>OZ026577.1:11401130-14029130 GCA_964020215.1 Aurelia sp. 3 sensu Dawson et al. (2005)
TTGTCTTATCCTCTACTTAAGCATATAATTCACCGCTTCCAACTAGGCAACACGAATTGAATGACTTCTGCATTCCTTACCAAATCCTCAACCTTGCCCGTATAACATGCATACACACACATACACACTCGATGTAGCCCAGCCCAGGCTGACACATTTTGCTTAGCACCTAAGAGAATGAAGCTGGTTGGCTGGCTTGCTTGTTGGCTTGCTTGCTTGCTTGTTGGCTGGCTTGCTAGTTCATTGTCCTGCTAGTTTGCTTGCCCGCTTGCCGCCCAGCTGGCTGGATGGCTGGCTGTATGGCTGGCTGTATGACTGCCTGTATGGCTGGCTGGCTCCCTTGCTTTCTTGCCTCCGTAGCTGGCTTGCCTCCATGGCCGGCTGGTTGGCTGGCTTGTTGGCGTGCTGGCTTCCATGGTAGGCTGGCTTGCTAGCTATCACGGCTGGCTGTCTTTCCTTGGCTGGCTTGCTTGCCTCCACACCTGGATCGCTGGCTTCTACGGCTGGCTGTTTAGCTTGCTTGCTTGCTTGCTTCTACGGCTTGTTGTATAGCTGGCTTGTTTCTACGGCTGGCTGTATAGCTGGCTTGCTTGCTTCTACGGCTGGCTTGCTTGCTTGCTTCCATTGCTGGCTGCCTAGCTAGCTGGCTGGTTTGCTGCCCTCCAGGGCTGACTGGCTGGCTGGCGTCCATCGAATATCCTTAGCGTTATTGATTCTTGCTTTGTTCCCTTGTCCGAGATCTCCTTCCTGATAATTCTCCCTGAGACAGAATTCTTGCTGAGACGTATGGTAATGCACCTATTACTCCTATTTTGGTAACATCCGTAGCTCTACACCTCCACGAACGTTTGTCTGCCTTGCGAGCGATCTGTTCATGAAATTCGTCCTCTAGCCAAGTTCACGGCCCTTTAAGGGATTTGCCTATTAAGAAGCAACAAACCGTCATATTCTAGAATGCGTTCACTGATAGCGTCGGCCGTAACCCATGGTATCTCTGGGCTACATGACAACGTAGTACTTTCATGTCTCAGTACCTACATTATCTGGCGTCTTATCCTACAAAGCGAAGTAATGCAAAGCAATGTCACCACAGCCAATGTGGTATCTTACTCGAAGTTGTATTTGACGGGACCTATGTTGCAATAGTGGGCACCACAATGATAAATTGCAACATGCATTGATCTATTGCTACAAGTACCGGTTGCAGTGACAAGTAGATGGCTGCCAGAAGTTTTCAAAGATCTCCAAAAGTTGCTGGGACATAGTTACAATTTGGAGAGCTAAAGGGAGAGCTAAAGGGAGAGCTAAAGGGAGAGCTAAAGGGAGAGCTAAAGGGAGAGCTAAAGGGAGAGCTAAAGGGAGAGCTAAAGGGAGAGCTAAAGGGAGAGCTAAAGGGAGAAAGTATCTACTGATGGGACCTGGTAATTCATTGCAGGAAGCTTTTTCTCCAGTGTCCATTCTACGCTCTTTGACTATGCCCCATCAGTGAGTAATATGTTACTCATCAAAGAAACACAATCAATTACGTCGTATGGACACTGGAGATTTGGTTTCAAGCAATGAATTACCAAAATCCATCAATGAGACTTTCACTGAATTTCAAAAAGTTTGGAATGTAAATCGAAATACAAGTCGAAGATTGTACTACGACTACGTACAAATATATAATTCTGTGACCAAAGTACGCTTACATTAACTCAATGGTTCACCCTTTTTACCAAATAACTTTATCGAGCACTCCTCTCAGTCGATAATTCAGATAGATATCAATTTCCACCGAGATATCCAACACAGAAATTCGCTACTTTTTCCCAAATTGCTCCATTTGCCTTTTTCAAGTTTTTCAACAGTTATAATACTGCTGAAGCTCGATATAAGCTTTCGTTTCGCAACAATTTCATGTACAAGTGGCAAAGGAGGCTTGTAAGCTCTCTTTCTGTGTTAGGTTAAGTAGAATAGACTTTTTGCCAACTTTTGCCAACAAATGCCAACTTTAGACAGAAAGCAGAAAGCGATTGCAGGGAAGAGGTGCATCATCACAAGTCATGCACTGGAATTTACAAAGTGCTGTCAGGTTGCCTTGAACCTCAAACGGTCCAGCCCATTTAATTCCTAGAGGATAATGGGCCTCCTCCTACCTCTTTACTCCCTGCAAAGTTGTTGCTATCTCTTCCTGCACGAAGCGAGGAATCAACCATGCAAGCGTCCATGATTGCATTGTTATGTAGTTAAACTACCTCACGCTTGTTAGCGTTTACGAACGTGAATTGCATTCTAGCCGAGCTTGCTTCTTAGCCCCCGATCGGTCCAAGGTTGTTCCGTGTTCGAGAGGAAAAGTGCAGTGTTCTATTAACACATTCTAGCCCTTATAAGTGGAAAACAGGCCCTGCATTCCTCCTTTGTGCTGCAGAGTCATTGCTCTCTAATTAGCTACCTCCTTTAGCTACCTCCTTCAGAGAGCGAGTAATCAATTAAGCGAGCAACCGTCTATCTCACGCTAGGTTAGTCTCCGCTCGTTGCCATTTACCAACTATCATAGCATGTTAGACCGAGGTTGCTGCTATTGATACACAAATGGATCCTGGCCCTCGATCGGTCCAGGATAATTCCGAGGAATGGGGCACCGTTCCTCTCACAAGTACCGAGCTTTTTTTCGACAACCATACACTTATTATATTATCACGACAACTGGCGTACAGATAAGGAACGGAAATAGAACTAAGAAGTCTGAATGGGATCATAAGGTTTATCATAGAAAACTTTAATAATCCTTGAATTTTGTGTGAAAGCAAACATATCCTTATCAAATCAACGTACAAAATATTTCAAAAATTGCCATTAATATTAGGTAGCTTTCATGCTGGCAACCTCTCCTGGTAGGCATCTTGCCTTTACACCCCTTTACACACGCAAAGTGCGTTTACTTGAAGCAACAACTGGCACCATTACGTACAGAGAATGCAGCTTTGGTAGAGCAAGCTCTAACATAGTTTTTTCTAATAAGAATTTAAAACTAACCATCTCGTAGTTTTGAGTGTCTACAACTTTTTGTCGACAAAAAAGGGATTCCTGAACCATGACAAAGGGTTTTCAATACAGTGGAAATACTCTATAAACGTTACTTCAATATTCCTTTCCAATTCCTGGCGATGGTCCTGTTATAAATGCCTCGATTTTATTTTCAGTCAATACGAGGCTGTAACAACAGAGCGGAATGATTATTGGCGCCACTATTCATTACTGGAAGCTCTTGCTGGTCCATGATTGAGATTTGGTTGATATAATGGGTAAGTTTTTGAAAATATATATCGAACCATTCCACCTTACTTTGTGTGTTGCTTTCGAGGACCGAGATATACATTTTTTACTTGAGGTGGCCATGGGTAAAAGAGGGCGCCGAGCGTAGGGAGCTGAAACCTCGAAAAAGTTCTGGGGGTATAGAATATTATGCACCTGCTGAAATTAGCCACTTGGTTGAAATTAGACACAGAATGTGCCATGTAATACGCCACTAAATGAGCTTTGAAATACACCATGTAATTGACTGTGTAATTAGCCATGACTTTCATCATTAGTCCATGCATTAAGCAAGCACTTTTCATGTGAGAAATGCAACGTGAAATGCACCAACTTGTAGTTAGCCGAGAAATCTGCCACATGAAATATGCCATGAAATGCAACTGATTTTTTGTGCAGTTTACTAAATGGGGCTCAATGTTGAGAAACCTTGCATTACTTTTAACTCTTACAGTAATTCTTTAAAACTTGTCAATTAAAAAGTTTTCAAAAATTAGGAGTAAGAGGTACTGCAAGATTTCTCAACATAAGGCCCCATTTTCAGTACTGCACAAAAGATCTGTTACATTGCATGGTGTAATTGATCACAAGCATATTGCCTAAAAATTTTTACAACCCATAACAAGAAAGAGACTGCTAGCATGGAACTCTAAATATGTGTGTCGGGATATCGTCATTCAGACAGATTCAGTATACAAACTCTATACAAATCATTCAAAACTAATTAAAGTATCTGCCCAAAAATCCAATGTCATGTTTGACTTGAGGGGTGTGTCACTTGCAAATAAAAAGTTTTACATGATATTTTGTTTATAAGAAATAGCTTATGAGAAACCCCTCAGATTCCCAGAAATTAAGAAACTCCAGTACTGGAAAACTCTTACTAAAAGCTACCTATTTTGAGAAAGGAACTCCATTACATAGCCTTAAAGTATTTAACTTATTTCCTGCATCATATTGTTCATACCATACTTGAATAAAATCTGAACATTGGAAAGGCTTCAAAAGACTCTGTATTGACATGTTCACAAAGGAACAGGAAGTGACTATGTAAGGGGATGGTATATTTATTTAATATTCAAGATCCAAGATTCAAGATCTGAGAAAAGAAGATCCGAGAAATTAAGATCCAAGAAATTTAAGATCCCAGATATCTTTTCCAGATCCCTTCTGGCCATCTTAACCAGTTTCTTATACAAAAATGTGTAGACCCGACTTCTTTGTCAGTGTAGCGGTGTCATTTTCTTTGAGGGGCACTTCACTCACTGGAAATAGCGTACAAGATTTTTCAGAACAAAAGGATTTACATGGATTTTAGATGGATTAAAAACAAAAGGCTTGTTCAAGATTTTTCGGAAGTAAAATGCCCCTCGATTTTCTTCAATAAAATTGGTTCCTGGCATGACAGCATTTAAAAATCTGTCTACCTTGGCATGGTTGTGGGGTTTTTCCTCAATCTTTTAGCAGTTTCTTAATGCTAGAGTGTTTCTTTCATAAGAAACTAAGAATTTAGGCCAGTATGGAAAATGTCTTAAGATTATCAGATTTTGAGTAGATTCTTTAGCAGCTTTTCTCTCCCAAAAAATACCTGTGGTACAAGAGCTTACGGCTTGGCGTACCTTTGGCGGAGTAAAATCCGATAAGTTTAAGAATCTTTCAGAACCTGAAGTCTCAGTTTCTTATAAAAATTAAATAAGACCCTATAGCAATGAGATTTTTAAGAATTTTTAACGGCTTTTCTTGAAAACTAAAGGATAAGGTGTTTGATACTCTTACAGAGTGATACCCCCCTCTGCAAAAATGATATCACTAAGGGGCATATCACCCTTTAAAGGGCATAGGCAACTACCTCCTAGCTGCTATAATTAATACATGGGGAGAATGCCACTTCACACCTCACAGGAATCAATGAAAACAATTGCTCCAAAGGGATTCAAATGAATTCACAGGAAATGATATTTCTTCAAACAAAAATATTCACAGGGATTCTGTTTTGAGTCCAACAGTATTTGTGGAAGTCAGAGAATAAGAAACTTTTACCCTAGAAATTGTTCATTTAGTGCATGGTATGATATATATTCATCTTTTTGATGTCTAAAGTTTGACAAAAAAGTGCATTCTTATGTAGATCTCCAAAAACATGACAAACAAACAATAAAGCAAATTATTTGAATACCCTATGTTTTCAAAATTCTCATTCACTCCCAACAAATCTCACACTTTTCACAAAAATCCTACACTTTCAAAAAAAATCCATCAATAATCTGTATGTAAGAATCCTATTTTTAAGAGAAAAAAACTTATACGCTTGTGAAATAGCCCTCCCAATGAAATTAATTTAAATTAATAAATCATTTAATAATCAATAAATTAATTTATCAGTACTTCTCACAAAATAGTTTTCAAATGAACAGATGGTTTACACTCACACTCATGTGAGCTCATGTCCTATTAGTTTCTTAAAAAACGCCAACATGAGAACAATAGTCCATTGTGTTGAATTTCTTAGAGGATGTCACTCCATTGCTAATTTCATGGTATATTTTACCTCTCTTACAAACAAAATGAACCTCACACCTAAAAGATGGATGATGTCAAATATCATGAAATCATCCAGCTCTTCAAAGGTTGGATGATGTCAACAATCACGCAATCATGCACACATAGCATATTTCAATTAAAATTACAGAATGAAGGATTATATCCCAAATGGCATATTTCACAAGTTTGATGCTAGCCAAGAGAGTGTTGCATTTCATAAACAGTGAAATCGGCCACTATGTGTTCAATTTCATAGTGAATAATTGTACAATGCGGCGTATTTCAACTCTTTGCACCTGTGGAAGGGTATCACATTACCTATCAAGTGACAACAATAAAATATAAAAAACATGGAAACACATACGTGAGCCTGAGTTTGTGTGGCATGAATACAGTGGATTGCTTCCTGTTAATAATTTGAATTTCAGCCTGAAGGATCTTGATGAAATATGTTTTCTACTTAGATGTTTACTAGATAGGACTTTGCTTCTCTAGACAGCAGTCTTGTTGCTATCTAGTCGAGTTTCCAGAAAGAAACCTCTAACATTTTCAATGAGTCTTTCACTTGGGAGAGGAACACCGGTTATTCTTTTCTTTGTCAGAACTTTCCTGTATTTACAATACTTATTCTAAAAGGAGTTTCTGATTTATGTTTTTAATCGGAGAACCGTAGCCTTTACCCTCAAATTACAAAGTATGATCATGAAAAGGTAATAAAACGCAATTCAAACTACGGTAAAGTCCCGCCTATAAGAAACTCGTTACGCAAAGATAGCCTGATTGGTTTCTTGCGTCAAGATATAATTCTTCAAAACAGAATGTGTATACCGTTCCATCAGAAACGACACATTTATACTCCAAACAGAATTGTTTCTAGAGCATTGACAACTTTTTGAGACATTCAAATGCACGCCTTATAATATTGCTATGTAACATTGTATAAGAAACTGAACATAAATCTGCCTGGATAGTTCCTTATACAGAAGCATTTTAGGAAACGAAATCAGGCCTGAGTTTTATTGGAAGCGAATTAAGAAAGTTTCTTAGCCTGAATAAATTCAGATAAGGTTAGTTTCTTGAGTTTTAAAGTACAGGAATTTCTTGTGGGATGCTTCTTGACAATGAATACAAGCTGAGATGCCTGCCAAGCAGCAAGGCCTCAGAGAACCTCTGGAGGCCAGGCCGGGGGCAATAAGGTCTCTTGGACCCTCAGGCCGGGGGCAAATTTCCTGCCTACAAATTTCAAGCTGTAAATTACACAAGTCGCTTAGCTATTTCAATACAGATAGCTTTTTAATTGTGAAAAATTGAGCCTGCCGCTTTTTGCAGGCTGTTTTCTCATAAAATAGTAGTACATAGCTCTATAGTGCTCTGCAAACAAGCAGAGATATGCTTCAGGAAAAACTGCTTTTGACGAAGTAAGAGAGTTTCTTTCCACGAAATCTCTCGGATAGAAGAGGAAACTGTAAATCATATATCTTGATTTGCAGCTTTTTGTTTTTAACGAGCCTCCATTCAACGCAAAGGATAGCACAAATCTAGATTCAAGTGGAAAATGTCTTACCAATTTTACTTTGTTGCATGGTGTTTGAATGTTTGCATTGTTTCCACGTTTCAGCTTCAAAGATGAAAGCAAGTAGTGTCATCCACAATGGAGCGAAATGTTTCCAAGCTTCAGCTTCAAAGATCAAAGCAAGTAAAGTCATCCATCATAGAGGGAAACCTGATGAAGAACATCTGAATCATACGAGCAAAGGTATATTTTTCGTTGCTGATTATAAATTTTTAGCTTTTTTCATGACCTTCCAAAGCACCCACACTATCAATGAGCCATTAGGACAATTTCGATTTTTCAGGTCTTTACGTAGAAGAGATTTCAATTGCAGCTTGGCCTAGCAAATTTAAAGCGCAGTTCTTCGTTTATAGAACAAGACAACCTAACTCTCTGATTGCTTTGAGGCAAGATGATGCACTACACTTATTTTCTTGTAAGAGACTACTTTATAAGGATCTCCAATGCCACATTACAAAAAATTAAGAAAATCTAGTACTGGACAATTGAAATTTAGGAACCCTTCGTATGTTTTTACTTTATTCAAACTGATCGCGTGTATCATAGTACTAAGCGGGTCCTTGAGTAGTGTTTTAAAAGATTAACATTACAAAGGCTTCAAAACTTGAAGTGTTTCAGAATTGCACAGGAAATGAGCTTGGAGATTGTTATAAAACTTCTAAGAAACTCGTAAGAAACTCTCAGTATAAAATCCGATGATTTTAAGAAAGTCTATGCCAGCTCAAATGTGTACTTTCTTGCAAACGCGTGTCTTCTTTCTAGCGGGTGGCCCAAAAATAAACAGATTTGGTCAACCATAGTAATAACAACATAGCGTTTATGAATCCGAAATTATCTGTAAAACATACTTGGATAGCTAGCTTGAACAAAGATACCATGGTGCCCTAAGAGTTCCGATACCATTCTTCAAAGGACAAATTTGCCTCAATCTCTCTAAACCAGAGATTAAGGTTTTGACCAAAGCAATTTTTTGAAGCAAGGTGGATAAAATCAACAAAAGTTGAAGCAATAGGAGAAAAAACTTAAGATGGCACAACAGGTGTGTTTTACAAAATATAATCTATGTAACACTTTTTGTTAAAGGAGCTCCGAAGTCAGCTTGATTCATCTCAGTATCAACAACTCATTTTGCACATACTGTCGAACCTTGACTTGAGAGTCAACACACTTTTGGCACTGCCGAGTTATTCTTTTTCAGAAGAACTTGTTATGAGATCTCTCAGTATCAGGTTAAGCATGATGCACCTTCAAGGCCGCTTTCCCGGCCGGTCATCAACAAAAGAGGAGACATCTTTAGGCGCCAAGATCTCCAGACATTCCTGTTTAGATTCCCTAGAGATCTAACAACAAATTCTTCGAAATGAATTACTTGGCGGTGCGAGAAGTGTGTTGATGGTCTTTCACAGATGAATAGTATAGTATTTGTAAAATAAATTCCGATACTGAGATGAATGGAACAGACTTCGGGGCTCCCTTGACGAAAAGTGGCAGATAAATTATGCTTTGTATAACACATCTGTTGTGCCGTCTTTAGTTTTTCTTCTCGTATTTCAAAATTTGGTGACTCTACTGTGCCTCAAGAAATTGCTAAGGCTAGAGCAATAAAGCTCTAGTTTAAAGGTATGGAATCCTGTCTCGAAGACTCCAGAACATAAAGGAACCCCATTTTATTCTTGGCGCTCGTTCCAGTGCTTTTAATTGTTTTTATTTTGTTATTCTATTTTTTGTTGTAAATTTTTAGTGTTTATCTTTTTTCTTTGTACAGGGTAGGTTGGAAAGCAATTTATGTATGAATCGCTGATAACTTTACCCTGTGTAAATAGATAAAAATAAATGAAGGGGCAAACTTGCTATTTTAAGATCTCGAATGAATAGAGGATAGAGGATTCGAATGAATTTGCAAATCATTCATGAAAATTTGCTTGGAATTGCATAAATGAAATGAAAGGGAATTAAAATGGCTTTTTTCTACCTGAAATAGAATTTCAAGAACAATTCTCAAACAATTTGCAATGTCCCACGACATTCACATAAGTTTTAACAAGAAACTTGAATTTCGCAATAAGATTAAAACATTTGCGAAGTCCTTTCCTTTTACACTGCTTTCAGCAAATTATTAGATAAGATCAATCTCTTTTCAAGAGGTTGTATTACATACGGAGCAGATTTGGTGTGATACGGAGAAGATGTGATATAAACAGTCTCGAAAAACAATACTGTGCAAGTGTTCTTGTCATTTGCAAAATATTGATATACACTAAGTTCTGCCTTTAAGAAACTCGTTACGCAAAGACAGCCTAATTGGTTTCTTATGTCAAGATATACTCCTTCAAGACAGGGTGTGCATACCATGGTACAAGAAACACTTTTATACTCTGTCGAAATTGTTAAGAAAACGTTTTCCAAATATGCACTGTTGTGCGAGGATCCAATGGTTTGAGCCAGTACTGAATGTATCTTGAAATTATAATTTGGGCTTGAAACTTTCATTCTTGTTTCTAGAGAATTGAGACCATTTGGAGACATATTCGAATCGACGCCCTATGATAGTACTCAGGGGCGGACTGGCAGTAGAATTGGGGCCCGGGCGATTCGGCAACAAGGGGGCCCGTAACTACGCGAGCGAAAAGTTTGCAGGGCACTCCCTTGGGAAATCTTTTGTGAACACACCCCCTGAATTGGCCTCAAATGATACTGGACTAACTTCTAACAATTTGAATGGTTCTCTATACGAGTTGCATTCTGCTTTGAAACTAAGTGCGAGCGCAGCCAACAAAGCTGGGGGTCCGGGGGCTTACCCCCGGGAAAAATTCTCATTGACACACCCTTTAGATTGTTGGAAAACGCCCCATTTTGGAGAATTTACCATTAAAGAAGCAGAGCATCACGACTGATGGGGGTCCTTCCGGGAAATTTAAGAAAATGACTGCAATTTCACGAGTAGATACATTATTTTTGAACTGCACAATATACAAAGGAATAGTTTGATAGATTCTGGCAACCTCCTGGAATAGAAATAACTTTAAATATTCATCTCTATGAGCTTGGCTTTCACAGCCTCTTTTACTTAAAAATGAACGAATTTCAGCAAAGTATTACGGGCTGAAGCGCCTCGGCCGACCGTTTCCAGCAGGCCTGTTGCAAGAATGCAATTTCTTATAGCATAAGTTGAATGTGAAACCAGAAATCTCAGGGCCACCGTGACCTTCAGGGCCACGCCCGCTTCGCTCTTCTTGGTGAAGGTCTGATTCATTGCCGAGAAATGCTTTCATTTGTCCTTCCTCAAACTTCAAGATCCAACTACTTCCGAAAGGGAATCCGTTTGACGAAAGACCTCGCTGGGAAAATTCTTGAAAGCAGAGCATCAAAATCGTCTACAAAAGGTCTTTTTGTAAAGTCAGTTACTGTACATGTTTTTGTATCATTGTTCTCGTATAATTTTCATTTCATGCCTTAAAGGTATCATTAGATCACATTTCAGAATCCTTAAATGTTGAATACTTCTATCCAGGGCGTACGCAGCACTGGAAGGTGGAGGGGGTCTGGGGCATAGCCCCAGGAAAATTCTTAGCAACCACGCCCTTTAGACGGTCGGAAAATGAAGGAAACGCCCTTTTAGCTATGCTTTGCATCGTAAACATGGCGACAATTATCACAGCAGGTCGCTTTGTCAGATGTGCAATGAGAGTTCATACCCATCATAGAAAGTTACTCTAGGAAAGTCAAGAAGAATAATTATTCAATAACGTCCAGACTAGTATATCAAAACACGCATTGCAAAGTTGCTTTACTGCAAAATGATTTGGAGCTGGTCCTTCGAGCTTGATAGGTGTCTCTTTCGCTCCTTTATAATTGTTTAGTCGGCCGGTGGCATCTTTTATGCAAGAAGCTTTGGCAAATTTCAACAGTAGCTGCAAATTAGGATCCCTATAGCTAGTGGCATGGTGGACAGGCTGAGATAACTTGGGATATTGAAATGATTAAGTGGGTCTGGGGGCCAAGCCCCCAGGAAAATTTTCGGGGATATGTATTCTATAATGTGTCGTTTCTGATGCAACGGTCTCCTAGGTCACTGTAACCGAGTGTAGATATAGGCAAAAGTTGTTTGAAATTAACAGACTGGCAAGGGCATGAGGTAAAGTGAGAAGGGGCCCCTGCATAAAAGACGCCTTCCTCGATCAGGTCTTTATTGGGCCCCTTTGGCAAAAGCTGCTCCAGTTTTGTCAAGTTCTACATTTGCAGATTCATCAGTTCACCTATCAGTCGAAAACAATACTATGCCAATTGGAATTTTGCAGTACCCTTATCTTACGAACTGGGGCCCACTTGCAATCTTTTGACATTTTCAACTGTTTGACAAACAAAGATAACTGTTGAAAGAATTATTACAGGGCCCTTCAACCAATTTTTCGTTGATTGAAGCTGGTTGTTTTGTCACTGTCAGAAAGTTTATCCAAAATTAACCATTTGAAGTATTTTTCTTCCAGCACAGAAGGGGCCCATGGGGACCTTTGCTGAGGGGGGCCCTTCGGGCCCCAGCCCAGTAGCCCGACTGGCCAGTCCGCCCCTGAATTAGTACTATGTATCATTGTATAAGAAACTGAACCATAAATCAGCCATGATAGTTTCTTGTCAGGAGGTATTTTAGTAAGCGAAATTAGGCCTGAGTTTCTAATAATGCAGTCTCTTATCCATTCAAACTTCAATCCATTCATGGTCCGTTTTGCTTAACCTTTTCGTCCGACACAGGTTAAACAATAATGTGTTCATTCTATTTAGAGATGATGTTACCAGCTTGAACTGAGTTGTAGATACAGTAAAGTCCTGCCTTTAATCCTGTTTTGGTTGGGGGCCCCTGGTACATTTTCTTTAATAACTCTGTCAGAAAGCACTTTCTAGCCATAAAACCTCTTGACATTTCGCAACTACCTATTGTGCAACCGCTCATGAAGTTTGATTAAAATATTTTGAGAAATGAGGGGGCGGGAGACAATTTTCTGGGACTGACCCTGGAAAAATCGCAAATTTTCAAATCTTAATTATCGCGAAGAAAGGAGGAGAATTTGAATATTTTGCAAATTTATTTTGTAAAGTAGTGTTATTTGATGTATTCTGTCATGATTATCATGTCTGGGTGGAAATTGTGCTCCTAATTTAACTTGCTGACGTGAGCAAAAATGATGCTTAATTTTAGGTCAAGTTTTAGATTTTTGGAAAGTAGATGCCTGAGGCTATCAGCACACCAAATTTGGCTGCTCTATCTGTTACCAGTCAAGAGTTAGGTAGCACGTTTAGAGTTAAGAGTCAAGAGTTGGGACCTATCATATAGCCCAACCACTATAAACCACTATAGGGTTAAGAAACTCCTTACGCAAAGACAGCCTGATTGGTTTCTTATGTCAATATATACTTCTTCAAAGCAGGGCGTGTATACCATGGTATACAGTAACAGACACTTTTTAATACTCCAAACAGCTGTTGAAATTGTTAAGAAAACGTTTTTGAAATATGCGCGGTTGTGTGAGGATCTAATAGTTTGAGCTAGTACAGTAGGCTCCCTCTTTCCGCGTAGGCGAGGAGAATGTTTCCCTAATAGAAAATATGAAATACCTTGGGGTAATTCTTGATAAACATTTGAGCTGTGACAAGCAAATTTCAACAGTGACGAAAAAAGTTTCACGTGGATTATGGATGCTACGTTTTTCCAAAAAGTATCTGCCCATTGTTACTGTACAAAAAATGTACAGAAGTTTGGTAGAACCATACATCAGATACAGCTGCCCGGTATGGAGAGTTGCCGGTATCAGTGCTATCATTAGCATGCAAAAACTTCAAAATAGGGCGGCAAGCATCGTCACAAACAGTGCTTATGATGCTTCTGCCCTACTCATAATCTGAAAACTTGGTTGGCCCACCATCAATGAGCTTATCGAATCAGAAACCTTGAAGATGGTGTACAAATCGGTATACAAGCAAGATCCCATTTACCTTACAGAAATTTTTGCCAGGCTGTCCGATGCATGCAAGGGAGACCCTCGCAATGCTAAAACAGACTTTGCCGTTCCTCTTCGCAAGTCGGCTTTCGGCCAGAAATGCTTTTCATATAATGGTGCCAAATTATGGGACGATCTTTCGGTTGAAGTCAAATCATCAAAATCTCATGAAATATTCAAATAAACGTATCAACAGTGTCAACACCGAATGCTGATTCTGTCTTTCATGTTATAGTTAGCATCACTTTAATGTGTTTAAGATAATTTTGTAAATAAGGTCTTTTGATTATGTATGCTTTTCTTAGTTTTGTATTTATTTGCACTCCCCACTGTAAATCGGTCCTTTGACTGACGTGGCCACCGTGACTAAAGAATTTACAATCAAAATCAAAATCAAATCAAAATCAATCCCGCGTGTAAGTAACAGTTGCGTGGTGGCTCAAAATTGGCTGGGAAGGCACAGCCAGTCTTGGCGCCCCCTAGAAATCTGTGACTGTTGTTTGTTGTACAACGTACCGCGGCTATTCAAAGGTTGTTCTTTCTTTAGACAATGCTTTGAAATTGAACAACTATGCTTCTTTTATAATTCCGTCGTACTATATCTAAATCAAGCAGTTTGGGATGGGCTTAAATCATTTAGCGAGCGAAGCGAGCGAAAATTTTGAGACCACGATTATCACATCGTTGGAAAATGCTCCTTCTGTGAAAAATTCACCACTTTACTGCGAAAGGGAATATGAAATGAGAGACTTCTCGGAGAAATTTCGAGCATTGGGTATCAAAATCTCGAAGACTGCCTTGTTATAAGAAGTAAACAAATAACACTTGCATCATTCCTTTTCGTTCTCTTTTGGACAGTTAGTGACAACAGATATTCGCCTTTATGCTGTAACCCTTGATATTTATCCTATGCACCTGTGCAAAAAGTCATCTGGATCCACTTTTCCGTCTAATAGATTTAGCGATTCTGATTTCCGCCAAGAAAATGAGACTACAACTCCAAAGTAAATTTTCCGGATAAAGAACGCGATTGACACACTAACGTCATCCAAGTAAGTAAAATTGATATCGAAGTCCTGAACCCCCATCCTGGATACTGAAGCCCGCTGCATCTTCCATTCTATGATCCCACATCCGACTAGCTTGCTTTTGTTGAAAGGAAATCAAACGTATAAGATCTTTGTGATTATCTTTTTCTGGCTTGGCTTTAATTAAAGCTTAGTTCACACTGGAATTAAACGCCTTAAAATTGGGATAAAAGTGCGTTTTCCAAGAACATATCAAATGCGTTTCTGGCGAGCTATTAGGCTGTTTTAGGAAGAAGACGCGAATCAAGACGACGCCAGCATAATTCTTTTGTTCGAGGATGTAAATTACAAAGTGAAATCAACTTCGAAACGTTTTGCAAGTCTCGAGAGACGAATTGTACGTTCTATTTTGAAACTGATAACCTGAAAAGTATACTTTTGAAGGCCGCACTGCAAAAATAGGACGTCGAGAATGGAAACAAATGCAATATGGGCACATTCACAAATGATGGAAATGCAAGAATGCAAACTGTTCTTTGCCTGTCTGTGAGCAGCTTTCTGGGAGGGAAAAGCTTGGAAAATTAAAATGCTCTAAAAACATAAAAAGTAGCTGCGTTTTCAAACACGTCCGCGTCTTGCTGCTAAAACAGCCTATCAGCCTGCTATCACTTTGCTATTGAACAGTTCAATTTCTAATTCCGTCAAGGCATCTTCAAAGGCCCGAAATCTAAATTTGAGGCGGAGATATCTTCCATACTTTTTTCTGCCGCATTTGTGCATCCTGAGGTAATTTAGTGTGAACCGAGCTTTCGGGCATTTAGCGCCCCCTCAAAACGCTGGGCGCCTTTGGCGCCCCCATCTTTTCACGTCACTTTGGGGGCCCGTGCCCTCCCAGCCCCCGGCCACCACGCCACTGGTAAGTAACCACTTTTTCATTTGAGGCCTCAGGAAAGTTTCTTATCTAAAGAGACCTTTTCACAATCAGTGTCAAAGTTTCTTATACATAGGTACCATCAATTCTAACCAAGTCAAGGTATGTGACAGGAGGGTGCATACATGTATACAGTAGAAACCCGCATAAAAGAACCTAGGTTTTTCTTGGGCAGCCTGAATAGGTTCTTAATTAAATGGCTATTATTCTAAATTCAGCCTTCAAGGTTCTTAAAGAAGTTCTGATATACAGTACTCACCTTGCACATATTTATACTGTTTTCTGGATAGGAAATCTGAGGACTTTCTGAGAATTCCTTGATAATTCATGCGAACATTTTTAGGCTAGAACACTCTTAAGTTACGTTAAAGTGCTACCGAAATGAAGAAAACAAATTTGGGTTAGGAGCTCATTATATGAATTCAGCATCGCTGAATGCGAAAATGGCACGTAATTTTATGTTTGGGGTGCAGAACAATAAGTTTTTGGGGTTTCTTTGAAGGGAGGTTGTTTGACAAGGGCCTGGGGCGAGTGACGTATTCCAGTGGGCTCATAATTAGTGCATTGATGTCTTGTGACTGTCGAAGCACGTACGGTTGAACTGCAACTTTCGAAAAATGTCGGACAGCAGAGATAGCAGCGATATTTCTGAGTCACTGTTGGCGGATAATAGCGGCGAAGAACTTCTAGAAGACAGAGAAAGCGAAATTGATGATTTTGGAGAAGCAGTGGCGCCGTTTGAGCCGTATCAAGACGAACCTCTCGCGTCCTCTAGTGAAGAGGATGATAGGCCCAACGATGACGAAGCAGATATCGATGGTATCCCGCTTCAGACGCTGCAAGCTAGGTTCGAAGGCAGGGAATCGACGGATGTATGGTAAGTCAGTGATGAGTTTTGAAGTTTACGTCGTAAGTCTTCGCTTTTCATTGTTTTATTTGATTCGTTTCCATTGTGGCAGCCAAGAGACACTGACTTGGATGTTGGAGGGACACCGGCTGTGCGTGTTGTTTATTTCGTTTCTTGTTAGACCGTTGAAAAAAATAGGCCAAGCAAACGAGTCTTATTTTGAGGTACTTTATGATCATGAATTCGTGAAGTTAATGGCCTGATGCTGCTTGATTTTGAAGACAAATCTTTTCAAATAGGTGCCAATGTGGAGAATGTAATGCGACCAGTCTAGAAACTGCTAGAGAGTACCGCTGTTGCTGGGAAGTCCCGCAAGCAATTGGGAAGCTCACATTTGAGGGGATAGCAGAAGAGGTCAGATGCATTACAAAACATCCAGACTTTTCAGCGTTGGTGAATAAGTCTGTCCTGTTGCTAGCAGGTCCTCTATTTAAAACTCGTGAAGGAAGACGATACAAGAAACAGGCAAATCAAACGGAAAATCAGTGAGTAAACAACGAGAGTTTCTACATTCTACACTGTCTGTTCTCATACTGTTTATGATCTATTTTCTATTCAAAGAAGGAACAAGTGGTGAAAACCACTCCTACCCCTTTAACCATTTGTTTGGTCAGGGTTAAATGACCGTGGTTTGATTGTAAGGTTGGTTGGGTAGGGTCTACTGGGGTAAAATGGGTATGCTGGGGGTAAAATGAGTAGTATTGATTGCTGGAAACAATTCACCTGGAAGTGATAAATCAACATTCACTGGATCAAGGAGGGTAGTTCCAGGATTTCTAGCTTGAGGAACTCTGGACAAAGATTTGGCAAGATTTTTTCACCCAAACCATGTTGCCCCAGACTTACCCTTTTTGCCCAAGCAGACCCTTGGTTGGTACTTATTTATATCCACTGCAGGGATGTACCTGTTACAAAAGACATTGCAAGGGAAAATTTTCCAAGAAGAATCTAACTGTAATTTTTGGTAATATTGTCCTTGAAAAAGCATCCAAACACAACATTCTTTGAAACTCTATTGTTTATATAAGAGTTTATATTTCAATGGTTACAGTGCAATGACATCATAGAAGTGGGTTAGGCAGTGAAAACTTAGGAAACTTCAGATTCACTCTGTCCTGCTGCAAAAAGCTCAGTGTACTTATTTTGCTATTTTTGCAGGTTTATACGAGCAGTTGCATATCGATGGCTAGTTCGGTGGCTGTTTGGTTTTCTGGGTTACGATAATGCTAGACCATTGCCAGCATGCATTTACCATCACGTAAGAGGGCAATATCAAAGTCATGCCAAAAAGGGATATAAATCTTCTGAACAGCGCGAACACAATGATTAAACTATTTTTATTTTTGTGTATGGTACAGTAAGTATATACGTTCAGTTTGTAAATAGTGCTTTGCAATAGAAGTGTAATGCTTGTTTCAATTGCCTTGTTATTGTTGCATTGTTTCCATATTACAGCGATGCCCCTTTCTTGGTTGACCACATTTCTTACATTTTTGTGGTGCCCTCTTTCGCGTTGAAGTTGCAGCTGTAGCTTCTCTGTTCTGTTCTTCAATCATGAGGTTGTTTTGCTCTTGAGCTAAGAAGTAATGTATTCAGTGAGTTGGAAAAAGGCATGTCTTTTGAAAGGCTACTGCTCCCTAAATATCAAAGCCACAATGCCTTGGAATGTTAGATTGAAAAGCCAAACATTTTCAATTTTTGCCTGGAATTTTCTCTAGAAAGTCCCTTCAAGGAAACTTATTCAATGAGCAAATTTCTCCCATTTGTCTACCTTATAGCCACTGCTTGAAAATGCTTCAGCATGTGCTATCCTGTTGGGAGGATCAAAAAGTATTTCCCAGGTATGAAAAGTTATTTGACGGCTTCCATTCTCACAAGAGGGCAACACACATGCCAATACATGTAATGTGTCTTGTAGTTGGGAAGGAAAATGGAACTTTGCTCCTGGTTTTCACTCATGTTGCAGGTTTTTCTAAGGAGCTTCCTTCAGAAACTCTTTCATATATATGGGAAGGGATGACTGATTAAAGCAAGGTAAATTACTTAGTCAAACTGAACATATCAGCAATGAAACAAGGAACTTTTCAATGCAATTGTGGTGATATATTCTGGGGCAGTAGTTTTTCATATGTCAGGCACTCATCATGTAATGTATAGTATGATAATAACGCATTGGTGCAAGTACAGTAGTTGTGTTGCAATCTTCTGTTGATATGGATATTATTCACAAAAGATAAAGTCTTGAAATTTCTTTGCACCTCAAGAACTTGATACTTAGGTTTTTTTTATATCCCATCAATACTAAAGTAGGCGGAAAACTTTCAGAGACAAAATTTAGAAGGTTATGCACATTTGCCCTCTCTTATTACTAGAATGCCTAAGAAATGTTTTAAAAAGGATCCAAAATCGCATATAGTTGACAGTAACTTGAATTTCTACAACAATGTTTTAGCATTTTGAATGCAAGGTATAATACCTCTTCAATAGTGGAGCTTATTTATTTTCCTCTTACCGGTTGGGAAAAGACTTGTGGTCTTCATTTTTCTACTTTGCCATGTTTCAATAGCAGTTGATCTATCTGCCCTTTCAGTAAACTGGCTTGTCATCGTATCTGGGACAGTTTCTTCATGCCGGCACAAAGTGTCTCTGAGTGTTTCCAGTGGCGTGTTGAAAAGCAGTGTTCTCAGTTCTTTAACATAACCTACAATGGGAGAAGTGGTCTGGACATGTTTATTTATCAAATGTAAGGGAGGGTCTATTTATATGCAAAGAACCATACTGTTTGGAAAATCATCAAGATTTTTAGTTGCAAATGGGACCCATGACAAAACTTTGATGCAACTATATGCATAGAAAACCCTTTGGAAGTCATTCAAGATTTAATTCTTCAAATTCCTCTGTCTAAGTGAAGTATTGAGCTTATTGCTGCATGAGACTTTTTCCTGTTTCATTATGATGCAATGCCCAGGACTAGATTAAAAAACTTGGGTTTTCAGTTACTTTACATTTGGTTTGCAATAAATTTGCTCACATGTTTCTGTCAGTCTGTATTATTTTTCTGATTTAGGAGTTTGTAAATTGCTGGTATAAAGCGGCAGAATTTTGCACCAAACCACTTTTCAACAGTTTGAAAAAGTTTACTTGAAGCTTCCTGTGACATACAAATTTGCAAACTTCAAAAGAACAGGAGAGCATACTCGATGGAAACAGATTCCCAAGTTTGTACAAGTGAATATTTTGCTGAGGGGATACCTCTGCATATATAAGCCTTATAAAAACTGTCTTGCATATGTTGTAACATTCGCTGCTCAATATTTGGGTACTTCATTGAAGGCAACAAGAAATACCGATATTTGATCTGCCAGAATATGACTGCAAGTTGCTTGAGCCACTTTTATATGCTTAGGTTCCCTTCAAATGTGATTACAAAAAATATATAATACACCATGACATAATATGCTTGAAGCCCATCAAGATATAGGACATCAGCATTTGCTTTTTCCTTCAGTGCTTTATTACCAGCTCAAGAAAGTATATTTCTTGCTGGCGTTACCCACAGAAAAGTTGAACAACCCCGATGGCCTACCATAAGTGGGATCCACTGAGACCTCACGCACAACCTCATCACCATACTTGAACTTAGGGTACGTGACATGTAAATATTGCATTCCATCCTTTCTTTTCTTCTTATCCCTCATCACATTCTCATTGAAATGCAAGCAAGCAAGTATTGTCCTAAAGGTAATTGGAGAAAACAGTGTTCAACTAGCATTTCCTTTTTGAACTTCACATACTATGAGGCATCTTGAATCTGTCACTTATTTTCTGGATAGTAAGTAAGTTATGTGTTTAATTAGCAGAGATCCACGGTACCTATGATTGAAGTTCTAACAGCCTTTGTTTGTGGGAAAGCCTTCTGATTGGACAAATTTTTTTGACAGTTTGAGGAGCAAAAATTCATTTCCAAATATTGTCTTTGTTAGGGTTTCATTGAAAATATATCCAGTGCTTTCTAGACATATAACTGCCAAGCATGAAGGGTGTAAAATCCTATTTGTTGTGGTAATTCTTTTCTCATTAGCGCATGAAAGACAATCAGTAGAATAAACATGGGTATCAGGCAGGCTAAGCCAGTTTGCTGCAGTAATTACCTGCATTTTGTTCCAATGAATGAAAAATACAACATCTTAGGATGCCAGTGATTCAGTAAAGAATGATACCCCTCCAAACAGCTTGTTTGAACAAACGGTGACAATTGTTTGATATCATTGACGATCTTAGTATTTACAAGGATTGAACAAAGTTTCTCATGTCCTTCACTCCCTGAAAAGTAATGATGGGTGATTTATGCATTCATTTTACAAAATATATAATCTCATTTGGAGCAGTCAATTTTGAGTAAATGCTCCACAATCCAAGAAATTTTTTTTGAAATTGAAACAGAAACAAACCTAGCTCCCAGGTTACAAGGATCAACCTGAAAAATTTGATCTTTCATGAAAGAACAATCATTGCAAGCTATCGCTGTATTTGGTCTTAGTCTGTTACTCGTTTGTTTATGAAGTTTCAGGTTGTACCCCTTGGAGAAGTAACCAATAATTCCTTGCTTTTATATGCAAATATCAAATGACTTGGACCAAAGAAACACTTTAAACATTCAGAAGGGGTGAACAGAACTTAGTAACGAAAAATTGTCACCAATTTTGATCCATTTCCTTTTTTCCAGTTCTCCATGTGCACATTGTTTGAATAGTGGACTGTCATGGCCTTCATGTTCATTAGCAATGTGAGGAATAATCGACCTCCATTTTGCAGCGATCAGTTCACCGAAGCCTTGCTTAGTTGAAAGTACACACCAATAGAGATGCCTGCGTATTGCTTTTATCCAATGTGATATCCTTTCCAAGCCCTTTTCTTTACCAGCACTTGCCAACTTTTTGCAAATTGAGCGTGCGATATGCCAGATATCATAGTAATGTTGTGTGCTTTTCTCATCAGTCTTGATCCACTTGGCTATACTAGTATGACGATCCGATACAAAGGATGAAATGTCTAAATCTTCTTGATGCAGTTTCTCAAAGCATTTCTTAGCACCGTATAATTCCATTGCATTGCTGGAGCCTGCCTGGTTAGCCTAAAATCAATATAAGTTGTATCTCAGTCTTTTGGCTACTGAAACATGCGTGAATAGAAACTACTTCAGAGAGACGTTTTTGTGACTAATCAAGATTTTACAAACCTGCACTAGCTCAAAATGCACTATTTTCAAGGTTGCAGAGCAGAATACAGAATATATTCCGTACTTGGCATTGTGCCCCATGGAGTCGAACCTTCCATCACCGCCCCAGATAAGTCTTTTCATTCCTTTCAGGTCATTCACCAAACGTGCTTGGTATTGCTCCCAATAATGCAGAATGGTTGGGAAGAGGAACTTTTTTTGGTGCAAAAAGAATGTTCTGGCTGTGTAGCAACAGATACCCATGTGCTTCAGCAACAGGATGACTTTTGCAATAGATGCACCAGTTGCCAGAGTCGCGAAACTCAGCAGTATGTTTCCAGCTGGGTATTTTCCAAGTAGTAGGGGCTGGCTGTTCCATGTAAAATTCTTTTTGCAATTAGCACACACTTGCTTCACCTTAACCATTGTCCCATTCTTCGAAATTTCGACTCTTGGTCCCTCACATTTGCAGTTGAAACAGAACATTGTGAAAAGTGTAAGCAGCATAGACTGGAAAACGATGAACTTCTGATCTTCATGTGGAGGAACGGTTTCGTCAATTCTGGAAGAAATAGTAGTAGATGTGAACAGTGTAAATTTGCGATAAGAAACTGCTGTATCACTGGCACAATGTAGAGTGGTTTGTTCGATGGCATTTCACTCATTCGAAAAAGTGCACAAAATTTTTTCAAAACGAAAAGACTTTTTCGGATTTTTTGTGGAATTGCTTGAAAAAAAGATTTTCAAGAGGTGCATGAGATTTTTTTGGGGAGGGGGGCAAATTTTTTAGTTGTTACTAGTGGCTGTAGTTTTTGTCATGTTCTATTGATATCACAAACGGGGCACACTTTTTTTTGGGACACCCTGTATAAGAACAAACAAAGATTTTTGGACAGTGGAATCAGTCCCTCCCGCTTGCGAGAGGTTCTGGGGCCCCAATGCCCGGGGGGGTACTTCACTATAAATTCATACGGGGGTGTGCGCCGCAAGGATTTCTGTTACGACCCAATCCCAGAAATTTGGTCCGATATTGATACCCAATCCCAGAAAATATGTCAGATATTGATACCCAATCGAAGAAGTAACAAAAGCAATTCGACGTCAAAAGGATAAGGGATAGAGGGCTGGGAACGGTTATTTTGGTTCCAAGTGGCCATTGGAACGAGGTTCTGATCTGAGGACGTTTTTCAACACAAAAATACTTGAAATCAGTTCACCTGAAACTGACCACGTGTTGCTCGAAAATTTATCCAGTTGTACTTTCATTCAACACCCATTACAGAATTTTGAGTAACCCCCAATCCCAGAAAATTCCGAGTGAAAGTATACCCCAATCACAGAAATTTTCCAGTAAAAGGATACCCCAATCCCAGAATTTTCAGGCCAAAAACTACCCAAAACTGGCGCACATCCCCGTCTTACCCAAAGTGAAGTACCCCCCCCGGGCCCCAATGTTGCATCCCGCCATATCTTTATCGCTAAAACAGAAACGGAGAGCCTCATTTGGAAGATTGTGGATCAGGATCGTGTGTGGAGCTATAAATCTTTTTCTGTAAATCTACCTTTATGCATTAAATATGCCCAAAAAATTGTCGTGAAAGATCAAACTTACTTTAGGGTATTCCTTGTTGATTTTTCAGTTTTCGTTGGTGACTCGTAACTTCCTGCCCTTCGTTCGTGCATTTCATTATCATCATCATCAGAATCTATGTCAGAGTTGATATTTTCCTCGCAAGCATCGTAATTTGTGGCATCTTCAGAATCACTATCATCGCCAAAGTATTTGTCATATTCAGTGAAATTATCGTCCTCGCTAGATTGACTATTTGTGTCGTCGGTGTCTTCATCTGATTCATCCGAAGAACGAGCACCATTCTTCTATGAAAATGACAACTCATTAGAAAAGTTTTTACATATTGTCATTAGTGTCTTTTCACATAGGTTTCGCGAAACTAGGTGTAGTGGACCATCGCGAGAGTAGTCAACATTTGCACGTGCTCGATAAGATCTGAAAACGCTGTTAAAATATTTGTTTGATGAGTCAACCATCATCGAAAAAAACCAATTGGACGGATGGAAAACAACGGACTTTAGTAAAATCAATAAAAATTTCCACTGATGAGATAATCACTTGAAAAGGGCTGAATGGCAGACAAGCGTGACATTTAGGTAGCTGCTACAATTTGAATATCCTTTTTAATCGTCTTTTGTTTGCGAAATTGAGACCAACTTTATTCCTAGGTGGCGTGAAAGCCCCGAAAAGCATGTAAAATGATTGTTCCAGATACAGTAATTCAATAAAATTGTACTAACTTGTAAACTCAGTATAAGATTCTTCAGGTCGCGGATTTGTATTTTGAGTCTACTGTTGTCTTTCTGATAGTACCGGATCTTTTTGTATGACTCTGGACATTTTTCACATTCCGGAATCTCTGCTTGACCAAGTGTCCTTTGAGCTCTAGGGATTTCCATCAAAGTGATAGACGGATGAATTGTTTCGTTGGTGCTTGCTTCAGCAACCGGCTCATGTTCACTGTTGCCTTCCGCTGACGGACCTGCCAAGTAATCTGATTCTTCATCAATGGCTTTCCTTTTTCTTTTCCCGGAAGAAGTAGCACTCCCAATAGTCTGAAAGTTTGATAATGTTTTCAGCTTATTCCTGAAGTACCTTTTGGCGTCCTATGGATTGGGGGGGGGGGCTGGTTCCTGGGTATAACAGTTTCTATCAAACATCGAAGTCAACTGTTACCAAAATCAAAATGATTTAATATCCTACTGACTTCACAGTTTTTAGATCTGACTACTTTTATGTGTATCATTATTGTCAAGGTCGTGTTATGTACCCGAAGAGCACCCCACGGGGGGGGAGGGGGGATACATGACTCGCGGATGGAAGGAGGTCTGCAGCCCGGTTTTCAGAAAGCTACCCTCTTCGTATTACCGAAACTAGCCATCATACCCACTTTTATGATGAATTTTGGCGGAAAACCACTTTGGACTATTTTTTACAATTTCGGGAGAACCCACCTATGTTTAAGGAAAATCTGCCAAAAAGGACCCTTGTTTAGAGCATTTTAGACCCAAAAACCCATCCATATGGACAGCACATACCCGTACCCTAAACATGATATGTACCCCCTACTTCGGGAGAGCACCCAATAGGAGCAAAAACCCCCAAACCAGTTTTCCACTGAAGTCCGAGCGAATCTTATGTTCAAAATCAAATTAAAAAGAAGCATTATGGAGATAACGTACCTTCTTCATATACCTTTGATCGCGTTTGGATTGGGGTCTTGTCGGAGCTGCGCCAGCAGCATCAATTGTGGGAATGGCACCAATTTCCAGTCTCCGCATTTTCGTTGCTTCTGCATTTGCTCCACTGTTTATATCGATTCTCCGAACAAAGTCAGTCGGTTTAAAATGTATCGAACACAAAACAGAAGATTTTGAAGGAGTGAAGCCAGCTCGGTGTCTTCGCACAAACTGAGTCCATTTCGACCTTTGTTTCTCATTTTGTGGGAAAACGTGCATTGATACATTCGGAGTGTAACTACTGTTCATGCAACTGGTGTCATTTGGGGCGCCAGCACAACAATATTTCCCAGTTTTCCTCTTCTTTTTCGGGCCCTCCATCTTCAAAACATTGGCAATTCTACTGTATGCACATCGCGTGCTGTT
This sequence comes from Aurelia sp. 3 sensu Dawson et al. (2005), assembly GCA_964020215.1. Classification (NCBI taxonomy): domain Eukaryota; kingdom Metazoa; phylum Cnidaria; class Scyphozoa; order Semaeostomeae; family Ulmaridae; genus Aurelia; species Aurelia sp. 3 sensu Dawson et al. (2005). The sequence goes on from OZ026577.1 coordinate 11,426,297, forward strand.
GGTTTCTTATCATCCTGCCCACTGGAATACGTCATAAATTCCTCAAATTCCTGTCTGGCCGCGTTTTGAATGTCGAACAGAAAGGCGCGATTATCGCATATTCAGGGTGCCAAAACAGGCAATTAGCGACTCATAATTAGCAAATAAACACCACAGTGTTACTCAGCTATATCTAATTACTCATTTGCGATAAAAAGAAAGATTTCGAAAAATTTTTTATTTTTCATTTCAGTAGCACTTTAAGAATCTGATATTCTGTTGTGCCACTGATGAATTCTGATCAGAATTTCAATAATTCTTGAAAGTTTTGAGTAATTCTGAAGACACAAAACCTGTTATATAAAAACCTTCCCCAGGGTCAGCCTCTGAGAGGTTCTTATGTAAGGGGTTTAAAATATTAAATTTCCGCCTCAAGGTTCTTATAAAGATAGGTTCTTTTATGCGGGTTTCTACTGTATTGAGCACTACTGGTAGTATTGTACCAGTACAGTGTAATACATACTGTATAGTACAATGTTCTTATATCAATAAACTGCCTTATGCATTCAAGATCAATACTTCTTTGCAAAGCAAAGGAAATAACTCTAGAGTTCTGAAATGCTGAACTTATTGAAATCAGATTCAACCACACAGAATTTTTTTGGATATGTTAGAATGTTTTTGAAGTTATTCCAATACGAACAAACAGAAATTTAGTTTATCAAACAAATCTCTACTTTATTATGTTCATAGTAACCACCTCAACACTGTCAATGTTTGTATGCTGTTTCTTTGAATTTCTCTTCACAGAAATCCTACTATAGAAAATATGGAATAGAGAAACATTGCACCATTTTTTTGAAACAGTACAGGTTGATTTCTTGAAAAGCGAATATTCTTACGGCAATTAGACTCTTTACTTTTTTGTTGTGTGGATGTTTAATTTTGAAAATGCTCATCCTGTTTTGAGAACACTACCTTCCATTAAGGCTATTACTAAAATAGGGAATCGGGGAATCAGGGAATTAGGGAATCGGGGAATCGGGGAATCGGGGAATATGGAAACGGTAAGAGATATCGGTATGCAGTTTGTGGTATGATATACAACTACCAAATACAAGTCTATTCCCCAAAAATCAAGGAAATCCCCCATGGGATCTAGCCAGAATACTCAGTCAAAAGTACAGTTTCTGAAAAATTACTAAAATGGGGAATATGGAGACTAAAAGCTTTACAGAGGAAAGAAGCATATCAATCGATAGCTCTTGGTCTCCAGGTTTCAAAAATTCAACAATCTAACTCATATGTTAAACATGGATTCCACAATCGGGCAACAAAATCGGGGAATCGGGGAATCGGGGAATATGGAAACTACATAAGCTATGAGAAAATTTTGAAAGACAGCATACAGTTCTCCTTGAAATTAAGTCAATTTCCAAGTTTCGTATTTTTACCTTGGATAGTTTAGCCGCAGCAGAGCTCTGAAGTTTGCATTTTTTGTCATTTGGGAACATAAAGCTATTCAATTTATTTCTGCGCGGCACGACTTGGTGTCATGTCCTCGCGCAGCTTAGTTGACGGTGTTAATAGCATCTTTCGTGGGCTATGTTGAACAATGTCCAAGCCATTGAAAACGTCTTTTGTCCATGGCTATTGAAATCAACATGTTCCTATTGTACATTCATTCAAGCCTGTTGGGGCACTGGCTTCTTCAGTTTCACGGGGGCTTCATCGATTCTAAATCAATCGCTTCAATTTTGCTTGTACATGAAACCCTAAAGCCTATACTTTGAAGAAAGTGATCTCAAACTAAGTACATTTAGAATGGAATTCATGTATTTAGAAAATAGGAAACAAATTAAGAAGTTATCAGTATTAAAATGTAAGAACTTTCCTGTTGAATTAAGAACCTTTTAGCAGCACATTTTTCTTATCGAAGCGAGAAAGCGTACGAAGTGTTTTTTAAAGAATAGGATTGTAGAGATTTCTTGACATTTTTTGGCGTTTTGGTGTGTGAAATGCCCCTTGAAATAAAAGGTTTAGTTAACATTATTCAAGGACAAATGCTTAATGACACTGCAGAGGGAGCCCAGGAATAATTGGCAAATTCGAAAAAGATTGTCTGGAATTCTGGAATTGGAGCTGCGTAAGAAACTGCGCATTATTTGCGACGCGTTTTGCGCAGTTCTTTTGCAACTCTTCGCGCTACGAGTCCTTTGCAGTTTCCTAAGCAGCTTTTATTTCAAAGCCTCGCAAATTCCTCGCAGTTTCCTACGCAGCTCCTATTCCAGAAAATATATTTTTGAATTTTCCCATTATTCCTAGGCTACACGTCTTTTTTTTATAAGAAACTTGGATCAGGCCACAGTACTAAAAGTTCGTTGATTCAACATGAAATTTTGTCCATTTTAGTACTTAAAGTTTCTTTGTTGGTTTCTTATTTTTTGAATACATAAATTGTCAATATGGTCGCTATCACTGCTGCAGATCTGTTTCTTGATATCTAAAACATCATATAGGAATAAACAATGTTCTGTTATGTTGAAAACACAAAATGCTTGGATAATATTGCCCAATAATAAAGGTTCAACGATCTATTTGCTATTAAATTAATGCTTTTAACTTTGAAAAGTTTCTTAGTACTTCTCAGAAATAGTACTAGAGTTTCTTAAAATTTTGGCCATCTTAGTACTAGTTTCTTATAAACCAGTTTCTTATAAAAAAACGTTTACCTGTGGACATATTTGCATATTACCCTTGCTTTTAACTTGTAAAAGTTTCTTAGTATGTACTTCTCAGACACACTCCAAGTTCTTACATTTTAATACTGATAACTTCTTAATTTGTTTCCTATTTTCTAAATGCATGAATTCCATTCTAAATGTACTTAGTTTGAGATCACTTTCTTCAAAGTATAGGCTTTAGGGTTTCATGTACAAGCAAAATTGAAGCGATTGATTTAGAATCGATGAAGCCCCCGTGAAACTGAAGAAGCCAGTGCCCCAACAGGCTTGAATGAATGTACAATAGGAACATGTTGATTTCAATAGCCATGGACAAAAGACGTTTTCAATGGCTTGGACATTGTTCAACATAGCCCACGAGAGATGCTATTAACACCGTCAACTAAGCTGCGCGAGGACATGACACCAAGTCGTGCCGCGCAGAAATAAATTTAATAGCTTCATGTTCCCAAATGACAAAAAATGCAAACTTCAGAGCTCTGCTACGGCTAAACTATCCAAGATAAAAATACGAAACTTGGAAATTGACTTAATTTCAAGGAGAACTGTATGGTGTCTTTCAAAATTTTCTCATAGCTTATGTAGTTTCCATATTCCCCGATTCCCCGATTCCCCGATTTTGTTGCTCGATTGTGGAATCCATGTTTAACATATGAGTTAGATTGTTGAATTTTTGAAACCTGGAGACCAAGAGCTATCGATTGATATGCTTCTTTCCTCTGTAAAGCTTTTAGTCTCCATATTCCCCATTTTAGTAATTTTTCAGAAACTGTACTTTTGACTGAGTATTCTGGCTAGATCCCATGGGGGATTCCCTTGATTTTTGGGGAATAGACTTGCATTTGGTAGTTGTATATCATACCACAAACTGCATACCGATATCTCTTACCGTTTCCATATTCCCCGATTCCCCGATTCCCCGATTCCCCGATTCCCCGATTCCCTATTTTAGTAATAGCCCTTCCATTAAAGTGATTAAAGACAAATGACGGATACATAGCGACAAGTTTAAAAATAGAACAAAACTTGGGCGCTTGCTATCATTTGTCCAATTGTTTTGATATAATTTCTGGAGATCATCAAATACAATAATGGAATACAATAGACTATATCTAGGTTTCCCAGGGCCCTGATTTAAGTTGTCTTAGATTATGTCTTATAACGCCTAGCTTACAAAAAGAGCATTAGATGGTCGCCTGAATACAATAGGCTATTTTTAGATTGCCCAGGCCCCTGATTTAAGTCGCCTTATATCTCCGTCATTTGTCTTTAATGGGAATATTTTTCGGCATTTAGGAATAAACTATGTCAAACCTAAAAATAAGAAGCATCTAAATTTCAGACCTTAGAATTGTTTCTTATAAGCGGAGCCTTTTTGACTCATGGAGTCTATGGTATAGGAGCGAATCCTGTCTCATGTCTGATGTCCGTAGTCCGTGGTTTTATTGTTTTGTCATGGCTCAAAGAGTCATTTTGGGTGCAATGGGCAATAAAAAGGGCACTGATGGAGTCAACATACAAACTGATGACTTCTAAGCAGCTATGACATCAATTGCCGCAATAGGCAATAGAAAAACAAGGAAACACATGCTTTCTAATACTTATGAGGGAAGTTGGACTAATTAGGTTAAATAAACAAGTTCACTACAAACGAATTAATTTCAGTTGCGATATCAGGGTTTTGGACCTTACGTTTGTGATCCATTTATCAGGCTAGGAAATAGGACACCGTTCATTTTGAGTTTGTATTTTGATTTCTGAAACCGATAATTTTCAGGCGCGCAACTAGGATATTTCAAGGGCAGGGGTTTGGTGGTAGAAATTGGGCATAAAGATATTGGATTTCCAATTGAGAGATTCAGGGCAATCGCATGATATGAGTACAGTTTCCTATGTTTTCAAGGGAGTCAAGCAATAATCTAGGGGTAACCTACTATCTGCCAATTGGCTAGTTTTCTTTAGATAATGATAAAAGAATCAAATTTATGTGAACAAATTCAGTCAGCAACTAACGTAAAAAGACATCTATCTAGTTTACAGTTTGTACTGACACTGACTATTCAAACAAAACAGATTTTTGAAACAAGCGACGTGGGTTTCTGTTGATGAATAAACCTAGTACTTCATCTTTGTCTATCTCGGTGACTTGCTGCATTTGATGAAATGATAAACACAAGCAGGAATACGCTATAATTCATTGTAGATAAAGTTCAACAATCTACAGTAAAGTTCCGCCTTTAAGAAACTGCATTATAAGAAACTCAAGCCTGATTTTGGTAAATAAAATACCTGTCTACAAGAAACAATCCAGGCTGATTCATCTTCAGTTTCTTTTATAATGGTACATAGTAATATTTTATGGCATATATTTGAATATGGCTCCAATAAGTCTTAGTTCTCTAGAAATAAGGATGAAAGTTTTAAGCCCAAATTATTATAATTTCAAGAAACTTTCCGCACTGACCCAAACTATCAGCTTCTTGTTCAAATGCGCATATTTAAAAAACGTTTTCTTAACAATTTTGACAGCTATTTTGAATACAAAAGTGTTTCTTATACCATGGTATACACACCCTGCTTTGAGGAAATATATTCTAACATAAGAAACCAGTCAGGCTGTTTTTGTGAAATGAGTTTCGTAAAGGTGGGACTTTACTGTATTTGACTGGCCTCATGAGAATAGGGCAAAATTATTACCTTCCTTACCAAAATGGGCAGGGGTTGTAACCCCCACAACCCCTCTTAGATGCGCTCCTGCAATTTTCCCCTCCATTTTACTGAGAAAGATATCCCAAATAATAAGGCACGAGTAAAAGAAAGCTTGGCAAGAGTTTCTATTACGATTGAAATTTCATTCTTGGCAGTTTGTCAATTTATAAGCGGAAGATGAATGTCATTTTTAATGGCTTGGCTCCATGAGTCCCCCCAAGGGTTCTTTCATTTAACAACCTGAGGCCTGTTTCTTATACAAGGGAATTTCTTATACGTGGGAACCTACTCTACTGTAGTGAAGGATTCTTGAAATTATAAGAATTTGGGCTTGAAAATACATTCTTGTTTCAGATAACTGAGACGTTTTGGAGACATATTCAAATACATGCCTTATCATATTGGCTATGTACCATTGTATAAAAATCTAAACATGAATCAGCCTGGATAGTTTCTCGTAAAGAGGTATTTTATATAGTGAAATCAGGCCTGAGTTTCTTATAATGCAGTTTCTTACTGGCGAGACTTTACTGTTTGTATTGAAGAGATGGGATGGAAGTTTGATTTAATTGATACCCTTTTCCTTCCGATGTTTCATTCCAAGTAACAATTTTATGTGAGAATATGGAGAATATCAACTTGTTGAAGGGCAACACTATATAAGAAACATTTAAAAAAAATAAAAGCATACGTCTGCTAGACGGGAGAGCCAAGTGTTTAATTTCTTACCAAAAGACACAGTACTTCTTCCCCGGTTCTTCGTTGGGCTTAGCGTGACGTAAATTTCATCCGCTCTGATACGGCCCTATCTCCTCGGCGCTCCGTAGGTCAACGCGAAAGGTATATTTCTTTCACTGAGATAGAGCACTATCTCCTCAGCTCTTCGCACGGCCAAGCGAGAAATATTTTTCATCCGCTGGGATAGAGCCTTATCTCCTCAGCTCTTCGTAGGGCTAAGCGATAGGTACTTTTCATCGCTAAGATGTAGCCATATCTCCTTGGCCCTTCGTAGCGCCTCTTGGAAGGGTTAGGCGAGAGATAAGTTTCTACCGCTGAGATAGAGCCATAGCTGACTGGCTCTTCGTTGGGGTAAGGAAGAGGCATGTTAGCAAGAGTCATGTGGCATCTAAGCAGGAGGCATGTTCTATTGTTTAGATTGAGGCCTATCCCCCCGGCTCTCCGTAGGACTAACAGAAGGGTTATTTTCCACCACTGAGATAGAGCCCATCTCATCGGCTCTTCCAGTAGCTAAGCGAGAGGTATTTTTCATCGGCCGAGATAGAGCTGGATTTCCTTTGCTCTTCGTAGGGCTCAACGATGTGCTTCTCATCCCCTAAAATCGTCGTACCTCCTAGGCTTGTCGAAGAGCTAAGCGAGAGCTAAGTTCCTACCGCTGAGATAGAGCTGCAGCGGACTGGCTCTTGGAGAGCTAAGTGAGAGGTATGTTTCAATCGCTTAGATAGAGACGTTGCTCCTTCGCTCTTCGAATAGCTAGGAGAGAGGATATTTTCTACCCTTGAGATAGAGCCCTATCTCTTTGGCTCTTCCTGGACCTAAGCGAGAGGTATTTTCTATCGTTGTCATAGCTTCTGGGCTCTTCGTAGCACTGAGCGAGAGGTAAATTTTCCGCGCTGAGATCGAACCTTAGGTCCTTCGCTCTTCGTGGGGCTGAATGACGGGTAGCCTTCTTCCGCACCGTAAAACCGCTAGCTCCTCTGCTTTTGAGGCTATGTAAGATGTATTTTGTACCGCTAAGATAGAGCGCTATATCTCTGGCTCTTCCCCGGACCAAGCGACATATGTTTTTCTATCGCTCAGATAGAGCCGTAGCTTCTCGGTTCTTCGTAGGTCTGATTGAGAGGAAAATTGCCTCCGCTGAGATAGAGCCCCATCTCGTTCCCTCTTCGAAGAGCTAAGCAAGAGGTAATTTTCTACCGTTTACACTCAGTTCTAGCTCAAGGGCTCTTCCTAGCGCTAAATGAGAGGTACCCATCTTCCGCACAGTTAGAGCCGTAGCTCCTGGGTTCTTCGTAGGGGAAAGTGGAAGGTACTTTCCTATCGACATGATAGAGCCCTAGCTCGTCGGATCTTATAAAGGCTTAGCACGAGGTACCTTTCCACCGCTGAGGAAGAGCTCCAACTCCCCGGCTCTTCGTAGGGCTAGGCAAGAGGAGATTTTCTACCGCCAAGATAGAGCCCAATGCTCCTCCGCTCTTCGTAGGGCTAAGTTGGAGGTGTTTTGCTACCCCTCATATAGAGCCCTATCTTTATGGCTCTTTCTAGTAATATGCGAGAGGTATTTTTCGACCCCTGAGATAGAGCCCTATCTCCTCCACTCTTGTTAGGGCCAAGTGAGAGGTATTTTTCTAGCTCTCAGGTAGAGCCCTATCTCCTCGGCTCTTAGTAGGGCTAATGGAAGAGGTAAATTTACAGCCCCTGAGATAACAGTTTCCCTGAGTAATATAGTGAAGATAACAGTCCAAAGCATAGGTTACCAAAGCATTTTATTACTTCTCAACGTTACTCATATCTCCTTGACTCATAGAGAGGCAAGCCGGGGGGCAATTTCCCCTGCTGAGATAGAGCCCAATGTCCCCGGATCTTATGAGGGATTCAGGAGAGGTACTTTGTTTACCACTAAGAGAGAGCCCTAGCTCCTCGGCTAAGCGAAGGATAAATTTCTACGCCTGAGATAGAGCTCTATCCCTCTTCTCTTTCGTCGGGCTGAGCGAGAGGTAAATGACTACCGCTCAGATAGAGCCGAGGCTCGTGGGCTCCTTGGCTTCTGGGCTCCTCATTGAGCTCAGCGATGTGATGTTCTCGCGCAAAGAAAGCAGTTATCCCATATGATATATATTATGATATTGGGAAGATAACTGTCCTACGCGAAGGTGACCGAAGCATTTTCATTACATATCAACTTCACTCGACATTGATGTATTTATTTAACATCAATAATATTCATATTCATCATAATATTCATAATATTCATATTCATGATATCTCTTGGGCTGTAAGACAGCTGAGCCGAGGGGCAAATTTCCCTCGGCTCTTCGAGAGGCTAAGCGAAAGGTAAATTTCTACGGCTGAGATAGAGCTCTGTCCTTCTGCTTCCAGGGGCTAATCAAGAGGGAAATTTCTAGCGCTAAGATCGAGGTGTAGCTCCCCTGCTTATCGTAGGGCTGAACGGGAGATAGCCTTCTTCCGCACAGTTAGAGCCCTAGCTCCCTCGCTCTTGGTAAGGCTAAGCCAGAGGTAAATTTCTTCCGCTTTGATAGAGCCTGGTCTCCTTGCCTCCTGGCAGGTCTCCTACGGCTCTCCTCGCCTTCTCATCAGACTAAGTCAAAGTAAATTTCTACCGCTGATACAGAGCCCTATCTGTTCTGCTCTTACTAGGGGAGATAGAGCCCTATCTTTTCAGCTCTTACTAGGCGCTAAGCGAGACGTAAATTTCTACCGCTTAAACAGAGCCCTGTCACCTGGGTTCCTCGTAGGGCTCGTAGTTCTCTCTTCGGCTCCTCGTACGGCAAAACAAAAGGTAAATTTCTACCGCTCAGATAGCGCCTATCTCTTCGGTTCTTTCCAGGGCCTAAGCTAGAGGTAAATTTCTACTGCTCAGATAGAGCCGTAGCTCCTCGGCTCCACGGCTCCTCGGCTCCTCGGCTCCTCGTAGGGCTAAGAGATGTGAAGTTCCTACCGCTGAGATAACAGTTATCCCATGTGATATATGATATTGTGAAGATAACTGTCCTACGCGAAGGTGACCGAGGCATTTTCATTACTTATCAACTTTACTCAACATTATATGTATTTATTTAACATCAATAATATTTATGCTCATCATAACTCCTCGGCTCTAAGACAGCTGAGCCGAGGGGCAAATTCCCCCGCTGAGTGAGAGCCCTATCTTATCGGCTGTTGGATATTATTATCATTATTCATTTTTCATTTTCATTTTAATTCTTTTAAGGAGGGTTGCCCTTCAACACGTTGATTTTCAAGGGGCCCTCCAATAAAAACATTACTTACAATCTAAGATAAAAAGTAAAAAGCTATTAATTAAATTAAACTATAAAACCTTATTTACAATATCCAAATCCTATTTACAATAATGTTTAAAATTTACTATCAAAACGAAGGAAAACAGTTTCTATATAGTTTTCTTAAAACTATACAGAGAGGTTGCCTGCTTTGACTCGGCAGAGGGGCTATTCCATAATTTTGCACCTCTATAAGAGAAACATCTCTGGCCATTTGCTGACCTTTTTATCGGTAACCTCAGGTCGGTCCTCGTATCACGAAGGCTATATGATGAGCAGGACGAATTTCGGGTGAAAAGGTCACACAAGTATCGTGGAGCCAGCCCATTCAGGGACTTGAAGACCATTGTCTTAGATTCACCAGAAGCAAGTTCCTCAACGGTCTTCCATCCCAGTCCTACAATAAGAGGTCTGCTTGGGGCATCAAAGCTGCTATTCGTTATGATCCTAGCAGCACGGTTTTGAAGTTTTTGCAACTGATTAATTTCAGTTAAACCGGCGCAGCCCCAATCAGAACGGCAGTATCGAAAGTGGGGCTCCACGATACCTGTGTAGAGGGTTTGCAAGGTCTCCTTCGGTAGAAAAGACTTGGCATGTCTTAAAAAGCCAACTGCCCTTGAGACCTTGCTAGAAACTGCTTTGATTTGTTCTTTCCAATCCAAGGAACAGTCGATTTGCACCCCAAAGTATTTTGTCTTTTTGACTTGGCATGTCTTGGCCCTCTTCTCAAGTATCAAGCTCATTATCGCGAATTTTCAGAACCAAGTCTTTATTCTGACTTTGGAGAATGTTGTGTTTCTGCTTGGTAGAAATAAGCATAGAATGAGTTTTTGCAACGTTCAAGGAAAGCTTGTTGCCTTGTAGCCAAGTGTCCAGTTCTCTAAGGTCACTGTTAATAGCCTCATTTAGCCGAGTCAAATCGTGAGACTGGTAGCACAAACTGGTGTCATCAGCATACATGGACACAGTAGAATCTTGGACAGCCTGTGGGAGATCATTGATGTAGATGAGGAAGAGAAGAGGGCCAAGACATGAACCTTGTGGAACACCAACTTCTATGTCCCCTATTTTTGAATCCACACCATTAACCCTACAAAACTGTTTCCGATCGGAAAGGTAGGATTTAAACCAAGAGAGTTCTCGTTGCTGTACACCGTAGAGCTCAAGCTTTTTGCAGAGAATGTTATGATCTACAGTGTCAAACGCCTTTTTAAGGTCAATGAACACTAGACTCACAAGCCTACCAAGATCCATTCCATTGTACCAGTCGTCATATTTTTAAGTAAGCATGTTACTGTAGAATGAAGGCGCAAAAAGCCGGATTGGCCAGATGAAAAATGCCTGTTGTCATTCATGTACTGGTACAGCTGGTTTGTTACTAACTTTTCAAAAAGCCTTGAGATGACAGGCAAGACTGATATTGGTCGATAGTTAGACTTGTCAGTCTTATCTCCGTCTTTGAAAATAGGAGTGACTCTAGCAACTTTCCATGAGTCAGGAAAACGACTTGTTTCAATGGATGTGTTAAACAAGAAAACAAGCGAATTTTCAATAAAGGGCAGCGCAAGCTTCAGAAAGTAGCTAGAGATATTGTCAGTCCCAAAGCTCTTTGCAGTCTTAACGGTGGCAAATGCATCCCTGATCTCCTGCACTTCAATAGTCCTGAAGCGGAATGTTGCCTTGTGTTTGTTAATTTCATAGTCACCAGCAAGAAGGGGATTTGGGGCTGGATCTATTTTGTCAGCAAGATCCTTACCTACGGAGCAAAAGAAACTATTCATTGCATTAGAAATATCTTTTTTGTGAACAGTTTCAGAACCAGATTCTCTAAGACAATCGATGTTGCTGGACTTTGATCTCTTATTAAGGAGTTCATTGATTGCTTTCCTTGATTCTTTCATGTTACCTTGACAATCAGAGATCTTATTAGTATAATACTGCCTCTTTAGTTGGATGTTAAGGACATTGACCTTGTTACGGATCTGTCTGTAACAGTCCATAAGAAATGGGGACTTTCTTTTGGCTGCAGCCTTTTTTAGCTTATCCCTGGTATGCATTAGTTTCTTCAGGTCCTTGTCAATCCAGGGGCAGTACTTCTCTGAGACACGCATTGCGGTCATCGGGGCATGCTTTTCTATGATCAAAGAAAACAGGTTAGACCAATTGCTCACAAGAACATCAATGTCATCTGTACCAGTAAGCATTTGCTCCCAACATATGCCAGAAACATCAGCCAGGAATGCTTCTTCATTAAAATTTTTCATCTTCCGAGTTTTGATCATTTTATGGCCTTTCTCTACTGCTCCATTAAATTTCCGAACGCAGTAGACCATATAATGGTCACTCAAGGAGATCTCATGCACTCCAGATTTTACAATGTTTCTGGCACACGTTGTAGCAATATGGTCAATAATAGAAGAAGTACTCAGAGTGACCCTTGTTGGTTCCTCAATAAGCTGTTTGAAGCTGAACAGCCCATAGAGATCAAGCATGTGCTTTGAATCAATGTCTATTGGTTGTTCAGCTTGTTTTGGATTGAGATCACAATTGGTGTCTCCTAAGAGGATTATTTCTTTACCCTCTTTGTCCAAAAAAGAAAGAGTCTTTTTCAGCTTATTGAATGACCCAACAGGGCCACTGGGTGGCCGGTACCAAGCGAGAACAAGAAAGGACTTGCTTTTGGGCGGTTCAACCTCGATACAAATGAGTTCCAGGTCATCAGTGGGGACATCAAGACGACGTTTGTACTTGATGGAGTCCCGGACATAGATAGAAACACCACCACCATTTCCTGTCCTATCCAGACGTTCTTGCTGGTAGCCAGCCACCCTAGTTAGCTCCTTTGGGTAGCCAGGATCGAGCTTAGTTTCATTTAAAGGGGCAGCGTCACGTAATGTAAACAAACTTCTTTCGAAACGATGACTTTTCAGGATTTTTGATAGTCCAAATCACAGAGATTTTCCACAAATTTTCTCGAAATATGGGTGTTAATTTGAAGATGGACTCTTGAATTTTCTAGAGAAATAAACCAAACACTCGTACGTTGTAGGATTGCAGAGATATTGGTGGATTTTTAGAAGTAACTTTATCGTGGATTCACCCCATCCACCAAAATCTGAGCGGAACACAATGGCCACGTGTGGGAAACAATATAGATCATAGAGATAACAGGTTTGTTTACAGTTACGTGACCGTGCGCCTTTAAGGCAAGGATCAGAATCCCAAGGTCCCTCATTAATAACTGAACCTCATCTAGGTGACTGCGAAGACCGTTAATATTCAGGGATGCAATTGCCATACCCTGCTTAAATCCCAGATGCTGATGAGACTCGCTCGACGCAACACTCTCACTGGTGGGCGTTAAATTTTCTGATGGAAAACCACAGGCAACCTCTCTGAAATTCAAATTATCGGATACCATGCTAAATACACCGGATTTTCTCATTTAGGTTTTTAGTTAATTGAAAATTTCCTTGAACATTTAAATGTAAACCTCTCATACCTAGGTGTTCGACTAAAATGTTCTGCTGCTGCAAGATATCCACATTCATCGATTTCAGTGATTTGTTAAATTCGGCGATTTTCTTCGCTATGGCTTGGTTTTCATCTCCATTTTTCATCTTTCGTTTGATAATTTCAGAAATTACAATATGACAATCTGGGAGGCTTTCAGTGATCTGTTCCATGAGACGCTTGATGTTTTTCAAGATGTCAGCTACAGGTCGATGCTGTATGTCATTTGTTCCCACGACAAGAATGATTTTGTCTGGTTTTTTTCGCAAAAGTGGTTTCAAGTAATCCTCGAGGTCTGTCGTAGTTGCGCCTGAGAAGCTACGCACTTTTGTTTGATACCTTTTGCCAAGTTGCCTTTCATCGACGTTATTAATCATACTGTCGCCAACAACTAGTACCGTATTCTTATTCCAAATTCCTGCTTTTCGTTGCTTTTCCTGGTTGCGAATTTAGAGGGTTGTCATTGCTCCTTTCAGCTAGCTCATTCCGCTTTGCATTACGCTTTCGCTTGTTCTTTTTCTTGCCAGACTTGTTTGTTTTGCTGTTACTGTTTACGTTTTCATTTTGTTCCAGTTCAATGCTTTCAGTTACGATGGGAACCAGTTCAATGCTTTCAGTTACGAAGTTTTTGGCGTTTGGTGATCATAGCTGCCTTGAAATGCTTGGCTTTGTCGGCGTGGGATCTGTGTTGCACCTTCGAGGTTGTTCTCTTTTCTTGGTCTTCTGGGGGGGATCGGGTTATTTAGTGTATGCAGACACACAATTATGCAGTAAAGTAATCATATAATCTTTCTCCTCGCAGCCACAAATCCCAGCACTTGCCTTTCTTGTCTTCAAAAAAATGTCATCTGCATACAATTTTTGGGGTCGTGCTTTCTAGAAAATTCTCAGTCATTAAAATGTACCGGGTGAGCCAGAAAAAAGTTCCCACTTTTGAAAATTCATAACACCAAGACTACTACACGGATTTGAATCATACAAATTGTAGTTAAAAGTAGAAAGATCAAAGTATTTTTGTGTTTTTTTTCGCTGTCCTACCAGCACTACAAATATTGGTAAATTCAACTTTATAAAAATTTCATGGTTGCAAAATCACGGAAAAAGGGCCTAAAACATTGATCAAATCTTAAGGATTCTATTCAAATCGAACAATAGGCAATGGGCGTTTTACCTCCCTCAAGAGTTATAGGACATCAATTTTCAAACAAATACGAAAGATTTTCAATGCCAAGGAAATTAACGCCTAGAGGATATCTCTCACCCATGAGAAGTTGCATTTCCTTCATTATTCTGTGAGAAAGGTCATTTATGAATTGATCGATGTTTATGGCCATTTTTCAGTAATCAATCAACCATGAAATGTTTGTAAAGTTGAATTTACCTACCGGGTGAGCCAGAAAAAAGTTCCCACTTTTGAAAATTCATAACACCAAGGCTACTTCACGGATTTGACTAATTCAAATTCTAGTTAAAAGCCGAAAGATCAAAGTAATTTTGTCATTTTTCTTGCCGTCCTGCCAGCACTACAAATATAGGTAAATTCGACTTTATAAAAATTTCATGGTTCATTGATTACTGAAAAATGGCCCAAAACATCGATCAATGCATAAGTGAACTCGCGCACAGAATAATGAAGGAAATTCAACTTCTCATACGTGAGAGATATCCTCTAGGCATCAATTTCCTTGGCACTGAAAATCTTTCATATGTGTTTGAAAATCGATGTCTTGTAACTCTTAAGGGAGGTGGAACGCTCATGGCCTATTGTTCGATTTGAATAGAATTCTTACGATTTGATCAACGCCTTAGGCTCTTTTTCCGTGATTTTGCAACCATGAAATTTCTATAAAGCTGAATTTGCCAATATTCCTAGTGCTGGTAGGACAGCGAGAAAAATCACAAAAATACTGTGATCTTTCGGCTTTTAACTAGAATTTGAATGATTCAAATCCGTGTAGTAGTCTTGATGTTATGAATTTCCAAAAGTGGGAACTTTTTTCTGGCTCACCCGGTATATTTGTAGTGCTGGTAGGACGGCGAGAAAAATCACAAAAATACTTTGATCTTTCGGCTTCTAATTAGAATTTGAATGATTCAAATCTGTGAAGTAGCGTTGGTGTTATGAATTTTCAAAAGTGGGAACTTTTTTCTGGCTCACCCGGTATAGTATGAAAAGCAAGGGTCGCAAACACGAGCACTGCAGAATGCCACACTGAAATACTCCCTATTGGTTAGATAAACAGTAAGCCACTTGTGGAAAGTACCCTCAGCACGGTACTCTTGTAAACTGGATACTTATATTTATCGAATGCTTTTCTGAGATCAAGTGATATCGGTATTTAAGTTTATTTTGCCCTCATCAGAGCTCTTGAACCATGGGTCTATAACATTATGGGTCTAGACATGTCAGATCAGTTTTGCATGCCTTGCCGTACATGTTCAATATCGGTGCTAGTTTCAATGTCAATGCCAGTTTCAATGCTAATGCCTGTATTCCAATGGTGATGTTTACAAATGTCCCACATTTTTGAACCAGAACTATAATTTAAGCACATAGATTATAGCTCAAAGATAAAATATCAGCTTTGGATGGCTGAAAATTACCTCAAGTGGGGTCAGCAGTAATTCGTTAAGTCCTGCACCTTGCGCTTTAAAGATCTGATAACCATCTAAGATTTTGGTTGCAAAAGTGACCGATAATCTAAGAAACTGGCTACCAACCACATCTCGAAGTCAGGATCTAGGCTTTTTTAGCATAGAAATATTTGCTGCCGAATTTTATCTCTTCCTTTTTCATCTCTACAGTGTATGCCTACAGGTAAAACGGCCACACAAGGCAGAAAAGGCCCACTCCTATATGATGTTCACAAGTGAAGAGAATCTGCGTTGTTCTCCACAATGTATGTATGCATTGATTATTTCATGATTTGGCCGGTGCAAAACGTAACTGGGCAACTGCTTTTTTTTGTTTGCACGGGACTGTGTCAACAAATTTTTTGGGGCAAATATTAAGGGCATTAATATCTTAGAGGCTCAGGATGAAGTTTGAGATATAGAATTGTTCATTTTCAGGACAAAACGTTTAATTCATGCAAGATGAGAAATGCTTGAAACCGCATGGGCCAGAGAAGAGTTCCCATATTTGAAAAGTCATAGCACCATCAGTACTGCACAGATCTAACTGATTCAAATTTCAGTTAAAGGCCGAAGGCTTGAGATATTTTTATGATTTTCCCTGCCGTTCTACCACTACTACAATGCCTGCCAGAAGTCTTGGAACACTTCTGCTAATTTTGCCTTGTTTTGCGATTTCCCCCTCTCCCCGTTAGAACAATGTTGTTTTGTGGCCAAAAAATCGGGTCGATAGGACGATCCAGGACGTGGGACAATAACCTTCCAAATCAACATTGTTTAGGGGGCTAGGGGGTATTTGCACCTGATGGCTATGGTTAGAATGTGGATTATGAAGAAATGGCCTAAGTGTTCCAGTGCCTTTTGGGAGGCATTGTAGAAGTATCGGTAGTTTTAACTTCATAAAAATTTTATGGTTGCAAAGTGGCTGAAAAAGGGAAGAAAACATTGATCAAATTGTAAGGACTCCGGTAACAAATTACAATCCTCAATTTATGTTTCACCTCTCTCAAGAGTTATACGACATCAGTGATCAAACAATTCATAAAGATCCTCAGTTCCATGGCAATAAGTGTGCAGTGGATATCTCTCATCAATGAACAAAAGTATTTTCTTTATTGATCTGTGCGAGGAATCCTTTATGATTTGATCAACGTGTTAAGCCCTCTTCACTCATTTGGCAATCATGAAATCTTTGTACAGTTGAATTTACCTATATTTGTAGTGCTCGTGAGATAAGCATAAAAACTCCCAAGATATTTCGATGAAATCATTCAAATCTGTGGACTACTCTTGATGCGATGACATTTCTATATTAGGAACTCATACGGTATATAAAAGAACGCAAAATTTCCGCTTCCGTTGCTTCAAAAGAATGATTCATCAGTCATGTCTCTTTATCTTCAAAGGAAATGTTTTCGTCGAAAAAGACTCGATAGGGCAAGAACTGATTTTAAGATGGTCTTTGGTTAATCCATCGTCGCTACTATATAACTTCTGTTTTACATACGATAGCTGAAGGTTCGAAGCTGATTGAAAATGCTAAGAGAAATTATTTCTGAAGGTAGGGAACACCGTAGCAAATCCTGGGATTTCCAACAGAACCTATTGGTCTTTAATCAACACCGTCCTAAACAAGGCCAAGATCCCTATAATACCGCCACTGTTAGAGAACGGGCTATTTGTAACTGATTTCACAGAAAAGGCATAATTATTCAATGACTATGTCATACTTCAGTATTCGACGATCGACACTGGTAGTGAAATCCCGCAACATATTCCAATAGCTGCTTCTTTGATAAACCATTTTGTTATTTCTGATGAAAAGATCACTTAATTCTAATAAAGCACATGGGTGCGATGAAATATCTGTGAGAATCAAATTAAGTGATGCTGTATTAGTTGTTCCGCTAAGGATAATATTCACGAACTGTTTGAGGTGTGGTGTTTTCCCCAAATATGGAAATGTGCTAATGTTGTACCTGTGCATAAAAAGAATGAGAAGAAAATTGAAAGAAAACTACCGTACAATTTTTCTTCTTCCTATTTTTGGGAAAATTCTTGAAACATTGATATGTGATTCTTTATATTCACACCTTGTCTCATGTGAGCTACTTAATCCAAATCAATCAGGCTTTCGTCCTGGCGACTCCACCATTAATCAACTGATCTCGATAGCATAGAGCTCAAATCTTTCAAATCTTAAAAAAGGTGGGTGTGAAATTCTGTCAAATTTTTCCATGAATTGAATAACTTCAAAGAAAGTTTAGGTAATTTGCTGTAAATCTGCCGTGGCAATTCCTTAATATCTTGATTATTTTCAAAATGGCGCCATTTGGATTATTTTTGTAAAAATCGATCAAAAATTTTGAGAAAATTAAAATTATCGTAACCCTTAAATTACGTGAGGAAAATTGACACAATCTTCAAGAAAACCATAGTTTATGAAGGTCTATAAGATGATTGCAAGCAGAAATTTGTAGCTCTTCTGATTAGGAATTTAGAAATTTGATGACGTCACAACCTCGAAATCAATAAATGCCGCCATTTCAAAGCTAATCACGATATCAAAAAATTGCCACGGCAGATTTACAGCAAATTACCTAAAGTTCCTTTCAAGCACTTTGATTTGAAGAAAAACGTAAAAGAATTTTACACCCGTCTTTTTAAAGATTTGAGCTCTATGCTGATCTCGATAACGCACACAATCTTTAAGGCATTCGACTGTAATCCTCCGCTTGATGTTCGTTCTGTTTATTTGGATATCACCAAAGCCTTTGACAGAGTATGACATGATGGTCTTGTATATAAACTTGAACGATTTGGTGCGTCAGGACAACTCCTTTCTCTTATTCGAAGCTTTCTAAAGGATCGTAAACAGCGAACTGTTCTGAACGGTAAATCTTCTGTTTGGGGAGATATCTCAGCTGGAGTGCCACAGGGCTCAATCTTACGACCGTTGTTTTTTCTTGTGTACATAAATGATCTAACCGAAAGCTTGAAGTGTAATGTTAAACTCTTCGCTGATGATACGTCATTATTTACGGTCGTCCAAAACCCCAATACAGCTGCCAATGATATCAATCAGGATTTGGAGGCGATAAAGCAATGGGCTCATCACTTGAGAATGTCGTTTAATCCTGATCCACAGAAGCAAGCTGTTGAAATAGTTTTTTCGCGGAAAAGAAACAAAATTGACCACCCAGTGATACTTTTTAACGGTACACCCGTGAAGAAAGTAGATGAGCACAAACACTTAGGACTTTTTCTCCATTCAAAAGTATCCTTTGCTTCTCACATAAAAGCAGCTATCAGTAAATCACGCAAAAGTATTAGTCTGCTGAAATATCTCTCTAAATATCTCCCCAGGCATACGCTGAATGAATTATACAAGCTCTATGTTCGACCTCACCTGGATTATGGGGATGTTATTTACCATATCCCTGCTAAAGTATGTGAATTTAGTAGAAACATAACCTTTGCCAAATCTTATGGAGAAATTAGAGTCCGTTCAGTATTCTGCTGCCCTAGCTGTATGAGGAACATGGAAGAGTATGTCGAGAGAGAACTTTATTCTGAGCTAGGCTGGGAATCGCTAAACTCCCGTAGGTGGAGGAGACGTCTTATTTTATGTTATAAGTTCATAAATAATCTGGCCCCCAAATATACTACCGACCCAATAGCACCACTACGGCAGTCACGATACTCTATTCTTAAGCAGGATGCCGTCGGGCGAATAAGGAGAAGGACAGATAAATTTCAATCCACCTTTTATGCTCACTGTCTATCAGAATGGAACAAGCTTGAAACAGAAATTAGACATGCTCCTTCTATTGCTGCATTTAAGACCAAGCTGATGTCCAACATTCGCCCTTTGCCAAAATCTGTCTTTCGAATACATGATCCAACAGGGCTATCGTATCTTACCCAACTTAGGGTGGGTCTCAGTAAACTGAATTTTCACAAATTCAAACACAACTTCAGAGACACTATGAAACCAATGTGCCCTACCAAAGACGGCATTGAGGATACGGGGCACTTTTTGTTGCTCTGCCCTTCTCTGGAAGTACCACGTAGGGATCTTCTCGCTGGAGTCTCCGCTTCATTACGATCACTTGGACATACCGATCTTTCAAACGAGTTTCTAATGCAGATTTCATTGTACGGTGATAAAGATTTTCCCGATAGTCTCAATAAGGATATACTTCTTTTGTACTTCTTTCATTCATGAAACTGGTCGTTTTGATTAGAAAATTAGATCTCAGCTTTAAGCCATACAACCACATAGTCCCCTTTAAGTAAACGTTCTTTCCTTTTTCGTGTTAGCAGTTACGTGTAATTTATGTGCAATCTTTGTCTCCTGAGTCGTTACGTGCAGTGCTATGTTCGTGTTTTCAGTTTTACGTTGCCATTTGGTAGACGCAGTTTTTCGCTCCAAATGGTATTGTTTTTGTAGTAGGGTATAGTATTTTGTAAATAGTGGTATTACGTAATATGTATTGTAAGTTTTTAGATGTAATGTATAAAAAATACGGAGCAAATACATTATTAAGGTAAGGGTGACGGTTAGTTGATCTTTTTACAATAATTTCATATGGGGCGAGCAGATTACTTTGCAAGATTTTTTCTTTTCCACTGGCCATGTCATACACAAAATGTCGCACTGTCCATAATTACCAAATCTACGAAAAGAAAAAGTCTAATTACAATATTTACAAATATAACTCAATTTATAGGCAAAAGGATAAAATTCTTATTTCAAAACAGACCCGATTTAAAATAGCAAGGATAGCATTAAAATGTCGGCAAGTCTTCGTTTCCGTGATGTTCTCCCGAGAGGTGTCTTTGAGCAAAAAGTGCTTATGAAGGAAGAACAGTCATCTCAAAATTAGAAAAAAAATGCTACGCGTTCAAGTTTGTTGATGGAAACATTTGTTGCAGTGTGTAGGATTTTGATCAAATATACCGGATGAGTCAGAAAAAGCGTGGGGCGTTTGGTGGACTGTGACACAGCATTTAGACACTCAATTGTCGTGAACTAAATTTGTCCTTGCAGCCAAGAGTCTAACGTAGATTGTAACCTTCCCCATCGAAATCGGTCATTTGATGCATTTGTTAAAAAGATTTTCTTCGTAAGACATTGTATCGGAGTCTGGCAAAGTGATGACATCTTTTGCCAAGCCCCTTCCGCATTTATCTTGGCAAAAGTTACAGGCGCACCTGGTATTATCAGTTGAGAATGAAATAGTTAGGAGATAGTATTTTCACCCCTGATAGGTTGTATCATAACTTGCCCTGCGTACAGAATTTTTGAAAGACATCAATAATGCGTGCTTCTTTTTCTGACGATGGAGTTTCTTTCAAGCAGATCAGTGCTCTGTAAATCGCAATGGGACGTCTTCCAGACAACACTTTTTCCTAAAGCCTGGTTCACACTATTGTTAACTCATAAGCTTGAAAATGACTGCAATGTAGCATTAGAATGGTTTGCCAACAACTTTATGAAATTAAATGCAGATAAATGTCATCTTTTGGTCATTGGGAAGAGATGTGATGATCCAGTTGCTGTTAAGATTGGAAGCGCCGAAATCGTTAATAGCTCTGAAGAGAAATTACTTGGAGTTCATATTGATAGTAAGCTCTCCTTTGACCATCACGTCTCGAAACTTTGCCAAAGAGCCAGTAATAAACTTTATGCACTTGCCCGCATATCCCCGTATATGGATCATAACAAACTAAGTATCTTGATGAGGGCATTTATTACCAGTCAATTTCAATACTGCCCTTTAGTTTGGATCATCCACAACAGGCAGCTGAACCAAAAAATCAACAAAATACAGGAAAGGGCATTGAGAATAACATATAAGAACACCGAATCGACTTTTAGTGACCTATTACAGCGGGACTGTGCAGTCACTATTCATACAAAGAACTTGCAAGTACTTATGACTGAAAGGTACAAAACTAGAAATGACCTAAATCCCTCATTTATGCAGGAAATTTTCTGTGAAAATATTACTCACTACAACTTGCGTAACAATAACGAATTTATTCAACCAAGAGTGAGATCAGTCAACAACGGCTCTGAAAGCGTCAGATTTAAAGGTCCGCAGGTATGGCAAACGTTACCACCAACAATACGCAATTCAGAATCCCTTTATCAGTTTAAAACAAAGATAAAGAATTGGTACGGAGAAAATTGTTCATGCAGGTTATGCCGCATATTTGTTCCCAACCTGGACTTTTTGTAATGCACATTTTTGGATATCTGTTTTTATACTGTTTGACATTGACAATTTGTAAATATTTTATCCACCATTTTTATGTAATGTTTGTATTGTAATATTTTAGGTTGGAATT
The DNA here is from genome assembly GCA_964020215.1 of Aurelia sp. 3 sensu Dawson et al. (2005). Taxonomy (NCBI): domain Eukaryota; kingdom Metazoa; phylum Cnidaria; class Scyphozoa; order Semaeostomeae; family Ulmaridae; genus Aurelia; species Aurelia sp. 3 sensu Dawson et al. (2005). Next base: position 11,448,273 of record OZ026577.1, read on the forward strand.
AATTAGCTAACTACTTTTAGCTATTTTTACTATTGTCCAACTGTAAAGAAATTGATAATAATAATAAATGTTTGGGATACGTGAAGGCTCAAGTTGACGCGAGCTAGGATCCCCTCCGAGGACTATGAACGCATGCGCAGTCTTGCGATTTTGCCGTGGCATGACATGATTACCGAGCAATGGCGGCCGGAGAGAAAGAAGCTTCGAGCAGTTATTGGCAATTGAAACAATGTAAGTACACATGTAAATTCATAGAAAAGGTTATCTTCACTGTTAGAAAGCAACTAAAGCTGTTCTTGTATGATTGTAGCATCTTTTTCTCTTTGGGAAGGCTTTGTCAGCCATCAACAGAACCCAGCCTGCTAGGCCCTTTGGCTTCACCATTGTTGTTGAGAAGGTTGACAAGGTAAGAGTCTTTTTTTATATATAATCTCATAAAAATACAACAACTACACAATTACACAACTACACAACTACAATGATGCCCCAAGGAGAACGGAAGTACATATCAACCCTGTGGCCATTTAACATATAATTATAAATCTAAACATAAGGAAATTATCTAATATAAATCTAAAGGCTACATATATACAAGGGAAAGATGTGTCCATGTGTTGGGGTTTGCAGCAGAGATTTAAAAGCGCATAGTCGCGTGAATGAATTTCAGGGTAGCCTCTATGGTTGAAAGCCACCTGCGATACGGTAATGAACTATGGGGCAGTTTGTCTGATACCAAATTAAATCATTTGCAGCGTCTCCAAGACAGAGCTCGCACATTAATTGAAAGCTCCAATGTAAAGGACGGATGGACGTGCAATTGGCTCTCTGTCTCTAACCTTATCAAATACGACAAGGCTGTTATGGCATATAAGATAATGAATAATTTATGTCCGAACAGCCTTCAAGGAAAATTCACCATGAGATCTCAAATATCTGCTTACGTAACGAGAAACTGCCGAGATATTGATATCCCAAAACGCAACCTAGAATTTTCAAAAAAGAGTTTTCTTTACTCTGGTGCTAAACTGTGGAATGATATACCTCTTGATATAAGGAATAGCCCCACAGTTCTCACATTTAAAAAGAAACTGAAGGACTACTTGCTACACTAGCATTTAACCCAAAGCACGATCCCTAGGAAGAGCAGCACTTACCACGGTTACATTCCATATTATTCTTTGTAGATATAATATAGTACGTTGTTCTTTTTTATATTTTTCGTTTTACTATTGTTATTTTTCAAACTATTGTCTTGTTGTTGTATAAGCTGATAGGGATTTGTGGATAAATATGATTAAATGAAATAAAAAAATGAAATGAAATGAAAAATATAAATCTAAACGTAAGGAAATTATCTAATATAAATCTAAGGCTACATATATACAAGGGAAAGATGTGTCCATGTGTTGGGGTTTGCAGCAGAGATTTAAAAGCGCTTAGTCGTGTGAATGAATTTCAGGGTAGCCTTTATGAGTCGTTTATTAACATCAAATGGTAACCTTTCATTGCCATGTCTTTTGCACGAAGAGATTAGTCTAGTGTTTCAGGCAAGATTTAGAAGATTTTCAGGGTTTTTTTGGATTCTGCAAGAGTTTTTAAAGATTTTGCAAGATTTTTGAGGATTTAGATCTGGGAACCATCCTCCACATTTGGCCTTCCCACGACGAGTGATTTTCCGCGAAAACGCGACGGGAATCATTGAGCTTATTTTACACCAGGCGGAATTTTCCGCACGGAATCAAGATTTCGCGACGATGTCGCTACGAAGTCGCTGCGCATAGTGTATATTGAAAGCATAGCGCATAGTGTATATTATCATCATTCTTTGAATTGACTGGTGGAAAAGATGAAGCGGAATTTTTCGCCACGGAAAAGTTGAAATGGTTTCTACTTTTCCGCCACTGAAATATTCCGCTAAAATTCCTCTTCGAAATTTTTCTGCGCATGCGTTTAGGCAGAATACTCCGCTTCCGCCAAAGAATTCCGCCTAGTGTAAAATAAGCTTTAGCAGAGGCGCATGCGTTCATAGTCCCCGTCGCTGATTGGCGGTCAAGTTGAGTGGAATACAAAGCGAGGAGACAATAGGGGGAGTACCATGTATCCCCAACAAACTAGTGTTTTGAGTCGTTAGAGTCGTGTAGAAAGACCCAAAAGAAAAGGGCTTGGGTCTTTCTGCTCTGCGTCTTTGTCGTTGGTCTTTCTGCACGATCTAAGCGACCGAGAGTGTGAACCAGGCTTAACTGTTTCAGTAGAGTAAGGTGGGGGTAATTTGGGTCTAAATTTGGCATTTTTCGAAACAAATACAGTATCCTCACAAAGTCGTTGGAAATATTGAAGAAGTTTTTTCGTTTTTCCGACATTGAATCTTTTTGTCATTCTTGGAAACTTGTTCCCGTTCTTTTATTTGAAATTTGAATATGTTTTTAGAAGTTTTTACTTTCCTTACTGTTGTGTTTGGGGTTCTTCTATTGGCACGCTACCGTTTGACGGCCTACATGTTGCCAGACTCCAATACGACTACTTCGACATCAGCTGTTTCGATTGCTTTCATCAACGGTTTCATGAACGTTTCGGCTTCGTTAATTTGAGGCCAGAGAGGAGTAATCCTTCGATGGTAGATACCATTCGCTCTCATAAATTTCTTGATTTCATAACTTTTGAAAGGGGGTCCATTGTCTGAAACAACTTCCTTTGGTATGCCAAATAATGCAAAAATTTTGTCCAAACGAGGAATAAGAGCTGGTGCATCTGTTTTCTTCTGAATTTCGGCAATAGGGTATCTCGAACGTCCATCAAGTACAACGAGTAAAGATTCACCAGAGGGCAATGGGCCTAAAAAGTCAATATAAACTTTTTCGAAGTCTTCTTCAGGTAACGAACTCATGCAAAGTGGTTGAGGAGGCTTTTCGCGACCTGATGCTTGGCATGGCATACATGAATCGATTTCCTTTTTCACGAGCGAATCTATTAAGGGGAACCATACTTTTTCTCGAAGTAGGCTCTTGGTCTTTACAAGTCCTTGGTGTCCAATATGGGCAAGGCTAATTGCATCGGGACGTAATTTCTTTGGAATAACAATACGTGTACTTCGCAATAAGACGTCGTTTTGACTCGAAACAGTGAGTTCATCTTTCACATTTCGCAACATTTTGAGCTCATCTTTGTCGATGTTAGGATTTTCGATTTCGTTTATCTTATGCCATCGATTTTCGCGAATCATTCTTATGGCTTCTTGTAAGGTAGCATCTTCAAGTGTTGCCTTTTTGATATCTTCGAGCATGATGGCTTTTGGTGCAGCACTTTCAGCAATAAACTGTATGTACTGTTCTGAGTTTGCACTTTCTCTTGGAGGCTTCGATCGTTGCATCGGATGTCGGGACATGTAGTCGGATGGATTATCGTGTCCTGGACGATATTTAACTTCGAAATCATACGACTGTAAGCGTAATCTCCATCGTTCAAGTCGGGCTGGTGGTTTCGAATTCAGATTTCCAAAAATCATCTCCAGAGGTTTGTGATCGGTGTACAGCGTGAAATGAATACCATACAAATACAAGCGGAAATGCTCACAGCCAAAAACAATAGCTAATGCTTCGCGCTCAGTTTGACTGTATCTTTGTTCTACTTCCGTTAGCGCTCGGCTGGCATATGCAATGACTCGACTGTCATCTTTACCTGGTGTGCATTGTAAAAGAATCGCACCAAGTCCTGCAGGGGATGCGTCAACAAGCAGCTCCGTTTGTTTCGATAAATCAAAATATGACATGACTTTCTTTTCAGTCAACAAGTTCTGCAGTTTCTCAAAAGCTTCTTGATGACAAGGTTTCCATTCAAACGTGACATTTTTCTTAGTAAGCTGACGCAGAGGCGCAGTTACTGTTGCAAGATCTTTGATAAAACGTCCACAATAATTCACCATTCCTAAATAGCTTCGCAGCTCTGACACATTAGACGGGGGTGTCATCGCTTGGATTGCTGCAATTTTTCTGGGACATGCAGAAACTCCCTTTTCTGAGAAAACATGACCGTAAAATGTCAAGTTTCTTTTGTCAAACTCGCACTTTCGACCATTGAAACGAAGATTCATTTCGTCAGCTCGTTCCAAAACAGCTTGCAAAATCTTGTCGTGTTCTTCTTGTGTTTTAGCAAAGACTAGTATGTCATCACTAACATTTAAACAACCTTCAATATCCTGAAATGTTGTTTGGATAACATTTTGGAATATTTCACTGGCACTGTTTGTTCCAAAATTAAGACGGGTAAATCTCTTCAGACCTTTGTGTGTGACAAAAGTGGTGATGTCACGAGACTCTTCATCTAGCTCAAGTTGATGGTACCCAGAGCTCAAGTCTAGCTTAGAAAAATATGACGATCCATTTAATTGCTGAATCAGATCATCAATCGTCGGGGACGGATGCCTTTCTCGCAAAATTGCCTTATTGGGTACTCGCATGTCTATGCACATACGAATTTCTTCTGGATTGTTTGGTTTTGGAAAACAAACAATAGGCGAGGCCCAGGTCGTAGGACCTTTTACGTCTTCAATTATACCCATGTCTTCAAGTCGTTTTAGTTCTTTAGAGAGTTTAGCTCTCATAGCAAATGGAATTCTTCTAGGTTGTTGTATAACAGGAGGAACAGACTTATCAATGTGCAGATGAAGTTTGTAATTCTTCAATTTGCCAATCCCCCTGAATAAATGATCGTGCTTCGCTAGCAAATTTTTCAATCGGGGAGGTCTCTTAGGTGTATCAGCAGGAGGCTTATCAACACTCGGTTCAGGATCTTGCGAAACTGAATTGATTTTCAGTAAGCCTAGGTCAATGGTAGACTACATTACATAAGTCCCTCTAACTTACGCTCGTTGTTGTTGTTGTCATCGCTTCAGTTGAGGGACTTATGTCCTTACGCTTCAGAATAGGGACTAATTAGGTCAAGTCCGCCGCGTTCACGGCGCGACCAATCAGATCGCTACTTTCTTAATATGGTCAACCCACGTGCCTATTGTTAGCGTTTGATTGGCTCATTAGTTCAAAGTTCGACTTCTCGAAGCGAAGCGACGCTCGAAATGACCTTCGAAGGGACGTTCGACTTTTCTTTCGACGTTCGAAGGATGGAAGATGTTCTAAGTTTCTTCTGATTTTTCGTAAGATTTTAGTCCCTGTTTAGAATTCGTTTGGTCGTGAGTCCTTTGTATGAGTGAAATTAAAACATCAGATTATAAATGTTGAACGAATACAAGGAATCACGTCGTCAGTCTAGGTCAATGGCAGTGGGACCAGTTAGCAAACAACCAGATGTGTCATTTATGACATAAAAAGTGGCTAGCGAAATCTTATGCTTTGATTCGACTTGTGCCTCAAAACAACCTTGAACCTCTAAAGGTGTTTTACTGCCATAACCAAAAAGTTTATTTTTCGTCTTACTCAGCTTGACATCTTTTCGACCCTTCAATTTCTCAAATACCTCGCTATCAATAATGTTAACACTTGCACCTGAGTCAATGTTCATTCTAACTGAAAAATCATCAACTTTTACTGTGGTATAGAAATCATGCTTTTCAGTTACAGTGTTAATGCTGTTACTTTGATCTGACACAGAAGTTAACTTCATATCTGTACAAACCGTGTTGCTTTGTACTGTGTACACATACTCATCAGAATCAGAACTGGATGGTGACTCTGCAGCTTCAACTTGCTTGACTCGATGATGTTTTCCTTGAACTGGTTTTTGAGGCTTATTTTCACTCTCTTTGACAGGCTTTTCACCAGATTCATTTGTAGACAATTTCGACTTACAACATCGAGCAAAATGATTGTAACCTTGACACTTGTTGCAGGTTTTACCTTTGGCTGGACACGCAGCAGGGTGTGGCCAACTATATCCACATTCAAAGCATTTCTTGTTTCCAAATGTTTTCGGTCGAATTTTAACTTGCTGAACATCTTGAACCTTTGAATCCCTCTTGAAGTCATGTTCAATTCCTTTTGCATCACTCTCCGTAATTTCTTGAGTACGTCCAAACGCGAGAAGTTCAGACAGTGTCAACTTCGGGTTGCGGAAGGCGTGTCGACGGAGTTGTTTAGATATTGTACCAAGTTCAATTTGGGCTTTAATTTCTTTGTCGGGTTTCTCAAACTCACAATACTTGGACATCTGGACCAAACGAACATGATATTGATCTAGTGTTTCATGTACCCTTTGTTTTGTGTTCCGAAACTTATAAACTTCAAAGGATGTATTTTTCTGAGGAGTGAATTGTTTGTTCAGGGCATCACAGGCTTTCTTGTAGTCTTCGGCTGTTCCAGTTTCTGCAAGGGTTTCAAATATATCAAGGGTGCTTTCACCCATGTAATGTAAAAGCAATGCTCTCTTACGTTTATCATCTTTGACATCTAAAGCCACCATTAAATTTTCAAAACGCACGAACCAATGTTGCCATCTTGCCGCCAAATTTTCTTGATTTTCCGCATCAAATGCTGGAAAAGGAGGCAAACCAGTCGCCATGATTTACAACTGCTTTTACGCTTGTAATGTAGCGTTACCAACGCATTCTCGTCGCCATAATGTTGTGTTTGGGGTTCTTCTATTGGCACGCTACTGTTTGACGGCCTACATGTTGCCAGACTCCAATACGACTACTTTTACACGTGCTCCTACGGCATACTAATTATTCTAATTATGCGTATGATACGTCAACACTACACTTACTTCTGCGCATTAATTTCAACCTGTTGGCGGGAAATTTGGGTCTATTCGAGAAAAAATGGTATCTGTTTCGTGAGGAGTATTGTAAATTAACGAAAATAAAATTTTAGAATGCTTTTATGGATAACTGTGATTGAATTTTCAGAGTTTCGCAGCCAAAGACTTGAAAAACTGCACAGAGAAAATTACAAATAAATCGTACCACCATCGGCGCATATTTAGGCCCATTCTCAAAGATGGAAATGTAAACAAAGTTTCTTTTGAAATGATATTTAAAAGAAGTGAATCCTTGTGTTTTGTTCTGAAACCAATAAAACATGAACAAAAACGTGTACCTTATGCTGTTTTCGATGTGTCATCAATTTGCTTGCTGTATTATCTCAATTTTTGTTTTGACTCGGGAGCGATTGCCAATTCATCCTGCACAACGCAACTCGTTGCAATATTCTATGAAAATCCCAGTAGACCCAAACTACCCCTCCTTGCAAAATAATTTTTTCGGCAATTTAAAGTTTTCGGCATTTGATGGTATTGGTAGTTAATGAAGCTCAAAAGGGGCACAAGGCTCGAGCTTTCTCATCAATTGCATAAAAGCAGGCCCCAGAATTCTTTGCAGCTCAGTAAACACAGGTTTCCAGAGCACACATGGTGTACATCAGGGCGGTAAAGCTGGCTCAGTTGCAAAAGCAACCCAGCTCATATGATGAATCTTCGGTCAGAAAACCTGACTCAATTGCAAAAGCAACACAGCTTAATAGTATGTATATCAGGGCAGAAAAGCTGGATAGATTGCAAAAGCATCTTAGCTTAATAATATGTATCTCAGGCAGGGGCGGACTGGCCAGTCGGGCTACTGGGCTGGGGCCCGAAGGGCCCCCCTCAGCAAGGGTCCAAATGGGCCCCCTCTGTGCTGGAAGAAAAATACTTCAAATGGTTGATTTTGGATGAACTTTCTGACAGTGACAAAACAACCAGTTTCAATCAACGAAAAATTGGTTGAAGGGCCCTGTAATAATTCTTTCAACAGTTATCTTTGTTTGTCAAACAGTTGAAAATGTCAAAAGATTGCAAGTGGGCCCCAGTTCGTAAGATAAGGTACTCAAAATTCCAATGGGCATAGTCTCGTTTTCGACTGATAGGTGAACTGATGAGGGCCTTTTCTCACTTTACCTCATGCCCTTGCCAGTCTGTTAATTTCAAACAATTTTTGCCTATATCTACACTCGGTTACAGTGACCTAGGAGACCATGTTAGGGGTATTTAAAATATGAATAAGGTTTTAGAAAAAAGATAGAATCAGTGGCGTACCCAAGGTGGGAATGGGGGTCCGGACCCCCCACTTTTCAATAAAGATGGTCCTCGAGATTAGCACAAAAATGCAATAAAATTTGTGTTGGGGCTCATCAAAGTTTCATAGCAAGGTTTTCGGTTTTTAACGAATGCTTGAACGCGGCTGGAAGAGGCATTCTCAGCCAAAGTAGAATCGTAGAATACATATCCTCAAAAAGTTTCCTGGGGGCTTGGCCCCCAGACCCACTTAATTATTTCAATATCCCAAGTTACCTCAGCCTGTCCACCATGCCACTAGCTATAGGGATCCTAATTTGCTGCTACTGTTGAAATTTGCCAAAGCTTCTTGCATAAAAGATGCCACCGACCGACTAAATAATTATAAAGGAGCGAAAAGAGACACCTATCCAGCTCGAAGGACCAGCTCCAAATCATTTTGCAGTAAAAAGCAACTTTGCAATGCGTGTTTTGATATACTAGTCGGGACGTTATTGAATGATTATTCTTCTTGACTTTCCTAGAGTAACTTTCTATGATGGGTATGAACTCTCATTGCAAATCTGACAAAGCGACCTGCTGTGATAATTGCCGCCATGTTTACGATGCAAAGCATAGCTAAAAAGGGCGTTTCCTTCATTTTCCGACCGTCTAAAGGGCGTGGTTGCTAAGAATTTTCCTGGGGCTACGCCCCAGACCCCCTCCACCTTCAAGTGCTGCGTACGCCCTGGATAGAAGTATTCAACATTTAAGGATTCTGAAATGTGATCTAATGATACTTTTAAGGCATAAAATGAAAATTATACGAGAACAATGATACAAAAACATGTACGGTAATTGACTTGACAAAAAGACCTTTTGTAGACGATTTTGATGCTCTACTTTCAAGAATTTTCCCAGTGAGGTCTTTCGTCAAACGGATTCCCTTTCGTAAGTAGTTGGATCTTGAAGTTTGAGGAAGGACAAATGAAAGCATTTCTCGGCAATGAATCAGACCTTCACCAAGGAGAGCGAAGCGGGCGCGGCCCTGAAGGTCACGGTGGCCCTGAGATTTCTGGTTTCGCATTCAACTTCTGATACAAGAAATTGCATTCTTGCAACAGGCCTGCTGGAAACGGTCGGCCGAGGCGCTTCAGCCCGTAATGCTTTGCTGAAATTCGTTCATTTTTAAGTAAAAGAGGCTGTGAAAGCCAAGCTCATAGAGATGAATATTTAAAATTATTACTATTCCAGGAGGTTGCCAGAATCTATCAAACTATTCCTTTGTGTATTCTGCAGTTCAAAAATAATGTATCTACTCGTGAAATTGCAGTCATTTTCTTAAATTTCCTGGAAGGACCCCCATCACTCGTGATGCTCTGCTTCTTTAATGGTAAATTCTCCAAAATGGGGCGTTTTCCAACAATCTAAAGGGTGTGTCAATGAGAATTTTTCCCGGGGGTAAGCCCCCGGACCCCCAGCTTTGCTCGCTGCGCTCGCACTTAGTTTCAAAGCAGAATGCAACTCGTATAGAGAACCATTCAAATTGTTAGAAGTGAGTCCAGTATCATTTGAGGCCAATTCAGGGGGTGTCTTCAAAAAAGATTTCCCAAGGGAGTGCCCTGCAAACTTTTCGCTCGCGTAGTTGCGGGCCCCCTCGTTGCCGAATCGCCCGGGCCCCAATTCTACTGCCAGTCCGCCCCTGATCTCAGGTCAGCAAAGCTGGGTAAATTGCAAAAGCATCTTAGCTTAAAGGCCCAGGGTCACGTAACCGTAAACAAACCTGTTATCTCCTGTGATCTATATTGTTGCCCACACGTGGCCATTGTGTTCCGCTCAGATTTTGGTGAATGGGGTGAATCAACAATAAAGTTACTTCTAAAAATCCATCAATATCTCTGCAATCCTAGAATGTATCAGTGTTTGGTTTATTTCTCTAGAAAATTCAAGAGTCCATGTTCAGAATAACACCTATATTTTGGGTAAAGTAGTAGAAAATCTATGTGATATGGATAACACCTATATTTTGGGTAAAGTAGTAGAAAATCTCTGTGATATGGACTTTCAAAAATACTGAAAAATCATCGTTTCGAAAGAAGTTTGTTTACATTACGTGACCCTGCTCCTTTAATGATATGTATCTTATGTCAGCAAAGCTGGCTAAATTGCAAGCGCATCTTAGCTCAATAATATATATTTCAGTTCTGAAAAGCTGTCTAAATTTCAAAAGCATCTCAACTCAATAGTAAATATTTCAGGTTAGGAAAGCTGGCTAAGTTGCAAAAGCATCTTAGGTTAATGATATACATTTCAGGTCAGAAAAGTTGGCTAAATTGGAAAAGCCTCTCAGCTCAATAATATGTGTTTCAGGTCAGAAAAGCTGGCTAAACTGCAAAAGCATTTCAGCTCAATGATATGTGTTTCAGGTCAGAAAATCTGACTAAATTGCAAAAGAATCTCAGCTCAATAATATGTGATTCAGGTCAGAAAAGGTGGCTAAATTTCAAAAGTATCTCTGCTCAATAATATGTATTTCAGGTCTATGGTGGCCCATTAGTGCCACACGGTTTTCTGTTGAATTCTCCTTTTTTCCAAATTTGATTTTCAATCTTTTTCGTGTTTTTGTTTTCCTAGTTTTCCTTTCTTATTACTTATATTTCAATATTCATTCATTTTCAATTGGTCTATTTTAATTTTTTTCAATTGATCCTTTATATTTTTAATTCATTATCAATCTTCAATTCACTTTCACATTGCTCTTATAAAACATTTTTATGAAACATTTTTATATTTTTCCATATTTTTGTGACTTTTTCACATTTCAATTTTTTTTCATCTTCTTCACTGTTTTATTCTAAATTATTCGAAAAACGTTTGAATTTTTTTTAAAAAGAAAATATTTTCAAAAAGAAATTGAAAGCAATAGAACTTTTTACGGAAAGAAAAGCATGCTGGGAATATGGGGGAGATTTGGAGATTTCGACACCGCGCAGCTTCGAATTTCGCCAGGTTTTGCGATCCTTATTTTCGCAACAAACCTTTCTCCCTAAGCATGAACAAACATATTTAAATATCTTTTGTGCATATCAATAAACTCTTTCCACTTCAGAGATAACGAAATAGCAACATGTTTGTGGATCGAATTCCTCTAAATCTTTTTATCGGGCGAGAAAGTAGCCCGAGGCAGCTTCGAAAATCACAGAATCATGCCTAGGCCCTCGCGACCAAACGCCACATTTAGGCACATAATTCTGTGATCAATGGAGGAAATCAACTGAAATTCAAAATGAAACCACTTCATTTGTGTCTGAAGTCGGCTTTAAATTGGCAGGCTGTTGCCTGAAGGCATACGAACGTAGGGAGGTCAAACAGCTCAGATCACATGTCGTCCTTCCCAATGAAAAGTTTTGACTAAAGTCTCTTTGCAGAAACCGGGTTCAATTTTCTTACAAAGCAAAAGAAACCCTTATACTGCTGATTTTTTCATTCAGTGATTGTCGACAGATGTATTTTCTACCTATTAATTGACATTTCTAGCAACCACCAATTTTGAAGTATCATCTTATCATCAATTCATTTCAGCTTGAAAATCCAGGTAAGGTGTAGGCCTTTTGCTGTCCCTAGACTAAAGGATGAAACCTGGAAGTGGCCATCTAAAATATCTTGTGAGATCTTTTGATCATTATCTCTTCATCTGCCATTCATTCTAAAAACATATCTTTGGTATATGATATTCAGGGCTAACGTTTCCTTGAGCAGCATGCCCTTCAGGAGATGAAGATTAATTCTTGAACTCATTTTTGATGCACTTTTTGCTCGCTATTTGTTATCGTCTCGATCTGTTTTCAAGAAGGAGTTTTCATTCTTATCGCATCTGCATCGCTTCTTTGTTTCAATGTAGCAACCAAAACAAGACATGATTTATTTCCAACAACTCGAGAATCGATATTAGATGTAGATAATTAAAGATCTACCAACCTTAACAAACCTTCTTGCCTCCAGTCGTTTCTAGGTATATTTCTGAGTTCTTGCACTCCCAAATCAAAACAATGTTTACGGGCTGTGAGAAAAGCCTAACAAATCAGAAATGATGAAAGAATTATTCTGTCCGTTTTCATGAACTTCGTGAACCTGTATCAACAGCGATTTACAGCAACAAGCTATGCATCCACTTAGCTTGAGCACTAGAAAAAACTGTGGAGAAGTCAAGTACTGTAAAAATTCGTAAAAAACTATTTATTTTACTGAAGGAAATCTTTCGTACATGTTTACTTTATTTTCACTTGTTTCTTGAATCATATTATTTGAAAGGCATTTATGAATAATGCTACTTAAAGACTGGAAAAGCTTAAATAACTTTGCTTGAGAATATTCAGGATGGCACAGGAAGCAAAAATGACGATTGTTACGGAACCTTTAAAAGAACCTTGTAAGAAACTAGGATTACTCAAGATCTGATAATCGTAAAAACTTTCAGCATTGGCCTAAATTATTAGTTTCTTATAAAAATTCTTGTACATTAATCAATACTTCCTTTCATCAACGAACGAGACAGTGCATGACAAAAATTTCAGGAAGGAGTGCATTTGTCACATGACATATGTTGTGTTACACATTATTTCCAAATCAATTCTGATTTGAACAGTTGCAAAGAGAAGCCAGGAAAATGTTTTGCGAAGAATGAAATGCTGGATTTCTTTTAAATTTGCTTCTTCAAGTGGATGCATAGCTTGTTGCTGTAAGTCGCTGTTGATACAGGTTCACGAAGTTCATGAAAACGGACAGAATAATTCTCTCATCATTTCTGATTTGTTAGGCTTTTCTCACAGCCCGTAAACAATGTTTTGATTTGGGAGTGCAAGAACTCAGAAATATACCTAGAAACGACTGGAGGAAAGAAGGTTTGTTAAGGTTGGTAGATCTTTAATTATCTACATCTATTCCCGATTCTCGACTTGTTGGAAATAAATCATGTCTTGTTTTGGTTGCTACGTTGAAACAAAGAAGTGATGCAGATGTGATAAGAATGAATACTCCTCCTTGAAAACAGATCGAGACGATAACAAATAGCGAGCAAAAAGTGCATCAAAAATGAGTTTAAGAATTAATCTTCATCTCCTGAAGGGCATGCTGCTCAAGTAAATGTTAGCCCTGAATATCATACTGGGTGTCCCAAAAAAAGTATACAGATTTGGTCGACCCCAGTGACTAGAATATAGCGAGAATCACTCCGGAATGATTTTCAAAACATACCTCGATAGCTAACTTGAACATAGATACCTCGTTTGTAGATATCGGTTCGTTGAGAGTGCAGATATTAATCTTCAAAGGACAAATTTGCCTCCACCTCGAAACCAGAGCTTTGGCGTTTGCGGCTAAGCAAATTCTTGAAGCGCAGTGAATATTATCAACGAAATTTGAAGACGGCACAACAGATGTGTTTTCCAAAATACAGTTTATGTCAGACCTATCGTCAAGGGAGCTTCGAAATCAGCTTCATTCATCTCAATATCGACAATAGAGTTTACTCTTACTATTACATCGGCGAAAAAACTCCTTTGAGCATCAACACACTCGTGCAACTGTCGAATCATTCCTTGAAGCGAATTTGTTATCAGATCTCTCAGGAGTCAAGACTGGAAGGTCTAGAAATCTTCTGGGGACCAAAAGATGTCTCCTATCTTGTTGATGACCCACCTGGGAAAGCAGCTTCGAAGATACGTCATGATCAGCCTGATCTCGAGAGATCTGATAACAAATTCTTTTCAAGGAATGATTCGACGATGTCAAAAGCGCGTTGAGCTCAAGGGAGTACTTTCACAGATGAATAGCATGTGTGATTTCGGAGCTTCTTTGACGACAGGTTTCACATAAACTGTATTTTGTAAAACACATCTGTTGTGCCGTCTTCAAATTTTGTTGATTTTATTCACTGCGCCTCAAGAATTTGCTTAGGCCCAAAAGCCAAAGCTCTGGTTTCGAGGTGGAAGCAAGTTTGTCCTTTGAAGATTAATATCTTCACTCTCAAAGCACCGATATCAAAAAACAAGGTATCTATGTTCAAGTTAGCTATCGAGGCATGTTTTGAAAATTGTTTCGGATTGATTCACGCTATATTCTTATTGCTAGGGTCGACGAAATCCGTATACTTTTTTTGGGACACCCGGTATACCACAGATATTTTTTTAGAATGAATGGCAGATGAAGACATAATGATCAAAATATCTCACAAGATACTTTAGATGGCCGCTTCCAGGTTTCATCCTTTAGTCTAGGGACAGCAAAAGGCCTACACCTTACCTGGATTTTCAAGCTGAAATGAATTGATGATAAGATGATACTTCAAAATTGGTGGTTGCTAGAAATGTCAATCAAAAGGTAGAAAATACATCTGTCGACAATCACTGAATGAAAAAATCAGCAGTATAAGGGTTTCTTTTGCTTTGTAAGAAAATTGAACCCGGTTTCTGCAAAGAGACTTTAGTCAAAACTTTTCATTGGGAAGGACGACATGTGATCTGAGCTGTTTGACCTCCCTACGTCCATATGCCTTCAGGCAACAGCCTGCCAGTTTAAAGCCGACTTCAGACACAAATGAAGTGCTTTCATTTTGAATTTCAGTTGATTTCCTCCACTGATCACAGAATTATGTGCCTAAATGTGGCGTTTGGTCGCGAGGGCCTAGGCATGATTCTGTGATTTTCGAAACTGCCTCGGGTTGCTTTCTTGTCCGATAAAAAGATTTAGAGGAATTCGATCCACAAACATGTTGCTATTTCGTTATCTCTGAAGTGGAAAGAGTTTATCGATATGCACACAAGATATTTAAATATCTTTGTTCATGCTTAGGAAGAGAGGTTTGTTGCGAAAATAAGGATCGCAAAACCTGGCGAAATTCGAAGCTGCGCGGTGTCGAAATCTCCAAATCTCCCCCATTTTCCCAGCATGCTTTTCTTTCCGTGAAAAGGTCTGTTCAAAAATGACAGGTGGCCCATCGGTGCCATCACGAGCAGTGCCATTACTGGTACAAATGAAATATTCCTTTGTTTGGATGCATGCGGAAGGACATTCAGCCATTTTGGGATATGGCATCGCTGGGCAGGGCACTGATGAGCTGTTTTCTCGTCTTTGTGGAGATTCAGAATAAAAATAATTTTATATCAGGAATGGATAAAACGCTATTTTGCATTCCCTTGGTATGGACTGTATCCTTATGTTTTGTTTTACCTGTCAAAGTAATATTTCATTTGTACCAGTAATGGTACTGCTCGCAATGGCACCGATGGGCCACCTGTCATTTTCGAATTGCTTTCAATTTCTTTGCGAAATTTTTTTCTTTTAGATAGAATTCAAAGTTTTTCGAATAATTTAGAATAAAAAGTGAAGAAGATGAAAAAAATTGAAATGTGAAAAAGTCACAAAAATCTGGGAAAATATGAAAATGTTTTATAAGAACAATGTGAAAGTGAAAAACAGAGATTGATAATTAATTAAAGATATAAAGGATCAATTAAAAAAACTAAAATAGACCAATTGAAAATGAATGAATAATGAAATATAAGTAATAAGAAAGGAAAAACTAGCAAAACAAAACACGAAAAAGATTGAAAATCAAATTTGGAAAAAAGGAGAACAATTTATCAGAAAACCGTGTGGCACTGATGGGCCACCATATAGGTCAGCAAAGCTGGCTAAATTGCAAAAAGCATCTCAGCTCAAATAGTATGTATTTCAGGTCAGATATGCAGGCTAAATTGCAAAAGCATCTTAGCTCAAATTAATGTATCTCAGGTCTGAAAAGCTGGCTCAATTGCAAAAAGCAGTCCAGCTCAGAGCCCGAAGAGGCAGGTGCGCTGACAACACAAATTACACAAGCTCAGAAGAATACAAGAAAAGAAATTACTGAACCAAGAACAGTGACAACAGTGATGAGCAGCAACAAATCAGACTGTTAAGAACACGACTTGAAAGAAAGTTAATTTTGGACTGGGTCGTATGTCCACTTGTTAGGCGGTTTTGCCTTGCTCCCACATACCTGCATGGCCCCATCTCCCCGTTATCACAGTGGAGATTGTACCCCTGGATATTGCGAAGGATATGTATATGAAGTTACAACAAATTATTTGATTTACATGCGACCCCAATACTGCCAAACACATGCTGAAATTTCTCTGTTGTATTATCCTTTCTTGTGGCCCGGAATTCCGCGGAATGTTAATATTAGATTATGGTTGATAAATGTTTTTGTTAACTCCGTTCCTTGATTACTTCGTTTTTGACACATTCTTCATGTTTTCAACCAAAAACGGTTTTGAAGCCTAAACATTTCTTAAAAGAATGGGATTGTTTTGGCAAAAAAGGAAGTTCTAGGTAGGAGCATGTACCATTTTCGATATCAATTTTTATTTGGATTTTATTCCTGGGTGTAGATACTGTCAATCATATTAGAAAAATAGGGATGTATCTTAAATTTTGTCTATAAAACGTTTGGTTGCATGCCACTAACTTCAGCTGAAATCGCCATTGCCCAAGCAGGACAAGCACCACAACAGCCCGTCATGGACATTTTCGATGCTATAAATATGCTGGAGATTGGGATACAGGTCAAGCAAAGTACCCCAAACACAATTGCTTGGTTCAGGCGATATGGCCTTTTGGCTACGCAATGCAATTGCTGAGTATGCAATTTGCTTTGCAACGAGGGCATTTACAATCGAGGAGTGGATGCTGTCATATCGCGCTCTCGACGATGCAAAGCAGGTACCAACATTCGAAAGCGGAGCTTCTTCACGGGGTCAAAGCTGATCGCCTGGAGTGGTGGTCGCTCGAGGGGAATGTTCGTCGAGCAGTGTATGCACGATTTGGACATCGGAGGGAAACAGACTGTGACAGACTGGAACCAGGTTTGCTTGGACGTGGCTTTGCAGTACCTCCTTAATCATCCACAAGGGCTTGGTGGTCCAGGAATGATTATGGAAATTGACGAGAGCCTGTTCGCCAGAAGGAAGTACAATCGTGGCCACTTCGTTGCAGAACAATTGATAATGGGTGGATACGATATCCAAGCGAAGCATGGATTTTGGTACCTGTACCAAGGAGAGACTCTGGAACTCTTTTACCAATCATCGTAGACTGGGTTCAACCAGGATCGATAGTTTGGTCGGATGAATGGGCATCCTATAACGAGTTAGGATAACAAAGATTCGTGCATGGAACAGTCAACCACACGCTACATTTTGTTGACCCGGAGCGGTGACTGGTGTTCCAACTAACAGAATGGAACAATGCGTCAAAGAGGAAAGGCGAAGTCCAAGGCAATGTATGGACCGACGAATCGACAAATGATGCCTGATTACTTGGCAGAGTTCTTGTGGATGCAGAGATTCGTTGGTCACGCATTTTACCATTTCTGGTAGCGACAGATCTGTATATAGTGTAATCTTTTACCATCTAAGGTCATCCTTAGGTTACATGTTCACTTTACGCGATCAATTTACTTTTCCAATTTCCATTTCAGCAAAGCAAACAGTACAAATCTCCTTTATGACCAATTTTATATTTTTTGCTTAATGAATTGGAGATTTAGTAACTTTCTCAATGCAGCAACATGTTACCTAAAGATGCCAAATCATGAACTAATTAACAGTTCTGTCGCCCCTTTATGCCTCGTTATAAGTGATGCTGAAATGAAAATTTCGCCCTGAGTTTTTCTAGTTTTTGCCAATTTGCTTCCTCCGTTGAAAGTTGTGACAATGTTTGGTCCTCAATGAAAATATGCGTGTTTCTTGACTCTGCACGTGATATGCATTCAATCCTTGTTTCTAGCTGTCTGCCCATTTTCCATTATCTACATTGATAATGGTATTTTGTCTCCCTGGTTTTTACATAATGAAATTTTTGAGCAATAAGAACCCTATTATTGCTGAATGATGTGTTATGCAAGGAAAATAATTGCATACTTAATCATCTCATGGTGGTGCTCACCTTGCTTGAAAGTCGCACAAAATTTCATGCTTCTGATTGATTCTCTTTCATTTGATTCTCTTTCAAGGCGTACTGCTATGAAGTGGATTGTCTCCTAAAATAATTGGATAGAATCTTTGCACACCGGCGTATGACACGAAGCCTACAAGTACAACAATGATACAATTTCTTTGCCTTCTGGGAGCCAATCGACTTCGTTACAGTACTCCTTCGACAAAATCCCTCTTAATCTACTTTTTCGGATGGAAATTCTCATTGAAGCCTCGAAAGTAGGTGAGAGTTTTTTATTTTGAGTTGTCCTGTGCCTTAAGAAACTGTTAGAAAAGAAATAATAAGAATTGAATAAAAAGAATAAGAAGTAATAAGAAACTGTTAAAATAACGTCGTTTAATTCCTTGGGATTGAAACTTTTATGACCCTGAAATTTTGGTAACACGATGAAGGACATTAATGGAGATATGTGTTGACAAATATTTGTAAGTAGATTACAGTTCATTCGATTCCTTCAAATTTCTCCGTCCTTTTCGTTGAGTACTAAACTTAGTTTACTTTGAAAAAACAATGCATGCTGGGTAATCAAGATCAAACTGTCGCACTCTTGTCTTTTTCCACTGGAATGCCCACTGTGGCTGCAATCAACAATGCCCTGAATCATCAAAGTCACCAAAAGTCACCAAAATAATCAACAAGGAGTAACTGAAAGTGTTGCAAATAAACGGGAGAAGTTTCTTACAATTGAATAAAACAGTCAAAAGACTTTCGAGAAAACTTCCAAAAGCGAGATAATAGGCCAGCACAGCACAATAGCAATAATGCAGCACATGTGACATTTTGATCCAGATTACCCAGCATGCACAGTTTTGTGGAAAGGGCGCATTGATAACAGCGCTTTTGTTGCTGAAAAGGCAACCCTGTAAAGACAACCATATCACTTATTACTTACTTCTATTTACTAGTTATATGAACGTTTAAGTTTTGTTGCAAATCTTAGTTTCGATCCAGGTACTAGTCAAATCCATATTACTAGATTGTTACCAAATTAGACAATGATAGAAGAATCTAGAGCTGTTCTGAAAAGGTAAAGTGATGAAAGTGATCAGAAGCCAATTTGTGTACTTTTTGTTAGCAGTTTCTTTTTCTAGAAATCTTACTTTATAAAATCAAGGCATTTTCCGAAGTGCATCCCTTGACACTGATTTCAGTTTCTTAAAGGCGGGACTTTACTATGACATAAGCAACAGATCTGGTGTCGCGCAGCCGCTGCAAAGGAGAATGAGATATAATGAGTTAGCCAAGATGTGATATAGATGTCTCGGAAAGGAGTACATTGCAAGTGTTCTTGTCCTTTGCACAATATTGATATTTCTACAACTCAATTCAAATTGGTAACATCATATGTAAATAGAATGAATAAAATTTTGCTTTAACCTGTGTCTGACGAAAAGATTAAGAAAGAAGCCCATGAATAAATATAGTGTATAATTATTTCTACGTGGCATTCGAGGTTCTCTCAGAAAATTAGAACGTCGTATAACTTTGGAATTTCTCAGAACTGACACAAATAAATGCAAGAAATGAACGTGTAACCCAAACGTAGAGCCCTAAATAGAGGGGTCTTATGCCAGGCCAGCTGAGGGATAACTTTCAAGCACTGAGATAGAGCCCTACCTGCACTCATCTTAGACACCATAGCAGAGACATAAGTTTCTAGTGATAAATTGGCTCTGCAAGTGCACGCTCTTGGACAAGCTAGCTGAGACGTAAATTATAACCCCTGCGATAAAGACCTACCTCCTACCTCATCGGCTCTTAGACGGGCGAACCAGTGGTAATAAATGAGTACCGGCAGCCAAGATGTATATCACTTCATGAAGCAGGCAGTGCTCCATAACTATGCTGATGACAATACATTTGCTTATTTTTTTGAACGCATGCCGGATCTTGTAAACACTTTGGAAAAAGAAACAGGAGTGGCCTGATCATGGTTAGAAAACAATAAAATGATTGCAAACCCTGAAAAATTCCATGCTTTATTGCTCAGGAAAAATCAAACGAATACTAGTGGAGAGCCAATTAACATCAATTGCAAGATGATCAAATCTGAGGAGACCGTTAAACTTTTAGGCGTTACGTTAGATTATAGACTTGATTTCGACCCGCATATTTCAATTCTTTGCAAAAAAGCTGCAACACAATTAAAGGTTCTTAAAAGATTAAAAATTTCATTGGCTTCAAGGAGAAAAAGATTCTTGCTCAGAGCTTTGTAAACTCTAATTTTAACTACTGTCCCCTCGTATGATATTTTTCATCTGCAAAATTATTACAGAAAATTGAACAGTTACAAGAACGTGCACTAAGATTTCTCTATAATGATCATACTAGATCGTATAATGACTTGCTCTCGAAGTCAGATAAATGCACGATGCTTGTTGCTCGCCAAAGAATTCTTTGCATAGAGATATTCAAAACAATGAAACAGCTAAACACACCTTTTGTGCAGAAAATTTTCAAATCACGGTCTTCCAATTATTCATTAAGAAATCGAAATAAGTTAGCTCACGTTAGGCCAAACCAAACAACATTTGGGTCCAATAGCCTGATGTCTATTGCGCCACAGAATTGGAACCAAACAGAATACCAAACAAGCTGATTACCAAACTGATTACCAAACAGAATAAACAAACAGAATACAGAATACAGATTACAGAATACAGAACAAAAAGAATACCAAACTGATTACCAAACAGAATAAAGTCAGCTGAAAATTTGAAAAATTTTAAGGATTTGATAAAACAATGAATGGTCCCAATTGCAAATGCAGTGCCTGCAAATGACTACCAAATTAGTTCTAGTTATGTACATTTGAAAATATTTATTTATTTTGTTTATTGCTTTTTTTTTTGTAAATTCGATTTGGATTAGTTGACTTGTATATATTTATGTTCAAATTGTATATATTGTTAGCTACTGTAAATAATCGAATTGAAATAAAATTACATACACACACACACACTACCCCTAGATTGGAGCCGGTAAGTGTCGTAAGTCGATACCCAAAGCAAACCTCCTATTAACCCTATTTTACCCGGGCAAATATTTTGGTGTTTTTCCCGGGGGGGGCCATAATGGCCCCCCTGTTTATTTCTGTTTCTGTAATTCCAATGCAGCTGAAACTTTCCAGAATGGTACCTACAACTATTAAGAAGCAAATTAAACAATTCCGGTCTTAATTGGTTTCATGGTTTGTTGCTAGGCAACCAAAAGGTGTCAAGTGGTGACACATAAGCTTAAAGTACTGAAAACAGAGAAAGTGCTAATAACTTTGGATTTTAATGTCTAAAAATTCATGAAATAGAGTAAATATAAAGAAAATGTGATTTACTATTGATTGAAAGTAAGTTTTTGAAAATTCATCATTATTCATTATAGATATGACGTCATCAAAATGGATGACGTCATAGAAATTATCTTTTGCTTATGTCAGCAAATAGAGAAAAATTATATATCAAATGAAAGCTCTTTCAAAGCCCAATCGATCGGTACCAATTTCAGAACAATTTAATTGAAAACCAGAGAATTATTACAGTTTTTGTCATTTTCTTAAAAACCACTCTCCAAATAAGGTATTGTTATTGTCACGTGACTAAATTTATGACAATGGAAAATTTAAAATTTGATAGGCTATTTAAATTTTAGGAAAAGTCACCTTAGTCTCAGCGCTCTAGATTCTTCCATCTGAGAGCTATAGTTGATAATTCAAGTGGGGGGGGCATAATGGCCCCCCGGGTAGAATAGGGTTAAAGAGTGGGATGGAAATTTGATTTTGTTGCTTTATTTTGCCTTCCAATGTTATATTGCAAGTAACAATTTTTATCGGAGGGAAGATCAACTTGTTGAAGGGCAACACTACACATGAGAAGTGTAAAATGTAGGAATACAAGTATTCACGCCGCTTTGACGGGAAAGCCAAGTAGTAATCTTCTTACGATGAGACAGAGCACTTCCCCGGCTCTTCGTAGCGCTGGACGAGGAGTATTTTTTATCGCTGAGATAGAGCGGTAGCTCCTCGACTCCTCGGCTCGGCTAAGCGAGATGTAAATTTTTTACCGCTCAAAGAGAGAGTTCTATGTCCTCGATTCCCCGTAAGGCCAAGCAAGCAGTATTCCTCTTCCTCACAGTTGGAGCCCTATTCCTTTGACTCCTCGTGGGACCAAGCGAGAGATAAATTATTTATCGCTGAGAGACAGCCCTATTTCTTTGGCTCCTGGTAGGGCTGAGGGAGAGGTAAATTTCTAGCACAGAGAGAGTGACCTATCTCCTGGACTCCTCGTAGGGCTAGGTGAGCGGTAAATTTTTAGGGCTGATAGCCCTATCTCCTCGGTTCTCGAATGGTCTAGGCTAGAGGAAAATTCCTCTCGCTGATAGAGACCTATCTACTCAACTTTTCGAGGGGCTAAGCGAGAGGTAAATGTCCACTGCTGAGAGACAGCACTAGCTTCTCGGCTCTTAGTGGAGCTAAGGAAGGGGTGATTTTCTACAGCTGTGAGAGAGCCTTATCTTCTCGGCTCTTCATAGGTTAAGCGAAAGGTGAATTTCTATGCGAAGATAGAGTTGCAGCTCGCCGGCTCCTCGTGTGGCTTAACGAGTGGCATTTTTCCATTGCTCAGATAGAGCCAATCTCCTCGGCTCGTATGGCTAAGCGAAAGTGCGCTTTCTCCCGCTCAGATGACAGTTATCCCTTTTGATATATGATATGGTGGAGATAACTGTCCTACTCGAAGGTCACGGGAATATTTTCTGTTACTTACCAACTTTACTCAACATTTGTGTTTAATCAACATCACCAACATTTACATTCATCACATCTCCTAAGCTCATAAACAGGCGAGCCGAGGGTCAAATTTCTTCCGCTGAGATTGGGCCCTATCTCGTAGGTACCTCGTAGGGCTGAGAGAGAGACCTATCTCCTCGGCTCTTAGTAGGGCTAAGCGAGAGGTAAATTTTTTCTTCCGCTGAGAGAGAGAGCCCCATCTCTTCGGCTCTCGACATGGTTAAACTAGAGGAAGGTTCCTCTCGCTCAGAGAGAGCCCCATCTCCACGGCTTTTCGGAGGAGTAAATTTCTACCGCTGACAGAAAGCCCTAGCTTCTGCGCACTTCGTAGGGCTAAGGGAGAGGTAAATTTTGAGTGCTCAGAGACAGGCCTATTTCCTTTGCTCTCGAAATGGCTAAGCTAAAGGTAAATTTCTACCGCAAATTGAGTGCCATAGCTTCATGGCTCTTCGTAGGGCTGTAGAAGAGGTAAATTTCAATCGCTCGGAGAGAGCACTATCTCATTGGCTCGTCGTAGGGCGAAGCGATTGGTGAATTTCTATCGCAAAGACAGAGCCCTAGCTTCTTCGCTCTTCGTAAGGCTTAGGAAGAGGTCATCTTCTACATCCCAGAGAGAGCCGTTGCTCTCGGGCTCATCGTCGGGCGAAGCGAGAGGTAAATTTCTATTGCAGAGAGAGAACCCCAGCTTCCCGGCTCTTCGTAGGTAGGTAGGTGTATTTATTTAACGTGGCTAGCCCGCGAAAGTCTGAGAGACTTTTCTCCAGCAGGGGCCAAGGATGTGTTACCATCTGTCCGCCGCAGCTACCCGTCGCAGCTACCCGCCGCAGCTACCAGATTTCCCTCACATGGCTCTGGTGGACCCCGGCTAGAGTTACGGATAGCGACCAAACTGTCCAGCGCGGGATTTGAACCTACGGCAGTTCTGACCTTTGGCTTACGAGTCAGACGCCTTAACCACTCGGCCACGCGCTCTCTATTCTCTCGTAGGGCTAACCAAGAGGTAATTTTCTACACCCCAGAGAGAGTGGTTGCTCTCCGGCTCATCGTAGGGCGAAGCGAGCGGTAAATTCCTACTGCTGAGTGATCCCAAGCTTTTGGGCTCTTAGTTGGGCTACCGAATGGGTAAATTTCTACCGCTCAGAGAGAGCCCTATCTTCTCGGCTCTTCGTAGGCTAAGCGAAAGGGTGATTTCTACGCGAAGATAGAGCCGTAGCTCGCCTGCTCCTCGTGGGGCTTAACGAGTGGTATTTTCCCATTGCTTAGATAGAGATCATCTCGGGAGCTCGTATGGCTAAGCGAGAGTGTGGTTTCTCCCGCTGAGATAACAGTTATCCCTTACGATATATGATATAGTGGAGATAACTGTCCTACGCGAAGGTCACAGAAATATTTTTATTACTTAGCAACTTTACTCAATATTTATGTGTTTTGTTAACATCACTAACATTTATATTCATCATATCTCCTCCGCTCATAAACAGGCGAGCCGAGGGGCAAATTTTGTCCGCTGAGAGACAGCCCTATCTCCTCGACACCTCGTAGGGCTGAGAGAGAGACGTATCTTCTCGGCTCTTAGTAGGTCTAAACGAGAGGCTAATTTCTACCGCTAAGATAGAGCCCTATTTCCTCAGCTATCAGTAGGGCTAAGCGAGAGGTGAATGTCTACCGCTGAGAGAGACCCCTAGCTTCTCAGTTCTTCGTAGGGCTAACGGAGAGGTAAATTTCTAAGGCTGAGAGAGAGCGCTATCTCATCGGCTCTTCGCAGGGCTAAATGAGAGGTAAATTTCTACCGCTGAGGGAGAGCCCTATCTCTTCGGCTCATCTCAGGGGCTAATCAAGAGGTAAGTTTCCACCGCCCGGAGAGAGCCCTATCTCCTTTGGCTCTTCCAAGGGCTAAGCGTGGGGTAAGTTTCTGGTGCTCAGATAGAGCCCTACCTCCCCAGCTCTTATTGGCGAAGCGAGAGGTATTTTTTTTATCGGCGAGATAGAGCCCATCTGGACTCCTTAGAGGGCTAAGCGAGAGGTAAAATTCCACCGCTCAGATGGAGCCGTAGCTCCTCGACTCTTCGTAGGGCTGAGTGAGAGGTAAATTTCTACCACTGAGAGAGAGCCCTATCTCATCGGCGGTTCGTAGGGCTAGGCGAGAGGTAAAGTTCTATCGCCAGAGAGAGAACCAAATCTCATTTGCTTTGTAAATAAATAAATTTGGTTGGTAAGTAAATTCTATCGCAGAATTAGAGCCGTATCTCCTCAGCTCTTCGAGGGGCAAAGCGAGAGGTATTTTTCTTTCGCTCAGATAGAGCCATATCTCCAGGCCTAAATTAGAGCTCAAAGAAACGCAGAGCCCAAAATGCAGTGCCCTTTAGCAACCATCTGTAATCTCGAGCTGTAAATACTTTGCTCCTTGGCTGTCTGCCCCTTGTGTTAAATGCTAACTCTTCGGGTAAATAAATTCGTAGGATCAATAGGTACCAGGATCCTAGCTAAAATCAACGGCAGGCTCTGATTTCTTTACAGAAAGCAACAATTTCTTGACTTCTCCCTGCGCAGATTGCTAGCAAACGCTGTAATTCAGTCCCATTTTGACTATGCAAGCAGTGCTTGGTTTCCATTATTAAATGAAAGATTAACTCTATCAAATCTAATTTTGTCTGTAGATTTTTACCAAGTGCAGTTACAAGGCCGAAACTTTCTGACTTTTAGTTTTTATTCTTGTCACGATCAAAAATTAATTTTTTGAAGAAATTAATTTCATTCCAGGGGGTAAACGGGATCAGTTTTCAAGAGATGTATCTGTTAAATTTTGAATAATTCCCAATAAAATCTACAGCTAATGTGATAAAATGATGAAAAGAAGGGAATACATACTACTTTTGATGCTCTATCCAACAAATTAACTATTTTTTAATTTGAGCGTATGGTTTTGCGGATTTTGGCACTACGCATGCGCACATTCTTTGCATTCCTGTGTGATGACGTCATCACTTTTATTAATTTTTCACCGAGCGAATACTATTTAGACATAGAATACAATGAAATTAAACCGATGTCCTTACTGCTTTTCGTTTTCTTACAGTCAACGATTGAAAATTTTTAGTGCTGAGCCCTATTGACTTTGAAAATTGAGCAATGTGACGTCATGGGAAGGTCATTTCATTTCATTTTTTTTCATTTTTAATTATTTATCCAGGGTAATACATTCAGTTTGTGTTAGAAAAACTGTTTTACAATGTGCCCTGCTTAAAGAAAGAGATAAAATCTAACCTAATTACAGGATGTATCTTTAATATAAAATCTACACTAAGATCAAAGGAAAAATCCAAATTTGAAGGGGGAAAAATTGACCAAAACACTGGTTTCGATGCAAGTGCCCTCATCCGGGCATATATCTCTGATTTTTCAAAAAGGTCTTGAGTCTGTTTTTGAAAATCGCCAGTGAAGGGGCGGTTTTAATTTCGGGGCTCAATTGGTTCCAAACAGTCACTCCGCGATACGAAAAGCTACGTTGTCCATTAGATGTCTTATATCGTGGGATCTCAAGATCTGTTTCAGTACTCCGTAGGACTCGTTTCCTACAATCAGACAGTTTGTGAAACATGTCCTGCATGTAAGGAGGAGCTAGTCCATGGAGCGATTTATAAACCATGGTAGCAATTTCGAAATCAACCATTTCTCTTATATTTAGCCACCCAAGTTGAGAAATCAAGGGCAGTGATGCTTCGTCGAAAGGACTGTTCGCAACGATGCGAGCAGCTCGATTCTGTATCTTTTGGAGCTTTTGTAGGATTGTATCGCCAGCGCAACCCCAGACCGAGCAACAATATCTAATATGCGGATCTACTATGCCTAAATACATTTTCTGGACAGTCTCTAAAGACAGAAACTTTTTGGAATACTTCAGCATTCCTACTCCTCGTGAAATCTTACTGAGTGCGACAGTGATGTGTTCTTTCCAACTCAGTTGGGAATCAATTTGTACGCCAAGATATTTCACATTACTTTTAAAGGCTATCCTATCCTCATTGATTTGAAAGTCAGGACTAGCCGTATCATCGTTACGTCCAAGACTCCGCAATCGTACTCCAGAACCCAGAATCATGCTTTGTGTTTTGGCAACATTTAGAGAAAGTTTATTACCCTCTAACCGTAAGCGAATGCTATCAAGATCAGCATTTATGACTTGGGTCAAATCAGTAACAGATCTCGAGGAGTAAGAAATGCTCGTATCATCCGCATACATTGTGGCCGTAGTTCAGTCCAAGGCAAACGGCAAGTCATTAACGTATATAAAAATAGGAGTGGACCAAGGCAAGAGCCCTGAGGTACTCCACATTTGATATCTTGTAGTTTAGAAACATGGCCGTTTACCTTGCGACATTGTTTTTGATCACTTATATATGATTTAAACCAATCGAGCTCCTTGCCAGCAACTCCATAATGACATAGCTTCGCAATCAGAATATCGTGGTCAACAGTGTCGAACGCTTTCTTCAAGTCAAATGAATATAACCCCTGTATAGAGGCCTTTGTCAAAATTCATATACCAATGATTGGTACATTTCAGCAAGCATGTCAGTACAGAGTGCAAAGCCCTGAACCCCGATTGGTCTGAGAAGAATAATTTATTTGCAACAAAGTACTTGTACATTTGATCAAAAATAATCTTCTATAACAAGCGTGAAATAACAGGAAGTACAGAAATAGGCCACGTGACATATGTAAAAATAGATGCAATTTTTAGGTTCACCATATGATGTTCAATACATGCTGAGTTTCAAGGCTCTAGGCTGTCCAGAATAGAAATGAATTAGGGGGCTCAGCCCCCCCCCAGGTTTTTTTTAATCTGAAGAACAGGGCACATATAGGAATCAAAGAACTCAAAAATAGAAATTGCCTACCCACGAAAGAAAGATTTGAACAATTTACAACTGGAAAGTTTTTCAAATGTTTTGATAATTCAACCCCATCCTACATGTCTGAAATGTTCTTACCAGTTGTCCAGAGTCGTATAACTCGTAGATCTAAAAACAAATTGAATCAACCTTTCCGAAAGAGTAACATAGGGTAAAATTGTGTCTCATATCTCGGACCCAAATTGTGGAACAATCTACCATCACGACTAAAATCTGCAAAGAACATCGACAGTTTCAAACATAAGATCAAAGATAAGTTCTTCAATGATCTCCAATGTCAAGATGATAGCCCTTACATTGAAAAGACAAATTTAGCCTATGAGAATGGAATAATGACAATAATTTTTTGTTCGAGATGCTTTTTTTCGGAACAAATTTCTTTTTTATTCTTATAACACCTCCGGAGGGACCATTATGGATACAAGGTCACATTGACCTTTTTAATGCTATCCCTGCCATTTTTAACCTGGGGTCATTTTAAACTTCAATTTTAACTTCTTGCCTGTAAATATCATTTTTCCTGTAATTAGATCACTTTCCATTTATTAATCTATATTGTAATTAAATTTTATGGCAAAATTTTACATACAGTAAAGTCCCGCCTTTAAGAAACTCATTTCACAAAAACAGCCTGATTGGTTTCTTATGTTAGAATATATTTCCTCAAAGCAGAGTGTGTATACCATGGTATAAGAAACATTTTTGTATTCCAAACAGCTGTCAAAATTGATAAGAAAACGTTTTTAAATACGCGCAGTTGAACAAGAACCTGATAGTTTGGGTCAGTACTGAAAGTTTCCTGAAATTATAATAATTTGGGCTTAAAACTGTCATTCTTATTTCTAGAGAACTGACACTTATTGGAGTCGTATTTAAATATATGCCATAAAATATTACTATGTACCATTGTAAAAGAAACTGAACATGAATCAGCCTGGATAGTCTCTTGTAGACAGGTATTTTATTTACCAAAATCAGGCCTGAGTTTCTTATAATGCAGTTTCTTAAAGGCGGGACTTTACTGTACATCCATACATACATAGGATTAGGTAAAGCCCTGCTTTCATAGTTTCTTTCGGCGGGCAAACTACAACATTTCGAGATTTGTATTGAAGGGAGTGCAAAGACCAGCATGCTTTGCGTGAACAACTGACTGTACGAAATTCACAAAAACAAAAACAAACGATTGCAAAGGCTGCTGGTCTTTGTACTCCCTTTAAGTATAAAAAGCTGTTGTTATTTTGGGCGTTGTTTTCTTGGAAATGTAGAAGAATGTGAGTGATTGCCCCGTGACGTGACCGACCCATTGAGGTCCAACAAAAGTGGCGGACGGAGGCAAGATTTCGCGAAGCTAGTGAGTGATGTTTCTTTGCTAATAAACGATGGAATTTGAGGTTAGGAGTTATGATTTATATATCTAATTAATCTCCATGTTTTGGGCTATCGATTGATATATGATACATGTACCGGGTGAGTCAGAAAAAAACGTGGGGCGTTTGGAGGACTGTGACGCTGCACTTAGCCATCCGATTGACGTGAACTAAATTTTTCCGTGCAGCCAAGAGTCTAACTTAGATCATAAACTTTTCTCCATCAAAATCTGTCATTCGATGCATTTGTTAAAAAGGTTTTCTTCGTAAGACCTTGTATGTAAGTCTTGCAAACTGATAAAATCTTTAGCCAAGCCCCTTCATCATTTTAGCCTTGCCAGAGTTGCAGGTACATGTGGTATTATCAGGGGATACTGAAGTAGTTAGACCTGGTTCACACTACTAGGTTGTTTGGGTCATTGGGACAAACCCAAAAGACAAAGACTTGGAGTTTGATGCACGATTCTAAGGACTCAAAAGACCTAGTGTGCATCAGGCTTTAGGGAAAAGTGTTGTTTGCAAGCAGTCCCATTGCGATTTACAGAGCGTTGATCTGCTTGAAGAAGCCTCTTCGCAAGAGGCAGAAGTGTACATTATTATTCTTCACTCAGGGCATCCCAGGCGAGAAAATAGTATCTCCTGGCCTAAGCAAGGAGGAAAAATCTTTTGGCTTTTGCGTGTTTGTTTACATTTTATGCGTGTTTGTTTATATTTTGTGCGTGTTTGTTTACGTTTTTCTTGGGAGCCAATCACAAGGCTCCTACATTTCACGTGACTTTGTGGTAGATTTGTAGCTAATGGCGTCGTATGAACACAGAAGCTGTGGCGTGGGGCATTTGGAGCAAAACCATACTCCATATTTAGGCCCGGAAGCACATTAATTTTTCGAGAGTTTTCAAAAACTTTGAATCAGACAAGAAAGACTGATATTTTCCTAAAATTTTTGCCAAAGCCTAACATGATGAAATTTGAAAGCTCGAAAATATCGCTGTTAGCTTTTTAACGATTTTTGCCGCCCTCCATTCTGCCTAACAAGGCCTACTTGACAGATGATGCTATGTTTCCTTGATAAGAATTTGTTTCTACAGCACAGTTTTCAGCGCAACGGAAACTAATGTTATGAAAATACTTTTCAACTACTTTTTTCTTCATTTAACAACACAAGCACAATAGTACTGGAAGACCCAAAGTTTCCTTGCCTGTTAGAATCTAAATCACAGATCGTTGTTGAAATACGTGAGATTGCCTATGTGATTCTTCTTCGTTTTGAGTTTTATTTTGCAGTTTGCTACATTAGAAACAATCCGATGGAAAAGAAACGAAGGGAATAAAAAAAGCATCAAGGCACGAGGGATAACTGTGAAACGTAGAGCTTTCTCTACTCTACTCGCAAGTATCTCTAAAATCAAATACATCCAGAAATTACTGAATTACTTTGCAGGGCGTTTAAAATTCTGCTTGACCTCTGGTTGACCTCATCCTCTCATCAGATTGGCCTTAGTCAGAAAACCGAAAGCCAAAGCAATTTGAAGAGGTAAATAAGTAATAACTTACCCTGTTTTCATTCACTTAGACCAAGCAATACTGAATAAACAAAGTTCCACTTGTTTAATTCTGAACAGAGTAAATTTCAAGCGATAAAATGAAACAGTTTTCACTTGCCATATTTGACCAACACAGCCTTGACTGTGTTCTCACAATAAGTTGACGAATGTGAAATGTACATCGATTCCAAAATCTAGGAAGAAATGGCGCGAAAACAATCTTGTCTCCAGACTCCAAAAATGTTTATATGTAATGAAATACACAAATTTATTTGATAAGAATAAAAAGTTCTGGCTTTATAAGAAACCAGTCCCTCAGATTACACAAAAAATAAGAAACTTGAATGCTTGAATATTTTCTAAGGAACAGCTTTCGTAGGGGGGTGTTTTCTACAATTGAATTGGTTCAATGCTGACTAAATTCTCGAAAAATCAGTCCCTTTTCAAGAAGACACAAGATCCTTTCCAGAAACAATTCCGTTGCTTGTAAGGATACATCTTTTTATAAGAAATTGCTTATGATTAGAAACTCAACTCTCACATCGCCAAAAATTAAGAAACCACGTACAGGCAAAATGAAAATTAAGGAAGTATCTATTTTTGACAAAGGAAATCCTTGACATATTTTTGCTTCATTTTCAGTTGTTTACTTTATCATATTACAGTACCTGAGTGAATACCTAAACGTTGGAAAGGCATGAAAAAACATTGTTTGAACTATTCACCAGAGCACAGGTAGTAAAAATGAAAATTGCCATGGCAGCTCTTGAGTATTCAAAATCTGATAGTTATAAGAAACTTTTACTATTGGCCCAAATTCTTAGTTGATGAAAAAAATGCTTGTAGAGTGCTAAAGTTTGGAACTGCATGTGTGTTTCTAATTCTAGAATTCTCATATCTTAATGGGCGAAGTTTGGAGATGTCAAGAGCTTATCTATTTTAGTTAGAAAAGCTTCCAATTTACTTCAGCAATGTCTAATCATAACATCGACAATCAAATACATTTACTCGTCAGTTTCCTAGTTATGAACTGAAAATGACTACGGTAAAAAGATACAATGAAGTTTGTTATGGAAACATCTTCTTTTTTAGGAGACTGGCGACAAGATTGTTTTCGCGCCATTTCTTCTTAGATTTTGGAATCGATGTACATTTCACATTCGTCAACTTATTGTGAGAGAACAGCCAAGGCTGTGTTGGTCAAACATGGCGAGTGAAAGCAGTTTCATTTTATCGCTGAGAATTTGCTCTCTTCAGGATTAAACAAGTGGAACTTTGTTTATTCAGTATTGCTTGGTCTAAGTGAATAAAAACAGGGTAAGTTATTACTTATTTACCTCTTCAAATTGCTTTGGCTTCCGGTTTTCTGACTAAGGCCAATCTGATGAGAGGATGAGGTCAACCACAGGTCAAGCAGAATTTTAAACGCCTTGCAAAGTAATTCAGTAATTTCTGGATATATTTGATATTAGAGATACTTGCGAGTAGAGTAGAGAAAGCTCTACGTTTCACAGTTATCCCTCGTGCCTTAATCTTATTCAAAATTTGGAAATGTTCAAGTCATTTGCAGATATTTACAAATTAAGTAGCAGTAACTATGGCATATTCCAATACATTTCTGGCGCTTTTCATTAATTTTAAAGTTCGTAAAGACCTTTACAACTTGTAAAGTCCTTCAGAAATCAAATACCGTATTTCAAGGATGTTCACTATGTCATCAAATTTTTTGTAAATGCCTAATTCTATGCAGTGAGAGAAGCTTTCGTTGCTTTCATTTTAAAAGCGACAGTGGAGTTTGAATGAAAAATCTTCGTCTGCTTCTTTCATTAGGGCTTATTCTTGTCTATCCTAAGAGTTCAGGCAAGTGCAATGTGCTAAATTTTATCGGCAAGTTTATTGAACTTGGCCCTTCAATTCTTAGATCATGGCTTGGTTCTGGCCGGCTGGTGCTAAAACTAATCGTCTGCAGCATTCTAAAGGGCGTAGTCTCGAAAAACTTTTCCCGTTGTCAATCCCCGGACCCCCATATTTGCTCGCTCCTCCCGCAAATCGGCTTCGAAAGGCAGGAAGCTTGCTACGCCACTGATGAAGAGAAAATTCAGCCTCTCAAAAAGCAGTATATGCGTGACAATAAAAGGCCACGCCCAAAGGCTACGTCCACCTGTCGGCAATTTGAGATATCTCACGTGACGGCCCGGTGTTCAATTTCACAAAATTTGTATACTCAGTCATGAAGTATTATTAAAATCTGAATGCAAAAATAAATTATCCGTTATCTATTCAACCTTGCCAAATTAGGCTCAAACTGCTGCTCATTTTTTAAAGAAGAAACAAGTTTTTGTGGTCAATCCATTGTGAAATTTTTGTGCTGTGCTTTAGAATGAAAACGAATTTGTTGTAATACAGATTTTTAGAATTGTGATTTACACAGTCCAGCCCTGTGCACATTGCTACATCAAGAATTCATAAAGAATATTTTATATTCCTCTGAGGTCTGAAAGACTGTGAGCATTGAAAACAATAATTCTAGAAAAAATTAGAACTTCTTGACAAAGAGACCATGCTTTATACTGAGACTTCAATGGAAGAGGTGTGGTAAGTAATTTTATGGCAGGAGCGAATGAATCTCCAGCAATAGCATTTTCAGAATGATAATTCAAAAAATAGGCAATTGCAGCGTGCACACTGTAATGTAAGGGTCTTTCAAAGTCCTTGGATCAAGTGTAGAAAGTGCCAAATGTCTACAGAGGTGAAACAGTCCCTTTGATTGCAGGTACTCATTTCGCATTGCAAATATTCAGTTACAGTACAGACCTTGGAGACTGTATTCTCCTCCAAGAGTTCTTTGATTTTTGAAAATATAGAATTTCTTACGAAACCCTTGTTGAAAATCTTTGTCTTCTAGTACTTTCCCGGTTTTCATCAAAGCAATGAATAATAATTCTTGCCCTGTTGATGTGTGCAAATAATGTAGCCTTACATTTTTACTGGGGATTGTGATGAATAGTATAGAGAAATCAAATATGTTTTCTCTTTCTTCAAAAATTGTAAAAACAACCACATTCTCTTTGTGTAAGCAAACGTTTTCTGAAAAATTTTCTGCCAAGGCTGAATTTTCTCCTTCAAAATTCATCGTTAAAGTGAGTATAATGGCTAGTTTCGGTAACTGGAAGAGGGAAGCTTTTCTCAAAATCGGGCGGTAGACCCCGTCCATCCGCAAGTCATGTACCCCACGGGCTTTTACTTTGAACATGAACATGGAATCTTAGAGCTTATAATTTTCTGATTGCTGATTTCTCCCTACGGTATTTTAGAATTTAAGAAAGGTTTTTCTTCACACACAGTTCACAGTATGATGTTGTCTGATAGCAACAAAAAGTGGAAGTGTCATTTTGCACCAAGCTGTGTTCATTCCTTCCATAAGAAATTGAGCGATTTTACTGGTAGCTTTCTTTCTGTGCAAAATCATTCGCGACGTAAAAAATATGAGATGTAAATGAATAATTCAACGAAGAAACATGTGAAAAAGTAAAGAAAATTATGGAAATAGAAAAGCGAAAAACAGTAACCAAGGTACTCATTCAGTATTCACAAGAATGCAAATTTTTGTATTTTCTCTCTTTAGCTGGATCACAGTGAATGGCAGCACAAGCACCAAGACAGCCCGTCGTGGACATTTTGATGCAATTGATATGCTGGAGATTGGCATACAGTTGAAGCAAGGTCTTCCAAACACAATTGCTTGGTTCACGTGATATGACCTTTTTTGGCTACAAATGTGCCTTGCAACGAGGGCATTTACAATCGAGGAGTGGATGGTATCATATCGCACTCTCCACGATGCAAAGCGACTGCCAACATTCGAAAGGGGAGCTTCTTCGAGGAGTCAAAGCTCCAGTTATATCAAATCTTGGGGCTCACGTATGTGTGGGCCTGGAGTGCTGGTCGCTCGAGGGGAATGCCCGTCAAGCAGTGTGTGCACGATTTGGACATCGGTGGAAAAGAGACGGTGACGGAATGGAACCAGTTTTGCTGGGACGTTGTGCTGTACCTCCGTAATCATCCACAAAGGCTTGGCAGTCCAGGAATGATTTTGGAAATTGACGAGAGCCTATTTGCCAGAAGGAAGTGCAATCGTGGCCACGTTATTGCAGAACAATGGATAGTGGGTGGATATGATA
The DNA here is from genome assembly GCA_964020215.1 of Aurelia sp. 3 sensu Dawson et al. (2005). Lineage (NCBI taxonomy): Eukaryota > Metazoa > Cnidaria > Scyphozoa > Semaeostomeae > Ulmaridae > Aurelia > Aurelia sp. 3 sensu Dawson et al. (2005). Next base: position 11,483,070 of record OZ026577.1, read on the forward strand.
TCCAAACGAAGCATGGATTTTTGGTAACTGTACTTGCTTGATGGCCTTTTGACTACCCAATGCAATTGCCGAACATGCAAGGTACCGTGCAACAAGTGTATATACAAGGTAAATACATTGTAAAATCACAACAGAAATTCCAAACACAAAATATGTTGAGCCCCAAAGTTGTCCATGCCAGTGAAAACAAAGCAAAATTAAATATATTTGGGGTAGAGAATCAAAAGATAATTTTAAGGCAGCTCTAATATCTGAGGACATAACAGCAAAGCTAGCAGAACTAGACCATCAAATAGAAAACAATGTTAATATCAATACGCTTGAAGAAAATCTAGCCTCGCTATTTACAACTGCCGCCTCAAAATCATTAAAAATTAAAAAAGATAAAGATGATTCAAAGAAGATGAAAAAAGACATCAAAATGGCTTGATCAAGAACGTAAAGAGAAAAAATCTAATTTAGTAGCAAGATTGAAGCATAGATATCCACACAATGAACGTCTCAGGATAGCATACAGAGAAAAAATGAAGGAATGTGAAAAACTATGTGAGCAAAAGCGCAACTTATTCTGGGATACCCAAATTACGAAACTCTAGGAAAATTTAACAAACAAAGCTTTTAGAATGTCTGGAAAGACTTTGATTAACGAATAACAGAAGAATGCATAGCTATCAAAGATGGTAAAAATAGGAATTACATTACAATATTCTTGGCTTCCCCTCCTGTGCCAACAAGTTTGACAATGATAGCGTCCAAATTAAAACATTTCATACAAAATTGAATGAAGCTACCGGGTGTCCCAAAAAAGGTAACAGATTTGATCAGGACTACCGCTAAGAATCTAACTCAAATCAATCGGAAATAACCTTTAAACTAATCCTCGATAGTTTATTTGAAGATAGACACCTTGTTTGTTGATATTGGAGCATTGAGAGCAAACATTTTTATCTTGAAAGTCCAGATTTGCCTTCACCTCCAAACCAGAGTTTTTAGGCTTTGGCCTAAACTACAAACGCGCTGTTATGGGGAATCTCCTCAAGGATAGGCACAATGTAGAAAGTCCGAGGAAGGACGTTTGCTTTGTGCATGAATATTTGAGTACAAATGTAAGAACTGAAAACTGAAAAAGTCACTAAAGGAATATCATTTACTCAGCCAAAATGAAAATGAATTTGCAGAAAAAAAACAACTTAAGCTCGAGGGAGCGCCTTCAAGGATCTTACCCTCGTGGGATGTTTAATCCTTTGGGTGTAAGCGACGAATTTTTGTTTCGTAATAATTTCAATGATCACAAAATGCATTTTATTCGAACAAGGAAGATTTCTCCACACTCAAGGGAATCATTTCCCTGTAGAGTAACTTTTATTTGGCAGCGGTAATTCACAGCTTACGTAGAATGAACAGAGATATTCATTTGGGAAAAAATTCTTGAGTTTGATTGTCAAGTTCGATTTGGATTTCTATCAAGAATTTTTCAGAAGCACAAGGCTTCTTATGTGTACCTGGTGGCTAGTCCTGGCTATGATTCAGGAGATTCCACAACAAGCGCGTTGACTGCTTAGGCCAAAACCCAACGGCTCTGATTTGGAGATAGAGGCAAATCTAGATTTGCAAGACTAAATTTCTACTCTCAATGTTCCAAGATCAACGAACAAGGTAGCTATCTTAAATTTAACTATCGAGGATTAGTTTTAACGTTATTTCCGACTGATCCGGGCCAAATTCTTAGCGCTGGTCCGGACCAAATCTGTTACCTTTTTTCTGGGACACCCGATATCATCAAATCTGAAATCATAAAATCAAGTAATGAATTAAAAGCTAATAAAAGTACTGGAACAGATTGTGTTAGTAACGAAATGATTAAGCAAGCTACACCCGGAATAATAGCCACAATCAAAAATCTTTTTAACATCTTTCTTTACAAAGCTGCCATACCGAAATCATGGTGCCAGGGGCTAATAACACCCATTTGTAAAAAGGAAACAAAGTGGATCCAGGTAACTGCAAAACCTCTAGTTTCGGAGGCACCCTCAATTTTGACTTTGCAAGCTTGTATATTCGGTGTTTGGTAGACAATTTTTAAATGCAAGGTATGTGAATCTAAGTTGAAGATATTTAGCTGTTTGCTCCGAGAGTCATAATATCTTATCGTTTTGTTCCTATTTCCAATCAAAAGGGGATACTTTTTTGAGACACCTGGTATAAAATAGCACAGAATGTGTAGTTAAAGTAGGTTTGAAACGTAAAAATTTTTTAATGTTCCAGAGGAGTCCGTCAAGGATGTCCCCTTAGTCCTACACTATTTAACATCTACATTCATGACTTATTTGAAGTCTCTTAATTGTTATGATGAATCAGATATTGCAAATATGAAATTACCTGACTCAGGCTTATTCTTGGAGGATTATTTTGAGTTCAAAGAACACGTTTTCAATGAACTTAACAAAATGAAAGCTCTGGCACATCAGGACATTAATAACAACCTAAAGCAACTGAGAGAGGAGAACAATTTTTTAAAATCTGAGCTACAGGATAAGCAAGCAGTTATCAACATACTCCTGAGTGACTTGCAAAAAGACAGGTTCAAAATTTCAGGGAAAAGTCAGGAGCCAGAATTATTACTGCCTGAAAAAAATCCCTGGATTGATGTGTGCAGGACTCGGAGGGTACCAAATACTAACTCTTCATCAATGCTTACCTTTGCTTCTCCAAATCGTTTCAATGTTTTGGAACATGAGATCATTTCACAGGGAGCTACTAATTCCAAGTCAGACCATGTGGTATCCAACAACTCACAGAAGCATTCTCCTTGCATCCTTGTTTCAAAATCTAGCAAACGTCCAAATGTTGTGGTTAATCCCTATCCAGAGAGAATTCAAGTAAATCAGGGAAGAAGAACAGTTCCAGGGCAAAGCAGTTATAGTGAAGTTGTAAAGAAAGGTCGAAGAGTGGTTGTTTTTGGTGATAGCATACCATCCAGGATAAGGCATCAAGAGTTCAATGATAATCTACATCAAGGCCATTGTCAATTCAAGAAATTTCCAGGAGCTACCGTGAGAGACATGAAGCATTACATAGAACCTACTGTAGAGAGAAACACACCTGACACAGTAATCATCCATTGTGGAACTAATGACTTGCAACCAAGGACCGGAACTGAGCTGTCAGAAGATGAAATTGCACAAATCATTATTCAGATTGGTGAAAGATGTAAAAATGCTGGTGTAAACTGTGTCATGATATCTAGCATAACGAGCAGAAGACCTCTGAAATGTCAGAAGAAGAGGAACATTGTGAATCACAAACTGAGAGAGCTAAGCGAGCAGTGTGGATTTGTGTATATTGACAATGCAGAAATTAGGGTAGACCAGCATTTATGGAAGGATGGTCTGCATTTAAATTGAGAGTGGTACAGCAAAATTAGCCAATAACTTCATCAATGCTATTAACAGGTATTATTGACTAGACAAAACAAGGGCTTTGACAATCACCAGTCCAGATAGAACTGATAAAAATTCCAAAAGGCCTATCGATAGGGTCTCGTGTCCTCAGCAATTAGGATCAAAAAAGGGCATGGCAATCGCGTCCCTGAATGTCAATGGCATTCGTAGTCACTTAGATGAAGTTAAGCTTATGATGAAGAGGTTAGGAATTCATATTTTGGGATTAAATGAAACTAAATTGGACAATTCTGTTCCCAAAGAATTGACCAAAGTTCCTGGGTACCAACAAATTCGCCTTAATAGGACCTGTCATGGTGGGGGAATTTCTATTTACGTACGGGACTCAGTCAATTTTAAGCCCAGAGATGATATACCAATAGATGGGCTTGAACTTATTTGTATTGAAATTGAGCCCCCAAAAAGCAAGCCATTTCTTGTTATTACATGGTATCGACCACCTAGTGACCCAGTTGGTTCCTTTGACAAGCTGGAAAAAGTACTTGCCTACTTGGATAGGGAAGGAAAGGAAATGATCCTCCTTGGGGACACAAATTGTGATCTCACCAGGAGATCAAGTGATCAGCTCATGGATAACAATGCCAAACACATGGCAGATATCTATGAGCTATTCAGTTTTAAACAGCTTGTTGAGGAGCCGACAAGAGTCACTCTTGAAACAGCAACTCTCATTGACCACATTGCCACAACATGTGCCAGAAACATTGTTAAGACAGGCGTCCATGAGGTTTCCCTCAGTGATCACTTTCTAGTCTATTGTATCCGAAAATTCAATGGAGCTGTTGAAAAAGGCCACAAACGGATAAAAACTCGGAGTATGAAACATTTCAAAGAAGATGAATTCTTATCTGATGTTTCTGACATTTGTTGGGAGCAATTTTTTCAACAGACCGACAATATTAATACACTTGTTGATGACTGGTCTACCTTGTTCGCCTTAATCATAGAAAAACATGCCCCTCTAAGGGAAATGCGTGTTTCTGAAAAACATTGTCCCTGGATTAACAAAGACCTTAAGAGTCTGATGAAGACTAGGGATAGACTGAAAAAGGCTGCTCTTAAGAGTAAGTCTACTATTCTCATGGATGCATACAGACAAGCTCGAAATAAGGCCAACTCTGTTAATATCAAGCTCAAAAAGCAATGTTTTTCTACAAAAATCTCTGAATGTAAAGGGAATATGAAAGAGTCTTGGAAAACAATCAATGAAGTCCTGAACAAGAGATCCAAATCCTGCAACATTGATTGTATCAAGGACTCTGGGAATGCTATTGTTAATAAAAAAGACATTTCAAACGCCATGAATAGTTTCTTCTGTACAATTGGTGAGAAACTAGCCAGTAAAATTGATGCCACCCCTAACCCACTTCTGTCTGGGGACTTTACTGAAAGGAGTAACAATGTTCAGTTTCAGTTTCGGACCATTGGAGTGCAGGAAATCAGGGATGCGATTGCCAAGACCAAAACTTCAAAGAGCTTTGGGAGTGACAGTATCTCATGTTATTTCCTGAAACTAGCCTTGCCTTTTATTGAAAACTCATTGGCATGTTTGTTCAATACGTCACTTGAAACAAGCCAATTTCCAGACTCATGGAAATTGGCCAGAGTTACACCAATCTTCAAGGAGGGAGACAAGGCTGATAAATCAAATTATCGCCCTATTTCAGTTTTACCTGTCATCTCAAGGCTCTTTGAAAAACTCGTTGCCAACCAATTGTACCAGCACATGTATGATAATGGGCTCTTTTCATCTGAGCAGTCAGGTTTTTTGCCCCTTCATTCTACAATAACGTGCTTGCTTAAAAACACTGATGACTGGTATAATGGGCTGGATCTCGGAAAGCTAGTGGGACTCGTATTTATTGACCTGAAAAAGGCATTTGATACAGTTGACCATGATATACTCTGTAAAAAATTAGAATATTATGGTATTCAGGAGCGGCAGTTAGCATGGTTCAAATCTTACCTTGCCAATAGGAAACAATTTTCTAGGGTGAATGGCATTGACTCATCAGTTGAGGAAATAAATGTCGGTGTACCCCAAGGCTCATATCTTGGTCCCCTTCTTTTCCTCATTTATATTAATGATCTCCCACGATCTGTCCAGGGATCAAGAATGTCCATGTACGCAGATGACACGAGTATCTGCCATCAATCCTCTGATATTGCTCAGCTGAATGGGGCCATCAACAGTGACCTTGCACTAGTTCAAAAATGGCTCAAGGGTAATAAACTCTCTCTTAATGTAATTAAAACACATGCCATGCTCATTTCCACAAAACCGAAGCATAAAACTTTAATGAATCAAGGTGAATCTTTGAAGTTAAAAATTCGGAATGACGAACTTGAAGTTGTGCAAAAAACAAAATATCTTGGAGTGCAGATTGACAACAAGTTGGATTGGAAGGAACACATTAAGATAGTTTCCTCAAAGGTCTCAAGAGCAATTGGCTTTTTGAAACATGCAAAATCATTTCTGCCAGAAAAGACTCTGAGAACTATGTACACTGGTATTGTGGAGCCGCATTTTCGCTATTGTTGTTCTGTTTGGGGCTGTTGTGGTCTGACTGAGATTAACCATTTGCAAAAATTACAAAACCGGGCTGCACGCATTATAACTGGCAGTCGCTATGATGCACCGGGCTTGCCACTTGTAAAAAGACTTGGCTGGAAGACCATTGATGAGCTAATCAGTAGTGAGTCTAATATCATGGTCTTCAAATCCCTTCATGGTCTTGCTCCACAATACATGTCCAATCTATTCACAAAGACATCCCAGGTAACCTCAAGGAATCTTAGGAATTCAGAAACAGATCTAAGAGTACCAAAGAAAAAGTCAGCAAATGGGCAGAAATGCTTCTCTTTTAGGGGTGCTAAATCCTGGAATGGCCTCTCAGCTGAGCACAAGAATGCTTCCACAATTTACAAATTCAAACGTGTTGACAATCAGTAGGTGTATATATGTATTTGGATTTCTTTTTATTGTAAATATTCATTTTAGATCTTAGGCTATTTTATTAGTATTTATGAAATTGTAATTAGGTTGATTTAGTTTTTTTTCAAAATATTTTAATTTGTATGTATTTAAGTGGAGGGCCCCTTGTAAATCATCATTTTTATTGATGAAGGGCTACCCTCCTTAAAAATTTGAAAATGAAATGAAATGAAAAATGAAATGAAAAACTCGAAAAACAAATCCTGCACCAGTAACATTGCGGGATAAAAAAGTAGCTGCCTCATGTATGCAGATTACGTTATCATTCTTTCCAATTCACATGAAGGCTTGCAAAATTGCCTTTATACACTTGCATCATTTTGCAGTATCTGGAAATTATCCATAAACAAATCCAAGTCTAAATGTATAATATTCTACAAGAGAAAATGTAAATACACCAGGACTTTCTTCATTGACGATGCACCATTAGAAAATGTAGCAGAATATACATACTTAGGATTGACCGTAGGTGCAAAATGTTTCTTTAAAGAAGCTTTGGAAATATTGAGCTGTAAAGCACACAGGGCAATCTACACCTTAAATAGTCATTATCAACTTAAACGCCTACCAATCCAAGCTGCCTTAAAACCCTTTGATAGCACCATTGCACCCATATTACTTTAACAGGGCGGAATAATCTTCTGATTGGCTGAAATCACCGGAAGTGGCGCCCTGTTGATTTTATGCAAATTAGCCTCGCGCCATAGGCAGTCAATGGAGAAAGCTGCGGCCGAGGGGTGCAGGGCTAATTCCCATCGGGGCGTTCATGTGTTACATTCTGCAACCGAAGCTGAAGTTGAAATCTTCGGAGTGAAAGCCAATCTACAGATCTGTCGCTTGGATTTTTGATTCATCTCCCTGATTTCAAGAAATTCAATATTTTCAGAAGGTATCGATTTTGGCCTAGTCAACAGCAGCATTTTGAGAGAACCACGATCGCTGGAATGTCACTATTTACTCCAGATAATGCCAATGGCTGATTTCTCGGGTTGAAGCTGAACCAACAACATGATGGCCTAAACTCACAAGCCAGGACATTTGCGAGTTAAAAAGGGTTTAAAAGTGGTAGCTTGAACAGTCTGGATGAGCCTAGATGCCATCGAAATCAAGGATATATTGTGCAAACTGCTCTTATCTTGTGACAATATTTTCTGCAAATACGCAAATACATATTTGCACTTGCATGTGCATATGCAAGTATTTTCTGGATCACATGAAACTGTAAATAGTTTATTTTACAATGCAAAGTGGACAGTCACAAAATCCGTGAATAAACTAGTGCCAGACTGAGCTCAGTTTTACGCATTTTACGCATCAGTTTCCTTACTTTGTTGTACCACTAAAGATTGAGGTTGAGAGATTGACAAGCATTTTAAGGTTTATCCATGGAAGATCTCCAGAGGCAGCAAAACTGGAAGCATGAAAATCATCAGCAATGAAAATGGCAAGCATGAAAGGGAATTCAAACAGACAACTATTGAGCCAAAAGATGACTATTATGGCACTGTATTGAAAGTGCAACTGATTTTTGAATAATTGAAAATGGTTTGGTACAAAAATAACTTTGCATTCTTGTTGGGCTTCTAGACTATGAGCTTAGAGAGGCACTGTGTGTTTATGTCTTCCTTCATTTCACGACCCAAAGGGTGTCAGCCCCTCACTAACAGGAACACTAGTGCCGTGGTGTGGACCGTGGGGCAAAGGGGCAGCTATGCGCTTTTTAAAAAAACTATATTTTTCTTTGCAAACATCAACTATGATACAACCAATAATCATTAATTTAACGACAAAGCAAACTCATCATTTGTAACTTATATTTGTCATCCCTTTATCAAGTAACATCATTTCTATGAGAAAGACCAAATTTCAGTATTGACTGCCCTTTGTTTGCCCTCTTGGCCTTCCTAACCCTTGTGTCCCCAGCCCTCACAACCTGTTATTTATTGAAACATGTGGTTTGATCAATCTGTTATCTAGAATAGACCTTTTAGCTATTCTGGAAAGAATCAGAATCAAACGATACTTTGCTACATTTTGTAGAATTTTCAAATGTACACAATAGTGATAGAAGCTCTAACGCCACTCAATCAAACTTTGTGTATAAAAATGTATAAAAATAACATTTCTTTCCAGGCTCTTTTGTAAAATAGCTAAAAGGTCTATTGTCATCAAGCCCTAAGAAAATCAAAGTGCTCTCTATTTGTCACTAATTTTTCTGGTCAACGTGAATTTGTCACATTTCCAAACTGAACATATCATAAAGGTCAATTATATGAGGTATAAAGTGACATCGTCTTCTTTACTTTGCATTTTTACTCATGCATTGGATTGTTAGATACAACACAGGCTAGTTATGAGCCTACAAAATTGCTTCGGTTGTCCCCTTAAGTATGTGATTTTCAATGGATGTAGCAGGGATCTTATGAATTATATACAGTTGGAGTTTCTACTCGTACTGTGCAGGAACAAAACTCACTAGAAAATAGTTGATTCATTGAAATTTTGCTGAAGAAAACTACAATGAATATTGTAATATTTCAGTTACTGAATGTTGTTTGGTTTGCCAACACTTTCACTCATGCTTAGCAAAATTGGACTTCCTTCCATAAACCTTTTAACTACTCTACAGGGGTCTAGATTGAATGACATGATACATTTTTATGCACGCGGTTTGAATTAGTGGAGGTAGAGCTATGGCTATTGTGCACATCTGAAAATTCTTTAATATGTGTCACCCAATTCAGGTTTTTTTTTAGAATAGCAGCTAAAAGGTCTATTACCAATTATAGTAACCAGCCATAGTTAAGAAACCACCATGCAGCAAACTGTAGGCTGAAATTTCATTCTAGATCAGACAACAGATTTTGAAGATAATTTCTATTTGCCAAGAAATTCAAATTGTCAAATTATCATCTTCAAGGATCCATCAGTACACATTTTTTTAAGTAACTGCTTATAAGCAGCTCAACTCTCAGATTACCAAATAGTTCAGAAACTCCAGTACTGGGAAAATATAAGGTAAGAAACTATTTACATTCACAAAGGAAATCCTTCACATATCTTTATTTCATTTTTGCTTGTTTCCTGCATCAAATTACTCGGAAGGCACTTCAGTAACATCTAAACACTGGAAAGGCAACTAAAAGCATTGTTTGGAAATGTCCACCAAGGCACAAGTAGTGAACATGAAGATTTATATGGAACCTGGAAGAAACTCATAAGAAACTCTCAGTACTGAAAATCTGATAACTTCAATAAGCTCTCAGTACTGGCCCAAACTCTCAAACTCTTAGTTTCATGTAACGAAATACTGGCCCAAACTCTTATTTTCATGTAAAAACTGTGTATTTTGCTTTTGAGGGTGCATTTCTTGCAACAACTCCTCACCTGACTCATCAACATTATAATGTCTTCAGATAAATTACTAGAACTGACATCTCACTACAAATAGGAGTTGATTCTTTTTGTATACATTCCATTCTTTTAGAATTTTCAGCATATGAGCCTGATAATGATATTCATTGCTACAATTATTTGCTACGAAATCTTTGGTGTTTCTTGTGGGAACATAGTCTTCCATATAAACCTCCTGACAAACCAGGTTTACTTGAGCAAAGTACATTTCTGCTGACCATGTGCTTTTGGTAAAAAGAAAAGTTTTTGATCGTGGAAACATTTCTCTGAGGCTTATACAGCTACAGTAAATCCCTGCATATAAGAACCTACTTTTTTGAGAGCCAGGCTGAAATTGGTTCTTATTTCAAAGGTACTTTACTGAAACTAATTTCAAGGTATAGAGGTTCTTATTTGAAGGGTGCCTCATGTAGTCCCCATGAGTCTCACAAAGATATTCAGCCCCATTATTTCTTTTGGAATCATTCTTATTGTCCTAATAAGTAATTGGGGAGGAGAATGACACTTTTGAAAGAGAAGTGGGGCCACAATGACCTGAGCAAGCAAAGATCAACTTTGCAACCCCTGCAACAAGAACCTATGTTTCATCAAACTGAAACAGGTTTTTAAAGCAAGCTACATAATTTAGGAAAAACAGCCTCTAGGTTCTTATTTTGGTAGGTTCTTATACGTGGGGATTTACTGAATATCATTGTTCTTCAGCAAAACATAGTATCTCGGTGACCAAAAGTACAAATATTCAGATTCCTGGACACTTGACACTGACAAGCACACTCCCCAGAACTCTCATTTGGCAGGAATTCTTGTTTGGAAATCCTGAAAACATTTCAGAACTGTTATGCTGCTAGGTGCCTTCCATAATATCTGGCAGTAGGCATTCCATCCTGAAGTTAAAGTTTCTGTTATCCCTCAATTCTGCTTCCAAAACGTTTACTTGGGATATGTAATGCACCATGATTTTGCTGCTGTTGAAATCTTGTTTGCATTGTTTTGCACTTGATCAGATGGAACTGAGCTCAGTCTGGCGCCACGGACTTTGTAACTGTCCACTTTGCATTGTAAAATAAACTGTATAAAGTTTCATGTGAACCAGAAAGTATTTGCATGCGATTTGATTGCCACGAGATAAGAATTGTTTGCACAGTATGTCCTTGATTTCGATGGCATCTAGGCTCATCAAGACTGTTCAAGGTACCACTTTTAAACCCTTTTTTAAACTCGCAAATGTTCTGGCTTGTGAGTTTAGGCCATCATGTTGTTGGTTCAGCTTCAACCCGAGAAATCAGCCATTATCTGGAGTAAATAGTGACATTCCAGCGATCGTGGTTCTCTCAAAATGCTGCTGTTGACTAGGCCAAAATCGATACCTTCTGAAAATATTGAATTTCTTGAAATCAGGGAGATGAATCAAAAATCCAAGCGACAGATCTGTAGATTGGCTTTCACTCCGAAGATTTCAACTTCAGCTTCGGTTGCAGAATGTAACACATGAACGCCCCGATGGGAATTAGCCCTGCACCCCTCGGCCGCAGCTTTCTCCATTGACTGCCTATGGCGCGAGGCTGATTTGCATAAAATCAACAGGGCGCCACTTCCGGTGATTTCAGCCAATCAGAAGATTATTCCGCCCTGTTTATTACTTTATGGTTCTGAAGTGTGGAGCATCTATGACAATTTCGACGATAAAGGATGGGATAAACAGTAGGATTGAAAAGATTCACACAAAATTTCAAAAACGCATTCTAGGAGTCAACAGATCTACGATCTACAACAAATAATAAGTTGAGGGGAGAACTTGGGCACTATCCTCTACGCATTCAAACTGATTCAAGGACTATCAACTTTGCAAAACACATATCTGAAGAATGTAAGCCAAGTGCACTTGTTCATTACTCAATGAAATACGAAGAAAGTATCTTCAACTAAAGACTATCACATCTTAAGCCGTATCTCCACTAGACGGAAAAATGTCGAGCCGCGAAAAGTAGAACGTATTCCTACTATTGCGATTATTCCATCAGCCAATTAGATTGCCAGAAATTTTTCCTCCTCGACATTTTTCCGCGCAGTGGAGATCCGGCTTTACGTCAACGAACTCTCAGATAAACTAACAAAAAATGAAGTCAGCAAAAAGTTAATGACTTAACATTTAGAATCCAACATTGAAAAGATCTTAGAAGCGAATTACCAAATGTCCTGGAGGTCAAAAATTAGAAATTGTCCCAAAGCATTAACAGATACAAGCTATAAGAATAGAATCAATCTCGAAACTTACTTATCGTTAATAACTGACAGACAGATACATCCAAAACACAGCAATTGCCGACATCCAATATGAACCCGACTTTAGTATTTATCAGTCGAAAGTGTTTGTACTTAGTTTTTGTATCTATATTTGAATGTATATTTAGACTTAGTTTTAATTACCTGTCTCTATGTTATGGCCATGGGGTAGTCATGGTCTTCTGCTCTTCATGGCATCGTTCTTGTAGTGTAGTACAGTAGTTTGTAAGTGCTGTTTTAGGTAATATCGTTATTGTAAATTTTTATATTGGATAGAAAAAAAAACTGACAGACGCATTATGACAAAACTACGACTTAGCGACCACTGCCTCGCAATAGAAAAAGGATACCATACCTCTAATAGAAACCTCTAATAGAAAGAGACAAACGGTTCTGCTCAAACTGTAAAGACGAGACGCATTTTATTGTGATATGTTTAACAGAGGCGTAGGGAGCACTTAAAAAGTGAGGGGGTCTGAAAATTTTTAATGACCATGCCCTCCAGACGCTCGGAAAATGAGGGAAACGCCCTTTTTAGGTATATTTTGCATTTAACGTACGTTATGGTACAGACTCTTCAAATCGTTTTGATGAGATTGTTTCAACAATGGCAGCAAACTGGAATCCCTAAAGCCAGTGGCATGTTCAAGCTGAGATAACAAGGGATAGATGATTGGGACCCCAGGAAAATGTTTGAAGATATGCATTCAACTTTGGTTTAGAATGCCTCTTCTGGCAGTGTTCAAGCATATCTTAAGGCGGATTTCCATTCAGTGCATTTTGTCGCGAGCGCGACAATTTGCGATCGATTTGCAGTCTGGGCATGCATACTTTGCGTTAGTTGGTAGCATGATTAGAGCGCGCGATCGCTCAAAAAAGTAGGAGCTCATCCTACTTTTGCGATCGATTGTCAGCGTTGTAACAGGCCCAGCAGAAAAAGTTAGGCCAGACAGATGATGTTAGTATTTGCCCTGGTTCCTCTTTTCTCCTCGTTTTCACCCTCTTCTTCGTAGATGTAGCAATAGCTTTAATCGTCTATTTATAGCAGCCATCTTTGATTACGTTATCATTTGAATGTGGAGAGCTCGGAGATACTTCAGCACTACTTATGGGACGTTGTGCGATCGCTAAAAGTCGATGTGTGTTTATGTGTCGATGTGTAAGAAGCAAGAGAAACTCTAAAGAACACAAAGATACCTATACAAATCTTGAAACAATTCCAACCCTTGAACAAAAGCTCATTTTTCTACAAACTAATGAAAACTGTCACTTTTTAGAGAGATTTGCAAGATATCTTGGCTCAATTTACAAACTTAGATCGCTAAACAAAATCCATAAAAATTTATCTTCATGATGCATAGCCTGAAACAATAAAAGCGACACTTCTTACGTATACTCGCTGATACTCTGTTTGTAGCTTCTTATTTGTAGTGCGTAGTTAGACCATGTATCTTGTAATGATAGAGTCTTGATTGAAAAGCAATACAACCGAGCAGTGAATGGTGTCAGCTGGTGCTGTCCACCATGCAAAGCAAAAAATGATATTCTAAAAGGGAGCATCTTCGAGGGGTCAAGCTTCTCCAGTTATATCAAATCTTGGGGCTCACGTATGTGTGGGGCTGGAGTGCTGACCGCTCGAGTGGAATTCCGTCGAGCAATGTATGCATTATTTGGACATCGGAGGGAGCCTGTTCTCCAGAAGGAAGTACAATCGTGGCCAGTTGCAGAAAAATGGACAATGGCTGGATACGACATTCAAACGACGCATGGATTTTGGTACCACCTGTACCAAGGAGAGACGCAGGGACACTGTTACCAATAATTGTAGTCTGGGTTCAATCGGGATCGATAGTATGGTCGGATGAATGGGCAGTGTATAACCAGTTAGGACAACAAGGATTCACGCATGGACCAGTCAACCACACGCTACATTTTGTGGACCCGGCGACTGGTGTTTCAACTCACAGAGTGGACGAATGCGGCAAAGAGCGAAGGCGACGTTCAAGGCAATGTATGGACCGATGAATGGACAAATAGTGCCTGATTACTTGGCAGAGTTTATGTGGATGCAGACATTCGTCGGTCACCAGGGACCGTGGAACTTCCAAGGCAGTAATTTCCAAGAGATGGTTGTTAGCTTTTCAACGAATTTTATTTGTATGATTAGATATCCACTTACTTTATCAAATTGTTAACACCCTTTTTTCGAGCATCTCTATACCCCACAGTACCGTTTCTGGTGCATTTGCCAGAAATCAAGCAAATTAGAATGTTTTAAAAGGTTTTGTCTCAAATGGAATGCGTCCAATAGCATTATGCCAAGATATAACAGTTTCATCATCGCTAGCACAGCTTCAAATACCCAAAATTTTAGCAAGCGATAAGTGAAATGTTTTCATGATATGCGGCTATCTTCTCTAGCGAATTTCAGTTCCTGAGAGATTGGTGATGAGGGGAGTTCTCCAAACCTGTAAATCGCAGAATGTTAACCTAACGAGCAACGAGTTCAACGATGATTTTATAGACTTGGCTTCGCTCTCTGGAATGTCCAAACAAGTATAATTTAGGAATTCTGAATACTCATATGAAGAGCACAGAAATTATAAACTCTATCGACGTACCAACTAATTTTTATCAGAAGACCCAACAACGATATGCAAAGTTTTTGAACATTTGAAAATATCATTAGATTTTTAGTGCTAAAATTAAAAATTGAAACAGTGTTTGCGTTATTAGGTTCTATGTTTAAACATTTGATTCTGATAGAAAAGAAACCACGGCCGACAACCCATCATTCGACTTCCGTAGCCTCGTTCTGATGATAATAGTATTTCTATAGGAGCATAATTTTTCTCCAACTTTGGCCTGATTTTTGCAAAAGAAATATATGACCTGTATCAACCAACCTGAGCAAAACTTGTAGCAAATTTATCAGAGATTTTGTTCACCCCAAATTTGTTTTCATTCCAAAAGTTTAAATGACCGGGCATCAATTGTTTTTGAAGACAGGTCATAAATTCTTCTGGTAAACCCCATATATGGTATTGGTTCACCCTTATTTGGCACAACTTTGCCAACATCAAACAGGTCGACGAGCCGCTTCGGGAAGAAAAATTTCTTGTCACGGGACTGAATTTTACAAAATATGACACTACTACTTGCACAATCTAGGAGTTTGATATTGTATATTCAGCTGTAAGATGATGGATGATATATACATGAATGGTAGACTAAGAGAACACTTCTGAGCCGTGAGAGAGCATAAAATGTTGGAGCGGAGACTGACTGGGCCTAACCAAAATGAAGGGAACAAGAGATGAACCTGGCCAGCGCCTAGTTGATAGGCTCACAAACTCCAATAATAAGCAAGTTATATTTTACATCACGAAAAAGGCAGATAATTTTTACGTGGCTTAGGACGTTTCTTTATTCTATAACTTGTCATTTCTGCAAGAAAATACACTCCTAATGAATCAGATCAATTTCTGTAAAATTTGACGAAGCGATAAGCAAATGAATGGCGTGCAAGTTGAAAGAAACCCTAGAAACAAGATAAAGATAAAGCCAAAATTTCTTGGGAGAAGTGATGTTCGCATGGAAATATGGATATAATGAGATAAAATCGAAAAAAATTGGATACCAAGGCGGCAGAAAGCCGCAAAAACGTTGAAAAATGGAGATGGAGACAGACTGGCCTAACCAAAATAATGGGTACAAAATTCATAGTTAGTCCACGCCTTTTTTTATAGGTTTCATAACAACAACAAAAAATATACCAAACTTTAGCTCAAAAGAAAGAGAAATGAATCTTGCATGGCATAGGAAGGGTTTCTTTCTCATAGGACGTAGCATTTGTAAGAAAATTGGCCTTGAATGAAAAAGTGAAATTTTGGTAAAATTCGACGAGCGGAATTGCAGCAATTTAACATGCAGGTGGAATGCAACTCTAAGTTCAGAAAAAGCTACAGAATCACAATTTAATTGGTTTTTGGAAGAAAGTTAGTTAACAAAATTGATGCTGCCCCTAACCCTCTTCTGTCTGGCGACTTTGCTGGTAGTGATAGCAGTGTTAGGTTTCAATTTAGGGCCATTGAAGTGAAGAAAATTAGAGAAGCAATTGCCAAGATGAAAACTTCAAAGAGCTTTGGGAAGGACAGCATCTCCTGCTATTTCTTAAAACTAGCCTTACCTTTTATTGAGAACTCTTTGGCATGTTTGTTTAATACATCACTTTTAACGAGCCAATTTCCAGATTCGTGGAAATTGGCTAGAGTTACACCAATTTTTAAGGAGGGAGATAAGGCTGAAAAGTCGAACTATCGCCCAATTTCAGTTTTGCCTGTCATCTCAAGGCTCTTTGAAAAACTTGTCACAAACCAATTATACCAACACATGAATGATAATGGCTACTTTTCTCCTGACCAGTCTGGGTTTTTACGCCTTCATTCTACTGTGACATGTTTGCTTAAAAACACTGATGACTGGTACAATGGGTTGGACCTCGGAAAGCTCGTGGGACTGGTGTTTATCGACTTGAAAAAGGCATTTGACACAGTTCACCATGACATTCTTTGCAAAAAGCTAGAGTACTATGGTATTCAGCAGCGGGAATTAGCATGGTTCAAATCCTACCTTTCTAACCGGAAGCAATTTTCTAGGGTCAATGGTGTTGACTCGTCAATCGAGGAAATAAATGTTGGTGTGCCGCAAGGCTCATGCCTTGGACCTCTTTTATTCCTCATTTACATCAATGACCTCCCACGAGCTGTCCGAAATTCAAATGTGTCCATGTATGCTGATGACACAAGCCTTTGCCATCAATCCAGAGATATCAATCAGCTAAATGAGGCCATCACTGACGATCTTACGTAGGTTGAAAAATGGCTAAAAGGCAACAAACTTTCACTTAATGTGATGAAAACTCATTCCATGCTTATTTCCACAAAACCAAAGCATAAAGCTCTGAAAAATAAGAGCGAATCTTTGAAGTTGAATATTCGGGATAATGAGCTTGAAGTTGTTCAAAAAACCAAATATCTTGGTTTGCAGATAGACAACTCCTTGGATTGGAAGGAACGCGTTAAGACAGTTTCGTCCAAGGTCTCAAGAGCGATTGGTTTTTTGAAGCATGCAAAATCCTCTCTGCCAGAAGAAACTCTTAGGACCATGTACACAGGTATCGTGGAGCCACACTTCCGCTACTGTTGTTCAGTCTGGGGTTGCTGTGGTGCGACTGAGATCAACAAGCTGCAAAAATTACAAAACCGTGCTGCCCGTATTGTAACTGGCAGCAGCTTTGATACCCCGGGCCAGCCACTTATCAAAAGGCTTGGCTGGAAGACCATAGATGAACTAATTGCTAGTGAGTCTAATATCATGGTCTTCAAATCTCTTCACGAGCTGGCTCCACAATACATGTGTAATCTTTTCACAAAAACATCCCAGCTGACCTCTAGGAATCTTAGGAATACAGCAACTGACCTAAGGTTACCAAAGAAAAACTCAAAAAATGGACAGAAATGTTTTTCGTTTAGAGGTGCCAAGTCTTGGAATGGCCTCTCAGCTGAAAGTAAGCTAGCATCCTCCCTCACTAGATTTAAACAATGTATATAGGGAAAGCTAGCTTTCAATACTGTGTTTGCCATATGGATTTTCTTTTATTGTAAATATTTATTTTAGATCATAGGGTTTTCATTATTGTATTAGAAATTGCATTGTATTAGTTTAGGTTATAAAAGTATTTAATTTTGTAAGTTTTGTAATGGAGGGCCCCTTGAAAATCAGCATTGCTGAAGGGCTACCTTCCTTAAATATGTGAAATGAAATGAAATGAAAGTATGAATTTTGTTCCCTGAAAATGCCAACTTATCGATCAAATAGAGAACTTATGACTGAGAAAGAGACAAAAAGTTGAGGTGGAGACTGGTTGGCTTAACAAAAATAATGGGTACAAAATTCATAGTTAGTCCACGCCTTTTTTATAGGTTTCATAACAACAACAAAAGATATATCAAACTTTAGCTCAAAAGAAAGAGAAATGAATTTTGCATGGTATAGGAAGGGTTTCTTTCTCATAGGACGTAGCATTTGGAAGAAAATTGGCCTTGAATGAAAAAGTGAAATTTTGGTAAAATTCGACGAAGGGAATTGCAGCAATTCAACATGCAGGTGGAATGCAACTCTAAGTTCAGAAAAAGCTACAGAATCACAATTTAATTGGTTTTTGGAAGAAAGTATGAATGTCGTTCCAGAAAATGCCAACTTATCGATCAAATAGAGGACTTATGATTGAGAAAGAGACAAAAAGTCTAGGTGGAGACTTGTTGGCCTAACAAAAATAATGGAATTGCAAAGCGAAGTTGATCCGCGCCTAATTCAAAGGATCTGAAACGGAAGCCAAAAAGATGCAAAGTGCCATATCAAATGAAAGAAAAATGAATTTTGCATGGTATAGGATAGTTCGCTTTTCAAATAAACTCGTCACTTCTCGAGAAAACAACCCTGAATAAAAATCATGAATTTTCGTCTTACGAAACGAAAGAAAAATCTAAAGGGAGTCTTACGATTAAACACTTCTTGAAAATGGGTAATTTCATTTCCAAATTATCCCAAAAAAAAGAAACTAAGTTTGTGAAGACTGTTCTTCCAAATAAAATCAAACATCTTTGGAATATCACAGCAGATAGATAAGAAATTCAAAGATTAATGTTGAGTTGCAATCCCGGGCCTACGAGATTTTCTCGAAATCGACGAGGATCTTCTTACCTGCTAGCATCCATAGCGTTTGTTTCTCTGCTTCCAAATCATCAAATTCTTCAATATTTGCACAGTTTTTATTACTAAACATGCTCAATATCAGATCTTACAAAAATGAAATGTTTTTTGATGTGTACGCGTGATGAAATCAGGAAAAGGGCGCGCAAAAATCACATGACCTCCACCTGCCTCCACAGCTTCGAGGATTCAATGTGACGTCACACGTCAGTAGGGGTTGTCGGGCGTGAGAAACTGTGTTTCTGTATCATTATTTTTCGGATAATAATTTCACGAGATTGTGGAAGTTTTTTTTTAACTTTAGTCCTTTCATTCTAAGCTGAGCCTTTTTTGCTATGAAATATAAAGATGTAATATAGTACATCTCTACCGGGTGAGTAAAAAACGCCCGGCATTTGATAGGCTACTGCTCCCTGAATATACAAGCAATGCTATTTTTGCAATATTTGATTAAATAGCTAACATGTCCAATTATTTTTTGAAATTTTTGTGGCTAAACTCGGTCACTCCGTTCAGATTCCATAGGCAATTTTCCAAAATGAGTCCCATTGACCGTTTATAACTTAAGAGCAAAGCGTCATAGAATCATGGAGGAAAAAGGACCTAGAAATTCAATGTTTTCTCCTTTGAACGGCAACCCCGCTGACACCTGAAAAAGGAACGACGATTTCTTGTATAAAATTTAGTTTAGATAGTCAAAAATGGCAGTTTTCTGCCACTCATAAAAACATGTCCATAGAAGGAATACCTGCTTCATCGGAATCTTGATCTGGTGCAATGCCGTCATCTTCCTTGTGAATTGTTTGTAATGCCGTCAGTATGGTTTCATTCACACTCCATCCCAAGCGCAGGAATTAAAAATCTTGGCAGTTGTTTCGATACTTTGCTCCAACTTCAGTCGCAATCGACAATCTTCCTATTGATTTAATACTAGAAATTGTATGCAAATGACTAAAAAAACTGATGCTTGCCTCTAAACCGGCCACCAATCATTCATTGCAAGCCACTGCGAGGAGACTACATCAGCACTTGTGGTCCCATGTATTAGCATCTTTTCTAGTTGAAATTTTCAAAAAATTCGATTTATTCGAGTATGCAATGGGGTACCCCAAATTGCCCAAATCTAGCTGTGAGACGCGGAAGTAATGAAATGACGGCATCTGATTGGTCAATTTTAGGAGAAAACGCGATCTGATCAGAGGATGAATAACGCCCCTAGGGGAACTTCGGACAAAAGAAAAGAATTGGCGGTTATGTTGGCTAGACATCTTTTGTAACACTCCGAAAGGGCCTAGACAAGGCACCTATCAAATAAGAACCTACAGGGTGTCTCAAAAAAATTGTTCGACGTTTGATTAAATATTGAAAAATAAGGACAACATGAACAGGCTCATGGAAAGATAACCCTGTTCCTAAGATTATGAAATAATTTTAGAGGCTAAAATCGTGCAAATCGGTTGAAAATTCACTGAGTTACGAGCTCTCGAATATCAAAAATATGCGACAGCTGAAACCAGAGACCCCCCAGATTACTTGTATTGCAAAAAGCTCGAAGACGGAAGTAAGAGAAGCTTATCCAATGTCATACCTCTCGTTGATATCAGAGCAAAGCAAATACGACTTCTAAAGTAAATTATTTCTTGCGATCATTCTCAAAATTCCCTAACATTGCATAGGTCCAAAAACAGTGGTTCAAAACAAAATCGGCGAGAGACTGAATCTGTTTCCATATGCTTGACAGTTAGGTTATCGAATACCTGTGTGAATCCCACTTGTTTCACCCTGAAACAATTGAGAAATAACAGAAACGACGGCCTATGGGACTTTTACCAAAAATGCCATTTCGAGGCCTCTGGTTTCAGCTTTTGCACAAACTTGAACTTCAAAAGCTTGTAACCCCATGAATTTTTATCGGATTTGCATGATTCTTGTGTCAATAATTAATTTAAAATCTCAGGACAAGGGGGACTTGACCAAAGGTCCATTCAGCGTATCGTTATTTTCTAGTATTTAATCAAACCGTCGAACAATTTTTTGAGACACCCTGTATATATCTTTAAATTAGTCTTACTGCCTTTGAAATAAGAACCTATTTCAGCCTGGCGTTCTAAAAAGTAGGTTGCCATATGCGGGGATATACTGAACTCTGTTTGCAAAAAGTCCCTCACTGTGCCCTTTTTCACTTTTTTTTAATCTTCGTTTTAAATTTCAATGTGCTTCAGAGATTTGCTACTTCAAAAGGTCAAAGCTATGGTTTGGAAGTGGAGGCAAATTTGAACATCCAGGATTCATATTTGAGCTTTCAAAGCACAAACATCAACAAAATGAGGCATCTTTGTTCCAGTTAACTATCAGGAAGCATTTCGAAATTGATTATTAATACACCTTTTCAACTAACGGCCTCGTTTTGGAATTTTTGAAAATTTCTTGATACGAAATTTCAGAACACAACTTTGGATTCAGCACCCCAAGTTTAGTCTAACTGCAAATTTTCAAATACCTAGAGTCTCCGAGTTCGATTTCATACCGATAATGAATTCGAGAATTTATATGGGATTTGACGCTGAAAATCGTTCGGAGTGTACCTTTACACCCTCAGTCATTATTCACGGTCAAATGACTCATGAATTTTCAAATTTGTTATCTTCATGAAATTAAAATGGCTAACACTAAGATCATGAACATTTACAATTAGACTAAAATTAAGGTGCTGAATGTGAATCTGTGGTCAGAAATTTCATATGACGCAAGCTTAAAAAATTATAAAAAATTTCAAAGCGAGGCCGCTTAGTTGACAAGTCGTATTGATTAAAACTAATTCTCGTCACTGGGCCCAACCAAAGTTTGTAAAATACTTTTTCTGGGGCAGTCGGTACATTAAAAATAGAAAGTAGGAAATAATATCATTAGTTGAGTAGCAAGTCAGAAGTTCATTGCTATGCATGTAACATTAATAACTGATAATGATTTCTTTTATATAAAGGCACAGATGTATTAGTCTTGATTCTCGAATCATATTAGGTGAGCCAGAAAAAAATTCCAACTTTTGAAAATTCATAGCATCAAGAGCCCTTTACATATGTGAATGATTTAATTTCTAGTTAAAGCTATCTTTCTCGCTGTTTCACGGGCGCTAGAAACATAGGTAAATTCAACTTTGTAAAAAGATTGATGGTTGCAAAAATGACAGAAAAGGGCCTAAATAGATTGATCCAACGACTCCTTACACAGATCAATAAAGGAAATGCAATGGTTCAAGGGTGAGAGAAATCCACTGAGGGATATGTAATGCCATCGGACTGAAAATTTTGGAAATTTGTCTTAGCGCTCTTGAGAGAGATAAAACGCCCACTTTGGCTGTGATCATGAGGTGTTTTTATAGGGAAGAGGCTATGCAGAGTTGGATTTCGTCACACAATGGATATAGGTCTAAGTAAGACAAAACGATTTGCAGCCTTGAAAAAGATTTCAAATCCTCTTTGTATCCAAACGTAATGCTTCTCTTCTCCGCTTATTTTGATTTGATTGAGTGCACTTCACTCAGAAGTGTGAGATTTATTGTTCTGATTGGCAAATCTCTTTGTCTTATTGGGAACCTGAATCCTTTGTTTTACATCATGGTTGTTTTTGTCAACTTATTTCAAATTGAATGATATAGATGTCCTAGCTCCTAACTACGGAGCAGAAGGAAATGATTAAATTCGAATAAAAATTCCAAGATCAATCCGCGCTAGGCGGTTAAAGTGAATGACATGAGATATATAGTACTTGTCTAAAGATAGGAAAAAGAAGCGCCTAATCCCTGCATTGTTTTCCTTGGCCTTGCTGTCTTTCGCTACGAGCTGGATTACCAAATACAATAGGCTATTTATAAACCTTTGCGATCTCATCTTTTAAACTCAGGTTATTCACTTTAAGACTTTTCTAACTTTTCTGTATTTCATATGGTTTCGTAAATTCGGGCCCTAGCTATGTAGCACGGGGGGTTCTTCCATAGTAAAGGTACCTGGGGATGCGCCGCCCGCAAGGGTATTCTTGTTCAAACTTCCTAGTCTAGCCTAGGCTATACTTTTTGCCAATTTTAACCCATTTAGGCTGGGCAAGGGTATGCTTTTTAGAAATTTAGGTCAAAGAAATGTCAAACTTCGGTAATTCCAGTTAAGAAACCCAAATTTTTTCAAATTTTGGTCCAGAGAATGCAAAGATTTGGCAAGTTTTGTCTAGAAAATGCCAAATCATGGCACTTTTAATGTAGAAATTAGTCTAGCCAAGGGTATCATTTTCACAAAAATTGATCTAGCCAACGGTACCTTTTTGAAACTGTGGGCGGCACACCCTTACCCGAAATTTAACCAAGAACCCCCCCCCCCCCGTGATATGTAGGAATCCTAAGTTGAAAGAGATGTGGTTATCAGGCTAGAGCAGTGCAAGAATTATTTGATTCAGCAACGTTTATATGCTACAAGAATGAGCACAATGACAATTTTTAGAAGCATAGTCTACTAGCACTTAGCCTCATAATGTGCTATTTTAGAGTAGTTCGAAGACCTGGCTAAACCCGTGAATAATTTGCTGAACTTTTCCTGTGAACAATGCAGTATATAATTCATATTTTGAAAATTCGTTAACGATATCACGCACTGGGAATTTTTTCACAAAAATATCAAATTTGTTATCTTATGTCTAGTGCATATGCATATGTATTTAGATAAACCCGGTAAATTGCAATTCAATGTTTTGATTCTCCTAAATAACTATTAAGCTGCAATTTAATATGTTTTGATTCTCCTAAATTACTATTTAGCATTTAAGATTTGAAACTTTCCTTTCGAAATTTCAATTCAATGCTGGGAAAACAATCCTGAAACATCAGGCAAATACCACGAAGTTTCGGTAAAGATGGAATTCCAAATCCCTGTAAGAGGCCCTGTAATCCCTGTGGCTGGTAGAGTTTCTACATAGTAACATGTTAAAAGTTGGAAAAAGTTTCCTGGCTCAGCCAAAAATATTTACATATCATGGTTCTTTGGTCGTTCCTTTTTCTGTCTTTGATTCCAGTAATGTCTCTGCTGTTTCAAAAACATTAATTCCAGTCCGCTTTTCAGCTCAGAGTCAGGCAACAGTTGATCTTCAACGAGCTCATCCATCTCATTTTCTCCTATGTCTGAGCCGCCCAACGAAAAGTCATCGTCACTTTCTACATCAATGATATTGTTTGTATCTTGCTGAGTCCAATTCGATTCAATCATGCTAATTTTGCTTTGGCCGCCATTTTGTCTGTACACCAAGTACTTAGCCAATACAATAATTGTTGTGCTTATCACGACTCCGCCAAGCACCAATCCAACGATGATTGCTATTGGATAGTTTTTGTTTTTCACTGGCACCTAAAGCAGAAATAACTTTTTATCATAAACAAATACCTTAAACTTCTCTCTTAAACCCCCCCTCTATTAAGCCCCCATCCCTATCACATCCTACCCACTTTTATCAAATTCCAGAATTTACCAAATTTTTCCATTTATTTAGCTAAACAAGCTTGCATGTTAACTTTGATATGGTTTGGGAGAAAACCTGAGTCGAATTTACGTACATGACCCGTAAAATTGTATGTTGACGCAACAAAATATGGGGTGACACAGCAGAAAAGCTTCCAAATATGTCCTTGTCATTTGATTTTGTGAATAGGCCCCCTTTTTCTAACAAGCCCCTCCCTATTAAGTCCCCCTCTGGAGGGATCTAAGATTGAATAAGCTGCCCCAAGGGCTTAATAAAGCTTTCACGGTATTGAAATTCAACCAAAGAATGAGAATGGGAGTCCGAGTCAGTCTAGTAAATAGAGAGTTTACGAAGCCACGTCGTCAACTTGAACGACAAAGCATTCTTACTTATGCTTCAGCAAATCAGGTAAATAGATTCCTTGTTTTTCGTGAAAATTTGCTGCCCTTGAGGATCTAATCTAAAACACCACACAAGTGGAACACAAATGAACACAAGTGAACACAAATGAACACAAGTGGAACACAAGTGAACACAAATGAACTCAAATGAACACAAATGAACACGAGTGGAACAAAATTGAACACAAGTGGAACACAAATGAACACAATTAGAACACAAACGTAGGTGTAAAAAACGGGGAAATTTCTTCAAATTTTCAAGAATTTATACCAAAATTGCTACCTTTCTCCAAAAAGAATTCTGAAAGGAATATTTTCTCAGCAGAAAATGCATGGAAGTACGAGGGGCATACTATCATTCAATAAAGCGTGCGACTTTTTCAGTACTGGACTTCTAAAATTTTTCATAGATTTTTCTTGATAACAAAAGGAGTACGAGATTATTTGGGAGTGAGAGAGAAGGTAATTAATGCTTTACTTTCCTTGTATGTATTCTTTTGCTGCAAGCTCGAAATACCAAACTGAACTGGTTACTAGGGAAGTGAATGATTAGCAACGTTGTTTGGTTTCTTTCTACCGGGGGAATGCAAAGATTATCATTCTACAATACATTTTTTACGCATTTGGTCTTTCAACGAAACAAAATATATTTGGATGTCTAACTTGGCTATTCAAGTGTGAAGAATGGGCTTAAAATTTTATCAATCATTTCAAATGAAAGAAATGTTAATACTTACCTCAGGAAAATGGGCTGTCAGTGCATCGGCCTCTCACGTCCTACAGGTTGATCTGACTGCGGAGGCGAGTGCACTAGGCCCTTTTGCCTGAACTGGGGTAGCTTTTACGGTCGGTGATGACATGGAATACGAAATTCCGGCCAATGCACCTGTCAGGAAGTCCGACTGGACAACCGAAAGAACTAAAAAGTAACCCAAAAAAACAATAAACTCAATAACATAAAAATAAGAAGGGACAGGGAGGGTGGGAGAATTCGTCTTCATGGCTGGCTTGCATTTGAAGAATGAAGTCGAATAAACCAGAACCACGCAGGTAAAATATCCTAAGTGCTTTTTGTGATGCATGCTAGTTGCCCAACCAAAGGATGAAACATGCCCGACAAGACGCTAGGGGCGGTCCAACGAGCTGCCTAATGATTAATGTGCTCTCTGTTGGATATTAGACAATACATATTATATCTTACAGATTAGCTGGACGCTAGCCAAATTCATTTACCGATCCAAATTTTAGACCAAGCTCGGACCTGGGAATAATGAGCTGGACTCCTAGTCCAAGACAAAACAGTAAAAACCTCCTGAGCCGTATTAACTAGGCTTAAATTCCATTTAACCCCCATTTAGTAAGGATGGTTCCCCCGTCCAGTTTTACAGCAAAGTCCCAAATAATCTCGTACGCCCCATTTGTTATTAAGAAAAATCTATGAAAAATTTTAGAAAAAGTCACACGCTTTATTGAATGATAATATGCCCCTCGTACTTCCATGCCTTTTCTGCTGAGAAAATATTCCTCTTAGAATTCTTTTTGGAGAAAGGTAGCAATTTTGGTATAAATTCTTGAAAATTTGAAGAAATTTCCCCGTTTTTTACACCAACGTTTGTGTTCTAATTGTGTTCATTTGTGTTCCACTTTTGTTCAATTGTGTTCCACTTGTGTTCATTTGTGTTCATTTGTGTTCCACTTGTGTTCATCTGTGTTCATTTGTGTTCCACTTGCGTTCATTTGTGTTCATTTGTGTTCCACTTGTGTTCATTTGTGTTCATTTGTGCTCAACTTGTGTTCATTTGTGTTCATTTGTGTTCACTTGTGTTCCACTTATGTGGTGTTTTAGATTAGATCTCCCTTGAGAGGTCATGAAGTAGTACTTTTTAATAGACGATTACGCTAAAGATCAGTAATCCATTGTGTTCTGATTACGAATCATTAACAGTTCGATAGGAATTTGATTAAAAAACTCAATGCAACTTGGTAAGATGTTCCTTGTCGCCATCTTTAGCGCAATCGTCTATTGCACACCTTGGAAATCCACCTTTAGTCGTTCTGTACTTCAGAAGTAAATTCAGAATGTTTCGAGCAAATGATGGTTCTCAGTTGTCTAGCTGAAGGAGGAGGTCCCTTCTATGACTTTTGGATATTATGTAAAAGGCAGCATATTTTGTATTTTTGTATCATTATTATTACACAGAACAGAAACCTTTGTTTGCAGGATAGAAGATGGCGCTCTGACTTCTGACTGGCGATGCTGTCCTGGTTTGAGAAACTCTCAAATGAATGTCGGCGAGCTTAGAGGAGGGAGGTAAGGAGGGAGATCCTGCCAAAGGAGTAAGAAGGAGGGTAGAAAGCTTCCTATTGGTTTGACAAGAGGAATCACCTGGATGGCTCTGTGCAGTCATTGGTTTGAGAAAGGACTGTTAAATCACAGCATACCTCCACAGCACAGTAAGGTGAGTAAAAACGTAAATCTTATTAAGCCAACGAATTTCAAAATGGCTTCTTTACGCTAAACTCTCTTGAAAATGCAAAGCTAACATCAAGGCAAAAGGTTGCTTCTGGTTACAAGCATAAATGAAATGAACTTTTGTGTTGGATATATTCTCTTCCCTCATTTGCTTGAAAATAGACTGACAACTGGTTTTCAAAATAAACTTGACGAGGAAGTGCACAAAAACTACGGCACACCAATGCCCTTGCTACAGATATTTGAGGGTGTGTGTACCTAAAGTATAATTATGTTTACCTTGCTAGCCTCATTACTGATATTTGACAGAGTGTGTAATTCATAAATAGCTCTGTTGCCCTTGCTACTCTTGCTACCCTTACAGTCCTTAAGACTGTCAGCGACTGTGAAAATCATGCCTCGATAAAAGATTTAAAGTGGTCTACCCCCGGCGGGTGCACTTGAATTACAGGAGTACATACGTGCTTGTCCATGGATTCACGAAAAGACCCCTTTCACTGAGAATCAGTTCCAATTTTGGACCCCTATCACTGACTTTTCACCGCCCCTCAAATTGTGAAAAGCACCCTTTTTATTGAAAATCACTGATATCCCATAAAACCTAACAAACTGTAGCCTTTATTTGATAAATCTCAACCATTTACAGCTGCTTGCTCAATCTATGACAAAGAATAGCTTAAATTTTCACTATCTTTCCTATGAAGGGCAACAACATACCAACTAAAAAATTTCATTTCCATACAACAATTCTGGATGCAATAGCATGAATATGAGTTGGGCAAAAAAGCATGACAAGTTTTTTAAATATGCAAAGATCTGGGAGAATTCATGAAAGACAGCACATTCTTACTTTGATTGAACCAAACTCTTACGTCATATAAGAATGATCTGATTTGTCCTGACCTTTCCAATAATATGCAATTGTGCAAAAACATATTTATGTAAGGCTTAGAATCAAACATGCGCAACAAACTATCATTAAAGGCATCATCAATACACAAAACTAATGAAAAATCAAGGAATCAAAAGACCATAACAATCAAAATAATTTTACCTCTCTAGGTGAAAAATGCTATTACATGATCATTCATACTGTGTTGTATGTGCTTCTATTATCTTTTTTCTGATGAAAATTGTTCCAAATGATAATCTCATCTCACTAGAAAACTTATTTTCTGGTTTTCTCAGTGTTGTCATACTGTCTTGTAATGTCTAATCTTATAATGTCTTGCAAACAAAACAGAAACTTGGCTACTTGAAGCAATCAGCCTCTGCACTGCAGGTTTCTTACTTAGGTGGGACCTCCTTACTGTAGATCAGGCTAAAAAGTACCTTGCTAGAAACTGAAGTAGGAAATAACTTAATGATTAACAGCGTAATGTGAGAATAACCCACCAAGTCAAGTAGCATCTTTGATTGCTAATATGCTTTCAAGGCAGACAGACATCTTCCTCATTCTTTTCCCGCCATTTGTTTTTCGATTTGGCTCAATTTGCTTACCAGCCTCGATTTGGCTATGAATGAGAGGCTAGTAAAAAACAGGACGGAAAATTGTCTGCGCATGTGCAGCAAATCACAGGGAATCAAGGTTTACGCGCGGTTCACGGAAGGCACTTGTGATGGTGGTGAACTGTGGCCTAAAAAAAAAATGAAAATTCGAGGCAGAAGAGCTGAGGATGTCAGAGCCAAGTACTCGTATTTATGTCGAAAGGAAGCTTGTTTTTCAGTAATTCAGATTGTAAGACCCGAGATAGGACCCTAGCCAAAGCCTTTAAAGCCTCTCACTTTTGTTGGAGTCAAGGGGCCCCAATGGAAGGAAACGAGTGTGCACGGCACACAGACGCCCTGGCTTCTATTGTTTTCTATTGTTTTCTATTGTTTCTAGGTGCACAAGTGCAGTGCACAGATATTTAACTTTCCATACAGGTCAAGGGGGAGTCAAGTCAAGGCAGCCCAAAACTCCAAAGCCAAGAATGTTGTGTTCCAGCTTCATACCTTGCAGTTCATATGGAAATACTGTCAATCAAACTGGTTTTGCCAGCTATCAGACAAAGAAACCTTTTAGTAACTGCTATAGTATCACATCAAAACAAAGAAACCCTCATAAGGATCTATTGTTTAATCTACAGAGGATCTATTGTTTTAATCTATTGTTCTCAACCATGAATTTTCAGTGCAATCTTACTTAGGCCATCTCGAATTGCCAGCGCAAGATACAAACTTTCCAGTCTGGCCCTCATAAGTTTACCTAGTTGTTCCAAAACCACTACTGATAAGTTTCCTGCTTTTAACCTCTAAGAAATTTGTGTTGAAAGTTCCTTACTTTTTTGGAAAGCTTACTGGGGTAAAATGGGTAGTGTTAAAAGCTGGAAAACAGTAGACCTGGAACAAATAAATCAACATTCACCATGCTTGAGGATTGTGGCAAAAATTTACCCCAAAGTTACTCATTTTGTGCCAGACCCTATTCCATTCAATGCATAATGCAAAAGATACTTGAAGGCTGAACATTTTGATATGTTTACAAATAAATTTCTTAAAGAAGCGTATTCTCATTCAGTTCTCAATTACAAAAATGACACAGAAGAATCTCTGCCGTGTTATTCTTAGTGGTGCACTGCAAGAATCTTCAAAATGATACCATTGTTTGTTGACCAAGTTTTAGACAGGAACAGCCTTTATGCATCAGCTGTAAATTTTCTGGACCAACTTTGACAAATTTTACCACTGCCTTCTCAGTTTCCAAATCAGGTGATTTACCAAAATTTCTTTTGTTTTTGAATAGTGTAACTCATGGCTAGGCTGCAAGCTTTTTACGCATGGAACTACTTTTTAAGAAACTACAGTATGGGCAAAGATTCAACAAGGCCTAGTTGCTTTTTGTTAAAAAGTTGCCAAGAAACTTGTGAAAGCTGGAGTCATATACATTGTGTTGCATCTGTCATCAAACCCTTATTCTGAATAGTGAGGCAGTATTAACTTCCCTCTTTTCAGTCTTGAATATTGTACTCCAGTAGCAAAGATGAGTTAATTTAGTTAGTTGGAACTGTACAGTATCAAAATGTCAAAAGCATTTTAGACATGCAAATTGCAAAAGTCTGTTAGCTTTTAGTTCAAGTTGGGTAGCTCCTTGAGTCTTGGAAAACTGAACCCACCATTTCTTATCAGCTATTTCTCATATGAATGAGTTGACACTTTTTATATAAGAAACTGATTGATGATAAACAAGTACTACAATTAACAAAATTTAAAGTGACTACATGGTTTTTTATAAGAAACTAGGATCAGGCCATAGTACTAAAAGTTTCTTAATTTAACATGAAATTTTGTCAATTTTATCACGTGTTTTTTAATTGGTTTCTTATTTTTTGAATGCATGAATTGTCAATGTGGTCACTAACACTGCTGCAAAAAATGTTTCTTGACATTTAAAGCATGACATAGGAATAAACAGTGTTCTGTCATGACAAAAACACAAATGGTTACAGTAAAGTCCCGCCTTTAAGAAACTGCATTATAAGAAACTCAGGTTCAATGATCTATTTGCTATATATATGATATCCATGCTTTTAACTTTGAAAAAAGTTTCTAATACTTCTCAGACATAGTACTAGAGTTTCTTAAAGTTTTGATTTCTTAAAAACCAGTTTCTTATAAAAAAACGTGTATTGTAGATGTCGGAGGACAATAAGAAGTCATCAAAATTTGGGCCCATGAATTAAGGGTATTGATTTCACTTTGTACAGAAGTTACAAACATCATTGAGTTTTTTTACACTTTTTACATTACATGAATAACTTTAGACAAATATGAATAAAATATTATTTTGGTTCGACTTATATTCTTGCCATGGAAGTATTTGTGTGTCAATACTTAGGTATTTAGCTTCACCACACAAAAAAATAACTGAATGATGACAGGGGTTCAAACGCAGGCTATTTTGCTTTTTGGTTTGGATGCCCAAGCTGTGAGGCTAAATTAATAAAAAAATTGCTGCATGGTTTTTGCAGTACAGTCTCACAGATAATATGCAACAACCAGTCAACACTTGATATTCAACAGACATCTATTTTATCAGAAAGATATGGAAGTGGCTTAAATAGGGTGCAGTTTTTTTTCTCTGGTGTTCCTCTGCATATTTTCCCAATATATTGAGGCACCAACAACAATTCAAAAAGGCATAGAGAAGATGATATAAAAATATCTAAGTGTTGCATCATGTTTGTGTGACTGTTTTCTTCATCGCGCGCGTGGCCTATGTAATCCTTGTATTAGGCCAAAAACAAGAGGGGTGCACTTTTTAATCCCTGGTGTTCCTCTGCCTATTTTCCCAATATATTGAGGCACCAACAACAATTCAAAAAGGCATAGAGAAGATGATATAAAAATATCTAAGTGTTGCATAGACTGGTTTTTCCACAATATTCATGTTTGTGTGACTGTTTTCTTCATCGCGCGCGTGGCCTATGTAATCCTTGTATTAGGCCAAAAACAAGAGAGGTGCACTTTTTGTTCCCTGGTGTTCCTCTGCCTATTTTCCCAATATATTGAGGCACCAACAACAATTCAAAAAGGCATAGAGAAGATGATATAAAAATATCTAAGTGTTGCATAGACTGGTTTTTCCACAATATTCATGTTTGTGTGACTGTTTTCTTCATCGCGCGTGGGTGCGGCCTATGTAATCCTTGTATTAGGCCAAAAATAAGAGGGGTGCAGTTTTTGTTCTCTGGCGTTCCTCTGCCTATTTTCCCAATATATTGAGGCACCAACAACAATTCACAAAGACATAAAGAAGTTGATATAAAAATATCTAAGTGTTGCATAGACTGGTTTTTCCACAACGTTTGTGTTCGTTGGTGCTGCTCGCTTCGGCGTCTTCCGTGTGCCGTGGCTTGAAAACATGGACCTCACGACCACACCAGTGTGATTCTTGCAACTGCTACTATGGTTGGGCTCGTCTATTCCTTGCTGCCTTGTTGCAAGACTTGCAACAAAGGCCCTTTTGTATTCCTCTGAGAAAAAAGCCACTTCTTGATGCAGAAAGTATCATTTTACCCTGGAAATATTTCCAACTCTTTCCAGCACGTCGGAGCAATGCTGCCAACTTGTTGCTAGTTCTATCGCAGCCGCCCTCGCAGCAGCGAGCCAAGGACTGGCGGCCATGTTTACCAAAAACATTTTTCCGTCCTGCTCTAGTAAAAATAAATTTAAAATGGCCTAGTGGTGGACTGGTCAGAATTGAGCCAAATGAGCTCGAAAAACTGTATTCATATTCGATCTCCATGAATTTGGATGGCATTGACGTTCCTGCATGCTGGATGCAGATAACTTAGTAACAGAGCAGGTCCAAAAATTCAAACATGGTATGATGTGAGACTTGTATGATTTTCTTCCACTCAGTCAGACCGGCTCAGAGCTACATCATCATTTTTTCATCATCACTTGCCTAAAGTGAGCATTTGTAAAGCAATGCTCAGTATAGTAAACTCTTAATATGCTTAACTGTGACAAAGGAATTAGCAAGAAGTGAACAG
The DNA here is from genome assembly GCA_964020215.1 of Aurelia sp. 3 sensu Dawson et al. (2005). Classification (NCBI taxonomy): domain Eukaryota; kingdom Metazoa; phylum Cnidaria; class Scyphozoa; order Semaeostomeae; family Ulmaridae; genus Aurelia; species Aurelia sp. 3 sensu Dawson et al. (2005). The sequence continues at coordinate 11,515,907 of OZ026577.1, forward strand.
AATTTCCTAGCCTCTGTACTCATTTACCCATTTTTCAACATACAAAATTGGCACAATGATGTGTTTCTTCATTTGTTTTGCAGCCTCATCATACCTCAAAATGGCTCTTTAAGTTTTAGTCTTATGTAAACATACTGCAAGTACAATGTATATAAATAATTGTTTTCAAAAGATAAAGTTGCCTCTTTTGGCTTTCATCTGATCAGTGAAATCAAGCATTTAATATCTACTTTTTCTGCTTTTATCATTCTGAAAGCCACCCCTTTTTCAAAAATTCACTGACATAATTGTGTAAAAAGTACCCCTTTTTCTTAAATTCTAGGTCCTTGGATTCCATTGATTTTACACCCCTTTCTCTGTGATTTTATGGACACGCATGATATACATTTTTCTATAACAGTGCACCCGCCGGGGGTCTACCGTGGTGGATATGATAAAAACTACATAGCTTACATGGTCTACAATTCTGCAAATTGTCCTTGATCCAGACCGTCTAGCAGAAATATTCACAAATAATCGGTGTGCAGTGACAAATTTGAGAAATACTGAATCTGATCTCGGAGTCTCGCTAATCAAATGTCATGTCAAGCGAGCACTCTCAAATCACCGTCCTTGAGTTTTGGCTTTAACAAAAAGCTTCTTCACCTCCATATTGAGAGGTATTTGCAAAAACTAGTAATTTGGGGGTCTCTTCAGCTTTCGCAGGAACTTGATCTTTAAAAGCTCATAACTCAAAAAGAATTTTATTGGATTCATGAGAGTCTTGTGTCTGAAAATATTTCAAGAGCTTTGGACAGGGTTATCATATCATGACTCTCAGTGATTTAGTTGTTGATTTTCTTTATATTCAATTAACCGTCGAACATCACGCTAATGACAATATTAACACTCATTTCATACTACCTAGATAAAGAATAATTCCAGAAGACATTTAGCTCTTTTTCTCAAATTTAGGCGCCGCTATTACGTTCGTGCAAGTTTCGTGAAAGTTCCTATCAGTCATCAAATGCTCAAATGCAATTCACTTTTTGTAGATAGAAAAGGCCCCAGAAGGGAGCACTTTCCATGATTCACTTCGAGAAAGTAGACACTAGACCCTAGCTGGCTAACGCAATAGACAAGTGACGAGCTCTATACAAAAAAAAAACAGAACAACATCCATAAAATTCAAATCAGGCGTCGCATTTTACATATACTCAGGGACGGCGCCAGCCCTGAGAAAGTGGGGTGAACAAGAGATAATATTGATTGTCAGAAGGTATGCCTAATGTTTTTTTACATCTTTTTGCTTGGAAATAAAGACCTACCTGAGGAAAGTGGGGTGGACATGTCCACCCCAGTCCACCCCATGGCATATACTTAATTCTCCAATCCTATTCGACACGCAAAATTCAACGTTTGATCCTAGCCTAAGCCCTCTTGATCAAGTATGCAGTCAAGTATTGGGAACTTGTCCGTCAACGAACTTTTTGAATATCTCCATGTCTATTTTGGTGGAGGGTAGTAAAATTGGCCAAGAGGGACTTAAGTTTGAATTTGTCAAATTTCTATGTCAGTTTCGATTCCATTTGATAAATGTGGAATGTGTCACATGTCAATTTCTTTAGCCAGATAGAACTTAGCACCTACCTTCTTAGCTACCTTCACCTCGAAAAATGAGCAATAAAACTATAACCCTTGAGTAACAAACAAAGAATTGTCAAATTTGTTTACCTTTATTGTTTTAATGATTGTTCTTGTTCTTTCACTTTTGTTGGATTCCTCCTCTTCACCCCCTGTGGCAGTCAAGAAAGCTTTCATCATCTCCTCTGACTTCTGTAAAGCTTGTTGCTCCTCTGCACTGGCTTCTGGCTCTACGTGAGCCTGGGTCTTGGCTGATTCTTGCTGAATGTATTTCATTTTAGCTGATATGGCTAGATAAAGAAGATTGAAGTCAGTAGCAATAAATCGACACTTCACATCATATTTCATTTTAGCTGATATGGCTAGATAAAGAAGACTGAAGTTAGTAGTAATTCATCGACACTTCACATCACCAGAACTGAAGAAATCAATATAACCACTCTCGGATGGAAGAGGCGCTACCGAATGTCCAAGAAAAAAGTAAACAGACTTGGTTGGGTCATTGATGAAGATTTGACGTTGACAAACGGCTGATCATTGCCGCGAAGCCACATCACTTATGGTAATCGAATTAAAAATTTGCGATGTCTAGATTCAAAACTAGCCTCGATTATGCCTCAAAACGAGGCCTCAGTGGTGTGGCGGGTTGTTTTCAGCAACAGGAGGGAAAATTGTCTGCGCATGCGCAAATAACCCGCACGAGCAGAAGGAATTTTTGGCAGAAATTTGAAAACAACAATCTGGGAAGAAAATAACTCCTCGGAGCAAAAGTGGAAAATCGCATTATCCCAACTTTGCCTCACTGAGCTTTTGCAGGTATGAAAAAAGCATTAGTTTAGCTGTCTTTTCTGCACAAGTTGACATTTGTGACATGAACCATATGTATGATAAACTGCAGCGGATTCCCTTCGCAAACAACGAAATTATACACTAGAAACACATCCAACAAAACAGAAAATATCCAAAAATCCCCACTTTGCCTCGATGAGATTTTTTCAACAAGAAAACTGTATTGAATAAGCTATCTTTTAGGCATAATCACATGTTTGGGAAAAAATCCGTTTTTCGTCAGGAAACATTCTCATGCCAGCTCAAAATCATGTCTGATAAATGTGGCGATTCCATTCGAACATGAATAAATCTAGGGGGTAGAAACACATCCAGAAAAACAGAAAATATCTAAAAATCCTCTCTTTGCCTCGATGAGATTTTTTCAACAAGAAAGCTATATTGAATAAGCTATCTTTTAGGCATAATCACATGTTTGGGAAAAAATCCGTTTTTCGTCAGGAAACTTTCTCATGCCAGCTCAAAATCATGTCTGATAAATGTGGCGATTAAATTCGAACATGAATAAATCTAGGGGGTAGAAAAACATCCAGAAAAACAGAAAATATCCAAAAATCCCCACTTTGCCTCGATGAGATTTTTTCAACAAGAAAACTATATTGAATAAGCTATCTTTTAGGCATAATCACATGTTTGGGAAAAAATCCGTTTTTCGTCAGGAAACTTTCTCATGCCAGCTCAAAATCATGTCTGATAAATGTGGCGATTAAATTCGAACATGAATAAATCTAGGGGGTAGAAAAACATCCAGAAAAACAGAAAATATCCAAAAATCCCCACTTTGCCTCGATGAGATTTTTTCAACAAGAAAACTATATTGATTAAGCTATCTTTTACGCAAAATCGCATGTTTGAATGGATAGCAAGTCAGTTTAGTAAAATCATGTTTCATAATGTTCCTTATCAAGGGCTCCATTTGGATTCAAGTTTATTCACATGTGAACTTATAAAAAATGATGAACCTCGTTTTTCTGCTAAAAATCAAAACAAGGAATGGATTTAGAACGTAGAAGGAATACTATCATTTTCCCGTTTTTGATGCAACTGCCATTGCTAGGAAGAATAACATTCCATAAAAGGGGCACCTTGTCACCAAAATATCTACATCACAAAATTGCAAATAAGTGTGAAAAGAAATGATGTATTCAACGAACTAAATTCATACAGCTAATCTAACTTTCATTTGCAAACTTCAACAAACTCAATTTGACTTGTTTTTCACCAAAGTATGGCATGTTAAATGCCCCACTTTTTGACTCTGACTCACTTAGTAGGCCATTTTTGTAAGGTAGCCTGATAAACCAAATCAGCAGTTTTACACTGCATTCTAATTACGAAGATGTCCAAAACTGCTCTCAACAACTTCTTAGAATGCAGTTGACAAATATAAACAAATCAATCTGCAAGGATTTCAGATAGCTCATCAGATCAGAATTTTACAAATAAAGGCTCTGAGAAACTCTTCAAAACTTTCATCTACTTTGCTTGTTACTTGCCTGTAACATTGCAAACCTATCCAGTCATGTACTGCATGTAGCATCACACAAAACATCAATTATAAAAATAACCTTTCATCATAAAAATGAGTGCAAAAATGCATTTGGACATGAAGTTCATGATTGTCTACTGTCAAAATGCAGAAAATGATAAACTTGTTTTATGATCGAGAATTGCAAGATGTGATTTTTGATAGCAATTAATCACATGCTTCAATGTCTTTTTTCCTTATGATACACTTCGTTGCGATCTTGGTGTTGCAATCTTGTGGTAAGTTGAAATGGGCTGAAATCATTCATTCCATAATCATATGTAGTGGTCATTGCTTCTTGCAAACTTTTTAACCTTCATGAAAGTCTTGTTCTGCAGTAGCTATGAAAAAGAGAAGGATTTATATGAATATAAATATTTATTTTTAAAAAACTGAAAATGATAACAAGCAAAATGCAAGTGTGAACTGAAAGCTTAATTCAGAAGATAATGATCATAGTCAAATTCAAATCAATCAACCACTATTATCAACTATTTTCCCTCCAATTCAATCTGGGAATTGTAATGTATGTATGCATCAATTAGTGATAATTTCATTACAAAATATACAATATTTTCTAATGCTGCATAGCTAACATATAAATATTTTCCCAAATATATGAATGGTTTCATAATGTCCTCCAATCAATATAGCTTCCAGCCAGGAAAAATTTTTCCGCGGCATAGTGCAGTTTTTCGGTAAAAAGGGGGTCTTTGATGGCAATTTGAGGCCAAAATATGCAACCAGTTTATGGTGCAAAGCTACTCACTTCTATGATTGTTCTGTCAACATATAAATATTTTCCCAAATATACCCATAATGCAAAAAGGTTCTCCAAACTATGCAGTTTCCAGCCAGGAAAAAATTTTTCCACGGCATAGTGCAGTTTTTTGGTGAAAAGGGGGCCTTTGAGGGCAATCTTAGGACAAAATATTCAACCAGTTTATGGTGCAAAGTTCCTCACTTCTATGATTATTCTGTCAACATATAAATATTTTCCCAAATATACCCATAGTGCAAAAAGGTTCTCCAAACTATGCAGTTTCCAGCCAGGAAAAAATTTTTCCACGGCATAGTGCAGTTTTTTGGTGAAAAGGGGGCCTTTGAGGGCAATCTTAGGACAAAATATTCAACCAGTTTATGGTGCAAAGTTCCTCACTTCTATGATTATTCTGTCAACATATAAATATTTTCTCAAATATACCCATAGTGCAAAAATGTTCTCCAAACTATGCAGTTTCCTGCAAAGAAAAAATTTTTCCGCGGCATAGTGTAGTTTTTTAGTAAAATGGGGGTCTTTCAAGGCAATTTGAGGCTAAAACATGCAACCAGTTTATGGTGCAAAGTTACTCACTTCTGTGATTGTTCTGTCAACATATAAATATTTTCCCAAATATACCCATAGTGCAAAAAGGCTCTCCAAACTATGCAGTTTCCAGCCAGGAAAAAAATTTTCCGCGGCATAGTGCAGTTTTTTGGTAAAATGGGGGCCTTTGAGGGCAATCTTAGGCCAAAATATGCAACCAGTTTATGGTGCAAAGTTACTCACTTCTATGATTGTTTTGTCAACATATAAATATTTTCCCAAATATACCCATAGTGCAAAAAGGTTCTACAGACTATGCAGTTTCAAGTAAGAAAAAATTTTTTCCGCGGCATAGTACAGTTTTTCGGTAAAAAGAGGGCCTTTGAGGGCAATTTTAGGCCAAAATATGTGGCCATTTTATGGTGCAATGTTCCTCATTTCTATTATTGTTTGGTCAACATATAAATATTTTCTCAAATATACCCATAGTGCAAAAATGTTCTCCAGACTATGCAGTTTCAAGAAAGAAAAATTGTTTTCCGCGGCATAGTACAGTTTTTCGGTAAAAAGGGGGCCTTTGAGGGCAATTTTAGGCCAAAATATGTAGCCAATTTATGGTGCAAAGTTCCTCATTTCTATTATTGTTTGCTCAACATATAAATATTTTCCCAAATATACCCATTGTGCAAAATTGTTCTCCAGACTATGCAGTTTCAAGTAAGAACAATTTTTTTCCGCGGCATAGTGCAGTTTTTCGGTAAAAAGGGGGCCTTTGAGGGCAATCTTAGGCCAGAATATGTAGCCAATTTATGGTGCAAAGTTCCTCATTTCTGTTATTGTTTGCTCAACATATAAATATTTTCCCAAATATACCCATAGTGCAGAAAGGTTCGCCAGACTATGCAGTTTCCAGCCAGGAAAAAATTTTTCCGCAGCATAGTGCAGTTTTTTGGTAAAATGGGGCCTTTGAGGGCAATCTTAGGCCAAAATATGCAACCAGTTTATGGTGCAAAGTTACTCACTTCTATGATTGTTTTGTCAACATATAAATATTTTCCCAAATATACCCATAGTGCAAAAGGGTTCGCCAGACTATGCAGTTTCAAGTAAGAAAAAATTTTTTCCGCGGCATAGTACAATTTTTCGGTAAAAAGGGGGCCTTTGAGGGCAATTTTAGGCCAAAATATGTGGCCATTTTATGGTGCAATGTTCCTCATTTCTATTATTGTTTGGTCAACATATAAATATTTTCCCAAATATACCCATAGTGCAAAAAGGCTCTCCAAACTATGCAGTTTCCAGCCAGGAAAAAAATTTTCCGCGGCATACTGCAGTTTTTTGGTAAAATGGGGGCCTTTGAGGGCAATCTTAGGCCAAAATATGCAACCAGTTTATGGTGCAAAGTTACTCACTTCTATGATTGTTTTGTCAACATATAAATATTTTCCCAAATATACCCATAGTGCAAAAAGGTTCTACAGACTATGCAGTTTCAAGTAAGAAAAAATTTTTTCCGCGGCATAGTACAGTTTTTCGGTAAAAAGGGGGCCTTTGAGGGCAATTTTAGGCCAAAATATGTGGCCATTTTATGGTGCAATGTTCCTCATTTCTATTATTGTTTGGTCAACATATAAATATTTTCTCAAATATACCCATAGTGCAAAAATGTTTTCCAGACTATGCAGTTTCAAGAAAGAAAAATTGTTTTCCGCGGCATAGTACAGTTTTTCGGTAAAAAGGGGGCCTTTGAGGGCAATTTTAGGCCAAAATATGTAGCCAATTTATGGTGCAAAGTTCCTCATTTCTATTATTGTTTGCTCAACATATAAATATTTTCCCAAATATACCCATTGTGCAAAATTGTTCTCCAGACTATGCAGTTTCAAGTAAGAACAATTTTTTTCCGCGGCATAGTGCAGTTTTTCGGTAAAAAGGGGGCCTTTGAGGGCAATCTTAGGCCAGAATATGTAGCCAATTTATGGTGCAAAGTTCCTCATTTCTGTTATTGTTTGCTCAACATATAAATATTTTCCCAAATATACCCATAGTGCAAAAAGGTTCGCCAGACTATGCAGTTTCCAGCCAGGAAAAAATTTTTCCGCGGCATAGTGCAGTTTTTTGGTAAAATGGGGCCTTTGAGGGCAATCTTAGGCCAAAATATGCAACCAGTTTATGGTGCAAAGTTACTCACTTCTATGATTGTTTTGTCAACATATAAATATTTTCCCAAATATACCCATAGTGCAAAAGGGTTCGCCAGACTATGCAGTTTCAAGTAAGAAAAAATTTTTTCCACGGCATAGTACAATTTTTCGGTAAAAAGGGGGCCTTTGAGGGCAATTTTAGGCCAAAATATGTGGCCATTTTATGGTGCAATGTTCCTCATTTCTATTATTGTTTGGTCAACATATAAATATTTTCTCAAATATACCCATAGTGCAAAAATGTTCTCCAGACTATGCAGTTTCAAGTAAGAAAAATTTTTTTCCGCGGCATAGGGCAGTTTTTTGGTAAAAATGGGGCCTTTGAGGGCAATCTTAGGCCAGAATATGTACCCAATTAATGGTGCAAAGTTCCTCATTTCTATTATTGTTTGCTCAACATATAAATATTTTCCAAAATATACCCATAGTGCAAAAAGGTTCGCCAGACTATGCAGTTTCAAGTAAGAAAAAAATTTTTCCGCGGCATAGTACAGTTTTTCAGTAAAAAGGGGGCCTTTGAGGGCAATTTTAGGCCAAAATATGTGGCCATTTTATGGTGCAATGTTCCTCATTTCTATTATTGTTTGGTCAACATATTAATATTTTCTCAAATATACCCATAGTGCAAAAATGTTCTCCAGACTATGCAGTTTCAAGAAAGAAAAATTTTTTTCCGCGGCATAGTACAGTTTTTCGGTAAAAAGGGGGCCTTTGAGGGCAATTTTAGGCCAAAATATGTAGCCAATTTATTGTGCAAAGTTCCTCATTTCTATTATTGTTTGCTCAACATATAAATATTTTCCCAAATATACCCATAGTGCAAAAAGGTTCGCAAGACTATGCAGTTTCAAGTAAGAAAAAAATTTTTCCGCGGCATAGTACAGTTTTTCAGTAAAAAGGGGGCCTTTGAGGGCAATTTTAGGCCAAAATATGTGGCCATTTTATGGTGCAATGTTCCTCATTTCTATTATTGTTTGGTCAACATATAAATATTTTCTCAAATATACCCATAGTGCAAAAATGTTCTCCAGACTATGCAGTTTCAAGAAAGAAAAATTTTTTTCCGCGGCATAGTACAGTTTTTCGGTAAAAAGGGGGCCTTTGAGGGCAATTTTAGGCCAAAATATGTAGCCAATTTATGGTGCAAAGTTCCTCATTTCTATTATTGTTTGCTCAACATATAAATATTTTCCAAATATACCCATTGTGCAAAATTGTTCTCCAGACTATGCAGTTTCAAGTAAGAAAAATTTTTTTCCTCGGCATAGGGCAGTTTTTCGGTAAAAAGGGGGTCTTTGAGGGCAATTTTAGGCCAAAATATGTAGCCAATTTATGGTGCAAAGTTCCTCATTTCTATTATTGTTTGCTCAACATATAAATATTTTCCAAATATACCCATTGTGCAAAATTGTTCTCCAGACTATGCAGTTTCAAGTAAGAAAAATTTTTTTCCTCGGCATAGGGCAGTTTTTTGGTAAAAATGGGGCCTTTGAGGGAAATCTTAGGCCAGAATATGTACCCAATTTATGGTGCAAAGTTCCTCATTTCTATTATTGTTTGCTCAACATATAAATATTTTCCAAATATACCCATAGTGCAAAAATGTTCTCCAGACTATGCAGTTTCAAGAAAGAAAAATTTTTTTCCGCGGCATAGTACAGTTTTTCGGTAAAGAGGGGGCCTTTGAGGGCAATCTTAGGCCAGAATATGTAGCCAATTTATCGTGCAAAGTTCCTCACTTCTATGATTATTCTGTCAACATATAAATATTTTCCCAAATATACCCATAGTGCAAAAAGGTTCTCCAAACTATGCAGTTTCCAGCCAGGAAAAAATTTTTCCGCGGCATAGTGCAGTTTTTTGGTAAAATGGGGGCCTTTGAGGGCAATCTTAGGCCAAAATATGCAACCAGTTTATGGTGCAAAGTTACTCACTTCTATGATTGTTTTGTCAACATATAAATATTTTCCCAAATATACCCATAGTGCAAAAAGGTTCTCCAGACTATGCAGTTTCAAGTAAGAAAAAATTTTTTCCGCGGCATAGTACACTTTATCGGTAAAAAGGGGGCCTTTGAGGGCAAATTTAGGACAAAATATGTTGCCATTTTATGGTGCAATGTTCCTCATTTCTATTATTGTTTGGTCAACATATAAATATTTTCTCAAATATACCCATAGTGCAAAAATGTTCTCCAGACTATGCAGTTTCAAGAAAGAAAAATTGTTTTCCGCGGCATAGTACAGTTTTTCGGTAAAAAGGGGGCCTTTGAGGGCAATTTTAGGCCAAAATATGTAGCCAATTTATGGTGCAAAGTTCCTCATTTCTATTATTGTTTGCTCAACATATAAATATTTTCCCAAATATACCCATTGTGCAAAATTGTTCTCCAGACTATGCAGTTTCAAGTAAGAACAATTTTTTTCCGCGGCATAGTGCAGTTTTTCGCTGAAAAGGGGGCCTTTGAGGGCAATCTTAGGCCAGAATATGTAGCCAATTTATGGTGCAAAGTTCCTCATTTCTATTATTGTTTGCTCAACATATAAATATTTTCCCAAATATACCCATAGTGCAAAAAGGTTCGCCAGACTATGCAGTTTCCAGCCAGGAAAAAATTTTTCCGCGGCATAGTGCAGTTTTTTGGTAAAATGGGGCCTTTGAGGGCAATCTTAGGCCAAAATATGCAACCAGTTTATGGTGCAAAGTTACTCACTTCTATGATTGTTTTGTCAACATATAAATATTTTCCCAAATAAACCCATAGTGCAAAAAGGTTCTCCAGACTATGGAGTTTCAAGTAAGAAAAAATTTTTTCCGCGGCATAGTGCAGTTTTTCGGTAAAAATTGGGCCTTTGAGGGAAATCTTAGGCCAGAATATGTAGCCAATTTATGGTGCAAAGTTCCTCATTTCTATTATTGTTTGCTCAACATATAAATATTTTCCCAAATATACCCATAGTGCAAAAAGGTTCGCCAGACTATGCAGTTTCAAGTAAGAAAATATTTTTTCTGCGGCATAGTACAATTTTTCGGTAAAAAGGGGGCCTTTCAGGGCAATTTTAGGCCAAAATATGTGGCCATTTTATGGTGCAATGTTCCTCATTTCTATTATTGTTTGGTCAACATATAAATATTTTCCCAAATATACCCATAGTGCAAAAATCTTCTCCAGACTATGCAGTTTCAAGTAAGAAAAATTTTTTTCCGCGGCATAGGGCAGTTTTTTGGTAAAAATGGGGCCTTTGAGGGCAATCTTAGGCCAGAATATGTGGCCATTTTATGGTGCAATGTTCCTCATTTCTATTATTGTTTGGTCAACATATAAATATTTTCTCAAATATACCCATAGTGCAAAAATGTTCTCCAGACTATGCAGTTTCAAGAAAGAAAAATTGTTTTCCGCGGCATAGTACAGTTTTTCGGTAAAAAGGGGGCCTTTGAGGGCAATTTTAGGCCAAAATATGTAGCCAATTTATGGTGCAAAGTTCCTCATTTCTATTATTGTTTGCTCAACATATAAATATTTTCCAAATATACCCATTGTGCAAAATTGTTCTCCAGACTATGCAGTTTCAAGTAAGAACAATTTTTTTCCGCGGCATAGTGCAGTTTTTCGGTAAAAAGGGGGCCTTTGAGGGCAATCTTAGGCCAGAATATGTAGCCAATTTATCGTGCAAAGTTCCTCACTTCTATGATTATTCTGTCAACATATAAATATTTTCCCAAATATACCCATAGTGCAAAAATGTTCGCCAGACTATGCAGTTTCCAGCCAGGAAAAAATTTTTCCGCGGCATAGTGCAGTTTTTTGGTAAAATGGGGCCTTTGAGGGCAATCTTAGGCCAAAATATGCAACCAGTTTATGGTGCAAAGTTACTCACTTCTATGATTGTTTGGTCAACATATAAATATTTTCCCAAATATACCCATAGTGCAAAAATGTTCTCCAGACTATGCAGTTTCAAGTAAGAAAAATTTTTTTCCGCGGCATAGGGCAGTTTTTTGGTAAAAATGGGGCCTTTGAGGGCAATCTTAGGCCAGAATATGTACCCAATTTATGGTGCAAAGTTCCTCATTTCTATTATTGTTTGCTCAACATATAAATATTTTCCCAAACATACCCATAGTGCAAAAAGGTTCGCCAGACTATGCAGTTTCAAGTAAGAAAAAAATTTTTCCGCGGCATAGTACAGTTTTTCAGTAAAAATTGGGCCTTCTAGGGCAATTTTAGGCCAAAATATGTGGCCATTTTATGGTGCAATGTTCCTCATTTCTATTATTGTTTGGTCAACATATAAATATTTTTTCAAATATACCCATAGTGCAAAAATGTTCTCCAGACTATGCAGTTTCAAGAAAGAAAAATTTTTTTCCGCGGCATAGTACAGTTTTTCGGTAAAAAGGGGGTCTTTGAGGGCAATTTTAGGCCAAAATATGTAGCCAATTTATGGTGCAAAGTTCCTCATTTCTATTATTGTTTGCTCAACATATAAATATTTTCCAAATATACCCATAGTGCAAAAATGTTCTCCAGACTATGCAGTTTCAAGAAAGAAAAATTTTTTTCCGCGGCATAGTACAGTTTTTCGGTAAAGAGGGGGCCTTTGAGGGCAATCTTAGGCCAGAATATGTAGCCAATTTATCGTGCAAAGTTCCTCACTTCTATGATTATTCTGTCAACATATAAATATTTTCCCAAATATACCCATAGTGCAAAAAGGTTCTCCAAACTATGCAGTTTCCAGCCAGGAAAAAATTTTTCCGCGGCATAGTGCAGTTTTTTGGTAAAATGGGGGCCTTTGAGGGCAATCTTAGGCCAAAATATGCAACCAGTTTATGGTGCAAAGTTACTCACTTCTATGATTGTTTTGTCAACATATAAATATTTTCCCAAATATACCCATAGTGCAAAATTGTTCTCCAGACTATGCAGTTTCAAGTAAGAAAAATTTTTTTCCTCGGCATAGGGCAGTTTTTTGGTAAAAATGGGGCCTTTGAGGGAAATCTTAGGCCAGAATATGTACCCAATTTATGGTGCAAAGTTCCTCATTTCTATTATTGTTTGCTCAACATATAAATATTTTCCAAATATACCCATAGTGCAAAAATGTTCTCCAGACTATGCAGTTTCAAGAAAGAAAAATTTTTTTCCGCGGCATAGTACAGTTTTTCGGTAAAGAGGGGGCCTTTGAGGGCAATCTTAGGCCAGAATATGTAGCCAATTTATCGTGCAAAGTTCCTCACTTCTATGATTATTCTGTCAACATATAAATATTTTCCCAAATATACCCATAGTGCAAAAAGGTTCTCCAAACTATGCAGTTTCCAGCCAGGAAAAAATTTTTCCGCGGCATAGTGCAGTTTTTTGGTAAAATGGGGGTCTTTGAGGGCAATCTTAGGCCAAAATATGCAACCAGTTTATGGTGCAAAGTTACTCACTTCTATGATTGTTTTGTCAACATATAAATATTTTCCCAAATATACCCATAGTGCAAAAAGGTTCTCCAGACTATGCAGTTTCAAGTAAGAAAAAATTTTTTCCGCGGCATAGTACAGTTTATCGGTAAAAAGGGGGCCTTTGAGGGCAATTTTAGGACAAAATATGTTGCCATTTTATGGTGCAATGTTCCTCATTTCTATTATTGTTTGGTCAACATATAAATATTTTCTCAAATATACCCATAGTGCAAAAATGTTCTCCAGACTATGCAGTTTCAAGAAAGAAAAATTGTTTTCCGCGGCATAGTACAGTTTTTCGGTAAAAAGGGGGCCTTTGAGGGCAATTTTAGGCCAAAATATGTAGCCAATTTATGGTGCAAAGTTCCTCATTTCTATTATTGTTTGCTCAACATATAAATATTTTCCCAAATATACCCATTGTGCAAAATTGTTCTCCAGACTATGCAGTTTCAAGTAAGAACAATTTTTTTCCGCGGCATAGTGCAGTTTTTCGCTGAAAAGGGGGCCTTTGAGGGCAATCTTAGGCCAGAATATGTAGCCAATTTATGGTGCAAAGTTCCTCATTTCTGTTATTGTTTGCTCAACATATAAATATTTTCCCAAATATACCCATAGTGCAAAAAGGTTCGCCAGACTATGCAGTTTCCAGCCAGGAAAAAATTTTTCCGCGGCATAGTGCAGTTTTTTGGTAAAATGGGGCCTTTGAGGGCAATCTTAGGCCAAAATATGCAACCAGTTTATGGTGCAAAGTTACTCACTTCTATGATTGTTTTGTCAACATATAAATATTTTCCCAAATATACCCATAGTGCAAAAAGGTTCGCCAGACTATGCAGTTTCAAGTAAGAAAATATTTTTTCTGCGGCATAGTACAATTTTTCGGTAAAAAGGGGGCCTTTCAGGGCAATTTTAGGCCAAAATATGTGGCCATTTTATGGTGCAATGTTCCTCATTTCTATTATTGTTTGGTCAACATATAAATATTTTCCCAAATATACCCATAGTGCAAAAATCTTCTCCAGACTATGCAGTTTCAAGTTAGAAAAATTTTTTTCCGCGGCATAGGGCAGTTTTTTGGTAAAAATGGGGCCTTTGAGGGCAATCTTAGGCCAGAATATGTACCCAATTTATGGTGCAAAGTTCCTCATTTCTATTATTGTTTGCTCAACATATGAATATTTTCCCAAATATACCCATAGTGCAAAAAGGTTCGCCAGACTATGCAGTTTCAAGTAAGAAAAAATTTTTTCCGCGGCATAGTACAGTTTTTCGGTAAAAAGGGGGCCTTTGAGGGCAATTTTAGGCCAAAATATGTGGCCATTTTATGGTGCAATGTTCCTCATTTCTATTATTGTTTGGTCAACATATAAATATTTTCTCAAATATACCCATAGTGCAAAAATGTTCTCCAGACTATGCAGTTTCAAGAAAGAAAAATTGTTTTCCGCGGCATAGTACAGTTTTTCGGTAAAAAGGGGGCCTTTGAGGGCAATTTTAGGCCAAAATATGTAGCCAATTTATGGTGCAAAGTTCCTCATTTCTATTATTGTTTGCTCAACATATAAATATTTTCCAAATATACCCATTGTGCAAAATTGTTCTCCAGACTATGCAGTTTCAAGTAAGAACAATTTTTTTCCGCGGCATAGTGCAGTTTTTCGGTAAAAAGGGGGCCTTTGAGGGCAATCTTAGGCCAGAATATGTAGCCAATTTATGGTGCAAAGTTCCTCATTTCTATTATTGTTTGCTCAACATATAACTATTTTCCAAATATACCCATAGTGCAAAAATGTTCTCCAGACTATGCAGTTTCAAGAAAGAAAAATTTTTTTCCGCGGCATAGTACAGTTTTTTGGTAAAATGGGGCCTTTGAGGGCAATTTTAGGCCAAAATATGTAGCCAATTTATGGTGCAAAGTTCCTCATTTCTATTATTGTTTGCTCAACATATAAATATTTCCCAAATATACCAATAGTGCAAAAAGGTTCGCCAGACTATGCAGTTTCAAGTAAGAAAAAATTTTTCCGCGGCATAGTGCAGTTTTTTGGTAAAATGGGGCCTTTGAGGGCAATCTTAGGCCAAAATATGCAACCAGTTTATTATGCAAAGTTACTCACTTCTATGATTGTTTTGTCAACATATAAATATTTTCCCAAATATACCCATAGTGCAAAAAGGTTCGCCAGACTATGCAGTTTCAAGTAAGAAAAATTTTTTTCCGCGGCATAGGGCAGTTTTTTGGTAAAAATGGGGCCTTTGAGGGAAATCTTAGGCCAGAATATGTACCCAATTTATGGTGCAAAGTTCCTCATTTCTATTATTGTTTGCTCAACATATAAATATTTTCCAAATATACCCATAGTGCAAAAATGTTCTCCAGACTATGCAGTTTCAAGAAAGAAAAATTTTTTTCCGCGGCATAGTACAGTTTTTCGGTAAAAAGGGGCCTTTGAGGGCAATTTTAGGCCAAAATATGTAGCCATTTTATGGTGCAAAGTTCCTCATTTCTATTATTGTTTGCTCAACATATAAATATTTTCCAAATATACCCATTGTGCAAAATTTTTCGCCAGACTATGCAGTTTCCAGCCAGGAAAAAATTTTTTTCCGCGGCATAGTGCAGTTTTTTGGTAAAATGGGGCCTTTGAGGGCAATCTTAGGCCAAAATATGCAACCAGTTTATGGTGCAAAGTTACTCACTTCTATGATTGTTTTGTCAACATATAAATATTTTCCCAAATATACCCATAGTGCAAAAAGGTTCTCCAGACAATGCAGTTTCAAGTAAGAAAAAATTTTTTTCCGCGGCATAGTGCAGTTTTTCGGTAAAAATGGGGCCTTTGAGGGCAATCTTAGGCCAGAATATGTAGCCAATTTATGGTGCAAAGTTCCTCATTTCTATTATTGTTTGCTCAACATATAAATATTTTCCCAAATATACCCATAGTGCAAAAAGGTTCGCCAGACTATGCAGTTTCAAGTAAGAAAAAATTTTTTCCGCGGCATAGTACAGTTTTTCGGTAAAAAGGGGCCTTTGAGGGCAATTTTAGGCCAAAATATGTAGCCAATTTATGGTGCAAAGTTCCTCATTTCTATTATTGTTTTCTCAACATATAAATATTTTACAAATATACCCATTGTGCAAAATTGTTCTCCAGACTATGCAGTTTCAAGTAAGAAAAATTTTTTTCCGCGGCATAGTGCAGTTTTTCGGTAAAAAGGGGGCCTTTGAGGGCAATCTTAGGCCAGAATATGTAGCCAATTTATCGTGCAAAGTTCCTCACTTCTATGATTATTCTGTCAACATATAAATATTTTCCCAAATATACCCATAGTGCAAAAAGGTTCTCCAAACTATGCAGTTTCAAACCAGGAAAAAATTTTTCCGCGGCATAGTGCAGTTTTTTGGTAAAATGGGGGCCTTTGACTGCAATCTTAGGCCAAAATATGCAACCAGTTTATGCTGCAAAGTTACTCACTTCTATGATTGTTTTGTCAACATATAAATATTTTCCCAAATATACCCATAGTGCAAAAAGGTTCTCCAGACTATGCAGTTTCAAGTAAGAAAAAATTTTTTCCGCGGCATAGTACAGTTTTTCGGTAAAAAGGGCGCCTTTGAGGGCAATTTTAGGCCAAAATATGTGGCCATTTTATGGTGCAATGTTCCTCATTTCTATTATTGTTTGGTCAACATATAAATATTTTCTCAAATATACCCATAGTGCAAAAATGTTCTCCAGACTATGCAGTTTCAAGAAAGAAAAATTGTTTTCCGCGGCATAGTACAGTTTTTCGGTAAAAAGGGGGCCTTTGAGGGCAATTTTAGGCCAAAATATGTAGCCAATTTATGGTGCAAAGTTCCTCATTTCTATTATTGTTTGCTCAACATATAAATATTTTCCCAAATATACCCATAGTGCAAAAAGGTTCGCCAGACTATGCAGTTTCCAGCCAGGAAAAAATTTTTCCGCGGCATAGTGCAGTTTTTTGGTAAAATGGGGCCTTTGAGGGCAATCTTAGGCCAAAATATGCAACCAGTTTATGGTGCAAAGTTACTCACTTCTATGATTGTTTTGTCAACATATAAATATTTTCCCAAATATACCATAGTGCAAAAAGGTTCTCCGGACTATGCAGTTTCAAGTAAGAAAAAATTTTTTCCGCGGCATAGTGCAGTTTTTCGGTAAAAATGGGGCCTTTGAGGGCAATCTTAGGCCAGAATATGTAGCCAATTTATGGTGCAAAGTTCCTCATTTCTATTATTGTTTGCTCAACATATAAATATTTTCCCAAATATACCCATAGTGCAAAAAGGTTCGCCAGAATATGCAGTTTCAAGTAAGAAAAAATTTTTTCTGCGGCATAGTACAATTTTTCGGTAAAAAGGGGGCCTTTGAGGGCAATTTTAGGCCAAAATATGTGGCCATCTTATGGTGCAATGTTCCTCATTTCTATTATTGTTTGGTCAACATATAAATATTTTCCCAAATATACCCATAGTGCAAAAATCTTCTCCAGACTATGCAGTTTCAAGTAAGAAAAATTTTTTTCCGCGGCATAGGGCAGTTTTTTGGTAAAAATGGGGCCTTTGAGGGCAATCTTAGGCCAGAATATGTACCCAATTTATGGTGCAAAGTTCCTCATTTCTATTATTGTTTGCTCAACATATAAATATTTTCCCAAATATACCCATAGTGCAAAAAGGTTCGCCAGACTATGCAGTTTCAAGTAAGAAAAAATTTTTTCCGCGGCATAGTACAGTTTTTCGGTAAAAAGGGGGCCTTTGAGGGCAATTTTAGGCCAAAATATGTGGTCATTTTATGGTGCAATGTTCCTCATTTCTATTATTGTTTGGTCAACATATAAATATTTTCTCAAATATACCCATAGTGCAAAAATGTTCTCCAGACTATGCAGTTTCCAGAAAGAAAAATTGTTTTCCGCGGCATAGTACAGTTTTTCGGTAAAAAGGGGGCCTTTGAGGGCAATTTTAGGCCAAAATATGTAGCCAATTTATGGTGCAAAGTTCCTCATTTCTATTATTGTTTGCTCAACATATAAATATTTTCCAAATATACCCATTGTGCAAAATTGTTCTCCAGACTATGCAGTTTCAAGTAAGAACAATTTTTTTCCGCGGCATAGTGCAGTTTTTCGGTAAAAAGGGGGCCTTTGAGGGCAATCTTAGGCCAGAATATGTAGCCAATTTATGGTGCAAAGTTCCTCATTTCTATTATTGTTTGCTCAACATATAAATATTTTCCCAAATATACCAATAGTACAAAAAGGTTCGCCAGACTATGCAGTTTCCAGCCAGGAAAAAATTTTTCCGCGGCATAGTGCAGTTTTTTGGCAAAATGGGGCCTTTGAGGGCAATCTTAGGCCAAAATATGCAACCAGTTTATGGTGCAAAGTTACTCACTTCTATGATTGTTTTGTCAACATATAAATATTTTCCCAAATATACCCATAGTGCAAAAAGGTTCGCCAGACTATGCAGTTTCAAGTAAGAAAAATTTTTTTCCTCGGCATAGGGCAGTTTTTTGGTAAAAATGGGGCCTTTGAGGGCAATCTTAGGCCAGAATATGTACCCAATTTATGGTGCAAAGTTCCTCATTTCTATTATTGTTTGCTCAACATATAAATATTTTCCCAAATATACCCATAGTGCAAAAAGGTTCGCCAGACTATGCAGTTTCAAGTAAGAAAAAATTTTTTCCGCGGCATAGTACAGTTTTTCGGTAAAAAGGGGGCCTTTGAGGGCAATTTTAGGCCAAAATATGTGGCCATTTTATGGTGCAATGTTCCTCATTTCTATTATTGTTTGGTCAACATATAAATATTTTCTCAAATATACCCATAGTGCAAAAATGTTCTCCAGACTATGCAGTTTCAAGAAAGAAAAATTGTTTTCCGCGGCATAGTACAGTTTTTCGGTAAAAAGGGGGCCTTTGAGGGCAATTTTAGGCCAAAATATGTAGCCAATTTATGGTGCAAAGTTCCTCATTTCTATTATTGTTTGCTCAACATATAAATATTTTCCAAATATACCCATTGTGCAAAATTGTTCTCCAGACTATGCAGTTTCAAGTAAGAACAATTTTTTTCCGCGGCATAGTGCAGTTTTTCGGTAAAAAGGGGGCCTTTGAGGGCAATCTTAGGCCAGAATATGTAGCCAATTTATGGTGCAAAGTTCCTCATTTCTATTATTGTTTGCTCAACATATAAATATTTTCCCAAATATACCAATAGTGCAAAAAGGTTCGCCAGACTATGCAGTTTCCAGCCAGGAAAAAATTTTTCCGCGGCATAGTGCAGTTTTTTGGTAAAATGGGGCCTTTGAGGGCAATTTTACGCCAAAATATGTGGCCATTTTATGGTGCAATGTTCCTCATTTCTATTATTGTTTGGTCAACATATAAATATTTTCCCAAATATACCCATAGTGCAAAAATGTTCTCCAGACTATGCAGTTTCAAGTAAGAAAAATTTTTTTCCGCGGCATAGGGCAGTTTTTTGGTAAAAATGGGGCTTTTGAGGGCAATCTTAGGCCAGAATATGTACCCAATTTATGGTGCAAAGTTCCTCATTTCTATTATTGTTTGCTCAACATATAAATATTTTCCCAAATATACCCATAGTGCAAAAAGGTTCGCCAGACTATGCAGTTTCAAGTAAGAAAATATTTTTTCCGCGGCATAGTACAGTTTTTCGGTAAAAAGGGGGCCTTTGAGGGCAATTTTAGGCCAAAATATGTGGCCATTTTATGGTGCAATGTTCCTCATTTCTATTATTGTTTGGTCAACATATAAATATTTTCTCAAATATACCCATAGTGCAAAAATGTTCTCCAGACTATGCAGTTTCAAGAAAAAAAAATTTTTTTCCGCGGTATAGTACAGTTTTTCGGTAAAAAGGGGGCCTTTGAGGGCAATTTTAGGCCAAAGTATGTAGCCAATTTATGGTGCAAAGTTCCTCATTTCTATTATTGTTTGCTCAACATATAAATATTTTCCAAATATACCCATTGTGCAAAATTGTTCTCCAGACTATGCAGTTTCAAGTAAGAAAAATTTTTTTCCGCGGCATAGGGCAGTTTTTTGGTAAAAATGGGGCCTTTGAGGGAAATCTTAGGCCAGAATATGTACCCAATTTATGGTGCAAAGTTCCTCATTTCTATTATTGTTTGCTCAACATATAAATATTTTCCAAATATACCCATTGTGCAAAATTGTTCTCCAGACTATGCAGTTTCAAGTAAGAAAAATTTTTTTCCGCGGCATAGTGCAGTTTTTCGGTAAAAAGGGGGCCTTTGAGGGCAATTTTAGGCCAAAATATGTAGCCAATTATGGTGCAAAGTTCCTCATTTCTATTATTGTTTGCTCAACATATAAATATTTTCCAAATATACCCATTGTGCAAAATTGTTCTCCAGACTATGCAGTTTCAAGTAAGAAAAATTTTTTTCCGCGGCATAGTGCAGTTTTTCGGTAAAAAGGGGGCCTTTGAGGGCAATCTTAGGCCAGAATATGTAGCCAATTTATGGTGCAAAGTTTCTCACTTCTATGATTATTCTGTCAACATATAAATATTTTCCCAAATATACCCATAGTGCAAAAAGGTTCTCCAAACTATGCAGTTTCCAGCCAGGAAAAAATTTTTCCGCGGCATAGTGCAGTTTTTCGGTAAAAAGGGGGCCTTTGAGGGCAATTTTAGGCCAAAATATGTGGCCATTTTATGGTGCAATGTTCCTCATTTCTATTATTGTTTGGTCAACATATAAATATTTTCTCAAATATACCCATAGTGCAAAAATGTTCTCCAGACAATGCAGTTTCAAGAAAGAAAAATTGTTTTCCGCGGCATAGTACAGTTTTTCGGTAAAAAGGGGGCCTTTGAGGGCAATTTTAGGCCAAAATATGTAGCCAATTTATGGTGCAAAGTTCCTCATTTCTATTATTGTTTGCTCAACATATAAATATTTTCCCAAATATACCCATTGTGCAAAATTGTTCTCCAGACTATGCAGTTTCAAGTAAGAACAATTTTTTTCCGCGGCATAGTGCAGTTTTTTGGTTAAAAGGGGGCCTTTGAGGGCAATCTTAGGCCAGAATATTTAGCCAATTTATGGTGCAAAGTTCCTCATTTCTATTATTGTTTGCTCAACATATAAATATTTTCCCAAATATACCCATAGTGCAAAAAGGTTCGCCAGACTATGCAGTTTCCAGCCAGGAAAAAATTTTTCCGCGGCATAGTGCAGTTTTTTGGTAAAATGGGGCCTTTGAGGGCAATCTTAGGCCAAAATATGCAACCAGTTTATGGTGCAAAGTTACTCACTTCTATGATTGTTTTGTCAACATTTAAATATTTTCCCAAATATACCCATAGTGCAAAAAGGTTCTCCAGGCTATGCAGTTTCAAGTAAGAAAAAATTTTTTCCGCGGCATAGTGCAGTTTTTCGGTAAAAATGGGGCCTTTGAGGGCAATCTTAGGCCAGAATATGTAGCCAATTTATGGTGCAAAGTTCCTCATTTCTATTATTGTTTGCTCAACATATAAATATTTTCCCAAATAT
Organism: Aurelia sp. 3 sensu Dawson et al. (2005); assembly: GCA_964020215.1. Taxonomy (NCBI): domain Eukaryota; kingdom Metazoa; phylum Cnidaria; class Scyphozoa; order Semaeostomeae; family Ulmaridae; genus Aurelia; species Aurelia sp. 3 sensu Dawson et al. (2005). Next base: position 11,537,458 of record OZ026577.1, read on the forward strand.
ACCAATAGTGCAAAAAGGTTCGCCAGACTATGCAGTTTCAAGTAAGAAAAAATTTTTTTTGCGGCATAGTACAATTTTTCGGTAAAAATGGGGCCTTTGAGGGCAATCTTAGGCCAGAATATGTAGCCAATTTATGGTGCAAAGTTCCTCATTTCTATTATTGTTTGCTCAACATATGAATATTTTCCCAAATATACCCATAGTGCAAAAAGGTTCGCCAGACTATGCAGTTTCAAGTAAGAAAAAATTTTTTTTGCGGCATAGTACAATTTTTCGGTAAAAAGGGGGCCTTTCAGGGCAATTTTATTCCAAAATATGTGGCCATTTTATGGTGCAATGTTCCTCATTTCTATTATTGTTTGGTCAACATATAAATATTTTCCCAAATATACCCATAGTGCAAAAATCTTCTCCAGACTATGCAGTTTCAAGTAAGAAAAATTTTTTTCCGCGGCATAGGGCAGTTTTTTGGTAAAAATTGGGCCTTTGAGGGCAATCTTAGGCCAGAATATGTACCCAATTTATGGTGCAAAGTTCCTCATTTCTATTATTGTTTGCTCAACATATAAATATTTTCCCAAATATACCCATAGTGCAAAAAGGTTCGCCAGACTATGCAGTTTTAAGTAAGAAAAAATTTTTTCCGCGGCATAGTACAGTTTTTCGGTAAAAAGGGGGCCTTTGAGGGCAATTTTAGGCCAAAATATGTGGCCATTTTATGGTGCAATGTTCCTCATTTCTATTATTGTTTGGTCAACATATAAATATTTTCTCAAATATACCCATAGTGCAAAAATGTTCTCCAGACTATGCAGTTTCAAGAAAGAAAAATTTTTTTCCGCGGCATAGTACAGTTTTTCGGTAAAAAGGGGGCCTTTGAGGGCAATTTTAGGCCTAAATATGTAGCCAATTTATGGTGCAAAGTTCCTCATTTCTATTATTGTTTGCTCAACATATAAATATTTTCCAAATATACCCATTGTGCAAAATTGTTCTCCAGACTATGCAGTTTCAAGTAAGAAAAATTTTTTTCCGCGGCATAGTGCAGTTTTTCGGTAAAAAGGGGGCCTTTTAGGGCAATCTTAGGCCAGAATATGTAGCCAATTTATCGTGCAAAGTTCCTCACTTCTATGATTATTCTGTCAACATATAAATATTTTCCCAAATATACCCATAGTGCAAAAAGGTTCTCCAAACTATGCAGTTTCCAGCCAGGAAAAAATTTTTCCGCGGCATAGTGCAGTTTTTTGGTAAAATGGGGGCCTTTGAGGGCAATCTTAGGCCAAAATATGCAACCAGTTTATGGTGCAAAGTTACTCACTTCTATGATTGTTTTGTCAACATATAAATATTTTCCCAAATATACCCATAGTGCAAAAAGGTTCTCCAGACTATGCAGTTTCAAGTAAGAAAAAATTTTTTCCGCGGCATAGTGCAGTCTTTCGGTAAAAATGGGGCCTTTGAGGGCAATCTTAGGCCAGAATATGTAGCCAATTTATGGTGCAAAGTTCCTCATTTCTATTATTGTTTGCTCAACATATAAATATTTTCCCAAATATACCCATAGTGCAAAAAGGTTCTCCAAACGATGCAGTTTCCAGCCAGGAAAAAATTTTTCCGTGGCATAGCGCAGTTTTTTGGTAAAATGGGGGCAGTTTATGGTGCAAAGTTACTCACTTCTATGATTTGTTTTGTCAACATATAAATAATTTCCCAAATATACCCATAGTGCAAAATTCTCTCCAGGCTATTCAGTTTCCAGCCAGGAAAAATTTTTCTGGCAGCATAGTGCAGTTTCTTGGTAAAAGAAGGGCCTTTTTGAGGACAATTTTAGGCCAAAATTGGCAGCCAATTATTTATTTTCCTTGATTGAAACTTGAAGTCAGTTTGTTGTCAGTAGCATTTCATGAAATACTTTATGAAACGCATCAAATCTTGGAATTTCTTACCTTATTGTTCCTTTCGCATTTGTATTATTGACCACTGCTTTTCGTCTTGTGTTTCTTCAACTTCGTCACGACGACTCGACTGGCCTAGCAAACATGCCACTTCTTTCTGGCGATCATCTGCTCCTGCTGTCCTTTCCTTCATGCAGTAAGTTACAGATTCTTGGTGAAATGACATGGCATTCATCATAATTACTGGATCAATTCAGTTTTTCTCTCAATTTGTGTGAAAATCATAATAAGTTCCCACATTTTCAGCTCGCAGCTTGCTTCTTTTCCTGTGAACAAGGCGCTCTTATGATCACGAGATTTTTAGCCCAAGACGCATGCGTCAAAAATCCACGATAATTTTCCCTCCTGTTGTTTTCTACTGGGATGGCCAGATCACCTATGGCGCCCTAAACGCAAGGGCGTAAGATAAAATGGTCAGAATCAAATTTCATTTGAATGCCCCAAACACAACAAGCAATGCTGCCTGCTGTTACTAAAAGTAAGGCCTATGTCAAAGCATGTGAAGCTGCGTGTTTGTTAGTTTTGGTTGATGTTCATTTTTTGCTTCATATTGTAAATTACTGTCATCAGAGCTGAGAGATTTTCAAATAAGGATTGATCTTGATTTCAGGGAAACAATAGCCAAATTCCTTGGCAGTAAGTTTATTTTTCTGTCTTGACTTGAGTCAACAAGATTTGACCAAAAATTCCTATATTTATCGAATAGGTAACACAGTTCTGACTACGTTGTGTATGAAACTGTATGGATGTTTATCCCAGATTCTCGTGGATCGTATTGGCGTCCCTTTCAAAAATCTCACAGTTGGGTCATGGCCCCCCTCCCCCTGCCACCACGCCGCTGATGAGCCTTTCCATTGCACGTCTATTTGAGGGATAAAGTGAAATAAGTTGTGAACAAACTAGACACCATTTTGGGTGCATAGCACACCTAATCTGCATGCGAAGACTGGGGCAAGAATTTGGGTGAAAAGTCATCAAGCTCTCCCCCGTTTTTATTGGAGCTGTATTCGATTTGCCTGGAGTTCGCTGTTCTCTATCATCACTAAAACACATACATCGTCATCTGTCTTTGTGAATTTTGTTTATAAAGTTCCTACAAGGGCAATTTCGCTTCCGTTATTGCAAGAACAACTTTAACTTCTGACAAAACTCGCGTTCTGCCTGCTTATGTAAAGAAAGCAGTTGGTAGCGATCTTGGATAGGCTGTTGTTTCAAGAAGGATCTAGAGAGGCTGAATCGCAGATGACAGTCGACCAACTAAATGCCTTTCTAGATAAATGAGGACTCAGAGTTAATGGAGAAAAATATGAACTTAATGTACATCGTTCATTGCGTTAAAAAGATTGCTTCCCAACTCTCCAATCAGTGCAAGAGGTAGAGGCAGAGCTTGCAAGAGAGCCATAGGGTAGTTGTTGTCATTGTTGTTCTTGTCAGCTTGGGTTCTCACCCAAGGGGATACTTAGCACATACCGTAAAAGCTCTATTAAGCCCCCCTCTCTAATAAGCCCCTCCCCTCTGAGTCAAAATTAGAAATAAACCCCCTCTCTTTTAAGCTCCCCCACTTATATAAGATTCTAGAATTTACCAAATATTTCCAATTTATTTAGCTACACAACCTTGCATGTTAATTTTTGCATGTTTTGGAAAAATAACTGTGTCGAATTTACGCAGTTTAGCCGTAAAATTGTATTTTGATTCCTCAAAACATGGGATAAAAGAATTGAAAAGCTACCAAATAGATCATTGTCACTTGATTTTGTGAATAAGCCCCCTCTCTAATAAGCCCTCTCTCTATTAAGCCCTCTCTCTATCTGGAAGGTCCAAAATTAAATAAGCCCCCGGGGGCTTAATAGAGCTTTTACGGTATGCACATTATGCACGAAGGTATGGGTTAGTCCAAGAAATTTTTTGCCACTCCTTTTTGCCACAAGCTTCATTGCAGCCCAAAACTATCATCTCATCTTATGAAAGTTCATACTTAGAAATCTCTGCATGAACTTTCCTATATCAGAACCCAGAAATTTCCGTTTAACAATATTTGATTGATAAACATATCATGAACAGAATTTCAATTTTATTTATTTGAACCGAAAGATATCATTTTTGGCAATATTCTAACGCAGAAGTAATGGACTTACCTCCCCATATCTTAAAGTGCTGAGCGCCTTGTGGGAGCTGTGGTTGTCCATCATCATCGCCTCTGTCAACAGTGCCAAGCTGATGTCCAATGAGAGCCAGCTCATAGTTCAAGCATTTATCCGTAAAATTTATTTATAAGTAGCATTTTGTAATTGTATATTTAGTTATATTTAGTTGTATGTTCTTCATACGAAGGCCAGAAGGGAATCATGATCGTTTGCTCGTTTAGTAGATATCGCCCTTGTAGTGTTGCATATATAGTAATTGGTAGTTAGTGTGCTAGGTAACTCGTTACTATAAACTTTTCTTTTTGTGCCTTGTGTATCTCGTATGGATGCGCGCCACTTTCGTAGTGAGCACACCCCTGTAATAATGAAAGTCAAATGCCCCTACAACTAAGGGTTAAAGCCGGAGATGAAGGGACTCACCAGTTTGATCAGGTTCATAATAGCATAGAAACAGCATGTGATCTTTTTGTGCCTTGTGTATCCCATATGGATACGCACCACCTTCATAGTCGATATTACCATGATCTTCATCATCAAATTTTAAGAATTCACTTGTAGCCACCATATCACGCACCTGTCGAAAAATACGACACATGTTACCAAACATCGAGGCTAATGCCATTCAGTACTCATTTGTTCATTTCTCTGCGACGCTACATCTTTCTGCTTAACTTCTGCCTAAATATCGGGTGACTCAATAAAGTATCAGGTTTTGAACAGCTCTTACGGAGGCGCTTCGTTTCCAAAAATCGCACCGTAAACTCTAAGACGGAGAACTTAACTCGCAAGCTCCGAACCTGTATGTCCAAACTAGCTGTATATTAGCTGCGTAATTCACTAAACTAAATTAAAGCGCCGCAAAAAAAACTTTGCAAAATAAGAACCTGCAGACTGATTTTGTGGAAAAAGACACCCAAGAGAGCCACAAGCAGACTGATATAAGTTGCTTTGTCAACAACGGAAGATCATACCCTCTAATATTTATATGCAATCATTCTACTCTCAAGTTTATCTAACGCATACTGTACAGCTATATATTCATCATAGTTATAAGAGTCCTTGCAATAAGAACCACACCCTGAAAATGTCATAAGTACTTCATTTATCAGAATCTAGTCAGCCTGTTGTTTAGGACAGTATGTTCTTATTTGCGGGGTTTTACTGTACCTTCACAATTTGAAAATGATGCTAACTTTGACTCGGTGAAGTCTCCACAAGAGTTTTTGATGAAGAAGTGCATGTGCACCTTAAGACAAGACTCGATCAGCCTCGTTTTGAATGTTTTTTGTTTTCATTGTTTTCGACTCTTCACATGATATTGTTTTCAAAATTTGTCAGTTAGAGTCCGGTTTGCAAAATCTACCGTTTTCAAAATCTGCCGGCAAAAATGTGCAGTTTTTATATGAACTGGATGCCTATCCGTCACGCTATCATCGTTTTCAGATTGTTCCAGTATCATGTGAATGCAGTCTCTAACACGCAAAAATTGCTCAAACTGCCTTAGATGGCTGTTAAGTTGGGAAGAAACAAGCTAAAATGAATTAGTTTGGAGGGTTTCACCTGACATTGCAAATCATGATTTTGTGAAAACTGAAATATGAAGGAAATGAAAACTAAAAGGTCGTTTTTGCCTAAGACTTAAACATAAATGATGCAAATAGCCTTGAATGTTACGAGTCGTTTTTGCCTACTTTGTATTTTTCACGGGAGAAAAGAAAGGCTCACAGGTACTTCACTTCAGCTCCTACTTCACTTTACCCCGTCTTCACTTTGCTACTTTTTTTTATATCATCAATTAAAAAATTTACAAATACAAGATATTCACTACACTACTTACAAAATACTCTACGATACTACAAATACAATACCACGAGGAGCAAGATGTCATGTCTACCCCGTGGCTTTAGAAAGAAGAAAAAAAGGGAAAAGGCAAGACTACATAGAACAATACTCAAAAAGAAAAATCGCTAAAAAAAAGGGGACTTGGTGGCTGCTCTACGGATGGCAAGAATTTGGACGAATTCAATCAAATCGACCAGTTCCATGGATAAACTGTAGAGTTAACTCAAGGATATTTCTATTGATTTCACCTGGGAAGTCCTTATTACCATACATTAACAGTTGTGTTAATACCTCGTTTGAAGGGTTAGTGAGTCCAAACGGTCGAACTAATGCAAGAACTCCAGCGAGAAGATCTTGTCGTTGGGTGTCAAAAGATGGACAGAGCAACAAAAAGTGTTCCGTATCCTCAATACCATCGTTTGAGAGGCACATTGGGTTTATAGTATCCCTAAAATTGTGCTTGAATTTGTGAAAGTTCAATTTGCTGAGACCAACCCTAAGTTGTGTAAGATACGATAATCCTCTTGGGTCATGAATACCAAAGATTGATTTTGGAAGGGGGTGGATTTTGGAGAGCAATTGCTGCGGACTTTGCTACTTCACTTCACCTTACCCTATGCTTCCACCATCTGCATTGTTTTGAGGCAGCTCAGCAATAGAATTTTCTGTCCTTTAACGTTTATTATTTATTTGGAACATTAGCAGCAAGATTGCCAGAAAATACGTAGATGTCGATTCAAATATGTTCAACATATATTGTTACGGCTATTGTGATGTTTGAGAGGGTTGTGTACCTGCAGACCCCGAGGGGGTACTTGACCTAAATTTGTACGGAGATGTGCCTACGAAAAAATTTTTGCTTTACCCGGCTCTAGAATTTTGCCTTCAAATGATACCCGATACTAGAAAAAATTGGTGAGAAGGATACTCCAAAACACAAAATTTGGACGATCTAACGAAATTCCCCATTTTGACAGGTTTTGAAAACCGGCCCCAGAAAAATTGCCTTGTTTTGATACCCCGTTCTAGAAGAAATAGGCAATAACGATACCCTGAAAAACGGCACATCCCCGTCGGACAGATATACTAGGTACCCCTCCGGGTTACAGAGGCTCATGGAGCACGTGTCTTCAATCCTACTAAAATAATGTGAAGATTAGATGAAACTCTTAAAGACATATACTCTCTTGTTCACGGTAACTGAATCAAATGCACTTTGGTGACCTTTTTGGCAATGCACGTACAGCTGTCTTGTCGGCCTTTGTTTGAGATTAGCCAATCAGTGGCTCAAGTGTGATGTTCACGTGATACTCAAAAATGTTCTTTGTTTTGTTCTGTATAAGCAGGCCGGTTGAGTGTGCGACGAAACGCGCATTTGGTGAAATAATTTGGTATAATAGCGTCGTTGGTAAGTGATTAATCTACTTTCTTGCAGGTTTAATAGTTTTGTCCCTGTAACAGGTTTATCTTATATTTTGATGATTGTTCCGTTACTGTAGTTGATCGTGTTTCCCCGTAGGTTTCAAGTTTATTTTATCTCCATGGGTTTATAATGATGAGTCCGCTATTAAGGATGTTATAAAAATTATCTCATTTTTGTTACATTTATATTTTCCTCATCCAATTTTCTTGAAGAGTTCTTATTTCAGAGTTATTTGCTTACAATTCTGTGTGAATAATGTCTTGTGACATCACGTTTACAGGGATCCCTCATAACAATATTAGTCTCGCCAACAGATTGAGTAGAAAGCATCGTGCGATGCTGTAGTTTCGATTAATCAATAGAGAATTTTTTCCTTAAAAATTTGTCCAAAATCCTCTTGAAATTTCGTATAATTTTCATCTTGGAAAATTCACCTGCTGTTGATGAAGCTACCATTATTTTAAAAAAAATTTTGAAACATTTTTTCTGGCGTCGCAACGAAGTAACGTTGAATTTCTAAAAAGGTACATTAAATTCAGAATCGACATTCAAAATGGGCCTGAAGCAACCACAAATGACAAAATAGGCAGAGCATTGGCAGGTGATATTTTCCTGCTAAAAAACGTTTCCAGGATACCTGTGATCATCCAATCAATGCAAACAAGGGTGTACATATATACCTTTTGGCATTTTGTTGATTGATATGAAAACAAGAGAAAATCACTTTCAGTTGGTAAAACCATTGGCTTATTCGTATCTCCGTCTGTTTTGCAGCAAAACAAAATCTTCGTGTCATCTGAATAAAGACCTTCTGGAACACTGCCTTTAACTTCATTCTGGTTATCTGTGTTTTCATCATCCCAGATCACAAATCCTTCTGCCATGGAATCGGGACAACTGGGTCCTTTCTTGTAAATGCAATATTTGCCGGAAGGCCAGCTGTAAACATAGAGATTGTGTCAATAGTCATCAATATACTGAATGCCCCAGGAAAGTATACAGATTTTGTTGTAGCTTTTGTAGCTTTAATCAATGATTCATCAATTTCAGGACGTTTCTCGATATTTCACTTAAACATAGATACCTCATTTGTGTACACTGACAACATAAATATCAACCTTGAAAGCTCACATTTGCGTCCACCTCCAAACCAGAGGTTTTACCTTTTAGCCTCACTTCAAGCAAACAGAATATATTGTTCCAATATTCATAAACTTTTTTCAAATTTTGTCAGGGCTATCGTCCATTTTTTCAACGTTCTTTGCCCAGGCCAAAGACCTGGATTGTAGATGAACACAACTTTCAACTTTTAAGACTAATTTCTCTGCTCTCACTGCACCAATGCCGCAACAAACGAGTAGCTTGCGTGCAGTCTTTCTTTTGTGTAAACTGAAAGAACGAGAAAATAGAAATATTGCACATTAATGAGAATTTCTCGTATTTTCATGTGTTAATACATTTAATGTCAGCCATTCAGAGTCTGGTTAGAATTTTTTTTAACTGATGCACAATCATCTTACGTAGCGTCTTTGTTTTGATTTTGTCTGAAATAGAGGCAACAGTTTGATAGACCTTATTATTATGTTCAATGATTTCATTTTGCTGAGTCAGCCATACAATAAATCTCTTTTTGATGCACAGTCCTTCAACTTTCCGGCTCTTTCAGTTTTACAAAAGAAAGACTGCACGCACACTCAGGCTAACAAACTAAGTAGTCATGTTTAAGTTAACTATGGAGAAACATTTTGAAATTCATCAATCATCGATTAAAACTAGATTCTCATTGCTGAACCCAACCAAATCTGCATACGTATTTGTGGACATTTGGTATATTACAATCAAATGATGCCCCTAAGTGTCATTTGCATCAGATCAAACCATAGTGGAAATGTAGAATAGAGTTGACTTAAATTGCATCTATTCATCGATGTTTTGGAATTTTTTTATTCCGAGCTTGAAGATCCATAAAAGCGATAAGAAAGTTGATTGTGCAAAGCACAGTTTTTAAATGTGCAAAGCACAGTTTTTAAATTTTCAAATAGCAGCCGATTATTTTATTCAGGAGGTCTCATCAAAGTGTATCCATGTAGGTATCAATTTACCACATCCTAAAATATTTGCCGGTGTTATAGTAATTATCATAATAATCGACAATATTGTCCTTTCTACAGGGTGTCTCAAAAAAATTGTTCGACGTTTGATTAAATATTAAAAAATAAGGACAACATGAACAGGCTCATGGAAACATAACCCTGTTCCTAAGATTAATTTTATCACTGCAAAAAATCATTTTCTTGGCTAGAAAATGTTTCTAAATTCAAGAAATTTCAAGAAAAAATTTCTTAGATTTCTTATACACATCCTATTTCGAGAAAACGTTTCTTAACGACTTCAAATTGAATCTTGTCAAGAAATAAAATCTTAAATCAAGAAAACCATCGAAAGCAAATTCCTCCGATTCCAGTTCACCGCTTAAATCTAGATATTGCTTGAGATGGTGAAAAGGATGTGAAAAGAAGGTACGAGATAAATGTTGTTTTTTGATTGTGAATGAGAAAGCTCGATATTATTTTCTTGAAACAGGAAAAGGTTTCTTGGTGCCATTCAACTTCCATTGCAATATTGCAACCGAATGAAGCATAACATGAGTTAGCCATTTACAGTTTGCGACAGTGTTCAAGGGAGAAAATGGAAGATGCAATGTACAGGCAGTTTAATTTCACTGAACTAATGAAGCATATTTTCTCATAATGAGAAACATTTCAACCAACTAAGAAAACTTTTCTTGAAAAAACTTGCAGTAGAAGGAGGCAAAAATTGGTATGATTTACATTTTGCGAGATTATCAAAATAGTACCCATAACAAGAATAGGACTGGAATTCTGATGCAAGAAACTTTAATTTCAAACATTTCAAATTCATTAAAACCATGAAACATATATTCTCATTATAAGGAATATTGAAACCAAATCAAGAAAAATTTCCTTGAAATAACTTACAACAGAAAGAGGCAAAAAGTAGCCGTATGATTTACAATTTCTGAGATTAGGGAAATAATACCCAGAACAGGAATAGGACAGGAGTTTTGTTGCGAGAAACTTGCGCTCCAAATGTTTCAAGTTCATTGAAGCCATGAAGCATATTTTCTTATAATAAGAAATGCCGCAACCAAATCAAGAAAATTTTACTTGAAAAAAGTACAACGAAGGGTGACAAAAATTAGCCTAATGATTTACAATATGCGAAAATCGAAAATGATATCTAGAACAAGAATAAGAAAGGAATTTAGTTGCACAAAATTTTCATTTCAAACCTTTAAAGTTTATTAAAGCCATGAAACATTTTTTCTCATAGTAAGAAATATCATGCTGAAATCAAGAAAAAATTACTGGACTAAAGTTTGAAATTTTCATAACCATGGCAACACAATGATTTGCCAATCCGATTGCTCAATGAACAAAGGGTTGTACAGTTGGCGCGCTTTTCGTTTTTCTATTCATGCGAAACAAAAGGAAGGGAAGACCCGTTCGTCAAGTTCAACTCGAGATCGACTGTTTGGTTAATTGGTTTTGCAGAAGCGCCGTTTGCAGAGAACCTTCCATGATGAAGATCAGCTCAGCACCGTGCATTGAAAGTTAAGTATAAAACCCTACTCATCTTTATGTAAGAGATCCTGAGGCTCTCAAAATAAGTAGGCCTGAAGCAAAGGCCTCAAAGATACAAATGTCAACAGAAAGGCCTATCTACACGAAAATTTAGGCCATATAACTATGAACTGTGCTGTGTCTTGACAAGTTTACTCAAGAAATCTCTCTGTCTGGATAGAGGTGGAATTTTCATTTGTCTGAATTTGCTGGCCAGCATTCTGGCAGAGTGTTTCAGTCCTTGCTGACCAGCATTCTGGTCAAGCTTGTATGAGAACCCAACTCTTGAATTTTTGGGGATTCTTGCAGGAAACTGAAACACCAACTAACATCAGTCATTGAACAGACCTGCTATATGGCTGTAGGATGCAATCTAAAACTGAAAGCAAATTGCTGCACTACGTAATTATGTTGTCTTGATTTTCTGGGGCATGGACTTTGTTTAAGGGGTAAAATTGCAAACCAAAATTTGTATGAATTGTTTAATTGAGTAATCTCTCCATCTGGATGGAGGAGAACTTTTCATTTGTCTGAATTTGCTGGCCAGCATTCTGGTCAAGCTTGTATCAGATCCTGTCTCTTGATTTTTATTGGAATTTCTCACAGTATGCACCAAATGCATAATGTGTGCAAAATATGATTTGAAGTCTGAAACCAAAGTACTTCAGTGTGATTAACAACTTGATTGTGAGCTCCTAGGGCATTAAATTTTCTCATTTATTTCAAAATAGGGGTATAATCTGAAATCAACTTGGTTCTTTGTTTTTCTTTCAGCGCAGTGGTTTTTAGCTGAAAAAGAAAGCAATGAAGATGTAACAAAAAGAACCCTTGGAAATTATGCTGAACAAATTCATGTAAAAACATTGGTATGCCAATTAGTTAGACAGTTACCTGTAATCTGACAAACCTCATTAGTTACATATGGTCTGCAGGGGTAATACATTAGTGGGAAGGCCTTGTGGTAGAGAGGATTGCCTGTAGTAGAATGAACTGTATAATAAACAATGACAAATCAAGTAGCGTACAGATCCAACAATTATGGCTAGAGAAAGTTTGCAAACAAATGTTTATACACAATTTATCAACATCATATTTTGCTTCCCATTTTGCCCCATTTTAACATTGCAGACCCTTTTTTCGGAGGATGAGTAGGTCCAGGGCAGTATCAATATTTTATCTCATATTCTAGGTATTTCCTAAAGGGAACTACCTTTACAGCACTCTTCTTCCAAGTGATTTTCCCTGTTTCATAAGATAACTTCTCTTGATACAAATGCTTATTTCTTGTTTCAAGAAAAACATTCTCATTTCCAGAAAAGATTCTCTTATTCCAAGGATCTCTATATGTCTTGTGTCAAGAATAAATTTCTTACTATGAGAAAAAATTTCTTGAATGATATGATTCTTGATAAGAAAGAATTTCTTACCATTCTGACTATCCAGTTTTTCTCATTTCAAAAAATAATTTCTTGATTCAAGTACTAATTTCTTTTTTCACGAAAAGAATTCTTGTGTCCTCTAGGAAGATTTGCTCATTCCAAGAAAACTGATCTCAAAACAAGATTCCTATATCTCTTAGTTCAAGAATATAATTCTTACTATGAGAAAAACTTTCTCAACAAAATTTCTTGTTAAGAAAGAATTTCTTACTATTCTGACAATCCAGTTTTCCTCATTTCGAAAAATAATTTCTTGATTCAAGTATTAATTTCTTTTTTCAAGAAAAGAATTCTTGATTTCTCTAGAAAGATTTGCTCATTCCAAGAAAATTGATCTCAAAACAAGATTCCTATATCTCTTAATTCAAGAATATATTTCTTGCTATGAGAAAAATTTTCTTAGCAAAATTTCTTGTTAAGAAAGAATTTCTTACTATTCTGACAATCTGATTTTTCTTGTTTCAAAAAACCTTGTCTTAATTCAAGTATTAATTTCTCTTTTCAAGAAAAAGATTCTTTTTCCCTAAAGAAATATTTTCTCATTCCAAGAAAATTTATCTTTTTACAAGAATTTTTCTTGTCTTATTTCGAGAAAGAATTTCTTATCTTGAGAAAAACTTTCTTGACCCAATTTCTTGATAAGAAAGATTTTCTTACTATTCTGACAATCCAATTTTTCTCATTTCAAGAAAATTATTCTCAAATTAAGTTTTTTTTCTTATTTTGAGTAAGTGATTTTTTGCAGTGTAGAGACTAAAATCGTGCAAATCGGTTGAAAATTCACTGAGTTATGAGCTATCGAAGGTCGGAAATATGCGATAGCTGAAACCAGAGACCCCCCAGACTACTTGTATTGCAAAAAGCTCGAATACGGAGGTAAGAGAAGCTTATCCAAGGTTATACGGTAGCTCTCGTTGATATCAGAGCAAACCAAATAGGACTTCTAAAGTAAATTATTTCTTGCAATCATTCTGAAAATTTCCTAACATTGCGTAAGTCCAAAAACAATGGTTCAAAACGTAATCAATTCAGCACCTAGAGTTACTGAAAGCAATGAATAAATTTAAGACTTCACAGGGGTCTGGCCTAGATCGAATATCCAGCTTTTTCCTCAAGGTAGGAATGCCAATTTTAGCTCAGCTCCTAAGTCAGCTCTTTAACTTGTCCCTGTCTTTGGGCCTGTTCCCTGACTGTTGGAAGATAGCAAGGGTTGCACCAGTATTTAAGGATGGTCCTGCCGATGAAAGCTCTAACTATCGCCCAATTTCTGTTCTACCGGTTGTCTCTCGCCTTTTTGAGAAAATAATTTATGACCAGCTGTACCACTACCTAGATTCGAATAAACTCATTTTCGGTAAACAATCAGCTTACAGACAGTTGCATTCTGTTCTGTCGTGTTTGCTTAAGTGCACTAATGATTGGTACTTGAATTTAGAGGGGGGGGGTAAGTACACTGCAGTTACCTTTGTGGACCTCAAAAAGGCTTTTGACACGGTAAATCATGAAATATTATTGCAAAAACTTGAGCTTTACGGTATTCATAATAAAGAAATGAAATGGTTCTGCTCTTATTTAACTAATAGAAAGCAATGTTGTAAGGTAAATGGGAAGATTTCGAATATAGAATCTATAACCTGTGGAGTACCACAGGGGTCCTGTCTAGGGCCTCTGTTATTTATCATATATATCAATGACCTCCACCTACAGATGAAACATTGTGACGTTAACATGTATGCTGATGACACAAGCCTTATGTTTGCGTCGGATTCGGTTACGCATATTAACGACTGCGTCAATGATGACCTGAATAACCTTAAATCTTGGCTTCAAGGTAATAAATTGTCCCTGAATGTTGCTAAGACACATAGTCTTGTAGTCGGCAGGAGAAAGCGACTGAAAGATATAAATGATGATAGAGTAGCAAAGCCCTCTTTCGTAGTAGGCGAGGCGAATGTTTCCATAGTAGAAAATATCAAATACCTTGGGGTAATCGTTGATAAACATTTGAGCTGGGACGAACAAATTTCAGCAGTGACGAAAAAAGTTTCACGTGGTTTAGGGATGTTACGTTTTTCCAAAAAGTTTCTGCCCATTGTTACTGTACAAAAAATGTACAGAAGTTTGGTGGAACCATACTTCAGATACAGCTGCCCGGTATGGGGAGTTGCCGGCATCAATGCTATCAATAGGCTGCAAAAACTCCAAAATAGGGCGGCGAGAATCGTCACAAACAGTGCTTACGATGCTTCTGCCTTACCCATTATCAAAAAACTTGGTTGGCCCACCATCAATGAACTTATCGAATCAGAAACCTTGAAGATGGTGTACAAATCGGTAAACAACCAAGCTCCCATTTACCTTACAGAAATGTTTGTCAGGCTGTCCGATGCATGCAAGAGAGAACTTCGCAATACTAAAACAGATTTGGCCGTTCCTCGTCGCAAATCGGCTTTCGGCCAGAAATGCTTTTCATATAAGGGTGCTAAATTATGGAACGATCTTTCGGTTGAAGTAAAATCATCAAAATCTTATGAAATATTCAAAGAACGTATCAACAATGCCAACACCGAATGCTGATTCTCTCTTTCATGTTATAGTTAGCATCATTTTAATTTGATTATAAGAAAATTTTGTAAATAGGGTTTTTTTTAGTTATGTATGCTTTTGTTAGCTTTGTATTTATTTGCACGGCCCACTGTAAATCAGTCCTTTGACTGACGTGGCCACCGTGCCTAAACAATTTAAAATCAAATCAAATCAAATCGGCGAGAGACTGAATTTGTTTCCTCAAAGCATCCATATGCTTGACAGTTAGGTTATCAAAAACCTGTTTGAATCCCATTTGGTTCGCTCTGAAACAATTGAGAAATAACAGAAACGACGGCCTATGGGACTTTTACTAAAAATGCCATTTTGAGGCCTCTGGTTTCAGCTTTCGCACAAACTTGAACTTCAAAACCTTGCAACTCCATGCATTTTTATCGGATTTTCAAGATTCTTGTGTCAAAGATTAATGTAAAAGCTCAGAAAAAGGGTGACTTGACCAAAGGTCCATTCAGCGTATGGTTTTTTTAGTATTTAATCAAACGTCGAACAATTTTTTTGCGACACCCTGTAGTACAGAAAGTACTTTTCAGCCTCTTCTTTTAATCTTGTTTGTGTGGAGGTCAAAATCTTACAGGGGTGGTGGTTATCTCCCTGGATGACATGTGCTATGCATTGCTTCAGTTGTTTTATTGATTGGAATAGTATGATATGATATTATATAACATAACATAATGTGATACTATATGATACAATACGGTAAAATATGACATAATATAACATAATAGAATACAATACCGGAAGAAAAAACGTCCCGTGTTTGAAAAACCATTTTAGCCAAGGCATTGCATGAGCTTTTAGGGATTGTGTTTCTTATGGCAAAACAGTATTTTTTACCATTTTTTGGTAACTTCCAAAGCAATAATCTCTGGGCAGATCCAAAAGACTTCAATGGTCAGTCGGTCAGGACAGCTGGAAAAAGGTCCAAAACGCGTGATCACATCTCGGACGACGGACGTTCGAATTCTTTTCAAGTCTTTTTGAGGATTTGCATGACAAATAACTTATCAATGGAAAATGAGTCGGAAACTGAAGTTGTTGTCTTACATATTGCTCCGAAAAAGGATTTTTGAAATTGGTAAAGTTGACCAGTTACTTTTCCCTTTTTGAGATTCCTAAGAGCTCTTTTAGGCCATTTTCTGGAAGTTGTGTGAGACTAAATTCTTAAATCTTTCCAATGTTTGCTCAAGAATACTGACATGAAAATTACCAAAAACTACAAGAAATACTTATAGCTATTAGAACAATAAATTTTGATGATTATGGTGCCAGTAACTTTTTCACAATGATTTTTTGAAAAGGAGAAAATTTGTATATGATATGATATAGTATGATCTAATATAATATGATCTGATTTAATATAATATATAATATAAAGTGATAAAATATGGCATAACATAATACGATATGATATAAAAGTAGACAATAATAAATTTAACGCTAAAAACGCAAAGAAAAAACGTCCCTAATTACAATGGCAGGGATGGCACTAAAGGTCAAGCAGACCTTATCTCCATAATGGTCCCCATCAGATCAAGTTTGTTTTAGACAGATGAAGTTAATGAATTTGTCCTGGCTTAATATTGTGTATTTGCAATTTTTGGAGGTATCAAGATCTGAGCTCAGATACTGATAACGTGGAACTAAGTATTTCTGAAGGTCAGATCTCTATCATCAAAGACAGACTTTTTTAAAACGATGGCACCAGTTCCTCCAATTCCTTTTGATTGACGCAGGCATTCCAAGAATTTAGTAATTAGACGGAGGTAAATGTCAAACCAGTAATTCAAAAGAAACAATGCTGCAAAAGTTGTCCTGAAACTGGTCGGGCAAACTGTAGTCTTGTCTACGTGAGTGAGAGATGGTTTTTAAGAGCAGTCATGAGTTGATAGTGAAAGAAGAAGGGAATGTGTAAAGATGTTCCTGGTGAATTTTTTATTCACTATTTGGAAGCTGAGAGGTAATTGCTTCATTCAAGGCTTGATTTAAGGAGCACTGCAGTGCCTTCTGCTCGGTTTTTGAACAAAATGCGCTAAAAATGCACCAGACAGCTCTTTAGGTTTTCCCTTCTTCCCTCGTTTTAAACAAACAACTTCTCTATGTAAGCATCTATCGCATGCACAAGACAAGAGTTTCTCCTACTGGTTTCCGGGAAACTTTAGTTGCTTTGTTTGTTTTGAATTACTGGTTGAGAGAGCTTCCTTTTCTGCAATAACTAATCACTTTGAAATTCGATGTCAGTCAATGGCAAGTGAAGATATTGTGTTAAAATGCTACCTCTGTTATCTTAATCTAATTAGTCAATATTTTCAACAGGGAGCTTGCTTTTGGTGCAATGCAAACTTGAAGAAAATAAGAATGAAATCTTACTCATTGTCTCCAATGTCAGTATCTTTGATGCAAAAATCATGCCGAATACCATCTTCTGTGAAATTGCTAGCAAGATGAAAAATATCAGAGTGCTGATTTTCTGTTCCATCATCCTCGGTGTCATGGTAGCGATATCCTCGTTTCCATGTAAAGTCTTTCGAAGCTGGACAGCCATTGATTGTCTGAGGTAAGCCATATCTGCCCTTAGGCCACGTCACACCTGTATATTAGGTTAATGATTAACATTTCTTTCACGATATTTTGAGGATACGGGTCAATTCAAATTGTGATGCCCGCAAAATAAGCTGCTTTTTCACATAAAAAATTCACTTTAGATTTATCTTAGTTCACTTTAAAGATTTATTTTCCGGACCGACCAGCTGTGGAAGAATTTCAAGGACTAGAAAAACTTCTTCCTGCCACTATTAGTTTGGTATTCTGGACCGCTGAATGAACATGTCCTGAGAGTTTGGTCTTTCAGAAATGAAATGACGTTATTTCACAGTCATCGAGGCAGTGGTTCTCTTTTTATTAAGGTTTAGCAGGTAGGGTAATGTTGGCCTACTGAGAATTCAGCAATAACTCAAATTCAATGAAGCCTTGAATTGCTTAAATTTTTGCACTTGCATTAATCCTGCCACGTTGTTTTGTGTCTAAAATGTGAAAAAAGCTTTGCTGTTACGGTGGTTGCCGTCTTGCAACCAGTAAATGGGAGTAAACAAACTGCCAATTATTTATTCTATCTTTGCTATCAAATTCAATCATTGCCTGCCAAGCGGGAACGATGGTGGATCATTGCATGAGGATGGTCGTTTAATTTTTGTCGCAGGAACGGAATTGCTTGCGATGAAAGGCAAAGATTGGCATTTTATCAGATAGAAAACAGTTGCGAAATAATGAATTTGACTTGCTCATTCACGAAAGCCTTTTGATTTTACGAGATCGACCTGCATTCAATTCCCAGCAGTCCTCTATCCCTTTAGTTCTTTTTTGATGTGCCTTATTTTGTACACTTGGGACTCAGGCCCCGGGTTCCCTCTCGCGTAGGAAATGTAACGCTCGCTTGTTTACCTCTATTTACTTGTTTGTCTTAGGATATAAATTACCGTGTAACGACTAATTATTTGCTGAAGATGAACCAAGTATGGTTCGAAACGTACTGATTATGTCTTATACTTAATTTTCGTAATTTCTTAATTTACCATGGATTTGTCGATTTAACTGGATTGTCTCAATTTAACTGGATTTGTCAAACATGTCTTCTGATTCCAACTGATTAATAATGATGATTAAAAAATTCACAATGATTGTCGTCGCTTGCCTCATCCTGAGAGTTGCGAAATAGAGTTCCATTGATTTTTTCATTAATATACATATTCATATCGCTAACAATGCACCAGGTATGGTTAAGATTGTGCACGAAAGTTGCTTCTGTATATGGGCGCTAGCTTGTACAATGAACTATCTTTAGACATATATGTCGGATTGAGATACGCAAGCAATTTGTTAGAACCTGATGCAGTTAACATTACCATATATTCCGGTACGGAATGGGCCATTTTTGGGTTGCTTTTTTCAGGTAGAAAGTAAATTTTGGGGTGTCATTTTTGATAAAATCACAAATAGACATAAATTTAGGGGTGTCAAGGTAACTCTTTAGGATGTTGACTTTGATCAAATGTCACATACCTGGTCAAGATTTTGGATTGTTGTTACGATTTTAGGATATATATTTTGCCAGCCACTCGGTCTGTAAACTTTGGGGTGTCGATTTCGCAAAAAAATTTTATACATTTTAGGGTGTCATTTCGGATGACAAAATGGCACGCCCCCATCATCCGCCTAGTAAAGTTACAATACACTTCCAATACACTTACAGAATGTTATAAGTTAGTTATAGAATGAGTTCTTCTTCCTGGAAGCAAGCACATTGCGTACCTCAGATATCAAGGGTTTTCCTCATTGCTGTTCCTAATAAGGCAGACATTTGTAAGCTTGAATTTATCCAAGGAAGTCCAATATTCTCGAATATTCTTCAAGCTTCCTTATTGTACAACCAAGGGCTCCAACCACAACTTGCACTACCCAGGCCTATTTTATAGACCAGTATATATGAATTAGATTTGATTTAAAATGAAAGAAGTTTCCATTATTATTATTGTGGAAATGGGTCAGTTTGGCTTGAACTGACAAAGAACTGCGACAAATGGGAACTTTTCTGGGGAAATCTTGGCAATTAGACGTGCTTAGTTTTCAGAAAATAGAGGATTGCGCTAAAGATGGCGGCGAGAATTTTTTTCCGAGATGCATTGCATTCTAATTACTAGAAATAGCTATCGCTAACTAATGCCCACGCTTCATCGCTTCAGTGGAAGCCTGAAACACATTAAGAAAACATTGTAACGGCTGCTAGAAACTTTGTTTTGAAATTTTTCACGAGACCACAGAATGACGAGACCACAGACCGCGAAAAATACTCTTACATGGTGGAAGACCAAGCTCCT
Source organism: Aurelia sp. 3 sensu Dawson et al. (2005) (assembly GCA_964020215.1). Taxonomy (NCBI): domain Eukaryota; kingdom Metazoa; phylum Cnidaria; class Scyphozoa; order Semaeostomeae; family Ulmaridae; genus Aurelia; species Aurelia sp. 3 sensu Dawson et al. (2005). Next base: position 11,557,389 of record OZ026577.1, read on the forward strand.
CGATTGATTCAACAGGGGAAATACCAATACCTAGAATTTTGGTTTGGCCACACTTAACCTACCTGCTCAATTTGAAGCCAGAACACTGGCTTTGCCCTTGCATACCCAGGCAGACTTCCCGCCAGGGTTCTCTCTTTGAAGATAAACAAATCCCCAATCCAAATGTCCAAGCCATTTACTCTTTAATAATTTCTAAGCAACGGAATCTTGAACTGTCTGGCAATTCAAGAAAACGGAAGTTTTGTGAAAACCCAGACAAATGCTTGTTTGTTGACCAGTACAATATCGATTGTCATGAAATCGATTGTCATTGAGCTCCGGATATCATGAAAACATTAGAACAAAGACCTGAATTGTTTTACGTCATAATACAAGTGGTGGAAAATTTTGCTGACGCATTTTCGTACTGATCTCTCAAACAGGCTTACCTTCCCGCGGCAGACTACAAACCCACACGGAATCGCTATCGCGATTCCGCGTGGGCAACAAATCTTTAACGATTTTATAGGAATTCGATTAAAGAACGCAGTGCATCTCCGTAAAAAATTCCTCGCCGCCATCTTTAACGCAATCGTCTATTGGGCAGCAGATGCTACTTCTGTGAAGCAAAGCCTGTCCCCTACAAAGGTGCGAATTTGCCTGCACGAGGTACCTGAAAGTATAATCAAAGAACCCTTGGGGGGACTCATGGAGCCAAGGCACAATTTAGAGATGACATTCATCTTCCGCTTAAAAATTGACAAACTGCAAAAATGAAATTTCAATCGTAATAGAAACTCTAGCTAGGCTTTATTTTACTCATGCCTTATCATTTGTCTCAGTAAATGGAGGGGAAAATTGTCTGTTTCAGAAATCAAAATACAAACTCAAAATGAAAGGTGTCTCATTTCCTAAAGGTCCAAACCCTGATATTGCAATTGAAATTAATATTTTTATCGTAAAGTGGTTCATTAGCCTAATTACAGTAAAACACCGCAAACAAGAACATAGCAAATTAAGAACCTGCAGACTGATTTTGTGGAAAAAGACACCCAAAGCCAAAAACAGACTGATTTACTTCAATGTTCTTATGAGATTGTACACTTAATTAAGAAATTTCGTAACTGAACACGAGCAAACAGTTTTCAGGGATACGCAAATTGTTTTATCAAGCTGTATGATATAAACTGATTTGTCAGCAACAAAAATTTCATACTCCCTAATATTTAAATGCAGTCATTATACTATCAAGTCTATTTAACACATGTATACTGTATACTGTAACGATATATTCATCATAGTCACAAGTCTCCCTGCGATAAGAACCACACACTGAGAATGTCATAAGTACCTATTTTATAAGAATCTAGTCAGTCTGTTTTTTAGAAAAGTATGTTCTTGTTTGCGGGGTTTTACTGTAGTCGATGGAGAGTCCAACTGCACTCGTATATATTGGAAAGAATGTGTGTTTCTATTGCCTTTTGCAGCAATTGACGCCATCATTTCAAAAGAAGCAGGCGCCGAGGGAGAGGAGCATTCTTAGCTGCGGCATGGTCTGTTAACCAGATCCTTGTCTGCTAGGACCTTAGAACTTAGGACGATAGGAGCACGACTCATACTGACCAGACCTACTAGGAATTTCTATTTGTCGCTACGGTAAACGCTTTATTAAGCCCCCGGGAGGCTTATTTAATTTCAGACACTTCAGAGGGTGGGCTTAATAGGGAGGGGAGCTTATTCACAAAATCCTATGACAGTCTATAATTCAGCTGAAATTCTGAACTAAAAATGTTATTTTAGACTGGGATTTACCAATGGTCTGGCTAATATGGGTCCTGGTCCTATGATCCTAGGGTCCTAGGTCCTAGCAGACCAGGGTCTGGCTAATAGATCATGCCCTTAGCTGCTTAAATGTCATCAGTCTGTATGTTGACTCCATCAATGCCCAATTTATGGTCCCATTGCTCCCAAAAAGACTCTTTGAGCCACTCTTTGTGCCATGACAAACACACCGGACGACGGACATCATTCGCTCCTATACCATAGACTCCATGAGTCAAAAACTGAATGCAAATTGTGAAGAAACAAGCAGAGACAGTTCCTTACCTTACCAAACGTTATGTTGTTCTAGCAACAAAACTGGACCTCAACAGCAATCATTCGACTAACGTTTTCGATCACAACCAGGGTCCCTGCGGTATCTGACCTTTGCTGATCTCTCGCCAGGGCACGTATCCTAATTCAAACTTGAAACGACTTACGAAAACAATTAACACACTCATATAAGAAACTAGTATATCAAGAACCAGCAACGAGAAATCTTTAATTTGACTCTCATTTTATAAGAAGCAGTCCATTTTATTAGTTGTAAACGAGTCCAGGCTGATTTGCAACATGCCAATTCCGGCATTCCCAACACATCCTTAAAATTCTACAAGATTATAATTTTGTTACCGTTGGTATCATATACTCCTCCAGGGACACGGGCAGCATCAATATCAGCATCGTTATGACCAATGCCAGACTCAGCATCGTCTTGGTCACCTGAGCCACCGTCGTCATTTGGGACAACATTTGATGAGACTGTCACAATATTTGGAAGAGTCAACTAAAAAAGAACCATAATATATCTGTTGAGATGTTGAATTATCAGGAAAAATTGAGAAAGTTAAAACTTACAGCAGCCGGGAAGGTAGCTGTCGAATGTTTTTGAAATGCTACTTAAAAAAGGAAAAAGCCAAAGCAATCCATAATTTGCTTAAAATCAGGGTCATTTTTCACTTGTTACGGTGGTCCAATGGTTTTGACGCCTGACGCTGAAAGCAGGAGATGTGGGTTCGTTTCTCAGCCGTTGCATTTCATGATAATTTAAAATGTTTCTGCTTGCACCGAAGAAGGATAAATCAAAAACCCTTGTTACTCGCTACCTGTTGAATATTGTTGAGATGTTGTACCTTTATAGAAGAAAGCCGCTTTCCCACTAGGCGGATTTTTCCGCACGCAGCGGAGCGGCTGTTCTATTTGCATTGTTTATTTCTAACAATGGTCACTTCTAGTCTGGGAGTTATGGTTGATCAATACTGGGAGTCGGGGACAATATCTGGGAGTCGGGGACAATATCTGGGAGTTATGGTTGATCAATACTTGAACTGGAAAGAACAAATTACTGCCATCAAGAAAAAAGTTTCTAGAGAAATAGGGATGTTGAAATACTCCAAAAGATATCTCCCTCTTCTTACAATACAAAGCATGTATAAAAGTCTTGTAGAACCATATTTCAGATATTGCTGCCCTGTATCGGGAAGCTGTGGCTCCACAGCAATAAACGAACTACAAAAACTTCAAAATCGGCTGCAAGAATAGTTACTAACAGTAGATATGATGCTTCTGCAAAGCCTATCATCAAGAAACTTGGATGGCACACTGTTAGTGAAATTATTCAAATGGAGACTTTGAGTATGGTATACAAATCTATCAATGATCTGGCTCCCACTTACCTTACAGAAATGTTCTCAAGACTCTCGGATACATGTAAGAGAGAATTACGCAATACTAGATCTGATTTAGAAATTCCCATGCGAAAATCTGCAAATGGCCAAAAATGCTTCTCATATAAAGGTGCGACAATGTGGAATCGCCTCAGCCTAGAATCAAAATTGTCCCCGACTTTGAAAACTTTCAAAAAAAGCATAGCAAACCATGCATTTAGCTAATTCTCTCTTATACCATACCTACATCATACCTGCAATTTTTATATACTTTGTTAATACCTGTTTTATTTTGGATTTACATGTAAATTTAGATAGTTCCTTTTCGTTTGTAAGTATTTTTTAACAGGGTACATTGTAAAACAGTACAACTGAATGTTTTACCCTGTATAAATATTATAAAATCAAATCAAAATCAATCAAATCATAGTCGCTCCGCTACGCGCGTATTTAAAAATCGGATTGACTTAACTTTTCTGCCGCGTCCTATGGCGCCAACCAATCATATCGCTCGAAAGCTCCGACACATGATTTCAGTCAGTGTCTAGGCCTATCGTTATTTGCGTTTTCGCACATTTTTAGTCCAGTGGAAATTGAAAATCTTTTTCCACGCGTGCATTGTTTTAGAAACAACAGCCGCTCCGCTGCGCGCGGAAATATCCGCCTAGTGGAAAACCGGCTTAATGCTTCGCAGCTAAGTAGACTCACAATGGCCAATTGTTTGTTTTCATTGCGCTTCTCTTCCCAAAATGTATTGACTGTGAATTTAAGTTTCAATGGCAAATAAATCATGGACCAGAATCAAATTTGAAATTCCCCATACAAACCCTTTACAAGCACTTTCCTGATTTGAGATCAATGACTTTACCAACCAGTAATTTCAATATCTAAGCTAGCATTTGTCTGATAGATTAATATTCCGGCTCTGAATATCACCTGCATACTTCTTATTCCATAAGGCCTTCGACAGGTCCCTCCCCCCAAACTTTTAAACTTGTTTCCTCATCCGGCGTATCGGGTGCAACATATTTCAAATGAAGGTATATTTCAATGAGGCTCTCGACTCTCACGTACCTTTCCAAAGTGGATCTCTTCAGCACTCCTTTGAAACATGTCTCCCCCTTTAGACTGAACACTTGCCACCTGCTTGTGTGATTGCAACAAACTCTCTGAATCACCGATCGGATCAGAGATTCTCTTATGCCTTGATAAGCTTCTATCGGCATTCGTTATATACCTCCAAAAGCCAATGATCGTAGCACCAAAGCTGCCTGTGAAAGCAAGATATATTGGTAATGATTAAGACATCACAAGTAACTAAAGCTAGCAATGACGATAGCCATAGAGTGCTTACTATTACAGTTTACTATAGTCAACATGTCATTCACAGTGAAAAAGTGTACATACCTTGAATAGGCTTTGGCAGCACAAGAAGGAAGGTAAGCAGAAATATATTTGATGTAATGAAAATCTTCATGACGGCTTGAGATCGTCTTTAGTGTTGCAACAAATCCTCCAGTGAGGTAACATCCTAATTATGAAATAAATGGCAGAATCAGTGAGAGTTAGAGCAACTGAATGCACCTTGGGGTCCCAAAAGGCATGAAGATTTCGTTGCATCCGCGTATTCAAATTGAGCTTTAACCAATGGCCATTCTCATTACAGATATTTTTCTTCATAGTGCCCCAAAACAATTGTTCCTTGTCTGTGTGGTGGAGGTGGAGGAGCTGTAGGCTGAAATCTCTTGGTTTTTACACAGTTGCCAGTTGCATAGGTCAGGCTTCAACTCTGAGTTTGAGACCTCCTATGAGTCAGTCTGACAAGTGATGTCTAATTTATGGCAGAGAAAAGGCAAAATTGGTGCAATGTAAGTAAGTTTTGAAAGAAAGTATTCTATCGTCGCATTAAAATATTTGCTATAAATTCCCTAAAGGGTTAGCTGTGTTGTCAATTCATAAGAAAGCACTTTCTACCATTTTAAACTGTAGTGAAAATTCTAATACGATACAAGAGGCCATTCTTCGAAGACTTACTTTCTTTTTACATTGCTTGAGAACCACAGAAGTGCTGTTTTTGAAGGAACCACTAATTTTGCCTTTCCCTGCCGTAAAGCAGCAACAACGTGTCAGATTGACTCAAGCAAGGTCTTAAACTCTAAGCTGAAGCTTGGCCTATGTAAAAACTGCGTAAAAACCGAGATAACTGAATCTACAACTATTTCACAGTAGCCACACAAATGGGCCACAATTTTTTGGGGCCACCCTGCATAGTTAACTTAAAGGGAGTACAAAGACCAGCATGCTTTGCGCGAAGTAGGCGACTTGCTCTCCACAGCTTCCCGAATAACTGACTGTACGAAATTTATATAAACAAAAACAAACGATCGCAAAGGCTGCTGGTCTTTGTTCTCCCTTTAAATATAGATACCTCGTTAGTTGGTATTGGTGCTTTTAGAGCAAAAATATTAAGGTCAAATTCATTCAAATATAAGCTCAAATTTTGCGTACACCTTAAAACAACGGCCTTGGCGTTTCAGCCTATGCAATTTCCTTGGGTACAACAGTCAAATAAACGGTATTCACAATAAAATTTGAACAATGTTACATCATCTAATATTTTTTCTTTCCATTGGGCACAGTCTTAATGTTTCTTTAATTTCTGTTGTAATTTTGATGTGCTTCAAGAATCTACTCAGGTCAAAAGGCTATGGTTCTTGATTGAACATGGTCGCAAATGTTAGCTTTCAAGACTAATATTTCGACTCTAAAACATCAATTTCACAAACGAGGTTGTGAAAATCTATTTTTTGCTAATGGTTTAATCAAATACAAGTTGAAATGAAACATGTTTAAGCTAACTATCAAGGAGTATTTTTAGAGTGATTAGCCATTGATTGAAGTTAATTCACATCACTGGACCCAATCAAATCTGCAGCATTTTTGGGACATTTGCTTGCAGGTGGATTACTTATTGTGAGCTGCTGATTTGAGTTGCAAGTCACTTAAACCATTCGGTCTATAAAGAAAGTGCAGAGAAGAGCAGTCCACTTTGTATCAATTTTCAAAGAAAGTGAACCTGTTTTGTCTGACTGCCCAGCTGAAAATGCTGGACATACCAACAGTAAATGAGAGAACTGAACAAGTTTTTCTAACGTTATTCAAAGAGAATAGGAGATGGCAAACCATACATTTACTGTGGAGCTTCCAAACTATATTTCGAAGCACACAGCAAGCACAAGACGAACTTTTGATCCACTTCTTTGTAAGATTTCATAGAAACAATTTCTTATTGAGAACTAAAAGACTGGGCTGCGCATTCAAGCAATGGTTAGTTTAGAACTGTAAAAATTCAACTGCTTTATTATTGATTTTATTTTGTACTTTTGTGATCTAAGTTTCATGAAGATTTATTTTCAATTCTTATTGTTTTGCAGACCTCTTTGTGTCAATGTTTCATTCAGTTTGCCTTAATCAACAATCTATCCTGGGTACAATTCCATTTATTTACAATACAATAAAATACAATACAAACAATACAATACAATACAATGCAATACAATACTAGAATTAAGAATTAACTACATAAGAAGGTTGCAGAATAACTAAACTAAAACAAAGGGAATGACATTACATGATTGCATCTAGGACGAACTAATTAAGGAGGAGCTCTCTAAAAGGGTAAACTAGCCGAGAGAGCCCCCCCCCCCCCTAGCAAGGGAACTAGAGCTTTATAAAAAAAAACACAAACCAGATGAACCTCAACGATTTTCAAATTAGACACATGAGTCAATGAATTGGGTTTTTACTTTAGAGTAAAATTTGAAATAGAACCAGCAACACCTCTGAAAATTGGAAGAGTATTCCCCAATTTAGAGCCAAATGCTGAACTGTTTTCAGTTCATAAAGGACATTATTCCTTTTTAGAGAAAGCAGTTCATCACCTCTTGTGGCCAGACGAGTTCCAAAGCCATCGGTAGAAGAGTTTGGAGTGAAATAACTATGAAAGTAGATTGGTGACAATTTATTGATAGCTATAAAAGCAAATGTTAGAACATCTAAGTCGATCTTTTCTTCAAGTTTTGATATCATTAATGAATGAAGAAAAGGTGCAAATGGAGCAGTGAATGGTTGAAATGTTATGCATCTTAGGCATTTTTGGAGAGAAGAAATAATGGATCAAGGTTGGTGGTAAAGGTACCCCAGACACAATAATTAAGAAAAGATTAAGAAAGTGAAATGTACTAACAGACAAGGGTAGGCTATGGAAATGATGTCTGATGTTTGGTAAAATGTCCACTTGCTCTGGAAAGTTTTATAGGAAGTTCGCTAACAGTGGGGGAAATTATGGGGATGGGGGGGCGGCAACTGCCCTCCCCCAATTCAACAAGACTCGGAAGTTTTCCGTAGCAGTCGGAAGTTTCGAAGGTGGGATTGAAACTGCAATGAAGAATCAGTCACCCTTGGGAAGGAAAGAGTTTCTATTTTGAATGAGCAAGCAAATGCTCACGGTCTATCTGCAGCATATTTTAAAATTTTTATGTACTAACAGTCCTTTCAAAAACCAGAAGAAAGTGGTTAGGTATAGGTTAGGTAACGTATTGATATTTCCGAGAGGTGTTGGAGCGTGATTGGGAGAGGCGTCCTAAGCCAATGTAAACGTTGGAGTTTTCAAATTGTTCCTTAGAACGCAAACTGCAAGACGAACGATCCAAGAATTGTCAAACTTACCATGTCTATGTTTGGGGCAGGCAATAATTGGATAGCGAGAAGCGTTCTAAGACAAAGTAGAGGTTCTTTACCCAAATTTGTTTGAGAAGTAGCTACTAATACTCGTCAAATATTCACGTTTGTCACTGACAGATAAGGGATCCAAGTGGTGTTCTTAGCGAAAGTAAATTGTGTTTGCTCATGCTCAAAGAATATCATGGGGCTGCTACTCTGCAAAAATTGTTACAAAATTGTCAAAATCCAAATTCAATACCGGTAAACATTGGGTCGTGAGATGCATTCTAGGAAAAAGTAGAGGGCGTGTAAAGGTATTCGACTTATCCTCATGGTATATTTTTGTCTTTTTTTTTATCAACTTTTACTGAATACAGAAATATGTGAAATCTGATATACCTATTCCGAAGCACATTTAAGGACCCTTTATACGTCAGGTCTTCCAGCAAAATAGCAGAAGCATTTTTCCCGACTCGGAAAATTGATGGCCCTTGCCCCCCCCCCCCCACTCAAAAGGCTGAATTTCCGCCACTGTTCGCTAATGTAGTATTTCCAGAAGAAATGTTCATCATCAAGAAGACCCAAGAATTTAACGTAGCTACTTGCTTGCGAAATCTAAGGTTTATCTTGTCTCGCAGCTTCTTTATAGGTAAATGGAAGAAATTTGCATTCAATGCTTAGTGCAAGTTTGTTAGTTTGTAACAATCCAATCCATGTGGCTTTGCAAAGTATTTTAATGGATGCAGATATACTTTCCTATCCTGGTTCTAAGATAGACTTGTTCATTGCTTTGATTTCTTAGGTTCTTAAGCAAGTTAGTTGAGCAGTTAAGCACCTTAGGCCAAAAATCTACACGCTGCTGCAATCCGTCTGTTCTTTTTGCATTACACCAATACGCAAGTCAGTTAAGTCATCCCTTTGGCAACGCAAAGCATATAAGATCTCAGCGTGAAAGTTAATGAGCGAGAAGTTTGAAACTAAATCTGACTGGATTCACAATATAAACGTTCGATTCGAAAAATGGCTTGAGAATGAGCTTAGAATGTTTCAGTAGCCTCTTGCAAAATTCTGAATATCGGAAGGGAATCTACGTATTTAAATGGAATCAGAACAAGGAGGGTTCCTCCATAGTTATCACGAAAATTTTGCAGCGTAATTGCCTGAGGGTTTCATAAGTATAGGATTTAGGAAGACATTTCATCGATCGTATCACATGGCTTGTAATAGAATGTTCTAGCAACATAAACAGAGGATAATACAAGTCCGCAGATGTTCGGAGAGGATTAGGTACGCAGTGCTCCAAATTCTTCAAGCTCAGTATAATTAGATTTGGAAGGAAAGTACTAAATCAGACGAAACCTGAATGACAACTTGCTGAAAACATGGCTGCCATTCCACACGGTTCAACAAGCACTTGAACAAAATGCTTTCTTACCTGGCCAAGCAAACTTCAGTTCCATCCATCAACAAAACTTGAATAGAAGTACATAAAAATATAGGCAGGTAAATATGAAAGAATTTGATATTAATTTCATACCTTTTTGATAGATTTATCCATTCACCATTTTGTTATTTACGTAAAATCTCCTCATTAACGATTCAAGATTCGGTGAGGGAAAGCAAAATCGATCATTTGCGGGTACCTGACCCTAGATCGTTAACGCTGCTCAGGACGCCAAGAGATTGCGACTGACTGGTCTTTTTGCAGGACGGTGGCCTATCGAGTGAGGAAAAGGGGTTTCTTGCACATGCAATTGTATGGCTGGTCAAATACAGTACAGTTCCTTGTAACTTAACATCCCCGAATGAAATAACAAACTCGTCATAATAAATCCATGAAGGCAACATTAGACATTGAAGTCCATGGAAAGAGAAATGTCTTATCCCGTAAAGAAATATCAGCCAAAATAAACATGTAACTAGGGAGGGAATTGTTAAATCCAGCAAGAGAGACAAAGAACTAACTTGAAACCGGAAAGGAGAGAAAATAAACAACATTTAATGACATATCTGCAGAAGTTCGCATTGGCTCAACAGGTTGATAAGGACTCTCACTCTTTGGATATATAGTTAACGATTAAGCATTAGTCGACGATGGCAAATCAAAATGAAGATGCTGCAAAGTATCATCATCCTTACATGAAAAGGATGGTTTCACTTTTATTTTAAGACAGCTGCCTGCATTATCCTGCCATTTGAAAAACTCATTTGATTATGCAAGAATCCCATGAGATCGATTGAAAACAACTCAGATGATCAAACAAATACAAACTTCAAAACAACAGTACTGTGCCATGGACCAACATTGTCATATTTACTAATTGCGAAGGTTTGCTTCTGTTTAAAGGAAACTGCGTAGAAAAAAAATGCTGCCATTTGAAAAGCAGTTGGTATGCAGAGATCCTATGGCTACTCAATGGTCCTCCTATTCTCGAGCAATATAGCCTACGCTAGGTTTCCTATATTTCTTGCAAGAGTTGACACTGTTTCTTCCCAACTCTTGCGAATTCCTCGGGGTGGGGGGATACATGACTTGAGGATGGAAAGGGGGTCTGCCGTCCGGTTTTCAAAAAAGTACTCTCTTTTTAACTACCGAAACTTGCTGTCGTACCCACTCTTATGATGAATTTTGGCGGAAAACGACCCATTTTGGCTATTTTGTTCGAATTTCTGGATAGCCCACCCATGCTTATGGAAAATTTGCCAAAAAAGGGACCCTTGTTTATCCTTGTTTAGAGAATTTTGGGTACAAAAACACCAAACCATATGGGCGGCACATATCCGTACCCTCAACATGCTATATACATGCACAACTGTATCGGCGTAGGGCCATCAGGGTCATGATCAAGTAGGCAGGGTAACGGCTGCCCGTAATCCGAGTGGAGCTTGGTGGATTCCTTGTTAATAGGTCTGTCGGTCTGAAGTGGTGCCTAGGCACCTGTAAGATGCTGTCCAACCGAAAAGATGGCTATGTATTAGGGATTAATTTCCCGTTACGAATAGTCACTGCTATACCTGTAGCAGCGGTAGTTCTTCGGTACAGAAGGGCGAGTAGCCGTTTGAGCTGGACACTCGGTTGACCGGGGAAGCGTGGCTCAAAAGATCGAACCTTGCATGTGTGCATAACTCGATCAAAATGGTAATAGCCTCGTCACTGCGTCGTCCCTAACAAGCCCACTTAGTTGGTGCATAAAGGACGGCGTAGTGCCTATTCAATAGCTCTGCCTAAGGTAGCGCGAATTCAAACGACTTCTTAGGAATCGGTTTCATTTTTTCTCTGACTTAAGGAAAATTTGCACTAGTAATGTGTAATCCTTACGACTTCCGGGGAGTTCTTACGAACAGAAGAAGTATTGTCTTAAAGAAGAACAGTGCTGTACGACACGAGTAAAAAACCCGCCCGGTGTTTGAAAGGCTGTCCGTCCCCGGAATATCAACGATTCATTTGATAACAATATTGAGAGCATTGAAAGTATTGAGAGCAACAATATTGAAAACTGTCTTGTTTCAATTTGATGTCTTCAACTAGGTCAAGTAGTTTACTTGGCTTTAATCGTTCATCCCCCCCCCCCTGGGTTATGGGAGATTTCCTGCAGAAAACCCCTTTCAAAAACCTGTGAAGACGGCTGAAGCATCTCAAACCTCGGGGCACGACACTGCGCTGGTACTTTTTTCCTTTAAAAAGAGAGGGCATTTACTAAAAACAGAAAAGGAGCTTCTTTGTTTATTGCAAAGTCTTGGGGGCAAGAAGAGCAAAAAATGTGCAGTCTCAAAAATGGCTAGCCATTTTTGAGTGTAACATGTTTATATTTGCATTGAGATCTTACACGAATGGTGACCCTTGTAAGGCAAAGTTTTGAATCAAAATGAAAAATTAAAAGTGACACTAGAGTTGAATCATCGTAGAGATTTTCTTAGATAATTTTGGTAAAGCTTCTCCTCTTCCCACCTTCTTATCATTTTTATTTCTAAGCATAGAGTTGTAGTTCATATTCTTATAATATGATATTCTTATAACAGTTTATATCAATATAGTATAATATAACATTCTAAATTTGTCATTATTTTCATGTTAATGTTTTATGTTAAAGCCGTGGGGAATATGTATTCTAACTCTACAAGTTCATATATGCATTGAGATCTTACTCGAATGGTAACCCTTGGAGGGTAAACTTTTGAATCAAAGAGAAAAACTGAAGTGACACAAGAGTTCATTTAATCATCATAGAGATTTTCTTTGATACTTCTAGTAAAGCTTCTCCTCCCCCCACCTTTTCATCAATTTTATTTCTTAGCGTAGATTTGTAGTTTTTATTCTTGTAATATGATATTCTTATAATAGTTTACGTTCTTACAATATAACAATATGGTATGATATTCTACCGGGTGTCCCCAAAAAAAGTATCCGGATTTGGTCGACCCTAGTGATAAGAATATAGCGTGAATCAATCCGAAATGATTTTCAAAACATACCTTGATAGCCAACTTGAACATAGATACCTCGTTTGTTGAGTTCGGTGCACTGAGAGTGAAGATATCAATCTTCAAAGGACAAATTTGCCTCCACCTCCAAACCAGAGCTTTGGCGCTTTGGCCTAAGCAAATTCTTGAAGCTCTGTGAATGAAATCAACAAAATTTGAAGACGGCACAACAGATGTGTTTTCCATAATACAGTTCATGTGAGACCTATCGTCAAGGGAGCCCCGAAATCAGCTTCATTCATCTCAATATCGACAATTTATTTAACACTTACTATTTACCGGTGAAGTACTCCCTTGAGCATCAACACACTTTTGACATCGTCGAATCATTCCTTGAAAAGAATTTGTTATCAGACCTCTCGAGATCAGGTTGATCATCACGTATCTTCGAAGCTGATTTCCCGGGTGGGTCATCATGAAGAGAGGAGATATCTTTTGGCCCCCAAAAGATCTCCAGACCTTCCTGTCGTGGCCCCCGAGAGATCTAATAAGCAATTCTTTTCAAGGAATGATTCGACGATTTCAAAAGTGTATTGATGCTCAATCACCGGTGAATAGTATTTGTAAAATAAATCGTCGATATTGAGATGAATGAAGCTGATTTCGGAGCTCCCTTGACAATAGGTCTCACATAAACTGTATTTTGTAAAACACATCTGTTGTGCCGTCCTCAGATTTGGTTGATTTTATTTACAGAGCTTCAAGAATTCGCTTAGGCCAAAGCGCCAAAGCTCTGGTTTGGAGGTGGAGGCAAATTTGTCCTTTGAAGATTGATATCTTCACTCTCAGTGCACCGAATTCAACAAACGAGGTATCTATGTTCAAGTTGGCTATCGAGGTGTGTTTTGAAAATCATTTCGGTTTGATTCACGCTATATTCTTATCGCTAGGGTCGACCAAATCCGGATACTTTTTTTTGGGACACCCGGTATTTATGTAATTATTTTCATGTTAATGTTTTATGTTAAAGCCATATGGAGAAATGTATTCTTTCTCTCCTTGTGGTAATGTCTTTTAACTAATTTGCTTTTTCTGTTGTTGTAGAATTTTAGATTGATTGGAAAAAGATCCTAATATGCAATTCATAACAGTGGCATGGTAGCTGGGGGGTTCAGGGGGCACGTGCTCCACAGCGACGTGCGAAAATGGTGCGCCGAAGGCGCTCAGCTTTTTGGGAGGGGACGCCAAGTGCTCAAAACCTCGATTCACAGTAAATCATGCTCGAATGTACATATGCGACAAAAACAAGTATGGGAGATATTTTTGTCTCAAATTTAGAATTCAAGCATTGAAGATGTTTTCATGCAATCAGAAACTGAACTGTTCGATTAGGAAATGATAGCACAGCAATAGGAAACGCATTTGAATGTATTTGGCAAACGCACCTTTTATCCGAATTCTGGGACATTTAATTCCAGTGTGAACCAAGTTTTAAATCAAGCCAAGCTAGAAAAACATATTCACAAAGATCTTCCACGATAAATCTTTTCCCCCTCTTTTCCTTGTAAATCAATGCAGGAAAGCCATTCGGATGTGGGATAATAGAATGGAAGATGCAGTGGGCTTCAGTATCCACGATTGGATGTTCAGGACTTGATATCATTTTGCTCACTTGAACAACGTTAGCGTATCAATCGTGTTCTTCATCCTGAAAATTAGTCCCATTTCTTGCCTAGATTTAAAACCACTAGATCTATTAGAAGGAAAAGCGGATCCCCATGACTTCGCGTGTAGGTGCAAAGAATGATTATCAAGAGTTTGGGCATAAACGTGAATGTCTGTTGTCACTAACTATTCAAAAGAGAACGAAAACAAAGCATGCAGTTTCATCAGTTTACTTCATATAAGGCGCTCTTCAAAATTTGGATGACTGGTATGCGAGTGCTTAGCATCCATCATACAACGAAGTTCAAAGACAAATAGCGTCGAAGTGACATTTGAATTTTTCAAGAATCAATGGACTCTTCTGTCTCAGACTGATTTTTATGTCAATAATTCTAAAATCGCAATGTTCATGTGAAATCGGTACACAGATCTGAAATCAGATAGAAATTGGATGACACAAAGTAGATTTCTGCATGATTATGAACAAAACGATAACCGAATTCTAAGGAGATTGGTCTCTTTCCACATGTTGAATCTAGCAGCTTCTCCAAATCAAAAGTCTGCGCTTGGATCCTCATTGATTCTGTGACAGACAAATCGATTGATTTCGCAAATCTAACCGAGTTTTTGTGGATTCAGGTGAGGCAATTATGCTTGTTTTCCAGTTGATGTCTATGTGATAACTGCAATGCTAGGGGCAATCATATTTTATTTGAACTTATAACTTGCACCATCTGTTGAGATAAGCCAGCCTAGATTCCTCATCTCAAATAGAATCTTTTGTAAACTTTACGAGGCTTTTTCCGAGGTGCAAGGCCTCTGATCTTTCGATTTCAGCAAAGCTGACTGCAAGAACGAACAACCGTTCTTGTAATGCCAACAGGAGAGGAAGGCCTGTTATCAACTTTTATTATTCCATATATTAGTGTAGTTTGTTTCCAATAGACAAAACAAAACACTACACCCACTGTTAAATGATATTTCTTGTGATTTGACAAACACAATTAACATTGCTACGTGAAATCTATCTGCATTGAACTTTATAGGAGTAGTTATCATTGACCTGCTATAGTTTTGTATAAAAAAAGCATACCCTGACAAATAAGCATTGATATAATGTAGCAAAAACAAATCACAGCAAATAATAGGTGCATAGAATTGATAGCCATTCAGCCATTGAGTATCACACTTCTTGCATGAATGTCATAAACGCTGATCAACCTCGTTAGGAAGCCGAGAATCGTCCCGAGAATTGAATTCCATACAAGCACAATATGAATTGGCAAGCGGAACATCATTTGCGATTATTACATTAGTTATGTTCAGTGAAGCGTGTAAAGGTCACTGCCTGTCGATTTAGAAAACTTCTGTTGCTATCGTGATCCATAATGGCGGACTTACGCGTGGAAATGTTAGGTTGGTTGAAGATTTGAAAATGAAGGGTAAGCAAATAAAAATGCAATTTGTTCTGTTGTAGAAGCCTATTTATCACTGAATTTTGGTAACTTAAATTCTGAAAGGATATAAACATTTCAACTTATCGACGAAAGGACATTTGGTCGATGAATAATCGTCGATGAATTCGAGTTGTCCGATGATTTCCATGTCCTAAGAGTATACGAAGATAAATGTTGACTCATTTTGAAGATTTTCGCTACAATTTACATATACTACAGACAAGTTCTGACTTAAGTTTCACCTTGTCATTCATCTGCTAAAATATACCCTGGGATACCTCTGCACGCTTCATAGAGAATGCATCAAATGAAATTTGTGGAATGTCTCTGTTTATGTTTCAGAAAACAAAGAAGCTTGACTATGTTGTTTGATGATACCTGAGGCAAACTTCAAAATGTGGCAGTATCTGTTACTCGCTTTAGTCTCAGCTCATAGGGGTAAGATATTGTAAAACTATTACTTTATTTTTTTAACATTCCATTAAAAAGTTACAAAACATAATTACTGACTACAATACTTACATGATACAATACCCCACTACTAAGACAATACCATTAGGAGCGAAAAACAATGTCTGCCAACATGGCAATTAACATGGCAAAAACAGAAGAACCAACTTACTTTATGGTAGAGGCTCAAGATTTATTTAATTAGAAATAATGCCAAAGAAGAGCGAAGCCGTCATTTTTCATGCATCATTCTGCAAAGTCTATAACTTTTTTACGTAAATCAAAAATTTCTGCAAGACAAGCTATTTATCAAGCTGCCTACTAATTATTCAATGAAAGGCTACGAGGACGATACCAATACCAAGGACGATGTGGTCCGAGAGCAATAAACTATTGCAAATCTGCAGTCATAACATGGAAAGGAACGAATGAACATGTCCTGCTGCCTGGCAAGATGAAAGAATAAAATACATCATCTTTAAGTTTGTAAACATAAGCCATTGTTTCTTCGCTATGCTGCGGTTTTCCTGCCTAAAAATTCCTTATTCTCGCTTCATCCCAAGCATCTTTTGATCCGACGAGCGACGACAGTATCTTGGCTTTTCCTCTTCGATTTAAAGAAGCAAAAACTACCGCTTGAATCAGGGAAATTCTACCACCCATCGTTAAACAAAACTGATTCGCATAATTTGGTAAGGTTCTATCAATGCGTCAGGGAATCTACTTCTGACCAAAGATATCAAAGGTGACTCAAAAAATGTCCCTCTTCGTGGAGCCATTGCATAATTAGTACTTGCGCTATAACCATGAAAGTTAGTTTTTCTGACGTTTCCTTTGCAATTTTTTGTAATTTTCAGAATGACAACTTCCTAGTAATTCGAAGCATTCAAGACATCTGTGTTGCAGAGAAGCCAGGAAACGGCCTAGAACGCAAGATCAAAGTCATTTTCAAAACTAAAATGTCAATCTATCAGTCAGAGGGTAACTTAGTTGAGAAAATTTGTCTGGAACATCACAAACCTCTAAGACCAAACAATCAGAAAAATGCTTGTAATGAGAATACAAGCTTGGTATAAAATTACTAATGCCATGGTTGCCATGGTCCATTGTTTATTGCTCTTGGATCACATCTTCCTTGGTATTGGTATCGTCCTTGTAACGTTTCATTGATTAATTAGTAGGCAGCTTCATAAATAACTTGTCTTGCAGAAATTTTTGATTTATGTAAATATGTTTCGTGTAAGAATCGAGAATTCCACGGCTATTAGCAATCACCGGCCCCGGCCCC
Source organism: Aurelia sp. 3 sensu Dawson et al. (2005) (assembly GCA_964020215.1). Classification (NCBI taxonomy): domain Eukaryota; kingdom Metazoa; phylum Cnidaria; class Scyphozoa; order Semaeostomeae; family Ulmaridae; genus Aurelia; species Aurelia sp. 3 sensu Dawson et al. (2005). The sequence continues at coordinate 11,574,860 of OZ026577.1, forward strand.
CCGGCCCCGGCCCTCGGCCCTATGGCACTCGGCCCCGGCCCCAGAAATTTGATGATAGAGAGTTAAAATTTTGATACCAGTCTATTTGTTAGGCCAAGTTGTATTGGCAAACAAATGCTCAAATGAAGGGTGATAAGTGTTAAAGAGAAACAACGAATAAAATGCAATGTTTACTTGTCTTGCGCTAAATCCTGAGGCCGTAGTTTTGTAATCTTGTCTTGGCGCGCATCTCAATATTCCTATTGTCTCCAGGAATCCCATCGTAGACAAAGGCTATTGTTAGCCATTGTTTTCGTTATGTCATTGTTCTGATGAAAAGTCATGAGAGTGTTCATGACTTTTCTAGAAATTTTTCTTGCAGTCTTTACCAACAGGGATAGGATATTGGTGCTTAGAAGCTGCTTGAAACCAGTATCCTGTAGTCTGCGGTGCAGACCGTGAGGGAGGGAGAATACGACGAGGAGGAAGAAATGCAACTTCACATTTACCTGCAACTTCGCTAAGCTGCTTACCAACACCGTTGATTTACTTCCAAGATCAAGAGAAACCTATATCATATACTGGTCTGTCTTTACTTTTCTTTCCCTATCCTCCGCACGCGGTCTGCAAAGCAGACTTGAAACCATTGAAACCAACTGTAAGGGATTCAGTTTGAAGACAATTCGCAGTGAATAACTTCCTATTATTTTTATCTCGAGTTGGCCTCGAAAATCTTAACATTGCTGACGTTCTGTTAGTTCGTTTGCTGCTGAAACTGCCGTTTCTTTGTGACTTATAGCTTCACTCAAAGTTTCCTGAAGTTCAATAGCGAAATCACAAGTATGAGAGCGTCCGTAAGACGTACTAGATGAAAGAAACAAAATATACACTATCATATACCAACTGCGAGCTCTCTTAACTCTGAAAAGTGTGGAGCGTCTGGGACACAGGCTGCAAAATTTGTGCATTTGAGGGCAAAAAGGAAAATACCGTACTTTGTCAAGTTCCAGAGAGTAGAAGAAGCGGTCACTCCCACCAGCCAAACAACTGAAATATTCAAATTAGCCACCTTCAACCCTTGATAGCTTTCACGTGATCAGCGCTATACGTCATTTTATAACAAAGAGAACATGATAGCAAAATGCGCGCCAAGGCAAGATTACAAAACTACGGCCCCAGGATTTAGCGCAAGACAAGTAAACATTGCATTTTATTCGTTGTTTCTCTTTAACACTTATCACCCTTCACTTGAGCATTTGTTCATCATTACAATTTGGCCTAACAAATAGACTGGTATCAAAATTTTAACTCTCCATCATCAAATTTCCGGGGCCGGGGCCGGGGCCGAGTGCCATAGGGCCGAGGGCCGGGGCCGGGGGGCCGGGGCCGGTGATTGCTAATAGCCGAATTCCACATTCCATTCTGGTCCATAATTTATGTGACACCGAAGTTCACATTGCAAGTTTCAAAAATAGAAGTAAAATTTCAATAGCGAGTAAATTATCGACCACAATGTAATAAGGAATCCTTCTTCCCAAACATGCCCCTTACAAGTATTTTCCTAGTTTCTTGGTCTAAATGATGAGTGATTTTACCAAACAAAATTTTCTCATCTAAACTATTCTTTGACTGATTTTAGTTTAACATTTAACATTTTAGTTTTGAATATCTGGCACATAATTTTCACTTTACAGCCCGCCAAATGCGTAAAAAATTCATTTGACTCACCCGGTATAGCAACTCCATACAAGAATTTTTATGCATTTTGTAGAAGTTTCGAATTTGCAGAAATTTGAAAGAAGCTCTAACGGCACACAATCAAACCTTTCATACAAAAGAATGCATCCACAGCTCTTGTGTAGAATAGCTAAAAAGAAAGTTATGTTAAATGACTTTTCTAATGTATATCCTTTTGAAATTCAGTAATTTGTCAACTTGAATCAGCTTTATGTCAAGTTGACAACATTTAATAAAATGATCATAATGCTATTTTCTACGTCTACCTTTGTTACATTAATTCTCACATTCATCATTTATCTCTTTGTAGGCCTTAGCCTAGATATTGCTGAACCTTTTGGAAGAGTGAATTGCAAAGAAAGCAAAATTGATAAAAATGTCACATTAGCCGAGGGGCCCAACGCTGGCCGTTACCTCAAGGCAAATAACTCAGTAACATCCATGAGACAATGTGTTGCGCAGTGTTGTCGCATTGAAGGATGTGATGTAGCATTTATGGTGAATAAAGAGTGCTATTCAGTACTTTGTAAAAGTCTGGATTCATGCGCACCAAAGCAAAATGACGTGGAATCAATGCATACGCTGGTGGCATACGTTGCTAAACTGAACAGGGATCATTCAAAGTGTACGTTACATTCCATTTCATTTCAAACTCTTTTACAGTGTAAAAACATTCAGTCAATCAAAAACCGTTTTGCGATGTGCCCTGTTAACATTGCAGCGAAACAATATAAACATTATCATGGACTCCAATATACAGGGTGTGCTGAAAGAATTGTTTCCTGAGCAACTGTTAAATGAAATTGTTAGAACCAAACTGCTACTACAATTGCTGTGTTGTCCCGGAGTATCTTTACCATTTGTTTGAAGAAAATTCTGCTTGAAATGTCAGAAAACTGAGAAATTTGGAAACTGGTCACTCGCTATCCTTACGGAAAACTAAGAATGGGCAAAGGGCTATCTTTCCCGAACACATGCTCTGGAATCCACATGAACTTGATGTTAAATAAACATCTGTTCAACAGGCACCTGTATGAAAAGAATCGAAAACTAACAATGATGAACATTCTTATCTTTTTAGCTGTTATATAGTAGCACGGTCGCCTAAAATGCTAGTGTGAATGCTCTGATTGACTGGCTAGGCTTGCTTGCCTAAATGAATAGAAATAAATGAAGGAGTGAATGAATGAAGGAGTGAATAAATGTATGAAGCGTTTGCTTCAGAAGCAGCACAACTAGCACGTTTTCTGTTCTTCAGCAATGTCTTTTCAAAGTCAAATAATGTTTGAAAGAAATTGTTCTAACATCATTTCAAATTTTCTCTGGATTTTTCAAGGATTTGAAATGTTTTCTTACAGATCAACAATATTTTTCATAGGTTTTCCGCAAAAGATAACTGTAAACTGCCGCATAGGCAGTAGCGTAGCCAGGGGGGCAAAGGGGGGCGGCCCCAATCATCGCCAAAGATGAGTTTTGTGATTCTTCCAAATCCGTCGAGAAACTGAAGGGGGGGGTAAGCTGCATTTTTCTCCAACACTTGTGGCAGTGTGGTTTGTCAATGTTATAAAGGAAGCAGGAATGAAGTTCTTGAGCTAATAAATGACATCTTGGCACTATTTTGCCAACAAAAGTATCAAAAAATTTTCTGCTCGCTTCGCTCATACTTCCATACGTGCGTCACTGTATCATCTTTGTACCGCCTTGCCTGCCATCATGTCCCCGCAAGGCAAACAGCTTCATTAATTTCTTTGAATCTGACTTAGGCACCCCTTTAATTTGATGTGTCTTGTACGAGTCTATTTGGCACAGAACATAAGATCATGTTAATCACATCTCTCGAAATTTTCTCGCTTCGCTTGCACTTCAATCAAGACTTATCAAGACTTCCTTCCATGTGTACTTATGCAGCCACTTGTATCCTTGAACGATTTCTGCATTTTCCTATGTATCAAGCATTACAAGAATTTATGAATCCAACTTAAACCTTAACTTTAATTGACAGTGCATCTGTTCTATAGTGATGTGACATTTTAACCATCCAGTGAAATTCAGTGTGTTCTTCTAAAAAATGTTCGGCTCGCCTCACTCGAATTCTCTGCATGTTCCGTATACCCCATAATCTTCCTTGCTCCGTTTAGAGCTTTTATTTCAAAACACTTCAAAGTTGGAGTTTGTGAAAGGTGCCATAAACATGTTTCTAATCGATCTGCCCAGCGTGACATGAATATTCTCCTGTTTCCTGTTACAGGGGACTTTCTAAATTGCTATATTTTTAAACGAAATATGACTGAAAGAAAAGAGAAAAGCTTTCGTCGCTTCCATTTTAAAAACGGCATAGAAAATTTTCTCTGCTATTTAAATTCGGGTGCATTCTTGTTTTTCCAGTGGCGTACCTAAAAAGGAATGCGGCGTCGCAAGAAATTCTTGAACAATGTTGGCAGAGGCATTCTAAGCAAAAGTAGAATGCATATCATCAAAAATTTTCCTGGTGACTTGACCCTGGACTCGTCCATTTCAATCTCCTGTGATTCTTAGCCTGTACATGCCTGCCGTTGGCGGTAAGGGATCCTTATTTGCTGCAACTCTGGAAAAAAATCTCATCAAATGATGATTTGAAGAATCTGTACGCTGAAGAAGAGTTTCTTTTGCAAAAGTTTCTTGCAAAAGATGCTGTAGATCGACAAGACAATGATAAAGTAGTGAAAAGAGACAGTTTCTCGACTATCAAGATCGAACAACTAGCACCAAATCATTTTGCAGCATAGCTGAGAAGATCCATTTCGTATTTAGTGCTTGATATGTTGGACCGCTTGTAATTGCATAACAATTCCTTTGCTTTCTTAGTAACTTGCTATAATGAGCATAATTCCTTGATCTAATTTGAACAAAACATCCTGCCTATTTTGTGTTCAATGTAGTCATGTTTATGATGCAAAATATAACTGAAAAGGGCGTTTCCCTCGTTTTCCGAGCATCTCAGGGCGTGGCCCCCAAAAATTTTTCCGGGGGCAAGCCCCCGGACCCCCATATCTCCTCGATACACTCGCCTCTTGCCCCCCCCAAAAGCAGGGACCTGGCTACACCACTGCGCATAGGTTCCAAATTGTTAAAATCTTTATCAAAATAGTGTGTGTTAATTTCTATTACCTATTTCTTTCAATCAAATGGCTTAAATGAAACCTTTGCTATGATTTTGCTGTTTGACTCTTCAGAAATCTTGAATTTGCCCAAAGTTGCAGCGTATTTCTACTCATTTAAGAATTTGATATCATCAAATTTCTAAATCGTAAGCCAAGAGTGACAGACTTTTGCTCGAGACCCTAATGTAGACATCCATCATAAACTATAGACTGATTGCAGTCGTAGTTATCGCAATTGATCAACTGATGGACGCTCAAACTACGACTCACGGACTTTCACACTGAAATTTGGGACGAAGTTTTCCCCCAGATTTCATGGCTAGTATGGAAACCATCACTGTACGAAATCCTAGCAATGGTGGATGGGCCTAAGTCGTTGGCTGGAAACTCCGATGCTAAAAACATCTCAAAATGAACAAAAGCCGCAAGTATCAAGATGAATGTATTCTTGATCCAAGAATCAACAAACCTTTCGCTGTGAACAAGAAGATCCTTATTTTTGAGGCCTATTAGCTTCCATGAACTCCACCGCAGCAATGAGAATTGCTGTCGAGGGTTGCTTGCCTCTCTTCTGAGACTACACCTTTGCCTCCTTCTAGAGAGCACACATAAACATGTTAATTTTTGTCTCATATTGTTATATGGAAGTTCATAAGTCCCAGGTCAAAAGAGAAGAAAAGAATCAGAAATGTCCAACGGTTGAATTATTGCGAAATTTCTTCGCCGCCATTCAGTTCAAAGAAGTAGGTCATAGAATTTTACACCAACGTCTCTAAAGATTTGAAACCTGTGCCTTAAGTGTACTTAATGTTCTGTAGGTAATGATCAATTTGCACTGTGCTGTAAGTAATGATCAATTCGTGCGATTAATCATAGATCTAGAGGCAACGAGTGACGGTGAGCCAGCTGTAACAGATGATCTTCAAGCGGAATACATCGAAGAAAATCCATTTAGTTTTGAACAAGATATATCATATGATGATGTCACTAATACAGAGGTGAATTTTCTCTTCTTAGATGATGACTTAGTGAGACCCATGAGAGGCACTCAGTAGTTTTACATACGAGGGGGTCAATTCAAGAGAGCTTTGAGCGATCTAAAACTACCAAATAAGTACTGCGATTTGGAAAATCACCAAAATCGATCATCTGTATGCTACTTAGCTACTACTCACTAATGAGTAAATATGCTAAGGGTAATTGTTGTTGATCGATCATCAAACCTATTATGTAATAAAAATTTCATTTTGATCTCTCTTTTCAATGATTTGAGTATGTATGATAAAATGATAAAATATTTGTTTTCTTTCCTTAAAGAGCATACAATGACAGGGTGAAATTATTCAGCTATGTTTGAAATTTCCCATTATCATTCACGTTTACAATGATAGTTATGATGTTTCATCCTGCCACGTAACTAGAAGCTTCATATACAAAAAGAAATTAGTCTGGTTGTCATCAGTGATTTTTGCTGTATTGTTCAAAACCAGGCAGTCCAAGAAACAAGAACTTTGCTAAATTCAAATCCAATCAAAAGATCAGTTTTGCCAAGGAAATAATTTGTCTTTGTTCTACTTGCTGACAAAAGTAATTTGAAACGAGTTTTGGTGATTTGAAACGGGAATACTTTTTATGGAGTCGGTATCAGAATCTGACAACTTCACCCGGAGAAAATTTTTCACCCGACGCAAAGACACAAATTGCAGATTTGTGTAGATGATGAAATATTGCCATTTTAAGATGTTTAAACAAATATTCAAAGGGTCCCTTCTGCCTATTTAGAAAATATGATACTTTTAAGTAAAAGTATCATATTTTGAATAACCGTTCCCATAGCAATATCAAATTTTTGTTCAATGTCAATTGTCAATTCATGTAAACATATTACTTATGATAGCAAGAGAAACATTTTACTTGAACCCTACATCAAATGAAGATACTTTACAGTCAGTATGATAGAAAACTAAACTTAAGATGACGCAACTTGAAACACTTACAATGCGCCTTACAGCATCTCGAAGTCTTTTTGGCATCGTGTCCAGGACTCGCATTTCTTTTCTTTAAAATTATTTGAATCGTCAAAACAACTATTATACTTTCATCATGAATTACAATGAGCAGTTTTAAAACGTTTAATGAGCTCTCGCTCAAAACCTTACAAGCCAATCATGCAAAATTGTTCCGCTTTATATGAAGACTCTGTGTGTTTTTATAATCAAGGCCTAATCTTAACGTATTATTTTACCGTGTCAATTTGACTTGAATAAACATAGGCAGAATCTGCCGTGTTTAGAAAACTGACTTAACATCGTGTATTGCCACGTCCGATTGAACTAAAATGGTTACAATGGGCATTTTTCAAAATACGCAAGCACAGTGACTGATCACAGGTAGAAAGTGGGGACCATTGCCTAGAATTCATCAAATTCACGCGGCAAAATTGCGATGTTTGAAAAAATTTGTGTTTCTGCTGTTTAACACGACAGATCTGGAGAGCTCCTATGGTTTTATCCATATCCATATACATAAAAAGGTTGGTTATTTAAATTGTATTTTCATGTTCAATCTACTTGATACTTGGAGATTTTCCACAAGTATCTATTAAATTCGACACGGCAAAAATACGATGTCAAAATGAGTGTTCTAGCAGAGGAGCTCAGGAGCCTGGGGCCCAGGAGCCTGGAGCCTCTAGAGCTCAGAAGTCCAAGAGCCTAGGAGCCTTGAGCCCCTAGACCCTATATGAGCCTTAGATCCCAGGAGCCTAACAGCCATAGCGGCCAAAAGGCGTCAGGAGCCCAGAGGCAAGTTGCCTTTGCACAACGAGAAGTATGTGACGTTATTATATTGTTGCTGTTGCTGTTAATATTGAGGCTTGTTGTTGTTGTTGTTGTTGTTGTTGTTGTTGTTGTTGTTGTTGTTGTAATTATTCATCATCATGGTGGACTATACAACTCTTGTTCTCTTTCGTTGCACAACTTTACATGATGTCAGGTGTAGTGTGAACCATATTTTCAACGTGACTCAACCTTATGAAGGAGCTCAAAGTACAGCCTGCATAGCTGAAGCGCAGCCAACTGCTTTCATCTCAAATGTTCCATTGCCTCCAAGACTTGAGTTGCATGGGAACCTTGCCCAAAACTGGACAAAATGGCGGCAAGTCTGGACTGCATACGAAACTGTTACCAATTTGGCTTCACAGTCCAGCCCCTTTCGTCTTGCTGCTTTTATAACTTGCTTTGGCCCAGATGCACTTGATATCCACAATGGATTGGCATTCGAATATGAAATCGATAAGCAAAACATTGACAAAATACTCTGTTGCATGCCTACTTCAAAAGCACTATGAAGTTTTCAGAGAAATTTGAATTCAGAAAGGTAACCACCGAAGAGGTTGCTATAAAGATCAGGCAACTTAATCCGAGAAAAGCCTCTCCAGCTGACTGCATACCTGCAAAAATTTTAAAGGAAAATTCTGATGTATTTTCTGTTGCCATACGGAATTTGTTCAACTCTGGTTTATCCAAGAGTACCTTTCCCAAAGAATTGAAAGCAGGAGATATAAGCTCGCTCTTCAAAAAGGAGGATGCATTTACGAAAAAGAACTACCGACCAATTACAGTTTTACCATCGGTATCAAAAATTCATGAAAAACTGGTGCAAGATCAAATGCTACCTTTCGTCCAAAGTTTCCTATCATCACTCCTTTGTGGATTTCGAGAGGGCTATGGTACACAGCATGCATTGCTACGTTTTGTGGAAGCCTTCAAGAAGACAATGGATAACAGGGGCGTCGCAGGGGCTGTCTTGACAGTCCTTTCGAAGGCCTTTGATTGTCTAAATCATGAACTATTGATTGCAAAATTGAATGGATATGGCTTCAGTAGATCTGCCTTGCTGTTTATCCATAGCTATCTCACCGACAGGAAGCAGCGGGTAAAGGTCAATGGTTCATTCAGCACATGGACAGAAACCGTCCTGGGAGTACCACAAGGTTCGGTCTTGGGGCCCCTTTCGTTTAACATGTACTTGAATGACCTTCTTATGTTCCTGGAGGAGACCGAAATCTGTAATTACAGTACTGTCCCTCATATAAGAAACAACGTTTTCAATTTCAGGTCTGATGTATTTCTTATAAAATGAGATATAAACTTCCAATCAGAGCATGTTTCTTATTAGAAAAATTATGTACTATCAATGAACTACTCAGACACAAGCTGTATGATTTGTATAACACACTTTTTTGATTTGTATTTTATAAATTTTCACTAGCACAAAAAGCTGCAATTATATATTCAAGCAAGGTGCTTTTTGCTTCATTTGCATGCAAAATTATTGTTTTTGTTTGAATAGACACAGCCTGATTCAACCCGCAAAGCAGAATTTGTTATGGCTTTCAAATTTCTAATATACACATATAGTCTTGAATAAGAAACAAGCCTTTTTCAGACCTGCACAAGATCCTTATAAAAGGGGGTATTATTTCGAAAATCAAGGTCTGGTGTTTCTTAAATTCATGTTTCTTATAAGCGGGACACTACTGTATGCCGACGACACAACTATTTATGCGTGTGGTCCCAACATCGAAAATGTCATAGTGCATTTAGAGAATGATGCCCTTAAGATAACTGAATGGTTTCCAAACAACTGCATGAAACTAAATGAAGACAAATGCCACTTAATAATTTTTGGTGCGAAGGGGAGTAATGAAACAACAATCAAAATAGGTGAGACCTGTGTGAAAGAAAGTACAGAGGAGAATCTTCTTGGTATAACGTTTTATCAATCACTTTCTTTCAAGCAACACGTCAAGGCTCTTTGTAAAAAGGCCACCCAAAAGCTCCATGCTCTTGCTCGAATATCACAATACTTGGACACAGAAAAGCTCCAGTGGTTAATGAGGGCTTTCGTTTTGTCTCATTTCAGCTACTGTCCGCTTGTTTGAATGTTCTATGATAGAACTTTGAATCATAGAATAAATCATATTCATGAAAGGGCATTGCGCATCGCATGCAAAGATTACGAGAACGATTTTGGTTTTCGCTTGGAGCAATCTAAATCGGTGCCAATCCATGTAAGAAATCTACAGTTGCTCATGACCGAAATTTATATAAAAAAATGCGGTCTGAATCTACCATTCATGAAGGAAATTTTCATGCAACGAAATATTGGTTACAGTCTAAGGCATGGCGATGACGCTCAGCTGCCAAAGGTACGAACAACATCATTGGATTTGAGTCCATTGCTTACCTTGGAAATAAACTGTGGCAGATTTTACCGCAAGAAGTAAAACAATCAAACGGTCTTCCCATCTTCAAAAAACAAATTAGATGTTGGAATGGTGGAAAATGCAACTGTAGGCTTTGCAAAGTGTATATCCCGAAAGTTGAGTTTCTAAAAGGATTTTTAGCATCTTTTATCCTGCAATATTTTTTTGATAGTTTCATTGTAAATAATGTATATTGTAAATAGTAGGCTTTAATTAGCTGTAATTTAACTATTCTTTTTTCCTAGCCTACTTTAGATAGATAATTAATAATAATGATAATAATTAGGAGATAAAAACGTCATTTATGAAAGATTCAAATTCAGTAATCGAAGCCAAACACCGGATTAATCTATTGATGCTTATGCTGCTGCCCTTTGTGCCTTAGCTGCCACATGCAATTTTAGCAATTTGAGAGATGAACTCATGCGACATAGAATTGTGTGTGGAATTTCCAATATTAAAGTACAACAAAAGCTTCTGCAAGAACCCAAACTTACTTTGAATAGATATCTTGATATTGCTCGCTCAGCTGAAACCACAACTGCTCAATTAAAAGTGATTACTGGACAAATTAAAGACTTAAACAATGAAGTTCATGCTGTAGGAAAGTGGAAGAGAAATCAAAATAATCTTGGAACCAAGAGAAACTTGATTGTAAGAAATAAAACAATCAAACAACAATCAATCAGAGAAACTTGGTGAACACGGATGGAAAAAAGAGTACTGCCCTGCATTTGACAAGATTTGTGAATACTGCGGTAAGAGAAACCACTTTGCTGCCATGTGCCTCTAACGCAAATATGCTAGAAAGAGAGATGGCACTTCTACGCCTCATGTGAATGCTGTTTCTAATACATATGATGATATCGATATTCTCTCTGTTGATTATGATGCAAATGGCCATCAGTATATTCATACAGTTTCAAAATCTCGGTACAAGTCTAAGATTGTTGCCCACACCACATTATCTGACCAGGAAATCACAATGCAAATTGATTCTGGTGCATCTAGCAATGTGCTACCAGAAGAAAAGTATGTCCCTCCTAGAACGAAAATACAACAATCTAACCAGCCCCTTACTCTCTACAGCAAAAATTAGCCTGCTTCTAGTTGGCACCTGCACACTGCAGATCAAAAATCAAAAATATGATCTGTGCTATGAAATCCCTTTGTGATCAAGGGTGACTACATACCACTTTTAGGCTTACAGGCTGCCCAACAAATGCATTTGCTCACTGTAGAGAATGATAACATTGATGAGCCTTTTAGCAATGATTGCTTTAGTTGCAGCAGCGTTTTTCTTTCACAAGCAACTGCACAGGAAGCTTCTGCACCTCCACAAGCATATCTTCGCAAAGCTACACATCATACAGCTGGCCTTACAAGAGACCATATCATGAAGAATTATGCAGATGTGTTTGAAGGTCTTGGTCACATGCGAGGAAAACTTCACTTAGATCTTGATGAAACAGTCAAGCCATTTATTATGCCACCCCGGCGTGTGCCACTTGCCCTGAAGAGTAAACTAAAGGATGAGCTTGACAGACTTGAAGCTCTTGGGGTTATCACAAAAGTGACAAAGCCTACTGACTGGGTTTCAAATCTTGTTGTCGCAGAGAAGCCCAATGGCAAATTGCGAGTATGTGTTGACCCCCAGCAACTAAATCAAACCCTGAAAAGGAGCCATTATCCCCTTCCCATCATTGAGGATATCTTACCAGACTTGGATGATGTAAAAGTCTTCAGCAAAGTCAACCTCAAGGACGGCTACCTGTAAATTGAATTGGATGATGAGTCAACAGACCTCACAACATTTCACACGCCATGGGGAAGAAGGAAATTCCTCAGAATGCAATTTGGCATCAAGCCAGCCAGTGAGCACTTCCAACATCGCTTTGATCAAGCACTTGAGGGCCTCACTGGAGTTTACACCGTTGCTGATGATGCATTAGTGTCATGGAAAGGAAAAACATACTCAGAAGCCATGAAAAATCATGATGAAAACATGATCGCTCTTCTCAAGAGATGCCAAGAGCGCTGCATCAAACTCAATCCTGATAAACTGCAATTCAAATGTGATGAAGTCTCCTTCATAGGACACTTTCTAACTCCAGATGGAGTCAAAGCAGACCCTGCAGAAATCAAAGCCATTCTAGACATGGAGAATCCAAATGATGTCTCTGGAGTGCAGCGATTAATCGGCATGGTTGAATACCTTGGAAAGTTCCTGAGTAGCCTCTCTGATATATGTGAGCCCCTAAGGAGACTAATACACAAGGACGCTGTTTGGAATTGGAACAGTGAACATGATGAAGCATTTCAAAACATCAAAAATGCAGTCACAAAAGCACCTGTGCTCAAATTCTTTGACTCAAATATGCAAGTTGAAGGACAAGGGGGTGCATCCTCTAAAGGCGTTGGATTTGTTCTACTACAAGATGGCCGACCTGTCACATACACCAGTAGAGGACTCACATCAGCTGAACAAAATATAGCCAAACTGAGAAGGAACTCTTGGCCCAAGTTTTTGGAATGGAACAAAATCACCAGTAAGAGCACTCACCATTCATTCATTTGCGACCATTAAATACATTAGCCCTTCAAATAAAGATTTAACACAATTGTTACTTTTTGGCGACAAAGATTTCACTAATGAGCTAAATAGAAAGATAATCGAGTTAACGCTGCGTTATATCCACAACACTGGTCGATTTGATTAATATAATTTCAAATGCGGTTTTTTGCAATGGAGCCACCACCATTATATCCCACCGTTATCTGGTCCCTTTTCGTATATGTTCTTTGTTTGTCAGTCGTTTCTTGTAATTATTTGTAGTGTTAAAGTCTATCTTAAATTGGACGTTACACTTGAAAGGGCATGGCAAACTTGCCACAAGGGAGCAAATTTGATTGCTTCCTTTTCAAAATTTATGACGTCTAATTTGAGGTAGACTCTAAGTTCTTTTTTGTTTTCTCTTTTACATGTAATTTTTTTCTATGTTAAGGCTGAGGAGTTGCCATAGATGTTTGCACTCCGTGCTATTCGTCCTTGTAGTATAGTAAAGTAGTTTGTAAGTAGCGTTAGATAAGTAACTTGTATCGTAAAATTTGAATGAATATAAAAAAATCACCAGTATTTCTATGGGCGTGAAATCACCCTTACGTACCCTTTGGACTGATCATCAACCTTTAGTCTCCATAGCCACAAAGCCACTTGCCTCCACACCAAAGAGGTTACAACGCCTACTCTTGCGACTTCAGAGCTACGATGTCAAAATTTGCTACAAGCCTGACAAGACAAAGAAATGGTCCTTGCCGACATGCTTTCAAGGGCCTACATTCCATTTCAAAATGATGTATCGCTCAGAAACCGAAAAAGACACTGAAATTTTCCACATGGCTAGCCATTTAGCTATATCAGAGCCTCAATTGAAAGAAATTCAGCAAGCCACATCCGAAGATGAGACACTCAAGGACGTAATGAAGATTATTATTGAAGTTTGGCCTGCGAAGAAAGATGGCCTACACGCAAGAGTACACCCATACTGTCACATCAGAGATGAATTAGCGACCCAAAATGGGATCGTATTAAAAGGGCCTAGCGCAGTCATACCAGAGGACCTTCGCAAAAAAATCAGAGAAAAGCTGCACGTGGCCCACACTGGGATCCAAATCTGTCTTCGACGAGCACGTGAAGTCGTGTATTGGCCTGGTATGAACAAGGATTTGATAGATTACATTGCAAAATGTGACACCAGCAACACTTTTCAAAATAACCAGTGGAAAGAGCCACTGATAAGCCTGTACGCCCTTGGCAGTTTATTGCCGCTGATATCTTTACCGCTGATGACAAAGATTACTTGTGCACAGTGGACTGCTACTCGAATTATTTTGAAGTTAACAGGCTATACCACAAGACAGCTGGAGAAGTCATCCTTAAGTTAAAAAGACACTTCTCAACTCAACCCATGGAATCCCTGAAAAGTTGATCAGTGATAACATGCCATTCTCATCACGCGAATTTGACGAATTCGCAAAATCCTATGAATTTGAAAGAGCCCCTAGCTCACCCGAATACCCTCAAAGCAATGGAAAAGCTGAAAATGCCGTTAAGACCACCAAGGTACTGATGAAAAAAGCGAAAGATGCAAAGAATGATTTCTACCTTGCACTTCTAGGGTCGAGAAATACACCATCAGAAGGAATGGAATCATCACCAGCATAAAGAATGTTTGGCCGTCGCATGAGAACTTTGTCACCCATATCAAAACAACTCCTGAGGCCCGAAACACAGAAAGGAGTCAGTGAAAAGCTCAAAGAAAGAAAGCAAGTGCAATCAAATTACTTTGACAGAGGTAGCAAGGAAAACTAAGCTTCAGAGCTTCAGAAAAACGAAATCGTACGCATACAGCCAAGTAAACAAGATCGCTCTGGTCGTTGGAAGAAAGGAAAAGTATTAAGGAAAGCCGATACATACGATCGTTATTGTGAGGAGAGAGGACGGGATAATTCTTAGAAGAAACAGATGATTCCTGAGAACATCTAAGGAAACGTTTGATGACATCGATGAAGATGTCCCAGACGTCCCGTCCCCAACAAATAAGGAACAAATGCCTGGTAATGTGAACCACGAAAGAGAAATTGAAACCCAGGCAGAGACAAAGGAGCAATTGGACACATCTGACGCGTCCCAAAGCAATGCAACAGAGGCTCATGAAAACTACGAAGCCCAAGAAAGATACAAAGTCATGACAACTAGGAGCGGACGCATAATCAATCGCCCGGACTACCATTAATCAATAATATATACAAAAACTATCATTTTAAGTTTATTCTCATTATCTGTTTGTTTTCTTGCTTTAATTGAATCAAGGAACTCTTTATGTTTTTTTTGCTATTCTTAGTGAGAAGGGAAGATGTGACGTTATCATATTGTTGCTGTTGCTGTTAATATTGACGCTTGTTGTTGTTGTTGTTGTTGTTGTTGTTGTTGTTGTTGTTGTTGTTGCTGCTGCTAATATTCATGATCATGGCGGACTAGACAACTCTTGCTCTCTTTCGTTGCACAACTTTACAAAGTATGCCGAATTTATTTACTACAACCTCAGGACAAATTTGAAACATCATTCACAAAACAAAAAAAAACAAGAAAAGATGTAAGATTCTGATGCAACTGATGAGCCTAAATGGGCATAAGTGGATAAGAATAAGGAACTTCTCCCAACACGGTTGGATTCGCCATACACATATTATTTTTTATATAGGGTGTCTCAAAAAAATTGTTCGACGTTTGATTAAATACTAAAAAATAACGATACGCTGAATGGACCTTTGGTCAAGTCACCCTTCTCCTGAGATTTTAAATTAATTTTTGACACAAGAATCTTGCGAATCCGATAAAAATTCATGGGGTTACAAGCTTTTGAAGTTCAAGTTTGTGCGAAAGCTGAAACCAGAGGCGTCGAAATGGCATTTTTGGTAAGAGTCCCATAGGCCATCGTATCTGTTACTTCTCAATTGTTTCAGGGCGAACCAAGTGGGATTCAAACAGGTATTCGATAACCTAACTGTCAAGCATATGGATGCTTTGAGGAAACAGATTCAGTCTCTCGCTGATTTTGTTTTGAACTACTGTTTTTGGACCTATGCAATGTCAAGGAATTTGGAGGATGATCGCAAGAAATAATTACTTTAGAAGTTGTATTTGGTTTGCTCTGATATCAACGAGAGGTATGACATTGGATAAGCTTCTCTTACCTCCGTCTTTGAGCTTTTTACAATACAAGTAATCTGGGGGGTCTCTGGTTTCAGCTATCTCATATTTTTGATCTTCGAGATCTCGTAACTCAGTGAATTCTCAACCGATTTGGACTATTTTAGTCTCTAAAATTATTTCATAATCTTAGGAACAGGGTTATCTTTCCATGAGTCTGTTCATGTTGTCCTTATTTTTCAATATTTAATCAAACGTCGAACATTTTTTTGAGACACCCTGTAGTAAACTAAGACTTTGCGCCAGTACCGGAAGTTTCTTCAAATTATCACATTGAGTATTCAGAGTTTCCTTCGAGTTTCTTAAAGGTTCCATAACTATCTTCATATCCACCAGCTGGTGCATCAAGAACGTTTCAAAGCAAGGTTTTCTGAAGCGTTTCGAATGTTTAGACTGTACTCAAATATCTTAAAAGTAATATGATACCAGAAATAAGTGGAAATCAAGTAAAAATATGTTAAGGATTCCTTTATAGAAATAAGTACTTTCTTAAGTTATATTGTCCTAGCACTGGAGTTTCTTACCTTTTTAGCGATCTGAGTGTTGAGTTTCTTGGAAGCTGTCTCTTATGAAAAAATACGTGTAATCGATTACCCTTTGATTAAGCTCTAACTTGTCCTAAAATTCCCTGAAAAAATTGCTTGAAAGGGTTGAATTTTTATTGGAATAAGTTGGAAAAATGCGTTCGGACCCCCAAAGTAGCTGTTTCCCCAATAAGCCGCTGTCAGATGAGCTATTTTGTCAGACGAACTTGAAACCCCAAAGAGGGAAGGGCAAAGTTACTTTGGTTTGGAGAGCATCCACCTTCAAAATTGAGATTTAACTGCTTTTCCCAATGGGGAATATTACAGCTTCCCAGCAGAACGGCTCCAAGCCTCTAAAGTCTTGAGGCTCCTGGGCTCTCAAGGCTCCTGGGCTTAAGGCTCCTAGGCTCCAGACCCCTGGGCTCTAAGGCTCCCGGGCTCAAGGCCACTGTTAGAACACTCTGTCAAAATAGGCCTAACTGTAAATATTTACCGCTTCTTCTAGTCGCTGAAATTACAACAGAAGCACGGTGAAAGACAAATCAAAGACTTGATACTGGCAGTTGGATGTGGTTTGGTTGCTGTTGTTGTCGGGGTTGCAGGAGTTATAATGATGACCAGAAAATTAGTTGAAGATGAAAGCCGAGGAATGGCATATGACTGGATGTCTACAAAGCGAGAATCTGCGGGAATGTGACAAAATCATTCTGTGAGAGGATCGTGAATGAATAGGCACTCGATGCAGGAATATGAAAGAATTTGCAGGATTGTTATGAATGATGATTGCACGAGTAAAGAAAAGAGATGGCCTTAAGTTGAGAGTGTAGCTGGGGGCTTCAAGGACATTTTACCACAATTGTTTCTGGCTGCAAATGGCAGTAGCTACGCCTCCTACAAGTACCCCCTCCCATTGGCTACGTTCTTGCATTGGTAGCCCTGTTTTTCACTCTGACGAGCAAGGGAAGCCAGTTTTTGGGACATCCTGTATATTCCTCGATTCGCAAGAATAAGGATAATACTTTTTACAAAATTTCAACAGACTAGTTTGTTCCAAGTTAATCAATAGGTTCCTAGAGAGAACGATTTCTGAAAACTGGGTTACGTGCTCAGCAGAACGGAAAGCAGAGTTGCCTTAAGTCCGCCCTAAGTCTTTAGGAAAAATCTGTGTTTTTAGTGACAGAAAAGCGACAACTGCCAACTCATTTCATTTGGTCCATAAGAAATGTTGGTAGTAATCGCTGCACATTTTTTTAATTGCAACAAATAGATTAGTCTGTAGCAGACATGTCAACAGGATGACATTTGAAGGGATTCTTAAGCTTGGGATTTAAAAACACTGGTCAAACCTGCACTCAAACAAAACAAACAAGGAGGTAAAGAAAATTTTTTCGAATTTTTCCCCACGAAAGAGTATTATACTTACTGTCCATGACAGAGGGAGAAAACCCCGTCATAAAGAAGAAAGAAGCGAGCACAGTAACTGAATTCGATGGTTTATCAACAGAAATATCGCCAAAAAGTTCTCTTTTTACATTTGCGGGAGTCGTCGTAAATTCAGCTTTAATTTCAGTGTTAGCACTGAATCCATATTGTTTGGCAAATCATGACTTAGCAGTTGAGTGCTTAATTGCTGCCAGTTCTTATTGAAATTAGAGAGATATCAGACGAGTAAGCAAGTCTCGAGGTGAAGACTGTCAAGGAGTAAGATAGAAACGATAGTAAAATAGCAGTCACTGTAGAATTATTAACGAATCACGGAGAGTTCGGTCTAATGACGCTCTCCCTTGATTTTGATAGCAATAACAGCTTTGTGATGGCCCTAACACGCCCTTACAATACAAACGAGTTTAATGGAACCTGCAAGGGGGTTCAGGGGTGGCGTCAGAAATCAGGGGTGGCGTCAGAAATCTTCCTACGGAGGTGCTGGAGCTTCCGACAAGGGTTTAAAACGCTAAAACAGCTAAAAAAATGCAGCTTTCATAGGGCATTTTGGCAGATTTCCTCCGATAAGGACCCAAAATGTTCTCCGACAGGAGGACTAGATGCTTCCAACGACAGGGGGGCTAGCCCCCTCCAGCCCTCTCCTGGCACCACCACTGAGTGTAGTAAACATTGAGTGTAGTTGATTTTTTTGACAAACCTTTCAATCTCTGACAAACCTTTGACAAACCTTTGAATCTCCATAATCATTACCAATAACAATCCAAGCTTCTTTTTTTCTGTACTACTTGATTGCATGACATCGCTGAAGAAATTTGCTCGCTGAGGACAACTCAACTGACCTTTTAGCAATTTTACAACAGTGTCTGGATCGAAGGATATTTTATACATATTTACGTGGAAGGTTGGATTGGGTGGCATCATCAAGACTCTTATCACTTTTGTGGACATTCAAAATTCATCAAAATGGATGAAAATATGTTTCGATTCAGATTCTTTGTATAATAGATAAAAGTCCTATTCCAGGGTAGACTGATAATCTTAGCAGCATTCTTCCTAAGTTGACCAACCCAAATTCGAGGTCTTTTCCAGTCTTTTCCAGCATATCAAGGCTGCACATCACTACCAATTTTCAATGTGGTATCACAATCTGCTGCGAAGTTATCACAATATCCTTATCAGAGGCCTGGATGTTTTGAATCATTGTTCGAGCCTGACTGCATCTTTCCAACCACCTGAGATCTATGCATGAGTTTTTTGTGTTCTTGAAAGACTTCGTGAAAGACTTTTCTCTTATGAAGCAATTTCTAATCAAGGAATCTTTTGGTTCACGAGAAGCCAACCTAACCGACCTAAGATACATGGAGACGACAGAACGTTGAAGCGCACTCAGTAAAATAGAACTGTGTCTCCCCAGTCTAAAAATAGCAAAAGGGGGCACTTTACAGACTATGTTCACATCCCATCTTTTTCATTGTATCAAACTACCCTTCTTCTACAAAGAGTCATGCTGGTATCACAATTTCCACGATTATTGTAATAATCTCCCCGACTACAGTTCCAAAATAGTTTAAAGTGACATAAGAAAAACTTCAAATGTAAAAACTTTCTTAGCTTTTTAAATTTAGGTAGGACGGTTTCCTAAGTTTTAAACATCGAGCCTACTTTTTTTAATGCAAATATGAAAGTTTAGAATGATTTCTACATCTAACTATACGTTTCAAATCAGGGGCGGACTGGCAGTAGAATTGGGGCCCGGGCGATTCAGCAACGAGGGGGCCCGCAACTACGCGAGCGAAAAGTTTGCAGGGCACTCCCTTGGGAAATCTTTTGTGAACACACCCCCTGAATTGGCCTCAAATGATACTGGACTAACTTCTAACAATTTGAATGGTTCTCTATACGAGTTGCATTCTGGTTTGAAACTAAGTGCGAGCGCAGCGAACAAAGCTGGGGGTCCGGGGGCTTACCCCCGGGAAAAATTCTCATTGACACACCCTTTAGATTGTTGGAAAACGCCCCATTTTGGAGAATTTACCATTAAAGAAGCAGAGCATCACGACTGATGGGGGTCCTTCCGGGAAATTTAAGAAAATGACTGCAATTTCACGAGTAGATACATTATTTTTGAACTGCACAATATACAAAGGAATAGTTTGATAGATTCTGGCAACCTCCTGGAATAGAAATAACTTTAAATATTCATCTCTATGAGCTTGGCTTTCACAGCCTCTTTTACTTAAAAATGAACGAATTTCAGCAAAGTATTACGGGCTGAAGCGCCTCGGCCGACCGTTTCCGGCAGGCCTGTTGCAAGAATGCAATTTCTTATAGCATAAGTTGAATGCGAAACCAGAAATCTCAGGGCCACCGTGACCTTCAGGGCCACGCCAGCTTCGCTCTTCTTGGTGAAGGTCTGATTCATTGCCGAGAAATGCTTTCATTTGTCCTTCCTCAAACTTCAAGATCCAACTACTTCCGAAAGGGAATCCGTTTGACGAAAGACCTCACTGGGAAAATTCTTGAAAGCAGAGCATCAAAATCGTCTACAAAAGGTCTTTTTGTCAAGTCAATTACTGTACATGTTTTTGTTCTCGTATAATTTTCATTTCATGCCTTAAAAGTATCATTAGATCACATTTCAGAATCCTTAAATGTTGAATACTTCTATCCAGGGCGTACGCAGCACTGGAAGGTGGAGGGGGTCTGGGGCGTAGCCCCAGGAAAATTCTTAGCAACCACGCCCTTTAGACGGTCGGAAAATGAAGGAAACGCCCTTTTTAGCTATGCTTTGCATCGTAAACATGGCGACAATTATCACAGCAGGTCGCTTTGTCAGATTTGCAATGAGAGTTCATACCCATCATAGAAAGTTACTCTAGGAAAGTCAAGAAGAATAATTATTCAATAACGTCCAGACTAGTATATCAAAACACGCATTGCAAAGTTGCTTTACTGCAAAATGATTTGGAGCTGGTCCTTCGAGCTTGATAGGTGTCTCTTTTCGCTCCTTTATAATTGTTTAGTCGGCCTGTGGCATCTTTTATGCAAGAAGCTTTGGCAAATTTCAACAGTAGCAGCAAATTAGGATCCCTATAGCTAGTGGCATGGTGGACAGGCTGAGATAACTTGGGATATTGAAGTGATTAAGTGGGTCTGGGGGCCAAGCCCCCAGGAAAATTTTCGAAGATATGTATTCTACGATTCTACTTAGGCTGAGAATGCCTCTTCCAGCCGAGTTCAAGCATTCGTTAAAAACCCAAAACCTTTCTATGAAACTTTGACGAGCCCCAACACAAATTTTATTGCATTTTTGTGCTAATCTCGAGGACCATCTTTATTGAAAAGTGGGGGGTCCGGACCCCCATTCCCACCTTGGGTACGCCACTGCTTCTATCTTTTTTCTAAAACCTTATTCATATTTTAAATACCCCTAACATGGTCTCCTAGGTCACTGTAACCGAGTGTAGATATAGGCAAAAGTTGTTTGAAATTAACAGACTGGCAAGGGCATGAGGTAAAGTGAGAAGGGGCCCCTGCATAAAAGATGCCTTCCTCGAACAGGTCTTTATTGGGCCCCTTTGGCAAAAGCTGCTCCAGTTTTGTCAAGTTCTACATTTGCAGATTCATCAGTTCACCTATCAGTCGAAAACGAGACTATGCCAATTGGAATTTTGCAGTACCCTTATCTTACGAACTGGGGCCCACTTGCAATCTTTTGACATTTTCAACTGTTTGACAAACAAAGATAACTGTTGAAAGAATTATTACAGGGCCCTTCAACCAATTTTCGTTGATTGAAACTGGTTGTTTTGTCACTGTCAGAAAGTTCATCCAAAATTAACCATTTGAAGTATTTTTCTTCCAGCACAGAAGGGGCCCATGGGGACCTTTGCTGAGGGGGGCCCTTCGGGCCCCAGCCCAGTAGCCCGACTGGCCAGTCCGCCCCTGTTTCAAATTACTATACAACACTACAGGTACGATACCATGGGAAGCGAAAGACAATGACTACCCCATGGCCAATATAAAAAGACATGCAACATTCAAGTAACTATGACTACACTACAAACGACTAAAAACCAATGGATAATGTACTAGATTCTGTTCCACATCAGACGTCTGGTCAAGATTGCGATGACTGGAAATGATGTCGCAAGAACAGCCCATTTGTCGCAGTAGATAAAGGGCCCGGCGTCTGATGTGGAAAAGAATTTACAATGAACAATAAAGTACTACCTTAAGGGACTTGGTGGTTGCATAATTCTCAGGTTGCAAGGATCTGAATCAAATTGACCAGTTTCATGGATAAAACGTAAAGTCAATTCTAGTATGCTTCTATTCAAGTTATTAGAAAGGTCGTTATCGCCATATAACAAGAGCTGGGTCAAAGCATCATGTGAGAGATCGGCAATATATGTGACTGATCGTGATTCCAGCGAGGAGATCTTGTCATTGAACATCAAATGAATGGCAGAGCAACAAAAAGTGCTCCGTATCCTCAATCCCATCGCTTGTTGGGCACATTGGGTTTACGGTATCCCTAAAATTATGCTTGGATTTGTAGAGATTCAATTTGCTGAGACCAACCCTGAGTTGAGTAAGATAGGTTAATTCTTTTGGATCGTGAATTCCAAAGACAGATTTCGCAGGGGGGGGGGGGGGCGGATTGTCGACAGAACCTTTTTCTTGAAAACAGCAACAGAAGGCACATATCTTAATTCAGGCTCAAGCTTATTCCACTCTGATAAACAGTTCGGATAGAAGTTAGACTTGAATTTTTCTGTCCTCGCCTTTAATCTCCCAATGACATCCTGGCTACGAAGACGGTGCTGTGACTGGTGAAGAGGGGGAATTGGATCTACTGTATACTCAGGGCTAAGATTATTTACAAACTTGTAGAACAAGGTAAGGCTTCTACTTTATCTTCGGGAACTTAATGACTCACAACCAAGGTCTGTGTACAGCTTCTCTCGAGATGTTTCCCTCCGCGTTCCTGTTACAGCCAAAGCAGTAGAATACTGAACAGACTCCAGCTTTTCCATTAAATTTGGTAAAACAAAATTTCCACTGAAGTCACATACTTTACCAGGAATATGATAAATAACATCGCCATAGTCCATGTGGGGTCGAACATAGAGCTTATATAGTTCGTTTAGAGTATGCCTGGGCAGGTATTTGGAGAGATATATTTCAGCAAACCAATACCCTTCCTCGTCTTAGAGATAGCTGACTTGATGTGAGCTGAGAAGGATAGCTTTGAGTCCAGGGTAATTCCTAAGTGTTTATGCTCATCTACTTGCTTCACAGGTATGTCATTAAAAAGGATCACAGGATGATCAACTTCAGATTTCTTCATTAAAAAGTTTAATTCAACGGCTAGTTTCTGCGGATCAGGATTAAATGATATTCACCAAGTGTAAGCCCACTGACTTATCAAGTCCAAGTCATGGTTCGTATCATTGGCTGCTGTATTGGGATCTTCTACCACTTTGAACAATGATGTATCATCAGCAAATAACTTAACATTGCACTTCAGGCCTACGGCTAGATCATTTATATAAACAAGGAAAAATAATGGTCCCAGAATAGAGCCCTGAGGCACCCCTGCTGAAATATCTCCCCAAGTAGAACTCCGTCCATTCAGCACAGTCCTCTGCTTTCGAACCTTACGAAAACTTTGGATTAGAAGAAGAAGTTGTCCCGATACACCACATCGTTTTAATTTATAGATTAGACCATCGTGCTACACCCTATCAAATGCTTTAGAAATATCAAGATACACAGAACGGACATCAAGGAAGGGAAGGATTACAGTCTAAAGCTTTAAATATGGTGTGTGTTATGGAAGTAACTGGTTGACTGTTGAGTCACCTGGACGAAATCCTGATTGATTTTGGTTAAGCAGCTTGATTCAAGGTGCGCGTATAGAGAATTGTGTATTAGTTTTTCAAGTATTTTCCCAAAAATTGGTAACAGAGAAATAGGACGGTAATTCCCTTTCAGATTTTTCTCATTTTTCTTATGAACCGGCACTACATTTGCATATTTCCATATTTCGGGAAATAAGCCATGCCTCAAACAATTCGTGAAAATTATTTTAAGTGGAAGAACTAATGAGACATCGCTGAACTTTATCATCCTCACAGATATTTCATCCCAGCCATGTGCTTTATTTGGATTAAGTGATCTCATGATGTTAAGTATCTTTTCCTCACAGATGACAAAGTCACTTGTCAGAGTGGTAGTTACTGGAGTATCTTGTGGAATCTCACCACCTGTGTCGATGGTCGTGCATTGCAGTATAAAATAGTCATTAAAAATCTGTGCCTTTTCGGTCAAGTCCGTCACAAACAGCCCATTTTCTAGAAGAGGTGGATCATGGGAATCTTAATTTTGTTTAGAACAGTGTTTATCAAAGTCCAATAGTTTTTGCTGCTGGTCCCAGGATTAGCCAACGTTTTCCCTGCCTTAAGGAAATAATTCCGCTTGGCTTCTTCAATCAGTCTCGCGCCTACAGATATAATCTTTTGTATGCCTTCAAGCTCATCGATAGGCCCACCATTTCTGACGAAACTTTTATATGCACGATTCGTTTTCCTAAGAAAGTTTTTGATGGCTCGTGTTATCCAGGGTGCTTCGCGAGGCCTAATTGTTTTTTACTTTATTTGGAATGAAGTTAGAGTAAATATTCAAAAGGACTTCATTGAGTAGTTTTACCTGTTCATTAGGACAAGTGATGTTACCAAGATGTTCCTGCCAAGCAAACATTTCAATGCTTTTCCTAATGGCTATAAAGTCTGCCTTGTCATAGTACCAAATTTTACTGGTGTATGGAGGTAGTGCTATGTTTGAAACAGATAATTTATCGTAAACTATTTCCTGATGGCACTGCTCATGCAAAGACGGGTGAACGCCAGACTCAATAATGAGGTTAGGTTGATCAGTAAATATCAGGTCAATGCAGGATTTAGAGTCACCCTTCAAATGGGTTGGTTCTGATATCAACTGGTGAAGACCATCGTCGGCTGTCATTGGCTCGAATAGTTTTCCTTCGTTATTTACAATATCATTTTCCCACCACTGAGTTGATCTACAGTTGAAATCACCAGTAATGATGACACAGGAAGGATTTTCGACATGCATTTTGGATAATTTCAACTCAAAGTTTATTGTAAAGTCATCAGACTCCTCAGGACCCTGACTTAGACTTCTATAAATAACGGAATAGAATTACTTCTTCCTGTTTAAATGAATTTCATACACAATACATTCAGGAAGAGTCACCAGGTCAGAATAATTCTTTGAAGGAAGGGAATCTTTTATATATAACCCGACACCACCCCTTTTCACATTTCGAGGATGGTTATTTTTAATAAACGTGTAGCCATTTAGTGCCAGCTTGTCTTCATCAACGGTGCTATCAAGGTGGGTTTCAACAATGCCAATAAGGTCATAATTGTAAACTGATTTGTAAGCCTCCATAAGAGAGACCCGTGAAAAATCATACGCGGTAATACTATTTAGATTCCAGGTACAGAAATCAAGTGTTTCAGGGCCTGGGTTCATTTCTACATCACCACATAGCAAAAGTGTCTTAAAAACCAACAACTTCGTATGAAGTATGTAGCATGTTCTACACCCAATGTAAAAATATGCATACAGGAAAAGAAATTGCCTCACAGCTGCATGCTTATACCGAAAAAGACCAATGAAACCGAAAGGGACTCGTTTGAACAGTTCTAAAGACGTGTACAGTACCGCCTTCGCAAGGTGATGTACACGGGCGAACAAAGGCAAAAAAAAAACAAGACTGATTTGTCACAGAGTGCACTGCAAGAAACTGTATTGTTAGTGTGAGGGGCAGAACAAAAATTGAAATTGCGATGAAACAATAACAAAACCAAAATTACTTGAGGATCTGAAAAAGAATTGAAAGTGGCTTGACACTTTTCTTCAGTGGGGAAGAGTTTTGTTTAGTACACGGAAACATCCTATCGTTGCTCGCCATTGATTGATTTCAACCGGCATCATCGTAATGAAATCCTCTCGCTGCTGGTCCTGAGAGAATGCAACCACCATTGATAAATTCAAAACAGAACAACAGAAAACATACGAAACTAAAGAAATTACAAGCTAAACGAATTTGACGATAGTTACAAAGAACACAAACTATAACACATTCGCAAGATAATCGATTCGGCAGCATTATGGTGTCGGATACTGCTCGTGCGCTTCTTTGTTCTTAATGGAGTTTTGTGAGGTATTCGAGTGTTTCATTTGTTTGAATTTCTACAAGAAGAAAAACAGAAGCTCTGCTTTTGCTGTTTTGCATTGTTGGTACAGGAAAGTGGTTTAAGTTCTTTTGTCAATCTTGGTTCACACCAGGTCCATCGAGCCGCCAGTGCCGCACAAAAAGACCCAAAAGGCAAACTCGCACGAACTGAAAAACACAAACGACCCAGAGCAAACCAGCCCACTGTGATCCAGAGCATTGAATTTAACCAAAATTTGAAGTTTTAGATTCCTGCTTGATTTTGCGCTTAAGATATGCACCATAACCTAGGGATTCATGTGCTGCAAAAATTTTCAAGATTATTCAACCGAAAGCAAAGATATTGATTTTTGACGTTGGGCCTAAATCAGATCTTTGTTTACATGGCCGGCAGAGGCACGGCACTGTTTTGACAGCAAATTACAATTCCTTGTATCTAGGCTCAGACTTCACCGATCTTTTTCAATTTAGTCTCATTCTGATCCTCTAAATGCGTCTTTTATGGCAATGTAAAGCAAGCTAAGATATTTTGCCATTTTAGGACCGTTTTTAGACTATTTCACAATGGTACTTTTCGAAAAAATTCTTGTCTTCAAAAATAAATTGTAGAATTAAAAGCTAAAGACAAAAAAAGTATGTTTCGCTATGCTCTTCAAAATAATTTCAACAATTAGAAACGCCTGTCTAACAAGTTTCTACCAAAGGGCTGGTGCCAATTCGAACCCAAAAATCTTTTATGACTATTTTCATTTCACAAGTTTTTAATTTGACATCTAAGATTTTTGCATACAATAACCACTAAACTTTAACAGACATCCAGTGAAGGGACCAAAGGTGACCAAACCTTACGTACATGTTAAAACAATATAATGACTAACATTGATACACTTTGCAAGGCTTATTTGTTAAAATTCTTGCAAAATTTAAAAATTATGAATTTTTTTAGGGACAAATGGCTGCAAAATACCATTTTTCTTAAAAATGTTTGACTTGAGGCTTTAGCAGGCTTAAAGGACAAGTTAATGGCATACTTTTGACTCTGCATCGATTTCAAACAAATTCAAAGCTTTCCGTTTCACCTTATCCAATTTTTCGTCACAAAATGTGGAAACATGTTAAAATCATGTACAAAACTCGTAAAATTCAATTTTCTGTTACAATTTTTTGGAGGCGAATTGGCACCAGCCCTTTTGTAAAAACTTGTTAGAAAAGTCTTTCTAATTGTTGAAATTATTTTGAAGAGCATAGCGAAACGTACTTTTTTGTCTTTAGCTTTCAATTTTACGATTGATTTTTGAAGACAAGATTTTTTTTAGAAAAGTACCATTGAGAAATGGTCTAAAAACGGTCCTAAAAAGACAAAATATTTGAGTATGCTGAACATTGCCTCAAAGAAAACATTTAGAGGATCAGAATGAGACTAAAATGAAAAATATCGGTGAAGTATGAGCCTAGATACAAGGAATTGTAATTTGCTGTAAAAACAGTGTCATGCCTCTTCCGTTCATGCAAACAAAGATGTGATTTAGGCCCAACTTTAAAATTCAATATCTTCGCCTTCGGTTCACGGATCTTGAAAATTTTTACAGCGTATTAACCCCTAGGTTATGGTTCATGTCACAAGTCTAAAACTTTATAAGGATTTGGAACTTTATTTTTTGGCTTAAATTTGATAAAAAGGGCCTAATGGATCACAGTGCAGCCTTCAAAATATAACTTTGAGGATGTTTCTAAGGAAGTTGACTTAATAAAAACACTGATGTGTCGGGGATTGGCGCATGATTTTCCCGTCAAACAAGTTTTGTTATTCATTAATTCGTGATTGCTTACGGCTGATTTCCACCCAGCAGAGCTCTCCGAGCAGACTGAATATTAGACAGTTGAACGTGGATCATGCGTAGCATTCTATTCAAATTCAAAACAATATTTTCTCACGTAAACAAAAGATTTTCTGTCCGCTCGGAAAATACCACTGAGCGGAAACCAGCCTCCAGCAATGGACTTTGGAATAGGCTTTTCTGGGACCCCAAAGCAGGAAAAGGACGAAGAAAATTTTAAAATTGCCAAAATGCTAGAGACATGCACAAAGTTTTGGAAACTGATTGAATTTCTTAAAGACCTAGACTACATCCATCCTCTTGGATTATTTTGCAACGCTATAGAACAATGAATAAATACAACCAGGGTTTGGCAGGGTCCACAGAGGGCAAAACGGGCAAGCCTGGGTAAAATGACGTAGACTGGTAGAAATATAGACCAATTAAGTCGAATTAGCAACGTAAGGACAGCTTTAGCTTGTCAAAAAGAAAAAAAAAAGATAAATGAAAATATTTGAGTGGTGAGATTAACGACACAACTGAGTAAAATGAAAATGTACAAACTTGATTTCAGTCTGCCCATCCCACCGCCACAGACCCTGCCAAACACCTAAATGAGGAAACGGGTAGGACTTCCTCGTTAAACTGAACAACAACTATTACCAAATATATAGAAACATATAATTTAGGTCATATCGTGAAGAACTGTCTTTAGTTCGATTTCGTTTCTAAAAACTTTAGAAGTCGCCATCCATTGTTTTAAGGCCAACGCGGCAATTTATGTCGGTAAAGACGAAGTCAATGTGATCGTCTGACTCGGTTTTCTCTCTCGCAAATTTAAGGAGCTTCGCTCTTTTTGCTGTTAGGTCAAGAAGAATTTTCTTGTCTTCAGACTTCTTACGACCTTTGTACACAGCAGTGCGATGTTTCCACGTCAAAAATTTAACAATCATTGCTTGCCTTACCTCACCAGTATCATAATCCTTGAATTTTCCTCCGATACGATGTGCTCTGTCGATAGCCTCATCCGGTACTGTGACCTCTATTTCTTTAAATACCTCTTTAACCTTTCTTATGCAGTCAATGGCAAATTCTGCTTTCTTGGGCAGGGGAATTCCGTGGATTCTAAGACATGCTCTGTGACTGTATTGCTCTGCATCATCGAGTCTTTTTTCCAAACCAGCAAAATGCACTTCATAGACAGCATCTTTGAATTCCAGTTGCTCAATTTTCGCATTTAATGGCTCTACTGCATT
Source organism: Aurelia sp. 3 sensu Dawson et al. (2005) (assembly GCA_964020215.1). Classification (NCBI taxonomy): domain Eukaryota; kingdom Metazoa; phylum Cnidaria; class Scyphozoa; order Semaeostomeae; family Ulmaridae; genus Aurelia; species Aurelia sp. 3 sensu Dawson et al. (2005). The sequence continues at coordinate 11,604,064 of OZ026577.1, forward strand.
CTTGATTTTCTCGCAAACTGTTTCGTGTAATTTTGTTTCAAGTGTATCCAGCAGATCTTTCATTTGATCTTCATTAGGAAGATTCGAAATTGCATCTTTGACTGCATCCGCCACGATATTCTTTACGCTTTCTTCAACCATAACTGGCACGGATCGAGCCTACTGTTTCTTATAGGCGGCTCCTTGCTAAAAAAAAATCGTAGCTCAGGTTGAATAGCCTTTAATTAATACCTTCCGCCATTTCTCAAATGCATTCAAACGACTGATAGTTTTGATGTCATCAAAAGCAATTGAAAAACTTTGAAAATCTTCATATGCAAATATTCATAAATGATCTTCATATCCTTCATTCCTCCTATTCCCCCCTCATTCCTCCTCATTCTTCCCTCATTCCTAATCATTTCTCCTCATTCCTCCCTCATTCCTCCTTCATTCCTCCCTCATTCCTCATCATTCCTCCTCATTTCTCCCTCATTCCTCCCTCATTCCTGTCTGTTCCTCCCCGTTCCTCTTCTTCCTCCTCATTCCTCCCTCATTTCTCCCTGTTCCTCCTCGTTCCTCCTCATTCCTCCCTCATTCCTCCTCATTACTACCTCATTCCTCCTCATTCCTCCTCAATCCTCCTCATTCCTCCTCATTCCTACCTCATTCCTCCTCATTCCTCCTCGTTCCTCCCTCATTTCTCCCTGTTCCTCCTCGTTCCTCCTCATTCCTCTCCGTTCCTCCTCGTTGCTCCTCATTCCTCCCTCATTCCTCCTCATTACTACCTCATTCCTACCTCATTACTACCTCATTCCTCCTCATTCCTCCTCATTCCTCCTCATTCCTCCTCATTCCTCCCTGTTCCTCCTTATTCCTCCTCGTTCCTCCTCATTCCTCCTCATTCCTCCTTGTTCCTCCTCATTCCTCCTCATTAGTACCTCATTCCTCCTTGTTCATCCTCATTCCTCCTCGTTCCTCCTCATTCCTCCTCATTCTTCCTCATTACTACATCATTCCTTCTTGTTCCTCCTTATTCCTCTTCGTTCCTCCTTATTCCTTTTCGTTCCTCCTCATTCCTACCTCATTCCTCCTCGTTCTTCTTTATTCATTCCTTTTCTCTTTGTTCCTTCTCCTTCCTACCTCATTCCTCCTCGTTCCTCCTTATTCCTCTTCGTTCCTCCATATTCCTCTTCGTTTCTCCTCGTTCCTCCTTTTAGTAATGGCCATTATTCATCCACTCTTTTTTGCTTGGAGATTGGAAGCCGCGTCGATCTGGGAACTAGTTCTCAGGTCATAAATTTCATAGTGCGGTAAAGTTCGAGATTTAGGCCCATCTCAAACTGTCGAGATCAAAGGCATCGGGTAATAATTCATTACAATAGATTCTGAAACATCATAATCCAATGATTGGGTCTTATACGTAGTTGGTCTTGGATTCATATTAATTTTTAGTGACTCCAATAACTTCTAAAAAAAGTTTTGAATCGTTGTTCGAGCCTGACTCCATCTTTTCATGAGATCTATGCATGAAATTTTTCTATTTACCAACTTCTTGACAGACAAAAGTCTCTTATGAAGTAATTTCTAATCAAAAAATCTTTTGTTTCACGAGAAGCCAACCTAACCTGAATACAAGGGTCTCCTTGTATTCATTGTATGTACTCCTTGTAACAGAGGAACATTGAAGCACACTCAGTAAAATAGAACTGTGTCTCTCAGCATACAGCTCAAATCCTTACTGGTTGCTGAAAGCACGCGGAGATCATCCAATTTCACGGTAGTCAGCCAATCAAATGGCCCCTTTCTAACCATGTGATACCAAATTGGCTGTTCGAAGTGAATTCTTTAGTACCCTCACGAAAGTTGAAATGGCTACTAAGTTACAACAATAACATGGAATTTTCTTTGATAAATCAGTAGAAGGGATGCCCCTCTACAGTTTGTAGCGTGCTTGGAAAAATATCTCATTTAGAGCCGAAATTACAGTCATTTTGCGGTCGAAGAATATTGACATTCGTTCAAACATCGATAAAAGTCGCTGCAAATGAGATATAATGATAAAAATCTCAGCGATTATGGATATTGCCCTAGGCAATAAGCCGAGCACCGTCCCTTCAATTACATCTCAAAATCGCAGATGATTTTTAACGATTTCTGCCAGAATTGTGATCTGGGCCTAAACTTCTTACCGATTAAAACTCCTTCGTTGACTCCAAAAGGGCTTAGTTTGTATTCTTGAGCTAAATGATTCACTTACCAACGACTCAATGATCTATTTGGCTTCATTTTCCATTTAGATGTCTCCAAATTTCGTTAAAAAAATCCAGTCTTGAGCAACTTCTTGCAAATTTGTCTCGTTCCATATTTTCTCTGCAAGGGCCAGCAATCTCCTCAAAAACGTCTCATCGATAGGCTTTGTGCTACAGATAATGTGATTCGATACAGTTCATACACTCGTAAATAGATATGGCATTGCGTGACTTTGCTCAATTCATTGAAATAGAAACAAAAGAAGATAAAACATTTTTTGGCTGTTTGTTCACCAATGAATTTATCTTACACAAAACAACAAAGCAACAAAAAGTTTGTGCAAGAAATGTGTCAGATCTATTCATGAGTCAATAAAGTTAAACAAAAGGTTAACAGCGGTAAACTTTCAACACAACAAAACATTTAGTTTTGTTGCTTTGTGTAAGATCTATTCATTAGTGAGCCAAACAGCCAAAAATGTTTCATCCTTTTTGTTTCCATTTGAATGAATTGAGCAAAATCAGGCGTGCCATATCTATTTACGAGTGTATGAACTGTATCGAATCACATTATCTGTAGCACAAAGCCTATCGATGAGACGTTTTTGAGGAGATTGCTGGCCCTTGCAGAGAAAATATGGAACGAGACAAATTTGCAAGAAGTTGCTCAAGACTGGATTTTTTTAACGAAATTTGGAGACATCTAAATGGAAAATGAAGCCAAATAGATCATTGAGTCGTTGGTAAGTGAATCATTTAGCTCAAGAATACAAACTAAGCCCTTTTGGAGTCAACGAAGGAGTTTTAATCGGTAAGAAGTTTAGGCCCAGATCACAATTCTGGCAGAAATCGTTAAAAATCATCTGCGATTTTGAGATGTAATTGAAGGGACGGTGCTCGGCTTATTGCCTAGGGCAATATCCATAATCGCTGAGATTTTTATCATTATATCTCATTTGCAGCGACTTTTATCGATGTTTGAACGAATGTCAATATTCTTCGACCGCAAAATGACTGTAATTTCGGCTCTAAATGAGATATTTTTCCAAGCACGCTACAAACTGTAGAGGGGCATCCCTTCTACTGATTTATCAAAGAAAATTCCATGTTATTGTTGTAACTTAGTAGCCATTTCAACTTTCGTGAGGGTACTAAAGAATTCACTTCGAACAGCCAATTTGGTATCACGTTTGGTATCACGGCATCACGGTAAAGGGGCTATTTGATTGGCTGACTACCGTGAAATTGGATGATTTCCGCGTGCTTTCAGCAACCAGTAAGGATCTGAGCTGTATGCTGTCTCTCTCTAGAGAGAGGGTTCAAAGTGAATCCATGAGTGTCTATGAATTCAGGAAGGGGGTAACATTTTCTAAGACAGAGGAACTAGGCAAGGGGATAATTACTTTAAGGTACGAGTTCGGGGTAGGTATAATTGTTGATTATTCAAGAGATTAGGGAGCTGTCATAAAGTATGGCCGGGATCGGGGCGGAGAGGATGGTGCTAGGGCATGAAAATTCTAGACAGGATTTTGATGGGGTATGAAAACTTTGAGCACCATATTGTTGGGGTACGAGATCTTTCTGAAGTGTAACATTGCAAAATAGAACTGCTGCATTTTCTACCAAATTGTAAAATTCTCAAACTATTGTATATGTAAAGCACTAAAAGTGTGATGAATATGCTGTCAAAATCCAGAAAATTTAGCTAGTGCATGATCATTCACTGGACCAGAAGGAAAGCTAGTAAAATAATAGGGTTTGGTGGATCTAGAAGTTTGAAAAATATTTCTGACAATGATATACTTCAAACTTTAAACACTTTAAGCAAACTGCCATACACAACTTTACGCCCTTCAAAATTATGCATAGCCATTATAAAAAACAGTTCGGTTTTTAGCCTTGATAACGGTTGAGTCAGAAACAACGTAGGGCGTTTGGCGGACTGTGACATCGCATTTAGCCACCCAATTGTCGTGAAATAGATTTTTCCGTGCAGCCAAGAGTCTAACTTAGATCCTAAACCTTTCTCCATCGAAATCGGTCATTTGATGCATTTGTTGAAAAAGATTTTCTTCGTAAGACCTTGTATGGGAGTCTGGCAAACTGATGAAATCTGTTTATCTTGGCAAATTTATCTTGGCAAAAAGTTACAGGTGCACGTGGTATTCTCAGGGGAGAATGAAATAGTTAGGAGATAGTATTTTTCTCCCCTAGAATGTCTTATCATGACTTGCCCTGCGTACAGAATGTTTGAAATACATCAATAATGAGTGCTTCTTTTACTTCCAAAGAAGTTTCCTTTCAAGCAGATCAACGCTCTGCAAATCTCAATGGGACAATACTTTTCCTAAAGCCTGGTTCACACCAGGTCTTTTGAGTCGTTAGAGTCGATCAGAAAGACCCAAAAGACAAAGGACTCCAAGTCTGCGTCTTTATCTTGGGTCTTTCGGCACGATCTTAACAACCGAGAATGTGAACCAGGCTTGACTTTTTTCTGTATCCCCTGATAATACAACGTGCACTTGCAACTCTGGCAGGGCTAAAATGCTGAAGGGGCTTGGTCAAAGACTTCACCAGTTTGCCAGAATTAACACTTTTCCTCCTATCATGACTTGTTGCATGTGTAACACAATGTTATTTCTTGAAACAAAACAAACATGACTGTCTTCAATGTTTTCAAAGCTTAAGAAAGTCTCATTGTAAACTCTTTGAAACGAAATAGGTGGTGTGAACGATCCTAATTATGCAAGGCACTAAAAGCATTTTTGTACAGAAATCATACTATAGTCATACTATAGTCCAGTTGGGTTGATCACCAAGTCATGGTTGCAGCATTTCCTCTTCTGCATCCTAGTTAGTTTATCCTCCCTGGCCATTTGTTGGTGGTGTTCTCTCCCATTTGCCTTTAAAACTTTTGACATTTGCTGCAGAATACCAATCTTCGATCAAATTTCAAGCACAGTCCTGTGAAATTTAAATAAACTTGAAACTCTGCATTTTGAACTTCTCTTTGGGTTGATTATTTAGAATTTCACAAATTAGTCTGCCTTATCTGATGCAAAGAGATGTAGATACATGTCCATCTTCTTTACACCCTGTACTTTCCCCCTCACATGCAACCATTTGCACAGATTTTTGTTTACTGGGCTGAAGTTCTTGCATCGAAAGGTCAAAGTGGATATTCTTGCCAAAAGATTTTGATTGTTCATTGCATGTTGCACTTGCAGAAGCCACGTGGCTACTCCATGTTTCCTTGTCATCCTCAGATTCAGCTGTATGTCAAGTATCTGACTCCTTGCTTGTCACCAAAGCTGTTTCCAACGAGCAGCCAGAGCAGGATCACTAAATGCTTTGGATTGTTCCCTTGTCCGTCCACACCTGATCAAAATTTGCAGTCTATCATTTGCCTAGGCCATAGCTATTTGGTTGTTGTTGCTGCTCCCGTCAATGCTTCAGTGACTTATGACCTGAGCGCCTAGAGCGCACCATACATTTCATTCTTAATTTTCTATCATTTGCTTTTCTTGTTTCTTTGTTCAATTAGTCGCTCATAATGTCTCGGTCAACTTTTATGGATGGGGTATGGAACTTTCTAGAAAATTTCTTACGGGGCATGGAATTTACTCAGATAAGTTGGAGGGGGTGTGAAATTTTCAAGTCATTTTCCCAATTCTCCTCCACCTCCCTCCAGCTCCCTTACACTGTTGTGAATGGTGTGTAGTACTTTTTTCAATGTTTTGCTCTTTTTATCTGCAAAACTATATATTTCCATCTGCTAAGAAGTGCGAATTGACGTCATTTTCTATTATATCACTTCATGTTGACAATTTCATTTCACTTCATTTCCCGAACGAGGCTGCCAAATGTGTTGATACCATACCACTCACATTGCTAGCCTCCCTATCGCGCCGTCGCATCTCGTACAAAATACAAAATGGCGACGATACTTGGCCTAGCTTTCGAAGATTCATTAACCAATTTATGAAAGTTGGAGGCATCAAAATTTCGAAAGAAGTCACGATTGGTGTTCAGCAGTTGGTAAGGTTGCTTTTTAACAATGATTTTATCAACCCCAGCCTTTAACAAGATCCAAGATTTTCAAAATACAGGATGACAATACGTTGTTTGCATGTTGGATCATATGCAAAGCCCCATCGCCCTTTTCCGATCACAGGCTGCTGTGAGCGCTTTTTGTGTGCAATCGCGCAATGTTTGTTTACGAGGGGACTGGGCCTTCTAATTAAAAAAGCGCGCAAAAAAATACTCTTCTGACGCCATGAGCTTCACGTTCACACGTGGTTTACCCCCTTCTGGCGTGTGAATCCAACGACACGAGAAAAAGGCCTACCTGTGATGGAGTCGTAAGGAGTCGCAATTTACCCTTCGTGTTTCCTTGTAGCAATTATATTTTCTCTTTTTTCTTACTGTTTACCAAGCCGCAGTCAAAGCATTTCAACCTTTACTTCAACTCGAAAAAAATATAATTACAACAGAATCTCGATCACAATATCTCTAGGTTCCCAGCCGGGGTAAATTTCTAACTGCCGTCAGATAGGCTACAAATCGCCCTTTTCCGATCACGAGGTTTGGCTTCGAATCCTGCGAATGGTTGCAAGTGGAATGGATTCTCTCTCAATGAAGAGACAGGGGGGAAGGTGAAATAAACAAAGAAACCTCATCAGGGTTTCCGTTGATTCTTGATGAGCGTGAAGTGGGGTCTGAATTTATTCCAGAGGGCATTGAAGAACGGGAGAGGGGCAAATCAGAATTTCATATCCAAAAGAGAGCAGCCCTGAAATATTGCTAGTTTTCAAATCCAGCTTAGATATTCAAAGACCCCAAACATATATTTAACAGAAATTTCAGATCCAACGTTCCGTACTCCCTGGGATACAAACAGTTTGCTGTGCTGCTATGCTAGAGTTTTGCCAGTGAGTAAAAGCCTGTAACTTTCAATTGAAAATTCGACTGTGGTGTTATTGAACGAATAACGAGGCAAAATGTTACTTACCAAACGATAGCATGAGCTAAACATCTCCTGCTATCTATATGGCATCCATTTCATCTAGAAACTGCGCATTATTGAGCCCTCTGCGGTGGAACTGCTCGAAATACGTCCGTGAAGTTGTGTGATCGGAAATGGGCGATGGAATGAAGATATCGCGATTTTACCGCTTTGTCTTTCGACACCAATTTTACGGAAGAAGGTTGCTAAAGTTACAAAAACTGGTTTTTATATCTTAAACTATAAAATAACAAATAATTCAACAGCAATAATTTTCTTCGCTAATATTTTCTTAGGCCAAGTAACTCTAGGTTTCTTTTTCATTGATCGGAAAAGGGCGATGGGACTCTAGATGATGCTAAAATCACAAGAAAAAAACCACAACTGCAACATCGATTTTCATCTGGTGATGATATTTTTCTAGGACCGATTCGTTCTATTCATCTATTCTATTCATCTATTCAGATCAATATCTACTTTGCTCATACTATTCATTAGCGTCTCATTCTTATAATAAATAACGATATTTGCTAGAAGTACTTAAATAATACATAAATAATAATGACACAACAATAATAAATAGTGAAAGTATCTCTTATAGAAATAATTCAAAATAACATTTTGAAATCTCTCACTTAGATGTCAGATCAAAAGCATTAACACCGACAATTTCTTTACCCATGAATTCTTTTGCAAGACCTGTTTTTATCTTTTGTCATACCTCTGAAGAAGTAGGATTGCAAGGCAACAGCATCTTCAAGGCCTTCATATGCTCACCAACGCATTTTGCACCTTGCTTCAATAAGTTTCACCTTGATTATTTGTAAGAGGAATCTTGGAAGCGAGGAGAACAATTTCAAAATTTTGAGACGCTCGTAAAAGGGGTCTATATGTTCAAGCAACCAAAAGATAAAAAGGTCGACTTGAAAAGTTGCCAGACAAGTCTGGTTACACTTGGGCCGTTGGAGCTTACCCGCAGTCTGAACTCTGAATCCCATTTGAAAGACAAGAAGAACCATAGAATAAAACTTGTAGTCAATAATTCAATTCATTACCAGCATGAAATTGATACATCGATTTACAAGACATGAAATATTTACATCTATCTTTAGGTATCTAACTGTATGTGTGGGAGTCGAATCATTAGAAAGAAAATTATCGCATCTTTCATTTGATTCAATTGCTCGAAATGAGCCTGGGTAACTCTTCTATTTCTAATCATTTTGTACGTATTGCTACTTTTCTGTCAATGTCTACTCTCAAAAGCATCTAAGCAAACGATCAAGGGAGCGGTCATTTTTAATCTGGTCTGGGGTACTAAACACTTTTCTGAAAGATAATGGGGTACGGCATTTACTCTTACGGTGCGAAATTATCCTTCACCCTGCCAGCCAGGATCAAAAGTGATCTATCCCTAAAAACACTCTATTCATCTGTTATAAATATCTACTTTGCTCATACTATTCATCAGCGTCTCATTCTAATGATAAATAACGATATTTGCTAGAAGTACTTAAATAATACATAAGTAATAATGACACAACAATAATAAATAGTGAAAGTTTCTCTGATAGAAATAATTCAAAATAACATTTTGAAATCTCTCACCAAGATGTCAGATAAAAATATTCGTAAATGAAAACAATTAAAGATTTTGATGAGGAATTTTGCGTTATTGCAATCTCATCTGACATCTCATGTGAGGCAGATTTTAATCCCGTCAACAGGATGTAGAAACAAATTTTTACACGTATATACACGTCTATCTAAATACTTCTAATAAATCAATATTCTCAATTCGATGAAAGAACAGCAGAATTAACCTTGTTGAAAACCCGACTCTGTTTACGCTTAAGATGGCTCTGCACTTAAGATGGTTCATTTTCAAAAACCTAAGTTTGTTGAATAGCGATGAGGTGACTCACTACCAAAGACGAGTTCAAAGTGCATTCACATATTTTTTATAAGAAACCACTCATAAGAAACTCAAGCTCTCCAGATCATCAAAAATTCTTCACTATGCTTTTCTTCATTCTCGCTTGTTTCCTGTACAGGGTGTCTCAAAAAATTGTTCGACGTTTGATTAAATACTAAAAATAACAATACGCTGAATGGACTTTTGGTCAAGTCACCCTTGTCCTGAGATTTTGAATTAATTTTTGACGCGAGAATCTTGCAAATCCGATAAAAATTCATGGGGTTACAAGCTTTTGAAGTTCAAGTTTGTGCGAAAGCTGAAACCAGAAGCCTCGAAATGGCATTTTTGGTAAAAGTCCCATAGGCCGTCGTTTCTGTTATTTCTCAAGTGTCTCAGGGCGAACCAAGTGGGATTCAAACAGGTATTCGATAACCTAACTGTCAAGCATATGGCTGCTTTGAGGAAACAGATTCAGTCTCTCGCTGATTTTGTTTTGAACCACTGTTTTTGGACCTATGCAATGTTAAGGAATTTTGAGAATGATCGCAAGAAATAATTTTCTGATATCAGCGAGAGGTATGACATTGGATAAGCTTCTCTTACCTCCGTCTTCGAGCTTTTTGCAATACAAGTAATCTAGGGGGGTCTCTGGTTTCAGCTATCGGCATATTTTTGATCTTCGAGAGCTCGTAACTCAGTCAATTTTCAACCGATTTGCTTGATTCTGGTCTCTAAAATTATTTCATAATCTTAGGAACAGGGCTATTATTCCACGAATCTGTTCATGTTGTCTTTATTTTTCAATATTTAATCAAACGTCGAACAATTTTTTTGAGACACCCTGTATATGATACTCAGTTACTCGGACGGTAATTGAGTGATGTCTAATCATTGGAACATTGGAAAGGCTTCAAAAAACCTTGCTTTGTTCAGAAGGGCACATATCTGATAATTTTAAAAAAACTTCCAGTACTGGCCTGAATTCTTAGTTTCTTTAAAAGACACGCGTAAATAGCAGGTTAAAGTTACTCACTACTGATAAAACTTAACACCAATACAGACTTTGTATCACGTCGCTCATAGTTTAAATCTATTGAAGAAATCAGTCTTGGGGTGTGTTTTATTGGTAATACCAAATCTACCAAGTTCTGAAAACGGTAGACTTCGCAGCGACGGGAACACGTTTCCCAATCAAACACAAAATTCTTTCAAACCGCTGGTTTCAGATTCGTCCTGGTGGAAACGAGGTTTCTACTTGAAAAACCCTGTCCACCACAGTCTGGTGCTTGGCAACAAATTTGCACTGACTCGATTACCGCAGCAACGCAAGCAAAGTCGAATAGAGTCGAATCCTTTTCTGAGATTCAAAAATGAATATGAGAATCTGTCTAAAGTGTGATAAATCTTCTCCCTTTTGCAGTGGAAGGTGCAGCAGGCGTGCCAAACCTGTCAGACCTGCCGTTTCGGAATTTGGAAGTCATTCAAACACAAATTCCAAGCATACCAAGTCTACTGCTTTCAGAACTGGTACCAAACACGTCCTTAGACGGAAATATACTTTGGTTTTTAATATGTCAGCAAAAGGGAAAGACCAAAGATTGATCTTGCGATCGAAATTTCGTGATTTTTGAAGCGTGCCTAGTGTTTAGGCATTATGTAAGTTTCAGAAGTTTCAGATGACTACTGCTTCCAAGACACCGTTAATGCACACCGATAAGTCAATCACAATGTTTTTAAGTTGATGAATTTAGTTTACCTATATACACTAAAAAATTTGGTATAATATCACTATCGGCACCCAAAGGGAATTAAAATATTTATATTGAGTTGCGGCGATAAACGCGAGAAAGAAATGTCTGTGCACCCGTTGTTTGTTAAACTAAACAATGAAACAGCACGTTCCAAGAATATCAAATACTAGGACTATTGCTCTATTTTTGGCGCCTGGCTTTGGCTAGCTTTGAGGACCAATTGCTAACCATGATCCATTGAAAATCAAATGAAAAGCAAAACAAAAAGAATCTAGGCCAAAACAACTTTAAGAAAATACGAAAGTCGACTTTGGCGCCACGACAAATCATGGCGTTCTTTAAATATGTCAATTTTCTTTGAAAGACAATCAAAAAGTGTCACAGTATGAAGAATAAAACTTTCTCACTTTTTGCTGCCCAGCAGCTTTACAAGTTCTTAACATCAAATTTGTCCATATCTTCATTCTAATTCAGTTTTTCAGCTTTTAATTGCATCTTTTATCCAACTAATATGCTTGCTTACTCTGGCATATACTCCGTACGACGAGCCACATTTGGTTGAGCCAAAGTTGGTCACCCCAACCAGATGGAATCTTCGACTTTTCCCAGAACCCTTTGTGCATACCAACGGTCCACCACTGTCTCCCTATAACAAGATTAAATTAAATTAAATTGAATTGAATTGAATTAAATTGAAGCCAAATCCCTATTTCGGAGCAGTTACCCAACGCCTGGGTAACACTAGCTGGTGCTAAGTTTTAGCAAGTCATCATATTTTTCATATTTTATTTTTCTTTTTGTTTTTGATATTAGTCTCTTTGATTTTGATCATTTTTTCTCTAACAATTTTCTTCCATTGCTCTTTGGTCAGGTTTTTTATCTGACATTCTTTTAAGTTAATATCAATTATGTTTAGGTCATTACTTACTTCTTTGTACCAACAGTTTGGGAAATTTAACCTTTTTTGCGCTTCATATACTTCCTTGGTCAGTTTACTTTCATTCATGTTTAGAATTTTATGGAAGTATATTAATCTTTTTCTCTTTGATTCTGAATTCCATAGGCATCAAGCCACATTCAAGGACTATTCCATCATATGGCATTGATTGGGGTAGAGAGTTAGTTATTGTTACAGCATCTTTTTGCAATTTTTCAAAGTCTTTCACTTGCTGCTTAGAAATTAGTCCATTTTTCACATGCATACAGAACTTTGGGCATCAAAATTGCTTCAATCAACAACTATACTCAACAACTATACTCAACAATACTGATTGCAAAATTTTGAGTGCCTCTTGCTTAATAAGGAATTTTATTTCATTAATGACCCCCATAGCAGAGTTTATTCGTTTATTGATGCTTAAGTCTAAGGTTCCTTTGGTGTTTTTCAGGTCCGCCAGATACTAACATGATTCTTTAATGACTTTGCCATTTAAAATTAAAGTTTCTTTTTGAACTTGTAAAAAAAGTAAATTTAAAGTAAAAGTAATTTTGCTATACTGCATTGTTCACTTTGTTCACTTTTATCCAAGTTAAAATTCAGGAGGTTTTTCTTTTGGAATTTTTCAGCAATATTTACCTTTTCCTGCATTTTTTTATGAGATATGGAAGCAATCAATGTATCATCCTGATAGAACAGTGGAGGTATCAAAATGTTCCCAAAATTAATCCCTAAGTTTTCTTTCTTTACTACTTGCATACCTTTATCGATATGATTGGCACAAATGGGGGCTGCCAAGATAGTTCCTTGTTTCAAATTTTCTTTGATTTTCACCTTCCCTGTAATTCCATTAGGTGTATGGTTTGAATGTATCCTTCATTGTTTAATTCATAAACGTTTGTAAGAAAGTTTCCCTTTACCCCACTTCTAAACATATCTATAATGCAAGACTTTAACCACAGCTTATCAAAAGCTTTCTCCAGGTCGCGATTTAGTAGTTAGCAAAACGTATCGTTTGCGCTGCTTACAAACACTGTAGTTTCTGGGAAACAAAATCTCTCTCTTAACTCAAGACAGGAGAGAGTTTCAGTTCATTTCTGAATACTGTGTAGTTTATATACACAAAGAATTCTAGCCTGTACTGAAGCTGTTCGAGCATTAAAATCATCAGATTAGCAGCCCTTACAGATTCATACAAGTTTATGAAAGGTTTCATTTTCCCGGGTCATTTTCATGATCACCAGGACCGAAGGACGCATCCTAAACTTAGGAGCAACGACATTCGACGTCAGCTAAAAGTCCGAAAGGTTGACTTTCCGTAACAAAAGGGCGCTTTTTCTTCATGTTTGCTCAATATTTAAGGTTCACGTGCCCCCGGGGGGGGGGGGCTAACACAACATGTTGAGGATACGAGTATGTGCCGCCCATGTGGGTGGGATTTTGGGTCCAAAATTCTCTAAACAAGGATCTCTTGTTCGGTAGATTTTCCTTAAACATGGGTGGATTTTCCAGAAATTGGCAAAATTGTAAAAGATGGGTAGTTTTCCACCACAATTCATCATAAAAGTGGGTATGACGGCAACAGTCATTAATTAGAAGAGATTAGCTTTCTGAAAACCAGGAGGCAGACCCCCCTCCATCTACAGGTCATGCACCCCCCTCCACGTGCCTCCTGTGTCCCACGGCTCCTTCATCTCTAATGCTCACTAGGTACCTGTGATCTTTTGAATATTTCAAAAAATTGTTTGTGAAGCGTTTCGATCTTTTTGACAATGCTCAAGCACTTTTCAAGTAACATGACAGAAGAAACAAATGAAAATAAGGTAGGTAGAAATAGACTATAGATGAACCCTATTCTATCCACGGAGCAAAAAATCCGACAGTAAACAGGATAGAGAGCTGAAACGTTAGTGACCTCTTTCTTCAATTAGCAATCAAATCTTATGCTTTTTATTGTCACATTCACGTTACGTGCCCATATATGGAAAAAGGTCACAAAAATGACAAAACAATGATAACTTCATTGTTTAACGTTTGATAAGTCGTGCCGCTTCCCAAACGATTTCCCTTGGACAGTACTTTCATGATACATACTTTCTTAATATTTGCTGACATCAGCCAATTATAGATTCTATGAAGTTCAAATTGATGACGTCATATAAATCCCAAAGAAAGTCCACATTTCAAAACGTTGATGTGAATCGACGCAAAACGGTATTTCCTTTGAGTGAGTGACTCTTTGACGTTTTAAGCCTTTCGTTCTGAAATAATTAGGATCTGTTGCTTTTTCGGTACTGAAGCTTATAGCAACATGGTGATATTGTGTGGTTGCCTGGCAATAAGCCACATGAGCAATCGGCACTAGATTCTGTATTTAGACTCACAAAAATGTAATACCATTGGACGAAGTTGAAATGACATGCTGATTATGGTTTCAAAGATAATTGGGGAGAATTTTTGCACCCCCTCGGGCTTTGGTCTGGCCCAAATCGCCCAGACTCTCTATTTATTTGCTCGCAATTGCAGCATAGGGGTTCCTTTAATTTTTTGCCGTTCTAAATCGTTGCACTTTTCATAAGGGGCATAAGCGACTCACTAAACATTGTAGTAACTTTCGCCCCAATGTGGTCAAGAACTACTGATTATTTCGTTCCACTTGGACTGAAAGGTTTCTCCTGGCTTAGCCTTGGACATCTTCAGGAAGGAAGGATAGAGTTTTAAATTCTATCATACCTTGCTATCATTAAGTTAGAAAGAATTTTTTCTTTCAGATCATGAATGGAAAGGGCAATACTAGCGCAGAGGAGAAGTGGTAACACATATCACTGCTTATCTTGCAAGTTGGAAATAGCAAAGAAGTGGGAGAGGCAACTAGGCAAGACTGAGGCATTTATCTGTAACATATAGGATGGCGGGGGGGGGGGGGAAGAACAAGAGAGGCTGCTCCACAGGACAGAAGTTGTGGAAATAAAGGTGCAAGAATGGGACACTGCGACGATTTGGGATTAATACAGCAGATTTCACATCACCTAGAGAGGCTCTAGTGAGGTGATTTACTCTCAGATGTTTAGATATAATTATCCAGAGCTTTTGGCAACAAGACCCACAATGTGGTTAAAAAAACAGACATAAAGATGGAACGCGAGTCAGCAATGAAAGGAATAGGATATATTATCGATAAATGTTGAAACCACTTACCTTGCACGTGTCACTTCCTCCATTTCCATATCCTGCACAGATCATCTTTTCAGAGATGCTAATATCTCGATTTAACATCATATGTTCGTGGCACTTGTTTCTGTCTACAAGGGGTACCTGAAGAAATCAAAGATGTGCAAAATCGCATAAAACATCAAATATCTCAAATTGTATTTTACCATATCTTAATCAGGAAGATTAAGATTTGTGGACATGGAGCAAAGTGTATTCATCTCTTCATTTCATTTTCATTCTCATTTTTATCTATTCATAAACAGTTGCCGTATCTATTGAAAACTGTTTTACAGGGGGCCTTGTAAAACACTTACAAAATTAAAGATAGATTGTCTAATAAAAGCTAATTTCAAATGCTAAATCGAACTTAAGTGCATGCGACGAAAAGCAGTCAAATCAAAGCTGCCCAACAGGCACTTAAATTATGATCAACTGCTCAACGAGAAGGCTGCAACTGGTTTTTGATTGGATTTTAAACGAAGAAAATGAATGTGATTGTTATCATTTCAGTGGCAGTAATCAGTTGAAGGTCCTTAATCAAAATCATTGCAGATGTGCAATAACTGCTATCCGAGACAATCCTTGCAGCCTGAGTTTGCAATTTTCGGCGAGCTGACTATATGTATTTCCTCCACATTGAGCAACAGTAACGAAACATTGACTAAACATGCCTCTATACACATGGGAGTATCTTTCAGATGTGTTAGAATTTCAAAGAGCATCGAGAATACCCACAATGTATTCTGACACGGGGGGAGCTAGATCTTTCCACATGAAGGGCTGTAGTCCTCCTGACTATATCCTGGTACCACACCTGGTATCGAGATACTTTACCACATGAAGCTATCATGCGTTGATGTAAGGAAAGATTACTGTCAAGTTCCACTCCAAAATATTGCACAGTTGTACCCAGATCGACATCAGAACCACCAAAAAATAAAGTGGAGTGTCTACAGCCTTTTTTGACAATCGTTTTCAAGTTTGGCCAGGAACCTATAACCATCGTCTGCGTCTTTGCAATATTTGACGACAGTTCGTTTTCCTATGGCCATTTATTCAATCAATATCCTTATTCTGTGTAATATTGAGCTCTTCGATGTTTTTAGAAGTTTTTCTGAAGTTTTAGAAGTTGATCAAATGTTTGTATCATCAGCATAGATTGTCACATTACATTTATGAAGTGACAAGGTATGTTCAAATGGTGCTGGGATGGGAATGAACCCTGCTGAACACCACAATCATTATCTTGCAAGCCAGATGCAAGTGAGAGTTAATGATAAACTTGACATGACTGACTACTATGTTCCAAGTAGTATTGGAACCATAAAAATATTGGAGGCCTTCAGTGCCATATTTCGTCAGTTTGATAAGAAGAATCTGATGATAAACCCGGTTCAAATGCTTTTTAAGATCGTTAAAGTGAATCTAGAGAACTGCGTGTTCCAAAAGAAGTATACAGATTTTGCAGATCCTAGCGATAAGAATATAGCGTAAAGCAATCCGAAATAAGTATTGAAATATACCTCGATAGCTAACTTGAACGTAGATACCTCATTTGTTGTTGTTGGTGCATTGAAAGCGAATATATAAATCTTTAAAGGAGACTTTGCCTCCATCTCTTAACCAGAGTTTTGACGTTCTGACGTAAGCAAATTCTTAAAGCACAGTGAATAAAACCTATGTTCAAGTTAGCTATCGAGATATGTTTTAGCATTTACTTTGGATTGATTCACGCTATATTCTTATCGTTAGGGTCAACCAAATCTGTATAACTTGTATGGGATAAATGGTATATTTCTGTTATCTACATAATATATAGATAACAGAAACATACATATTATGTTGACAAGTGCAGGCGTTGCACATACTCACTCACTTTTGTTGAGTAAAATGAATGACTTAGGATTCTCAAGAACTTAAGAATTTCTCAAGACTCGTAAAACACGAAAATACGGTGATTATTCAAAGCCAAAGCATTATTTGATACACCTGGTATATTCTTCATAAAAACAAAAATTTTACGAAGTAGAAATGATCTTAATTTCAGATCTTGGATCACATTCAATAATGTCATTGTCGAGCAAGAATCAACATTCAGTGTGATACAACATGCCACAAAGATGAAGATTAAGATTCAGTAAAAACACGTAATCCCCCTACCTCAGCTTGTTGCAAAACAGTTGGCTTCTTGTCCTTAATTCCTAATTTTCCCCATCCAGTAATATAGCACTGCACATAATTCTTTACATGTTGCACGCTAGTTGGTAAGCATGCTGGTGTAATAAAACTGTTAAATGTCACAGGCTTTTCTAGTTTCAGCAATGTGAGGTCATTGTCACCAGTTGCTATGGAGTAATCCTTATGGAATACAACTTTTGATATTTTGCTGATAATTTCCATACCTGTAAAAGACCAAAGATCAAGTTTTGTTAAATGACTGGCACAAACAATTATACCGCCTGGATAACTTCATCACTAGGACAACCTTCATATTTCCAAAGCTAGTTAGACTTATGATCTGGAGTCCCTTGTTTCCCTGTGCTCCATTGACTTTATGATGGCGCTTCGGTCAACACAGACTCGAAACATTACTTTGATTTACCTGACCCTACTTAGGCCCAAACTCTGAAATTCCTAGAGTACCAATCAGATCGCGGTATTTGTTAACTGCTTTTGTTAATGTGGCAAATGTGATAGAATTCTAGTTTCAATTGAACAATTGATAACAGTCCCACGGACTCGAGATTCGAAGCCTTGATTCCATCATAATTCCATTGATGATTGCCGAAAATAGGGTCAGCGTTTTCAGTGCTTCATCTGAATTCTTGTTGAGCAAGGTTCACCGCAGGGAGACAACAGACTCATCGTCATAGCTAGTATTGACCGCAAAACGAGGTTGGCGATGGCTTTGCTTTGTGCGAGGATATAGTGTTTTTACAACAATTTTAAAGGCAAAAGTGCAAATATGTTTTTTACGAGATAAAGATTAATCTACATCACTGGAAACCTATTAAATAGTTCATTTGAGAAGGCACTATTCTCCTTGTGCTCCCATGACAACATATCTATTTCTAGGGGTGGCGTTGGGTTACAATGATATAGTGCAGTGCTCCGATATGAATACATTTTATTAAAATTGGTCGTTCTCCATGCTTGCAAACGATTTTAGTAACGGCAGGAAAGATTTCTGCCAGGCTCTCCCTGATTTCTACATTAGGCGGTCAATTTCGTTCATATTCATGCTTGTACCAGCTTCTAAACCATGACAAATTTACTGTTTATCCCAGAAACAGGAATGAATGTTTCAATTAATTCTATATCCACAAGGAGCTATCCATCTAATGTCATCGTTCTGCAGCAGAAAACTTAGTAATCGTACAAAATTTAGTAATGAAGTCGATTTGTGGCAAAATAGCAGACAGCCATGGAAGAGAACGATTGACATTAGTATCCAAGAAATGAATTGAAATATATTATCATTTTGCGTCTACCGTGATTGAATGACTGGCAACAATAGAGTGGCACTTCAGTTCATAGCAACTCTGCCGTTTTTAGAGGATGGCAAGGACAATAGTTGGTAATACACCTGGGTGAAAGAGGACAGTTCCCATTACCTTCGTCTTTATACAAGTCTGTGTCACCAAGTGTAACGACCATCCTTTGCTTTATTTTAGCTTCAGCCATTTTCGCTGGGAAGCAGTGTCTTGCTGTTAAAACCCATTGATTAGTGATAAGTGTTCCACCACAACGGACATTTTTCGTTTTTCTTTTAAAAGCGATACTGACTTGCCATTTCCAATCACCGGCTCTTGCATCTTCTCCACCAATAATTCGCCCGGCCTCAGAATACCCACAGGAGTCCGAGTTTATTTCATCATCTAGGTAAAGCAAAGGAAACATTGTTATAGATCTATTTCAAGGCTGTTACGCAGCCAGCATGCATCCTGAACGCTTGCTGTCTTCCTTGGACTTCCATGCTTCCATTCACTTCAGTTTAATTCAAGTCCAATCCTTAACACACGCACATAGATTTTATATGAGGCGGTCTCTGCCGTCCATGATGTGCTGCTGACCTGACAGACGATCTTCATATAGAGCATGAAATTAGGCCAGCTTTACAAATAAAGCTGCGATGCATGCCGTTTGCCTGAGAGCCCTTACGGCGTAATAGGGGAACAACCATTTTATTTCAGAAATAAAATGAAGCTAATTTTGGTCTAAAACAACGCAAAACTTATCTTAGGGCCACAAAGGTAGCCGGAAAGTCTGTTAATGCCAAGGAAGACATAGCGAGGGTAGACAATGAAGTATGTACGGAATGGTAAATGTACAATACGAATCGATATGGGGACGTTAGGCTCGAGAGTTGCTAGGTACAGGGAATATGCCGCACAAAAGGGTATGCGGATTGAGCGTCAAAGATAACTGGCAAAGAGGAATTTCTGACAATCGCTTTCTAACAATGCTCATTACAGCGGAAAGCAGTTTACCTCCAGCAATAAGATTGAGAATCCTCGGCGGAATTTACAGTGCCTACCATAACAATATGGTTTTTTCAAGCATCTATGTCAAAGTCTTTCACATACTTTAGTATTTTTCCATTACACTCGTCACTCTTATTTTGTAAGAAACTTTGATTCTGAATTTTCTAGTACTGTTGGACTCAACTCTCATAGTAGAAGTTTGCTTTAATGCGTCTTTATTTCCATAAAATTAAATTGTACAATATGATTCTAACCAAAATTCTAATTAAAATTTACTAAACCGGAGAGTTGTAAGAAAGAACCAAACGATGTACCTCCGACAATCATTAGAGCCAGAAAAAAACATTTCGCTTAAAACAATACACCACTTCGATTAAGCAGCCTCGTTTTGGAAATTTATCAAAATTCCTTCGTTTTGTTCTTATGAAAATTTCGAGGCCGGATTCGGATTTAGCACCCAAACATTAGTCTAGTTATATGTTTTTAACCTGCTGGCATTTGTGATGTTGATTTTATGATAATGTAAAGTTCAAAGATTTATGAGGGATTTGACCGTCCAAAATCGTTCGGGGTGAAACTTTAAACCCCGAGTCATTTCACGGTCAAATCCCTTACAGATTTCCAAACTTTACGTCGCCATAAAGTTAACACCACGACTGCTAGCAACATGAAGACCTGTGGTTAGACTAAATTTTGGGTGCTAAATCCAAATTTGGCCTCCAAAATTGCATATCAACGAATTTTGAATAATTTCCAAAACGAGGCTGTTAATCGAAGTGGTGTATTGTAACTCATAACCAACAATTGATAAAGTTCTTTCACTTAGCCTGACCTTTGATCGTTTCTGGAAGAGATTCTAGAACAAGCGACTGCAGTTTTCTTACGAAAGCCTTAGTGTAGTGCTAAAAGTGACTGGGCGTTGGGTATGTAACCAACAGAAAGTAAACCTTAAAGAATATTTGCAAAACCCTACTGAATTTGTTAAAGGACGAAAAAAGTATATTTGGACTCACCCCAATTTAATTTGCAAATGTATTCCAATAGACTCAAAACACCACATCATTTAAGACTTACAGCAAACAACTGATAAATGTATTAAAAAGGTAAGTATAATCCAATCAAAATACCTGGTATACAGAATCGGCAAGTCTTTGCACAGTTCCTCTTCATGAATGATCGTGTCCTTTTCATACTGCAATAACCCCACGCTTTGTAATTTTGGCAAGAATTATTCTTATCCCTGCAACTTGCTAGAAATAATAGAATAAATTCAGCTTTGGCCTTGTGCGAAATGCTGACTTCCATCTATGTACCTATGTATGTATCCTTTGCCACGATTTAAAAAATATTTACAGGTTTAATAAAATAAATAGGGTTAAAAACTTAAATAAAAACACCCCTAAATACAATGGCTAAGATAGCATTAAAAGGTCAATGTGACCTTACTTCCATAAAGGTCCCCTTAGAGGTGCTGGCACAACGAAAGACGGAAGGAGCTAACAATATATATATACAGGTTTTAAACCGTCATTGCTTTCGGTATAAAACACAGTTTATATAAGACTTTACCATGATCCGGAGAGATAATGAAGAATCCATCTTTTTATGTTTTATAAATACTGGGTGATTGGAGGTAAATAAATCGAGCTGTGCTATGAAAATTAAGGATCTCTCTATCAACAATTGGCAGAGATAGATCTTACTAAGCTATCTTTGAATGACTCCTCCCCAAAGCTGCAAAAGCAGGAACTTATTACCATGCACGAGAATCTCTTTGTTTCCTTGCGAATCCTCGTTTGGATTGTGGCTGGATTCTCCGCCCGCATTCTTTCCACAGACCAAACATGCTTTCTGCGCATAATCACAGGTTTCCTTTTAGGGGGATAACCGTTGCTTGGAACATTGATGATTCGTATCCCCAACAATAACACTGTTTGAACTGGGCAATTTATTGCGAGGGGGGGTTAGTCCCCATCACTGGCGAGGGGGGGGGGGTTAGTCCCCATCATTTTCTTTCGAGACTGCAAGAGACATTATTACAATGCGAGTTGCTCAAATCGATTTTGGACAGGTAGCTCTTTACAACGTTGCTATGCAGCCAAATAAAGAAGTTCCAGAAGAAGAGAATTTGGCAGATACAATGGGTCTCAACAACTCTGTGGACTGCAAATTAGTCTGATTTCTCGAAGCTAGGCTAGAACTAGCTGGTAAAGCTCTTTCTGGTCAGTTTTCATTCCTTGTTAGATATAATGGTCTGAGGTCTTCGCAATTTGCAATTGGAAATTTATGGCTGCTTCTCTCGGGAACTGGAAACGATGATTCAAGTCGATGAAAATTCTACCAAAGTTAGTGTCAAAAATAATATCATGAAAGGTACCTCTGCCACAGAATCCACACGTTTTCCTGCACCCCTTCTTCGCCAATTCATGGTATTTCATTCCAGGATTGCATTGAATTTTGTGCTGTTGACACCATTTGTACTTGTCTTCGCAGACTATCAGAAACATACGCAGGCGAATTAATTCAACGATAGTAAAGTGGAATTTCATAGTAAAGTAATGGAGTAGGATGATGGACTAACAGTTATCCCAAGAAGGTTTTTTTGCCCCGTTTCTGTGGCAGCTGTGATGGAGCTGCAGCTTTAATTGTCTCTGCTTCTACAAAGTAGCATAGGTTAAAGTTTTAGAGCTTGCTTCAAGTTAGAGTTTTAGAGCTTGTTTGGGTCAAATCTGACAAGACTTCGTTGACTTATGGCGGAGGAAAGGCAAAGTAAGTGTTCCGGGGGGGGGGCGGAGGCAGTTGTAAAAATTTTGATAGGGATGCTCGTGTTATTTTTTCTGGTTTTGAAACTTATGAAAATGTCATTATTTGGGTTTCTCTAATGGGCGTCATTTTGTTGGGGTTGAAAAATTGCCGTCATTTTTTGGAGTCATTGAAAATTTGTGTCATTTTTTTTTTTGGGGGGGGGGGTTACCGAACTACTGTAAAATCTAGAATAAACTAACTCCAGTAGCCTGAAGAAACCAGAAGCCCGACCAACTTTCTTCATATATATCATACCATATCATACGAAGCAAATTACTTAATCAGAACTATATAACAATAGCATTATTAGTAAATGGTCTTTCATTGACAATAGGCAAATTTCGCCACCGCTTCTGTGTAGAAAATTATAATCTCAATCAATTAATGGAGGTGCTATAGGTTGTTAAATAATTCTCTCTTCCCAATTATGCTGAATCAGAAGTTTTACGTACTCTTTATTGACATTCATTGATATACCGGGTGAGTCAATAAAAACGCCCGGCGTTTGGAAAAATCCTGCTCCCTGAATATGAAAGCCTGGATGTTGAAAACTGTCTTGTTTTATCCCCGATATGTCAAATTAGGTCCAGTAATTTACTTGGCTTTCATCGGTCATTCCTTTCCGTCGAAATAGGAGATTTTCTGCAGAAAGCCCCTCTCGAAAACCTGCAAAAATGAGCGAAAACAGCCAGCAAAATTTCCCTTTGTTTTCCTATCTAGCAACAACGACTCTTGGATCAGCTCATGAATTTTGTCCTTAAAGGAGAATTGAATCCCCCTGAATAAGTTATTCACACTAAGGGGAAGACTTTTCAACCCGCCAAAATGAAAGCTCGTGCTAAAGCGTGCTGAAAGTCATCGCTGTGAGGTAAACACATTTGGGACTTTTGCTTGTAATTTTAGCACGTTTTTTAAGGTTTCTCAAAGTGACTCATTTTGGAAAATCGCGTACAGAATCTAAACGGAGTGACCGATTTTAGCCAGAAAAATTTCAAAACTTAATTGAATATGTTTACTATTCAATCAAATATTGCCAAATATCATTGCTGATATATTTCGGGAACAGTAGCCTTTCAAACGTCGGGTGTTTTTTATTACTTGCCCGGTAGTTTTTGGAAAGAAAAGATGCTCATCAAAATATGATGATTAAAAAAACCTTAAAAGTTGCTGTGATGGTCTCCAAATTCCATATCATTTTAGGACTATCTTGTGCAGAATTTTAAGGTGCAATTTTCTCATTTTAACTTGTTATACAAAGAGGATAGTCACGGGAACTCGAGAATAATTGTCATTTTTAGGGTTTGAAATATTGGGCCTATCATTTTTTTGGGTAGACATAAAATCTGTCCAACATGAGCATCGCTATCTTAATTTCAATAGAGTGCCCCCCCCTTGGGTAAGTGGTTGCTTCGAGAACAATACCTCTGCTTTTTCTGCAGTAATATCGAAATTGGTATATTTTCAAAGATAGGGTTCTAGCATTGTCTTTTGTGTTTTCCACGTCTTAAAAAGGCTTAACCCCAGTGGCGGCCTGGCAGGGGGGGCCAGGGGGGCCATGGCCCCCCCAGCGGACTTTTTCAAAGGGGCGCCAAAGTTTAAGTGGGGCGCCAAGAACTTTATGAAGTTTGATTGCTCGATCGCGTTTTTTCCAGCACCATGTAGCAGGTCACACGGGCATTCCATACAGATGCATCTGATGCAAATGCATCAGTCACTGTCACAGACAAATCATTTCGAATCCATGCTAAATTTCGTGAAACTGACACAATCTGTTATTCCAGTAGCCACAGTTTTCATGTGAATAGAGAAATTTAGGTCAGGTAGGAAACTTGGAGATGTCGGGGCAAGTTTCTCTGACATTTCTCGACCCCTACTTTTTCATTTAGCCCCATGTAGTCTGCTAGATGTCACAGACATCTTATCTGCGAAAAATTTTTGATTCAATTCCAGTTTTTTTACGAAAGAAAGGGATGCCTTACATCTAAAAAATTAACTTCTGTCTCTTTTTTCATTGGTAAGCCATCTCCTATTTTTACTCTGATATTTTGCTTTATAGAAAGCCAGGTTTTGCATCCTCTCTATACCTTTCAAGTCGTAAATACCTTTCAAGTCGTAATGCAACAAATGATAAAACTGGATACATGAGACAACAAAAGATGCATGTGAAAAACAAAGCAAAAATATGCTATGAATTGCCTGAAAATTCTCTACTTTTGATGACCTGAGTGTTGTGTATTTATATTTTTTTTAAACACTTGAACTTGTACGTTATGATCAAAATGATTTTGATCCTTGAATTGATATTTCGATGTGAGGCCTGCTACTGTATTTTTGCCAACAAAGCAGCTGAGCCTTAGGAATTTTTTCAGATCAGACATCTCCGACTTCTTCAGCAGAACTTGTAGAGCCAAGTAAAAAATACGGAGTTGAGAAATGTTGGTGAAACATGCTTGGATATCTCCGACATTTCAGAGCTCTTTTAACTGGCCTAGGAAATTACAGGACTATAAAATCTAGGTTATTCCTATCGTGCCAAACATTAGCGATGATTATTTTCACTCTGTTGCCAATGATCCAACGTAGCAACATCGTAAACTTGGACTCTGATGCAAAAGCCATAGTCGAGAAGTAGACCCAATTTATCCAAAAGAATAAGGTGTCCATGAAATAACTACGGTCGGAGAAGATACTTGCAGAAGTAAAATATCCATCTATTCTTAGTACATGAAATATACAACCTTCGGAGGAAGGTCTTCCTGCACCAGAAAACGTCTGAAAGGACAAGGCCCTTGTTTTCCAAGAGTTTGAAGGGCATAGTCACGAAAAATTTTCCTGGGGGCTTCGCCCCCAGACCCCCTCATTTACATAAGTCAATTAAATGTCTACATTCTGCCCTGGACCAGGTCAAGGTGTCAAAGAGTACCATTAAGAAAATCAGGAAAATTGCAAGGGCTGCCAATCTATTCAGAGACTTGATAACGATGTTTGATTTGAAGGGGCGCCATTTTGCTGCTGGCCCTCCCTGACGAAAAACGCCAGGCCGCCACTGCTTAACCCTATTTCACATGGGGGGGGCGAACCCCCCAACCAAACTTTTCTACACTGCGCTGGAAACGACACAAGATATGATGACCAAACTTTGTGACTTTTACTCAAATTTAATTGGCAATCAAAATTTAAATCTCTCATTGTTCTAGATTTGATCACGTGACCACAATAACACCATATTTGGAGAGTAGTTGACAAAAAACGGCTTTGAACATCCATAAGTTCTTTGTTTCTCGTCCGAATTACTTGAAACATGTATCATTCGATTGCTCTTGATGAGAGCTTCCACTTGATATATAATATTTGCTAATTTGCTGACACCAGCAAAATTTAATATCTATGACGTCATTATTTCTATGACGTCATTTTTCGAATAAATTAATGTACTAATTAAAATGTTTGTTGCGATTTAGCTTAATCTTGTTTGTTTCATGCATATTAAGTCGATCTATGTCAGAAATAGCAAGAAAACTACGGAAAACTGCAGTGACAATAAGTAGAAAGGAACAAAGAGCTAATTAAGCGCTAATTGGTCTATAATTAGATACTTCAGATTGCTTCAAAGTACATTTTTTAATTGTACAATGTATTTTCTATCATTTAAGGCTATTCTCATTAAAATCGGTTGAGTATTCAATTAAATAGAATTTTTCTTGTGAAGCAGCTATAAATTGGCTAGTTTTCCTTTGTTTTTTGGTTGCCTAGCAACAAATCACGTGATCAATTAATTACCATTGTTATATTTGGAAAGCTTATTGTCCAAAGAGCAATGGAGGAAAGTTTCATTGTCATATCTTTTGTAGTTTCAGAGAAAAAGAGTTGGGGCGAAAAACGCCCCAACCGCATGCCAAAATATCGAAAAAATACCCCATGTGAAATAGGGTTAATACTTTTGTTTATCCATAAGGCAATTAACCCTGTCAAATGAAGAGAGACTTTGAAAAGAGCCCTGGAACCCTTTATTTCAAACATTGTTTGATTTCTAAACGCCTGATTGCGATTTCATCAACAAAATGGTTGTTTTTTGCAAAATGATGCTGCATTACAAAAGGCAATGAAGTCAAACTGACACCTGGTACATTGGTAAGTAAATAATAGAACTCGTGAATCTTACCGGCAATGGAATGGGCCTTACGACAGCAATAGCTTAGGCCCAAAATGATGTTTCTCCCAGAGATTATTAAGAATTGCCTCAAAATTTGAGAAACAGCAGATTTTGAGAAACATTTTTCTGGCTCACCCGACATTTCAAAGTTTTCGTAGAATGAACATAGATGTTTCTTCTGGGCAAAATTCCCGAATTTGATTATCAAGCTCGATTTAGATTCATGTTAAACATTTTTCGAAGCACGATGCCTCTTGTGTGTTCTTCCTTGCCATGATTCAGGAATTCCAAACAAGCGTTTTAACAGCCTAGGCCAGAAACCAAAAGCGCTGATTGGAAGTGGAGGCAAATGTAGACTTTCAAGATAAAAATGCTCTCAATGCTCCAATATCAACAAATGAGGTATCGTTCTCTAGAGGATTAGTTTGGAGATTAACTCCAAATGATTCTTAGCGCTAGCCCTGATGAAGTCTGCCACTTTTTTGGTTGAGCAACCGGTACTTTTATAGGGATCTCGTTGTTCTACTTTCTTTGTACGTCAATCAGGGCACGCAATGATAACGGTAGTAATGAAGTGTTAACCGTTTCCAGACAAGGTCCTTTGAAACATCAGGGAGACTAGAGTCCCCCCCCCCTTTATCTGAGAACCATAAAGGGTAGAGGCTTGAAAGGACTTGAAACTTGGCACAAGTAGCCGATATGATAGGACAAACAAGATGACGAAATTTCTTTGTTTATATCACGTGGTTAAGTGCTGCAGTCAGTAAATGCCGCTAAATCAGGGGTAAAACCACATGGACTTTATGGCGTTTTATCTCTAATTAGATTAACCATATTGATATGAGAATTGAAACATGGAAAGATTATATCTTTGTTGTTTCTATTTCAACACTTTTATTTTGAACCAATGATACTTTTGCTGATGTCATCATTGACCTTCAGTACGCTCAACAGCATTTTTTTATTATGAATTGCCTTTAGAGTAGCCAGTTAACCCAGTTGTTCTTTGGACAATATGCCTTTCAAACAGAACAATGCTGCTAGGCAGCCAAAAATGAGGGTAATTTGGCCGATACAATGCTTCTAAACAAGTATGGTGCTATTTCATCGTTTATTCAACCGGTTTCCAAATAATAAATCAGGCAACATAAGACTGCAAATTAGTCTGATTTCATTAAGTTAAGCTAGAACTACAGGTTGTTTCGAAAAATTATTCGACGTTTGATTAAATATTGAAAAATAACGGTAACATGAACAGGCTCATGGAAATATAACCCTGTCCTTAAGATTATGAAATGATTTTTTTGCAAATCAGTTGAAAATTCACTGAGTTGCGTGCTTTCAAAGAGCAAAAATATGCGATAGCTGAAACCAGAGACCCCAGATTACTTGTGATGCAAAAAACCTCGAAGACCGACGTAAAAGCAGCTTGTCTCACGTCATACCTCTCGTTGATATCAGAGCAAACCAAATAGGACTTCAGTAATTTAATCCTTGTGATAATTGTCAAAATGTGCTTAACAGTGCATCTGTCCAAAAACAGTGGCTCAAAACTCTCGTTGATCATGTTTTGAACCACTGATACTGTTTCATCAAAGCATCAAAAATGAAAGTTAGGTTTTCGAAAACCTGTTAAAATCCCATTTGGTTCGCCCTGAAACAATTGAGAAATAGCAGAAACGATGGTCTATAAGATTTTTACCAAAAATGCTACGAGGCCTCTGGTTTCAATTTTCGCACAAACTTGAACTTCAAAGACTTGTAACTCCATGGATTTCTGGTGGATTTGCAAGATTCTTGTGTCAACAATTGATTTGAAATCTCAGAAAAAGGGTCACTTGACTATGAGTCGATTCAGCATATCGTTAAGTTTTAATATCTAATCAAAAATCGAACAATCTTTGTCTAGACACACTGTAGTTAGTGAAGTTCATTTTGGTTTCAGGACAGACATTTGATTCCCTCCTAGGTTTTTCTTAAGCATTTTGATGTTATGGTTGCCATCAAAATTCTACCAAAATTGTGTAAGGGCCAAAGTACCTTCTGTGCTATGTTTGAAATGCGGTACTAAGAAGACTTTTTCTACGTATTGTTAACTCAGAAGAAAATGCCGGCTACATAGGTAACATCAGAATTTATTGATTAGAAGAGTACGAGAAAGTTTATTTGAATTTCCCGTCCTACAATTTACAAATAAGGGTTACTAGGACAGTACAATACCAAAATGTCTTTATGAAGAAACCTTGATTACATGGAAAAAAGTATGGTAAGACATATACCTTGACAGGACTGGCAGCAATACTTCTTCATCCACGAACGATAACGCTCAAGCTCACATCCATATCGCAGTTTATGTGCACCACATGATTTATACCAATCCTTGCATCTTGCAGATGTTGTGATGACTAAAAAGAAACAAGCTTCTGCAGTCAGTACCTGTACAGGCTGCATCAAGACAGGGGATCCACCCTTTGAAAAAAATCTCACTGAAAAAAATTATCAACACGATTCAGAACATACTACCGATGTTGCTTGAGTAAAGCTTTGACTTATAAATGTCAGGACAGTTCTCGAGTAAAGGAAATTCCGAGAATCGGTTCCACGATTTTTGGCTGCAAAATAGAGATGGTTTTCTCGATTTAAATTGTTTTAAAAACAGCCAATTAGAATTCTGAAATTCTGAAGACCCTTGTTTGACATAGGGCACTACTTTGAAATTACAAGGAAACGAATAAACTATAAAAACACATCCCCATTTCAATATAAGGGACATAAACTAGTGTTCTGTTTTTATCGGTATAAGAATGAAGAGGATGTTTTGACTGTTTTTGAGTAATTTTGCAAGTGACCATAGGCTAATAATTGACTCCTGATACAAGAAGAGCATCATAAATCAATATCAAAGATAATGTTCAATCGCCAATGAGACGTTGGATTTCACGCAGGAACGCCGGAGAGGGGGGTACAGGGGGGTAAGAGTGCCCTTTAATGAAATTATATAGTTTTGTAAAAACGTTAAAGTGCATATGAAGCGAAATTTTTTATTCTCGAATTTGGTAAATTCGAGGTCGCTGATCACGAATATAGCGATGAAATCTTCGAGAAACTTCTGAAAGTGACGAAATAACCTCTCGAAAGTCCGATTCAAGTGGTTCAGGGGTCTGGGCCGGGCGTTGCGTTTTGACGTAATAGGTTTGACAGTCCACAAAAGCAAATCGCAAAACAAAGGCATTCCGCAGCATTGCCGGTCAATGGCCTGTTGCACTTCGACGTTCTCAAGAAGGCTTCTGAGGCTTTTAGACAGGGGCGGACTGGCCAGTCGGGCTACTGGGCTGGGGCCCGAAGGGCCCCCCTCAGCAAAGGTCCCCATGGGCCCCTTCTGTGCTGGAAGAAAAATACTTCAAATGGTTAATTTTGGATGAACTTTCTGACAGTGACAAAACAACCAGTTTCAATCAACGAAAATTGGTTGAAGGGCCCTGTAATAATTCTTTCAACAGTTATCTTTGTTTGTCAAACAGTTGAAAATGTCAAAAGATTGCAAGTGGGCCCCAGTTCGTAAGATAAGGGTACTGCAAAATTCCAATTGGCATAGTCTCGTTTTCGACTGATAGGTGAACTGATGAATCTGCAAATGTAGAACTTGACAAAACTGGAGCAGCTTTTGCCAAAGGGGCCCAATAAAGACCTGTTCGAGGAAGGCATCTTTTATGCAGGGGCCCCTTCTCACTTTACCTCATGCCCTTGCCAGTCTGTTAATTTCAAACAACTTTTGCCTATATCTACACTCGGTTACAGTGACCTAGGAGACCATGTTAGGGGTATTTAAAATATGAATAAGGTTTTAGAAAAAAGATAGAAGCAGTGGCGTACCCAAGGTGGGAATGGGGGTCCGGACCCCCCACTTTTCAATAAAGATGGTCCTCGAGATTAGCACAAAAATGCAATAAAATTTGTGTTGGGGCTCGTCAAAGTTTCATAGAAAGGTTTTGGGTTTTTAACGAATGCTTGAACTCGGCTGGAAGAGGCATTCTCAGCCTAAGTAGAATCGTAGAATACATATCTTCGAAAATTTTCCTGGGGGCTTGGCCCCCAGACCCACTTAATCACTTCAATATCCCAAGTTATCTCAGCCTGTCCACCATGCCACTAGCTATAGGGATCCTAATTTGCTGCTACTGTTGAAATTTGCCAAAGCTTCTTGCATAAAAGATGCCACAGGCCGACTAAACAATTATAAAGGAGCGAAAAGAGACACCTATCAAGCTCGAAGGACCAGCTCCAAATCATTTTGCAGTAAAGCAACTTTGCAATGCGTGTTTTGATATACTAGTCTGGACGTTATTGAATAATTATTCTTCTTGACTTTCCTAGAGTAACTTTCTATGATGGGTATGAACTCTCATTGCAAATCTGACAAAGCGACCTGCTGTGATAATTGTCGCCATGTTTACGATGCAAAGCATAGCTAAAAAGGGCGTTTCCTTCATTTTCCGACCGTCTAAAGGGCGTGGTTGCTAAGAATTTTCCTGGGGCTACGCCCCAGACCCCCTCCACCTTCCAGTGCTGCGTACGCCCTGGATAGAAGTATTCAACATTTAAGGATTCTGAAATGTGATCTAATGATACTTTTAAGGCATGAAATGAAAATTATACGAGAACAAAAACATGTACAGTAATTGACTTGACAAAAAGACCTTTTGTAGACGATTTTGATGCTCTGCTTTCAAGAATTTTCCCAGTGAGGTCTTTCGTCAAACGGATTCCCTTTCGGAAGTAGTTGGATCTTGAAGTTTGAGGAAGGACAAATGAAAGCATTTCTCGGCAATGAATCAGACCTTCACCAAGAAGAGCGAAGCTGGCGTGGCCCTGAAGGTCACGGTGGCCCTGAGATTTCTGGTTTCGCATTCAACTTATGCTATAAGAAATTGCATTCTTGCAACAGGCCTGCCGGAAACGGTCGGCCGAGGCGCTTCAGCCCGTAATACTTTGCTGAAATTCGTTCATTTTTAAGTAAAAGAGGCTGTGAAAGCCAAGCTCATAGAGATGAATATTTAAAGTTATTTCTATTCCAGGAGGTTGCCAGAATCTATCAAACTATTCCTTTGTATATTGTGCAGTTCAAAAATAATGTATCTACTCGTGAAATTGCAGTCATTTTCTTAAATTTCCCGGAAGGACCCCCATCAGTCGTGATGCTCTGCTTCTTTAATGGTAAATTCTCCAAAATGGGGCGTTTTCCAACAATCTAAAGGGTGTGTCAATGAGAATTTTTCCCGGGGGTAAGCCCCCGGACCCCCAGCTTTGTTCGCTGCGCTCGCACTTAGTTTCAAACCAGAATGCAACTCGTATAGAGAACCATTCAAATTGTTAGAAGTTAGTCCAGTATCATTTGAGGCCAATTCAGGGGGTGTGTTCACAAAAGATTTCCCAAGGGAGTGCCCTGCAAACTTTTCGCTCGCGTAGTTGCGGGCCCCCTCGTTGCTGAATCGCCCGGGCCCCAATTCTACTGCCAGTCCGCCCCTGCTTTTAGAGGGAACTTTTCGACATCAAGAGCATCAATACAATGGTACTTCATGGAAGATTCGCCTTCGACTCTTTATGGTTGGCTTTAGAGTCTTTTAACATGAGCTATTGGCTTCATTAACTGGATATTCATCCATTGAAGTGGCTGGTCATAACAACACATGTAGGCCAATGTGACCAAAATGTTGAAATGACTTGCTGCAGGAACTTAGCAAAAGGGTAAGTTTATTTTAGTGTATAGTTTGATTGCTAAAATGTAGAACAGTGAATGAGACTGTCATCCAACTAATGTAGAATTGCCCAATAAGAGTTTCGTAACACAGTTATTTGCGTGAGATGGTCGATTTGTTTACGTAAACACCTCTCGTTCTGGAAGACTTCCCTTCTTCTGGGAATGTTTCCTTGTTCAAATTGCAGTGAAGGATAAGGCTCAACTTAGACTATTATCACCTTTAGTTTCTTGATTTGAATCGTGCAATCGCATGATTTTTCCCATGAGAAAGGACTGAGAAAGGTTGTTATTTCGAAATTTGATGATCCACAGGAGACAGGCAGAATTACGTGAGGAAAGAGACAACAGTTTGCAATAAAATATTGTCATCAGTATAATGTCGCATTCAAACACATTAGGCAACCGAAACAAATTATGTGTAACTTACTTATAAATATCATTTTCATTCCAATTCCCTCCAGAACACTCGAAGGTATCCCAGACTCCGACCATTGAAGAAATTGTAGATGTTTGCATGTCAAAATACGATACAAATTGCGAAGGCAGGCTGCAAGGAATTTCCTGGTGGATGTGCAACACTAACAGAGCTTTCTAGACATTTCTTTTTGTAATAGTATCATCAGATGCAGATAATTTTCATCCCTCTCTTTGACTGGATTCTATTTGTTGTCATCTGTTGAATACACTATAAACTAGAAGAGTACTGTTGACGACAATGATGGTTTCAAATTTATTCCAAGCTCATACTTTCATCACTTATTTCAAGATAAAGAGACGGTTTCAACTATTGTGAAAACCTTGGCCAAACATTATTAGAATAGGCCTAAAGTCTTTGCTAAGTGCGGCTAAGTGTGTAAGTTTTCAAGTTTGTGATCCTCAAAATGCAACAGCAACGAATGTCTCGTTTTTTTGTTAGTAGTTTCTGCATATATGTCCCGAAGATTTCACAACTGAGCAGTTCTCTGGTCAGTCTTCATGGGTTCATGATTATGTCCTGAAAGAAAATAGTTTCTTTTTTGAGTCTGATTTTCAATGAATTTTGAAGGCATTGAGCTTTAACTGAAACATTGAACAGAATGTCAGTTTACCGCAGGGCAGCGGGAGTTTAGTACAGATTTGACCCAATTCCCTATATCGGTTACTCCTGTATCATCTTCCTTGTCAGAACCGATACAAGCATGCTACAACCACTGATTAGGGAAATATAGTTGGCTGAACGAATTCCATCTATTTCTATGATGAATTCCGAAAATCAACGCCTTAGAAACGTGAAGGCGTGGTGGGTATTACAATGTTTTGGTCGGTTTTGATATTCATTCAGGCTTGTATTTTAAACTTCCCTTCATCTTCAGAATGGAGATCAGGGAATTTAGAGATCGATGGAATTTCGAAATAAAGGAAAAACAGTTTCTTACAGCTCTCTAAATCTAACCATGGATATATAGTGCTTAGGCAAAACGTGTGTCTTGTCTTCAGGTCAGTCTCAATGCTCAGTCCAAATTTTTGTTTATCGAGTTTATCGAGGCCAACTCGCTTTCTCCAAAAACATGATAAAACGATACTTGGATGCAAAAATGGTTACCTGAAGGACTCAAGTTCTTCACCAACAAATGCATTGATTTATTGCGTGGACCATCATTGATATCAGTTGCTTTAATTTGCCTTTCAATCGAAACCTCTCTTCTCCCAACTCAGCTTCGATGCTTCCGTTTAGACGCCTCTGGCCAGGCCTAACAATTCAAGGCCGGAATCTCTCGTTTGCCATTTTCATGTACACCAAACGACAAGTTTCGCATCCAAAGTCCAATTCATAATCACTGAGAAAAACTGAATTCCATCTTCAGTTGCAAAAACTTGATATAAAGAGCCTGTAAACCCGACCAGAAGTCGAGTTTCATGAAGCGATTTGCACTGCGTCCATTGCAATCACTACAGGATCCTTTGTCCTCTAAATGAGGCCTTTGAGAACTGTCAAACCTATAACGTCACGGGGGTCTGGTACGCGACGGTCTGACCGCGTTTTGGTGGAACCACTTTTTGACTACCTTTGGAGCTTCATATCTCCAAAATTATAAGGCGGATGAAAAAACCGATTGCACCATTGAAATCAGGACGAAAAGTTCTATCAATACCGAAAATAAAAAATTTCGCTTCATATGCACTTTAAGTACGATGATATGAAAATTATGGATTTAGCCCTTAAGTCGAACAATCATTGTAGCTTGCATAACGAGGACAGAACGAGGACAGAACGTTATTTTCGGCCCTAAAAATTTCTCCAGGGAGGATTCCCAGACCCCCAGATTTTCGGCTCATTTCGTTCGCCTTCGGTCTAGAGTTCCCTCGCGTCCCTTTTCGACCCCCTTGCCCTACCATTGCTCCGGCGTGCCTGGAATTCAGGTGTTTCGCATTGGCTGCATAGTTTCTCCAATACGAATTATAGTCTACTATTCGGCCTCCTATTCGAATTATAGTCTACTATGCATAGTCTACTATTCGGCCCTATTTCTAACACTTTCACGTCGCATTATCAGAAGCCTAGCTCCCACTGTACAATGAAAAGTGATCTCATGCAAAGGCTTGATCTCAGAAACATCACTTTTCTCGTCACGGTCCATCACTAGTCTGTAAAACTAGTCTGTAAATCAAATGTCTGGCCATGAATTTCCCCGAATGTTATAAATGATTATACCGTATTGAAGCAGGTGACATGATACCAACTGTGGTTTGGAAATACTGGGTGTCCCAAAAGTGTATGCATTTGAGTGGTTCTAGCTTTGTGAACTTACTTCAATCACTCTCAAATGTTTCTAGATAATTAACATGGGTACCTCCTTTGCTGGGATTAAGTCCATTAACAGGAGAAATATTAGTCAGGAAAGTTCAAATTTGGTGTCACCTCCAAACCAGAGCTTTGGAGTTTTGGCCTCGGCAAATTCTTGGAGCAAAACTAACAAGTCAACATTACCCTTGATAAAATGTGAAAAAGCCTTAGATCAGAATACATTATGTTTTGGAAAAATCCCCCATTGTGTCATATTTTCATTTTACTTTAATTCTAGTTATGAAATCGTTGTGCCAACGTGCCTCAGGATTGTCTTCATTTTCATTTTCATTTCATTTCATAATGTTTAAAGTTTCAGTGTAAGCTAAATACTGTTTTTCAAACTGACGTGTTAAAAGCAACTTAATATGTATATAACAATAAAAGGAAAACATGTAGCCCTAATACAATTAGCAAAACAAAGAAAAGAAAACAAGACAAAGGATAAGTATTAGCTTTGGCTTATATTAGTGTGTTGATATCAAATTTTGATAGGCACTGAGGGAGGGTGCCACTTAAGTTTCCCTACTCAAGCTGTTCCATAGTCTGGCCCCTCGATACGAAAACGACTTCTGACCAGCGCTAGTTTTTAAAAGTGGCAATTTTAGATCGGTATCAATTGAACGATGTACACAACCGTTGCTGTCTGAACACCTTGTGAACAGATTTCGCACGTATTGGGGTGAAAGCTCATTCAAAGATGTTGCTGTTTCTTTTGGAATAAGACTGGAAATCGTTGGCCAGCCTAGACTCTGGATAAGTGGGGCCACTGATGCATCATATGCACTATTCATAATTATTTTTGCTGCTCGATTTTGAACCTTTTGCAAGCTGTCATTTCTACCCTTACTGCAATTACCCAACACGGAGCAATAATAACTCAAATGGGGCTCAACCAGGCCTCGGTACATTTTTGCAAGGACTTCTGGGGAAAGATATTTCTTTGAATACTTGACAAGTCCAAAAGCTGGGAGTGCTTGTTTCTTTACATTTTCAATATGGCCATCCCATTTGAAATGTTTGTCAACTTGAACACCAAGATATTTAAAACAACTAACGATCTCAATATTATCATTATTTCCTAACAAACAGTCAATGCTCTGGTTGGGGCGTAGCGGGAAATTTGAGACTTCAAGATCAAAACGTTACATTATCTCTAAAGGACCAATATCAACAAATGAGGTAGCTATCACAAGGAACATCTTGAAATTGTTGCAACCAAATCTGTATGTTTTTTGTTGGGATACCAGGCAGTTAATCAGAAATGCACCCATGATTGCACCCTCCCTTCTTACTTTCAAAAGGAGGTTTAAAAAAGAAATCGTAGGGCGTAGCGGGAAATTTGAGACTTCAAGATCAAAACGTTACATTATCTCTAAAGGACCAATATAAACAAATGAGGTAGCTATCACAAGGAACATCTTGAAATTTAGTAGCTATTGGTTAAAGCTAAATGCAGATCGCAGGTTGGAACCAAATCTGTATGTTTTTTTGTTGGGACACCAGGCAGCTAATCAGAAATGCACCCATGATTGCACCCTCCCTTCTTACCTTCAAAAGGAGGTTTAAGAAAGGAATCGTAGGGTGTCTTTTTTATGAACATTTTTTTAACCAGTTTTATTTCTATTAAAACAACTGTAAATTAGGTTATAGATTTGTAATGATATTTTTTTGCGCGGCCCCCTGCAAAGCAATCATGCATATTGATGGGGCTACCGTGGATAAATAACCAAAAATGAAAATGAAATGAAAACAGCCTTCTTAAGATTAGTACCTAGTTTTGAATACCAGCGTGAGCTGCGTGCAGTCTTGACTAATGTGTTGCGCAAAAGCCCTTGTATCTGGGCAATGAAATTCGATAAGAGAGACAAAAACAAATGGAAACTATTTTTGGATTTCGTTGGTTAAAAAATATAACAGTATCAAATTTTCTTCTTCCTTTGTGACCTGAGAACTGTCTTCTTTGGAGTTTCTTGTAAAAACGGTGTGTAAACTGCGTGTTTGAAATACAATGCAACGTCTAATGGAGGAGAAAACATAAGAAAAAATGAAAAGAAAGCATTTCTCACCCATACAAAGAATGATGGTACCAACTGAAAGAGATATAATTTTCAAATCCATTTCCATTGCTGATAATCTTGGGCAGTTAATAATTCAAGCAAATTTTCTTGCAGCTCGAATAATGAAGATTCAACAGGGAAGGCTTGATTTATATATCATCTACGTGCGGATTATATCAAGATCAGTGATCTCACAGCACTACGTACTTCCGCAAAGTGGTTGCCACCAGTCGTATATCTTTGTCCTTTGGTCTTTCTGTGAATACATTACTATAACAAGTTAGACGTTCCAAGTACCTGTTTCGAATCTATGTGCTCACTTTTACAGAGGAAATGAGTGTATGATTTCGTAGCGTTTTGAAACGTAGCTGGCACAATAACATCTCAAAGAATATCACTGCTATTTGTGACACATCATCCCAGCAATATCATCATAATCATCATCATCAACAACATTTTCCTCATCATCATCATAATCATCATGACCATCCTGGTCTCTCTGATTCCATGAAGTGTATTTGAAGAGCAAACGTCATTTCGGAGGCCTTTGAGGTTAGAAGAAACCATAATCTTTTAGTGTCGCTGCTGTGGAAGGGCATGCTCTATTGGCTGGACCCCAGACCCCAAGACACCGGAAGTAAATGTAAATATTTTTCATCGCGCAGTTTTTTTGATATCAAAGTGGTGGAAAATGAGTGAATAGACATAAAACAAAAACACTAGCAAAAGGAAACTAAAAAATTCGCAAGGAAGAAGCTTTTAATTAATGACTGCTGTAGGATAGGTTCAGATAGGTTTGTAGGCTAAAAATTAATACAAGTGCAGGGTATGAGTTCAAAAATTCTGTGCTGAAAGCAATCAAGAAGGTCTTTACCACTGGTCAACCCCCCATTGGAGGAAAATAATTGTAAGAACAATTTATAAGAAGAAAGGGAACAGAAAGGTACTAAAAAAACTGGAGAGGTGGAGAGGAATATTTCTAACAGTAAGCATTAGTAAGATCTATGAAAAATCAATGCTTAACAGACAGACCAGTGTTATTGAAAAAGGATTTTCAGATGTAGCTGCAAGAGGAAGAAAGGAAAAGGATTATATCATTTATTCATTGGCAAGTAATAAATGTGGGCCAGCTCTGAAGAGAAATTACTTCGAGTTCATATTGATAGCAAACTCTCCTCACGTCTCGAAACTTTGCCAAAAAGCCAGTAATAAACTTTATGCACTTGCTCGTATATCCCCGTATATGGATCATAACAAATTAAGAATCTTGATAAGGGCATTTATTACCAGTCAATTTCAATACTGCCCTTTAGTCCGGATGTTTCACAACAGGCAGCTGAACCAAACAGAAGCAGTCACTATTCATACAAAGAACTTGCACAAATACTTATGACTGAGATGTAAAAAACTAGAAATGACCTAAGTTCCTCATATATGCAAGAAATTTTCAGTGAAAGTAGGACTCACTACGATTTGCGTAACAATAACGAATTTATTTAGCCAAGAGTGAGATCAGTCAACAACGGCTCAGAAAGCATCAGATTTAAAGGTCCGCAGCTTTGGGAAACTTTACCACCAACAATACGCAATTCAGAATCCCTACAAATGAAAAATTGGTACGGACAAAATTGCCAATGCAGGTTATGCCGCACATTTATTCCGAATTTGGGCTTTTTATGATACACAATTTTAGATATCTGTTTTATACAGTTTGATTTTAGAGATTTGTAAATATTTTATCCACCATTTTTATGTAGTATTTGTATTCTGTATTGTTGGAATTAATTAGCTAACTACTTTTAGCTATTTTACACTTATCCAACTGTAAAGAAATTGATAATAATAAAGGTCTATGATGCGGACCTCAAGTAGGCCAAAACCTAAACCGCGGACTTTCCGTCCGCCGATTTGAGAGTCTGTGCTTTTGGTTTTTATAATAAAGCAAAACCTAAACCGCGGACTCAAAGTCTGCGAATATAAAGCGTCCGCCTTTTTGGTTTTCCAATAGGGCAAAAGCTATTCCTCAGGATTTCGAAAACGAAAACTTTGAGAAATTAGAACGGCTATAGTTATAAATGAATAATTGCAATAAATCTCAAGACTAAATTCAGCCTTTTTGCTAAGATTTAAGTCATCAATCTATTCTAGACATGTTGTGGATAGGGCCGCCGAGAGCGAGGCCGGGCCCGGCGCAACTTGTGGATGCAGGCCCCTTGCTTGACACTTATACCAGAAGAGCATACAGCTCAAATCCTTACTGGTTGCTGAAAGCACGCGGAAATCATCCAATTTCACGGTAGTCAGCAAATCAAATAGCCCCTTTCTAACCACGTGATACCAAATTGGCCGTTCGAAGTGAATCCTTGAGTACCCTCACGAAAGTTGAAATGGCTATTAAGTTACAATAATTACATGGAATTTTCTTTGATAAATCAGTAGAAGGGATGCCCCTCTAAAGTTTGTAGCGTGCTTGGAAAAATATCTCATTTGGAGCCGAAATTACAGTCATTTTCCGGTCAAAGAATATTGACATTCGTTCAAACATCGATAAAAGTCGCTGCAAATGAGGTATAAGGATAAAAATCTCAGCGATTTTTCCCTAAGCAACAATCCAAATACCGTCCCTTCAATTACATCTCAAAATCGCAGGTGATTTTCAGCGATTTCTGCCAGAATAGACGATTGCGCTAAAGATGGCGGCGAGGAATTTTTTACCGAGATGCACTGCGTTCTTTAATCTAATTCCTATAGAATCGTTAAATATTTGTAATTCGAACGCAATGCATCTCGGTAAGAAATTCCTCGCCGCCACCTTTAGCGCAATCCTCTATTGTGATTTGGGCCTAAACTTCTTATCGATTAAAACTCATTCGTTGAATGAAACTCATTCAAAAGGGCTTAGTTTGTATTCTTGAGCTAAATGATTCACTTACTAACGACTCAATGATCTATTTGGCTTCATTTTCCTTTTAGATGTCGCCAAATTTCGTTTAAGACATCCAGTCTTGAGCAACTTCTTGCAAATTTTTCTGGTTCCATATTTTCTCTGCAAGCGCCAGCAATCTCCCCAAAAACGTCGCATCAATAGGCTTTGTGCTAGAGATAATGCGATTCGAGACAGTTCATACACTCGTAAATAGATATGGCACGCCTGATTTTGCTCAATTCATTCAAATGGAAACAAAAAGGATAAAACCAAGATAAAACATTTTTGGCTGTTTGGTTCACCAATGAATAGATCTTACACAAAACAACAAAATTAAATGTTTTGTTGTGTTGAAAGTTTACCGCTGCTAACCTTTTGTTTAACTTTATTGAATCATGAATAGATTTGACACATTTCTTGCACAAACTTTTTGTTGCTTTATTGTTTTGTTTTAATCAATTAATTGGTGAACCAAACAGCCCAAAATATGTTTTATCCTTTTTGTTTCCATTTGAATGCATTGAGCGAAATCAGACATGCCACATTAGTTTACGAGTGTATGAACTGTATCGAATCGCATTATCTCTAGCACAAAGCCGATCGATGCGACGAGGAGATTGCTGGCGCTTGCAGAGAAAATATGGAACGAGACAAATTTGCAAGAAGTTGCTCAAGACTGGATGTTTTAAACGAAATTTGGAGACATCTAAATGGAAAATGAAGCCAAATAAATCATTGAGTCGTTGGTAAGTGAATCGTTTAGCTCAAGAATACAAACTAAGCCCTTTTGGGGTCAACGAATGAGTTTTAATCGTTAAGAAGTTTTGGAATACCGGGTGAGCCAGAAAAAAGTTCCCACTTTTGAAAATTCATAACACCAAGACTACTACACGGATTTGAATCATACAAATTGTAATTAAAAGTCAAAAGATCAAAATATTTTTGTGATTTTTTTCGCTGTCCTACCAGCACTACAAATATTGGTAAATTAAACTTTATAAAAATTTCATGGTTGCAAAATCACGGAAAAAGGGCCTAAAACATTGATCAAATCGTAAGGATTCTATTCAAATCGAACAATAGGCCATGGGCGTTTCACCTCCTTCAAGAGTTATAAGACATCGATTTTCAAACAAATATGAAAGATTTTCAATGCCAAGGAAATTAATGCCTAGAGGATATCTCGCACCCATGAGAAGTTGCATTTCCTTCATTATTCTGTGCGAGAGGTCATTTATGAATTGATCGATGTTTTGGGCCATTTTTCAGTAATCAATCAACCATGAAATTTTTGTAAAGTTGAATTCACCCATATTTGTAGTGCTGGTAGGACAGCGAGAAAAATCACAAAAATACTTTGATCTTTCGACTTTTAATTACAATTTGTATGATTCAAATCCATGGAGTAGCCTTGGTGTTATGAAGTTGCAAAAGTGGGAACTTTTCTCTGGCTCACCCGGTAGATCACAATTCTGGCAAAAATCGTTGAAAATCACCTGCGATTTTGAGATGTAATTGAAAGAACAGTGCTTGGGCTAGGACAATATCCATAATCGCTGAGATTTTTATCCTCATATCTCATTTGCAGCGACTTTTATCGATGTTCGAACGAATGTCAATATTCTTCGACCGGAAAATGACTGTAATTTCGGCTCCAAATGAGATACTTTTCCAAGCACGCTACAAACTGTAGAGGGGCATCCCTTCTACTGATTTATCAAAGAAAATTCCATGTAATTATTGTAACTTAGTAGCCATTTTAACTTTCGTGAGGGTACTCAAAAATTCACTTCGAACGGCCAGTTTGGTATCACGTGGTTAGAAAGGGGGTATTTGATTGGCTGACTGCCGTGAAATTTGATGATTTCCTCGTGCTTCAGCAACCAGTAAGGATTTGAGCTGTATGCTTACCAGAAGTGCACAATAGACGATTGCGCTAAAGGTAGCGCCGAGGAATTTCTTACCAAGATCCATTGTGCTCGAGACGCGAATCCTTAACGATTCGATTAAGAAACGCAGCACATCCTGGTACAAAATTCCTCGCTGCCATCTTTAATGCAATCGTCTATTGGGAGAATTTCGTGAATATTATGCGGCGGCGTGGCGAGGGCAAATTAAGTTGGGGTAAAAAAGTAAGGGGATCTTGTGGCGAAGCTCCCAAAGAAAATCTTGAGGGCCAAGCCATTTTCTTTGGCTAAGAATGTCTGCGACTAAGTAAGCATTGGTGACCATTGATTTCGTTTCGATTTGTTTCATCCTTAGTCGTTCTTGAGAACTAATTTTAAAGGGAAGAATCCAGGGAAGGTAAAAACCTACATGTTTCAAACTCGGAGTTCTGCAGAATAGGTTTAAAACCAAAATCACAGACATTTTATATCCACGGACTTAAGGTTTTTCCTCCTTAAAAAACCAAAAACAAGTGCTCTGTTTGAAGACCAAACAGGCAGACATATTATATTCGCGGACTTTGAGTCCGCGGTTTAGGTTTTGCCTTATTAAAAACCAAAAACACAGACTCTCAAATCAGCGGACGGAAAGTCTGCGGTTTACAATCTTGCCTAACAGCAAGGTTGTGAATGCTTACTGTTACATTTCATGCATTGATTTCGGATCGTCCGTCCCCCAAAAGGGAGGACTAGAGGTGAAGGTGAAGTGAAGGTGAAGTTGCGTTTTTTCAGCGCCAAGCGCTGGGATCGCAGAAATAGAGCAGACCTAATCGAGTCCGCGACCCCTTGTCATGACGCTAAAGTGGTGGGGCTCTACCGGGACTCGAACTCACTCCGCCTGACTATTCTGGCGGATTGCTAGAGTATTGCTCCCAGTGACACTGACAATTGACAATGAAAAGCAAAGATACTTGCAGCGATTAATCAAGCTCATTAATGACAACTATGATCCTGACATTCCTGCCGAAGACAATAATGCTGCAAACAATGAAGAAGTGTCATCGGTGTCGTATGAGATAGAAGCAGAAATCAGACATGGACGATCCTGTGAAAGATATACTTCTTTTTTGATGACGAGGAATGGCACTCTGAAATTAATGATGAAATAACTGAAAATGTAGATGAACACAACCCCATTATCATTTTGGATTAACTGTGTAATTTTTTCAACTCTTTACTGCTGCAAGTTCCAGTGGCGGATTTAGGGGAGGGCAAGTGGGGGCAACTGCCCCCCTTCATGCTGAAAACTCAGCTTGGGCGCCTTTGTTAAGCGAGAAGTGCGCCCCTCATCGTGACTGTAAAGCACTCTTTTTTTAACTGTTTCGATCAGAATGTGGGGGAAACATGCAAATCAGGATGTTATTTGTTAGAACACCAAATAATTTTCTAAAACAGGAGTCCAAAATTTTCTCCCGCCCTTGACGTGAATGTTTTTGATAGCATTTTTTGCACCCTCTCTGCAGGTTGCCCCTCCTTCAACATTGCGCTGTATCCGCCCTTGGCAAGTTCTACCCTTTTTCTGATTTGATTTGATTTGATTTGATTTTAAATTGTTTAGGCGCGGTGGCCACGTCAGTCAAAGGACTGATTTACAGTGGGCCGTGCAAATAAATACAAAACTAACAAAAGCATACATAACTAAAAAACCCTATTTACAAAATTTTCTTCTAAACAAATTAAAATGATGCTAACTACAACATGAAAGAGAGAATCAGCATTCGGTGTTGGCATTGTTGATACGTGTTTTGAATATTTCGTAAGATTTTGATGATTTTACTTCAACCGAAAGATCGTTCCATAATTTAGCACCCTTATATGAAAAGCATTTCTGGCCGAAAGCCACTTTGCGTTGAGGAACGGCCATGCGTGCATCGGACAGCCTGACAAACATTTCTGTAAGGTAAATGGGAGCTTGGTTGTTTATCGATTTGTACACCATCTTCAAGGTTTCTGATTCGATAAGTTCATTGATGGTGGGCCAACCAAGTTTTTTGATTATGGGTAAGGCATCGTAAGCACTGTTTGTGACGATTCTCGCCGCCCTATTTTGGAGTTTTTGCAGCCTATTGATAGCATTGATGTCGGCAACTTCCCATACTGGGCAGCTGTATCTGAAGTATGGTTCCACCAAACTTCTGTGCATTTTTTGTACAGTAACAATGGGCAGATACTTTTTGGAAAAACGTAACATCCCTAACCCACGTGAAACTTTTTTCGTCACTGCTGAAATTTGTTCGTCCCAGCTCAGATGTTTGTCAACAATTACCCCAAGGTATTTGATATAT
This sequence comes from Aurelia sp. 3 sensu Dawson et al. (2005), assembly GCA_964020215.1. Lineage (NCBI taxonomy): Eukaryota > Metazoa > Cnidaria > Scyphozoa > Semaeostomeae > Ulmaridae > Aurelia > Aurelia sp. 3 sensu Dawson et al. (2005). The sequence goes on from OZ026577.1 coordinate 11,648,360, forward strand.
TCTACTATGGAAACATTCTCCTCGCCTACTACGAAAGAGGACTTTGTTACTCTATCATCATTTATATCTTTCAGTCGCTTTCTGCTGCCGACTACAAGACTATGTGTCTTTGCAACATTCAGGGACAATTTATTACCTCGAAGCCAAGATTTAAGGTTATTCAGGTCATCATTGACGCAGTCGTTAATATGCGTAACCGAATCCGACACAAATATGAGCCTTGTGTCATCAGCATACATGTTAACGTCACAATGTTTCATCTGTAGGTGGAGGTCATAGATATATATGATAAATAATAGAGGCCCCAGACAGGACCCCTGCGGTACAGGTTATAGATTCTATATTCGAAATCTTCCCATTTACCTTACAACATTGCTTTCTGTTAGTTAAATTAGCAGAACCATTTCATTTCTTTATTATGAATACCGTAAAGCTCAAGTTTTTGCAATAATATTTCATGATTTACCGTGTCAAAAGCCTTTTTGAGGTCCACAAAGGTAACTGCAGTGTACTTACCACCCTCTAAATTCAAGTACCAGTCATTAGTGGACTTAAGCAAACGCGATAGAACAGAATGCAACTGTTTCTATAAAGTTTTAGAAAAACAATATTGTTTGCCATAGATTATCTATAGGCAAAGTTTCTGTTAAAATTGTTGAAAAATTGTTATGTTCTTCTTTGATTAAGATATTGCCTTTCCTTCTTCAGATTTCCTGGGCTCCTCCATTAGAACACTCGCAGTCATAGAGCAGAATTCAATTTCCTATCCAAAAGAAATTTTGGAATCGTAATTTGCCAGAAAATTGAATTTTCGGACTAATAAAAAATTCGGACATTTAAATTCTCGGAAAATTATATTTTCGGACTTCCATTTTGTCCGAAAATAAAACTTCTGAAAATTTTGGAAATTAAAATTTAGGTTCTGGCCTATTTGAAAACCTAAAACACGGACCGCAGACCATTGCCTTTGAGGTCCGGGAAGCTCGGGTGGTCCGCGAGGTCCGCGTGATAGACATGGCCATCTAAAATGTGCTGTGAAGTTTGTTTATTTAGACCTGGAGAAAGCTTTTGATAAGCTGTGGCTAAAGTCTTGCATTATAGATATGCTTAGAATTGGGGTAAAGGGAAACTTTCTTACAAACGTTTATGAATTAAACAATGAAGGATGCATTCAAACCATACACCTAATGGAATTACAGGGAAGGTGAAAATCAAAGAAAATTTGAAACAAGGAACTATCTTGGCAGCCCCCATTTGTGCCAATCATATCGATAAAGGTATGCAAGTAGTAAAGAAAGAAAACTTAGGGATTAATTTTGGGAACATTTTGATACCTCCACTGTTCTATCAGGATGATATATTGATATATTGCTTCCATATCTCATAAAAAATTGCAGGAAACTATTGCTGAAGAATTCCAAAAGAAAAAGCTCCTGAATTTTAACTTGGATGAAAGTGAACAAATGGTAATACAGTATGCAAAAAATGGTAATGCAAAAGTAAACAAGTTCAAAATGAAACTTTAATTTTAAATGGCAAAGTCATTAAAGAAGTAGAGTCATTTAAGTATCGAGGGGACTTGAAAAACACCAAAGGAGCCTTAGACTTGTGCATCCATAAACGAATAACTATGGGGGTTATCAATGAAATAAAATTCCTTGCAAAAGGCACTCAAAAAACAAAGTTTTGCAATCAGTATAAAGTTGATTGAAACAATTTTGATGCCCAAAGTTCTGTATGCATGTGAAAATGGACTAATCTAAGTAAGAAGCAAGTTAAAGACTTTGAAATATTGCAAAAAGATGTTGTAACAATAACTAACTCTCTACTCCAATCACTTATTGTCCTTGAATGTGGCTTGATGCCTATGGAATTCAGAATCAAAGAGAAAAGATTAATATACTTCCATAAAATTCTAAACATGAATGACAGTAGACTGACCAAGGAAGTTTATGAAGCGCAAAAAAGGTTAAATTTCCCAAACTGTTGGTATAAAGAAGTAAGTAATGACCTAAACAAAATTGATATTAACCTAAAAGAATGTCAGATAAAAACCTAACCAAAGAGCAATGGAAGAAAATTGTTAGGGAAAAAATGATCAAAATCAAAGAGAAAGACAAAAAGAAGACTAAACTTAGATTTATCAAGGGTAGCATGTTTGAAATGAAAGAGTATCTGGGGTGTGAACAAGCCTCATCACTGCTGAAATTAAAAGTAAACATGGTTGACCTAAGAGCAAACAACAAAGGAAAATACATTGATTCTCTTTGAAGGAGATGAGGAATATCTTGAATACTTATGTAATATCTTGAATAATAATTTGTCCATGTTTCTATCAAATACCCAAGGGGAAAAAGACTTGCATAGATAGAGTGTTTCTAAACTCCGAGCCCTCGAGCCTCGAGCCTTCGAGCCTTGTACCTCGAGCCTCGAGATCTCGAGCCTCGAATCTTCAAGGTTTATAAACTTATATACTTTATATACTTCGAGCCTCGAGGCCTCGAGTTGTATTTTTAGCTACAGGCTTTCATCTTAGAAGTTTATCTTTTTGCAGAAATCAAGGTTTTAAGTTCAAGGCACTAGCTAGAATCCATGTACCCTGGGTACCAGACTCTCCTAAAAAAGAAATTACACCAGGTGCTGCAGAACATTAAAACCAACATCGAATCCATGTACCCTGGGTACCAGACTCTCCTAAAAAAGAAATTACACCAGGTGCTGCAGAACATTAAAACCAACATCGTTATGAGGTTCTAAGGTAAGGTTTGCGTCTGATCAATTTTCGTATAACCATGCCAACTCATTGTTGACATCCTTAAAGTTTTCAATTATTGCTTGCCTGTCGTAGCAGGTCCTACCCTGCCACCAATTATTGGCATCTGGCAATTGCTTTCAAAATGGCGAGCAACAAGGACAGCAAGGGAAAGAAGGACCATGTAGAAGCAATTTCTTTTTTTTGGGAGAGTCTGGTACCCAGGGTAGAATCCATGCGAATTTGTAGAATTGCCAGAACACACATTTTTTCTCAAGGACAGAACAGGCCCGATTTCAAAGTATGTGCTACACAGAACAGAAAATACTTCAGGAAAGTGCTTCTTGTGTATGTGGGAGATCTATCACAACTAGCTAGTTACTCGCAAATAACGTGACAATCTGGCTTTGGTAACTGAAGACGTTATAGTTCATGGTACTTCTATCATTTGCTTGTAATGGTTCTGTTGCATGTAGTGGGAAAGTTGCATGTGGGAGTTTGCATGGGGGACTAATTGAGATCCAAACTTTCCAATTAATTGGCATGCATTCCTACATGCCAATGAAATTCTCATGCCATTCGCTATTAGTCTCAACTTAAACGTTACCGTAGAATTTTTTTGAATTTACATGCACCGTTTGTTAAATAATGTTGCCTCGTTTTGCATTTCATTCTGAAATGTCAAGGCTCGAAATGCAAGGCTCGAAGGCTCGAGGCTCGAAATACAAGGCTCGAAGGCTCGAGGCTCGAGGGCTCGAGGCTCGAAGACTCGACATCTAGAATACTCGCTTAGATACAAATAAATCCGAAGTTTTGAAAAATATCAACAAAACCCTTCAAAAATTTCTAGCCCAGGGATGAACTTATATAAATTGAAGCCAAATCCCAATTTCGGCATATAACGGATATATGCCGAAATTGGGATTTGGCTTCAATTTATATAATTTATATAACAACAACAACAACAACAACAACATCAACAACAACAATTGTAGGAACATACGTTAAACTCTTCAGTATGTGTGTATAATTTAGCCAAAACAAAAACTATTGAATATTAAGATACAATAAAATCTAATTTAAAATGAAAAGAAAAATCTAATAACAGGCATGTGATATTAGATAGATACAGCTATCTAAATTAAAGACACCCTTAGGTAAAATGGCAGGGATAGCATTAAAAGGTCAGTGCGACCTTGTTTCCATAATGGTCCCTCCAAAGGTGTCAATGAAAGGAAAATTTTAAAGGAAGAAAAGACAATTCTAGCATATGTTGAAATATTTTTAATTTGAACCAAATCGGTAGTAGGAGAGTGTGTGAGGTGTTAATAATACACATATACATCACATTCCTTCCTTTGTATATCTTTGAAGAAATTTCTTTGATCTTATGTTTAAATGTGTTGACATTGTTGGTAGATTTCAGGTCTGATGCGAGACTGTTCCATATTTTTGGCCCCTGGTAAGATAGAAATTTGTGGCCTGTGCTACTCATACGAAAAGGAACTTTTAGTCTAAACTTAGACCTTCGCGTTATTCGACTTTGGTCGGCTGGATGGAATATTTCGTCAGCATAAGCTGGAGCAGTTCCGTTGAAAAATTTCATCATATTAACACAGATATTTTGTTCTACTCTGTGCTTAGTGGGGAGCCAGTTTATAGATTTGAATTCTGTGGCCCCAACGTGTGCTGTGTTTTTTAAATTAAGATAAAATCGGATGCATTTGTTTTGAGCCGACTGGATTTTTTGGACAGCCTCTTATTTAAGATTGGGTACCATGAGGTACAAGCATAATCAAAAATGAGGTTGAATTAGAGCATTTAAGAGCAACCTGCGAAGGGGGGAATCCAGAAAGTTTTGTTTTCTGTACAGGAATTCTTGATTTCTACATCACCCCTCCTAACATTCATCTTTTTTAGGTTTTTGTATTTTTTTCCGTCCAAAAAGAATGGATTTGGTTTTATCCTCGTCAAAGTGAATACTTAGCTTGTTTTCAACAAACCAATAATTGCAGAGAGAGTTAAAGTTTCTATTCAAATTGTTTTCAATACGCTCAACATTTGTGTCTCTAAAGATTAGGCAAGAATCATCCGCGTACAGAAGCAAGTCGCAGTCAACAGCCCGCGCCATGTCATTCACGAAAAGGAGGAAAATGAGTGGAGCAAGAATTGACCCCTGAGGGACTCCACAAGACAAATTTCCAGTACTACAATCTGACCACATTTCGCAATCCAACCTTGAAAATTGACACAGTTAGTGAATATCAATAAAAATATGCCATAAATTCAATCATTTCGGCTGGAATTTATGCTTTGACACCAATAAATTCATGTTTTTATGCATTATTTCTCCTCAAAATCCTTCAAAACTAGTCAATACCATGATCTGGCTGATTATGAAGCGACATTTAATGCATCACTAGAGTCCACAAATAAGACACCGAGAGGACAAATGTAGGAACCAATAGAAAAAATGGTAAACGAAACATATCGGACACGAGTAAGTATGTTCGCTATAGCAAGGCATCTTTTAACCCTTTACAGACCAGGCTTTTTACAGCTTTGCGGAGACAGGGGATAGTGGTTTTGTTTGTGTCACGTGGTTAAGTGCTGACGTCAACCAATGTTGCCACAAGAGTTATTCATAGGGACTTTGTGGTGCTGTTTCTCCAAATTGATAAACATATCGATATGAGATTTGAAACATGGAAGTATCATATCATTGTGCTTCTGGTCTTTAAACTTTTGTTACGCTCCACTAATAATTCTACTGATTTCAGTATTCATTTACCTTATAGATTTGTTCATTTACCTGAAGAAAGCAGTTTGTTTCTAAAATTGATTATGAATTGGTTTAAAATAGAAAAAAATGCTTAATGTAGAAAAGAAGACCTGCCGCATCATATGAATGATGTTTGTTATTTTTCGAAAAGAGAAGCTGAACATCAGTAGATACGCAACAACCAATCATTGAATTTTTCATCAAAAATCAGTAAGCTATACTTCAAATGAAAGCTCCATTCACGACACGTTCAATATCGTTTATTTCATCGTTGCAGAATTAGTGGTTCAAAAGTTATGACTGAAAGGTATTTATTCTGAGAAGCACTCGATTATGCGTTGACATTTCTACAATTCTAGCAACACTGGATGTCAAGTCCTTATATACGAACATACCACACCAAGAAGGTATACAATACTGCCTCGAGGCAATTGAAAACCACTACAAGCCTAAGACACCACTCCCACTAAAACACATACATCAAATGCTAAAATTCATCCTTGAAAACAACTACTTTACATTTGATGACAAATTCTACCTGCAAATATATGAAACCGCCATGGGAACACCGTTCGCCCCAAATTATGCTAACATGTTTATGACAAAAATCGAAAACCAAATACCACACAATGCAGGACATTACAAAACACCACTCCTGTGGAAACGATTCATTGATGACATATTCATAATTTGGCCTCACAGTGAAGTCGAATTATTACAATTCCTAAATCACATAAATACAATGCATCCCAAAATCCAATTCGAGATGGAATACTCAAAAAACCAAGTGCATTTCCTCGATACAACTATATTCATAAACAAGGAACAAAAGCTAGAGAGCACTTTGTATGTGAAACCCACAGATATTTGCTCGTTGCTACACAAACAATCATTCCACCCTGACACTTGCAAACAAAGCGTCATTTACAGCCAAGCGCTTAGATATCGCCGCATCATAACCGACAATGAAACTTTGAGAACAAAGTTAGGAAAACTAAAAACTAATCTCATCAGAAGAGGTTACTCAATCCAAGAAATAGATCATCAATTCCAAAAGGTACAACAACTTTCACAAACAGATGCCCTAATTGGAGACTCCCAACCGAAAAAACAAGGGAGAATACTCCCCTTCATAGTACCTTATGACAAAAACACCGTACAAATCAACAAAATTCTGAAAAAACATTGGAAAATAATCCATGAAAACAATACCCTGAAAACCATCTGGCCAAACCAGGCCTTCCTGGCACTACAAAGGAACAAAAACATTGGGGACATACTCGTACACACAGATCTGAAGAACGAATGAGAGGTACGATACACTTTTACCTTTTTGGCTACATATGAGATACAAGGTGACCTTTGGCCAAGGTTGCTAGGGATAAGCCGTGAGCGACAGAGTGTACTGACCTTAAATCCTGAAACACTCTCACGGTCGGTTCAGTTGACAATTGTATCTCCAAAACACACCAAAATGCAAAAAACACGTTTACCGCGGTTCACGCGCAATGCAAATGTGATATCACAAGGGCTTGCTTGGACTGCCTTGGAGCGGTGCGAGGATGGCGAATAACTCACACCCTATCTTTTATTTCCTTTTTCATTCGTTCATCAGTTTAAGTGCCGCAACTTTATATATTATTATTTCAACCAATCAATTGTCAGTAGTTTTGAAATTGACATGAAAGGATGTCTCTTAAATAAAAACTAAAAGTCAACAAGTAGGAGGCTAATTCTGGACGTAATCAAGGAGCTGCGTAGAAAACTTCTCCCCCCCCCCCTTCTCTAGTGGGCCACTTCGTGCCCCCTTTTCAGGATGCAGTTAAGGGAATTTGACTATCAGGCAAAACAAACAACTATGGCCCTATTCCCGGGGCAAATAGTTCAACGGCCCTTGACGTTACTGCGTCTTTGCGGTTGTTAGTAGAAAGAACGAAAACTCATCGTAATGCTTGTGTCAAAAATATCCATAATATTCTTTGAGATTGCATCATGTTCAGCTAATTTTTTAAAGTTACGGTAAACGTTTGTGACACGAAATTTGGTTTTCGCTCCCTAAAAGCCGAACTATTGACGGAATCTAGGTAAACTATACATCATTCGATGTACTAGAAAGTGGGGATTTTAACCATATTAAAATTGTTGGCAAATACTGTAAAATGACATTTCACAGGCAAATTTGTTGCTTAAAAGAGTGCACCACCTTCAAAAGCTATTTTGTACCCTTGCGTTTGAGGTAACACAATGTGACTGACATCAACAGGAAGTGCAGATGCTATGCTTGTGAATGAAGTGTGTCTGGAATTTTTCAAATTCCTTCTTCCTTTGAAACAACATGCTGTCAAAAATTAGCAACTGATTTTTCTGCCCTCCCACAGTTGTAGTTGGCTACAAAAGACGGACCAGGACACATACAAAAAATTTGGGACATAGTTTCCAAGCTCCAAGTCTGCCCTGGCCATGTGCAAATTTTCGAGCCATTCGATTGGCTCAAAGGGTACAAAATAGCTTTTTCGTACCTGTAGCTCGTGGATTTGTGCGTCCTGCGAAAAACGGATTTTACATAAAGGCACTGGTAAGGATATGTTCTATTCGTTGGACCCCAAGACGCCAGGACCCCAAGACCCCGGACCCCAAGACGCCGACCCCAGACCCCAGAAATAGATAAAGATACTCTTCATCATGCAAGTTTTTGACATCAAAGTGGTGGAAAATGAGTGGTGGATTTGAAAGTGGTGGAAAATGAGTGATACAGGATAACTGGAAAACCCTATCAGATATAAGCCTAGCAGATGATAACTAATATATCTATCATGTATACATCTGCCTTTGACTACTGTAGTGTACCGGACACAGGTCAACAACAGAAGAACAACTACTCCCTATAAATTACAGCAATTTTTAAGGACATTGTTTTGTTTTCCCCCAAGACAATTTTAGAGATTCTCTCATTCCCCTGAAATATATCGGGTAGCGCGCTTTTTGATGGAGAGATACTTGCGCTTGCATGTTAAGATTAGAAGTGGAAATGAAAGAAGAGGTAGAGGAAAATTCCCCACCAGAGAAATTCTTGCAGTGAAGAGGCCTGGCCTGATACAGCTCATGCCATTACTCAATGATATTGTTCAAGAAAAGTCTCATAGCCGTTCCAAACTTTGCATGGAGTTCCTTAATTTCGGTCATCCAGGTACTGGTTTGTTATAAACAAGTTTCTTACAAAAACCAACACAGGATATACTGTAGCCGCAACATGAAACCAGCATGTTACCAACAGAATAGAAAGTTAGAAGTATTGATAAGTCTCCAATGATTCTGTTAAAATCAGGAGTTTTACGTGCAATTACCAACGATGGAGATAAATTTTCGTCAACATAACTGCGATTATAACTCAAACTAAGAAAACTATAATGTTGCAGTGCACAGCAACAAGGGCAGATTTTGTTTTGAGCCAATCAGCGAGTTTGTTTACATCTGGAAGATTGACCAATCACACTACGTAATCTAAGATCACGTGATACACTGTGATCTTGCGGGAAATCAGAAGCTGTGTGGATGAATACAAAAATACCCTTCCCCAAAAACAGACGACGTGCAAGTGGACTTTTGACCAACCATAAATGTTTTTACATTTTCTGTTAGACTACAAGTTTGTCGAAAATTCTACCGCCTCGGATTTTGATATTCAACTTAGATCGAGAGAAATCTTTGTTCGAATAACGCCTTAAAATCAGGTTAGCGCCCAATTTTTCTGGTTCAACAGAAAGATATTTCTTCACTGACTACTTCCATCATTGCACAGTTGCTACAAACATTGATTCGTAGACAACATGTAACTTATCTCCATGAAATTTTCGGTGTTGCACAGCTTTTAATAGGGGCAGTTTCTTCTACGCCATCGAGAGCGGTTTCGTTTTCTAAATCACTACAATCACAGTCTAAAGGGCGAAGTCCGGAGGCAATTTCAACAAGAAACTCTACCAATAATGTCACAAACAAAGTGTAAGTCACAAGGTACTCACCAATTCTCCATTTTCTATGATGAACCAACATTGGATGAGTCCAAGAAACGATAGGTTGCATGCGAACAAACGAACTAAGACAGAAAAAATTGAATATTTCCACAAGTTTGAACACCACCGCGCTACAGTGTTGATGAAATGTCTACTCCTCTCAAATTCTGAGCTAAAATGAAGCAAGACTGATCACGTCTCAAAAAGTAGCATTAGTTTGCATAAACAAGTCGATTTCAGATCTTTAGATAATTATTTCGCTGTTTTTGAGATAACAATTTGGGAAATAGACAACAGTACAGGAGACTAAATGAGTTGTACATTTCGTTTGACCTGACCCCTTCATCAGAATCTATCCTGATCCTGTTGTCTATTTCCCAACTTTTCCCTCGATAAACCGAAAAATAATTATCTAAGGATAAGAAATCGACTTGTTTATGCGAACTAACGCTACTTTTTGAGACGTGATCAGTTTTGCACCATTGTTAGCTCAGAATTTGAGAGGAGTAGACGGAGGACTGTGCTTCTCAAACTAGTGGAAATAATCAATTATTCTGGCTTAGTTCGTTTGTTCACATGCAACCTATGGATTTTTCGACTTAACCAGCCTTTGTTTATCATAGAAATAAAGAATTGGTGAGTACCTTGCACCGTGTGACATGCATTTTGTTTTGGACATTATTGGTAGTTTCTTGTTGAGTTGCGTCAGGACTTAGCCCTTTAGAATGTGATTGTAGTGCTTTAGAAAACGAAACCGCTCTCGATGGCGTAGAAGAAACTGCCCCTATTAAAAGCTGTGCAACACCGAAAATTTCATGGAGATAAGTTACATGTTGTCTACGAATCAATGTTTGTAGCAACTGTGCAATGATGGAAGTAGTCAGTGAAGAAATATCTTTCTGTTGAACCAGAAAAATTGGGCGCTAACCTGATTTTAAGGCGTTATTCGAACAAAGATTTCTCTCGATCTAAGTTGAATATCAAAATCCGAGGCGGTAGAATTTTCGACAAACTTGTAGTCTAACAGAAAATGTAAAAACATTTATGGTTGGTCAAAAGTCCACTTGCACGTCGTCTGTTTTTGGGGAAGGGTATTTTTGTATTCATCCACACAGCTTCTGATTTCCCGCAAGATCACAGTGTATCACGTGATCTTAGATTACGTAGTGTGATTGGTCAATCTTCCAGATGTAAACAAACTCGCTGATTGGCTCAAAACAAAATCTGCCCTTGTTGTGCACAGCATGAAAAACGCGTTATAAAACCGGAGTAAAACGTCACTCGTTCGTAACAAAACAATAGGCCTATTTTCGCATATTCTAAACATTTCTTGGACCAGGTGATCGTAACTTTTCGCGACAAAAGTGAAGCTTTATTGTGCACAAACGCTTCAAATACTTTAGATTAACAGTAACCGCTACTTTCTTTCCTGGGATTGCCCAGTTTTAATATTTTTTGGCTCTGGTACCCAGAGTTACATCCAGGCAAAATCTTAATCTCGTAGTATCTTATAATTCCAAATGACGCATGCATACCTTTTATTTCACAAGAAACCCAAGATTAAGCTGAAAAATGTAATTCTGATTTGAAGAAGGGTCGAGACATCCGTCCATTTCTCCACTTCATGGAGACCAGCCATGTGAAAGTATCACTGCCCTCTCTCAACATGTCAACAATCTCAGTACTCAAATTCTCTTGTCAGGGTTGATTTCTTACTCTCCTTCTTTTGCAAAGAATAAAAATATCTCAAAAAGACTTCCTGTTTTCTTCTCTTTTTACCCATCTTCCAACACTTTGATATAAAAAAATGCATGATGAAAATCATTTACATTTACAGGTTTGTCTTGGGGTCTGATGTCCTGGGGCCCAGCGAATAGAGCATGCCTGTCAACTAAACCTTTATAGAAAGCATTTGACAAAAGCCGTTGACTTCAGGGACCCAGTTATGAGCTAACTCGTGAAGCCTTTTATACCTTTGAACACGAAACTCTCTGATGCCTCTATTCAAAAAATGGTTTCTTATTCAAGGTTTAAAAGTGGTTTCTTACTGTATCTGTTTGCTTTCGTGGTGGTTGGATTTGAATCTTAATGATTTCTGGCAGAAACGTCATTTTGGCCTAAGCTTTTTGGTTTCTAGCAGAGCTGCATTTTCAACTCCGCTAATATAAAAGATTTTGATCAACAATTTGCCATTCACATTATTTTTCCGGACACTCTAGGCAAATTTGAAGTCAAAAGCTAGGCCAGTTCTCCCCAATAAAATTCAAAAGTTTGGTAGACTAACTGACAACGAGCAACAAGAGGTCAGTGGATCAGATTGGCAAATGCGACAGAATCAGCGAAGCCCTTACAAGCATGTGTGAAACAAGTCAGCATATGTCTCCGATATTCAAAAATAAAATATTTATCTATCAGTCAAAGGCCAACTCAGATATGAAAATGTTGCTAGCAAAAATAACTTATCTTAAAGACCTAAAGATTAGAAAAGTGCCTGCATTCTAGTATAGGAATTAGAATCCTGCGTGCCATTCTGGACCATTATTTACTTGCAACTGAAATTAACAAACTAAAACCCAAACTGGCAACTGTATTCAGTTTAAATCTCAATGCCAACATTAAATCATGGACCAGAATGGAAGGTGGAGTTCTCGATTCCCATACAAAACCCTTACAGGCATTTTTCCAATTTTTTAGTCAGAGCGATGAGCGATTCTACCAGACAAAATTTCACATTTAAGTTAGCCTTTCACCAATAATCTGAAATTTCAGTTTTGAAGATCGGCTACGTACTTTCTATGCAACGGCCCACTAAACTCGTAAACTATATTTTACTCATCCTGTATACAAAATGCGGGAAGATGTTATGATAGTTTTAGCTAAATTTAGAGGTTTTTCAATTTTCGCCGATTTAATTTGGCGGTTTCACTGATTTTGATATCCTGCCCCTATAACCTCCACACTAATGTATGCCAGGCTCTCTTTCAAAAAATCTGCATCTGAATTAGTATATGAAATTTGAAAGATCTTTGAAAGAAAATTTGAAATAATCCTGTTTCTGTAGGCATTCATTTCTAACCTACTCTAATTACACTGATAATTAAATAAAATACGCTTTCTACAAATTGTTAATATCTAATAATCATTCTAATATGTTAGTTGTGCGTTGAAAAACTACAATTATGAAATACTAAACTCCTTACCCTTCAAAAATGCCATTATTTTTTGCTGTACCCCAAACATTGAGTTTTAATGTTCTGGATACATATTTTTTCTTGGGCCCCTATGCAGAAGAGCTTTTATTGACTGGGCCACTGTAATTAATCACACCAAATTGCACAATCTTTCCTTTCTTAAGATTTGGTGAACCTCAAATACCATAAGAGCAAATACCAAATACCATGAATTTAGCCCCCCTCCTTATTAAGCCGCCTCTCTAATAAGCCCCTCCCCTCTGAGTCAAAATTTGAAATAAGCCCCCCTCTCTATTAAGCCCTTACCAAATACTCTCCATTTATTTAGCTACACAACCTTGCACGTTAATTTTGGTATGGCTTGGGATGAAAACTATGTCGAATTTATGTATTTGAGCCGTAAGTTGTATGCTGATTCCGCAAAATATGGGATAAAAGAAGTGAAAAGCTGCCAAATATATCCTTGTCACTTGACTTTGTGAATAGCCCCCATCTCTATTAAGCCCCCTCTGAAAGGTCCGAAATTAAATAAGCCCCCGGGGGCTTAATAGAGCTTCTACGGTATTGGATTTTTGTCTTGCTGATATTCGCAGACCACAAATATTTATTTGACGTAAGATTTTGGGCCCAAAATATTGGCATAGACTCCCTGTGTGGAAAGGTAATGAGCACCCCCCAAGGATGCTAAATTAAATATCAGTAACTTTCTACCAGTGATTCAGGATATTACGTCAATATTAAAGGGTCTGTTTCATCCAGCATTCCTTGCACGTGTTGTCTATTCGTTGCCGTTTGTTGTCGCCACCTGCAAAGCATGCTGGATGAAACAGACACTTGAAAAGCATCATCTATTTCGATTTCAAGACAGATTTAAATTCGATGGCTATCGGCAAGAGATTCTTTGAAAATGGTTGACTTGAAACAAAACACACAAGGTGAAATAAAAGGAAAAGGTCTGTTATTATTAACAAAAGACTCCAATGAATTTATGAAAACGTAAGGTTTTCTGTAGTGATAAGCGCAAACTTCAAACGAACAAATCAGAACCAATCATTTGGTCCCTTCCAACAGCTTCCCCATTTCTTTTTCAGCTCGGTCCTTAGAATCTTTGATAGATATCGATTTCGACTAGCCAAGAAGTCGCTTGTAACGGGAGCATTGGGGCCTGTTCACACGAAGCGAGCCTGCCACCTTATTGGGCTGGCTCGGTAGTCGAAACACGAGTCTTGTGCTCAAATGTAGAAATTCTAGCTCACTTTCCAACACAGAAATTAAACCTGTGCCAAAGTGAGATTCGAAACATTGTCTGCATAAGGAATGTATGAGCAATTCAGACACTTTCGTCTTGGTACAGTGTTCATGTGGGGAAATTTGCATTCCCTCTTCCAAGATCTCGCTAGTACTTTACTGAGATATTGCTAAAAACGGGCCAGCCCGCCTGCACATGTGATCAGACAACAAATTTTGTATTGGAACTCGAGATGAGCAAAGATCGCGGCAAAGAGGTCCTGCCTGTTAAGAGGGATGGCTCATCCCCATCTAAACTCGGCCCAGTGTATGATTCATCATGACCTGCCAAAATCCGACAATATTTTGAGGTGCAGCCGGTATCAAAAGGCAAATCATGAAATAGAAATATCTGCCAGCGGACTTTCAAAAAAAGCTGTTCTAAAAACGATTCTCTGGGGAACTGTCGTTGTGTAAGAAACGGGTGGAAAATATTGTATAACAACATACTCTCTCTACGTTCCTCGTTTCTTTCAGTCATTCATCTTTCCACCATTGATTTACAACTGATTTTAAATGCGATGTATTGTAGCCTGTGCGCACACTCTAACAAAAGGAAAAGTAGAGTCTGCATAAACGATCGTGAGAATGTTGTACGAGCCTGCAGCCCGTCTGATTATGTTAAAAATAATTAATTCTTTGTTTGATTCATTTACATCTCCACGAACTCATGGAGAAAGCCCCTCACATCACAGTGCAGCAATTGTATGCATTGTTGTGTGAGGGATCGTCCGATTCAAAATGGTGGAGAACACAAAAACTAGGTGTTGCGGTAAACCTCAAGAAGTCTGAGTGGAACGAAGATCGATTTATTGAGGGTTTGAAACTCGTGAAACATCTCACAGGAAGAGTCTGCGCGCAGGCTAGTGTGTTTCTTAACACTCAAAATGAGTCACTAAGAGAATATGTTTTACTCTGAATGAAAAATTTCACAAAAGCTGAGTTAAGGCTCATACTGAACGCAGATGATACTTGAAGGACAGGTTTGTGATTGCATCAAGCCAAGTATCTGTACCTAGCATGTTAAGTGAGATGATAGAATCTCCTCCATAATGTTGATACCCTACGAAAGATACACAACTATGCTAAGAAGATTGGAAACAACAGCTTAGGGAGATAATACGACTTGGATTCTTATGGTGGCATCCAAACAATATTTTTCACCTGGCTCAAGAAATTTCTCACGAAACGAAGCAGAATATTGAAAAATCAATACATTTTAATGGTAATTTATCAATACAAAGTAGGCCTCCTAGAGTAAGGCATGTGAGCAACTAAAATTTTCTTTTCAATCACGAGCAAAAAGTTGTTTAGCAAAAGCTATTGAAATCTTGCAAACAGACATCTCACAAAATAAGGGATGGGTTAAATATGGGCTTTGCTCCAACTGCCCGTAGACTGTGCAATTACAAACGGTTGTTTACAGTACTTTTCTCAAATCTTCTGATCAATTTGAATATAAATCAATCACTTGCCGAGAGTTTGATAAAGGATGACAAAGTGGGTATACGCTGTCCTCGTATGTGGATACGTAAACTTTAGGAGTGCTAACAGAGCTGAAAAATGGCAGTAAAACCAGTGGACCTGGTAGATTCCCTGTCGCATTAGTTCAAGATGTATCCGAATTCTATGTCCTTCCCCTTATAACTCATCGCTGACCATTCAAGTTTTTTAGACATCTAGAAGGTTGAGAGAGTGATACCAATTTTTAAGTCAAGTGCAAGAGATGGCATGAACAATCACAGGCCTCCATCCGTTCTGTCAATATTTGCAGGGATTCTAGTGAAAATAATTCACTATCAGCAGAGAAAAACAGTTGCAGGAAAAACTTGAATGCGTTTTGAAAGCGACACTCAATTATTGGGACTTACGTAAAAAGTACTGATGAATGGCTAACTAGCATTGGTTCTTAAAGCGTCCATATGACAATGCTTTTGGATCTACGAGCAGCAACTACGAATATCAAACTGGGGGAAACAGTTAACAGTTCACGATAGCACTTGGTGAGTATGCTTTCTAGCATTCATTATAAAAACCCCAGCATTGCCCTCTAACCTAAATTTAAATCACTGGATTCAACAAAATCTGTATCTATACTTATTCTGGGGACACCAGGTACAATATCATTCACGCACCTTATCTCCTCCGGTGAGTAAAAATGACTTAGCCAGCCTTTCAACAAGAGAGCCGAGTGTGCCAAGGCCTCTTGCATCAATCCTTCCATGCTGTATGAATTGTGTCCTGGTGGAATGAAAAACTATATTTTATACCAAACACCACAAAATTCCCATATAAATGAATCAAAAGAGCAAAATTCTTCATCATAGTCGTTTAAACTACGGTACTATGTACCATTGAGCATGTGCAGGAGAGTTTGGTACACTGTTTGGTCTAAATGAACGTATTAGCAATTATAGAAGATTGTTTCCACTTTCCAGCATTATTGTTAACATCAGGGAGTAGCAGTTTTTACATGGCGTGCATTTGTTTATACTTACAGAGGAGGACTCAAATTTGTGCACAAAATTACAAGATCTATAGCGAACGATGAAGAACAGGGACCAAATCCTCACGCAGCAGGCACCAAGTTGATCTTTTGCGCTACTTTGAGCTATTTTTGGGCCTACCTCATTCAAACTTATAGGTTTTTATAAGTTATAGGTCTTCATATAGGCCTTCTTCATATAGGCCTTCTTACTCCCTCATTAGAGGTCATTCAAAGTCATAAGTCTTTCAAAGTTATAGAGCCTTTTCGCGAAGAAAAGGAACGGCTTTACCGCCATGAGTTTCTTGTAATATCGCTTAAAAGATTTTTTCCAGCCATCATAGCTGCTAGCTATTACAAGGAGATGGGTGTCTTATCTAGCGACTACAGCTTTGATCAGTTTTAGTGGCCTGGAAATTTTGATGAGCTGGTGTCGTTAGGACATTCAAATGTGCATATTGTTAATGTTTCGATGCGCTGCGACACTGGAGTTGAAGGGGAAAAACAGAAAGAGGAAGAAGTAAGATAGTGGCCCAGTTTCTCATTCGCTAAAAGTGACAATTTACCACTTGCCTGCGGGTACCATTCTTGCTTCTGAAATGCAAGATGCAGATGATACTACCATTAAGTTACACAATGATTGAATGAATCGATGATCAAATAAATGAATGAAGTAGTGTAATGTTTCTCAAGCAGCAGTTTTCCGATGCAGTTAAGTTCATATTCGCAACTATGCAAGTTTCTATGCGTCTAAAGTCTTTAGTTATTGTGCGAACCGAGGTGCGAAGTTGATTTTGGAGGGCGGTAAGTTTGATACCGTTGCTTGTAGCTGTATTTCATGTTGAGTTTAAGCAGCTCTCAAAATGACTCTCTGCAGAATATGAAAGAGCTTGAGACTGGACCCGAAGTCATCAAAGATGCCATACCGAATGAAAACCGATGGGCTCGCTATCTTTACCCTCCATTCAAAAGCCAAGTGTTAACTGATTTCAACGTTATTCT
Source organism: Aurelia sp. 3 sensu Dawson et al. (2005) (assembly GCA_964020215.1). Taxonomy (NCBI): domain Eukaryota; kingdom Metazoa; phylum Cnidaria; class Scyphozoa; order Semaeostomeae; family Ulmaridae; genus Aurelia; species Aurelia sp. 3 sensu Dawson et al. (2005). The sequence continues at coordinate 11,665,869 of OZ026577.1, forward strand.
CCCCGGCTTTCATGAGAAAGAGTGATGTAATCTGCATGCTTTTCATTAGGGAATGATACAAACGCATCTAAGAGCAATGGCTCTGACACAGTTTGCACAAAAATGAACACAAGCTAGGTTTATGTACAGAACCTAGTGAATGTGCCCATAAACCTGGTTTATGTACACAAGCCAGGTTTATGTCCATTTTCGTGCAAACAAACCAGGTTTATGTTAGATAAACCAGGATTATGTCCATATAAACTAGGTTTATGTAACACGAACTTAGTTTAGGTCAATCTTTTTGCAACGGAGTTCGATATAGTCTGTGGTCCAGTTGATTTAAATCGTCAGATTCGTTCTACTAAGAAGACAGCCTCTTCCTCAGTTTCTGGGTACCTCAGGTCACTACTATTCGCAGTGGATCGGTGTCCTTCGGCTGCGTGGACATTGCACAACCTTGTGTAAGAACTGAAACGCTCGTGAAGTAATCCGCCATACAATCCCTTGAGAGTATCCAGAATGCAAAATATTTGCATGCAGAAAGAAGCTTGCTTATGCCAAAAAGCTTGTTGGTTAGCAAGCAGATTACTTACACATGCATGCAAGCGAGATGGATTTTGAGCTTTTCATTTCAGAAGAAGAGATACAACCTGCTATGAGGGATCAAAGGGCAAGTACAAACACGTGTTTACACAAGAAAACACTGAAAGCACAGAAAACATGCCTATAATGAGAAAGCAGCCTTGGGCTTTGCATTAATTCTCGTGGTGTTGTGCATTGCTTGGTGTGTACGTCAATGTTGCTGTTGTTGTTGTTATTGTTGTTGTTGTTGTTTATATGCAATGATATTGAAAACAGTCTTGTTTCATTCCCAATAGATTCAGTAATTTACCGGCTTTAATGGACAATTCTTTCCTGTCAATATGGGAGATTTTCTGCAGAAAGGACCTTTCGAAAACTTGCAAAAATTAGCAAAAACAGCAAGCAAGATTTCCCTTTGTTGTCCTTCCTAGCAATAATGAGACTTGGAAGTGTTCATACATTTTGCCCTCTTGGGAAAATGGAATCCCCCTGGACAAGTTATTCATACTAGAGGAATGATTTTTTCATTCCCCTAAGAGGCTAGCATGAGCTAAAGAGCGTCCTCAAGTCACTGCTGTAAAGTAAGCAAATCAGGGAAACTTGCTTACAATTTAAGCATGTTTTTAAGTTTTCTCGAAGAGAAAATCCTTTATACAATCTGAACTAAGAGACCGATTTCAGCCAGAGAAATAATTGAACATCTTAGCTATTTAATAATATATTGTTATATATTCAGGGAGCAGTAGCCTTTCGATCGCCGGCCTTTTTTACACACTAAATTGCAACATCACTAAATTTCTAGGAGAAGGCAAGTAAAGAATTAAGAAAGGTACTACTTACATTACTTACCAATTTTTGTTGTACGATGATTTCCTATATTCACTTGTTTCTTCTAGTAAAATGTAATTGCTAAATGTGACGTTTCGTGAATGCATAATGAGTCTTTCTTCTTGATTATTGAGAGTCATCTCTTCAATGAAGATTACAGATGGGTCTCTGAAGAACTGATATAAGAAATTAAGGTGATAACAAAGAACGTCAATCAATCAATCAATCAATCAATCAATCAATCAATCAACAATCAATTAAAAAACTGCTATATCCTCTAACTATATGGTAAAAGGGCGCATGAATCCATAATGCTTGATTTCAGGACACCATGTGCAATCTACCTTATGAAATTCATTTGTGGACCACCCTTTATTGAAAGGGATTCTTGTAGGGTGATGTTACTAAAACACGGAACAAGCAGAAACAAGCTAGTAACCCACGGAACAGGCCAGTAACAAGCAGAACAAGCCAGTAAATAGCAAGTAACGCATTGAACAGATGGTGAAATCTGCGAGGGTGGTGGCTGAATCCGATGGGGGGAGACATTAATATTGCTGCAACAATAAGAGGAATGAGAAGGAGAAAAGCGCCGTCTATCCCAAGAGAATCTCCGGAACCAGAGACTACATGACAATTCATCCATTCAAAAATAAGAAACAAATAAAGAAACTTTTAGTATCATGGCCTGGCCTGCTTTAAGTTTCTTCTATGTGCATTGGTCTAGGGAACGGTTAAGTTTTCTGCTGAAGTAGTCTACAAAGCCTTTGAAAGTACAAATTTCATCCTGACAACCCATTTTTGAATGACACTCGAAATTTTTGGTGCACTCCACCCCACTGATTCCACGAGTATTTGGTCATGGTGTTACTTCCTGTTTTGTAGTTTCAGTTTTTTCCTTTTAAAATTTGACTGTATAAAATGTTGAAAGTAACTAAGAAATCAACGCATACGAAAAATTACTACTAAATCTGATTAACAAAAAAATAACAATATAGATTAAATCAAAGAACCCTTGGGGGGACTCATGGAGCCAAGCCTTATTTTAAAGATGACATTCATCTTCCGCTTAAAAATTGACAAACTGCAAAGAATGAAATTTCAATCGTAATAGAAACTCGATATCTTTCTCAGTAATCAGTTTCAGAAATCAAAATACAGTATTACCCCGCCAATTAGAAACTCATTTTTTAAAACCGGGCTGCTTGGTTTCTTAAAACTGGAGAAAGAAAGATAAAACAGGCTGAGTAATTTCTTATAATTACAGCAAGAAACTCACCAAATGTGCATCGAAAGAAACCATGAAATTTGTTATTATGTGGGTTACATTGAAACAAATGTTGGACAATGACTATTCAAATTCAGTTACTGTAACCTTAATTTGACAAAGCCCTCCTGTGTAAAATAAAACAGCAGAAAACATTAACTACATTAGTTACTAGCCATGTGATAATTTTTTAATTTTAAAAGCAACTTGTTAAATTGTTTTGTTTTGTTAGACACATAATAAGTTGTGTATTATGAATTGCTTGAAAAATACCATTTTACCACTCAAAATTATTTTTAAGAAACCAAATTTAAAATTTCAGGCTGATTGGTTTCTTCCATCAGGGTAAATGCTGGGCCATCTGGCAGGCTGCAGTATATAAGTCAGTTTAGGTAGGTAGGTAGGTATTTATTAACGTGGCTAGCCTGCGAAAGTCTGAGAGACCTATTTCCAGCAGGGGCCACGGATGTTTTACCATCAGTCCGCCGCAGCTACCCGCCGCAGCTACCAGATTTCCCTCACATGGCTCTGGTCGACCCGGGCTAGAGTTACGGACAGCGACCAAACTGTCCAGCGCGGGATTTGAACCTACGGCCATTCTGACCTTTGGCTTACGAGTCAGACGCCTTAACCACTCGGCCACGCGCTCTCTTTCTACGTTTCTAAGTGGCGGGGTAAGACTGTACAAACTCAAAATGAAAGGTGTCCTATTTCTTAGCCTGTTAAATGGATTACAAATTCAATGGTCCAAAACCCTGATATCGCAATTGAAATTAATCCTTTTATCGTCAAATTGTTTAATTAACCTAATTAGTGGATGCAGAGTCCGAATTCGGTCGTTAATATTGGAAAGAATGTTTGTTTTGTTCTATTGCCGCAATTGACGTCATAGCTGCTTAAATGTCATCAGTCTGTATGTTGACTCCATCAATGCCCTAATTGCTCTAAAAATGACTCTTTGAGCCATGACAAACACACCAGACGACGGACATCATTCGCTACCATACCATAGACTCCATGAATCAAAAAGGATAGATTCTGGATGACAAAATAGCACAAGCTACCTCTGATTGACATCGGAATTCGAATCCAAAGCAACCGGCCACAACCAATCATACCAAATTACAGCGCAAACCAAAGACAACCAATGCCGCTGCCCCAAAGAACCTGACCCTGCTTATAATATAAATTAGCAAAACAATTAGCTAAAGGAGTTGTATGCAAGGGAAATTCCGGAGGAAGCGCTCCCTCAGTAGCCAGGCTAATCAAAGAGACAGCAACATCTACTTCAAAAATGATTGATGAGACTGACAAATAGTTTAAAGGCTTAAAGTCAACTTCATGAGTGAATTCAGGTTAAAGGTAAGACCTCTTCCCAGTCCAGCAAGCAGAAAGGCACCGCTACCAAAAATGACAATCCACCACTCACTCAAGCGGAAAGTAGAGCCACCTAAACAACCAAAGGTGTAAGCAAACTATGAAAGGTAATTGTATTCAAAGAAGAAGAAAGCTTTGAGTAAACAATGAAAGCTGAAGACAGTGGTGAACATCTATCAATGGGGATGCTATTCCAGCACTTTGCCTCAAAGTATCGCACAGATCTGAGACCATCCTGAACGGTATTTTCTGGGTAACAACAATATCATTCTTGCTATATAACAATATCAATACCATGTACCATATTAATGAACAGTTTCAACTAACTCAAGGAACGAACGAGAGTGAGGAAGAGAGATCCAATTCATACTATCAAAAACAAAAAAGAATGCAGCTTTAATATCTCTAAATTAACATCAAGCTACATCTATACGTTTTTCATTTCCTTATTAACCACACGTTGAATCAGTGTGAGACTTTCAGCTTCATAATAGATGTTGGTATCATCAGCAAAATAAGAAGAAGGCCTATTTTGAGGGATTTCTGAAGCATGAAAACCTTAATATACCACAAGAATCAACCCAACCCTATATAGTTCCTTTAGCATGCACAACAAAGGAGCTAGTTATCAAGGTCTTTAGAGTTCCGAACAAAGAAACTCGAGCTGTATTCCTTCATCTGTCTAAAGCATGTGACAGAGTTTCGCATGTTGCGTTTCTTTACAAACCTGAACGTGCGGAATTTCTGGAAAGCTTCTTGTTTTTTGAATAGCTTTCTATCATACCGTAGATAGCGTGTCTTACTTAATGGTAAAAATTTGGAATGGAAGATGGCTTCTTCAGACGTGCCTCAAGGTTCACTTCTCGGTCCTCTCTTTTTTCTCGTTTACATAAATGATCTTGTTGATAATCTCCACAGTGATATCAAATTGTTTGCAGACGACACATCACTTTTTCTGTTGGGAAAGGTGAAAGAGAAATAGCCGAAGATCTGAATAGGGATCTGAGACTATGGGCATGGCAATGAAAAATGCAATTCAATGCAGATAAAACCGAATAGGTAATTTTCTCGACGAAAAGAAATAAACCAGACCACCCTGTACTAATTTTATGAAATGATGAAGTGTTAAAGAAGAACGAACATAAGCACCTCGGTATAATTCTGGACGATAAATTAAACTTCCAAAGCCATATCAAGGAAGCTATTACCAAGGCTAGAAGGGGTATTGGTATCATTAAATACCTATCCAGGTACGTCCAGGGGCGGCGCTCAGTGGTATAAACTGTATGAGCCTCATACCATTTTTTTTCCAAAGCTTGCCCCCAAAAAACCTTAAAATTCATGGGTTCTAAGGGGACATCCGTACCTGTTTTCTGTTCTGGTTGACAAAGTAGCAATAGCGGAGGCGCATTACGTAATCAAATTGTCATTAAAACTTCAACGCCAACGTTGCTTTGTGTCTGTGGCTTCTGCCGACAAAAGATTTTTAGTTGCCCACTAATCCGTTAAGAATCATAATGTTTGATCCTTTTGATAGCCATTGAATCACGAGGGCATTTTATGGCCACGGTATTAGTTTCCCATTTCTCATACCATGATGTCAATAAACCTTTGTCTGAGTGGCCCTGTGTTACGTCAGGGCATATTGTTATCCAAACGTGAAACAAGGCGACTTGTCGTCCATGGTATGAGTTTTCGATTCCTCATACCGTGGCCAGTCTGATCACAACATTGAACCATATTGAGTTCAATGGATCACAACAGCCCATTGCTTTCGCGTGGACTCTGGGTCTTGTCGTTGCCTGAACACTACGCTGATCTCGCTTCTTCTATGTGCTTCTACCTCTACATTTTCTCTATTTTGTCAACTCACAGAAGGTTCACCAATGAACAACGATTTCCCCTGAAAACATGGAATACCAAGCCCAGGTGTTGCCCTGAAATGCGTGACTCTGAACAGCTCTGAACATAAAATATTTCCTTGAATATTTGGAGACTTCGAGAAAATAGGCCTACGTACCCCCTACTTTGTTAGCCATGTCTCGTCATGAGTGACTTATCAAAGGTGAAATTTTTCCTCTTGATGACTTAATATTTTCAAGGAAAAGCGAAGTTTCCCACAGAATGTTCGCTAACTTGGCCATGGTATTAGATTTGCGATCCTAATACATGTCCATTTTAGTGGCGATCACAACAGGGCTCTTGACCATCAGCAATAATTGTAGCCGTGGCTTCAAGCCCTTCGCCACCTACACCGGCCATGGTATGAGAATCGCGATCCTAATACTGTGCCCTTGAGGTGGCAATGCAGAAAGGGTTCGGAGCCTGTCGCCAAATTTTTACTCGTGGCCCAAAGCCCTTCAGCCACTTTCAAACAAATGGTTCCTGAAATGGTAGTAAGAAATGAGCGTAACTTTTGAGGAAGAGGGTAGGAGGGGCAAACACATTTTTTCCAGCAATCCACCAGCTTCCAATTCAACTTCTGTTTCTATTTCTTTCTTCTTGTAGAAGCAAAGTGTTTCCTCCTTCGAGGAAGAATCTACATTTGCGCCTGCCGGTCAAAGTCTTTCGAATCTTGCTACAGGTCATAACAAGTCTAAGACGCACTACACTCTCTACTCACTCTTAACTTGAAATTTAGAGAGAATCTAAGACCTCCATTCATCAAAAATGCCGATTTTTCCCGGGGCTTCGCCCCTGGACCCCAATGGGGGGCTTACAGCGCCCCCCATACCCCCAGCTGGTCTGGTTAACAATTTCTTCGCTTCGCGAAGAAATCGTTAACTCTTGTTTTTGAGCATTTGGGTATTTCAAAAACTAATACCAAAAAGATTTAACTCCCAGCCGCCCCTGGGTACGTCAATAGAGAAATGCTCGATCAAGTCTATAAGCTTCATGTCACACCTCACCTTGACTATGGTGACATCTTGTATCATAAGTACGATCCTGAAATGAGGCAAGGCTTCACTGAAACGCTAGAGCAAGTGCAATACTCTGCTGCGTTAGCGGCAGCAGGAGCATTGAAGGGTACTAGTGGGCAAAAGGATTCTTCAGGAACTGGGTTGAGAAATCCTTTATCAAAGAAGATGGTATCGAAAGCTGTGCCATTTTTCCAGCATTCGTGGAAGTATGTCCACGGCTTATTTGCTCAATGAAATCCCTTCAGAGCGAGAAGTGCCACATTCATATGCGCAACCTGCAAGCAGAACAGTTCGCTTTTCCAACACATACATTCAAAGTACTCCCTTTGAATGGAACCTGTTGGATGAAGATACCAGAAATTCTGTCTCGATTGGGGAGTTTAAATGCAAAATGCTTGTACAAATACGTCCTCCGTGCACATCTGTTTACAATGTCGATAATATCACAGGTATAAGAAACTTGACAAGACTGAGGTTGGATTTAGTCCTCTTAATGAGCATCGATTTAGACATAACCTTGTTTAAGTCCGTTGTGTGTGTGCGGTATTGGAAATGAAAATAATGAACATTTCCTCCTGCACTGCCCCCTTTTTTGACAATGCTCTTTGGTCAGCTTAAAGACATTCCGCTATTGGACTCTTTAGTGTTGGACAACAATGCATTCAGTAACCTCTTGTTGCTTGGCAATGACAAATTAAATATTGACTCAAACAGAACGATTCTGGAAGCTACAATTTTGTTCATCGAAAAAATGAAGCAGCTCCGTTAATATTCTCAGCATGCTAACATTTACCTTGTGTAGTCTCTCTTTTTTGGCTTTGTTTGTTACGTTTCCTGTGTCGTTTTCTTGTTGTGATGTTGTTTTTCTCTGGTCCTGGTTTCGATTTTGTTTTCTTTCTTTGTTGTTTTGGTTTCATGTTTTCCTATATCATCTTGAAATTAATAGTTGAATTTTAAGTGTCATTCATGGTGGGTGCAAGATGACCTTGTGTCTTTCCCAGCCATGTAAACAGAATTTCTGTTTTTATCTTAACTTTAGGTTTTGTTGTTATACCGGGTGAGCCAGAATAAAGTTCCCACTTTTGAAAATTCATAACACAAAGACTACTACACGGATTTGAATCATTCAAATTCTAGTTAAAAGCCGAAAGATCAAAGTATTTTTGTGATTTTTCTCGCTGTCCTACCAGCACTAGAAATATTGGCAAATTCAATTTTATAGAAATTTCATGGTTGCAAAATCACGGAAAAAGGGCCTAAAACATTGATCAAATCGTAAGGATTCTATTCTAATCGAACAATAGGCCATGAGCGTTTCACCTCCCTCGAGAGTTATAAGACATCGATTTTCAAACACATACGAAAGATTTTCAATGCCAAGGAAATTAATGCCTAGAGGATATCTCTCACCCATGAGAAGTTGCATTTCCTTCATTATTCTGTGCGAGAGGTAATTTATGAACTGATCGATGTTTTGGGCCATTTTTCAGTAATCAATGAACCATGAAATTTTTGTAAAGTTGAATTTACCTATATTTGTACCGGGTGTCCCAAAAAAAAGTATCCGGATTTGGTCGACCCTAGCGATAAGCATACAGCGTGAATCAATCCGAAATGATTTTCAAAACATACCTCGATAGCCAACTTGAACATAGATACCTCGTTTGTTGATATCGGTGCACTGAGGGTGAAGATATTAATCTTCAAAGGAGAAATTTGCCTCCACCTCCAAACCAGAGCTTTGGCGCTTTGGCCTAAGCAAATTCTTGAAGCTCTGTGAATGAAATCAACAAAATTTGAAGACGGCAAAACAGATGTGTTTTCCAAAATACAGTTCATGTGAGACCTATCGTCAAGGGAGCCCCGAAATCAGCTTCATTCATCTCAATATCGACAATTTATTTAACACTTACTATTCACCGGTGAAGTACTCCCTTGAGCATCAACACACTTTTGACATCGTCGAATCATTCCTTGAAAAGAATTTGTTATCAGACCTCTCGAGATCAGGTTGATCATCGCGTATCTTCGAAGCTGATTTCCCGTCTGGGTCATCAACAAGAGAGGAGATATCTGTTGGCCCCAAAAGATCTCCAGACCTTCCTGTCGTGGCCCCCAAGAGATCTAATAAACAATTCTTTTCAAGGAATGATTCGACGATTTCAAAAGTGTATTGATGCTCAAGGGAGTACTTTCACCGGTGAATAGTATGTGTAAAATAAATCGTCGATATTGAGATGAATGAAGCTGATTTCGGAGCTCCCTTGACAATCGGTCTCACATAAACTGTATTTTGTAAAACCCATCTGTTGTGCCGTCCTCAGATTTTGTTGATTTTATTCATAGAGCTTCAAGAATTCCCTTAGGCCAAAGCGCCAAAGCTCTGGTTTGGAGGTCGAGGCAAATTTGTCCTTTGAAGATTGATATCTTCACTCTCAGTGCACCGAATTCAACAAACGAGGTATCTATGTTCAAGTTGGCTATTGAGGTATGTTTTGAAAATCATTTCGGTTTTGATTCCAGTATATTCTTATCGCTAGGGTCGACCAAATCCGGATACTTTTTTTGGGACATCCGGTAGTGCTGGTAGGACAGCGAGAAAAATCACAAAAATACTTTGATCTTTCGGCTTTTAACTAGAATTTGAATAATTCAAATCCGTGAAGTAGCCTTGGTGTTATGAATTTTCAAAAGTGGGAACTTTTTTCTGGCTCACCAGGTAGAAAACAAAAAGAAAAAACGTCTCTAGCAATTTCTATGGTTTCCTTTATTTACATTCAATGCAACATGATAGCTACCTTTCGCAAAAACCATGGGCAGACATTACTGCACTTGCCACATCGTCTCCAATATTCTAAACCTGTTTGATCATCTGAAAGAAAAATCACAATGATACATACAGGGTGTCTCAAAAAAATTGTTTGACGTTTGATTAAATACTAAAAGATAACGATACGCTGAATGGACACTTGGTCAAGTGGCCCTTTTCCTGTGATTCTAAATTAATTTTTAACGCAAGAATCTTGCAAATCTGCTAAAAATTCATGGAGTTACAAGAATTTGAAGTTCAAGTTTGTGCGATAGCTGAAATCAGAGGCCTCGAAATGGCATTTTTGGTAAAGAACTCATCGTATCTGCTATTTCTTAATTGTTTCAGGGCGAACCAAATGGGATTTTAACAGGTTTTCGATAACCTAAGTTTCATGCATATGGATGCCTTGAGGAACAGATTCAGTCTCTCGCTGATTATGTTTTGAGCCACTGTTTTTGGACACATGCAATGTCGAGCAAATTTTGGCAATGATCACAAGGATTAAATTACTTCGGAAGTCCTCTTTAGTTTGTTCTGATATCTACGAGAGGTATGACATTAGACAAGCTTCTTTTACCTCGGTCTTCAAGGTTTTTTGCATTACAAGTAATCTGGGAGTCTCTCTGGTTTCAGCTATCGTTTATTTTTTATCTTTGAAAGCTCGCAACTTAGTGAATTTTCAACCAATTTGCAAGATTCTGGTCTCTACAATCATTTCATAATCATATGGGCAGGGGTCATATTCCCATGAGTCTGTAAATGTTATCGTTATTTCTTAAATATTTAATCAAACGTCAAACAATTCTTTTGAGACACCCTGTAGGTATTGATTTGTTCTCCTATTGTGTCATGTTTTGACATTGTAATTCTAGTCTCTCGAGGGGCATTTCACTCCAAAAAATCTCGTACACCTTTGGCAAAAATCCTTTTGTTTTCAAGAAAATCCATCAAAAATCCGCATAAATCCTCTCGTTCTAAAAAAATCTCGTGCGCTTTTTACAATGAGTGAAGTGCTCCTCGTACTCTCTGATTGAGAAAACAAAAACTGTGTACGGATGCACACAAACTTTGAGCTCCCCTATCCCAACACTTCCTCGCCTCAGACTGCTTGATGATGTCATTTTATGCAGTTTCTGCTCTGTCCCTGTAATTACAATTAATGGAAACAAACCAAGTCTTATCATGTATAAAGGTCTGACAGGAAGTTTCAATCCACAAGATTGCACTCTGGGAAATGAGCGCCATTTTCTTGACTTCTGACTCTACAGCAATGACAGGAAAATGTGGTATAGAGCCGTATGAATGTATGAAACATCTTTCACTTGAATGGGCTCAACACTTCAAGGGCACTTTTTGGGAAGGGCATTTATAATTTGAATTGGATTCACGTGGTAGGAGATGATCCATAGCAGAAAATAGTGCAAAGTCCAAATGGACATCCAATCTACTTCAAAACAAAACAAAACAAAACAAAACAAAACAAAAAAACAAAACAAACAAGGAGTAAGCATAGCCAAATCAAAAAGGAAATAATCACCAAACAGCAACATTCTGTCTGGATCATTCTTGAAAAGGGGCACCTCCCAAAGTAAAAAGTGTACTACCCTCTATGGTCTTTTGCAAAATCTTTGAGGGGCACATGCCCCCATTGCTCCTAGTTCCTACGCCTCTGAAATGGTAGCAACACAATCCTCAGTCACAGACTTTCCAAGGATATGATATGTCAAGTGTGAGTGTTTCTAATCTCCGAGCCCTCAAGCCTTCAAGCCCTTGAGCCTAGAACTTTCAAGCCTTGTACTTCAAGCCTTAGCCCTCGTGCCCTCATGCCCTTGAGCCTTCCAGTTGTAGCTAAAGACTTTCATCTTTGGTTCAAGGTTCAAGGACCCATTTGCATACATCAAGGATTCAATTTCAAAGCACTAGCTAGAATCCTTGCAAATTTGCAAAACTGCCAGAACACACATTTTCCTCGACAACTGAACAGGCATGATTTCAAAGAATGTGCATCACTGAGAACACTTTAGGAAAGTGGTTAATGTTTTTTTGGGGTATCTATCACTACTTTGCCAGTAATCCTCAAATAACTTGACAGTCTGGCTTTTGTGACTGAATTTTTGCATTCATACCTAATAGCTATAGTTCATGGCACTTCTATCATTTGCTTGCAATGGTTCTGTTGCATGTAGTCGGAAAGTTGTATGTGGGAGTTTCAATGGGGGATTTTAAGGTACAATCAAACACTATGCAGCAGTGGCGTCATGGGAGCATAGTTTTTGGGGGGCCAAAGGCCAGAATTTTCCGACAAAGAGGCATTTTTCCAACAAAGTTTAATTGGGAATATAACGGATTGCAGTGGCCAAATCTCTTTTAACTATCTTCATTTCAAGGTGCCATAACAGTAAAGAATCTGCAACCCCTTTGAGATGAGATTGGTGATGGCAGTGAGGACGAAGCAAGGTGCAAGCGGAGGAAGAAGAAATGGGGTCCGGGGCTTGGCCCCGGGAAAACGTTCCACGATTACTCCTGTAGACTGTTGGAGAGTGCCCTTTTTAGTGAATAATTGTGAGAAGGTCTTCCCGGAAAATTGGAAGATAGCATACATCAAATCACTTAGAATCAGTTAATTTTTAAATTTTAGAGTCAAAAATGCGCTTATGATTTCCTTTGGCATACATACGTCCAAATCGACATTTTCATAAGCATACTTTCACTGAAACTAAAACCAACTCTATCTTAGCAATCATTTCATTCATACTCAAGCCTCAAGAATAATTACTTCTGAAAATTTCTGGTCTTGCATCCCTAATATGAAGCACGATACTAAATGTAAGACATGCAAGTCTACGCACGCAAACCAAACTGTAAATCTATCGTCTTTTAGTCAACAAAATTTATTTGAAAACATCCGATAGCTCACAAAAAACTTCCAAGAGTTGTTGACCAAAACATTTGGTCCGAAATTTATTTGTTCGAATATTTTGCGCTTGGTACCCCCTTTTTCAAGTAGATAATGGAGCCTTTTGTCAGAAAAGCCACTTTTTGGAGGCAAAAATAATTTTCGCAGAAAAATCATTGCTTTTTTGAACGAAAGATCTAGTTTTTTTACCTAGTTTTTTCGCCGAAAAACCTACTCTTTCAGCTTGGGTTCTCGACCGAACATGTGCGGCTTTCGGTTCTATTTCACTTCCTATCGATGAGTCGTATGAAATGTAAGAGTTGATTAATTTCAATTTTCCGATACGATTGGAAAATTGCCAAAATTTCTGAAAAAATTTTCACAGGGGGGCCATGGCCCTCTCTAGCCCCCTGGCCACGACGCCACTGCCATGCAGAGTTAAATGGTTTTTGGCCACAGAACTACTCATTTGAAAGAGTTTAGGGAGCAGAACTTGATTCTTGTGAGAATTATAAAATCTCGCCTTCTCAAGGGAGTTTTAGTCCCTTGGGAATCTTTGGAAATTTTTTATGAAACTGTAATGCCTGCTGATTAGGAATCTGTAAGCAGAATACAGAAAAATGTGTTGCTTATAAAACAACGAGAACCGGAAAAGCCCCTGGTCAAGGTTATTTCTGCCAAATTTTATTAAGAAAGTATAGGAGCAAAACATTGACCACAATGTATCCTATGACAGGAGACAGTCAAATTAGTCCATTCATGCAAAATCCAGAAGCGCTGGGAAGTGGTGACCCCTTCCAGTGTTCTCCAGGACCACTTTTCTAATTCTTCGAATTCCGGCGTAAACATTGCGAGGGGAGGGCGTAAGGCTGCGCCCCCAGACCCCCTCAATGGCTGCTGAACTTTTAAGTTTCTACTGAACCGGATGGCCTCTTTTCACAAAGCATATAATATACTTCATATTTCTGAATCTGAGAGTACACATGATAACTCTTTGACAGTTCCATTACGAAGTGGCGCATGTTAGGTTGGTTGCAGAAATTTTTGGGGATCCAAAGGTTGGACGCTCGGTCGCTGGCTGGACGTCATTTTCCGATTGTGGTACCCTACTCATGTTATTTGACAGACTCATTCGTCATAATGTTCATCCATAAAAGGGGCGTTGGTTGCATTTACAGCCAAAATAGAGGGTGTGATCCAAGAAAAAATTTTCTGGGGCTCCACCCCAGACCCCCATCCTGTTTTGCCCCTCCAATACAAAATCCTGGCGGTGCCACTGGCAAAATCTAACTTCATATTACTGTTTACGAAGACCTGCGCTTTTGAATGATGTATAAGAGGTACAAAAAAGTTGCGAAACAAAACACTTCCTATACTATGGGACTAATGACCCTTAAATGAACCAAATCTTACAGCCCTTGCGAGAATCAAGTTCCTCTCGCTAAGCTCTTTTGAATGATAGCTAGTTTGCATAATAATGGTAGTTCTATGGCCAAACACCATTGAACTCTACATAGGATTTGGTTATATATACTTCAGTTGAGATCCAAATTTTCCAATCAATTGGCATGCATTCCTACGTACAAATGAAATATCTTATGCCATTCACCATTAATCTCAAATTAAATGTTACCATTGAATTATTTACATGTATATACATACAGTATCTCTACCGTTTGCTAAATAATGTAGCCTCATTCATTTTGAAATGTCAAGGCTTGAATGCTCCAAATGCAAGGCTTGAAGGCTCAAGGTTAGACATACAGGGTACCCAAAGTGTGAGATGGCACGTTTACCTTTCCAATGTTCTTCAACTGTGATTCCTTGCACATTTGGGTCTCTACCATTTTCATACTGAAAGAAAAATGAATGTTCCCTGGCTAGTAAAAAAGCAAATGTATTTTCCAGCTTCGTGGGATATGAACAATTACCACACATTTGCTTGTCAAAGATAAAAAGCTCTGCAAGTCTGTCAACGATTAATTCAAATTTTCATGTTTGGCCTGCCTGCATTATTTCATGACCACATAGCTCATTCAAACTTGATGCTTGGAGTTATAACAAAAAGCTCTTGCATGTGAAAGCAGGGTCTGCTGTTATTTCTTTGACTAAGCCATTCTGCATTTCTCAATAATGTTTTCCATTATTTTCCACAATAAACAGCATAACAGGTATGGTTTTGGGGTGTGCCATTCTAGGACAGGACCCAAAATGGATCTGGGGATCTGGGGTCGATCTCCGAGAAAATGTCTGTGCACTTCTAGGGAAAGGGCTAACTTTAGCAAGGCCAAAATCGATATAGGAGGGTGCCCGCACCCCGGCCAGTGGCCAGGGCATGGCCGGGGTGGGCCGGGGCTACTGGCCGGGGCATTTCCAGAACTTTTCCATTTATTTTGCCAACCCCGGCCAGCCCCGGCCATCTTCAAGTGCATTTATGATCTAATTTGCCACAGTTGCTTAATTCAGCATATCTCTGAGAGGTAAAAAGCTTACGTATTCTTTAAGGCAGAAAGAATAGGGGATTTGGATCAACTGCTCCCTCCCAGTGTGATCAAAGTTGGAAAATTTACCAAACAAGAAAAAGGAGGTGCCCGCACCCCGGCCAGTGGCCGGGGCTACTGGCCGGGGCATTTCCAGAACTTTTCCGCTTATTTTGCCAGCCCTGGCCATCTACAATTGGGCCCCAGCCATCAGAACTTTTCCATTTATTTTGACAGTCCCGGCCGGCCCCGGCCAGTGGCCGGGGCGCGGGCACCCTCCTATCGATATATGACTGGACTGACCCCGAATCGGAACTCCTAGGAGCTCCTTTGATTATTTTATTTAATCGAAGGTTGATGGACAGGCCTATCTTCAAATTCTATTAAGTGCTGCTTTTTAAGGCCCCTAAAAATACTCAAAAAATTCCATCATCATTGGGTGAAGTTGACTGGAATTAATAAAGAAATGGCCTAAACCAGCAACAACAACCTCTCTGCTCTGTGGCGCTATCCTGTTTACCTTTTCTTCAATACAATGCAGACATTAACCAGAAGTTTACCTTTCTAAAGTATGCTTCAATGACTTGATGAAATGGAAACTTGAAAAGGTGATTAAACTCGCATTTCAATACCATTTTGAGCCATTTGAGTTCAGCTGATTTCTTCCCGCTCTTCCAATCGTGGGTTCGATCCTGAACTTTGGCTGACTTCAGAGAAGAGGCTGTTGTTGTTGCTGTTAACCTGTGCAAGGATGCACGTTTCTAGACTTACTACGTCATGAGTCCAGCACGTTTCAAGTTATTGAACGAAACAGCACAGGGAGACTAGGATATGATTGTCGCTAAAAATAGAAATTTTCTTTCGAAATAAAATAGAAATTTTCTTTCGAAATAATTGTTGCTAAGAATAAAATTGTTTTCCTTTGCCCCATCCCCCCATTATACTTTTGTCCCCTGTGAGGGGACAAAAGTATAATGGGGGGATGGGGCAAAGGAAAACAATTTTATTCTTAGCAACAATTATTTCGAAAGAAAATTTCTATTTTATTTCGAAAGAAAATTTCTATTTTTAGCGACAATCATATCCTGGTCTCCCTGTGGAAACAGTGCTCGCTTCACTCGCGCTGCAAATCACTGGTACTTGCGAAAGTAAAACAAGACTTGAAAATTGCATGGTTGAAAGAATGATTGAATTTATAATTTCTGACGAAGAAATTTGATGCAAAAGGAAATGTCCCCTCAGAACGGTAAATGGGAAAGGAAATTTGTTCTTCCTACCTCGGAAACCATTCGTAATAAGGTGCCGTTTTCCTCTGTTACCAAGGGAAAGATGTTGGGAAATTTTGACAGTTTTGTAAGAGGGCAATGTGACTGGTACTGGTTTATAACGACCAATTTAAAGTTCTGCCTTGTATATGAAACAGTCTGCAAGGCATATTTTGACATATGTACGCGACACAGCCAGCACATCGTGGCGCATTCATGGGCGCATTAGGGTCCATTAGCGTATTCCAGTATGATACTTCGAGAGTGGACAATATGTTTCAACAACGCCGCCCCGTATATTTTATTTATTTTGATTTTACGGTTGAAAGATTGGACCCTTTTCATGTTTTGCCCCACCACTAAAAATTTCTTAAAATATGCCTTGACAGTCTGTACCACGTTAGATGTCAGGCCAAATTTCCGTCAACTTCTATCAGTTTGCCCAAATCTAGCGACAATTTTATTAATGGAAATTCTTAGTGATGCATGAGATGGGCTAAAGATTTCTTTTCCGCAGCAATGTCTTTTTTCAATATGATTAATTCCAAGAGGTTTGCCTTTGTGATTCAAGCGACAAGGTATGAAGTAGGAATGTAAGTTCAATTTTTTCCTCTCTATTCTAACAGGGCACAATCTAAAATGTTTCTGATTAGCTGAATGTCTTCACGACATACTGCAATGAAATTTGTTGACATCTGTTGTTGCAAAAATTCTTGGCATCCGAGATAATCAAACCAGTACGGCACTTTGCCGTTCTTGGATGGCCTCCTACATTTGGTCTTAATTTTGCCTCCAGGCTTCCATTTCAATAAATCTTTTTATAGACTAAAAAGCACATACCAAGTGTTTCCTTCTTCCACTACAAAGAACCAAAAAAGCTTTTGCGTTCAGCTAACATGACATTTTGAAACACCCAGGGGCACACATACAAATTTTGTTTGGGGGGGGGTGTCAGCATTTGTTGGACCGACTAAACTTTTGGAAAACTCATGGTGAAGTAAGTCGAAGAGAGAAGAAAATGGGGTCCGGGGCTTGCCCCAAGAAAAAATTGAGATTGCGCCCTTTGAATCATTGGAAAATACCCTTCGAAGCTTGTTTAAGAACGAATATATCATTAATCCCATGCTTACGAGTTCTAGAAACGCAGTGGCGTAGCCGATGGTGGTTACTTTTAAGACATCAACTTAGAAGGGGCTCCACAAAATAGGGCCTCCAACTGCACGAACAGTTCGAGCAGATGGGCATGTTTTCGCTTTAAATCTTACAAAGCATTTGCTTTGGACAGTTAATCTTGGGATGGAATGAAACATGGGATAATTCATCCAAAGCCAAGTTGCAGTGGATCATTTCAAATACTTCTTTAATACTCATTTGTGGGGGTCGTAGGGTCTGACGGTTTACGGTTTCTAGCCTTTTCTGAAACGGTCTAACGGTTCTTGGTCTTAGAAATGACAGTTTTATGGTTCCTGTCTTTCTGAACGGTTTGCAGATTTTTTCGAGAAATATGGTTCGAGAAGTCAAATTAGCACAAAATTGGAGATAAAGCTATGATTATTTTTCCAATACGATATGATTTTGGGTGAAATTCTACATCTTTTCCCCTTTTCCATCGGTTTAAAAGGCATTAGAACTAGCTTTCTCTTTTTTGGGTCACAAAAATGACAAGGAGGCAGTCATCTGTAGTATAGAACTGAGGTTATATACAGAGCCGCCGAGAGGGGGGCAGGGGGGCACTTTGCTCCGGGGCCTCGGGGTCTAGGGGGCCTCATAAAATGAGGTTGCAATTTTTATTCATAGTCAAAAATCCTCTTTAGGTAAATCAAATGAGCCTCCCTCCTAAACGCAGACTACAGCTTTCTGAAAACGGCATGATTCACATTCAAGGAAATGTAATTGATAGCAAAAGAATTGCACGAACTTCGGAGAGAAAATTCCCAAGGACGCAATGACGATTATCAATGACCGCATAAATTAAATGCGTAATCCTAGTAGGTGATGGTGGCGGCATTTTTGTCAATTGACTACGCTCCGCCCAACGGAAGCAATATTCGATTAAAACGCAATCAAATAACCTAATCAAATAATCTTTGAATCAGCTTGGTGTGCAGTACAATACCCTCCTTCCGTTTTTGACTGTTAAAATCGGCATACTGGAAAACCAGGACCCAGGACCCTGAGACAGGACCCAGGACCCAGGACCCAGGACCTAGGACCCAGGACCCAGGACCCAGGACCTAGGACCCAGGACCCAGGACCCAGGACCTAGGACCCAGGACCCAGGACCCAGGACCTAGGACCCAGGACCTAGGACCCAGGACCCAGGACCCAGGACCTAGGACCTAGGACCCAGGACCTAGGACCCAGGACCCAGGACCCAGAACCTAGGACCCAGGACCAATGATTTTCATCTACAAATATCGTATTTCCCTGCTTCATACTGTATGTGCTTTCGGATCCTTTGCAGGGTTTCTTAGCTTTGTGACTCATTTTTGTGGCAAAAAAATTTCTTTAGAGTCTCTTAAATTGTAACAAACTTGTTTTCACAATTATCAAACTTCATTGAGGACTGTTCTTTGAACCAAGGATAAAGTTATGAAGGGAAATTGCTCTTTTTAAAGTCCATCTCAAACTAGATGTCACCTGAGATGTGCAATAACGCAAAATTACTTTGCAAAACACTTCTGTTGTTGTTTTTCGCGAGCATTTGCAGATTACCTCAAATTTGAGACAGACTATAGTTTTAGTACTGTCATAGTACTGCCATAATCTTTCTGGAAGAGACCACTACAGCTTCCTACTGGTGGTTTCTTATAAAATGTGGGACGCAAGTGATTAATGTTTGAGAGACATTGTTTTGAAGCGTTCATGAAAAACGATTGGGAAGCTAAAGATTTTCGGAACCTTTAAGGAAATCGTAAGACGTCCAAGTACTCGAAATCTGAACACTTTGAGAAACTTTGTCTCAAGGAACTAATTCATCCCGGGAATCATTCATATTTACGAGGAAGGCAACGATCACTATTTGTCAACATCAAAAATTAGAAATGTTGATCTGGCAAAACAGGAACTCTGTAAAAACTTACGGAAAAAGCTTGGTCCGGCTTATTCACATCGCTTAAGAGTATTGAGACATATTTGTGATGGTAAAAATAAAAAATAACACTTTATATGTTTGATGTGGATTAAGGTGAATGACCTGGCATATGTATCATGCGATGCTGCACACAAGACAAATTAAACCCAGGCACGCTATAGTGTCTATTGTCATTTTGCTTTTTGGAAACACGTATCAACTATCATTTCATAAGACTGTTGATATCGTCTTTCAGTCAATGTTTGAACTTATGTTATTTCTAGCAGATCATTGCGCGCGATGAAGTCTCTAGCCACAACTCTGAAATTTCATAGAATAATCCAATGAAAAGCTTAGAGTTCTTTGTAACATAAAGATTGGTGTTATCATTTTGTAAAGGTTCAATGACAAAGCAACTTGCGTTTTAAACTAATTTGATGATCTCTACTAATAAGAACCTATTTGAAATTTCAGGCAGAATGGGCTTGCCCCTTTTCTTTGCTTAGGAGACGAAGTTCCGAGCTTATGAATATTAAACTTATCTATATGCGAGGAAGCTGCCAGAACTTATCAAGCTATCACTTTTGAAATTATGCAGCTCAAAATTATCTATATTGTCGATATATCAAAATCCCTTTTTTGAAACTTTTCTGGGGAAGGACACCACCAGTCATGATATTATGCTTCTTTCACGGCAAATTCTCCAAAAATTTGGCGTTTTCCAACGATCTGAAGGGCGTGGTCATGGAAAATTTTCCCGGAGATAAGCCCCCCGACCCCTGTTTTCCTTCCTGCGCTCTTGCCGAGTTCCACTCCTCTCTATGAGTTTCGTTTCGTGAAATTCAGGCATTTTCATTTACATTTCAGGCATTTTCAACAACATCATATTGTTTTCTTTATCGGTTCGTCAATAAAACTCAATAAAACTCCTATCTACTTTTTAAGAAGACCCAAACTTGATCTATCTGTAGACCTCAAGGACCGCGGAACAGGGTAGGCTGGGTGGGCGATAGCCCACCCACTTTTTGGCAACAAATGGCCTTATTTTTGTCGGCAAAACTTGAAAATAATTAGCACTTAGTCGGCTGAAAGAGAAGCTGAAATTTGAACCGTCAAAGGCGAAATCAAAAAGATATATATTGAAGTTCTTGATTTCGAAGTACACTTTATAGACCTACGATTCAATCAGCGAAATTTTATGGCATACGAACAGCTTGAATTCTCCTCGAGGCATTGGCAGCATTGGCATGCAATGATTTTGCAGATGAAAATGAATACTTCGAACTACTCACTATGATGGTGATAGGGTGATAGTTTCTTCATGTTAGTATGAAAAGGGCGCTTTTCTGCAATCCAATGAGCTTGATCCTAAAAAATTTTTCCGGGGGCCTAGCCCCCGGACCCCTAACTTACATTCGCTCAGCGCTCGCTTTATAGCCCACCCACTTGTTGGATTGCTCCGCGGTCCTTGGACCTAAAATGAAAGAACCCAAATAGTAACAGACCCACAAAAATCCACCTCAGACCCAAAAATCGATGGTAGACCCAACTTGGGCCGGTACTGGGAGATTCTCAAAATCATCGGGTCTTCCTTTTCAATGTTTCACTTGGCTAATCTTCTTTTTCTACCTTTGGCCCTTTTTCCTGCGCATACCGACAAAAATCACGTTATGTCCTTGTCACCTCTGTCCTGTAGACACGAATTATTTTTCCCCAAAATATCCATTAAAAAGATTGCATGTAATAGACAAACTTTGCCAAACACCTCATAATGACTTGAGCCATTTGTCATTGTAACGAATGCTGATTATATAATGATAGGTCAATTGTCTCCTCTTCCGTGATTTGAAAAGGGGCACGCCTCTCTTGCAACATCGGCTTTCTGGGTCATCTGAAATTTTGCCAAGCAATTAAAAGAAATTATAACGGTATTGATTATGAATTTGGTCACGCCAAAAGATCACACGAAAAGCTTTCAAAGAAATTTTCTTTCTGCATTTTATCAGATGCGCTCACTTTTTATTCACCAGTAGGAAGCTGTAGTGGTCTCTTCCAGAAAGATTATGACAGTACTATGACAGTACTAAAACTATAGTCTGTCTCAAATTTGAGGTAATCTGCAAATACTCGCAAAAAACCACAACAGAAGTGTTTTGCAAAGTAATTTTGCGTTATTGCACATCTCAGGTGACATCTAGTTTGAGATGGACTTTAAAAGGAGTAATTTCCCTTCATAACTTTATCCTTGGTTCAAAGAACAGTCCTCTGTGAAGTTTGATAATTGTGAAAACAAGTTTGTTACAATTTAAGAGACTCTAAAGAAAATTTTTGCCACAAAAATGAGTCACAAAGCTAAGAAACCCTGCAAAGGATCCGAAAGCACATACAGTATGAAGCAGGGAAATACGATATTTATCGATGAAAATCATTGGTCCTGGGTCCTAGGTTCTGGGTCCTAGGTCCTGGGTCCTGGGTCCTAGGTCCTGGGTCCTAGGTCCTGGGTCCTAGGTCCTGGGTCCTGGGTCCTGGGTCCTAGGTCCTGGGTCCTGGGTCCTAGGTCCTGGGTCCTAGGTCCTGGGTCCCAGGTCCTGGGTCCTGGGTCCTGTCTTAGGGTCCTGGGTCCTGGTTTTCCGGTATGCCGTTAAAATCATATTTCATTTGCAAGGGTGTGAATTCTTTATGCTAACGACTGCGTAATGGCGACAATTTCTATAATTTTCTAAATACTTTAGTCAGCACAGCCCTGGTGTTTGTTGTTCTGTTTAGTTGTGTGTGTGGTGGTGTTGAATGTAAACCTACGTTCAAGATGAAGAGAAAGTTTCAATCTGGAGCTGCTAAGCGAAAAGACAAATCAAAGCGACTTGAAAATGAATCGAAAGGAAAAAGAACTCTTGAGCAGCTTGGTTGGGGCAAAAGTAGTGACAGCAAGACAGCAGAAACTGAAGAGCGGCATGCACTGCCTGTGACTGATAAAGAAGAGCAGGGAGTCCAGCCAAGTGAAAGAGAGTTGGAAAATGTTAACGAAGGATTTGAGCAACAGGAAACTGATGAGCCTTCGCCTCCAATAACTGCCAAGCAAACAGAAGCGCAAAGCCTCGAGGAAGATGAAGATTACCCTGCATCTGGTCCTGAAAACCAAGAAACAAGTTCCCTGGGACGAATTGATGTTGCCAGTTGGGGAAAACTCAGCAAAAAAGACAGGGATGAGATTGCTGCCAAAGGTCCCCCACCAAATCCAGAGAAGTTCCCAAAGGATGAAACGGACAGAGCCTTTCCAACGAGCATTTTCATGAAATTTATGCCAAATGGTGAATCAATACGGAGAGACTGGCTGGTGTGGAGTGATAACTGTCAAGGGTTGTTTTGTTTTTCATGTTGTATGTTTAATGGGAGCACGTTCTTCGTTTAGTCACCCAATAACGGGCTACAAAGGCAAGTGGAAGAAATCACATGAGCAGAGTGCCATACACATTGCTCCATCTTGTCTTCGATAAACTATGTGAAGCAACGCCAGCTGTTTCTTTAAGAATTTTCCAACGAGCTGGACTTGAAGAAAATAGGTTGTAAACTTTTTGGATGTTGCCAAAAAATAACTTTATCTCCGACGATGCTTCGACGGCATGAACCCCACATAAATTCAAGCTGTGGGCACCGCAAGGAGCGTACAAGGCTTGAGGATTCTTTTGAAGGATAATGGCCTGTGCCCCCTTGTAGCAGCCTGACATATTTGAGCCATTATCATAGCCTTGGCCTCGACATCGATTGATGTCTATTTGATTCATTTCCAAGACATCGCAAATGGCTTTTGCTATGTCCTTTCCTTTCTTCTTCTCGCAATCATGGAGTGTTAAAAACCGTTCTACAACTTCCCAATTCCTATCTTTTAGCAAAGCATATCTCAGAACAAATGTCAACTGTTCTGTGTGAGACACATCAGGTGTTTCATCCACAATGAGGCCAAAGTAGTAAGCCTGCTGCAATTCAAAACGAATTGCCTCGTGAACCTGCTTTGCACACAGGGCAATGAATTCATTCTGTGTTTGCCACGAAAGATAATGCGCTTGCAACCTTTCTCCTTTTGCTGATAATGCATTACTTTGCGTACAAAAGATAGGAATTGGGAAGTTGTAGAACGGTTTTTAACACTCCATGATTGCGAGAAGAAGAAAGGAAAGGACATAGCAAAAGCCATTTGCGATGTCTTGGAAATGAATCAAACAGACATCAATCGATGTCGAGGCCAAGGCTATGATAATGGCTCAAATATGTCAGGCTGCTACAAGGGGGCACAGGCCATTATCCTTCAAAAGAATCCTCAAACCTTGTACGCTCCTTGCGGTGCCCACAGCTTGAATTTATGTGGGGTTCATGCCGTCGAAGCATCGTCGGAGATAAAGTTATTTTTTGGCAACATCCAAAAAGTTTACAACCTATTTTCTTCAAGTCCAGCTCGTTGGAAAATTCTTAAAGAAACAGCTGGCGTTGCTTTACATAGTTTATCGAAGACAAGATGGAGCGCAAGAATAGATGCAATAAAACCGCTAACAAAGAATTACAACCAGGTAATGGAAGCTCTTGAGAAATTGAAGACAGATCTTGATCTACCCGCCGAAACATTCAGCGATGTTGAAACCTTGATTAATTGGATGAAATCATTTGAATTCGTGTTACTCACAACATTCTGGTTCAAGACATTGCAGTGTATCGATGATGTGAGCAAACTTTTGCAATATGCTGATATTTCCATTGCAGATGAAGTTAGACACCTTGCTAATCTTCGGAAAGAAATCCAAACCATTAGCGATTCCTGGGACAGCATTTTAGATGAAGCCAAGACTGTTGCTTCAAGCTTTGGTCAGACTGTTGAGTTCAAGAAGAAACGTGTTCGCACCAGAAAGCAACTTCCAGACGATACAGACGGCGGTAGTGAAAACATCCATGATGAGGAAAATTCCTTCAAGATTGGGGTATACTATGCCGCAATTGACACTTTGTTGTTGCAATTGAGTGACAGGTTCCAAGCAGTACAAGCCGTTGCAGACTTGTTCGGATTTATCGTCACCGCTCCAGGGGCGCTCCAGACAATCCAAGTGAAATGCAAGTCAAGGAGCAAGCGAAGCGTTTAGCTGATCAATACCCAAAAGATTTGGTCCAAGATGATTTGGAAGATGAATTACGTCATTACGCCAAGTTTCATCATTCGACAGGGCTGGTGAAAAATAGAGCACTTACTATTTTGAATTCTATTTATGAAAAGAAGATAGAAAGTTTGTACCCACAAATATGTGTTTGTTTGCGAATTTTCTTGGCGATTCCAGTATCTGTTGCTTCAGGAGAACGTTCATTTAGCAAGCTTGCACTGATAAAGAATCGTTTGCGTTCCACAATGTCACAAGATAGATTATCAAGTCTAATGATGCTTTCAATCGAACACAAACTAGCAAGACAGATGAATTATGAAAAACTTATTGACTCTTTTGCAGATGAAAAAGCAAGGAAGATAAACTTTTAACGGACTTCTCCGTTCTGACTTTGGGATAGTGTACTTATGAAACAGACTCACGACATTTTACGAATGAAATTAATCAAAGGTAAACCCTTAATGACAAGAGTGTGCCTAGAAAATAATGAAACATGTGAGCATTAGAATGCATTTTGGCTAATCTAAAGAGCGTGATCACAAACATTTTCTAGGGGAGTACCCCGGCAAGGACTCCCCTGTCTTTTTCTCGCTTCGCTCGCAGGGGGCCTCATTTCGTAGTTTTGCCCCTGGGCCTCCAAAACCTCTCGGCGGCCCTGGCTTCTTGTTTAGATTTGGGTGCTTCCACGACTGTGGACTTGCTACAAGTCTCTCTCTATTCTCAACACACATTGTAAGATGTAGAATTTCCTCGCTCTTTCTGCTCTATGTCTTGTGATGACAAGAGAGAGACTTGTAGCAAGTCCACCACGACTGTATGTCTAGGAAAATTTTTTAAGATGCCATCCTCTTCTTTGGCTCATCCTCTTCTTTGGCTTAGAACGACTCTCACGATCACTGTGTCGATCATTTCTTGCAAAATTTCTAACTGTCGTCATGAACCGACCTTTGCCTAAAACATTCAGAAGTCGGACCAACCTGGATTCGAACTATCCAAGCTTTGTCGTGGACCGACTTTTCGTTTATGAGAAAATTTTTGGACCGACTCTGAAAATATTGGGGGGGGGGGGTGTCTCACCCCCCCACACCCCCTAATGTGCGTCCCTGGAAACACCTATAGATAATCAGTGGTTACTTTCCTTCAACCAGGTGAAAAACATGTATTCCAGGTAAAGTGAAAAACATGTATTCCATACATTAAATCGAAATTTTGATGCAGCTTATGCGACGCTGCTCAAGGCTCTAAGTTTGTTTTTTCTCGATACTCGTATCACAAGATAAGGAAATGGGAAGATATCAATATGGTTTTTATACTTATTTATTCTAGTTGTCTTTCATCAAAAATCATTCTCATTGCTTGTACTTTCCTTTGCCCTTGCTTGTTCGAGGGCTTAACTATATCGCAAATCTCACCTGACATCCAGGGTCCACGAAAGGATTTGGAGACCCTGGGACAACAATGTTAAATAAGGCCCCGTGAGAGCCAATCAGGCGGAAGACAGGGGATTATCTTACCTTATGAGGCCTTCTAGACCCTGAGGCCCCGGGGAAATTGCCTCCTCTGCTCCCCCTCACAGCAGCCTTGCTGACATCTACCTGAGACGGACTTAAAGCCCGGGGGGGGGGGTAACTACCATATATGCAGGTACGGGATGTGCCATTTTTTGGGGTACCTTTTTTCAAGCAGAAAATAAATTTTGGGGTATCACTTTGGTAAAATTACAAGTAGTCATAAATTTTGGGGTGTCATTTTGAAAAATACCTCTTTAGGGTATTGATTTTGATCAACTTTCACTTAGTTGGTTAAAATTTTGGATGGCTGTCACAATTTTAGGGTATACATTTTCAATGGTCTGTAAATTTTGGGGTATCTTTTTCCCGAAAATTTATAAATTTTAGGGTGCCATTTCAGACATCAAATGGCACACCCCCGTCACCCGTCTATTGAAGTTACCCCCCCCCCCCGGGACTTAAAGGGAACACAAAGAAACCCCAAAAAGACCACATGTATTAGAGTTTTTGTAAATCACACAAAAAGACTGAGATCATTATGATCTAATCAATTGCTCATTTATTCACAAATGACTTCGTATCATTTCAAATCAAACCCTGCCGGCCAATGCCTTTTACTTGGATTCCTACCACAATAATTTTCGTTTCAACAAATACAAATGATATTGCACATAATTTACAATTAAACTGCAAATTCAAATTCAACTTAAGGGGGGTCAATGGAGTTTTGCGGATAGCGGATATTGGATCACCCATGATGACTGCGAACTGCTCGAGTCTGATCGGTCACGTGCAAAATGGAAAGAAAATGGTTTATGTTGTGCTTTATATGAAGTAGGAAGACTTTGCTCATAACCCTGAAGAATAGCGGAAATAGCCAATGTCTGCGGATTTGCAGAAACAGGGCAGAAAAATTGCGGAAATGCGGAATTGCATACCCCCCAGTGACCCCCCTTAAGACTCAACTTCAACTCTTATTTCTCTAAAATTAAGGTGCCTGGTGTCCAAATAAAGTTTCCCCAGTTTTGAGCTGTCATTTGAGTAAAGGTGCCCGTAATTTGATAACAATTATAAAAGAAATCTCTTATACAATGCCTAACATACAGTTGAGTATTTGTTTTATTTCCGTATCTGTGTGCAGTGATTAACTGTATCTATATCTGTGTGCAGTGATAATCTGTAACTATTTCCCTGAAAAACGGAATACCTGAAATGTTCAAGAAAATGCTTAACAGGGTATATTTAAAATCCGCGGAAATTCTACTTTTTAAGTGAATTCCAACAGTACGGAGCTTAAACTCCATAGCAGGACCAAGAAAAATCGTATCTGTCTGTTTGGTACGTAAAAAGTACGACTTTGCCTCTATGTTCGAAGAAAAAGTCTGCTACACAAGACAAGATCCTGTGGTCCACACTTTAGCATATTGCCGAGTTTGACTACCAATTTGTGAAATTAACAAGTGGTTGTATGCCTTCCTCCCTAGATGTAAAACACGGACGGAATGGAACATATTTCCATCACTAGATTTTTCACCTTTTTAAGGGTTTCTGCAGCATAAGATTTTGGGAAACTTCATAGTTTGGAGGTCTTTTGATAAACAAAAAATCAAGAAAAATCATATGGATCCAAGTTTGCCTTCAAGCAAGAGATTCTCGTGTACATCGTTCAAAACCAGACAATGGTCGTTTCTCGGGAACTGTTCAAACGGGGAAACTTTTTTTGGGACACCCGGTACAATATACCGGAATATATCGGGCAAGCCAGAAAAAAATTCCCGCTTTTGAAAATTCATAGCGTTAAGATTCCTCGATGGATTGGTATTTTTTGTGATCTTTCTTCGATTTCTGTAAGCACTGACAGTACAGGGGAATTCAACTTTACGAAAATTCATTGGTTGAAAAATGCCTGGAAAAGGCCAAGAAGAAACTCTTCGCACAGAGCAATACAACATGATTTTTCGCAGGTAACAGATATCGTCTGAACATCTATTGCCATGGGATTGATAATTTTCAGTATTGCCTCAAAATCTATTTCTCGTGAGTCCTGAGGCAGGTCATATTTTAATTAAGAAGCTTTCATGTAGTCGAATTTACTTATATGTTTAGTGTCTATTCAAACGCAAGAAGAATGACAGACATGAATAAATGAATGAATGAATGAATGAATGACTGATTGAATGAATGAATGAATGAATGAATGAATGAACGAATTAGTAAATGACTGGATGATTGAATGAATTAATTAACTAAATGAATGCTTTCAATCCGAAAAGTACTTTAAGAAATTCCAAAGTCGGAACTTTTACTGGCTCACCGGGTATTTGCATCACAAAAATTCCATAAAAAGGCTACATTATTCTCATCTAAAGCAAGGTAAAAAGGAGACCATAAACAGGAACGCAAAAAGAACGTGTGTGTAGTGTAAGCTGTAGATACCCTTCACAAAACGTAAACTCCTCGTCACGCTATATTTCCCCAGTACAATCTACAGCGATGCTATCTGGGTGCCAGAGCCAACGAAAAATGAAGTCCAATTCTAGTTTCTTTTGAATTTGTTCAAGCTTGATACCAAGGGAAGGAGGAGGCATCATTTGATGCAGTTGATTGTAAGATGCTCACAAACGAAAATGAGATCTCCACAACTTCTCACGAAAGTGAGAATTTATGGAAACTGCTATGAGACTCCCATGAAGTCCTTAGTATTTTAATATGAGAAAATGCTAAGATATTTTGAGTGCTGGGTCAAAGTCTTAGCCTACTGAAGGGCAATACTGTACCATTATTGCTTCAGCATTCTATGTTCAAAGGCATTCTGCAACGGCAGTACTTCCCTCAGCTCTGGCGTTTTTTATGAATTGGGGAGTATTTGCGACACAGCCTCCAGTCTTACAGTTGGTGCCTTCGATTCTTTCTTGCCTTCATCACTGAGGCACCAATTTTTCACCTTGCTATCCGTAAAGTACAGATTATTTTGACAGTGTTACCATAGTAGTAGATCTACTCTAGATTCACAACATAGTACAAGCTATCTCCAAAACGGCAAAGACAATAAAACAACAACAACAACAACAACAACAACAACAAACAACAACAACAACAACAACAACAAAGACGACGACGACGACAACGACAACATATTTTACATGTATTAAATTGAACTGAATTGTTTGCTCAAACTAGGACTTGTGGACTTTCACTTAAAAATTGAGAGGACCAGGAACAGATTATCTATGCCCTCAGAAGCAAAGCTGAGGCGTCTTGGCAACCTCAATCAGTTGGAAATTCTCATTGCTGCAGTGAAGCCACGAGCTGTAGTAGGCACTGAATTTAGAAGAAAGATTTACGTATTATAAAACGAGTCATTCCTATCCTAATCTATCATTTCGTAAGTGATATATCGACTTGTGTTCCTCCTGTTTGTACTGCTCCTGTGAAGGCGCCATTTTAATTCCCGCGCGTGGCGGCAGATTGTCTTGACCTCAAATGCTCTGGAGGTATTATGTCACTCAAGGGTGGGTAAATGAAACGGAAAAGGGGAGTTTCCGTTTGAGTGGCATAATTTGTCCAATGCCCTTCAGGTCATGTCACAATCTGCCGGCAAGCGCCGAGATTAAAATGGCGCCTTCGCGAGAGAAATACAACCAGAAGAGAAACAAGTCGATGTATCGCGCACGAAATGATAAATTAGGATAAGAATAACTCTATCTATAGAACGTAGATCTTTTTCCAAATTCAGTGTTTCCTACAGCCGGTGGTGAAGCTCATAAAAGCTAATCGGCATTCAAAATGAGGAACTCCTCCATATTTGCAGCTTTTGTTCATGGCTAATGTCACTGAAAAGCGAGACCTTTCAGGCGTCCTAGCATCGGGGCTCTCTAACCTGCTACCTGAGCCCGTCTGCAATAGGCTGCAGGACACAGCCTTCGGTACAGTGTCGCTACGGTTTTCATATCCAGTCATGAAATCTTGAGAAACAGTACCATCCGGATTTACAGTACGTATGTCCACGAGTTATAGTTTGAGCATCTGTAAGTCTATCAATAGCAATAACTACGAATATGTCATCAAGCTAGATCTACTGGATTCCAAAACACATTCAAGACATTGCAGAGCGACGCAGTTTTCCCTTCGTTATTGTCTGCTCTCGACTTGGCCTGAGAACCACCATTGTTCAATCAAAGTGACTCTTTAGATTTTCTCATTTCCCTGCAGTAGCTGGGTTGAACGTAGCTGGGTTGAATTTGATTCCAGCAATGACAACGCTCAGGCTAACTTGAGGACAAGCAAGAGCGAAGGAAAATAAAAAATGAAAGGTTGTTTTGGCAGTTTTGTGACATCAGGCGCTGAGAAGGTTCTGTTCTCCACCTTCATCATCTGTATCTGGCAATGGACGCATATCTGCAGCGATGTACTGGTTTCCTTTCATTCTTCTTCCCTCCAGATTCTGTTGCACGAGAATTGCAATAACTATCAAGAGTAATATTCCGGAAAGGATCGCCAAACCAATAACCAAACTCACTAAAACAAAATGGCGTCAATCAGTTTCTGTTAATTTCATCATTGCGTGGGTAGCGAGTCAATTTGTATCATAAAATCTAGTTAGTTATGATGTGGCGTATTTTTCTTTACAATTTACAAGCGATTTGATAAAAGTATCTTACCCGAGAACAGGCCTAACTATCTCGATCAGAATTTCAACATTTAAGTTCCACAAGGATGTAAATGAAATTTAATCAGGCGATCTTATTGCCAAGGTAATTTGTTGCGTGGATACAAACCCAGCCCTCCCATTCACTTGGGAATTTTTTAGCCGTTGACTATTTAGTTGTCAGAAACGAGAAACGTTGTGCCGAATTGTAAGCAGATATGATTAAGGATTTGAAGGATTCTGAGATTGAACAATCTTAAAATTTGCTCATGATTTTATAAAATCGCTGTGGGGTTGAGCTGCCCTAAAACCTTCTTCCAAACTACACATATAGTAACTGCATAATTCAATAACCATCTGTCTTAGGTTCTCTCAGAAATTCTGCCTGCTTAAGTGAATTACTCTGCGAATGCCAAACCGATTTCGACATGCAAGGTCGCAAAATCTAATTTAAGATCCATCTATACCATACACTAAAAATGAAGATTTTTTAATGCAAGGCTCTTTCGCAGGAAATGTTTAAACGCTTATGCTTTTAGGGACACCCGGTATAGCCGGGGAAATAACTGAATTTCCCTTTGACGCTCTATTTTCAAAGGCTTAGTGTTATATTGTTAATTAGAAATTTCAGTTGTTTATTTTCTTAATTCAAAAACATGCGTTACCAAACTTCTAACCTGTATAGATACAATAAAAGTAATGGAAAAATGTGACAGTACGCCCGAGAGTTCATTACACGGTAAAAATCTGCTGACAGAGAAAGTGCAACATCAAATGAAGCGTCAGATGTACCGTAAAAGCTTATTTAATTTCGGACCTTCCAGAGGGGGGCTTAATAGAGAGGGGGCTTATTAGAGAGGGGGCTTATTCAAAAAAACAAGTGACAAGGATATATTTGGTAGCTTTTCAGCTCTTTTATCCCATATTTTGCGGAATCAACATACAAGTTTACGGCTCAAATACATAAATTCGACACAGTGTTTATCCCAAACCATATCACAATTAACATGCAATGTTGTGTCGCTAAGTAAATGGAAATATTTGGTAAATTCTGGAACTTTGCATAAGTGGGGGGGGGGGGTTATTTCAAATTTTGACTAAGAGGGGTGGGGCTTAATAGAGCTTTTACGGTAAAGAACTCACTGTTTCTCTTGACAATCGTCGTTTTCTTCACTGTTCCGCATTCTTTGTTGTAGTCGTTAGGAACACGGTTATTTAGTAAGCTAAAAAACAAGGAAGATTGATTGCTATTTTTCATTCACTGATGGAAGCAAGTCATCAGTGGCTTGGTTTCAGGGGACTTTATAAATGATTGTGAGTAAGGGCCATGTGCTATATGCTACATCTTTCTTTTTGTGACTGATAATAAATAATAATAATAATAATAATAGAAATATTTATACAGGCTAAAACCTTTTCAGTGCCATAGGCACTGTTATCAATAAGGGTCCTGTTAAAAAAAAGTACATACATTGTTATAAGTGAAGGCAATTGCTCACTAGGTTAAGTACAAGGTTAAATTAACTGATCCTTTCATAAGATATAAAGCAAATAGTTAAAATCGTTTATAATGGTCTCTAAAGTGAACTAGTTATTCAAGAAATGTTCTTTCAACTGATGTTTAAGCTGAATTATCGACGTTAATTTTCGAATGTCAATTGGGAGTTCGTTATAACACGAAGAACCTTGAAACCGAAATGACTTTCTTGTAGCCTCCGTTCTGACCTTTGGAAGGCGAAGTGTCGATGAATTTCCTCTTGTGTTGTCCTTATGATCTACTTTCTCAATATACGATGTAAGATTTGGGACGGCAGTTCCCTGCAAACATTTGAAAATTTGTATTGCCACCTTGAATTTCTTTTGATTTTGTATGGCCATGAATCCACACTCTTTGCAGTTCTTCGGTTGATTGTGTATGATCTTAATTGCGCTCCTTTGCAATTGTTCAAATTTATTCACCATCGTGTCTGAGATTTTGGGCACAGGAGTTGAACAATATATTATTTTGGGAAGAACAATAGCATAGTAGACTGAATCAGCTGCAAACTTTGACAGTGAATATCTCATTCTCTTCAAAAGCCTTATGCGGACGGCAGCGTTCTTTAGGGTCTTTTGCAGATGGTCATTCATGTTAAGTGTTGGATCAAGTGTCACTCCCAAATACTTATATCCACTTACAAAATTTATGAGATGTTCTTTAATTGAAACTTTCAAATTGCTTTGTGAATTGAGTCTGTTTGCGGTTCCAAATAGCATTGTTTCATTCTCCTGTTTCAAATTTATTATCAATCTGTTATTGTCTAATCATTTAGCGATGTTTGTCATCTCAGCAGTTAAAATTTCTTCTATGAAGCTGACATCCTTGTGAGAAAAAGATATCACTGTATCATCGGCATATATTTGGATATTGCAAGTTTTTACACTCATTGTTAAATCATTTATATGGATCAAAAATAACAAAGGTCCAAGAATTGAGCCTTGGGGTACTCCATATTTGACGAGTCGACATTCGGATTTTGCAGCGCCGCACTTGAACATACTGATAACGGTTTGAGAGATAGCTTTTTATCCACACAAGCTCAATGTCCTTGATGCCATAGAAAGGAAGCTTTGATAAGAGTATAGAGTGTTCAACCGTGTCAAAGGCTTTTTGCAAATCAATGAAAACTGCACCGGTCAGCTTGCCTTAATCTATAGCCTGGCGGATTTGATCTGTGAACAAAGTTACAGCAAGTTCGGTGTTATACCTTTTTCTGAATCCAAACTGAGATGTCGTTATGAGATTATTGTGTTCTAAGAAGTTGTATAGTTGATCGTAGACAATTCTTTCGAAAACTTTCGACAAAGCTGGCAGTCTTCAAATTGGGCGATAATTTTCAACAGAGGTTTTACTGCCAGACTTAAAGAGTGGAATAACTTTAGCAATCTTCATTTTTCCAGGGACTACAGATGTCCTAAGTGATAGATTAATTATGTGAGCTAGAGGTTCTCCTATTGTACTTGCACCATCCTTTAAAAATTACCTTGGCCTGGAGCTTTTGATGGATTTAGCAGGGCAAGGACCCTTGTCACCTTCTCCTTCGAGACTGATTGAAACTTAAAGTTAGAGTTTGCATGGCCTAGACCATTGTCATTTCGCCAGGTAAAATTTCGTTGTAGACTACCGCACAATTTTTCAGCACAAGTTGCAAAATATTTACAAAAGGTGGAGGCTATGCCTTGCTTTGTAGTTTCCAGTTTGCCATCCACTTCAAGTGCTGACAAAACTGGTGGTGCATTTTCTTTGAATATATACAACTTTTTCACAAGATTCCAAAACTGTTTCGGATTTTTTGCATTTTCTTCCTGCAGATTTTTGTTGTGCTTGGCCTTACTTTTCTTGATACTTGCGTTTACTTTGTTTCGGTGTTGTCTGTATAAATGGATGAATGGATCATGGGTAAATGAATGAATGAGGAATCAATTAATCAATGAATGAATAAAAATAATGAATGCATGCATGAATGAATGGATGAATGAATGAGCACAAATACATGAACTTGATACATGATACAAAATACATGATAAATGAATAAAAGAATAAAAGAATGAATAAGTGAATGAATGAATACATGAATGAGTGAATCAATGAATGAAAGAATGAGCCAAGGAGTGAACGGGTAAAAGAATGAATGAATGAAAAAAAAAGAAAAAAGAATGAATAAAAGAATGAATGGATGAATGAATGAATGAATGAATGAATGAATGAATGAATGAATGAATGAATGAATGAGTGAGTGAGTGAGTGAGTGAGTTGGTGAGTGAGTGAGTGAGTGAGTGAGTGAGTGAGTGAGTGAGTGAGTGAGTGAGTGAGTGAGTGAGTGAGTGAGTGAGTGAGTGAGTGAGTGAGTGAGTGAGTGAGTGAAAAAAAGAATGAAAGAATTAGTGAGTGAGTTGACGAATGAACACAATAATGAATGAACGAAAAAATGGAATGAATGACAGAGTGAGTGAATCCATGAATCCATGAATCCATGAATGAATAAATGAATAAATGAATAAATGAATAAATGAATAAATGAATAAATGAATAAATGAATAAATGAATAAATGAATAAATGAATAAATGAATAAATGAATGAATGAATAAATGAATAAATGAATGAATGAATAAATGAATAAATGAATAAATGAATAAATGAATAAATGAATAAATAAATAAATAAATGAATGAATGAATGAATGAATGAATGAATGAATGAATGAATGAATGAATGATGCTATAAAGTCTATGTTAAAAACGAGGGGCATTTCATTCCAAAAAATCTCGTACACCTTTGGCAAAAATCCTTTTGTTTTCAAGAAAAATCCATCAAAAATCCGTATCAATCCCTTTGTTCTAAAAAAATCTCGTACACTTTTTCCAATGAGTGAAGTGCCCCTCGGTTAAAAATACACAGAAGGAGATCTCTGCGGCTGTAGGACTTTTTGTGCAACATCATTTCAGTTACTATTGTGGGCCAACTAAATTGAACCGTTACAGAAATTGTAGAACACACCGTAGTGACACTAAGCTGCTCCTCTATTCAGTGGCTTGGCTGGCCGTCAATTGACAATCTGATTGAACGAGAATCACATACAACAAAGCCCGGAACACAGACTAGTACAATGGTATGTAATCCTTAAAAAGACCTCACACATGAAAACTGACGTAAAATTTTCTTCAAGATGTCCGACGTCCATACCCGGATTTTACGCAATACCAAATTCAACTTTGCTGTACTATAATGAGCAACAGCCGATGGCCAAACGTCATTAGCGTTTCCTGGAGCAGCATGGAATAAACTCCACTCGCAAATTCAATTAGCACCATCGATCCAGTCATTCAAAGCAAAACTAAACGCTTTGAGGAAAGAGAAGTCTCAAGGAAAGCTACTATGAGTTCATTGTAACTGGAAGGTAGTTGTAGACTGGAAAGTTTAATATGGTTTCTTAATTGGAAAGTTAATTGGCTTACCATCAAATTGATATCTAACCAAGTAAATATGCTGATGTATTTCAAAAGCACTCACGTCGTTGTAAAAAGTATTGCTCCTAGCAAATGACTATTTTTGGACCAGACAGTGTTGTGAGTGGTTTTAACATGGCCAACTGAAATTAACAAACGCATATAATTGAAGAACGCTGTCAATGTTATCAACGTCATGCAACCGCAAATGGTTCACTCTATCCTCACGGAGAAGTGCAAACCATTCGAGAGCCAAACAATGGTTTACAGTAAGAACGGACATATAACACACTTTTGTCTGGCATTATAGGGCATATCTTCTCCGTTTTACGAAACTAGACAACATGTTTTTTCAGTTTCTTATAAATGGTTAAGAATTATGAAAAAAGCTTATTGCAATGTTAAATTTGCTTTTCAATCTCTCATATCTGATAATGTCATTATTTACATATTTAAACGTTTCACACTTCAGACTTTTTGCAAATATTCAGTACAGTCCAAGACTTAAGGTGGTAGTTAACAATTAACCACTAAAAAAGGTTTTTTGCTTTTAACTTTGGAATGCCTAACTGTAGCAGCATGAGATTGGTATATTTTATGGGGAGCAATATACTGTATAAGTTTTTCGGATTAGAGGTATTTGAAAGGCATCGTTGCCATGGTAACACAGAAATTGTGCGGACACAAAATAGCATTGCGGCAAGGATTTCTCTGTCCACATAAAAGGTATTGAGCTCAAATTTTCACAGGATTACCACTAGATGAAATACTATGCAATGAGCAGAAGGAATTAGTGCTGTGCTATCCCAGTTTCTTGAAGTACATCCATTGTGGTGTTTTATGTTCCACCACCTTAACTGCCACGCCCAAAACCGATTTCAAAATTCTAATTCGCTCATTGCGTGGTATTAATAAAGATCAACTAAAATGCCAAATTTCAGCTCTTTTTGACTTACAGTTGCCTTGTAATCATTGCCACAAGCTCTCACATAGCCAAAATCAGAATATTGAGAAAATGGGCTTTAAAGTTAAATTTTGGTAAAAACGCATTTTATATCCTTTAAAACAATAATCTCTGGTTTTGATAATCACTATGACTCCATCATAACACTTTTAAGACTTCTTAAATTCAACAGTTTGGTAATTTCTGCTTCAGGTGTAACAAACAACACATTGGGTTCATCATAAACTGAATCTCTATGTATTTTAACAGCATCTTTTTGCAATAGTACTTGTTCTTTGGCATTTAATGTTTTCTTTTGTCTTTTTTCTGCACATGGCTCTCTCTTATCTTTCAATGTTCCTTTCCTCAGCTTCATAATATCCACATCTGGTTCAGCGGAAAGGCTAAAAGCACCAGGAAAATATCCTATCTTATGAGATTTACTTTTCTTCAGAGCTCTCAATTCCCTTCGGCGGTTTCTGTACCTGCTTGTAATCTTTATGGCAGCAGCCTTGACACACCTCAAATCATGATTTTTGAACACTTTAATTGCATTGCTTCCTGGGATGATTCCACACATCTTCATTGTATTGCTTTACTTGATGCTCCAATATTGAAAATACCCAAAGCTCTTTCGGTATCAAAGTCAGTCTTGAATTCTTGTTACCACAGGAACTGCAAATGGCAGCTTTTGTTATGCCTCCTTAAACAGCTGTTTATCAAAAATACCATTGCCAATGTTATCATTTTGGTTTTCAGATAAACTCACCCCATCTTTGGAAAAAGATGAGTTTTTAAGCTTCTCCTGTGAAATATTCATTATTTCTTCAAGTTCTTCTTGGCTTTCATCATCATCATCAGAAAATTCTGCACCATCACAAGTCAGCTGATGAGCCTCACCTTCACAAATGGTAGGCCTGATGTTTCTTGGCCCGCTACCACTCACTAGGGTAGGCTGTTGTCAGAAGTCGGTATTGCTCTTTCTTGTTAAGAAGCATTACCGGCACTGCAGTCGTCATCTGCAACAACACCCCTTACACAAAAGCCTTTTCTTTTCCTTCTTCTATTTGATGCAAACTTCCTCCGATCAACGCGTTTCTGGTTGTCAGCCTTTGGAGTTGAACAGTCTCTCTCCATTTTCGTCCATGTTGCTTGGCATTCCTTTGAATTTGAACGACCTCCTTTGCATAAGCAGTTGCTAGGGAATGACTGATTGCGAGGCAACCTATTGCAAGGGTGCTGGGACAGTCCTAACCAGAAATTTCCCTGAATTTTTGGGGGTTTTGAGGGGTTAATTTCCCTAGCAACCGGAAAAACATTGGTTGCTATGGAAATTCAATCTGAGCACTCCTAATAGAACCCATTATTTCAGAAAAATTCCAATGGATCTGCAGGTTCTGTACTTTCGATGTGCTTATAGGGTCTTGTAGCTATTCAAAAATCCTATAAAAATTTTTTACCAAATTTTGGCAATTTTATTGTTAACGACCACCTTAAAAAAAGGACTATGGTCGATGGTAAAAAGCATCCTAGAAAAAAGGGAAGGCTCTCATTGGACATAAAAGAAATCTGCCAGCCTCTTGTGAAGATGTTTTCTTACACGTAAGAAACTGTATAGCCCGATTAAAAATTTTGACTTTCTTCGATACCAGGACCTACTGTTCCTTATCTGAATTAAAATCATCATTTGGTGGATACGTAAAACTGGTTTATCAAAGATTACAAGCAATGGGACCATTGGGTCCGCCTAAAAAGTTCAGGCGTTTGAAAAATTGTAGTGCCTGGATGGATTTGAAACAATCGAATTTTGCTTGATAGCAGAAAGACTTCAGCATTTCATAATTGACCCCACATTTGCGCAAGCAGCGAAAACATAAGTAAACTCGACTTAAGGGCATATGTCACGTTAGCAATTGGTTAATATAACAAAGAAATTTGGAGGTGAATTCCAGTATTTTTTGACTTTTCATTTCTGTCTCATGAATTTTTCTTGCAATGGAAATTCAGCCTCGATCCTATTCTTTGTGATAAACAATAGTGAGAATTTTATTGCGTGAACCAATCAGGTTCATGAGATGTGTCCTTTAAAGAAATTTTTGGTGGAAAATGGCTGAATGAAACCGAGCCTTAAACAATCGATCAAAGCGTAAGGAATTTCTAGCAAACGACAACGCGCAACGGAATTCATTCTCCCTCGAGCCAGTGATAGGGATTGGATTTTAAATGCTAAAGGTCTTGATCATTGGATCACAAATATCACAGTTTTTCTGCTATCACGCAGAATTAAATTCTTTCAAGTCCATCCTGTGCTCTCAGACATGGCAGTACATGTGCAAATTACATCTGATATGTGTGAAAATCTCTACTTCTGTAGTGCTTAGTGTGAGAAATTTCTTCACGATTTGTTCAAGTGTTTTAGGCACGTTTTAAGGCATTGTGCAAAGAAGGAACTTTCGTAAAGTCCAAGTTGACAATATCATCTGTACTGATGAAAACAAGCGAAAAATCACAAATATCACAGTTTTTCTGTTATCATGCAGAATTAAATTCTTTCAAGTCCATCCTGTGCTCTCAGAACTACGATTTTTTAAACTCCTGAATTCCTTTCTTCCATCGATGCCATGAAGGATGCCGTCACCATTCTGGCATGTCATCGATGCCATTGAAGATCTAGGGAGACTTGATAGGTGGCTAAAGGGGAACAAATTATTTCTTAGCGTAACTAAAACCCACTCTATGCTGATCACCATCAAACATAAGAATACGCATCTCGAGATTTCCGGTCAATCTTTCCAACCTTCCATTCGCGAAATGAGTGTCGAAGTTACATTGCAAGTACCACTAAATACTTAGATGTCCAAATAGTCCAGCATCTCTCATGGCCTATTGCAGTCGTAAAAACTCTCTAAAGCAGCATTGTTGATCCTCAGTTCCAATACTGTTGCTCTGTCTGGGGTTACTGCAATTCCACTGTAACCTTATAATTGCAGAGACCTCAAAACAGAGCAGCTTATGTCGTGACTAATAGTCAGTTCGATGTCCTTAGTAAACCTTTGATACAAAGTTTCGGTTGGCAAACGATTGAGCAGTTGATTGATAGACAATCAAGATTGATGGTTTTTAAATGCCTTAACGACCTGGATATCTTAGCGAAGTTTTCATCAAAAACGTTGACTACACCGCACGCAACCACTGACTTAAGGCTACCCTTGAAAAGTTCGCCTACTGGACAAAAATGCTTTTCGTTCAGAGGTGCAAAAATCTGGAATAGCCTTTCAACTGAGGTCAAGCAGGCATCTTCACTTGATGCCTTTAAGAACGATATTTATGACTAGAGCGATGTGTAGATATTTTAAACTAGATTAGCATTATACATTCAAATAGATTATCAAGACATTCCATTCATTGTAATTAAGTTTTTTCTTTACATATAATATACTAACTTCATTATATTTTATCTTAGATGGAGGGCCCCTTGAAAACCAGCATTTGCTGAAGGGTTACCTTCCTTAAAAATGTGAAATCAAATCAAATCAATTCAAATCAAAATCGAACCTAGCAGTACTAAATTTGTATTTAAAAGCTGCTTATTCAAATGTATATAATTAAGGGTAGGCTCTTCAGCCTTGCAAATCTTTCCAGTTTTCTGTTTATTTGTTAATAATAAAAAGCTTTCCTCTGTTTGAAAAGGAACAAATATTTGGATAAAATTCGAAATTAGACAAAAATTAACTAAAAGCTAAAAATGGTATAGTTTATTCAGTATCTTCTAGAAATCCATTTCCAAGTTTATAGAACATCAACTAGAAATCAATAAATCTGGTGTGATTTTCAGAATCATATTGATTTATTTCCATCTTCAAAATTATGAAAATATGAACAAGATTTCAAAATTTTTTGCTGTCATTACTTCAGCTTAAACGAGTAAAATTCAAAAAATCAGATCATTGTAAATGGTAGGAACTTAATCACAAATTTTCCATCAAGATAGAATAAAGTAATCAAAAAGTTAAATTTCCTGACAATAGTTATATCAAAACTGAAGTATTTTTTAATGACGCAAATAAAATACCTTTTGAATTTATCAAGAGGACACTCTTTATCACAATTCGCCAGTTGTAGCTGTGCAGGAGGAGCCTTCGTTGAGTTTCTGTAGTACATCTCAACGGTAAATATCCTGTAAAAAAGCGAAAGTTTCGGCATTTTCAAAAAGCTCCCAGACGAACAACTAATCAAGATACTAGGTCAGTACAGCTGTGTCATGTAGAAGCAAGAGTGAATTACACCAAGTAACCCCATCACTACGATAATGGCATTTACTTACTCTGGTGTATTTTCATATAATGCTATAATAGCTACTCACCGCTATGGTATGTCGCGTCCATAATAAAGATCAACGGTCTCGTAAGGTACAACTATTACTGTGTCATATACCGGGTGTCTCAAAAAAGTACCCCCTTTTGACTGGAAATAGAAACGAAACGATAAGATATCATTACTCTCCAAGTGGGCATCTAAATTTATCAATTTTCAACTTAGATCCACATACCTTGCATTTAAAAATTGGCCACCAAACACTGGAGATACAAGCTTGCAAAGTCAAAATTTACAGTGCACCAGAAACCAGAGGTTTTGTAAAAGAGCCTAGCCATGATTTGCTATCACAGGCATGTTGCACAGGAAGTTCGACTTTGACCTTTAGCTTTCTCCATTGAAAAGAATTATGCCTTGAAATGCTTCAATTGTTCTACAAATAGTTATCCCTTTGAGGAATCAATCCGTGCATTGCATTCTACTCCAAGTGTCAAAGAAGAAGAAAAGGAACCCATGCTCATTTGGGAGATGTTGCACGACTTCATCATTCTTAACCACATTTTTGTTATATTTGTTTAATCAGGGCGATTTCCACGAGAAAACTGAAAGTTAAAGTTTACAGGTGCTTTGGAAAAGATCCATAATACAAATCATGGCGAGGCCCTTTTACAAAACCTCTGGTTTTGGGTGCACTGTAAATTTTGTCTTTGCAAGCTTGTATCTCTGGTGTTTGGTGGACGATTCTTAAATGCAAGGTATGTGAATGTAAGTTAAAGATTGATAAATTCAGCTAACTACTCGGAGAGTATTGATATCCTATCGCTTTCCTCCTATTTCCAGCCAAAGGGGGGTACTTTTTTGAGACACCCGGTAGAAGTAGAACTCTATAACACTAGGTAACCCTACAACTATGATAATGACATTACTTACCCTGGCTTATTTTCATATAATTCCATGATAGCTGCTCATTCCTATGGTATATCGTGTCCATAATAAAGAGCAACAGTTCCGCGAGGTGCAACTATTACCGTGTCATATAAAAGCAGGAGTCAATAAAACCAGGTAAAATACAATGATGGCATTTACTTACCCTGGCGTATTTTCATATAGCTCAACAAGAACTGCAGATGCATACGGTATGTCTTGTCCATAATATAGGCCAAGAGTACCGAGTAGTGCAAGTATTGTAGTGTCATGCTGAAACCAAAACACAATACTGGGTGAGTAAACAACAATTCCCATTGAAAGGGCACTGATTCCTACCATAGGTAATGTATCATGACAATTTCGGTGTACGATTCTACAATCTATGTCTGTGAAACGAACGGCGTCAAAAAAACTTTGGCTTCTTGCCATAATCCTATCGTCGGACCCATCTATATTTTCAACATTGCAGCATATTTCAAATTTCAACTCATTCGAAATGTGAGATCATCAAATTTCTAAATCGTAAACCAGAAGAGTAAAAGATTTGTACCTGCTTCCATATACCGGGTGACCCAAAAAGAAGTCACCCAACGCAATCTGTTATAGAGAAAAAGCACTAGGCCGATTCAAATGCTTCAAATGTCGTTCTGTCACTAAACACTACCCCACATTAAGAGCATTTTTTAATAATTTTTTCGGCACAGCTAATTTCCCAATTTAAGGATTTCGAGAAAAGGAGCATGTATGAAATCCTCAAAAAGTCGCCAAAAGCAGGGGATCGACTTACAGCCACTTCAGATCTGATTAAATTTTAAGAAAATGTTTTTATCTCAAGCTGGGAAAAGACATCTCAGTGGAAAGCTTCAGGGTAAGGTTATAGTTCCTAGATACCTGAAATAGCCTTGTCTCAAGGGTCAAAGATACTCCCTCTTTTTCTGCAAGCAGTTCTTGAAGATTTCGAATTGCATGGAAAGTTGAATTCCTTTGAAATTGCACGAGTCTACGAGGAAGTTTATTCCCAATTCTTACATACCTGGGGATAAACTTTCTCTAGAAATTTCTGACTTTGTTGCCTATTCCCAGCCTGAAATAAAACATGCTCCTCGCTGTTTGAAGATCTTAAATGGCTGTAAATTGATCCCCTGTATGGAGGACTTTTTGCGGACTTTAGGTATGCCCTTTCCCTCTTAAGTACCCTTTTAAGTACCCTTTTAAGTACCCTTTTAAGCACCCTTTTAAGCACCCTTTTAAGCACCCTTTTAAGCACCCTTTTAAGTACCCTTTTAAGTACCCTTTTAAGTACCCTTTTAAGTACCCTTTTAAGTACCCTTTTAAGTACCCTTTTAAGTACCCTTTTAAGTACCCTTTTAAGCACCCTTTTAAGTACCCCC
Organism: Aurelia sp. 3 sensu Dawson et al. (2005); assembly: GCA_964020215.1. Taxonomy (NCBI): domain Eukaryota; kingdom Metazoa; phylum Cnidaria; class Scyphozoa; order Semaeostomeae; family Ulmaridae; genus Aurelia; species Aurelia sp. 3 sensu Dawson et al. (2005). Next base: position 11,709,214 of record OZ026577.1, read on the forward strand.
TTAAGCACCCTTTTAAGTACCCTTTTAAGTACCCTTTTAAGCACCCTTTTAAGTACCCTTTTAAGTACCCTTTTCAGTACCCTTTTCAGTACCCTTTTAAGTACCCTTTTAAGTACCCTTTTAAGCACCCTTTTAAGTACCCTTTTAAGTACCCTTTTAAGCACCCTTTTAAGTACCCTTTTAAGTACCCTTTTAAGTACCCTTTTAAGTACCCTTTTAAGTACCATTTTAAGTACCCTTTTAAGTACCCTTTAAAGTACCCTTTTAAGTACCCTCTTAAGCACCCTTTTAAGTACCCTTTTAAGTACCCTTTTAAATACCCTTTTAAGCACCCTTTTAAGCATCCTTTTAAATACCCTTTTAAGTACCCTTTTAAGTACCCTTTTAAGTACCCTTTTAAGTACCCTTTTAAGCACCCTTTTAAGTACCCTTTTAAGTACCCTTTTAAGCACCCTTTTAAGTACCCTTTTAAGTACCCTTTTAAGTACCCTTTTAAGTGCCCTTTTAAGTACCCTTTTAAGTACCATTTTAAGTACCCTTTTAAGTACCCTTTAAAGTACCCTTTTAAGTACCCTTTTAAGCACCCTTTTAAGTACCCCCTTAAGCACCCTTTTAAGTACCCTTTTAAGCACCCTTTTAAGTACCCTTTTAAGTACCCTTTTCAGTACCCTTTTCAGTACCCTTTTAAGTACCCTTTTAAGTACCCTTTTAAGTGCCCTTTTAAGCACCCTTTTAAGTACCCTTTTAAGCACCCTTTTAAGTACCCTTTTAAGCACCCTTTTAAGTACCCTTTTAAGTACCCTTTTCAGTACCCTTTTCAGTACCCTTTTAAGTACCCTTTTAAGTACCCTTTTAAGTGCCCTTTTAAGCACCCTTTTAAGTACCCTTTTAAGCACCCTTTTAAGTACCCTTTTAAGTAAGCTTCAGGGTAAGGTTATAGTTCCTAGATACCTGAAATAGGCCTTGTCTCAAGGGTCAAAGATACTCTCTCTTTTTCTGCAAGCAATTCTTGAAGATTTCGAATTGCATGGAAAGTTGAATTCCTTTGAAATTGCACGAGTCTACGAGGAAGTTTATTTCCAATTCTTACATACCTGGGGATAAACTTTCTCTAGAAATTTCTGACTTTGTTGCCTATTCCCAGCCTGAAATAAAACATGCTCCTCGCTGTTTGAAGATCTTAAATGGCTGTAAATTGATCCCCTGTATTGAGGACTTTTTGCGGACTTTAGGTATGCCCTTTCCCTCTTAAGTACCCTTTTAAGTACCCTTTTAAGTACCCTTTTAAGTACAATTTTAAGTACCCTTTTAAGCACCCTTTTAAGCACCCTTTTAAGTACCCTTTTAAGTACCCTTTTAAGCACCCTTTTAAGTACCCTTTTAAGTACCCTTTTAAGTACCCTTTTAAGTACCCTTTTAAGCACCCTCTTAAGTACCCTTTTAAGCACCCTTTTAAGTACCCTTTTAAGTACCCTTTTCAGTACCCTTTTAAGTACCCTTTTAAGTACCCTTTTAAGTACCCTTTTAAGCACCCTTTTAAGTACCCTTTTAAGCACCCTTTTAAGTACCCTTTTAAGTAAGCTTCAGGGTAAGGTTATAGTTCCTAGATACCTGAAATAGGCCTTGTCTCAAGGGTCAAAGATACTCCCTCTTTTTCTGCAAGCAGTTCTTGAAGATTTCGAATTGCATGGAAAGTTGAATTCCTTTGAAATTGCACGAGTCTACGAGGAAGTTTATTCCCAATTCTTACATACCTGGGGATAAACTTTCTCTAGAAATTTCTGACTTTGTTGCCTATTCCCAGCCTGAAATAAAACATGCTCCTCGCTGTTTGAAGATCTTAAATGGCTGTAAATTGATCCCCTGTATTGAGGACTTTTTGCGGACTTTAGGTATGCCCTTTTCCTCAAAATCCTTAATTCGGAAAGTTTATCGTACCGAAAAAAAATTGTAAGATGTACTCAAAATGTAGGGTAACCTTTTAGCGACAGAACAACATTTGAGGCATTTCAATCGGCTTCTTACTTATCTTTCTATGACAGCTTATGTCGGGTCACTTTTGGCGTCACCCGGTAGAAGAGAGCCAACAAATATGGTTTCCAAAGAGGTTATTCTATGTTTTCTCACAAATGAAGATAGTTTTAGGTTCCCTTCAAAATTCCTCGTGAATTCTTAACAAGAGAGCAAGATCTAATTCTAAAAGAGTGTAAATTTCACAACATTCCAACGGAAGCATTATCATAAAGTAGCTAAACCTTCTTTGAAGCCGTTCAGTTCCCAGATATAGGTCATATAAGTTTACATTAAATTTCAAAGATTTGAAAACTCTTGTGCTGCTTCGTGGATATCAAAACAATACCGTTGGCAAATATATAACTTGACGCAAGACATAATCAAAACCATTTTCATATTCACCTGACTGAAATCGGCCAATCCTTTTTTTAAATGAGGGATTTTCTCGAGCGAAATCCTTCAAGAAACCTTCAAAATAAGCCCGAAATCATGACCAGATTTGAGATATCGTAAAGACACGAAGTGGCTTTGACTTGTTAGGAACTTTTACTTTTGCAGGCTGCCCAGTTTTGCAGCATGCTCTCACGTCGCAAAAGACGATCATCAAATTGAGTTTTTATCTAAAACCAACACTAAGACCGATAACTGACAGCTATTTATCCTACAACTTCACTTCAATTGGCTGCTTAACAAAACAATACAGCTCTAATGTCACATAAGAAACCGCATTTCATGGGCTTTGATTTCAACACCATGCTTTTATGCTAACATCGCTCAAAATAAGGTTATCAGGCTCTAATTTTGCTACAACATTAGCATAGTGATCAAATGAGAATCTTACCTGAAATTCATAGAAACAGAGACATCTAAAACCGATAAGGAACAATTTCGAATTTGGTTACTTTTCAAAAACCTTCATTCCTAATTGTGCCAACCTGTAGATTTTCAAATATTTTGAGCACTTGCCTCCTTTCCTATGATGGGCAATTCAGTATGAAATCATCCTAAAGACGTCTAATCTTTAACTGAACTGACATCAGCCCGTTCAATAACAAAGAAGCTTCTGCCACTAACGGATGACCAAAGTCAAAGTTAAAGACGTCTACTTTTTAACTGAACTGACATCAGTCCATTCAATAACAAAGAAGCTTCTGCCACTAACGGATGACCAAAGTCAAAGTTAAAGACGTCTACTTTTTAACTGAACTGACATCAGTCCATTCAATAACAAAGAAGCTTCTGCCACTAACGGATGACCAAAGTCAAAGTTAAAGACGTCTACTTTTTAACTTAACTGACATCAGTCCATTCAATAACAAAGAAGCTTCTGCCACTAACGGATGACCAAAGTCAAAGTTAAAGACGTCTAACTTTTAACTGAACTGACATCAGTCCATTCAATAAAAAAGAAGCTTCTGCCACTAACAGATGACCAAAGTCAAAGTTAAAGACGTCTACTTTTTAACTGAACTGACATCAGTCCATTCAATAACAAAGAAGCTTCTGCCACTAACGGATGACCAAAGTCAAAGTTAAAGACGTCTACTTTTTAACTGAACTGACATCAGTCCATTCAATAACAAAGAAGCTTCTGCCACTAACGGATGACCAAAGTCAGAGTTAAAGACGTCTAATTTTTAACAGAACTGACATCAGCCCGTTCAATAACAAAGAAGCTTCTGCCACTAACGGATGACCAAAGTCAAAGTTAAAGACGTCTAACTTTTAACTGAACTGACATCAGTCCATTCAATAACAAAGAAGCTTCTGCCACTAACGGATGACCAAAGTCAAAGTTAAAGACGTCTAACTTTTAACTGAACTGACATCAGTCCATTCAATAACAAAGAAGCTTCTGCCACTAACGGATGACCAAAGTCAAAGTTAAAGACGTCTAATTTTTAACAGAACTGACATCAGCCCGTTCAATAACAAAGAAGCTTCTGCCACTAACGGATGACCAAAGTCAAAGTTAAAGACGTCTAACTTTTAACTGAACTGACATCAGTCCATTCAATAACAAAGAAGCTTCTGCCACTAACGGATGACCAAAGTCAAAGTTAAAGACGTTTAACTTTTAACTGAACTGGCATCAGCCCGTTCAATAACAAAGAAGCTTCTGCCACTAACGGATGACCAAAGTCAAAGTTAAAGACGTCTAACTTTTAACTGAACTGACATCAGTCCATTCAATAACAAAGAAGCTTCTGCCACTAACGGATGACCAAAGTCAAAGTTAAAGACGTCTACTTTTTAACTGAACTGACATCAGTCCATTCAATAACAAAGAAGCTTCTGCCACTAACGGATGGCCAAAGTCAAAGTTAAAGACGTCTACTTTTTAACTGAACTGACATCAGTCCATTCAATAACAAAGAAGCTTCTGCCACTAACGGATGACCAAAGTCAAAGTTAAAGACGTCTACTTTTTAACTGAACTGACATCAGTCCATTCAATAACAAAGAAGCTTCTGCCACTAACGGATGACCAAAGTCAAAGTTAAAGACGTCTAACTTTTAACTGAACTGACATCAGTCCATTCAATAAAAAAGAAGCTTCTGCCACTAACGGATGACCAAAGTCAAAGTTAAAGACGTCTACTTTTTAACTGAACTGACATAAGTCCATTCAATAACAAAGAAGCTTCTGCCACTAACGGATGACCAAAGTCAAAGTTAAAGACGTCTACTTTTTAACTGAACTGACATCAGTCCATTCAATAACAAAGAAGCTTCTGCCACTAACGGATGACCAAAGTCAAAGTTAAAGACGTCTACTTTTTAACTTAACTGACATCAGTCCATTCAATAACAAAGAAGCTTCTGCCACTAACGGATGACCAAAGTCAAAGTTAAAGACGTCTAACTTTTAACTGAACTGACATCAGTCCATTCAATAAAAAAGAAGCTTCTGCCACTAACGGATGACCAAAGTCAAAGTTAAAGACGTCTACTTTTTAACTGAACTGACATCAGTCCATTCAATAACAAAGAAGCTTCTGCCACTAACGGATGACCAAAGTCAAAGTTAAAGACGTCTACTTTTTAACTGAACTGACATCAGTCCATTCAATAACAAAGAAGCTTCTGCCACTAACGGATGACCAAAGTCAGAGTTAAAGACGTCTAATTTTTAACAGAACTGACATCAGCCCGTTCAATAACAAAGAAGCTTCTGCCACTAACGGATGACCAAAGTCAAAGTTAAAGACGTCTAACTTTTAACTGAACTGACATCAGTCCATTCAATAACAAAGAAGCTTCTGCCACTAACGGATGACCAAAGTCAAAGTTAAAGACGTCTAATTTTTAACAGAACTGACATCAGCCCGTTCAATAACAAAGAAGCTTCTGCCACTAACGGATGACCAAAGTCAAAGTTAAAGACGTCTAACTTTTAACTGAACTGACATCAGTCCATTCAATAACAAAGAAGCTTCTGCCACTAACGGATGACCAAAGTCAAAGTTAAAGACGTTTAACTTTTAACTGAACTGGCATCAGCCCGTTCAATAACAAAGAAGCTTCTGCCACTAACGGATGACCAAAGTCAAAGTTAAAGACGTCTAACTTTTAACTGAACTGACATCAGTCCATTCAATAACAAAGAAGCTTCTGCCACTAACGGATGACCAAAGTCAAAGTTAAAGACGTCTACTTTTTAACTGAACTGACATCAGTCCATTCAATAACAAAGAAGCTTCTGCCACTAACGGATGGCCAAAGTCAAAGTTAAAGACGTCTACTTTTTAACTGAACTGACATCAGTCCATTCAATAACAAAGAAGCTTCTGCCACTAACGGATGACCAAAGTCAAAGTTAAAGACGTCTACTTTTTAACTGAACTGACATCAGTCCATTCAATAACAAAGAAGCTTCTGCCACTAACGGATGACCAAAGTCAAAGTTAAAGACGTCTAACTTTTAACTGAACTGACATCAGCCCGTTCAATAACAAAGAAGCTTCTGTCACTAACGGATGACCAAAGTCAAAGTTAAAGACGTCTAACTTTTAACTGAACTGGCATCAGCCCGTTCAATAACAAAGAAGCTTCTGCCACGAACGGGGGACCAAAATCATTGACAGACGTCTACTTTTTAACTGAACTGACATCAGCCCGTTCAATAGCCAGCACCAAAGAACCAAACTGACTCACCCGTAACTTTTGCAGTTACTAATTGAAAGTGATGAAGCCTACAAGCGGCAAATTATGATGGGGTTATGCTCAAGACTCTTTCATCAGATAAACGACTATTCATATCATCGATTTATTAAATCATTGATTATTGAATTGATCAATTATTCTGTCTGGCAGGATCCCTTTCTGAAATCCGGCCAGTTGCAAAATTTTCGAAAATTTTCTCAGAAATGAGACAATGTCAGTAAAAAAGGTTAACTTCACAATGATCTCTCAGGTCCATGATACCACACACACATGAAAACCATTGAGCACCATTAGTCAGCACGACAGTTTGATATCTTTATACTGCGAACTCTCGACTTTTTCCTTCGATATAAAAATTTACAATAACGAAATTAAGCTACGTCACCACGTACGACGCTACAAAGACGGTACCAGCAGGAGCAATTGTATTTCATATGAACCTAAGAAATACAACTACCCTTAAATATAAAGTGCTATATATAAAAAACCTTTTTACGAAGAAATATTTGAGCCGATTATGGGTAATGATAGTGGAAAAATTTGGACGCTGATTTTTCAGATACATTTTGTAGTACTAATTGCAATTTCGACTAGCTCTGGCAAAAATTACATGCAGATTAAAAGCTGCAAAATGAGCTACTAGCAGATACATACCGCTGAGTATATGTTAAGTTTGAATGTTCCAGGTATCTTGTTTTTCATTGCATCCATCTTCATATTTATCCACTTTAATAGGGGACCTAGAGATAGTGTAGTTTGTAAACAGAGATTTTCGGTCTCAAATAACCAGCTTAAAGTAAGGTTTCATCAAACCCTACCAGGAACAGCAAAAATTCATTCAAATTCTAAGCCAAGGAATTTCTACAAACGATCAGTCAAGATTCAAGCTATAAAAGTAGATAAGTAAGCTCCGAAAGGAATCCTGAAGAAATTATGACCAATTCGCTAATTATGCATGCAAAGGATCCGTAAATGGAAGGCATCAGAGTACATCATAAAGAACTAAACATCTACCGCGGGTATTCCACAGATTTATCCAAGGAACCAATCATGTTATTCATCTCATCTACGTTCCGTGCCTCATTCAAACACTCAATGTTCAGCTTCTGAGTTAAATGCGTAAAACACATGATGCAGATTTTTGGGTTTATCTGTCTGTCTTCGTTATAAGCTGACGTCTCATTTTTCACCCTGCATACTGCAATAATAAGATTGAAATAGACTAAAAACCGATTAGCTGCTTTCGTTCTATATCTTGACTGAATTATTCACCATCTCACTCAAACCATGACTCATAACTTCATTGTCTACAAACACGGACAAACGGTCCCAAAATTTTGCAGAGACGATATTTTCGATGATATCTTTGAATAAAAAGTTGTAAGCATGCCAAAAACGATTCTCAAATATTTTGTGCAACAGTGTTAGAGCAGTGTTGAAGAAAAATATTTGCATTCGTGTGTCTTTTGCTTTGATGTTCAAGCGGTATGGAGGAAGGGGCTGCTATCAGTACCATTAAGATGAACCTTACCTATTCAAAGTTGAAAGATCCTAAGGGTCTATCTATATAATCCCAGTATATGGGCTGATTGGGTAAGGAAAATCTCTCTATCTTAAGGAATAAATAGGAAAATTGTATCCCCCTTACATGTAGAAGCGAGCCAGCCCGGTAAGAGAGATTACATAGAACACTGGCGGGCAAGAATACAAGATTCTCCAAATAAACTCTCTCGCCCGGTTACCGAGAAGAAAATGTCTGTACTGCTCATGCACCTCTTACTAGAAAAACGGTGCAACTGCTGCAGGTCATTGTTAGACACGCGGCCAATTCCTGTCTCAGTAGCGGGCTGGCATTTGTCCATTCAAAAACTGGAGTAACATCTGCTCGCTGAACGAGCCCACCCGCTTGCCGGGCTCACATGAACAGGCCCTGAGCTATTGACATTTAGGTGGCATTGTTTTGGAAACTTTTTCCTTCGCATGCTTTACGGCACTTTCATGATTCGCAAAGCTGGTTGCTTTTAACACTCTGTGCACCCTCCATTGAGCAATGGTGCATAGTCGCAGCTGCAGTGGTGTAACGAAGTTTGGCTTGTCAGTCAAAATCAGTTGATAAGAAATTGGTCAACCTTGCTATGATCACTCACCTCCACTTAGTCTGCTGAATTCATTGTCTCCAGTGAATAGATACTTAAATCCCCAAAAATACAAATCGTTTATACGTTTGTACATTTTGTCAGTCAGCCATTTTGGTCTTGGTAACCCATGGCAACTCTGCAAAGAGTAAAAAGAGTTATCGTAAATTCTCCAAGGGTAATTTTTCTTTAAAAATTATACAAATACGTCGAGCATCCGAGCATTTGATTTTTTGTTATTTCCATGCATGTGCCGGGTGTCCCGAAAACGGGCTGCCGCTTAAAAAGCACCAAAATTTCATTACATGAAAAATTTTAAATTCATTTTTTCGTCAAGTAGATTAAGGACTAAGACTGCCTTCACACGATGCCGGCACATTTTGATAACGGTGAAAAATGTGACGGCTGCAAAATTTGAGCTAGCGTTCACACGATACCGGAACAATTTGAAAACGGTAGGAACTTAGACGGCGAAAACTTGTTGCAACATTTTGATGCCAAAGAAGCTTACCTACACCCTATAAGTCGATCAGTCTCGTTCCAAAAGTGTCTAAAAATGTTGTGTTTTCAACATTTTCAGGTGTTTACATGAGCTGTTTCCAAAATGTGTCGGTTAAGAATTCCGCTTTCAAAATCTACCGTTTTCAAAATCTGCCGGCAAACTGTGCCGTTTTCGTGTGAACGGGAGGCCTATCCGTCGAATTTTTCACCGTTTTCAAAACGTGCAGGCATCGTGCGAACGCAGCCCAAATTATTCTTCGACACGTAGCTGATTTTGTAGTTGGTTTACAAATGAGCAAATTCTGCTCGTTTTAGAGCCAGTTCTGAATCATACCGCAGAGACATATTGACGAATCAATGTGATAACGAAAATAATGCATGTATTGTGCTGAGACAAAAATGAACAATTATCGTTGTATATTTTATATCCCTAGATGATTATTCATTTAAGTACCATTATTTCCATGTAACAGGTTGACTAGAAGCAATATATGGCGCACCGTTGCGGCAAAAAAAACATTGAAACTTTAGGGCACATCAAAATCTTATGCTATTTAATACTTTGTGCTGGTTAAGATATAAAATTGTGCATGTGATAAAGAGTTTTTGCGTAGGTTTCCGTTGAATCTTCTTTGTGTGTGTCAAACTGAAACTTTCGTGTATGTCAAACTAAATCTTTTGTGTACGTCGAAATAAAACTTTTGTGTATGTCAAAATAAAACATTTGTGTATGTCAAACTAAAACTTTCGTGTATGTCAAAATAAAACATTTGTGTATGTCAAACTAAAACTTTTGTGTATGTCATAAATAAAATATTTGTGTATGTCAAACTAAAACTTTTGTATGTCAAAATAAATCTTTTGTGTATGTCAAACTAAAACATTTGTGTATGTCAAACTAAAACTTTTGTGTATGTCAAAATAAAACTTTTGTGTATGTCATAAATAAAACATTTGTGTATGTCAAACTAAATCTCTTGTGTATGTCATAAATAAAACATTTGTGTATGTCAAACTAAAACTTTTGTGTATGTCATAAATAAAACATCTGCGTATGTCAAACTAAAACTTTTGTGTATGTCAAAATAAATCATTTGTGTATGTCAAACTAAATCTTTTGTGTGTGTCAAAATAAATCTTTTGTGTATGTCAAAATAAAACTTTTGTGTATGCTAAAATAAAACATTTGTGTATGCCAAAATAAAACATCTGTGTATGTCAAACTAAAACTTTTGTGTATGTCAAAATAAATCATTTGTGTATGTCAAACTAAATCTTTTGTGTGTGTCAAAATAAATCTTTTGTGTATGTCAAAATAAAACTTTTGTGTATGTCAAAATAAATCTTTTGTGTATGTCAAAATAAATCATTTGTGTATGTCAAACTAAATCTTTTGTGTGTGTCAAAATAAATCATTTGTGTATGTCAAACTAAAACTTTTGTGTATGTCAAAATAAATCTTTTGTGTATGTCAAAATAAAACTTTTGTGTATGCTAAAATAAATCTTTTGTGTATGTCAAAATAAATCATTTGTGTATGTCAAACTAAATCTTTTGTGTGTGTCAAAATAAATCTTTTGTGTATGTCAAAATAAAACTTTTGTGTATGCTAAAATAAATCTTTTGTGTATGTCATAAATAAAACATCTGTGTATGTCAAACTAAAACTTTTGTGTATGTCAAAATAAATCATTTGTGTATGTCAAACTAAATCTTTTGTGTGTGTCAAAATAAATCATTTGTGTATGTCAAACTAAAACTTTTGTGTATGTCAAAATAAATCTTTTGTGTATGTCAAAATAAAACTTTTGTGTATGCTAAAATAAATCTTTTGTGTATGTCAAAATAAAACTTTTGTGTATGTCAAAATAAATCTTTTGTGTATGTCAAAATAAATCATTTGTGTATGTCAAACTAAATCTTTTGTGTGTGTCAAAATAAATCATTTGTGTATGTCAAACTAAAACTTTTGTGTATGTCAAAATAAATCTTTTGTGTATGTCAAAATAAAACTTTTGTGTGTGTCAAAATAAATCTTTTGTGTATGCTAAAATAAAACTTTTGTGTGTGTCAAAATAAATCTTTTGTGTATGTCAACATAAAACTTTTGTGTATGTCAAAATAAATCTTTTGTGTATGTCAAAATAAAACTTTTGTGTATGTCAAAATAAATCTTTTGTGTATGCTAAAATAAAACTTTTGTGTGTGTCAAAATAAATCTTTTGTGTATGTCAACATAAAACTTTTGTGTATGTCAAAATAAATCTTTTGTGTATGTCAAAATAAATCTTTTGTGTATGTCAAACTAAAACTTTTGTGTATGTCAAAATAAATCATTTGTGTATGTCAAACTAAATCTTTTGTGTGTGTCAAAATAAATCTTTTGTGTATGTCAAAATAAATCTTTTGTGTATGTCAAACTAAATCTTTTGTGTATGTCAAAATAAATCTTTTGTGTATGTCAAAATAAAACTTTTGTGTATGCTAAAATAAAACATTTGTGTATGCCAAAATAAATCATTTGTGTATGTCAAACTAAAACTTTTGTGTATGTCAAACTAAAACATTTGTGTATGTCAAACTAAAACTTTTGTGTATGTCAAAATAAATCATTTGTGTATGTCAAACTAAATCTTTTGTGTATGTCAAACTAAAACTTTTGTGTATGTCAAACTAAATCTTTTGAGTATGTCAAACTAAATCTTTTGTGTATGTCAAACTAAATCTTTTGTGAATGTCAAACCAAAACATTTATGAATGTCAAAACTAAAACTTTTGTGTATGTCAAACTAAATCTTTTGTGTATGTCAAGCTTGTGCCAACAGGGCACCTGATAAAAGCATTTCAAAGAGAGTATTCAGCTGATTTTTATCGATGTCATGGCGTTTTACCCATATTTCGATTCCTTCCGTTAGCCATTAAGATTTCTTTTCTGAAATCGACTGCTTCCATGCAACCTGCTCCCAGGAAAGACAAAGGTATGCAGACCTTCGATGTGGTCATGTTAAATTAGGTAAGCTGGTCGTTCGTGTTGACCTGTAACTTTTGGATTCTGCGCTCCTTTATTGGACATTGAAATGTGGAGCAACTTGCACTCGCTATCTAGAATTCTTTTCAGTATAATCCAGTACGATGTTGTAGCGTGTTTGGAATATCTCCGTTATACAGCATTGCCTAATTTAAATCGTAATCAGATCATACTTGCTGCAGAGTTTCGAAAAAATTGTGGGAATAATCATTCAAGATATCGGGCTAAAGAAAAAGAGCAGGTATATTCTTGAAGCTTGGACGGCAAGTCCCAGAAAAAATTTTGATCAAGTGCCTCCCCTCGAGCTGGCCTTGAGAGAATGGGGGTGGAGAGTGATAGAATTGATTGCTAGAAAGTATACCTGAAAATTTTTACATCATTTTTGATTAACGACCTGAGAAAGGTGGGATGGAAATGTCCATCTCAGTCCACCTCCTAGCATTGCCCTTGAGTGGGGGAAACAGTTGCAACTCTACAAAAACTACAATCTGAATACGATTTAAATCAACAAGAGATAGAGGTTGGCCATGCTCGTTTAACTGACTGATATATTGCAAACACGCTGGCGCTACAATATTACTTCATTCTACTGAAGAGAATTCTAAACAGCAAGTGCAAGTAACTTATACTCCACATTTTCGGTGTCCCACAGGACACAGAAGTGATTGGTCGACAAGGAAGACCAACTGACCTAAGTCCTAAGTTCGAAGGTCTGCATACCCAGGCCTTTCCAGAAAGCAATCGATTTAAAATATGAGAAAAATACTAAATACTCTCTTTGAAATGCTGTGCCCTGATAAAAGTTTGACAAACATAAAAGTTTCAGTTTGACATACATATAAATTTTTGTTTCGACATACACAAAAGTTTTCGTTTGACCTATACAAAAGTTGTAGTTTGACATAAACAAAAATAAGGTCAAAAGAGACCTGCACAAAAACTCTTTATCACATGCACAATTTTATACTTTAACAAGCACAAAAGTATTAAATAGCATACACAAAAAAAATTAGATCTACAATAAAAGTTTCAATGTTTTTTGTTGCAACGGCACGCCATAGCGATACCTTCCTCGATGAATTTGCTGTTGGAAAATCATAACTGAGTATGAAAAGAAATGACCTACTCAGAACAATGAATTTTGTATGACCAATCAACGCTTTTTCTGCGTTATAAAACGTTGGCATTTCAATCACTGTAGCGATCCAGTACAAATCAGGTGAGTCAAAAACATGTTTCTACATTTCAAAGTCTGTAACCCTCAAAAAGTGTATCAGATTTCTATAAACTGACAATGCTTGCTTAGCTAATATATCAAATTTGATACCAAAATTTAGTTTGTAAAAACCAATCGTATCGTTTTCATATTTCAAGCTGTTCCATAAAGAGCGCTTTCATTCAAAATCCTTCAAAACAGACCTAAAACTTTGATCAAATCTGCTAGTAATTACATTACATAGCTATCTCACTCAAGCTCTATCATGGGGATAAACAGAAAGAAATTTGATGAAGATTTTAGGCGCACTTCATGGGATTTTGAAACGGAGCATTTGTATAAGATTTCTTGTAAAAGAAGTCTTATAATAAAACCGATAATAAAACCGATATTGACAAATATAAACTGTTTTATATAAGTTGATATGCTACCTATATATGTATTATCTGTTTATAGGAATTAAACAAACACTTCAAAAGCTATAGTCTTCCACACGTCTAAACATTTCTTTGACTCACTTGGTGTATGATATGATAAACACTACCCATTTTGCTGATTTACCTCCAGTAAGAAAACAGTATACCTCAACGAAAAGAGTATCTCGTATCCTCCATATACTTCTCACATTGACGTCGGTCAAGCCAGTCAGCTTCTTCAAATTTTCAATGAGGTCCTATAAAATATGCGATAAAATGTTGGTGATTGCATGGAAGAAGATCTTTACAAAGATAAATAAGCTAGGGTGAATTTTCTAACACAAAGGACGCAAACCATACAGCCCCCAAATCAAAATGCCAATATTTCGCAATGCATTCGGAAATGTAATGAAAGTTTAAACTTTCAGATATATAATTAAACTAATTCTTGAAAATGATTACATTTCTTTTGACAGTTTAGAAATAAATAAGGGGGCTATTTGAATCTATGACTGCGGTCAATTCATGCAGCTGATCGATCGAATTGAATAACTTTTCAACGCTCAGCTGTCACATGACCAATTAACTTTCAATCTGATGATTGCGATTATTGATCGGGCTCTGTCCTGTTGACCTGGGAGGGTATCAAGTTTTGTTTTTGGAAGGCTGCCCCAAATAACATTGGCTTAACGTAGATGACTTTCCACAATAGCGTAATAGACACAACTTCGCTTTGCTTGGGGAATAACATTTTTCAGTTCACAGATTGTGTCCAATCATTATTTTGGGGGTCACCCGGTATAGATCCTTGCTTGCGAGAATATCAAGCATTTCTCAAAGTCGTTCTGATATATGATAAAAAGGAGAGGTCCTAAGCAGGAACCTTGAGATATACCACACGTTACCTTGTTAACCTAATGGATTTCTTTCAAGCTACTTAATTAAGAGAAACAGGTCTTAGAATTACACCAACTCTTTCACACAAATTTAAAGATCTGAAACCAGGGCCGTCGCGAAGGAAGCTTTGCAAGGGGGGTGTAATGGTCTAAATTTGCCGACAAAGGGCGTGGTCATTGGGTGTGGTCATTACAACTAGTCATATCTGAGAAGTGTGTTTATTTATTGGTTCTCTCAGGCATTAGTTTAAGGAATTTTCATCACTGCACAAAACAGCGTAAAATGCAGATTTTTGGTCAAAAGGATGTGGCAAAAGGGTGCGGCAATTGGTTTCGCTTAGTCATTGAGGACAAAGACAGTACGAAATGTAACATTTTTCATGCACCGGACAACATAATTACTCATTGATTGCCAAACACCATTATTTGTCCCTGTAGAGGTTGTGCAGCAAGATGCCAGAGATCAGAGATGCATAAATCTAGGGGGTCCAGGGGCATGCTCCCTTGGAAAAATTTTGTAAATTTGACCTCTAGGATGGGTAGAACGCACTTTTTTCTCTTATTCTAATGCAATTTGACACGCAGCTAATTCCCGAAAGTTTGGTCGCGTCTTTTGCCAATCTCTAACTACTCTCTTCAAGTTAAACTCTCTTTATGCCTTTGATAATATTCTGACCTTCTTACTAAATAATGCCTAGACTGTATATTTTTTCTAACAATCTGTTTGAAGAAACTATGAAGATGTGAATAAGTTTCAATAAGAGGCAGATTTCCTGTTAAATCAACAGGGGCTGCCTTCGGGGCTGCCAAGCAGACTTTTATTGAAATGGAGTATTCATTTGTCTTTATTCTGACAAATTGGTCATCACATAAATTAACCCTCGGGTTCTCTTAACTCGATTTTTACACCGTGCTCTACTTGGTATACATGAACGAGATCTTTTGCTTAGATACTAGCTTTCAGAATTAAAGCAAATTGCAAATAGTCTGCTGATTTCCAATTGCTGCTCCCAATCTTTCGAACGGCACCAACCTGTTTTCCCTTTTATATTCTGGGTGGAATCTCTCGTTGTGATCTTTTCTATGGTCGTCGTCGAAAGCTCTACTACACACAAGACATTTCAGTTTCACATGTTTTCGTTTTCTGGTGACATCGGTAGTAGTACTGCCACTCATTTTGCTCCTTCTGACTTTTGCCCAACAAAATCAGCCCGAAGATCGACCAGAAATATCGTCAAGTTGGCAAGTAAGAATTTCAAGACAAAGAACAACAAGAAAGGCATACAGTAAAATCCCGCAAACAAGAACATACTTTTATAAAACACAGACTGAGTAGGTTCTTATAAATGAGGTACTTATGACATTTTTAAGGTTTGGTTCTTATAGTGAGGACACTTGTTACTACGATAAATACAGACAGTATGTGTTAAATAAACTTGAGGGTAGAATGACTGCATTTATATTTATATCATACAGCTTTATAAAATAATTTGTATATCCCTGAAAACTGTTAGATGTGTTCAATTATGAATAGTTGGGAGTTTCTTTACACTGATATGATGAAATTTCTTAATTAAGTGTACCATCTCATAAGAACATTGGAGTAAATCAGTAAGTTTTTGGTTCTTATCTTTGGGTGTCTTTTTTCACAAAATCAGTCCGCAGGTTCTTATTTTGCTATGTTCTTGTTTGCGGGGATTTACTGTATCCTGTACTTCAACATCATTGTCGAATTATGACACATGCTTATGAGGCGCAAACACTCTAGGTCCCTCTTTACTCATTTCCTTTCTGTCTTAAAAATAATTTTGTTTTGGGAATAAGATCAACTATTTATTTTACCAAAGATTGCAAACAATAGTTTACACTGCTTTCGTGATTTAATTCCGTTCTAACTTTGTACAATAACTCACTGTTTTGTGAACAATTTGTAGAGAACGCCGACTAATTATTGCCGAAGAGAGATTGCCCAAATGTTACCAATTTGCCGAAAAATGCAGGTTTGAGGGTTCATTTGCCGACTGATGCTTTTTTCAGGGGGGTGTCACACCCCCCACACCCCCACGTCGCGACGGCCCTGTCTGAAACATAAGCTCGCTTATACCAGCTTTTTTAGAAATTTGGTGCATATGCTACTTACGGTTCGTGCAAACACTGCTCTTTTGGCGTACCTTATTTGCTGCTTCCTTGTCAATAAATTCCTTTTGCTTTTGTTTTGCAGCAACCAAATCATTTAGCCGCTGACAAAGAGCATCCCATGGTCTCAGATACTGAAAAATAAGAGGTCGATTAGAGGCACTATAGCAGACTTATAACAAATAATCTGTTGCCTATAAGGGATCTCCCCATGGTGCAAGCAAATGGCAGCAGACATATTGTAAATGAAGAGATATCATTCTAGATGTTTGAACGCATTGTTAGGAATGATAATTGATCTTTATCAAATGGATCGCATGATACAGGGCAAAATGATGACATCATTTTGTTTGGACATAGTGAAGAAAGTATACGAGGGTTGGCTATGCTTCCAAATGTAAATCAAATGAAAAACATGTTTTATTTAGCATGCCTTTCTACTTATCATAAGAATCCAGGAGACATATCATATTCAATTTATGCAGCAAATCTTCAAAGTTCTTCACATCCTTAACCTTCCAAAGATAAGATACAGCTACATTTCCCCAATAGAGGGTATATTTGTCATGACTGAATGCCTTTAACATGAGTTACCTTGATTATACTTTCGAAGAAAAATCTACAAGATAAACTTACCGGATCTTGATTACCGGGTACGGTATGTACCGGAACCGGCTGCCAGGAGATATTCTTATTCCAAACCTACGAAAGGATTGAAGAATCATAATCTGGTAGTAAAAAGCCGCATTGTATAGTAGTATGAGCCCTATGGATCTAGTCGGCTGAGTTTAATTTCTGTCCTTGCAACTGCGAGTCACAAGTAAAAACACAAATCAGCTGAAAACGATCTGAAAGTGGCATGAAACCAAAGCCAATATCGTGCAAACGGTCGAATCCGTTATCACCTTAATATGGAACCTCAACATCAATTCTAGGAGTCCTATTAATGTGGGGTGTTGCACAGAATGTGCAGTAGATGCAGAACCAGAAAGTGAAACCATTGCAATGCACAGTGAAGTGTTCTCGTCTGTAAACTGGAGGCCAATCCGATATGAAGCGAAAACGGTATCGTGTAAACAGAGGCCCAGTTCGATAAGAAACCAATCCGATATGAAACATAAACGGTATCGTGTAAATGCGGTCTTATCCTTGTTGGTCTGACTAAAAATTACTGCAGACTCTTTCTCTGTCAGCTATCAAAAAAGAAAGTCGGCAATTACCTGCCAGCCTTTTGGTGGATATAAGCCAGCCATTTGAGATTCTGCACTCATCAAGCAACGCTCTGCATCTGAGCTTTTACAGTAGACCTAAAAAAGATGAATATCGATCAAATGATTGAATGAAAAACAATTTTCGTGATGAAAAAGATAAAAATCTGTACTGCATGCCTTGAAATCATCACAAATTTTAAATCATTTTTCAGTTTCAGTTCATATTCATTTGATTATCAATCTATCCTACATACAATTCTATAAATTTACAATGCAATTCAATACAAATACAAAACTGAAATTAACTATATCAAAGGATTGCATAACTACAAACTAAAACAAAGGGATTGATTTTACGATGATCACTGATTACAAATCACTGATATCATGTTGATATGTTCTTCCTTTGAGGCTCAACGTCGAAATATTCTTGCTGGAGTTTTTGCATTGCTACGACCATTTGGATATACATATGCTTAAAGCGTGGCTTTGACGCAAATTTTATCATAGGATTATTAAAACATCCGAAATGACCTCGACAGAAACATAGTTGATTTGAATCCACGATCCATAATACAACTCGTCGATTCACTTAATACAACCATAAACCTAGTAAAGTCCCCCGTCGTTGAGTCCCGTAGTAGTCCCGTTCTTGTATTCTTTGTGGACCTGATTCACATTTGGTGGTATGCTCTCATGGTTTCAATGACTAAAGTCCCATCGCCCTGAACCGCCACCTTTCAGACAGAAATCTGTTATGTGTGGAATTATAGGGACTTAAACTGCTACTTGCCGCTAGGAGATTCTTCAGCTCATAGTGTTTACTGTGTCACTTCGTCAACGTAATCTTCCCACTTTCAGAAGTACATCGACAACTCAAAAGGAGCACCAGTAAAGTCTGTCTTAACAAATTACAGTATATTGCCCTGAACCGTCAGCCTAATTTTACCGCGATCCGCTATACCACAGAAAATTGTAAAACACTGTTGGAAACACTATTTGTTAGGATCACTTAAATCAGCATTCATTGTATTTTGATCGGATCAAAAATGCAAGATTTTCGTTCCTCCCCATATTCACCTCTTATATGTACTTCCAGCATTATAGTATTCTAAGAGGCTCCTCTCCCAGCTCCAAGAAAGGTCATCAATGTCAGAAATATCTTCCGAAAATTCATCACCCTGAATTCATTCTTAAGGTCTCTCTTTCCTTCAAGACAAAAAGAGGAGGTCGCTACTAAAATGCGAAACCATATCACACACTATTCTTAGCCAACTGACTTCCTTTGGAATAGAAACCCTCTGAGCAAGCATCAGGGATGGTGGACTAGAGGGGTATCGCCCTGATTGAGGGTAAACGCGTTTTGCCCGATTTTAACTGTCTTGCGTTTGCTGCTGAACAACAGGAGTTTGGGTCTATTTGAAACGAAAAAGCGGGCGAAAATATTTTGGTGACTCCATTTGCCAAATTTTTTCTTGTTTGTGTTTCTTAAAATTCCGTCCACAAACAGACGGAAAAGTGCACGACGAAGCTCACCTGAGACGTAACTTTAAGTATCCGCCATTTTTCCTTTCATGTTTCGATGCACAATTTTCTTTTTGCTTGGTTTCTTGACGTTGTTAAAACTTTCACAACAAACAATGGCCTCTCGCCAAGCTCCGCTTGTCCAGAGTAAGTACTTCATGCAACTTCAGAGATATGACATCCGCTTCCGCCACGACGGGCTTCTTTTTGCACGCCGTCTGATTGGCCTAAAGTCGCCCTGATTGAGGGTACTGTGGTATCTTTAGGTTTCCGGTTCTTGAACGAAATCTGCGCTGCCAACGCATGACAGGCGAATACTATTTGCTGTAAAAGGACATGTTACGGTGCAAAAACAGGTTTGTTCTATCATTGGACTGTAGAAAATATCTTTTTTTTTATCATAAATTGATTTAAGCATCGTTCAGTTCACCGAAGGAGGAAAACGTAATGTCAGCTTGCTTGAAAAGTCTTTGAACGAAAGCGGCAACAAAGGTGAGCGTTTAGGAGCAAACACAATCAGAAAACATTTCATAACAATAAAAACTCTTTAATTGTTGATATGCTGCTAATTTTCGCATCAAGTTATCTTAAATTTACCTGAAACCATGTAAAGTTTGGATACCCTCAATCAGGGCGACGTTGGAAATTTAGGCCCTCTCGAGCACTATGTTCTCGAGTAGCTCGCTCTTGAAGACAACATCACCAATGACAAATATATTTCATATCAACAACACTGAAGAGTTTACGAAGGTGTTCATGTTAAGTTTCGTTCTGAAAATTTGTTCGTTCAGCAGGAATGTTCGACCAATGTAGAATACCCTCAATTAGGGCGACACCCCTCTAGTACTCGGGTGGACATGCCCATAGGAGAATAGCTACCCACATCATATCTTTAAGGCCACCACTTCACCTAACCTTCCTTGGTATACTCACGCTGTATCCCAATTCCGTTAGCCAATTCTAAAACATTTTTAAAATGATACCAACCTCTTTGTGAAGATATGATTCATTGATGAACTTCTTATTTGTGATATAGCGATTCTTTAAAAACTTTCCAAGTTCATATTCCATCCTCATACCAAGCTGCTCTCATGAAGACGAAACAAAAATGATAAATGTGAGCCCGGGCGGGGGGGGGGGGGTACTTAGTATTTGTTCAATGGGGATGTGCCATATTTCAAAGTATCGTTTTCACCTATTTTTTCAGGAAAGGGGACAATTAAAGAAGACAAGTTTTCTAGAGCTGCTTGTTAAAATATGTTAAAAGGGGAATTTTGTCACATCAGGTTGCTGTTTTAGTCTAATTTTTGTGCTTTGGGGTATAATATTGGCCAATTGTTTCTAGAATCGGCTGTCATTTGAAGGGAAAAATTCTGCAGCCAGGTAGAAACTGCTTTTTATTGGCAACCCCCTCGCAAAATTTAGGTCAAGTACTTCACCGGGAATGTGAGTCAAAATAAATTTCAGTTCATTACAGAGCATGCCAACATGGAGAATCCTAAGCTTAAAGGTGATCTGAAGTGAAAATTTGTATTGATGCCAACGAACAGCACTATTGAATGATGCGAACCCTTATTAGAAGTCTCTTGATCCCTTGTTTCATCTTCGAGCTGTGCACTATTTTTACCGGGTGAGTCAATAAAAACGCCCGGCGTTTGAAAATCCTGCTCTCTGAATATCGAAACAATGATTTTGAAAACTGTCTTATTTTATCCCTGATATGTCAAACTAGGTTCAGTAATTTACCCGGCTTTACAGTCAAAACGGAAGTAGCATGTACATGAACTTTGAAAAAATATCCAATCATTGCGCAGCATTTTTGCATAAATTTTCGAACTTTCTTTACAATTTTGCATGCGTGCGTGAAGAAAATGGCGTGCAGGTACAAGGTAAAGATTGATGGCAAATTGGTCGGATTTGAAGAGTTTCAGGATTCCTCATTGGAATATCTACGTTCACAAATCGAAGACGAAATCGGAGAACTGCTACCAACTGAATTTAAATTTGTTGTGAAGGGTATACCTGTGAGTGGAAAGCAGGAGATGGCCTACACTGTGCGCGACGTTGCAGAAGGGCCTTCCGCCGGCCTTCCGTGCCTAGTACAGAAGCCGACGGAGTCAACTCCAACCCCAACAACTTTAAATCTGCTGCACACTTCAAATACTCTGGCACCTTGATTTAAAGCAAGTATGATTTCTTCCCTAAGTTTAAATGGTGTTGCCTTCCCTGGCTCGTAAAATCTGTTTGCCGCATTGAACGCCATTTCTCATTACTGTTGAAGTTACAATAGATCTTCGAAACTTTCAAAATAACATTCCAATAATATTCGAAATTTCATTGGATGTTTTGGAGCCTCGTGTTCACGCTACTTCCGTTCTGACTGTAATAGGCCATTTCTTTCCGTTGAAAGAGGGAATTTTCTGCGGAAAGCCCCTTTCGAAAACCTGCAAAAACGAGTGAAGAATATCTGCAGAAACGAGAAACCAAGCAAGATTCTCTATCATCTATCATCTATCAGCCCTATCGCCATGACGATATAGCTCTGTTCTCCTCCCTAGCAATAATGACTCTTGGATGTGTTCATGTACTTTGTCCTCATGGGAGAAAGGAATCCCCCTGAATGAGTTATTCACACTAGGGGGAAGAGAAAAAAAAGGAAGCACGTGCTAAAGCGTGCCGAAAGTCACCGCTGTGAGGCTAACACATTAGGGATTCTTGCTTGTAATTTTAGCACGTTTTTAAGGTTTCTCAAAGGGATTCATTTCAGAAAATCATTTACAGAATCTGAACGGAGTGACCGATTTTAGTTAGAAAAATTTCTAAAAATAATTGAACATGCTAGCTATTCAATCAGGTATTGCAAAATATCATTACTTATATGCTCAGGGAGCAAAAGCCTTTCAAACGCCGGGCATTTCTTTTTACCCAACCGGTAGGATCGGCTGATGACATCATTTTGTTTGGACATAGTGAAGAAAAGTATACGAGGGTTGACTATGCTTCCAAATATAAATCAACTACAAAAACATGTTTGATTTAGCATACCTTTCTAATTATCATATGAATTCAGGAGACATTTCATATTCAATTCATGTAGCAAGCTGCAAGGTTCTTCACATTCTAAACCTTTCAAAGATAAGATACAGCTATGTTTTCCCAAATTGATGTCATCTGTCGCTACCTGAAATCAGTGGATAACTTCAGGACGAAATGAGATATCAAAAAATGTAAATGGGATCTCGTATCATTTGACAGTGTTATTTATTTGGAAAAATAACAATTTTCACCTCAGCTCAGGCCACCTTTAAAATGTATTTTACTAAACCTGATTCCAAACGCTTCCAGTAAATGCAAAAATGTTTCATCATGTCTTCCAAATCGTATACTTGTCAATGCAATGAGATATGGGATAAAGATCTCCAGCGGGAGTTGCTTATCTTGGAGAGAAGACGATATATGGCATAGAACGTCAGGGACCGCAGAGCCGAAGGAAGCTGGGGGGGGGGGGTTAGCCCTCCCGCCAATAATTTTCAAGAGATAGTTTTTAGCAAATTATGTTTGTATACTCAAATGTCGCCATTCATTTTATCAAATTGTTAACACCCTTATTTGCGAGCGTCTGTATACCTTCAGAGCACTGTTTCTTATACATTAATATCAAAAGAAAATATCCTGGAAAAAATTGTTCCGAATGAAATACGCCGATGAGCATTATGCCAAATAAATGACAGTTTCATTATCGTAACTGCAGCTTCAAATATTCACAGTTTCAGCAAGCGATAATCAAGTAACATGCTTTCATGATACATGGGTGTTTTTAAAACGAATTTCAAAGCTTTCCAGACCTGTAAATTGCTGAATTGCTGAACCTTGAAACAAGTGCAACGACAATATCTTTAGGCAAGCGTCTAACAACAAGGCTTCGCTCTCTAGAATGCCCAAAAAGTGTTTAATAACTTAGCAATTCTTGATGAAGGGGATCGATATTATCCTTCTTTCAGCGTTCCAACTGTTTGTCGATAGACGTAAAAACGGTATACAAATTTTGGAAATCTGAAAGGGTTGTTGGATTTATTGGCGCTACAAAAATATACATTGGAACAATGTTTGCGTCATTTGGTTCAGCTGTGATTAAAAGTCTGTTTCTCGAAGTAAAGAGGCTATGTTTCCATATCATCCAATGTTCAAAGATCTTATTCCACGAGACTATGATAGTTTTAACTTTACAATATGCAAGACCGAAGAAGTGCTTTCATTCTAGGCCCTTCTCTCCGTGAGCCCTGAGCCTTCACCATGAAATAAACAACTGCAATACAGTACGTTTCAATTTATGATGCTTTAAGGGTGATTTAGTGTTTGGATAGAACGATGATGAACGTCTTTTCCAATGCACGTTTGGTTATGAAAAAGGGCGTTGGTGGCATTTATAGCCAAAGTAGGGGGAGTGGACTTATCTTATATGACATAAAATGCATATCTAACCTGGGTCAATCTTCCAAAGCCATCTGGCCAAAAATTCTCTTGATATTTATCAGTTGGATAAGTCCCAACAGGAGTCCTATCACCATGGCGATATAGCTGTGAACAAATACAAAGTAGAAGTTAATACCAGACCAACAGTAGCTATTTGATACAGTAAGTATTACTTAAGATGATATCTAAAGGCTTCGGTTTACACCTATTATTATCCATCTTATCTGAAAATGTACTCGGCGAGTTGGAACAAATTCCACAAAGTTTGAACATTGCAACAATATGTTAGTCATTATTCTGCTGAAACCACATGGCAAGTTGTTAATAGCCTAGCTATTCATTCATGCTATGTCTAAGTTTTGCAACAGCCTATTCTTTAGAGACAATAAACCCATTGTTTCCCATTGTTCTCGACATTGCCCCATGCCAAAGATATTCGGGGTGACATGCATGAGTCAAGCATAGAATATTAGGACTTTTCCTGGTTGAAAATTGAATTTGATCACTTTCATCCATAACTTTTGCAAAAGAAAACCCATCATTTCTGCTGTACAGGCTCATTATTATTAACCCAATTATGATACCTTTTTAGAATGCTAGCCAAATGCTGCTGGTACTGTACAAATACTTGTGAAATCAGCTTAGTTACAGTACCCTAGGTTTGTGTGTTTTTGTTATATATGTCTAATTTCTAAACCTCATCGATTGTTTAAAGAAAATAGATCTACCAGGTGTCCCAAAAAGTATACAGAGTTAGTTGATCCTTGGGACTAGAATATAGCGTGAATCAATCTGAAATGATTTTCAAAACATACCTCAATAGCTAACTTGAATATAGATACTTTGTTTGCTGATATGGGTGCATTGAGAGTGGAGATATTAATATATATTCAAAAGACAAATCTTCCTCCACTTCCAAACCAGAGCTTTTGCGTTTTGGCCGAAGCAAATTCTTGAAGCACACAAAATCAACAAAATTTGAAGATGGCACAAGAGATGTGTTTTCCGCAATACAGTTTCTGTGAGACCTATCGCCAACGGAGCTCCGAAATCAGCTTCATTCATCTCAATATCGACAATTCATTTTACACTTACACACATCGGCGAAAACACAGCCAAAATTATTCTCGATCACTCCCAAAAGTTTGATTCAAAATCAAAATGTCCAGTATAAACAGCATAAAATGGAGCCATTCAATCAAGTCTTTAGTGAAGCAAACTGATGTTTTGACAACTTTTCAGTTCCATATCTCCTCCACTTCGCTCAGCTCAAAGCAACAACACTACTTCAAAGTTTTCGTCTCAAAATTCATCAAAAGTTTTTCCAAAACTAGTCCTTGTTACAGTAGTTTGATAAACAGAAGATGGGATGGCGAATATTTCACCGCCATCAGAGTTTAACTTGAGGTCTTGGTTGGAGAGAAAATCTCCCTTTTGTTACGAGGCTCATAATAGGCACTAGCGGGTAAATACAGGAATTGCTCCAACCCGAAAATTATCGTATATCGGGGATTTTCGGTTCAACGGTGACCGAGGCTCAGTAGCGTAGCCAGGGAGGGGCAAGGGGGGGCAGCCGCCCCCCCAATCATCGTCAGAGATGAGTTTTGTAATTCTTCCAAATCCGTTGAGAAACTGAAGGGGGGGGGGTAAGCTTCAATTTTCTCCAACACTTGTGGCGGCGTGGTTTGTCAATGTTATAAAAGAAACAGGAATGAAATTCTTTCGCTAATAAGTGACATCTTGGTGCGATTTAGCCAACAAAAGAATCAAAAATTTTCTGCTCGCTTCGCTCACACGTCCATACTTGCGTCATCACTGTATCATCTTGGGATCATCTTTGTACCGCCTGGCCTGCTATCATGTCTAGGCAAGGCATGCAGCTTCATTAGTTTCTTTGAGACCAACCTAGGCACCACTTTAACTTGGTATGTGAATGAGTCTATTTGGCACAGAACATACAATACACCTAATCACATCTTTCGAATTTTTCTCGCTTCGTTTCGCACTTCTAACAAGAATTCATTCTTCCATGTGTACTTATGCTGCCACTTGTTTTCTTGAACGATTTCTGCATTTTCCTATGTATCCAGCATTGCAATAATTTATGAATCCAACTTAAACCTTCCTTAACTTTAATCGACAGTGCATCTCTTCTACAATGTGACATTTCTCAAAAATTCTCGGCTCGCTTCGCTCGCATTTTCTTCATGCTCCGTATACTCCATAGACCACTCCAGGGCCCGAGCTGGCTCTCGACGGCCCTGTCCATAAGCATCGTTGCGCTTTCTAGGGTTTTTATCAGTGTTTCAAAACAATTCAAAGTTCAGACTTTGTAAGTTGTTGTCTTTTTACTTGTTTTGTCTCGGCACCCATGGTACTAAATTGCGAAATTTTGGTGAGAATTCAGATATGACTGAAAGAAAAAATAAAAGCTTTCGTCCCTTTCATTATAAGAGGGGCACCGAAAGTTTTGTTTGCTTTTTAGTAAGGGTGCATTCTTGGTTTTCCAGTGGTGTACCTGAGAGAAATGCGGGATCCGAAGAAATTCTTGAACAATGTTGGCAGAGGCATTCTAAGCCAGAGTAGAATGCATGTCATCAAAAATTTTCCTGGTGACTTGACCCTGGACCCATCCATTTCAATGTCCCCACTTACCGAAGCCTGTAAATGCCTGTCGGCGGCCGATCCTTATTTGCTACTACTCTGGAATAATCTCATCAAAAGATGATTTGAAGAACAACGATTTCGGTACACTGAACAACGATTTCTTTTGCAAAATTTTCTTGCAAAAGATTCTGTAGACTGACTAGACAATGATAAAGTAGCTAAGAGAGACAGTTCCTTGAATATCAAGATCGAACGACCAGCACCAAATCATTTTGCAGTAAAGCTGAGAAGATCCATTTCGTATTTTGTGATATGTTGGACCGCTTGTAACTGAATAAGAATTCTTCTTTTGCTTTTTTAGAGTATCTTGCAATAATGAGGATAAATTCTTGATCAAAATTTAACGAAACGTCCTGCCTTTTGTGTTCAATGTAGTCGTGTTTATGATGCAAAATATAACTGAAAAGGGCGTTTCCCTCGTTTTCCGAGCGTCTGAAGGGCGTGGCCCCCGAAAATTTTCCCGGGGGCAAGCCCCGGACCCCCGTGTTTTCTCCCTACGCTTGCACTCTGCCCCCCCCAAAGGCAGGGATCTGGGCTACGCCACTGCCGAGGCTCCTACCCGTAGACCTAGCACTGTTTCACAGTAATGGTGGGCAGGGCTTCGTGTGTTTTGCAGCGGGGAATCTATGCTTCCCGCATCTGCTGTTGCAGATACGAAAGAGATACATTAAAATCGAAAACTTTCGGACCGAAAAGTTTCGGCAAAAAAGCTTCGGACAAAAAACTTTCGGACGCTTTTTCCGGAATTTCGGACAAAAGCAGTTTCGGACAAATACGACATTAAAAAGCAAGCACGATACCAAAAAGATGATAAAACTGTTTGTGATTCTATCATACATATCAATTTACAATAGGTACGTGATGATCATCACATCTACAAGGGCATTTGAATGTAATTTTCGTTGGACTGAACAAAGGTAAAACCAGCTGTAAACCAAATTAAAAGGTACTGCCATACGTGAAGTATTTCCAAGAAACGCTTCCAGGGACCAAGCTTTTAGATAAAAAAAATTCAAGAAACCTAAGTACTGCTTGGCTTGTAAAACATTGATTAACTAACATTTTACGTTGCATTTCTTTGTGCTTTTCTATTTTCAATGAATTTAAAACTTTCGGAAGAAAAAACTTTCGGACATCAACACATGTCGGACAAATAAACTTTCGGACAAAATTTTGTCCGAAAGTTTGATCGTCCGAAAGTTTTCGATTGTAATGTACGTTTTTTATACCATGTCTATACAGATGAGATGCAGTAAAACTATTTCACATAGGCCAGTCCTCGCAAGGAAGGATAAGGCATGCTGTTTGTAATTTTGCAACGGGCTAGGCCCAAATAAAGTGAAATGATATTTGAATGAGGAAATGGTAAGAGTAGCTCCTTAACATGTCAAAACAAGGGGAATGTCATGAACTAAACAATTTTTGAGGACTAAGGTGGGTAAATAAAGAACAGGATACAAACATTCCATTTTACTCACCGTTTGTCAAAGGTATAAAACAGAAAAAAGACAAAGAGCCCCGGGGGGGGGGGGTACCTAGTATATTAGTATATTTGACCGACGGGGATGTGCCGTTTTTCAGGGTATCGTTTTCGCCTATTTTTTCTAGAACAGGATATCAAAAGAAGGCACATTTTCTGAAGCAGGTTGTCAAAACATGTAAAAAGAGGAAATTTTGTTAGAACAGGTTATTATTTCGTCCAATTTTTGTGTTTTTGAGTATACTTTTCACCGATTTTTTCTAGAACAGGGTATCATTTGAAGGCAAAAATTCCGGAGCAGGGTGAAAAAATTTTTTTTCGTGGGCACATCCCCGTACAAATTTAGGTCAAGTACCCCCCCCCCCCGGGCAAAGAGCAGATAACATCGTACATCATCAAAGGGATATTTTGGAAACATCCAGTATGGATGACATGATTGAGGGTCAGTCATGCACACTGATGTTATGATACTGATGTGGTTGGGATCAAGTACAAAGGGCCTCAAGGAAAATGTTTCTTTTGAGCACTATACTGTAATTAAAAAATCAATTGTCCCTTTGGCTATCATGCATCTTCTTGTGGGTGAAGGTATTTGTGGAGTTCTGATTTATTCAAAAGTAAACAAGTACGATTTTTAGGAATTTGATCTTTAGTTTGAAAGTTTGGGAAGTTTGTTGTCTGTCTGATGTAAACCTTCCATACGACAGAACATCATATCTGCAAGACCCTACATACCTTGACTGTGTGAACCACACAGTATGAAACCACAAATTCAGTGTGAAACCACAAAACGACAAATTAATTGAAGGAAAAATCAAGGCATTTTTTGCGCGGAATGCTTGACAGGTAAGTAAACTGTAAAATTAAGAAACTTCAGGATGAGAAAACATTATTTTTGAGAAATTTTTTGCTTATTCAAGATAAACCATATCTTTGTCAGGCGCGGATTCAGTGGGGGGGCCGGGGGGGCCATGGCCCCCCCCCCCAAACGGTAAGAGTTCTTGCAAAATTGTTGCCGTTTATAGATAAACGGATAAGTTTAAAACCTTTTCCTCCCAAAATAACCATGGCACAGCTGCGCGATAACTCTGCTAACGACAAGAGAGGCTAACTAACTCACGAAGTAACTTGCTATTGATCAAAAAGTATGAAAAAGATATGAATTTGAATTTTGATAATGATGAATAAAATTTCATTGTGTGAGATCGAGATTAAAAACCTTTTGTTTCTTTCATTTTATCGAAGTATTGGAGTGATTCAGGACCTTCCAGTTGCAGTGAAGCGTTTTGATGATAAATTTTGCCCTGTTAATGGTGATAAAGACTCATCCCTGTTGTAATAGTTATATGCTTTTAGAAAGTACCTTATTAAACGATGAGAAGTTTGATAACTGGTGACCCGAATTTGGGAACTTACGATTGGAAATTCCGCAGGATTTTCTCGTAACTTTGAAATGCCTTTGACTTGTGGATTTTTTTGATATGCGTCATTTCTTATGACAATTTTCACTGCAAAAAATGGTGAAATTTCCCCATGGTTTTTTGTTGGAAATTTTGGGGAAACGGACACTTTCCTAACAGTTTCCTAAGAGGGAAATGGAAATTTCCGTTTCCCTTCAATTTCCACGAGAAAACTGTCCATTTCCTCTAAATTTCCATGAAAAAACTATAGGGAAATTTAGGTATTTCTTGCTGTGTTTGCATTTCCACGGTTGTGGAGCTTATTTTCGCGATGGCCATTCTCTAAGTAATTGATGCTCATGATAAGATTTCATGGTCCCTTACTTTCCCAAATGACAGCCCGTTACCTTTTGCACAAAAATGCCAGTGGTACATCAGGAGGAATTTGAATGAATTTATGAATTTGAATTTTGATAATGATGAATAAAATTTCATTGTGTGAGATCGAGATTAAAAACCTTTTGTTTCTTTCATTTTATCGAAGTATTGGAGTGATTCAGGACCTTCCAGTTGCAGTGAAGCGTTTTGATGATAAATTTTGCCCTGTTAATGGTGATAAAGACTCATCCCTGTTGTAATAGTTATATGCTTTTAGAAAGTACCTTATTAAACGATGAGAAGTTTGATAACTGGTGACCCGAATTTGGGAACTTACGATTGGAAATTCCGCAGGATTTTCTCGTAACTTTGAAATGCCTTTGACTTGTGGATTTTTTTGATATGCGTCATTTCTTATGACAATTTTCACTGCAAAAAATGGTGAAATTTCCCCATGGTTTTTTGTTGGAAATTTTGGGGAAACGGACACTTTCCTAACAGTTTCCTAAGAGGGAAATGGAAATTTCCGTTTCCCTTCAATTTCCACGAGAAAACTGTCCATTTCCTCTAAATTTCCATGAAAAAACTATAGGGAAATTTAGGTATTTCTTGCTGTGTTTGCATTTCCACGGTTGTGGAGCTTATTTTCGCGATGGCCATTCTCTAAGTAATTGATGCTCATGATAAGATTTCATGGTCCCTTACTTTCCCAAATGACAGCCCGTTACCTTTTGCACAAAAATGCCAGTGGTACATCAGGAGGAATGAAGTATAAATGAAGAGCAAAATGATCTGTGATGAAGCAAAAAGGGCGTTTCCAACGTTTTCCGAGAGTCTGAAGGGCGTGGCCACGTAAAATCTTCCTGGGGGCTACGCCCCCAGACCCCCATATTCCTTCCGTATGGCCCTCCCCAAACTCCAAGGCTGGATCCGCCTCTGATCTTTGTTTCAGTTTTTCTTTACAATCAAAATCATAAAACACAAAATAAAAGTAACAACACCCATCCAGACCTTGTGAGTCAAGTATCGTGCATTATTACTTGTTTGTTTTGTGCAAACTTGTGTGAAAGAGGATAAAATCAAAACAGAGAGCATGAATGAAGCCCAGACTGCTAAGTTGTGCGCGTGGAAAATCTTCCGTGCGCAATTCCAGGAAGAACAATAGTTTATTGTTTAAAATAATGGCCAGGCACGCATCTCCCGCGCGTTCTTTGCAAAGTTATCAGTCTGGAATGAAGCGTGAAGTGCTTTTCGGATGTTTAGGTGGCCAATGAAATCCTTGGCGTTGGAAGAAAAACAAGAATATTCGGGTTGGAGACCCGAATAACAAGAATATTCCTGTATTTATCCGCTATATATAGGACATAGGACATCTTTTCCATACTTTTGAACCCTAAGCGTAGAGCATTTGGAGGATGTTGTATTTAACTCCCGAGTGTATTGTTAGGACTTCATCTAGTTCGTTGAAATGAATCTTACTAGGGGAGAGCTAGGCCTACTTGTCAATGTCATGGAAGGAATTCCTCCACCCACACATGACAATAAGGCTGCTTTTTTTATATTCAATCAAATTTTACAATACAAGGTACTTATTTAACGCTACTTACAAACTACTTTACTATAAAACAAGGACAAATACCACGGAGAGCAAATATCTATGGCAGGCCATTTCTTGAGGAAAGTTGCACGAGAGTGCCAAAATGCTCGAGTAATTTCGTTTACGCGAGCGATCGCTCAGGTAAAGATTCACAAGCACCGTTTATTCCTTGGAAAAGCAAGCTGCAATGAATCTTGATATTATTATTGTCAAATGAGAATGAATCGTTGTAACACTAAATGTTAGTCTTTTTAATCATATGGTAAGCACAGATAGGATACCGTCGTTTTTTCGTCTTGTCTCATCAAAACTGGTGAATTTTTACTTTCTATCTTCTGTTTCTGGAAGTGTATTTGTTCTTACTATTCATCAACTCTGAACATCGGGCAGGGAAATTTTGTTGTTTCTTCTTTAATTTAGACCACAATTTTATTCGCCATAATTCCGTTAAGATACGTTAAACAGTATGATGCTCTCATATCGAAGGACTTTAAATGGGAAGAAAGGTTTTCAATTCAATGATAAAAGTAATGGATCGATGCACGTTGATTGATGAAATGACGAATCTGATGTCTGGCAATCGTACTTTTACCATCGATGAGCCTTCTCCTACAATGTTGATTCACCATTTGCGGTTCCTATGAGGATGATTCCTTATGTTCTTGAAAGACTTAAACTTTACACCAAACAAACTCTTCGAAAGTTGGTTCCCTTCTTTTAGTATTGGCCCCGTTCACGATGTTGAAATTCTCTAAATTATATTTCCGTTGAACTTAGAACCAATGTTTGATTAAATCATCTCCCTACCGATCCCAGTAAGATACTTTCCAGCTTCAACTTTGAGCTTATAATGGAGTTATTCCAAGATCAGGTTTCTATCGCATGTTGATACTGTATTTCGTTTTCCCTAAAAAGATGTTTTCTTGAAGTATATGATCATTTCCGCCTGAGGTCAAATCCATTAATTCTGTCGCTCACGTAAAACGAAAAGGCCTGCTATGGCAGCTCTGCAGCCTTAACAGAGAAGAAAAAAATTTACATATAAAAGAAAAGACAAAATAAAAACTTAAAGTCTACCTCAAATTAGACGTCATAGATTTTTACAAGAAGCAATGAAATTTGCCTTGCCCTTTTGCATGTAACGTCCAATTTAAGATAGACTTTAACATTACAGATAATTACAAGAAACAACTGACAAACAAAGAAAATGTACGAAAAGAGACTAGGTAACGGCATAGTTAACGGTAACGGTGGGGTAACATGGTGGCTCTGTTGCAAAAAAACCGTATTTGAAAATATATTAATCAAATCGACCTGTGTTGTGGATATAATGCAGCGTTAACTCGATTATCTTTCTATTTAGCTCATTAGTGAGATCTTTGCCGCCAAAAAGTAAAAGTTGCGTTAAGTCTTTATTTGAAAGGCTGATACATCCAAATGGTCATCCTAGGGAAAGGACGTTAGTTAGAAGATCTCGCCAATGCATCATGAAAGAAGGGCAGAGAAAGAAAAAGTGCTCCACATCCTCAATACCATGATTTGTAGGACACATAGGATTTATGGTGTCTCTAAAATTATGACTGAATTTGTGAAAGTTTAACTTGCTGAGACCAACTCCCAACTGAGTAAGGTAAGACAGACCTAATGGGTCATGGATGCCAAAAAACTGATTTTGCAGGGGTTCGAATAATGGATAGCAGCTTTGTTTTAAAGATTGAGAGCGACAGTGCAAATCTAATTTCAGGGTCAAGCTGATTCCATTCACTTAAGCAGTTACAGTAGGATAGAAACTGGACTCGAATTTTTCTGTTCTTGCTCTTATTCGCCCAATCACATCCTGATTGCAAAAGCAGTGCTGCAACTGATGGAGAGGTGGTATTGGAGCTCTGGTATATTCCGGTGTTAAATCATTTATAATCTTGTAGAACCAAATAAGATGCCTGCTCCACCTTCGTAAATTTAATGATCCCCACCAAAGTTTGGCGTACAACTTTTCTCGCAATGATCCCCACCTTGTTCTCATTACAGCTAGAGCAGCAGAATACTGAACAGACTCCAATTTTTCCATTAAACTTGACAAAGTGATATTCTGACTGAAATCACACATTTTTCCACGAATATGGTAAATCACATCCCCTTAATCTAGGTAGGGCCATACAGAAAGCTTATACAGTTCATTTAGGGTATGTCTGGGTAGATAACTACCGGGTGAGCCAGAAAAAATTCCCACTTTTGAAAATTCATAACACCAAGACTGCTATACGGATTTGAATCATTCAAATTCTAGTTAAAAGCCGAAAGATCAAAGTATTTTTGTGATCTTTCTCGCTGTCCTACCAGCACTAGAAATATTGGCAAATTCAGCTTTATAGAAATATCATGGTTGCAAAATCACGGAAAAAGAGCCTAAAACATTGATCAAATCGTAAGGATTCTATTCAAATCAAACAATAGGCCATGAGGGTTTCACCTCCCTCAAGAGTTACAAGACATCGATTTTCAAACACATACGAAAGATTTTCAGTGCCAAGGAAATTAATGCCTAGAGGATATCTCTCACCAATGAGAAGTTACATTTCCTTCATTATTCTGTGCATGAGGTCATTTATGCATTGATCGATGTTTTGGGCCATTTTTCAGTAATCAATAAACCATGAAATTTTTGTAAAGTTGAATTTACCTATATTTTTAGTGCTGGCAGGACAGCAAGAAAAATGACAAAATTACTTTGATCTTTCGGCTTTTAACTAGAATTTGAATGATTCAAATCCATGAAATAGCCTTGGTGTTATGAATTTTCAAAAGTGGGAACTTTTTTCTGGCTCACCCGGTAGAGAGATATTTCAGCATACCTATACCCTTTCTTGTTTCAGAGATGACTGCTTTAACATGTGCCGAGAAGGTCAGTTTTGAATCAAGAATTATTCCAAGATGTTTATGTTCATCTACCTTCTTCACGGGTGTGTTATCAAATAGGATCACTGGGTGATCAATATCACTTTTTCGCCTAGTAAATCTTATTTCAACAGCTTGTTTCAATGGATCAGGATTAAAGGACATTCTCCAATCATAAGCCCACTGTTTTATCCGTTTGGTTCATGTCACTCCAGCCGTATTTGGGGTCTTCAACTACAGTGAACAGTGATGTATCATCAGCAAACAGCTTAACATTGCACTTCAGGCCTGCACTGAGATCGTTTATGTGCACAAGGAAAAACAAGGGTCCAAGGACCTTATAGGCCCAATGACTTGCTGCTTAGGCCCAAAAGGCTATTTCTTTTCATATACTCACAACATGGGCTTGTTTTAGGATCTTTGCATCGTAGCAATCCCACAGCAACATAAGAATAAAGACTGTAATCAGCAGACACCAAGAAGCCATCTTGAAGGCTAATTTGTTTCTTTATCTCGTACTTTACGTGGGGGGATCCTAATTGCTCAAAAATTCAAAGTCCACCATCTTGCAAACAAAATAGCCTCGTTCTGACATAAACTTATTACATTTCATCTTCAATCATCATCAATCAAAATCAATCAATCCTGTATGTGCGCCGGTTTAGGATGGCTTTTCGCACGAAAATTGTGGGCATGGCATGACCTTTTTAAGAAAAATCCTGGGATTGGGGTGTAATTTTAGCGAGAAATTCTGGGAATGCTAACGTTTGGGATAATTAACGATTTTCCTATTGTTTCGTAGTGCAAACACTGGTGGGAAACCACATCTACACTCTGGGATTGGGTCTCCAAATTCCGCCCAAATTCGGGAATTGGGTAAGAACAGAAATTATTGGAGTGCACACCCCGTATGACCGAAACGTGAGGTGCCCCCCCCCCCGGGACTTTGAAACAAAGACAACCTCATCCAGCTTTTACATGGCACTCGCCAAGATCCTTCGAACGATATATGTCATTTGCATTGATTATTTTCGCAATAAAATGGTGGTAATACGGCAAAGACAATTTTGGACTACATCATCATGCTTGGGAAAATTTCCTGTAAGGCAGAGTAATATTCTGATGTGGTGCAATAACTTCGCCTAAGATTCTGTTCTTTCGACAAGTTTTGAATAAGGTCTGAACGCTGCAAGCTCGAATGCTTGCCATTTCTATTTCCTTTATAAACCTGCTAAAGCAGCAAGTGGAACATTGTACATTCGAATGTTGCCCTTGCAATACCGGGTGACCAAAAAAAACTTCACGAGCTAGATCATAGCTGGCTCCTTGAAATCAAAAGCTATTGCCTTCTATCACAGTTTAAATGAAAGGCATGGGTATCTTCCGAGATGTTGCATGGTAATTTTAAGCAATGATTACCATCCGAAAAACCAGATTGAAAGAAAATTTCGAACTCCGGATTCCTCATTTTGAGTGAAATAATCTCCAATATTTTGTGAAAGCTTTACACAGTGATGGATTAGACGTCGTCTGGGAAAATTTTCTGTTTGCAAAATGAATTACCTCTGTTACTCATTCAAATTTCATGCTCCAAAGCAAATTCGGAACTCAGTTTTTTCAACTTTCCAAAACTTTGACTTGAAAGTGAAAGAATGGTCAGAGAAATGAGTGAATTTCGATGTTTTTGAAACTGTACTTTCGGACAATAAGCATATCTTAAATTGACCAAGCAACATCTCAAAAGATAGCGGAGCCTTTCAGCTACATGCTGATACCTTGTTTGTCTTCATGTATGTATGTATAATTTTGCCATACAAATAAATAAAATTACAATTTATGATAAAAAGGAAAAAAAACACCAAAGTGAAATCTATTTACAATAATACTAAATTTACAGGCAAAAGAAAAAAAGCTAAATGATTAATTTAAAAAATACCCTAGGCTAAAAATGGCAGGGATAGCATTAAAAAGGTCAATGCAACCTCGTTTCCATAATGGTCCCTCCTGAGGTATAACCAAAGAAATGTGATCTGAAAAAAGGCTTTCGTCTGCAAAAAATGAGAAATTCAAAAAACGGTCCTTAGTAAAAGACATATATGTCACCTTCCTCTCTTTGTAAACTTAGGAAAAAACTTTCTTTGATCTTATGTTTGAATGTATTAATGTTGTTAGATGACTTCAACTCGCACGGAAGGCTATTCCATATTTTGGGTCCTAGATAAGATAGGGATTTTTGTCCAGCATTACTTTTCCGGAAAGGAAATTCCAATTTGAATTTGGATCTTCGCGTTGCTCGGCCTTGGTTAACTGGATGGAATATCTCACCACTGTATGCCGGAGCAATTCCTTTGAAAAATTTCATTATGTTGACACAGACACATTGATCAATTCTGTTCTTTGTGGGGAGCCAATTTATAGCCTTAAATTCTGTGATCCCAATATGTGCTGTGTTTTTCAAATGCAGGAAGAAACGAATGCATTTGTTTTGTGCTGTTTGGATATTTTTGGACAGCCTCTTATTCAACCCTGGATACCATGCAGTGCATGCATAATCAAAATGTGGCTGAATAAGAGCATTTAAAAGCAACCTGCGAAGGGATCTATCAAGGTAGTTTTGCTTCCTGTACAGAAATTTTAGCTTGCCATTTATTTTTCCAAGCATCTTAGTTACCATTGACTCCCCAGAGAGATTTTCATCCAGAAGACATCCTAGATATTTGACCTTTGAATGTTGCTTAATCTTTATATCACCCCTCCTGATGTCCAACTTTTCCAGGTTCTTGCATTTTTTGTGACTAAAGAGAATGGATTTAGTTTTGTCTTCTCCAAAATGAATGCTTAATTTGTTTTCTACAAACCAATCACAGAGAGCATTGAAATTTCTATTCAAGATGCTCTCTATTTGCTCAATGCTGCTGTCTCTAATGATTAGGCAAGAATCATCTGCATATAGAAGCAGGTCACAGTCAACTGCTCGTGCCATGTCATTCACGTAAAGAAGGAATATGAGTGGACCAAGAATTGAACCCTGAGGAACCCCACATGACAGATTACCATAACATTTTTTTCATAACAATGTTATGGAAAAATGATTTTCATAACATTTGCTTTCAAGAAAATACGTGCGATCTATCTCGTGAAGTTTTTTTCGGGTCACCCGGTACTTCTCAAAGTTTCATCATCCTATTACATATAGTCCTTTCAAAATTAAAACATCAAATAATTGTAGGAATCAAATTCAACACCAGTGAAACGAAAATAGTCATGCCAACTTTTGCGTATGGAGTAGCTGTAGCCTTGTGACAGAAACTTGGAGCAACTTGAAATTCTTTTGAAAAGCAAGGGAAACATGTATTCTTGCATACTTGGTTTGAATTTTACAATTGATTTCGGAGGGAAGAAATTTGATAAAAAAGTACCGTTACGTAATAGACGATTACGCTAAAGATGGCGGCGAGGGACTTTTTCACAAGATGCATTGCGTTCGAATTAGGAATCGTTAACGAATCTTTAGGGATTCGATAATATACCGAAATACATCTTGGTAAAAAGTTCCTCGCCGCCATCTTTGTCACAATGGGTCAGAAAAAGGTAGACAGATTTTACCATGCTTAACCATGGGCTACAAACACGTTGCATTATTGCCCATGGCTTAACATTACCTTTGAGGACACATTTAGAGGATCAGGATGAAGTGAAATGGATCATTGAAGTCTGAGCCCTGAAAACAAGGAGTAGTATGTAAACTGTGATCAAAACTTGCCATGCTTCTACTGCTGATTTAAACAAAGGTCGAATTTAGGCTTTAAACAATGGTCTAACAATGATAATTGGGCACCCTCGTAGAACTAACAAAGTTGAGATACATGAAACATTGAGACTGAATGGCTCAGATATAAAACGAGTGAAAAAAACCAAATCACTTGGAGTCATTGTAGACGAAGGGCTTAATTGGGAAGAACAATTCAAAACTGTCAAAGGGAAAGTTCATGGAGGTCTTACATCTTTAAAGAAGCTGAAAAACATCCTCCCACAATCTCAGTTAAGCAATGTATATCGTGCTCTTGTAGAAAGTCACATGCGATATGCAGATGTTATTTGGGGTAGCCTCTCAAATTCAAAAAAGGAATCCCTTCAGCGTCTTCAGGACAGAGCCATTTCCGTAATCGAAACGTCCAGGATCAAAGACGAATGGTCACAAAATTTCCTTCGCACTGAGCAACTTGTCATGTTTGATCGTGCCGTTATGGCCTATTAGATCATGAACAGACTCTGCCCAGAAAATCTCAGGAACAAATTCCAACAAAGATCCCAGTACTCCAGCTACAACACGCGATTCTGCAGAGATCTTCAGATTCCGAGGTATAATCTGGAGTATGCCAAAAAAGGATTTTCCTATTCAGCTCTTAAGGTCTGGAATGAAATCCCAATAAGAATTAGGGAACTTCCTACCTTGTGCCAATTCAAAAACCAACTAAAAACATATTTGATGAGCTGAAAGCCAGTTAAAACACGACTCCCTGGAAGATCAGCGATGCGATTAGCCCTCAGTATTTTTATTTTTGTATGATGTAATATAATTAATAAAATTTTATTTTTGTAAGCTGAAGGGATTTCGTGTATAAATAATTTAAAATGAAAAAAAAATGAAAAATGAAATGAAGGCTCAGCTTTAAAATCCATATATCCACTTTCTGCTGAATGATCTTGAGTATGTTTGCAGACGTCGCAAGCGTAAAGTGAACGTGCGAGTTAACCAGCTTTAACTGAACCAGGTTATCGAATGTTGCGTCCAAATTGGTCAGTTCAACAAATCGAATTCAGTTGATTGCATGAATGAGCTTGGTTTAGATAAAGTTGATTTAACTGCGTCAGTGTGAAAAGTGAAGAACTTTCTTTCCTAGTGGCGAGTTCTTGCAATATAACTAAGCTATTGAAAAGAAAATTAACACAAAGAAACAACTTTTTGTCAGCTCTTGCAATTCGCAATTCCTATCTCATCATAGATTACAATATTAGGGCATAACAAATAGCACCCTTTAATTGGGCCTAAAAAATTGCGCCCATATTGTTATCAACAAGAGCTAAGTTATCAAATTCATCGAATAATACAACTAATGCAGCAAGTTCAATGATACGCTGATTTTCTGAGATCAAAGCAATCACTTTACATCGAAGGAATAATGTGCACGCATACTATCTTCTAAACGCTCAATTTTCGGAATTTTCTTGAAACATTGATGGGCACACAGCTCTGCTTCCTTTGGGAAAGCTCGATTTTACTCCTGAACGGGAAATGAAACTATAAACTGCTTTGGCAATGGTGAAACTACGTAAAACCACAAACTCAAATCAATACTGACTGCGTTTATGGAGTCTGTTTGCCTCCTCTTTGAATGAGTTTTTGCGAAATCGGCATCTTCCATATTCTATTCCGTCCATTTCTTGAACTTTGCATGATCGAAAGAGCCAGCAACTGCTGCAATCTAAGGCAATTCAGTTAATCCGAGCAAGATCCCCTTATCGATGGACGCATCACGCAGCCCTCGCTGTAATGGGTCCGCGTGGTAACAATGGTTGTAATGAACATCAAATTTTCATTCAATTGCATTACTTGAGAGGCGTTTCGGACACCATACTTTAAGTCTAGTGTCAGCATTTTTGCAACCTAAAGTTTTCTTACTTGCAGAATTGGATTGATTGCTACAGGAATTCACTTCGAGCGTAGCACAAAAAGAGACATTATCTCAAATCCTAAAGTAGTGACAGAAAGACGCTGGGATTTCCACGAAAATCTTAGTTACTAAATGTCTACACTATGGTAGTTTTAAAGACAAAGGACGGAGATATAAGGCAACTTAAATCAAGGGGCCTGGGCAATCTAAATATAGTCTATCATATTCCATTTCAGTTGACGATCTCGAGAAGTTATCAATACAATTGGACAAATGATGGCAGGTGCCCATCTTCTACTCTATTTTTAAACAAGACGCTATATATCCGTCATTTGTCTTTAAGCAGAAACTCGTACAGAAACGAGGTCTACAGTATGGCAGTAAGCAGGAATTTCTTGCTTCCTTGTTCACGATTTAGCAAGTTGATAAGGTCACAACCAAGAATTTGCTGAAACGTAAAATTGCTTTACATTTGAAAGTGAACAAGATATCAAAAATGCCAACGGTAGGATGACAGTAAAGTAGTCGATGTTGTTTTGGTCGAAGAATGCAGTCGAAAGATTATAGTTACAAACATCTACAACACTACGTTTTTGCCTGCACCCCACGCCTGCAGTACCAATGATTGCAATTAAAATGTAGTCAAGCTTGAATTGCTACAGACGCAGAAATTCGAGGATTGTATGCATATTCATCCTTCCTAGCCAGTCTGATTACAGCTTCCGACTGGAAACAAGAAATAATTGTTTATATGAATCAATCGCGGCCCAAGAAGTGCTGACTCGATGATAGCAACTGCTGTCCTTATCTTCCGTAAAAATTCTGGAAACCTTCGGGGCCATTCCCCCACGCCAACTTGGCCTTTCAATTTGAGGTTTTTTGCCAGGCCAGGAAGTTTCATGGAGCAGAACTCCATTGTGAAATGATCGATTTGGGTGGGCATGATAGAATTCTTGATCAGAAGCCATCTGGAGTCATCAATCGGTCAGTCTGTTTGTGCACTAGCTTTTGTGATGAATAAATAATCTTTGGTATTTCGATTCACTTATGATCATGGCTGATGGTATACTTGTTGGCTTTTGTGAATTACAGGTGTATGGCACCGAGGGCCGTTTCATCATAGACATGGTTTCACTCCTTCGAAACAGCGTTCGAAATTTTTTTAGAACAAAGTACTTTTTACAGATTTTTGATAGATTTCTCTTGAAAGCAAAAGGACTTTAGAGTGAAAAGCCCCTCGAATGGCACGCTCAATAACGTCAGCATAAAACAGCTCCGGATCAGCAGGCACAGGAATGGTGCAATCAAAAGTTCTCCTGCATTATGACCCTCGCTGTGTGGCAGTTGAGTACATGAGTATGAGTCCCTAAAATGCATTGCTCAGTACAACTAAATTAGCCCAATAACCAGAGCCTGTAACTAAACGGCATTTCACGAAATATGCTGTAGATTCTTCGCAAGAATCTAAAATGGACAGTTGAAAAGTTCGACAAACTGAGTCCATTTGGGGCATTCCCCCTGTCGAACTTTGGCCGCTGACCAAAGTTCGACAGGGGGAATGCCCCAAAAGTTTCTAAAATTTTTACTGAAAATAAAAATAGCAGTTGCCGTCAACGGGTCAATTTTTCTTACAAGGGTCTCGATTTATTCATATAAACAACTATTTCGTACTTCAAATACATACTTCGAGAAAATGTATGTCGTTTCGCTATTTCGCTATTTCGTTACGTGATTTCGTGGTTTCGTGGTTTACAAACTGCCAAAGCTTCCTATTTCCCATGCTTAAATCGAATTATAATAATCAACACAAAAAGATTAATGTACACACTAGAAATTAAATATATATAAAATCAATGCAAAATGTCTGTTAATCCCAAATTGACATAGTGATGAAAAAAGGAGATAATCTCACATGAAACAAGACTACCTTCCCTAAATGGCACTGTACCAGATATTCCAATTCGTACCAGATAGAATCTAAGAATACAGTGCCAAGAGACTGGAGTATTGAAAAAAAAACACAAAATGAAGACGAAGTGAAAATGATGTCACCAAGAAATGCTCCTTAGTCTTGAAGTGGGCATTGATTTGCAGAAACACCTGCAAAGGAAAGGGAACTATAAAATACCCGCAACATGCTTCAAGACATCGCAACTGAAACGTCGCAGTATATATAGAATCAATCGTCTCAACGGAGGAGTCAAACTGTACCCAGCGTAAAGGAGGTCCTTCACTTACAGATGTTGAGGTAGGCGACCGGCCTTTCACCTTGTGTGCATGGTCTGTTGCTAGGGAGCATATGCAATAGGAAAACGCGGGCCGCTGACCAAAACTACTACGGTGGGGGTAAAGATCATTAAAGGCATTGAGTCCGTATAAATAGCGCTCTCATGACCAATATCATTTACTTTTCAATCATGAAACAAAAGTTGTCGTTTAATCCCTATTTAAATTAAACCAAAGAAATTACTTAGGATAATGCAAGGACTAAGAGGTCTTTAATCTCCACTGCTAATGACTTTAGCTCTGTTGTTCAATGACAAAGGGCCGTCAGTGATTGTCAGCAAAACTTTAGGGCAGCGTTAACGCTCAACTATTAACATGGACTCAGTTCCTTATTATTATTATTATTATTATCAATTTGTTTTACGTTGGCAACTTACATAGCTATATATAATTAAAAAAGCTAATTCAAGCCAACAAATTAATACAATGCTACATGAATATATACAAGAAAAATAAGTCGATAAAATTACAAAATTCACAAAGTTCATATCAATTTACAAAGTTCATATTAAAAATGGTGTAAAACTATAAAAACTATAAAAAGCCGAGCCGAGGAATATACTGCCTGCAAAGTCTGCAGTCGCAGCCTTCATTGTTCCAATATTTGATTTTATTCTTGAATTGTTGCACAGAAGAAGAATCCTTAATTTCCTGTGGAAGAGAGTGCCAAATACGCTGCCCTCTGTATCGGACTGATTCCGTACCATAATTAACTGTATGTACCATAGGAAGTAAAAATGTATTGGCATTTCACAAATTATATGTGACACTTCTTTTCAGGAAAATTTCATCCATAAAACTGGGGTTTAAATTATTTGTAGTTTTGAACATTTCAGTCATTAGCAATTGCACATTTTTCTGGTGTATTGTTACAGATCTATCTTTTTCTAATAATGATACAAAGCTGGAAGTATAGTCTTTATAAGCTATTCGTAAGGCTCTTTCATGCAGTCTGTTAATCTTGTTATTCATTTTTCTGCTATGGAACATCCATACCAAAGGACAGTACTGAAACTGGCTAGTTACGAATGCTCTCATCAAAAGTCTTAATTTATCAGTTCCAAGATATGTGGACATGCGTGACAAGGCAAATAGTTTGTTGGCAGCCTTTTTACAAACATTGCTTACATGCTTTTCAAAGTTGAGATTTGAATCAATCAACACCCCTAAAAGTTTCTCTTCTTGTGAATTATCAACGGTACAGTTGCCAATATTTATGACGACATCTTGATTTGTTCTTTCACCAAAAATCATAAAGTGGCATTTGTCTTCGATAAGTTTCATGTAATTATTTCCAAACCATTCAATTATAATTTTGGAGTCATTTTCTAACATGGAGATTACATTTTCGAGACGCATATCGCACGTATAAATGGTTGTATCATCGGCATAGTTACATATATCTGTCTCTTGAATCGATAACAGAAGGTCATTGATGTAGATATTGAAAAAGAGAGGTC
Organism: Aurelia sp. 3 sensu Dawson et al. (2005); assembly: GCA_964020215.1. Classification (NCBI taxonomy): domain Eukaryota; kingdom Metazoa; phylum Cnidaria; class Scyphozoa; order Semaeostomeae; family Ulmaridae; genus Aurelia; species Aurelia sp. 3 sensu Dawson et al. (2005). The sequence continues at coordinate 11,752,768 of OZ026577.1, forward strand.
CAAGGACGGATCCTTGCGGAACACCAAGCTGAACATGCTTATAGTTACTGAAAGAACCATTGATTTTTACTCTTTTTTGCCGATTTTCCAGATAGCTGTAGACAAGCAATAAAGCTTCACGGCTAAATCCGTACGCATGTAACTTAGCAATCAGCAAGTCATGTCGAATACAGTCAAAGGCCTTTGAAAGGTCCATGAATATAGCTCCAACTTTTCCACCCTTGTCGAGGCATGTTCTCCATTTTTCAATTGCCCGTATCAATGCATGTTGTGCATTGTAGCCCTTACGAAATCCGCAAAGCAGAGATGATAAATACTGAGACATATATGCTGATATTTGAGTACCCATGAGCCTTTCAAATACCTTTGACACTGTTGGGAGCACACTGATAGGTCTGTAATTAATCTTGAAGGTTTTGACCTCCTTTTTAAAAAGAGAAGATACATCGGCTAATTTCAATTCATCAGGAAAGGAAGAATGTTCTATTGAGTTATTAAATATGATTTGCAAGGGTGCAGAAACTATTTCTGATTCGGATTTTAACAACTTTGGAGGGATACTCTTGAAAGTGGTTGCTTTAGAGGGGTTTAGCTCACTAATCCCATTTTTGATATTTTCAATGGAAACCTTTTCAAATGAGAAACAACAATTGTTTTCATTGAATGAACGAATTTTTTGAATACTTGGGTGCCTCGAAAATTTTAACACTATTTGATCGATGGGGTCACTGATATCTTCAGAAGCAAGAATAATATTTTCATTTTCGATAATTCCAAGAGAATCAGTGATTGTGACAAAAAATTATTAAACGTTTCAGCTACATCAGACTCATTCGACACAATTTTCCCTTCTTCGACCAACGTTATTCGGGATTTTGATGAGCTCTTATCCGCTCTTATCCTTCAGAGTCCTTTAAGAGAGCTCATAACTAAAAACTATCAAATCCATTCGACTAGTCCCAACTCCGAGCTCTTATCCTTCAAAGTCCTTTAAGAGAGCTCATAACTGAAAACTATCAAATCCATTCGACTAGTCCCAACTCCGATTTGAAGGTGTCACGAGGCTGTAATGTCAGGTAATCCTCTCATTTTGTACCAAGGATGGTCAGGCGGACAGGGTTCGATAGTAGTGCGAGCCCCATCACTTGAGCATCACAACACAACAAGAGACTCGATTTGGTCTTCTCTATCTGGCCTATTAGCAACTGTTTTTGAAACTGCACGTCATGTGCTACCTTCATCATTAAGCTGCAAATCTAGTTTCGTGAATCTAACTTCTTGCATGTGGCCGAACTTAATTTTGCTGCAAAATTTTGTAATTATGCTCGAGATAGCTTCACATGAATAGAGGCGTTCAATGGAAATCAGGAATCAACAACAATTACCCTTAGCGTATTTACTCATTAGTGGGTAGTAGCTAAGTAGCATACAGATACAGATAGATACAGATACAGATAAACAAGGGCAGATTTTGTAATACAATATCATCAGCCGCTTTGGTTCACAGCTCAATTAAGAGCATTAGCGAATGCAGACTAAAGAAATTCTCTACGCAGAAATTCAAAAGAAACGAAGCTGCAAAGTTGCCTTGAAACCAGTAAGGCAAACCCTCGTTTGGTGCGGGTGAAGGGAGGTTTTTAAGAGAAGGTATGTGCATATAACGAAAGAAGATGGGTAAATCTAAAATTCTGTCTTGCGGATTTTGTTTATTTGATTCAGGAGCTTAGGAATGACTGCGTATATCTGAGCAATAAATATGCAAAAATTGTAATGCCCTCTGCTCGGTTTCTGAATCAAATAAACAAAATCCGCGAGACAGAACTATAGATTTACCCTTCTTCTTTCGTTATAAGCGCATACCTTCTCTTAAAAACCTCCCTCTGCCCGCACCAAACGAGAGTTTGCCGTACTGGTTTCAGGGCAACTTTGCAGCTTCGTTTCTTTTGAATTTCTGCTTGAGAGAATTTCTTTTGTCTGCATTCGCTAATCTCTTTGAATTGAGGTGTGAACCAAAGCGACTGATGCTATTGTATTACAAAATCTGCCCTTGTCATACAGATACAGATACAGATACAGATACAGATACAGATACAGATACAGATACAGATACAGATACAGATACAGATACAGATACAGATACAGATACAGATACTACTTATGAGTGCCTACAGACAAATGCGATGTAAGGCCAATAATTTGAACTCTAAAATGAAAAGAAACTATTTTTCAAATAAGATTCAATCCTGTGCTGGGGACACTAAGGAAACTTGGAAGACAATAAACCAGTTGGTTAATAAAAGGTCCAAAACAACTGAGATCTTGTCTCTGAAAGATGGCGAACACACAATTTCTAAACCCCAAGATATAGCGGAAACCATGAATAAATTTTTCTGCAACGTTGGTAAGGACCTCAGCGAAAATATACCTAACAAAGAAAACCCTCTTTTAAATGGTGATTATGGTGAAAGAGAGACTGATTCCACCTTTTCTTTTAAACCTATTACTACTGATGAGGTTAAAAAAGCATGTTCTAAGATTAAAAATTCAAATGGATCTGGTACTGATCGCATTTCTAGTCACTTTATAAAAGTAGGTATTGAGATTTTGGCTCCTTCGCTTGCCCAACTCTTCACAATGTCTCTGTCCGTCGGCTGCTTCCCTGACAACTGGAAGACTGCTTGCGTAGCGCCGATTTTTAAGCAAGGCTCAAAAGATGATAGGTCGAATTATAGGCCTATATCGGTGCTACCTGTTGTCTCTCGTTTATTTGAAAAGCTTGTCTATAACCAGCTGTACGACTACCTTGACAAAAACAAGATGATTTTTACTGATCAGTCTGGTTTTCGAGCCCTTCATTCGGTCCTGACGTCTCTGTTGAAGTGTACGAATGACTGGTACCTAAACATTGATAAAGGTAAATACACGGCTGTTGTTTACATAGACCTCAAGAAAGCTTTTGACACAGTCGATCATGATATTCTATTGAGGAAGCTCAACTTCTGTGGCCTAAAAGGAAAAGAACTAAGCTGGTTTCGTTCGTATCTCACCGATAGACGACAATGCTGCAAGGTAAACGGTCGAATTTCCGCTACAGACAGTATAACCTGTGGGGTACCACAAGGATCTTGCCTTGGTCCCCTTCTCTTTCTTGTCTATATCAATGATCTTCCTAGTTGTTTGAAAAATTCCCTTGTATCCATGTATGCAGATGACACAAGCATTTACTATGCCTCTGAATCTGTTTCAGAAATTAATCAGGCAGTTAATGCTGACTTAGAAGCTTTGAAGGGCTGGCTTGAAGGAAACAAGTTGTCTCTGAACGTAGCTAAGACAGATGCAATGATCATAGGAAGCAATGGAAAGCTTAGAAAAATCGACTCTGTCGATTCCACTAAACCGCAATTTAAGATTGGTTCCGAGGATATCAAGTTGGTAAAGGAGGTCAAATACCTTGGTGTCCAGGTTGACCATCAACTAAAATGGACATCTCAATTGGCCTTAACAACTAATAAGATCTCTAGAGGTATTGGTATGCTTCGTTATGCCAAGCAGTACCTTCCATTATCAACCGTCAAGACTATGTATAAGAGTTTAGTGGAGCCGTACTTTAGATATTGCTGTCCTGTCTGGGGAAATGCTGGGGTGACTGTCATTGAAAAATTGCAGAAACTCCAAAATCGTGCTGCAAAACTCGTTACCAACAGTCCATTTGATGCGACCGCTTTACCAGTTATTCGTGCGCTTCAATGGCCCACTGTTAGGGAACTTATTGATTTTGAATCTCAGAAAATAGTTTTCAGATCCCTTAAAGGAGACGCGCCTTCCTACATGAAAGACATGTTCACGAGAGTCAACAATTCCACTGCTCGTTCTCTTAGGAATGCTGAAGTCGACCTCAGGTTGCCATTGTTAAAATCAGCAGGGGGGCAGAAATGCTTCTCGTACCGAGGCGCTAAGCTTTGGAACAGTCTTGGTACCGACGCTAAGAACTCTTCAACCCTGAGAGCCTTCAAGAGAGAGGTGGAAAAATGAACACTTAAACCTTTTCGTTTTTTTTGTTGATTTTTGAACAATTGTAATTTTAATTTAGTTCGAAATACTGGTTTTTATTGTAAATTATTAATTATTGTAAGTTTTTAGCATGGCCCCCTGTAAATCAGTTATTCTAACTGAGGGGCTACCATGGGTAAAAAATATAAAATCAAAATCAATCAAAAAAAAATATAAAATCAAATCAAATCAAATCAAATACAGATACAGGTACAGATACAGGTACAGATACAGATACGATCCCAGCGCTTGGTGCTGAAAATCGCAGCGTAATCTTCACCTTAAGGAGTCAGCCCCCTTTGCCTAAATGCGCCTTCCACTTAACGTAGGAAAATCTTCTACCATTTTTTCCATAGTTCAAAACATACTACTAGGTACTCTTGAGAAATGATTGCACCGAACACAGGTCTACAAATATGTATCTCCATGCGATCTTGAGGGAAGTCGTGAAAATCTTCCCCAATAAAAAAATTTATTTTCTAAGATATTCACAGAAACATCTTTTGCAGAATTATACCTTTACTCTTCAAAAGCATGAGCGATCTCTGGCCTGCTTAGAAGACTCTTCAAGCGATTTATCTCTATTGAATGCCTTTCCATACTCTTCACTGATATCTGATTAACTGCTGTGGTGATATCTTTCTTGAGTATTCCACTGAAATTAAAAGTAACTATCATGAACAAGGACAGATTTTGTAAGACATTACATAAGTTACTTGTGTTGACAACTAAATTCAAAGAGATTTGTGATTGCAGACAAAGAAAATTCTCTCAACTAGGAATTCAAAACAAACAAAGCCGCAAAGTTTCTCTGAAACCCAGGAAGCTAGCTCGCTTGTTGTGTGGTGCTATAAAACCAGCGCGTGTAATTATGTGGTAAGAATGAGCATTATGTGGTGGGGGAGATTTTGTATAGGAAGCGAGGTAGGTATCTAGGTAGGTAGGTAGGTAGCTATCTACGGACGCTTTTCGTGCCAAAAGTGTAACAATAGGTAGGCAAACCTGAAATAGTTTGACCATTGAAGTCGTCATCAGAGCCTCAATTGGGCTAGATAATTTCGAACTTTTACCTGGCAATTTAACAGCGACATTTATGGTGAAAATCAGCTGTTAACAAAGTAAAGTGAGTGCAGCTCAGAACAGCAAGATGAAAAAGACAATCGTCTTCCAACCTGTACTCACTACAATTTACCAGGAATTTGAATGATTCTTTTCACTTGAAATAATATGCAAGTGGAATTGTTTTCCCTCCGGATTCATTAAGCGGTTTTACAAAGCAAGCGTTTGACAATTCGACCACTCCTCCCAGCCCTTACTCTTGAAAAGAGCGGAAATTTATCTGCGGGTTGGAGACTGCTTAGGCCGCAGGATCGAAGAGGCTTAGGCCGCTCGTTGAAGCATGTCGCAGTAAAGAATTCTCTGGAAATTTTATGTTTACTAAAACTGATATTTTGGGGTAGAAGTTTAGTTCCCCATGTAACGATGTACAACGATGTACAACGTTACATGGATGTACAAGGATACAACGATGTACAACGTCACAGCGTTACAACGTAGCTACAACGTTATATGCAACGATGTACAACGATGAGTAACTAGCTGAAACAGAAAAAAGTAACTCTTGTTTTGTCTGACATCCTAATAGTGAACATGATCACTGGAAGTAACGAGTTCACTTTGTGTCGAAGAATTCAATCTGCATACTCCAAAACACCCACTTCCAGTTCTCAGATTCACGGCTTTCACTTTTCAGACTTCTCCCTCGATTATCAAAGAAATATAAGATACAACAGCAACAAACAAGCAGTGTCCTCTTTGACAACACCACTCTATGGACAACACAGAAATTCATTTGCCCGCAATATTTTACATGCACCGGCATTCTTCGCACATCCCCATAGGGTCCCTATTTTGTTCTTTTTTAGCTAAGGATGGCACAAGTTTAGTGCCGAAACGTACTTAAAATTTTCCTGGTTAGGTGATAATATTTCTACTTTATACATGGACTTGTCTACTTATTAACAGGATTGCTTACATATTACTGGATTGTCATACTAATATTCAATTAGGCGACTTACATATGAATATTTGATACAAATAAAATTCTTTTTTGTATCATTTCATCCTGACAAGGTCATAATGGACCTGTTCGTCGTTACAGTGACAATCAGTTTATTACCTGGCTGCGTTGCCCGAAGCATGTTTAAATAACAACTATTAGCACAACCAGGAGAGTGGCTGAGGCCCTCCAACGACTTCCCCCTTCTTCCGTTGGGCTCGTATCTGAACGGTTTACCAGGATGATTAGATTGATATGAAACACAATATAGTAAGTAAGACTTACCAAATCTGTTCGGTCTCTTTTGACCTTGGTCGATCATTTACACTAATATGAAGATACTCAAGCAAAGTTGATGAAATATTGAGACCAAACTGAAACAAAACAACACTCTTATCAACAAACTACAATGAAAAATCCCGTCTATAGAGTTAGCTGAAGAATGTAAGTACGGTGGCCCATAGGTGCCACTGCCGTGTTCCGTGTTCCATGTTCCGACTTTAGTGACGAGTTTACTGACGAGTTCCTTGTTTAGTGACGCCTTCCTTGTTCCGTGTTCCTTGTTCATTTCAGGGGGTAGCATTGCTCTTTTTCTCTGCCAGTCCAGCGGTAATACACCGTGCATTCCAATAAAATTTGCTATACTTTTACCCCCTGGAAAATATCAACTTCTGCCGTGTTCATAATTTTGTGACGAGTTCCTTGTTCCGACTTTTTTGACGTGTTCCGTGTTCCATGTTTATTGGCAAGTTTTAAAATTTGATAAGCAAATTGTGGACTGACGAACGACAAGCAGCAATCAATTTCTGACGAGTTCCTCACAGGGGGTAAATTAGGGTATGATGGAGTTGTGTTGGAGAAATGGGAAACAAATGCTCCAAAATCAGAGTGAACTTGGCTGAAAAAAGTAAAGACGACGATGCACCCACAATGTGATGCAGGGTGACTTTGCTATTTTGTTTCGTGTTTGTTGTAGTTTATTTGAAAAGGAAGTGCCTCCTTTTAAAATTTTGCCACGTATTTTTAGAACGTGACTGAAACTATCTGCGATTTGCGGCCAAAAAATACTGTAAAAGCTCTTATAAGCCCTAAGACCCCGTGGGCTTATTTGATTTCGTAGCAGAGGGAGGGAGCTTAGAAGAGGGGGGGCCTATCGGCGAGGCCAATGTCAATGACATGGGGTCCATTCCTATACCTACATCAGATCTCAGTAATGAACTGCAACAAACAAGAAACAAAATAGCAGACTCACTCTGCAAGATACTGTGGACTCATTTTCTTCATTTGATTCCCGGGGGGGGGGGGGACTTCCATTGGTACGTGACGAGGTGTCACACACAGCATGTTACAGACAAACCCAAAGATGTACTAAATTTAGGACATTTTTCGAGCCCAAAAACATACTAATTGCATCATGGTACATAAAAATTACAGGTTTCATAGCTCTTTTGACAGCTGCGCTGAAATATATCGGTGAAAAATTCAGCCCAGCAGTCACCTTATCATCAGCAACCCCCCAAAAATACGGATTATGCATCAAATGGCGTGCCCAAAGGTATACTAAGAAGCGGTTCGCAAACCCAAACAGTGTCTGACCCCCCCTCCCTCCGTCACCTACTAATAGGGAGAGCCCCCTGGGATTAATTCAGCCATGCTCTCTTTGATTTTGGAGCATTTGTTTCCCATTTCTCCAACACAACTCCATCATCCCATTATTTACCCCCTGTGAGAAACTCGTCAGAATTTGCTTGCTGTTTGTCGTTCGTCAGTCCACAATTTGCTTATCAAATTTTAAAACTTGCCTATAAACACGGAACACGGAACACGTCAAAAAAGTCGGAACAAGGAACTCGTCACAAAATTATGAACACGGCAGAACGAACACGGCAGAAGTTGATATTTTCCAGGGGGTAACAGTATAGCAAATTTTATTGGAATGCACGGTGTATTACCACTGGACTGGCAGAGAAAAAGAGCAATGCTACCCCCTGAGACGAACACGGAACACGGAACAAGGAAGGCGTCACTAAACAAGGAACTCGTCAGTAAACTCGTCACTAAAGTCGGAACACGGAACACGGAACACGGAACACGGAACACGGAACACGGAACACGGAACACGGAACACGGCAGTGGCACCTATGGGCCACCGTATGTAAGTAGGGTAAACTGGGGTAATTTGGGACAATTTTGACATTTTTGAGGTATGACTGCTTCCTTGCATATTTAGATAAGACTAATTCAGCTTTTTATACACATTTGACTGGTAAATAATTGATATTGAGTAAAATATTCTCATAATTCATGTTGTTGCTGATACATTACTGTGTAAATGATGCTGTCCCAAATTACCCCTAGATGGGGTAATTTGGGACAGCACCGAGTTCCACCTGCAAATGATACATGTTCAAACCTAATGGCAAATTTGGATAAGAAAATAGTGTATCTGCCACAGTTCACTCCAATTTCATCAAAAATGGCCTCTTTCATAAATGTACAGTAAGGTAGCCATAATCAAATCAATGCTTTAAAATATCAAAAAAGTACTCAACATCAAAGCAAATGTTGAAAAATTTGCTTAAAAAAATAAATGATTGCAATAAGTGATATAACTATGCAATTTAAAGCAATGTCCCAAATTACCCCAGGGGTGTCCCAAATTTCCCTTGTCCCAAATTACCCCAGTTTACCCTACGTCAATAGCAACTACTTTATAAAAGTGCTTCAGAGGTCACGAAAAGCAACGGTGAACTTTTTAAAATAAGAGTGAGCGGGGTAAAATCTGTTCTTCAAACAGGGAGAAAGCTTTTTGTTATCAATCAAAGTTTGAAAACAACAAAGATAATGCAAGATACTGTGGCATTTGTAGCGAGGAAAGACGCAGGATCACAGAGTCCTCACCACAAATACCACTTACAATGTTCTAAGAAATACCAAAGATAAATTAACAATAAAAGAAAAGAAACAAAAAAAACAAAAAAAAGATACATATACACACTAAATGAGAATAAAGTAAACAGTAAAGACTAAGGCGAAAAAGAAGTAACCCCAAAACAAGCAAAAACACCCCACCATCCACCAAACCACAACCACAAGAGCGTCGGCAGGGAGAATGAAAAAATGGTGCACAGATCCGCCCCCGAGGAAAAAAGAACTTCTGAACTAATCCTAGACTCCTCCAGCCGATGCCCCCGCAGCAGTAGTCCGATGAGCAGAGACAGCGAACACAGAATCTAGGAGCACTTTAGTCAAAAAAGAAAAAGGGTTAGGTTGCTGTTTTTCCAGAAAGTTTAATTGAAACATCCGTAAGTTTTGATGAAAGAAACAGTTGCTTTCAGGATGATTCTTTCTGCAAAGGTACCTTCATTTGAGTTACCCGGAGGGGTAACTTCAATTGGCGGGTGACGGGGATGTGCCATTTGACGTCTGAAATCGCACCCTAAAATCTATAAATTTTTGCGACAACGATACCCCAAAATTTACAGGTCATTGAAGGTGTATACCCCAAAATTGCGACATCCATCCAAAATTTTAACCAAGTAAGTGAAATTTGATCAAAATCAGTACCCTAACGAGTTATTTTTCTAAAATGATACCCCAAAATTTATTTTAAAAAGGCACCCCAAAAAATGGCACATCCCGTACCTCCATATATGGTAGTTACCCCCCCCCCCTGGGTTGAGTTCCCATAAAACAAAAAATGACAAGGAGCAATTGAGTTCATGCTAGAAGAAATCTTTGCAAAGTCGGGGGACAGAAACTCTATTTAAACTGTAGTGGTACTACTTTGGATGGATCAGTAACAAAATGGTGCATTGGATCAACATTACGTTAACAGTGATCCTGCTGATTCGTAACACATTTGTTCTCTGTACCTGTAGAAAAATTTTGTTCTGGAGCAGTGTAAAAGCTCCTCAAGCGTAACACATCTGTAGAGGATCAAAATTGTACCAGCACGGTTTAAACGTAGTCATACAGTAAATCCACGCATATAACAACCTACCAAACTAAGAATCTAGAGGCTGTTTTACCTAAATTATGCAATTTCGAAGCGCAGGCCTTCACTAAGAACTTGCTTCAGTTTCAGGGGTAGCAAAGTTTATTTTTATTGTTGTCATTAAGCTCATTTTGGTCACAGTTGCCTTTCAAAGTTTGATTCTCCTCCTCAGTTAGCTAGTAGATCCATAAGAAACCTTCTAAAACATATAATTGAGCTGACAATCTTTTGCAAGACTTTGAAAGGGCCTACATAAGGCACCCCTAACATAAGAACCTATATACCTTGACATTACTTGAAATCAGTCTTAGTACTTTTGAAATAAGAAGCTATCTCAGCGAGGCTCTCAAAAAAGAAGGTTCTTATATGCGGGGATTTACAGCAATCTTAGTTTTTTGAAGTTTATCCAAAACAGAAAAGAAAGAACAAGTTTTCCTTCAACATAAACGCAAGGAACGTATTTTACTGCTGGCATGACGGAGAAATCTTTTTGGTACAAAGCTGGTGTTAAAGACCCCCACAGTAGCGAATTTGCGGACATTTTTCCAAATTTGCGTGCAGAGAATGAAGACTGGTAACGAGCGCTGCAATGTCACAGCCGGCACACATGAGAGAGAATCGCAGCATAGGCCTTCATTGGAAAAAACAATAAGGTTGCTCCTTGCTTTTCCCCACAAATTTGTTGTTTCAACCATGCCTGATAGATGTATGGTTTATGGTTGCATTTCACTTCATGTCATTTTCTTTTTTTAACCACGGTAGCCCCGTCAATCTGCATAGATTGCTTTGCAGGGGGCCGTGCAAAAATAAATATAATTTACAAACTTAAAACCTAATTTACAATCGTTGATTACAAAAAGAAAAAAGAAAAATTTCAAATGGAAACACATAAAAAAGACTATTAACCCTCTATGACTTCCTTCAGCCTCCTTTTGAAGGTAAACAGGGAGGGTGCAAGTCTGACTATCTGACTAAGCTATCGCTAAATGTAGCAAAAACACAGAGCATGCTAATCGGTAGCCGAACTAGACTCAAAAAGATCGGCATGTCTGAAAACCCTGAGCCAGCCCTGAAAATAGGAGAGGAGCCTATCTCTATGGTTAAGCACACTAAATATTTAGGTGCTCAGATCGATCAGCACTTACTATGGGATGAGCATTTAAGTATTATTACCAAAAAAATTTCTCGAGGTTTAGGAATGCTGAAATACTCAAAAAAATACCTCCCATTATCCACCATTCAAAGAATGTGTAAGAGTCTTGTAGAGCCTTACTTCAGGTATTGTTTACCTGTCTGGGGTAATTGTGGTACTACGGCTCTTCAAAAAGTGCAAAAGCTGCAAAACAGAGCAGCCAGGATAGTCACAAATAGTCCCTATGACGCCTCCGCATTACCGCTAATTAAACAACTTGGCTGGCTAAATATTCAACAAATGATTGAGTTTGAAACAACTAAGATTGTTCACAAGACATTGCACAATGAAGTACCTGAATATCTACAAGGTCTGTTTACTAGGGTCTCTGATAAATGCGTCAGGGAATTACGCAATTCTAAACTAGATTTGAACCTTCCGCTGTTGAAAACATCCTTTGGACAAAAGAGCTTTTCATTCAGGGGAGCAAAGCTTTGGAACAAATTAGGATCTGAAGCCAAAACTACGAGTAGCTTTTCTGCTTTTAAGAAAGCTGTCACGCAAAATTGACTCCATATATTCTTTTACTTTTACTCTATTTTTTTTTCTTATACGTTAGCTGCGACATAAAATTGTAAATAGGTTTTTTTTTCAATATTATTTTGTTTAGTTGACAGGGCAAGCTGTAAAGCAGTAATTTTAGTTATTGAAGTTTTTACCCTGTATAAAGAATTAAAAATGAAATGAAAATGACATCAGAGCTCAATTGGTTCCAAATCTTAGGCCCACGGAATGAAATTGACTATTTCTAAGTCTCATTGTGTTAAGAGTTGAGTTCTTTACAAATAGCTCGGAAAGATATTCAGGCACAAGACTATTTGTTGACTTAAACATTATGGTTGCTGTTTCACCTAGAATAATGTCCGAGATTGTTGGCCATCCCAGCCTTTTAATCAGACCAGCTGCAGAAGCATGATAGCTGCAATTCATAAAAATTCTGGCAGCTCGATTTTGCAGTCTTTGGAGGATATCAATTTGAGTTTTGCCGCAACATCCCCATACTGAGCAAAAATAACGAAAGTGGGGTTCAACAATTCCTCTGTACATTTTACTGAGCGTGTCCTGTGGGAGAAATTTCTTTGCATATTTCAGAAAGCCTAAGGCTAGTGAGACTTTGGTTCTCACACACTTTATATGCTCATCCCAGACAAGATGAAAGTCCAACAGGACACCGAGGTATTTAGTCCTTTCAACGGTTTCTATCTGTGTGCCATTTATGAAAAAGGAAGGCTGCTCACTGACTTCATCGGAAATCCTCTTGAGCTTTGGACGGGAACCAACTACCATTGCGTGTGTCTTAAGGACGTTTAAGGACAGTTTGTTTCCCTGAAGCCAATCTTTTAAACAATTAAGATCTTCGTTCATAAATTTGTTTAGATCATCGATATTTTTAGATGCAAATGAAAGACTAGTGTCATCTGCATACATGGTCACTTTAGAATTACATAGAGCACGCGGGAGGTCATTAATATAGATAAAAAATAACAGGGGACCAAGGCATGAGCCCTGTGGAGCACCGCAAGTGACATCCTTTATCTGCGACAATGCACCATTAACTTTGCAAAACTGCCGTCTGTTTTCGAGATATGAAACAAACCAAGAATGTTCCAGATCTTTGATACCATATCTAAGTAGCTTGTTAAGGAGAATGTCATGAGCAATGCCTATGGCAGGGGTTTGGGCATTTCTATCCATAAACTGGCATTCTTCGGAGATGACGAGCCTGGAGCGAAGAATTGAATGAAGAAATGGACGGAAATTACAGAGAGAAAGAAGGAAAATGAACCGAATAGAAGGACTCCATTGCTTTGCTCGGAGCACTTCATACTGGAAGACTTTGATCGACATTTTGTGTCTGTTCCCGGGATGGAGTTGACATAACGAAGAAATGTGGTATATCCCTTAAATACAAGAACAGTTTCCCCAAAGACGACATCTGGCGTTCCGCCGAGAAGAGGTAATTCTCCAGGGTAGCATTGACAGCTGAAGGAAACAACGATTATGCATGAATAGCTCAAATTATCTTCCTTCGAATGGCGTCAAACGTTAATACGTCTTACACTAAAATTTGCAATTATTGAGGTTGTGGTGTCAACAAGTCATATGGTTTCTTTGCGATCTGGCTCTTGATCACGGACGTTTCTGTTGAAGAGATTTTCAAGGAGAGTTCCCAAGGACTAGAGTGTCGACAATTTACCAATAAAAATTCTGATACAATGAGTTTAACCCTTTCAAGCCCGGCTAAAATTAAGCGTAACAGGAAAACCTAATGTAGATTGTCGTTTTCCAAGGGGTATCATAATCAGTGATTCAATAAGCAATAGATAAATGCAATGTCCATAACCTTTCAAATCAATCAAAACTCTGAAAGCTTTACCCCCTGAAAAATTCGCAGCTCTCAATGAATAATGTTGGGCTATATGGCCCTTCCAGGGGTGAAAGGGTTAATGATATCTTATTGTCTGAAAACAGTGCTTTTGAGGAGGGCGAAGCGGAACGTTGGGTTGAGAAAATTTGTCCCATTTTGTGCCGTTTCGTAGCGGCTTAAGTTTTGGCTTGGCCTTAGAGCATCTGCAGTGAATCTTATTATTTGCCGGGAATTCAGCATTGTTGCTGTAGACTATGGTTAAGAGTCGGCACATTAAATTAGTACTGAATTTCTTTTCATTTCAGCACGCTTTAGTCACTTGTTTGTCCATTCTTCGTCAGCAGCAGGGTCCTCATGGTATAGATACTCGATGTGCAAGCCTGGATCTAAGCGCGATGTGAAGTTTGCCATACGACAGCTGTTGCTCACTGTCGCTGCTTCGTCGTCTTCATAAACTACATATTCTTCGACGTCGTAGCAGAATGGCACACAACTTTTGATTTGCAGGATGATTCAGACAATGCTTCCGACTTTTTTGGTATATCTATTTAGTTTGTTCCCACGGTAATTACCACGCCCCAAATTCCTCAACAATGCATTGGATGCTTGCGCGTGGCATGGCTTCTGCTGTTACGTCACAAACGCTCGATCCAGTCTCTTTCTTTGCGCGGTAATTTCTTCGCACTACCCCAACTTTCAAAAGCTATTGGGTGCACTTATGGTCAAAACATCGTTATTTGAATGATGATATCGAATTCGGCGATAATAGCTGTCAATATCACAACTTTTCAGGAATGGTGATATTAGACCTTTAAAAACATTCAATTTCTGTGGAATTTGCGATGCAGATTTACCGATCGCATTGCTAAGTCGGGTTTTGCAGTTTCAAACACTTTCCAGTATTTTGAATTTTCGGTATGGTTGGCAATTATGTTTGGAATGACATGCAGAGTCAAATCCTAGTATTGACTCCATTTTGAAAAGGTAAAATATGAGTTACAATGAAGTTCAAAGGCACTTTTAGGAGGAATGTTGGTTACCGTGACGGAGTCTAGGCTAGTAGCCTTGTTTACAATAACAACGAAATACTGCTTTGCTTAAACTAATGCTGTTACAGTGGTCTCATATAAATACAATACTTCTTCAAACCACCCATAAATTGACCAAATGACGAAAATTCGTTTCAGCTCCCCCCCCCCCCCCAACAAAATGATCAAAGATTTCGATTTACCTACTTTTTTTGCTACTGACCATATCAATACCCTTAGAACAACGTCAACCACTATTCTAAAACTTTTTTCATTATCGAGTTACAGTCATATTTTCTGAACCCTTTGCTTCTGAGCCTTTTGTAAAAGTCAGAGCAGTATGGAAACTACCGAATACAGAAAAATCGAATATACTTACCGAATATAGAAAAATCTGTGACAAATTGTTCATTAAAAATGCATTGATTACTTTGTATAAGAAGTCCTCATTTGAAGTTCGCATATTCGATAGGAGCACTGCGATGAACGGGAGAAGTATCTACAAACAAAATGACGAACAGCTCCTGATGAAATGAAAACGCGTTGGAACTGCAAGCTAATACTGCTAGCGTCTAATGATCTAAAACATGATTCCTTGAGCAAGTACTGCCTTACTCTTGATCAGTATTAACCAGTGACAGATATGGTGGGAATGTTTGGGGTTATGATTAATGTTTCCGACCAATTTTAGCTTTTCAACAACACCAACTCTAAATTTGACCGAAGTGTAAATTAAGGAACGAGTTTTGCCAAGACACCACAATCATTGACAACGGTTAGAAAAATACGGCAAATTCAATTCAAGAATTATTTCTCGTTGATGTCGAATAAATATGGAGAGGTCACAACATTTCAGACTATGACACGACTGCCAAGGACGCGGAACTGATATTGGTAGAAAACTACATCGTTATATTAAATATTAAATTAATCTTTTTTTCAAAGTCATGTTGGAGTTTTCAGTAAAGCAATGATATGGTAATGTAAAGCTTGAGTTACCTTGTCTTGTGCATCCTTTTTAGTTAAAATCTGCAAACTGCTTATGACTGAAAGACATGCGCATTCAGCTTGCTCCTACGAATGTAACATGCACAGTTGAAGAAAGAAATGATAACTCATATAAATTATCTTCCGAACGTCTTAGCAGCAATAAAGTAAATATCCTATGGAAGCAAGATGTAGCTGGAGCTAACAAAATCTTCTGTAGTGATTACCATGAGTGTGCAAGGTAAGCTTAATAAGTTGGGCTTATTCCCTTTCCGGATCCTAGCAATTTTTGGTAAAACAGCATTTCATAAATTTTAAACATTCTATGCTAACATAAATTCCAGCTTCTCCTCATTTCAGAAAACGAACTGGAAGAGTAAATCGTGCGAAACGAAAGATCACGTAAAACGAGAAAAATATTTGCGTTTTTTAAAGAAAAACTCGCACACCTCTAAGTGCACTCAATCTATTTAGATAAACAGATGAGCCAAAGCTTCATGGCAGGATGCGCTGAAGGAATGGAATCTTGTCTACAGTGCTACAAATATACACAGCAAAAATTAATGAAACATTTTGTCAGCGCAATAACAAATAACAACTCCGAAGGAACACCGAAACTTTCAGCTGGGGCAGACAAAAACGGTCAAAATAGCTAATAACTATTTCCCTGCACTGTCTAAAGTGGTTTCGATCATGAAGGCTGAAAAAAACCAGAATCACCGCAAAATGGCTGCAAACAAACCAAAGTTTTTAGTGGTCCGTGAACCATTCCACTATGTGCAATTTGTCGTAAATTTTAGGCCAAAAACGACAAAAAAGGAAACGCAATAGCAATAGATGTAAGCTTGATTTTATTTCATTAGAAGCAAACTGCAATACCGATCATGAGTAAGAGACTGGTGATATGATTCTAGCAGGCACCATAACACTTAAGCCAACACCCAACGCGTGAAACTGATACGTAAGACCTTGTTTACGGGGTGAGTGGACGAATGGCTTAAACAGTTCTCGTCAGGTAACTGAAGTTAAGCTCGGTCGAGTGAGGTCAAACTCCGGTGATGGGTGACCTCGGACGCCTGACCTCACAACTCACCTCGTCGTCCTTCGAAAGGGACCTTAAACTTGGGGTCCCATGCCTGGATGCGGCATGCACAGTGGGCCTAAATTAGCTTTCAGTAGCTAGAAATCCTGACAAGCCCACTCAAAAAAATTGAAAAAACAAAACAAACAAAACAAACAAAAACAAAAAGGCGACACAATATGCAATGCAACAACAAAACGTGTAATACACTCTGCATCATGTCCAACATTAGTAGCATTACACTTCACAGGAATGAAATGCTTCAAAAATTGTGCGCTTACTGTAAAGCTGATGTAATACTGCCAACTTTAAATAAATTGACAATACTGTGCATTAATGATCAAACTAGAGCCAAATCCGCATATCCAGGAAACCTATACCGATCCCACCTACAGGTGTGGAAGGGGGGCAATTAGTATCTAATACTGCAAGTAAAGCAGAAATTGGAGCTAAACATGAAAGATTTTACAGTCTGAGAAAGGCTGTTACCGATTTCTTTGAAAAACTTTTTTGCATGGATGGGTTTAGAAATCTCCTGGTGAACAACAGAACAAATGAGAAGTCTGTAGGGGAATATGGGAAGAAGAGCCCTCTAAACAACCGTCTAACGTACCTTGGTAAAATACTGTATTGACCTCAGAAACAGTTTCTTTCCTTTGGCGATACACATCATTTGGACAAACAGTTCATTAACGCGATCCCTAAAAATATCAAAATAGCAATTGGTAATATCAAAGCAAATATGCAGCCATGATCGGAGCTTTACCTCTAATACAGGATGATTAAGAACATTCCCGAAGGTCTAACATTGCCAAGTCGATACACCAAGTACTTCATGCTGCAAAACCATCCTGTTTACCTTGGAAGCTTTGTTGAAGTCTCATAGGAAAAGCGACGAAGGGAGCAGCTTATTCAATTTTTACACTCTAGAAGGGCCATCATCAGAGTGTTGAAGTTAGAATAGAAGATTTTGAAAAGCTAAAATATTCTATAAGCAGTTCGACAACGCAAGGAGAGTTGGAATGAAATTAAATGCATGGCTAGTGAAAAAAAATCTCTGGAAAGTAATGGCAGTAAGATAGGAATCAAATGGCTCGAAACCACCAAAACCTCGTTTTTACGGACCAATCAGACGGCGAATATGTGAGGAAAACAAAAGAAACGTGTGAACATTTTTCTAAATTATACCTACCTTCATAAAACGCAAGCAGGACAAACATATGTTTGAAATTTCCCGCATTTTTTTTGAAGAAATCTACTCTCCATACGTTTGGGAATTCAAGTTTGGATGCCGGTCAAAATATCTCCCGATTCAAAGGAGTTATGGCACCTCAAACTCACGACCTTTGTTCGTTTTCAGCATTTCTGAGCTTCCAGCATTTTTCGTACTCAATTCATTCCTAAAAAGTCTTCTAAAACTTACCTGAAACATCACTTATTCCCATAAAGTCGATACAGTGGGGTTGGGGACCTTTTCTTGGTTCGCAGATGAGCAAATCTGACATGCCTTCTTTGGTTTCCGACATATGGCCTAGCTCTAAAATGTGCTAAATTGTATTTTGGAGTAAGAAATTTCAAGGGTACCCACCGCTTTTCGTTTGTTTAAGGCATCCTGTCGTTCTGTGTATCTACCAGACTGTGCTTGGTCTCCATTTGACGATTTTCTGCCACAAATAATGCAGTAAGTCGCAAGAAAAATGCAACTTGTTGTGTTTCTTCGGCAGTCTTCGGCCAAACTCTCATCCGTGTCATCACGAATCACGACATGGCGTATGACGTGATCACGTGGTATCCAATATTTTGACATCTTCCCGCCTCTTCCCCAGGCCTGGCAGAGCACAGCAAGTGTGGTGATTCGTTATGACACGGATGAAAGTTTGGCCGAAGAAACACAACAAGTTGCATTTTTCTTGCGACTTACTGCATTATTTGTGGCAGAAAATCGACAAATGGAGACCAAGCACAGTCTGGTAGATACACAGAACTACAGGATGCCTTACACAAACGAAAAGAGGTGTATAATGATGTGTACAAAGAGGACTAGAGCCCAGACTCCATTATTACTTTGTGTATCATAGTTTTGAGTAGTCGCTGATATCGAGTTCGTGTTATGTTATGTTCTGAACTTACGTGTCTTCTCTGACGATCTTCCTGTGGCGGAAGATATTATAAGGTGGGTACCCTTTAGATTTCTTACTCCAAAATAAAATTTAGTACATTTTAGAGCTACGCCATATTTCGGACATCAAAGAAATCATGTCAGATTTGCTCATCTGCGAACCAAGAAAAGGTCCCCAACCCCACTGTATCGACTTTATGGGAATAAGTGATGTTTCAGGTAAGTTTTAGAAGACTTTTTAGGAATGAATTGAGTACTAAGAATGCTGGAAGCTCAGAAATGCTGAAAACGAACAAAGGTCGTGAGTTTGAGGTGCCATAACTCCTTGGAATCGGGAGGTATTTTGACCGGCATCCAAACTTGAATGCCCAAACGTATGGAAAGTAGATTTCTTCAAAAAAATGCGGGAAATTTCAAGCAGTTTTTTGTCCTGCTTGCGTTTTATGAAGGTAGGTAAAATTTAGAAAAATGTTCACACATTTCTTTTGTTTTCCTCACGTATTCGCCGTCTGATTGGTCCGTAAAAACGAGGTTTTGGTGGTTTCGAGCCATGGGCCACGAGCAAAATTCGGCTAAAACATTTGATTCCTATCTTAATGGCAGTGATTGTGCATGAAATGATATAGCCTTGGGCTACCTGAGATTAAGACGACATTGCAGCCGGTAGCAACAGCCTTTAAACACAATATGAGAGTAATGCTACTGAAGATATACTTTTTGTAAAAGGTAGAAAGCAAATACCGGCGTTGAAGCGACTTCATCGGTTACATTTAACAGGCAGCATGAAACACAAAATACTTATGTTAACCTCAAAATGTTCAAAAAATCTAACAAATGCATTTTACAGGCTTATTGCAATTGCGTAAGGCTTCTCGTTGCACTAGATCTGAAAATGATGAACTATTGTTAGAAGTAGGAAAGATGAGATTAGCAACGGCTGCTGGTGATAATGCCTTCGTCAATGTTCTCCATTTCGTTTAGAACAGACTCCCCCTTTTCAGTTACCGCGTGCGGCACAAAAATCCATTGTTCATTACTTTTGTAACCACCTGAAGGGGCCATTATGGAAATAGGGTCCACTTCACCTTGTAATGCTATCCCTGAGAGTGTATTTAAGGGTGTCTTTAACCTGCATTTATCAACGTTGTATTATATTGTGTCTATTTTATTATCTTTTACTAATTGTTCTCATCGTAACCATTTTTTTATCTTGTAATCACTGGTGTCAGAAGTGGGAGAGGAACTTGTATTGGTTGCTGGATCGTTAAAGAAGTTCCACGTCTATTGGTTTAATGCACTTTTCTTTTATTTTCCATAGTTTGGATAGATGATTTTGATTTATATACCAGGTGAGTCAAAAAAAAGCTTAGCTTTTGGAGGGCTGTGGAATAAAAAGTATGTGACCGATATTCAAAACTGAAATGTTCATCTATCAGTCAAGGGTCAACTTAGATGAGAAAATTTTGTTTGGTAGTATCCCTCATCTTACAGACCCAGAAATTAGGAAAATGCTGGTAAAGGGCATTTTTGGGAACAAAACTTACACATTCCATTCTGGTCCATGATTTCCCTTCTATTGAAATTAGAATTCAGCATCTCAAACTGGCAATGTAAACTTCTATGCCACATAAATCATGGACCGGAATGGAATGTGGAATTCTCGATTCCTATACAAACTCCTTACAAGCATTTTGATTGTTGTTGGGTCTTACAGATGTTTGATTTTACCAAACAAAATTTTCTCATCTAAGTTAGCCTTTGACTGATAGATTAACATTTCAGATTTGAATATCGGTCACATACTTTTTGTTCCACAGCCATCCAAACGCCTAAACTTTTTTTGACTCACCCGGCAGATTGATACATACGCGCATACACAGAAGAATATTTCAAATCTTATTTGAAGATCCATTCATTTTAAAGCATTTAAATGAAAGAATTGTTTAATTTCGAGTTTTAATGAAACTTTGTCAACTTTAGTATCCTTTACATTATAATTAGGCTGAGTGTTTTAAACTGCAATGCACCAATGAGCCGTGAGGATACATGGCACAATATAAGTGCTTTTATCATTGTTGACATAGGGAAATGCATAAAAACGACGCAAAATCAAAATTTAATAAGAATGTGTAAACGATATAATTTCTCACCTTTGCCAGCTATCTGCAGAAAGTTTAAAAGAATTAAACAGCGAGTCAACTTTGCCAATCCTCTCAGCTAACAGATCCCTGCAAATGAGACACAATAAGTCTCCTAGTGTACGAATTGTCAACTTTTCATAGAAGAAAGGCAAATTCAGTTGTGAATACTGTTACTTCATTGAAATCGACAATGTCATTCTAATGTTATGGATGATTTTGATTGGAAAAGGCCTGCTAAATGCTTAAAGGCAGTCTTCCCCCCACTTATCATTGGTTGTAAGTTGTAAAATGGAATAAACAATTCATGTTCCATGATAATACAAGAATAGACTTCAATGACTGAGCTTCTTTCATCTATTCATAGTCATGTAGAAGGGAATAAACAATTCGCGTTCCACGACTACGAGAACAGACCTCATCGGCTGAGTTTGTTTCGCCCATTTCCAGTCATGTGAAGGGGAATAAACAATTTGTATGACATGATCACCAAGAAAGTATATACTTCATTGGCCGAGTTTGCTTCACGCATTCCAAGTAATTTGACTATTCCCTTGGAAAGTTTTTCTGGACCTATACAACTCTTTGTACGTATGACAAGTGTTCCTGGCGCGAAACATGTTAGCGAAACCAAAAGATTGTTTTATGAAAAGATTGGCTACTTTAAAACGAACTGGATATAGACAAAACTTTTGCACCCTACAGCTATTAGAATAAGACTGTTGTCAAGGCTATGCTGACCCCGATAAAACATTGAGAAAAGACGGCGGCAGCAAAACGGTATTGTTATTGATCAGAAAAAGTTGTCTAATTAAAAAGTCATGAAAGGAGCAGAGCACCTTTGCCGCGGTTTGAAATTGTTCATGAAGGAAGCAAAACAAGCTATGTGTATTTTTTCCGCATTTAAAAATAAGTGTGCATTACACGTTACAAATTCAACAATGAACTGAAGCAAACAGAAGAGTAAGCAAGTTGCTCAGTCGGTTAAAATGAAATTCTGTTTTTTCTTACCAAGCGGGTGAGTCAAAAAAGGCTCGGCGTTTGAAGGCCCAGAGTATATAAGCAATGATATTTTGGAATACTTGATTTAATAGTTAGTATGTTCGAGTACTTTTAGCATTTTTCCTGCCTTAAATCGGTCACTCCATTCTGATTCTGTAACGGATTTTCTAAAAAAATTTCCCTTCCAGAAACCTTGAAAAACATGCTAAAATTACGCGCAAGCTTTCCTAATATGTTTCCCTTACAGTGATGAGTTCAGTACGCTTTAGTAATTGCTACTCTTTTAGTGGATTGAAAAAGTCTTCTCCCTGGTATGAATAACTTATTCATAGAGATGCCATTCTCCCAAGAGGTCGAAATACATGAATACATCCAAGTGTCATTGCTGCAAAAAAGGACAACAAAGGAAAATCTTGCTAGTTGTTTTCACTCGCATTTGAAGGCTTTCGAAAGGGGCTATCTGCAGAAAATGTCCCATTTTGACGCGAAGGAATGGTCGATTAAAGCCGGTTAAATCACTGAACCTTACATATCGGGAATAGAACAAGATAGTTTTCAATATCATTGCTTTGATACTCAGGGAGCAGCATGTTTCAAACGCCGGACCTTTTTACTGACTCGCCCAGTATAACAAACAATTTTTATGTTTTGACATTACCTTTCAGGGTCCAGTGTATCCAATAGTCTTCTATCGATATCCTCTATGTCCAAAAGGGCCACATAAGCCTGCAAAAGAAGGCATGGAAAATTCATAAGCGATAGAGACTAGTGGAAACTTGTCAGACCGAGTCAAAATCATACAAAATGAGATGGGACTGAAACTGCGACTTCTAAAAAGTCATTTCTATCGTACTGGAGGATGGCTAAAGTGAAACCCTTGTTGTTGTTGGAACCTGCTCATAAAACGGTCCAAAAATCTGTGTTTACAGTACTTAGGGTTGGGAGAAGGCTTAGTTTTACAGTAAAAAAATAGCAAATACTGAACATATACAGCAAATACTGCTATCTGTTTAAACACTGTGCAGTGAAGGCCGTAACAGAAAACTAACACTGATAAGAAATTATTCTGGCTTTTGTGTCTGCAAAACCTTACGTGTCTACGAAGACATTCCGGTTCACCATTGGCACGTAAAGATGGAGCAAGGCCTTACAGCTCTTCTAACCGTACAGTTGTCTTTAGCTAAGAAGCTCTTTTCACGTATTTTGCTAAATTACTCGATACGTTTCATTTAGAGAAGTTGTATCATGCAAGTATTCAGCCTATAGATCTAAGTAACTCTGGTGCTTGCAATGATGATTATTACATCATTGACATCAAATACTGCCATCATTATTCTATCGTTTTAATTGTAAATATAGCGCTTCTATGCAAATTTTCATTTTCGTATACAGCCTAACTTGTGTAGATTCTCGGCTGCCTTGTAAAGTTTCATCCCGAGCATGATTTTATTATCGCAACGATCAGAAGTTCTAAACAGATCATTATCACTGTCAACACTAGCATCAATTTCCCAGCTCGTAACTCAAGATTACGGTCGCTTACATAAATTCACGACCTTGGGACAGGAGTATCTTACAAAGGAGCCCACTCTGTCGTTAGCTTTCAATGATTAATCAAACGTCGAATAATTTTTGAGACACCATGTGCGCTTGGAGGTTCTTTACTGATATTTTACTTACACCAGTATACGATAAAACATATTTCTTATCATCTACTCACTTTTTCAATAGCTCCATAGATAATAAACCTTTTCTTTGCACTTTCTGGTCCTTTTGTCTTTGTCTATAAACGAATGAGATCCTCAAGAATCAAAAGTATTGTTCATCATACCAGTTTATCTCACCGTGCCGAACCGAGCGAAATTAGCACAAATTCGTGCCATCAGCATACATGGATGCGTTGGAATCTTGGACTGCTTGTAAGAGATCAATGATGCAGGCAAGGAAGAGAAGAGGGCCAAGACATGAACCTTGTGGAATACCAACTTCTACGTCCCCAGTTTCGAAATCAACTCCATCTACCCTACAAAAATGTTTCCCGGTTCGTTAGGTAGTTCACGTAGCCCCTAAAGCACGCACGATTCCTAGGATAACTATACACCATAAAGGCCTCAGTTCAAAACTCCATGAAGAAACCTGATAAAGTATTCCTATAAATCCTGGGAAACTATGTAGTACCAAAAGTTTCTCAATATTTCAGCCATCAGATTAGCAGACAGTTTGCCAAAAAAGCATCCCATCATTATCACAGATTCTTGAGAAAACAATGAACTTTGAATTAATTTGTCGTTGACAGTCTGAAAGTATGATCAATTTTCTTTCTAGTAGACACCTTAATAAGTACAACAAATGTCAGATGGCCAGATAGTAAGATGCAGGAAACCGCCACGACATTTATATAGGAAAAAACTCCTCTTAGTGAGAATTCATCTGAAAAGTCTTAATCAATGCATCTCATGGGAGTAAATTTTCATGCGTCTTCCAAAGAGTATCACCTTAAGTGCTTCCGTCTTGAAATTTGTTCACGAAATCTATTTTGCAACTGCTTCTACGAGAGACGTCTTGGCTTTGCCCCTTCATAATGCTGCACCCGAAAAGGCCAAGCTCAATAAAATATCAACAAAATGGCAAATAATTCAATTTATTTGACTACCCAAACTACACATCTTTGGAAAGAGGAAAGTATGCACATTGAGATGATATGCACTAAATTAACAAAATTCAACTATTTCTGAATTCTAGTCTGGCTGCGGTATTCATGAACAAAACTATTTTCATACGTTGGTGTTTGAGAGCAATGCACGCTTCTTGGTTCCACGTCATATCAAGGCGAATGGAACACTTCAAAACGAACTGACGTCGCTTTGAATAGGGATCAAGGCTGAATAGGGAGCCCTTAACCCTACTAAGCCTACAATCTTGGACAAAAGGTTATGAGACTAGTAGCGTTTTGCGATGTTAAATCGTATTTTCGATAATAAAAGGGATTTAAGTATTACAAACCCCCTCCCCCCCCCCCCCCTATCAATGTTGTTCAACAATGATTCCTGACTGCATGTTGGTGACATTTGACCCGTTCCAACCTCAAACAACATTGATACGGGGGAGGGGGGCACTTTGAACCTGTGAAAACGTCAAAATGCTCTGTCATCTCATAACTCTTGTACAGGATTGTAGTCTTCCTACAGCATCAAATACAGTAAATCCCCGCATATAAGAACCTACCAAAATAAGAACCTTGAGGCTGTTTTGCCTAACTTGTGCACCTTGCAGTTAAGAACCTGTTTCAGTTTGATGAAACATAGGTTCTTATTACAGGGGTAGCAAAATTGATTTTTGATTGCAGTTATTAATTCAAAGTTTGATTCTCCTCCCCAATTAGTCATTAGGTCCATGGTGACGCTCCCAAAACAAATAACAGGGCTGAACATCTTTAAAAGACTCTGAAAGGGCCTACATGACACACCCTTCAAATAAAAACCTTTATACCTTGAAATTATTCTTAGTACCTTTGAAAAAAGAACCTACTTCAGCCTGGCTCTCAAAAAAGTAGGTTCTTATATGCGGAGATTTTTACTGTACTCTAGGGCTGATAGGGTTAAAACACTACCGCTCATTTACTGGGCTTCTTAATTTTAAAACAACAATACGAAATTAAATCAAGATAAGCAACATAAGCTAACCTGGTCGTCTTCCTCGTGGTCTTTAGATGAAACATCGACCAATTGCCTTGGATGATGCACCGTAGCTACTGTTAACTTCCCTAATGAGCCTTCAAATACAGCTGAAAGGTAATCGAAGCAATCACATCTTTTCATCTCAAACGTTTTCAATAACAAACGTAAATCATAGGACAAAACAACAGTACATAGTAGTAGGATAGAGATACACAGCAAACCCTATCGTCATTACGCTTTACAACACACCATTGAAATTACAAATTATAGAATCTTTTTTCACTCGCTGCAGTTTACTCTTGGACTACGGTAGGAAGTCGTATCCAAACCGTTAACGATCAGTACTGAAATGTGCTAAAAATCTACTGGGTCAGTGTAAGAATTCGTGAGTAACATGTTAGCTGTGATATTAAACTCTAGTTGGTCAAACAGTCTCGTCGCTCTCAAGATAACTATGATTTGATAAGGGTTTTCAAATTAGGAACCTTCGAAAAAGGCGAAACATTTACCGGGTGACTCAAAGAAAACTTTACGAGCTAAATTGCGCATAATTCCTTGAAAGCAAATGTTATGAAGACAAACAAGGTATCAGCATGTAGCTGAAGACTCCGACGTTGCTTGATCAGTTTGAGATATGAATACTGTCCGAAAAAACAGTTTCAAAAATATGGAAATTAATTCATTTCTCGGACCAATCCTTCGCTTTCCAGTTCATTTTGTGGAAAGTGTGAAAAAAGCTGAATTCCAAATTTGCTCTGAAGCATGAAATTTGAATGAGGAACAGTGGTTAATCATTTTGCAAACAAAAATTTCCAAGACGACTTCTAATCCATCACAATGTCGAGTTTTCACAAAATGTTGACGAGAAAATGATGGCGATTATTTTACTTAACTTGAGGAATCCTGGATTTGAAATTTTCTTTGGATCTGGTTTTTTAGATGGTAATCATTGCTTAAAATGACCTTGCAGCATCTCAAAAGATAGCTAAGCCTTTCAACTAAACTGTGACATAAAGCATTTGACAATAGCTTCCGATTTCAGGGTGACAGCTTAGATCTGGTTCGTGAAGTTTTTTTTGGTAGACAAATTTTGCTAGCTAATTAGCATCTAACTTGCGAAGCATATATCCAACTTCAATAAATCAAATCTTATCGGGTATCCCAGAAATAATTATTCAGATCTGGCGTGCTACAGCAATGTGAATTTAGCTTTAATCAAAGGCAAATCATGTTTCAAAATATTTCAAACAGTTAAGTTGACATAGATACTTCGTTTGCTGGTATTGATCATTGAGAGCAGAAATATAAATATCATAAGCTCTAACCTCCGTCCACCTCCAAACCAGAGTTTTGATCTTTTGTCCAAAACAAATTTCTAAGGCACAGAGAAGAAATCAACGAAAGCCTTGACTAAATTTGAATAACACTACATTATATTACATTTTGTTTTCCAGGAGTCATCCGTTGGCTGGTTAATTAATTTTTCTTTATTTTCAGCTTTAATTCCAACGTGCTCCAAGAATTTGCTAAAGCCAAAGGCCAGAGCTCTGGTTTGGATATGAATGAAACGGTAATTTCACATCACTGGACCACACCAAATCCGCAAAATTTTTCTTAGACGGGTGTTCGTACCGGGTGTCGTACCGGGTGTCCCAGAAAAAGCGCAGCAGATTTGATCGGGGCTAGCAACAAGGCTTTAGGTCGAATCTGCACCTGATAAATTTTCAAGCAACCCTCGAGAGTCAAATTCCCGATACGTACCTTTTTTTCTGACAATAATACATCGAGAGTCCCAATATTAACCTGGAAAGTCCATTTGCCTCCACTTCCCAACCAGAGCTTTCGGGTTTTGGCGTAACTTAAAGCGCACTGATTACCCCTCCCCCCAATCAAACCCGTTGCGTTTTTCAGGGAAAGCCGGTATTATAAAGTTGACAGGTGAGCTGCAAGATAAGAATGAGTTTGAATGAACCTAATGAACAGGTAGCACACAACAGGCTTGCTAATACACAAGTAAATATTGCAGCTATCGCCTTACCTGGCCGATACTTTCTCTCTTCTTTTTTCTGTTCAACAATATCCAATAATCTATTAAAATGTTCTTTCTCTGTATCTTTCTTTTGCTGTTCTTCGGCAGTGGTTTCCGCCTCAATTTTTGTCGCTTTCTTATTCATAAGACTCTATGGACATCAAGAAAGGACTTAATGTCATAGATTATCTATTCGAATTTCATCACGCATGTTCCAACACATTCTTCTTTGGTTACAGTTCATGACAAAAGGCCATGGATTAGTGAAAAAATTTTAGAGGGAAAAAGGAAGTGCCGCCAGCTTGAAAGAAAGTGGAGACAATATAAATCAGATGAGCAAAAGAGAAAGGGTTTTGTGGCTCAAAGAGCTATTACCAAAGCTGTACTTAGTAGTGATAAGAGTGTTTATTTCAAGGCTCTGATTCAGGATAAACATGAGAATCCGCTTTGTTTCGTATTGTGAACTCTCTTCTTGGAAAAAACAGAGAAAATCCTTTACCACTACATGAAAGTATCTCAGCTTTAGCCAATGATTTCAATTCATGATTTGTAGGCAAGATTGAGAAAGTGAGATCAAAACTTGATGCTTTAGGGGAAACTGAACTTTCATTTAATATGACTGAACCATAGCTTCCACGTTATTTAGTGAGTTTCAGGAAGTATCTACTGAGGATGTGAAGAAGGTTTTATCAACAGGGAAACGAAAGAGTTGTGACCTGTATCCTTTGCCAGCAGCAATCCTAAAGCAATGTTAGGCTATATACTCCTAAAGCAATGTTAGGCATTAACAATATAAGCCTGCCACTGCTCATATTGTTGATGCCATACTTGCAGCTAGCTGTATGCCTATAAGTTTTAAGCAGGCACTTGTCATACCTCACTTGAAGAAAACAACTTTGGAATTACTTATTCCCAGTTATAGGCCAGTTTCAAATCTGGCATCCATTGGAATAGTTACTGAAAAACTTGGAGCTGATCAACTAATAAGTCACATGTCTGATCACGGTCGGTCAGGTATTGGTGAAATGTTTCAATCATCTTACAAAGCCTTTCATAGCACAGAGACTGCTTTACTTCGAGTCAATAATGATATTTTGCGAAGCTCTGGATAATGGCTAATGTGTGCTCTTAATTCTTTTCGATTTATCAGCTGCATTTGATGCCATAGATCATGGAATTCGGTGAGGTATGTTGGGATCACTGGGAGTGAACTGCAGTGAGTGGTTTAAGGAGTATCTAGTCATACGTCAGCTGAGTCTAGTTTAGCACAAGGAGTTCCTAAGGGGAGTGTGCCTGGACCTATTTTGTTTACTGTGTATATGCTATCCCTGGGTAAATTATGCGTCACCATGAATTGGATTACCACTTTTATGCTGATGATTCTCAGTAATACTTTGTGTTTCAGCAAATGCAGGAATCTGCAGATACTGCCATTGATAAAATGATGAACTGTATATCTGATGTCCGCTCATGGATGAGTGCAAACAAGCTGATGTTAAATTATCAGAAATCTGAATATATGATTGTGACGAAAAATGGATTACCGGATGATGTGAAATTGCTCGATTTAAAAATTGGTGAATCTGTTATAGCGCTATCTGAATCCTTGAGGAGTCTGGGAAGTAGATGGGGCAAGCAAATGAATATTATCACTCATGTTGCTAAAATTTCTAAGGCGTGCTTCTTACAGCTTCGCAATCTTTGGTCAATCAAGAAGTTTATTGATAGCCACACGTTAGCTACGCTTACTCATGCTTTTGTAACATCCAAATTGGACTATGGTAACGCGCTGTTGTATGGTATTCCAAAACCACAATGTCGAGGCTATAGTACATACAAAACTGTGCAGCCAGGTTAATTTGAGGTGCTCGTAAGTCTGATCATGTGACACCCTTGCTCATTGACTTACACTGGTTACCAATGACGTAATGACCAATGTTTAAGATCCTCCTGACTGTCTTTGAGATTCTTCAGGGTAATTGATTACTATTTACAATCCTGGTAGATCCTTGCGATCTAATGGTAGCCTAATTTTGAATGTACCCCGCTCTTATACGAAAGTTGGGGCGACAGAGCTTTTAGCATTGCTGGTCCCAGATTATGGAACTCGCTCCCAATTGAACTACGTACCACCACTAACATTGTAGAGTTTAAGTCAAAACTGAAGACTCATTTGTTCAATATGGCATTCGAGGGATACCTATAATTTTATACGAGTTTTGTACCTGATTTGTAACTATCCTTACCTGTTTTTCCTTACATTAGCTAAATTTGTTAAGGCAACTTTGAATACATTTTATTTTAGATAAATGGCGCTATAGAAATGCTCTAATAATAATGAAAATAAGAAAGTACGATTCCACTACCGCTGTGCCGTAGAAGAAATGCAGCGTCCAAAGAATAAAAAAGTGATAAATAGGAACAAGAAACCGGTTTCCCCGTGACATCTTCATAGTTCTGTAACTTACCACGTAGTAATAATCAGCGGTGTATGCATCATCAGATAGCAACGTCATCAACTGGATCTTGACAAGCCATTCTTTCTCACGTGATGTCATCAAACTGGAGGGCGAAAGTTTCATTATTTGATCGTCATTTGAAGGAATATGATGGTCATCAGAGCGATTCCATTGTTTTCTTTGTTGGCTGCCATGATAACGATTGTTCCCAGGCTCCCATCTCCTTTGTTGCTGAAATCCACGTTGATGTCTACCTCTGTTGCCGCCAGGAGCATTCTGAATGTGGTGTTCTAAACAAAAAGCATGGAAGGGGCTGGTCATTATTTCTTGCCAGGGATGGCGTGAAAGATATTTTGGGAGTGGCTACCAAAATTTTACTTACTGAAAGAGAGGGGGTGAAAAATATGGTGTACACCAAATATTTTGTGCAGAGCCTACCAGTGCAAACTTTGGTCCGCTATGTGAAAATCGTTTTCAGTTCTCCACCAAATATCAGTCCTAAGTCATTTGAAAAGAATATTTGCTTTGCTAAAACTTTCTTGCGACACAAAATGATAACATGATGTCAGTACGTAGGGCCTTTCTCGTGGCTACTGGGGCTTTCTATCTTGTGCATATTTTCTTCTGACACAAAATGACAACGTGACTTTGGAAGGTGGGACCATTTTCGGGGTTACTGGGGGCATTTCTGCCAAGTGCATTTTGTGGTGTAGGTACTTCTAAGAATATAGGGGTGGCTGTGGCGGTTTTGTACTTGGCTGCACTTTAGAATGGGCCGATTGGATGGTATCTGAGGCTGTATTGGAGTACCAATCTGCCCTTTTGTGTTTCTGGTTGGCTTGTCGGTGCGGCTGGTTGTGAACTTCCTCAAGACTTTACATGATTACAAACGAAGGTAACTACAAAACAGGCACATACAGAAGGGGTTGGGGTGCTCAATGTAGGGATATGAGTAATCTTTATTCAAAATGTTCTGTTTCAAAAACATAATTCATTGTTGCATTCAGGATTCATCTGTTGGCTTCCAAGGGCAAATTATATTTCTACAGGGTGTCTCAAAAAATTGTTCGACGTTTGATTAAATATTGAAAAATAAAGACGACATGAACAGGCTCATGGAAAGATAACCCTGTCCTAAGATTATGAAATAATTTCAGAGACTAAAATCGTGCAAATCGGTTAAAAATTCACTGAGCTACGAGCTCTCGAAGATAAAAAATATGCGATAGCTGAAACCAGAGACCCCCCAGATTACTTGTATTGCAAAAAGCTCGAAGACGGAGGTAAGAGAAGCTTATCCAATGTCATACCTCTCGTTGATATCAGAGCAAACCAAATAGGACTTCTAAAGTAAATTATTTCTTGCGATCATTCTCAAAATTCCTTAACATTGCATAGGGTCCAAAAACAGTGGTTCAAAACAAAATCGGCGAGAGACTGAATCTGTTTTCTCAAAACATCCATATGCTTGACAGTTAGGTTATCGAATACCTGTTTGAATCCCACTTGGTTCGCCCTGAAACAATTGAGAAATAACAGAAACGACAGCCTATGGGACTTTTACCAAAAATGCCATTTTGAGGCCTCTGGTTTCAGTTTTCGTACAAAATTGAGCTTCAAAAGCTTGTAACCCAATGAGTTTTTATCGGATTTGCAAGATTCTTGTGTCAAAAATTAATCTAAAATCTCAGGAAAAGGGTGACTTGACCAAAGGTCCATTCAGCGTATCGTTATCTTTTAGTATTTAATCAAACGTCGAATAATTTTTTGAGACACCCTGTATATGGAAGAAGTTCCAAAACATTGTTGTCTGGAGCCTCAGAGTATCCGTAGGCTTCGAGTACAAGATTGACACTAGCAAGAAGCTTGCATATATGCTCTGTGAAAGAACTGCAAAAAGCAAGAAGTGTTCCGTATTCTCAATGCCATTGTTAATCAGACAATAGATTGATTGCATCCTTGAAATGATGTTTGAATTTGTAAAAATCAATTTGCTTGCCCCAAATCTTAATTAAGTTAAATACGCAATCCCTTTTGGATTATGAATACCATACACGAAATTAGCAGGAGGCTTAATGCGGGAAAATAGGATGGGCCTCCTACAACAGGTTCCATTTGAGGAAAACATTATATAGTTTATTGGCAACACAAACGCAAAAATTCAGCCAAGAAATTGCAGCAAAGTGCGTGAACTTCCACTGAAGCTGTTCAATCGACATGAAGATGCAATACTGCAGCTAGCTGTTAAATATACAAAGTCCATTTCTGCGCAGTTGATGGAACACACGAAGCTATAAATATCAATGAAATAATCATGAGTCATCATCAGCGTCACCATTAGCAGCTCAGGCCTCCTGCATCCATTTCAATCTTTTTCTGTTCTTGACATCCAGGTTGCATTTGCTACCTTCTCAATAGCTTCCTGCCATCATCTTGCTAGTCCTCTTTTTCTTCTTTTCATTCCGAGCATCCACTATGTAACTTTTCTAGCCCATTGGTCATTTTTCATTTTCCCTATGTGTCCTGTCCAAGACCCTATCATCACGTTTTTTCCATTTGTCTTCTACACCTGGTCAGTCTTCTTCTCCACTCGTTTCTCTTTTTATTGTAAATTAATGCGCATCTCAGTATCTGGAAAGGAACACTCCGGAGAAACTAGCACTTATGTTGAAGGGCCACCCTCTACATGGTTAGAATTGGATATGAAAATAAAAAACTGAATATTTAAGTTCTACTCACGTTGACCTGGCATAAGGTTTCCCGGAAAAGCATGAGGTGGTGGAGGTGGCATACCTCCAGGTGGCATGCCTCCAAATAATGCCACGTGAGGCGATGCAGCAAGCATTCTCTGCATATGATTTGTCATCATCATAGGTGACATTGGCATCTGCAAGTAATTAGACACATGTAAAGCTTGGTACCTCATTATAAACACAACTTTAAAAATTTCAATTTCCTAGACACATATTTACAAAGACGATAGCATTGGGAGCGTGATAGGCATGTCCACTTTTGATGTTCGTAGCAAACAACAATACAAATAGAAAAGCTATACCAAAGTTTTTGTTGTTCACCTCCTGAGTAGAACCACCTTAATCAAAGAGACATAGATGACGCTACTGCTTGAATCGAAATCGGTAGATTGCCTAGGTTTGTATTTGCTTGTGCTACAAGCAACGCCGTGAAGCGTGAATGAATCTTAGCAATGATTCCAAAATTCGTCTAGTTTGGTGATGAGAAAATCTTTCCATCACCACACAACAGAATTTTGCATCTAAAATTAAAGATGCAACATTACGACCATTACAACAGCTTTGGGCCTGTCCCACATGGCGCTAAATAGCGCTAGCACGAATTAATTACGGTAGTTCTGATAAGCCGATTCATTCTTGAACCCAATGATGGGAACACCCATGCTGCAGGTAAAATCTTTCACTCCAGTTAGGATGAATAAAATTTGCGGTTGCCAAAAGATAACCGACTTCAACTCTTGACGTGATGAGATGCTTTCATACGATAAATTTCGAGCTATAATCTTCAATCTGCTTGTGAAGCATCTTGAATCTGATACCTATTCCTTTTTTGGTTTTGTCATCTCGCCTTTGGCTTCCTGTAACTCTTCTCGTCTCCACTTATCGTCTCTCGTTCAACTTTCCTTTCTCACTTTGTCCTCATCTTTGTCATCTTTCCTCCAATTTCCCGCTAAACGCTTTCAAAGGAACTGCCCCAGCAAATGACTGGCCGCCTCTGCCGATTTACCCAATTTCAAATGCAGTTATCATCCTCATAATCCTACTATAGAGGTATCCATAGAAAAGAAACATTGTACAATCCTTTTGCCAAATTATGATTCTTTAAAAGAATTGTAATACGATATCCGTTTACAGAAACAGTTGTGACTAGTGAGTAGAATTTTTTAACAACTTAAATTGACAGTTTTTCCTTCCTGCCACAGCCTATCACTCAGTTAAGTAATTTAACGTTATTCGCTCTTTAATATCTTGTGGAGGATTTTAAACAAACATCTTAAATAGTTCAAAAGCGATTTCACATGACAAAAATGTACTTAAGCTTGGAACGTAGTAGACTGTCGAGCAACTTATAGAAATCCTTTGGCAAACTTCAGAAAATCATTTCAAAGAAGAACCTTACCATTCCAGGTCGAGGCATCCATGGCATTCCAGAAGGAGGAGTCCCAAGAGGAAATGGAAACCCAGGTGGTGGGCCAGGCGCTCTTGGCATTCTTCTGTAAATGAAGGGTATCATTAGGTCGATGAAGAGAAATGTTTTAGGAATCAACCATTAGCAAGCACCAACCTTATGTACCAAGCTTGAGAATATGAAGAGGCCTTTCAAAAACAGGCAAAATATCCCAACGCATTTGCGGACACTTGGTCAGATGTCTTGAGAGTAATTACTCTTTCAGTAACCTCAGTGCTTTCGAACAAAGGTCTGTGTTTTCTTCTTCACTTTAGGGGGCAACTGCACCAATAATGTTCCCGTTTACACGCTTGATTAAATCTAACTAAACACAAAAAGTGTTCAAATTTCATTTCACAATAGACGATATCGGCTGAGGTTTATGTTAACCCTTTTTCAAGTCATTTAGCCATACTCTTGGAAAGTCTTAGTATTATTCCTACCATTTGCATTTATTCTCATGGCGTAAAATATGTTAACGAATTCACAAAAGTTGTTTCAAGAGATTACATGACTTGAGGTGGGTCTACACATATCTCAATCGATTTGTCTAAGCATTTGACTTGAATATCAGCACCTCGACTACTGCTTTCGCTTTAAAGATCTCTGCTCCACAGCACAAAAGGCTGAAAGGACTATTTTGGGGAAAATTGCATCAATGGGGTAGTTAGGTTTGTCATTTTATGTTCGCATCGTGTATCCCTTGCTCCTCCATTCTATTTTAAAAGCTGTTTTAATAGTTAAGATCTTCATGAAGGTATTTTGGAATATTTCTGTTGCTGGAAACATGGTACCTTTCGATAAGTATCATCATAATTAGCGTTGTCAAGACGATTCACACGCACTGACTGGAATAAAGTAGATCGCGGAGTCTTCTAAATGCTCGAAAAATATACGGTTTTCATTTACCAACAGGGGTTATTTGAGATTACTTGACTTGAACGTAAATTCACCTCTATCATTCGATCACGTTTGTGTAGAAAAGTTTACCAAACCATGTTTTTCAAGGATCTGCCAATTTTTAACAGTCTCTTCAACAATGTATTGAAGACAGCGATATTTCTTGAAAATCATTTTTAAACCAAGAATTTCAAACGCTAGACTTTGCTAAAATTCGGCTACTCTTAGGCTTCTTTCCGCCAGCCTGTTCCAAGTTCAGTTTTCGTAAAGCGATACACTAACGCATCATCCTGCAACTGAAGAAAGAACATACATTGATGGATTCTATCCCTCCTCCCTTGCTTTAAAAGAAGAAGATTCCACACTAAAATGTCCTTGATTTCAATATCAAGCCTGATTTACCACGGTAAAATATCTCTTTACTCACGGAGTGGTAAGAGATGGTTCCCAATTAACCAACAATATCGTACATAACATTGTTTCAAAATTGTGATTCACTCACCTTTCGATGATGACAGGAGTCGATGACTCTGAAAATAAAGCTGATTGTGAATTGAAATACCTACAATCGATCTAGTCTCCAGCAAAAAAGCAGATTGACAAAAAGTGATACAAATGGATGGAAAATCTTTTGAGTTCACTTTCCAATCATCATCTACGAAGGGTGCACTGCGCCTATTTATTGTATATATGCAGCGGATGGGTAGCAAATATTGAGATTGCAAGGCAAATGAATTTAAAATGGTCACAAAATTAAGAGATGCAAAAATTATCAGTTCCTTTATCAAAGGACATCCATAAAACTAGAAGTGAATGGCCGATTTTAGTTACTTAACTTTGAATAACTAATTTGACTTTTCTCTTACAATGCAACAAAAATCGTGCGAATCTACAACAAAAAGCTTTGGCTCCAAATCTTTAGATCGGTTTGAAAAGGCTATTTTTAGATGTCTCTTTGCAAATGCGACTATTAAACCTTGCAAAAACCTCTTCAATTACCTGTATATGTCATTGGTCATTATCTTATGGCCTGTTGTAGTTGGAGCTCGACAACATCATTTCCTTTCCAGCTATGGCAGCTATAGAATGCTCATGCAGCTGTATTGGGTGTACCAGAAAAAATGCAACAGATTTGAAAACTTCTAAGGGAAGCTGTTTCAAACTTACTATTAAACGATTATTTTTATTGAAATCTGCAATGATATATTTTGATATATATTATAATCAGTTTTTGATATATTTTCCAGTATTTTGGTGACTTGGTTGTAAAGTTAACAATCAGCAAACTTCAAATTGCCCTAAGGTCAAAACCAGAGCTGCTGCATTAGCAATAGTGGATTATATTGTCAAATTACAATAGTCAAATTATGAAAGATGACAGTCCCAGCAATTACCGAAGATTGCTGGGGAGCACGCAAACACACAAGTTTATTGAACATTGCACAACCACTTTTACGAAGAGTTCGGTCAAGACACAGTTTTCTTTTCTAAATTGACTAGGCCATTACTAGAGTCATACATTCAGTTGGAAATGAACAGTGAGAGCTCCCTCGAAACTAAATCACTCAAGAATCACTAAGGGATCCCTTTGTGACGGTTTTTTTGATTAAATTGTGTGCTTGTCTGTAATCCTGTAAATTGGAAGATAATGCCACGCTTGCTATTTTGCACCATACTTTGCAGTAATGCTAGCAGCTCTGGTTTTGCCCTGACAGGAAATTTAACCTTTGTTGATTTATAACTCTGCAAACGGTTCACCAAAAATTCTGAAAAATATATTAAAATTTAATCTAATCATTGTACATCTAGAGAAAGTAATTTTTGAAACAGCTTGTGCTAGAGTTTTTTAAATCCGTTGCGTTTTTTTGGGACACTGAGTAGTTTAGGTTTTTGTATTTGTGATAAAACTCTCATCCAGTATTCAAAAAACTAACATACCATTACGGTTGGGGTGATTGGATGCCATGCCTTTTTCTAGATCCTCAGCTTTAATAACATTCACTGAAGTACTTGATATTTGAGCCTCACCGTCCAATATAACATCTGCACTTGGTCTACTTCGAGGCGCAGAGTTGAAGATTTGTTTCAATAAATCAGGCTAAGAATGAAAACGAGCTCGTCAAATAATACCAGAAGGTGGAGGGTGGGGGGGGGGGAGGGAGGGATACAGTCAGACAATGGTCTGCTTCAAAGACAAGATCGGAACATTTGCTTCAATAAATCGAGGTAAAAATTAACAACAGTTCGTCCGATTGCAGTAGATGGGGATATGGAGGTGTAAAGTTTCACAATGGTCTGCTTCAAGAAGCAGAGTTGGATATTTGCTTCATTAAATCCACGGGGGGGGGGGGGTTCTTCCATAATAAAGGTACCTGGGGGTGTGCCGCCCGCATGGGTATACTTTTTCGGACCTATTGTCTAGCCAAGGGTATACTTGTTGGCAATCTTGTGGAACTTAGTCTAGGCAAGGGTATGCTTTTTGCCAAATTTTGGTCAAAGAAATAGTGAAATTCGGCAGTTCCTGCAAAAACCCAATTTTATAAAAATTTTGGTCCAAGGAATGGGAAAAGTTGGCAAGTTCCGTGTACAAAATGCCAACTCAGGGCACTTTTGATGGAGAGATTGGTCTAGCCAAGGGTATCATTTTCACAAAAATTGGTGTACTAAAGGGCCCCCCCCCCACCGTTGTTAAATCGAGCTAAAATGTTTTAGAGATTCCAGACTCTAAACTGATGAATTCCAGAATGTCAGATAAAGTATCGAAAGGATTACTTATACTTCATGTCAATTTAGCTCTCTTACATACTCTTCAAAATAGACTACATTTCAAACACCCAACTTCAAGGCAACTATCTTACTAAAATTTGACATGATCAAATAGCAAATCTAAGCTGCCAACAGCAACGAATAGATACGACTCCGATAATTTTTTGTACGTTCAGAATCATTCATGATTCGTTATCAACTCATAAAATCAAGAATAAACAAGCTATTTATGATCAACGTTAAATGTATAAGACAGACACTTATATGTCATGTGATTTGCTTGTCAGAGGAAAGACACACCGAGAAAGAAGTACCTAGGGCAAAACTAAAAAAGACGGCGGAGTTGATGACTGTTGGGAATTAAGTGACGGCCAATCTCGTGCTATTTGTAAAGTTTCAAAATTAGTAAATCGAACTCCTTAGAGGCCTTGGTGTTATATAACTACTTCCTATATTCATAAACTGCATATTTTACAGCTATCATAGCCATAAGAACTCATCATAGCAATAAGGGCCTTTGGTATTAGAACCTCACCCTGAGTGTAGGAAGAGCACGTAGTCAGCCTGCTTGTAGAACAGTGTGTTGTTGTTTGCAGGGTTTCATAGTACAGTAGTGTCCCGCATATAAGAAACACGAACTTAAGAACACCAAAGTCTGAAAAAAGGCTTGTTTCTTATTCAAAAACTATGAATGGATTAGAAACTTGAAATGCATACCAAATTCAGCTTTGCAGTTGAATCAGACTGTACATATTCAAATGAAAACAAGAATTTTACAAGCAAATGAAGCAAAAAGC
Organism: Aurelia sp. 3 sensu Dawson et al. (2005); assembly: GCA_964020215.1. Taxonomy (NCBI): domain Eukaryota; kingdom Metazoa; phylum Cnidaria; class Scyphozoa; order Semaeostomeae; family Ulmaridae; genus Aurelia; species Aurelia sp. 3 sensu Dawson et al. (2005). The sequence goes on from OZ026577.1 coordinate 11,791,617, forward strand.
ACTTTCCTGGAATAATTGTACCTTTTCATGGTAGTGAAAATTTACAAATACAAATAAAAATAGTGTAGTGCATGGAGCTTGTGTCTCAGTAGTTCATTGATAAAACATGATTTTTCTAATAAGAAACTCAAGAAACTTACCCTAATTTGATCTCATTTCATAAGAAACAAATCAGACCTCAAAGTAAAAACACCTTTTCTTATATGCGGGACATTACTGTAGTCTTGCTTAAGCATGCCAAGTGACGTAAAAAGAACAAAAACACTTTCTGATACCTGATTCTTGTCTTGCGTCTTAGCAGAAAAATGATCATCTTTTCTTTCAGGAGAAGCCCAGATTCCCCTTCTGTCAGGCGAGAGCTGTAGAGACGAAAGAAAACAAACAAATAGAGGCAAGAAAAACATTTTCTGAAAACTTTCAGAGAGCACGATCTTTTATGAAATTTATGTGGCACTAAATACAAGATACAATGCACCTATAAATTAAGAATCATGTCATTAGTAACAAAGAAATGAGACATGATCGCAAAATCTTTGAAACAAAATTACTAATTATCAATGATAACCTATCAATAGTTCCATTCTTGATTTTATATCATGTGTGCAAGTAAAAGTTTTCTCAGTTTCAACCAGAGCAGTTTCTTAATTGATCTTCATGAGATTAAACAACTATAAAACCATAATTTTCAGTAGGATACCATAACAAGTAGTGATAGAAACTTGGCCTGTCCATCGACTGACATTTTACTAATCGATTGATCGCTAGCAAAATGTCTGATTAATCGATTAATCGTACAACGTGTGACTTCATCATGACGTAATCATTTCATCTCAAAATATTCCGTAAATCACAACTATCTGATTACTAACGAGAACGAAAATTGTGAAGTAAACGAAAATTTTTCTGCAACAACTGAAAAGGCCAACATCCAAATATCTGCAAAGAAACAAACAATGGGAGAAGAGAACTACCAAGCATTTCAGTACAAAATACCCAGTAGGCGGAATAATTAGATAATCGATTATTATCTGCAAGGGGCATGGCATGGACTTTGTTTTCAAGAGGGCTTCTGGCAATGCTCGATTACCCAGTTATGCATGAATGAAAGTCGACTAGTTGCACAATGTTAGTGAAGAATCGATTATGAATGAAAGTCGAATAGTGACGCAGATTCGATTAGTACAGCAAAGTCGACTATTTCATGCACTAGATTAGTTGATTATATACCATTAATCGAATAATCGGCACTCTGCGATTAATCGGTCAGGCCAAATCCTATTCGATCAATCGGAACTCCTTCGATTATTCGATTAATCGAAGGTCGATGGACAGGCCTAATAGAAACAATAATTGGACCGCTGAATGCTGACAAAATCATGAGTGGAACGAGGATCTCTGTGCGGATGATCAAAGCCGGAGGGGAACTACACGTTTATTGGGCACGGGAAGCGCTATCAGGAGGGATATTAATTTTCACTAGCTAAGTAACAGTGTCCACTTTCATAATTTTGGTATAAAGAATGAAGAAACGAGCCATTTTTTCTGAAAACTGATGTAAGAGCGGGAATGGTTTTTCGATAAATTGGTGTAAGGAACGGGTATGTTCTTGAAGTTTGTATGGCATGTCCCGACCAAAATCTGGTCAAGTGCATCCCCGAGATCAAAACTTGTAACGGGATAGCGCACTCGTACTGCCGTTGACATTGATATCAAAGCACCGCTTATCTGATGGCATCATTCCTCACAAAAGTGCACAAATGCTAAAATCATAGCAAGTATGGCTATTTATTAGAAGTCACACAAAGTATGATTTATCATTGAAACTATTGTCTCCATTCTCTTCCATGCCTGTTACCTGATCTTAGATAGCCATGATTGGCAGATGCCATTTTCAAAGTTCAAAGAAACACGAAACTGGCTACATATCTGTTCTTCGCATGAACAAAACTGAAGAATGTGTGACGAAACGCGTATTTGGTAAATAATTTTGTGAAATAACGTATTTGGTAAGTGATTACTTGATTTCCTTGTAGGTTTAACAGTTTTCTCTCTACTTGCAGGTTTATCTTATATTTTGATTGTTGTTCTTTTACAGTAGTTGATAGTAATCTCCCTACAGGTTAGAATTTTATTGTGCGTCCATGGGTTTAATATGACGAGTCCGCTATTTTAAGCTATTTCAAAGTTCAAAGTATCAATTAAATGCTTTTATACACTCGTGGCCATCACTCCTGCAGCATAACTGGCCACTGTCTTGCTGCTGTCATTGGCTGCTCAGCAAGGAATCTTGTGACAAACTATTAATTACAAGAATTTATTGCTTCTTCGTTAGTTTCCAATACAATGAGGTAAGAGTCATCTTCATACCAGTGATCGTTTCTGAAAAAAGCAGGAGGCTAATAGAGGCCCCTCCACATGCCAGTAACATGAATTTTACCCATGCTGAATTGGGTTAACTGGATTCACTGTTTGTTGCAAATTTTTCTCTTTCTAGAATTAGAACATATGGCTCAGAATCGATTCCCTTTAGAGGCCCGCAAGTCGAGGCTACCGTTCCACAATTTATCAAAGATTCCATTTCTCTTGCTGAGTTTTAAAAAAATCAAAACTTGGTCTGAAGAAACCTGCACCTGCCGATTATGTCAAGCTTATATTCCAAACATAGGTTTTTATTTGATTTTCATCAATTTTGGTTTTTATGTTGAAGGTTCCTTTTAAAGAAAGTAGATGGAGCCAAGTAGAGGCATTCAATAAATAGGACAAAGAAACGCTTTCAAGTGATATTGTTCCTCTGGCTAAATGATATGCCCGCGTGTGTCGACATCATCAAATACAACAGAAAAATTTTAGCCCTGGAGTTAGCTATTTATCTCCATCAACTAAGTTTAAAAATATATCTACCATAATTATTATTTTAACTAAGTATTTGCCGTTAAAGCTCTATTTAGCACACCCTCTCTAATAAGCCCCTCCCATCTGGCGCAAAATTGTTAAAAGCTCCCCTCCCTATTAAGCTCCCTTCACTTATAAGTTACCAAAGATTCTCCATTTACTGAGCTAAATGTTAAGTTTGATACGGTTTGGGGTAGAACTTCAAGGAATCTATCAAACGGGAAAGTCAAAGAAAAGTTTACCCATGTAGCGGGCTATAGAATAAAAAGTATGCAGCCAACATTCAAAACTGAAATGTTTATCTGTCTGTCAAAGGCTAACTTAGATGCGAAATTTTGTTTGGTAGGATCACTCATCTTTAAGACCCAAAAATTAGAACAATGCTTGTAAGGGGTTTACATGGGAATCAAGAATTCCACGTTCCATTCTGGTCCATAATTTATTTGCAATTCAAATTCAATGCCGTTATCAGTTTCAGAAATGAATTTAAAGTGCGACCAAAAACTATGTAGAGTTAAAACATTTTTCGATGCCATTTCAGCTCTATTTGCTTAATAGTAAAAGTTAAGGTCTCTTTCGAAAGAGGAAGAGAAGCGTAATATCCTTAAGCACCATTTTCGAAATTTAAACTAACAGAAGGGGGTTGAAATCAAGCCTCAAAAAGAGTAAATCTTAGCCCACGCATCCGTCGAGGTTGAAAAATATATGGCTGAAAAGCTCTATCTTAGCTGTGTCCAAATCTGTGCTCCATTTATTTGTCAACCCAATAGGTTTCTGTCTACAAACGAAGAAATGGCCAAGGGTTAGCAGATTTTGGAAAATCTGGTTTTCTCAATAACGGGGGAAGCACCAAGTCGCTACAACAACAAATAACAGGGACTTTATCACAAAAGACTGTACCGAGCATGAAAGATTTTCTCATGAGAGTTTAGTCGAAATTCACTTTTTCTTCTTCAATGTTGTTGATTTCTTTCAAAGAATATTTTGTTTAGATTCTAAACAATTAAATTTGGTACGCTTACAGTTTTTGAAAGAACCTTTGCAGTAGCACAGTGTTTCTCATTTGCGAATCTAGCCACTTGAGAGATTACAATCGATGCATTTCATGTGCTTTTGCAAGAAATAGTTGTTATCTAAGATGCTTGACCGAACAACTCAAAATTCAGATAGAATGTTTTTTCAAAGAAAGCATCAATAATTACGAGAAAGTGACTTTCAGTTAAACTCACTTAAGATAACGTTCCATGCTCGATACAGTTTTACTGTGATAAAGTCCGCGTTATTCGTTGCAATAGTGACTTGTTGCTTCCCCCGATTTTGGGGAAACCAACTTTTCCAAAATCTTCTAACCCTTGGCCATTTCTCCGCGTATGGACGAAACTGTACTTAGTTAACAAATAAACGGAGCACAGATTTGGATACAGCTAAGATAGAGCTCTTCAGCTATATATCTTTCAACCTCGACGGCTGCGTGGGCCAAGAGTTGCCTTTTTTGAGGCTTGATTTCAACCCCCTTCTGTAAGTTTAAATTTCGAAAATGCTGTTAAAGGATATTACGCTTCTCTTCCTCTTTCGAAAGAGACCTAAACTTTTACTATTAAGCAAACAGAGTCGAAATAGCATCGAAAAATGTTCTAACTCTACATAGTTTTTGGTCGTGCTTTAATTTCAATAGCAAGTAAATCATGGACCAGAATGGAATCTGGAATCTTGGGTCCCATTCAAACCCCTTTCCAGCATTTTCTTAATTTCTAGGTGATATTACCAAACAAAATTTTCACATCTAAGTTAACCTTTGAGTGATAGATTAATATTTTAGTTTTGAATATCAGCTGTGCACTTTTTATCCTAGAGCCCTCGAAATGCATAAACCTTTTTATGACTCACCTGGTATTTCATTTGAATCTTCAAAATGTGGGTAAAAAGAACCGAAAGTTGTCATGTGTATCCTTGCCATTTGATTTTGTGAAAAATTCCCCTCTCTCATAAGCTCCCTCTCTTTAATGACCCCTCTGGAGTGTCCAAAATTAAATAAGCCCCCCCCCCCCCAAGAGGCTAAACAGAGCTTTTAAAGTATGCATATTTCTAGTTGGCTTTAATTTATTGGCTAAATTTAAAGAAACTAATGATAACAATCAGAAGTACTCACTATGTCTTGAATAAGGCTTGCAGAATCTAAAGATCTACTGTCTGTCATGCTCTTTGATGGAATTGTCCAGCCCCCATCATCGTCAATCTTTGCTTGGGGTCGAACTTCTTTTTCATCAATATCATCATCTAATCCAAGCTGAGATATACTATTTTCTATTATTTCCTAAAAGAGATCAACACATTCAAATTAGTAGCAACGTAATGAAAAACATGCCATTTCGTTGTAAACAACGGGGTGTCCCAAAAACTTCAAGAGCTAGATCGAATGCATTTATGATTATATGACTATATATACCCTTTCACGCAATCTTTTACAACTTCAGGAAAAAGAAACAGCTTTAAGTGTCAACAGCAAATGTTTGAAAAGATGACAAACTAAAAGCTGTCAATGTACCAGCTTAGTAAAAAAGGATCATGTGTGTTTTAATGGCGATGTATCAGATATCTGTAATTTGACCGTGTTCATCAAAATTTTCATGCTGCCTTGAAAGAATAGATGAAACTCGCAAAAAATGATTACTGGCCTTACTAAGTTCCTGTGTCGGCAAACATACACTGTCTTCCAAATTCTTATCTCAAAGTTACGTAAAACTGCCCAAAAACCACACTGCTGCCTTGTTTTGTTTTCAACGTTTTTCCAAGAGAGTTCCTCGAGAAAATCCATTATAGAGTTGGGAACAAGAGGCCCATTCAGACAGGAAAACTCTCAAAATAATTGAACACGTCGGTTGTTAACAACATATCAAACTTTGTTGTTGAAATATCTTCAAAATGAGGGGGGCCGAGACAATCTCCTGGCACTGACCTGTCAAAATCGCTAATTATCGAATCTTTATTTTCACGGAAAAGTAGCAAAATTGCAATATTTTTCAAATTTATTTCGCAGGGTATATTTGATGCAGTCCATCATAATTCTCATGTTTCAATGGAATTTTTTATCCAAATCAATTTTTTCGCAGCTTTCCCAATTTTAGCAAATTTTGCCACTTTTCTTGACCACAAAAAGCAGAATGCTGATGTAAGCAATAACAATTGGCTAATTTAAGGTTCCCTTGTCTTTGTTCATAAAATACATGCTTCACGCTATCAGCACACCAAATTTCATTGCTCTACCTATTACTAGTGAAGATTTAGGTAGAAGGGGGCTTTTTTGCTCCCCCCCCCCCGCCCAATGAAAACAGAATGACATATCAGATAGATAAACCACTATAGGGTCAAATTTCAACTGGTTTCAGGAAGGGACATCAAGTCTTTAAATTGTGAAGGAAGAGTGAAATACTAGTGCTTGATATTCATTGACATTCATAAATCATGGGTTTTTTTCAAATTTAAACCAATTAACTAAACTAATCTATCAATTAATCAATAGGTCAATTAATTAATTAATTAATTAATTAATTACACCAATGTTTTCTCAAAGGTTTACAACATGTTTTAATTTTGTTTCTAACCCTTTCTTTAAAGGGCTGGAAACAAAAGAAGAGAAACACTCTGATACTAACAACATTAAAGACTGTAAATAACATAGTGGAATTAAAAAAATAAGTTTCTGGTGGAATTCTATTGTTTGGTGCCTTCTTATTTCTACTCCATGAATTTTATTGTAGTAAAAAATCAGCCTCGATCATGTGCTTTGTAATAAACAATAAAGAGAATTGTATTGCATGAACCAATCAGGTTCATAGCATGTGCCCCTTAAGCTTCTTTCAAGGTATTCAGTCAAAAGAAGAATGCAACAGACATTTGCACTAGCCTTTTGAAGAAATGATATTTATGCTTCATAGCCTCCAATGAGAAGCTTTCTGGCACTGCCTTTTCAACTAGCACATCAGATTTGTGAAAGTGCTTTATTTGGAATCTTTGAAAACACACCTGGACTCTTTGATCCATTTTGGAACAGCTTCAGCTCAAGCTCAGCTCCCATCCATCACAGTTCAACTTCATGTTGCAATGATAAACAGCCTGCGCACGCCTGATAACGGGCTCAGTTTGAAACGCCTTGAATTTATCATACTCCATTCAAAGTATGATGTATCTCATCTTCAGTGTTTATTTTAGCCTGCTCAATTTCTTTTAAATACAACTTCCTTTCGGTAGTTTTGCATCTAGTATTCAAATCATGACATATGAATCCAAAATACAGTGGCCGATAACATGACCCATCTCGCAACACAATAGCATCAATCTTTTTGACTCACACCTCAGTTCAATGCAATGCTGGTGATTACAGACAAATGATATTTTCTCAAACTGCAATTCAAAAGAAAAAAGACTGCAAAACTGCCCTGATACCAGTAGGGCAAATTATTGTCTTGTGCATGCGAAAGGTGGTTTATAAGAGAAGTTATGTACTTGAAATGAAAGAAGGGTTAATCTAAAGAGCTTCCCGGTAAATTGTGTTCATTTCATTTAGGAGTTGTGAAGCAATCATTTTACTTAAGCCCAGAATATGCAAGAACTGTAATGTCTTCTTCCCATCTCTTATGTATCAAATAAAAAAATCCCACTTGACAGATCTTTCGATTTATGCAGGTATCACTTTATTTCCCTGACCTCCCCCCCCACAAACACACACCCGGGGATAGGTAGGGCATATGTGGGGTCATTGAGTGAAATTGAGCAATGTCCCCACCTATCAGGACCACATTTTCTAAGAATGGGAGATGATAGCTTGAGTTTGACCCTGTGTAAAGCTCCGGCATGTTTTGCAGGGCATAGATAGAACTCCTACCATTTGCTGTGTATTTCATCAAGTTATTGAAAAAGTGTGGGCACAAGAATAGGCAGTCCTTTTGCTCAAACAATGACAGTATTTAGGCAAATTTTTCCTTGTGCTTCATTTTTTTCTTGACGCAACCAACTTTAAACTTGAGTACCAAATAAACAGGGGTGAAAATAATCAGGGGGTTGGAAATGGTTTGGTATAAAAATAGTCAGAAGGCTGGGACAATGGGAAGGGGGTTTGGAGAAATTGAAATAGTTGCTTTCTTAGTTAAACAGTATCTTTTATACCGGGTGTCTCATTAAAAAAGTACGCCCTTTTGACTGGAAATAGGAACAAAGTGATGGGATATTGTTACTCTCCAAGTGGACAGCTAAATGTATCAATGTTCAACTTAGACTTACACGCCTTGCATTTAAAAATAGCCCATCAAACACCGGAGATACAAGCTTGGAAAGTCAAAATTTACAGTACACCCGAAACCAGAGGTTTTGAAAAAGGGCCTAGCCATGATTTGTATCATACTGTAGATATTTTCCAAAGTACCTGTTTTAAACTTTAACTTTCAGTTTTCACTTTTGAAAAAAATAAAAGACTCACAAACAACGCAGTGATTAAACAATGTAATAAAAATATGGCATGAATGATAAAGTCATGCCACATCTCCAAAATGAGCGTGCATGTGCTCCTTTTACCTCTTCTTTGACACTTGGGATGGAATGTAATGAATGCATTGATTCCTCAAAGGAATAACTATTTGTAGAGCAATTGAAGCATTTCAAGGCATATTCTTTTCAAAAGAGAAAGCTTAAGGTCAAAGTTGAAATTCTTTCACAATATGCCTGTGATGTGAAATCATGGCTAGCCCTTTAACAAAACCTCTGGTTTAATTCGACTTTGTGAACTCATGTCTCCTGTGCCCGGAGGACGATTTTAAAATGCAAGATATGTGCATTTAAGTTGAAGATAGACAAATATGCCTATGAACTCAAAATGTCGCAAGATCTCATCGCTTCGTTCCCTTGTTCAGTCAAAAGGGGGTTACTTTGTTGAGACACCTGGTATGTTTATGTGAAGAGTGAGTTTACTGATATATTCACTTATGAGCCCTGGTTCTGAATGCACTTCTTGAGACTTCTTGTTGCGTTTATTCAGAAATTATGTTAAATATCATTTAATTTTTCCAAAAATTGATAAAAGGGGGGTTGGAATAAAAGCAAAGAGGCTGGAAAAATTTTCCTAGAATTAATAAGCAGGGGGATGATTATTTGGTACTCAAGAGTAGATAGAAAGTAAGGCTTTACGGATGCATTCTATAAACCTTACAAGGGAAGCAAATCGCTCCGGGTTTCCCCACCCCCCCAGGTGAATTTTTAGTGAACGAGAGGTGAATTGCCCTTTCACAGGCCCACCTTTCCTGGGGTGGGGGGTCAGGGCAATCAAAAGATAGCTGCATTATCCCATTCTCTAGTTACAGACTAATTATTTCTCTTAAAAGACCACCTTTCCAGTGCACAAGGTGATAGTCTGCCCTACTAGCTTCAGAGTAGGGCAGCTTTTGCTGGTTTGTTTGTTTTGAATCACAAGTTGAGAGAATTTCCTTCATCTGCAATGGCTGATTGCTTGGAATTGAGGTGTGGGTAAACAGTTCATGTTATTGTTTTGCGGCATCTGTTGTTGTTGTGGCCGATGTATAGCCTATAGCTGATGGAGCCTACCTCCTCTTGCAGCTCTTCCTCTAAACTAACAACTTCATTGGACTTCTGATACTCTTGTGTTAGAATATCCTTAATTGACATCCCTGCAGTACGCTTTTTGATACTTGGGCCATTTTCATTTAAATTTGAGGCACTTGGGCTGCCAACTACAATAGAACAAAATATAGAATATAGGAAATAGATCAAAATATAGAATGTTATAGTGTTGGGCCTCCTCCCAACTAAGTCACCAATAAAATTCTGCCACCAATGTTGCTATGTTTCACCGATCAAAACTGCATGCAACCAGAGTTTTTGCAAAATGATGTTCAATGTGAAGGTACAGTATTACACATGAAGCTTTTACAAATTAATCTTTGGAATGCAGACACCAAAAAGGTTTCAAAAGCTTTGAAGCTAACAATTAAAGGAAACTTTGCTACGTTATATGATACAGAGCATAAAAACTGCTTTAAAAAATGGAGCCATTTCTTGAACACTTTTGTCTGACATTTGTCAGTAGCACATTACAATGTAAGATTCAGAGGAACAGAAAAGAGACCTCTCAAGAGCACGGTCCATTATTTTGAAGTTAGTGTCTGTCTTAAATCGTCCGTGAGATTTGCTAAAAAGCAAAAATAAACATGTAAAATGACTCAATTCTTTCGACTTGCAAATAGTTTCATGTAGCATCTAATTTGAGATAGACTCTAGCCAGTCTAAGAGCCTAGCTTCTTTTGCTAAACTAAAAAATCAGAAAAAAGTTCATAATCCGTTTGCTGCCAAGAATGAGCATGGTGCACAATAGGCTAAAAAATCTATTCTTTGCTGATAAAAGGAGTTTCTTTATTCTTTTTTGCTGTTAAATTTATCAAAAAATCTCATTTGCAGTGGTGGAAAAGTTTTTTCGTATCTAGAAAAGGCTTACAATAAATACAAAAAACTCTCTGCAAATTTGCAACAGTGAAATTAGAAAATCTCTGCTTGCTTCCATTTCCAATGAAAGTCAGATATTCTGTTAAAGTTAGTTGCAACTGTATGTTAATTTCAGCAAACCCTTTTTCATTCAACAGAATTTCAACTGCCACATGTAATTTTCTAAGAAGTTTTTCAATGAAATTTATGGACTATCTAACAACTACTGTACCTGAAGTTAAGAAGAATAGAGAACATGGAAGCCCTTTTTGTGGAAAAGTAACTTTTATTTCATTCTGTCAATTTCATCTATAATCCAGGAAAAACCTTTCTGTGAAAATTACCATGAATATTTTATGACCAAAAAACATGTATGATTGAAGGTCCTGATACTTTTTTCACTTAAGCCTTATTGGGCACACTAATCAATTAATTCAAAAGTTTCTTTGGTTAACTCCAGTTTGGCCAATTTAAATGATCTGCTTTGATGCTAAACAGGGGAATCAATAAACCTACTCACCTACAATATCAGCACCAAAAGTTTCATCATTCTTCTGATCAACATCCAAATCTCGAGTGGACAATGAATATCCAGGATCAAGCTCTGCCCCTTCTAATACCTACAACAGATACAACCTTGATTCAACTCCTATCGCTGAGAAAATACCAGGTGCATGAAAACTTCTGCAGCATGATGTGCCAGAGTGTAACATTGAAAATTATCCGATTTCATTGCTGATAATTTAAATTAGGTTTAGTAATTTATCTTGCCAAGAAGCTAACTGTGTGTTCAAGGCATTACTGTAAGGTAGAAATATTTCTGAAATTTGCTCATGATCTTAGCAACATTTTTACGGGTTCCCAAAGGCAGTTTCTTGGAAATCCCTTGCAAAATCTGAACAAAGCCATCTATTTCAGCCAAGAAAAATTTTTTTAAATAATCAAATACATAAATAACTGAATAACATTCTATTAATCCCATGGGCATTTTTTGCAATAATTACCAGTCATAAATGTGCATCATTGGTAGCTTCTTCCATGCACTTTCCAAAATGTAAGGTGATGATATATCAAATTTCCTATGTTTTCAGAAAGTTTGAATGGTGTGTGGTCACAACAATTTTCCCAGACTCTACCCCGGCCCTGTACTGTATGGAAAGTAGATTTTCATGCATTGGACATTGTGCCAGTAAACAATGAAAACTATAGCCCCAACCCTTCACTCAATCTCAAGTACGGGTCGTGGTAAATGTTTGTATTTTCTTCATGATCAAACTACGGTACTCAGCAGCAACACAGATGTTACTGATTCAGTTATCTGCCATGAGGTTTTTCATTGTTTTTCATTCATTTTCAGAAATCCATTTGAAGGTCCAATTCCGTTGCTATCTGTCATATCCTTGTAAATGGTTTAGACTATGGACTTCCTGTGGGACGAAGACACTAACTTTAGGGGCAGAAAGTTTCGCGGGTAGAAAGTTTCGCGAGAAGAAAAAATCGCGAAATTAAGGGCATAAACTTTCGCAAATGACATTTTTTCCACAAATTTCACGACAAAACTTTCGCGATCAAGAAAAAGATCCATTTTCACTTGAAAAACTTTCGCAACTGAAGAAAAGTGAGGGGAAAAACACAATTTTCTATTCATTTTCAGTACTACTCACAGTCACGGTGGCAATTTACAAGGTTTTATCGGGTTTCATAGCCCAAGAGACTAAAGGTCGGGGTGATTATGGAACAGCGAAGCAAGACTTGAAGAAATGAGAAAAATTGGATAGAAAAAACTTTTGCGAGTCGAGAATTTTCTGTTATTTGGCGAGCAAAAACTTTCGCGAATTTTGAATTTAGATTGTGCCTTGGCAGAAACTCTCGCGAAAAATGCCGAAAAACGCGAAACTTTCTGCCCGCGAAACTTTCTGCCTCTAAAGTGATTATAAAGCTGAGTCTTTGTATTCATTCACAGGTAAAAAGTAGAAGAAATCCTATATACAGGAAATCTTGCATAAAATCCTTATGTAATGTGACCTCTTACGTAATTCCACATCCTTGTAATGCATACAATTCTATGCTGAATGCTGGTTATGTTATGTTGGCAGTTTTCCCTTGTGTTAACCTCAAAGTGCAGGTAATGACACAACCTATTTTCTGTCAATTTTTGGCCATACTGGATAACATGTAAGTTACACGGAGATCTCTGGTGTGAAACAATGTTGAAAACAATGGTATAGCAATGGGTCTATTGTTAAGAAACAACTGGTGTGGCGTAAACCAAAACCAACTGGTGTGGCAAAAAAACAAACTTTCCACACCCTACTGGATCTTTGGTTGACAACTTTACATTACATTCTTTACATAATAAAGAAAACTTTAATTTCTAATTCTTGAGCAGAAATGGTAACACTTGTTGGTAGTATGGCTTTGCCAAAGCCTTGTCTTACAAAATGCACTCAGCCATTGGAATTATGCCAATGGCATATTGGCTGCACATGTATGTTATCTCTCATGGAACATCAAGAAGAAATAAGGCCTATCTTGTCACATTTTGCATGAAATTTACAAATGGTTAGGTAAGTCTTGCATAGCCCGCAATAATAGCATTTTATGGTCTTTCGAGATTTGCACCTTGGGTTGGCGCGGCGCACAAGCTGGATATTAATAGACAAAATGAAGGAACTGCACGTATGATGAAGCAAAACAAAAGCTTTACTCACAGGCAATGAAGTATCGAAGCCGAAGAACGTGTCAGCCATTAGAAAACTGTCCTAATTACAATGAATCACTCGAGATTTTTCAGTGGCAAAATTAGGCCACCTTCTCGTCCCTTGCATTTCTTCGCACACTAACTCAGTACTTCATGTACCAATCACGAACGCGCTTGTTATTCCCAAAGGAAAAGATCAAATTTCCGAAACCCTATTGGCAGAGGGGGCTTTGGGTTCTTACGGAGAGTTGGCGGTAAATCCAAAAGGAGCTCTTTTCTCAGAAGGTGTTGTGGCGCAGTGGTGTAATCCTCTGACATTGCAGCCAGAATAGTCAGGCGGAGTGGGTTCGAGTCCCGGTAGGGCCCCACCACTTGAGCGACATGACAAGGGGTCGCGGACTCGATTAGGTCTGCTCTATTTCTGCGATCCCAGCGCTTGGTGCTGAAAACGCAACTTCACCTTCAGAGAGGCGCCGGAAGGAAGACGGAGCGGCGGGGGCAGCCCATCAAAGAAGGGCACTGCAAAATAGGAGCTGACAATAACAAAGATGATAACAATTGAATAAGAGAATAAGGAGTCTGTTAAATGGCGTGCCCTACGTGCCCTCGTGCCTTCGATGTTGGCGTGCCCTCGTGCCCTCGTGCCCAAATTTTTGGCGTGCCCTCGTGCCTTCGATGTTGGCGTGCCCGCGTGCCCAAATTTTCGGCGTGCCCTCGTGCCTTCCATGTTGGCGTGCTCTCATGCCCTCGTGCCCGCGTGCCCAAATTCTTGGCGTGCCCTCGTGCCTTCGATGCTGGCGTGCCCTCGCGCTTAAATTTTCGGCGTGCCCTCGTGCCTTCGATGTTGATGTTCAGGACACTCTTGAGGGATTTGACCCTTGAAATGTTTCTTGAAAGTTTGAAACTTAGTGATCCTTTTTTTCTAAATTTCATCCGAGAAACCTGAGTGAGAATTTGAAGTGAAAAATTTAAAACATGGATAAAGTTTTGTAGAGACAAACATCTACGGAACTTAACAACAAGCACACGTGACGGTATCTAATTAATGATACGGACATTAACGGCTAGGCTGCACCAAATAAAGGAGATATTAAGGATAACACGTGGTAAAGTGGACTATTTTGGAAGTTTTTTAAGGATACGCAGAAGAGACTGCAGCTGAGGGCAAACTTTTCAACTTTGTTTTGAAATTATGTCCTTGTGTAAGTTTATCCAGCAAAAATGTTTTTGAAATCTTTTTCCACTGTCTTACGAAAGAGGTTTCTGTGGAGACCACTTCGCTTAGTTCATTTTACCCCGACACGGGGTACAGTGAACTACTGAGCAAACTTTTCAATAAAACCAATCAAATACCAGGGGAACCTGGAATCATTATTCACTTTGCGACTCTAAGCAGTCCTTTGCATGTCAAAACCAAAAAATCGAATAAAATTAAAAAGTGAAATGGTGGCCTGTGTTGAGAAGAATCTTTGCAGAATCAATATATTTACCAAAAACTATTTTTGGATACAAATTTGAGTCACATACTGAATACAAATCGATCGATAATCATGGGAATACACTTAAGAAAATGTTATATTGCATATAGATACCATATCACCACGGAGAGAAACACTTTTTTCGAGGTAGTTCACTTTACCCCGAAACTTCTCCCTGAGGTAAAACCAAAACTACAAAAAAAATCTTATGCAGTTATCAAGCTCATGGTTATGACCATCTATCTTTCCTGTATCGATAGATATCCTTGTTTCATCAAATCAAACAGAATTCTTGGATCTGTAACTGCATTTGTAAATGAAGGTCAAGCCTTGAAAGTACCCCCGTAGTTCAATTTACCCCGTCTTACCCTAATCATCACAGAAAAAAATTGAAAATTGCGAGCACTTAAAATGCAGGGTACGTGGTGCAGTCGTCAAAATAAATGAAAAGTCGTCAAGTTCATGTCAGATGTTATCCATCGTTTTAAAGCAACACAGGCACGAGGGCACGCCGAAAATTTGGGCACGCAGGCACGAGGGCACGAGGGCACGCCAACAATGAAGGCACGAGGGCACGCCGAAAATTAGGGCACGCGGGCACGAGGGCACGAGGGCACGCCAACATCGATGGCACGAGGGCACGCCGAAATTTTGGGCACGAGGACACGCAGGGCACGCAGCACAGTGATCCAAAACTGCAAAATAAGGGAATAAATTCAAAAAATGAAGTTTTTAATATCAAATTCTTATTACATCATCCTTATTGAGCACACCCTGGGGGTCAATGTAAAAAAAAGATATTTCAAATCGGTCAAGGGATGGTCAAGATATTGATTTTTGAACTTTGACCTAATTTGTTTGTTTGTTTACATTACCATTTCCGGAATAGTGCTGTTTTGAGGGCATTTTTTAAATCCTCATGTCTCCATCTAGGAAAGTCCGAAATTCTTCATTTTTGTCTCAAATAAAACTACTATTAATTTTCTTCGAAAAAATTTCAAGATATGCTAGAGTTTCTTCACTTTTGATACTTTTGAAAGCAATTTCATAATGGCGGGTTTCCGAGAAATTTAAGGGCTTAAAGTTAATTTTGAAATTCAACACTGAATACAAAAAAATTATATCAAATTGCATGAACCAAATAAATGCTATGATTTAAAGCCACTTCCCCTGCATCTTTCTGCCAAAGGGCTTGTACAAGTTTGTGGCCATAAAAATTTTCTGACCGTTCAAAATTTGTCCGTGGCCACTTTTGTGTTCTTTATTTTATCGCACAGTTTGAACAAATCTTAGCACATAGGCCCACTAAGTGAATTTGCAACGACCAAACGTCATTCATGTGGTCTAGAAACAAGAAAAGCAACATTTATACCAGCTTGCAAAGTATAACGTTGAATAAAATTGATGATTTACGAGTTTTTCGATTTTTATTATGATGACGAATGAGCAAAAACGCTTATTTTCGCAAAAAAACTTATCTAAAAGGGCGGAATCAGGCTAACAGCAAAGAAATCAATTGAGTTGTACTGAAAAAATCATATTTTAGCAAGGAAAAGCATCGAAATTCAGAACTACAATTTTCTTCGTCAAAAATCCTTCAAAAATGCATAAAAATGTAGGTACAACTGTAAAATTTGAATAGCTGTAGATTTTTTATGGCCACGAACTTGTACAAGCCCTTTGGCAAAAAGATGCAGGGGAAGTCGCTCTAAATCATAGAATTTATTTGGTTCATGCAATTTGATACGATTTTTTTGTATTCAGTGTTGAATTTCAAAATTAACTCTTTAAGCCCTTAAATTTCTCGGAAACCCGCCATTATGAAATTGCTTTCAAAAGTATCAAAAGTGAAGAAATTCTAGCATATCTTGAAATTTCTTCGAAGAATATTAATAGTAGTGTTATTTGAGACAAAAATGAAGAATTTTGGACTTTCCTAGATGGAGAAATGAGGATTTAAAAAATGCCCTCAAAACAGCACTATTCCGGAAATGGTAATGCAAACAAACAAACAAATTAGGTCAAAGTTCAAAAATCAATATATTGACGGTCCCTTGACCGATTTTAAATATCTTTTTTTACATTAACCCCCAGGGTGTGCTCAATGAAGATGGTGTAAAAGAAATTTGATATCCAAAACTTCATTTTTTCCTATTTCTTCCCTGGCCTGGATCACAGTGCAGGGCACGCGATTTAACAGACTCGAGAATAAGACGCTTGCAGCCTAAAGAACCGTAAAAGTTGTATTTGAATTTGCAGTGAAAACTATCATAAAGTTTTTCAAAATGCAATACTGTCATACAGTTGACAATTTCTTCGGGTAACTCATTCCGTGATTCTACGATTCTTTGTGAAGAGAAGTTTCGTCCTACGTTCAGTCGACTTCTTTGCCCGTGGGGGGGGGGGGGTAACTTTCATTTCATTTTCATTTTATTTTAAAATATTTATACAGGTATAAGTATCATTTATAAATAAATGCTTTTCAAACTGACCTGTTTAAAACAAAAAATTAAAGGAAAAGAGACTAAACTAAGAACAAAAGATATTCATACACCTAATTTACAATATAATATGCTAAAATACCTAATTTACAATAAAATTCAATGGATATGAAAAAGAACAAGAAAGTAAAGTTGTACCGCCCTCTATAGTCGTTCCTTGATAGATTTCAGGGAAGGTGCCAATTTTGCTTCTCTTTCTAAACTGTTCCAAAGTTTTGCACCGCGATATGAGACAGCCTTTTGGCCATTGGCAGTTTTTAATAACGGTAACCTAAGATCAGTTTCTGTTGAACGCAAAGATCTTTCTCTATCATCTGAATACTTAGTAAATAGATTTCTCATGTAGACTGGGGCAAGCGAATTCAAAGACTTGTATGTTAGCGTGGCGGTTTCTTTTCTTATAAGATTACTGATAGTCGGCCAGCCAAGATTCTGAATTAGTGAAGCAGCAGAGGCATCGTATGAGTTACGATTCTTGCAGCTCTGTTTTGGATTTTTTGCAAGGCGTTAATTTTTGATTCACTGCTGCAACCCCAGACGGAGCAACAGTAGCTCAACTGGGGCTCGACAATGCCCCTGTACATTTTGTTGAGCACATCAGAAGGAAGATATTTCTTAGAGTATTTAACAAGTCCAAGGGTTCGATTAGCCTTGGTCTTGATAGTACCGACATGTTTGTCCCAGTTTAGTTGACTATCTACTTGAACACCTAAGTATTTTGTATTAGCAATCATTTCAATTTCCTGATCACCGATTGAAAACTTGAGTTTCCAAGATACGGGGTTGTGCCATTCAAATCGTAAAAGCACCGCCCATAAATCTGGAGAAATTTCTCAAAAGTATACCCATAAGTCTGGAGAATTTTCTGAAAACCATACCCATAAATCCGGAAAATGCGAAAAATTGTTGAAAACCATACCCATAAATTCGGAATCTATCATGAACAAGGTACCCTAAAAAATGGCACAACCCCGTACCATGGACAAGTTAAGTTACCCCCCCCCCGGGGCTTCTTTGCTTAAACAGCTTGAGCTCATGTCCTCTTGTATTGTTTGTTCTTACTTGAAGAAAGTTGTATAGTTCATGTCGACAATGCCTCTCATGATTCTAAAAACCATTATCATGTATCCTCTGGTTCTTCTATATGCAAGAGTTGGGAGATCAAGGGCAATAAGGCGTTCTTTGTAAATCAAGTCTTTCAACGATGGCATTAATTTCGTAGCTCTTCTTTGGGCGCTTCCATGCCTAAAAATTTTTTTCACGAGACTTGGGCTCCATACGGCACTGGCGGATTCTAGTAAAGGTCTAACAAAAGCTTTGTACAACGTGTTGAAAGTTTCTAGAATAAGATACTTGATCGTTCTCTTTATCGAAGCTAGGACGCCGTTCGCTTTTTTTATGCAATTCGCGATTTGCTTTTGAAATTTTAGTTTGGTATCAATGACAGCTTTTATTTTTAGTTTGAATCTTAGTTTATTTTCAAACTTTTGCTTGGTGCCAATCAACGCGCCCTTCTTAGAAATTTTACTTGGTACAGGCTACAAGTAACAGTGAAAGTGTGAACTTAGGATTTGTTGTACAAGGACATAAATTGAGTAGGAAAGCAGTGGCGTGGTCATGGCAATGGAAGGGTAGAGTGGGAAAGGAAGGGGGTCTGGGGGCAAGCCCCCAGGAAAATTTTTGAGAACACGCCCTCTACTTTGCCTTGGAACACTGCTCCCTATCCAATATTTACCCCAACACTAAAAAAGAATTTCCGATCATTCGTAGCATCATCTTTTTAAATTAGCGTACCAGGAAAAGTTCCATGTCAACGTTGTTTTCTTTGGCTTTGATCGGCTACAGTATCTTCATCCCATTTTCACCGAAACGAAAATTGGATACTTTGATACATCTGTAATCAATTATAGTTTTCTATTTGCGCAAACATCTTTTGCGCTGTCTTTTAGACTGCTTCTTACAGTCCAGAGTTGCTTGCTTCCAACATGGAATGCCTTGACAACTTTGTCCACGAACAGTTTTGAAAATGGCAGCCTCTACTTTGGGTCAAAATGACTCTCACAGTCACTTTCGAACATTTCTCGGAAAATTTTTATCTGACCATACTTGTATTCAACTACTTTCTATTTGTCTTTGAAAGAATCCTGAAAACAATCTTTGACAGAAGCGGAAGGCATCTGGAGAAGCAATAGGTCAAAATTTTTCAGATGCAGAGGCTATACGAGAAATTTTGTTGAAAAGGGCATCAGCTGCCCCCGTGCTGCCCCCGCACCACCAGGGCAACGGGGGCAGCTGCCCCCGCTGCCCCCGTGCCTCCGGCGCCCTTGGTCATAAGTCTACCTGAAAACTTCCCTTTCCCATTTTAAGGAAATAAACTTAAGGCAATTCTAGGGGGGATCGGGATGCTGACAGAGATGTTTTCCATTTCTCTCCAAAAAAGACAAGTAATTAAACTACACATCACTTGATGCGTAAGAATGAAAGGATTAGGGAGGAAAGGAAGTAAAGGAACGAATGTACGCAGAGCCGCCGAGAGCGAGGACGGGTCCCGGGGCAACTAGTGGATGCGGGCCCCTTGCTTGACAGTGGCACATGATAATTCAATTCTCGACTCAATCTTATTCGCAAAATGCAAGTTGTTGAAATGTAGATCACATCTATAAAATTTAGTGGTGTGGTATTCTTCGCGACCCAAGTAAAGCATTCCTTATATAGCTTGGCCCGCTATTTGAAAAACAAGTATAAAAATCAGATGATAAAATTAAAATAAGCACAAACGTATGATATCGTATAATGAGAGATTGAGCTACATGAAGATGTCCAGATTTGTGGGGAAGGAAATGGGAAATTTCTTTGCATGTTTTCATTCTGAATCGTTTCAGATTGTTTTTATTCAAAGATGTTCATATTCTGCTTGGATATGGTAAATGGCTTATGAAGCCATGTAGTATTTGACTATTTGGCACAATTCCTTGCCAGTGGAAGCAAAATAATAATTTGACTTTGATTATCAGAGAGACTGTTAAAACCTCACCTCTGGAATAACCAAAACTGAAAAAAATGCGTGCATTGGAAATGTATAACTTATGAAAATATTCCTTCCATGCAGGGCCGAAGCCAATGGGGGGCTGGGGGGCGGAGCGCCCCCCCCCAGCAGACCATTTGTCGGAAAATTTTGCTCTCTTGTCGGAATTTTTGTGTTCTATTTCTATTTTATTTCTATTTCTAATTCTTTATACACCGAGACCCTTCAGCAACAAAATAACTTTAGCTAAAAAACATAAATCTAATTACAATCATTGTTAAAACAAAAAAAGAAAACTACTGCTGATCTTCCAGGGGGCCGTGTTTGCATTGGTTTCAGCTCATCAAATGACTTTTTAACTGTTTTTTATATTGATACAAGGTGGGGAGCTCCCTAATATTCATAGGAATCTCGTTCCAAGCCTTCAGAGCTGTGTAAGAAAATCTCTTTTTACAATATTCCAGATTATACTTTGGGATTTGAAGGTTCTCACAAAATCTAGTATTATAGTTAGAGTAATGAGATCTCCGTTGAAATTTATTCCAAAGGTTTTCTGGACATAGCCTGTTCATGATCTTATATGTCATGACTGATCGATCAAACGTAATGAGTTGTTTAACTTGTAAAAAATTCTTCGACCAGTCATCCTTTATCCTGGCAGTGTCAATTATCGAAATGGCCCTGTCTTGAAAACGCTGTAATGATTCCATTTTGGAGTTGGATACACTACCCCATATGACATCAGCGTATCTTATATGACTCTCTACGAGCGCACGATAGACATTGCTTAATTGAGATTGCGAAACAATGTTTTTTAGGGTTTTTAAAGAAGCAAGGCCCCCGCGTACTTTCGCTTTGATAGCTTTAAATTGGTCCTCCCAATTGAGTCCTTGATCGATAATTACCCCCAATGATTTTGTTTTCTTCACTCGTTTTATTTCTGAGCCATTTAATTTTAGTTTTTCTTGTTCGGTTATCTTATTAGTTCTATTTGGGTGGCCAATAAACATATATTCTGTTTTTTGTGGATTAGCACTTAATTTATTCAGTCGCATCCACTCAGAGATATTACTTAATTCATCTTGGGCTTTGCGAACCAACTCATCGACACTTGAAGATGCCAACGATACTTGAGTATCATCAGCATACATGCCAGCCTTAGATGCTTTCAAACATTTTTCAAAGTCATTTAGATACACTATGAACAGAAGAGGACCCAAACAGGATCCTTGGGGAATCCCGCAAGTGACAGTCTTAGCCTTAGACTCATAGCAGTTAAGCTTGCAGTATTGTTGTCTGCCTTCCAGATATGATCTGAACCAGTTACCGGCTAATTCTCGGATTCCATACGCTTCTAATTTTTCAAGCAAGATCTCATGGTCAACGGTGTCGAACGCTTTTTTCAGATCAAGGAATATTGCCAAATTAATCTTTCTGTGATCAACATTTTCATACCAAAACTCCGTACTGTCAATTAAAGATGTTACCGTTGAGCAGAGTTTCTGAAAAGCGGATTGGCTAATCGTCAAGATGCCACGTGATCTTAGGTAATCATACATCTGGTCATGCACGATTCTTTCCAGAATTCTCGAAAAAACGGAGATGACTGAGATAGGTCTATAATTATTTGCATCACTTCTCGAGCCCGATTTGAAGATGGGAGTGACTCTCGCCAATTTCCAGATATCAGGAAAGATGCCATGCCGTAAAGAGGAGTTAAAAATCATCGCTAACGGTTCACATATAACCTCTGCAGCATCCTTTATTAGCATAGTCGGAATCTTGTCGGGTCCTGGTGCCTTCCCATTTTTTAACTGCTTGATGGAGTTAAGTATGAAGATGTCGCTAACAAGATTAAACTTCATGACACTAGATTGCTTAACTACGTATTTTAGGGGATCATCATTCGTCCATTGTTCGATTTTACCTGCAAGTTTTGGGCCAACTGTGACAAAATGATGATTTAGTGCCTCTGCTATGTCTGCTTCTTTCGTAATTCTATTGCCCTCAACGTCTAAACATGAGGTTGTTATTGATTGTGAAGATTTATCTAACACTTTGTTAATGGTCTTCCACATCTTCTTTGGGTTATCCTTATTTTCTTCTATTAACCCGCGATAATGTGTTTCTATAGCAACTTTTATCTCTTTTGTTACCTTGTTTCTAAGCTGCTTGTATACTGACCACTTCTCAGGAGATTTTTGGGCAATTCTCTTTGCCAAATCCCTTTCCTTCATCAAGTTTCTTATGGACTGATTGAGCCAGGGTGCATTTTCACTACGGACCCTTCTTTTTTTCAATGGAGCATGTATGTCTAAGATTGACTCAAAAATCCCCTGAAAAGTGGATGCCATTAAATTAGGATTTTCTGCGAGAGGAGAAAGGATGGCTGACCAATTTATCTGGCGTAGGTCATTGATGAATGATATTTTATCGTATTTGGTAAGGCTACGAGTCTCAACAACTTTCTTTTTGTTTTTCCTTTTGAGTCTCCATGCATTAACTTTTCTTATCCCATACACCATATAATGATCAACCATCCCAATTCGCAGAACATCAGCTCTTAAAATGCGCTTAGGGCTCGTTGTAGAAAAATGGTCTATAAGCGTTTTCGTGGTTCGTTGCTCATTCCTTTCATTACTTGTCACAGCAACTCTGGTATACTTATTAATCATTTGAGAAAATTGAAATTCGTCATAAATTTGTTTGAGCTTTTTTGCGTTTCCATTATGATTACTTTTAAAGTCGTCTGTGTTCTAAATAACTAGTTTTGGAGGATTTTGAGGAGAAATAATGTAGAAAACATGAATTTTTTAGTGTAAAAACATAAATTCCAACAGAAATTATTGAATTAATGGCATATTTTTTATTGATATTAACTAATTGTGTTGATTTCAACGTTGAATTGCGAAATGTGGCCAAATTTTAGTAACCGCGGCAACTGTTGTTGTTGCTGTTGTTGTTGACGGTTTTTTCGTCGGAAAATTTTGGTTTTTCGCCTCCCTACGCAGGCATAGCTGGTATCGGCCCTGCTTCCATGTGAAGTGAAAGTTATCTTTTGGATAGACAGAGGATGCAGATGTGTGCAGAATGAATAATAGAAACTCTCCATTTGATCCAAGTTGTGTTAAAGGCGCCGAGAAACGTGCTAAAATATTGGCAAGAAAAATTTTTATGGTTTTCCCTGTCAATTTTAAACACACGTGTAAGGTGATTTTTCTGTTATCATGTCAACAGAGATATGATGTGATATATTGACACGGTGTTGCAAGTTGCCATTGCAGAGGTACACCAAGCCTACGCCAAATGAATCTTCGGTACACCATTGCTACGCCAATGGTACGCCAAACCTACGCCAAAAGGTACGCCAATGGTGTAGACCATGTCTTGTTAACAAGAATTTGCTTAGGCTGAAATGCAAAGATCTGGTTTAGAGATGGACACAAATTTGTCCTTTTGACATTAATATTTTAACCTCAATTTGTTGGGGAGATGGAGTGCTGACCCTATTGTTTTGACCGACTGTGATTCAGCTTTGTTGAGAGCGAATCAACGGTGGGGCTCACACTGTCATGCGCAGCTTTGCTATTGTTTTCTCCTCCTGTTCTCAACCGTCAAGCTAATTTGCATATTACGTCATTGACATAAATCGCTACTACGCATGCGATCTTGGGCCCTTTTTTTGGGGATTCCTCGAGGCTCACGACTTAGCCTATTCGTATCCCCAACAACAATGCACAATATCAACAAATGAGGCATCTATGTGCAAGTTAGCTAGCGAGGTACGTTTTAGAACTTATTTCGGATTGATTCATGTCATATTCTTATCACTAGGACAGACCAAATCTGCTAACTGTTTGGAGGCACCCGGTATGGAAATCCGATCATCAAGTGCGATGCATCTTGGTCAAATACCCCCGATTTATCCATATAATCAAAGGGATCGCTGTGCACAGTGTCAAATTTCACCATCAATCGCTGTCTCTGCCTGCGGGCAGAATACGCACTAACATGTGATAGCTGCATTTACAGATCTTTATCTGTAACAAGGGTGTTCAGGGAGATTGTGTCAAGTCCTGTCCATGCTTTGATGTTATCTCTCCATCTTTTATATGGTCGTCCCCTATTTCTCTTTCCATTAGTCATGCCTTCTAGACAGATCTTGCGGACACCACGGTCCATTTTTTTGATGTGGCAAAACAGTTCGAGTACTTTACTTTTGATGACAGCGGTGATTGGTGGTAACTGGGTTATTCATCTTAGATTTTCAATTCTGACATGGTCTGTGAGTTTGGTAGTAGTCATAAATCGCATTAAATGGTTTAGTTTCCTATAAAGTAACACAAACGGGGGACCTTTTTTGACACACGCGGTATAGCAAGAACAAGGTTATCTTACGAAAGTTACCTGATTCAGGCAAGATAACATTTGGACAGGTTCAAAGCAAAAGAAACATTCATTTAGAACAATACTTCCTTGTGCTCGATTCACCAAAAATTGTGACATTAATTACTGAAACACAGTCCTTTACATAAGTTGGAAGGTATGCTATGACTACTGTTCTCTGTCATTGCCAGGAAAGGCCATAGTACGGTGATTACTATGTTATGAAGCATGATTCGCGACCAAGAAGTATCTAAATTCTACTCAAAACGTAATTTTAGGGTGAATGCTAATGATTATCAAATATAAAGTAAATATAGAACGTCTCAATTATGCTAAATCTACGCTGATCACAACCAAATATCTTGCGGCCAGTTCAAAAAGTTCTTTTTATCGAAGTACTTTTTTAAGGTAAAAGCAATACGAAACTTGAATGGTACCTTACTGGGTTCCTACCTTACTGGGTTCCTTCGAATCTTTGGCACTTCAGATCACCGACCGAGATAGCCATGCTCCCAACTCCTTGACCTATGACTAAAATTAAGAGCATCGCCTACCACACTAAAAAGAGCAAGTTTGTACTGCCTGAAAGTAACCGTATGCCACCAGCTGCTACCAGCATGTCCTGCAAATCATACACGTGTGGAAGTTTTAACATAAATAGTGATCATATATGCCATGCTATCGGCCTTCATTATCCTAAAATCTTAAAATTTCTTCAAATTAGAAGTCATATGAGACCTGCGACATCGCAAAACTAATCATGTAAAACAGTTTGTTTTGATCGTGGAAATTCTCATGTGACATCTTATTTGAGACAGACTTTAGTACGTGCTGATAAGAATCTTTTACAAACTCGGGAGGTCACATCAAATTACTTGAGTTAATCACTAAACCGGGCGAGTCAAGAATGTATCCCCTGCTAGAAAATTCTACTGCAAACATCACAACAGTAAATTATTGACGTCACAAAGTCTTTGATACGTTCACATTGGCAGCGAAATGTATTTACAGTACGAATTCCTGTTCATTTCAGGATGATATCCTGGTACTGTGCTTGAACTGCTTGGCGAAGCCTACAATCATGATTTCCTTGACATTATCTAACTGTGAACAATATAAAAAAATCATAACTAAATCACAATCGGCGGAGCAATTTGAATCTTTCGGATCGTTGAGATAATTCTGCAAAAAAATTCTTCAAGCAGTTGATACACCCTGTGACTCATGCGGTAACTATAGATACATCATATATGGTATTGCAAAAATAGTGTTAAAGGCAGTCTTTCACGTATTTGATTGGCCGAAGCAAAGTCAGAGCTCAGCACTACGGATATCCTTGTAAAGCTGTGTATTAGAAACAAAGGAGGGCTGATCATTTGCTCTTTCTATGGTCGTAGAAAGTCAGTGGGACCAGCAGCCAATCAAATTTCCTATTCTCTGTATTGTCATTGCCACCCGATCAAATGCGTGACAGACTGCCTTTAATACATCAAAATCCTCAATACAAAGAGAATCTTGAGCATGAAGCTTCCTTTATACAGAGCATCAAATCAGTTCTGCCCACCTGCCAATGACTTTACTTCAAGCAGTCAATCGATGAAGTTTTACGCTGATACTCTTTTTATTGTCCCTTCGGTCTTTCCTGTCGTCCTCTTTGTCGTCCTGTTGATCAAATGTAGGCCTTTGGGTCTTCCCACAGTTCTATTTGGCTTTTGATTTGATTGACAAAGACATGTGATAGAATAACACCAATTACCTAAACAGAAATAAAACATGATTTAGAATATTTGATAGATCTCGTTATACTACTATAAGACGTGCTACATGTTTCAAAATAGTCGTAAAATAGTCAAAAGACTCAAAATAAGAAAACAGCAACAGCTGAATTAAAGTGAAGCACTCCAATCTCCCTTCAAGCTGACAATCGAAAAGAGTTCGATTGATTCGTGATCTTTGAGAAGCCTATTAGAAAGCATCCCATGTGGACCTTCGGACGAAGAAACAGTTACAACATGATGCAGATTGATTTCTTCAGAAGGTTTGTTTCCTATAGTCTCAGCACCAAGTAATACACATCTGAGTGCAGACCAGGCGTGCATAAAGTTCAAACCTGCCTGGGAACGGTAGAATTCTCTGAAAACCTGCCTCTGTAGCAATTTTGTACAACTAGGGTAGAGAAACCTGTTACCAGAACGAGTAAGCATGCAGGCATCAAACATTAAGTTTTTTAAAACATACAGCAACGAAACGATTGATCATACTATATTCAACAACAGAGCATGCTAAATATCAAATGGACAGCAACAATTTCATAAAAGATTCAATAAACAATTTGCAAAAACTAACTGGGTGAGGTAGAAAAAGGTTGGGCGTTTGGTGGACTGTGATTTCGCATTTTAGCCACCTGATTGTCATGAACTACATTTTTGCACCCAGCCACTAGTCTAACGTAGATCATAAACCTTTCCCCATCGAAATTGGTCATTTGATGCATTTGTCAAAAACAGATTTTCTTCTTAAGACCTTGGGAGTCTTGCCAACTCATGAAATCTTTTGCCAAGCCCCTTCGGCATTTTATCTTGGAAAGAGCAATGTGTCAAAATTTTTGGCTATTATTCATCAACTTACTGCAATTACATTTGATAAAGAACTATTGAAAAAAACTGCCTGCAAGGTATTGGTTTGGAAACTTATTACAATTGCATTTCATAAAGAACTATTTAAGAAAAACTGCCTGCAAAATACTGCTTTGGAAAAAGCTGCCTGGGAATTTTGTTCCCATGTTCCCATGTTTATGCACGCCTGGTGCAGACATTCCATCAGATCATAGATCGATAGTCTGTCATTAACTAACCAACAAAACACTATCCACTTTTAAAAAGTGGAGAACTGGCCTAAGTGAATAATCACTAAAAATTAAGAATATGCCCGTATCTTCTCGTCCCAAGGGACCTTAACCTACTTAAAACGAATTCAACAACGTCACTCAGTCATTCTTACTAGCTATAAGCAACCGAACTCAAAATCTACCCACCGCTACTCCCTCAGTGACGGGTCTCCATGTCTTAGTACTTTGAAAGGAAGAGCGTCGTCAGAGCCGGTGAAGATACCTTGGGACATTCACGAGTTTCGCCCGTAATTAAAGCCACCTGGTAGCAGAGTGAATGAAGGAAGTTCGAACGAAGCGATCGGGTGACGTAATTACGGCCGAGACTTGCAGCAAGTCCAGTTACAAACAAGAAATGGCAAAACTTACATATCCTAGATAAAATTTTCAAGCAACTTTTTATCTATATATTTTGCAAGGTTAAATATCTGTCGAACAAGACAAAGGGTAATACAAGTCTGGTGCGTGCAAGCCAAGAAAGTTGAATTTGGAACTTGGTGCTATTTTGTGGCCTTGTTTTGCTCAGAAAGATACCTGAACTGCACTTTTAGGCCTAAATTGAAATAACATTTGCTCGGCAATAAATTTTCCAATTTGAAATTTCTAGAAGTTTTGATATAGCTACCTCAGTTAAAACTCTATGTAAACAGTAGACAAATCAACTTCGTACAATTCTAATTAATTTCATTTTTATAAATGCCCTGGATCACATAACCTGGATCACTGTGGGGGGGGGGGAGCATCTAGAAATTGTCTATGAAGAGCACCGTCTTCGTTGTATGCTGATGAAGAACAGGCCAACTCTCTCATATCTTTGGTCCATTTTGCAATGGCAATTAAAACTCTATGGATCTCGGACATTTGGGCAGGTTCTTAAGTAGTATATACTTGCTAAAAAATCTAAGGTCACCGATGGCAAATGACAAAGTAAATGTATGAAGAAGAAAATATTAGCGAAAGTCCGCCCCCCACCTCCAGTAAAACCGTCTATGGGATTCATGACCCAATAGGTGTATGTCCAATCAAATTCAACGTAGAGTCGGCCTCAGCAAGTTAAATTTTCACAAAATTGCACACAATTTTGAAGATACTAAAAATCCTACGTGTCCGTCAAATGATGATACAGAAGATACGGAACACTTCTCGCTGCTCTGCCCTTGCTTTGATGTACAACGACAAGACATCGTAGCTGGAATCTATGCATTAGTTCACTAGGATATGCAAATTTTGCAAATGAAACTTCATTACAACTTTGATCGTATGGCGATAAAAATCTCCCAGTTCACTAAATAGACATGTTCTTGAACTTACGATATAATTCATCAATAAAACTGGTCGATTCGAGTGTAGTTCCGCAGTCATTCGCATCCCCTTAAAAAAAGCCACCCAGTATTGTACCTTGTTTGTAGGAACTGTCGCGTAGTTAAAGTAGTAGCTTTTCTTCTACGATCTTTATTTAATGGACTCGGGGTAGACACAGCCTTTGCTCGCCCGGGTGCATCATCCTAGCAGTATCTGTAGAGTAATTTCGTGAGTAATGTAGCTTAGTGTAACGTGTTCTTGTAAAAATCTATTCAAATCAGGTTTATATTTACCAAAGGCAATGAAAAAGCAACGGCAGCTCCTGCAACAGCCATCAAGTTGTCTTTAAAGAATTGAAGCAGTACATCCATGCAAGTATCCAGTTGAAGCTGTTCTCCCATCTTCAATCGCTATCAAATTCAAAAAATTATTTTATATCCATTAATCCCCGGAAAATCTGCATGCCCCATGGAAAAGCAATACAAACTATCAAATTTTCAGGGTATGGTATGACCTTAAATTTGTCGTTAATTGCACACCAGGTCTTACAAAATCAATTCCACTCTTTGCACATCAAAGGAACAGTGCGCCGAACGCCTCAAACATTCAAAAGTTTTCAAAATATTAATGGTAAAATGAACATCTCAGCTATACTTCTACGTTTGATTAGGTCTTAAGCAACAAAACCCCCTTGCAGCTGACTGTCACAACTGTGAAGTTAATTTCCGTCAACACAGCATACTAAACATTTCAAATCAACATAAGTGAAAGTCTGTAACTTCCAATCAATTTTAAGATCTACTTAGTCCCTGTTTATATGGGGAAAAACATCTCACCTGCCAGACCAGGTGCTGACAGGCGAGGTAGATTTCAGTCACTGTTTATATGAGATTTTTCACCTCACCTGTCAGCCCCGGGGCTGAGAGGTGAGGTGGATTAAGGTCTCTCTTCCGTGAAATCAGAAAGAACTGACCAATGAGAATCAACGAAAAATTTCATTTCACCTCACCATACCGGTGGTATTTCGTTTATATGGAAAAATTTCACCTCACCCAGGTGAGATTCCACCTCTTGTGAGGTGGGATTTCACTATACCGGTGGTGTTGCGTTCATCATGTAAACGCGAAATGAAAATACAAAGGATTCTATTGGAAGGTGGCATCTCGCCTCTCAGCCCCGGGTCTGGCAAGTGAGGTGTTTTTCCTCATATAAACAGGGCCTTAGAACAGCTACTCTCGAGTACTAAATAAAGTGGGGATGTGAATAATCAGGGGGCTGGAAATGGTTTTATATAATAATAATCGGGGGCTGGAACAATCGGGGGAGGGAGGCTGGAAAAACTGAAAACTGTCGTTTTCTTAGTTAACTGCGTGTCTTTTTTATATTCATTCCAAAATCAAGTTTACTATCATATCACGTTTTCAAAAATTTATAAATATGGGAGTTTGGATCAAAATGGGGATTGGAAAATTTTTCAAAAATTAACAAGTGACGGGATTATTCGATACTCGAGAGTAATCTCTCTCCATGTGCCATCTTCTCTACGAACGCTGGCGATCATAGTCCTCCACAACTCTCAGTCCTTTGCTGTTCTCAGGATCTTCAGTCTCGAGAGCATACAAATCATAAAACAAATGGGCAAATGAAAAAATGTGCAACAAGTTCTTCAGTTAATTTCTGTGATTTTATGCATGGAATTTTACATTATAAAGGCTACAGAGCATAACTTTAACTTACAAGTCTGTTGCGTCTCCTTTGATAGCCACATTGCTTATTTCTTTGGAACTAGAAAAGGAAGTATGAATGATGGGTTTAACGGGAATAAGAGGCAAGGCTTGAAAAGAACGCGTTGCAGAGAACGTAAAAAGATGTTGCATGATGAAATTACTTGCATCTGATACTGGCCACAATAGCTGCCAACTGCCAGATACGATCGGAAAGAGAAATGAGACAACGAAATCTACCTATCTGAAAAACTTTCAGAGTTTTCACATTCTACAAAGATAAACAAATAGTTTGGCTGATGCAGAGGAGAAAAAAAATTTTGAGGTCCATGCATAATCTGAATATAACATTGCTAAGTCATTCTGCAACCAATATGCTGCTTGTGTTGAATATTTGTTTCAGCCTATGATTATGACTTCTAATCAATGATTTTAAGCTAGCTGCGGGAAATTACAAAGAGGAATTCATTTTTGCATTCAGGGCTCCGTCTACAGTGCAGGTCATTGTGTACACTAACAAGACATTAAAGAATACCTCACAAACTGATACGAATCTCAGGTAAGCAAAAAAGCAAGGCACTTGAAAACATGTAGCTTCCCGATCATCAAGGCAACAATATTGGAAAGTGTCTTGTCATTGCCGATATGTTCACTTATAGTTAATAATTTACCCAACCTTATTGCCATGATCTTGTCAGAAATAGTTTGCTCACAGAGGGGCTAAGGTCTGGAGTGACCTAGATAATGGTGTCAAAGCGTTCTCCTCGGTCTGAACTTTTTGAAAGAAATATGAAGCCAATTACTCATCTCGTTTTTTCTTATTTTCTATCAAAGATTACTGCAAATAGGATTATTTCTTATATTACTAATTATTACATTTTATTTTAGCATGGCTCCCTGTAAAACAGTAAATGAATTATTGAGTGGATTACCACTGATAAACAAGATCAAGATAAAAAATGAATGAAGGCCATATTCCTTTCCGTGGATATGGGGAATTTTCTGCAAAAAGCCTTTTTTTAAAAACCTGCAAAAATTAAAATCAATAATTCCTTGGCTTATCTTCCTAGCAATAATGACACTCGCATGTATCAGTATACAGTTTGTCCCCTCGGGGGTATAGAATCTATCTAAATAAGTTCTGCATACTAGCGGGGGAAGATTTTTTCATTCTCCTGACAGGGCGGTTCCTCGAAGGTACGTTCTAAAGAAAATTACTTGTAAAATCTGAATGATGTGACTAACCTGAGCTGGGAAAAATTCTAGCGGAGACCACTGTTCCCCTTGAACGAAAATTCTCAACAAGAATTCTTAAGAAATCAAACTTTCTTGGCAATTCTCAAAAAGAATATTTAGGCAGGAAAAGAGTTAATGTATGCAAGGTCGGAGCCGTGGCTGTCTGTTCTTGTCAATTTATCAAGCTAGCGTCAAGAATTCTTTCAGCTATTCCTTATTCTGAATTAATCAGGACAATTTGATAAACTTTCAATAAATTGTTTAGACACTGGCAGGTTTAAAAATTGGTAATGT
Source organism: Aurelia sp. 3 sensu Dawson et al. (2005) (assembly GCA_964020215.1). Taxonomy (NCBI): domain Eukaryota; kingdom Metazoa; phylum Cnidaria; class Scyphozoa; order Semaeostomeae; family Ulmaridae; genus Aurelia; species Aurelia sp. 3 sensu Dawson et al. (2005). The sequence goes on from OZ026577.1 coordinate 11,823,528, forward strand.
CATGATTTGCTGGTGGTGATTTACAATCTCCACATGGCAACATACAACAGCAGTAGGTTTGGATTATGACGCAACTGAATTTCATTCTAATGTATCAATTTAAATTTCATTGTTAGAAGGTTCATTGTTAAATTTCATAGTTAAATTTAATTATCTAAATTATCAAAGAAAACATGCATCAATGATGAGTGAACAGTCCTTGTTTTTACAACTTTAATCAAGATTTCTTGATCAAATCAATTTGTTATCTCTGACTATCCAGCAGATAATTCCCAAGGAACAAGTGGTTTGTTAAACCGTGTTGCTTTTATTATTTAAGGCTTTGTTTCAATGCCAAGACAACTGCTTGTTTCCGAGAAAACTTATGCACATGATTGTTGGAGCGCCAAATTTTTTTGCGATTGTTCCTCGCTGATTTGACCTGTTCTTGAAGGGAAGCAAGAGAGATAATTTAACTGCATGATTAGTAGTCGAAAGCAGACCGCTTATGAAAACTGCTTTTAACATCTGGCCTTTTAGACCTCATAAACAGGAAAAGAATTGATGAAAAAATGAATAAGTGAATCAATGGAAATATACTTAAAAATTCAATCAAAACCTATAATGTAATGAAATAAAAAGTTCACTTAAAAATGAATCATAAAAACTCTATGTTCAACAAAGAATAATCAACTCATATTAAAACTGCGGTATTCTTTTTCAGAAAATCTAAATGAGCTACATGAGTCAATGGTTTCTTTACAAATAAACAACAAAATATTTTCATCGATTTCCATCAAAACCTTTTTATTCTGAACAACTCTGAAACGAGGTTTAAAGAAGCTATATGGCAGTACCAATTAACACAACACTATTATTTGAAATTGAGTCTGATTAACAAGCTACATTGACTTTGAACTTTCAAGAAATGGACCAGAGGTTGCTGCGTAATGTTTGGGATTGAGCTATCATCAAAATAGGATTAATGTATACACATACTTTGTCATGACCTGTCAAAAAGTGGATTGGTAAAGTCCGAGTAGCGATTGCGAGTCGTGAATTGCGAGTTGCTCCTGTTTTACAAGTTGCGAGTTGCGAGCTAATGGTGAAAACTGCGAGTTGGTCCATTCAAAATGCGACTTACGAGTTCCTTAAAAAAACTTCAAATTCTCATCTTGTCTAGCTAAAAAAACTGCGATTTTTGGATAGCCTTTTTAAATCCGAGATTTACAGAAGAGTTTCTTAATGTCTGTTATAAAGAATTTAAAATTTAACATAATTAGCAAAGGGCCACCAATATAGGTTTTGCTTAGGAGCTTCGAGAATTACTGGGAAGAACCAAATCATGATGAAATCATATAAGCAAGTTATTTTCTTTAGTATTATATGAGCTGGTTACAGGGGTGGAAAAAATATTTTACTTTCTGGGACCAAAGAAAATGTTGACAAAAATTTCTGCGAGCACATCAAACAAATATAACAAAACAGAATATGGAAACTCTAATTTCAACAGCACTTGTCAATTTAGTTAACAGTTAATTGCAGTTGTTAGTCCCTGATCAATTAAAAGATTAAATAGGCAGGGTCACGTAACCGTAAACAAACCTGTTATCTCTAGAATCTATAGTGTTGCCCACACGTGGCCATTGTGTTCTGCACAGATTTTGGTGGATGGGGTTAATCCACACTTAAGTTACTTCTAAAAATCCACCAATATCTCTACATTCGTACAACATATGAGTGTTTCAGTTGTTTGTCTACGAAGTACAACAGTCCATCTTTGAAATAACACTTTCATTTTGAGAAAAGTAGTGGAAAATCACTGTGATATGGCCCATCAAAAAATGCTGTAAAATCATTGTTTCGTAAGAAGTTTGTTTACATTGCATGACCCTGCCCCTTTAAGATACAACGAGTAAGATGAAAGTTCTATGATGCTATTGTCTTTAAAATGATGGAAAGTTTCTCATTATTTCAAATTGTTGCGCTCTACTCCATGAAAGGTAGCTTGCAACTTTCATTTAGAAGTCTATGTAACACTTTTGAGTCTCCATCGAAATCTTTTAGATGGTCTGACAAGGACGTTCTATAGAAATGCCAGTTCTGTCCTTTCCAATGTCTGTTCATTGCCTCCTCAATGACACTGTTGCAATGAGAGAGGTTGGGACCATTGACTGCAATGAAAAACTCTTCATTTATGTTATCTTCCTCCATATTTCTGGTACCGTCAAAATGATGCTCGTACATTGAAACCATTGACTCCAGAATCGATTCACATGACTGCTTGACACAGCTTACTGCAATGGCTTGCATCACCATCTCTATGCCCTCAAATAACATGTCCGCAGGGTTGAAAAACTTTTTAATGAGCTCCTTAGGATCCAGGCTTTTGAGCTGCGCCACGGTGTAGCTTGATGTTGATCTCTCCAGCCTTTTCAAAAATTCTCTGTATTGATTGGCCTTTGAGGGCTTTCTCTGGCACAGAAGAAAGGGATCTCACAGGTATTGCTAGAACAGCTTCCCTAAACTTAGGGAAGTCTGTTTCAGTAATCTTTATACTTCCTCCATCTGGCTTGTGTAACTTAGCAGCAAGTGCAGGTAGGTCAAGAATCACCTTTGTGTCTTGGATCACATCAATTGATGCTTGATCATAAACATCAGACTTCAAACCACTGTGTATTTCTCCCAGCAAACACAGTATCTGTTTGTTTGATGTTGATTCAGCATCAGGTTTCATCCTCACGGTCACAGACCTACTTCGTGTTTCACTTTGCAGGCCAGCAGCTTGAATCCCACATGGGGAGACAACAGGTATTCCCCTGATTTCATTCTTTTCGTTCAAGCCTTTCTTGTCTGCATGATTTAATGGCCACAGGCACCTCTGCTTTCTTGATTCTGGTGCCAGTGAGTCACATTTGCTGTGGTCATCTAAGCACTTCTCCATTTTGGAAAGAACATCAACGGCTTCCATAAAGAGCTCCAATCTTTCATGTGGCAAAAGGTGAACCACTTGAGCAATGTTCACTATCAAGCCAAACTGCCCATATACATCAGCTAGGCCAGACAGTGTGAGCAGGAAACGGGTGTTTAGTATCTTACCCTAAAGTTCTCTTGCCTTGTCTGCCTTTTCTCTCACCCTTGAATTTGCAGGTTCAGCCCCTGACCTATTCTTAACTCCATCTATGATTTGTTCCTCTAAGCATGTCATGATTGCTGGGAACTCATGATGTATGTTTACATATACCTGCCTTCTGCTGTTGGCAAATCTTGTCTTCGAGAACCCCACTAAATTTCGCAGGTGGAGCTTCCATAATGCTGTTGCTGCAACGAGCTTCTCATAATTGGCTCCCCAGTTAAAAAGGGTGAAGACTTGCTGGCAAACGTGTGTATCCTCTACAACCCATGCAAATTCTTTCTTTTTGCACATGTGTGTGTCTACCAGTCCACTTTTGTGCAATGTGTCGTAGCTGAACAATATGTCCCCATCTTTTGTTCCATACAGATCATTGAAGTGCTTCTGTATGCTGCAGTGGAAGTAGACACCATCAAATACAGCACTTTCTATTTGACAACCTGCAATGCCAAATTCATCAAAGCCAGCTTTCATGTTGTGTGTGAGTGCTTTACCATCACTTCCATGTTTTACAATTGGCTGCCCACAGCTGATAACCTCAATGAGATTTTGACCACCAGGCACAACAGTGACTGCACCAAGAAACTGTCGAGAGCGATGTTTGTAAGTTGCTTTATCTGCAGACAAGGCAAGTGGGGGTCTGTGGCCTGTTTGGGGAAGTTTGCTCGACATGAATCTCTTCAACCTGGTCTTCACCACACTGTTAACATGAGGACGTAAGGCAGCTGGGAATTTTCGTGAGTGATTCATGTGCCCTACTTCAGCTTTGGCTTGCTTCAGATTGAGCACATCATCTTCATAATCACTGTAGGGACGTCCTTTCAAATACAACTTCATACAGAGTCGCCCTAAGTTCATGCCAGCTGTATAGTTCTTCCCTTTAAATTTTGCAGCAGAATTTTTCTTTTCTAGTTCTGTCTTTAGATCATTGATGTGCCTCTTAGATTTCTTAATGTGCCTTTTCACATGCTTCTTTAGGTTTCTGAATTTCTCAGGAAGATTTGTTGTATCCTCTGGGAATGACAGCCTATTTTCCAGATGGTATGAAAATATTCCAGTAACAGCAGCATTATTATCATCTGTCTCACTACGTATGCAAACAGAGCAGCGCAACTCATTTTGCTCCTCACTGTATGTGAAGCCTGCCAACTCAATATCAGCAATAGATCTGGCCAAAGTCACCTTTGCAAGCAAAGTCTCTGTTTCTTCATTCAGTGCTTCTTCTTTTTGGATTGCCTTTCGTACTGATTCAGCTTCATCTTTTTTGGCTTTGACAAGTTTTGCAACATCTTCCTTCACAATATCAATGTCTTTAATTATTTTACAGAGTTTTTCACTGTCAGAGGATAATTTTATTTCATGCTCATCATTGCCTAAGATTCTCTCACTATTGTCCTTGACACCGGAAGCAAAGTCAAAGTCTGACGATTTGGTTGGAGCCTGTTCAAATTCAACTGCGTCAACATTGCAAAAATCAATGTCTGATATCACATCTATGCTTCTGGGAACTTTCTCCTTTGGTTCATCTATCAGTTCAGTGCAATGTCTTTTTGCTTGAGTTTGGATCTGGTCTGCTTGGGGCCTTGCTAACGTAGGCCTAGAAAAGCTAAGCTTGGTTTGGCCAAAGGGTGACAGGTCCTGCAAACTCTCTTCCGGATGTCTATCATTTAAGTGCTGGCGATAATTCTTTGCTAACAACTCCTGCTTACAGTTCAGAACACGGCATGTTATCAGACGTGTTTCACTATTGAATTTATGCAACTTTTGCTTTCCCGATGTTTTCGAACGCTTCTCCATTCCACCACAAGATGGGATTAATTTTTTGGTTGTTTACAGTTACGGCATTTTCTGGTTGCTAGGTTACTGTTTTTGAGTGCACCAACACAAGGTCAAACATGCAAATGAGGTAGAACTAAAAGAGGTTGTAGTTCACAAGTTCAAATCATGGAGATGAAATCAACATGGATTTTGTAACTAGCGTGGGATTTTGTTGATGAAAAGATTGTTTCATGCGTTGTTAAACACAGGTCAGGTATCAAATTATGAAATTCATGGTGTTGTCAGTTTGTCCAGCTTACACAATAAATAGATGCAAATGCAGTATGATGGCAAGAGAGCAAAGATGGCCTAACTGTTTAATTCATCAATTTGTTTGTTGGAAATAAAGTGAAATTATACTGCCAAAGTGACAAAGTCCTCTCATGACTTGATATATCTTTCATGTAATGCAAAATAAACCCAAAAAGGGGAAGGCTACTTGAGGGGGCATCCTGCTACAGTAGGAGGCCACAGCTATTAAATGGAATTTAAAACATGATAAACCTGAACAGCTCTCCGTCATACATACACATGCATCTCTTTTATAACCTTGATGCCATCAGATCATTGCAGACAGGCTTTTTCTTGTGCCTATTAAAACTGTAGGGATATGCAAGACTTCTGAAGGACTTTGAAGAATTTTTCACATTTTGGTACCCTTGAATCATGAGACTGCTAGTTTCTTTAACAACAATACCTTAGCAGTCAAATACATTCTCAGTGAATTGTTCATGTTAATGTGCACAAGGCCTGTACTGTATGACAGTGTACAGTGTTGTTGGGATGTTCATCTCAAATAGTCTTGCTTCCTTTTTGAAATGAAATTGAAATGAACAATGTGGACATATTTATGATGAACAATAATTTACTTTCTTATTTCCAGAAAGGAAATTCCCTTTTACATACCAAATTACTGTCTGCTTTTGTTGGCTTATTCAAAACAGTAAACACAAGTTGCCAGACAGAACAGAATAGATTGCCAACATTACTGCACGTGAATGACAATCAATTTTCTCATTGATCTTAATTTTGTAAGTCCTCATTTTTTTCTTTCTTTGAAACCTTTTTATCCTTGGTTTGGATTTTACATTTTCTTTCAAATTTTCCTTTTCTTTTCTTTTTCCCTCTTTCCCTTTTTCTTTCTTCCTTTTCTTCCTCTCCTTTCTTCTTTCTTCTTTTTTCTCTTCTCCTTTCTGCCTTTTTTCTTTCTGGAGACCCAAAAAAATTTCTGGGACCATTGGTGCCGTGGTCCGCTATATTTTCCACCCCTGGCTGGTTATATGCTTTCCTTCTTGGAGTTCTTAGTTTTCAGGATTACCAGTATATTTTCTTATGAGCGCAGGCCTGTGACTTAAAGGTCAGATAAAGGCAAAAGATATTTTTATTGATTTCGATCATTTACGGCCTGGAGATTTCAAAATTTCAAACGAAATTTCGATATGAGCTCTGGAACCTATCGAAATCGCCTGTCGAATTCCGTTTTTCAGTCAAATTTTCCAAAAAAACCGCGTAAGCAAAAGAGCTTGGAACTAGCAGAGGCGTGACGTGGAATGAGTCGAAGGAGTCATTGCAAAGCTGCGAGGGAATGAAGGAGTCTGTTTGCACTCACCGATTGCCAAGTCACGAAAGTTAGAAACGACCGCTAGATTCAAGAATACCCTCCCTTCTCATGTTTCGTTATATAGATCTCATTGTTTCGTTCTTAGATCTTATTGTTTCATTCTTTAGATCTCATTGTTTCATTCTTGAGGGGGGGGGTGTTCTAGAATCGCTCCGAAATGACTACTTATTTTAACTATCTCAAACCAAAACGCCGAGAAAGTAGGTAGTTTATCGTCGTGGCTACAGTCAGCTTGTGCAGAGAAGAATGTATGTGCACATCATTCCGAACTTTGGCGCGGATAGACTTGTCGCAGCAGTGAGCTGTGGACTGAGGGAACCCTTCAGACTTGCAACAACGAAAACATTGCGGGTCTGCACAAGATATTTCAGTCCTACCGACTTTAAACATTCATTGGCTGCTACAAGTGCATCAGCTGGCTTCCAGGGCACCTTTCTGAGAAGTCTTCGACGTGCTGAACATGAAATTATAGCTGAAATCGAATGATACACTCACCAACTCTTCGAACATGATGACACCGGATTTTGCCATATCAGGACTAGGCCATGTGATCACCCTCATAGATAGGTAAGTGCAAGTTCTTTCTCCACATTTATGTTTCCTTTTTTTCGATAACGATTTGGTTCTCTGCGAACATTTTAGGTGGCCAGTGTATTGCCTCACAAAAATAATTTGTATTTACAGATCATTCGTGAAGCCATGCAAATGAAAATGTGCCTTCGATAGGCGCTTGTCGGTCTAATGAGGAGAAAAATCGAACCCTGGAGAGATCAAGGCTTGTTTTTCTGTAGTCTTTTGAAATATAATTCAATAGTTAACTGTTTGATCAAGACCATGGTTTGATCCAGCCATTCACAGCTAAATACAATCAATATCTAATTGCTAATTTGCATCAAAATAATTCAAATGATGTTTTTATGTTCCCATTGCAGAGTATGTCCCACTTGAGGAGAGCAGAACACAGGAAGCTTGGCCTAACTGTCTGTGTTCAATTCGTTCTTCTGCATCGAGGGAAAACTCTGAGGGTGTGTCGCTCAATATTTGATCTTTGGAAATACCAGAGAAGCTATTGGTCGCCATTCGAAATTTATTTTGTTTACTGGTCGATCTGTCTCCCACGCCGCGTGTGTCCTTCACGGTTTCATCTTCCAGTGCCTTGGGCCTCTCAAGTGATGAATTTCTAACTACTCACTCCACGTCACGACTTAGCTAGTTCCAGGTCTCTATCATCACGCGGTTTTTTGAAGGAGTGCCCTTTTTCAAAACCCCAAAACCTATCCTTTTGCATCCCAAAGATGAAAAATATTATTGCCATCGGATTCCCCATAGTTTAAAGTTATGAATATAAAAAAATCGCATTTGCCTTTATCTGACCTTTAAGTAAATGTAACAAATGACGCTGAAACTACTTCAGGCACGATGTCAAAATACCTCAAAATTTGAAAAGCAAAAGGGTCATACGTAATTGTTGCCAATTCCTTGAAATGCAAAGCAATTCTTGCTGAACAGCACCAGGCTTGGCAGAAGTGCGATGCCTCTTGTATACACAAATAAGATCATTCAAGGTTCTTTCTTCAATATGCTTTGCTTTGGTTGAAAATGCTTCTCCAAGTCAAAAAAACACACTCGAAGGTCAAGTTACTGCAAATTTCTGCGCTCAGCAATTAACATGGACTTGCATAAGGCGTCTTCACAGACAACGAATCCTTTGATTTTCTTTCAAGACAACTTAGGCAAGTTCTCAGTTTACAGTATTAAAGTAAAATTTTTGCGCGAATGGGGGAGTAAAGGCTGCAAATTGCAAAAGTTTCTTCTTATAAAAAAAATTACGACGGCCTAAAAATTCTTTTATAAAGAAAACCCACAAAAAAGTTGCAAACTGAATTGCAACTTCAAAATACCTTTTTATTTGGCGAAAAAGGCCTTGTTTCAAAAGAAAACAGGCAACTCGAAATTTTGGTTTCAACTCGCACTTTTAAGTTTCCAACTCGCAACTTTCGTTCAACTCGCAACTCGCATCATAAGTGCAACTCGTAACTCGCAACCTGCACAATAAGTGCAACTCGTAACTCGTAACTCGCAAACTATAAGCAACTCGCTACTCGCATGTGCAACTCGTAACTCGCAGTTTACCATATCACGTTAAATATATGGGTTATAGTTACATAGCGCACATGGGAGATAACGATCATGATTTTGTCTATTTACCTTTCTGAGGCAACAAGACCACGGGACTCCACACTGTTGTATTGTCGTTGCACCGCAACTATAGTAAGGATTCCAATCCCAATCATCAGTGTTTGTACTTCCGCAACATTTGAACTGAAAAAAAATTGAAAAATAATTTGCTTCATAATCAAAGGCTTCATAACAAAAATTTGTAAAACTCTTGCTTGCTACTATTCTATACGGAACAAATATTCCTTATTTTGCCAATCTTGCTCCTGTCTCTTTACATTGTTTACGAAAGTAGGTTGATAGCGAAATACACAAATAACTGTCAAGTATACTTTGACTTTCATTACTGCTTGCGAATTCATAACTAAAGAGAATTAAATCGATATGCCCTTGCCAACAACTGCACCCTTAGGGTAAGTACGACAACAAAAATATCATGTTGATTGGCTCATATTTCAAGCAGTTTCATAATTAAATCAAGTTGACAAATCCATGCTATGATGTGTTAGTAGCCAGTCCATGAATTAGAAAGTTGACATGTCCATGTTATGATTAAAGGGAGTGTGCAATGGTAAATAGGATTCTCTATAAATAGAACAAAGAAAATGCGCAAACACAGCACTGTTTCTTTAGCTACCAATTATTCCCAACACGTGTGGGCCATCGATTTCAATGGGCTATTCTTAGATTTTTCTGCTCTGTGCAAATGGAGGCTTTTAGCCTTGCACAAACCCTTTAAAGAACGCCGGTCAATCTGATGACGAGAAATGCTCGAAATTTCGTGCATTATCATTTCTCAAGTACAAAGTCGTATTTTTTAAAAAAGTTAATTGATTAAAACATTTTAAGCCAGCATGCTCCTAATACAGTAAAAGTACTTCTCAGTCAAGAAATATAAGGCACTTGCACAATGGTGATCAAGCTGCATAATCAAAACAATTGGGCAGGGTAAGCAAAGAGCACACAAGAAAATCGATGTATAGTCTACACACCTCATATTGAATTCTGTCAATGAGATTTCTTAAGTCAGGGTTACTGGTGTATTTCTGAATTGCAGTTTGTACTTTGTTGTTGATCAGCCGTTTCGTCTGAAAAATAAATTGAAAATTAGCTCAAAAGCAATGATAAACCTTATTGATGATCAATGGTAGCCAAAACAGGGGTGCAAGGTGCAGGAGCATTAACAGAAATTACAAAGGAGCAAATGAACTAATGATGAAACATTGCCTTAGGCAAATTTCATCTCATGACACGTGTTTCGCTACGTAAACAGCCTACAGGGTGTCCCAGAATAACATGTACGCAATTTTGAATGGCTACTGTCAACAAGCAATAGATCCAAATTTCCTATTTTTCAGCTTTATGGAATAGAAGAAATTTCAACTTGGATGTTGGCATCAAAGGACTTAAACCTTACAGTCTTACCAGGAAACACCTTTGAGAACGATGAATTACCAAATAGGTCAAGAACATGTGCCAAGAAGCCCTTGGAAAGCAATACAGTAGTGTTCTCGCATGTAAGAAACAACTTTTCTATATTACGGTCTGATGTGTTTCTTACAAAATGAGATAAACTTCAAATCAAGGTAATGTTTCTTGTTAGAAAAATCATGTACTGTACTATCAACCAACTACTCAGGCAAAAGGTCTATGTGAGATACAACACATAATTTTGATTTGCATTTGTAAATTTTCACTTACAAGGAAATGCTACCATTGTTATCGGAAGGTGCTTGGATTGAATAAAAAATTAATAAATAGTTTCTAGCTGAGAAACACATTTTTCAGACCCATAACAGTTTCTTATAAAATAAGGTGTTATTTTCAAAATCAGGGTCTGTGTTTCTTAAATTTGTGTTTCTTATATGCAGGACACTGCTGCACTGTTGGTTTAAAACGACTTTTATCACTTTTGTGAAGCATAATAACGGATGGACATATGTCATGGCCTACGGCACCTGCACATAAACATATCTAGCAATCCCTTAGATCCTCATAGTCCTGGTTATAAAAAATCTAATTTATGACTTTACTTTTCACCCATGAACATCAAATAATTGGGCTAGGCACCTTTCTTCCAATCAATCTTGCTGATTTAAAGATTATTAAGAACAATGAATCCTTTGGTTCCAACAGGGAGCCAATAATTTGTGACTTGTTGCTCTATAAATCACAACTACTAACCAAATTTAGGGTGTATTCTTTTGGGCATCTGAGGTGTGCAAAGTCTTCTGAAAATGGCAGACTTTGCAGAGCAAAATGCTAAAAGAATACGAATTCTGAAAACAGTAGAGTCAGCAGACTTTGCAGAGAAAAATCCCAAAAAATGCACATTCTGAAAGAACAAGAGTTCGAATGTTGTTGTTTGGCCAAGCGAATTAAATCCATCACAATACAATGTACTTTTGTTATGCAAATCCCAAGAGAAAAGAATCTACAAAGTGTCATTGTTTTCTAATGTTTTTGAAAACTTTATCATTCACAAAACAATGTTCCATGCGATCTTTCATAAGTCTGCCAGCTTCAAGAGTAGAAGGTTTCTGAGCCCTTGTATCTCTGCCGTTCTCAGAAAAGCCCAAATGAAAAATAATCTCTCGGAAGTCTACCGAAAACAGAATGACCAAAACAATAGGCTTTTATAAAAACGATCTTAAGTCTGCGAAGTATACCCTTTTCGGTAGAATGGTACCAAAAGAATGGGATTTTACCTCCAACCAACTCTACTACCGTTTTCAGTAGATACCCAAAAGAATACACTCAAATTCAGCATCAACTTTTAAGTTGTAATCTCTTCTACTACAAATTTAAAAACGGGAAAATAGAGGATTGAGCTGAAGATGGTGGCGAGGAATTCTTTACCGAGATGCACTGCGTTCGAATTACGAATCTTTAATGATTCTATAGGAATTCGATTAAAGAACACAGTGCATCTCGGTAAAAAATTCCTCGCCACCATCTTTAGCGCAATCGTCCATTGGATTTACGTTGCTCCGCAGCAGCCACTCAAATGGCGCACATGTTTTTTGGGAAACCCTGTGCAAATGTAGAGCAATAACTTATTGCACACAACTAATCAGACTGTGTCAAGTACATGATACATGATCTCCTAAAGCATTTTGACTATATTTTCAGGCCTAAATCGACTCTTCTCTTGATAGTTCTACTACTATCAAAGCTTTGCAGATCAGTCAGTAGATACAGAGTGTACGATGCTTTTGTACATGCAGGTGCAGAATTTTATGAATAGGAATGGTCTTTCCATCAGAGGACGCAGAACTGAGGCACAGAAAAACCCAAGTCAATTGAGTGATAAGCTTTGTGCTTAGATCCTAAGAGTTCCCGAATGCGTAGAAGGATGAACTAAAAACTAAAAAAAATCTTCACTACGGATGAAACAGCCATCTGGAGCTGCACGGTGTCGTGTCTAATATTACGGTAGAGAAATTTTGTGCCCATTCTGTTAACATGAAAACCGGTGATGAGAAAGCAAAGGTAACTGTCTGCTTAACTGCAACTACAGATGAAGCAAAAAAGAAGCCATTTTTCGCCTTTAAGGAAGCCAAGAAAGGGAAGCCAAAGCATTGAAAAGAGTTTTGCTTAAGGTGTGTCGTGGCTACACCTACACCTGGATGGATCAATGATGAGTTAATAGAGAAGTATTATAAAGAAGTTCTTGGGGAATTCATATTTGGGTGTTGAAGGACACTTGCCTGGGACACATTTTGTTGCCATTTGTCACCTGAAATCAGAGCGTTACTCAACTGAGGTGGCATTGACTTAGTTAGTGTTCCAGGAGGTTGCACGAAGTGTATTCAGGCATCTGATGTCCCTATGCCAATGAAGGAATAAGCCAGTGAAGGGTAATTTAAGGGAAACATATGAGAAGAGCATTTGAGTGGAGCATTTGACGGATCTGAATCAAGGTTGGAAAACAAGATAGAAAGTGCACAAGCATTGTTATTGTGAATACTACAACATCCCTGAAGCATGCAGATGCAACACAGAGCTAACTTTTGAATTTCGTTGTTTATTAAATTGAAAATTGCTTGGGGTTATCCCTTGAATTGAATCGTTGCTCTTTGACCTGCAGTTTGAATTTGAATCCTAGAAATCACTGTAAGATGTATTGTTATTTAGAAATTCCATGCTTTTCGTGCTTCATGCATAATCTTGTAGCTTTAAGGATTCTGCCAGCATTTTCTTCAGCATTCACAATGATAATAGATTTAAGATTTTGGATGTAAATTTGTCAGTTGCATTATTTCTTTAATAAATAGCCACCATCACCATCATAATCATAATCAATCAACTTGTACCACTTGCATGCCACCCTTTGCCTGTTTGGGAATACGTGTGTAGTGCAGTACATTCATCTTTCCATTAGTTCAGTTTGTCGGCTACCATCCCAATACCAAAATTATTCTACTGGACAGTTTGGTCAAAATGTTGCTTCATGGTTTCACATAGATTATTACTTGCCAGACAAAAAACAAAGGTTCTTGCAGGAAAGCTTTTGTCCTATAGTTGTGCTCACCAGGGGAAATTGATCTCTCCCCACCCCCCTTCCCCCATCTTCCCGTCTCATAATTTCATGACAGTTGCAAAAATCTAAACAAATACATACTTCGGGCCAAAAAGAAAATGCCAAGATACCACCAATAATTTCAATGAGAAGTACAAAGACCAGGAAATATTTATACTGGAAAAAAGAATTGTTCCATATCATTTGTTGTCAGTCACAACTGTAAAGCAATAATGTGAAAAATAAGGCATAGTTTGGTGACCATACTTACAAATACAAGTAATTTTTTGGCAACAGACAACTTTCCAAGCCTTGAATAATATACTGCAAAAAACTCTGGCCAAATTGTGCTATTCAAAACATCATTTAGCACCACATTACACAATACACATCTTAGGCCCTGTTAACACTACCGGCTGTCCCCAAAAAAAGTTCTGACGTTTGATGGAACACAGAGCAAAATTTTTTGAACCCAGGGATTTCTATTCTCTCTAGCTACATGCTGGACATTTAACTTAAAGTTTGGCATACCGTGAAAAGAAATTAGTTACCTGAAAATGGAATCATGAACTCTGACATTTCATGTTCATGCTCAAGACAAACCAGAGAGATTTGTACAACGTCCTGCCTCATTTGTAAAAGGGGACTCCCTCAAATACCAACACATACACTGAATCGACAATGCGTTCATAACCTTGACAAGGGGCAAGGTTTCTACTCACTGAGCACATTCAAATTAAAGGCCATTCTCTAGTCAGTGGAATTTGCCAAGGGAGCAGAAATTTTTATGCTAGCTTTTAATGTTTTTTAATTGTATGAAATGACACCTGCTCGAAATCATTTTGTGGACTGTCTTGGAACAACCAGTTTGTTGCTTTTATCATTGCATTATGCCAGCTGGGAATTTCAATGGGAGTTTTACTGTTCCACAGTTTCACACTTTCTTCATTAACTAAAATAGTTTTCAGTTCATTGTTTGACATGCCATACCATGCAACATTCCATTCTCTGGCTTTTTGCAGCGCGAATTGAGTGGTAAAAAGTACAAACTTGGTATGTTCCCTCGAGACCTATTCCCTATTGGATTCAATTTTCAGCTTTGATTTGAATGTGCTCAGTGAGAGAAACTATTTTTTGTTGTCTGTTGCTCATCCGAAGATTCCCCTTCATTGCGATGATGAAGGAAGGCGTGTACAATTTCTCTGGTTGTGCCTTGATCATGAACGTGGAATGTCAGAGGTCATCATTCCTTTTTCAGAATACTAATATCTTCTTACGATATGCCAAACTTTAAGTTGCAATGTCTAGCATTTAACTATAATGATTAGACGTTGGCAGATTCAAAACGTTTTTCTCTGTGTTTAAGCAGACGCCGGGACTTTTTTCGGGACACCTGGTATAGCTCGATTTATGGCTTTGTGTTCACATTAATCCACCCCAAAAAACAGAGTTAAATGAATATATACGCTGACAAAAACAGAGCTGAATTAAAATGGAGCTAACTAAAACACATAATATCTGTAATTTGCACACCAAAAACAGAGAAATTTGAATACCGCTAACAACAACAAGCCTTGCTAGTTTTGTTTTCCAAAAGAGACAATCAGGTGTGTTTTTGAGAACATATGTGAATATACGTTGAAAGATACCCGTTTTTATGTGAAAATGGAGCAGTGTGAACTGGGAGGAAAAATAGCTCTGTCTGTAGGAGTAAAAACAAATCTAAACGAAAAATGAATCGGTGTGAACGGGGCCTAAGACTTTGGATGCACACAGCAAGGTGGTGGGATTTGGCCTGTCTATCAACATTTGATTAATCGATTACTATTTGGCCTTGCGCCATTTGTTTCTGGAATTATTCACTTGTTGACAGGACTACTATTACTTACTTCAAAAGATTTGATTGTTCATGATGCAACACAATCACACAAAATTTATGATGCCACAACGCAATTTTCAACAAAGTTTCAAAAATAGTATTATGTCTCTTTTTGCACTCATGGCACAATTTTGTATGCAACGAAATGTGTTGGAGAAATCAAAAGACATTTTATCAAGTGTTTGTTCACATGATTTGAAATGGATGAAAACAAACCCTGGCCAATTTTGTCTATCAACATGAAAAGTGAATCAAAAGAAACTACAATAGACAAAATAGGCTGGCAGCAGACCAGTTGCATACACAGTAGTATTGTCCTGCCTAAAAAGTTATAACTTGTGAACAAAAAGCACTCCAGCTCATTACAAATAGCTCATTAGAAGATACACTACATGTGTCATTAGCAAATTTGGAACACAAGCAACACTTACTATATTTAGAAGCCAAATGTTTTCTCTCAAAGCACCAACACTACCACAGAATGAAACAAGAAAGATTGAGACACCAACAGCAATAATGATAACTGCAGGATCTGAGGTGAAGTCTGATACTTCTTCATAACCTTTCTTTTGCAATACAACCCAAGCACCAATGCCAATGAATGCGCCACCTACAAGCTGAAAATAACACAAATTTCCATACTAAGTCAAAAAAGAATCCCAATTTGAAAGACCACAGCTCCCGGATATCAAGAGAATGACCAATGGCAAATACGCCATTCAATGGAAAATATGTTCATATATAAAGATTCTAAATGTTACCCGCCAACAAAATTTCTTACATGCCTTATAGCAATAACCTGCACATGCTTTTGTACATTTTATCCCTTTGGGAGGACGAAAGTGTCATACCTGGGAGCCAAAACAACATTCCAGATGAGTTCATCTTTCCAAGAGGATAAAACATATTAGAATGTGTTGAACTCATTGATATAAGGCAGAAAGTTCAGTAAATCTGATTTGAGCCTGTTTTGCAGATTTCGCAAAAGAGCTTTCCAAAGAAAATCCCTTCAAAATTTCAGAAAGGAACAGCCAATTTCAATCAGGTAAAAAATTTTGAGGCCTATTTGAACATGTCTACCGTTACAGTGATATTATCTTTTTGATACTAAAATTTTCAACAAATGGAGAAAAATCGATTTTTCAAACAGGATTCTCTTTATTGACTCATTCAGTAGGAACCAAGAATTTGTCGCACAATGTAATAGCCTAGAAAATAGACATAGGGTGCTGGCAGAACACTTATAGGGAACAGAGTTTGAACAATATATATATAGAAAAAATAACGGACAAAATTAATGTGGCTAATTACTGCCCTTGTTACAAATTTTGCCAGTACACAAAATCCTTTATAAGAAACTCAACTCTCAGATCACCAAAATATTAAGAAACTCTAGTACTGGGAAACTGAACTTAAGAAACTATTTATTTTGGCAAAGGACGTCCTTAACGTATTCTTGCATTATTTTCACTTGTGTCCTGTATCATATTACTCAGAAAGTACTTGAGTAGAGTCTAAACATTGAAAAGGCTTCAAAAAACCTTGTTTTGAAATTTTTACCAGGGCACAGTTAGGGAACATAAAGATTGTTATTGAGCCTCTAAGAAACTCATAAGAAACTCTGAGTACTGAAAATTGGATAATTCAAGAGACTTTCAGTGCTGGCCCCACAACACTTAAGTTTCATAAAAAAACATGTGTACCCCAAATTTCTTGTTTTTATTGATAATAATAAAAAAGTTTAGAGTCTCAACCTGACTGCTACCTTAAGACTACCCTCACATGAGAAAACTCAAACCGATCTGAATTTCAGATCGGTTTGAGTATTGGCCTTGTTTGCTAATTTGCTTCCCCCTCACATGAACAGTTTCAGACCGGTTTGAGAATATCAAACAATGAGTGCTTTCCTTCCGCTAATAGAACAACAGACCTTTTAGCTATGCTAGGAAAGAATCTGAATCAAACGATGTTATGATGCAATTTGAAGAATTTTCGAGTGTGCATAATGGTGATAGAACTTCTAACGCCACTCAATCGAACCTCGCGCATAAAATTGTATAAAAATAATGCTCAACCCAGGCTCTTTTGTAGAATAGCCAGGCCTTACCGGGAATGGCGTGCGATCGCTCTCGCACGCCTTGGCGCACACCTTCTCTGTCCAAGGAGTGCGATAAATCGCACGCCTTACCTTTTCAAACGAGGGTTAAAATCTTGTATTTCTCTGTAAAAATATGTCAATCAGGAAGTACTAAATCCAAAATCCTTAATGATTTGATAGTTATCATTAAAATTGTTTACAAAAGATAATCCTGAAGGATGTAACATAACTTAGATTGAAGAGTTATTTCTTTGACCTACTGTTTGTTCTTGAGAGACCAGTTCCTTTCTTGGTAATTCAACTTACTTTTGGATAGATTACATTTTTTAAGGCCCCGTTCACACTGCACCATTTTTGTGAAAAAACGGAGAGAAAAAAAATCCATTTTTGTGAAAGTGTGCACATTGATCTACACAAAAACGCCTCAAAAATGGACATTTTCGAAAACGCTATCGAAAGTGGATATCCACAAAAACGGAGGTTTTTGAAAACGCTCCAATATTCAACAATGGACTTCACAGAACCGGAGCAATGTGAACGAACAAAGACGGATTTCTTTGGCTCCGTATTTGTTATCAGAAGGATCAATGTGAATGGACAAAAACGGATGTTTTCCCCTCCATTTTCGTACGGAAACGGAGTAATGTGAACGGGTAGCATCTATGCAACAAAAACGGATCATAACAGAAATGGAGCAGTGTGAACGGGGCCTAAGAATTTGGACCAGCGCTAAAATTATCAGATTTTGAGTACTCGGAGTTTCTTACGAGTTTCTTAAAGCTTCCATAAGCTGTGCGTTATCAAGCACTTTATTAGAAACCTTGATAGTTAAGAAAAAGGAGACTGAAACATCTATTACCGCTTTGAATCGATAACAGAGTGTTTTGTGCTATTTTTATCTTTGTTATCCACAATTACAGTTTATTCGAAATTGTGAACTCAGATGAATCAATGTTTTGAACAATCAAACACCTGGAATGACTTTGCATTAGTAAAACTGATCAAGTAAAACTCCAGTCGACATATTTTTAATGTTGATTTGCAACTGCACTCCATCACACGCCTGAAATGGACTAGGAGTGCGATTTGCCACTCCCCTACTGAAATATTCCGAGTAAGGTCTGAATAGCTGAAAGGTCTATTGTGATTGTTTTGTGGAAGATATTGGCATTGATTCATAGCATTTTGATCCAGCTGGGTGACTTTGAATGAAATCTTTATTGTTTTGATTGCCAAAGGAACGCCTGGAATGTCAATCACACGTGCTTTGAAAAGTCATTTCGCCCCGAAATGAAAAATTTTTATGCTCACATGAAAATTTCAGGTCGACCTGAAAAACTCAGACCGACTTGAGAAAGCGAAATGAGTTTCAGGTCGACCTGAGTTTCATTTCGCCTGTGTCATGTGAGCGCGCTAACGGCTTTGACCGTAGAGCGAAATGAGTTTCAAACCGATCTGAAACTCAGACCGGTCTGAGTTTGCTCATGTGAGGGCACTCTAAGAAACTGTGACTATGAGTGATGGCTCAAATTCTCAGTTTCATATAAAAATACATGAATACAGCTTCTCAAAATGTTATCTGTTCTGTCAATAAAGGTTAAGACCTCCATCCATACTTTAAAAGCTGGAAAGCCAGGAAAGCTCTTGATTTCCCACAAATTTCAACTTTGTAGCCAAATCTAAACACCTGGAAAGCTCAGAAAATGAAGATTCACAATGACAGGCCTCTTAGCTTTGCTTGGATGTCTTCAGCTGGTAGCAAATTTGAAAAATGTAAAAACTCGCAAAACTTGGAAATAGAAAATTTGCCTTGGTGTACCAACAAAATATATACTGAATGATTTTCAGTTTCCTTTCCACAGCATATCTCAGCGTATCAACAAAGTAATGTAAAAGATCTTCAGTTTCCCTTCCTCAGCATATCAACATAACATGGCACTATATCAACAAATTATAACACCTTTGGTTTGCTTTCCGCATCCTATCAATGACAAATAACAGCTGTGGTCAAGGGCAAATTACTTCATCGAAAAAGGTTAAGGTATGCTAGAATCAAGCCAAAAACTTTGATAATTCTATGAAACTTTCAGTAATGGCCCAAATTCTTAGTTTCTTATCAAAAATACATCTACACAGCATGAAAAGCATGACTGGTCAGTTGATAAAAGTTTCCTTCTTTTGACAGGGTAAACCGGTTTTACACAAACACATACTCTTTTGTATCACATCAGATGACCATGCAATCATTAGGCCTTGTTATAATTGAATGATTCAGAAATATAGTAAATGCACTTTGCTTTGAAAGTATCAATACAAAAACCAAAAAGCCTTTATCCATTTCATATCAAATGAGTGGCTGGTATCGACTATACCACTGATTTATTAGAAACTGCTAACAAAACTTTCCCAGCAACTTGTTGCACTTTAATAGCATTCCAAAAGCATGAGTAAGCCTTTGGAAGAACTTCAATGCAAACAATACCGTGAAAATAAACTCTTATTCGTTGTAAACAATGCAACAAAAGACTGACAGGGAAGACAGCAGTTAGGCCAGGCCAAATGATACTCACCCAAAAGAAGCTTGTAAAAGCGAACAAGAAGTACTTCAGCTTCCTGCTCACCCGACTTGGTGGCAGATCCGTCTCATCAACTCCATCAGGAGCAGATCTAAGTGGCTTTTCCATCTTCTCTTCAGAGCTATTTTGGATGTTTGCCTGGCCTCTATCGTTTTTTGCTGAACCTCAACCGCGAAATGAAGCGTACACAAAATGAGTGAGTGATCTCCGCATGCGCATTGGCGACGCACTGAAGAACACGACAGTGAGCAAAGGGCTCAAATCTTTGCAAAACTTCAAAATTAAACGTGTAAAATGTTATTACTTTACTCTTTCCACTAAAAAGATTGGATGGAACGTGAGCGTCATCCGCTAAAAAGTACATATGGACTTTGTATTGTCCTCTCCAAAAAGATTGCTTTGCTCAATAGACTATGCTTTGTTGGGCATCAAGAAACCAATGAAAAAGGGTGTTAAAGTTTTCTATTTCGCTGTCGTTGTTGTAACAAGCGATTCCGTAAAAGAAGGTGTTGAGGGGCATTTAACTAGACTTTTTACGTTGAGTCCTAGTAATCACTACCAACCACCCACCCCTCGCTCATACTAGGACTCATGGCTTTCCAGCCTCACAGCTGGCCCTGTGAAGGACGTGCCTCGCTTTCAAAATTTACCAGTGCTAAATAGAAATAGACCATTTCGACAATTAAAAAAGGAGACTGGGGAGAGCGGTTTGTTCTGGTAAATGGCTGCCACGAAGCTTCCACGAATGATAGATTTCTCTCCACAAAAACTTTTAGTTTTACATTCATGGTTGAAAACACAGATCTTTGAGAAAGAAGTCCCTAAAAAGTAGTCGCAAGGATGTCCCATGACTCATATGCCTCGTAACGAGGGGGAGACCTCGCATAAAACAGTTTTGGCGGGAAAGCGGGAAGGTATTCGTCATTTTCCTTCGAAGTTGCTCGAGCAGATCAGAAACGAATCAAGAAACAAGAAACATTGTTGTGATAATTATGGAGAAGAACTCGGCAGTTATTTTATCTTGTGTGCAAAGAAGACATAAAATTTGGTGTAATACTGTTTAGGCTTGAAGGTAGCAGCATAAATATGTCATTTCTGCAACGTTTTTCTTGCTGAAAAGTTGCTTCTTAATGATTATTAATTGAAATTGAAACTCAACAGACGAGGTCGAGGAGCCCCTGCAGAGAATTTCTTGATCCTTATACAGGTAAGCTGCATCCTTATTTTTAGAAAGCTTTTTATGTTGCAACTTGCTGATAAAACCGAAGGTTTGATTTGGTTAGCTCGTCCGTTTTTTAGAGGGTAAACCGGGGTAATTTGGGACAAGAGAAATTTGGGACACCCCCGGGGTAATTTGGGACATTGCTTAAAATTGCATAGTTATATCACTTATTGCAATCATTTATTCTTTTAAGCAAATTTTTCAACATTTGCATTGATGTTGAGTACTTTTTTGATATTTTGAAGCATCGATTTGATTATGGCTACCTTACCGTACATTTATGAAAGCGGCAATTTTTGATGAAATTGGAGTGAACTGTGGCAGATACACTAGTTTCTTATCCAAATTTGCCAATAGGTATGAATATGTATCATTTGCAGGTGGAACTCAGTGCTGTCCCAATTACCCCATCTATGGGGTAATTTGGGACAGCATCATCTACCCGCTAATGTATCAGCAACAATATGAATTAAGAGAATCTTTTATTCAATATCAATTATTTACCACTCAAATGTATGTAAAAAGCTGAATTAGTCTTATTTAAATATGCAATGAAGCAGTCATACCTCAAAAATGACAAAATTGTCCCAAATTACCCCGGTCTACCCGACTTCTTTATGGTGGTAGAAATCAGTTGCTTTGCTGCGCTAGCCATACCTATGTTTCTGCAGCGCAAGGAAGACATAGGCAGCAATATTCCTTGCAAACAACTAAAATCAATATTTCAACTTACCTCTACCAACGAACCTTGGCTTGGAATCTGCTAGATTTTTGAAAATCCTCCTGACTTTCGTTCGAAGCCTACCATGTCTCAGCAAAACAAAACAAATGCGTAAATTGACTTCGTTTCATGTATGTTCTTCCTTTATCAAGCACAAGAATATTTCTAAATTTGAATTCCTATCTCATCAAGCCTGCAGGACTCAGAGAGGCAAAGCTTTGTCGTAAGGAACCTTCTCAAAATCGCCAGGAACAATATCGAAACGTTTGTTTATCTTGCTTTTTCTTTCTTGCTTGAATTCTGATCTGATTGCACAACTTCGAAGGAAAATGACGAATACCTTCCCACCTTCCCGCCAAAGCTGTTTCATGCGAGGTCTCCCCTCGTTACGACGCATATGAGTCATGGGACGTCCTTGCGGCTACTTTTCAGGGACTTCTTTCTCAAAGATTCGTAGTTTCAACCGTGAATTCAAAGCTAAAAGTTTTTGTGGGGAGAAATCTATCATTCGTTGAAGCTCCGTGGCAGCCATTTACCAGAACAAACCGCTCTCCCCAGTCTCCTTTTTTAATTGTCGAAATGGTCTATTGCGGAACAGCTTCGAGCGCATAGCAACAACAGCAACAACCTGGAAAGAACAAAGGCCGGCAAACCGCCATCGTGCACATTCTTCACGAAGTCAGTGGACTTGCTACAAGTCTCGCCCGTAATTAAACCGCGAATGAACCGAACGAACCGCGAATGAACTTCGAGCGAAGAGAGAAGACCCCTCCGGAGGGGTCTTCTCGCTTCGCTCGAAGTTCATTCGCGGTTCGTTCGGTTCATTCGCGGTTTAATTACGGGCGAGACTTGTAGCAAGTCCACGAAGTCAGTGATTCACATTATCATGGAGCGATCTTGGAAAGAAAAAGGTAGGATTAAAGTTCTTTTTGATTATGTTTTGCTTAGAAATTTATTAAGTGGCAAATACAGCTAGACTGATATCGTTTTGTCATCGAAATTTTGGAATTGACCCTCATGTCAAAATGTTTTGCAAGCAGTTTGTTTATCGCAGTCAAACTGCTTTGGACTGGCTTGCTCATTTCATCAAGACATGATTGCCAATGCTGCAAGACGAGCAGAAAATCGTTTAAAATAACTTGCAAAAAGTCAGAGCTAAACCGAGTCACCTATTAGTTAAGAATGCGATTTTATTGTTTATGGAAGGCCAAGGGGACTGAGGAAACATATTTTACATCACATCAGGTATCTTAACTTTACATATGAAGTTTTCTTGTGTTGCCTATCTTCTTTATCAACAGATTGAAGTCCAGGCTCATGACAGAAACAAAAGTGCAACTGCTAGACAAACAATCCTATAGCTTTGGTCAATGAAGAAAGAAGAAACCTCATTATCTTCAAAATCTTACTAAACACAACTCTAGTTTGCCATAGCTGAAGATAGAAATGTAGGCAGAGACTGTAACATCAGAAGTGTTTTATTTTGAGTTATCTTGGAATTATAATGTTTCAATATGTACTTGAATTTATTGTGAAAAGGAATTGACACATTGTGAACTTTAATATTTTTTGTTTTTCTTGTACATAGACTTTATAAACTATAGCATCACAAGTTTGGAATGAAAGCAGCAAGCTTCAAACTAGTTTAAAATACTTGCAAAAGAACAAGAAGCATCAACACAATAATCCAGGAATGCTTTGGAATGAACTTTCTTGAAAGGTCTTAAATCTCATACTGTGTTGCAGTTCTAATTCTGTGTGATTCATCTGAAGTAAGAACTCCTAATGCACTCCTCAAGAACTGTGACAACAATGCTAAACAAGAGTGATTTAATGAGGAATTAGGTATTGTTTCATTTCATTTTCAATTGGAGGGGAAGAAGTTTTTGAGTTTATCATAAAAGCCAACTCAGAATTGAAACGTAAACAAATAATTTTTGGATTTGCTCAGAAGAGAGGACACAGCAAAGAAATTTGACGATGAATAGGGGCCAAAAAAACAAATTTGACTGAGTAAAGAGCAGGCATTTGACAAGAAAATGTTCTATTGATATTGACGAAATTTAACTTTATCCCTTTCATATGAATATGCAGCAAAAACTTATCTTGCGGCTGGCCTAGCTGTATGTTGTGATGTTTCAAGTGAAGCAGACATCTTTTGTGAAATTTTAAGAAATTAACTCTCAGATCACAAAAAGTTAAGAAACTCCAGTGCAAGGAAATATAACTCAAGAGAATATTCACTTTAAGTGAGGAAATCCTTATCATACTTTCAATTTATCTACAGTTATATCCTGTCACAGAAGGAACTTGAATAATTTCTAAACATGGCTTCGAAAAGGCAAAAAAACACCGTTTTGAAATTTCATTTGAATGAACCATAAACCTGAAAATTGTAGTTTTCTATTATTGACATACCTGCTCCAGACATTTCTTCACCGAGGTTTGTTTTGGAAAGTGGCACTTCGAGTAAATCTCAAGTTTTCTCCAAAATATCAAGCACTTTAGCAACTGTTTCAAAATAATGATGTTCAGTCCTGTTTGCCAATTTGCCCCTTATTCTTCGAGCATTATTTCATCCAACCATCCAACTTTTTAACTGTCATCAGAACAGTTGTTTGTTCATGGAGTTCAATAATATCATCACCTTGCAAACTCGTCGAAAATTCCCGAGAGACATTCATCTCTGCTTGGCTTTTCCATTGCAGTAAAAACAGACGAGAAATGACGAATCATAGTAACTATGGACGAATGTTGACGAATATTTTCGCGCCACAACGGCTCCTAACGGTCTGATTTGATCTGCCTTTTCATTTCACAGTCAATATTATCTTCAGAAATCTGGTGTTGCCATGGGCAGTAAACTTGGCCCAAGTAATGCCTGCCTCTTCGTTGGCCATCAAGAACGGCAAATCTATGAGTCCTATGATGGTCCTTTACCTTGTCTCATTAGAAGGTATATCGACGACATTGTTGGTGCAACCTCTCTTCCTCTGGCTGATCTCCAAAGATTCATTAACTACACAAACAACTTCCATCCAGCCTTGCAGTTTACCCATTCTATCACCGAAGAAAGCTTGCCATTTCTGGACATCCTCCTTAGCATCTCAAACGACCGAATCTCAACTTCTATCTTCTACAAACCTACAGATGCCCACTGCCTCCTCAACTATGAATCATCACATCCGAAGAAATGCAAAGACTCCATCCCCTACTCCCAGCTCCGCCGTCTCCGCCGTATTTGTTCTAATGATGACGGTTTCCATTCAAAAGCAGAGGAAATGTCTTCCTTCTTTAAACAAAACAACTATCCAGAACACATCACTCAAACAGCACTGAACAAAGTTAAGGATCTTTCTCAAGATGACGCCCTTCTTCCATCGAACAACGCAACCAGTAACAACCGCATCCCTTTCATACTGACCTATCACCCTTTCAACAACAACGTAAAAGACATAATTTACAGCAACTTCAACATCCTCACCAACGACACACATACTAAGAACATCTTCGACACACCTCCACTGTTGGCTTTTCGCAGAGACAAGAATTTGAAGGACTCCCTAGTCAGAACCAACCTAACTACTACACAACAGCCTGGTACTTCTCCCTGCCAACATCGCCTCTGTCAGACCTGCACCCACATCAACCAATCGACAACTATCACCAACCAACACCGTTTCTTCAACATCAGATCCCACTTTACCTGTTCTTCATCCTGTGTAATTAAAAACCATCAGTTTGATTGCAACTGTAGATTATGCAAACGATTTGTTGTGAATTTAGGGTTTTTATGATGTAACTGATATCCTCTTTGTAGATAGATTTATCAACAACGTGTATTTAAGTTTGGTTGGCATTAATTAGCTATGTAATTAGCTAGACGAGAAGCCAACGTTAAATAAAGCAATTATTATTATTATGTAATCTATTGTATCATCTGCACCAAATGTCAATCCTTTTACATCGGCGAAACCTCCCGACAAATCAACAACCGTTTTGGAGAACACAAGCGCAATGTAAGAAATAAGATTCACCTCGAGGAAAACCATCAAAACGATCCTGACAGCAACATATCCAAACACTTCAATTCAGCTAATCATTCAACTGCCGATATGTCCATTCTTGGCTTGTTACATGCACCTCAAGACACCACCAAACGCAAAACCTTGGAGAAACGCTTAATATTTAACTTAAAAACTCTCTATCCTAGTGGACTTAATAAGCAATTTACTTTTCTGCAATAGGCCCCTCCTCCACCACCTGTTCTTAATTGCTTCCTTCTCCTCATTCAGGCTACGTCACGTCGCATCTCACATTCTCTCCTATCTGTCGAATCTTGTCTTCTCTTCTTCTCTTTGCTCGGCTCGATTGATTTCGAGCCACTTGATAACGAGTATACGCTCGAAACGTCGTGTTTTTTAACATCTACGCTTCACTTGGTACTTTAATCATTTATTTATAACATTGTCGGTCTGATTTGAGGTCTGGGTTAGAGAGAAATGGCGTGAAGTTGTCGAGGGCGTCTTGGACTGATCGAGCAAAGGCGGCTCCACAAAGTGGAGATTGAGCTCATTTGCTTACAAAAGTATTGTTTTTCCTCATCAATGATTGCAGCTGCGACAATAATGATATCAAAGCTTATCATTTTGTAACGAAAGATAATTGTTGTTGTGGAGCATTCGACCTCGAAGCCTAGTGTTGCGGCCTTCGGCCTCGCAGCTTTGCGAGTCGTTGGCCGTTACAGTCAATTAGTGGTCCGGAAAATATAATTTCTAGCCTTCACTTGGCACTGACTACAAATAAACCAATCATTGGCAAGAAAAATATCACGTGACGATAAAAACAGGTCATGTGACCAAAATGAAGCGCTGTAATTGGAACCACAAGAACTTGTGGCAAACGGCATTCCTCGCATGGCATTCAAAGCATTCCTGGCTGATGTTTCTGGCATATGTTGGGAGCAAATGCTTACTGGTACAGATGACATTGATGTTCTTGTGAGCAATTGGTCTAACCTGTTTTCTTTGATCATAGAAAAGCATGCCCCGATGACCGCAATGCGTGTCTCAGAGAAGTACTGCCCTTGGATTGATAAGGACCTGAAGAAACTAATGCATACCAGGGATAAGCTAAAAAAGGCTGCAGCCAAAAGAAAGTCCCCATTTCTTATGGACTCTTACAGACAGATCCGTAACAAGGTCAATGTCCTTAACATCCAACTAAAGAAGCAGTATTATACTAATAAGATCTCTGATTGTCAAGGTAACATGAAAGAATCATGGAAAGCAATCAATGAACTCCTTAATAAGAGATCAAAGTCCAGCAACATCGATTGTCTTAGAGAATCTGGTTCTGAAACTGTTCACAAAAAAGATATTTCTAATGCAATGAACAGTTTCTTTTGCTCCGTAGGTAAGGATCTTGCTGACAAAATAGATCCAGCCCCAAATCCCCTTCTTGCTGGTGACTATGAAATTAACAAACACAAGGCAACATTCCGCTTCAGGACTATTGAAGTGCAGGAGATCAGGGATGCATTTGCCACCGTTAAGACTGCAAAGAGCTTTGGGACTGACAATATCTCTAGCTACTTTCTGAAGCTTGCGATGCCCTTTATTGAAAATTCGCTTGCTTTCTTGTTTAATACATCCATTGAAACAAGTCGTTTTCCTGACTCATGGAAAGTTGCTAGAGTCACTCCTATTTTCAAAGATGGAGATAAGACTGACAAGTCTAACTATCGACCAATATCAGTCTTGCCTGTCATCTCAAGGCTTTTTGAAAAGTTAGTAACAAACCAGCTGTACCAGTACATGAATGACAACGGGCATTTTTCATCTGGCCAATCCGGCTTTTTGCGCCTTCATTCTACAGTAACATGTTTACTTAAAAATACGGATGACTGGTACAATGGAATGGATCTTGGTAGGCTTGTAGGTCTAGTGTTCATTGACCTTAAAAAGGCGTTTGACACTGTAGATCATAACATTCTCTGCAAAAAGCTTGAGCTCTACGGTTTACAGCAACGTGAACTCTCTTGGTTTAAATCCTACCTTTCCAA
Organism: Aurelia sp. 3 sensu Dawson et al. (2005); assembly: GCA_964020215.1. Lineage (NCBI taxonomy): Eukaryota > Metazoa > Cnidaria > Scyphozoa > Semaeostomeae > Ulmaridae > Aurelia > Aurelia sp. 3 sensu Dawson et al. (2005). The sequence continues at coordinate 11,851,339 of OZ026577.1, forward strand.
TCGGAAACAGTTTTGTAGGGTTAATGGTGTAGATTCAAGAATAGGGGACATAGAAGTTGGCGTTCCACAAGGTTCATGTCTTGGCCCTCTTCTCTTCCTCATCTACATCAACGATCTCCCACAAGCTGTCCAAGATTCTACCGTGTCCATGTATGCTGATGACACCAGTTTGTGCTACCAGTCTCACGATTTGACTAGGCTAAATGAGGCTATTAATAGTGACCTTAGAAAACTGGGCACATGGCTACAAGGCAACAAGCTTTCCTTGAATGTTGCGAAAACTCATTCTATGCTTATTTCTACCAAGCAGAAACACAACATTCTCAAAAGTCAAAATAAAGACTTGGTTCTGAAAATTCGCGATAATGAGCTTGAAGTAGTCAAAAAAACAAAATACCTTGGTGTGCAAATCGACTGCTCCTTGGATTGGAAAGAGCAAATCAAGGCAGTCTCTAGTAAGGTCTCGAGGGCAGTTGGCTTCTTAAGACATGCCAAGTCTTTTCTCCCGAAAGAAACATTGCAATCTCTCTACACAGGTATCGTGGAGCCCCACTTTCGATACTGCTGTTCTGTCTGGGGCTGCGCTGGTTTAACTGAAATTGATCAGTTGCAAAAACTTCAAAATCGTGCTGCTAGGATTATAACGAATAGCAGCTTTGATGCCCCAAGCAGACCTCTCATTAGGGGACTGGGATGGAAGACCGTTGAGGAACTTGCCGCTGGTGAATCTAAGACAATGGTCTTCAAGTCCCTGAATGGGCTGGCTCCACAATACTTGTATGACCTTTTCACCCGAAATTCGTCCTGCTCATCATATAGCCTTCGTGATACGAGGACCGACCTGAGGTTACCGATGAAAAGGTCAGCAAATGGCCAGAGATGTTTCTCTTATAGAGGTGCAAAATTATGGAATAGCCTCTCTGCCGAGTCAAAGCAGGCAACCTCTCTGTATAGTTTCAAGAAAACTATATAGATACTTTTTTCTTTCGTTTTGATTGTAAATTATAAACATTGTTGTAAATAGGATTGGGATATTGTAAATAAGGTTTTATAGTTTAATTTAATTAATAGCTTTTTACTTTTTATCTTAGATTGTAATTAATGTTTTTATTGGAGGGCCCCTTGAAAATCAACTTGTTGAAGGGCAACCCTCCTTAAAAGAATTAAAATGAAAAAAAATGAAATGAAAATGGCCTAAACAGGGCCAGCTGTGGGGCTGGAAAGCCATGAGTCCTAGTATGAGCGAGGGGTGGGTGGGTGGTAGTGATTACTAGGACTCAACGTAATAAGTCTAGCATTTACCTAGGATCCATTCCATTGCACTTCATTGAGTTTCAAAAGAATCGCTTCACTGTCAATTCCATCATAGCACGCGTGATAGCACGAATGCATCTTTGTCAAATGCCCCCCACCCTCCTTCTAAGATCTTTTCTGCAATTGTCTATTGCATCCTTTGATGGCGAGTTCAGCCTTTGTTCATTCACTTTGCAACATCAGAGAATCTCGCATATAAATCCAATTTAAACTGTTTTGCTTCGACAACTTCCTTTTTAAAAATCATGCTGCGGCTGATTTTTTACAAGCTATTGTAAAGAGGTTTTTCCCCAAATGTTTTTATCTACAATTGTATTGATTTTACCGATTTAATGGTTCTTTTGATAATAAAGAAATAAGAGGACAAAACCTCTCAAGGTTTACAATGTCAAGTATGACCAAAGCCACTCTATCAATCTACTCTCACAGAGGTTTTGTCCTCGCGCTTCAGAAATTGGTTAAAAACGCAACATAAGCATCTTTTAGCGTACCCTGGGTACCAGAGCCTCGAAATTTAGACGAAAGGAAATTGGTAAGAGGAAAAGAGAGAAGGAAGAAAGGAGGCTCTGGTCAAATGATAACACAACCTCGTTTTGGTGCTGATCAGCGTGATTATGAATCAATCCGATCACCTTTTGCGCAATGATTGTAATCAATAACCATCTTCGTCATTCATACTATTAATCACATATTTTGCTGTTATCGAACACATTTTGAACGTGTTTCTGGTGAGCTATTATTGAGCTACCTTGTCATTATCGACTGTTCAATTCTAATTCCATCAAAACATCTTTAAAGGCCAGAAGTCTTTAGCTGAGGCAAAACTATTTCGCATACTTTTTTCTATCGCATTAGTGTGAATCAGGCTTTCTGGCATTCGGTGCCTCCTCAAAACGCTGGGCGCCTTCGGCGCCCCCATCTTCTCACGTGGCTGGAGGGGCACGTGCCCCCCGGCCCCCCGACCACCACGCCACTGCACCCAATAGAGAAATCACTTCAAACATGCTCAGTCCTCGATAGTACTTATTGACTGACTGATAGATAAACTGAAGAGCAATGCTTGCACTTTAACATAGATTCTAATAAAACATCATGGTGAAAAGTTTTTCATGGCTCTAAATACAATTTCTTTTGGAAATGGCAATAGTGGCCACAGTGGCAAATAAGAGTAAGAGACTAGATGCACTCAAAGCTATTCGCTGCACATTTCTTATTTTAACATCTTCAACTCAAAAATTGAATTTACCAGCCTCATCGAAATTCGTATTCGAGTTGCAGAAGTGTGGTTCCGGGAGCTTGCCCCCGGGAAATTTTCCATAGCTTCGCCCTCTGGATTGCTGGAAAACGCACTATTTTTGGACTACTTGCCTTCAAAAGAGGCAAAGGATCATGACTGATGGGGTCTCTCGCGGAAAATTTTGAAAATAGGACTTCAATTTCACGAGGATACAGATTATGTCAAACTAATAGCTTGATAAATTCTGGTCAATTCCTCAAATATTGACGATCAAATATCGGCTATTGACAATTCAAACCAGTGGTTATTACCGTAATTTTTCAATCTATACAAATTATCTTCTCCAACATTCGCAAAAAGGGCCCGTAATTTCTTTTTTACTTATATCAGAGGGCCCGGGTGGCGATCGCCACTTTGCCACCCGGGTCAGACCGCGCCTGCTCTCTGTTGCTGATGACAGCAGACAAATGATAAACAACAATTTACTTCCTTTTATACTTGCCACGAAAAGCAGACATTCCACGTGCAGCCACTGAGCAAAGATGCGTTAAGTTACTGCCAGCAACTTTATCACAATGAAAAAGATATAACCGTCGTAAGGGGCCCAACCCTACTGTGTAAGAAATTAAAACATCACGTTCCATTAATTGCGATTAAATTTCATTCAATCGTCATGTAACTAAATTATTAGTGTTGGTAAATTGTAATGATAGTGTTTTCACTTGCAAGCTTCTGGCGCTGATTACAAAATCAGAGAGAAAACAAAAATTTGCAATTTTAGTTTCTTTCTTCTATGGTTGCTTTTTTCTTCTTTGTAAAATCTGCATATTAAATGCACGCACAGGGGTTGGGTGGATTGGTAAAGTGCGAGTTGCGAGTAAATAGTGAAAAGTGCAGGTTGGTACATGTAAAATGCGAGTTGCGAGTACATAAAAAAACTTCAAATTTCCATCCTTTATAGCTAAAAAGATGCGATTGTTTGGGCAGCCTTTGCAAAATCAGGGATTTAAAGAAGAGTTCCTTAGTGTTCATAATATCGAATTTCAGAATTTTGCAACTCGCACAATAAGTGCAACTCGTGACTCACAAAATATAAGCAACTTGCAACTCGCATTTGCAACTTGCAACTCGCACTGTACAATATCACAGAATTGGGCTTTTAGCAAATCACAATCTTATTGACCCCAGGCTTTTCGTTCCAGAGAAAATCAACTTTTGCGACAGGCAGCCTTTTTATCACCCTAACGTTACTTTTAGGCAAAAATAGGGATTTTGAAATCTCCCATTTTTGCGAAAAAGCAGACTATGTAACCTTAGCTTTAGCACAAAATGTCGCTGACTACCTGTCATCATCACAGTAGGTGACGATCAGAAAACATGTGCATAATAGCTGTTTTACGCCAAATTTTCAAAATGTCTTTCCTCATCACTGCAAATCTAGTACCCCTGAAATTTTTTCATTTTTCAGCACAAATCAATTCAATAAGCTCTATTTTCTAGCAATGAAAGTTTCTTCCCACAAAATTAACAAAGTTATTTGGGAAGAACTGCCCTTGCTGGCAGCTGAAATTGCAAAATATGAGAAATGGCTGCAGTAAATGGTAAACTACAGTAAGAATGCAACACAAAAATATTTCATCAGTGGTGTGAATGGTTTAACGTCATGAAAATATTTATAGGTAAGATGTTAAGTTTGTTTCATTAAAATCTCTACATCTTAAAGTGTTAATGTAGAGATATTCACCTGGTGGGAAAGTTCATGAAATGCATCATGAAGACAAAGCTGAATCAAGATGGAGTTTCTGGGACCATCTCTTTTGGCAGCAGGCAGCAATACCACTAGATTTCAATGAGAACACCAAATTTATATGATTCAAGCAGGCAAATACCTTCACTATGCATCATTTGAAATTTGCCTGCATAATTTCATGAGAATTTCCTCCTACAGATACTTCTTCCTGTCGAAAACAAAACTATTCAACCAGGCTATTTAACTCTATATTAATCATTCAAAAATCCTTATTTCTTTGCGGTAAGCACATGTTATAATGTGCTGTTTGGTCCCAAAAATTTGGTCCTTTCCATCCACACCAGCCTTTGTCTTGAACAATCTTGAGGTCTTCATTTCCAGTGAAGTGTGGGTCAAGGATGAGGAACTTTATATCTCCAGAGAACTCATCAAAGTGCACTCCTAATATGGTGTGAGCAAGAACTCCACCACCAATCATAATGGGTGTGCCTTGTTCTCTAAAATGATCAATCAGTTCTCTACCTTTGCATGCCATTTCTGCACCACATGGAACATGTAGAATTTTTGAGGACACTTTTAAAATTTGATCTAAGCAGATTCCAACTTCAAATGAGCCTATCCATTGCCTTGAGCCAATGAAATTCCTGGGCTTATCACCTACACTGACCAGGGCCTCTTGGATCTGCATGTGGTTTGGTACATCAGTGGTTGTATAGCCTTGTAGTTTAAACCATGAGCAAATAGTTTGCAAGGAGCGATATGCACAACCCCAACCATTGTCATCAAAGTTATCCTGCATGTAATGATGATAAGCATATCTTCCATCAACAAGCGCACAAACGCCATCCTCCATACCAGTTTTTAATCCAATGTGAGGGTTGATTAAATGATACTCATCTGGTTTATTGAAGAAATGTTGTGTTTTCTTGAACAGAGGTTTGTTGGGTGGAATCATGAACATTTCATGAATTTTCCTACGATCATCAATCAGTTCATCATCTGTCACAACTGTCTCATTCAGCTTTGAACTTGGATAGATAACTGTGACAAACTGACAGATATCATTAGGTTTGAAGTGATATACTCTTGATTCACACATGCCAAGTTTCTCTTTGTTTCTGGCTAGGGAGAGAAACATGTTTTTGGCTTGTATACAAAATGCTTCAGCACACATTTGGTTTAAAGAATAACAGTTCAACATCTTGTCCACAAGAATCATTGCATCTAATTGTAAATTCAAATTTAAAACATCCTCTGCTGAAGACTCAAACATCAAAATTGGGCAGATGACTTCTGCTCCTTCATCTTTGTGTGTCATCCTTATCAACAAGCTATACTCTTGCATTTCACTACTATTATTTCTGTGAGTGTCTAACAAATCTACAGCATTCTTCTCAGCCTCTTTGAATGGCTCTAAAATCTTGTCTGAATGCTTTGAAATGAATGTTAATCCTTTTTCTGTTAGCTTTGTTGACACCCTTTGATATTCATTTAAGACACTGCTTTGCACGTCTGCCAAACCAACTTGGCATGGCAAACTGGCTTTGAGACGCAACCATTCTTTATTCGAATGCCAGGTTTCCATTAAACTATCTTTGTAATTAACTAATCCATGTTGGCCTTTAGCCTCTGCAAGCATCCCTTGTAATTCCACAAGTTCAGCATCAAGTTGCCCCTTCTCATTTACCTTGCAGAGAAGAAATCTTTCAAACCATTCACGGCCTGACATTTCGGTTTGAAGATGTGGGAACAGTTCTTGAACTATAAACGCCAACAACTTTGGCTTTAGGCTTTCGTCAAAATAAAACATCCCTAAGATGTCTATTCCTCTAGGAATGCGTACCAATAGCTCGTTGAGGCTTTCCTCAATATGGCTACCATTTTTGGGCCTAACATCAAGGAAGCCAAATTTGCCAGTGACTGCACTGATGATGTTGAAACTGCATGATCCATCCACTTCCAGGGTATTGAGGCAGTCTCCGAGAACGAAGCCCCATGAACCATTTTCCAAACATGACAATTTTCTACATACAGAATTGTCAATATTTACGTTTACGAGTAATTTTTTTACGGTAGCATTTCGTCTTTCTTCGTCCTCCATCTTGGGTGAGCAAGAATACGTCGCACGAGCCTCCCTCTCACGATGGAAGCACTTGGGCGGGTGGGCGGAACGGGACTAACTGCCCCGTTCAGTTAGTTGGGCAGCAGAAGTTCTGATGCCCGGGGGGGGGTACTCCCATTGTAGCCTGACAGGGGGGTCCAGTCAGGGCTAAAGAGGGCCAAAGCAAACATTTTGAAAAATACCCTCAAATGGTAGTATCTTTTTACAAAAACCCTCACATGGTAGTTCATGAACCTGAAAACTGGGTCATTTGGTAGCATTTAGAGATGAAAATTTTCTACGGTTTTTCAAGATGTTTTATTGCAAAAATGATGGAACAAAGCAAGAAATTTTTCGAAATTCATTTATTATCGATGCTGTAATGACTAAATTGGTATGCGGAGGAGCGTACAGGGTTGAAACATAATAAATGGCTTCGAATCTTAGAATACCCCTAATTGGTAGTATGTGGTTGACAAAAAGGGCCATTTGGTAGCCAATTGGTAAGACCCTCAATAATAATAATAATAATAATTATGATGGAATATTCGGTTCTTTATTTTTTTAGTGATTTTCTAGCTCGATTTTGACTTTCGGGCTCGATTTCTTGACTTTTCTTATCGGATCCGATTAAGCAATGTGATCATCGTGAGAGGGAGGCTCGTTGCAATATGATCGGATCCGATTATCAAACTTCTATGTAAAGCATCTCTAGGGGCTGCATCTACATCTCAAATGTATCGAATTTTATCTCAGAGTAAATTTATATAAATGATTTAGATTGCATGACATAATAGATTTAAATCGTTTTTATAAAGCATTTAAATGAAAATTATGGGGCCCAATGTCTATAAATAAACTGCAAAGAAATCGGATCCGATATTTCATCGGATCCCACAAATATCGGGTCCAATGAAAAGTGGGACCCGATCATGTATCGGATCCGATAAGTATCGGACCCGATTTGCCGCAAGCGTAGAATATGAGTTTGAATTTGCCGCGCGGAACTTAGTTAAAGGGATCTCTCTTTTTAAACAACCCATTCATGTTTTTTTGTGATTTTCATCCTCTAAGCCTTTTGACGGGGGTTTCGTAAAGCCACCCATCTTAGGAACAAGTCGACCCGTTTTCTTTGGATTGACGGGGGTCTGCTAAGCACAAACGGAATACACTCTTCTTTTTTATAAGAAACTTTTGGTAGCAAGCAGGCACATAAAGTATAAAAATTTGCCTACCAAAAGATTTATGACGAATCCATGCAGAAGGAGGCAAATAACAAGAACAAAGTAATTTACTGGACTACTGCTACGCGGTCGCTTTTGAAGTCTCTTCAAAAATTCTCATTCTTACTCTGATGTTTTGGAATAGTCTTTGTAGCTAATGATGATTCAATTTCATAGTCACTGTTTCAAAATTGTTTCCAAAAACTGCTTTATATTCCAGGGAGAGCCTTAAAAAGGAAAACCTGGGCGTGGGTGATGCCTCGACGAGGCGCTCAGGCTTTCCAATAAATTCACCCGGCAATCTTTGAATGTATGTAGATTGTTAGCTTAATTTCGTTTGATCTAGAACCCTAATTTGGAAAATTGAGTGTCCTAAGAAACGGTATTCTTTAATGAAATTGAGTGTATGAATATTTTGTCGAAAACTTCTGCTTTGGTTTGTATCATGATTCTGCACATGTTTAGAAAGACGTTTTATCATCTTTAATTCGAGGTTTATTTTAATCTGTAGTTATCATTACGAGGAAACGATGATTTATGAGAAACAATTACTTTGTTCTTGTTATTTGCGTCCTTCTGCATGGATTCGTCTTAAACTCTTTTCGTAGGCAAATTCTTATGATTTCTGTCCCTGATTGCTACCAAAAGTTTCTTATGAAAATGAAGAGTGTATTCCGTTTGTGCTCAGTGTACCCCCGTCAATCAAAAGAAAATAAATTGACGTGCTTACCATCACCTAAGATTGTTGGCTTTACGAAACACCCGTCAAAAGACTGAGAGGATGAAAATCACAAAAAAACCTGAAAGCGTTGTTTAAAAAACAGAGAACCACATCATCAGTGATACACTTCCGTTTAACTAAGTTCCGCGCGGCAAATTCAAACTCATCCTTTACGCTTGCGGTGAATCGGGTCCGATAGTTTATCGGATCCGATACTTCATCGGGTCCCATGTTTTATCGGACCCGATGTTTTATCGGACCCGATACTGGTGGGATCCGATGAAATATGGGGTCCGGTTTCTTTGCTGTTTATTTATAGAAATCAGGCCGATAATTTTCATTTAAATGTTTTATCAAAATGATTTAAACCTTTTATGTCATGCTATATAAATCATTTATATAAATTTACTCTGAGATAAAATTCGATGCATTTGAGATGTAGATGCAGCCCCTAGAGATGCTTTACATAGAAGTTTGATAATCGGATCCGATCATATTGCAACGGATCCGATCACATTGCTTAATCGGATCCGATAAGAAAAGTCAAGAAATCGAGCCCGAAAGTCAAAATCGAGCTAGAAAATCACTAAAAAAATAAAGAACCGAATATTCCATCATAAATAATTCATTTATTTACAGTTGGTAAAGTGTCTAGTCAATATAAACTAATAAAAACCAACTATCTAAACATAAATCCTATTTACAAATGTTGCATCGGCATTGTTCTCCCTTCCAATTTTTGATCATTGTTTTGAACTGTTTTGTATTTTGTGCGGATTTTATGCTGTCTGACAAAGTGTTCCAAAGTATACTACCTCTGAACGATAGGGAACTTTGTCCATATGAAGATGTCTTAACTTTTGGTACCTGGAGTAGATTCTTTATTCTTAGGTCATACGTGATTTCCTTCGTTGTGATTTCGAACTCTGACAAAATAGAAGGACTAACGAAATTGGAGCATTCATATATTTCAACCATTAGCTTTTGCAGATTACTACAATGGATCGTTATCTCTTCCGACCTTGCCAGTAGTTCTTCAAATGTAGATGTATAATCGCCATGGAGAACTCTCAAGGCACGCTTATGCAACCGGTTTATTCTATTATTAGATGTTTTACCACAAAACATCCATATCAGTGGACAATAGTTGAAGGCTGACTTTATAAAAGTCTTGTATAGTATGTTTGCTTTGTCCTTTTGTAGAAACCCAGCAATACGAGAGAAGGCCTTAACTTTTTGACTTGCCTTTTTGCAAATACCTTCAACATGATTATGGAACTGTAGCTTTGAATCAATCGTTATTCCAAGGAGTTTAACCTCCTCGGTTGTCTTGATAGGTTGACCATTTATTTCAAGGCTGACTTTTTGCCCCTTTTCAAGACCCATGAAAATAACCTGAAACTTGTCTGGGTTAGCTACCATTCGGTTGTCCTTGAACCATTTTAAGGCATTATCTATGTCTCCTTTGAGGGATCTCAGAATGTTATCTATACTATCTTCGCATGAGTAGATAGTGTTGTCATCGGCAAAGTTGCAAACTTGCGAGTTTTCGACCGCGTATATGAAATCATTAATAAATAGATTGAACAGTAAGGGTCCAAGAACTGAACCCTGTGGAACACCAGATTTTACTTGCTGCCAGTTACTGTAGGTACCATTTATCTTCACTCTTTGTAGGCTGTTCGTGAGGTAACTATGCAGTAAATTCAAACTATCTAAACTGAAGCCATATGCCTCAAGTTTCGCTAACAGCAGGTCATGAGGGATGCAGTCATAAGCTTTTGAAAGGTCCATTAAAACCATCCCAACCTTGCCTGACTGGTCAAGTGTTCTACGGCATTGCTCAATAACTCGAAATAGAGCATCTTGGGAACTGTAGCCTTCTCTGAAGCCACATAGGAGTTTAGACAATTTTGGCTGAATGAACGGCATGATTTGTTTCGACAGCAACCTCTCAAAAACTTTGGATATTGCTGATAAGACACTTATCGGTCGAAAATTCTTTTTCGTTGTTGTTTCTCCTGTCTTAAAGGCAGGTGACAGATCAGCTTTTTTAAGGGTGTCTGGAAACGTACAGTTTTCAATCATTGAGTTAGCAATGTTGGTTACCTCACTAAAACATAAGGCAGATGATAACTTCAAAGTTTTTGTGGGAATGTTGCCACTAACAGACTTTGTGCTATCGAGTCGATTGATTTCATCCCAAACCTCTGTTATACCAATTTTGCAGAAACTAAATTGGTGATTGGATTCAACTAACTGCTTTATTCTGACAATGCTTGGATGTGTTATCATGCCATGAGTTATCATCATAACCATGAGTTATCAAGCTCATGGTTATGACCATCTATCTTTCCTGTATCGATAGATATCCTTGTTTCATCAAATCAAACAGAATTCTTGGATCTGTAACTGCATTTGTAAATGAAGGTCAAGCCTTGAAAGTACCCCCGTAGTTCACTTTACCCCGTCTTACCCTAATCATCACAGAAAAAAATTGAAAATTGCGAGCACTTAAAATACAGGGTACGTGGTGCAGTCGTCAAAATAAGTGAAAAGTCGTCAAGTTCATGTCAGATGTTATTTTCATTTTTTTCATTTCATTTTTCATTTCTGAATATTTATACAGGTTACAAAATTTCAGTAAAAGATAACTGCTTTACAAATTGACCTGTGCAAAAACAGAAAGCCTAAATTAAAGAGAATTATATATATATATAATGTACAAACGAGCATAATAGAACTAAAAATGAAAATATAATGTACCTCTCATATGAATTTTTTAAAGGTAGCCAGGGACGATGCCAATTTAGTTTCCCTATTCAGCTCATTCCATAATTTTGCTCCACGATACGAAAATGCTTTTTGGCCTGTGCTTGTTCTTAGCAGGGGTATCTGCAAGTTTGTTTCGGTAGAGCGAAGAATGCGATCACTGCCTTCTGAGCATTTACTGAAAAGTTCCCCTAAATATTGAGGAGCAAGTGAATTCAATGCCTTATAGGTCAACGTTGCTGTTTCTTTTCTGATAAGATCTTTGATTGATGGCCAGCCAAGATTTTGGAGCAGAGGGGCAGCAGAAGCATCGTATGGACTATTTGTAGTTATTCTTGCAGCTCTATTCTGGATCTTTTGGAGAGAATTAAGTTTGGTTTCACTACAACAACCCCAAACCGAGCAGCAATAACTGAAATGTGGCTCAACAATTCCTCTATACATTTTCTGCAGATCACCTGATGGAAGAAATTTCTTGGCATGCTTAATAAGACCGAGAGCTCGCAGTGCCTTAGCCTTAACATGTTCAGTGTGGCGATCCCATTGGAGTTTGTCATCAATTTGAACTCCCAGATACTTAGTATCGGTTATCATATTGATCTTTTGATCACCTATTTCGAAACTAGGCTTAGCTTCAGTCTGCTTTTCGATTTTCTGAATATTTGGTCTGGAACCAATAATCAAAGACTGTGTTTTTACAACGTTTAGGGACAATTTATTGCCATGTAGCCAGTTCTGTAAATTCACAAGATCCTGGTTTAGATCATCCTGCAATTTAGAAAGGCATCTCGAGGAGTGTGAAATCGCAGTATCATCAGCGTACATGGTGACCTTTCCTTTGTTTAGGCAGAATGGTAGATCATTTATGTAAACAAGGAAGAGAAGTGGGCCAAGACAGGAACCCTGGGGGACACCACAACCTATAGCGTTAATACTAGAAGAGGTGGAATTTACCTTGCAGAACTGCTTTCTCTCATGCAAATAGGAAGTAAACCAGTCAAGCTCTAGTCCACTTATTCCGTATTCTTCTAGCTTCTTTAGTAAGATATCATGATTTACTGTATCAAACGCCTTTTTTAGGTCAATGAAAATCAAACCAGTGTACTTGCCCCTATCTATATTCACATACCAGTCATTAGTGCCAGCCATAAGGCTGGTGACGACTGAGTGTAAAGATCGAAAACCAGACTGATGCTTGTATATGAGCCTATTACTATCTAAGTAGTCATACAGTTGATTATAAACTACTTTTTCGAAAGCACGAGACAATACAGGCAACACAGAAATCGGTCTGTAGTTAGAACAATCATCTCTCGCTCCGCTCTTGTAAATAGGGGCAACACGCGCTATTTTCCAATCTGTTGGAAATTTTCCAGAGAACAAAGACAAATTAAAGAGATCGCACAATGAACCAGAGATTAGAGGCAGAGCAATCTTTATAAAAAAGCTTGCGATACCATCACAACCAGAGCCGTGCGATGTCTTCATTTTCTTCATAACTTTCGTTACGTCATTCTCTGAAACAGCTTTGAAAGAGAAATTTCTCACAGCGTTACCCAACTCATACTCATTGGATAAAAGCGGGTTGGGTTTTTCTGGAATTTTGTCACTCAGTTTATTTCCAATAGTACAGAAAAAATTATTCATTGATGAGGCAATTGTTTTATTGTCTTTAATCGACACACCTTCAACATTAAGGGATGGGATGGAAGTGGTCTTGCTGCTTTTGTTTATGACTTGGTTAATAGTCTTCCAGGATCCTTTAAGGTCTCCATGACATTCAGAAATTTTCTCAGAGAAATATTTTCGTTTTAGCCGGAGATTTAACTTGTTTACACGATTGCGAATTTGCTTATAACAATCCATCAAGAGGGTGGATTTACTCTTTACTGCCTGGATTTTCAATTTATCCCTCGTCTTAGCAAGTTGAAAAAACTCACTGTTGAGCCAAGGTGTATATTTGTCTGAAACTCGTCTGGTCAGGTTAGGCGCATGTTTATCAAGGATAAGCGAAAAGATGGTTGTCCAGCTACGGACGGCGTCATCAGAATCACTGGCATTCGCAATTATTTCTTCCCAGTTGACCTCAGACAAATCAGAAAGAAAAGCTGTTTTATCAAAATTTTTAAGTTGCCTTGATGTGATATATTTATGTTGACGTTTAACCCCTTCACGAAACTTCCTGATACAATAAATCAAAAAGTGATCACTGAGGCTAGTTTTAATCACACCGCTCTCCGAAATATTTCTGTACTCTGAAGTGGCTATGTGATCAATTAGGGAAGATGAATGCAGGGTGATTCTTGTTGGCTCTTCAATAAGTTGCCTAAAACCAAATAAGTCGTATATTTCGCGTAAATGTGAGCTATGATTTGCATTGCTAGGTGTGGGAAGGCTGAAATCACAGTTCGTATCACCCAGTATGATAATCTCCTTGTTTTCTCTGTCAAGAAAACGGAGATTTTCCTCTAGGCTTTCAAAACAAGAAATTGGTACACTAGGAGGTCTGTACCATGCGACAATGATGAAAGGACTTGCGTTTGGAGGTTCAATTTCAATGCACATTAATTCAAAAGAATTATTGGGGAGGTCATCACGGAGCTTAAAGCTTACCGTGTTCCTGATATACAGTGCTACCCCACCCCCATGTCTATCCCTGTCAGATCTCTTTAGGTCAAATTCATCGATATCGACAAGTTGATCTTTAACCTTATCGTCGATCTTAGTCTCATTTATTGCAAAAATATCAATTTTCTCATTTTTTGCAACACAGGCATATCCATCGTTTTAAAGCAACACAGGCACGAGGGCACGCCGAAAATTTGGGCACGCAGGCACGAGGGCACGAGGGCACGCCAACATTGAAGGCACGAGGGCACGCCGAAAATTTGGGCACGCGGGCACGAGGGCACGAGGGCACGCCAACATGGAAGGCACGAGGGCAAGCCGAAAATTTGGGCACGCGGGCACGAGGGCACGAGGGCACGCCAACATGGAAGGCACGAGGGCACGCCGAAAATTAGGGCACGCAGGCACGAGGGCACGAGGGCACGCCAACATCGATGGCACGAGGGCACGCCGAAAATTTGGGCACGCGGGCACGAGGGCACGAGGGCACGCTAACATCGAAGGCACGAGGGCACGCCGAAATTTTGGGCACGAGGGCACGAGGAGATTGAAGGGCACGCAGGGCACGCAGGGCACGCGATTTAACAGATTCGACTGCCAGATACAAAACCCATTGTTTACTGACATTTTTGCCCGCCTAAGGAGCAAAATTTTGCCTGATTGGTGCTGATTTTAGAAAATATTTCCAAAGTTGGGAGCCCCTCGCCTCGTACACTTATTTACAGCCGCGTTTACACCGTCAAAATTTGCTGACAAGATGCTGACAGAGCCTCAAGCAGCGCCTGTGATTGGTAGAGTTTTACCACTGATCTAGTTTTAAGCCTGGTTTCCATATGATCGTAACAGTCGGCGACACTTCGACGACGTGTCCCCGATCAGTCGGCGACATATGGAAACAATCACTGTCATGATCATATGGAAACCACACTTTAAATTCATTTTAACTCTTTTGATGCGTCCCCGTACCGTCCCCGTCTGATCGGCGACGTTCTTCAGAAAGTGTTTCCATTTAACGCAAACGTCCCCGATGTGTCCCCGAGCCTGTCTCGGCGACGCGTCGCCGACTGTTACGATCATATGGAAACCAGGCTTTACTGATCATATGCAAATCAAAAGTCAAATTCCATAACGAGGCTGCCTGCTGTGGTTCCAACAGCAACCAGGAAACCAGGGTATGAAAGAAGAATCCCTCCCATAAGGATGAGAACTCTGAACGAGTAACGAGAGAGTTTGAATGCTTCATTCGACAGATTGAATTCGAGGCCATTACAACGCATTAGTTTTGTTATGCAAAGCCAAAGCGAAAAGAACATTGACGCTCGGAAGTCAACCAGCTTCATGGGCTCATTCATGGGCAGAGTGTTTCCGAGCTCTCGACTCTCTATCGTTTTCTGAAGAGCAAATAGAATACATCAAAAATCTCTCGGAAGTCTACTGAAGACAGAATTGCCAAAAGAATGATCTGAAATCTGCGAAGTCTACCGTTTTCGGTAGAGTGGTACCAAAAGAATGGGACGTCGGCTTCTACCAACTCTACCGCTTTCAGATGCCCAAATGAACATGTAGGCCTTAATTAGCTGTAATTTAGCTATTTGTTTTTCACCTTTTTAGCCTACTTTAAATAAATTAATGATGATGATGATGATGATGCCCGAAATTAAGTTACTTAATACTATAAGACTGTACAATACACAAACAACCAATGATGTTGCGTCATTGCAGTACAGCAACAGCAACAGAATATCCGATGTTGTTATTGCGGCAAGATGTTGTATTTGGTACGATTATGGAGCATGAGGAAAGACACAGAGATATACAATCAACCATTAAATGGTACTAATTTCGAATTTGTTCAGTTCAAAGAATAAGTACTGCTGTCTTTATGTTGCAGTTAGAAACAGCAGCAGTAGCAAAAATTGCTTCAGTGGAAAAGCGACGCAAGCCCCATAGTACGCCATTAGGCCTCCTGTGGTAAAACCAACTCTGTATCTGCATTTGTTGAATATTCGAAAAGTTGTCGTAAAAGCCTTATTTCAATCATGTGATCGGAATACGGCGATACCATTGGCTGATAGCGTAAGCTTGGAGGATTTGTGGGTCTCCCTGTACCCTATTGAAAGATTTTATTGGTATGCTGGGTTTTCAAATTTTTCTTAAAACTTTCCATGTTACAACATTGTCTGGCAGTACAGTAGTGTCCCGCATATAAGAAACAACATTTTCAATTTGAGGTCTGATATGTTTTTATAAAATGAGATATAAACTTCAAATCAGGGTAATGTTTCTTAAGTTTCTCATTAGAAAAATCATGTACTATCAGTGAACTAATCAGACACAAGCTTTATGATTGACATACACAATATTACCAAAAAAAGGTTACATTTACTCCAGGAAGGTGATTTTTGCTTCATTTGCATGCAAATTTCTTGTTTTCATTTGAATAGGTAAAGGCTGATTCAAATGCAAAGCTGAATTTGTTATGTTTTTCAATTTTCTTATGAAAACATAGTCTTTTGAATAAGAAACAAGCCATTTTCAGGCCTGCAGCAGTTTCTTATAGGAGGGGATATTATTTTGACGATCAAGGTCTGATGTTTCTTAAATTCATGTTTCTTATATGCGGGACACTACTGTATGTTCCAAAGTCGGGCAAAGCATAGTGAGAAGGCTCTATCTCCATGATGCTTCAGTTTTGATCGTTGTTCCTGCAGATTGGTGCAATTAGTAGATCGCAATGAAGAATTTGATTTCGTCAGCTCCAGTAAATCACTACCATATCTTAGTGCTTGATTACGTAATGATCTAAAACCATGGTCAAAACTTTGAATTTCATTCCATAAATTTAATTGGCAACCAATGCAGTTTCTTTAAGCCAGGAGATATAGATATGTTCGAATTTTGAAAGACCAAAGGGTAATACAAAGGGATTTACAACAGGCCCGTAGGAACGAAATTCACGTTGGAGGCAGAAATAAGGTGCGACGGAAGCGAGCCAACACGGGGGTCTGGGGCTTATCCTAGAAAGATTTTGTCATCACCACGCCCTTTAGATAGTTGGAAAACGACCCATTTTGGATATCTGCCATTGAAAGAAGCAAAAAGGACCACGACTGATGGGAGTATTCCCAGGAAAGTTTCGAAAAGATGTCTTCAATTTCATTAAGGCATCATTTTTGAGTTTTATGATTTCAAAGATTATTGCATTCTTGATCGATTAGTACTGCTTCTTCGAATATATCCGCGTTTGAATCTTCATTTGCATGACCTTGGTTTTCAGAGCCTCTTTCACTTATAAAATCAACAAAATTCAGCAAATTATTGGGGGGCTGAAGCCCCCAGCCCCCCTGCTTCTGACAGGCCTGTACAAATCTGACAAGCCCATCATGTTGAGACAAGTACTTGCGAATCCTGCAGCAAATCATGTGACAAATATTTGCGAAAACGGTGTGATCAATGTGGCTTTTGCTCCGAAGACAGGATTGTCTCTGACGAACAAACAAAGAAAAACCAAACAAAGAAACAAACATTTCGCTTCTGTCATTCCTTCGATATTACTAAATTAAAGCATCAACTGCCAAAACCGTATAATGAAGAAATACAGCATACCGTAAGAGACACAGCTATTATGCATTTGGTAACGCAAAAATATAAAAGAATTTCGTGGATGTTGCAATTTTTATTGCTACACGTTAGAACCGATGTAACATCTAAAGTTTCTATTTTAAGTAGCTTAAGCAAAGCATAAAAGTAACTGCACTGTTGATATCCACGTAAACAAAAAGAGTTCCCTACAAAATATCTTTGTCTGCAGTTGGCAACCAATAACGGATTCACCTGAAAACGCGACTAGGACTTACACACGACTGCTATTATCACCGATAAAATTGACAGCAAATGTCACCGATAAAATACGTATTTTGGCAAATATCTTAGCCAGTTGACTTTTGTAGGATGAACTATGTATTGGTTAGCGATGATATGAGATTTGAGTACCGTCAGGATTTGTCTGGACGGCCTAAAACATCGCAAGAATTGCAAGGACTCTCTTCACACAGAAAAATATGCAGTGGGCGTTCCACTTCTCTCAAGAGTTGTAAGACATAGGTTTTCAAATAAATACTAAAGATTTTCAATCCCATAGCAATTAATGTGCAGAGGCTATCTCCTACCCATGAGAAATTGCATTTTCTTTATTTTTTGTTCAGTGTGAGGAGTCCTTTTTGATTTCATCAATATTTTAGGCTCTTTTCAGTCACTTTGCATCCATAAAATCTTAGTGAAGTTGAATTCACCTATAATAGATCTTTCCTAGTGCTGTAAAAACAGGGAGAAAAACCACAAAATAATTAGATCTTTCGGCTTTAAAGTAGAATTCAAATAATTCAAACCCGAAAAGTATATACTCTTGATGTTATGAACTTTAAAACTGGGAACCCTTTCCTGCCTCACCCAGTGTATGTATCAATAGCATCTTTACACATAAATGTTACAATGTCAATAGCAAAAGTGTCGCCAGCGGTCCGTCATCCGCATACCCTTTGGTCAGGAAGTTGCATCCTCCTAGTTGTTAACTGCATTCTGTATTAGCGTTATGTTGTCTCCTTTCAGCAAGATCCGACCTGCACAGATAATTGTATAGAGTGTTTTTGGTGATATTACAATCTAAGATTGAATGCTTTTACATAATCGTTGAGTCAAATCTATCTTTCTAATTTCAACTGCTAGCCCCAGCCCCATATGGCTACTAAAGGCAACAAGTGTCTAAACTACTTACAAGCCCGTCCCTCATTGGATGTCAAGTGAGAGAAGCCACAACGGTAAGTCCAGTGAAATATTTTCGCTCATCTGATACAGTGTGGTCATTGGCAGACATTTTGGAGGGGGGGGGGGGGTGCAATCATCCCTCCAGTGTTGGCTGGCACAAAGATCCCTTGCTCAAAAGCAATGACAACAAACAAAAACAATGCTCTTTAACCGAAACATGAGCATAAAATGAAATAAATGGGTTAAAACAACAATTTGTAACTGCAATGAACACAAAAGAGGATAATAAATTAGATAGTACATTATAACCAGAAATAGCCAAGGATTAACAGAAGACTTACCGATTGGTTTTCTTGCTTTTGTTTTGATATGAACTTCCTCTGCTTCGTCAAGAACTAAATTCATATATTCGTCAAAACCCTAAAGGAAAAAAAAATGAAAAAGGAATAAAAGAAAATGATTCCATTTTGTAAATCAACAGCAAAATAACATATCATTTTCAGTCAGAAAGAGGTTTTGTAATGACTCAATGGAAGACCATCTGGGCAGCAAAGTTTACGCTGGATTTTACATTTCAGTTGGTGCATTCCAATTTAGAGAGGTTCCGAGAGAACAAAACACCACTTCAGCTGGTTTTGACATTGATAATGTGACAATGACATCACAAAAATTCTATTAAGCCATACCTCCTGTTTACCTAATTGGAGATACAACTAGGATTGGTTGGAAGTCAACTAGCACGTTTTCCAGTAGATGCCAGCTACAATACGATCCATATGTGCTTCGCAGAAGTTGCCCAATACCATATCGTTAAAAAACAGGCCTTGGTTTCTCTAAAGTCCAAGCAAATAAAAACCAAGTTTGTATTGAATTTCAAAACAAGCCTTCCTGATTAGGAATGAGATGACTTTACCATAGCAGCTAGAGTACCATCACCCTAATGCATCCACCTAGTGCATTACCCGTACGAAAATACAGGGCCTTGCAGAGTCAGAACCGGGCCATAATCAAGCCTTAATGTTTATTCTCAGCCTCTGTTTACCGTTGAATGAACGTTGCAAATTTTCTGCAAAATGTTTGCTTGGTGCCACGCTTTATCAGGGCTTGCATTAGAACTGCAATAGCAATGTCTTTGGCAATCAATGTTCGGCTAATGCAACACACACTGTTGCATTGTTGCTGGCACCTTTTGGAAAAACCGTTTGTTCCTACTTACTCAACAATGGGTCATGCAACGCTCTTGTTGGGGTTGCGTTACGGCTGTTCTTCCGTGGTAATACTAAGACGAAAGTGTTTATGTGCAAATATGTTGGATTTGAGTTTTAAAAAGGACGAAGCGCCAAGTGTAAGCCAACAAGAGTCCAGCTGAGTGCAAATCTTTGTCAAAGACTTTTCAAAGGTTCACTATAAGAAACTTAAACGCACCAAGATAAATAAGAGTTGACGCATCTACTAGGTGAGTATAAATGTTGTTTCAACGTCCAGTTTAGATCACCATTCTTGTAATGTTTCCACTCTGCAATCGTTGGGATGGAAACAAAGATCAAACTATCCAAAATTGCAACAACAATTTCCCTATCGCTTTCGATTGCACTTGAATTCGTCAAAGAAAAGACAAGGTATATTTCCATTGAAGAAAGACAGGCCCCTTTTATCTTCCTACAACAAATAGGTTGTCGTTGGGGTTATTACAGGTTGTCGTTGGGGTTATTACAGGTTGTCGTTGGGGTTCCTACAACAAACATGTTCACCAAAGTTTCATTTTATGAAAAATTGGTCATCCACACGCTTTACTGCTCTTTATAAGCATCACCCAAATAGAAAATAGGGATAGAAATAAGGTCAATTCTATTAACAAAAGGATTTCTCACGGCCAGGCCTGGCTATTGAAAACTGGGAAAGCTCTGAATTTTCTACCAAACTTTACTTGAAAAGTTCAGTTATATTTTATTCTGAAACTTTCATCTATGTTATCAAATTTGGTTTGTGAAAAGTGGGTTAAATAAAGATTGGAAAATTCTTTCCACATCTTTTAATTTTCCAAACTGTCTGAATTTTAGTAACGGTTTGTCAAACTGGACATGATCAGACAATTTCCAGGCTGCTGCAAGCTTCCTTTTGGTCTCACTTTGGCCTTGCAAGTGCCTAGAGTAAGTCAGGCCATAACTACACCCCCCAGTAACGACCCCGCGGACATTAAAAGTACTGCGGGGAAATGATGAAACTATACATTTTCAGCGGGGATAGAAAATATCGTGACGGGGAAATAAAACCTTTTGGCCATTATCTGTGACGGAACTTGTATAATCTTTGACGGGGAAACAAAAATTTCAACGGGGAAGCAACGGAAACAAGGCGGGGAGGGTGCTGAAAACTCAAACTTGGCGGGGAAACGCATTTTCCTGGCGGGTCATCCTTTTACCTTGGCGGGGCAGCGTTTCAGTGGGGTCGTTACTGGGGGGTGTATAACTGGTCCAAAAAGGGCCTTGCAGCCCTAGCTTTCTGCCAGTTGCTTATGGTCCAAGTATGTGCTGCAAGGCTGGGTTTTCAATTCAAATCCTCGGCTCATGCCAGTGTGAAGTGTGGCCATAGGACTTATAGAAATAATCAAGTCTTGGACTAATGAATAGAGAAAAAGTGTGAAAATGGATGGCTGACTCATTCTTCTTGCCTTCGTACTTTCTCATTGTGCTGACAAGAACTTCTCTGAAGTACCCTGTACTTGAAATGTAATGGAAATTTTCAAAATACGTCAGTTTTTGAAACTGGTCTGAGTGACTTTCATGGCATGGTCTTAACTGTAATGAAAATTCACATACCTCGCCTAAAACCAAAGATTATTAAATACCGTAGCTACAAAAACTTTGACTCAGAAAATTTTTTGCAAGATGTGAGGAATACTGACTTTAAAGCAGATTCGAATGATGCAGATCTGTCTTATAGGAATCTTTCATCTACTTTCCGAAAACTTATCGACAAACATGCTCCTTTGAAAACGAAGGTTCAAAGAGGGAATACTGCTCCTTTTATGAATCAACAATTACAAAAGGCAATTTACACTAGATCAAGGCTCAAAAAAAGACTAAATAAGAACCCTACCGAAGAAAATAGAAGTAAATTCAAAAAGCAGCGTAACAAATGTGTTTCTCTAAGGAAGAAAGCTATGAGAAACCATTTTAAAGAAGCGACAAAAAATGGTACACTTTCTAATAAAGAATTTTGGGATCTCGTAAAACCTTTTCTTTCAAATAAAGGGGGACTTATAAGTAGTGATATTTCTCTTGTGAAAAACGACGCGGTCATAACGAATGACCAGGAGCTGACAGAGATCTTCAACGATCACTATGTAAACATAGTAGAGAAATCCAGCGGTAAGAAGCCCGTTAACCTTGCTAATGATACTGGAATTACTGATGACCGCCAAATTGTTCGATTGATTCTAGAAAAATATAAAAATCACCCTAGCGTCCTAGCTATCATTCAAAATCCAGAACAAATATTGAACACCTTTTCGTTTCATGAAATAGGCAATCAAGAAGTTAAAGAACTACAGTAAAAACCCGCGTATAAGAACCTGCAATTTTGCAAGTCAGCCTGATTAGGTTCTTATGTATTGAGTATTTAGTAGGAAATAAGGCTGTTCAGGTTCTTAAATCGGTTCTTATTTCATTCAGGGCTTCCAGGTATTTCTTTTGTTCAGATTGAAACTTCAAGCCCATTATTTACTGTCAGTTGAGAGACACCTGAGTTCACGAGGCCTTATTCAAAACATCAGTTCATGGAAGAATCAGTAATATTACAGAATACAATGAAAAGCTTTCAAAGCATCTTTAGAGCTCTTTGCAACTTGCACATGTGGCAGAATCAGTACGTATAGGCTCAATGACAAAGCAACTAGAGTTTGATTTAGTTTGACGATCCCCACAAATAAGAACCTATTTTAAACTGCAGGCTGAATGGGTTCTTATATATTGGGGGTTTAATTTCAGAATTTTCAGCCTGTAGGTTCTTAATCCCTAGGTTCTTATACGCGGGTTTTTACTGTATTAAAATCCCTGGATAGTAAAAAATCTACTGGTGAGGATCAAATACCGCCGAAGCTCGTATCTCTAGCTTCTAATGAACTCTCATCCGCATTAACTATGGCAATAAACTGTAGCATTCGAAATTCTAGATTCCCAGACGATGCGAAAAAGGCAGCGGTTTGTCCTTTAGATAAGGGGGAACCAAATCGCATAGTGGAAAGGAATTTCCGTCCAGTTAGTGTTCTAAATACCTTTTCTAAGATATACGAAAAAGTCCTGAAGCAACAACTGAATCAGCATTTAGATAACACACTTTCTGTTTTCATAGCGGCCTATAGACGAGCATATAGCACTCAGCATGTCTTAATACGGCTGATAGAAGACTGGAGGTCTAACCTTGACAACGACTACCTCGTAGGAGCAGTCCTGATGGATCTCTCCAAAGCGTTTGATTGCATTCCACATGACTTGCTTATTGCTAAACTACATGCATATGGATTCGATGAAGATGCACTTGTCCTTTCCTATTCGTATCTCAAGCGACGAAAACAAAGTGTTCGGATAAATAATACATACAGTTCTTTTCTGGAGGTCATATCTGGTGTACCCCAAGGATCTGTGCTAGGCCCAATCCTGTTTAATTTTTATATGAACGATTTATTCCTTTTCATAAAACAGGCAACTCTCTATAATTATGCTGATGACAACACTCTTGCCTATTTCTCTAAAAGCATGCCCGATCTTGTCAATATTTTGGAAAAGGAAACCGGAGTTGCTCTAACCTGGCTAGAACAAAATGAAATGATTGCCAACCCTGAAAAATTCCATGCTTTACTGCTCAGAAAAAATCAAACAAATACCAGTGGAGAACAAATTAACATTAACGGTAAAATAATCAAATCTGAAGAGACTGTGAAACTTTTAGGAGTCACTTTGGATTATAGACTTGATTTTGACCCACATATTTCGAATCTTTGCAAAAAAGCTGCAACGCAATTAAATGTCCTCAAAAGATTAAAGACGTTTATTGGGTTTCAGGAGAAAAAGATCCTAGTTCAGAGTTTCGTATATTCAAATTTCGATTATTGTCCCTTGGTTTGGTATTTCTCATCTTCCAAATCTTTGCAGAAGATAGAAAAATTACAAGAACGCGCCCTAAGGTTTCTCTATAATGATCATACAAGTTCTTATAATGATTTGCTCTTGAGATCGAGTAAATGCACGATGCATGTTGCTCGCCAAAGACTCCTTTGCATAGAAATATTCAAAACACTGAATCATTTGAATCCACCATTTATGCAGAGCATTTTTGAATTACGCTCTTCAAATTATTCTTTAAGAAATGCAAATCATTTGGCCCATTTTAGGCCTAATCAAACTACTCTTGGGTCCAAAAGCCTTAAGTGCATTGGGCCAAAGATTTGGAATGGCTTACCTAGTGAACTAAAATCAGCAGAAAATCTGAAAAGTTTCAAGGTTTTGATAAAAAAATGGGACGGTCCCAACTGTAAACGTAGTGCCTGTACTTGTTTACCAACCATTTTGTAAATTTAGAAAATATTAATTTTGTTTCTTTGCTTTGTCTATTCGATTTTGATTAGTTAACGTGTATATATTTAAATAATGTATATATTGTTAGCTATTTGTATATAAGATCGAATCAAAAGAAAATTACAACAACAACAACATGGTAAACTTTTTTTTATACGAAACTTGGATCAGGCCATAGTACAAAAAGTTTCTTAATTTAACACAAAATTTTGTCCATTTTAGTACTAAAAGTTTCTTAATTGGTTTCTTATCTTTTGAATGCATGAATTGTCAATGTGGTCGCTAACACTGCTGCAGATATGTTTCTTGATATTCAAAACATCATATAAGAATAAACAGTGTTCTGTTATGTTGAAAACACAAATGGTTAGATAATATTGCCCAATAATAAAGGTTCAACGATCTATTTGCTATAAAATTCATGCTTTTAACTTTGAAATGTTTCTTAGTACTTCTCAGACATAGTACTAGAGTTTCTTAAAATTTTGGCCATCTTAGTACTGGTTTCTTATAAACCAGTTTCTTATAAAAAAAAAACGTCTAAGTGTTTGTTCATTTCTCAAGTTAATATAGCTAGCCATATTTTTGTCCTTGTACGAAGACCTTCTGAATAAATGTAGGGGAAAAATAACAATTTAGTTCTTGCAGAATATTTCAAACATCGATGACCTTTGGTGGAGTTGGGCAGGAGCATTTTTAGAATACTATTGCTGAAAGTATATACTATAAGAGGCGAAAACGGAGTAACAAAAAGCTTTAATTTCAATCTGATCAAAATGTAATGGATGTTAATACTTAGAGGGAGTGGCCGTGATAAAATTTATTTTCATAGCACAGCACAATTTTTCGGGATGCTGGACTGCGGTAAAATGGGGGGGGGGGGGGGGGTTGTGGCTCACCAGCGTGATTTAATTCACTTAGACCGATTTTACATGAGCTCCTGTGAGTTCTGAATGTCCTTCAAAGAATGGGATATGATTAATCTTCTGATGAAAAGCAGCAACTCTAAGTCCCTGTCATACTGCACATGGCAGATATTTATCTGACAGGTGGCAGTCCATGGTAATGGTACTCTAATCGAGTCCTGCAGTGGATACTCACTATATTCCTACTTTGCACAGTACCATTGATTCATGTTCTGGTATAATGTGTTTTCCTTAAAACTCTTTTAGAACGGTATGTAATCTGTGCCTGCCTCACCTACAGCCACGTCGACATGTATACAGACATCTTTGAATCATATCTTTTTTATCCATTTTGGGTTTGTGTCCAAACAAGTAGACTGTGTTTTTCGTCACTGAAAACAAAGTTTTTTGCAAATGGTCCCTGGAGTGGATCTTTCTGGAAATGCTGTTTCCCTTTTGTTATGTGGACAGGTGAAAACAAGAGCTTTTTGAAAACACTGACATCAGAGCATTGATTCACCAGCCAGTAGAGACTGCACTTGGACCTTTGAGATCAAGCAACGGCATTTTGCTTATCTGCTTTCTTTCTTGAATTTTGAATATCAAACATCGCTTTGGAATGCTCCTCGTGTGGAGCTGGATATTTTTGTATGTCTTGCTTTTCAAAAAGAGATGCTTTTCATAAATATCTCAGCATGTATGCATGTGGCCAAAATGGGTCTGTTATTATGGTATGGTATATCTTTTAACTACATAAACACAGCCTTGAATAGTTCACAAAAGAAAGCCATTCACAAAGAATTACTTACAATAATGTGTCCTTCGATCCTCATTTTGGTCTGTTCATACAACCAGATTTGGATCCTGGCCCTCTAAAATAAGATTAGCAAGGAGTAAGACAAGTGTACCCTGTGATAGAAAATGTTTCAAAAATTCACCAAAAATAGGAGAATTCAGTTTCTTGAATATTTCACTTTGAAGTTTTACTCCAAAGGTCAAATTAAAGTTTGGGATATCATCACAGGAACTAACTTTTTGGCATTCATCTCATTGCTTTTCATCCACTTGGATGTTGCATTACTTGTTACTTGGACCATACTGGTTGCTAATGCTTGGATGCTTCAAAGTTGCTACAGCGCTGTGGTGTCAGACATGTAAAATTCTATTGCTACATCAACACAGAAGTGACACAGTGTCCAAAAGATACAGTTAGAAGCTATGCAGGGTCCAACAGATGAAAAGCAATGAACAGGAAGCAGAAACCTGGGCCAGGTGAATAACGCGGACCCTGCGGACCCCACGGACCTCGCCATTTTGGTCCGTGATATCAAGGTCCGCGTTATTCAATTCCACCTAGGAGCAACTGAATAACGCGGACCTCATGATTTCGCGGACCCTAAAAGCGAAAAAATTGAATTCCTCTGTTTGAGAAGCAAATGCTTAATACTGCTGTCTTTCTTTCCTATCAGATCTGTGTTTAACTTTATCACAAAGCATTTCGAACGTCTTTTAATAAGTTTTACTTTACCTCTCAATCAAAATTCAAAGAAAACAAGTTGCAACAAACTTAGGCCCACTAGTGCAAATAAGTTTTCCCGCAGAAAAAAATGATTCGGAGAGGAATTATACCCTCTTAGACGACCAGCAACTGTTCATATTTCTTGTACTACAGTAAAATTGATCTTCCTTTTGAGCAGAATAAGTACTCTGGAATGATTATAAGCAGGGTCCGCGATATCTAGGTCCGCGTTGTTCAATCACGCCCAGCAGAACTGAATAACGTGGGCCTCGCGACTTCGCGGACTTTGGTTGAATTTCATTACTGTGGGAAAATAGCGAAAATAGAATTTCTCTTTTTAGCTAGCAAATGCTTAATACTGCCCTCTTTCTTTCCCATCAAATTATTGTTCCTTTCCAGCTTTCTGTTCTTACCGGTGTTTCTCCAGGAGAATTTTCGTTTGCTTCTATATCAACATTTAAAACTCCTGAAACGCCTTTCCCATGAGGTTTCTTATTGTGTACTAATGGCAGAGAAAGTACCAATTTGGGGAGATATCGAACAGAAGTAAAAGCCCCCATGGCACAATTAGAATGAGGATAAGGGGAATGCTCAAATGGACTCAAAAATGTGTAATAAGATACTTAAACAAGTATAGGATCTGCCGTTTTGATTAGCAATGTTTAAATGTAGTGAAACTCTTTCTCGAGAGTTTTCTCATTGTGTTTTCTCAGGTTTCCCAAAGAGAAACACCGGCGAAAGCAGAACCCTGGAAGGGAATGATAATTTGATAGGAAATAAGAGGGCAATATTAAGCATTTGCTAGTCAAATGGAGAAATTCTATTTTCTCTATTAGGGTCCGCGAAATCACGAGGTCCACGTTATTCAGTTCCTGCTGGCTGTAACTGAACAACGCGGACCTTGATATCGCGGACCCTGCTTAAATTATTCCAGAGCACAATGCTCTGCTCAAAAGAAAGATTAATTTTACTACAGCACAAGAAATATGAACAATTGCTGGTCGTCTAAGAGGGTATAAATCCTTTCGGAATCATTTTTTCTGCGGGAAAACTTATTTGCACTTAGTGGGCCTAAGTTTGTTGCAACTTGTTTTCTTCGAATTTTGATTAAGAGGTAAAGTAAAACTTATCAAAAGACGTTCGAAATGCTTTGCAATAAAGTACTAACAGATTTGATAGGAAAGAAAGACGGCAGTTCATTATTAGGGTCCGCGAAATCATGAGGTCCGCGTTATTCAGTTTCTCCAAGGTGGAATTGAATAACGCGGACCTTGATATCGCGGACCAAAATGGCGAGGTCCGCGGGGTCCGCGTTATTCACCTGGCCCAGAAACCTGGGTTCCCTGTGATATTATCTAACCACTTTCACTTGGGGGAAATTTTTAAGTCTTATAACCAATGGTTTTGAAGCAAACTAAAAAATTACACATAACCAGGGGCATGCTAGACTTGCCCCAAGTCTATTTCCACAGTCTGCCTGGCCATTCCATATACTACGGTAGTTCCTGGATCAACCATCCTAACATTCCTTAATGGAACAAAGGGAGGTGACACAGGTACAGATGAAAACATTGACCTGAAGCAAAAGCAAAATCATGAATTTACTTACATTTTGAAGGTACCTAAATATCAAATTCTGTTATGGTGTTAAGGATCATAAGAAAAACTTCAATCTAAAATAGCCTTAAATAACAGACTCATCATGCTAAACCTGTGATGTTATTATATTGTTGCTGTTACTGTAAATATTGATGATTGTTGTTGTTGTTGTTATTCATGATCATGGCAGACTGGACAACTCTTGCTCTCTTTTGTTGCACAACTCTACATGGTATCAGGTGTGGTGTGAAGCATATTTTCACCATGACTCAACCTGATGAAGGAGCTCAAAGTACAGCCCACATAGCTGAAGCACAGCCATCCGCTTTCATCTGAAATGCTCCATTGCATCCATGAGTCCAAGGCTTGAATTGCATATGAGTACCTTGCCCAAAATGATCAAAATGGAGGCAAGTCTGGACTGCATACAAAACTGTAACCAATCTGGTTTCACAGTCAAGCCCTTTTGGTGTTGCTGTCTTTATAACTTGCATTGGCCCAGATGCACTTGATGTCCACAATAATGGACTGGCTTTTGAAAGTGAATATATAAAGCAAAACATTGACAAAATAGAGCACTATCACCCTGAATGGGTCTAATTCACAAATATAATGGATATTCTTATTAAAGTGCATGACTCTCAGAAATATATTCTTGGTGGACATAGACTTCATTTCCTTGCCAACCCTTATTTCTAAGCCAAAAATATTTTGCCTCAATTTTCACCCTGAATGGGTCTAAACATTGTCAGGGCCTCAGTAGGGAAACTTCACACGCAGGGAAGCTAGGAATCTCGCTACAGTTACTACATTAAATGGACTTTAAGAAAATGTGTATAGCATTTGGCTTTTTACATTTTTGACAACACAAGGCTTTAAAAAACAAATCCTGCTTTTCCTGTGCTGATGAAGCTCAAATTTACGTAAAACTCAACAGTTGTGGAAATTCTTAAAGCTGATGCGGCACCACAGTTGATGAAACTCACAAAATGTATCAAAATAACTGTAGCAGCACCTTTTCTTTCTAAACTGACACAAAACCGGCACATATAAACTTGGATCGCTCGATGTAGTTGTTTGAAAAAAATAGACCCATTCAGGGTGAATTTCTTCCGACCCATTTGCCACCAGAAAAATACTATATATATCAGCAACAAAAATTGGCAAGATGTTTTGATAAATGTTAGAATTTACCCTTAAAAGGTTGGTATGAATTGTGAAACAGCTTAACTGGATATCAAATGTGCAAAAGTGAAAAATAAACAAGCTGGCCCATTAATCCAATATCAACGTGAAGGGAAGATTTGAAAAATCTTACAAGTCCTTGGAAGATTGCCTGCGTGAAAAGCCTCATATTTTTAGATATATCACCTTTAACCCTATTAGTACTGGGCGATTTGTTACTTTCTTTTTAAAAATCTCTTCTCTTTTTCTCTGAAAGGATTAGATATATAACAATAAGACTTACTCCTATTGTTCTTTAGACAATTGGCTATTAAAATATAACAATGAGATTGATTAATCACGTGTTTCATTGCTAGGCAACCATAAAACAAAGGAAAAACATCGAAAGAGGAGCGTGTGATTCTAGGAGGGTGCCGAGGCTCCGGCCAGTGACAAGAGCTTGGCCAGAGGCTGGCCGGAGTAGCCTGCGTACAGACTCTACTGATTCCCTGAAGAGAAGTGAGGTTCGTCCTCCTGTAGAGTCTGCGCATCAGCAGCACAAAGCCTGTCTGAAGTTACGTGTGGTTCCCAGGCTCAAGGAACCAGACCCCATTGGTGGAAAGAGATCTTTATTGCTCCTTTTTAGTTTAATTGATTGATAAACATCTTCTAGGAATTTTCGTAATTATTCTTATTGAATTAGATTCAGTGGGGCGGCCGTAAAAAGGATTAAAAAGAAAGTAATCAAAACACCCCCACAGGATAGGATTTATTTGGCTAGGTTTGTTTATGCACACGCCAATTAAATCAAAATATGCATGTGCTGATATCAGCAGAATTGTATTGCTGATTTGCAGACTCTACTGGAGGACGAACCTCACTTCTCTTCAGGGAATCAGTTGAGTCTGCACGCAGGCTAGGCCGGAGCAGCAGGCCCTTTTTATGTTTTTTTTCCTCCAACTCCGGCCAGCTCACGCCAAACTCTGAATACTGATGGAGAGATTCAAGCTCAGCATGAGGGTGCCGAGGCTCTGGCCAATGGCCGGAGCCTGGCCGATTCTAGAGCCATTGGCACTACCTTTACTACCTTTTGCATTCAGTTCCAGCTTGATTCATCGTTACTCAGCCGTTAATCAGAGATAAACGTTAAACGTTAATCAGAGATAAAGGATAATCACGTTAATCAGAGATGAAAAGATATCAAGGATGCATTTGCCAAGGTTAAAACAGCTAAGAGCTTTGGAATTGACAATATCTCTAGCTACAGTACTTTATGAAGCTTGCTTTACTATATATCAAAAACTCTTTGGCTTCCTTGTTTAACACATCCATTGACAATGGCCAGTTCCCAGACTCATGGAAAGTAGCTAGAATTACTCCGATTTTCAATTTTTGAAGAAATTGAAACTCCATTCAACATTGGGAACTCCACAATTAAAGAAAGTGATTATGAAAGCTTTTGGGAGTTACTTTTGATAAAAAATTAAGTTTCACTAAACATGTTGAAGACTTATGCAAAAAGGCAAACCAAAAATTGCATGCACTTGCCCGCCTCTCTAATTATACGGACCCTGTCAAGTTGAAATTGCTGATGGATGCATTTATCAAATCACAGTTCAATTACTGTCCACTCGTATGGATGTTCCATGACAGGACAATCAACTCTAAGGTGAACAAAATTCGTGAAAGAGCATTGCGAATTGTATGCAAAGATGGTGGAAATGATTTTGTAAATAATGTAAATAGTTCTGCAACCACACACCAACGCAATCTGCAGCTGCTTATGATAGAGATTTTCAAAACAAAGAACGATCTTAACCCAACTTTTATGAAAGACATTTTTGCAGAAAGAGACAACTATTATAGTCTGCGGAATATAAATCATTTGCAACTGCCGAAAGTAAGGACGACAATATACTATGGTACAGAGAATATTCAATACAGAGGCTGCCTTTTATGGTCCTCACTTCCAAGTTTTTTGAAAGACTGTAGCACAATTCAAGAATTCAAAAGAAAAATAAAACAGTGGAATGGCGATTCATGCACCTGCAGATTGTGTAGAGTTTTTATAAAAGATTTGGGGTTTTTGTATCAATTAATTTTGTCTTCTTTTAGTGTTTTTTGCATTGTAAATTATAAGTTATTTTCTTTTAGTTATAGTTGGCCTTAATTAGCTGTTATTTTAGCTATTTCAATTAGAAAGCCAACTTTAAATAAATCAATAATAATAATAATAATAATAAAGATGGAGATAGGACTGAAAAATCTAATTATCACCTCATATCAGTCTTGCACGTCATCTCAAAGCACTTTGAAAAACTTGTTTTCAACCAGCTGTACCAGTATATGAAAGAAAATGGTCTCTTCAATCAGGTTTCTTGCACCTGTATTCCACCCTAACTTGTTTGCTTAAAATGAGCAACGACTGGTACAACAGGCATGATCTTGGTAAGCTCGTGGGATTAGTATTTATTGACCTGAAAAGGCATTTGATACGGTCGACCATGATATTCTCTGTAAAAAGCTTGAACTTTACGGCGTTCAGCAGCGAGATCTGTCTTGGTTTAGGTCTTACCTATCCAACTGCAAACAATTCTGTAGGGTTAATGGTGTTGATTCAGATGTCGAGGATTTAGAAGTGGGAGTCCCACAGGGTTCATGACTTGGCCCTCTTCTCTTCCTCATCTATATCAATGATCTTCCTCAGGCTGTACAAGCTTCCTCTGTGACTATGCATGCTGATGATACCAGTCTTTGTCATCAGTCTCACGATTTGACTCAGTTGAATGAGGCTATTAATCGCGATCTGAGGAAACTGGAGACATGGCTGCAAAGCAATAAGCTTTCATTGAATGTGGCAAAAACTCATTCAATGCTCATATCCACCAAGCAGAAACACAACTCTCTCAAAAGTCGAAGTGAAGCTTGGAACTAAAACTACGATGAACTCAAAGTAGTTCAAGCGACGAAGTACCTTGGACTGCAAATCAATTGCTCCTTTAGACTGGAAAGAGCAAATTAAGGCAGTTTCTATGGAGGCCTCCAGGGCGATCGGCCCTCCAGGGAAATCCTTTCTGCCTATGGCTAGTTTGAAAACCCTCTACACCGGTATTGTTGAGCCCCACTTTCGATACTGTTTTTCTGTCTGGGGTTGTGCTGGATCTACAGACATCAGCCAGCTGCAGAAGCTCCAAAATTGTGCTGCTAGAATCATTACAAATAGCAGGTTTGACACCCCAAGCAGACCACTTATTGCGGAGTTGGGCTGGAAGACCATCGAAGAACTCATTGGTAATGAGTCTAAAACAATGGTCTTCACGTTGCTCAATGATCTGGCTCCGCAATACCTGTGTAACCTGTTCATCAAAAACTCTGGTTCTCCTCCCGCAACCTCCGGAAAACTGGGACTGATTTAAGGTTGCCAAAGAAAAATTCAGCAAAAGGGCAAAAATTCTTTTCTTTCCGGGGAGCTAAACCATGGAATAGCCTTCCTGCTGAGTCTACAACGGCATCCTCCCTGAATGGTTTTAAGAAATCAATAATGGGTTAACTTTTACTTTCTATTGTATATATTGTTTTAATTGTAAATAGGCTTTTAAATTATATATATTAGTGACTTATTATTTTTATCGGTACATTGTAATTAAGTTTTTATTGGAGGGCCCCCTGAAAAACAGCTTCTGCCAAAAGGCTACCCTCCTTGAAAGATTCAAATATGAAATATAAAATAAATGTATAAAACATCAGCCTCAGACCAATACAGATCCACGCTTTCCTAGTAGATTCAAAGACATTTGAGTGAAGTTTATCATAGTGGCTCCGGCCAGTTGGCTCCGGCCATTGTCAGCTCCGGGCAATACCCTTTTTGTATTTTTTCCACTGGCTCCGGCCAAGCTCCGGCCACTGGCTGGAGCCTCGCGGCACCCTCCTGTGATTCTGACGAAGAACATTGCTTGGGTAAACAGTGTAAACAGCTGTGATAATGAATGAGATAGTATCATTGGACTCAAGGACTCTTCTACCTATGCTATCCCAAAAATTGCTGCTAAGAGTTAACTTCACATTCACTGTCTAATTACTCCCGGCCGGAGATGCTGCAATTAATTAGTTGGGACTTCGGGCCTAAAATCGCAGTAAGAAGACAAAGAATTCTGAGGTTTCTTCTCGAAAGATTTGCAAACATTGCTATACTGTTGAAAGGATACAATTGGCTGCACCATGACCTTCTGCACTTTTCCTTTCCCAGCCATCTTGATGTACTCTTAAATTTCTTTTCGTGAAGCAAGTATTTTCTTTTCACTTCAGGACGAATGTTGCAACGTTCACTCACGTTTCGCGGGAAGGCATTATGGAAATTAAAGTGGATTATGGGATAATAGAGAAGCATCATGGGTAATGGGAATGGCATTCTGGGTGAAAAGAGCCTCTTTATTGTTCTGTAACCTCGAGATGAATGTTTTCAAAGAAACGAAACTCAAAATGGCGATGTTGGCAGAAAATTTTGTTGACGAAGAGGACATCTTAAAATTTGAAGAAAAATATAAAATGGAAGGCGAGAGTGGGACAACTTCGGTCAACACACAATTCCAATATGCTTGCTGCTTGGTGAGAAGCAAATACAAGGACGATATCAGAAAGGGAATCGAGTTATTTAGTGATTTATGTAACCGAGGTTGTGACCAACGGGACTTCCTGTTCTTCTTGGGCTTGGGGTATTACAAACTTGGAGACTACGCAACGGCTATGAAATTCACACAAAGGCTACTGACGATTGAACCGAGCAATCACCAAGCAAGAGAACTTGAAGCGATCATTGATGAAAAACAAAAGAAAGATGGACTTGTTGGTCTTGCAGTCGTAGGAGGAGTGGTTGCATTGGGTGGGGCATTACTTGGCATGATGTTTGCGAAAAAGTCATGAAGTTCACACTGTGTTTGCTACAAAGTAATAATGTACATGATATTTCCAACATTGTTGCTTGAAGGCAAAAATTCGGCACTAAAGTATGCAAGAATTCAATTTGTAATTAAATTTAATTGTTAAAAGATGTTTGTTCATTTCATTGCAGAAAATTGTTAAGTTTTATAAACCATGAAAATGCTGTACTAAAACCCAGACTTATAGCTATGAAGGCAGTGACTGCCATCTTTGCAAATGCAAGCATCAAGTTGTTTATTGCCCTGTGTCTGAGTTGCAAGCTACAGTTCACTAATAATCCACCAATGTTTTCACTTTGTCCATTCTTTTTACAACATGATCAATTGTTTGAGACACAACATTACAAAGAATCATAAATCCTTGACTCATTCAAACATTGGGACTCCTCCAAAATAAAAGTCATTTGTCATTTTTAAATTTCACAAGCACACTTCTGATAATTTTGCAAATGACATGTTTATGCCTGGTTTTCATTAAATTGCAATTGATCATTGATGATCACCGATGTACTGTTTTGTCACAAGAAATTAATTGTCTTAAAGCACAGGCCATGATTGACCATGAGCTCTGGAAACAAAAAAGTTTGATTGTAAAAGTAATTGATGATGGTTGTGGATGAATTAGGCTTACCACATACAAGGATGCTATGTAGCATTCAAAATACTTATTATCAAAACTGATTGTCTAACAAATCATTAGGGTGATTTTTATTTGGCTACCATATGTTGCTATAAAGCCTGGTTTCATTAAATCATAATTAATCATTGGCAATTGTCTTACAGTGTCATTTCACACTGCCGTCATTTCACTCTTCAGGCCCATTTTTTGAAATTGCCCAGTGTTTTTGGGTTGGTGTATTCTGTTCCCCAAGGTTGATTGCTTGTTTTCCAGCTAGGAGGTAGATGACAAAAAACAGCTTCAAACCTCATTTTGAGATGATTTGTAAAATAGGTCATTGACATTTTTGAACTGGCATTAGCTTAACAGATAAGCCATGGGGGCACTTTACCAGATTCTGATTTGGGATGTGTCTGAAACCTGAAAAGCAGACTCCTTCCTTGCACATATACCAGTTTTTGAAAAGGAATACCCAGCATCCACATATCTCAGAAATGTACAGGAAAGTCCCGCCTTTAAGAAACTGCGTTGTAAGAAACTCAGGCCAGATTTTGCTGAATAGAATACCTCTCTACAAAAAAATATCCACGCTCATTCATGTTCAGTTTCTTTTACAATGGTACATAGTAATATTTTATGACATATATTTGAATATGTCTCCATTAGGTCTCAGTTCTCTAGAAACAAGAATGAAAATTTTAACCCCAAATTGTTACAAGTTCAAGAAACTGTCAGTACTGGCTCACACTTTTTGATCCTTGTGCAACAGCGCATACATTAAAATCGAAAACTTTCCGACGATCAAACTTTTGGACAAAATTTAGACCGAAAGTTTATTTGTCCAAACCCTGGTGATGTCCGAAAGTTTTAAATTCATTGAAAATAGAAAAGAACAAAGAAGCATAACATAAAATGTTAATTAATCAATGTTTTGCCAGTAGTGCTTAAGTTTCTTGAATATCTTATCTAAAATTTTGGTTCCTTGAAGCGTTTCTTGAAACTAGTTCGTGTATAGCACCACCTTTAAATTTTATTTACACCTGGTTTACCATTGTTCAATCTGACAAAAATTACATTCAAATGTCCTTGCAGATGTAATGATCACCATGTACCTTCTGTTAATTGATATTTATTATGATAGAATCACAATCAGTTTTTACATCTTTTTGGTATCGTGCTTGCTTTTTAATGTCGTATTTGTCCGAAAGTTGTCCGAAATTCCCGAAAAAGCGTCCGGAAGTTTTTTGTCCGAAGCCCCTTTGCCGAAACTTTTCGGTCCGAAAGTTTTCGATTTTAATGTATTTCAAAAATTCTTTCTTAGCCATTTTGATAGTTGTTTAGAATGTAAAGTGTTTCTTGTCCCATGGTAGCCCATGGTATTCAGACAATGTTTTGAGGAAGTATATATTAACATAAGAAAACAATCAGGCCGTTTTTGTGAAACGAATTTCTTAAAGGTGAGACTTTACTGTACACCAGTTTTTGAAAATGGCCGATGTCTTTCTTACATTAAAATTGAAAACTTTCGGACGATCAAACTTTCGGACAAAATTTTGTCCGAAAGTTTATTTGTCCGAACCCTGGTGATGTCCGAAAGTTTTTTCGTCCGAACATTTTAAATTCATTG
Source organism: Aurelia sp. 3 sensu Dawson et al. (2005) (assembly GCA_964020215.1). Classification (NCBI taxonomy): domain Eukaryota; kingdom Metazoa; phylum Cnidaria; class Scyphozoa; order Semaeostomeae; family Ulmaridae; genus Aurelia; species Aurelia sp. 3 sensu Dawson et al. (2005). The sequence goes on from OZ026577.1 coordinate 11,887,795, forward strand.
AAAATAGAAAAGAACAAAGAAGCGTAGCATAAAATGTTAATTAATCAATGTTTTGCCAGTAGCGCTTAAGTTTCTTGAATATTTTATTCATAGTTTTATCTAAATGTTTGGTTCCTTGAAGCGTTCCTCGAAAATAGTTCATGCATAGCAACACCTTTAAATTTTGTTTACAGCTGGTTTACCATTGCTCAATCTAACAAACATTACATTCAAATGTCCTTGTAGATGGGATAATCACCATGTACCTTCTGTAAGTTGATATTTATGATAGAATCACAATCAGTTTTTACATCTTTTTGGTATCGTGCTTGCTTTTTAATGTTATATTTGTCTAAAGCAGTTATACCAAACTGTAAATATGTCATCTTTTAGTAAGCAAAATTTGTGTAAAACATCTGAAAGTTCGCAAAAAAGGTTAAAGAGTTGTTGACCAAAAATATTTGGTCTGAAATTTATTCCTTCGAACTTTTTGCACATTGAACCTCCTTTTTCAAAGTGAAATCGCACCTTTTGCCAGAAAAACCACTTTTTAGAGCGAAAATAATTTTCGCAGAAAAATCAGTGCTTTTTGGAACGATGACAGACCTAGCTGGTTCGCCCAAACGCCTACTTTTTCGGTAAAAAGCTTTGGTTCTTGACCGAAAAAGTGGGGCTTTCAGTTGTATTTTACTTTCTATAGATGAACCACATAAAAATGTAAGAATCGATTAATAAAATTTCAATTTTTCCGACAAGATTGGAAAGTTGGCGAGATTTTCGACAGCATTTTCGTTGGGGGGCCATGGCCCCCTGGCCCCCTCAGCCACGACACCACTGCAAAAGGGCTTCCTAATTGCCCACCTTATATTCACTGTAAGCTGATTACAGCGAAATGATATCCTGGCAATTAATTTGGCCACCAAAGGTGTTCTTACGTTGCAGAAAGTGGATTTTGATCATCCTCTAATTGAAACTTCTTGTCTTGCAGCTGCAAAATTTTCTGATGAACAAAATATCTTAACTATTTTATCTTCTGTTCATAAAGCTCTTGAATCTATGTTGCAACATAAACTTGAAATCATAGCATTTTCATCGAAACTCAAATGGTCAATGCATCTTCTTTATAATGTAATGACTTAAAAGAACCTCGAGTGCTTTGCTAAAATTTGATTTTGGCGATTTTGGATATGTTGATTAATCTCAGTATTATAGCCTTGTCAATATTTCAACCAGTTCTGAAGATGTGACTGTTATGGACTCCCTATGGACGCTATCATTCTGGTATTCTTATGTAATCGGTGCCAGGATACACTTCGATATTTAAGCATGTTATGTTCGGTTCAACGAAGCCTACTTCTTGACTTCACAAGCACTACTGCGGATATGCAGAGGATATAATAAAATGGCGACGAGGAAAAGCGAATAATCAAGACTTGCAAGGAATATGGCTGCAAAACTTGACCTGGCACCACTACCGAGTTTCGATCCACACAGCGATCAGAGTAACCTTGCCGCACGATGGAAAACCTGGATTAAACGTTTTCATACATTCATCAAAGCAGCAAACATTTCAAACAAAACCCAGCAGAGAGCATTACTCCTCTACCAAGCAGGCCCTGAAGTCCAGGACATCTTCGAAACACTTGCAAATACCGGAGGAGATGACGATTTGGATGCAGCAATCAACAGTCTCACAGAATAGAGGATGTCTAATTCCCGTGCTTTTGTGCCCCGTGCTTTGTGTCCGTGCCTCGTGCTTTCTGTCCGTGCCTCCTTGTGCCTAGTGCTTTCTGTCCGTGCCTAGTGCTTTCTTCTCGTGCCTAGTGCTTTCTGTCCGTGCCTAGTGCTTTCTTCTCGTGCCTAGTGCTTTCTTCTCGTGTCTAGTGCTTTCTGTCCGTGCCTAGTGCTTAGTAATTGTGCCTAGTGCTTCGTGACCCTGCCGAGGGTTTTTTGCCCGTGCCTGGTGTTTTTGCCCATATTTAGTGCTTAGAAATTTCTAGGACCTTTAAGGTGTTTTCTCATCGATAAAATTCAGTCAGCTGAATATTTTCAGGAATTGAGATACACTTGTTTAAAATGGTTTCTTACGTTATATGTTTTGGCCATGTTAGAGTGCGGTTTGTCTCTGAAATTTTAATTGAAAAAATTTCTATATAGCCCTGTGTTCCTCTATACGCTTTTTTGAAGAAGAACTTTTAATGCTTGAAATTAATTTTTATTAAAAACAGGTCACTAACTCCATTGTCATTGCAAGATCAGAAGACTGATCCACTACTGATCCTTGCCTTGCAAGGGCTCATTCTTGCAGTCAGTTCTGTTGATATCAAAGATCAATCCCATTTCACGAATCATTCAGCACCTATGCCGTAAGGGGATACAGCATCTTACCCTAAAGGGCTCCCTATACTAATGAAAGGTAAAACTTGAACGAGATATACATAAGAGCATGGAGTACCTATCTGATATTCTGAAATACTAAAATAATAAAAGAATAAAGAATTACTGCAGCAACTACGGAAAATTTTTGAGGGGGCCATGGCCCCCCTGAACCCCCTGTATCTCGGTCCTGGCACGGAGCACAAACATGGGGCACTAAGCACAGGCACGAAGCACTAAGCACGGGTACGAAGCACTAAGCACGGGCACTAAGCACGGGCACGAAGCACGGGGCACGGGCACTAAGCACGGAGCACGGGCACTAAGCACGGGGCACGGGCACGAGGCACTAAGCACGAAAACACGGGATTTAGCCAACTCCACAGAATATTTCGCCCCAGCACAAAACACAGATTTCGAGATATTTCGTTTTCGTCAAGCAAAACAACAACCCCAAGAAACTTTGGAAAATTTTCACACTCGCTTGAGGAAATTGGCTCAAACATGCTTATTTTCCACAGATTCAGTGGATAACGAAATAAAACAGCAAATTATTCAAGGCTGCTCAAGTTCCTCATTGCGGAAGTACGCCCTGAAAACAAAGGATGTCAAGTTACAAGATATTTTGGCGAAAGGCAAAACAGATGAAATCAGCAAAGAACAGGCCAAAGAAATAGAAAAACAAACCACCGAGCCAAAAGAAAAATTACAAGCCATGAAAGTCGAGCACAAAAAGTACAAGCCGAGTCGCAGAGGAACGACAAATCAACAACAAAACTCTGCAAATACACCCGCAAGGAAACCAGCTACTTGTTATAACTGTGGATTTGACTACCCTCATCGTGATAAACCTTGCCCAGCCCAAGGAAAAACGTGCAGTTACTGCAAGAAACAAAATCACTTCACTCGCTGTTGCAAACAACGTCAGAAAAACCAACAAAACCGCGAGAAAGTAAATACAGTGAAGGATGATACCAGCTCAGATGACAGCTCAGAAGAATATGTTTACTGTATGGATAAAACCAACGCACACACAAAGAAATTGGAGACCAAGCTCACAATCAATGGACTGGAAGTTTTGTTTCTCATCGACACAGGAGCAAGTGTCAACATTCTGGATGAAAAGTCGTTCGACAAAATCAATACCACAGGGAAACCAGTCACACTCAAGAAGTCCAACACAAAGATTTTTGCTTACGGATCAAAAGCACCGCTCCAGCTACTAGGAACTTTCGAAGAAACTGTCGAAACAAATAAAAATATTTCTCTTACACGATTTCACGTTGCAAAGAATGTGGAAGGAAATTTGCTCAGTTCTCAAACGGCTCAAGAATTGCACCTCATAAAGATCAACATAAACAGCGTGCAAGCAGAAACAAAAACAGCGAAACAAACAAATTCAGCCAAACCTACAATTGATTCACCAGATTACGTCAACCACTTGTTGGAGAAACACAAGAAAGTTTTCAAAGGCGTTGGAAATTTGAAAGACTTCGAAGTCAAACTACATACAAATCCTGAAATCAAACCAGTCATCCAAGCACAACGTCGTATACCTTTCCACATTCGAAAGAAAGTCGAGACAGAATTAGACCGACTGGAGAAAGATGACATAATTGAGAAAGTTGAAGGAGCCACACAATGGGTAAGCCCGTTAGTGATAACCCCAAAGAAAAACAGCGAAGAAATCAGAATATGCGTGGACATGCGTCTGCCTAATACGTCAATTTTACGCACAAGACACCCCATGCCAACGACAGATGAACTGATGTCTGATTTGAACGGTGCGTGTCATTTTTCTAAACTCGATTTGAAACAGGGATACCATCAGCTGACACTGGCAGAAGAATCGAGAAATTTGACAACATTCACAACGCACAAGGGACTCAGGAGATACAAACGACTTTGTTTTGGAGTAAACTCAGCAGCAGAAATTTTCCAGAACACAATTTCTCAAACAATTCAAGATATTAGCAATGCCAAAAACATGTCTGATGACGTCATAATCTGGGGAAAGACACTCGAGGAGCACAATACTGCATTAACCAAAGTATTGCAAAGATTCGAGGAGAAGGGAATCACACTCAATGAAGGGAAATGCCGTTTCAACAAAACACGTCTTCAATTCTACGGCCTAGTCTTCAGCAAGGAAGGAGTTAGCCCTGACCCGAGCCTCGTACAAGATTTTGCCAATACACTTCCACCAAAGAATGTTAGTGAAGTCCGAAGTCTACTAGGAATGTCTCAATACTGCGCAAAATTCATTCAAGATTATGCATCAATCACAGAGCCCCTGCGAAGGCTAACACAGAAAAATGCTCAATTTCAATGGGGAAAAAGTCAACAAGAAGCGTTTGAAAAACTGAAGGAAACTCTTTTATCGGATCCAGTAATGGCTTATTTTGATATTGCCAAGCACACAACAGTCACCACAGATGCCAGTCCATACGGAATTAGTGCGATACTGTCCCAAACATCAACACCAGAAGCGACAGATCATAAAATCGTAGCATATGTATCAAGATCATTGACGCCTGTCGAACAGCGTTACTCTCAGACAGAACGTGAAGCATTGGGACTAGTATGGGGAATCGAACGTCTTCATTTATTCTTGTATGGAGCAGGAAATTTCGATGTGTTTACAGATCACAAAGCACTTGAAACGATTTTCAACAATCCCGTTGCCAAACCACCCGCTCGCATCGAGAGATGGCAACTTCGACTCCAAAATTACAGCTTTACCGTAAAGTTCAAGAAAGGATCAGACAATCCGTCAGATTACATGTCACGTCACCCAGCTTCACATCGCCCAGAGCAAGATACAATTGCAGAAGAATACGTAAACTTCATCACCAAAAATGCAGTCCCGAAAGCCATGACATTACAAGAAATTGAAGAGGAGACGGGAAAAGATCAAACCCTACAAGCCGCAATTGACCTAATTCGCAGAAATCGATGGCATGAAGTAGATAAGATCCAAGATCCTACCATCAACAAACAAGATCTCAAAATCCTGTGCAGCACTAAACAAGATCTTACTGTCAAAGGAGACATAATTCATAAGGGTACAAGGATTGTCATACCGCAGAAACTACGCCATAAAGCTATAGAACTTGCTCATAAGCCAGGACATTCAGGCACAACGAAGACAAAATCGTTACTGCGTGAAAAAGTATGGTTCCCATATATCGACAAAATGGTTAAAGAATTCGTCGAGAAATGCATTGCTTGCCAAGCAACAGGACAAGAAAACAGTAAGGAACCAATGCAGTCAACAGATTTACCACCAGCCCCATGGCACACAGTCAAAGCAGATTTCTTTGGACCAGTACCTTCCGGAGAATACTTGCTTTCAGTCATTGACACATACAGTCGATTTCCCGAAGTCGAAATTGTTAAGTCAACAGCAGCAGGAAGCATCATTCCAAAACTTGATTGTATCTTTGGAACACACGGAATTCCAGTCAAATTTATATGTGACAATGGTCCACCATTTAATGGAATTGAAATTGAAACGTACATGAAAACATGGGGAATTGAATTCAAACCAGGAACACCATTATGGCCTAGACAGAATGCAGAAGTAGAATCGTTCAATCGACCTCTCAAGAAACTACTTCAAACCTCTAAAATTGAAGGGAATAATTGGAGAAAAGAACTACACTTATTTCTACTTAACTACAGGTCAACACCGCACTGCACGACTCAAGTTGCACCTGCTGAACTTTTGTTCAATCGTGTGATAAGAACGAAAATTCCAGTCGTAGGAATTACATCGAAACCATCAAACAAACACAAGCTTGTCCAACGAAATGATAAAGAAAACAAGGCAAAAGCGAAAGTCTACTATGATAAACGTCAACACACTAAACCATCTGACATCAGAGAAGGAGATCTCGTACTCGTCAAACAAGAAAGAAAGAACAAACTTACAAATAAATTCGATCCAAAGCCATATCGCGTCATTGAGATCAGAGGAACTAAAGTAATCGCCGAGCGATCAGACCATAAGATCACTCGAAACATTTCATTCTTCAAAAAGTTTTACAACTCATTCGATTCAACAACCGATTCAGACACTCATGATGATGATGATACAATTCAAGCAGACAATAACATTCGAGATGAAACTGAACCTGAAGCCGATATTGTACGTCAATACCCAGTGAGATTACGCACGATGCCTATGTACTATGGTCAAGTTATCACACATTGAAAGTTACTTTATTAATAAACTGCTGAAACATATAATCGATGTTAGTAAATTTTATTTCCGAAGAAGAGGAGAGATGTTATGGACTCCCTACGGACGCTATCATTCTAGTATTCTTATGTAATCGGTGCCAGGATACACTTCGATATTTAAGCATGTTATGTTCGGTTCAACGAAGCCTACTTCTTGACTTCACAAGCACTACTGCGGATATGCAGAGGATATAATAGTGACATCCTTCCGTTTCTAAATAATGTAATCAGAAAGATACCGGTTCAGTCAAAAAGGCCCGGCGTTTGAAAGGATTTTATAAGCATTGATATTCGGCAAGATATGATCGAATAGCTAACATGCTCAATTATTTTTTGGACTTTTCATGGCCAAAATCGGTCACTCCTTTCTGATTTTGTATGGGATTTTCTAACAAAATACCCTTCGAGAAACATTAAAAAACTGGCTTAAAAATTACGAGCAGCTTCCTTGATATCTTTCCCTCATAGCGATGATTTCTGTGGGCTTTAGCATGTGCATTCCTCTCCAGGGATTGAAAAGTCTTCTCAATAGTATGAATAACCTATTCAGAGGGATTCCATTCTCTCTGGAGGGCAAAATACATGAAGACAACGGAGAACAAAGAGAAATTTTGCTCGTTGGTTTTACTCCATTTTGCAGGTTTTCGAGTACTTTTCGAGAGCGGCTTTCTGCAGAAAATCTACCATTTCTACAGGAAGGTAAGGCCAATTAATTAAGAAAGATGGCGGAGATACAAAGGGCCTGGGCAAAATACAGTTGTCGTATTCCATTGTATTCAATGATCATGAGAGATTATCAAAACAATTGGACAAATGATGGCAACCGTACATCTCTTGTTCTATTCTTAACTAGACGATTAGCCGGGTAAATTGCTGAACCTAATTGGGCATATCGGGAACAAAATAAGACCTTTTTCGATACCATTGATTTGATATTCTGGGAGAAACATTTGTTTTCCAAACGCCGTACCTTTTTATTGACTCATCCGGTGTTTTTTGCCTACCGCCATATCATTTGTGCATTTGTTTACATTTGACCCTTTGCGCAGGCTTTCAAAAACCGTGGCCTTCTGGAAGCTCCGTATTCCTCAATATATAAGCAACCATGAAGGTGTTGTAGCGCAGTGGTGTAATCCTCTGACTCTGCAGCCAAAGCAGTCAGTCGGAGTGGGTTCGATACTCGGTAGGGCCCCACCACGCGAGCATCATGACTAGAGGTTGCGGACTTGATTAGGACTTAGCTGCTACTGGGCCCTACTGCGATCTCAGCCCTTGGCACTAAAAACCGCCACTTGACCTTCACCATTTTGTGATTTTCTGTTGAATAGCTAACATGTTCAATTTTTCCTGGCTACAATTCGTCACTCTCTTCAGATTTTATTTCGGATTTTCTAAAAAAATGCCGCTTTGAGAATCTTAAAAATATGCTAAAATCACGAGCAAGTTTACCTTACAGCAATGATTTCGGAGGGACGAAAAAGCCTTTCCCCTAAAATGAATAACTTATTCAGGGGGACCCCACCCCACCAAGAGGACAAAATGAATGCATGTCCTTGTTGCTATGAAGGAGCATATAGGAAAATTTCCTCGTCGCTTTAATTCGTTTTTGCTGGTTTTCGAAAAGGGATTTCTGCAGAGAATTCCCCATATCGACCGGAAAGAATTGCCAATTAAAGCCACGTACATTACTAAACCTAATTGGGCCTATCGGGAAGAAAAACGCCTGGCCTCGTTACTAAATCACACAGTATTACTTTGAGATGAATTTTCATGGATTCAATAAAGATGGTATAATTCTGAAAATATGCTGAAGATTCTTTCAAGCTCTGAGATCAAAAAGAAGTTGCAATGACAATTTTTGCAATCTTTTTTGCAAGCATTTACGCCAGTAAATGAGGTTTAACGCCATGCTATCATGTTAATCAATGTCATAAGCCCAGAATATGTAGTGTATGTTCTGGTACACGAACCCGAGGCCCTCAAGCACGAAAACTTGTTTTGTTTGCCAATTCATTGTTGCTGCCAGTCCTGCTATCATTTTAAACTAATCAAGACTGTGTGGTTCTATATCGCTTGAATGATCTCGTTGTACTATCGCAAGTCTTCGCAAAACAAGACTCTATTCGAAGATCATATAGTTATTTACAGACATTTTTGTGTGAATGAGCAAAGATGTGACAAATCTGCACAGTACTCGAAGTTTCTTTCAAGCTATTAGATCAAAAAGAAGATGCACTGACCATTTGTACACTATATTTACAAGATTGAACGCCTGCGTGTGAAGTCATAAATTGTAAAACTAAGCAAATGAAAATTAAGCAATTAGATATCACAAATTACAAAAATTCTTGCTTAAAATGATTCACACCCCAATAACAAATGAAAGCCAAAAGTGTTCCCTCTTTTGAGTCATCGAAAATTCTCAGTGATTAGTTGTGACAATCGTAATAGTAAGAAAAAAGAAAGGAAGATCATTTTTGACTTACTCACTGTGTTGCTTCTTTTCCATGGAATCGCAACCGTATTTCGCCCGTGAGCTCCAACGCAGCGATACATAAGAGTGAACGTCTGAACTGAAATGAAAAGTGCCGCTGTGCAGGAGCTCACGCGTAAAATACGGTTTGAACTGTTTGAATATTGGTAGTATTGAATTGAAGTTGTATGCAACGAGACGAATATCACTATTATCGAAAAGCACTATTATCAATCTATTCTTTCAATTCCATGGAGGAGAAATAACACAGTGAGAAAGAAGTCGATTTTTATCATAAAATACGCAACATCAACGGTGCATTATTGTCCATGCTATCTTGAACAAATGCCGCAATTTGAACTCATTGAAACTGGAAAACCTGTTTTGCCTAGGTACCGTATGTTGGGCTTAAGTTTTGGCCTCACTTCTTAATTCATGGCAAAGAACAAGATATCAAATCAAATCTAAATAGGCTTTGGAAAATCGGAGTTTAGACCCGAGAACATATGATGAAAAACACAATACGTGCTCGGTGATTATCTTCAAATGAGGGAAACTTTGAAGGGCTACCAAGTAGTCTTAACATCATGTAAATTAACTCTTTCTTTAAAGACCCATTGCACATCAAACGAAAGACGCCTGTGTTTGCAGCACCGTAGCAGAATCTCTGATTCAGACATTAAGAAACAGACCGCACCCACGACTGGACATCATACGCTAATCTTCAAGCAAGGCGTTTGCAATGAGTCTATACCTCAAGCAGTCAGTCAGTATTTTATACCTTCCCGTTAGTCATCCAGCAAACCCAGTGGTCGGTAGTTTACATAAGGGCGTAAGTAATGGTGTTTGTGTATCTCACTCAATAGTTCTTCTTCGGTTGGTTCTTGCATATCGTTTCTGAACATCTGATGCACACGAAAATGTGGAGTGGTCTGCAAGGAATAAGGACGGTATGGTTAGCATCGATGATTTGTCTAAAGGAGGGTCTTGAAAAATGTTTTGACAAATGTTTTGAAAAATGTTTGGCATTTCTCGATATGCATTAAGTGTGTACAGGGTGGTGGTGGTGGTATGCAAGTGATATACTCCGACACTTGTGAAGAAATCCAAAAAACTGAAGGAAAGGACACGTTGCAAATAACATTCACCAAAAACAGTATCTGTTGATATTCGACATTATAGATTCTAAAGATCATAAAGGGTAAGCCTTATCCCGCTTGATGACCTAGAAGTCATTTGGTAAATCACACCTTGACTCGACTCGAATAGAGCTTTATCAACCAAAGAAGTTGGACGTGTGACATGTGAGTAAAAGATTGGATTGTGCCAAAGACTGCCTCATAGAAGGGAGAGCAGGGAGTGTTACTTCGAGTGGTCTTGAAAGTCCATGGTGGTGGTCGGACGCCAAGTATATCATTTTGGGGAAGAATGAATATATTTCAGATTGAAATGTGATTCAGATTCTTTGATTTTTGTCATCAGTATCTGCACGTAAATCAATCGGATGATGAAATACGTTCAAAACAAGATTTTGCTTGAGCATCTCCTTGCGTATGGATTGGCTTGTGTGTACCGAAACACTCCATAACGTCATTAAGAAGACTGCCAGTCAGGCCGTGGTTTCTGCATTCAAGAATAAGAAAAGGAGAGAAACGATGCATAAGTCTGTGAATACCAGGCAGCAAAAGTGTCTACAGGGTCCATACAAGCACTACGTCTCAAGTAATTATCAAGACGGTACATTTTTACTGTCCGACAACCAATGCCGTTGCTTGAGAACCACCTAAAGCATGACGAACAAAAAAGACAAACCTCTTCATTTGCTGCAAATTTTCTCCTGCTTCTTCGCCGTCTCTGTACTTGATTCCTTTCAAATTGAGTGAAAAATGCCTGAAAAAGGAAAGATAGATATTTGAAGGGAAACGCTAAACAAACACTATCCGAAATACCATTTGTTTCCAAAAAAGCTCACACTTACATTGTCTATTTTATTGCAAGATTTAGATGGTTTAACGTTCAATTTCCATGCGTTTCTGAAGTGAAAATTTCAATGGTGTGATGAAAATGATAATGGTACCGTTGAATGGTATGGAATACTTTTTGAAATTATCGATTACCTATTTCATTTTTTGGTTATCTGTTACTGTCACAACATAATTGATCATTTCCATTGTAAATTTTTTATGCGAGAAATCCTTTCAGCTTACAAATTCAATATGAAAAGAAGATAATACCATGGTTATATAAAATACATTTCGGCTAAAATCATGTACAGCAACCCAGCCACATCGCAGGTGATCTTTCAGGGGGTCGAGTTTCGAGTTGACTTTAGCTGAAATTCTTGAAATAAACTTCTAGTTGCCTTTGGAATCCGCTAGGTGTAGGCAGCTCTCTGATATTAAGGGGAATATCATTCCAAGCTTTGACAGCAGACAGCAGAATATTGAAGGCCTTTCTTGAAGTACTCAAGATTATTTTTGGGGGAATTATCGGTCCCTGCAATTCCTTGTTCTGTGTAGTTTGACATATAGGTCCCACGATGATAATTTTCCGAAAGGCTTTGGGGACCTTGCCTGTTGACTATTCTGTATGTCATATCGATCGAACCTTCTCAATTGCTCAACAGTCGACCAGTTGTGAGGCCAATCGTCTTTTAGTCTGGCTTCATTAATAATATCCAGAAGGGGCTGGAAGATATTCAGTTTTGGTTTTGAAAGACTCTGAAGGCTATTGCAGATGGCTTTAAACAAGTCACGGTACAGATGGTCCAGACGGTACAGATGGTGAAATAAGATTTTTCAGTAACGTGAGACCGCTACTGAGATTTCCCCTCACTTTGCTGAAGTGGCCATCCTAGCTAAGCCCTTTGCCCACGTCCACGAAAATCCCTATGTTGTAGCCTTCGCCACACGATTTATCTCTTAATCATTAAGATTCCATGTACCGTATACAAGGCTGACTGTTTCTACAGTCAAATCTGTTCAAGCAACGTTTTCAATGACGATACCTTTCGAAGCACGATGCTATTTGTCAGAAATGTTGCACATCTCCAAACTTTTTTACGATTGCAGACTTTAAAAGACAAATTGAACGCTTATGTCTTGATATTTTTCTGATGCTTTGGAAGTAAAAAGAACTGCATCAACAGGTACTTTAAGTCAGTGGCCAAATGATTCAAAACGAGTCTAGATACCAAAACATTAAAATGATTTTCTTTCATTCAACAGAACTACACATTTGCATCAATAAGAAATTTTTGTTCATGTCACCTTTAAATGACTGAATTAAACTCAAGATAAAAAAAACGCACGGTGGTTATCTACAAAGTTGCTACTCAGCAAATTCTTCAAAAGTTAGGTGAATTGTTGACTAAAAGTGAAGATAAGATATTTGTAAGCAGTTACCTCTAACACGAGCGCGATGAGAAGATTGGCACAAATCACCACAGAAACGAACCACCATACGACAAAATATGCTTGAGACCATCTGTAAAACAAAAATCACCAGAAAATGAATTGTATACACATAATAATAATAATCGAATGTTTTAACAGGATGACCTATCAGTACATTATATACTGTTATCATTAGGGTCCTGATACTTAATAAATTAATGATTTAAGAACATGATAAATTAAAGATCTAAAAAACTAATTACAGGAGTCCAATACAGTTCAATCCACAGATAAAATAATTTTACATCATATAAAATGATTTGCTAAAAATCGTCTGAAAAGAAGTCCAGATTCAATCTTTCCGGCATTTAGTGGCAAGTCATTAAATTCTTTACCTGCCAGATAATAAAAACCTTTGCGTCCAAATTCTGTTTTCACTTGAGGCAACTTAACGAGATGTTGGTCATTTCTAGTATTTTTCCCATGAGCATTTATAACGAAGTAGTCTGTCATTGCATCACAGACATTGCCTTGTAAAGTATCAAACACCAAATTACAGGACCTCTTTTTCACTCCTGCTTCGATACTAGGCACACGTAAGCTGACAGATGCAACCCTTCACACAATTCAAGTTTTGACAAAAGAGGATTTCATGATTTCAGCTCAATATTCTTTTACGGAAAAAATAAGAGTTCTGTATCTTGAAAAGGAATGTAATCTGCAACATTGCCAATTGAGGATGACTATCTACTGATATAAATCTGACCATTTATTGATCAAATTTGATGGAAAGCATTACAAACATGCTGGTCAAGAGAGTTGTTTCATTTCAGGGACCGCGGAGCCGGGGGGCTGGGGGGGCTTTAGCCCCCCCAATAATTTTCAAGAGATAGTTTTTAGCTTTTCCACAAATTTTGTTTTTATGATTAAATATCGCCATTTGCTTTATTAAATTTTTAACACCCTTATTTGGAGTGTCTGTATACCCCCACAGTACCGTTCTTCGTGCATTTATCAGAAATCAAGCTAAGCAGAATGCTTTTAAAAGGTTTTGTCTCAAATGAAATGCGTCCAATAGCATTGTGCCGAGATACAACAGCATCATGATCGTTAGCACAGCTTCGTACTCAAAGTTTTAGTACGCGATAAGTAAAATGCTTTCATGATATGCGGCTATTTTTAAAGCAAATTTCATCCTGAAAGATTGCTGATCAGGGGAGTTATCCAAACCTGTAAATCGCAGAATGTTAACCCGGCAACGAGCAAAGAGTGGGACGATAAATTTTTTAGCAAGACGTCTATCAACTCAGCTTCGCTCTCTGTAGTGTCCAAACACGTATAATTTAGCAATTCTTAACACTCATATGAAGAGCACAGAAAATATAAACTGTCCAAGCTCTATCGACTAATTTTAACCAACTAATTTTAATCAAAAGACCCAACAACTGTATACAACATTTTCGCAAATTTGAAAAAATCATTGGACTTTTCAGTGGTACAAAATTTGAAATTGAAACAGTGTTTGCGTTATTAGGTTCTCTATGTTTAAAATGTTTGCTTCTGAAAGTAGAGAGACTGTGTTTCCATATCATTATTTTTCGGAGATAATAATTTCACGAGATTGTGAAAGTTTTTTTAACTTTAGTCCTTTCATTCTAGGCTGAGCCTTTTTGCTATGAAAAATAAAAATGTAATACAAGTACATCTCTATAAATGATGCTTTTAAAGGTGATTTTGCGATTGGATATCCTGATGATAACTGTCTTTTCCAAGACGAGTTTGCCTATGGAAAGGAGCATTAGTCGCATTTATAGCCAAAGTAGAGGGCATGGTCATATCAAATTTTCTGGGGGCTTCGCCCCCAGACCCCCTCAGATCCTCCATTACTCTTTAGCCCCCCCAATCCAAAATGTGCTCCGCGGTCCTTGTACTGTCCTCTTGCGAATCGAGGACTATAGCCAGCTCTCATCAGTAAGAAATGATGTCAAAAATGATACATCTTCAAACACTGAGACATTCAACATGGTCACGGAATATAACCATACACTAGAGGAGGGAATTTCAAAACATACTGATAATTCCTAGAAGATTCGAAAAATATTCTTCACCAGCTGTTCTTGAAATACTTAAAAACGTAGATTACATAAAACCTAGATTACAATTAGGGAAGCAACAGTTAAGAAATCTAACAAAAGGAGCTACTTCTATAAACACACATGTTCATACTCAAATCAAAGGAATGAGCTTAGAGCACAAGCGCAGAGACTAGGAGGAGGAGGAGGAGGAGGAGGAGTAGGAGGAGGAGAGAATGGAGAATGACTGGGCTATGCTATGCAGTAGATATGGAATAAAAAGAAATGCTAAGCATACACATTGGGTATGAAATTCACCGACATACCACGAATTTTCTAAAGTCAGAAACAGAAGGCAGCGCGTCCCTATGTGGATGTTGATACAAAGACTGTACCTATTTTTCGTGGTTTCTCTGTAAGCTCTGAGAAAAACATGCCAATTATTGACGACCATGACATCCCATAACACAACTAACGCAGCCTGAAAAGAAAAAGGGATTGCGTTACGCGTGGAAATGATATTTCACATCAAGTGGGCCACATAAGTGTTCCATTATCCAAAGACGATACCAAGTACCTAGGCATGTGCTTCACACAGTAAAGGTATACCTTCTCTTGAGTTGTACTCTGACACCATGTCCCATTTTGGTAAGTAAAAGTTCTTTGTCTTGTGTTTTGTTTCAGTCGTGTATTTTAACGGTTGTCTCATGTTAGGTGCCAGGAAATATTTGCGACGATGCAACGCCTAAATCACTTATCCAGCCAAATGAAATTGGTTTGATCACAGACATTTCTCATGGCATGTGCTTTAAGACAGGCTACATCAGCTTTCATTCTCTATGTCTAATGGCCTCAGGGCAGTCATAGACTCTGCTCCTCGGAGTATCGTTCAAGTAGTATTGAATAGTAATGCTGTAATTAGCGTTGTTTGTAAGGCTTCATTTCCGCGGAGCTGCATTCCCCGCTTGAGCGGAAAAATGCTCACGAGCATATTGTTTGAATTGAAAAGAAAGTTACAGCTTAGCGACCTTTTTTGTTTAAACTTGTGCTCGCTTGCAAAATGCTGCTACGTGGAAATAAGGCTTGATGGTGGAATATGTAAAAAGACAACCATGCAATAGCCGTTGGCAATTTCAATCCAGGTAAGGGTATACCTATCGCCATACTTTTGGAGGTAAAACTTTGGTTGTTTGTGTCTAGAAAATATCAAATTTCGGCACTTTTGGTCGTCGAAGAGTAAAATTTCGATAAAAATTGGTCTACCAACAGCACTAGTTTGCAAATGCTCTGAGGATATTCCTATTTACAATTTACTAAAGAGTCTCCTGCGACAGTTCCTCACAATATATCCTGTCCTTATTTAATCCCTACACATCCATTTTTATCATTTAGTATGGAAATCGTAATGTTAAATGAAAGCACAAATGACGCTCCTTAAATTTCAAAACAAAGTCCAAAAACTGCGCCACAGTGTCATTTGGTTATCGTTTCTGTAACCATTTGGTGTGCTCCGAACTAAAGTCAAGTAACAGTATGAGTTATAGGACACCAACAGGACCCTTAGCTTATACTCCAATGGGATATGGCCTAAAGAAAGGCAAGTCCGCATTTGCGGCTTGACGAAATATTCATCCAAGTATACTGCTAGCAAGTTTTGTGGCACAGCAGTTCTAGGAAACTACTTTTTCGTAGCGTATCAGGCTCGTGGGTTGTGAGAAAAAGTGGAATCATTACATAAGTTCCTCTAGCTTTCGTTCGTTGTTGTTGTTGTTTATTGTTATCGTTTCCGTTGTAGCTGCAAGTCAGCAGTGGGAGCCAAACGAGGGACTTTTGTAATGAGTGTAAGAAAATAGACGCAGGTGATTTAGGCCCAATACATCCTTTCAGCTATTCTTAAACAGAATCGGAATCGAAAGATATCTCGATAACTACTGAGCTTTTGTGGAGTAGCTTTTAGGTAACTCTGCTTTCCCTTCCAGTGAACAACAAAATGCTGTTTTGCAAAATCATTCTTCTCAGAAAACAGTTAAACTCTCAAAAATCATTCGACATATCGAAAAGTGGTACAAAGGATGTTGTTCTGTATAGTCTGGGAAATCGAAGGGTATTTTAATTGCAATGATTCTGTCAACGCTGGCTTCGAAAATCCAGGTTAAAATATTTTTGTTGATTTCAGAAAAATGGATCTATCTCCAAAAGTACTTGAAAGGCTTTCCATTTTTTTTCGCTCCATCTTTAGCTAGGTAGTTGATCTGTAACTTTGCCAAGTTTGATAGAAAAGCTAGGCTAGATTGTCTGCAATCGAATTTCATATTTCTGTTTACTTTTCGACATCGAAGGGGAAACGCGATGGTCGAGATCAAATCAGTGCGTGGCTAGTCCATTTCTGCAAATGAAAGCACATGAGCCACAATCAGTGCAGCCAGACAGCGGAACTACGACATGTACTGAGTCTAGTCATACAGCACTTACCCCGAAATCATCGAAATTGTTGGCATAGTATTCCAACTGTTGATATGATCCACAATAATCTTTAAGTTGATTGTATGACCCACAATGATTCCTTAAATAACAAATAGGGTAAATAATTAACTAAGCCTTTTACATCTCTTCAGAGTACCAAAAAAGAATGACTACTCTGAACTCTCCGATAAGACAACTTGATACTTTAGCATGATAAGTACATCTTTAACAGAAAATAATATTGTAAGTTACCTGTATGAAGTTTTGTTTATCGATGATTCAGGCTGTGGACTATGACCTTTGAATATCATCATTCCGAATATGGCAAATACGTAATAGATGACCTGAAAAAAGCAATGTTCATCAACTATTTTACAATCACATGCTTTGCATAAGTTTATCTGTTTCATTTTGATACACCTTACCGTGCACACGCTGCAAATACAGTAAAGCGTCTACAATACGAGTGAAAAGAAAATTTAACGAAAACGAGAGAAATAATTACGGCCCTGAAAATTGCTTACAACCTTTTAAAGATTTCTCTGAGCATTAAGGCCAATTTCAAGTCAATGGGATTTTCCGAGCGGGCGGAATTTTAGACAATAAAAAGTCGCTCAGCCGTAACTATCTATTCAATTTTCAGGGCGGCATTTTCTGTCGCAAACAAAAGAATTTCCGCCCGCTCGGAAAATTCCACTGACTGGAAATCAGCCGTTAGACGGATCTTGCGTGGGTTCGCAATGTGGAAAACTTGTCCAAATTAGCGAGCATTTTGTTGTGGCATTGTAGTTGCTAGCATTTTCAAAGGTTTCTGCTTTTCCACGTTGAGCGTTCACATGGCGTTTTTGCAATTTCAAAAAAGTCTACGTTTTCAGGGCAGAGCAATTTGAACTCCAGGTGGACAAGGATACTTACTTTTTCATCCTTTCAAAATGAATATGGGGGAGTGTAAACAGGGCCTAAGGAATCAACCATAATTGTAGCCAATGGGTCATTTTCTTTGTTCCCATGAAAAGATTGAAAGGTTGACCAATCAAGTCAAGAGGTATAGACTGCACGTGTCGGTTATTACTAACTATGTTCGGTTGCTAAAAGACCTGAGATGTTGCAGTCAGTGCTTTCTTCAGTAAAAAGGCCAGAAATTGGCACAGGCTTCAATTCTTTCAAAATGTTTACAATCAAATGTCTTAATGCCTGTTATAGTTTGCTGTCAAATAAACGACTTCAAAGGAACGGGTATGTACTGTAATTCTGCAGGGTGTCCAGGGAGGATTGTGCCCTGTTTGCATGACTGCTGTCGAAGAGCTGTATCTTTAATTGTCTCCTTATTTACATAGTTGAACAGTGAGGGCTTCAACTTTGAGGTTAAGACCTCGTTTGGGTCAATTTGGCAAAAGCTTGCGGATTTATGGCGAGAAACTGCAAGGACGTCCCAATTCCAGTATATAGCATTGAATATGTGAAAAAGGCTTTCGTTATTCACCTCTCATTGCATGAAACAGCATCACTATCAGTATCAGGATTGATTGTATAATAGATTGCAACTTTAATTTGTATGACTTTTTTATGCTGAAGAGTTTTGTGTTTAATATGAGCTATGTCAAAATCACGTAATACGTAAAAGAATTGATACCGTGTCACAACCTCGTCCTCGAGACCTTTTCCAATATTGGCATGGAAACGAATTTTTACTATCGTCTCTGTTCCAATATGACAAAACGCCCTAGGGACAAGGTTGATCGTGTCAACGGTCCTTAAGTTTCAATTTAGCTTAAATACTTACAACAATAACACCTCCAAATGGACGCATGTTCTTAACCAAGTCAGATAATGTGCCAGCCACGAGCGAAAGGGGCTAGAGAAACAAACAGTCTTTCAACTTTCATTAACCATTAAAATAATTGCAAATGCTCAGAGCCTTTCTTTAGGCCACATTCCCATTAGAGTATAAGCTGAGGGCCCTGTTTGGTGTCCTATAACTCATGCTCCTACTTGATTTTAGTTTGCAGCACAACAGATGTTTACAAAAACGATTGCAAAACGGGACACTGTTTCGCAGTTTTTGGATTCTGCTTTGAAATTTAAGGAGCATCTTATCTTATTTCATTTAACAATATGATTTCCATGCTAAATCTAAAAAAACATGGATGTGTTGGTATCAAATTTAGCCATTAAAATAAGGTTTCCACAAAATCGTTCTATACAAACACAAATTTTTGGTGAACTACAGCATGCAGCAATGAACTATGGTTTTAAATGAGCAAATTTTTTTCGAAATAGTTTATGAAACCAGGTAGAATGCTTCAAAGGAGAAAGACGATAAAAAAGCAAAGTTCAGCACTGGCTGTGAATAAATAATGTACCTTGATGCTGGGTATTATCCGAAACAGTCGAACAATTATCAGCATGTTTGAAATCCTTAGCAAATTCCAGGCAGAGAAGAATCCATATTTCTCACTCAGCTCCCTTATATTGCCACTGGTTTTGAAAAGAAAATATTTAACACATTAAGGCAAAAATCTGAAAATGTTGAAAAAAAGCATGACATAAATTCCATAGCAAGCATACCAACCCTCACTAATATCCTGAAGCGTTCAAACAAAAAGCTTAATATCGCGCCGGTAGGTTCCTTAATGGGCTGGTTATAAGGTCAGGTGGTAAGGAATATGTATCATATCCTGCGAAGTAAAAGGGGCGAAGGGTTGACAAAATCCAGTAGCCCAAAAGAATACGCCAGGTGAAATGGGGTCACGTTGCAGCTTCTTTTTTGGCCAGCATAAATCAATTATCCACATCTATCATTTGAAATATGTGACATTTATGAATTTTGTTTGCAACTTTGCAATTTGCGATGGCTACTTCATAACTCTGCCTTCCATCTTTAACACCACACTGCTCAATAGACCTATTAAAGAGATCAGGGGCGACGCACTACTTTTCTGGACAATGGCATATAAACTGCGAGTGGGATCGTGTTCCCTATAAAACAGCTTGCTATTAAATTGTTTTGATTTTTCGATCGTGATTTATTTTGAATTTCGATAAGTAGTCAAGAGGAAACAAGCCTGCTTAATGATTAATTTCTGAAAGGGAATTTCTTAACATGATGTCTCAGATGCACTCTTGCCCCCCCCCCTCCATATCGGTTCATTCAAATTCGCTTGACTATAAAGATGCAAAGAAAACGACAATGGAAACATCAGTTGTTGAACAAACCTGGAACCAATCAGCTGTGCACCGTACAAAGTCAGGTAAACAATTTCCACAATCTAAAATCAATTTTGAACAATTCAAATAAAATACGGATGCTTTTTGGAATTTTGGAACTTGCAATTTTAGATAGATCAACTCATCGGTGAAATTTCACATAATCGTCATAAAGGTGCAACAATTCTTTTAATTAATAAGTGATCAATGCCAATGATAAGTTTTTTAATCATTTAGACTACTGATGTATAGGGCAAATACGTTCATTAGCCTCAAAGTTGTACATGATAGATTTCTTTGGGTTTCCATGAACACTCACATTTGCTGGTACCTAGCCCATTAAAATTTTGCACTATTTACACTATCGACGTGCAGAACAAATACATGAAAACAAGCAGACAAGAAGCACTATCTCTGAGCAGCTTGAAGCTCAAACTTTTCAGATTTAACAGATGACTGCGTTACAGCCGCACCCAAACTGAAACATCAAAAAGCTACCAGTTCGAAAGTGCTCAGGATACGAAAAGTCTTCACATTGTACCGGGTGTTTCATAAAATTTCCCGATTCGAGCTGTTATTTTAGTAAAATGTGTGTATTTAGTAGTAATTACAAATGAAATCTATTATACCATGCCAAACCTAGATCTGAGTATTTGTTTCATTCCTGCATCAGCGCGTATTGATTTTCAAAAAAACATTTTCCTGAAAAAAAATACCTGATACGTTCAAGAAAGAGCTGAAAACAGTTATCAATAGGATTGTTAAACCTGCAGCTCAAAATTCACATAAATTCTTCTTTTTCGATCAATTCAAACACTTTATAGTTTGGTAAGACCTCCAATCAAAGTGGTCCAACAAAGGCCTTTAAACAAAGGACTGCCACAAACATCATTCAAAACGGAACAATGGATGTTTTTCTGTAACTGCTCGAACGGGGTCAGGAAAACTTGCTTGGGAGGCCCGGTACTGCGACCTGTGCTCCACTTTTCTATACAATCATGTCATAAATAGTAAGAACTTACCACAAGGAGGAACGTAATGAAGAATTCAAATAGTATATGCTGAGGAGGAAAAGATGTTAAATGAACTGAGAGCAAAACGATTCGCGAAAACCAGTTTCTAGAGGCAAATATCACTATGTAAAAGTGTCTGATGAGGATTGTAAAATGCGAGCGTATTGATTCGGATATGAAGGCGTCTGGTTTATAACAGCATATCCTTATACCCTTGTGCCCACATATAAAGGTGCAGTGTTCTTATCCTGTGTCTGCGAACACAATGTATCAACTCTTTGCAAAACCACACGATAAAAACAATGCAACCAGCTCAAAATATTGCAATCCCATTTCTTGAATGAGGCACATCTTAATCATGAGAATATGCAGGGTGAGGAAAAAGTTACCACGCGTTTGACGGCCTATGGAATAAAAAGCATACAGTCAATATTCAAAATTGAAATGTTAATCAGTCAGTCAAAGGCTAACTAAGATGTGAAAATCTCTTCAGTAAAAATCCCTCATCTTTTTAACCATGAAATCAGGAACATGCTAGTGAGGATGGGAACGGGAATTCCACGTTCGATTCTGGACCATGATTTACTTAACTTGTCATTAAGAGTTAATTCTATTTCTGAATCTGGCAATGGTATTGAATTTATCGTTAAATGGCGAGTAAATTATGGACCACAACCAAATTTAGAATACTCTTTCCTATGTAAACCGCTTATCAGCATTTTCCTTATTTTTGGCTCTGACTGATTAGTGACTTTATCAAACAAAGCTTTCACATCAAAGTTACCCTTTGACTGATACGTTAATGTTTCAATACTGATAGTTTTCAAAACGGCCGCAAACTTACTATTCGACAGTCCTCCGAATGTTTTAATTTCTTTTTGACTCATTCAGTACGATACATCTGCATTAAAACCCATAATTCGTGCTCAAATCTTCTAAACTGTTCACTGCTCATTTAGCAATGGGTTACTGAGGCAAGATGCTGCCAAGCTCATGAAAATAAAAGTTAAGAATCTGTTAAGAACTGCTTACTTTGTGAGCAAAATATCTTTTTCTTCCAATGAAGCAAATCATAAGGATCTAGAAGTAAACATCTAATTGTTAGTGTCATATAAAAAACATACAAGGTGTTTCAAAAAAAATTGTTCGACGTTTGATTAAATGTTGAAAAATAACGATAGCATGAACAGGGTCACGAGAAGGTAACCCTGTCCCTAAGATTATGCAATAATTTTAGAGACCATAATCTTGCAAATCGGTTGAAAATTGACTAAGTTGCGAGCTTTCAAAGATAAAAAATATGCGATAGCTGAAACCAGAGACCCCCAGATTACTTGTAATGCAAAAACCTCGAAGACCGAGGTAAAAGCACAGGGAGACCAGGATATGATTGTCGCTAAAAATAGAAATTTTCTTTCGAAATAAAATAGAAATTTTCTTTCGAAATAATTGTTGCTAAGAATAAAATTGTTTTCCTTTGCCCCATCCCCCCATTATACTTTTGTCCCCTGTGTTGTAGTTGCGTAGCATGTTGCAATGAGCTGCGCAGGAGGGAAGGGAGAAGAAAGAAAGAAGAAAGAAGAATCACAGGGAGACCAGGATATGATTGTCGCTAAAAATAGAAATTTTCTTTCGAAATAAAATAGAAATTTTCTTTCGAAATAATTGTTGCTAAGAATAAAATTGTTTTCCTTGAGCTGCGCAGCTCATTGCAACATGCTACGCAACTACAACACAGGGGACAAAAGTATAATGGGGGGATGGGGCAAAGGAAAACAATTTTATTCTTAGCAACAATTATTTCGAAAGAAAATTTCTATTTTATTTCGAAAGAAAATTTCTATTTTTAGCGACAATCATATCCTGGTCTCCCTGTGTTGATATCAGAGCAAATAGGACTTCTAAAGTAATTTAATCTTTGCGATCATTATCAAAATTTGCCTAATACTGCAAATATCCAAAGACAGTAGTTCAAAACATCACCTACGAGAAACTGAATCTGTTTCCTCAAAGAATCCATATGCTTGAAAAGTTAGGTTATCGAAAACATGCTCAGATCCCATTTGGTTCGCCCTGAAACAATTGAGAAATATCAGAAACGATGGCCTATGGGCTTTTTACCAAAGATGCCATTTTGAGGCCTCCAGCTTTCGCACAAACTTGAACTTCGAAGGCTCGCAGCTCCATGAATTTTTAGCGGATGTGAAAGATTCTTGTGTTAAGCATTAATTGAAAATCTCAGGAAAAGGGTTACTTAACAAAGTGTCCATTCAGCGTATCGTTATTTTTAGTATTTAATAAAAAGTCGATCATTGTTTTTGAGACACCCTGTATATATTCTCAAAGCCAATTGAAAAGAAGGAGCCGGGAATAGACGTAATAGATGTGATCGCAAAGGAACATTTTGCAAAGTATCGGTTGTCTAAAAAAGGAAACACAGATTTGGTTTGATGCAGCAATGTGAATTTAGCTTTGATTCGCTTTCAAACTGTCCTTTGATTGGGGACTTCAAGTTCAACATCGATATCTCATTTCTTGATTTTGGTGCTCTGACAAGAGAAATCTTGATCTTAAAAGCTTTAATCTGCATGCATCCACCTCCAAAACAGAGTTTTTGTCTTTGAGGCCCAAACAAATTCCTTGGGCACGGAGAATAAATCAACCATAGCTTTGATGAAGTTGAACAAAATTATGTCATACTGCATTACGTTTGCCAGAAGTAAACCATACATAGGATAGTTTTTTCATTTTACTTTAATCTCAGTTTTAAACTTCGATGTGCACAAAGAACTTGCTTAGGCAAAAGGTCAAAGCTCAGGTTTGGAGGTGGACGCAAATTTGAGCATTCAACTCAAATATTTCCACCCTGAAAGCACCAATACCTACAAACAAGCTATCTATGTTTAAATAGCAGAAACACAACTTGATTAAAACTTGTACTTCTGCCACGTTTAATTAATCAATTCTAAGCCATGGTAAGCAGTTTCTAACTTGTGATCAGCCACTGTCATGGCCAGCTAAAGAAGGTCACTTTAACAGTTTTAATTTCAATCCGACACAGCAAAAACGATGTTTCGACGCAGCAGATTCCGCCATTTTAAATTCATATTGATTCGACATGGCAAAAAAGTGTTTAACCTAGAACTAAATTCTCAATTCTCCTGTTAACTGGATAGTGATCATAGGATTCTTTAATTGTGGCAATGGTCAACGACTAAATTAAGAACTCTTTGTAAGCAAACTATCAATACCAAAATAATGAAAAACTTAAGTTATGGGGCAAGCCCCTCATCGTTGGTCATTTAGTTACACGGTAAAAAGACTGGTAAGATAGAGCGTTTAAGATTTTTCTCATACATACTTGTTCTGCAGCATAATAAACAATGAAACACAAATTGAATTTCTGCAAAAAAGAGACATCAATACAAATGATGAAATCTAATCTCTTGGCAAAGCTCAAGCGAATCTCACTTCTTGATTTGTCAAGAAATGCCATATGCATCCCGAGGAGCATATTTTGTATTAAATTATCGATTAAGTCAAGATAAAAGTAGAAAACAAACGCTGAGAGATTGAAACGCCTGTAGCTTTCAAACTACCAATCTGATTTTATAAAGTTGGTAATGTCTGTGTGGTTGACATCAACTAAACTACAAAATTTACTTTGTAGAAATCTGTACTCTCATGTCGCAGGAAATTTTATGAACAAGCTTAACATTAAAATCTTCTAAAAAAGGCTGAAATCGTTGATCAAACTTGCAAGCGGTCCAGCCAAATGATAACAGAAAGTAGACGAATAAAGCTGAATGACTATTCCCTTTGAATAAGATAACGCAGCCAGGAGTGTCTTGACGTGCCCAGTAAATGTTAGAGGAACAACATGACAAGCAGATAGAGTTTGAATAGGACAACTATGGGGTCAAAAGGTCATATTCTTTGTTACTTGAGAGCGATGCTACCCACTTTGACAAACTAAATTTCTTGTCTAAGTTGACACAATAACTAGTGTCTAAGCTTTGGTCAATTTCTGTCTTATCTGGTAGATGACTTCTGACACAAGCAAGATGAAAGATCTTATTCCCCTTCAGGTGCATTATACAACAACAAACTTCTTTATTCAAGGTTGGAACCACCTAATGTCTCTGTCGCAATTTCAGAGAGACGATCAATCCTACGCGTTCAGTACATGACGAGACAGAAGATACACCACAGGCAATTACTGCATTGGATCTCTACAACTGCTGAACATTTTGGGACACCCATTGACAGTTTCCTAAGCATCGGCCACAAAAAGATGACACCATATTTGCAATGCTCATGCAATGTCATGATGACTTGGTAAATAAAACAAAATCACCAACATACTACAAGGGATGATCCTGTCTCTGGGTTGCTTTTGTTTTCCACCAATTCTACCTGGAATGCGAAGATTTAGTAATTGCGCATTGAAGGTTTGCAGTTGTCCTAACAAGTCCTACAGTATATCTTCGCATATAAAAACCAACTTTTTTTCAGAGCCAGGCTGAAAAAGGTTCTTATTTCAAAGGCACTAAGACTGATTTCAAGGTATAGAGGCTGTCATTTGAAGGGTGCCTCACGTAGGCCCTTTCAGAGTCTTACAAAGATGTTCAGCCCAATTACTTGTTTTGGAAACATTCTCATGGACCTAATAATTCATTGCAAAATCCGTCTTCGGTATTCATAACCCAATAGGCCTATCGTATCTTTCTCAAATAAGGGTCGCTCTCAGCGGACTAAATTTCCACAAATGCATCCACAATTTCACGGAACCGTAAATCCTATGTGCCCAACGAATGACGGTATTGAGGACACAAGGCACGTTTTGTTGCTTTAGATCTTCTCACTGGAGTTTCGGTTGCATTACGACCATTTGTTGGAATCAACAGCCTTTCTAACAACGCTCTTGTACGACATTTGCTATATGGTGAATATGGTGATAGAAACCTTTCAAGTGGCGGTAACAGAAGCACATTCGAACTGACTCTAGATTTTCTTCAAAAACGGGTCCATTTGTTTAAGTTAGATAAAATCTTTGCTTCACGCCACACAGCCACAAAATACTTTTCTCTTTAAGTCCTTTCTTTTTGTTTTCATTTTCATTGCTTGTATTTGCCAGTAAACATCGTTGATATGTAGTTTTTGTATTGTATATTTAGATCCTAGATGTAGCTTTCGTTTAATGTTCTATGTTAATGACCACTGGGGTAGCTATGGGTTCTTGCTTCCCAGTTATCATTCTTGTTCAGTAGTTTGAACCTCAGCAGTCTTAAATACCTCGCTTTGTAAATTTTTATACTCAATAAGAAATTATCAATTGGGGGGGGGGGTAATTCAACCTTTAAAAGCCAACTGGGACCAAAATGAATTTAACGACAACAATAAAAAATCAAACTTTGCTATCCCTGCAATGAGGACCTCTGTTACATCAAACAGAAACAGGTTCTTATTTGACCTTTTAGCTATTCTGAAAAGAATCAGAATCGAACGGTATTTTGCTATATTTTGTCGAATTTTCGAATCTTGACAATACTGAAAGAAGCTTTAACGCCACTCGATTGAACGTCGTATATAAAAATGTATAAAAACAACGCTTGATCTCTTTTGCAGAATAGCTAAAGGTTCTATCGTAAGGTGCATAATTTTGGAAAAACAGTTTACAGGTTCTTGTTTAGGTAGGTTCTTATATGCGGGGATTTACTGCATCTTTGTGCATTGAAGCGATACCGGGGGTCTACAACATTAAGTGGAAAATATCGACGCTTTCAAATTTTGGTTTCCAGGACTTGGAAACGTAAAATATGCAGAAGGATAACCTCGAGTACAATCTTTCTTTGTGTATAAAATAAAAAAAATGAACTGGTATGTAGCGATCTTTTTGTGTGTTGGGAAAGGTATCCATTGCAGATCGCAAACAGATGACCCCGCGTCAGCAAAATGTCAGACCGTGAGTCGTTGTTGTAGCAACTTATCATGTTATGTCTGGCAAAAGAGCAACACTGCGATGAATAATTTAAGTCTTGCCTTGGAACATTCTGCACGTAAACCATTCCGATTGATGGATTACCACATGGCCACAAGCATACACCCCACACCCCAATCACGGCACTGGGCGCTGATAGGTAATTTTGATGGCCCCATGGTTTGATTGTACTTGGTATAAGAAAAAAACCAGAGCCTGGATAAAGCATCGGCTTAAGAAACTAGCTGCAGATAACACTTTAGGCAAATATTGACTGAGGGGATTTGATCAAATCAACAACAGTGGCCAAAAAGGCAACAAAAAAGCAAGTACGGATCTAATCATAATCATGGTGTGTCTAGGGACAATAAATTTGTGCGGCAAGACTTTCTTGATAAACTTTAACAAGAGGAGGAGGACGCATACCCTGAGTCCACAGAAAAACATGCAAGCTGTAAGATGCAAGCTGTATTTTGACTCAAGAAGGACTTCTAAATTTCTTGTATGCAATGACAGAAATTTGTGTCTCACACGGTGGTTTTTCTTGAAAAGTCCACTAAGCATTGAAGCATCATAATCTACTTAAGACAAACTATGAATCGAATGAAGAATTTGAAAAGAATAGAATGCCAGAATTTACATTTACTTTCATTTTATCAAAAAACAGAAAACTTCTTTCTCTAAAGTAGCTACGGTCTTTTTTGACGAAGTCCTTAAACCACTGAAGTTCGATGAGGAGAATCGGCAAAGAGTGAGGTCTAAAGTCTGAAAATTCGACACAAATTCTACTATAAAAAGAGGTCACACAAGCAATTTTAAAAAAGGTGCCGTTATCAATAGCGAATGGGAGGCGTCCTTGCATGACAAGGTGAGAAACAAAAAAAAGCAATGAGATTACTTAAGGTCTTACCGTGATCAAAAAAACATTCAAAAATGCCATAAGATCTCCAAAATATTGAAAGTAGCTATGCATCACAATTCTCTGCAGCCGTCGCAAAACGGGCCTCTCGAATTGACGAACTGGGGGCCTCTGCGAACAAAGACGAAACATAAGATAGCTTTAAATATTGAGACTTCAAATATTCTACAATCAAATAGAAAAAGCTAAGCCTAATGCCAAATTGAAGATCACCAACATACTATCGCTGACTTTACATTACAACTACATTCTCACTAGTTCATCTATTTGCGATTCAACTGGAAAGATGTATAACGATTTATATAGTTGGTCTTTTAAAGAATTGAAGTTAATGCTGCTCATACATGGAAATCTCAAAGCCATGCGTCCAATGCTAGGAGACAAAATATTGCTACCAACATAAAAACAACACTATTGATGCAGAAAGCAGAAGACCTTACCCTTTTAACAGAATCCTCGAATGCAACATCGAATACTGCTTGAAACTGTTTGGCAGTCAATGCACTATTTTGAACATTATCCATCGTCTAAAAGAAGTTGTAAATGGTAATAAATATAGAAGCAATGAGTAGGAAGTTCACTCTCACATCCTCCAATGGGCCGGGTGAAGGAAAGAAAGTTAGTTTAAGTCGATGTATGCTGATTTCTTCAGAAAGGTTATCATAATAGATTCAAGAGAAAAAAGAAGAAATTGCACACCAACCATTAGTCTAGACTTATTGCTGAGGCCACATTCTATTGAAACAATGTGAATATTTAAAGGAATTATACAGTGCCAAACAGATTTGTCTATGACACCCCGACATGACTCTTTTCTGTGGTTATGCATGGTTCATGGAGAGTGGAAAACCTTAGTTTTAATCAAACGTTCTTTGATATTTCCAGTCTTTTTCACCTACGAACCCTTTACACTCAAAGTGGAAGGAGTGTACCACCTTTGTTTTCAATATTCAACGTAGTCAAATCAAACTTTGTTCTTAGAGCATCTTAATCAAACTTTGTTTTCTTTGAATGACATAATCCGTGAATATTGTTATTCATTATGGTTTCCAGCGGACAAAGCTCCTGCTGCGATCTTCTATGCACCACCCAACGGAAGCAATATTGGAATAAAACGGAATAAAATAAAAGCAATATTGAATGGCCATCCAATCATTAAAGGCAGTCTGTCCCCTCGTTGATTGGTCACTTTAACAATAGGCGTGTGGCGAATGAAGTCATTCAATCATGACAGAGATGAAAGAGGATGCCGCGCGAGTTGGCGAAAATAGTAGGCCTATGTAGTTGCAGCGAGGAACATGGCAAGACGATTTGCTCTTCCTAACATTGAGAATGACGCAACGCCATCTTCAGTTGGAACGCCGTTGCTTGTTTTTGGACGGGAAAGAGTCACTTCCCAACAACATGGCCTGGTTAGCGACTTTACGTCGGCGTTTGGTCCAAACACAAACACGTCCAGCACAAGGGAGCCTGTCGTCAGTCGGAAACCCAAGCTCATTCCTCACTTCACGCTCAGTTCATTCCTCAGTTCACGCCATGAATCGAAGGTCTTCTCACGCAGTTCCATCCTCACGCAGTGCCACTTTCTGAAAACGTGTACTGCCAAATGGCCGCCCTCGACCAAGCCTTGACATTCCTGTTGAGGCCATCCCTTCCGCAGAGCTGCGGATGGCAGCCATTGCGATCTGATCAACTTTTCGAAGAGATTCTTCTTTGCGTAATCCTGCACGCTGATTGGCTCTCCCGTTTGGAAGGTCACTCATGCATAATATTCATGGCCACGAAAAAAAATTGAGAACAATAGGGGACAGTCTGCCTTTAAGCTCAATGTTTAAATAATCTTCGAATCTACGTGGTACGCCTCTTCCACTTTGATTGAAACATTTGTTAGCAGTTGGTAAACCAAATTTTTATGACGAACCAAATACAATCGCTTCAAGAAGGGGCTGCGAATAAAGGAACTATTCATTACGCACCCCAACAATTCTTCCATGCCTGTTAGAAAAACGTCATTAATAAAACTTGAAAGACTTAAACAAGTCGTTTTCCGCACGAAGAACTGAGAGAAACTTTAAATATGCTGCTTAACAATTCAAGTGAAAGACAATGCAATGATTTTAAAGTATGTATCAGATGAATTAGAAGCGAAGGACTTAAAACTATAACAATCCCTCACTTGTTACTGTCTTAGAAAAACAATTTTTCAACAAAGTCCAATGTCTGATGAGAAAATCCTTTCAAAAGAGTGGCTAAGTACCAATCAAAAGGCTGCTTTCTTACCTCAAGCATCATGGGAAGGTATCTTGATTTCCTAGAAAACCGTATTTCGTTGAGGAGTCTTTTGACAGAAGCTTTTCCAACGCCGTTTCTAAAGAATAAAATGAGATGATAGAGACATCTGTGCGCAAAAAGTACCCACATCAAATGAGCAATGATAAATCATGTACCGAGAGGAATATCACTATATAAATAGCGTACCAGATTTTGGGACTTAAAAAATTTCTTAGATTTTTGAGAACCGTTCTGAAAAATTTTTAAAGGATCTGAAAAATTTCTAAGACTTTTTTGAGAACATTTGATTTTCACACTTTGCAAAATTTTTCGAGATTTTACCAGATTTTGAAAGACTTTGCAAGTCTGCGAGAATTTGTATCATTTGCTGTGATAGATTTCTGGGGCATTTTTGAGAGTTTTTGAAAATTTCTAGGAATTTTTTGGTATTTCTAAGCTTGTCTGAAAATAATTGAGGCTGTTGAAGATTATTTACGAAACTGTGTGAGATTTTCGGATAGATTTGTCCCTTGTCATGCATTACAAAGATTTTGAAGATCTGATCTAAACTTTAGTCAGTTGCACAAATAACGTTCGGCAATTTGTTTGATCACCCTGAGCCAGCCCTGAAAATAGGAGAGGAGCCTATCTCTATGGTTAAGCACACTAAACATTTAGGTGTTCAGATCGATCAGCACTTACTATGGGATGAGCATTTAAGTATTATTACCAAAAAAATTTCTCGAGGTTTAGGAATGCTGAAATACTCAAAAAAATACCTCCCATTATCCACCATTCAAAGAATGTGTACGAGTCTTGTAGAGCCTTACTTCAGGTATTGTTTACCTGTCTGGGGTAATTGTGGTACTACGGCTCTTCAAAAAGTGCAAAAGCTGCAAAACAGAGCAGCCAGGATAGTCACAAATAGTCCCTATGACGCCTCCGCATTACCGCTAATTAAACAACTTGGCTGGCTAAATATTCAACAAATGATTGAGTTTGAAACAACTAAGATTGTTCACAAGACATTGCACAATGAAGTACCTGAATATCTACAAGGTCTGTTTACTAGGGTCTCTGATAAATGCGTCAGGGAATTACGCAATTCCAAACTAGATTTGAACCTTCCGCTGTTGAAAACATCCTTTGGACAAAAGAGCTTTTCATTCAGGGGAGCAAAGCTTTGGAACAAATTTTAAAAGTTCTCAATTTCATTATCACCATGAAATCGAAATCGCAAGGTCTAGGAATATGAAAATTTGACATTAGATTAATCTTGGGGTGCTGAATCCAAATCCGCGGCCAGACATTTCGTGTGAAGAAATTTTCAAAAATTCCCAAAACGAGGCCTTTAATTTGAAGAGATGTATTACTGATGACAATTAGAGGGGTATCGCCCTGGTTGAGGGTAAACGCGTTTTGACCGATTTTAACTCTCTTGCGTTTGTTGCTGAATAACAGGCGTTTGGGCCTAAGTTAAAACCAAAAAGTGTGCAAAAATATTTTGGTGACGCCATTTGCTTAATATTTTCTTGTTTGCGTTTCTTAAAGCGCCGTCCACAAACAGAGGGAGAAGTGCACAAAGAAGCTCACCTAAGATGTAACTGTAAGCATCCGCCATTTTTCCTTTCACATTTTGTTGCACAATTTTCTTTTTGCTTGGTTTCTTGACGTTGTTAAAACTTTCACAGCAAACAAATGGCCTCTTGCCAAGCTCCGCTTGTCCAGAATAAGTACTTCACGTAAAGTCAGAGATATGGCATCCGCTTCCGCCACGACGGGCTTCTTTTTGCACGCCGTCTGATTGGCCTAAAGTCGCCCTGGTTGAGGGTACTGTGGTATCTTCCTGTTCTTGAACGAAATCTGCATTGTCAACGCGTGACAGGCGACTACCATTTGATGTAAAAGGACATATTACGGGCCAAAAACAGGTTTGTTCTATCAGTGGACTGTAAAAACTATTTTTTTAAATCATAAATTGATTTAAGCTTCGTTCAGTTTACCGAATGAGGAAAACTTGATGTCAGCTTGCTTGAAAAGTCTTTGAACGAAGGCGGCAACGAAGGTCAGTGTTTAGGATAACAAAACACAGCAAACACAATCAGAAAACATTTGATAACAACAAAACCTCTTTAATCGTTGATATTCTGCAAATTTTAGCGTCAAGTTATCTTAAATTTACCTGAAACCATGTGAAAATTTGGATACCCTCAACCAGGGCGACGTTGGAAATCTAGGCCCTCTTGACAACTCTGTTCTCGAGTAGCTCGCTCTTAAAGACAGCATCACCAATGACAAATATAATTTATATCAACAACAGTGAAGAGTTTACGAAGGTGTTCATGGTAAGTTTCGTTCTGAAAATTTTTTCGTTCAATAGGAATATTCGACAAACGTGAAATACCCTCAATCAGGGCGACACCCCTCTAGAAATTCCAGCGTATAAACACATTCCAGTATAAAAACGCTGGCTGGACCAGCCAACACGATTATGAAACTATGATTGATGTAATCGGTTGGACAAGGCCATATTTGCAATACTTGATCGATATATTTTTTTTGATCGATTTAGGCAAATTTCTTCAAGAAATATATTCATATAATGCTGATAGTTCTGGAATAGGCAGCAAAACATAGAAAAATATAGTACAATACCAGGCAAATCAGATTAAATGCTGTCTGACAGACTGCAGTTTCCTAAACATAAGATTGATGAAATATTGTGATAATTTACTATATCGACGACATGCCGAATTAATTATAAAATTACCTTGGTAACTCTAGCATTGTACCATATGAACATGATCCTTTCAGAACTTCAAATGCAGCACGAATACCAAGCCGTCTTCTGAAAAAACTTCCTTGCATTGAACGCTGTGAGAGAGAAGCAGGATTATTGACATGCTGCATACGAATCATTTGATCCTTGCCTTGAGCACAGCGGAAACAGAAGGAGAATCGAAACCGAAAGCAACGTACCGTTCTGAATGGTAAAACATCAAATTGGGGCTCTGTTGCAGCTGGTACCTCTTAGGGTTCAGTTCTAGGCCCATTGTTACTTCTTGTGCATATCAAGGACTTGACAAAGGATCTTAGGTGCAAAGTTAAACTCTTTGCTGATACTACATCCCTTTCTCTAATGCCCATAGCGCAAACGCTGCTGCTTCCCATATAAATCATGACCTAGACATCATAAAAGCTTGGGCGTCAAAATGGAGAATGTCATTCAATCCTGATCCAAATAAAAACAGGCTGTAGAAGTGACGTTTTCCACGAAACGAGTCAAACAGATCATCCTGATATTCTATTTTGAGGTGTTCCAGTGGTCAGAGTTGAGGAGCTCAAACGCCTCGGTGTTATATTAGATTCGAAGTTGTCATTTGCTAGTCATACACAAACAGCTATTACCAAATCTAGACAAGGAACAGGGTATGATCAAACACCTCTCCAAGCACTTGCAACGTCTCACGTTAAATGAGCAGTACAAACTACGTGAGACCGCATCTAGATTATGGTGATGTTATCTTCCATACCGAAGCGAGGATCTGTGAATTCGGTCATGCTACAAACACCCAAATTGAGAAACTAGAATCGGTTCAGTCGAGTAGGGTGGAGGTAATGTGGGTCTATGGGGTAAAGTGGGTCTACTGAGGTTTTTGCTACAAATACAGGGTGTCTCAAAAAATCGACGTTTGATTAAATATTGAAAAATAAGGACAAGATAAACAGGCTCATGAAAAGATAAACCTGTTCCTAAGATTATGAAATAATTTTAGAGACTAAAATAGTGCAAATCGGGTGAAAATGGACTGAGTTACGAGCTCTCGAAGATCAAAAATATGCGATAGCTGAAACCAGAGACCCCCTAGATTACTTGTATTGCAAAAAGCTCGAAGACGGAGGAAAGAGAAGCTTATACAATGTCATACCTCTTGTCGATATCAGAGCAAACCAAATACGACTTCTAAAGTAAATCATTTCCTGAATCCTTTTTTCGCCGTCTTCGCCTGAAAGCCCATTTTAGCGACATTAATGATGACCAAGAAACCCAAGATTCTGCTGAAGAAGAAACTCCTAATGATCTTCAGGCAAAGAAAATAGCCAAACTTTTCCCTTCAAAATCAACATGGACCCCCAAAGCAGGAAAGTATGCAGCCCTGGACCTATACATTGACCAGTGCAGGTATGAAATTTCTAGACTTAATTTTAAATCTAAGCAAACACGATCCAATCTCACATCTCAAGAATGGAATGCCTTAAAGCAATTAAGAAATCGAAACGACATTGTCATCAAACCAGCCGATAAAGGGGGACGAATAGTTGTTTGGAGTAAAGATCTGTATCTCCAGGAAGGTCACTCTCAACTGCAAACCACTTCCTACCAAAAACTTGACAAGAATCCAACCAAATCCTTCAACGAAACCATCATAAATTTTGTCAAAGAAGAAATCAACAACGAAAATCTTCCATCCAATGCCTCTGCACTGTTTTTGCAACATCCTCGAACATCTGTTATCTATATGCTGCCCAAGATTCATAAGCCCAACAATCCTGGTCGCCCCATCGTGTCGGCCGTTTCCTGCCCCACGTCTCAAATAGCAGCCTACCTTGATTCGATCTTCACACCAATCGTTCAAGATCTGCCTACCTATGTCAAGGATTCTTCCCACGCCCTTCGCATCTTTAAAGAATTCACATTCACAGGACGAAACAAGTATCTCTTCACCATGGATGTTAAATCACTATACACATGCATCCCTCACAACGATGGTCTACAAGCACTAAAGTTCTTCCTTGACAAACGACGTCATCAAAGTCCTCCAACTACCACTCTTCTTCGCCTTGCAGAATTGGTCCTTACAACTAATGCCTTTTCATTTCACAGTCAATATTATCTTCAGAAATCTGGTGTTGCCATGGGCAGTAAACTTGGCCCAAGTTATGCCTGCCTCTTCGTTGGCCATCAAGAATAGCTAATCTATGAGTCCTATGATGGTCCTTTACCTTGTCTCATTAGAAGGTATATCGACGACATCGTTGGTGCAACCTCTCTTCCTCTGGCTGATCTCCAAAGATTCATTAACTACACAAACAACTTCCATCCAGCCTTGCAGTTTACCCATTCTATCACCGAAGAAAGCTTGCCATTTCTGGACATCCTCCTTAGCATCTCAAACGACCGAATCTCAACTTCTATCTTCTACAAACCTACAGATGCCCACTGCCTCCTCAACTATGAATCATCACATCCGAAGAAATGCAAAGACTCCATCCCCTACTCCCAGCTCCGCCGTCTCCACCGTATTTGTTCTAATGATGACGATTTCCATTCAAAAGCAGAGGAAATGTCTTCCTTCTTTAAACAGAACAACTATCCAGAACACATCACTCAAACAGCACTGAACAAAGTTAAGGATCTTTCTCAAGATGACGCCCTTCTTCCATCGAACAACGCAACCAGTAACAACCGCATCCCTTTCATACTGACCTATCACCCTTTCAACAACAACGTAAAGGACATAATTTACAGCAACTTCAACATCCTCACCAACGACACACATACTAAGAACATCTTCGATACACCTCCACTGTTGGCTTTTCGCAGAGACAAGAATTTGAAGGACTCCCTAGTAAGAACCAACCTAACTACTACACAACAGCCTGGTACTTCTCCCTGCCAACATCGCCTCTGTCAGACATGCACTCACATCAACCAATCGACCACCATCACCAACCAAAACCATTCCTTTAACATCAGATCCCACTTTACCTGTTCTTCATCCTGTGTAATCTATTGTATCATCTGCACCATCGGCGAAACCTCCCGAAAAGTCAACAACCGTTTTGGAGAAGACAAGCGCAATGTAAGAAATAAGATTCACCTCGAAGAAAACCATCAAAACGATCCTGACAGCAACATATCCAAACACTTCAATAGACCTTTTCAAAGAGGTCTGGGACGGCGCGCTACTTTTCTGGAAGATGGCGGATAAGCTGCGAAGGGGAATCCCCTTCGCATTGCAAACGTTAAAATGCAGTTGCAGTGGGCGACGTAGTGCAACAAAAACCGAAATTAACTCCAGCTAATGTGCACTCAAAGGACCAGAAATACCCACAAAATCTTACAATATCAAACTAAAGAGTTAGTTATCACATTAAAGTGATATTTTACAAGGAAAAGTTTATTTCTTCGAGTTCGTTGAATTTGGATTTTATGATAATTAGTTGCCAATGTTAGATTTTTATTTATGAATGAACTGAGCTTATCTATTGCCCTAACTAAGGATATACAAAGGCACTTTTGGTACAAACGTATAGGGGCAAACATCTCCTTCCTCTCACAGACCCTTTGAGCCTCGTAGCAAAAGAGAGACTTTGGCGGGAAAACATTCCTCATCAAATTTGTATTCGTCATTTCGTTCTCTGCTTCTTGGATGAAACAAAAAGAAACTGGTTTGCGACAAAACACTTGTGGATTTCAGAACGAAAACAGAAAAATGTAGTCGTGTCTTAATTGTACAATGTGGAAGAGATGCCAAGTCAAAGATTTGGTAAAGTGATACGTATGTTGTTTTGTTTGGAGGCAAAGTCTTAGTGGCATATTGGTTGCGAGTAGTTGTGCAGTTTGTTTGTGTTGACTTTCAATTCGGAGCAAAAGTTTTTACAAATAATACGTAAATGGGAATCTTGTGCAAGTTAACCTGTCTGGAGCAGGTAAGTGGCCTTATTTTACGAGTGCATACAGAAATCCTTTATTTCAAAACGCTCCAAACTTTGTTAGGCGTATGTGAACAAATTAAAAGATCGAAGAAACTTTTCATTAGCTGAATTGATTTGGAAAGGCATGGTCGGTAACTTTAGCATTAGAAAGAAGAAATGTGAATGATTGTTTGTTTCTTAACAGTTCTCGATACATACGATTGCTCGTATTCCTTCAGTTATCGGGGGAAAAGTCCAACTCGCAAACAGAAGTCTACATGTATCTAAATTTATCTGACCGAGTCTGAGGTCATCACGAAGTCCAAACTTGCTGAAACAACTCGAAGGTATAAAAGTCTCTTCCTCGTAAAATGTGCTAAACATTGCGTTCATGTGATAAGCAAGTATTTGTTTTCATGCTGAAGCCCCTCTGGTCTTTCATGAACCATATAACTAGAGTTAAATTCCATATCTTGTTCACAACTTTTCCCACTGCAACTCCAGTTCAGCATCGCGGAGAAGATTCCCGTGTATCCGCCATCTTCCAGAAAAGTAGCGCGCCGTCCCAGACCTCTTTGAAAAGGTCTATTCAGCTAATCATTCAACTGCCGATATGTCCATTCTTGGCTTGTTACATGCACCTCAAGACACCACCAAACGCAAAACCTTGGAGAAACGCTTAATATTTAACTTAAAAACTCTCTATCCTAGTGGACTTAATAAGCAATTTACTTTTCTGCAATAGGCCCCTCCTCCACCACCTGTTCTTAATTGCTTCCTTCTCCTCATTCAGGCTACGTCACGTCGCATCTCACATTCTCTCCTATCTGTCGAATCTTGTCTTCTCTTCTTCTCTTTGCTCGGCTCGATTGATTTCGAGTCACTTGATAACGAGTATACGCTCGAAACGTCGTGTTTTTAACATCTACGCTTCACTTGGTACTTTAATCATTTATTTATAACATTGTCGTTAAATTATTTCCTGCCATCATTCTCAAAATTCTTTAACATTGCATAGGTCCAAAAGCAGTGGCTCAAAATAAAATCGGCGAGAGACTGAATCTGTTTCCTCAAAGCATCCATATGCTTGACAGTCAGGTTATCGAATACCTGTTTGAATCCCACTTTGTTCGCCATGAAACAATTGAGAAATAACAGAAACGACGGCCTATGGGACTTTTACCAAAAATGCCATTTCGAGGCCTCTGGTTTAAGCTTTTGCACAAACTTGAACTTCAAAAGCTTGTAACCCCGTGAATTTTTATCGGATTTGCTAGATTCTCGTGTCAACAATTAATTTAAAATCTCAGGACAAGGGTGACTTGACCAAAGGTCCATTCAGCGTATTGTCATTTTTTAGTATTTAATCAAACGTCGAACAACACCCTTTGAGACACCCTTATGCAACAATTCTTATTTGATTGTTAACGTCAAATTCGATCACTGCCCTCGACGTCCGAATGATGGCGGATCACCGTAGGAGGATGGTAATTTCACTTTGGTGGCAGAAATGGGATTGCATGCGATAAAATCCCAAGACTGGGATTTATTGAATAAAAAACAGTTGGGAAACAAAACTCTATTACTGTTTTTATTCCATTACCCTCTCAAAATCTGATATTATTCATTAATGAAAACAGACCCACTTTTCTGTGATCTACTTGGACATTTTTTTAAAATATGAAACTGCCTTTATTAGAGGTTAGGTTTTTTGACAAGAAACATGAAGCATTGAATGTCAATTAAACAAAAAGTTTGAAAGTGTTTGTATTTCATTGACATTTTGCCAGCTACTTATTGTGAGATTTTGCTCAATTTAGACCCACATTATCCCACCCTACCCTACTCTGTTGTGTTTGCAGTAACTGGTACTTGGAAAGGAACGTCCAGCGAGAAAATATAAAATGAGGGATATAAGAAAAGCTTTTACCCAAAATGATTCAACAAATGGGGCAAGCTCATTCTTGAAGTTAGGTAGGCACCCTCACTAAGTGTTTTTGAATAAGAAATCAGCTCAAATTAGGTCCCCTTCCAAACCATCATGTGGGATTCATGATCCAAAAGGTTAAGCTTTTCTGACACAGTTAAGAGTCGGTCTCAGCAAACTACACTGCAACATATTTTGGCATAATTTCAGAGTTACATTAGATCCGATGTGTCTTGCAAACGATGATGTTGAGAACACGGAGCATTCATTTCTTGTTGCTTTGCTATTCTTATGAAGAACCTAGACGCGAGCTTCTCAATGGTCTCAACGAAACATTGCCTCCTAGTGACATTTCTAACGTCTCAAATGACTCATTCCGTATCGCGATGAAAATGACTCATAGAGGCTACCCTAAAATTCATCCACATAACTAAGCGCTTTTAAACTTCTGCTGCAAACCACGACACATGGACGCGTCCTCCCTTGTAAATCTAACCTTTGATTCGTATTGAATAATTTCTTCTTTAATATTTAGATTCATAATTATATGGTCAACTGGCCACTGGAATGTAACTGTATGTTGAATGGCCATATGTATTTCAATTCTCCTTATGGCATCGTTTTGTAATATGTTGTGGGTTTTGTACGAGATTATAAATATAAAGAAACGTTCGGTGATTGCTCAAAAGTTTGGAAGTTACGATATTCTATACCCTTTTCACAGTTGTTCTGAATTATTTTTTGGGGGGGGGGATGAAAACCACCTCATTCTGAAAATATCGAAGATTTCAGAAAAGTCGAAAGGCAGATTTAAAGCGAAATAGCTAACGCTTCTTTGAAGCCTTTTAGTTAAAAAATAGATCATAGAATTTTACATTAATCGTCTTAAGATTTGGAACCTATGCTATCTGTGGCCGATGTCTTGTTTCAGCCCTCCCGTCAATCCGAACGTGACGAAATGGAATTTTTTCAATGTCGTCAGATTTCGGGGATTGGGATTAGACTTCAGTGAAACGCCACTCTGAGGTGTTATTCTAACATCCCCAATGGAAAAGCAGATAAACATTTGTTTATTTCAAGAGCACCAGCAAATTCACATGAAGCTACCAAGTCTTTAGTTATTCTCGTAAGAACTTCCTGTTCAAAGTTAAGGCTCAATTCAAAAGCTATCATTTACAACACAGCTATCGTTATCCCATATGAGTTATCTAAACGCCATTCTTTGATTTAATACAAGTGAATTGCCTTCCTAAAGTGAGTTGGTCAAGTAGCTGAATATGCAACATTTGCATATATCTCAGGTCAAATCATCAAATATATATTGAAACTGAGATGAAAGAGGAAATTTTCAGCAAAAGAGTATTCCATCTTTGAACAATGTTCTTACCCTGAAAAAGTATATACTCAAAGACGCTGAAGCGAGCATAGAGCTCAAATCTATAAAAAGGTGGGTGTAAAATTCTTTTACATTTTTCTTTGAATTAAGGTGCTTTAAAGGAACTTTGGTAATTTGCTATAAATCTACCGTGGAATTTTTTGATACCTTGACTACTTTCAAAATGGCGGCATTCATTGATTTTGAGGCTGTGACGTCATTAAATTTCTAAATCCTTAACCCGAAGAGCTACAGATTTCTGCTTGCAGCCATATTGTAGAGCTTCACAAACTATGGTTTCTTTGAAGACTGTATCGATTTCCCTCGAGTAATTTAAGATTTACGATAATTTTAGTTTCTTCAAAATTTTTGATGAATTTTTTCAAAAATAATCAAAAAGCCGCCATTTTGAAAATAGTCGAGATATCAAAAAATTGCCACGGCAGATTTAGAGAAAATTATCCAAAGTTTCTTTCAAGCACTTTAATTCAAGGAAACATGTGATACAATTTTACACCTACCTTTTTAAAGATTTGAAAAATTTGAGCCCTATGCTGCTGAAGCGTCAAATTGCAAAATTTCGACTCACGTATCTCACTTCTTGTCAAAAGGTATACCAATTGATCTACCACCTCCTCTTACCCACAAACTCAACGCAGCCATCAGTACTCTTACTCCCCTACCCCTTATCCTCCACCCGCTTTCCCCTCAGTATAGGCTCCCCAACCGTCAGAGATTACTTGAGACCTCCCTAAATTGAAACCTCCCTAAACTTGTAAGTAAAAGAAATAAGGGTGCCACCACTGTTACATAACGAGTTCTAAAACATGATCATTAAAGAAAGACAGTTTACCATGAAGGATCCTCTAAATTGATTGTAAATGACAGCCAACAGCATGTTCATGAAAAAATACAACCCTGTGAAGAGAAACAAACTTTTATAAATTGATAGGTGACAACAGAATCAAACTGCGTATTGAAATCAACTGAAAACCAAGTTCATTAATTGAAACCACAGTTTTGGCACTTCTTGTAGCTGGAAATCTCGCTTAATACTTTAAAGAAACTTTCTTCATGTAATGCGTCACATTAATGATAAGCATGATGATATTGTTGAAATATTTCTTCAGTCATAATCTTTACCTAGGGTAACTGATGAATTTGAATGAATAAAATTCTTTGTGATAGCGGAAAGGCTGAAGTATTTTTGTGAATTTTTCTCACAGCCCATACGAGCATAGAAAACATTGATCAATTCAACTTTACAGACGTTTAATTGTTGCAAAATGGCTCAAACTGGCTCAAGTCACCTAATCAAATCATAAAGAATCTCTCATAGAGAGGCGTCGCCGTAAATGGTCGGGTTTCGAAACAAAATTGACTTAAATACAAGGGAATGCATTAAGACTGAGCAAATCATGATAGAAATGTTCACAAACTCTTTCTCAAAGCTGAACTTAAATGTAACGACTGTCCACTTGTTTGTTCTGGTAAATTTTGGCCCAAACGCAAGTTGGTCTGAACGGCCTAATCTTTGGCATGGCGTCTAATTTGGACGTACCCTAAAGTCTTAACGACGCCTTCGCAGTTACCTTGTTGAGCCTATCTCTCGTCGCAGAAAACCTAAGCAGAGTTATTAAATTTGAGTGCTGGGGAATGTTCAAGGATGTGTACATATCTTTTTAACAGATCTAACAAGTAGACGAAGGGTTTGTAAGGAGTATGGAATAATATAGTTACATTAAAAAATATCGATTGATAAAATGGTGAAATTGACAACATGGCGAATTTAGTGTGAATGCAACCTCTCAGAAATGAAACCAACAACCCAGTAACTGACAATAAATTCAAGATTTACTATCTTACCATTATCTAGGGGTTTATGACTTGACCGTATGACTTCTAACAATGTTGTTGACTGGGAAATCGGTAAGAGAATTCAGGATTCATAGGCTGACCAATAGGGGCGACGGTAGGCCAGTCTTACTACTACTGAGAGAAAACACCTGAATTCCAAAACCAAAACACATTTCTGTGATGTTTCTTCCAAAATTACATCTCGAGAGTTTCAGATTCTTATAAAAACACCGTGGTTTTAATTTACAAAACATCCTGAGGCACCACGAAGAAAACAAAAATTGGCCTTGGAAAACAGCAAGGACATAAAATGCTCCAACCTTTATCCATTTCAGGTAAGTGTTATTTAAACGTTCTTTACGACAAGGATATGCGATACAAAACGAAAAAAACAAGGCAAGAATCTCAGAAATGGCATCAGCAAATAATTCTCACTCGTTTTCCTGCAAAAAAATCGGTCCGAATTCCTTTTGAAGCGAAGTTTTTACCGTGCGGTCACATATCATGCAAAACGTTACCCGACCATTTAGGGTGCAGTTTCTCTACATAAAAAGGCTAAAGGGTATTCTATCTCTCGAGAGAGTTATGGAAAATGAATTCTTAAACAACTACTAATGATTGTAGATCCCATGGCAATAAATGTGCAGACGACAACCGATTCTCGTGATGAACTGTACTTTTGTATTGTCCGACGTTAGAAGTTTCTTCACTAATTTATCATGTGTTTTAAGCCATTTTTCAGGCACTTTGCAAACAAGAGATGCTCGTTCAGTCAAATTAACCTGTTTCATATGTAATCATAAAATTGAAAGATATGCCGTGGCAAACGCAGCCACATAATGAATTTCATAATAAGTGTGACGACGGACAGTTTCATTTTAATGAACCTCCTCAAAATGTGAAAAAAACATCGTATTGATATCTGTATTCATCGACAAATCCATTAGCAAACAAATGATTTGTGGTACAAAATGTTAAATAGCCTTACGTAGCGGACATATGAACCCAAGGACGCACAATAAAAATTGTAACCCGTAGAGAGTGTTCTTTTACAAGAGTTGATATGTTCTCTCTACAGGCTACAATTTTATTGTGAGTCCATGGGTTTATCACGATGAGTCTGCCATTTAAGGCTACTTTAAAATCCATTAGCATTTAATGACAATCCGGTTAAATAAGTAGACAAGTCCATGTTATAAGCAAATCAGAAATATTACTACATATCGAAAAAATTATCAAACGTTACTCATAAAACTAATCATACAAACATACATACACATTAAATTAGTCATGAAACTAAAAATTATAGAACGTTACTAATTACTCATAGAAATATGAGAAAAGTAACAAAACTATTTCGCTCTTTCTGCTATCAAGCAATGTTCGATACATTCAAATTTATCCAGTACTCTTGGCATTACGTTAAAGACCCATTGCTAACCATGATCCTTTGTGGCGCCAAAGACAACTTCCGTGTTATCTGAAAGTCCTTTTTGACCTAAATTCCCTTTGTCTTGCTTTTCAATCGGCGCACAAAGGATCATGGTTAGCAATGGGTCTTTAACTGAAACATTTGAACATTTCTCTGAAGCACCCAGTGCTATTTCCTCTACGAGGTACACTACTGTAGGGCAACTTACCTATTGCCAGGTACGCAATGAAATAGATAGAGTACAGCCTATTGTCGTTATATGCAGGCATCATTACTACGAGAGAAAAAAACAGATATGACTTGCCACTTAGCCGCAAAGTGTTATTACTTTGGTAAATAAAACAGTCCAACTTGCTTAAAACTTTTGCAACTCCAATGATTTCCAATTTCGGTGACCAATTTGCAATAAATCAACATTACGCAGGAATTCTTGCTGCCTGTAAATATGACATTTTCATGCAAAGACTAAGAAACTGATAGTGCTAAACAATGGAATATTCATTTCAAAGGAAATAGAAACCTTTCATACTATGGGCTGGCTTCTTTTGCAAAGGAATTAGCAAACATTTTTTCCAAAAGAAATTACCTATTTTCCCAAACTAAGTTTTGGAGCCATGGTTCCTCCCCTGTTCAAACTTCGAGATTTCTTCTGAAAAATATACAACAATGTTCTTCCTTCACAACTTTCTGTGTATTGTGAAAGATGCTCACTCGCGAGGCAATCAAACGTGCTTACTATAGCGTAACAGCAATATATGAAAATCTTTTGATTGAATATAAGAGGTGAAAATAAGCATACCATCTGGATTATTAGCGGTTGTCAGCAAAACAATTAGACTCATCATCGAAGAGCCAAGGTCTTGAAAAAAGTATTTTCCTTCAAGAGAGTCTGATAATATGTCAATTTTTTCCTGCAAAGAGAGGAAATATTTCAATCACAGGATTATTCAATTCTATTGACTACTTTAGAGAATGTGAAAAAGGTAGAATGGCATTAAAACTGGAATTTGACACTCACCAATAATATTATAAATC
Source organism: Aurelia sp. 3 sensu Dawson et al. (2005) (assembly GCA_964020215.1). Classification (NCBI taxonomy): domain Eukaryota; kingdom Metazoa; phylum Cnidaria; class Scyphozoa; order Semaeostomeae; family Ulmaridae; genus Aurelia; species Aurelia sp. 3 sensu Dawson et al. (2005). The sequence continues at coordinate 11,932,513 of OZ026577.1, forward strand.
AGCATATAAGAAACTCATTTATTAGAAACAGCAGGCAGACCTTTTTAATTTATGTATTGAAATTCACGAAACTGTTGAGCATGATTTTTTCCAGTTTCTTACAAAATTTATCATAAGAACAAACTTGTGAAACAAAACATAATGCAAGAAGCAATCTTCGACAAAGAAATTTCCAGTACCCTACAATACTGATTTACACCACTGTCAGTGTGCTCCTTTTCAAAGTGGTTGGAGTGTTTGTTTATGAAATGTCGCTAAAAATCTACAGCCTTCACTAAAAAAGTAAAATACAATAGGATACAACATTTATTATCAATCACGGAGCTTTGCCTTTCCATGGATCCTGCTACCTTTATCAGCGTTTCTCATAAGGAAACTACCAGCCGGTTTTTAAAGTAATTCATAAACAAGCCAAATACCCCAAGGATCAGGACAAAACGAGGGGGTATTGACGAGTTTTGAGCGTTAAGGGACCGTCTGTCACGAAAAATTATTAAACTCTCAAAAATCAAAAGATCATTCTTTTCGGCACTCAAGCTCGTGCCATCCTCAGCTAATAAATCGAAATACACGTGCAGTTTATATAGCACTGATTAAAAAAACCGGTTTAACTGGTCAGTCAAGACAACTAGGAAAAAACAAGTAAGTGATAAACAAGCCAAATATCCTAAGGATCAGAACAAAACGAGGGGTATTGAAGAGTTTTGAGCATAAGGGACGGTCTGTCACGAAAAATTAATAAACTCTCAAAAATCAAAAGATCATACGTTTCTGCACTCAAGCTCGTGCCATCCTCAGCTAATAAATCGAAATACACGTGCAGTTTATATAGCACTGATTATAAAACCAGTTTAACTGGTCAGTCAAGACAACTAGGAAAAAACAAGTAAGTGATAAACAAGCCAAATATCCTAAGGATCAGAACAAAACGAGGGGTATTGACGAGTTTTTGAGCATTAAGGGACGGTCTGTCTCGCAAAATTAATAAACTCTCAAAAATCAAAAGATCATACGTTTCTGCACTCAAGCTCGTGCCATCCTCAGCTAATAAATCGAAATACACGTGCAGTTTATATAGCACTGATTATAAAACTTATATAAAATAAAAGTAATTCGTTTTCATAAGAAACTGTACAAATGAGTTTCTCCTGTGCGGGCTTTTACTGTATCTCACAGTGGAAATACACAAATTGATAACATCATGGTCACTACATATCATATTATGAAAAGTATTCATATCTCCAGAACTACTACATCATTATTATTCAGCGATGAAGAAAAATTATTCAAATTTCTGGGAGCAAAGGTGACGGTGAAGTTGCAGCTTTCAGCGCCAGGCGCTGGGATCGCAGAAGTAGCTAAGCGCTAATCGAGTCCGCGACCCCTTTCCATGAAGCTCAAGTGGTGGGGCCCTACCAGGATTTCGAGCCCACAGCGCCTGATTGTTCTAGTTACAAAGTGAAAGGATTACGCCACTGCACCACAACACCTTCAAAAACTTCTTGGAGACACTTTCTGTGACTGCCTGATACTTAGAAAGAGTTCGCTAGTTGACAGGTCATGATAAAAGAGGGTTCGACAGACTTTGAAGATTGTAAAGTAGTATCAAAGATGATTCATAGCAGCCTCATGCTCCAGCTATAGCGATGTGCAGTGAGCTGCTTGCAGGATGAGTATTATTACATAGCTTTTGCTACTCAAATCTAGCTGAGGGGATCGCTCACACCAATTAACATGTACGTCCCAGGGACCATTGCAGACGTTTTCAGATCCTATTGAATCTTTAGGCAAATATCTCCACTTAGCAGAATATTAGAGGAGGACAAGATTTTCTCCCATGAATGATTAAAAGTGCTCTAACGGATAAAATTCTTTATTGAGGTGAAAAACAGCAGATAACTGGCCTCTTTGGAGACTATATACTACATGGAGACTATATACCGTGTGCGTGAAAATAAATCTAGGTTTTGCCAGCAAACTTCAAGGAAATTACTCGAGCAATTGTTAATTTGTTCTAGTTCAAAACCTTCAAAAGACCAATTTCGAAGCAATTTAAAGATATTTCATGTTTTTGGTCAAATTTTTAGGTTGGGTCCAGAAATGGGTATTCAGCGCCTGAGAGGGTTAAGGGGAACCAAAACATATAAAAATGGCTCAAGCCTTCCAGATCATAGCCTGTAAGACATCAGCAATTTTTGTTTACTTAGATCTGCTAGCAAACACATCACTCAAAGCATGTCAAGCAAAGCCAACGGTCTTCACACAGCCATTTTTTACTTGATTCTAGTTTGCCTATTTCAATTTCCTGTTTCTGGTCCAGCTTCCCGTTGGCCTGTTTGCGCCCATTCCTGCATTGGCTAACAAGGGCAGATTTTGTAATACAATAGCATCAGTAGCTTTGGTTCACACCTCAATTCAAAGTGATTAGCGAACGCAGACAACAGAAATTCTCTCAAGCAGAAATCGAAAACAAACGAAGCCGCAAAGTTGCCTTGAAACCAGTACGGCGAACTCTCGTTTGGTGCAGGCGATGGGAGGTTTTTAAGAGAAGGTATCTGCTTATAACGAAAAAAGAAGAGTAAATCTACAGTTTTGTCTCGCGGATTTTGTTTATTTGATTCAGGAGCTGAGGAGTGACTGCGTACGTCTGAGCAATAAATGTGCAAAAATTGTAATGCCCTCTGCTCGGTTTCTGAATCAAACAAACAAAATCCGCGAGACAGAACTTTAGATTTGCCCTTCTTCTTTTGTTATGAGCACATACCTTCTCTTAAAAACCTCCCTTCGCCCGCACCAAACGAGAGTTTGCCGTACTGGTTTCAGGGCAACTTTGCGGCTTCGTTTGTTTTCAATTTCTGCTTGAGAGAATTTCTTTTGTCTGCATTGGTTAATCGCTTTGAAGTGGGGTGTGAACCAAAGCGACTGATGCTATTGTATTACAAAATCTGCCCTTGTTGCATTGGTTGATTCTGGTGCGAAAATTACAATTTTTCTGGCCCACTCAGTATATTTGAATTGTCTAACCTCAGGGCATGCTGAGACCCATATTTATGAAAAGGTAAATTAGACTGAAAAAATGCTTACCACATGTCTGCGAGGAAAGAGAATCATTCCAAACATCGTAAAGAAATACAAGTGAAGTCCAAACAAGAACAAGACACTACAAACGAAAGGAAATTTCTTGTGGTGAATTCAAATGGAGAGCTCTTTCCTTACAGTTTTTTAAATAAGGTAAGACGAATAACTTTATCTTTACCCAACACATAATTATCCAGGGTCATATTTTTGGGCAAAACGTAAATATATCTTTACAAAATTTTAAACGCATCTTGTGCATGGCTCATTTGATGGAGATAAAGTTGCAAAGGAGATTTATATATCCGATTATTCTAAGGAGGGTAGACCTTCCGCCATAGCTTTTTAACAGGGATCTTTTACTATGCCGTGGGAAAATGATGATAAAAAACAACGTGAAAGCAAACCACTGGGTGTCACTGAATAATCCACCTTTTTAGAGACTTTTCTATGATAATGATATTGTCAATTTGGAACATACTGCAAAACAATGTTACAACATCTCGTACTTTGGATATTTTAAAGAAAAATTTTAAAGCATATTTCTTTAAAATTGCTCATAGTTGAGCAAAAATTGTTGAACCGCATTTCATAAACATTAATTTTAGCTGTTTTTAAGATTTTTATCAAGCAGAGGACTTCTTAAAGGCAGTGTGTCCATGTAAGTAGAAGGCTACGAGGGGGGTATCTCGGAAACATGTGATCTTTTGTCGTGTTTTCATGTGACCAGCTGTTTAGGCTTAGGCCCTGACTTTGTTTTCGAATCGTCACACACCTTGAGTCCATCACTATTGTCCGCCTGCGTTGTCATTGGGAATGGTTTCGTGAGCTTGACATTGTTTTCCAATCTCTGTTCATCCTTCCTGCTATGAATCTTTTCAAAACTAAGTGTTTCTCGTCACTGTCATTGCCAAGCATCAAAGATGTTCGCTTGGTCGAAGCTTGCTTTGCCACCATTCCGCCAATGCTCGTGTGGTCTTGACAATGAGGCTCTTATTTTCATGTGATCAGTTTACAAGAGCCGGCTGCTAACCAATCAAATCCTCGAACGGTTACATGCATGTCAGCATCGTGTCAGCAGTTTCATGGTTCGTGCATGCAACTTATTGATATATGGACACAGTGCCTTTAATTATCTAAACTTTTAACTAGATATAAACTTTTAACATCGTAAAGGGTCAAAGATAGATAATGTTTTATTTGTATGTGCGTCATAAAAATGTACATTCTATAACTTTATTATTATCATTATAGTTGAGCTGATTTGATGCATAACATCTGAAAGAACAATCTGCCGTACCTCCGATGATATGTAATTTTGGCACACTGATGAATTTTTGTCACTTTAAAGGAATCTAATACAACAATCACGTTGGCACGGCACGGTTAAGATAACCTAATCTAAACCAGCCTCAAAAGAATTCGATATGTGGGATTGACCAATTAGAAGGCTCCTTTCGATAATCTTGTTTTAATTAAAGTAAATTTGCTTGCTTGTGTGAAAAGGTTATAGCCTTCGATGAAAATAGCCGAGCAAATACAGCAGGCCTTGACGAGTCCCGAACCATATTTGGGTAACTGATAGTACGTCACAGGCAATACTGGCATGTGAAAGGCTCAAATATGACCGCAACTAGTCTTGAGCCGCCAACATATGGTTCAGTAAGCATGACTTATTTCAGAGAAAAGAAAGTGCTGGAACATTTACATAGGCGAAAACCCATCTTTGTGAGTGCTTATTTTATCGGTTTCATTAATTATCCATCACAAGCGGAATGAATAACGCACGTTTTTTCCTGAAGTCATCACATTAAGCTTTTTTGGGTCTAAATATTTTGTGTGTTTTGTGTTTATAAATGTGTTTTGTAACTATTTATGAAGAAAAGCTCTTGATTTTACAGTTGGTAGCGCTCCGCAGCTGAGACAGACCACATCTAATAAAATTTCCATTAAGCTGAACAGAATTTCAGTTAATATATCTAAACTGCATATCACTGGAAAGGAGAAAGTACGCGTTTTCAGATGTTATACATTTCATTTTGGTTTTGGTTTCTGGGACATACTGTGTTTGAAGCTTAAAAATACCTTAGTATTTCAGGTATCGTCTGCTTGATACTTTGCACCTGGAAAAATCAAATTTTAGAATAACATCAATTGTTTGACATGTAAGGTAAAATTATGATCGAATTCTAAAAATTTTACCGAGTGCGCCTAAGAGAGGTAAGGCATTTGAAAAATCTCGTTGTGAAAATGATAAAAAGGGCCTGAAACAATGGGTCAAATAGCAAGTAATCTCACACACACAGAACACGACGACAGAACATTTAATCTGTCTCTAGAGTTAAAGGAAACTAATTTTCAAATAAATTCTCTAAAGCTTTTGGATTCAACGGCAATGAGTGTGGAGACGTAAACTGATACGCAAACTGATACCCGTGACAAATTAACTTCTACACTGTTTGTAGCGATAAATTTCTCCACGATTTGATCAAGTGTTTAGGCCCTTTTTATGCAAATTGCAATCACGGGATTGTTGTCAAGTCGTAGTCACTTATATTTTCAGAGCTCATAACGACACCAGATAAATCAGACAGCTACTTCAGCCTTTCTGCAATCAACCAAAGTTCGATTCATTTAGTACGCTTGGAACTACGATTCTTAAAACGTCTGAACTAGCTTTGGCACACCCGCAATGGAGCAATAAATTTTCTAACTGTTCTAAAAATAGAGTCTGAGAAATTGAACAAGATTTTGGTAAATTCTGAAAAAATTTACAAATGTGTACAACAGCGAAAGAAATACTAACGCCTCGATCGAGTGTTTCCGTAAAACGAATACGCGTATTGCTCGATCTAGACCCTCTTTAGAGTAGCTAAACGGTCTTTACAGAGTAATTCATGAAGCACAGCTCTGCGACAAAATAAAGATTGTGGCAAATATGACTTTCTTAGTTAAACAATTCGATAATATCTGAAAACTAATTCTGGTTTGACGTCAAGTAAAATATTCAGGCAACTTAGCTAAGACACGTGTACTGTGGTTTAAGGGTTAGGGCATGAGCCAACAACCATTACCAGCCATGAATAAAATAACTACGATGACCACGAAAGTAATTATACTGGTCCCATAAGGCAAATGCGACCACATGAAAAAATGCTTCCGTGAAGGTCAAAGTAGTATTTGTAACAAGGACAACATGGGGAAAGGTATGAAAATTTAATTCCAAGAGTTAGTCTTCTCTAAAGATGAATAATACGCACCGTTTTCTTCATGACAGATGAATTTTGCAATAAAAAGAACGGTCGCAGCGTTCTTCGTACTCTGATGGGCTGCAAAATAGATGCATTCACTTATTACAGCAGGTGATTAATAGAATTCAGGCAGTTGAGTCAAATTGTAACAATTGTAGTAACACTCTCAGAGCAGACCTTACTCGGAATATTTCAGTAGGGGAGTGGCAAATCGCACTCCTAGTCCATTTCAGGCGTGTGATGGAGTGCAGTTGCAAATCAACATTAAAAATATGTCGACTGGAGTTTTACTTGATCAGTTTTACTAATGCAAAGTCATTCCAGGTGTTTGATTGTTCAAAACATTGATTCATCTGAGTTCACAATTTCGAATAAACTGTAATTGTGGATAACGAAGATAAAAATAGCACAAAACACTCTGTTATCGATTCAAAGCGGTAATAGATGTTTCAGTCTCCTTTTTCTTAACTATCAAGGTTTCTAATAAAGTGCTTGATAACGCACAGCTTATGGAAGCTTTAAGAAACTCGTAAGAAACTCCGAGTACTCAAAATCTGATAATTTTAGCGCTGGTCCAAATTCTTAGGCCCCGTTCACACTGCTCCATTTCTGTTATGATCCGTTTTTGTTGCATAGATGCTACCCGTTCACATTACTCCGTTTCCGTACGAAAACGGAGGGGAAAACATCCGTTTTTGTCCATTCACATTGATCCTTCTGATAACAAATACGGAGCCAAAGAAATCCGTCTTTGTTCGTTCACATTGCTCCGGTTCTGTGAAGTCCATTGTTGAATATTGGAGCGTTTTCAAAAACCTCCGTTTTTGTGGATATCCACTTTCGATAGCGTTTTCGAAAATGTCCATTTTTGAGGCGTTTTTGTGTAGATCAATGTGCACACTTTCACAAAAATGGATTTCTTTTCTCTCCGTTTTTTTCACAAAAATGGTGCAGTGTGAACGGGGCCTTAAAAAATGTAATCTATCCAAAAGTAAGTTGAATTACCAAGAAAGGAACTGGTCTCTCAAGAACAAACAGTAGGTCAAAGAAATAACTCTTCAATCTAAGTTATGTTACATCCTTCAGGATTATCTTTTGTAAACAATTTTAATGATAACTATCAAATCATTAAGGATTTTGGATTTAGTACTTCCTGATTGACATATTTTTACAGAGAAATACAAGATTTTAACCCTCGTTTGAAAAGGTAAGGCGTGCGATTTATCGCACTCCTTGGACAGAGAAGGTGTGCGTCAAGGCGTGCGAGAGCGATCGCACGCCATTCCCGGTAAGGCCTGCTCTCGTACCGCCTGTCCAAGAAAACTCGTACGTACTAGTTTGGTCCAGCGAGGAGAATTTAGCTTTAATCAACAGCCAATCAATTTCAAAATGTTCCTCGAAGTTAACTTGAGTGAAGATACTTTATTCTTGGCTTTCAGAGCTAAATCTAAATCTTAAAGTCCAACTTTGCTTCCACGTCCACACCAGAGCTTTGACCTTTTGCTCCAAGCAGATTCCCAAACCAAATTGAAATTAAAAATTGAAATGGAGCAAATGCTAAAAAATGGAGCAAACAGAATGTAATAAGTTCCCTCACAATTTATCAAGGACATTGTCTATTTATTCTTTGTGCTTCAAGAATCTTCTCAGGCCAAAGACCAAAGCTTCAGCTTGGGGCAGAAGCAAATTTGAAGTTTCATGACTATTATTATTATTATTATTATTATTATTATCATTATTATTATTATTATTATTATTATTATCATCATCATTATTATTATTATTATTATTATTATTATTATTATTATTATTATTATTATATGGCATAAATGAGCATATCCACTATAAGTGTGGCTCTTCAGCTCTAGAATTAAAATAAGTCTATTTTACAACGTTAAAGCGATTAAATCAAACAATAAGAATATTACAAAGTCCAAGTAATAGATAAAAAGATTTTAGTTCTGACAGTCCTTATCCTTTGCTTTCTTCATCAAGAATGTTTTAACATCTGTGCAAAATTTGTTAAAATTAGTCTGTTGTTTGATATTACTAGGAAGAGCATTGAAGCTGTTTGCAGCGGCAGCTTGCAAGGTGTTTCGGATCATTGAAGGTCTTAACCGGATCTCGTTACTACTGCGTAATGTTCTATTACAAGTTTGGATGTCAAGTTTGTTCATTTCGGGCCAGTTTTTATCATTGATCGCTTTGAAGGCCAGTTTCAAGATGTTAAATTCGCGTCTCTCAGCAATGGGTAGCCATCCAATTTTCAATATATCTTCTGTGTGTGCGTAACGTTTTAAAACAAAGCTTGCAGCTGCTTTTTGTAGTCGCTGAAGTTTCTTCAGTTGACACTACGTCAAAGGCGAATAAACATAATCGTTAAAATCAATCTTCGGCAGTATCAATGATTGAGCAAGCATTTTCCGTGCTGAAAATGATGTAAAATTTTTCATTTTCCGGAGTACAGACAGTTTTCCGTAGCAAGTGGATAAGACGTGCTTTACATGCTTTTCCCAGTCCATATGTTGGTCAAAGTAAATTCCCAAATGACGCGGCTCTTTGTCGAGTTGCAGCTCCGTAGAACCTAATTCAAGGCTGAATTCCTTTTCTTTTACGTTGTGGTAGTCGTACAAGCGTTTTGATGCACATAGCAGATATTTCGTTTTAATTGCATTGGTTGCCAAAGAGTTTTGATCAGACCACTCATTCACCTTCCTCAAGGAGTTGTTCAGCAAACTTTGGGCATTCTCTAAGTCATTTGGCTTACACGCTTCATATATTGTGGTATCGTCCGCATATTGTACCGAACTGGATGAAAAATGATCTTGTAGATCATTTACATAAAGATTGAAAATCATTAGACCCAGGATGGATCCCTGCGGTACACCAAATGTTGTCGGTAAAATGCTCGATGATTTCGCATCAACTTGAACGTGTTGTCTTCGTGATGTTAAGTAGCTTGTTGTCCACGAGAGGAAATCTTTAGAAAAGCCTTGTTGGTACATTTTCTTTATGAGGGTGTCATGTGCTATTGTATCGAAAGCTTTGGAGAAATCCACAAATACTAGGAGTGATAGCTCACCATATTTCATAGCTCTTCTTATATCGTCTCTTATTTTCAGAAGCGAATTACCCGTACAAAAGCCTTTACGAAAACCTCCTACTGTGTTCTTATAAATGTTATGACTAACACTTAGTTATGACTAACACTTCACCACTCAAAGCACCAATATCAACAAATTAGATATTTAACTTCAAGTTAACAACCAAGGCACATTTGAGTAGCCAGCTAAGTTCTCATCGTTGGAGTCAGCCAAATCTGTATACTTTTTTCTAAGACAGCCGGAAGACAAATTTCATTTTGCAGTAATGATAGCATTAAGCGCAAGATTTACTCCTTGGGAGCTTCTTACCTCTCTGCAATTAAAACCAAGAGATACCACAAGGTCAAGGTATGATATTGCCAAAACAAAGAAATATCCTATCAACCATTTTGATTTTCGGGCTTGGCGTTTCCCAACCATTACTACCTGCAATGAAAATGTTATCGAAAAACTTAAAGAAGATAGGCAAGAAAACCTACAAAAATAAATTACAAGAATAATCGTCCAGGTCATCACATAAATTACAAGAATAATACACATTTGTTTACATCTAATGAAGGCGTAACATAAAAAATATACTGTATCCGCATGTAAGGATTATTGATACCTGGAGAGGTTGGAAAATGTTTATACGTTTGTGGGCCCACAGTCACCCATCTTTCATCAGATTTACATGTCAACTTAGATACAAACCTTTGCTGACAAAATTGGCGGCGTAGGTCTCAATTACCACAAAATTTTGTGTAAATGTTCAATTTGAAAGTTGTTGCAAAACAGATCTGAAAGGCTTTATCAATCTTTTTAACAATTCGGCTCTACGGTACTAAATACTTCGCAGAAAAGGGAAACCAACACCAAATTTTCTTATCCAAAACCGATGCATCGAATTAACATTGCAGCATCATTGTGGTAAGAAAAAAGCTGATGAGCAGGGAGTAGACTCATTGCATATTCGCAATTATCGCTATTGCTGGACTGATGGACGCTGAAACTACGACTGGTATCCTTACACTTCCACAAACGGATATGGCCTAAATCACCTGCAGCATTTTCTAAACACCACCCACCCTAAATAGCGGCAAAAAAGTCTTCCTGGCGTGTTTCATTGTAAAACAAGCTATCAGTACTTAGATGGACATTTCTTCGAACTATTTAAGCAAAAAGCTCCTGCCTACAAGTGATATTCTGCTTGTTTGGGGACGCAAAAATCTCTTAAGTTTTGATTGTTGTGGGCGTTCAGTCAAACACGCTTTTGTTTGCCTTAGCAGGAAGCTTAAATTGAAAAATAAACAGCCAATCCAATCACGTTATTCGAAATATTCCCTTCTGATCGGTCGGGGAACAAATCTGTGCCCCGCAAGAAATTTTTGTCCGGTATGACAACACTTGGGAAATAAGGCCCCCACTAAAACAACAACAATAACATAAACTTTGAAACTTCGAAACATGATGATGCAATAAGATGAGCATAAGATGAGGGCACTTATGGAGTGACGCTAAGCAAGGAGCGTCCCGGAAAGTACTTCTCTTTAAAAATCATGGAACTCAAAACAATGATACATTCTTCTGTCTGATTTGTTTGTTCAATAACAGAGTAATATTTAAAGATGATAAAAGTTCTAGTTTCAATACCAACAGATAAAAACAGAGACGCTGACAAACGTTAGTTGGTCTTGGCTAACAGCGAAAACTTTTTTCAGGTTTTCTATAATCCTTGAAATATTAAATGATACTTTGTACTCCCTTCTGTCGCTTATGAGCAAAATGAAGGTTTAATACACAGAGAACTGAATCTGGAAATAAAAAGTACTTTTTTGCAGTATGCCTCAAGCTAGGAAGCCCAAAGAAGAGGAAGCTTGTAAATTTTTAACCCAACTACAAGATCAATTATATATGGGAAATAATATGGTCCTTGATCTACTTGACAAGAAGAAATTCGAAGGCCTTGTGATTGAATTTTCGTGATATTTCAAACAGGTGTAAGTCTTAAAACACTATTTAGCTTAAAAACTTACCTTGAATGAGAAATCACATGTCAAAATGACAAGACAAATGACTTCAATTGCTTCTGTAACACCACAGGGTAGATTAGGTCTTCCTTTTTTGTTGGCAAGAGGATCCGCACTTATGCTGAAAAAGAACCACAGATAATGACGTCAAAGAATTAGCAGTCTCTGAGTGCACCTGTTAATATGGAAATCTGCTGACTATGATCTGCTAAGCAAATGCATCTACAGAATGAAAACTTGGATTGCTAAAACCAGTCAGACTTAATCGTTGTTTTCCAACAGCTTCGGGTATCCGTAGTCATCATCTTTTGGATGTAATTTGACTTCGTTTGCATGAATTTATCGGGTAATCCTGAAAGAACGTCAAGACCTGCTTGGTTTCTTCAGAAGTATGTTGATTCTTATTCTCTGTCACAGTTGAACTATGGCCCCTTTTTCATTCCACGTTTTATCTTTTGTAGACTATGTTTTGGCAATTCAATTCAAGCTGAGTTTCAAACTGCCCATGAAATATCACATTTAAAGGAGAAGCGATCAGGGTTTTTACAAGCACTAGATTTTCCCGGGCGATTTCAAATCGATCTCCATCATGCTAAAAGTTTTCAAAACATGGACTTGAAAAAGTTCGTGATTGCTTCGTTAGTACTTCTCGTTTTATGTCAGGAATCTGCATTGATATTGCTGGTAAAGTATTAAGTTATATTATCGGGTAAGAGTAGGCTAATCAGATGCAGAATTGTTACAGTCCAGGAGCTAAGTTCGGCTTTGGCGTTGACATGATTATGAGTCCGTGTCCCTCTTTATACTTCTAAAGGGCTTCTAAACTGAGCTAAACTAAGGCGGATCAACAACTGGGCCAAGAAAACTAAGTCTGAAGTAGGTATACTTACGTTAAAGAAGAAGGCCATTCTATGAAAGCAAGGGTGAGAAGTACCATGATAGTGACACGGAGTATCCTAAAGGAAGAATGAAGATCGTTCGTCAACTGTCTAATTTGCAAAAATAACTAGATTACAACGTCAGTGTAAATCATTGGAATCAAAAGCAGCTTATGTAAGGGGGACTTGTTCCACCTGAGCCTATAGTACTTGATGTTCTCGATCTTTGAAAACAACAGGAACATCAGTGGCATGTGACATTCTGTTGCTCCATTTGCAAACTAGATGGCCATACTTGAGGATGGTGACAGGTAAAATGTACCGCGGTACCAAGGGGGCAGTACCAGGTACCAGATGGCCCAGTACCCAGTACCACTGTGGTCAGTACCCGGTACCATAGAGCCAGGTATCAAGTACACAAGCAAAATAGCCAGTACCAAGAGTAGCAAATAAGTATTGAAAGAGATCACCTAAAGGCTAAATAACTGTCAAGAAATTATTGTTAGTAAGCTCTTCTTAATTGGGATAAAAGTTGAATATCTCAATAGGGTACAGGGAGACCCTCAAATAATCCAATTTCTAGGTTATTAGCCACTGACATCGCCGTATTCCAATCACATGATTGAAAATAAGGCTTTTGACACAACGTTTCTGATACCTTCACCGAAATCAAACAGGATATTGGACTAATACAGAGGTGGTTTTTACCACGAATGGACTCTGCATGCCTTCTCCATATTGATTCATCAGGGACCGGCGTTACAACGAATTTCATTCCTTCAAAAATTGGCCCATGCTCAAGAGTTTTTAGGAACGTTACAAATAAGATCTCTCTTTCAACATTTTACATGTGTGCAAGGGTATCAATTTCATCTTCCAAATAGGAGACCTGAGCCTTGCACAATCTTTTGATTTAGGCAGTGTATACTTTTGGAGTATACTTTTCACCGATTTTTTCTGATGTCGGCTACCATTTTGAGGGAAGAATTCTAAAGCCGGATGAAAAAAATATTTGTTTGACTGCACAATACCGTATAATTCAAAGTCAAGTTGTCCCCAGGCTTTCGACACGGTTGATCATGAAATCCAACTAAAAAAGCTGAAAATGCATGGAATGACTGGCCTGGAACAGCATAGAGCTCAAATCTTTTAAATCTTCAAAAAGGTTGGTGTGAAATTGTATCAAATTTTTCCATGAATTGAATCACTTCAAAGAAACTTTAGGTAATTTGCCGTAAATCTGCCGTGGCAATTCTTTGACATCTTGATTATTTTCAAAATGGCGGCATTTTGATTATTTTGCAGAAATCCATCAAAAATTTTGAGAAAATTAAAATCATCGTAACTCCTAAATTACTTGAGGAAAATTGACACAACTTTCCAGAAAAACATTGTTAATGAAGGTCTACAACATGATTGCAAGCAGAAATTTGTAGCTCTTCTGGTTAGGGATTTAGGAATTTGATGACGTCACAACCTCTAAATCAATAAATGCCACCATTTTAAAGTTATTCACGATATCAAAAAATTGCCACGGCAGATTTACAGCAAATCGCCCGAAGTTCCTTTCAAGTACTTTGATTCAAAGAAAAATGTAAAAGAATTTTACACCCATCTTTTTAAAGATTTGAGCTCTATGCTGCCTGGAACATGAATGGGCCATATCACACTTGGATAAAAGGATAACAGTAACCCTGGATACCATCCTTTTTGAGCCTCTGGTACCATGGCTCGATAACCGTAAAAAATTCTGCAGCCTAGATGGCACTTCATCTAATGTGAAGGGAATTAACTGTGGAATTCCTCAAGGCTCTTGTCTTTGTCCATTCTTATTCCTGATTTCAATGATTTGTCTTTTTCCCGGCGAAAGTCTCGTGTCTTTTCAAAAGCATTTATGGCCTACAAAGTGACCTAAACTTGGATCTTTTGAAGCTACAGGATAGGTTGCATGCAAACAAACTCTCTGAACGTTGTGAGAAAAACACAGTCACTTCTATAGGCTCTGGTCCAAATATCCGTTAAATCGAAAGCAAAGCCAGTCTGATGCTCAACCATCTTTTCCAATTGGTGATCAGCACATTGAAATGATTACCAATACAGGATACTTAGGTTTCAGATTGCCAATTCACCTGGGACAAAATATCGATACTATATATTGGCCCTTTAACTTGTTAAGTATCTGAAGAAATATCTTCCATCTGATGTTCTCAACAAATTGTATAGAGGTACAGTGGTACAGTTGAGCCTTATTTGAGTTAATGTTGTTCCATTTGGGGCTGCTGTAGTGAATCAAAATTCGACATCCAGTAAAAAATCCAAAATAGAGCTGCAAGAATTATAAGATAAGCAGCTCATGAGATGTTTCTGCTATTCAACTATTTCAACTATCAGTAACCTTGCAAGAAAAGAGACAGCCACGCTAACTTACAAGTCTTTGAATGTGCTTAACCCAGACTACTTGAGAAAGTTATTCACAATTGTTTGTATGATTGAGAACGGCTTCTGCATTAATCAAAAGCTGATCTTAACATACCGCTACTAAAAACGATCAATGGCCAAAAGGCTTTTTTCTTATTGTGGTACAAACTGTCGAACTGTCTAGAGAGAGCGACAAAATTGGCATCCTCTCTGAAAACCTTCAAAGAACAGCTACAGACGGGGCAACTTTTATTTCATCTTTACGTTCCCTTTTTATCGACTTAGTTTTGAATAATAATGTAAATTCGGCATGAAATTTCTTTTGTTCTTTAACAAAAAATTATGTCTTGGAAATGTGCTCGGTACCACCCTCACGCCAACCAGAACCCGGTACCAAAGGCCCCAGTACCAGGTACCATGGGGACCAGTACCCAGTACCAGCATACCCCCCTGTCACCATCCTCATACTTCTGTTCATTTTAATCAAGACAACCGGCTGGAAAACCATAGAGTGGAGCATAGACTAAGATCGATCAGGCTTGGTTTCATTTCAAAACACAGTTGGATAGTAAATCACGTTATATCTTTAGTTGCTTGATAGAAATAGATAGTGAGGTTAGCCTGAGCAATATTCTCCCAATACGGTGGCAGCTCCATGTAACAGACAACTGTGGCACCAATGTGTCCGCCGCAGAGAGGTGCCATTGTATGGAGGTGTTATCTTTTTTCATAATTCATTTGGGACAAAAGTATTTGTGCGTTATCCAGAGATGTTCGTTGTATAGAGGTGTCCGTTATTAGAGGCTCGAATCTATATCATGCGAAGCTTCCTTTTCATAACGAGTTGACAGAAAGTACTCTATTGCCAATTGCTACTGCTTTGGCTAATGCTTGTCGGCAAATCACACTTTATGATAAACATTTCAGTTTTCAAGGCACTGACAATTGCCACCAGGAAGGGAAGCTTGAAGTAAATCGATAGAATTAAAAGCAGCTTCACTAGGGGGAACGGGATGATCTAAGACTGCGTTGACACGATGGCGGCACATTTTGAAAACGGTGAAAAATGTGACGGTAGCAGAATTTGAGCTAGCGTTCACACGATGCCGCAACAATTTGAAAACGGTACGAGATTTGACAGTAAAAAACTCTTTGCAAGACTTTGATGCCATAGAAAGGTACCTACACCCTAAGTGTCAATCAGTCTTATGCCAAAAGCGTCGAAAACTGTTCTATTTTCAAAATTTTCAAGTGTTTACACGATGCTGTTTCCAAATGTGCCGGTTAGAGTTCAGTTTTCAAAATCTACCGTTTTCAAATGTGCCGGGACAAGATGTGCCGTTTTCGTGTGAACAAGAGGCCTATCCGTCACATTTTTCACCGTTTTCAAAATGTGCCAGCATCGTGTGAACGCGGTCTAAATACAGCCTATTGCACCTTTATAATAACAGACAAGATCATGAATAGTGCGTGTCTTTCCTTGCTATACCGAGTGTCGAAGGATGAGGCAAGCGACGACAATCATTGTATTCGACTTCACATTTAGAGACATTCCATGTTATCTTTTGACAAATCCAGTACGACAAATCCAGTAAGACATTTCCAGTTAAGATACAGAAAATTAATTAATCAGACGTAAATATGTTTTATTTGTAATTCGAACGTTTCGAATCAACTAGGTTCATCTTCAGCGAATCTATTGGCAATTTATACCAAGGGACAAACAAACTAGAAAAACTAAAAAACAAGCGTGAGTTACATCTTCTACGCACAGGGGACCCGAGGCCTCAGGTGGATAAAATGGGGAATAAAGTAGAGGAGAACCAGGGGAATAGACGACTGTTGGGAACTAAGTTCTGGTCGATCAAGTAGAATTAAAAGGCTTTCATGAATGAGTAAATCAAACTCATTTTTGGCTCTGTCCAAAATGGAGAAATCTTTAAGCGACGACGCGCCGTGCCCTGATTGGTTGATATGGTCTGCAATAGCAGATGGACTACCTTTTATTTAAGACCAGCTTTATTAACTCCCAAATGCTCTCTGCAACGAGTAATCAAATTATGTGATGTTTTTCCATAGTACGAAGCATGACAGCCAGGACACTGAAACTTGGAAATGACAGATGAGCGCATGAGAGCAGGAAAACGGTCTTTAAACAGAAAAAGTGATCCAGATTTGTTTGGGGGACCGAAAAATAACTTTCAATTGAATATTAGGGTAGCATTGTTTGATAATTCTGTTTAGCCTAGATTTGATTTGTAAGCTATCCTGCCCCAGTTAAGGTATACAGAATAGAAGGGGGACTTTATCATTTGCTTTAGTTGAAGAACCGGATTCAAATTGGCGATCCAAAAAGTTCTTAATGATACGGTCAATCATGCTCTTGGGGAAGCAATTGTCGCTCAGGATCTTCTTAATCCGAACAATTTCTTCATGAAAATTGTGACAAGACGAGCAAATATGGAAAGCACGATTAATTAACACTCTTACTAGATTGATCTTATTCTTGGCAGGGACAAGGCTAGAAAAGTCCGTGTAAAGACCGGTGAAAGTCGTTTTTCTGTACAGGCTAGTAAAGAAACCATCATTATCATTATTAACAAGCACATCCAAGAATGTTTAACAAGCATTATCCGTCTCTAATTCATAAGTAAATTTAATATTAGGATGTTGACGATTTATATATTCTAGGAAACTGTACACATGATCTCTATTTCTAAATGAACAAAAAGTATCATCAATATACCTACGATAAAGTACAGGTTTACATTCAGAAGGACAGTTATTCAAATATCTTTTTTCCAGTACACTCATGAAAATATTAGTAAGGGTTGGCCCAAGTGGAGAACCAATAGCGACGCCATCAATTTGGTCAAAAAACTGTCCGTTAAAAACAAAATGATTTTCTTTTACAGCAAAGCTCAGTAATTTGTGAAACTGTGAGCGGCTAAGAGAGCAATCTCTATATTCCAAGCTACCGTTGTCACTAAATAGTAGCTCAATGCATAAGTCAATACTTTCTTCTAAAGGAATATTGGTGAAGAGGCTGGATACGTCAACGCTGGCCATAACAAGGTTTTCCTCCTTTTGGGAGGATGTTATTACTGACACAAACGAAAATGTATCCTTATACTCGTTAACGGTGTATGGCTGTAAGATTGGAACACAGAATTTAGTTATTTTGTAGTTGTAGGTGCCAATCGCAGATAGTATCAGTCTGGCAGGGCAGTTGTCTTTGTGGACCTAAGGTAGACCACATAAAATTCCAGGAGTACTGCCTGTATACAGAAGTTCTTTGTAAATAGGTTCTGAAATAGATTCTCCTTTCAGAAGCTTGTCTCTCAAGAAACGTATGAGCTTATTCTCACGTTTAGCACAAAGATCCAGCATGCTGCCACAATCAAGTTTCTTAAATTTGGACGCATCTGAAAGTAACGATTCAACTTTATTGATATGATCAACCTTCGTAAGAATAACCACTCCATTTTCCTCAACCGGACGTAAAATAATGTCCCTATTTTTAGATAATTTCTTAAGCGCTGATAGTTCAGCCTTGTTTATATTAAGAGGAAACTGTCTAGAATCGTATCCATAATATGACGCTAATGCTATGCTGTTGAGCCTAGTTTTAACGTAATCAAAGTTGATCCCATCTTTCGCAATCCTGACCGACAATTGCTTCCCCAAGAGCCTGATTGACCGTATCATTAAGAACTTTTTGGATCGCCAATTTGAATCAGGTTCTTCAGCTAAACCGCATAATAAAATCCCCCTTCTGTTCTGTATACCTTAACTGGGGCAGGATAGCTTACAAATGAAAACTAGGCTAAATAGATTTATCAAACAACTACCCTAATATTCAATTGAAAGTTATCTTTCGGTCCCCTAAACGCATGGGGTCACTTTTTCCGTTTAAAGACCGCTTTCCTGCTCTTATGCGCTCATCTGTCATTTACAAGTTTCAGTGTCCTGGCTGCCATGCCTCGTACTATGGAAAACATCACATAATTTGATTACTCGTTGCAGAGAGCATTTGGGAGTTAATAAAGCTGGTCTTGAAATAAAAGGTAGTCCATCTGCCATAAGATGAGGGAATATTGCATACCGCTGACCAAAGTGCCCCGTGGGGAAAACCAGAAAAAATTGAAGCTTCTTTTCATGCATTCATTTTGCTATCCCCCCAAATACGTAGCTTCTTCAAAGAAATAGGCATTGAATTTCAGCAGAGAATTTACTTTAAATTCGGTTTTTAACACTGACTAAAATGATTTTGAGTTACAGCGATTGAAAGCCTTTGGTATCGACAAGGCCACAGTAAGGAGTTGAAATTGCAAACGCTATCCATGTTGCGAAAAATTCTAGAAAAATAACTACACCATGTAACAGCATGAGATTTTCAGGGAACTTTGGGACATAGCTAAGGTAGATACTAGTTGTATTCGTTAGTTTCTAAAAATATTTTATGGGGTAGAAAATTGAGCTGTACTTGCTGAGCGCGATCTGCCATCCGTAGGGGGAGCGCCCTAATTAAATCCAATTTGTAAGAAATGTCTTTATTGTAAAAAATCGTAGAAAAATAACTACACCATGCAACGGTATGAGATTTTCAGGGAGTTTTGAGACATAACCAAGGTAGATACGTGTTAAATCTGTTAGTTTCTAAAAATATTTTTTGGGTAGAAAATTGAGCTGTAATCACTGAACGCAATCTGCCATCCACTGGGGAAATGTCCTAAGCAAACCCACTCCATAAGAAATGTCTTGGTTGCGAAAAATTCTAGAAAAATAACTACACCATGTACCAGCATGAAATTTTTAGGAAACTTTGAGACATAGCTAAGGTAGATACTGGCTGTATTCGTTAGTTTCTAAAAATATTTTATGGGGTAGAAAATTGAGCTGTACTTGCTGAGCGCGATCTGCCATCCGTAGGGGGAGCGCCCTAATTAAATCCAATCTGTAAGAAATGTCCTTATTGTAAAAAATCGTAGAAAAATAACTACACCATGTAACAGTATGAGATTTTCAGGGAGTTTTGAGACATAACCAAGGTAGATACGTGTTAAATCTGTTAGTTTCTAAAAATGTTTTTTGGGTAGAAAATTGAGCTGTAGTCACTGAACGCAATCTGCCATCCACTGGGGAAATGTCCTAAGCAAAGCCACTCCATAAGAAATGTCTTGATTGCGAAAAATTCTAGAAAAATAACTACACCATGTACCAGCATGAAATTTTTAGGAAACTTTGAGACACAGCTAAGGTAGATACTGGTTGTATTAGTTAGTTTCTAAAAATATTTTATGGGGTAGAAAATTGAGCTGTACTTGCTGAGCGCGATCTGCCATCCGTAGGGGGAGCGCCCCAATTAAATCCAATCTGTAAGAAATGTCCTTATTGTAAAAAATCGTAGAAAAATAACTACACGATGTAACATTATGAGATTTTCAAGGGGTTTTGAGACATTACCAAGGCAGATTCTGGTAAGAACTGCTAGTTCCTAAAAAATTTTTTTAGGCAGAAAGTAGAGCTTTAATTGATGAATGCAATCTGCCATCCGTTGTGGAAGCGCCCTAATCAGAGCCACTCTGTAGGAAATTTCTTCATTGGGAAAAATCATAGAAAAATAACTACACCATGTAACAGCATGAGATTCTCAGGGAGCTTTGAGGCATAATCAAGGTAGATTCTGGTCAAATCCGTTAGTTTCTAATAATATTTTGTTGGGTACAAAATTGATCTGTATTCACTGAGCGCAGTCTGCCATCCGCAAGGGGAGTACCCTTTCATAACAACTCCTGAACATCGTAATATTGTTTCCACAGTACAGCGCTAATTTCCTCGTGTTTCATGTCGACCGAGTCTCAGGGTACTGGGCAGGGTACACTGCACTTTTCTCGTAGTCCCAGTGGACACTGCACTCGTCTCGTAGCTCCCTCTGTTTTGTTTGAGCTGTCTTTTAGTCACAAGGGAGCGTTGTGTATCACAAAACTTTCCTAAAGACCCTTAAATGTTTGAATGAAAGTGGCATAAAGTAACACCTTTGTATGCCAATGTCTCTCGTCAGACCATGAACTGAGAATTGTAAAAGAAAGACTAATCAACAATATGGCGTATGGAAATTGAGGATGCCGCATAGTTGTTATATCCTGGACTCCCTGTGCTGATTTGCGCATGGCAAAAGCAAAATTCCCTCATCTTATCTGCCATTGGGGACCGTATCAACCAATCAGGGCACGCCGCGTCGCTTAAAGATTTCTCCATTTTGGACAGAGCCAAAAATGAGTTTGATTTACTCATTCATGAAAGCCTTCTAATTCTACGGGATCAGAACTTAATTCCCAACAGTCGTCTATTCCCCTGGCTCTCCTTTAATTTATTCATTCATTTTCATTTTAAATCATTTATACACGAAATCTCTTCAGCTAATAAGTCTAATACTACAGAATAAAAAAATTTTATTAATTAAAATCATATACGAAAAGAAAAATTCCGAGAGCTAATGGCATTGCTGATCTTCCAGGGAGTGGTGTTTTAACTGGCTTTCAGCTCAACAAATGTGTTTTTAGTTGTTTTTGACTTGGCACAAGTTAGGAAGTTTCCTAATTCTTATTGGGATTTCATTCCAGACCTTAAGAGCTGAATAGGAAAATCGTTTTTATGTTTGAAGAATGAAAACATTATGGAGGGGCTTTTCTCCAACCGGAAGGAATACACCTACCTATATACCTATATACCTACCTATAGAGGAAGGAATCAGGAATGTTGTAACAATAGGCATTATTCCTGCACACAATCGAAACAATCGATGAAGCATTTGAAGTATTTATAGACATTGTTAATTTACACAATCAAAACAATTCAGAGACATCTGGGTCAACAATCAGATTTAGGTGAGCTGCCAAACTCTGGCTGTTAATGAATTCATCAGTTGAGCTGCCAACTCATTAAAAGGTAATTTTCCAAAATCTGACCTCTGTGACCTGGCAAAGTTCCCTTACTGTTTGAAATCTTCAACATGGACGACTGTTGTCAAGGGGCAAGCAACTCATACTGAGCTATCAAGGGACGAGTGTTGCGCTGACTAGGTAGCAGCTGGTGTCTGGCCAAAGTAAAAATACGTCAATAGTGTCCTCCACCATTTTCCCCCTACATATGCACGTATTTTTTATAAGAAACTAAGGATTTGGGCTCCTTAACTCCTTAAAATTATCGAATTTTGAGATCACAGAGTTTCTTACGAGTTTCTTAAATGTTCCATAACAATCTTCATGTTGATTACTATCTGTGCCCTCGGGATGATTTCAAAACAAGGCTTTTTGAAGCCTTTCCAGTGTTTAGACATTACTCTAGTAATTTCTGAGCAAAGTGATACTGGACGCAAGTGAAAATAAATTAAGTGTAGGTTAAGGATTTTCTTTGTCAAAATAAGTAGTTTCTTGAGCTATGTTTCATGTTTTAAGAATGAAAACATTCTGGAAAGAGTTTTAGGCAAACCAGAAAGAATATACTTGTTTGCAATCAAAGCAATCGAGCGAAATAAAATCTCGATCAAATTTTGATGAGTTGCCAATCGATTTCTCCTGATTAAGGCTAATTACTAGGTGTTCCTAACAAACTCTCGCTGTTAATGAAATCATCAACAGAGTTGCAAAGTCATTAAAATGCTATTTGCAAAGTTTGACCTGGCAATGTTCCCTTACTGCTTGAAATCTTCATATGGACGACTGTTGTCAAGGAAACCAACCAACCCATATAATACTATCAAGAAACAGGTGTGGCACTATTGCAGTGGCAAATCTTGTCTGGCTAAAGTAAAGAATTTGTCAGTATCATGTGCTTTTCGATACATCCAATGTAATAATTCTGACGCTTATCAAATCCTACATTAAACAGTTGCAATTGCAGATAAATATTCTTTACTACATGAAGTAAGCTACATGCATGATCTCATTCTTCAAACATGGCTAATGGGAGCCTTTAATTATGTTTGAAGAATGAAAACATTATGGAGGGGCTTTTCTCCAACCGGAAGGAATACACCTATATACCTATATACCAATATACCTACCTATATAGAGTGGAAGGAATCAGGAATGTTGTAACAATAGGCATTATTTATGCACACAATCCAAACAATTGATAAAGCATTTGAAGCATTTATTGGCATTGTTAATTTACACAATCAAAACAATTCAGAGATATTTGGGCCAACAATCAAATTTGGGTGAGCTGCCAAACTCTGGCTGTTAATGAATTCATCAGTTGAGCTGCCAACTCATTAAAAGGTAATTTTCCAAAATCTGACCTCTGTGACCTGGCAAAGTTCCCTTACTGTTTGAAATCTTCAACATGGACGACTGTTGTCAAGGGGCAAGCAACTCATACTGAGCTATCAAGGGACGAGTGTTGCGCTGACTAGGTAGCAGCTGGTGTCTGGCCAAAGTAAAAATACGTCAATAGTGTCCTCCACCATTTTCCCCCTACATATGCACGTATTTTTTATAAGAAACTAAGGATTTGGGCTCCTTAACTCCTTAAAATTATCGAATTTTGAGATCACAGAGTTTCTTACGAGTTTCTTAAATGTTCCATAACAATCTTCATGTTGATTACTATCTGTGCCCTCGGGATGATTTCAAAACAAGGCTTTTTGAAGCCTTTCCAGTGTTTAGACATTACTCTAGTAATTTCTGAGCAAAGTGATACTGGACGCAAGTGAAAATAAATTAAGTGTAGGTTAAGGATTTTCTTTGTCAAAATAAGTAGTGTCTTGAGCTATGTTTCATGTTTTAAGAATGAAAACATTCTGGAAGGGGTTTTAGGCAAACCAGAAAGAATATACTTGTATGCAATCAAAGCAATCGAGCGAAATAAAATCTCCATCAAATTTTGATGAGTTGCCAATCGATTTCTCCTGATTAAGGCTAATTACTACGTGTTCCTAACAAACTCTCGCTGTTAATGAAATCATCAACAGAGTTGCAAAGTCATTAAAATGCTATTTGCAAAGTTTGACCTGGCAATGTTCCCTTACTGCTTGAAATCTTCATATGGACGACTGTTGTCAAGGAAACCAACCAACCCATATAATACTATCAAGAAACAGGTGTGGCACTATTGCAGTGGCAAATCTTGTCTGGCAAAAGTAAAGAATTTGTCAGTATCATGTGCTTTTCGATACATCCAATGTAATAATTCTGACGCTTGTCAAATCCTACATTAAACAGTTGCAATTGCAGATAAATATTCTTTACTACATGAAGTAAGCTACATGCATGATCTCATTCTTCAAACATGGCTAATGGGAGCCTTTAATTATGTTTGAAGAATGAAAACATTATGGAGGGGCTTTTTCTCCAACCGGAAGGACACCTATATACCTACCTATATAGAGTGGAAGGAATCAGGAATGTTGTAACAATAGGCATTGTTTATGTACACAATCGAAACAATCAACGTAGAATTTGAGATATTTATGGGGATTGTTAATATATACAATCAAAACAATTCAGAGATATTTGGCCCAACAATCAAATTTAGGTGAGCTGCCAAACTCAGGCTGTTAATGAACTCATCAGTTGAGCTGCCAACTCATTAAAAGGTAATTTTCCAAAATCTGACCTCTGTGACCTGGCAAAGTTCCCTTACTGTTTGAAATCTTCAACGTGGACGACTGTTGTCAAGGGGCAAGCGGGCAAGCAACTCATACTGAGCTATCAAGGGACAAGTGTTGCGCTGACTAGGTAGCAGCTGGTGTCTGGCCAAAGTAAAAATACGTCAGTAGTGTCCTCCACCATTTTCCCCCTACATATGCACGTATTTTTTATAAGAAACTAAGGATTTTGGCTCCTTAACTCCTTAAAATTATCGAATTTTGAGATCACAGAGTTTCTTACGAGTTTCTTAAATGTTCCATAACAATCTTCATGTTGATTACTATCTGTGCCCTCGGGATGATTTCAAAACAAGGCTTTTTGAAGCCTTTCCAGTGTTTAGACATTACTCTAGTAATTTCTGAGCAAAGTGATACTGGACGCAAGTGAAAATAAATTAAGTGTAGGTTAAGGATTTTCTTTGTCAAAATAAGTAGTTTCTTGAGCTATGTTTCATGTTTTAAGAATGAAAACATTCTGGAAGGGGTTTTAGGCAAACCAGAAAGAATATACTTGTATGCAATCAAAACAATCGAGCGAAATAAAATCTCCATCAAATTTTGATGAGTTGCCAATCGATTTCTCCTGATTAAGGCTAATTACTACGTGTTCCTAACAAACTCTCGCTGTTAATGAAATCATCAACAGAGTTGCAAAGTCATTAAAATGCTATTTGCAAGTTTGACCTGGCAATGTTCCCTTACTGCTTGAAATCTTCATATGGACGACTGTTGTCAAGGAAACCAACCAACCCATATGATACAATCAAGAAACAGGTGTGGCACTATTGCAGTGGCAAATCTTGTCTGGCAAAAGTAAAGAATTTGTCAGTATCATGTGCTTTTCGATACATCCAATGTAATAATTCTGACGCTTATCAAATCCTACAATAAACAGTTGCTATTGCAGATAAATATTCTTTACTACATGAAGCAAGCTACATGCATGATCTCATTCTTCAAACATGGCTAATGGGAGCCTTTAATTATGTTTGAAGAATGAAAACATTATGGAGGGGCTTTTTCTCCGACCGGAAGGACACCTATATACCTACCTATATAGAGTGGAAGGAATCAGGAATGTTGTAACAATAGGCATTGTTTATGTACACAATCGAAACAATCAACGTAGAATTTGAGATATTTATGGGGATTGTTAATATATACAATCAAAACAATTCAGAGATATTTGGCCCAACAATCAAATTTAGGTGAGCTGCCAAACTCAGGCTGTTAATGAACTCATCAGTTGAGCTGCCAACTCATTAAAAAGTAATTTTCCAAAATCTGACCTCTGTGACCTGGCAAAGTTCCCTTACTGTTTGAAATCTTCAACATGGACGACTGTTGTCAAGGGGCAAGCAACTCATACTGAGCTATCAAGGGACAAATGTTGCGCTGACTAGGTAGCAGCTGATGTCTGGCCAAAGTAAAAATACGTCAGTAGTGTCCTCCACCATTTTCCCCCTACATATAAACGTATTTTTTATAAGAAACTAAGGATTTTGGCTCCTTAACTCCTTAAAATTATAGAATTTTGAGATCACAGAGTTTCTTACGAGTTTCTTAAATGTTCCATAACAATCTTCATGTTGATTACTATCTGTGCCCTCGGGATGATTTCAAAACAAGGCTTTTTGAAGCCTTTCCAGTGTTTAGACATTACTCTAGTAATTTCTGAGCAAAGTGATACTGGACGCAAGTGAAAATAAATTAAGTGTAGGTTAAGGATTTTCTTTGTCAAAATAAGTAGTTTCTTGAGCTATGTTTCATGTTTTAAGAATGAAAACATTCTGAAAGGGGCTTTAGGCAAACCAGAAAGAATATACTTGTATGCAATCAAAACAATCGAGCAAAGTAAAATCTCCATCAAATTTTGATGAGTTGCCAATCGATTTCTCCGGATTAAGGCTAATTACTACGTGTTCCTAACAAACTCTCGCTGTTAATGCAATCATCAACAGAGTTGCAAAGTCATTAAAATGCTATTTGCAAGTTTGACCTGGCAATGTTCCCTTACTGTTGAAATCTTAATATGGACGACTGTTGTCAAGGAGACCAACCAACCCATATAATACAATCAAGAAACAGGTGTGGCACTATTGCAGTGGCAAATCTTGTCTGGCAAAAGTAAAGAATTTGTCAGTATCATGTGCTTTTCGATACATCCAATGTAATAATTCTGACGCTTATCAAATCCTACATTAAACAGTTGCTATTGCAGATAAATATTCTTTACTACATGAAGCAAGCTACATGCATGATCTCATTCTTCAAACATGGCTAATGGGAGCCTTTAATTATGTTTGAAGAATGAAAACATTATGGAGGGGCTTTTTCTCCGACCGGAAGGACACCTATATACCTACCTATATAGAGTGGAAGGAATCAGGAATGTTGTAACAATAGGCATTGTTTATGTACACAATCGAAACAATCAACGTAGAATTTGAGATATTTATGGGGATTGTTAATATATACAATCAAAACAATTCAGAGATATTTGGCCCAACAATCAAATTTAGGTGAGCTGCCAAACTCAGGCTGTTAATGAACTCATCAGTTGAGCTGCCAACTCATTAAAAAGTAATTTTCCAAAATCTGACCTCTGTGACCTGGCAAAGTTCCCTTACTGTTTGAAATCTTCAACATGGACGACTGTTGTCAAGGGGCAAGCAACTCATACTGAGCTATCAAGGGACAAATGTTGCGCTGACTAGGTAGCAGCTGATGTCTGGCCAAAGTAAAAATACGTCAGTAGTGTCCTCCACCATTTTCCCCCTACATATAAACGTATTTTTTATAAGAAACTAAGGATTTTGGCTCCTTAACTCCTTAAAATTATAGAATTTTGAGATCACAGAGTTTCTTACGAGTTTCTTAAATGTTCCATAACAATCTTCATGTTGATTACTATCTGTGCCCTCGGGATGATTTCAAAACAAGGCTTTTTGAAGCCTTTCCAGTGTTTAGACATTACTCTAGTAATTTCTGAGCAAAGTGATACTGGACGCAAGTGAAAATAAATTAAGTGTAGGTTAAGGATTTTCTTTGTCAAAATAAGTAGTTTCTTGAGCTATGTTTCATGTTTTAAGAATGAAAACATTCTGAAAGGGGCTTTAGGCAAACCAGAAAGAATATACTTGTATGCAATCAAAACAATCGAGCAAAGTAAAATCTCCATCAAATTTTGATGAGTTGCCAATCGATTTCTCCGGATTAAGGCTAATTACTACGTGTTCCTAACAAACTCTCGCTGTTAATGCAATCATCAACAGAGTTGCAAAGTCATTAAAATGCTATTTGCAAGTTTGACCTGGCAATGTTCCCTTACTGTTGAAATCTTAATATGGACGACTGTTGTCAAGGAGACCAACCAACCCATATAATACAATCAAGAAACAGGTGTGGCACTATTGCAGTGGCAAATCTTGTCTGGCAAAAGTAAAGAATTTGTCAGTATCATGTGCTTTTCGATACATCCAATGTAATAATTCTGACGCTTATCAAATCCTACATTAAACAGTTGCTATTGCAGATAAATATTCTTTACTACATGAAGCAAGCTACATGCATGATCTCATTCTTCAAACATGGCTAATGGGAGCCTTTAATTTGACATACTACAGATTATACCTCGGAATCTGAAGATCTCTGCAGAATCGCGTGTTGTAGCTTGAGTACCCGGATCTTCGTTGGAATTTGTTCCAGAGATTTTCTGGGCAGCGTCTGTTCATGATCTTATAGGCCATAACGGCATATATTCCCAACTTTATCCACCTGAGGCTCAGACCTCGGGTCCCCTGTGCGTAGAAAAAGTAACTCACGCTTGTCTTTCACTTTTCTAGTTTGTTTGTCTCTTGGTATAAATTGCCACTCATTTTTAAGTGCGAAGAATGAGCACATTATGTGATGGGGGAGAGTTTGTATAGGAAGGAAGCGAGGTAGCTTGGTAGCTAGCTAGCTAGGTATCTACGGACGCTTTTCGTGCCAAAAGTGTAACAATAGGTAGGCATACCTAAAATAGTTTGACCATTGAAGTAGTCATCAGAGCCTCAATTAGGCTAGATAATTTTGAACTTTTATCTGGCAACTTGACAGCGACGTTTATGATGAAAATTAGCTGTCAACAAAGTTAAGTGAGTGCAGCTCAGAACAGTAAGATGGAAAAGACAATCGTTTGTCAACCTGTACCCACTACCATTCACCAGGAATTTGAATGATTCTTCTCACTTGAAATGATATGCAAGTGCAATTGTTTTCCTTCCGGATTCATTAAGCGGTTTTACAAAGCAACCGTTGAAAATTCCACCACTCCTCTCAGCCTTTACTCTTGAAAAGAGAGGAAATTTATCTGCGGGAGGAGATTGCTAATAAGTTGCTCGAGGGGGCTTAGGCCGCTTTTTGAAGCATGTCAGAGCAAAGAATTGTCTGGAAATTGTATGTTTACTAAAGCCGATATTTTAGGGTAGAAGTTTAGTTCCCCATGTAAACGATGAGTAACTAGCTGAGACAGAAAAAAACAACTGATTTGTCTCATATCCTAATAGTTAACATGATCACTGGAAGTAACGAGTTCACTTTGTGTCGAAGAATTCCATCCGTATGCTCCAAACACCCACTTCCAGTTCTCAGATTCATGGCTTTCACCTCGGCTTTCACATTCCAGACTTCTCCCTCGATTATCAAAAGAATATAAAATACAACAGCAACAAACAAGCAGTGTCCTCTTTGACACCACCACTCTATGGAAAACACAGAAATTCATTCTCGCCCCAATATTTTACATCCACCAGAATTCTTCGCACATCCCAATAGGGTCCCTATTATTATTTAGATTCGCTGAAGATGAACCTAGTTGGTTCGAAACGTTCGAATTACAAATAAAACATCTTTACCTCTAATTAATTAATTTTTTGTATCTTAACTGGAAATGTCTTACAGGATTTTTCGTACCGGATTTGTCAAAAGATAACATGGAATGTCTCTAAATATGAAGTCTAATACAATGACTGTCGTCGCTTGCCTCATCCTTCGTTTCTTAAGCAAACTGCGGTTTCCACAAAACTGTCCAATTTCAAATATACCGAGTGTTCCCAAAACAAACTTTCCCCATTTGAACAGTTCCAAAAAAACAACCATTGTCTTGTTTTTAGCGATTTAAACGGCAATCTCTTGGATCCATGCAATTTTTCCCGACTCCAAAATATGAATTTCCGAAAAACGTATGCTCAATAAAGCCTTGAAAAGGTGAAAAGCCTGGCGATGGAGACATGTCCGATTCCTTCCAAGTTTTACATAACAGGTGTGAACGCATACAACCGCTTGTCGATTTCATAAATTCGTATTCAAACTCGACAATACGCTAAAGTGCGGACCACAGTACCTTGTCTTGTGTAGTATGCCTTTCTTGGAACAGTCAAGCAAAATCGCGCTTTTTACGTGCCAAAAAGACAAATATGATTTTTCTTGGGTCCTTTTAAGGCTGATTTCCACTCAGTATAATTTTCTGATTGGACAGGAAATCCCTTGTTTTGTGTGTGAAAATGCTACCGTGATTTTGAATAGAATTTCACACGTGACTAACATTTCATTGTTCAAAATTCAGTCCGCTCGGGAAATTCTACTGAGTGGAAATCAGCTTTTACGGAGTTCAAGCTCCGGACTTTTGGAATTTATGAAAACAGTGGAGTTCCCGTAGATTTTGAGGCGCAGGTTTAGCGATCTTATTGATGGGCCGTTTTTAGCTCTATTTTGAACATTTGTGGCCATCTGTTTTTCAGGAAATGACTATAGAAAATCAATGCGCGCAGATACAGAAATGAAACAAATACTCAGGCCTAACTTTGGCATCGTAAAATAGATTTCTCTTATAATTTTCATCAAATAACACCCACTTTTACTAAAATGGCAGCTCAAATGGGAAAGTTTTTCCTGGGACATCCGATATGTTTTGGTTAGGGTAGATAAGATTAGATTTGCGCTATGATGTATCAAACATCGGAGGGAGTTGGAGCATTAGATTTATCACTGAACTCAATCTGCAATTTCTTTCTTGGGATACTGGGGAAAAACCATCAGATACGTACCATCTCACAGTCCGAGAGTGATATGTTCGATAGAGGCTAAGTGATTTTGCGTCAACTTTGTGAAATACTGAGCGATGCTGAAAAGAAAATATTATTATAAATGAATTTCAATAACATAAATATTTGTACGTATTTTTTGAAAATTGGATACGAATATGTGCTACTAGAAACGAAAGGAACGTCCAAACCATTTGGGCAAGTCACGTGCCAGTTGAGTTGAAAATTAAGTCAAAAACGTTTGGCAGGCTGTGGAATAAAACGTAGGCAGCCGACCATCAAAACTCAAAAAGTTAAATCTATCAGTCAAAGGCTAACTTGGATCTGAAAAATTTTTGGTAGCGTCACTCATCATTCAATACATGTGTCAGTTTCAGAAATAGGATTCAACTACCAACGCTATGAGAATCATGGAACAGAATTGAACGTGGACATATCTTTACATTTCAAATAAAAATCTGCAATACATGTTTATTAGTGACGCTACTTACAACCTACTGAACGACATTACAAGGACGATACCAATAGGTGCAAAATACTATGATTACGCTGTTGCATCACAAAAAACCAAGACGACCTTGTAGAAAATCTTTCTGTCTAGCTAAAATACTTTGCAGTATATCTTACAGCCATGCACAGCTAACGAGTATACTATGGAAACTCTATCCACCTGCCCCAAGGCCTGAATACAGAGACTACAAGAAATATCTGAAGAGGACTGTATCTTTCTCAATTTTCCACTGGCGTAGAAGTACGCCCTACTTCCACTCGCTATGGAACAATCTCGCAAAACATTACTACGAGCTCAAAACTTATGACTCGCGATGACACAGCAATGACCTCATGCTCATCAAGTCACACGACCTCTCAGTTTTAATAAACAAGCCCAAATTTGGTTAATTAGTTACCCAAAGTTAGCTCTCTTTTACGCAGTGTATTTTCCCCAAAATGATACCACTAATGCGCTCCTCCACACACTCCCCCCTGCTTGACCCTAGGGTTCACGCATCTGCCTAGTTTTCCAGCCTGAATCCACAGCCGCAGCTCTTTTACTTCTGACTGGAGCTTCTGAATACGTGTCTATTACAGGAGTGTTTTGCTCTTCTACATTCTCGGAAACTTGACCATTTTGAGCAATCTGTGCCTTACCTTCTAAAGGATACAACTTCTGAATTGGTCTATCTATATAAACTGGCTTACCTTTCGCAATAAGCTTTATCTTGGCACCTCGAACTCTACCATCTTTCCCAACTACTAACTTCTCAACAACTCCCATTTTCCAATTACATCTGCTCACTTTCTCTTTAACATAAAGCGGCCCTGCAAAGTCTATGCCTACATTTGCAAAAGCTGGTGCCTCTCTAACTCGAAATTCTGGTAAATCTGCAACTGGCTGAGGACTAAATGACTGTCCCTGAATCTTTCTACAAACCCAACAATCCCTGATGATATTCTTAACCTTCTGTCTCCCCCTTGGGACCCAAAAACGTGACCTTAGCTCAGCTAAAGTTGACCTCAATCCGCTGTGAAAAACACGATTATGACATTCGTTGATAATAAGCTTCGTTAAACAATGATCCCTTGGCAATATGATGGGTTGCTTTCCTTCTAAACTTAAATCTGAGTTGTTCAATCTGCCCCTGCACTTCAAGAGTCCATCATACTCTACTATTCTAAGCTCTTTCACAAGACCTGCATAATTATCTTGATTTTTCAACCTTGCCTGTGCTGCTAAAATCCACATTCTCTCTGCTCCGATCATTTCGTCTCTACCAAGTTCTCCATTCTTTTTTTGTACTCCTTTCTGTTTTGGCCTAAGGTTATAGATGAACCTTCTCACATAAGCTGTAACTCTGTATAATCTATTGAGACTAGAAAACTTCTCTATTTCCATGATGCATTCTACATTTGATGTTTCCTCAATACTCACTTTTAACACACATGATTTCTTCATTTCCAAACTACTTTCTTCAGTCTCAATTTCAACTGGAGGTGTGGGAAATCCCTGCTCTAGGGTCCTAAGCCACCTGGGTCCATTCCACCACAATTCTGTTTCCATCAATCCATGGGCACCCACCCCTCTAGAACCTACATCACCAGGGTTTTCAGCACTTGGGCAATACCCCCAATCTTCTTTTTTGCTCCATTCAATATTTCATTCACTCTATGCTTCACAAAGACCTTCTATTCATTCCCATTGGCTATCCAACTCAATACAGTTTTACTGTCCGAAAAGTATCTCACCTGATCTATTTCTACTTCTTCTGCTAGTGCATTTCTAACTGTATCCATAAGTTGTGCTAATGTTCTCGCAGCCATTAGCTCTAGTCTAGGAATTGTCTGAGCATTCGCTGGGGCAACTCTTGTTTTCGAAGTCAATAACGTTACGTTAACTTTTCCCATACTCTCAGACACAAAATAAATAACTGCACAATGTGCACTCTGACTCGCATCTGCAAATCCAACTAAGCTACATTTCACTGCTTCTTTTCCTAAACCATAAACACATCTAGGAATCTTGATTTCTTTCGCCCTTTCCAGTTCATTCATCCAACTTTTCCATTTTTTACACCTTTCACCAGTCAATTCTTGATCCCAGGGAACTTTGTCAACACAGAGCTCCTGAAACAAAACTTTCAAACTCACCACAATGGGGCTAATCACCCCCAAAGGGTCATACAAACTTGCAAGGATACTTAGAATATTCCTTTTCGTTGGAATCAATTCTCTCATTCGCTCTACGATCTTACTGAAGCAATATATGAATTCATCACTGTCACAATCCCACAGCATCCCTAAAACCTTTTCTTTTCCTGCAACCTCTGTGGGGCCTATCGTTTCCTTAACAAATGTCTGCTCTTCATTTTCCGTTTCTAAAAGTCCGTTTTCGAATTCAACCTTTCTCACTTCAGATCGAACCTCAGGGTCGTTTGTTAACCATTTTCGCAACCTAAAGCCTCCTTTCATCATACGTGACCTAGCCACATCAAAAATCTTAATAGCTTCTTCAGGGTTACTATGACCCCCCCACCCAATCATCAACATATAGACTTTTTCATTGTCTGAACAAATTTTGGATCTTCGTCTGAAAATGTATCTAAATGATGCTGTGCAGTAGCATTTAACAAGAACGGCGAACAGTTTACTCCAAAAACTGTGCGGCAGAATCTATATTCCACTGGGTTTACTACCTTGGCATTGACATCTTCGACCCAAAGAAACCTCAAGCTATCCCTGTCCTTTTCCGCCACTTCCACATTCAAAAACGCCTTCTCTATATCACCTACCACTGCAACTCTCTTCTCTCTAAATCTTATCAGCATGTCATACAACATGAGTGTTAAGGCGGGGCCTACATGCAGACAATCATTCAGTGAAACACCTTTACCCCTTGGCTTAGCTGAGGCATCATACACTACTCTCAATTTTGTAGTCTTTGAATCCTTTCTTATAACCGGGTGATGTGGGAGATAATATAGTTTTCCCTCACTTTCTAGATCACATACTGGCTCTATGATACCCTTCTCCAACTGTTCTTTTATAACTCTATCGTACTCTACAAGGATTTCTGGTTCTTGTTGCAACCTACGTACTTGCGCTTTCAACCTTTGTAAGCTATTCCAATAATTGCTTGACAATCTTTCACGTCCTTCCTTCCAAGGTAATTCGACAATATATCTTGTTCCATTGAATACAATTCTCTCTTTCAAGGTATCATGCACATTCTCTTCCTCTCTAATCCCCACAGTCTCATAATCCCATAATTTCTGCACACTCTTCTCAAGCTCTTTCAAATCTTCATGTTGCTTAGTATCTTCCTTGGCAATCATTGGTGTATGGCCTACAAAATTAACATGCACTTCGTTCATTTTCCTCTCACCTTTCATAGGCCCTGAGAGCACCCACCCTACTTTAGTTTCTACAGCCACAGATCCATGGAGCTCCCCCCGTCTTGTACTCCCTACCTGGAAGCACCACAAGTAATCTGACCCAATCAAAATGTCTACTTCTAACTGCTCTTTACCTTTGCACACATCTGAAAACCATAGCCCTTTAAGATGACTAAATTCTGCCTTTCTGCGCTCGATATGCTCGTTTTTAATACTAGATATACTCTGCACTGCATATACCTCCATCTTTACGCACTGTTTTCGATCTAATGATGCTATCTCTAACTCAAAAACTTCCTTTAACCCACGATCTTTTCCTTCTTGTCCAAACGTACTTATCTCTAGCCATTCCTTGCGCTTAGCAACTAAGCCTGCTGACTGAACTGTGCGCGAAGTTATAAACGAACGCTGACTACCTGAGTCAAACAATACTCTTACTTTAACTGGTTTGCTGTTACCCTTGACTAATCCCTGTGCTGTCTGCAAAACTATACCTGTCTGCACTCCTACATGCAGTGTTGGACTCTGACTGGTTTCTATAACAATAGCTTGATCCCCAGAATTCTTATCACAAATTGAAACATGATGTTTACCCTTACATACTGCGCATGTCAGATTAGAATTACAAGCTCCCGCCATGTGACCCTTACGCATGCAGACAAAACACCGGCCATACTTACGAATCAACTGTTTACGCTAGCGTGTTTACGAGCTCGTTCACATCTGTAATTTCGGTACAATCTTCATGTAAATGATTTCCTTTACAATATGCACAAAATAATGATTTCACCGTTTTCGTTGTCAATGTGCTGGCAGATATTGGCCTAGCATCGTTCTGATTTCCCGAAATGTTCTTCATAATCTTTTTCTCGAATTTTTGTCCCGAAATACTGTAATGTTCTTCTCTTAATTCCACTTCAACACGCAAATAATCCAACAATTCATCAACTGTCCAAGTATTAAAATCCTTTCCTCTTGTTAATTGCAATCGAATACCTTCCGGAAGTTTCTTAACAATTGCAGGCACAACGATTCTTTGATAAGTAACCGGATCAACTTCCAACGCTTGCAGTCCCCTGTGATTGCATTCCACCAAATCATACAATTTGCGTAATCTTGCAGCGTCCCAATCATGAAACACAGGCTGCACGTTCATTAAGGCATCAATATGCGCTTGCTGAATAACTGACTTCTTTCCAAATCTCTGGTGTAATGCCTCCACAGCCAAATGATAATTAGCCGCGGTGGTACGAAATCCCGCAATGCATGGCTTTGCCAAATCTGTCACATAACGTCGCAAATACGCGAATTTATCAATGTCTGCCACGTCTGGATTCTTATGGACCGAACTTTCAAAAGTGTCCCAGAACTCTTGCCACTGCTCAGGTTTCCCCGTGAAGTTCGACATCTCCAATTTTGGTAACCTGGCATAAACTTCATGCTGCAAACTTTGCAAACTGCTCCCATTTTCACTAACTTCACCAAGACTCGAAGCCGTGTCTTGCCATTCTCTATCTTCTTTCATCACTCGATCTAAGGAACGCAAGGCTGTTTTAATTTCCGATCTAATTCCTCCTGCGTCACAAATCTCTTTCGCTAACATGGCATCTCCATTTTCTTTTTCTCCAACTTCCCCAGTCAACAAATCCAGTATTTCTCCATCTAAGACTTGAACCAACTCGAACTGTTCACTCAATTTTGACTTCAACTGAAAGGGCAAGTCAATATTCTCTTTAAACTTTTCTTGATCGACACAATCTTTCGTAGCTTTCAACGTTTGCGTGATGAAAGCGCGATGTCCAGTCCTCTTCTTCAATTTCTTTTTCAGCTCTGCCATTCCTTCAGGCCGTCAGTTCTTCGATCTTCTCACGTATCCGGCTCGGTGGACCACGATATGGAAACTCTATCCACCTGCCCCAAGGCCTGAATACAGAGACTACAAGAAATATCTGAAGAGGACTGTATCTTTCTCAATTTGACTAAAGGCGTAGAAGTACGCCCTACTTCCACTCGCTATGGAACAATCTCGCAAAACATTACTACGAGCTCAAAACTTATGACTCGCGATGACACAGCAATGACCTCATGCTCATCAAGTCACACGACCTCTCAGTTTTAATAAACAAGCCCAAATTTGGTTAATTAGTTGCCCAAAGTTAGCTCTCTTTTACGCAGTGTATTTTCCCCAAAATGATACCACTAATGCGCTCCTCCACATATACTGTTCAAGATACATTTTCGTTTGTGTCAGAAATAACATCCTTCCAAAAGGAGGAAAATCTTGTTATGGCCAGCTTTGACGTATCCAGCCTATT
The DNA here is from genome assembly GCA_964020215.1 of Aurelia sp. 3 sensu Dawson et al. (2005). NCBI lineage: Eukaryota > Metazoa > Cnidaria > Scyphozoa > Semaeostomeae > Ulmaridae > Aurelia > Aurelia sp. 3 sensu Dawson et al. (2005). The sequence goes on from OZ026577.1 coordinate 11,969,191, forward strand.
CACCAATATTCCTTTAGAAGAAAGTATTGACTTATGTATTGAGCTACTATTTAGTGACAATGATAGCTTGGAATATAGGGATTGCTCTCCTAGTCGCTCTCTTAGCCTCTCAGCCGCCAACGGGAGAGTAATTACATCATAGCCGATAACTGCGGCAGTCTGTAAACGACGGAATCACGAAACGGCGGAACGACATGAGGAAACCATGGAATCATAAGACGCATTATTTATTATTATTACTATTGGTTAATACATGCTAATATACTTAGCAGAGATGTTCCCTTGAGGTTTGGTGACAACAAGTCTCCTCAAACCTCGAGGACTTTTCTCAGGATCCTTGCAGAACAAAGGATGGCGCTTTTCTGCAAGTCCACAATACGGGTCTCTATTCCGCTGTCTTTCAGTCTCTTCGGTAGCAGCCTTGGCGTGGTACCAAGGGCACCAACTACAACTGGGATGATTTTCACTTGCGTGTTCCACAGTCTCTTTATCTCTCTGGCTAAATCTTGGTACTTTTCGATCTTCTCAGCTTCCTTGTTGTCAACTCTATTGTCATACGGAACTGCAAAGTCAATGATCTTGCAATGACTGTTCCTTCTGTCCTCCACAATCATATCTGGTCTTCTTGCTTCGATAGTATGGTCAGTCTCTATGGAGAAATCCCATAAAATTCTATAGTCATCATTCACCATGACAGCCTCAGGCTCATGTTCATACCATTTATCTTTTACCTTAAATCCACAGACTTTGCTTACATCCCAATGCACTCTCTTACCCACCCAGTCATGTCTGCGCTTGTATTCTTTTTGAACTAATTTACTACACTCACTAAGTACATGGTTGATACTTTCGTCCACTTTTCCACACATTCTGCATTTGCTGTTGATCTGGGTCTTATCGATCTTTGCTTTTATTACATTAGTTCTGATAGCTTGTTCCTGAGCGGATATTATTAATGATTCAGTCTCCCTTTTCAAATTTCCATCTCTCAACCACAACCAGCGTTCAGGACCTGCCACTTCTTCGGTTTGTCTCAAATATTGACCATGTAATTCTTTCTCCTTCCAGCTGTTTTTTCTTTCATTCTTCATTCTTTTCTTGAAGCCTTTCGCTGTTTCAGTAACTTCCTCGATGTTTCTCGCTGCACAGAAGCGTCGTGGCTGGGGGGGCAGGGGGGGCAATTGCCCCCCCCTAGCGTCGGAAATGCGGAAATTTTCGGAAATTCAGAAGTTTTTCGGAAATTCTTTATCTCCTTAGCTTTTGGCACAAAGCACAAACTAGGTGTTTGTCGTTCCACTCTTTCAAACTTCATTCATAGATCGTAGAAGCGAATCATTCCATCTGGGATACTGACTGGACGGTATTACTTATTTGGACGATTCATTGCTATTTTCGTCTGCGGAAGTTTTGTACGTTGGTGGTGTATGACTTTTTTCCTAGCAAGGAGGAGATTGCGTACTGTTGTAGAATTTAGTGATGACATTTTGTAACGCTACATTTGATTCGAATAATTGTAATGTGATCTAAATATGGAATCAGGGGATGCCTTCTCCGCCAACGTAAAGGACGTTTCTTCAAAAATTTTCCTCGCACTCTTGTTCATTGAATAAGTATCACAAACAAATTATCATCGTCGCCAATGGCAAGCATGATGTTGGGAGATGCATTCTAAGGCAAAGTAAATAAAGTATTTTCAAAAATTTTTCTCGCACTCTCATTTACCGAATAACAGTCACAAAATTATCAAAATTTTCTTGTACGTCACTAATGGCAAGCATGATGTTCGGAGATGTCTTCTGCGTCAAATGGCAAGCATGATATTGGGACATGCTCTGAAAGCCAAAGCAAAGGATGTTTCTACAAAGATTTTCCTCGCACTCGGAATTACCGAATAACAGTCACAAAATTATCAAAATTTTCTTGTACGTCACTAATGGCAAGCATGATGTTCGGAGATGTCTTCTGCGTCAAATGGCAAGCATGATATTGGGACATGCTCTGAAAGCCAAAGCAAAGGATGTTTCTTCAAAGATTTTCCTCGCACTCGGAATTACCGAATAACAGTCACAAAATTATCAAAATTTTCTTGTACGTCACTAATGGCAAGCATGATGTTCGGAGATGTCTTCTGCGTCAAATGGCAAGCATGATATTGGGACATGCTCTGAAAGCCAAAGCAAAGGATGTTTCTTCAAAGATTTTCCTCGCACTCGGAATTACCGAATAACTGTCACAAAATTATCAAAATTTCCTCATCCCCATTGGCAAGTATTATGTTGGGAGATGCATTTTAAGCCAAAGTAAAGGGCGTGGCCCCAAAGATTTTCTGGGGGCTTTGCCCCCAAGCCCCCACAGCTCGCTGTCTCCACTTAATTTACCCTGGCCACGACGCCACGCCGCTGTTGCAGTTATGACTGAATTATCTGTAAATGATTTCTAGGTCAGCAAATAATTTGTTGAAACTCTTTTATGATATGATGAATGCACAACAGATGACGTCAAACGGAACGTTTCCTCCCAAGAGAACTGCGCATGCGCATGATGACGTCATTAGTTTTGACGTCATTGTTCGTCGGAAAATCAGGAAGTTATGCCCTCCCTGTCAATAGGTACCCACGACGCCCCTGTGCAGGTAATATTCGTTCGGTGCTGTCAACACCATATTCTTCCAAGCCCAAAATGGCTGTGTTTACGGTATCTTCTACATTTAACAAGCCTCTACCTCCTTCCTTTCTCGGTATGTAGATCCTCTCAACATTACTCTTAGGGTGGTGTGCGTTATGCATTGCAAGAAGTTTTCTTGTTCTTATAGGGATTAATTACTCTCAGCCGCCAACGGGAGAGTAATTACATCATAGCCGATAACTGCGACAGTCTGTAAACGACGGAATCACGAAACGGCGGAACGACATGAGGAAACGATGGAATCATAAGACGCATTATTTATTATTATTATCATTATTATTATTATTATTATTATTATTATTATTATTATTATTATTACTATTATTATTATTATTATTATTATTATTATTATCATTATTATTATCATTATTATTATTATTATTATTATTATTATTATCAACTTCTTTTTCGTTGGTTGAAATAACAGATAGCGAAAAATATTTAGCTAATTAAGTACAACGTTAAAAATGTATGTTACGAGTGTAGATAAAAATATACAAAAAATCTAAACTATTTACATTTCATAAAAGTAGACAATGAAGACAAATCTCTGAAAACATTATAAAAAAGCCCAAATTCGGAAAAAAGTGCGACACAGCTTGCATGAAAAATTTACTCCCTTCCAATGTTTTATATGAGCAAGGGCTTCAGAGTTTCGTATTGTTTGCGGTAATATTTGCCATAGTTGTGGACCTTTAAGTCTGACGCAATCTGTGCCATTACCGACCGATCTCACCATAGGTTGAACGCATTCGTTATTGTTAGGCATGAAAGAAGGATTCAGGTCATTTCTGGTTTTGTACATGTCAGTCGTAAGTAATTGTAGGTTCTTTGTATGAACAGTAACGGCATAGTTCTTCTCTAATAGTTTACTATAGGTAGATTCGTCATCCTTATAAGTTATTCTCAAAACCCTTTCCAGTATTTTGTTTATATATTTGTCCAGCTGCCTGCTGTGGAGCACCCAGATTAAAGAACAGTATTGAAATTGACTAGTAATCAAATCCCTCATGAGTGTTCTTAATTTTATCTGATCCCCATATGGTGATATGCGAGCAAGTGCATAAAGTTTATTGCTAGCCTTTAGGCACAGTTTGGAAACATGATTATCGAAGGAAAGTTTATTTACAACTATTCACAGCTATTTACAACGTCAGCACTTCCAGTCCTCACAACAACAGAATCGTCAAATCTCTGCCAAAAAACCAACAACTGACATTTATTGATTTGCGCTGCGGAGCAGCATGCAAATCTTTAAAATGCACTGAAAGCAAACTCGGCCTATAGCGCGGATGGCTGAACATTGGTAAGGCTTAACAATAGATAAACAATTGGTAAACTGCAAAGTGCTGGCTTACGTTCAAAGGACGCAAAACAGACACAGCCGACGCAAAAGGCACGGTCTCATTTGCGTGCGCACATCTGCAACGTTCAGAACAAACATTTTCTTTGTCTTGTAACAAGTTTGCTTGCAGTTCGGTTGATGAAGCAAACTTCCAGCTTCCCAGGATCATCGAACTCGAAAGGACTTACTATCGTTGTGGAAGCACCCAAGGGCAGAAAGCCAAGCGAAGTAGAAGCGAACGAATTTGAGTGACAGTTAATGCTGAAATTTCAACCGTTAAGTTTGATACGTTTTGGAAGGACGGCAGCATTTCTACAAAGTTGCTGTGTCCGTTCAAAGAACTGGTGAAGGAAAATGTTGATTTCTAACCGTGCAAAAGTTAAAATTTTTATTTTGGCCTACAAGTACACTCACCTTCGTACGCTCCTACCGCAAGGAAATGCAAGATCATGGCCGGGTCGCTCTTCTCCAGAAAATCGAAGAAAATCGTTCTGTAAGGCCCTGCACTCCAACTACGCGAGTCAAAGCAGAACTGCTGCAAAACAACATTCCAGTTTGATTATTTGTCAAAGCATTGGACCATTGTTCGACAATATCAGTTAAATTGGTATTGAAATCAACTGACGCAGCTAAAAAGGCGGACTGCGAATGATGATAGGACACCCAGATAAGGGATTTCATGCGCAAAGCATTTACATTCAAACTTCAAATATAAGCAGACATCAAGGTCGCAAATCTTAAGATAATAATATCTCTTGTCTGCATTTAATTTCACAGAATTGTCGGCAAACCATTCATGTGACGCAGTCACATGAGAGTGTAACGTTTCTATTTGGTAGGCTCCTACTAGATGTATTAACTTCATACGCATTCCTTCACTTTTCTTCTAAATGGAAACTAAACTTTAATAACGTGACTTTGCAAATGCAAGAAAGGTTGTGGGAGGGGGGGGGTGCCAGGTGCTTCTGACACTGCATAAAGAAACCACTGTCCCCATATTGGTACGTGAAGCGTTATTTAGCTAATTTATGCATGCCATGACATGGATTTTGATACTATCTACTCGAAAATTCGTGATCAAAAACTACCAAGTGCAGTTTGGTTTGCTGAAAATATGGGTGTCTCGAATCGAGTAAAGGGGATTAAGGCCCTTTCTGTTTTCCATTGAGAAGAAAGGCAACTTGTGGCATTTGCATGGCGTTTACGTGTCAGTTGGAGTTGGAGCCTACGAAATGCATAAAATTTGTTCTAAAACTGTTCCATCATTTATCATTTGGTTCCATCGTTTCGTCATTTCGTTTCGAAAAGGGTGCAAGTTGAACATAGATTTGAATTCGAGCACGTTTCTTTGCAAGAAGTGGTTGTACAGCTGCATAAGCTTGACCCGAAAAAGTCTTGCCCCGTGGGCAGCCTACCTACTAGGCTTCTCAAGGAGCATTTTGATGTTTTCGGTGTTGAGCTTCAAAATTTGATTAATAACAGCTTGAATACTGGTGTGTTCCCCGATGAGTTAAAAATGGGAGAAATATCGTCCTTGTTCAAAAGCGAAGATTCCTTCATTAAGAAAAACTATAGACCCATAACTGTGTTACCTGCTGTCTCCAAAGTATATGAAAGAATTATACAAGATCAAATAATTCCCTTTATGGAACCAGTAATGTCTATATATTTTTGTGGTTTTCGCAAAGGATATAGCACACAGCATGCACTTATGAGACTTATTGAAAAATGCAGGGAGTTTCTTGATAAAAATGGTCATGCATGTGCGCTTCTTATGGATCTTTCTAAGGCATTTGATTGCCTTGATCATGATTTACTTATTGCTAAGATCCATGCATACGGCTTTAGCAGAAGCGCACTTGAGCTCATCTACAGCTACCTCAATGAAAGGAAACAGAGGGTCAAGGTAAACGGATCATTCAGTGCATGGAAAGAATCAACAAAAGGTGTTCCGCAAGGTTCAGTCTTGGGACCCCTTCTATTCAACATATTTATTAATGACATTTTCTTCTTGGTGAATGACACTGAGGTTTGCAATTATGCAGGTGATACGACTATCTTTGCATGCGATTCTGATGTAAATAATGTTCAATATAAGTTAGAGGCGGATGCTTGCCTCCTTTCCAAGTGGTTTGTTGACAACCATATGAAGCTAAATGATGCAAAGTGTCATTTTATGTTATTCGGAAGTACGGCTTCTGGCACTTCAGTGAACGTAGGCACATCCTGTATAGAACAATCTGACAAAGAAAAGCTTAGACTTCAAGAGTCACGTTGAAAATATATGCAAAAAAGCTGGCCAGAAGCTTCATGCGCTTGCACGAGTTACAAAATTCATGGACCAGGAGAAATTACAGACAGTGATGAATGCCTTTATATTGTCTCAATTTAGCTATTGTCCTGTAGTTTGGACGTTTCATGATAGAAACGTGAACAACAAAATAAATAAAATCACGAAAGAGCATTAAGAATCGCTTTCAAGGATACGTCATCAAATTTTGAAGAATTGTTGACAAAGGCAGCCTCAGTCACCATTCACCAAAGAAATCTACAGTTGCTGACTACAGAAATTTATAAGACCAAACATGACCTTAACCCTAAATTCATGGGTGAAATCTTTGTCGAGAAGAACATCTCATATAGCCTGAGATGTAATAACCACCTGTCAGTACCAATTCCACGCACAAATGCGTATGGTATAGAGACAATCAGGTACACTGGACACAAACTCTGGAAATCGTTGCCGCTAGAAATAAAATAGTCTCATACCTTGACAGAATTTAAGAGGAAAATAAAAAAACATCATTTCAACCATTGCAACTGTAGATTGTGCAGGATCTATTTAAATAATTTAGGATTTTTATAGAACCATGTAAATAGGACATTTCAGTTTCACTTCTGTTAAATGGTTGGCCTTAATTAGTTTTTAGCTATCTTATCATGCCAACCTTAAATAAATAAATCATCATTATTATTATTATTATTATTATTATTATTATTATTATTATTATCATTATCATTATTATTATTATTATCCGTCACTTCATGATTCCGTTGTAAACGCCGGAAACAAGGAACGAACGCCAAGAAAAGAGCTTGTTACCACTCTTGCGAGTAAAGCCAGACTATCACGTATCTCATTGACGAGTCTCTTTGCAAATCACTGGAGGTTTATCTACTTTTGTTTCTTTGCAGAAGGAAATAGTGTCTGAGAAATAGAACCTATTTCATCAAAATCTGCTCGCCGGCCTTTCCATAGAAATGTATGTTAAGATAAGCATCAAACTGTAGTTTTAGGTTCCAAGTGGGGGGTTTTTGTGCAGTAATTCAAATTCATATCTAAATTTAAATTTGACCACAGCGCAAATCATCGGCCATTTCTAAACCCCAAAATCAAGGACAAAATAGTTTGAGACAAATCCAAAACCTAAGATTTGACCATTGGAGATCCCCCTCCCCCTTAATCAATGTTGGTGACGCGTCAAGGAAGGCTCTCGGAGCTTTAAACATTGATTGAGGGGGAAACGGGGGGTGGGGAAGGATGCTCAACGAGTGAAAATATTGGAAAAGATGAATTTGTCTCATAATGTATGTCCATGATTGCAGATACTGGCGTCGGCATTGGAACTGGCATTGGAACTTGCATCGATATTGCGCATGTGCAATAAGGCATGCAAAACTGATTGGGGGGGGGGGCTATGTGACTGCGCTTTACTTCATTTGTTTGTTTTGTACAGCCAATTAAATTTATTCAGAGTAGCAAGTCTGCGAAATGTTTTTGCCGCTGACCAATAGCACTATGCGCCACCGCATTTAGTTCGAATCTGTAAATCTGGGAAACACCCAAGAAAAGCGAACAATGGAGTTTAGAAGATTCCTGACCCTAGGGAATCAGCCTTTTGCCATCGGGACATGGCAACTTGCACAGGTCATAAGTTCAAAATTACATGGACGAAAGCTCAACGTTATAAAACATCAAGAAAGGCATCAAAACATTGGAATAAATATCACAGTGATGGCCAGAAAATCGAGCAAATTGAACGATTTATTGTTTGGTAAATATCTCCAAATCTAGCCGCAGCCTTTTCATCTTAATCGCTGAAAATTGTCTCCAAGATCCAAGCAACTTTCTGAACCAGGTGAGTTATTTGGGAAAATAGGGGATGGCATCTACATTTTTGATCGAAGGAGTATTGGTCTTCACAAGGCTACCGGCCTAAGTATTTTGGTCTGCCGAAGTAAGCCCTCCTCGTGCTCAAAATCCTTGACATAAACGAGCAATCAAATCATTTTTGAAGAGGAGGATCCTTTGTTGTTTATTTTGGTGAATTGGAAGCCTATTCGATCCTTCTGAGCCTCACTAGCGAAGAAATTGCAAGTTTATTAGATTTTGGTGTAAAATTTGTGAAGAAAAATTGACCGAATTTCTATGTAATTTGCTAAAAATCTAGCCGCAGCCTTTTCAGGAGACTTTTTTTGCATCGATCGGGATTTTATTTGGCTATAAGAAAATCGTGTCGTTACTGCCGGGAAGGTAGGGAATGATATCGTAAAAATTAGATATCTACTTGTTGGTTTTGTGTCGATTTCAGAGCCCACCATTTTTGTTTGTTTGCAATCTGGCTGCTGCAAACAATAGAGAGCAACGACAACAGCTCAAAGCGAGGTCAAAATTATACCCCCGTGACTTTTTTCATGTTAGCATAGAGTCCTTTATGTTTTTTAAATTCCAGGGGGTCAGTATGGCCGCCTATGTAACTTGATCTTCCAAGGGGTCGGGTAGTGATGGGGGTCATTTCTCCTTGGATGCATGTATGTGTCGTATTTTTGAGATGTTAATTTCGAATCTGAGGTTTCCTTAAGAATTTTCCTTTTTCGCTCTAACTTACCGAAATATCCTGTCACCCTCTGAGGAAATAATATTAATCTGTTCTTACTTTTGTTTACCCATGGGTATACTATTGATGGGAAGTTGGTCATTACGAGAAACTCATTTTGAAATTCTATCCAATAACTTCGGGGTAAGCATGACTGCATCCAGAAAATATTACTTGCTCTCGTCAGATTCAGCTACTGGCGACCCCGCTGTCGTCGTTTCTCGCAGACAATACGCACGGCGGGAAGTTTAGGCCATCCGCCACGAGTTAGTTGAAAACAGAAACTCCAGGCTTTGCACGATTAAAACTGCGCAGAAACGCAGAATGAGTTTGATTTCCTCAATAGGTTGGTTAGCGGTTAAATAAGTGAGACAAACTATGAAGGTCCAAGTGAAGCTGTCTTGTTTTCGTTTTGGTTTGTTCGGTAAAGTTGAGCTATGTACATGAGCCCTTTACCTCTGCTCGTTGTTGTTGCTGTGAAGGTTTTTCGAGTAGTCACTCCTCCAGCTGAGACAAGGAGCGTTTGTAATGATTCAAATTTCACTATTGTCTCGGTTTCGATCGATATCTGCGCACGCATAAAAATCATTTTGCAGCCTTGCTATTCAGAGTTATCTATCAGCTCAGCCCAAATATGGCATAACGGAATAACCAGACCGAGGACCAATAGGACCGGACCCTAACGGATCAGACCCCTATGAATGTCAATTCCTTTCCGTCGTGAGTTTGTAATGATGGTACAGAAATTTCATTTCGAAAGTGCAGACAAGGCCAATACGATCATCGCTGAAAAGAAATAACTAAATGCTGGCTACCACATAAACTGCAAGAATGCACAATATGCTACAATGATCATCTAATCAACAGACATACTTCCAGTCGAACTGAATGAATACCCACGACCAACGAAGATCCCCGCATGATCAACTCTAGCAAGGCCATGTAACTCACTTCAATTTCCTAAGGACAAGATTCTCGTTGACATTCAGAACAAGATTTAGATAACATACAATGCCAAAATCTAATACAAAACAAAACTACCACAGCCAACTGTCTTAGCTTTCTTCATTTTAGGATGATACATTGTTAATCTTCAGGGGGCTTTCTAGGAACCAAGAAATAGGCTCTAGTGTGTAAAAAAGTAAGTAGCCCATTATCAATGTACCCAATCAGTCATCTGAAAACATGGAAATGAAAGGGTATTCTGCTGGGGTCCGATCCTACTGGTCCTGGGTCTGGTTTTTCTGTTATGCCCCTAAATATTGCCCTCTGTCTTTGTAAACAAAGCCAGCAAATCAAAGACAAACTGAAACTGAAGTTGACTCGTGAGGACAGCCGAGGATAACGCGAAAATCGTGTTTAACGGTCCAAGGAATGGACCCAGCTTAGAATCGTATGATATTTCAGCAACCTTCTAAAAATACTTATTATTTGAAGACGCAAATTTCATAAGGATCCAGTTTTGGATGTCTTTTCGCACAGGTGCAACATCGATGCCAATTCCAATGCCAATTCCGATGCCAGTATTCCGATGCAGGTGTTTACAAATGGACCAAATCATCGGAAATATCTCTGCCCCTTCATAGTTTCTTGACAATGGCCCCTTGTTCTTTTTGTGGCTATTTGTTTTGTTTGTTTGTTTGCTTTGCTGAGAATTTTTGAGAACGAGGCTGCTACTTCCGGGATTGTGTTGTGTAATGCTCAAACCGACAAAATGGCGGAAGAAGATACAAGTATCGAGGCATCGGCCCAGCTGAAAAACGAAAAACAAGAGCACATTGCTGTGTTTCGCCTCAACCCAATAGCTAGAGTTATTCTACAAGGTCTTTATGACGAAAGCAGTGAACTCTCCAGACTAAATGGAATGTGGTTCATCTTAAGGAAAATTTGGCGATATGTGACGACGTTTTGGAAAGAAAATATCAAAGTCACTGAAACCTTTGACCCTAATGAAAGAAACTTCAAGAAAGAAGTGTCTTTTCTTAACTTGCAAAGGAAAAGCTACAGGGAGGTAGACGCACACGGCACAGTTTATTATAGAGAAGGGCCATACATACGACAAGATGTGAAATTTCCAAAGCCTAAAGGAATCCAAATTAATATGATGCCTTTTGTCATGGCTAAAAATGATTTCGCAAAGTGCCGCTTGCCAAAATACCTGAAAGAATATTGGGAAAGTTTGGTGCGCCTCTGTCCTCTGGATGATGATCAAATTGGTAAGATTGGCTATTTGACAATTCATGAAAGTTTCGTCCCTAAAGATACATCGCAAAGAAGGCCTGGAATTCACACAGAACGCCCTGGCATTGTCAGATTTGATCTGAAGGAAGAAGTTAGCGAAGATGACGCAGAAAAAAGTGGGGAAAGTTTTGCGGAAGGTCCTGCACATGGTGATGGGTATGCTCTAGTCAGAAGGTATAGCTTTGGTTGGGGCAATGGTTTCTGGAGACCAGTTTCAGAGAAACCAAATTTGGAAGGTGGAATTTATATGGCATCAAATGTGAGTGACTCATGCAGAATCTATAACTGTGAAATAATGAATGATGCACTTATTGGGGAGCTTGGGGACATTGAGCATCTAAGAAGGTATTTACCTGAAGGAGAAGCAATGAAGAAAAACAGCATTTACTGGCTAACTGACCGAACGCCCCATGAGTCACTCCCTTTGAAAAAAGGCAAGAACAGACAGTTCTTTAGACTGGTGACAAGTGAAGTGTCACTCTGGTATGAAGATCACTCAACAAAGAATCCTCTTGGGGTAGTACCAGATCAAGAGATAACAAGGATTGTCAAAGGTTCAAAATTCGACAAAGCTGGTGTTGTGTTTGTGGAAGATGATTCTGATACTAAGAAGAGCCTAAAGCAGTGGTTAAAATCATTGGTCTTGGCCTAAAAATCTGTAAATATCATTTTGGGGAACACTTCCCATCAGAGATCATGCAGTGATTTAAAAGTGGGGGAGGCTGAGTTGTCAACAAAGCAAGGATAATGGGGGTCCAAGGCATGCGCCTAGAACGTTTTTTGAGCCCAAACCCTTAAGAACATCAGAAATAAAGCTTAACAGCCTTCATATTGACAATTTGCTATTGAGAAGAAGTTGTTTCTCATTCAAATAGACTGCACTTGATAAAGCCAATGACAAAATTTGTAAGTGAGTATTGTTATGATATTGCTGTCCAAAAACATAGAAATTCTTTCAATGCAGACTGAGGCAAGTTGTTATTTTTTTGAAATTTCACAGCAAAGATTTCTAGGTAATGAGATTTTTCTGACTTAATACTTGTTGCTTCTTCAGAAGGCATAAAGATATCAAAAAACTTAAACAACAATTTCTCAATTTACAAACATTCAAACACATGTCTTGACAAAAGGGAGCCTTAGATCATGCTACCCCAGTGGCTGTGCGGTCCCTGCTTTATTTACTTGCCATTTTTGTTTTAATGTTAACAAGATTTGCCTCAAAGAGCATACAAGTCCCATGAAGGTCTTACTGCAAGGAACTGAGGTCAGCAGGTCAGGCAGGTCAGGCAGGTCAGGTCAGGTCAATGAAACAATCTTGCACCTTCTGGAAAATAACCTAAAATCTGATGGTTGTTCCCATCCTAAAACCATTTTTCGTGGAGTTTTTTGAGGTGAGGACACATTGCTTTTGTTGAGATCATCATTGTATTAATCTGGGACAGAGATATTGAAATTAATACAGCATGTCATATTTACAAAAGATGATAGTTTCATCCATCAAATTTATGTTCTGTGATCATCCTCACTAAGAAACATAGGACCCAGCAAGGGTATTTCAAATTTAGTCATTCAATGTGATTACAGAGTAATGCTTCAAACTAGGTATATATTTTCTTGAGCACATAGAAATTCACCCAAAAATCAATATACATTCTCAAGACTTTCGAAATACTTTTGAATATAAGTTGGCACCTGACATAAATGAACATGATCCTGACACATCCAAAACCACATACAAAAAAAAAAAGGAAATTCATTTACTCTCCACTTAAAAAATTTTCCAACCCCCCACTCTTATTCCAACCCCCCTTTTATCAATTTTTGGAAAAATGAAATTATAGTAAACATAATTTCTGAATAACCACAAAAAAGTATCACGAAATGCATTCAACAGAACCAGAGTTCAAAAGTAGAAGTATCAGTAACATCACTGTTCACATAGACACATAAAATATCCGTGTTTACCTAATAAAACAACTATTTTCAATTCTCCAAGCACCCTTGATTATTCCAACCCCCCAATTATTGTTATATCGAACCATTTCCGGCCCCCGATGGTTCTCACCCCCCCCCGTTTATTCGGTATTCGAGAGCTTTGTATATTTATGTATAGCTAAGACAGAAAATATTCAAACCCATGTCAATTTTGGAGAACGTTTTAATTGATTAATTTGCAGACAAATTTTATTGGGGTTGTTCCTAATCATATTCCAGGTGATATTAGCATGTGACAAAAGTCTGAAAGAAGTGCTACAAGAGAGTTTTCAGAGAAAACAATATCTTACGTAATTGGTCCAAAAATTAAATGATTTAAAACACTCTGGAGTTGCCAATGGGTATGAATAATTTAGCGCTTAACTGTAGCTGTAATATTTATGTCTGGAATCAACTCGGGGAGGAGCACCACCAACCTTTATTTACGGGGTTTGATAGGAATCATGTCCTTAAAAGCAGTATATTCAACTTGTTCACACTGCTTTTGCTTATGAATTAATACCACTCATGGAAAAACTGAGTGTGGTCATATTCACCTAAGGCCATCAACCACCTGTTGATGCCCTCGACTGACTTTTTAGCAGTAAATCTTTAAGATTTGGCCTATGTAACATCACAATGGGTGATGGATTCGATAACGATAGTATTGCCCTCAATGCACACATAATGCAGAATGTATATCATTTTCCCCTGAGAGATAAAAATCTTGTTGTGTTGGACTTTTTGTTTCAACCTATTTGACAATTTTCTGTTGCCAATTTTGCCCTCAAAGTGGCATGCAACCCTTTCATGAAATTCGGTAATGTTTGGGACAATCCGAATTCGTCAGTGCAAGTTCGTTTTATAGCATGGTCAGTGCAAAATGCAACAGGACAACGTTTTTGAGCATGTGCAGCAGAGCACTTTTGATTGGGCAAATTTTTCAAGGGGCATTAACTTATTATGAGCTCAAGATGAAAGCTGAGGAAAAGTGGTCAGTTGTGATGAAAAATATGTTAATCGTCAAAGATGCGGGCCAATGAAAAGTTCTCAAAAGGGAAGTTTCTCAAACAAAAGGAGAATCTTCAAATATTTGTTCAAAATTTTATCAAAATATTTTGGTACGTAAAATAGCATATATCCGTATATATTTATTTTTGAGATCAATTTGAAGCTGGAGTACAAGAAAGATACATTTTTTTAGGGAAGGGGCCAATAGGGCAGTTGATTTTTTGAAGAAAATTTAAGAAAATTTTGTTCCTACGCTGTCCATGAAGTAAGGTGAATTTTGCACCGTCCTGTGGTAGCGCCTAAAACTACATAACGTACCAAAACTACCCGAAGGGATAACTTGCTCGGAATTTCAACCTTTTGCTTCTTTTGTTTTGAAAAAATGATTCTGGCTTTTGAATATTAATTCTAACTGCCGAGCCCACCCTCTTGATTTTGAGTCTGAAGGCCACAAATTGTGGGCAAGACAAAACAAATAGGACATTGTCGTAATGCAAAGGCAATATTTTCCCGGTGTTTCAGGAAAATTCAGCCTACCTATAATTGAAAATCTCACATGGTAAGATTTGAGGAGATGTAATGTATACCATTTGAAGTACAATCTTTCTTCTTTCCTATGATACGCTGTTGAGATACACCTTTGGAATTATTGATTGTTTAATTAATATTCACGTACATATGCCCAATTTCAAATGCATCATGTTGTAAGACTAACGCCAACACCCTGTTACAGTCAAAAATTAATAAACAGATTTTGTAAAATCGTTTCAGGCCTGGAAGCATTCGAGTTGATGCCCTACGGCAGTAAAAGACAATTCCATGCCCATAATGAATATAATTATAATAAAATAATAATGAAAAATGCTTTTGCATAAAGATAGACTTTAGGCTATGCTATGTAAATGGCCTATCATTTTCCGGCATCTGATATAGGCCAGACCTACGAAAACGTCCATGAGGTGATAAATAATTCCACATGTAGAGCAACGGGTACGTGCCGCTCTTAAGACTGGGTTTTGAACATCAAAAGTCCCAAAATATGGGTCAGATAATGTGATTGTTCCGTTAGAAATGTGTAGCTTTTTGAATCGTAACAAACTTTTCGAGATTTTGTTTCATCGTTGGATTTTTCACGTCTTAGTTCCGAAAATTGGCTTGTGGTAGCTCCATCTTCCTTCGATGTACATTTAAAGTGAAGAAATGAACGTGATTCCTGGGAAGTTCAGCAGACTTTGCCCCCTGAAATCCTTAAAAATTGTTACGAAAATCGACCAAAAATCCTTAGGTTGGCCCCGTTATCCCAATACTCGAGTTATCCCCCTCGCCCCCGGGGCCCTGGCTATCGCTGGACAGATGATCGATTGGTGCTTTCAGATGGTATGCGTGGAACTGACTCAAAAATTTTTCATTTCGTCAAGAATTTCGAATAAAATTGGGTTGCGTTTTTCCTGAAACACCCTCCCGTAGAGTAAAAAATTGCGATTGAGGAAAGGTTTTCACATGGAATTGTACAAAAATACTTATTAGAAACTTTAAGTTCTACTTTTCAAAACTTTAGATACCGAGCAACCAGGATTTGGCGAGATAACAAACTTTCGTTAACCTGCAGCAAAATGTCTTTGACACTGTGCAGTACTGAAAAGTGTTTAATAATGTTTTCAGTATGGTTTTGCTTGATGGCTGTTTTTATATTTGAAAACGTAATTTCGAAACCTTTCTTTTCTAATCTTCTTCTTCTTCTCAAGTCGGTTGGCGCTCAATGCGCTGCTGTGGCCATTACCAGAGCACGCCACCTTTCTCGGTCAGCAGCCTGATCAACTGCACTGGCCAAACTTCCTCCAACCAATTTTACAATATCACTTGCCCATGATGTCAGCGGCCTTCCTCTTCTTCTATTTTCCTCAACTTTTTCCTAGATAACACACCTTTCCATACCTCCCTTTCTTATGATGTGACCAAAGAAACGCATCTTCTTCAAGATACTGTTTGTTCGCAGTACAAGACCCAATGGTCCCAATTTTTTCTAGCACCCACTGGTTTGTCCTTTTATCTGTCCACGAGACTCAGAAGGAAGATTAATAGAAGGCCATTAATAGCCTTCTATAACACCACATCTCAAAGGAGTCAATATTCTTCCCGTCTGTTTCTGTAAATGTCCAGGACTCGCACCCATATGTTGCTACAGCAAAGGCAGTGGCATGTAGCAGCAGTAACTTCAGCTTGGTGGATACTCCTCTGCTTTTCCAAATGTTTAACATATTCTGTACAGTAGACTGAGCCATCGCAAGCCTTTTTCTTATTTCCTTGCTGCTTTTACTGGACGTGTCAATAACTGATCCCAGGTACACAAAATTATCAACCTCTTCGCTCGATTACTGTCTACAACCATGATTTTCGTTTTCTCGGTGTTCAAAAGCAGACCTGTTTTCTTGCTGATCTCTTTTACTTGCTTCAGGAGCTCAAGTAGCTCTGACTTTGAGCTGCACATTAATGTTGTGTCATCTGCGAAACGTAAGTTAGAGTACCTTACACCGCCAATTTTCACTCCTCGTTCATAATTTTGTAAGACTTCTCTCATAATGTCCTCTGCATAAATATTGTACAGGTTTGACGACATAATACATCCCTGTCGAATCCCCCTTCCTATTCTAAACCAATCTGTGTCACCGCAGTTTGTTCTTACAGTTGTCTCTTGATTTTCATAGAGTTTCTTTATGAGATTGATTATGTGCATAGGGAAACCCATTTGTATCATGATTTTCCATAGTTGCGCATGGCTCACGCAGTCAAATGGCGCTCCTTGGTCAAATGCCTTTGCATAATCGATAAAGCATAAACATATTGGAATATTGTGGTTCTTACATTTTTCCATGATGTTTCGTACATTCACAATTTGATCTCTTGTTCTCTTGTCCTCAACGAAACCTGCTTGTTCTTCACTTATTTCTTCTCTATACTTCTTTTTAATTCTCTTTATGATTATTTTAAGGATTACTTCACTTGCATGAACAATTAAGCTAATTGTCCGGTTATTTGCAACTTTTTAAATTTTTTTTGGTGTGTCAAATAATCTATAAAAGCTTCATGCTCATGGTTTTACTAGCTGATTATAGGGTTTTGAAAAATTATTTGCTCGTAAATTCTAGAAGTTTAGGCGGCCCATAGATGTTTTGAACGAAAAGTTGTCTTAACGCCAGAAACCTGGCCTTATCGGTCATCATGCCTCCAATTCCACACGCCAGGCCTTACTTGATGGAGAACAACGAGAGTAAGAAAAATCATTGCCCAAAAAATTTGACGAAGAGGTACAGGAAATTTCCATCGGCAATTCCGTGCTCTCGTACATAGTTAATAATAATAAACAGATAAAAGAGGTTAGCACCATAAGGGCGGCACCAAGATTGAAGACTGACTCATTTTTTTCCAAATATCGCCCCCCCCCTCCCCCTTTCGAATTCCTGGGTATGTTGCTTAATGCATCCCAATTCCTCCGGCTAATAAACAGAGGAAAGCAATTGGTTAAATCCAGGCACCACTGTGTATCCTCTTGAAAACAACAAAAAACCATCATCCTCGCAACAAGTCTCAAGAGCTGAATTGTTATTGTAGCCATTCGGTAATCACGATATAAGTTATGCAGTGAAATGACACCTCGGAAAGGCAAGCAGGGAAAACAACAGGTTAAATCCCGGCACTGTATATCTTCACAATAAAAGCTCTTGACAAGCTGTCGATACAACAAACAAAACAGAAAATAAAAGCTTTGCAGCGACTTTATTGATCTGTCAATGTAAATGTAGACAATTGTATATGCTTACGAAGCATTCATCCCATGCGTCCACGTTTTAAGCTGGATAAGATAGCTGCATAGCCCAACAAAACAGTGAATCTCCATGTCTGATACAGACTGAGAAACTGTGCAATTCGAAACGGGTAAAACAAGGCTGCAGGTTGCGACTTCGAAAGGAAATACTAAAGCATGGTAGGCTAGCTGCACTATCCAGGTTACATTTCATTGTTAAAAGCTGCATAACACGACCGGTGTAAGCAACGTGATCAGTTTCGTTTTCGGGAGCGAATCGAAAAGTGTCGGTTTCAGGAGTGACTGGAAAAGCTTCGACAGTTACCGTGAGTGAAATATTAAAGGACGAAACGGTAGTTATCCGATGCAAGTGTGTCTGTTATCATTTCTAGGGTACTGCAAATAGCGCCATCTACTGAACAGCAATACAGAAAGAACAGTGGGGCAGTATACATTTTGAAGACGACTACGAACACATCGGTGACTTCGATAGAGGCCTGACACTACTTTGTATAACGTGGCCTGGTGAAGAAAGTGGGGGCACGATTTGATAGAACAGCAGGCGAGAATAATGCCTCGCATCATAAACAATCGAGCAGACCTGACATCATATAACTGTACGAACTCAACCAGCATTAAAAGCCCGACTAAAGCCAGCAGTTATTTCGACAAAATCAAGCTTGATCTATCAGCAGTACTGCCTGTCTATCTCATTGTGTTGGTTGTTTGCTTAATCGGTAACATCATAGTATGTATAACAGTTCTGAGGAGTAAAGAAATGAGAAGAAAAAGATGGTATTATTTCCTCATGAATCTATCGGTGGCTGATGTAGGCCTCGCTTTGACAACACTTAGTCACTTGCTACAGTTACAAGGTGTAGATGTAGGTAAGGATCAGATACTTTATCTTTCAGTTTTGTTTCCTCCATTCTTAGTATTTCAAAGCAAAGTTTTACAATATATTTTCTTATTTGTACTGGGTGAGTAAAAAAAGTTAAAAGGTTTGTGGCGGACTCTGGAATAGAAATTATGAGGTTGATATTCAAAACTGAATGCTAATCTGTCAGCCAAAGGCTAACTTAGACGTGAAGATTTTGCTTTGTAAAATCACCCAATTATTTAGACCCAGAAATGAGGAAAATTGTGGCACAGGGCTGTACGGGAACGAGAATTCTACGTTCGATCCAGTCCGTCCATGATTTACTGTCCATTGCAATCTAAATTCTATTTCTAAAACGGACAATTGTATTCCATTTGAATAGAACCTGGGGGGCCATCTGTCAGATGGAGACAGCTGTTCAACCTCTTTCGATGATGCCTAAAGAAGCAGTTTCTCACGAATAAGTAAAGACACAAGGGGGAATATTCCATAGATCTTTGACAAGAGATCATCACAAGGCTTGAAGGCATCATGGGAGGCGGTGGTAAGGATACCAGCCAAGAGAATGCGTTCTATCACAAATTGCCAATGTCCCTTACTAGAAGGGTGCTATTGAAGGTGATCTGAAGTGAAAATTTTTATTGATGCAGACGAATAGCACTGTTGAACGATGAAGAATGTTGTTAAAATTTATTTGATACTTTGTTTCATCTTCGAGTTATCCACTAATTTGTACGATTGGCTGATGACGTCATTTTGTTTGCAAAAAGTACGAGAAAGTATACAAGGTTGATCACGTTTCCAAAGGAAAATAAAGTCAACGACCTTTCATTCAAATGAAATGCCTTTCTAAAGGTCACATCAGTTGATGAAACACTGCTAAACAAAATGACGTCATCAACTGACACTTAAAAACAAAATGAGATATCAAAAAAATTTCAACAGGATTTCTTATCAATCGACAGGGCCCTTCGTTTGCATCAATAAAAATTTTCGCCTCAGATCACCTTTAAGGAGTCTGAAAATCGGATAATTTTGTGTGAGCACATACTCTATAGAGGCGTTCTATAGAGGTCGTCGGCGAAATGTCAAAACTTGCAGAGAGCTGTTTATCCTAGCCTTCCGTTTAATGGCATTCAAAAGTTTTCACAAGCTTTAGAGACATTGAAAAATTGACAGGTTGTCACTTTAAAGATAGAATGTTATTCTTTGGACTTGACAGAGTATCCAAAAAAATTGTTTACCGTTTGATTAAATACACGGGGCGCTCCAGAAAGCTACCCACTTTTGACAGGCCGCAATGAACCGTACATAACACCGATTTTAAAGACTTTTGACTTAGCCTGAAGCATTTTTGGTGTAGTGGTGATACCGTGAAGGCAGAGCTGCAAAAAGTTGTTGACTATCCTCCAAGCCTGAAATTTATGCTCTCAACCTTCCTCATTTTAACACAATTAGCTCGACGGTGTTTTTTAAACCATACAAAAGCATGTAATTAGGGATCTTCCCATATCATTTGTCTGTTTGGGTGCAAGTAGCAGGGCTCTAACCTGGTTTTGATACAAGGGCGGCCACAGTCTTAAGGAAACTATTCATTAATTGAAAGGTGTTTTGGGAAATGATGGGGGAACAAAGAGTTTAAGGTGAGAACATCTAAAAGCTACTGGGTGTCCAAAATGTACTCCTGCTTGCAAATTTGCCAAAATTTGATTACGAAAGTTATCATTGAATTTTTTCATCTCTTCTATCAACAATTCAAATATATTTAATGATGGTGATCTATTCGTTCTCTTTACTTAACGGGTATGAAATAATGAATCGAAATCCTCATTCTAAGCAACATTCTTTCAGCAACATCGCTAATTTTGCCTCTAATAACCGTTACATTGAAAATTTTACAGTATTCTTCAAGTCCACAATAACATTTCACGTTTCATTCTGATATTCATGACCAAATAAGAAACTCAATAGAACAAAAGAAGTTACTCAAATAAACATAAGTGCTTTCTTGCAGAAGGCTTCAAAACCAGGCAGCACTAAAAAGAGCTTGATTCACTAAATCAAAAAATAAATCAAAAGACAGCTTTGCCTGCAAAATAATTTTTTTCATCTACTGGTAAGAAAAAGAAATATCAAGATCTGCCTTGCCATAGAATTTTTGGTGATTTTGCAAACAGAAGTACTTTTCTGGGACGCTTTTCAAAATCAATTTTTCCAGACACATCTGCATATTTCCTCATGGACGTTCTCTCTTTCATCACATTGTCTGATCAAACCTGATTTTTCTTCTTTGATATAGTTTTGAAATATAACCTCACCATCTGCATACTGTTGCCATGATTTTTAATGGCTCTATGCATTTATTGATGATTTATTTTCTACACTTACAAGAACTATGCCAGCAAGATACAATTCCATTTTTGACAACTAAACCTTCCTCAATTCTTGGCCAAAACCTTCCTCCAAACCAGGTTTGTAGGTTTGCAGTGTTTTTGCGTCTCTGCGTGAAGGCTCTATCTATTGTCGCTTCATGCCCGAAGCAACCTTGGAAACAAATAATTTCATGAGTAAACCAAATAAATCTTGCCTCAACTACATCCTAGAAACTTTTGCCTTCTGTTCCTTTTGCTACAAACAAGTTTCTTACGATTTTCGTTTCGAAAACATTGGTGGGTACTTTTTTCTGGCTCATCGGGTAGTTTCTAGTATCATTAGCATACATCGTTTCCTTGCTGCTTTTCAAGGAAGGCAAAAATGGCAGATCATATACATTGATTAGGAAGAGTAGCGGACCTAAACGAGAGCCTTGAGGCACGATTGGAAGGATCGAAGTTCAAGACCTTGAATTCGGTACATAGAAACTTTTGAATAAGCATGGTATGATCAACAGTATCAAAAGCCTTTTTAAATCAATAAAAACAGCCGTAAATTTTGCAGGCTCCACCAGAGAGAAAACTGTTACACCTGCAAGAAAATCAAGTAATCACTTACCAAAAAACGGCATTTCACCACATTATTTACCAAATACGCTTTTCGTCGCACACTCTTCAGTTTGGTTCATGCAAAGAACAGATAAATGACTCGACCAGACAGTTTTATACCGAACAATTAAAGATATTTGAGTATCCTTCAACGAAAGACATTGGTGTAACCGTTACAGTTTTCCAGTTTTCAGGAAAGACACCTTTGACAAATGACAGGTTCAAAATTTCGAAGACAGAATCTGCAATGACAGAAACAGATCTTTAGTAAATGACTAGGAATCCAAACCCGTGCTGCGCGTGGGTTTCCAATTCCTAACTCCTGCGGAGGGCTCGGCGGCTATCGCTGATCATGTGGCGCGCGGCGCGCCACTTCCTCAGTGCCGAGCAGCCTAAAATGAAAATATTGAAATATTCATCCAACTGATGTGATACAGACCAAAAGTCATAGTGACCAAAACGATATTTAATTATAAAGCGTCTTGAAGATTAACATGCACAGAAATTCTTTCGGAATGGTACATATTGGTCACTTCAGTATTTACCCATGCAAAAAAGCATTGCAATCTCAAACTTCTTCCCAATGAAGGTTCTTTCATTTCTCCCTTCAACTATGGCTACTCTAATTAGCTTTGTTTAACCAAATTTACTCAAGGTATGCTAATTTGTGTCCATTCAAATTTAACTTTGGGTTCGATTTCAGATGTTACCCCCCCCCCCCTCCGGGTAGATACCTTGCACTAATTATTGAGAATTGGTACCCTCATATTTATATAAGAAGTGATAGAAAACTTGTACAGTATTTAAAGGGAAAGTCCGGTATTCCGCTGTTGGTACCTGATATTCATATAAATATAAGATACTTGACTCAAATGGAAAACTTGTATGAGAAATGTAGGAAACTTGTACAATATTCAATGGGAAAGTGAACAGTTTGCTTTGAAAGACGTGGTTTGAATTTCGCGGCTTCTTATGGAGATTTTACATTTACCAAAAACCTTTTTATCTGAGGAGCATCAAAGGCATGTAATTTAAATTGTAGATTTGCAACGTTAACTGCCAGCTTATCTTCAACGAGGGGGGCATCTTTCTGTGGAATTTTGTAACTGAGAGATTTACGATCACAAAGAAGTCATTCATTGTATGGGCAACAGCATTATTACCTGTAACACGCTTACCATCAACATCAAGAATCATAAAAATAAGAGTCATAAAGCGGTCAAAAGATAAAAAAGAAATATAAATTATTTTTGCAGACTTAACAGATAATGAAAATACCAATCTAATGCCTCTTTGCAACGATTTACGATATTACTTAAAGAGTATAGATGAGACTTTTCAATGCGATATTTCGCACTCTTTACTGGGGCCCGTGCAAGATAGGGCCTTTGCGGGCAACACGAAGTAATTTCGTCCGTTTAGCTGAGCAAAATTTAACGGATCTGACAATTGTTATGCTTATTGTCGTTATTGATTTGAACAGAGTAATTTACACAATCACTGTTGGAAATATTGCTGAATATTTCAATGCAGATTAACTAACATTGTTTGGACCTTTGTGTACAAACAGCGTTGTGTTGCGTTCACGTAAAATCCAAATACAGTGCGTGCAAGGCAAACATGGCCTGATTTTCTCTGTCATAAATTAAAATTGGGAGTTATACTTTATGATATGTCCACCATGTCCGCAGATCTAGAGATTATGCCTTTTCTAGACCACCAGCATTACCAACATTTGGGGTTCCAGGGCAAAGGAAAAGCCCCAATCGTCCGATCGTATATAAGCACCAAAAGGTTTGAATTTGAACGTACTGTTTTGCTCTCATGCAGCTCATGTCAAATCGGGAAAATGCACAACAGGTCAATCTTCTCCCCTTTTGGTCTTTCCAGCTTATTGCAGGTACCAGACATCCGTTTTAGATATACAAAACACTGAAAGCATAAAACTTGCCGCTGTGTGGTAGCCATACTACTTTATTTTGAAGTAGGTCAATGGTTCATTCAGCACGTCGAAACAGACTTCCTTAGGCGTTCCCCAAGGCTCAGTTTTGGGAATGGGACCCCTACTCTTTAACATATGTATTAATGATATTTTCTACCTGGTGAAAGATACTGAGATCTGCAATTACGCAGATGATACTATCTTTGCGTGTGGTTCAGATCTGGCTTCAGTCTTAGAATCACTTGAAGGGGATGCCGCTTTATTATCTCTTTGGTTTGAAAATAACTATATGAAGATGAATGAGGATAAAAGCCATTTGCTTGTCTTTGGGAAAAAAGATGATGAGGTAACTGTAAATATGTCTGGATCTTTGATAAAGGAAAGTGACGAGGAGAAACTTCTTGGAGTGACACTCGATAAGACACTGAATTTCAAAAAATCACGTTAGTAACCTTTGTAAGAAAGCAAGCGAAAAGCTGCATGCACTGGCAAGAGTGTCAAGATATATGGATAAGCCACAGTTAGAACTAGCAATAACCTCTTTTGTAATGTCACATTTCAGCTATTGTCCACTTGTGTGGATGTTTCATGATAGGAAATCAAATAACAAGATCAACAAGATCCATGAAAGAGCCCTGAGAATCATACACAAAGATAGTACTTCCAATTTTGAGGAATTATTGATTAAAAGTAACTCAGTATCTGTTCATCAGAAGAATTTACAGCTGCTCCTAACTGAGATTTATAAAACCGTAAACAAGTTGAATCCGTCTTTTATGGCAGAGGTATTTGTTACCAAAGATGTGCCATATAATCTACGTGGCAGTAATAATCTTGCTTTGCCTAGAGCAAGGACGAATTTGTATGGCATTGATACTATCAGGTTTGTAGGTCAAAAATTATGGCAGACTCTGCCAAGAGAAATCAAAGAGTCCCAATCATTGGAGATTTTTAAAAGAAATATTAGAACTATCAGAACTTTTGACTGCAGCTGTAAATTGTGTAAAAGTTTTATTACGAATTTAGGTTTCTTATAATTAGTCTTTTGTTATTAGGATTCTCAATGAACTATGTATAGTTGGCCTTAATTAGGTAACGCTATTTTCTCTGCCAACTTAAAATAAATTATTTATATATTATCAATGTTAATCAGAAAGTCGAACATTGGCGCGCAAAGGCTCTATGTTGCACAGACCCCTTTAAGTGATGAAAACAAACATCATCTTGAAATACATTTGGATCATCGAAAAAGAGATAAAAACACAACATTTTATGATTGCTTTGATAATTAAATTTTGGAGATTTTTCATACGGCAGTAGCTTTTGGGACACCCGGTATAATAATGGGAAATGTCTTTTGTAGGTGACATTGGGTGCAAGTTAGGAAATCATCTACTTTATGCATTCCTATCTGTTTCGACAACAACGATCGCCTACATCAGCATCGACCGGTACTTAGGCCTATGTCGAACCAACTTTAACCAAACACGAAGACCTCGTCCAAAGATAGTCATACCGATGATATGGCTGTCTACATTTATATATCTGATACCATTCTTTATCTACTGCAAGAAGAACACATTCCCTGACAACAGCAACAGTTGCGACTGTTTCCATGCATGGCCTAGCAAACAAAGATATCTCATGTACAACGTAACTGTCCCCGTCCTTTGCATGTTCCTGCCGTTTGCTGTGATAATAGTCTGCTATTGGAGAATATCTGTCAAACTATGGGGGACTGGGTCTAGTGATGTCATTCCTAATGATGCAACTGGTAACAAGAAGAGGAGTATCAAAATGCTGATGTTGTCTGCAAGCTCATTTTTTATCTTTCTGTTTCCTTATGGTTGTTTGTTCCTGCTGAAGAAGTTCCAAGCTGGAGATCCAAGACTTATTGGGTAAGTAAATGATTTGAAGATGTCTATAAGACTTAAACTGTACTAAAGTCGGTCCAATATCAAATGTCACGTAAAACTGTATGCGAATAAAAACAACTGATGTGTCTTGTGTGATTCATTTTGCGTTATCACAAATTTCTGGACACAGGCTTTAAGCACAACATAAAATACACATACCAAGTAAAAATACGTTACTTGTCAGCTGTTTTTACAGACGAATGAAGCATGGGAAGAAGACGGTCAGAAAAACAAGTGTAACAAAAAATCGCTAATCGTAAAAAGTACTTTTTATGGCTATATCTTTTTCAAAACCTGTTTTAGACTTGAATGCCGTGAAAATATTATCAAAATCGTGCATTGAGAAGGTCTTTCAAGAAATCTTGTATGTTGGGGTATTTTGTTGGCCAACTAAATTTGAATTTGATACGAAAACACGAAACTACAGCGAAATCTTACTTGAAGTAGCACCATCAAGAGTAAGACAGGGTAAGGTGAACATTTTCGAGGTTTTTCAAGATTAACCCCAAGAGACTCTTGCTAGGGGCAAACTTTTTAACGTTGTTTAGACATTATGCCTTGGGGCAATTAAATCAGCAAAAATAGTTTTAAAATTCTTCCCCATTGTCTTAAAAAAGAGCTTTCATTGGAGACCATTTTGCCTACTTCACTTTACTCCGTGTCGGGGTAAAGTGAACAACTTAGCAAATTGTTCAATAAAACCAACGAAATACTGGTAAAAACATTGAACCATGATGAATTTTGCAACTCTGAAGAGTATCTTGCATGCCAAAACCAAAAATAACAAATAATTCCGCAAGAGAGGCATTTAAAAAATGAAATGGTGCGTTATATGTCGAGAAGAATCTCTGCAGAATCAAACATTTACGAGAAAGTAACTTTTTAAAGCACAAATTCGAGTCACATTTTTTAGATCTGAATACAAATTCGATGAAAAATCATGGGAATAGACTTGGGAAAATGTTATATTGTATAAGAATCACCTTTTCAAGGTGGTTCATTTTATCCTGAAGCCCCCCTCCCCCACCGAAAATAAAACTAGAATTATCACAACTTTTACGCAGTTATCAATATCTTAACATCATTGTGATGAACATCTATCTGCCGTGTGTCGATAGAATTCTTTGTTTCATCAAATCCCAACAAAATGTTCGAATCAGTAACAGCATGTTTAAAAGCTGGTCAAACCTCTACTGTCAAATATATGGAGGATTTATCATCAGCCTGTATTAGAATATTTTTCTGTATCTTCCGAGCACAACCTGGCAGTGCAAATTATGATTTTCTGGAAGCTGAGATAAGGTGTAAATGAGCATAAAATGGCTTCATCCGACTTCATATTGAAGCGAGAAAACAAAAAAAAACCTAGGTAGTTCACCTTACCCTGTAGTTTACTTTACCTCAATCGTATTATAACCGCAACCTCAATAAAACTTCAATCTCAATCTTATCCGTCCAACAGACGAAGAAAATCTGAATTTTTGCAGGACAGTAAGGGTATCAGTCAGATCTAAGACACGTTGCATTGTTTAAACAAGTTTATAACTCAGGCAGCCATGCACATCAAGATCTGGGCAGCCGGCAGCTCCAGACTCTCAATAAAATACGCCCAATAGCACCTTTAGTACTAGTCAAGTGTAAAATGCTTTTAGGCTGGACCATAGGGATCACTTTAAGTTGAGAAAATCTTGAGAACAGTGGCACAGTGTTGCAGGAAATTAAGTGAGATTAAACTTCAAATTTCTCTCCCTACAGGAAACTATGGCTCTCTTTCCAAGTACTGGCATTCTGTAACTCAGCATGGAATCCATACATATATTGCTTTTTTAGCACAAACTTTAGAGATGGATTCAAAGCAGCATTTTTCTGGAAGAAGCGGCAGCCTGTTACTTACAATGTGTCACCGGGAAATTCTAATGGTGACAGAAACCATACAAAACCCATCTGTGTCATTGCTAACAAATTTACCACCAATATCAAAGGCAGCTCACCGAACGTAGTTTGATAACCACTATCAAAGGCACTCATGTATCGCAGATGCCAGTGTAAAAATGACTGCAAACAGAAGCGTTGTAATATCAAAATTGGTGCTTTGTTCAGAAGGAGGACAAGGCACTATCAATGACCCTTTAGCATTTCATCGAATGCAATATTAGAACCTATAACAAAGATCCTTATGCGTCATGGATACCATGTGTACCATTGACACCAAAAGGCAACGTTGTGACTTGAAAATTAGTGCTTGGTTCAGAAGAAGTACAAGGCATCATGAAGGACCCTTCTGCGTCATTGTTAACTCATCAAATGTACTATTGTGGCAGCTAACCAATACCTTCATGTGGCGTAGCTCCCATGCGTACAAATGACAGCAAACGGCAACGTTATAGCATAAAATGGTACTTGGCACAGATTAAGTGCAAGACGACACTAACATATTTTTGCAGCATCGTCTACAACGTCTAAAACCATCAAATACAGCAAACAGCAACGTTGTAACAGAAATAGGTACTTGGCTCAGAAGAAGTGCAAGGCACTATCAAGGACCCTTCTGCATAATAATTGATATGTTAATTCATCCAAAACAGGATAAGGGTAACTAACAAAGTCCCTTATGTGTCATAGATACATTGTGTACCAATAACAGCAAACAGCGACGTTGTAACATAATAATTTGTACTTGGTTCAGAAAAAGTACAAGGCAATACCAAAGACCCTTCTGCGTAGTCGTTTACACGTTAAGTCATTGAGACCCGTCAAGTTGAAGAAGAGATTTTGAACAGGGTGTAAAGAAACATTAGCTGATTGGGCCTTTTCAAAGAGCTCCTTCCCGTATGCAAATTACCTTGGCCTGCAAGAACATAGCCAGTGGGAGGGCAGACCGTTGGTTCTTTTGGCTGTCTGATGTTTCGTATAATTTAGTAACAGCAAGTTATTAAACAATAGAAACAATGGACGCATGCGCATTCATTTCCTCAAGAAACAGCATGCAATAAAACAAATGCTTCTTTATCAAACTACAATCTTTCTTTACGAAATCAACTTTGGTAGTTTGCAGATGCCTTATTGCTTGCCTCCCAGACTTCTGATTAACCAGTTTGGTTCACATTTGCATAAAAACGCGTCAGAATCGGAATGATGCGTCTTTCAACATCCTTTTACATTTCTTTCACACGAACTTAAGAAAAAGGCTACTGGTCGAAAAACTGAAATTTCTCTTGACTGAAAGATGACACAAATGAGGTGGTGATTTGCTGAAGCCTGACTAATATGGACATGCGTTCCTTTGATGCTTCAGATTTACAAAACAGGTCTCTGGAAATTCACTGTAAGTAAAAGAGTAAGCACAGGTCGAAATAAGGTAAAGTATCTTTAAAATATTGTTGTAATTGCATGTGAACCAAGCCTTAGTGCGTATTTCTTCGAGCCATTCTATCCAAATGCGCGAGGATACTTTAAAGGCGTTAACAAAATGTCAAACTGAGGCAAAAATTATTCAGACGGTTTCATCCATGGCACCTCTAACGCGATTCCAACGCATTTCACGGTAATGTGAAAAGGGAACAGTAATGTATTAAAAGGAACTGTAATCTATGAATAGGACAAAGAAATCGCCTAATCGTGCCATTGTTTCTTTAGCTACACAATGTACACGTAGACGTATGCCTTTTTGTCTCTTGTTTCTGTGAAGAACTGGAGAACTTTTATTAAATAAAATAATATGCAGTAGGCAGGGCGCCAGTGGATATTAATCCATGCCCCCCCGACCAAGCGGGATGAACTTTTTGTTTCTATCACGTGACTTGTATGCGTAACTAAGGAAGTCGTGAGAGAACGCACGCTTTTTTGAATTTGATCTCGTGATTGTGAAATAAGGCAAGTCAAGGATCGTATTTCAGCACTTGTAACCACAGAAAGTTATGATTTTAGAATCGTTCGTCTTCCACTGCAAATTACATGGTTATCTGTGCTCGTTCCTTGCGTTCTTTGATTTGCTGATATCATTTGGTCAACTGGGACTCGTGATATTACGCATAAAAAGTGGCCTAATTTAGGCCCGCGTAGAGTGATTCCTATTCACCTAAATTGCTAGAGGTTAGCTCTCAGAGCTCTTTAAACCATATTTTGAAGTGATTTTGTTCACTGTCAGGGAACTCCCACTTGCTTAGGCCATTTTGAAAAGTTGGGCCAACTTTTTAAAGGGGAACATGGGAGCGAAAAGGCATAAGTACACGCATGTGCAAGTTTCTCAATACAATAAGTTAATCATAGACTTGCCAGATCCCGCAGAGGACGTTTGCCTCGGTTGATTCTTTACGAGGGTAAGTTTAGTGAGCGAAATGCAATTAGAATTTCAACTCGACTTAACTGCGTTACGTCATCCACACCAAAGAAATGTCACGTTGAAGCAAAAATAGCATAGCCGATTTTATCTGTAGCATAGCAAGCTTTGAGGAAATCAAAACAAAGAAAGAGGGGATTCCCGTATTAACTTCTTTCTAGTGCTGAAACTAAAGTTTCCTTTCTTGTGATGGAAAAGGCATCTCATCTTACACTTTCAGATCTAAAGTTTGGGGTACAGTAAAGTTCCGCCTGTATGAAACTGCATCATAAGAAACTCAGGCCCGATTTCGCTGAATGAAATACCTCTCTACAAGAAACTATCCAGGCTCATTCATGTTCAGTTTCTTTTACAATGGTACATTGTAATAATCTATGACATATATCAGAATATGTCTCCAATAGGTATCAGTTCTCTAGAACAAGAATGAAAATTTTAATCCCAGATTTTTACAATTTCAAGAAACTTTCAGTACTGGCTCAAACTAGTAGATCCTTGTGTAACATAACAGCGCATATTTAAAAACGATTTCTCAACAATTTTTACAGCTGTTTCAAATTTATCGTGCAGGTTGAAAGTTCGGCAGCTCTGAGGAGCTAATGTGGAATGTTTAAGTGTTTCTTACACCATGGTATACACGCCCTGTTTTCAAGATGTATGTCTTAACATAAGAAACCAATCAGACAGTTTTTGTGAAAAGAGTTTCTTAAAGGCGGGACTTTACTGTATCAATATGGTGTTACCTAGACTTATTACGTTGAGTCCTAGTAATCGCTACCACGCTACCACGCTCACACTAGGACTCATGGCTTCTCAGCCAAAAAGTTGGCCCTGTAAAGGACTTCCCTCGCTTTCAAAGTTGACTAGTGCTAAGTCACGGAACAACTTCGGGTGCATAGCAACTGATCTATGATCACGAAATCACGGATCACAACATGCGCTGCGCGTATGACGTGTTACATGATATTTTGACATCTTCCCGCCTCTTACGAAGGCCTCGCAACGGGAAGCGCATGCTTTGATTCGTGATCATAGATCAGTGTTTGAGCGCAGAAACAAAGCAATCGATGTTTACCATGTTATTTGCTGCATTATTTGTGGAAAAAAATCGTAAAATGAAAACCAAGCACAGTCTGGTAGATATGAAACTGGTAACGAAAAGAGGTGGAAAACACGATCTAGCACATTTTAGATCGTACCAGCCGTATCTCGAACATCAAAGAATGCAAGTCAGATTTGCTCATCTGCGAGGCAACGACATTATGGGAATTACTGATCTTTCAGATGTGTTTTAGAATACTTTTAGGATTGAATTGTGTACGAAGAATGCTGGAAGCCCAGAAATGCTGAAAACAAACAAAATTCGTGAGTCTGAGGCGTCATAACCTCTTGGAATCGGGAGATATTTTGACCGGCATCTAAATTTGTATACCCAAACGTACGGAGAGCTCATAATCTTAGAGCTCATAACTTTCAGATTGCTGACTTCTTCCTACGATATGCCAAACTGTAAGTTGAAATATCTACGTAGCACGTAACCAGAATGAATAGAAATTGCAAGATTACAAACTAGGTTCTCACAGCTCAGTCAAACTCCTAAACTTTTTCTGGGGATTGGGACACCCGGTATAGTGTATGCCAGATTTGGAAAAACTTCCGTAATGGTGTCCGTTCGTCGAAATGGTGTATTGAGTTCTGCTAATAAAATTTGTTTATTTGACGCTTGAACTCCCAAAAAGTGGAATAAGCTGCACGATTTTCGGAACAACCTCGGATTGGTTATATCTTCCTCAGTTTCATGCGATCCTAATAAATGAGGGTACTGAAGGATATTTCGTTATAATTGATTTGCCACATTTTTGGTCATACAATTTTTTTCTTGTGAAACGTGAAAAGCAAATGTTCACTCACGTGAAATGTGAAAATGCTTTATTTCTTGAACGTCCAGCGTGAAATTTAACATATTATTTCCGTTATTCGTGATCTTGACCTCACCCTCCCTTACTACCCTCGCAAATGTCAATCGTCGAAATGCCCAGGCTTCCATGGACGCAAACCATGGAAGAAAATGAAATGCACTCATTTCTTTTAATAAGAAACTGCAAACAAGGAACTGTAGTAGCCTCTTCCAAAAACGAATTAAGAAACTGTCAAAGAAACTATCAGATGAACAGCTTCAGACGTTTCAGATCGCTTCCCTCTTTGATTGTATTAGATATATTAACTCATGCATGTTCCTAAAAAAATTGCCTATATCACTGCTAAAGAGTTATTTTTGAACGACAAAATTTTTGGAACAGACTCGTACTCATCATGCCATCGTCATAGTAATAAAATTAAACGAAGTTGAAGTAAAATTTGTTAAGTGCCGTTCATAGCCAAAACCAGATGACGACATGTCTATTTCTGCTATGAACGGCACAGAATATTGTGTTGTATTTTCTAGTTTTTAATTGACATTGATATAGAAAAAAAGCAAAATTGCCACAGTAAATATTTTTGGAATAGAAAGAAACTTGTTCGAAGCACTTGTCAAGATGGATCATTTCACAAGCGAAACCAGAGAGTTAAATTTGGTGCGATGCGTCATGCTATCCAATTACCAGGTGAAATCCTTCCTATGGACGTTTCTCAAATAGCACAGCACAGCAAAACTGTGAAGCATCGTCGAATTACATATCACTCTAACTCAAAAGCTTCAAGGAAGTACCGTTGTAGGAGCTTTCCTGCTTTTGCTGCAAGAGTTGATCTGAACAAAGACAGTATTTTAACGTTGTTCTTGAAAAAGGTGAACCCTTTTCAACTGGTACTTCTTCTAGAAGGTGCTGCATTGGAGATTTCTCTAGTTGCTGCAAGTGGTAATTCAAGGAAGGAAGGAAAGAAGGAAGGAAGGAGGGTACAAAGTTTGCACCAACAGCGAGGAAGTCTCCATCGGTATTATGCTGAAAGGGGGATGTCATAGAGGCCTCTCTAGTTTGCTAGGAATGATAATTTAATGAAAGAAAGGCAATAGCATCAGTCGTCAAAAGCAAGTTGAAAGACAATTTACTAGTTTTATGCAATAGCTTATTTAATAACAATAATAACTTCATTCAACTGGCTAGCATCTCTTGAAACTCTAGAATACCATTCGCCGGTTTGCCGTGTATAGCATTTAAATGAAAACTGAATGATATCATGGCCTGGGTCGATGACAGTACGACTGCAATATTTCATGGGCTTTCTCACAACAAATCTTCCAATATCACAAACTATGAAACTGCCAATGCCAATGTGAAATTAGATTTAAACACCGTAATACCGCTATATTTGATATTTTTAGCAACATGTCTCGCTGGAAACCTGTTGGTTTGTGTTACAGTAATGCGAAATAGTGAAATGCGACGTAAAAGATGGTATTATCTGCTGGTTAATCTATCCGTTGCTGATATCGGATTTGCATTAATTACGCCATTGCATTTAATGACGTTTACTGGCATTGATACAGGTAAGAGCACTGTACTTTTTCAACTTCCATGGCACCTGCACTGACACCGATTACCAACTTAGACAGTTTTGTCTAAACCAAGTCAAATTCGAGCCACTCAAATGATTTCGATTTGTTGGATTGACCAATCAATCGGAAGCAAGTAAGCAAGCAAGCAAGCATTAAAAAGCTATCTGCAAAATAACAAACTTGCTCCTAGACTCTTATTAATAAAACTATGACAGAACTAAGAGCAAATTATAAAGGCAAATACCCCAACACTAGAGGTAGAAGATGTGGAATAGAAGATGAGACAATTGAGCATCTATGGGCCTGTGTAAAGTTTGAAAAAGAAATACCAAGAAAAGAATTCCTGCAAGCAACAAAAACCAATGATCTAAAAAAGATTTGGGCTCAGTACTGCTCTTTTATTGAATTCTAGTTTAACGAAAACAATTATACTGTACATTGACCAGTGTTACTTTTCAGTATCTGCTCCGGAAAGGAGAAAGGTACTATTATTATTATTAATATTAAGCAAGCAAGCATGGAAACAATTCTATTTGTTAACGCTGGCTGGGTATATGGGCAGCTGTAGAGCTGAGATGGGTGAGCCTGCTGCACTACGGTTTGTGATCTCAAGAGTTGCCTTTGAGTACTCATTTACCGACTTCGGAAGGACAGACAGCAGACTTGGCTGATGGCTTGTGGTTTGTAGTGACAGCGACGGGATTCGAATTTCGAGATGAACACAACCCCGGTAGAAAGAAGCTAAACAACGTTGTTAATCATTCACTTCCCTAGTAACCAGTTCGGTTTGGTATTTCGACCTTGCAGCAAAAGAATACATACAAGGAAAGTAAAGCCTTCATTCCCTTCTCTCTCACTCCCAAATAATCTCGTACACCTTTTTGGTAAACTCCTTTTGTTATCAAGAAAAATCTATGAAAAATTGTAGAAGTCCAGGACTGAAAAAGTCGCAAGCTTTATTGAATGATAATATGCCCCTCGTACTGCCATGCCTTTTCTGCTGAGAAAATATTCCTCTTAGAATTCTTTTTGGAGAAAGGTAGCAATTTTGGTATAAATTCTTGAAAATTTGAAGAAATTTCCCCGTTTTTTACACCAACGTTTGTGTTCTAATTGTGTTCCACTTGTGTTCATTTGTGTTCATTTGTGTTCCACTTGTGTTTATCTGTGTTCATTTATGTTCCACTTGTGTTCACTTGTGTTCCACTTGCGTGGTGTTTTAGATTAGATTGTCTCTCTTTGTGATAAACTCCCTGCCGTTTGTTGTTTATTGACTTGTTGTTTCCCCGTTTAAATGGATATCGAATGAATTATGTCCAGGGTGGAATTTTCGCCAACTTTGCTTCCTATGAAAGCTTGTGACAAAATCATCTGCTGCAAATGCATAAGCTTTTGTTTCTTGTGAGTGTCAGGATTAATGAATACTAACATAAAAAGAGAAAAGCAATGTGTTGACGTGTTAACGAAATGAAAATTGACTTTCAAGAGCCATGTCCTTACAGCCGATGACACTAAGGATTATTTTCTCATCGTCGTTGCAGAACAATAAGTTTCATTATATAAATTTGATGTCATTACTCTGCAGCAGCCGTTAACACAGGCACCAAAAACTGTAAACATACAGTTTTAAGGAAAAGTGCTCAGAAAAAATTGGTACAAATGTTTTTCTGTTTCTCAGCATGCTAAAGACGGTAAGACGGTAGAAAAGCATGCTGCCTCAAATTTACATCTAAGAAATCACTCGGAAACTGTTTGCCGCTCTTTGCGACAAAGGGCTCAGCACTATGGATTACGAAGTAAAAGAAGTACAGATTTGGATACAGCAAGAATACAGCCTCTTAGCTACCGGGTGTCCCAAAAGAAGTTCAAGCGTTTGAGCAGTTACTGCGAAGGAGCCTTGGTTTAAAAAGTCTTCTTTTTCTGTTTATGGTATAGACGAGATCTTAACTTAGATTTTGCGACCTTGCATGTATTCGCAAAGTACTTCACCTAAACAGGCAAAATTTTTGACGCAGCCAGCAGTCTAAGACAAATATTCATTGAATTGTGCTACTACTGTTTATGCAGCATTTGAAGAAAATTTTGCGTCAGCTCATGCATAAAAATTTCTATTTTCAAAACTTTTCTGATCAATTGAACTATTACATCGATAATTGAAAATGTTAAGAACGTATGCATCTAAACTAAAACAGTTCACAACGCAACTTTCTTGGAATGAGGGGCTAAAGGAACTGGAAACTGTGTCAGGTACTATTTTGATACTGAAGGATAAATCTCATCCAACTTTCATTACTGTTGTGATTGCTCAGTCATTTCAAAAAATTATGTATTGTTTGAGCTCCCCCGAAAGTTTTTACCAGATTTACATAGATAGCAACTGCAAAATTCAATAACCATCTGTCTTAGGCTCCCTCGGAAATTTCGCCTGTTTAAGTGAATTTCTCGGCGAATACAAACAAATTTGGACATGCAAGTATGCCATAAACTGAGAATTAAATTTTTCAAATCCAAGGCTCCTTCGCAGTAACTGCTCAAACGCTTATACTCTTCTGGGACATGCGGTATAAACATTTCGACGTTGGCAGGCGAGCGTGCCTAAAGCATTTTCAAAACAATTTTACTGTACATAGTTTTTTGTTGTGCGTCGTACTCTAAGTCGTCATCGAAAAGTAATGCATTACTTTATCCCAATCATCACACGAAATCATGATCATCCAAACAAGAAAAATACTGTGAATACCAACTGAGAGAAGGTTTCCTTCATGGTACTTCCAAGCTGGCTTCTCCTCCTTCTTTACTCTTCGATGAAGGTTCGTTTTCTTACTCTCGTACGGGGAAACACGTGCATATTATCTTTTATATCTCCTCCCCAGGCGACTTTGGGTGCAAGGCTTCAAATCAAATAATCAACACATGCATGGCAACATCAATAATCACACTGGCTTATATCAGCATCGACCGATATCTCAACTTGTGCCGGAGATCAATCGGACAGAATAAAGGCACACATCCGAAATATATCATCATCATTATCTGGCTAGCAACTGCATTGTTCTTGACACCATTCTCAGTGTACTGTCATCATAGAAAAGGGCCTTTGGAGAATGTTTGTGACTGTGAAAGTAGCTGGCCATCAGCAAAGCATTACAAAATCTACAGCCACATAATTGTAATTCTTGGCTTCTTCGCTCCATTCACTGTCATACTGTTCTGTTACTCAAAAGTATGTGTCAGACTCTTTGGGAGGTCTGGAACCAATGACATCATTCCCAATGATCCAACAGGCAGCAAAAGAAGAAGCATCAAAATGTTGCTCTTGGCAACAACGCTATTCTTTGTGTCGTGGTTTCCTTATAGTCTGCTGTACATGATGAAGAAAGCCAATACAGGAGATCAGAAAATCATTAGGTAACATTAGATCTATTTTAGCGACGACTAACATCATTCCCTTGACAAAATTTGATAGAATTTTTTTCTAGATTTCCCTAGATTCCCTCGGCAGAAACTTTCCCTAGATTCCTAGGTTCCCTTGATAGAGACTTTCCAGAAACAGTAAAGTAAACTTTTCAATGTTATGACCGATTGCAGATAACATGTGTTCCATGTCGATGAAAATGGCTATAATTGCGTGATCAAATGCCGATCCCTTGCTTTTGACTATCTCGAAATTATCATCGTTATCAAATGGAAGCATCAATTACGTTCTACAGGGTAGGAACATTCTAGTAACAGAGTGGGTATCTGCAAATGATGCAATATGAGCAGCCAAAGGTCTCAATCATCAAGATTGTCCATTGTAAACAACTCTTTGGTTGGCTCGCAACAAAAGTTGCAGTCAAGTAAGTTTCATCAGATAGTCTGCCACCTGGCCAGACTAGTACCAATACCAGATTAGGAGTAAGTACCACATTAAGAGTCATAGGCAAGTTACAACCAGAAAACCAGGCTCACCATAATTGGGCGTTTAAATGGTTACTATCGAACGCTGATTGGCTGCTTTGCAACTAAAATGCTAGTCAAGTATGTCTGAAAAAATAATTCAAGTTTCTCCATAATTTTGAACCTTCTAAAGAAAACTTTTCTTTTTCAGAAAGATCTGGTTGTTTGCTCAACTTCTAGCATTTGGTAACTCAGCATGGAACCCATTTGTCTATTGTATTTTCAGCGCCAATTTCAGAGATGGCTTCAAGGCAATCCTCTTCGGGAAACAAAGATTAGAAGTAGCAACTGGCAATAAAAGCAACAATAGAAACAATATCCAATTAGGAAACTGCGCTGTTCTTGTCAATAAACATGCATTTACAGTAAAAACCCGCGTATAAGAACCAAGTGATTAAGAAAATGCAGGCTGAAATTTTGAAATTAGACCCTCATTATAAAAGAACCCAATCAGCCTCAAGTTTGAAATAGGTTCTCATTTGTAGAGATTATCAAATTAAAGTAACACTGCAGTTACTTAGTCACTGGACCTACACAAACTGATAATACCATTTATGGATATTACAAAAACTCAGGAAATGCAGTATTCATTTCCTGTACAAGTATTTCTGTTTCAAGTGACTCTTTGAAACCTTTCATTGGATTATGTAAATTCCTGATTCTTCCTCAAACTTCTGTAGTGAATAAGACCTTGTGGATAAGACCTCACGAACTCCAGTGCTCTAAGCTAGCAATAAATAACAGGCTTGAAATTTTAATCTAAACAAACGAAATTCCTGACCTGAATGTAATAATCTGAACACCTCATTTTTCACTAACTACCCAATATATGAGAACCTAGTCAGGCTGACTTGCAACATGGTAGGTTCTTATACGCGGGTTTTTACCGTAATTGTGGCATCGTAAACAAATCAATATGATGTGATGAAACATAATACCGGGTGAGTCAAAAATAAAACGCCTGGCGGTTGAAAGGCCACTGCTTCCTGAATATATAAGCAACGATATTTTGCAATATCTGATTAAATAGCTAATATGTTCAATTATTTCTAAAAATCTTCCTGGCTAAAATAGGTCACTCGTTCAGATTCTGTAGGCAATTTTCTAAAATGAATCCCTTTGAGAAATCTTAAAATGCGTGCTAAAATCACAGGCACAAATCCCTAATGTGTTTACCTCACAGCGATGACTTTCAGCACGCTTTAGCACGTGCTTTCATTTTGACGGGTTGAAGAGTCTTCCCCCTAGTGTGAATAACTTATTCAGGGGGATAGCTCCCATGAGAAAAATACATGAGCACATCCAAGAGTCTTTATTGCTAGGAAGGAGAACAAAGGGAACTTTTGCTTGCTGTTTTCGCTCGTTTTGGCAGGTTTTCGAAAGGGATCTTCTGCAGAAAATCTCCTATTTCGACGGGCAGGAATGACCGATTAAAGCCGGGTAAATTACTGAACCTAATTTGACATATCGGGGATAAAACAAAACAGTTTTCAACATCATTGCTTTGATATTCAGGAATCAGGATTTTTCAAACGTCGGGCGTTTTTATTGACTCACCCGGTAGGGAAGTGATTAGTGACCTGGAATATCATAAGGACAACCATATTGACACAGCATAAGCTAACTAGCATCAAAACACTCAGGCTCCCTCATCAAAGGGAAGGAAAAGATCCTGGTGGGCTACTCCTTATTTGGCCTGGCAGGGGGTCTAATCACAGTCAAAGAGGCTCACCGCAAAAATCTTGAAAAGTACCCT
Source organism: Aurelia sp. 3 sensu Dawson et al. (2005) (assembly GCA_964020215.1). Taxonomy (NCBI): domain Eukaryota; kingdom Metazoa; phylum Cnidaria; class Scyphozoa; order Semaeostomeae; family Ulmaridae; genus Aurelia; species Aurelia sp. 3 sensu Dawson et al. (2005). The sequence continues at coordinate 12,008,375 of OZ026577.1, forward strand.
AAAATGGCAGCATCTTTTCACAAAAACCCCTAAATGGTAGGTAGTTAATGGAACGAAAATTGAGTCATTTGGTAGCATGTAGTGGTGACAATTTTCTGCAGTTCTCATAATTGTCTATTGAAAAACCGTTGGAACAAAGCAAGGAAACTCAAAATTCATTGATGGTTATTGCCTCGCATTGCCACGTGAAGAAGCGCAGTGAGTTGGAATCTTAGAATGCCCCTTATTGGTATACATTTGACAAATAGGGCTATTTGGTAGCCATTTGGTAAGAGCCTTAAACCAACTGGACTCTGGACTCTCCTGCTAGGCCATGATAGAAGTACCCCCCCCCCCCCCGGGGGAAGATGCATTTAGCCATTGCAACCAACCAACAACAGAAAAGGCAAAAAGTAAGATCAACACAGTGAGGAAAAAGGCACTGATCTCCCTCTCTCATCATAGCTAGCTGCAATTAAATTGTCCCTTCAATGAAGGAATTTTTCTATCTCGCTAAAGAACCTATATGTATATGAGTCTGTGCTTGCAATATTGCTGCGAATTCATCTTATTCATTCATCTTAACGGTTAAAAAGTTTCAGTTGATCAAAAACTGTCTTGCAATGTGCCCTATTAAAATAGAAAGAAAACGTAAATGAATATCCAATTGTACTTAATACGTCATCGGACAAATCACAAACGAAAGTCTAACGAAAGTCTACAGAAAAGAACGCTATGACAGTTAGCTTCGGGCAAAGATCTCCGTGGATGAATGATACAGGGTTCAGCCCCACGTCTAAAGGAGGAATGTCACCTCAAGCAGGCTATCAAAATTGTTGCGAAATTGAGAAGTTGCATGCATGACAGGCTATTCCTATTTTGTCACATCAGTCAGAATATCAAATTGAATAAACATATGGGAAATCTCGAATCCATTCAATATTTCCTCCCCTGGCAGTGCAGTGAGTGCAGTAAGTGCAGTGCTAGCATAGTATATTGAGAACGAGAGCCATGCTTCTGTTTTCCTCCACAAATTTTACAAGATTTCGACGCTCGATCCAAACCTCTTTTTAAGAGGTCTGCTCCATCATTCTCAACATCATCTTACTCTTTTCGCAAAAGAAATGTAGTTGGACGAATCAGTGCAAGGAATCTCCTCAGACCTTGAACTTAACGGATTTGGAGTAAGAATGGCTGCACTAACTGGACTCCTTTGTTGGTCTCAGTGAACCAGTCCTAAATTGACCTGGGGTATTCAGATTGGCATGGATTATATGTTTTAAAGTGGCCTCGGTGGCACAGTGGTAAGGCGTCGGGCTCACAATCCAAGGGTCGTGTGTTCGATACCGGCACTGGCCACATTTGAGGATAGCATCCTTGGGCAAGGTGTTAACACAAATTGTGCCTCTCTCCACCCAGGAGTATAAATGGGTACCTGGTCCGTAGTTATGAGCGCCGTCTGTGGCTGCACCCTGCTATATGCTACTAAGCATAGTGACCAGGGGGTAAGATGTAAAGTCGTTTGAGTAGCCTTGGGCTAGATAAAAGACTATAAAACTACTACTTACTTACTTACTTACTTAAAGTATATTAAAGAATTCCTTTGATTTTGTGGGACTTTTTATGATACCGATTGCAGCATATTTTCTGTTTAACACAAATCTTCTCAATTCAATCTTGCTTCGTTTTTATCACATGTGCTAATTTTAGAACTTTTAAAATGTGAAAGCTTCTTGCAACTTTAATCTCAGGACGATGATTTTGTCTCAAAGTATGAATAAGGGATTTCTCTACTTTTCATTTCATGTGCGTCGAGCATAAATCCAGTTTTCCTCAATTTTAAAAGCGCAAGCGTGGCAAAAGCGTGGCGGCTGGGGGTCACGCGTTCCTCTTCCGCCCCCCTCCCCCGGTAATGTCGCAAGATGGGAAAAGTTTTGGAATTTTCTACTCTATTCGGCTTCCAGCACAAATTGGGGCTTGTCGTTTCACTTTTTGGAAGTGCATTGTTTCATACTTTATGAAATGGAGTAATTCCGTCCATGACACTGGCTAGACGGAGTTACGAATTTCGATGATTTATTGACAAATATGTCATCCAAACATTTAAGTACAGTCGTCTTAAGATTTTTTGTGAATTGGTGATTTTGAGCTTCAGAACTTCCAGTCTAAAACTAGGCTGATTGCAGCAGCAGGCCTCTCGCAAAATGAAAAGTAATGTAAACTATTCTCTTGAGTTATTGAAAAACATTGTCGAATCCGAAGCTTTGAAAGGTAGTTATTCTCAGAGAAAATCGCCTTGCCTCCTTGTCTCGTTGTTCTGCCATATTAATATTATTCTAAAGTAAAACGGAAGAATATGGCCGAAAGTGCCAGTTTGAGGAATGTCAAAAAATTCACAGTGAGTGTTGATAGCGGACTATCAGATGATTTAGAAAAAGAAACGTCTATAGCGATTTGACAATGTCACTTTCTGAAAGATTTTATTGCCATAAATCTTGAATGGTTTTTCACAAAAGACTGTCTACAGTGACAAACACTTCGTATGAGTGAATTTTTCACACAAGCAGCACTTTTGACGATCAAAGCTGGTCATCTCAACTAATTTTTCCGAGTGCTGCAGCAGGGGCTGTAGCTCACCCCATTCCAACACACAGTTATAGCCAACTACCGGGTGAGCCAGAAAAAAGTTCTCACTTTTGAAAATTCATAACACCAAGGCTACTTCACGGATTTGAATCATTCAAATTCTAGTTAAAAGCCGAAAGATCAAAGTAATTTTGTCATTTTTCTCGCTGTCCTACCAGCACTACAAATATAGGTAAATTCAACTTTACAAAAATTTCATGGTTGATTGATTACTCAAAAATTGCCCAAAACATCGATCAATTTATAAATGACCTCTCACACAGAATAATGAAGGAAATGCAACTTCTCATGGGTGAGAGATATCCCCTAGACATTAATTTCCTTGGCATTGAAAATCTTTCATATTTGTTTGAAAATCGATGTCTTATAACTCTTGAGGGAGGTGAAACGCCCATGGCCTATTGTTCGATTTGAATAGAATCCTTACGATTTGATCAACGCTTTAGTCCCTTTTTTCGTGATTTTGCAACCATGAAATTTTTATAAAGTTGAATTTACCAATACTTCTAGTGCTGGTAGGACAGCGAGAAAAATCATAAAAATACTTTGATCTTTCGACTTTTAACTACAATTTGAATGATTCAAATCCGTGTAGTAGTCTTGGTGTTATGAATTTTCAAAAGTGGGAACTTTTTTCTGGCTCACTCGGTACTCTGTAACTATCTCTGTCTACGAATCATTTTATGGAACATAGTAGCACTCTTTGGTTTGCATTGTGTGTTTTGATTCTTGAAATGGTATCATAACATATGACTTGTAAATAAAGATATTTGAACCAAACAGTTATGTAAGATAGTCAAATTGAACATGTACTTCTTCAACAGCCCTACACACGCACATGATGACGTCACTGAGTTTGAACATCATCATTAATTGGAAACTCAGCGAGTTTCACACCCCAGTCAACTGGTACCCACAATGCGGTGGAGTTGGTTTCAGGTCAAATGTTTTCTAAGGCATTAGTAGATTTGCACTGGAGCTCATTTACAGCTACCTCAATTGGAGAAAACAAAGGGTCAAGGTAAATGTATCATTCAGTGCATGGGAAGAATTAACGAAAGGTATTCCACAGGGTTCAGTCTTGGAATCTCTTCTATTCAATATATTTATCAATGGCATTTTCTTCTTGGTGAATGACACTGAACTCTGCAATTATGCAGATGATACAACTATCTTTGCAAGCAATTCTGATGTAAATTTTATAGAACACTGACAAAAAAGTTCCTTGGAATAACACTTCGACTTAAAGTGTCACATTGAAATTATAGGCAAACTCCATGCACTTGCCCCGAGTTGCAAAATTCATGGACCAAGAAAAATTAAAGAGAGCAATGAATGCTTTATATTGTCTCACTTCAGTTATTTTCATGACAGAGGGGTGAACAGCATACATGTTTCATGACAGAGGGGTGAACGGCAAGATCCACGAAAGAGCATTAAGAATTGCTTTCAAGGATATGTTGTCAAACTTTGAAGCATTGTTGACTAAGGAAGACTCAGTCACCTGTCACCGAAGAAATCTACAGTTGCTAACTACAGAAATTTATATGACCAAACATAACCTCAATCCTAAATTCAAGGGTGGAATCTTCATCGAGAAGAAGATTCTCATCTACTATGAGAGGCAATAACTACCGTTCAGTACTAATTCCACTTACAAAGGCGTATGGCATGAGACAATCAGGTACACGAGCCACAAACTCTGTCATTCATTGCCACTTCAAGTAAAAGAGTCTCATTCCTTGACAGAATTCACCTTTCAAGATAAGAGATGCGAAAACGAATGTCTTTTGTAGTTTGAGATTTTACATCTTTGATGCAAATATCTTGTTCAGCGTACAAAGTTTAGTGTCCACTCAAATTTGCACATTCATCACTGCCTTCATCTGGGATGGCAAAAGAAAGAATTAGAAATCATAAAGGCTTTGAAGGTTTGTGTGGATATGGATGTGAAGATTTGTTTCTCTACCAAACCGAATCTTGTACGCAGAACAAGGCTTTAGCCTCAAAGATCCAAAATCTCAAACAACATAAGACTTCCGTTTTCGTACCTCTTTCCTTGAAAAGGTGGATTGAAGGAGAAAATAAAATTGCACCAACTCAGGAATTGCAACTGTAGTTTGTGAAAGACATATCTAAATAATTTAGGATTTTTATAGATATTTGTATGAATCAAGATGTATATAAATAGGATTATTTATAAATTTTGAGTTTTCGCTTTGTTGGCCATAACTAGTTTTACATATCATTATCATGCTGGCCTTTAATAATTGCTATCATTATCATATTGCTATCATTTTTATGCCCAAGAAATTAGGCCAGCACAGGAAGACTAAGAAGACTTGATGCAACTTTCTGCTGCATTCAACCCAATGAAAACCGAAGGGGAAAAAGAGACAAAATGATGGCAGTTGTCATTAATTGCTTCCTGTATCTACTTTTACTTCTAATGCATCTTCTACTTCTAATGTATAAAATTTGTACCCAATTTGATTTCCCAGTTTATAAGATCGATCCTTTGTTCATACAAAGTCCTGGAATTTGGGCCAAACAGTGTCATCAGTTACAGAAATCAATGACAGCCGAGTTTATGAGAATGTCATCGCCATTACAAAATGAGCACCAAGAAAAATCGTATGAAGAATTGACATCATGATCATAGTCTAAATTCTAGCGATGGCTGTCTATGGAAGCTGGATTCAGCTGGGTTACTGCTACATTCAGGTAGGCTAGGGAGAGTTTATACTTCTCAAGACTCTGTGCTAACTAGCATCATCTGCACAATGAAGCTATACCAATCCTTGTTTAATCCTATACTGCAATTCTAGAACGTTCACTTGTTTTCAACCCTATTTTGAAGCTTTGCCTTATGAGCTAATCCTATTGATCCCAATGATCCTATCTGTTTTTTTTTAATGACGAGTTTGCTTGAGAACAGGCTTTTCTTTATCAGTGCATCAGTTTTCTAACTGAATAGAGCTTTCAACACGGGCAAAGGCATATAGAGCCAAAAATTGATGTTTCCCTCCCTCCAATTTTAAAGGCAGCCCTTGCAACATGCATTCCTTGAATGTGCCAAAATGTTGTTTATTTATGTTGCAGCAAATGTGTACAAAGGCTGCCGATTAGTGCAGACATCCATCCCTAAGTGCAGACATTCATCCCTAACAAAATTAAAACAATTAGGCCTCGCCAGGCTCCGTGGATAACGCGAGCCGTCAAAAACTTTCTTAAAAGAAAATCGTGCGTATAGAAGTTTCGTGAGGATTGGTAGGCCAGTTGACAAGCTTGAAGGTATACAAAAGATGATATCTGAAGGCACCAAAATGATTGAGGAAGCCAAGCGAAATTAATTCCGTAAGGCTGGAAATACTTTGGCTGATCCTGGGACCAATAACAAAACCTACTGGAATTTAATAAACACTGTTCTAACAAAGCTACGATCCCACTGATACCACCTCTTCTAGAAAACGGCTTGTTTGTAACGGATTTCACTGAAAAGGCACAGATATTTAATGACTATTTCATACTTCAGTGCACGATCATTGACACAGGCAGTGAAATTCCACAAGGTACCCCAGCAAGTACAACATTGTTAACTGATTTTTTCATCTCCGAAGAGAAAATAATTAATATCATACGATCACTTAATCCTAATAAAGCACATGGCTGAGATGAAATATCTGTGAGGATGATAAAGTTGAGCGACGGTGCATTGGTTCTTCCACTTAAAATAATTTTCACAAATTGTTTGAGGCGTGGATTGTTCCCACAAATATGGAAATGTGCAAACGTAGTGCCGTTCATAAGAAAAATGAAAAAATGTTAAGGGGAAATACCGTCCTATTTCTCTTCTACCAATTTTTGGGAAAATACTTGAAAAACTCATATACGACTCTCTTTATTCGCATCTTGTAACAAATGAACTCATTAACCAAAATCAATCAGGTTTTCGCCCAGGAGACTCAAAAGTCAACCAATTACTTTCAATAACACATACAATATTCAAAGCGTTTGACTGTAATCCTCCTTTAGATGTTCGTTCTGTGTATCTTGACATATCTAAAGCGTTCGATAGGGTATGGCATGACGGTCTAATCTATAAATTAAAGCGATGTAGTGTCTCGGGACAGCTTCTTTTTCTAATTCAGAGTTTCCTCAAGGATCGTAAGCAGAGGACTGTACTGAATGGACAGAGTTCTAAATGGGGAGATATTTCGGCAGGGGTGCGCCAGGGCTCTATTATGGGACCCTCGTTTTTCCTTGTTTTTCCTTATAAATGATCTAGCTGTAGGGCTGAAGTGCAATGTTAAGCTATTTGCTGATGATACATCGTTGTTCATAGTGGTTGAAGATTCCAATACAGCTGCCAACGACATGAACCATGACTTGGACTTGATAGGTTTATACACTGTCAGTGGGCTCACGCTTGGAGAATGTTTTTCAATCCTAACCCGCAAAAACAAGCTGTTGAATTAACATTTTCAAAGAAGAAAATCGAAATTGATCATTCAGTGATCCTTTTTAACGACATTCCTGTGAAAAAAGTTAATGAACATAAACATTTAGGGATTATTCTTGACTCAAAATTCTCCTTTTCAGCTCATGTTAAATCAGCTATCTCCAGGGTAAGAAAGGGCATTGGTCTGCTGAAATATCTCTCCAAATACCTGTCCATGCATACCCTTAATGAATTATATAAGCTCTATGTTCGACCCCACCTGGACTCTGGTGATGTTATTTATCACATTCCTGCCAAAGCATGTGAATTCAGTCAAAACATCATAGTACCAAATGTGATGGAAAAGCTAGAGTCTATTCAGTATTCTGCTGCTTTAACTGTAACAGGAACATGGAGAGGAACGTCTCGCGAGAAGCAGTACACTGAACTTGGCTGGGAGTCATTAAGTTCCCGAAGATGGAGCAGGCGCCTCACCTTGTTCTACAAGTTTGTAAATAATCTTAGTCCTGAGTATACAGTAGATCCAATTCCCCCTCTTCATCAATTGCAGTACTGTCTTCGTGACCGGGATGTCATTGGGCGAATGAGGGCGAGGACAGAAATTTTTTTCTTTTTTATAGATCTTCATCTAAAATTTACAATATACTAACGAACAATTTACATTACAAGACGATAGTGCAAGGAGCATGAAAAAACATTGCAACCCTGTAATATTACACTTAACATAACACTACGTTGTTACTCTACTCACTAATTGCATATTTACACTTAACATAAATACTACTTAACATAGATACTAATACTAATACTAATACCAATACAAATGCTAAAAGATACTACAGAAAAATTCAAATCTAGTTTCTATCCAAATTGTTTATCCGAGTGGAATAAGCTTGACCCTGAGTTGAGACTTTCACCCTCAGTTGCTGTTTTTAAGAAAAAGCTATCATCAATAGTCCGTCCCCCTGCAAAATCTTCTTTCGGAATTCACGATCCAATAGGATTACCCTATCTTACTCAACTTAGGGTTGGTCTCAGCAAGTTAAATTTCCACAAATTCAAGCATAATTTTAGGGATACAATAAACCCTATGTGCCCAACAAATGATGGGATTGAGGATACGGAACACTTTTTGTTGGTGTTGCTCTGCCCTTCTTTTGATCTTCAACGAAGAGATCTTCTCACTGGAAACTACGACCATTTGTACAAATCGATAATCTTTCAAATGACGCTCCGGTGCAGCTTTTACTATATGGCGATCAAGACCTGTCTAATGATTTAAACAAAAATATTCTCGAATTGACTATACGTTTCATCAACAAAACTGGCCGGTTTAACTGATATCTTTTGAAGCCTCAGCAATGTGTCAAGACCTAACCATCATGTCTCTTTACGTATATATGGTGTATCATCAATTTTTTTTTTTCGTTTTAGTCGTTCGTAGCGTAAAGTAGTTGCAAGTAATGTACCGTTGCTTGTCTTTATGTTTTGGTCATGGGGTAGTCATTGTCTTTCGCTCCCCTTGGTATCGTCACTGTGGTGTCGTATAGTAATTAGATGAGTAGAGTAGCATGTAAGATTTGTTGTAAATTTTCCTTAGAATTGTATAAAAAAAATTAGTGCAGAGTCTTCAAATAAAAAACATTAAAACCTTTTCAACCACATATAAAAGGCCAATCAAAACATACCTCAATGGCATCTTCTACAAATACTATTGCCTGTAACAATGCTCTTTGTTGCCTGTGGTCTACGGTACAAATAAAATAAAATACTAGAATACTAACTGGAAACTAAATTCTACAGTATATATCAATCAAATTTCTTTTTGCGAGGCAAAAATCTAAACCTTAAATAAATCTTTTATAAAGTACAGTATATTGTACAACACTATAAAAGCTCTATTTGGCCCCCTCAAACAATCCCCTCTCCAATAAGCCCCTTCCCTCTGAGGCAAAATGTCATAAAAGCCCCCTTCTCTATCAAGGCTCGGGCCAATTATATCAAATTACAGAGGTTACCAAAAGATTTTCCATTTATGTAGCTCAACAAGTTTGCATTTTAATTCTGATATCATGTAACTGTAATTCTGGTTTGAGATAAAATGTGTCAAATTTTACATGTTTGACCTGTAAAATCGTATATTGAATCTGCACGGAGTCGCCTGAGTTGCATGTAGTCGCTTGTAAAGAATACACCAATTCAAATCCATTCAGGGTGAATTTTTCCAGATTTATTTGTCTTTGGAAAATATATCGGCTACAAAAATTTGCAAAGATGATTCAATAAATGTTAAAAATTTACTCTTGAATGATAGCATGAATTGGGAAACAGTGCAAAGTAAAGAAAATACAACATACTCATTGGACCAATTTGAACAAGACAAAAAGATTTCATGAAACTTAAAAGTCCATGGAAGATAGTCTACCTGAAATGTTCATATTTTTGGAAATACCCCTTGCAATGGAACTCAAACAAGGAATACAATATTGTAACAGTAGGCATCAGCTAAATCTTTGTGGAGTTTGCGAGAAACAGTAAATCCAGGTGCATTGTATTAATGCCAAAAGAAGAGTGTGACGTGATTTCAATGGGCAACAATACTCTAGTCTATTGTTTGGCATAAAATTGCAGATGAAAGAATGGTTTGTGTCTCTTTCACCAACCACCCCATTCTTCACAGCATATCCTTAAAATGGTGATTGATCCAGAAAGACCATCACGAGCCAGCTAAGCCCTGGAGTGACGTGTGGGAACAGGCCCCAAAGGGGGTTCCGGGGGGGCCAGTCCCTCAAGGAAAACTTGGGTACCAAGCCCTTCAGACTCCCGGAAAATGAGGGAGGCATCCCTTTGTCAAGACTGATTATCTCAAAAATTGTCCAAACATTCCTTATGCAAGAAATGGTATTATGAATGAATGACATTGCTTTATGTTATGGGACTTGCACACTGGAGATTTTCAATTGTCTAAGTATTCAAAATAGACAATGGAGAACAAAAGAAATTTCTTCTTGCACACTAGAGATCTCGTCGAAAAGTACCATGCTCTGCAGACTGGGTTCATACCAGGTCATTGCAATTGCTAGTCGCCAGAGTCATTGGAAATTAATAACTCAAAAGGCCAAAAAGTTGAACGTGAACAGTAATTTAACAACCCTGCGGCAGAAACAACTGACTTGCTGAGATAGACCCGGACGAAAATACAGGGCCTTGCAGAGGAAAAACCAGGCCGAGTATTCTATTTTTCGAGCCTCGAGCCTTCGAGCCTTGAATTTCGAGCCTCGAGCCTTCGAGCCGCGAGCCTTGCACTTCGAGCCTCGAGCCTTGTACCTTGAGCCCTCGAGCCTCGAGTCTTCGAGCCTTGAATTTTTAGCCTCAAGCCTTCGAGCCTTGAGCCTTTGAGCCTTAACATTTTACAAACGGATTTTCCACTATTTAACAAACGGTATATGTAAGTTTTAACAATTCAACAATAACGTTTAACTTGAGACTAATGGCGAATTACATAAGAATTTCATTAGTATGTAGGAATGCATGCCCATGAATTGGAAAATTTCGATCTCAGCTAATTCTCGCATGCAACTGTCCAGCTACATGCAACAGAACCATTATAAGCAAATGATAGGAAGTACCATGAACTATAGGTATAACGTATTAATGCAAAGCTTCAGTTGCAAAAGCCAGATTGTCAAGTTGCTTGTGGGTTACTGGCTCTCATCTGAAGAACTTTCCTGGAGTATTTTCTGTGACGCATACATTCTTTGAATTCGGGCTTGTTCAGTCCTTGGAAAAAATATGTGGTCTGGCAATACGAATTCTCAAGGATTCTTGCTAGTGCCTTGAACTTGAATTCTTGATGTCTGCATAAAGAATCCGTGAAACTTGAATCACTGATGTGTGCAAAAAGATAAACCTCAAAGATGAAATTCTGTAGCTAGAAATACAACTCGAAGGCTCGAGGCTCGAATTATAAACCTCGGAGGCTCGAGGCTCGAGGGCTCGAAGGCTCGGAGATTAGAAACACTCAACCAGGCCATAATCAGGCCATATTGCTCGTTCTTAGCCTTAATTCACCATTGCAAGGGTGTTAGAAATTTTTTACAAGGGTCTTGCAAAAACAATGGCTTGGAGCAAGGCTTGATTTTGGCCCTTATCAGGCCTTGCAATAGAATCACAGCAGCGATATTCTTTGGCTATCAATGTTAGGCTAATGCAACGCTCATGTCTGGCTTGTTGTGGGAATCTTTTGGCAAACCCGTTCTTTTGTTCGTACTCAAAAATCGTTCATGCCATGCTCTTGTTGGGGTTGTATAAGGCTATCCTCCTGTGGGAGTACTTCATTGATAAAAATGTTTATTGTGCAAATACGATGGATTTGGGTTTGAAAAACAAGATGGAGCACCACTTGTAAGACAACAAGAGTCCAACTAAGTGTAAAGTTTCATTGAGAGTTTCGTCGAAGATTTTTCAAAACATTCACTACAAGAAACTTAAATGCACCAAGATAAATAATGGTCGATGCATCTATTAGGTAAGTATAAATGTTGTTCAAGGTCCAACTTCTTTTTCCAAAGTTTTGTAAATTTTTTCTCTCTGCAGTCGTTAGAATGGAAACAAAGATCAGCATGTCCAAAATTGCGACAATCATCCATCGCACTACCGCTTTCGGTTAGAAATAATTTCAGGGCATTTTTTAACATTGTAACTAGTGGGCCATTGGCCTAGTAGGCCCCCAGTCTGGCCCAGTAGTGGAGTAAAAATCACCATTTTAGGCCCAGTAGTTTGGGCCCTTTTCGTTCTATTTCCTTTATCGTTTTACTCCTTTATTGTCAAACACCAAATAATTCTGAGATAAAAAAGTAAATAACGTAGAATGTAAGGATGCGAACTGAAAGAAGCGATGTTTGGGGCATAGCCCGTTATCAGGCCAAACATAGTTCTGCCAGTAAAATTGAGAGAGATAGACGCTAAGACTTAGATGGACCCCTGATGGACCTTTCTGTTTTTACATTCTGGACCTATTAGATGGACTTAAATGTTACAATTTATACAGGAGTCATCCTTGGGCCCTCCATTTTCCAACATGGGCAGAAGGTGTTGTGGTGCAGTGGACCAATCCTCTGACAAGGGCTACTGGATTCGATTACGTCTTTTCTACTTCTGCATTTCAAGCACTTTAAAACCTCCAACTTCAACTGTACCTTCTTCTCAGCTATGGGCAGTTGGAAATGAAAAAACTGGTGGTAAACCTCAGTTTTGGGATATTTCACTAGAAGGTTGCTGTCCTCAGAAAAAATCCGAAAATGATAAAACAAAATTGTCAGGAAAACTGCTTGCTCAGAAAATTTCATATAATGAGCCAAATTTGTTTCTCTATGCTGATAATACAGAAATAATGGAATATTCACACAGTGTGGTGGCAATTTGAGGGTATGCAAGGGCTTTACTTATCAGATCGCCCAGTCGTAGACGGGGTCGTAGAATTCCATAGAATCTCCATGGGCGGGCAAGTACTCTAAAATATTAGACCCCATGTTTGTCCGGAAGAATTGGAAAAAATAACCGTTTCTTTTGTGACACAGTATGACTTTCCTGCTCAAAACAACCAGTTTTTGGGACAAATGTCAAATCTTAAAATCAGTCTTCCATATCCATCAATTCCTCACGAAAATCAAATTGTCTCTCTTTCTATCTAATCAAAATCCTAAAGCTTACCTGTAAGCTGGTTCTATCTTTGTCCGCCAAATTTAAGCTCAAAAGATTAGCATTACAAATTTTCACATAAGCGGTTCTACCTTTGTCCACCCAATTTTTAAAAGCCAGGAATTCTTTTTTTATCACCAAAGTGGTTCTACCTTCGTCCGTCATCAAATTTACGGAAAAAAGACCAGTTTTGGGACAAATCAGAAGAAACGTCAACGGATTTTCTAGGACCTGGAGACAACTTCGGAATTGCCACTTGAAGACTACCAGTTTTGGGACTCTGCTGCTCTATGGATATGATTACGACGGTAATGATGCCTGCAGGATAATCTCTTCTGGATTCGCTGCGAACGACATGAGACTTTAGTGAGCAAGAAAAACCGGCTTTGGGACGCTTGTGCCTTCATGGCTGCAAGTTCCACTTGATTTCGAAAAACGGTATTTGGCTGAAACTACCAGTTTTCGGAACAAAAATTGGCAGTGATTAAATTGTCCATCAAGTCGAAATCGAAGAAGAATAACAATGTAAATTTGTCATAAAAAACGACCAATTTTCGGAACCAAGATGGTGAAAAATTATTTCATGAACTAACTGTTTTTGGACAAAGGTAGGACCATCGTTCTCAGTGTGTAACATGCCCGCTCTTGAATCTCCTTCGAGAAACCAGCAGTCTCTTTAACCCATTTTAAGCTGATCTGAGTAGCATGAACCAAAATTTTTCTGCTCGCTTCGCTCGCATGTCCACATAGTTCTTTGGTTTTCTATCGAGTGCGCTTCAAATTTATTGGATTATTTTTATGGAAGATGTTTGAGTAAAGCCTAAAAAAATATTCAGAAATGAAATGAAAAATAGGCAGTTCCAAAATTCTGTAGGATGACCCCTGAATAGCGCATGGTTACATTGTATGCTTTGTTTGTATACTAGTAAGAGTACTTTCTCCTTTTCTGTGGGAATTGGGCCCTTATGGTCATTCTGGCCCACTTGTCGAATTTCCTTAAAAAATGCCCTGTAATTTAGGACACCCAAATGCAATGCTCACTTACTTGCGAACTGTGGTTGTAAAAGAAATGACAAGATATATTTTCCTTTAAATATAGACAGGCTCCTTCTATTTCCTTGCAGCAAACAGTTTGTTTGTTGTAGGGGTTGATATGTACAGCATTTGTATTTTGTAAACGATTCGTCATCCACACGTTTCCGTGTCGTTCTTTATGAGGATAATCCGAGATGGAAATAGAGATCGAAATAGGGGTAATGATATTGACAACAACGTTTCTCAAGGCCACGCCAGGGCACAAGCTCGACAGCATGGAAAACTTGGGAAGCTTTAAATGGTTTCCGAACTCTACTTGAAAAGGATCATTATATTTCCCATTTTGAAAATTTTGTCCACGTTATCAACTTGGTCCACGAAAAGTGCAACAAGTACAAATTGGAAAATCTTTTCGAAGCTTTCGAGTTTTACGAGCAGTCCGAGTTTTCGCCAGCGACAGATCCTCAAACTGGAAATTATACTGTTTCTAGGCTGCTGCAAGCTTGCTTTTGGCTTTATTTTGGCCTTGCAAGCACCTAAAATAAGCCAGGCTCCAACTGGCCCATAAAAGGGTCTTTAAAATGCCAGGCTAAATGTATGGCCCGTTTTAGGTCCATGTATAGTGTGCTTTAAGGCTGCCTTTTCAATTCAAATGTTAGGCTCATGCCAGTGTGAAATATGGCTATGGTTGCAAGGCCCTGTTTAGGCTGATGCAAGGCCCTGTATTTTCGTAAGGGGAACCAGCTTCCAATAAAAAAGAAAATTCAATGCCGCATAACGGTTTGTAAAACAGGTATATTGTCACCAAAGTCAACTTCTTGCAATCCTTCATGGCAGATAAATTGCCATAAAAATGCACTGCAGAGATTTCTCAAAAAGTTTAATTTTCCTGTGCCGGTAGTGCACATTCAGAACGATGGAAACGACGGAAATTAAGTTCTCTGTGCGCCAGGAAAGGAGAGTAGACAGAGCAGAAAGAAACTGTGCACGCATGCACAAAAACTCGTAACTTTGAGCCTAATAGGGACCGATTATATGAGAGTTTTCAGCCCGGGCTGGAATTTCAGCCCGCCTAAGGGGGCTGAAAACTCAGCCCCCCTCTGCAGTCAACTCTTTTTAAAACTGAGTTTGCGATTACATGAGAAGTTTTCAGCCCGGGCGGAAAAGCCAGCCCGGGCTGGAATTTCAGCCCTCCTTGAGCTAGGCGGGCTGGGATTTTCAGCCCGGGAAAACGGGCTGCAATTTCTCATATAATCGCAAATTTTTCCAGCCCTGGCTGAGAATTTAGTTTGGGCACTCGCACTTTGAGAACAGTTCTCACCATGAATGGATCTAGTAGGACAGCAATTTCATAAAAACAGTCTCTCGTCATGCAAAAATTCTTCTTCAAGTTGCTGTCAGTAGCATCCTGAAGGCCCATTTCCACTTCATTCGGATTTCGGATTTCGCATCCGAGTCTATTGTTCAGCATTCGGATGCAAGCGTTCCGAAATCGCATCCGAACGTTCGTATCCGAATTTGACAAGTTCGGAGGTTTTGATTTTCATCCGAATTCGGATTCCGAACAGAAAAGTCCCGTACAAAAGAAGCCAATCACGTTAATGCATCCGATAGAAGAAAGAGACCCGCTACCATTGTTATTTCGTGGCATGCGTCATGAATAGATTCAAGTAATTTCATTGGCTGACTTAACGAGCGATCGTCCGGATTGAAATTGGGGGGCGATTGCTATTCGGAGATCGTCGATCGGTTGCAAAATCCGAAATCCGAATGAAGTGGAAATGGGCCTTAACCCAACATATTCAGCCACCACTGATCTGTTCTGCCTTTCTGAAACCACACTTATCTTGCCTTTCGGCGTAGCTGACGAGCTAGGGCATGTTTCCTTTCTCTTTGCAGTTTACTTTGCCGTGATGATTAAAAAGATGCCACTATCATGTTTTTCCTATGAGCAAACATCTTATACGTCATTATGAGTCCGTAAAGTTAAAAATTCAGGGCTAATAAAGCCGAATAGGAGAACATAGAAGGACAACATCTTCCACGCCTTTTTTGTGAAATAATTTGAATTTCAAAACTTTGAACAATTTTGGCAGGAAAACAGTAGTTAATTCCAGCCCGGGCGGAAAACTCTCATATAATCATGCGCCAATTTCACCTTTGGCTAGCCGGGCTGAAATTCCAGCCCAGGCTGAAAACTCTCATATAATCGGCCCCTTAAGCCTAAAATTAGGTAACACTCGACATTTTCTTCCTAGGGCTTTGCAATCTTGATTTTATCACTTCAAAAAAGCTTACATCTCCAAATACTTCCTTAGCATCTCAGATTGGTTGATGGCGTCACTTTACAAAGTATCTGCTCTCTAAATACTAGGAGCAGACTGAGACAAAAGGCAGTGTTGGGAATAAATCCAATCCTCGTGAACACCACAAAAATTACTCAACTACAAAGAGATTAAATACAAATTTAAGAATACATTTATTATTACATCTATGATCATGTAATAATCCCCGCAGATAAGCTCATAGAGTAACAGGACAAGGGAGGGGAATGAAATCAGTTTAGATGCCAGGCCATGAGAGCTAAAATGTGACTAAAATCTTGGGTGTAGCCCTATTTATATGAAATATCTACAACCCGGCTAGGCAATCTACCTGCATTTGCTAAGAAACCATATAAGGCACAAGGAAATGGTGAAACCCCAATATACAGAGGGAGTTCCACATACCAGGGTAGGAGGCTGGAATTCTAGGAATGAGAAGGGTTAGGGTTAGGGTTAGGCCAACCTAATCCCCAAGGAGACTGTTTATTCCCAACACTCCAAGAATTTAGACTTTCATTGAGGCAAGCCACAATGATCACATTGCAGCAGTAATGAATTTTCATAGGCAAAATCTTTATGGGCTCGTTTGTGACCCTAACCCTAACCCGAGACCTATCACTTTCTCTTTGTTAACAGTCCTGTCAATCATATGCTGCATATCTAGGCTATTAATTAAGTGGACTTTCGATCATCTATCATCTATAGTGTCTACCCTTTGGCATTATTGGTACCAAATTTTTCGAGGAACAAAAACTTGTTGGCCTTCAGTAGGCAAAAAACCGATCAGTCATTATTAATGCTGGGTAGGGGACCAGAAGATATTTTTATGGATAGTAAAAATTTTTTATGACCCCTCCATTTTGGTACTAAAGTTTTCAAGGACCCCTGGTCTTTTTGGCTGTAAGTTTTCATGGCCCCCCTCTGTATTAAATTAAATTTGATGAAAAACTTTCTGAGCAATGTAACATATTTTCTGACAACAAGTGACACAAAAAGAACATAGAAATTCTTTCAAGAGAAAAAGTGGCTTCCTAAGATACATGAAAATATTCTTTAGTGATACTGTGGGGATAAATGCAAGGCTTTATAGATCATAGAGAAGGAAGAAGTTTTCGTTTCAGATAGCTCAGATTAGCTTGTAGTTTTTCATGGCCCCCTTATTCAGACTTAAGACATTTAGTGACCCCCCTTTCACAGCCGAACATTTTTGGTGGCCCCTCTAGGTAAATATCTTCCAGCCCCCTATCCGTCATAATTAATGACTGCTCCCTTAGGCCTAATAAGATTAAGATAAACAAGAGAGCAGCAGCCTTGCACCCTTCATTCTTGACATTTGGCGAGCTCACCTTCTGTGGATGATTCTGCATCGTGTGAAGATGTTGTAACATCATTGGTATCATATTCATCAAGTGAGGATATTAATGGGTCATCGACTGATGCAATGAAGTCATGAATACCATCATCTTCCTCAGCATTTTCATTCGACTCCACATCTCTTGTTTCGTCTGACATCTTGAAATTTAATCCATCCAGTCCTTTCCAGTCCATCCTGCAATCCAAATCCAGAGCCCGTAACGAGAACGAGGCTGCTTGCCGCTGGACACCTGAACTGTGAAGGAGCCTCCAAAGTTCAATGTTTGCCTCTTGCCTCGTGTCTGTCGCAAGCGTCGCTTCTACACAGCCAAGCGAATCGAAATGTTGACGAGTCAGCCTATCAGTACAGCGTTCCATCACTTCAGCAGACTTCAAAGATGTTCCAGCATCTTGCTGCCTTCCAAGAGACATTTTCTTTTTCAAAGTGAGCCGTCCCAAGGCTGCAAGAGTCAACATGAGGGCGTTAGGCCATGTCGGCGCTTCTCAACCACTGAATCCATGTCATCATCCCCTACGAAGGCAAGCGAGTACCTCAGCGGTGAATGTGTTCGTGTTGGTTGTGCATCAGGGTTCTGGGGTGATACAGCAGTTGCAGCTCCACAGCTAGTGCAACTGGGCAAGATAGACTTCCTAATGTTTGACTATTTATCAGAAATTACAATGTCATTGTTGACTGCCGCAAAGAAAAAATCACCAGACTTTGGATATGCCCCAGATTTTGTTCAAGTTGCGATGGCCCCACTCCTCAAGAAAATAAAACAAAAAGGGATCCGAGTTCTTAGCAATGCGGGTGGAGTTAACCCTATTGCTTGTGCAAATGCCCTTGAGAGCCATTGCAAGAAACTTGGCATTGAGATGAACATAGCTGTGATCACTGGTGATGATGTCATGCACAAAATGCCAGAGCTGCTCAAGGGGGACATGGGACCTGATGCCATGAATGAAATAGCACCAAGAAGCAAATTTGTCAACAGTATGAATGCATATTTAGGCGCTGGGCCTATAGCTCGTGCATTAGATCTTGGGGCTGACATAGTTATTACAGGAAGGTGTGTTGATAGTGCAATGGCCCTGGCCCCCCTGCTTCATAGTTTCAAGTGGTCACTTGATGATTATGATAAGTTAGCATCAGGCAGCTTAGCTGGGCATTTGATTGAATGTGCTGCACAGGTCACTGGTGGGATCTTCTCAGGTTGGGAAATGGTTCCTGATTGGCACAATATTGGTTTTCCTGTTGTTGAATGTGCTAAAGATGGCATATTCTTAGTGACAAAACCACCTGCAACTGGGGGATTGGTAACAAAGGGAACTGTGGCTGAGCAACTTGTTTATGAAATAGGGGACCCAAAGAACTATTTCCTGCCTGATGTCACATGTGACTTCACACAGGTGAAATTAAAGAATGTGCTAGATGAAGGCAACAACAATGCAGTTCTTGTCACAAATGTTAAAGGGCAGCCACCCCCTAGTACTCTCAAAGTCAGTGGTACATATTTGGATGGTTTTAGAGCAACAGCTGTCTGCCCAGTTGTTGGACCTCATGCTGCGCAAAAGGCACAAAGGGTTGGGGAAAGCATTCTAAAGCGGTGTAGAAAGATGTTTGGAATTCTTGGAATGGATGATTTTTCAAAGACAAACCTAGAATTCTTAGGATCTGAGCATAGCTATGGACCCCATGCATCAAATCTTAGCACAAGAGAGGTTGTTTTATGGATGGCTGTTCAACATAAGAAAAAAGAAGCCCTAGAAATATTTGCAAGGGAGATTGCACCAGCAGGAACAGGGATGGCTCCTGGACTTACTCATTTGATTGGTGGAAGACCAAAAGTTTCACCTGTTTTGAAATTATTCTCTTACAACTACCCAAGAGAAAAGGTTGAAATCGAAATTCATATGAATGGGAAATTAGTGGAGAAATACAAAGAACCAGAAATAAATCATTCAGAGTTTAAGCATAAGTCTCAAAGTGATGATACAGGAATGAAATTCTATGGAGGTGGAAAAGACCACCCCTTGCTAAAGAATATTAACAAAGGCTCTTGCACATTTCCACTTGGCGCACTTGCATTTACAAGAAGTGGAGACAAAGGAAATAATGCAAATATTGGAGTTGTTTGCAAAAATCCAGGGTTTTATCCCTTTCTCGCAGAAGCACTCACTGCTGAGGCAGTAGAGGCATACTTTGCGCACATTTTTGAAGATGATAACAAGAACTGCAAAGTCAAAAGATATGAGTTACCAGGGATCAGTGCCTTCAATTTTGTGCTTGAGAATTCACTTGGAGGGGGTGGAGTTGCATCACTAAGGAGTGACCCACAAGGGAAAGGATTCGGACAAATGCTTTTGGATTTTAAGATAAAAAATGTTCCAGATTTATTGCCATCAACATCAGAGAGACTCACTGATTCCTATGGGGATTAAACAATAAAGTGTCCATTGTTTGTATATTCAATATTTCCCAAATACAATTATGCACTAATTCTTAAAAGTCTTCATGCAATTTACACATATTCACTCAATAATCCACAAAAAACATTTGCTAATTATTTTCAGTAGCATTGTGCAAACAAATGGCCTTATAAACAGGATATTTTGGTTGGCAATGTGGAAAACATTCTGAGATAAAAATGGCAAACCTACTGGGTAAGAAAAGCAATAGCCATTTGAAAAATCGCAGACTGTCCCCTTGATATCAAAGCAATAATATTGGCAAGTATTTTACTACATAATGGAAAGGTTCAAATAAACCTTAATTACCTGTATGAAATTGGCTATTCCATTCTGAAATTATGAAGGCTTTCTCATGAAAACCCCAAAAACATTCTCAAAATCATGAACATATTTTGCCAATGACTTTGATAGCAATAACTAGACTTGTTTTGGCACAACATTTAGGGGGATCAGTGGCCCAAAATGGTGTTGCTACGCTCCCAGGCATGACACTTTCATTTTGGGAAAACATATCTTTGTAATACAATGCAGTACGTAAAATTTGTTGCCATGAGGCAGAATATTTTGTCATGATTTTAAGCCTTTGATGGTTTCTAAGAGGGGTTTGCTTGAGAAAATCCTTGTTATATATTACCTATTTCACAATTAAATTGAATCGAGGCAAAAGATGTGATTCCCTGTACAGCAAGAAATCTACATCATTTCATTTTGTAGCATCTACAAGTACAAAAAATTCTATGTGTTGCTGAGATTAATGCACGCTTTTGAGATATCCACATTAAATCGAAGCAAGTGATGTTCCTGGAAGAACTTCAAAAGAACTGACGTCATTGTGAAAGTGGTCTATTTTAGAACAGAGTAGCCAGTTTTCCATCAGGCAATTTTTAGAAATGTATTTAAACAGCTGCACTGTTGATCAATATATCAAACAGTATTATTTCCTTGATAACCAGTGAGCAGTTGCCTTATCAATGGGGACTGTTTGTTTCACAATGTCATATTTTTTAAGTTTTGTTAATCAGAAGAGGCTTTAAATGGATGAGTCATTGGATGAATACAGTAATCTTCACATGACTTCAACATTTTCTTGCGGAAAATTATTGACTGAGCTTTTATATAAAGATCACTTCCCGAATGTCAGACATTTGTTCAATTTTCATGGAAGTCGTATATGGAGCTTATTAAGAACCAACTTTCTAGTGGAGTGGACAGTTATTAAGCAATTTGATACAAATAGCTTTGAGGGATATGCAAGTTTAGGATTCGAAGACATTCTCACTTTGAAAAGTTTTGAAGTAGAATGAAACTTTAACACTTATTTTGTCCTCTGAAATTTAGTTGTGGTAGGCACATTGTCATACACTCATGTTCATTCCGTACGTACCTGTCGAGTGTGATGTGATGCAAGAAGTAAGTGAAAATAAGATAAAAATATGTCGAGGACTTCCTTTATCGAAATAAATAGTTTCTTAAGTTATATGTTCCCAGTACTGAAGTTCCGTGATTTTTCGGCGATCTGAGAGCAAGTTTCTCGCTAGAAATTTCTTTTACAAAATATGTGTGCCTTTAGGTATATGGATTAAACATATACAAAGTTGTGTCCAGCTACTGTAGTGTGAATGGTGTCGGAACTTTTTATTAGAGCAACCAAATCTCTTTAAAAGTAAGACGGAGAAGCACGACACAGAATCAGAGAATTGCCATAAACCAGAACCAAATGCAATTCTTCACGTCAAATTTAATGTAATAGATGTGAATTAAATCTTTTTACAAAATCAAATAAGTTTAAATAAACATCGACATTACTTAAGTTCAATATATTGTTTATTGTTGCTTCATAGTTAAATTTGGCTATCGCTGTATGAATTAGAAAATCTGAAATACTTGTGAATGCTAACCCGTCGATTACTTTCCTCGCTTCGCAATTTGTCTTTGTATCAGTATTTACACGCGAGGTCTTTCGGTTACTGGAGCGCCTCATCCAGAAAAGCTTCAATCTGGGCAAAGAAAATCTGAAGTCAAGCTGCATCCATTTCATCGCAGTGGAACTAATTATGAATTGCGTTTCATTGGGCGCAAATGTATCGATCACAAAACGCCAGCCTTGCCTAGGCGGTGGGGCAGTGGCAAGGAAAGAGCTTCGGGTGCCAACACGATTAGGCACAATTCACAACAATAAAATGTTTTGCTTCAGTTAATTGTCCTGAGCACTGTTATTGTGGAAAACAAAACACGAATTTCATGGTCGACTGATCACAACAGAAAGTAAATAAAACCAGACAGGCCATCCTATCAGCTGAAATCTGGCTGCCTGAAGGGAGACAATATCAGGGGAGAATGAACATTTGCTTTGCATCAGTCAATCACTTTGATTACTTCGATTTTGTTGATGTGATTGAAAGAAGTACATCCACTGTACTGCTCTTAAACGTATCAGCGATGAAAATGCGATGTTGGCACAAGCGGGAATGGCTCAGCGGTAGCACGCTCGACTGTTCGACGATGATTCTCGTATGTATTTTGGTGACAATCGACGTGTTCCAACTTCAAACAACATTGATGCGGGGGGGGGGGGGAGTGGCACTCTGAAGTTGGGAAAGAGTCCAATCGCTCTATAGTCTCTTAACTTTTCTCTATGATTGAAGCTAAAAATATGGAAGAAAACACTGCTAATTTACGCTTTTGATTTTGACAAGTATTCCAGATGAATAGCGTTTATAAAAACAAATATCCATTCAAATAAAGAAAGACAGAGACAGCGTTCGAATTTGGCCCATGACAGGGGCGCACTACAGTCCCAAAATAAAATCCAGTTTGCCTACCTCACTATGCCACTAATTCCAAATTACTTCATTTCAATGATTAATTTTTATCAACGAAGATATCTGACAATAAAACTGACTTTGAATTGTCGAGAAGTATCTTTGTGAACGTGTTTAATTTGGCCATAAAAGTCAATGATGTAGTATCGTATTTCGACCATAACAGATTAGGCCCAAAAATGATTGCCAAATTGCCAGTTGTCATTTTGTTTTCTGCCTGGTTATCAACAACCTGCAATAGAAATAAAAGTGAAGTTACTCATCACTATCCCATGATGGATGAAATTATTTGAACTTTTCGATGCTGGTAAAACTGATCCTTACTTTTATTTATCATTAAAAGTCTAAAGCTGCGTTTTAAACAGCTAAATCTTAGGCATAGCACGGATAAGGCTGGTTCCCGTGCAATTCATCCGTGCTTTGCACGATGGTGAGGTAGCCCGAGCCAAGAGAACACATTTCATGGCTGGTTTGTAACAGTTTAACCATTTGAACTTTTATGATATCAGTTTGGATCTAATTTGGTCACTGGTCTGGTAACACAAATAGCTGTTGGTTTAAAACGGAAAATGCTCATCTTTAAAATCAACCATATGTTCGAAATAAATACAAATCCAAAATGAAAGCAAAAGTCATAGACCTTTTTTGGGTTCAAAATGAGCTAATACTGCTGTGTTTTACTCATCAGGACTTATGCAGGATTTTGACATGGCCAAATTTCCAGGCCAAGAACAGCAAAAAATTTCGCTTTCACAACTTGTTACTAATCCTGGATTAAAGTTTGAACATGAAGGGATTTAAATGCATCAAGTTATTCGTCTTGTGGTGTTATGTTTTAAAATGATTCTCTGTTTTACCGCGGCTAAATGAGACCACAAAATCTAGCAAATTAACGCTGTATTCTAATACGTAAGAAACGTATGGATAGAGATGCTGGCAGACGAAAGTCGTTTGCTTCCCTTTGTTGAAGAATTTACAAAATGAATATAACCGGGTGTTTTTAATCCCTACAGGTTGTGACTTAATTTCCTAAACTCCTGTTGTTTGAGCAGAGAATGTCGTTCGTTGAAGCCCAACGCTACCGGGTGAGTGAGTAAAAAGGCCCGACGTTTGAAAAAAATGCACCTCCTTGAATATCAAAGAAATGATATTGAAATCTGTCGTGTTTTATTCCCGATAAGTCCAATTAGATTCATAAATTACCCGGCTTTAATCGGCCATTCCTTCCCGTCGATATGGGAGGTATTCTGCAGAAAGCCCCTTTCGAAATCCTGCAAAAACGAGCTAAAGAACGAGCAAAATTTCTCCTTGCTTTTGTTCCTAGCAATAATGACAGTTAAATGCATGAATGTATTTTGTCCTCTTGGGGCATGTAATCCCCTTGATAAGTTATTCATACTAGGATAGCAAGCGCTAAGGAGTGCTCAAGTCAATGCTATTTATTAGGTAAACATATTAGTGTAAATAGCTCATTATGTTACTACGTTATTCAAGTTTCTCGAAGGAACTTTTTGGAAAACTCCTTGCAGGATCTGAACGGAGTGACCAACCTCATCCAGGAAACATTCTAAAAATAATTGATCGTGTTACCTATTCAATCAAATCTTGCACATTATCATTGCTTATATATTCAGGGAGCTTTCAAAAGCCGGGCTTCTTTGCCTATTTTTTGTACGGTCCATTAAAAAGTTGCAAGGTATATTACTGATTACACTATAGTAGTTGCATCATACTATACGCTTCTACTAAGATAACACCACAAGGTGCGAAAACCATGTGTACCCATATGGCAATTAACATAAAACAAAAGAAAGAAAACATAAAGCTACATCCAACTTCTAGAAAAAAAATAATAACATACTAAAAGCGACATGGTGGTTGTGTGACTTATATCTGAGTTTAAGATTTCCTAAGGAAACCGCCCAGTTCTGTAAATTTTAGCAAAGTTGAAGTAGTATATTTGATTGAGATCGTCTGGCGAGTCTTTATCACCTTTCAAGAAAATGCTGCAGAGCATCATTTGAAAGATTAGTGTATCCAAGTGTTTGTAACAAAGAGGAAACATCAGCGAGAAGATCTCTTACCTATTTAGGCTTTTTTCCCTTACTTCATCCTATACCTAAGGACAAGTTTAGCCTTTTTACAGAGAATCACATGTTCTTTTATGCGAGTTTTTATTGTATTACAAAAATAAACATTAAAAACATTCAATGCATTACCTCTTCAAGAAAGCGCACAATATACGTCAGTAATGCGTAGTTTTCTTGGGGCAAGCACTTCTTCATTTGCACTCTCATTTCTTCCACCCTTTCCTCTTGCGGTAACGCTATAAAGAACGAATATACAACCAATAAATAGATTTCGAAGAGTGTAGAACACAAATGATGAATTGATGTGAGCAAATAGCTATCAAAATAGCAACTTATCATTGTCAAATCATTTTAGTTCGACACTGTTGCGTAGATATACATATTTACATCAGACCTCATCTAAAAACATTCTATGCCTGCCTGCTAATAGCTTGGAAAAATGTGCCTGCAGTCAAATTTGAAAGCAGTAATGTAGTAGCAACTAATTTGTAATGATATTGCCTCCAAGTGGCACCCATGTGCCCACATACATAAATTAGGCTTGCTTGACATACTAACAACTAACCTAAATCGAATACAGATTGGTAAATAAAGAAATACAGAAGCCACTAAAAACGTTAGATATTCAAATCTGAAGGGAATATTATGGACAAAATTTACAGGATATCTCTGAACTGACAAGCTTTACATTTATAAGGAGAACCTATCCATTGTTTTGTCTATTATTCAAGAGCCAATTCACCTATGAATATAAAATTCTTAAAGAATTATTCAGAAATATACTAGAACTTTTTTAAACTTTTCGATTTTCATCTTCTTCGGTAACTTTTCTATCAACAACTTTGAGACCTACCTTAAAACCTAGATTACAACAGGGTAACAAAAGGAACAACACAGCAAAGGAACCTACCTAATACACATGTGTTATAACTGAAATAGAACTGGGGTGGGGCGGACGCACATAGAGAAGTAAAGTAAAAGCTGGGAGAGAGCGGGATGGACTTAAAATGGGAATCAGAAGCGCTGCCGTCTCATGGGAAATCAAAAATGATAAAACAGTAAAACCTACAAAAACAAAATGAGAACATAAGAAACCCCGACCTCATCTCCAGGATCGCCCGTCATATCGGGGCGGCAACATGAGAAGGGGTCCTGGGGACGATGCTGAAGACACCTGCCACCCCTAAACTACCAAAAGGAATGATAAACATTCTATAATCAATAAACATTGTTTTGTCATATTCTTAAGGCTATTTAAGCCTCCGGCTGATTTTCATTCATTCGGCAAACAACTAAAGATTACTAGATTTGGTAGGCAGTGATTCAAAATGTTCGGATATCGCAACAAATAATTCGATGTCTTGAGTCCACAGGCATTTAACAACTGTAAATTTAACTGTAAATAGAATTTTAATTTCAATTGCAAGTAAATCTAGGACAAGAATGGAACGCGGAAATTCTCATTTCCATAAATGCCCTTACAAACATATTGCTACTTCTTTTATCTTAAAAGACAAGCAGTTTACCATAACATTCCCATATATAAATTGGCCTTTGACTGATAAATGAGCATTTCAGTTCTGAACATAGGCAACATACTTATTATTCCACAGCCCACCAAAAGTGTCAACTAGCCTTCGACCCACCCGGTACCTTTGTCGTGCGTGAATGAAAAGACGTAATTCATTTCTTTACTCACCACAAATATCCATAGCAACATCAAGAAATTCGAAGGTCAATAATGGCTCGGGCATTTCTCGTAGGAATTTCTTTATGAGCACTGCTGGTGCATGAACGTCAGTGGGGTCCAATTGGACATTTTCACCTGTTCCAAAGGAGTGAATTATTAAGATTACCACATTTTAAGTTTATCGAGGCAGTAGGAAAGTTATGTTAATTTGATGGGAAAACTATAATTTCTTCAGGAAAATTATAAAACAGGCTGTCCCAAAATAATTGCTCGACGTTTGATTAAAGATAAGAACTAACGATAGAGATGAACGGGCTCCGTAGCAAGGTAATCCTGTTCCTAGAATATTGGAAAAATTTCAGCCCGCAAAACCCCTGAAAATTTGCAAAAAGCTGAAAACAGACAGGCCAAAAGAATTGCATTGCAAACACCTCTTAAAATCAAGGGAAAGAAGATTATCCAGTGTCATACATCTCATTGACACCAGAAATTACCAAATAGGTCTTAGAAAGTAATTTGAAGCTTAAAACCATTGTCTAACTTGACTTAAGACTTAAGTATCCAAAAAACAATGAATGAAAACTTATAAACTTCAAATTCCACTAGGTTTGCACTGAAATAAACTGATAAATCGTAGACTTGGCCCATCTTGAAAATTTATTGTTTACTTCCAAGAGAAAATCCTGAATGATAATCAAAATATAGTCAGAAAAAATCTGGAAAAGTCTGGAAACTGCCAAAATTGATTGAAAACATAGATCAACATTTCTAAAGGCAGAGATTTAGAGAAACTGTTGGAAAAGATTTGGGAATCAAGAATTTGCACAATCAAACGTTCTTGATTCTCGCTCAATCTTAGTTAAGTTCAGTCTACGAAATATGATCGATACTCTTCGAACGATTTATGCTGCTCCCCAAACCAACAACTTCAAAAGAATCACAAATAGTTCAGAAAATGGGTCGCCGAAAACTAAGATAAAAATTGACGAATATTTCTGACCACAGATGAAATCATCATTTGTCAAATCAGCCCGGTATACGTTTAATTATTGCCTCTCGAAAGACCATACTTTTCTTCTGTTGCAGCCGGTAGTAATTTTGTAAGCAAGATTACAGATAGTAATATTGCCTTCATGAAACGCAACACTTTTTATTCAACACTGCTCTATGTTATTCAGTTTTGCATGTTTAGCTCTATTTTAAGGGAATACAAACTTCTTTACCTACTTAGCTCAAATATGTATGAGCAAGAATGGGTCAAAATTCGGGTCTATGGAAGTCGGGCAGTGGGATGTTATCGAAAGAGTTTTTACCTTATAATGTAACAAACCCGAGTACTGCTATGCAATATTGTGTTTGTGATTAGGCGAAACAGCTCTTCTGGGGGATATATTCGAAGCTTCGAAGAAGTAAAGAGAATACCTTGATTAAATCTTCGCTTTAATTCTTCGATTGTTGTGCTGAGTGGTGATCGTCGAAAAATGCCTTCCGTCGTCAGCCCTTCAAGAAATAAAGCTGCATGTAATGCAAGTTATCAAAAAATACAACGCAAATTGATTAGTCAAATGAAAGGTACCCAGCCCAGTAGCTGCCACCAAAGAAAACTTTTAAATTACTTGTCAACCTGTTCTTTATCTCATCTGATGATTTGCTGCGTCTGGTGGAATTGCAAACTAGATGGCAAATAAGCAAACAACTCCAAATAAATCTGGATTTTCTTCACTTATAACTGGCAACGCTGACGGGCTATGGGGACTCAAAATATCATGCATCCTTGTGAGATTAGCGAATTCAGACCTCAAAAAGAAAGAGTAATCAAACTGAATGTGAATGGATTTAATACATACCATGTTCACGGAGAAATTCAACACAAGTTCTGATCACAATGGGAATTGGATCCGCAACACTGTTTTCTATCAATCTGCAAAGGAAACAAATTGCATTGAATGGATTCGTTTGCTTTACATCAATGGCCTATCGCACAAGCTTAACAAGCAACAAACTTGGAATTTCAGACACAATTTCGTTCGACCACCTTGAAAAGAAATACAAAGGTACAGAGAACTTCATGTTCATGGTTTTGAAAACGTGCAAAACTTACTGCATTGTTTTAAAGATGGCTTGGAGTGATTGAGGAAAAACTGCAAGCGGTCTGAATGGCTACTACTCTCTAAATTATCATGCAATAATATTCTGCAATAACTGCTCAACTAGCGAACATGTTCAATTACTTTCAGAACTTTTCCTGGCTGAAATTTTAATCAGTCCGTTCAGATTTTAAAAAGTATTTTCGCAAGGAAGTCCCTACAAGGCACCTAAAAAATGACAAAATCATGAGAGGATTTCCCTACGGGGTGTCACAAAAATAATATTGAAAAATAACGATAACATGAACATACTCATGGGGAGACATACTCTGGTTTCAGCTATCGCATATTTTTTATCTTTGAAAGATGGCAGCTCAGTGAATTTTCAACCGATTTGCAAGATTCTGGCTTCTAAAATTATTTCACTATCTTTTTCGCGGCCTCTGCTTTCAGTTTTTGCACAAACTTCAACTTCAAAGGCTTGTAAATCCATGGATTTTTAGCCGATTGGCAAGATTCTTGTGTCGAAAATCAATTTAACATCTCGGGGAAAAAGGGTCACTTGACCAACTGCCCATTCAACGTATCGTTATTCTTTAGTATTTAATCAAAGGTCGAACAATTTTTTTGAGACACCCTGTAATATTTCAACATCACAGCGATGAATTTAGCACGCTTTAGCATGAACTATCCTCTTGGGAGAATGAAGAGCGTTTCCCCTAGTATGAAAAACTTGCATAAGGGCTTTCAACTCTAATGCTAATGCATGCAAGTGTTAAGCAGAACAGCAGAACTTGGCTTTATCTAATTTAAGCCTGGTTTTCCGTAACGAAAAAATAACAACCCTCGCATCATTAGCCATCCATCATTTCCTTCGTATAATCCAAAGATGTACGAATAAACTCAAATTCATCAAAACCGGGCAATTTTCAAGATATCTAATACGTAACAACTTACATTTTCAAAGATACGCCAAACTGCTGTGTTTTCGGAATTTCTGGTGCAACGTAGAATGATGATGTCATTGAGGCGGTTGGTTTTGCTCTCGATTTTGCAATCAATTGTTCATCATGGCTGAAATGAGATCGCAGTTTGAAAGAATTTTCATCTTGAGATGTTAATATCTTCCCGGTAATCATGTAATATACGCCTGAGTAAACTTCTTATTTCCGAATAATTCTAAAGAATCACTGTCAAATTAAGTATCCCCTCAATAAATCCCTCTCTCTAATAAGTCCCCCCTCGGAGCCAAAATGTTGAATAAGGCCCCCTCTCTATTAAGCCCCTCCACTTATATAAAATTCAAGATTCTACCAAAGATTTTCAGTTTATCTAGCTTAGGCATATTCAAATGTTAATTTTCATATGGTTTGGTAGACTACATTACATAAGTCCCTCTAACTAACGCTCGTTGTTGTTGTTGTTATCGCTTCAGTTGAGGGACTCATGTCCTTACGCTTCAATACAGGGACTAATTAGGCCAAGTCCGCCGCGTTCACGGCGCGACCAATCAGAGCGCTACTTTCTTAACATGGTCAACCCACGTGCCTATTTGTAGCGTTTGATTGGTTATCAGTTCAAAGTTCGACTTCTCGAAGCGAAGCCACGCTCGAAATGACCTTCAAAGGGACGTTCGAATTTTCTTTCAACGTTCGTAGGATGGAAGATGTTCAAAGTTTCTTCTGATTTTTCGGAAGATTTTAGTCCCTGTTTAGAATCCGTTTGGTCGTGAGTCCTGTGTATGAGTGAAATTAAAACATCAGATTATAAATGTTGAACGAATAAAAGGAATCACGTCGTCAGTCTAATGGTTTGGGGCAAAAATGCGTCGAATGTACGAATTTGAATTGTAAAATTGTATGTTGAATCTGCAAAACATGAGGTAAAAGAAATGATAAAGCTATCACATATATCCTTGTCATTTGACTTTGTGAAGAACCCCCCTCTCTAATAAGCTCCCCCCTCCGGAGTGTCCAAATTGAGTAAGCCCCCGGGGCTTACTAGAGCTTTTACGGTAACTCACTTAGCGAGACTCATTTGAAGAATTTACTAGAAGTAAATCAAAAAGTATTCATGTATTGGCTGGAGGTACCATCTGATCTTAAACGTCACAGAAAACTGGAGCCCAATGGCGGTGGTGCAGCAATCTTGTCATAAAATTGCATTAAATTGTTCAATTCCGTTCATTTCATTCTAAAATTCCAATACATACATACAAATACCATCAAAATATTACAACACATTACATCAAAAGAACAAGAATTACAGTAAGGAAATATACAGACTAACAAAATAACAAACTTATACGGGAATGGGCATGTAGGGACTTTCTTAAAGAAACAGCTCTCTCAATAGATAAACTAATGGCGGAGAGAGCCCCTCCCCTGGTTAAAACAAAATTTAGAGTTTGATTGATGGATAAAGATTCAATTGATTAAAAATTTCATATTTTAAGTATGACTGCTATCATTGCCTGGTTATTGAAAATGCTGGGACTGGTAGTGACGAAAGAAGGGAGCTGAAGTTGATGCTGGAAACTCATTACTGTTGAAGCTTGTTTATAACATGCAAAATGCTGTTCCAAGATCTTGCACTTCCATATCTTATTGATCGCACAACCACCAAGTACGTCATCGTACCTTGTCTGTAAAGTTCCATATAGTAGATATAGATTTTTGTAGTATTTACGTGCATTTTTATGTAATTGGTGGGTCAGGGGAGGGGTGTTGCTTGCTCGGGAAGTCGTGGTGCGGGGTCACACGCCCAATTCGTCCCAAATCTAACTTAGAATTCCTAAACTGGGGCCTGGACATAATTTTATTAAAGCCTCTTTAATGCATCGTTAAATTCGTACCAAATTGCGCGAAACGGTTGGTGGCTCTTGGGTGCGGCTTTATGGGCGGGTAAACTAAAAATTGCAATATACGTATACATGTACTTAGATAGTAGTTAAAATGGAAAACAGTATATAAATATTCAGTTGAAATACTTTCAGCATAAAAACCATAAAAGGTAAAATCAAATGAAGCCTAAGTTTTGGATAGAAGTTTCACATAGTCGGCAGTGGCACGTTTCTCCAGACTAAAATTGATTCTGTTTTTAAACTCAGTAAGAGATGTAGAATCTATGATAAATTTCGGAACGGTAGCCCAGACTTGTGAACCTCCAAAGCGAATGGCTTCTAAGCCATCTATAACAGTTTTAATTCTAGGGGGAGGAAAATCCTTAGAGTTCCTCAGATTATATTGACTTTCATGTTCACAAAAAATCTCTCTCATAGAAGCTAGTTCAAGCCATTTTTGGTCTAGGTCACGACAAGCTGTAAGTTTCTCGGCTGCAAAGTCATTGATCTGTCTTTTTCCATTGAAACCTCAAAACCGGATTCATAGTCCTGATAAGTAACTCTCGGCGCTCTTTCTTGACTTTTATCAAATTTGTACTGAAGTTGCCGACTGCTGGAACATCCAAGGGACAATATTCAAACTGGCGGTTTATGAAAGCTATCATTAATTAAATACCTTAATTTGCCTCAATCTACGAAGACGGAATACGTGAGAGTACAGCCTATTGCTAGCCTTTTGTTGACAAAGCCCTGCAATATGATGCTTAAATGTCAGCTTATGGTCTATAGTAATACCTAGCAACTTTTCCTACATCCGCTCTTAGATTCTGACAAAAACTTAAATTCTTCTTCTTTGAAAATATTCACGAAGCTTAGTCATCAAGCAACCTCAGTAACAAGTGCTACATTAATGCCTTAATACTCAAATATGAAACTGACTGAGCGCCTTGAAACAATTTACCAAGTTCTTTAGTAATTCTTAAATAAGGGGTGCTCTCCTCGATTTAGCTTAGCTACCAGGAGCGCCCTTCTCAATAAATTCCCCCAACATTCCCTTGGCCTATTCACTTAACTAGTATCTTGCTAATTAGTAATTGATGTTAATTGAAATCTTCATGCTCGGGGCTTTTAGAAACGTAGCTTTAGAAAGAATGGGCCGACGTAGCAAATAGGCAGTAGTTCTTTATCGCTAGAACACTTATAGGCAGTAGTTTTTTATCTGCATACAGCACTATGACTGAAATTTGGGCCCCCTTGAATTTCAATTCAACTAAACCTCGGTGTTACTGGAGGCTCGTACAGTCAGTGATATGTTTCTTTGCTATAATGACTGCTTGCATCTGAAATCGAACCAAAACTTCAATTTGAATGGACACAAAATTAAGTTCAACATACCTAATTAGACTAGCCATAGTAGAAGGGGAAATAAAAGAACCTTCATTGGGAAGAAGTTTAAGAATGCAATGATTTTTTTTGCATGGAAAAATACTGAAGTCACCAGTATGTACCACTCCGGAAAAAATTCTGGGCACGTCAGTCTGCCAGGCGCTTTACAATTAAAAATCGTTTTGGTCACTGTGACTTTTGGTCTCAATCACATCAGTTGGATGGATATTTCAATGCCTTCTAGGCTGCTCGGCACTCTGAGGGAGTGGCGCGCTTCGCGCGCCACTTGATCAGTGGTAGCCGCCGCAGGCGGCCAGGCGCCGAATGCGCCGAGCCCTCCGCAGGAGCTAGGAATTGCAAACCCGCGCGCGGCGTGGGTTTGGATTCCTAGTATCTATCTAAGGAGGGCAATAACACCAGCAGTATCTATTCCAACAGCCTATGGAATTGCTTATCACATTGAGAAGGAGGATCATTACCCTTCGTCAATGAA
Organism: Aurelia sp. 3 sensu Dawson et al. (2005); assembly: GCA_964020215.1. Taxonomy (NCBI): domain Eukaryota; kingdom Metazoa; phylum Cnidaria; class Scyphozoa; order Semaeostomeae; family Ulmaridae; genus Aurelia; species Aurelia sp. 3 sensu Dawson et al. (2005). The sequence continues at coordinate 12,041,756 of OZ026577.1, forward strand.
CTAAGCATCTACATATGGTATGGTCAATGCTTTTTCAGTTACTAGAAATAAAAAACAAGCATACAACAATACGAAGTACAAACAACAGAATGAAAAACGTTGAGGGCTAAGATGAGTGCACGAGATACTCACTCTCTCACTTCTTTGGGAATATCCAGCTGTCCAAGTCTTATATATGGGATAAGGTCATCCAACCGATTGATATTATGTATCTTTTTGCCAAACTTTTTACTGCAAATGTATAAACACAATTATTTTGATAAATCTAAATACAACATGGCACAGGCCGTTCACTGTCAACACTTAAACAACATCTATTGAAAGTGATTCCGTCTAAAAAGACTGCTCGTTGCAATATCTTGTATACAATGATGAGTCAGAAAAACGTGTGTTGTTGAAGAAGCTACATTTTGGTGACAAACAGGTCAAATCGTATGCGCTGAGGTTTATTTTGGGATCGGATTTTACATACCAGACGTCCCAACAGAACTACCGGGTCCGAGGAATGAGGATGAACGTTTGAACAGCTCCTGCCAAGGAGCCTTGGTTCAAAAATTTTTCTCTTTTCAGTTTATTGTATAGAAGAGATCTTAACTTAAATTTTGCGACCTCGAAGGTTCCAACAGCATTTGTATTCGCAGAGTAATGCATCTAAACAGAGAAAAGTTGTGAGACAGCCTGAGACAGATGGTAACTGAATTATGCCACAGTTACCTATGTAGAATTGAGGAAAGTTTTGAGTCTGCTCAAAAAGTGTCTACTCTTGAAAATTTCTTGATCCATTCGACTATAATATCGATTAAGAAAATGTTAAGGGAAGAAAATGTATTTACATTTCCACAGTTGCGCAAATCTTTAGGACCCAAAAGGCCTATCCTTTTTAACTCAACTGAGAGTCGGTCTCAGCAAGCTAAATTATCACAAATTCAAGCACAATTTAGAGATACCACAAACCCGATGTGTGCAACAAACGATGGCATTGAAGATACGGAACACTTCTTGTTGCTCTGCCCTTGCTTTGATGTACATAGACGGGACCTCCTCGCCGGAATCTTTGCATTACTACGACCACTTGAATATGTAGATCTTGCAAATGAATGTTTGTTACAACTTTTATTGTATGGTAATAAAGATTTTCCTGACTCAGTGAATAGGCATATCCTTGAACTTACATTAAATTTTATCCATAACAATGGTCGATTCGATCAAAGTCTGATGCCTCACCCGTCCATAAGCCACCCAATCGTAACCTTGGTTTTGTAACCATTGTTTTCAACTTACATTTTTTTGTCTTTGTGTTTGTGTTTGTCTTTAGACTCTTAGCTATTGTAGTATTAACGTATGGTAATTGTAAGTAGCGTAAATAGCAAAGTGTATTGTAGTTGTTAGTCTAGTTCTATGTCTTTATGTTATGGCCGTGGTGTTGTCATTTATTTTTGCTCCCATGGCATCGTCCTGTAGTGTTGCATAGTTATTTAAAGTATTGTAGAATGTAACCTTTGTAGTAATATTTTATATGGATATAAAAAAATCTTTAGGACTGAAGGAAAAGGAACGGTGTCGGGCAGTGTCTTCAACTACTATGGGATCTCTTTCACCCACGTTTCGTTACTGTTGTGATTGCTTGTTTACTCATATTGGGCTTCTGAATTAGTGAAGAATAAGTGTCACTTTCATAGCTCAACAAACTTTCAAAAATAACATTGTTGAGCTGCCCTAAAACCTTTTTCCAAATCACACACATTTCATAACCATCTGTCTTGGGCTGCCTCAGAAATTTTGCACGTTTAATTGAACTATTCTGCAAATGTAAACCCCATTTGGACTTGCAAGGTCGCAAATTCTATGTTGAGATCTCATCAATACCATACACTAAGAATGAAATCTTTTCAATATAAGGCTCTTTTGCAGGAATTCTTCAAACGTTTATACTTTTTTTGGGAAAGCCAGGATATGCATTTTTACAGTTGCTGCAGATTTCATTTCATTTCATTTTAGAATATTTATACAGGGTAAGTATTCAAGTCATAAAAACGTTGATTTACAAACTGCTCTGTTACAAAAGAAAAGCTACAAAATTACAGTAAAAATAGGAACTATAAAATACGTAAAAGTAAAGGAAAGGTAAGACACTGCTCAGGATTTGTCATTTTTCAGTGACGATTTGAATTGGGTAAAAGTATTGGCCATCTTACTTTCTCTTTTCAAATCATTCCAAAGTTTAGTTCCTCTATACGAGAAGCATTTTTGGCCACATGCAGTTTTTAGAAGAGGTACATAAAGGTCAGTGCTGGTGTTACGAAGCTGTCTAGCACAAGTTTCAGATAATCTTTGGAACAGTCCTGTAAGATACTCGGGCGCTTCATGGTTTATGGACCTATGGACCATTTCCACTGTTTCTGTTTCTAGGAGCTCTTTGACCGTTTGCCACCCTAACTGCCTGATGATGGGTGGTGCAGACATTCTGCAGGGCTATTTGTCACGATTCTAGCTGCACAATTTTGGAGCTTCTGAAGCTTGTTGAGTGCTGTAGTGCCACAAACACCCCAACAGAAACGGAAATAAGGCTCAACCATACTTCTGTACATAGTCTGCAGTATGCTTAAAGGGAGGTACTATTTCGCATGGCGTATCATACCTAACGCCCTTGATATCTTTTTTATCACTTCTGCAATGTGAATATCCCAACTCAGGTATTGGTCCACATGTACCCCTAAGTATTTTGTGTGCTCTATCATCGAAATCTCCTCATCACGAATAACAAGTGAAGGTTTCATAGCTGATGTTTGTGGAATATCTTTAACCTTTTTCCGACTTCCAATCACAATGCTGTTTGTTTTAGCAACGTAAAGTGACAATTTATTTCCTGCAAGCCATGTGTTTAGACATTCTAGGTCCTCATTAACCGTTTCATTTATTGTGGAGATGCTATTTGAGGAGAAGGATAAACTGGTGTCATCGGCATACATATTAACTAGTGGGTGCTTAATAGATAGTGGGAGATCATTTACATAGATAATGAACAGTAGCGGACCTAAATATGATCCCTGTGGAACTCCACAAGTTACTTCTCCCAGGTCAGAAAGCTTCCCGTTTACCTTACAGCACTGCTTCCTGTTAGAAAGGTATGATTGAAACCAGCGTGACTCTTTGCCTGCAACTCCATAGAGTTGCAACTTGTTAATTAGGATTTCGTGGTTTACCGTGTCGAAAGCTTTCTTCAAGTCTATGAATGTGACCGAGGTATATGTACCATTTTATATATTCAAATACCAGTCATTTGTACACTTTAATAGGCATGTCAAAACTGAATGTAACAATCTAAAACTAGACTGTTGTGAGTACAAAAAGACGATTTGGCACTAGAAAACAAGCTTCTCAAATAATCTAGAGATTACAGGCAAAGCAGAGATTGGACGATAGTTTGATCTGTTATCGCTCTTGCTATCCTTGTAAATAGGAGCTATCCTAGCAATTTTCCATTGATCGGGGAAAATTCCAGCCGACAATGACAAATTAAAGAGCAGACTCAATGGTTCAGACAGGATGGACATTCCAGTCTTAGCAAAAAACTGGAAATTTCATCAAGGCCAAACCCATTAGAAGTCTTAAATTTATTCATTGCTAGGCTCACTTGTTTGGATACCACAGGTGAAAAACTAAAGATGAGCCTCACTTCCAAAATTTTTATTTCATTTTTATGATACAGATGAGTTTTTAAGTTGTAACTTGCAACCTCGCGTGTCCAAATTGGTTGTGTAGTCACAGAGTAATTAACTTAAGCAGGCAAAATTTCCGAGGCAGGCTAGGACAAAGGTTATTGGCTTATGCTGCTACTATCTATGCGTATTTTTTAGGTAATTTTGAGTCATATGAACCACTAAGATTTCTGTCCTTAAAGACTTTTCTATCAATTAAACTATTTAAGAAAATGTTCAGAAATATGCAGTTATATCTTAACAGTTCATCTTAACAACACACTTTTCTAGGACTGATGGAATGGTGACATGTAGTGTCTTATACCACCAAAAGAACTTTCTCAATCAGTTTCTCTTCAGCTGTGATTTTTCAGTTATAAAAATGAAAAATTATAACATTTGAGTTAGCGAAGAGTAACTTTCACTTACACAACTCAACAAATTTCCAAAAAATGTGTTGATGAGCTGCCCCAAACATTTTTAAAAATTACACATAGATCGTAACTGCATGAATCAATAACCATATGTCTTCGGCTACCTCATAAATTTTGACCGTGAAACTAAGGCTCCTTCGCAGGCACTATTCAAACGCTGATTTGTGGGACACCTAGAATATGTAACCATCAACTCTATTTTCAGCCCTCTACAGCTCAGCACTCGTTATATCATTAACTCAATAGAGAATACTGAAACTTGCCTTCAGACAAGACATTTGGCAGCGATCCATACAATGTTAGCAGGTAAATACTGAAGTTATCAAATATACCTTAAAAATGGTTGCATGATAGCATATGCAACTTTGATGAAATTGCTTGGATGAACAACGTAAAACGCTTTGATATTCTTTTTGTACCTACGAGAAAAGACAAGTCACATTACGTTGCATTTGTTGAGAAATGTTGCACAGGTTCAGAACAAGACAGATCCAAAAAAACAACGCAAACCAAGTCCAAGGCTTTGAATAACTGGTGTTAGAAGCCTGCATGCTCTGTTCGTTTACCAACAACCGCAGGTCTGGCCACAAACTCCAAGGGCTTAAGCACTTTGTGAGCCATACTCTAAAACCATATAAATATCCTTGGATGGAAACTAAAGACTTATCATCAAATGGCTTCTGCCCTGGAAAAAGACAGTTCGGTCAAATCTTACAACAGCAAAACAAGACTACTTGATCTTATTGTTTAAGAAATAAATCCCGATAATATCAGCTTGAGTTTTTCTTCACTACTGCTCATCGTAACAGTATTAGCTTTGTCATCTGCCAATTTGCAATATGATTCATTTATCATTTTTGCAATTAGATAACCACTAGTCCAGTACTTACGTTCTGTCCAGTTCTCTGTAAATTTGTAGCAGCCATGAAAACGAAGGCTTGTTTTGACTGTTCAATCCATAATGAAAATAAACGAGCGTGTAATCGTTGACAACATAATGATCAAGGGTTGCCTTGGCAAATCTAAAACACAATGAGAGAATACAATGAATGAAAATACATCAGGCCTTGCTCATTTTGGAACTGTTTTTAAATGGAGCCATAGTTTCACTAGCTCTACATCGAGAAGCAATTAGGCCATAAGAGCCTTAACTTCACTAGTGATGCCACGCGAAATGAACATGAGCACGTAGCCAAACTACAGTCTAAGGGTTAACGGCAAGATAGGAATCAAATGGTTTAGCCGATTTTCGCTCGTGGCCATTTGATTTAAGATTGCGGCGATGTGCTAATGTACTCTTTTTCGAATAAAATTTTTAATCAAAAAATAACGAGTCTTTAAAAATTTTTGCACTGGGGAGCATTGCTGAAAAAAGCCTCTTGCTTCATGCTTAAAACTTCGCCGCCTTCGTTGCTGGTGTGATATGGCAGTTATTACCTCCTTTCCCCCTCCCGACACTGCTTACTGCTGCCTCTGCTGTAAATTCCTTTCCTTCCTTCTCCTTCCTTTTCCTTCCTTCTCGCTTTTCTAATAATATCAAATTCATATTTTTAGCGATTTGGCGACATTTTTACGAGACTTTGCGTACGCTTTACAGCTTTTCCCATTGACCATGTGGATACTTTTATTATCAAGGAAATGTTTATCCAATCTCACCTTTTGATTTCTATTCGAGACTACTACTTAAACTGCGAAAGTAGCCAGCTACTTCTCAACTCGTTCCTCGAAAGATGTAGCTCAATAGATATTATACAAAGATGTTATAAATAGATTACCACAAGCTAAATATGTAACCTTAGTTTTTGTAAGTGCACTTCGGTAAATCGTCCTTGATTTCAAGACTAAATGGTGACGAAGCTCAAACGATGATTAAAATGTAAGTTTACTCGATAAGTCTTTGGTGATCTATGAGATCCCGGACTGGCATTCGACACGCGCTAAATGCTATCACTGGTCTACCCATAATATCATCTCCTACAAAAAAACAAATGGAAATCACTAAGTGGGAAGAATGAGCACATTACGTGACGGGCAGATTTCTGTACAGGAAGACAGGAAGGACGGGAGGAAAGGAGGGAGGTGGGTATCGACGGTCGCCTTTCGTGCCAAAAGTGTAACAATATATCAGGCATACCTGAAATACCTTGATCATTGAAGTTGTCGTTAGTGTTGCAAATAGGCTAGAAGAATTAATTAATGGCAGAAATTTCGAATTTTTATCTGGCAAAGTGACAGACATGGTTATGATGAAAACAAGCTGTTAATAAGATTTAATGGGTGCAGCCACGAAGAGTAAGCTAAGAAAATTGTCTACCAACCAGGGGGGATAATTCACTACCATACACCAGCAAATCTGAATAATTTTTGTCACTCCAAATAACATGAAAGTACACTAATATTCCCTCCATACACTGCATACGCTGGAAAATTCATAAAAATTCGACCTCCCTTCCATCCTTCACTGTAGGAAATGTACCCGAAGGAGGACATGGTTTATAATTTTATCAAGGCATTTTAGGCTCCCTCTTGTCACAGATGGGAGCGAATGATTCTCTAGTGATTGCATTTTTACCAATATTTCTAGTAAACGGAAGCAAAATCACACCATACAACTGTCTTTCGGCTATCAACCAAACTTTGAAACACATGAAGTCTTTTTTGCTAACCCAATGAATATTAAAACCGATATTTTGGGTAGCAGTTTGATCTCCTATAGAATAACTGCAGGTCTTTGTGCGACTAGCAGCGACAGAAGCAAATATTTCAACAAGTGATGTCCTTATTCTTCTTTTTCTATAAACATCAAAACATTAAAACACAAAAATCGTTACATTCTACTGTGCCATAAAGCAAGAAATGACACAAGGTCATCTGGTCTCTACTTTGGATGACACTTAAATGCTAATACTTTACGGAAAAAAGTAGAATCCAAGGTAGCTTTGTACCAAATAATACAAAAGCCCTAAAGTTTTAAATGGGAATCCAATCAGGTTTATACATATCAAGGTTCAATTCCTAGTCCTTATTCTTCTTCGCTATCAATAGTCGAAAGAATATGAAATGCAACAACAACAACAACAACAAATAATCAATGTACTCTCCACAACATAGAGACATCCTTTCCTGCCCCAATATTTTTCATGCACCAGAATACTCATGCACATGCAACAAATCCCCAGACGGTACCTATTTTTTGTTATTTGGTTCTAAGCTGCAATCTTGGACATAAAATGTCGAGAAAAACAGACCCCTTCCCCTCGTTCAGTGTTGATTGTTATGAGCTACAGTTTGCTGCTTCGCTTAAAAAAACCAACACCAACTGGGGGAGGGAAGCCATTAACAGGGTATAATTTCTCGGAGCTGTCACAAGTCGTTTGCGTTCCCTAAGAACGGTCATTTTTCTAAACAATCTAGAGGGGTATCGCCCTGGTTGAGGGTAAACGCGTTTTGACCGATTTTAACTCTCTTGCGTTTGTTGCTGAATAACAGGCGTTTGGGCCTAGTTAAAACCAAAAACTGTGCAAAGATATTTCGGTGACTTCATTTGCTTGACGCTTCCTTGTTTGTGTTTCTTAAAACTGCGTCCACAAACAGAGGGAGAAGTGCACAAAGAAGCTCACCTAAGATGTAACTGTAAGCATCCGCCATTTTTCCTTTTCACATTTTGTTGCACAATTTTCTTTTTGCTTGGTTTCTTGACGTTGTTAAAACTTTCACAGCAAATAAAATGGCCTCTTGCCAAGCTCCGCTTGTCCAGAATAAGTACTTCACGTAAATTCAGAGATATGGCATCCGCTTCCGCCACGACGGGCTTCTTTTTGCACGCCGTCTGATTGGCCTAAAGTCGTCCTGGTTGAGGGTACTGTGGTATCTTCCAGTTCTTGAACGGAATCCGCATTGCCAACGCATGACAGGCGACTACTGTTTGCTGTAAAAGGACACATTACGGGGCAAAAACAGGTTTGTTCTATCAGTGGATTGTAAAACTATTTTTTTTAAATCATAAATTGATTTAAGCATCGTTCAGTTCACCGAAGGAGGAAAAGTTGATGTCAGCTTGCTTGAAAAGTCTTTGAACGAAAGCGGCAAACAAAGGTCAGTGTTTTGGAAAACGCAACACAGCAAACACAATCAGAAAACATTAGATAACAACAAAAACTCTTTAATCGTTGATATGCTGCTAATTTTCGCATCAAGTTATCTTAAATTTACCTGAAACCATGTGAAAATTTGGATACCCTCAACCAGGGCGACGTTCGAAATTTAGTCCCTCTCGACCACTCTGTTCTCGAGTAGATCGCTCTTAAAGACAGCATCGCCAATGACAAATATATTTCATATCAACAACAGTGAAGAGTTTACGAAGGTGTTCGTGGTAAGTTTCGTTCTGAAATTTTTTTCGTTCAACAGGAATATTCTACCAACGTGAAATACCCTCAATCAGGGCGACACCCCTCTGATCCAAGATTGTGGGTGATTGTGTCTCTGTTAAAGCAGGGAAAAATAAATGCTACAAATCACTTACCGGCCAGCTGAAAAATCTTAAACCTTGCAATATCTTGATAGTTCTTCTCTATGGTTTCCAGCGATGGAATATTGCAAGAGGGATCACTAACTGCTGCTACTGCTGCTGTCGCAGATTCATCTTGCTTGTTGACGCATGCTCCATCCACAGCTGACATTGCTGACAAGTTCTCAACTTCTAGGGAAAAAGAATGAAATCAAATTACGTATGCTTAAGTGTAAATAAACATCAGCTCCATGTGGTAAACTGAAAATGCATCGGGTGAGGCAAAAGAAGTTTGAACGCTTGAGAAATCACAAAAAATGGAAAATCTGTCGGATTTTCTTTGTAACGTGTAGCATCGCAGATTATGTCCACGCTGTAATAAATGTAAGACACCGCGGATTATGTCAAGATCATTACTACCATATTTCAAAATAATCTACACATTGAAATTTCCACTCGACTTCATCAATTTCGTTGTAATTAATGCAGGGCTCAAACTTTTTTGAATTTTAAAGACATAGTTTGCAGGGGGAGGGGGTGAATTATCTAACAATTTTGCTCCTGTGTAGCCTATAGATGTTGCTAAAGCAAAGAAACTCCTTGGAGTAAACTACATATAGTCAAATCGAAATGAAAATAAATCATAATTGCACCGTACATGGTCTAAAAGGGGGTGTTAAAAAGTAGCCAGTTTCCAAAACTAACGACTTTGCAGCTGCCTCGCTAGTATGCTAGCACAGGAAGCAACCAAACATCGAGAAAATTTTGAGCACCCCTCCCCCCCCCCCCTCGTCAAAAGAGTGGAGGTGGGAAACAAATTTTAAGCAGTCAAAGCAAAGTCACAGAGAAGAGAAAGACAAATAGCCTAAAACAGTCAGAACGTCGCTCCTTACATAGCTAAATTCATCCATATAATCGTGTACTAAGCTTGTTTAACCATAGAACCAAGATAAGTAGTGAGGGCAGGCGGAGAGGTTCTTTTCATAAAAAATGGAGTAGGCAGAGCGGATAAAGACGAGGCATTAACGATAACCTGGCATACTTGAGATAGAATAGCCTGTATCATGCATCTGCTCGCAAATTTTGTAAGCATAGCTTATGCGGCTGTCAGAGATGATAATTAGAGACGATAAAGTCAACCGCTGTAAAGATGGTGTCTTGGTATTAGTCGTTATGTGGTGAGTAATGCAGTAATCACAATAATAAAGAATATTCATATAGATCACGAATAGCAAGAAACTTGAGCAAGAGTCTTGAGAAATTCCACTTTTAACTAATATCATTGTATGAGTCATTTCGATAACCAGGTAAGAACATCTCAGGCCACCTCTAGAGATTTCCTTTTGCACAATTTCAGTGGTTACATTTCAAATAACCTAGGCAACACCACTTGGAAGCCTTACAGCTCAGAGACTTGGCGATACCTACCTCATTCAAATGGAGGATAAAGATGGATTAAATTTCCTGCCCTCAGGATCGTACGCTTGAACCAATCACCACGGTATGTCCGGTCCAGGGCGGCCGATAGCCAGGTTTCAATTTAGTTGTGCGCTATCATGACATTGCTTCCAGGTGCTACGCTGACAATGGTCGTTGGGGAAAAAGGAATGCAATAAGGGAATAACTCAAAAGGCTAAATTTCGATCTATCTTAACACCCGTAACACTATGGCAAGGGCTTCGATGACTACATGGAGATAAAAACCGAACAAACAGGGAATCCAAAGGCACTAATATATGGTATGGCAGATGTGAAACTTTCCGTTCAAATCTGGCCCTCACAATACCAAAAGTTAAGCAAGTTAAGAACAGCAACAGCACCTATAATGTGATCAACTACAGTGCCCGAAAAGAAACTCTAGAAACCTATATGCCCGCTTCACTGTGATCAATTAGGACCTTTTTATCAAATTCATGCCACAAAATAAAGTTCCGAATCCTAATAGAATTTTAGACTTGTGGCATGCACCATAACCTAGGGGTTCATGTGTTGCAAAAATTTTCGAGAACAATCAACCGAAGGCAAAGATATTAATTTTTGAAGTTGGGCCTAAATCAGATCTTTGTTTACATGACCGGAAGAGGCATGGAACTGTTTTGACAGAGAATTACAATTCCTTACATCTAGGCTCAAACTTCACAGATCTCTTTCGTTTTAGTCTCATTCTGATCCTCTAAATGTGTCCTTTGAAGCAATGAAAAGCATGCTAAAGTCCGTTGCCTTTTTATGACCATTTTTAGACCATTTCACAATGGTAGTTTTCAAACAAATTTTTGTCTTTAAAAACTAAATTGTAAAATTTAAAGCTAATGACAAAAAAGTATGTTGCGCTGTGCTCTTCAAAATATTTTCAGCAATTAGATACACCTTTCTAACAAGTTTCTACCAAAGGACTGGTGCCAATTCGCCTCAATGAAATTTTGGCAACGATCTTAATTTTATAAGTTTGTATATGATCTTAACATTTTTGCAGATTTCGTGATGAAAAAGTAGTTAGAGTCAAACGGAAAGCTTTTCAATTGTTTGAAACCGATGTAGAGTCAAAGGTATGCAATTTATTTGACCTGCTAAAGCCTGCCTACTAAAGCCCAAAATCAAAGATTTTTAAGGCCAAAATGGTACTTTGCAGCCATTTGTCCCTAAAATAATTCAAAACCTTTGAATTTTGCAAGAATTTTAACAAATAAAGCCTTGCAAAGTGTGCCAAATGTTAGTCATTATATTGTTTTACCATGTAGGTAAGGCCTGGTCAGCTTTGGTCCTTTCACTGGATGTGTGTTAAAGTTCAGTGGTTATTATGTGCAAAATCTGAGAAATCAAATTAAAGACTTGTGAAATGAAAATAGTCATAAAAAGATTTTTGGGTTGGAATTGGCACCAGCCCTTTGGGTAGATAGAAACTTGTTAGAAAGGCGTTTCTAATAGTTGTTTTCATGTTGAAGAGCATAGTAAAACATACTTTTTGTCTTTAGCTTTTAATTCTACAATTGAATTTTGAAGACAAGAATTTTTTAGAAAAGTACCATTGTGAAATGGTCTAAAAACGGCCCTAAAAGGCAAAATATTTTAGCATGCTTTACGTTGCCTCAAAGGACATATTTAGAGAATCAGGATGAGACTAAAACGAAAGAGATCGGTGAAGTTTGAGCCTAGATACAAGGAATTTTAATTTGCTGTCAAAACAGTTCCATGCCTCTGACGGTCATGTAAACAAAGATCTGATTTAGGCCCAACTTCAAAATCAATTTCTTCGCTTTCGGTTGACTGATCTTGAAAATTTTTGCAGCACATGAACCCCTAGGTTATGGTGCATGTCTCAAGCGCAAAATCAAGCAGGAATCTAAAATTCAGATTTTGGCTAAATTCGATGCTCTGGATCACAGTGCGCTGTATATGAAAATAAGTATCAACTACAGGCCTGCCAAGCATACCAATTCCGATGATTTTGTAATTTCAAGGCCAATCAAACACGAATTCCGGGTTACCGCACCTACAGTTTTCTGAATTGGCACCAGTGAAACAAGACTTTGAGCCCTTATTTGAGCGGCGAGGTTATGGCCAAGTCTACAGGTGGCAGCAGTGTTGACTAGTACGAAAATGATATGTCTCTGCACAAGCCAGATGATAGAGGCAGTCTGACGGTAATGGTTTACGTAAGGAGTTATGCGAAAAAACATATTCTAGAAAACTTACTGGGCAGTGGAGGCCTAGGCCTTGGAGGCATCCTCTTTTTGGCTGGTTTATCATTGGTTGATTCCATGTTAGAATACGACTGTGCTAAGTTCTTTTGGGTTTAGTTTATATCAAACCTCTTGCTTCAGTTCATCTACTATGCAGTTCTCCCCCGTTACTTCTTCCGTAGATAACGAAACTTGAAAGATTGCGTGCCCAACACGACAAAACCAGAAGTAAGGGTCAAACTGTCCAAGGAAAAGATGTAATGCCAATTTTCTTGCTTCAGTTTATTTACTGTACCAGTTTCCATGAGCTAATTCTTCGTTGAAAACTCCATAACCATGCATGAGTCTATCTGATCAAATTACCAGGGGTCCTCTTAACCTGCTATGTAATGTAAAATTTCTTATATTGGCTGCACATGTAGTTCTCTACAAGCTAATTCTCCAAAAGCAACCGTCCAACCTACCAGTGTTCAAAATTTCAAAACCTGATGCAAGTCTCTGACAGATAAACTATCATAGTTATACACTGCATAAGCGTTGTTATCCGGGCCTTTCTCTTTTTCAAGCTCGACGTTCAGATTCAACAATTACAGAATGAGCTAGTACAGATAAGCAATCAATGGTTTAAGTTGTTAGAAATCCTTGCGTCTCAATACTCCAAAACCTTCGTTACAAGTACTTGATTGAAATAAGAAGGCGTGTCAATAATTCAAGTCCAGGCCAGACAACTGGAGACCATGCAGATGAAATCTGAAACTCAACATTCGGACTCAACGAGCCCGGACACAATGCGAATACTATAAATAGTCTAGAAGCTTCCTATGTTTCCATTTAAATCATCAGTACTCTACAAACGTCGTACTTGTGCTATTGCGATTGTGTAATTCACAGCAGAAGCTTGAAACTGTGTGACAAACGTCTCTTGCTATATTAGTAAACATCGAACTTTAAGGCGTAGACGAACAAAACATCAAGGCACGAAGAAGGTATCCTCTTTGAGGCCACGTTCATTAAAATATCATAGAAACCGGAGCATTTCTTGATCCGTCTTTACGCACTGCTTTTAACGCAAAGAAATCAGCACTTAAATTCTCTATGACATCCAATTTCAGTCAGAAGCAACAAAATAAATGTGCTTATACAGATCCAACAATTTTCACATAAACTATTCCCTTCAAGAGACCACCACCAACTTTCTAAGACTTCTTCGAGTTTTAATGACAGATCATATAAGTCACAAAATGCTGCTTAAAAATTTGAAGTACTTCTGAGCCTTACGAGCACCAACATTGTCCTGGCTAAAACACCACTAGTGCTACTGGTATAACGTTAAATCTTTTCCTCCAACAAGCATGCAGCAAAACCTGTTGTTACGAAACTTCATCGAGTCTAAAGGGTGTAGCAGTAACACAACCAATCTTGCTAGAAAATTCTATAAGAGATTGAGCTTCAAGTGATTTTGTAATGTTCTCGTACCACAAGCATACGTCTGGAATCCTAAGGTCAAACTTCGCGTAATTAATTCCTACAAGCAGATATCATTTGATGGCAAGTCAAACGACGGAAATCCAAAGCTCATGGCAATACAATCAAATTCAATGATTTTGTCACAGTCTGAGAAACGATATTTCACAAATTTCGAATATCCTATGACGTCCTCCTCCATTTAATCACGGCAAGAAAACGAGTACTGTAAGTTAAATGGTCATTTCTATATCACAATACCTTGGACACCAAAAAGCTAAACAACCAATTAAGCACAGTTAATTCGAAAATATAAAGTACCGAAATTTGGTCAAGTTCAGAGTAAATGATTATTATCAACTTCTAGCATTTACAGTCGCCGTCTAAATCAACAAGATCGTATGCTGGCAAGTTTTACGAGGATCTAACTTTGCCAGTGTTAATTATAAAAACAAATGTCATGCACAAATCGACAAATCTGTAAATGCAAGTAATGTAGATAATTGCTGACGAATGTCAAACACATCAAGTTAGCAACAGCAATCCATGCAATCTCAATAACTCCACTGCACACCACAATAACATTTGGCAAGCATTCACGCTAAAATGAGAACAGATCCAGCTTCGTCTTACGACAAAATACGATGGCAACTCATAATAAGAATGATAGCCTATATTCATTTCAGGATACAAATTTGTGTATCTAATCCCGGATAATAAATAGGCCAAAATAAAATTCACAACTGCAAAACACGATCTGTGCACTTCTCTAGTCAATTAGAACAGATTCAATTGTTTAATTAGAAATGTACGTTATCAATTGCACGGCCTGCCACGCACAAACATGATCTTCTTTTGCTGTTTGGAATCAATACACCTTGTTGCATCTCTGACAGCCATGATTGCGAAACGGAACTGAAACGTGATCATAGCCACTAAGAATACTGCAGACCATTTGTGACTATGCTAAAAAGCGAGGTCATCTCATCAACATGCCGAATTACACTTATTCCATACAGTGTAGAATCTGCAATTTATGAGTTGAATCGTTTCCTACTGCAATGTCAATGCACCCCAAGAAGTCCAATATCCACGACTGAAAAACTAGCTTCATACAGGTTCAAAGGTCAGCGAGAAAGCACGACTTTGTAATTACAAAAAATGCTTCAGACAACTCAAATTAACGATGAAATTCGTGTACTGTATTTCATCCACTGCATCATCAACAACACACAAGTATGACCCTGTTTACCCTCTTGCAGCATCAATAGGCCTTAATAAATCATCGATTTCCAAGACTTCAAAACAGGACTGACTCCAAGATTAGTTGAAAACCTAATAATCAAATTTCGAAATAGTCAAGAACACTTAGAAACAGGTGATGGAAGCGTATCATGCAGACTACAAATATCCAAAATCACCTTGCATTCTCAATGACTTTTGCATTATTAATGTTAGTTCAGTCTAGGCCACAAAAACATCTACTGTTTGCTATTAAAAACAATTTCGTCAAAAGAAGTCATTTGAAAGGTAACGAGGCTGACATTTCAAAGTTTTCTCAGCTGTTAAAAGCTGCACCGTGAAAGTTTGCTATTTGAAATAATTTTGTTAAGAACTTTCATTTGTAAGGCTTTTAGGGATACTATTTCAAAAATTTATCAGCTCTCCTTTGTCTTTAAAAATACACAGTGCAAAACAGAAATAAACAACTAACAACATCATTTAAGTCTACATATCAAAGAAAGCCTACAATGAAAAACGAAATTAAATTTCATCTATGAGAACCAATAAATTAGCTCATTTACTGCCTGACTGAAAACCATACACTTCTTTTGCAACATAATGGCAGCAACTGTACTAAGGATGTACTGTCATTTTTCATGATAAAAGGTGGCAAACAAATAGATAAGGTTACTAACGTCTTTCAAAAGGGACCTCATTTCAGCTAATATTCCACTTAACATTAACTTCAGCAAACTGGAAAATGTTTCTCAAGTCATCGATGACATAATGACAGGGCTACTAATTCAATCATCATCATCATCATCATCATCATCATCATCATCATCATCATCATCATCATCATCATCATCATCATCATCATCATCATCATCATCATCATCATCATCATCATCATCATCATCATCATCATCATCATCATCATCATCATCATCATCATCATCATCATCATCATCATCATCATCATCATCATCATCATCATCATCATCATCATCATCATCATCATCATCATCATCATCATCATCATCATCATCATCATCATCATCATCATCATCATCATCATCATCATCATCATCATCATCATCATCATCATCATCATCATCATCATCATCATCATCATCATCATCATCATCATCATCATCATCATCATCATCATCATCATCATCATCATCATCATCATCATCATCATCATCATCATCATCATCATCATCATCATCATCATCATCATCATCATCATCATCATCATCATCATCATCATCATCATCATCATCATCATCATCATCATCATCATCATCATCATCATCATCATCATCATCATCATCATCATCATCATCATCATCATCATCATCATCATCATCATCATCATCATCATCATCATCATCATCATCATCATCATCATCATCATCATCATCATCATCATCATCATCATCATCATCATCATCATCATCATCATCATCATCATCATCATCATCATCATCATCATCATCATCATCATCATCATCATCATCATCATCATCATCATCATCATCATCATCATCATCATCATCATCATCATCATCATCATCATCATCATCATCATCATCATCATCATCATCATCATCATCATCATCATCATCATCATCATCATCATCATCATCATCATCATCATCATCATCATCATCATCCCCACCACCACAAGGTTCATAATTTTGAGTGCTTTATTTCACTCCATGAAAAACAGGTTTTGGATAAAGAAAAGAATTTTCAAGCACTTTGCAAAAAGCAACACTGGAAATGGATTGAAATAATGATGATCGATATTGCATTTTGAATGGTTAACATTAATAAAAACAATCACATTCTCCTTTGTGTTCAGACGCTTGTATTTTGGCCATTTCATAATGAATGCTTTTCCATCCAGTTACAGCTCCGTATCAATGTGGCAGTTATGGGATGAAGAGGAAATCAGGGCTCAATAAATTTTTTTCCTTCCTGGTAGCAAGCTAAGCACTTTCGTTTATTCTTATAAAATTCCTTCTTCTTTCCCCATATACTGCCCAATTCAATCCCTAATCCTCTCTTTCCTTCTTTCTTTTCCTTCTTTTCCCTTTCCTTCAATCTCATTTTCCTTGTTTCCCTTTTTCCTGCCTCGGAAATTTGAGCATTTCAGCTATCTTCCTGATAGCGCCGCTACCACGCTTCATCGTTTTTTTTGAGCCCTGGAGGAAATGAATACATTCATTTCTTCCACATCAAATCACGTCCACATAGTTTTCATACATTAAATTTATTATCAAGAGATGGAAAGCAAAGTCCATAGATTTGGCACACATGTCCTCCAAAGGCATTTTTCTGTCCCCATGTAATCTAATTTCCCAGTGAATTTGTCCAAATCATGATATTATGTCATTTTCACATACAGAAAATTACCTGGATTGAAACCAACTATGACTGGCAGCAATTGAAGAATTAAACATCAATACTGTATTTCATTTAGATAACTTAATTTAGTGGTTTCCTTTCTGCAAAACTATATCAGTTCCCAGAAATATGGAGCACTGGTTACCTCAAAGGATAAAAGCCTCAGGTGATTTTGAGGCAAAGACTTCTTAGGTGTGTGACAAATTATGCTTCTCGAGGGCAGGAAGTGCATGATGAGGTGTGTGAGCGATTGCACATCTCAAACAGCCAGGTCTGGGCTGCAGCCACCACTAGATAAACCACCTATAAAAACACCACAACCACCATCAACCATCAAATTTGATGGGTTCTTTGCATAGCCTTACTGGTAGCTTGCGTTTTCAAGAAAAGCATGGTATTGTGCAGAAACTATCTTTACTGGAATATCTTGTAGATGTGACTTTGAATGCTTCATACCTTCATTTTGACATGAAATGCTGAGACGAAAAGATTTCCAGCTAATGATAAAATATGAGCATAAATACAGTATGTCTCTATCCTGGAAATTATCTGCCACATCCTTAAACTTCGATGTAAATGCTAAGTTTAACAGATTCCTGTCAATACTTGATGAATTAGTGAAAAGACACGCTCCATGGATCAATGGCAAAATCCAAAAAATGATGCGTATTAGAGATCGGATACTCAGAAAGCTCAAAAAGAACAGCAATCAGTCTCTAATTGATCTTTATAAACAGCTCAGAAACCGTGTTTCAGTTTCCTTGAATGAAAGTAAAGCTAGCTATTTCTATAACTACGTTTAAGGTGTTGTGGCGCAGTGGTGTAATCCTCTGACATTGCAGCCAAAATAGTCAGGCGGAGTGGGTTCGAGTCCCGGTAGGGCCCCACCACGTGAGCGTCATGACAAGGGGTCGCGGACTCGATTAGGTCTGCTCTATTTCTGTGATCCCAGCGCTTGGCGCTGAAAAACGCAACTTCACCTTCACCTTCACCTTCACCTTCACCTTCACTTCACTTCACTTCACCTTCACTTCACCTTCACTTCACCTTTCAACAGAACAGCAGCAACATGAAAAAATTATGGTCAGGTATTAAATCAGTTGTAAGCATTAGAAAATCAAGCAACATGAATGTGATAAACAAGCTTAAGGACTCAAATGGTAACATCACATCAGACCCAGCGGTTATTGCTAACATTTTTAATAAATTCTTTGTTAATGTTTCTCAGGACATCACTAAAAATATACCAAGATCCAAAAGGTCACCCGTGGATTTTATGGGTGACAGAGTTGGAAATTCATTTTTTATTGCACCTTCAGTTCCTTTTGAAATATCTGATATAATCTCAGCCCTAAAGTCTGGTAAGTCTCTTGGGCCTAATAGCATTCCCATGAAAATTTTAAAGTCTCTTTCTCCATTGATATCTTCTCCACTTTCTCAAATCATAAATGAATCATTTCAATCAGGGATATTCCCAAACAAGATGAAGTTTGCCACAGTAATCCCACTTTTCAGGAAAGGTTTTCCACTAACTGCATCAAATTATCGACCTATTTCCCTTCTCTCTATTTTCAGCAAAATCACTGAAAAAGTCATGTATGAACGTCTATAAATTCCTAGAAAAACATGAAATCTTGTATTCATTACAATTCGGTTTTCGTGCCAGCCATTCCATAAACCATGCCCTGGTTAGTTTAACAGAAGCCATCAAAAATTCACTAAACAACAGAAAATTTGGTTGTGGAATATTCATCAATTTGCAAAAGGCATTTGACACAGTAAATCATCATATTCTCTTGATGGAGCTTGAACATTATGGAATCAGGGGTACTTCATTAGATTGGTTTGAATCCTATCTCTCAGATAGGAAACAATGTGTCTCAGTGAATGGATCCCATTCTTGTTATCTGAATGTTACCTGTGGGGTCCCACAGGGTTCTGTTCTTGATCCTCTTCTATTCTTAATTTACATTGATGATTTACCTCTCTCATCTTCAAAACTAGCCTTTTACTTATTTGCTGATACTAATATCTATTGTGAATCTGATAGTCTGGATCAGCTTCAAAGTGTGGTTAACAGGGAATTTGAAAAAGTGAAAATGTGGCTCGATGTTAACAAATTGTCACTCAATATTGATAAAACTAACTTCATAATTTTTAAGTCACCTCAAAACCCTTCACTTGAAACTATCTGCATCAAAAAGTTCCCTATTAAGCAAACTCATTATGTAAAATTTCTTGGTGTTCTTCTGGATGCAAATCTTTCATGGAAGTATCATTTGACAGAACTATCCAAAAAACTGGCTAGAACTTGTGGTATGTTTCTAAAAAATAAGACACATCTTGCCCATCAATATTTTAGTCTGTCTTTACAACTCTTTATTCTCACCATTTCTACAATATGGAATTTTAGTTTGGGGCCTTACCTATGAGACTCATATCAATCCAGTATTTTTGTTACAGAAAAGGGTCATAAGGGCTATTGCTTTTGAACACTTTACCTCTCCCACTACTCCTCTTTTTTCCGATTTAAAGATACTAAAGCTGCATGATCTATTTCAACTGAAACTGCTTTCTTTTGTATAAGATTGTGTAAATAGGATCTCTCCTTCTTGTTTTCATGCTTTTTTTTGATTTAATTCAATCTGTTCATCAACACGGTACACGGCAAGCCTCAAAAAATGATATTTTTCTAACTCAGAAAAATACTTCTCAAAATGGTCTTCGATCAGTTCGTTACTTTGCAGCTAAGTGCTGGAATGACATTCCCATGGATATAAGAAAATCGTCCTCTTCAATCAGTTTTCGTTGCAAACTCAAAGCTTTCCTCTTTGAAAATAATTATCACAGTTGATCTTAGAATCGCTTAGAATAGTAGGCACAAATAGGTTTCCATCCGCCTTGTCATTTAATTTCCATGAAAGTCATCAAATATATCTGAAATACTACTAAAACAGGGGAGGGGGTGCTCTCTCCTCGATTAGTCTGACTACTGAGAGAGCTCCTCCTTTAACCCTACTCCTACCGGGCTTTTTTTGATCTAATATAGGGGGTGTTTTCCACCCCCCTGTTGAAAAGTGCCTTCCCGAACAGCTATCGCTGCAAGACATGGCAGAGGCATTAAACAATGCTTTGTTAACAATTATGGTGATTTGGGTGTTTCCATCACCCATTGTGACGTCACAATGACGTCATAACAAAGACACACTCCAGTAAAATTACACTCCTCTCATTCTTTGAGATAAAAATCCATCAGAAGCAAATGTTTTAATGCAAATGGTCTCAAAATACATTGAATATGATTCTCCATTAATTTCGATCACATAAACATACCAATAATTACACAGAGTATCAAAAAATGGTCAGAATTTTTCAAAAATCAAAACCAATGCTAACTTTTCGGCAAACCAAGAACTTCAGAAACGCTGAAAAGCATGTTTAAAGCTTGTTAAAGATACAAAAATGTCAGAAAACGATCAAGTTTTGAATGGAGAATTCAAAGAAAATATTTTTGAAAATATCTGATGACATCATCAGTAATGACGTCATCAATGACGTCACACAAAGCAGAGGATACTGACGTCATCAAATTATAAAAATAACTACAAATTTCGGATTTAATTGATGAATTCTATTAGCTCACAAAGAATTAACCCATTTTCGTTAGTTTTACTGATAGAAATGACTAAGTAAACCTAACTTCCATCGACCACTCTCCAAATATGGTGTTGTCACGTGACATTTGGCTACCATTTTGAAATTTTTTTTCCAAAAATATGTGGCACACATATAAAAACTAAAAATCAGTGAGTTTGGGGATGATTTTTCATAAAACAAAGAAATAGCGATTAAAAAACCATGAGGGGGGTGGAAAACACCCCCCGGTAGGATTAGGGTTAAGTAATTCCCTCCACACAATTCATTTTTTGTCTTTGTTTTGTTCAATGTATATTGTATTACTTTTGCTTACTGATGTATTAATTTTTTGTATCTTGTATTCATGTAGTTTAGTTATTGTCTGTTTAGTTATTTCATAAATTCTATGTATAGTCAAGTGGGGGAAAAACTGCGCACGGACACTTTCGGTCGAAATAATGCGCACCCAGTTTCTAGGGAATGCGAAGGAGCTTTGTGTTTTGTGACCCATGCACCTGAGAGACGAAGGAACGAAGATCATTGGCCTGGAAAATTTCCCCAAAGTAATGCATTGTTCTATTGTAATCTCAATTCAAAACAGGAAGTTCGATTTCATCAAGTTTTTATTGCTCCTTGGAAACTTTTCAATAGCGCAGGCATTCTTCGCATTCCAAACAAGATTATCACGATATTGTATTACGTTTGGAGTGAGGTCATTTGTAAAAGACTATTTTTTATGCTCCTCCGCAATGCCCTTTCAGGAAGTAGATGCGCATTTTTTCCCCGCAAAGTTTTCGATTTTGGGGGAAAAACTGCGCTACCAAGAAAACATACAGAAGCTAGCCTTTGACAAGATATAGCGTTAAACACAAGTTTTAGATGCCTTTGAAGAGGCAAAGGTCGGAGGGAGGGAAAGAGTGGTAAAATACATTGTAAGACAATTGGCAAATGAGAACTTTTAGGGAATTTCGAAATGGTTCGAAAGGCGAGTGGCAACGATATCGACAATGTTTATTTTGATGTTCTGGCTATTTTCGCGACTTTCTACCATAAAACTGCATGTTTAATTTACAAAATCAACATTTTTAATTTTCGCCTGACACTGGTCACAGCAAATCATTCGACAAGATTACCTCATTTCTTCCATTTCAAACTTTATTCCGTGTAAAACTTAGTTTGCCGATGGTGTATGAGGTGTAGGAACCCAAGAGACAAACAAACAGAAAAATTGCGAGAGGAAGACTGTCGTCGATTTTGGTCGTAACCATTACATTGATTGCATCGTTCTCATTGCTGCACAATCTACTAAAAAATGGCTATGAATCATTGTATTTGCAAGAAATTGTGGTGTTTCTATCGAATCAAAGTGTACATATACTCACCACATCTACGAAGTGAAAACGGAATTATTTTTATCCCTATCCGTGGGTGCGCACTTTTTCGACAAAAATGCGCAGTTTTTCTCCTTTTTTCGAGGTGAAAAGCTGCGCATCGTTTTTTTACTCGTAAAATTTTGGAAGTGAAAATTAGTCTTAACTTTTATGCTGTTTCTATGTAGCCATAGGGGCCCTAAGTGACTGCATCAATATTTTGTTGAAAACCCAAATTTTGGGAGGGAGGGGGAAAATCTTCGAAAAAATGCGCACTTTTCCCCCGTTTGACTAGCCGACCAGTCCGCTGAACAATGTGAACAACGCCAATATAGAGAGAATTTAAATATTAAACTGAAACTGAAACTGAAAGCAAAAGTAAAACACAGATTTCATATCAAAACAGAAAGACCGTGAACATTCTACAATCTGTAGCTACAATGAAGGAGTGTTGTGAAGTAAAACAACGAATGGGAAAGTAAAAGGGAAACAAAGTTTTAGACTGTGCATTATTATCATGCAGTATGCATCTTATTCCAGCATGAATTCATTTATGCTACTTGAACCACCTTGTAATGAAATTTAGAACTTAGTGTGGTCCCATTTGTAGGAAATTCTAGAGTGGTTTCACCAGTGGCGTTGTGGTAGCATGGTTTCTGGGGGGCCAAAGGTGAGAATTTTCCGACAAAGAGGCATTTTGCCAACAAAGTTTAATTGGGAATATACATAATGGATTGCAGTGGCCAAATCTCTTTGAGCTGTCATCATTTTGAGGTGCCATAACAGGGAAGAATCTAAAAAAGTACAGGGCAACCCTTTTGAGACAAGATTGGTTGTTGGTAGTGAGGTCGCAGCAAGGTGCAAGCTGAGAAAGAAAAACTGGGAATCCAGGGGCTTGCACATTGGAAAATTTTCGATGATAACTTAGATTGTTGGAAAGCACCCTTTCTAGTGAATAGTTGTAAGTAGGTCTTCCTGGGAAATTGGAAGATAGCATACTTTTAAAAAAATCACATAGAATCAAATCATTGTTAAATCTTAGAAGAAAATGCGCTTATGATTTCTGTCAGCATACATAAGTCCAAATCTGCATTTTCAAAAGTATGCTTTCACGGAAACTAAAACTAACTTTATCTTTGCAATCATTTCTTTCATTCCCAAGCCTCAAGAATAATCACTACTGGACTTTTCAGGTCACGCATCCCTAAAATGAAGCACGATACTAAATGTAAGACATCTAAGTCTATGCAAGCGTACCAAACTGTAAATCTATGGTCTTTTAGTCAATTGGTGCCAAAAATAATTTTTGCAGAAAAATTATTGCTTTTTCGAACGAAAGACCTAGTTTTTTTGCCGAAAAACCTACTTTTTCAGTACAAGCTTGGGTTCTTGACCGAAAAAGTGGGGTTTTCGGTACCATAGGTACAACAGCCTCAAAATTGGTACCCAGGGTAGGCTTTCAGAAACTGGAATGAAGATGAAATGGAACAATTGTGTTTCCATGTGAATGGGGTCTTTAGACAGCCAACAACAACTCCTTGCTTTTGATTTAAGGATAAGAAAGGCTGTCAAAGGTCTCAAACCTACCATGATAAACTTGTTTCACCAGGTCTTTATCAGCTTCTTCTTGATCTGTAGTCACTTGAAAATCATCCCCGAAAATAATTCCTTCACTCCTTCTGTTGAAGTTCTGATTTGATCTCAGTCTTACATGTGGATTTTCAGCACCAAGACCCAATAAATCCCCAGTTGGCACTGCTTCACTTGTATTTCTATTACTCATGTTGATAGGCCAATAAATTGTATCCTAAGATAAGAGATAAGAATCAATCAAAATACAAGCTTGGATGGTGGAATGTGCTGGAATGTGACTAAAGATTAGGTTTAGGACCAAAATATTCTCAATCTGCCAGGCAGGCACGTTCTCTCCTCAATCAGCTTCAACAACTATGTATGGATGTAAAATTTGCCAGACAAATTAAAATATTTACAATGGTTAATAAATCATGTAGATATAAAAGTTCAATTTACATAAGAAAATTGATAAAAACAAGTTAAAAACACCCCTAATTACAAGCCTGTAGGAGAATTTTACAGATTGGTTGGGCACCAAATCAGACCAAAAGTGTGAAGCACTTGGTGGTGCAGGGGTGAGGCTCCCCAGAAAATTTTTTCAGGTCCCAACCTTTTTTCTTTCGGCAATGCCCTTCTGTGAATTGCTGAAAGGGCATTCTTGATGGTTGGAGGCAAAATAGGAAATTTACGGCTTGTTTGCACTTTAGTGGACACACTTTCAGCATTTCTTCGTGTTCGAGTTTTGTGCCAGCCTTTGGTGGAAAAATGTGTCAGTACTAAGATCAGAGTGTATCTACTGAATTAGCGGGGACTTGGAGGCGGCAGCTCCCAAATATTGGTAACCAAAAGACTATTCTGATTGCCAGTTTCTGCTCTGCGGATCTATGCCATATTGAGGCCATATTTAGGTCATTTTGACGCTCTCAAGCAATAATGGTGAATTAGTCGAATCACATTCGAATTCTGCATTATCCAGTATCGGACAATAGGATTTCTATCCCTATGGTTTAGAAAACCAATCAGCAATCAGTTGCAACAATGAAATTCAATTCAATCTCTGTTTTCTTTGAAAGCTGTGTCCCCCAAAAAGTGCATTTATCCCAAATTTACAAATCAGACTGTCTATAATTTCATCCCCCGGGGGGGGTACTTCACTTTGGGTAAGACGGGGATGTGCGCCAGTTTTGGGTAGTTTTTGGCCTGAAAATTCTGGGATTGGGGTATCCTTTTACTGGAAAATTTCTGTGATTGGGGTATACTTTCACTCGGAATTTTCTGGGATTGGGGGTTACTCAAAATTCTGTAATGGGTGTTGAATGAAAGTACAACTGGATAAATTTTCGAGCAAAACGTGGTCAGTTTCAGGTGAACTGATTTCAAGTATTTTTGTGTTGAAAAACGTCCTCAGATCAGAAACTCGTTCCAATGGCCACTTGGAACCAAAATAACCGTTCCCAGCCCTCTATCCCTTATCCTTTTGACGTCGAATTGCTTTTGTTACTTCTTCGATTGGGTATCAATATCTGACAAATTTTCTGGGATTGGGTATCAATATCGGACCAAATTTCTGGGATTGGGTCGTAACAGAAATCCTTGCGGCGCACACCCCCGTATGAATTTATAGTGAAGTACCCCCCCCCGGGTTTCATCCTTTAAGCTGCTTAATTATATTCATGTTTTTATCAGATTTAGTTTTCTTTTTTGTTCAGTATATGATATTCTACATATGGTAAATAATGTAATATTGTATGTATGTTTGTTTGTAGCACTAGCAGAACTTCAAAATGATGATAAACAGATAAACAGCTTGATAAACTGGATAAACTACTACCTTCACATATAATAAAGCCTACCATACCAAACCAATATTTACCCCAATATCAAGTCTGAGCTCTAAATAGATACCATTGAGAAGCTTATCTTTCTTACCGATTCTTCAACCGCTACGGGTGCTACCTTGTCATCTTGCGTGTGTTTCGTTCTTCCTTCTCTTTACGTGATGTCGCGCCCTTCCTCACCAATAACTCCCCAGAATGGTGAGCTTAGGCCTATTGCTCCTTAAGGTTGATGATCTTTAGTATGCACCAAAACCTATCTCCTTCACAGCAGCAATTTTTAGACCAACACCGCAACCCAATTCACGACGCAACAGTGACGACAACGAACGACAGTTTGTCGGTTGCCCTGTCGCACGATCGCATCATTGAAGAAACATACAAACGATCGTGTTGTAATAAAATACATACACTCAACTTATGCTTGTGCTATCATTCAAGTATAGTTGTTAGCTATGGTTCGAGGATTCAATGTGACAAGAATTTCAAGGGATGTCCTCTGGGGTGGGGACTCACATCCACAATGAATTTTGGTGGAGAGTTTCCAATTGCCAAACATTTTTGCCATAGACGTAGGAACCGGGGGGCAATGGGGGCACGTGCCCCCAAAGATTTTGCAATAAACAAAGAAGTGCCCTTTTTTCAGAAAATGCCCCTTTTTTCTAAAGGAAGAAGTGCCCTCGATGAGTCGTGCCCCCCCCAAGTTTGAGATGCTTCCTACGAAAATCATCCATGATTAGAGACACCCCCCAGTAGCGACCCCGCATGACATTAAACGTGCGTACAGCTGGGGAAATTATTTAACTATACATTTTCAGCGGAGACTGAAAATATCAAGGGAAAAATCTAGCCTTTTGGCCATTATCTGTGATTGAAATTGTATAATTTTTGACGGGGAAAAAATTTCAAAGGGAAGCAACAGAAACAAGGCATGAGAGTGACTTAAACTTGACATCTTGGCAGGGAAACACATTTTCCTGGCGGGTCAGCGTCTTACCAAGGCGGGGCAGCGTTTCAGCTGGTTCATTGCAGGTGTTTGGAAAGTCTTGGCTAAAAAAACCACCTCTATGGCCTCTATAGGTGGCTGATACACATCGGTATACCCTGAAAATTTCAGGCCACTGCTTTTTTAGCATTTAGGGAGCGGTCATTTTTAATCCTGGGTACCGGGGCGGAGGATTTTTCGCAGGGGTATGAAACTTTTCTCCATTATTTTGCGGGGGTACGAAAATTTTAAGAGCAATTCTTATGGTTATAACTATTTTTCTTGAAAAAATTTTGAATGAAGTCACCGATCAAAGATTGAAAGAAAAGTTAACAGATGTCTGGAAATGATGAATCACTTGACCAGTATATATGAAAATCGCCTGGGACAACTTGCTATCTGTCCATATATCTATGCAGGACTTCTGGATGGGGTACTAAACCATTTTGCTGAAAGGTGATGGGGTACGAAAAACTTTTTCTATGTTCGAGATGGGGTGTGAAATTTCTCTAATTGTGCGAAATTATCCTCCGCCCTGGTACCCAGGATTAAAAATGACCACTCCCTTACACAAGGGGGTCATCACTTTTTTTGGGGAAATTATGAAGGGGGAGTGACTTTCTATGAGTTCAAGACGGAATCTGAGAAAAGAGTTGTCCATTTTGAGGACAAATGTGTGGATCTTGCAAGATGTAGTCGAAAATAGCATAGATCAGCATTTAATCAGGAGTACGCATTTTTCAGGGAAGGCCTGATGGGACAGTTGGTTCTTTGAAGAGCCCTTGGAACCTCAGACGGTACGAGCAGATTATTTGACAAGAATTTTGTTTCTCCACGTACCACATTGTGTGAAAAATTTTTTGCACCAGGCATCACTAAACCAAAAATAAGGAGAAAGCTGAATGGTTGATCATCATTTTGTAACGAAAGTTATTATGATATGGTAAAACTGCATCAGTCTGTGTCTGTGTCTGCAACATTTTCACGCAAACAGAGTTCAAAACAAGAATCTTTCAACTGAAAGCCTTTGAACCAAGAGTCGCACTGTTAGAATCACGAAATCTTCGAATTGACAATTTGGCATCTGATCGGTTTACCCAACGTTCCCTCATGCCACTGCACCACACAGAATGACCAAGTCCATAGGGTTCTAGACAACCTGTGGTCTCTTCCGTTTCTTCATACATGTCATAGTCCCTTGACAATCAAACAATAAGGGCTGCTTTATGTGCCTTATGCCCTTTTCAAGGCAAATACAATAATGTTCTTCTGATTGTCAACCGGAATGAAATGAATGTCAATCCGTTGTTTGAAAATTGGCCAGAATTTGCCATTTCGCCAAATCAATAACTTCCGCATTGGCAATAACGAACTGTTGCCCAAAAACGAGAACGAAAATTCCCTGGAAACGATCGTTGACAGATTGTCGGAAGTGTAATCGTCAGAAGGATGTTGCGAGGGATAACAGTGACAAATCACTGCTGCGAAGGAGATAGGTTTCGGTGCATACTAAAGATCATCAACCCTCCTTCAAAGCGTCTTTGTTTATTGTTCGTAAGCTTCGCAAGATGAGGGAAGATTGTATACCGCTGACCAGTGTACCCCGAGGAGAAAACAAACAACAAACCATGGTAAACCATAGAAATATGCGAAAACGAAAACAAAATCAAGGATCGAAAAAAGAAGACTGTATTGAAAGGACAGATTTCTAACTGGAAAGATACTTCAGCAGGGGTGCCTCCGGGCTCTATTCTGGGACCTTAACCTTGCCTTTTGTACATAAATGATCTAGCTGTAGGTTTGAAGTAGACTTATTACGATGAGTCCTAGTAATCGCTACCACCCACCCACCCCTCGCTCATACTAGGACTCATGGCTTTCCAGCCCAAAAGCTGGCCCTATTTAGGCCATTTGCCACAACTTTCTTGTGGTACAAATCACAGTGCTTTATTTAGGTCACATGACCTGTTTATGTGGTCACGTGATATTTTTCTTGCCAATGATTGGTTTATTTTTAGTCAGTGCCAACTGACGGCTAGAAATTATATTTTCCGGACCACTGATTGACTGTAAAGGCCAAAGACTCGCAAAGCTGCGAGGCCGAAGGCCACAACACTAGGCTTTGAGGGTGAATGCTCCACATCCACAACAACAATCGTCTCTCATTACAAATTAAAGCTTTGATATCATTATTGTCGCAGCTGCAATCATTGCTGAGGAAGAAATTATTTCTGTAAGCAAATGAGCTCCATCTCCACTATGTCGAAACAATCTCCTTTGCTCCAGCAGTCCAAGACGGCCTCGGCAGATTCACGCCATTTCTCTCTAGCCCAGACCTCAAATCAGACCGTTGGGAGCCGTTGTGGCGCGAAAGTATTCGTCAACATTCGTCCATAGTTACTATGATTCGTCATTTCTCGTCTGTTTTTATTGCAATGGAAAAGTCAAGAAGAGATGATGCTTCTCGGGAATTTTCGACGAGTTTGCAAGGTGATGATATTATTGAACTCGACGAACAAACGACTGTTCTGATGACAGTTAAAAAGTTGGATGGTTGGATCAAATAATGCTCGAAGAATAAGGGGCAAATTGGCGAACGAAAGGCCTCTGGACATCATTATTTTCAAACAGTTCTTTTACTAAAATGCTTGATATTTTTGTAGAAAACTTGAGATTCACTCGAAATGCCACTTTCCAAAACTCAGTGAAAAAATGTCTGGAGCAGGTATGTCAATAATAGAAATTAATACAATTTTCAGGTTTATGCTTCCTCCAAATGAAATTTCAAAACAATGTTTTCCCGTCTTTTCGAAGCCTTCAATGTTTAGAAATTACTCAAGTTCCTTCTGATGTGACGGGAAATAAGTGTAAATATATTGAAAATATGATAAGGATTTCCTCATTTGAATTGAATATTCTCTTGAGTTATATTTTCCTTTCACTGGAGTTTCTTAACTCTTTTGTGATCTGAGAGTTAATTTCTTAAAATTTCATAAAAGATGTCTACTTCACTTGAAAACATCACAACATGCAGTTAGGCCAGCCGCAAGATAAGTTCTTGCTGCATATTCATATGAAAGGGATAAAGTTGAATTTCTCAAAATATGAATAGAATGTTTTCTTGTCTAATGCCTTCTCTTTACTCAATCAAATTTGTTTTTTGCCCCTATCCATGGTCAAATTTCTTTGCTGTGTCCTCTCTGCTGAGTACATCTGGACTTGCCCAAGTCGTCCTGGAGGAAAGAAAGAGACGACTTGTCGCGAACAGTGAACAGCTGGATAACACAGCTGGATGGCCGGACGGTTTTTGGTACGGCAGACGGCACCTTTGATCATAATATTTGACCAATAGCAGACAGGATACTGCTGTTCCGTCAAGGCAAATGACGGGGGCAAACGAACATTGAAACATAAATGGCTGTATGTCAAAACGAACAGATGTTTATACATTGGCGCCACCATTTCCCTGACAGCGCTCATGTGTAGACAAATACAATTGACCCCCTGGTTTTCAAATTCCTTGCGGTTAGATCCTATTACAAACATCGGGTTAAGTCAGGTCACATACATCTTATGAATAATTAATGAGGAGCTGTTCGCGACAAGTCGTCTCTTTCTTTCTTATATAACGACTTGGGCAAGTCCAGAGTACATCCAAAAATTGTTTTGTCTCAAAATCGGTACAGAGCCTATTTCAAACATGCTGATTACGAATATGAGCATGATTTTTTCAAATTTTGTCTCTGAATTGGTGCAAATGGCACAAAAAGTGGCACAAATGACCAAAAAATTATGTTTCATGGAATTGTCTCAAAGTTGGTACAGAGCCTATTTCAAACATGCTGATTACGAATATGGACATGACGTTTGAAGATATTGTCACCAAATTGGTCCAAATGGCACATAAAGTGGCACAAATGACTACAAATTGATGTTGCATAGAATCGCCTCAAATTTGGTATAGGGACTATTTCAAACATACTGATTACGAATATGAGCATAATTTTTAAGATTTGTCTCTAAATTGGTGCAAATGGCACAAAAAGTGGCACAAATGACCAAAAAATTATGTTTCATGGAATTGTCTCAAAGTTGGTACAGAGCCTATTTCAAACATGCTGATTAAGAATATGGACATGACGTTTGAAGATATTGTCACCAAATTGGTCCAAATGGCACATAAAGTGGCACAAATGACTACAAATTGACGTTGCATAGAATCGCCTCAAATTTGGTATAGAGACTATTTCAAACATACTGATTACGAATATGAGCATAATTTTTTAAGATTTGTCTCTAAATTGGTGCAAATGGCACAAAAAGTGGCACAAATGACCAAAAATTGATGTTACATAGAATTGTCTCAAAATCGGTATAGTGCCAAGTTCAAGGCATGCTGATTATGAATATGGACATGATTTTTGAAAATACTGTTACCAAAGTGGCCCAAACAGCACGAAAAGTGGCACAAATGACCAAAAATTGGAATTCAATAGAATTGTCTCAAAATTGGTAGAAAGCCTCCTTCAATCATGCTGATTACGAATATGAGCATGAATTTTAAAAATACTGTCACCAAAGTGGTCCAAATGGCACATAAAGTGGCAGTAATGGCCAAAGAATCAAATTGAATAGAATTGTCTCAAAATTGGTACATGACCTAACTGGAACATGCTAGTTGCGAACATAGAAATGAATTCAGTAAACAATTTTACAACAGTGGTCCAAATGGCACGAAAAGTGGAACAAATGACCAAAATTGAAACTGCATGAAAGTTTTTCAAAATTGGTACAGAGACTATTTAAAGATTGATTACGAATATGAATGAAAATTTTGAGAAATATGACACAAAAGTGGTCCCAATGGAACACAAAATGGCGTCAATGTGCAAAAATTTTGAAACAAAAATTCATTTTATTTTGGGTAAATTTTGCAGTAATCCATGCATTTTCTGTAGAGAATTTTCAAATGATCATTCGAGTATCAAAGAAGTGAGAAGATAAATACAAATCAGAATTTATCGAATAAGGTAATTGCGTGAACCCGCTGGGTTGAACTGCAAAGCCGAAATTTAGTCGAAGAAAGTAGTGAGAAAGTTGCCTTTTTGATAAGGATCTTGAAGCAGCTCCTCCACTGTCTCCGACAACAGACAATCGCGCTAAAGGGGGGATCAAGGAATTTCTTAGGGTAATCCCTTGCTTCTGAAAGAGTTCCCGAAAGAGCTGACTTGAGTGGCTGATTTACCATGAAATGTAGAGGATCAAAAAAGAGTTAACCTTTATTCTCAACTTTTGAATAACTATCATTGAAAGTTTCTGCTTTGCTTTATTTAACCTTCCAGATTTCAGTATTGACTTACTTTGAAAAACGAACATCCCGTCGTGAAAAACTCCATTAGTGCTTAGCTGCTTCTATGATCGCAGCACCTTGTGCTAAAACAGCAACTTCACCTTCACCAAATTCACCAGTTTCTGAGTAACCTGCACACAGATTTGCAATACCATCTGAGTGCTACCATATCATCTCAATGGTGCGATCTACCCAGCCATTTCCTCCCTTCTAACGCTGTACCGCTTTTGAGACACAGATGATTGCTTACTCCACTTCCACTTTGACGAGTTCTTGTGGGCCCGTTCTCATTTATTAGGAGGAAGATTAAACATAATTATCAAATAAAAATGCAACACTGTTTTCATCATTCCAGTTGAAATGTATGCATGCTTTAACCCCCCAAAGAGACTGGAAACATTCATTTGAAATGATTTTGTTTGGGCAAGAAATTCTTTACCCGAAGTGGCAACTGAGCCGAATAGGGTCTCACTATTCTGCACATTTTGCAAAAGATGGTAACTGCCAGAATAACGCGCTAAAAGCTATGTTTCATTTGACATCTCAACGTCAGTTTGAACTGTTTGAACTTCACGACTTCATCCCTGGTTGAATTTCATGATTTCAAACCAACATTTGTGATAAGTCAAGAAAAAAATGGCAACATATTTAGGCTTAGGCACCATTTCTGCTAAAACTTTCACAATCTTTGCCCCTTTAATCTTCTTCTATCAAGACAAGAGAGATCAAGGTGCGCTTGCTCTGGGCATGTTTGTTGGCGGCATCTGTGCACATATTTACAACCTTTTCCTCAATTCATTTCTGCTACTGGTGTCCCTAAACAATATGTAAGAAAGAACTTGCCAAATTTAAGATGAACAATCAGATCAAAGTCAGTGAATTACAAATAATCGTGTGGCAGAGAGGCTCAATTAGAGCTACAAATCCACCAAGATTATTCATTCAGTTCTGGGATTATGGACCATTCTTGTACATGCACAACCAGGGCAAGAAAGTTTTGACAGAAGCATGATTATTTCCAAGAAAAGAACACGAAGAGAAACTCAGTTGCGCCTTGTTAGCACATGAATTGCTTTTAAACTTCATCTTCATCATTTAAAAGCTGAAAACTGAACAAGATTACTTCAATGTTTCCTTCAGGAAGACAGAAAACAGCTTCGACTGAATTTATTGATGTCGTCGAAGCCTGTTGATCACTGTATTTTGACTCTGTCTGAGAAACGAGGAGCTGGAAATAGCCCAAGTTTAGAACTTTGCTTTGTCAATAACAATGGCTAATTAGATGAAAGGCAAACAATGTGACATGAAAAGGGAAAGATTTGCAGTTGAAAAAATTTAGGCTAGACATTTTCAATGCCTTGGAACAAACAGCTAAACCAAATTTCACAAGTATTTACAAGATGTCCAGACAACCAGATGGTTCCAAAAAATGCAACTTTCAAAGCTCAAATTTCTTGCATGAGGTTATCATCCTTCTCCTTTGCTAATGATTCATTCAAAAGATTGTCAATAGGGAGACGACCTGACTTCCGATAAAACTTTTGCAAGATGAATAGAAGCACTGAAGATTGACATGCTCAAAATGGTTACAACATGCTCGTCTGTTATGTTGGCTTTCTCAGAATTAATCTCAAACATCATCATCATCATGTGCCTTGGCAGTAGGCGTTGACGATCATGACTCTCCACTTCTCCCCCGTCCTCAGTCGTTCTGATGACTGTGTGTTTCTTTACAATTCCGAGCTTGTCATAAGGTCATCCAGCATCTTTGTGCGCTGTCGTCGTGTCCTTGGCTCCTCTTTCCATTGATCTTTCCCGTTGTTGTTAAATGTTCTTGTCCTTTTTGTCTCATGATATGTCTGAGGAGTGCTCCTTGTCCCTTTCTAATGTCATTGAGGAGTGTTCTTTTCACATTGCCTCTTTAAAACAGCTTTGTAATTTTGTTAGCAAACTTCATTTAGACCTTCAAACGTTTTTTCGTTCAAAGTATTTTCAAACTTTGTTGTGAGATAACACTTTTGTTCCAGTATTAAAGCAATGTGATGTTATATCAATGTTTGGACATTTGTGCCACTTTGCGTTCTATTTGGACCACTTGTGTGACATCTTTCTTCAAAATTCCCGTTCATATTCGCAATGACTACATCTGAAGAAGTCTCTGTACCAATTATGATGGAATTTCATCGTTTCATTCTGGGTCATTTGTTTCATTTTGTGTGCCACTTAGATCACTTTTTCGATAATACTTACGAAATTCATGTTCATGTTAGTAATCAGCATGCTTGAAATAGGCCCCGTACCAATTTTGAGACCATTCTATGACATTCAGATTTTTGGTGATTTGTGCCATTTTTCATGCTGTTTGGACCATTTTGGTGACAGTTTTTCAAAAATCATGCCCATATTCATAACAAGCATGTTTGAAATAGTCTCTATACCAATTTTGAGGCGATTCTATGCAACGTCAATTCATAGTCATTTGTGCCACTTTATGTGTCATTTGGACCAATTTGGTGACAATATCTTCAAACGTCATGTCCATATTCGTAATCAGTATGTTTGAAATAGTCTCTATACCAAATTTGAGGCGATTCTATGCAACATCAATTTGTAGTCATTTGTGCCACTTTATGTGCCATTTGGACCAATTTGGTGACAATATCTTCAAACGTCATGTCCATATTCGTAATCAGCATGTTTGAAATAGGCTCTGTACCAACTTTGAGACAATTCTATGAAACATATTTTTTTGGTCATTTGTGCCACTTTTTGTGCCATTTGCACCAATTTAGGGACAAAATTTGAAAAAATCATGCTCATATTCGTAATCAGCATGTTTGAAATAGGCTCTGTACCGATTTTGAGACAATTCTAAGAAATTTCAATTTTTCGCAAAATTTTTTTGGTGGGTCCACAAGTGGACCTCAAAGACGGAAAGGGTTAAATCATTCTTGTCTGTTGTCACAGCTCTTGAGGCATGCATTATGAGTTCTTACTTCAGATAAATCACACAGAATTAGGACTGCAACACAGTATGAGATTTAAGACCTTTCAAGAAAGTTCATTCTAAAGCATTCCTGGATTGGATTATTGTGTTGATGCTTCTTGTTCTTTTGTAAATAATTTAAACTAGTTTGAAGCTTGCTACTTTCATCCCAAACCTGTGATGCCATAGTTTAGAAGTCTATGTACAAGAAAAACAAAAAAATGTTAAAATTCACAACATGTCAATTCCTTATCACAATAAAAAGTACATATTAAAACATTGTAAATCCAAGATAACTTAAAATACAACACTTCTGATGTTACAGTCTCTGCCTACATTTGTCTCTTCAGCTATGGCAAACCAGAGTTGTGTTTTGTAAGATTTTGATCATAATGAGTTTTCTTCTTTCTTCGTTGACCAAAGCTATAGGATTGTTTGTCTAGCAGTTGCACTTTTGTTTCTGTCATGAGCCTGGACTTCAATCTGTTGATAGAGAAGATATGCAATAAAAGAAAAACTTCACATGTCGAAGTAAAATACCTGATGTAAAATATGTTTCCTCAGTCCTCTTGGCCTTCCATAAACAACGAAATCGCATTCTAACTAGCCTGATAACCAGCCCATTATAATGGGCTGCTTATCAGGCTAATTCTAACCTAATCGGTGACTCAGTTTTGCTCTGACTTTTTGCAAGTTATTTTAAACGATTTTATGCTCGTCTGCAGCATTGGCAATAATGTCTTGATGAAAATGAGCTGACCAAAGCCAGTCCAAAGCAGTTTGACGGCGATAACACAAACTGCTTGCAAGAAATTTTGACACACGAGAGGGTCAATTCCAAAATTTCGATAAAATCATGACAAAACGATATCAGTCTAGCTGTTTAATTGCTACTTGATAGATTTCTAAGCAAAACATAATCAAAAAGAACTTTATCTTACCTTTTTGTCATGAAGATCGTTCCATGAAGATATGAATCACTATCTTTGTGAAGAATGTGCACGATGGCGGTTGGCCGGCCGTTGTTGTTGCTAGGTTGCTGCTGTTGTTGCTAGGCGCTCAAAGCTGTTCCGTAATTTAGCACTGGTCAATTTTGAAAGCGAGGCAAGTCCTTTACAGGGCCAGCTTTTGGGCTGGAAAGCCATGAGTCCTAGTATGAGCGAGGGGTGGGTGGGTGGTAGCGATTACTAGGACTCATCGTAATAAGTCTAGGTTTGAAGTGCAATGTTAAGTTATTTATTTGCTGATGATACATCATTGTCCGCAGTGGTAGAAGATTCAACTGCAGCAGTCAATGAAATGAACCATGACTTGGACCACAGAAGGCCCAACACATTGCAATGACGGGGCCCTCGAATATTCTAACGTATGACTTACCAAGGTCTTTCTTTCTTCAGATAGAATATCTTATCGAAAAAGCTTGCGAATCAGATTTTGTCGTCTGTGTCTCATATAACAGTCAATTCGTTTTGCGTCGTTGCCGTCGATCAATCCAATATAGCGCCGCGAAGAAGGCTAGCTATCAACGCGTAGTGATAATCGAAATGCCGTTCGTTTTGATTTGTGTTGTCTAAGTATAGATATACGTAAAGGAGCGCAACTTATTCCCAAACAGATCAGCAACAACTGTTTTCTTTCCACCCGCGTACCCTGGGTACCAGAGCCAAAAAATAATAAAAAGAAAAAAATAAGGAAGGAAAGAAAGTTCTTTCTTTCCTCCCTCCTTCCTTCTCTCTTTTCCTCTTACCAATTTCCTCACATTTAAATTTTGAGGCTCTGGTACCCAGGGTACCACCCGCGTTGCAACTATATTTGTCCAAACATACACAACAACACACCACAATGTTGCTTATTTATCAGGCAACATTCTTAGATACCTTTCTGTTTGAATGTTTCACCAAAACTCAACAAATTTTTCAGCTAAAGCTCATGCAGTGGGCCTTATCTATCTTTCTTGGTAGGTGTAGCTTCCCTTAAGCCCAATATTCGAAATTCGAAGTCGAGAGTACCTGCTGAATTCGACAAATTTCATAACGAAAATCTGAATCGACCCCCGTTAATCTGCGCAATCAAGCTTGCACTTGCAGATTAACGGGGGTTGATTCAGATTTTCGTGACAACTTTTGTCCATTTCAGCAGGTACTGTTGAGTTCGAATTTCGAATATTGGGCTCAAGGGAAGCTACAGAGCCTACCGAGAAAGATAGATAAGGCCGACTGCATGAGCTTTAGCTGAAAAATTTGTTGAGTTTTGGTGAAACATTCAAACAGAAAGGTATCTGAAGCCCATCAGTCACAATCGAGATGGGACAAATTTAAAGAAATCAAGCGTGCAATAAAAAAGGTTGTAAGGAGAGCCAAGTCTACCTTTTATCGCAAGGCTCTTTCGAAAAACAACACGAAAGAAGTCTGGAAAATAATCCAAGGTATCTTGCAACCACCAGCAAAACGCTGCTGAGCTTAATAAATATTTCGCAACTATTGCCAGTGTCACACTTAAAAAGAAGGCTATTCCAAGGAATGAAACTAGCCAGTTTATTAACAGTCTACCAGAAACTCGAAAAGATGCTGATTCTGATTGTTTTCATCTTCATCGTACAAGCTATCAGAACGTCCTAAAACAATTGAAACTGTTACGCAATGACATATCGACCGGTCCTGATGAGATCCCGATTCGATTTGTAAAGATGGTAACCGAAATTCTCTGCTCCCCCCTGACACATATCATCAATGCATTTATAGAAAGCAACAAATTTCCTACCCTTTGGAAACTTGCAAGGATTGTCCCAATTAACAAAATGGTAAGACCAACTGAAAAATCTCATTTTCGGCCTATTGATATTTTACCAGCCCTTTCAAAGATTTTTGAAAGAACTGTTTGCAACCAGCTCATCGAATTCATAGACAAGCGACAATTGTATAAAGATACAGTTACCGGTTTCAGGAAGGGTTTCTCGACTGGTACAGCTTTGCTAAAGCTAAGAGATGATACAGGATCACGAATCACAGAAATCAAATGCTAAATTTCGCGTTTCACAAAGAAATATAGCATGAGCATGAGCATGAGCAAAATATAGCATTTCGCGTTTCACGAAATATATCATTTTTTTTTTTTTTTTTTTTTTTTTTTGGCAATGGCGGCCGCAGCTACGCACGACCTGAACGAGGAAACTCTCGAACAGACGAATGGCAAGCTTCCATCCGTTGAGCTTGGAATGAAATCTAATAACAACCTTCCAGAAATCGAAAGAAGCATCAAAGATGCAATAAACAAGCTGAAGAAAAACAATAAACGTGCAGATTCACTCTCGATTGCCAAAGCACTCACGACACGGCTAGGCCTACCTGACAGCATCCTGTCGACAGCAGTTAATGAGATGAAAGATTCTGGAAAGATTGTGGTTAAAATGTATGGCGGTAGAGAGTCATTTTATGTGTCTGATGAAGTAGATGGTCAGGATTCTGAATCAGAAGGAAGTGATTTTGTTTCACCAAATAAGGTCTCACCGATGAAATTTTCTAACGCCTTAGATTTAGAGACCAAAGAGCCCATTAGCTCAGCGTCGCAGTCTTGCCCTCCAACGTCATCGACGGAAACTGTTTCAGTTTCATCCAACATGGCATACGACCTACTTAATAAAGAGCGTCAAAGAACCCAGGTCTTATGGCAGGAAAATACTGAATTAAAGCTCCGAATCAAAGATCTGGAATTAGGAGATAGGCCCACTTCACAATGTCATCATCGAGAACCGCCATTGACCCCCAGGCGTACGCCATTTGAGACTGGTGATCAGTGCCCACTTGCTGACGATATTATTGAGTTTAAAAAGTTTATTCATGGCGAAGTTCTCTCATTGAAAGCGCAGATATCAAGTCGCTCAATATCGGACGCAGGAAGATCACTGAGCCCCCAGCCCCCCAGGTCCCCCCCAGATTATGAGAGAATGTTGATTAAGAACCTGGAAGACAGGATTCTCTCCCTAGAGAATCAGTTAGACCAGAAACAAAAGATCATTGAAAAACTAATGGAGACCCCAAAGTTCGATGTGACACCTACTCGAAATGAAAAAGAAAAGTCGCCAGGTCCCAAGAGCACTAGCACCGCCAATGACTTTGTACAGCCTATTGATTTGACTTCAAAAGAAGGTGTCCAAACAAAAGCCTCTAAGAAAAAGAACAATCCGAAGGCCAACAAAAACAATGAGGGCAGCAAAAATACCGATACAAGTCGGGATCAACAAACCGTCAAAACTGGTCAACAAAAACAGGTCGAGAACGAAGTGCAGTGTGAACAAGCTGCCCGTAGTAATGAGGATGGAAAGCGTAGCAATACAGCACGAAAAGCAGCCAATGATAATACCAAGAAAAGAATCTTTCTTGTTGGTGATTCCATTGTCAACGGAATCCAAGAAAAAGGACTTTCCACGAAACACAACATCAGAATACGCAGATGCCCAGGTGATACTACGAAGGATTTGGTCGACCATGTAAAACCAATTGCCAGAAAGCAGCCTGATTTGGTACTCTTCCACTTTGGAACGAACGACATCACAAATGAAGTTAATACGGAGGAACACATGCAAAAGGCCATTGATCATTTACGTAAAGAAGCCCCTAACACGGATATTGCAGTTTCGCTGTGTACAAGACGATTTGATCAACCTGGTGTAGACAAGAAAATAGCATCATGCAACAAGGTTTTAAAGGATATATGCTCAAGGAACAATTTGAGATCAATCGACAACAGCAATATTGACGAATCATGTTTGGGGATCAAGAAATTGCACCTAAATAGAAAGGGTACGTCGTATTTGGCTAACAATCTTAAGCATTTCATACATGATATTTGACTTCCTGAAAATACAACAGACACGTGTGGAGAACATTCAAATAGCACTGCTGACTCTCCAAGACATGTACTCGGTTTTCGAAAGGGAATAGTCATTGCATCACTGAACGTAAATAGTTTAATCCCTCATTTAGATGAATTAGAGGCTACTATGGTAGATCGTGGTATTCACTTCCTTGCCCTCAATGAAACCAAAATCAGTAGCGATATTCAGTGTGAAAGCTTAAAAATCAATGGGTACAAATTTGGCAGAAATGATCGAAACCGTCACGGTGGAGGAGTTGCTTTTTACTGTAAAGATACCCTTAAGTGCGAAGTTAGACATGATGTACCGGTATCCGATTTAGAAATGTTATGTGTTGAAATAACACCCCCTAAGGCAAGGCCTTACATTATTCTTCTGTGGTATAGGCCTCCCAGTGATAACAAAGATACATTTGAAAAGCTTGAGAATGTCCTACTCTTTTTGGAACATGAGGGGAAGGAGGTTATTTTACTCGGCGACACAAATTGTGATCTCAGTGATGCAAACAGTCCATGTCACGTTAAGTCTATTAAGGGCATTTATGCCACATATGGTCTAAAACAGTTGATTAAAGAGCCTACTAGAGTAACCGTTCAGTCGTCAACCTTGATTGATCACATTGCAGTTAGTAATACCGATAACATTGTG
This sequence comes from Aurelia sp. 3 sensu Dawson et al. (2005), assembly GCA_964020215.1. Lineage (NCBI taxonomy): Eukaryota > Metazoa > Cnidaria > Scyphozoa > Semaeostomeae > Ulmaridae > Aurelia > Aurelia sp. 3 sensu Dawson et al. (2005). The sequence goes on from OZ026577.1 coordinate 12,082,439, forward strand.
GAATCTGGTGTACTGAAAATTACACTCAGTGATCATTACCTTGTATATGCAGTTAGGAAGTTCCAAGGTGGTGTCAAACGTCAACACAAGTTCATCCGAACGAGGCAAATGAAAAATTTTAGCGAAGAGGCCTTCTTATCAGAATTAAGATCTGTTGATTGGCAGTCTATATTAAGATATTCTTCTGATGTACGAGAAATCGTACATAATTTCACAAGTGTGCTTTCTACTGTAATAGAAAAGTATGCGCCTTTGGTTGAAAAACGAGTGTCCGATAAATATTCTCCTTGGCTATCTTCTGAGCTCAAACATCTGTTTAATACGCGTGACAAGATCAAAATCGCTGCAGTCAAAAATAAATCAGAGATCTTAATGTCCGCATACCGGCAGTTACGGAATAAGGCGACCAAGCTGAATAAGGAGGCTAAGAGAGCTTATTTTACGAATAAGATTCAAGCTTCTGAAGGAAATTTGAAAGAGACTTGGGCAACGATCAATAAACTCGTCAATAGAAGGTCTAAAACTACCAATATATCGTCACTGACTGTTGATGGAAGTTCAGTCACTGATTCTGTCGGTATTGCTAACTCAATGAATGAATTTTTTTTGTAATGTCGGCAATGAATTATGTAAAGATATCCCCGATACAGAAAACGGTCTCCTGAAAGGTGAATATACCATCAACCCTACTAATGCCACCTTTATTTTTTCGCCTGTGGTATCCAAACAAGTGATGCTAGCAATGAACAAATTTAAGACCTCCAACGGGTTTGGCCTTGATGAAATTTCCAGCTTTTTCTTAAAGGCCGGAATATCCATCCTGGCCGAGCCATTGAGTCAGCTCTTTAATTTGTCATTGTCGGCTGGAATTTTCCCCGATCAATGGAAAATTGCTAGGATTGCTCCTATTTACAAGGATGGTAAGAGCGATAACAGATCAAACTATCGTCCAATCTCTGTTTTGCCTGTAATCTCTAGGTTATTCGAGAAGCTTGTTTACGACCAGTATTATAATTTTCTCGTGTCAGGTCGTCTGTTGTATTCACAACAGTCCAGCTTTAGATTGCTACACTCAGTATTGACATGTCTATTAAAGTGTACAAACGACTGGTATTTGAATATCGAAAACGGTACATATACCTCGGTCACATTCATAGACTTGAAGAAAGCTTTTGACACGGTGAACCACGAAATCCTAATTAACAAGCTAAAACTTTATGGAGTTGCAGGCAAAGAGCTACGCTGGTTTCAATCATACCTTTCTAATAGGAAGCAGTGCTGTAAGGTAAACGGGAAGCTTTCTGACCTGGGAGAAGTAACTTGTGGAGTTCCGCAGGGATCATGTTTAGGCCCCCTACTTTTCATCATCTATATAAATGATCTTCCCCTATCTATTAAGCACTCACAAGTTAATATGTATGCCGATGACACCAGTTTATCTTTCTCCTCAAATAGCATTTCCACAATATATGAAAAGGTTAATGAGGACCTAGAATGTCTAAACACATGGCTTGCAGGAAATAAATTGTCACTTAACGTTGCTAAAACAAACAGCATTGTGATTGGAAGTCGGAAAAAGGTTAAGGATATTCAAAGAACATCAGCTATAAAACCGTCACTTGTCATTCGCGATGAGGAAATTTCGATGATAGAGCACACAAAATACTTAGGGGTACATGTGGACCAATACCTTAGTTGGGATGTTCACATAGCCGAAATGATAAAAAAGATTTCAAGGGCGTTAGGTATGATACGCCATGCAAAACAATATCTCCCTTTAAGCGTACTGCAGACCATGTACAGAAGTATGGTTGAGCCTTATTTCCGTTTCTGTTGCCCTGTCTGGGGTGTTTGTGGCACCACAGCACTCAACAAGCTTCAGAAGCTCCAAAATCGTGCCGCCAGAATCGTGACAAATAGCCCCTACAGAATGTCTGCACCACCCATCATCAAGCAGTTGGGATGGCTAACGGTGAACGATCTCATAGAAACTGAAACATTGAAAATGGTCTATAGGTCTATTAACCATGAAGCACCTGAGTATCTTACAGGACTGTTCCAAAGGTTATCTGAAACCAGCGCTAGACAGCTTCGTAATACCAGCACTGACCTCGATGTACCTTTTCTAAGAACTGCGTGTGGCCAAAAATGCTTCTCTTATAGAGGAGCTAAACTTTGGAATGATCTAACTAGAGAACGTAAGATGGCAAATACTTTCACCCAATTCAAATCGTCACTGAAAAATGACAAATCCTGAGCACTGTCTCACATCTCCGTTTACTTTACTTTTGTATACAAATTTTTATCTTGAAATTGTAATTTTTATAGCTTATTTTCTTTTGTAACAGGGCAGTTTGTAAATCAACTTCACTTTTTGTATTGAATACTTACCCTGTATAAATATTATAAAATGAAATGAAAATGAAATGAGCATTTCACGTTTCACTAAGATGAACACTGGCTTTAACGTTTCACAAGAAAAGATTGGACTCAGCTTTAAACAAGGGAGGAATGAACGATAAATCTCTGTATACTTTGTTGGTGAAGGTACGAAATTACGCTGACTCGTATTGTTTTAGGACAACTTTTTTCATCTTTTGGTTTGTCAATTTTGTGTCCCTATAACTACGTACTGCAAGCATAAAAGCAACAGTATTTGTCTCCGTTATTGTCACATTTAATGTTTCACCAATTCTTTACGTTGTCGTAGACTGATGATACCGCGATGATAGAGTATTCCAGCAACGAAGTAGTTTTGTGAGTCAGGTAGCTGTTTTAGCAGAAAACGATAGAGAAAGAACGTTGCACTGGCTAAAGAAGCGGCTGACTTGCTATTGATTTACAGTAGAAACCCACACAGAAGAACCAGTTTTTATAAGAACCTTGAGGCTGAAATTTAATATTTTAAACCCCCTAAAAAAGAACCCTCTAGAGGCTGAAACTGGGAGAGGTTCTTATATAATAGGTTTCATGTCTTCAGAATTTCCTAGATCAGAATTCTTCAGTGGTACAAAAACTGCATGATTCTTCAACAAGAATTCTAGCCTAAAACTGTTCTCATGAAGTCAAAAAAATACGTCGGAATTCTTATGCGGAAAACAGCATTAATGTGTGCAGGGTGTGTACTGTATATAAGAACCTTTTTAAGAACCTTACAGGCTGGAATTTAGAAAAACAGCCATTTAATTAAGCACCTATTAAGGCTGCCTACGAAAAACCTAGGTTCTTTTATGCGGGTTTCTACTGTACTTTAAATGTGCTACGAGCAATTTTTTATTGATTTCACCTTGAAAACGGTACGATGAATTTTTGCCATTACTTACATTAAAATCGAAAACTTTCGGACGATAAAAGTTTAGGACTGCAAACAGACTGCATGATTCTTCAACAAGAATTCTAGCCTAAAACTGTTCTCATGAAGTCAAAAAATACGTCGGAATTCTTATGCTGAAAACAGCATTAATGTGTGCAGGGTGTGTACTGTATATAAGAACCTTTTTAAGAACCATACAGGCTGGAATTTAGGAAAACAGCCATTTAATTAAGAACCTATTAAGGCTGCCCACGAAAAACCTAGGTTCTTTTATGCGGGCTTCTACTGTACTTTAAATGTACTACGAGCAATTTTTTATTGATTTCACCTTGAAAACGGTACGATGAATTTTTGCCATTACTTACATTAAAATCGAAAACTTTCGGACGATCAAACTTTAAGACAAAATTTTGTCCGAAAGTTTATTTGTCCGAGACCTGGTGATGTCCGAAAGTTTTTCGTCCGAAAGTTTTAAATTTATTGAAAATAGAAAAGAACAAAGAAATGTAACATAAATGTAAATTAATCAATGTTTTGCCAGTAGTGCTTAAGTTTCTTGAATATTTTATCTTAAAGTTCGGTTCCTTGAAGCGTTTCTTGAAAATAGTTCATGTATGGTAACACCTTTTAATTTTGTTTACTAATGTTCATTCTAACGAAAATTACATTCAAATGTCCTTGCAGATGTGATGATCACCATGTACCTTCTACCGTAAGTCGATAAATATGATAGAATCACAATCAGTTTTTACATCTTTTTGGTATCGTGCTTGCCGAAAGTTGTATTTGTCCGAAAGTTATTTTGTCCAAAATTCCCGAAAAAGCGTCCGAAAGTTTTTGTCCGAAGTTTTTTGCCGAAACTTTTTGGTCCGAACGTTTTCGATTCTAATGTATGTAAAAGGGAGGTTCCCATGTTTTCCGAGAGTCTATAAAGGGCGTTGACAAGAAAAATTTTCCTGGGGGCTGTGCCCCCAGACCGCCATCCATGTATAAACCGGTCAGAATGCTGGGGTCGATCTACCCTTGAAACGTGAAATCACGTTCCTTCTCACCAAGATTAATCCAGAAATTGACATACCCTGGTAGTCCAGTAAATCTAGGGTTTGACCAACAGAAATGATTTTTGCGGGATCTTATAGCTTAAAAAGTGCTAGTCAACATACTAAAAGTCTAAGAAAATCAGAGCATCGGAAGACCACCAAATTCGACATATTTTCAAAGAATAATCCTCTCTGTTCCATGTTATACACGACAGTTGCGAAGCGGAAACAAAACTTGTCAATTTCATAAAACGGTATTGAGATCCGGTATCATATAAAGTGCGGACTACTGGAATATGGGATGACTGGACAAACTATTCTTTAAAATTCAGAAAAAATTGGCTCGTTAGCTTCCATAAGTGAAAGATATCATTCTTTTAGGGTCAGCCTTTGCCGTTGGGGTACGTTAACAGTGCGAATTACATGAGTAAGTGGTTTTTGACTTTAAATCGGGAGGAAACATGCTTTCAATGGCCTATGAACAAATCCCTTAATCAAAAGAAGAAAGAGTCTATGAAACAAGGAGCTACGGTCGCCCGAATAATTAGTGTAAATCATTTTAATCTCCTATTCAAATAATGTGCGAAATGTGTCTCAACACAGGTCACATAAATCAAGTTCCAGAAATCTGGAACCGTAATAGCAATCTTTTGCTCTTTGTTTTGGACCCTCTCTTCTTTTGAATAATGGGTTTCCTCGTAGGCTACGCTTTCAGATGAAATTTACAGGGGTTGGTAGGCAGATTCTTAAATGTGAAGCAAAAATGCAAATCAAGACATTTCTTTAGTAGAAAACTAATGAATTTTCTCAATCAGGAGTCCGACACTTTTGTGCGCCTTCGGGGCGCCTACTTTCTACCGAAATTTGGGCGCCCTCTCTGTCAGCTGCCCCTCCTTCAACTTCAGGCCGGATCCGTCCCCGTTCCCCATTAAATCAATCCAATCCTTTGCAGCAGCATTTTCCCTTTGAATAATTTGTTGGTGTGGCTTCTTCATCTTAGTCCAGCAGATCGAAATTGAAACGAAGAATTATAACAAAAATTATATTTGAGAGATTTGGTAGTTTCAGTAGTGCTATTTGATATCCAAAACGTCTAGAGCAAGCCAAACAATTGAGATCTCTGCATTATGTTCGTTCGAAATGCAATTTTTTTCGGAATCTTTACAGAAGAACGACACCAAAGGTCCAACTTTCCAATGGTCCGCATTTTATACATTGGGCACGTTCAATACAAATTTGTGAAATTGACACCCAGGGTAGAAATTGACAAGCTTTGGCTCTTCTTCAAAACTATATCGTAAAAGATGGAACGACGCGGATTACCCGGTAAAATACATCTAATTTCATGGTCTTCCGATGCTTGGATTTTCTTAGACTTTTGATATGCTATTTAGTAGCAGATGTAGAATGGTTTGCCATGAAAAAAAATTCTGTTGCAATTTGTTCTAGGTTCGGCTAAAATTTGCCTTTCGTTTACTGGACTATGGAGAAAGAGGGTAACCCAACATATCATATATTAACCAACATCATTTTTTCAACTATCAGATGTTTCAAAAGGTGACTTTCATTTCATAGGAGACTTATCAGATCACAGTAAGGTTGAATTCTAAATGACCGCGCCCAATGACCACGCCCGTTGTCGGAAAACTTAAGCTTCACACCCCTCTCCCGCGACTTCTCTCACGACGGCCCTGCCTAAATACAACTATGTACGAAAAAACCCTGACTTTAAGATCAACTAAGTTACTAGGGCATATAATTAATTACATAGAAAGTATCATTTTTCCTGGTAAATAAACATAACAGCAATCTAATCTATGCGGCTTCAGTTATGATAATAAACATCAAGTAGTGTACGTTAGTTGCAAGCAAGATTCAGATTTCAGTTTGAAACATTTCAATAAGAAAGATGCTACTAAATTCAAACAGTGCTTGTCCTCTTGTCTCAATAACCAGATGAATAACCACACTAAGATGGTTTAAATGCATAGCTAATAAAAGCCAACTACTGCAAATCACAACGAACAGAATGGATAAAAATATTACTTAAAACCTAAAAGTGGTACAAAACTTCGGCAGAGCCTACATCGGCATTGGGACTCCTTTCATTTCCAGGCTTTGATTTTGGTCTTAAAGGGGAAGTTCGGTCAAAAATCAAAATTTCCAATTTAGCTTGTTTTGGTGTTAAAACAATGTTATGAAAGCAAAACTAACACTTACCTGCGATTTTTCGCCGTTATTTTGCCGCTCTTTACCTCCAAACCTTGCTTCTTGACCGCCGCCATCTTGCGCGACAAAAAGACTGGAGCGAGTGTTGCTGTTTGACGTCATCACGTGCAGAAAGCAATATGAGGCACACTGTTTCGTACGGAATCCAATCATAAAAATCGTGCAAACTCAGCTATGGGGATGAAAATTGGTGGAGAGGGGCAGTTTGACATGCTGAAAATGATAGGGTGTGAACTAAATCCAAATATGCCCCCTGAGGTTATTTTTAGACAGTGGGGCTGTGTTGGGGTGCAAGTCCTTAAATCGGTTATTCCTGTATCTTTGTCGCCAATCGTGGTACCAACTCCAAACTTTGATTTTTAGGTAAAGTCGACCCGCTGAAAGGAGAGGATATGAAGTCAGATTGCAAAATACCCCTTGTGCTATTTTTAGACTGGGGTACTAGGTTGCAGGCCCCCCAAAGGGTTCTTTTAATAAATTTGTTGCAGATTGCGGTACGGACATGAAGCTTGGTTGTCAGGGGCAAGTTGATACGCTGTAAAGATTAGATGTGGGTATAAATTGTAAAATGCCTCATGTTCTATTTTTAGATTGGGGTACTAGGTTCCAGTCCTCTCAGAGGGTAATTTTAATAAGTTCGTTGCAGATTGTGGTAATGACGTGAAATTTGGTTTTCAGGGGCAAATTGATACGCTGAAAAAGATAAGATGTGGGTATCGATAAGAAAATGCCAATGTGCTATTTTTAGACTGGGTACTAGGTTTCAGACCTCCAAAGGGGCTATTTGATACACTTCTTCGTTGCAGATTGTGGCACTGACATGAAATTCGGTTATCATTGGCAAGTTGATACGCTGAAAGATATAGGACGTGGATCTAAATTGTACAATCACCCCTGTGCTATTTTTAGACTGTTTTACCTAGTCCCAGGCCTCTAAAAGTGTAAGTTTGATAAATTTCTTCCAGATTGTGTTATGGACATGAAATTTAGATGTCAAGGTTAAGTTGATACACTGAAAGAAATAACATGTGGATCTAAATTTTTAAGTGCCCCCTGTGCTATTTTTAGATTTGGGTACTAGGTTCCAGACCTCTTAACGGGTTTTTTAGGTAACTTAGTTGCAGATTGTGGTACTGCCATGAAACTTGGTTTTTCAGGGCAAATTGATACACTGAAAAAGATAAGATGTTGATCTAAATTGTAATATGTCCCATATGCTCTTTTTGATAACTCTTTACATCTTTCGAATTACTCTTTTAGAGGTCTAAAACCTAGTATCCCAGTCTAAAAATAGCACAGGGGAATTTTACAATTTAAACCCACATCCAGTCTTTTCAGAGTATCAATTCGGCCCTGAAAACTAAATTTCATATCTGTGCCACTGTCTGCAATGAAGTTATCAAAATTAAACTTTTAGGGGTCTGTAACCTAGTATCCCAGTCAAAAAATAGTACAGGGGCATTTTCCAATTCGTCCCATATCTTATCTTTTCAGTGTATCAAGTTATCTATAGAGGCATAATTTAATGTCAGTACCACTATCTGCAAAGAAGTTAATAAAGTAACCCTTTAAGAGGCCTGGGACTAGGTACCCCAGTCTAAAAATAGCACAAGGGTGATTTTACACTTCAGATCCACATCCTTTTTTTGAGGGTATCAATTTGCCAATGATAACCAAATTCCATGTCAATGCCACAATCTGCAACGAGTAAGTGTGTCAAATAGCCCCCTTGGAGGTCTGGAACCTAGTACCCCAGTCTAAAAATAGCACATTGGCATTTTCTTATCCATACCCACATATTATCTTTTTCAGCGTATCAATTTGCCCCTGAAAACCAAATTTCATGTCAGTACCACAATCTGCAACGAACTTATTACTATTACCCTCTGAGAGGACTGGAACCTAGTACCCCAGTCTAAAAATAGAACAGGAGGCATTTTACAATTTATACCCACATCTAATCTTTTTCAGCGCATCAACTTGCCTCTGACAACCATGTTTCATGTCCGTACCACAATCTGCAACAAATTTATTAAAAGAACCCTTAGGGGGCCCGGAGCCCAGTACCCCAGGCTAAAAATAGTACAAGGGGCATTTTGCGATCTGATTTCATATCGTCTCCTTTCAGTGGGCCGACTTTACCTAGAAATCAAAGTTTGGAGTTGGTGCCACGATTGGTGACAAATTATAGGAATAACCGATTTAAGGACTTGCACCCCCACACAGCCCCACTGTCTAAAAATAACCTCAGGGGGCATATTTGGGTTTAGTTCACACCCTATCTTTTTCAGCATGTCAAACTGCCCCTCTCCACCAATTTTTATCCCCATAGCCGAGTTTGCACGATTTTTATGATTGGATTCCGTGCAAAACAGTGTGCCTCATATTGCTTTCTGCACGTGATGACGTCAAACAGCAACACTCGCTCCAGTCTTTTTGTCGGGCAAGATGGCGGCGGTCAAGAAGCAAGGTTTGGAGGTAAAAAGCGGCAAAATAAAGGCGTAAAATCGCAGGTAAATGTTAGTTTGCCTTTCTTTAACACCAAAACAAGCTAAATTGGAAATTTTGATTTTTGACTGAACTTCCCCTTTAAACTTAATCAATCTAAGTCGAGTATCTAATTGAGACTAGAAGTGTGGATCATAACTGTGGACCCCTACATCGAATAGTTTCTGCGCCATACATGGCTGATCTCATTCTTGGTGCGTCAAAATCGCGATCATTTCTGAGGTTATACTGGTTGGTTGGACTTATGCCTTTTCGTCCCTTGTTTCCCTGCGTTCATTGATTTGCTGATATCATTACTTTTATTATCATCATCATTACTTTATTTTTAGTAGGCTAAGTTGAAAATAGCTACTTTACAGCTAATTAAGGCCTACTTTAAAAATTAATACAAATATCTAAAAAAGAAAGAATATATATATATAAAGAAATTTACAATGCGTATATATACAAAAAGATTACATGATAAAAACATCTATCTTGCCAGGAACCCCACTTTAGGAATATATGTCTTGCAGAGCCTACAGTTGCATTTATCACCTTTCCAGCATCTAATTCGTTTTTTGAAAATAGGAAGGGTATTTGATTGTTTTATTTCTAGCGGTAATAGCTGCCACAGTTTATTTCCAAGGTAGGCTATGCTCTCAATTCCAAATGACGTAGTTCGTACCTTTGGAAGTTGAGCATCATTGCCACGCCTTAGATTGTAGCTAATATTTCGTTCCTTGAAACTATCCTTCATGAAAGGTGGGTTTAGATCGGATTTGGTTTTATACATTTCTGTCATTAACAACTGCAGGTTTCTTACATGGATTGGTACCGATTTGGTCTGCTCCAAGAGAAAGCCAAAATCATTCCCGTAATCTTTATATGCTATGCGTAATGCCCTTTCTTGAGTACGATTTATTCTATGGTCCAAAGTTCTATCATAAAACATCCAAACAAGTGGACAGTAACTAAATTGAGATAAGATAAACGCCCTCATTAACTGCTGTAGTTTTTCAGTGTCCATGTAACATGATATTCTGGCAAGAGCGTGGAGTTTTTGGCCAGTCTTTTTGCAAAGAGCCCTGACATGTTGTTTGAAAGAAAGTGATTGATCGAAAGTTATGCCGAGAAGGTTTTCCTCTGTACTTTCTTTCACACAGGTCTCGCCTATTGTAATTGATATTTCATTACTTCCTTTTGCACCAAAAATCATTAAGTGGCATTTGTCTTCATTTAGTTTCATGAAGTTGTTTGGAAACCATTCAGTTATTTTGAGGGCATCATTCTCTAAATGCATAATGACATTTTCAATATTAGGACCACACGCATAAATAGTTGTGTCGTCAGCGTAATTACAGATTTCGGTCTCCTCCAGGAACATGAAAAGGTCATTCAGGTATATATTAAACAAAAGGGGTCCTAGGACTGAACCTTGCGGTACTCCTCGGACGGTTTCTGTCCATGTGCTGAATGAACCGTTAACCTTTACCCTCTGCTTCCTGTCGGTGAGATAGCTATGAATAAACAGCAATGCAGATCTACTGAAACCATATGCATTTAATTTTGCAATTAGCAATTCATGATTCAGGCAATCGAAGGCCTTCGACAGGTCCGTCAAGACAGCCCCTGCGACACCCCCATTGTCCATTGTCTTTTTGCAGGCTTCCACTAAACGTAGAAGTGCATGCTGTGTACCATAGCCTTCCCGAAACCCATAAAGGAGTGAGGACTCATGTTAATACCATAATTGGCCCCCCTTTTCAAAATGGCCTAAACAGGTGGGAGTTCTCGTACACTCAACAAAATCGCTTCAAAATCTGGTTTAAAGAGCTCGAACATTGAAAAGGAAACTTTTAGTACAAAGAATGATGTTGTCTTGACCTAAAAAACGCAAAATGCATTCCTTTCAGATAGTAATCTTCCTCTGTAGAAGCAAAATAGATCCATCGAAGCTGCGAGAACTCCAGGCTTCTTCGACCGTTCTTTAAGAGCAACAACAACAACATTCTGAATAGCGGCCCCTGATTGGTTAAAAGCTGAATTCTAGCGATTTGATTGGTGAATACGGAACCACCCTACGCGGGCCTAAAGTGGGCCCACTATTTATGAGTAATGTTATTAGTCCCTCTTGACCAAGGAACGCAGTGAAACAAGGGACGTAAAGGCATCAGTCTACTGGTTTGTTTGAGGACAGAACATTTCTTTCATAAAAGAAGGATTTAGTCGATCCTTTGTTTCGAACATTTCTATCGTTAATATCTGTAAGTTGTCCTGATGAACAGATACACCGTTATCATATCCTAGGAGATCTTCAAAGCTAGATTCCTGATCTCTGTAAGTTATTCTAAGGGCGCGCTGATGTCTTCAAACAATGATTTGATGAGATCCCGTATGTGCACGACAAATTGTACAGTATTCAGGTAGCTTCATATCTATGTTGAGTTTCAAAAGCCATCAGAAAATACTTACACTTGCCAAGGACCGAGATACAATTTTTTACTTGAGGGGGCCATTGGAAAACCGGGCGACGAGTGAAATGAGCTAAAACCTTGAAGGAGGTCTGGGGGTACTCCCCTGGAGAAATTTGATACCAGAATCCTCAAATTGGCTTAAAACAACACTAATTTTTTGTTCCTCGATACAGATTGATATTACAGGTAAATGTATTTTTGGATGTACCCATGGCTCTTGTGTAGGACAAGTTTGATGGCTTGTACATACTGCCAAAGGGCTTCCTAGACTAATGAAAGGTAGAAATTGAACGAAATATACATATGAAAATGGAGTACATATCTGATAGTCTGAAATACTAATAAGGGAATAAAGATTTACGGCAGCTACTACTGAAAATTTTTGAGGGGCCATGGCCCCCCGTGGACCCCCTTGTATCTCGGTTCTTGACACTTTCTTAACTTTTAAGGATTCATCTCGTCCAGTGTAATCCATCTATCGCACATAGCCCAGAGCGTCAGAATGCCTTCGGACGCTCGGAAAATGTCCGCAGGAAATTTTGGATTCGACAAAACTCACAGGAAATTCATTCTCTGTGAATTACATATTTTTGTCTTTGTGGTGATTTCCCTGGAACGTTTTGAAAATGCGTACTGATAGCAGTGGCGTAACGGACTAAAGTTACCTTAAGTTCACGAACTAAGGGCCACTGACCTCTAAAAGCCCCGAAAGGGCCCCCAGCAACAAAACTTACTTTGTCGTTTTACTGTAAAGCTGATGCTGTTGCTATGATAAAATGACCAAGGTGCATGATTTCTCACTCCAAATGAATGGAAAGCGTGTTGATTTTTTTCTATAACAAATAAAAAGTTAAAATACACACTAACTAAACAACTTAAATGTATCTACTGTTGAGATGGAGGCGAAAAACATAACGTTATCAAGTCGCCTCCAAACTCAACAGTTGAAATCAATTAACTAAATAGACCTCTTAGCTATTCTAACAAAGAATGTGGATCAAACGATATTTCATCAGATTTTGTGGAATTTTCGAATGTGTACAATACTGATAGAAGGCCTTAACGCCACTCAATAGAACCTCGTGTATAAAAATGTATAAAGTTAACGCTCGATCCAGGCTCTTTTGTAGAATAGCTAAAAGGTCCATTACAAGAAAATTATAAGTTACACTAGTTAAAGAACGGTATTTAAACGAAACAATACTATACATACAAGATAAAGATTTTATATACATCATTGTAGTCAAAGGCGATGTTTTATGGGCTACTCCGCTCCCCACCCCAACGAGGACCGGCCACCGAATCCCCCAAAGCACCCGTCAGCCGCTACCTGGAGCCCGCCGACCCCCGGAAACCCAGGAACGAACGTTGCACAGAATCCCGAAAACCGAAAACCGGCCCAACGCACCCACCAGACCGGAGAGCAGAGCCACCCCAAAACATCCGATTCATTCATTCATTTCATTTCATTCATTTCATATATTTAAGGAGGGTTGCCCTTCGGCAAAAGCCGTTTTTCAAGGGGCCCTCCGATAAAAACGTTAATTACAAAAATACCAAATAAACTGCCCTAAGCTAATTACAATAAAAACCATAATATCAAAAACCTATTTACAAGAATTAATTATTTATATACATATTGAAAATAAAATAAAAGAGAGAAAAATAAAACGAATCCGAGAATTCTCAAAAGGGGGCAGACCCTGCAACGCCAGCACCAGCCGCCCCCAGGCGACCCCCCAGGCCAGCCCAGTGCGAACAGCGATCAAAACATGACCGCCATTCACCCCAAGCCGGCCCGCCACCCAGGGACAACCAGCGCCACCACCGCAGGCCCCACCCCCGCAGTTATCCCTAAACAGACTTTTTGAAGCTATTTAGGGAGGATGCCTGCTTTGACTCAGCTGAAAGGCTATTCCACAATTTTGCTCCCCTAAAAGAGAAACATTTCTGACCATTTGCAGAAGTTTTCTTTGGTACCCTCAGGTCAGTCTCGGTATTTCGAAGGCAGCGGGTGGAGCATTGTGAATTTCTCTTGAAGAGGCTACTCAGGTATTGTGGAGCCAGCTCATTGAGTGACTTGAAGACCATTGTTTTCGACTGATAGCTGATGAGTTGTTCAATGGTCTTCCAGCCCAACCTCTCAATGAGTGGCCTGCTTGGGGTGTCAAAGCTGCTACTGGTAACAATCCTTGCAGCTCGGTTTTGAAGCTTTTGTAGCTGGTTGATTTCACTAGAACCACAACAACCCCAAACAGAACAACAGTATCGAAAGTGCGGCTCAACAATACCTGTGTACAGATTCTCAAGAGTTGCCCTTGGTAGAAACTTCTTGGCATGCTTTAAAAAGCCAATGGCCCTTGAGACCTTTGCAGAGACAGCTTTTACTTGCTCTTTCCAATCTAAAGAGCAATCAATTTGGACACCAAGGTATTTTGTTTTTTGGACAATGTCAAGCTCATTGCCACGTATGTTCAATTCCAGATTCTGATTTGTACTTTTGAGAACGTTACGTTTTTGCTTGGTTGTAATAACCATGGAGTGTGTTTTTGTAACATTCAAAGAAAGTTTATTGCCTTGAAGTATGGCGTCTTCCCAGATATCTGGAAATTAGCAAGAGTCACACCAATTTTTAAGACAGGCTCAAAAAAAGATGCAAATAATTATAGACCCATCTCTGTCATTTCAGTCTTTTCAAGGATGTTGGAAAAGATAGTTCACGATCAGCTTATTGAATATCTCGTAACTAACAAATTATTGACGCCAAATCAATCTGCTTTTCGAAAATTATATTCCACCGTAACATCCCTGATAAATGGTACTGACTACTGGTATGACAACATGGATAAAAAGCAACTCAACTTAGCCATATTTCTTGATCTGAAGAAGGCATTTGATACCGTGGATCATAGAATATTGATAAAAAAGTTAGGTGCATACGGTATCAGGGGAATCTCGGGAGCATGGTTCTCAACTTTCTTAAGTAATAGAAAACAATTTTGTTCAGTTAATGGACAAAAGTCAGGGGCTAGATTGGTAACATGTGGCATACCGCAAGGGTCGTGCTTGGGACCACTCCTATTTATCATCTATCTAAATGACTTCGAAAAATGTTTAGAGTTCTCTAGGGCTAGTATGTATGCAGATGACACGCATGTCACTTTAACATCTAACAACGTTGATGATTTGATTACAAATGCCCACAGAGAATTAAGAAACATCTCGGAATGGATGAGAGTAAACAAGCCAAGTGCCAACCCTAAAAAAACCGAATACATGATTATTGGCCATCCACGGAGAATCAATGACGTTGAAGTCTCGGAACCACTGAATCTTAATGATTCAGAAATAAAGCGTGTCGCAAAGACAAAATCACTAGGGGTTGTTGTGGATGAAGGATTAAATTGGGATAACCAACTCAGCAAAGTGAAGGGGAAGATGAGTGGTGGTCTAAGGTCACTAAGAAAACTGAAATACCTTATTCCACAATCTCAGCTTGACCATGTATACCGCGCCCTTGTTGAAAGTCATCTGCGATATGCTAATGTTATTTGGGGGAGTCTTTCAAAATCAAAAATAAATACCCTCCAACATCTGCAGGATAGAGCACGTTCGATCATTGATAACGCCAGACAAAAGGATGGCTGGTCTCATAACTGGTTGACCGTTGAACAACTGATAAAATTCGATCGATCAGTTATGACATACAAAATAATCAACAGGCAATGTCCCGAGAGCCTTTGGGATAAATACCATCAAAGGACCCAGCTCTCCAACCACATAACAAGGAATTGCAGGGACCTTCAAATCCCAAGAAACAATCTTGAATACGTCAAGAAAGGCTTTCATTATTCGGCACTGAAAGCTTGGAACGACATTCCCATTGGCATCAGAGAACTCCCTACACTTAGTAGGTTCAAAAAGCAACTAAAATGTTATTTCAAGAGCTGAAAGAATACGAAAACACGACTCCCTGGAAGAGCAGCTGCTTCATAATAGGTTTTAGATAGATACACTGTAAATATGTATATATTATAATGTATTATTGTAATTAGGCTTTTTTCTTTTGTTACTTTGTATTGCTGAAGGGATTTTGTGTTTAAATAATTTAAAATGAAAATGAAAAAATGAAGCCATGTGTCCAATCGCTTAAGATCATTATTAATAGCACCATTCAGCTGAGTCATATTCAGTGCCTGGTGACACAAACTGGTGTCGTCAGCATACATGGACACAGTTGAACCCTGGACGGCCAGTGGAAGGTCATTGATATAGATGAGGAAGAGAAGAGGGCCGAGACATGAGCCTTGTGGTACACCTACTCCTACATCCTGCATGTCAGAGCCAACACCATTAACCCTGCAGAACTGTTTACGGTTGGATAGGTATGACCTAAACCAAGACAGCTCTCGCTGTTGAACACCATAAATGTGAAGTTTTTCACAGAGGATATCATGATCAACAGTATCAAAAGCCTTTTTCAAATCAATGAATACTAATCCCACAAGCCGTCCAAGGTCCAGGCCATTGTACCAGTCATCAGTATTTTTAAGCAGACACGTGAGTGTAGAATGAAGCCTCAGAAACCCAGATTGGTCAGGAGAGAAGAGACCATTTTCTTTCATATACTGATACAGCTGGTCAAAAACAAGTTTTTCAAAGAGCCTTGAGATGACTGGTAAGACTGATATCGGACGGTAGTTTGACTTTTCAGTCTTGTCTCCATCTTTAAAGATTGGAGTAACTCTAGCTACTTTCCATGAATCTGGGAACTGGCTTGTCTCGATGGAAGTGTTAAACAAGAAAGCTAGAGAGTTTTCAATGAAAGGTAAGGCAAGCTTCAAAAAGTAGCTAGAGATATTGTCAGTCCCAAAGCTCTTTGCAGTTTTTATCTTGGCAAATGCAGCCCTGATCTCCTTAACTTTGATGGTCTTGAAGTTAAATTTAGCCTTATTTGCATTGACTTCATATTCACCTGTAAGGAGAGGATTGGGGACAAAATCGATTTTGTCAGCTAGTTCCTTGCCTACAGAGCAAAAGAAATTGTTCATAGCCTCTGCAATGCCTTTTTTATGAACAGTTTCAGTACCGGCCTCTTTGAGACACCTGATGTTACTGGACTTAGATCTCCTATTTAGAAGTTCATTAACTGCCTTCCAAGATTCTTTCATGTCGCCTTGACATGCAGAGATCTTATCAGTGAAATATTGCTTCTTCAACTGAATATTTCTAGAACTGACCTTGTTGCGGACCTGCCTATAGGAATCCAAAAGAAATTGTGACTTTCTTTTGGAAGCAGCTTTCCTTAATTTATCCCTAGTATGCATTAGGTCCCTAAGATCTTTATCTATCCATGGGCAGTATTTCTCTGAAACACGCATTTCAGTTATTGGAGCATGTTTGCCTATGATCAAGGAAAATAGGTTTGACCAATTATTAACAAGAGTATTGATGTCATCAGTTTCAGTAAGCATTAGCTCCCAGCATATGCCAGAGACATCTGACAAGAATGCATCCTCATTGAAATTTTTCATTTTGCGGGTTTTGATCACCTTATGGTCTTTTTTCCACTGCACCATTGAATTTACGTATGCAGTAAACCATATAATGATCACTCATGGAAACTTCATGCACCCCTGATTTTACTATGTTTCTGGCACATGTTGTAGCAATATGATCAATAATAGAGGAAGTTGTTAGAGTGACCCTAGTAGGCTCCTCAACAAGCTGTTTGAAGCTGAACAACTCATAGAGATCAAGCATGTGCTTTGAGTTATTGTCTATAGGCTGTTCAGCTAGTTTTGGAGTGAGATCACAGTTTGTGTCTCCTAGGAGAATTATTTCTTTACCCTCTTTGTCCAAGAAAGAGAGAATAATGAGGACAATGACAAAGTTATCGAAATCGTTTTGTAAGCTTGACGAATTTAGCGGTGCATTTCAATATCATTTCATTCGCTTTCTCATTAAAGCTTTACTACCAAAAAGAAGCAAATCACATAAGTGGGGTCATCAGGAAGCTGGAAAATGTCATTGCCAACAACATCAGATACTTCACCAAGCAGGATCTTCCTATGAGCTCTATAGAGATGGCAGTGCAGGAAATAATGGATTGTTGCTTCGACCCCAACATTACATTTACAATTATGGCTTTCACAAGCAAAATTGTGATCAAATCTGTGTTCGTTTAAATCCGAAAAGTGAACACGAAGTCTTGTCAAAAGAGCTGACTCATAGCTGTTGGTTACTCAGGGGCAGGCAAGTACTATGATATATTTGACCCCATGTTTGTCCGAAGGAATTGGAAAAATAACCGGTTCTTTAATGGCACAGTATGACTTTCCTGCCTAAGACAACCAGTTTTTGGGACAAAGGTCAAGTTTTAAAATCAGTCATCTTTGACCATTAATTTCTCAAAAAATCAAGTTTTCTCACCTCCTACCTAGTCAAAATCATAAAGCTTACCTGTAAGCTGGTTCCACCTTTGTCCACCAAATTTACTCTCAAAAAACCATTATTTCAAATTCCCACATAAGCGGTTCAACCTTTGTCCGCCAAAATTTACAAAAAAAGACCAGGAATTCCATTTTTGGCACTAAGGTGGTTCTACCTTTGTCCTTCAAATGAAGATAAAAAGACCGGTTCTTGGACAAACCAGGAGAAATGTCATCAAATTTTTTAGAACCAAGGGACTAACCTCGGAATTGCCGCTTAAAGACTACCAGTTTTGGGACACTGCTGCTCTATAGATTTAATTACGATGGTAATGATGCCTGCACACCTTCATGGCTACAGGTACCACTTTATTTTGAAAAACGGTATTTGGTCGAAACTACCAGTTTTCGGGACAAACATTGCCAGTGATTAAATTATCCATCAAATCGAAGAACAATATCGACGTAAATGTGTCATCAAAAAAGACCAGTTTTTGGGACAAAGATGGTGACAAATATTTTCGTGAACTACCGGTTTTCGAACAAGGTAGGACCATCGTCCTCAGCGTGAGATGCCTGCCCTTGGTTAATCCATGCAATGACTTCTTGATAGGTCGAATGATGGAGATTAGTGACTTTTTAAACGAGGATGTGGTCGGAGCACTTCGTATGTCGGGGGTCAGGTTGTTCCACGCGTTAATGCAAAATGGGAAAAAGGTTGTTGAGAATCTAAGTGTGCGTGTTGATTAACTGTTATCGAAAATGGAGGTGTCACTTTTATTGCAGATTTACGCACTTTTCCGTCAACAGAAGCTTTGACCAGCAGAGTTGCCAAGTGAGGGGATGGGACGTTTCTCTGTTTTGTCAAAATAAACTGGGTGAGCCAGAAAAATGTTCCACTTTTGAATATTCATAGCATCAAGAAAATTCATAGCATCATGAAAATTCATATTTACAGGGATTGAAATGATTCAAATTCCAGTTAAAAGCTAAAAAACTGAAGCATTTTTGTGATTTTTCTCGCCTTCTTACCACGACTAGAAATAAGAGAAAAGTCAACTTTACAAAAATTTGATGGTTGCAAAATGGCTAAAATAAGGCCTAAAACATTTATCAAATCATAAGGACTCTCCTCACACAGAGCAATAAGAAATGAATCGAAGAAGAAAAGGACACGATACCAATGTCGCTCGTCGGATCCGAGGATGCTTGCAGTGATAAAACGTGAATAAGTTTGAAAGCAGGAACACCGCAATGCGACGAAGAACAACAGCAAATATGTGCGAACTTAAGAAATATATATATTAGATGCCAATATTTCGTCCTGCCATGCAGAACTTCTTCAGGGCTGAAAGAACAATAAGAAATGGGCGTATCACCTTTCTCAAGAGTCTTTATAAGACATTTAGCTTCTTTTTTTATCTCATACTGTCACCATGCCTTTGTGGCTTTCGAAAAGGTTATGGAACACAGCATGCTCTCATAAGATATACCGAGTCTCTTAAAAAATGCTTAGATAGTAGAAAAATTGGAGGCACTGTGCTTATGGATCTCTCCAAAGCTTTTGATTGTCTCTCACATGAACTCTTACTAGCAAAATTAGAAGCATATGAGCTAAGTAGAGATGCATTATTACTAATTCAAGACTACCTGCAAGGGCGATTCAAAAGAGTAAAGATTTATTCTAAGTTTAGTGAATGGAAAACAATAACCAAAGGTGTTCCCCAGGGTTCTGTCCTTGGTCCCCTTCTTTTCAACATTTTCATAAATAACATATTCCTAAGCCTAGATCAAAGTAAACTGTGCAGCTATGCTGATGACAATACAATATGGATTGAAGGTACTGATAAGGAAGACATATCAACCAAACTAGAACAAGAAATGAAAGTCATAAACCAATGGTTTCAAGACAATGCTATGCAACTAAATGGAGATAAATGCAAACTTATGATGATCTCATCCAAGCCAAGCAATATTGAAAAATGTAGCATTAATGTAAACCGACAGATAACTAAAGAAGAAGATAAAGTGAAATTATTAGGTATAACAATAGATAACCAATTGAAATTTGACAGCCACATTAAGAATGTGTGTAAAGAAGCAGGAAAAAAGATAAATGCGCTTGCAAGAATTGCACCTTACTGAAATGAAAATAAACGGAAGCTTTTAATGAAAACTTTTGTTTTGACATTCTTCAACTACTGTCCCCTAGTATGGATATATTGCAGTAGAAAAAACAATAAACTTATTAATACCATTCATGAAAGAGCATTGCGAATAGCTTATAATGACTTTTCATCTAATTTTGAACAACTACTGCTTAAAGACAACACAGTTACCAATCATACAAGAAATTTAAAGCAACTTGCAACAGAAATTTACAAAACTATTCATCACGAAAACCCAAGTTTCATGGAAGAAATTTTTAGAATAAATGAATCACCCTATAATCTTAGAGGGGTCACTTTCACTAGAAATAAGCCAAACACAGTACCATATGGACTAGACACCATATCCTATAGATGTCAAGAAGTATGGAACTCAATTCCCACAGAAATTACCTCAAGTCCAAACATAAACACTTTTAAAGCAAGTATTAAAAATCTATCTGCAATCTCTTGCTCATGCCGAATATGCAAACCATTT
Source organism: Aurelia sp. 3 sensu Dawson et al. (2005) (assembly GCA_964020215.1). Lineage (NCBI taxonomy): Eukaryota > Metazoa > Cnidaria > Scyphozoa > Semaeostomeae > Ulmaridae > Aurelia > Aurelia sp. 3 sensu Dawson et al. (2005). Next base: position 12,103,062 of record OZ026577.1, read on the forward strand.
ATAAGACAGATAGGCTATATAGAATAACAGGAAAACAACTGTGGATTGAATGTATTTAGCTATTTGTTTATCATTAGTTGCTATTATTGTATTTGGTTTCTTAAATAGTTGGTTTTAATTAGCTTTTGACATAGCTGTAACATATTATACTTACCAACTTAAAATGAAGTGAAGAAAAAAAAGCAAATATTGAAAATTTTTTCAATCCCATGGCAATAAATTTACCAAAGATAGCTCTCATCCTTGAGAAATGGCATTACTGTTCTGTGAGATGAGTCCTTTATGATTTGATTGATGTTTTTAGGCCCCTTTTCAGTCGTTTTGCAAGCATGAAATTCTTATAAACTTGAATTTACCTATACTTCTAGTACTGCTAACGAAGCAAGAAAAATGACAAAGATACTTCGATCTTTCGGCTTTTAACTAGAATTTATTGATTCAAATCCGTGGAGTAATCTTTGTGCTATGAATTTTCAAAAGTGGGAACTTTTTTCTGGCTCACCTGGTATAACTGCAAAAGTTCGTTTAAAAATTTTCATCCAGGCTTTTGATCCAATGTCTGATCGTTTTTCATTTTGATCGATTCAGTTAAAAGTTGGAAAGTTCCTCATTCTCCCAAGGTGTCCCAACTCCGGATCCAGTTCTTTGATGAGCACGGCCTCTAATCACATTATTGGCAAAGAGTCACTGCCACAAGATGAAACTACTTTTACTTCTAAATTCTACCTCTCGCTGTCGTGTTTTTCTTAAACTTGTTTGAAGAACACGGAGATTTTGTCCTCAACCTCGTGTTTGGTTAGGTGTTCGGTTATTCTCTCTCCTACGCTGCTCACCGTTTCTCTAAGGTACAATCATTGGCATTTGATTTGATACACCAATTAAATGCCAAGGGTGCATTGAGAAAAGAAGAAACTTTCGGATGGGTTGCCTATTCCAAGCCTGCAGTGCAATAAAACACGCTCATCGTTGCTTTGGAGATCTGAAATGGCTGCAGATCGATACCCTGTTTTTGAAGTCTTTTTGAGGATTTCAAGCATGCCCTTTTCCTCGAAATCCTTAATTTGGGAAATTCACCGTGCCGAAGAAAATTAAGAAAAATGCTCACAATGTAGGGTGGTCTTCTAGTAAAACAGCACAGTTTGAAGTACTTCAATAGGCAATTAACATTTTTCCATAAAGATTGCGTTGGGTCACTTTGGGTCACTTTGGGTCACCAGTTATATACAAGTTGACGAATTTGAGTCAAATATACCGGGTGAGCCAGAAAAAAGTTCCCACTTTTGAAAATTCATAACACCAAGACTACTACACGGATTTAAATCATTCAAATTCCAGTTAAGAGCCGAAAGATCAAAGTATTTTTGTGATTTTTCTCGCTGTCCTACCAGCACTAGAAATATTGGCAAATTCAGCTTTATAGAAATATCATGGTTGCAAAATCACGGAAAAAGAGCCTAAAACATTGATCAAATCGTAAGGATTCTATTCAAATCGAACAATAGGCCATGAGCGTTTCACCTCCCTCAAGAGTTATAAGACATCGATTTTCAAACACATACGAAAGATTTTCAGTGCCAAGGAAATTAATGCCTAGAGGATATCTCTCACCCATGAGAAGTTGCATTTCCTTCATTATTCTGTGCGCGAGGTCATTTATGCATTGATCGATGTTTTGGGCCATTTTTCAGTAATCAATGAACCATGAAATTTATGTAAAGTTGAATTTACCTATATTTGTAGTGCTGACAGGACAGCCAGAAAGATGACAAAATTACTTTGATCTTTCGGCTTTTAACTAGAATTTGAATGATTCAAATCCGTGGAGTAGCCTTGGTGTTATGAATTTTCAAAAGTGGGAACTTTTTTCTGGCTCACCCGGTACATAACTAATAATGATAAACAAATTGATATCTACTAAACAGTAAAACTACGTTGGTAGGCAATTGCACGCACTACAGTTGCAGTAGGGACCATCTCATTGTTTTGTTAAAATAAAAAAATTTCAAATTTTCTAGTAACAATATAGTATTTCCTAAGCCATTCAAAATTTGTGGCCCATTTGCACCAAATATTGTGTATTGGACCTAAATTACTTGCATTTCTTAAAAAATGACTTAAAGAATGGAAGCCAAAGTTTTTCTGCATAAATCATCATATATCTATTTGATTTCGAAAGGTACTAGGAGAAAACGGACCCAAAAAATCAGACCGATTTTTCAGCAAAATGAGGCCTTTCAAACTTGTGACTAATTTTAGAGCCAGAGTGTTTCTGTGATTTATAAACTAATTAGAGAGTTACCGACAGGAAGTGTAAAGTTATTAGTTCATCATGGCATGTCCTTTGCTGAAAAGTTTACTTTCGTATTCTAAAAGTGACTTAAGGTCGTTAAGTTTCATAAATGCGTAAATTTTGAAGAAAGGTTCTTTGAGGTTCTTGTTAGATTTTCCGCAGATGTGCACATGTTTCGGGAAATTGCAAGATGATACTCCGCTTCTTGACTCTGAAATGTGATTGTTCATTCTTTGACGAAAAATTCGTTGTTTGACCAATGTATTTTATTTGACCATGAAATAGATTGCACGAGAGAAAATATACAACGTTTCTGCTATTGAAAGTAATTTCTGATTTGATGTCCCATGTAGTTCCATTCAATTTGCAGTTTTGAAACTTTTTACTGGGACATCAAATCAGAAATTACTTTCAATAGCAGAAACGTTGTATATTTTCTCTCGTGCATTCTATTTCATGGTCAAATAAACTACATTGGTCAAACAACGAATTTTTCATCAAAGAATGAACAATCACATTTCAGAGTCAAGAAGCGGAGTATCACCTTGCAACTTCCCGAAACATGTGCACATCTGTGGAAAATCTAACAAGAAAATTAAAGAACCTTTCTTCAAAATTTACGAATTTATGAAACTTAACGACCTTAAGTCCAACCTCGAACCCAGGGTAACAATGGGCGGCCAGTATCATTTGTGCTGAAGAGGCGAGGCTGAAGACAATGATAGCCCTGGAATCGAGGTTGCCTTAAGTCACTTTTAGAATACGAAAGTAAACCCTTCAGCAAAGGACATGCCATAATGAACTAATAATCTTACACGTCCTGTCGGTAACTCTCTATTTAGTTTATAAATCGCAGAAACACTCTGGATCTACAGTTAGTCACACTCTGATGATAGCATAAGTTTGAAAGGAATCAGTGTGCTGAAAAATCTGTCTGATCTTTTGCGTCCGTTTTCTCCTAGTACCTTTTTACTAAGTTTAAGCAACAGTACCAAGTTTTTATTTGATTTCAAATAAAATCATTCGTTATATGAATTCGTGTGATCACTGCAACAAAAATTGTGTTATGCACACAACTGGTGCACAAAATTTGTTATGAAAACTATTAGGAAGGCCCCTTGACCTGCTGAGTGCAGTGGGCGGATAAGGATGTTACAAATTTGAGCAAAATCCTCACCAATGAAATGAGAAAGCTTGAACAATGGATGGATGAGAATGAACTCATTCTAAATGCGAAAAAAGGAAAAACAGAGGTGTTGGTTTTTGGGACTGTCCAGCGTCTAAAGCGACAGAGTGAAGAAATATGTATTCAATACAAAGGGACCAAAATCAATGCTACAACTTCGTATAGATACTTGGGAGTGGAAATCGATTCAACTTTAAATCTAAACACAAACTTTGAACTGTGTTATAAACGAGCTTCTGGCAGACTACGCTACTATCGAAGCTAAGATGTTTCTTGGATAGCACAACAGCTTGTAAACTTTATCGCTCTATGATTGTACCTGTTGTTACATATTGTGGAATTGTGGGATTTTAAACCTGAAACTAACAACTGGTCAGTCACGAAAGTTAGCTGTTCTTCATGAACGTGCGATACGAATAACTGGCATGAGCTCAAAGGAATGCAGTGTTCTGTCACCTGAAAAATCGAATATAAAACGAGCATGTGTCCTGATGCATAACATTTTGAAGAATGATATATGTGATGCCTTGCAAAGTCATATCACAACACATGAACACATCAAGACGACAAGAAACAATAAATGTTTAGCCACTTTGCCACGCATCAAAACTATCAAAACTGAATATGGGCGAAAGGGATTTTATTACATGGGGGCAAAGTTATACAACGATTTGCCTATAAACGTAAGAACTGCTGAAAACAAAAAGGATTTTTATTAAAAAACTAGATTTATTTTCAAAAATGAAGTAGTTTTAATATACTAGGCCTTTAAAAAAAGAAATCATCATGGACCGCTTTGCTGAAAATAGACTCTAAATGTGATATTCATTCAGAATTGTAAATTAGGTTTTAACATTTTCTTTTCTTTTAAGCAGGACAGGCATTGAAACCAGCAATACTTTCGTTGAAGCTTTCATCCTGTTGAAATATTCGTATTATTACATTATAAAAAGTCTTGCGATTAGAAAAGTTACACGAGGAAGGCATTGAACTTTACCAGCGAAGTCTCCAGCCACTAGCCTGTTAACCAGACCCGTGAAATCTCCAGCCACTAGCCTGTTAACCAATCCTTTGAAATTGGGTCTGGTTAACAGGCTACCAGCCACCTTCTACGGCAACTTTTCCTTATCTAATCAACTGCATTATTCAAAGTTCGAAAATCTATTGTTCTATGTCAAATCTTGTAACCTAATTGGAACAAGACGATGCTCTGCTTGAAGGCCTAAATGGGGTTACTTCTATCATGGTATAATACCACGATCTTCTATTGACAGAAACGACAATAAGTCAAAGAACTCAGGGAATCATGGGACCATAGTAGAGAGAAGCCTAATTGTGTGGAGGACATAAGCCCTCACATATTGCTTTCTTGATCATTCCAACTAAAGCCTTGTTTTCTAACAGCATCCATTCATTTTTAAGTTCTTTAGTTGCCAAATTGTCCTTTATCTCTGCCAATAAACACAACTTGAATCCATCTTCGACTGAACTACGTCCGCCTGTGTGTTCTAAGGAGAGAACTCCGTGATGCGTGAAGCGTGCAAAGCTGCCTCGGTATCCACAATCCTGAAGTAGAATCATAAAGTTTATGTCATAGTTTCTCACTACTGGCCGGGTAAGAAAATTGTTCAGATGTTTATAGGCCAAGCGCTCTTAAACAATAAATTGGATTTTTGCCAAGCTTTGGCCGTATTTCTTACAACCAGCTATCTAAAAATTTTACCTCAAAATCCTTCAAACAGGTACAAGCCTTGGTCAAATTTGCTAACAGTTTACCCCATAGCTATAATAATCAAACTGTGTGTCGTCCCCTCAAGTATCTTACTATATGACGATAAACACATTTTAGAATTGAGTTCCTACATTTGAATATTTTTTCGTTATATTTTTCATATTTAGGCTATTCATGGAGGTTCCAATCACTTCCAGATTATGACATGGGATCATTTAACATAGTTTCAGTATTGATAATGTATGAACTTTGCCTTCATTTTGTTTCGGCTTAATTTTTTGCACATGGCTACTAGTTTTATTACCCAGGTTGGTCCATCTGCGCAAATCTTATGTTAGTCATTTTCCCATGATTCTTTCATTTTCCCGTTATTCTTCTATAGACCTTTTCAAAGAGGTCTGGGGCTACGCGCTACTTTTCTGGAAAATGGCGGATACGAGGGAATCCTCTCCGCAATGCTGAACTGGTTACAGTGCAAAATATGAAATTTTGCCCCAGTTTTATGGTTCATAAAAGACCAGAAACCCTTATGATATGGCAAAGAAACTTGCTTATCACATTAGAGCGCCGTATAGCACTTTTTACGAGGAGGAGTTCTTTATGTCTTCGAGTCGTTTCAGCGAAGTTTGGACTGTGCGATAATGTATGCTGAAAGCCTTAGAGTTCCGGTAGTTCCGGGCTTCCGACTCGGTCAGATAAATTTTCGATTCATTTTTGCGAGATGGGCTTATACTCCGTTGACTGCATGAAAACGAACAGTCGTGTGCATCGACAACTGTTAAGAAACAAACAATGATTCATGTTTCTTTCCAATGCTGAAGTTACCAGAGCATGCCTTTCCAAATCAAGTCAGTTACGAATTACGAATGAAAAGTTTCCTCGATCTTTCAATTTGTTCATGCACTAGCAAAATTTGGATTGGAGTGTTTCAAAATAAAGCATTTCAATATGTAGTCGTAAAATAAGGCCACTTACATGCTCAAAACTTGCACGTTTCTCCGAGGTTCTCATTTTCTTATTTGTAAATTTTTCTCCAATGGAAAAGTCAAACATAAACTGCAAATACATTGCACTTCACCAACTTCCAAGCAAAACATTATACTTTAGCAAATCTTTAACTTGGCATCTCTTACACATTGTACGATTAAGAAACGACAACACGTTTATTATGTTTTCGTTCTGGAAACCACATGCATTTTTGGCAAACCAGCTCCTTTTTCTTTGATCCAAGAAGCAAAGAACGAAGTGACGAATACAAATTTGACCACGAATATTTTCCCACCAAAGTCTCTCCTTTGCTAGGAGGCTCAAAGGATCCAGGAGAGGAGGGGGACCTTTACCTCTACACGTTTGTACCAAAAGTGCCTTCGTATTATTTCTTTAGTTAAAAACATTAAATAAGCTTCATTTATTCATAATAAACAAAAACCCAACACTGGCAATTAATTATCATACAATCCAAATTCAACGAACTCGGAAAAATTAACGCTTCCTCATAAAATATCACTTAAATGTGATAAGCAACTTTTTAGTTTGACGTTGTAAGAATTTGTGGGCCTTTCTGGTCCTCTGAGTGCACAATAACTGGAGTTAATTTCGGCTTTTGTTGAGTACCTCACCCACTGCAACTGCATTTCAACGTCTTCAGTGAGAAGAGGATTCTCCCCTCGCAGCTTATCCGCCATCTTCCAAAAAAGTAGCGCGCAGTCTCAGACCTCTTTGAAAAGGTCTATTCGATCGATTAACCTTAATCCTTCCTCGCAATTTCTAAAATATTTTGTAACTTCTTTATCTTTGATAATCGTATGGATGAGTAGAGCGAAGCAAATTTGGCATCTAAAGTACAATTAAAAACTATGTAGAGTAAAATATTTCATTTTGAAAGAGTTTTACGAGCAGAACTTGATTTATGCTAAAGTTGCGACATCTTTTTAACTTGTTTAGTTTAGTTGTTTAGGTTTAATTCTTGTTAGCCTTTCTTGCAAAGCAGGTTTGGTTTTTTAAAAAAACCGTGATTCCTTCTGGTGAGGAATCTGCAATAGAATATACGGAAAGAGTCATTCCTGATGAAGCAGTGAGTTCCGGTATGGCATAGACTTGCCCCAAGTCTACTACTTATTAAAAATGACGAAACTGACTTGGGGTAAGTCTAGGAATAGCCCTTCGTCGAGGAAATTTATCAGCAATCCATGCTACCACAAATAGTAATGAAAAGGAATGAACTTTTTGTGACAAACATTGATACCAACGCAAACATCTTTAATGATTATGTTGTTAAGCAGTGCCGGGCAATTACAACTGGAAATACACTCCCCAGTTTTTGCCGACAAGTGCTCCGCGACAAAAGAGTTTTGAGATAGATAAGGAAAAAGTTCTCCGAATCATCCGCGCTCTGGACTAACAAAAGCGCACGGTTGCGATGACATATCAATCTCAATGATAAAAATGTGTGAAACCTCAATTGTCGAGCCATTGTGTTTAATTTTTGAGAAGTGCTTGGAAACAGGAGTCTACCCTTCTATTTGAAAAAAAGCTATTGTAATACCTGGGCACAAAAAGAACAGTAGACAAAGTAAGGAGAACTATCGTCCTATTTCGCTTCTGCCAATATTTGGCAAAATATTTGAAAAATTGATTTTCGATTCAATGTATGAACACTTCTGTAATCATAGTCTCATTTCACAAAACCAATCAGGATTTCGGCCAAATAATTCTGCTATTAATCAATTGTTAGCAATTACCCATCACATCTACTGTGCTTTTGAAGAAAATCCATGCAAGGAAACTAGGGCAGTATTTCTCGACTTGTCAAAGGCTTTCGATAGGGTTTGGCATGAAGGTTTGATTTATAAACTAGAGTGTAAAGGCATATCTGGAAATCTTCTAACCCTTGTGAGGAACTATCTAAAAGATCGTAAGCAGCGTGTGGTATTAAATGGGAGGAGCTCGGAATGGGCACCAGTATCTGCAGGTGTTCCGCAAGGCTCGGTTCTTGGTCCCTTATTCATTCTCATATATTTCAATGATCTGACTGAAAACGTAGCTTGTGGAGTTAAATTGTTTGCCGATGACACCTCTCTCTTCTCGGTTGTTCGAAATGAGAATGAAACTGCACTGGCATTAAACAGTAATCTCGAAAAACTTCGTATCTGGGCATGGCAATGGAAAATGAAATTTAATGCAGATAAGATAGAAGAAGTCGTGTTTTCTTGTAAGTGGAACAAGCCGATCCACCCAACCCTTAAGCTTGGTAGCAGTGATATAAGTGCAACAATTGAGCATAAGCACCTTGGTATGATACTTGATTCTAAATTAGATTTCCAAAGTCATATTAGAGAAGCTATTGTTAAAGCAAGGAGAGGCATTGGCATGATAAGATTTCTTTCCAAGTATGTTTCTAGAGAGGTTCTCGATGTGATGTATAAGTTACACGCAAGACCACATCTCGACTGCTGCGAAAAAATCAACCACAAGTATGACCCTGAAATGCGCTTGACCCTCACACAAAAGCTTGAACAAACGCAGTACCTTGCTGCCCTAGCAGTAACTGGTACATGGAGAGGTACAAACAGGCAGAGACTGTTTAGTGCACTAGGTTGGGAAACTTTTTACGATAGAAGGTGGTATCGTAGATTGTGTCATTTATTCTCCCTTATCAAATCCATATCACCTGAATACCTGTATAATTTGCTTCCCCAAGCGCGACGATTCAGTATAGCCTGAGAAATCTCACTAGTTTCCAACAATCAGTCAGCAGAACAGCTCGTTTCGCTATCACGTTTTTCCATAATACGCTATTCGAATGGAATTTACTCGACGATGAGACAAGAAATTCAAAATCTCTGTTTCAGTTTAAGCATTACACGCCCGACAACACCAAGCCCGAATTCTGACGTCACTTCCGGCCTCTGTTGCATGAAAGCTGTGGCGCGAAAGCAAAATTTTGTAATAAATGGCGTCAGCAGGCGTCCCAAGTCTCGCAAAGTGAAATATCGAGATATAACGCAATAGCTGTATGTTTGCTCTTTCAACTTCGTTAAGAGTTTTGGACTCAAAGTTTCTTGGTTTATCAAACTTGTCAAAGGCCGTGGACAACTCTGTTTACAAACTTGGAATGCAGCACAGCAGGTGAGCAGACTTTTTCGTAAATTTAGCGTTTGTCGTTGGTTTCATAGAAATTTCGCTTAACATTTTGGATTCCTCGATATTTTTTTGACCTACTTAGTCACTTTTTACGAACTGTTGACCAAATGAAGTTATATTTTTCTCGTCTTAAACTCGGCCTCGATGATTCAAGAAAATCAGCTTTTCTTGGCCTAAATTTATCCAAATTTTTTTCAAAGTGCAATATTTTCTAAACTAAGGCAGAAATTCTCAATTTGGAGATATAACGCAATAGCTGTACGCATCTAGTATCTAAAAATGTTTGCGGCTTTTCTGTAGCCTTTGCCAATTTCCTACAGTTTTCAAAGGCAATTTTCACTCCAGAGCCATGACCGTTTATTCCTCGTTAGCTTTACGTGCTTCTTTTCACAAACGTGTTTGCCTTTTAGTCGGAAAATAGATGTTGACCCCTACTAAATTTACTACATTCGAAGTTTATTTGAAGTTTATGGAAACGGGGATGTTTTTTAGTACTTTTCTAGCCGTTTCGGCTCATAGGCAAGAAGAATAATAACAAAACTTTGACTTGCGCGTTCTGAGAACTTTCATTGGGTTCGGCCTAAATGTCAACAATCGTAAAGCATCATAAAGTTTCTCCGTTGCTGATGAAGTTCGCACCAAAAGGGGAAGTTCTGGCTTTGAAATAGGAGGTTACATGTGGAATAATATTCATCAAGACTGTCTTGTACAAAAAACTCATCAGCTTTTATCATGCTGCCTATAAATGCGAAGCCTACTGTCACTAGATTTATGTTATTTTCCTTGATCAGTTTCTTTTGCAAATGAAATTCCATGTGAGACTGGATGAGATTTATTATGCAGTACAGACATTTGCTGGACATTTCTGTTTGTTCCACTTTAGGATTCTCAAAAAGAGCAAGTTTATCGTTATCAGGCACGACCGTGATGTAGCATAAATGACAACAACGAAGGCAGGACTGCTTTTGTTACAATGCCTGAAGACCGATGCAAAACCGATGGAACATCACTGTTGCAAATGAATCATTGAATGAAGAACCATTGCAAAGTATAAGAAACTTTTTTCTATGCTGTAATAATTGATACTTCTGATTGATAAGTGTTTCAGACTACTGGTATGAGAATATCGACAAAAACATTGTCAACATTGCGCTATTCCTTGATCTAAAGAAAGCGTTTGACACAGTAGACCATGAAATACTTATCAGAAAGATGAAAGTATATGGAATAAAGGATATTGAGGTAGAATGGTTTAGGTCATACCTTAAAAACCGTCAACAATATTGCTCTTTAAATGGTAAAAAATCGAGCTCCCGGCCAGTTACATGTGGAATACCACAGGGTTCCTGTCTAGGCCCATTGCTCTTCATATTGTACCTTAATGACTTTGAAACTTGCCTAAAATTCTCAAAGGCTAATCTGTATGCCGATGACACAGAAGTCTCACTCTCGTCAAATGAGATTGGAATCGCGATACAAAACTTCCAGGCTGAATTAGAAAACATCTCCGAGTGGATGAGAATAAATAAACTAAGTATACACCCTGAGAAAACTGAGTTCATGGTTATTGACCATCCTCGTAGGCAAAGCAAATTACCAGAGCTACCAGCATTTTATTTGGATCATACTAGAATCAAACAGGTTCATAAAACGAAATACCTAGGACTTACGGTTGACGATAAGTTGTGCTGGGATGAACAGTACATATCAGTGAAAGGGAAGGTAGTTGGTGGCTTAGCATCGATCAGAAAGCTGAAAAATATCCTACCACAATCACAGCTACTCAATGTATATCAAGCACTTGTTGAAAGCCACTTAAGGTATGCTAACGTGATATGGGGAGCCCTCTCCGATACAAAGATAGGCACTTTGCAGAAATACCAAAACAGAGCACTCGATCTAATAGAATCTTCAAAGGTGAAGGATGCTTGGAATAAGGACCTCATGAACATAAATCAATTGACGACGTTTGACCGAGCAGTTATGACCTACAAAATTGTTAATCAGCTCTGTCCTGCAGGCCTACAAAATAAGTTCATCGAGAGGTCGGTCATATCAAAATATAATACAAGGAATAGGAGGGATCTCCATGTGCAAAAACTGACATTAGAGTACACCAAAAGAGGTTTTTTGTACACTGGTCCAATTGCTTGGAATTGTAACAGAGGTCAATTTCGACATTTGCTTTGCCTCGTTTTGAAATGATTTTCATTTATTTCTAACATGTAGCCAAGGAAATGACTACAACAAAGTTTCTTATCATAGCATTTTCCCACGTTATTTTGGTTGTTTACTCGAATTTGGTCTATTGATGTCCTCCGTAGACGTGTATTTCACACATAACGCTGCCCCAATAGGAATAGTACATTGCGTTCGACAAGCATCGATTTCGTAACTGCTTTACGTCATTGTTATTTTGAGACTAGGCCTATCTATTTTAACTGCCCCTAAGTGAAATGAAGACGCATCTTGTTACTCATTGTAAGCTAAGCTGATTTATAGTCCATGAGATCAGAAGCAAATTTTTGGGTTGAAGGCTCCAGCAAGGGGAGTAATTCTAACAGCCATTTTCTTGCAGAGAATTTATTGCTGATCAAAATGAGGTATGATAGGTTGATAAAAATGGTAGCTATTATGTTAAAAATCGTGTTTAATTTCATCAGCCTTTGCCTTTATGGCCCTGCCTGAAGTGCAGTAGGTTCAATAACAAACCTTGATTGTAACTCATTGACCTGTCGACTGATTGGCATGGACGCTTGATTCCATGTATAGACTAGATATGTAAAACTCAAAATGAGTTATTTCATTTAAAAAATGGCGCATGACGTCATGATGACGTCATAAAGGGAGTATCCCATAATATATAAATATAAGTAACAAGTTGTTTCCACTTGGTAGTAACTGAGTATTTGATTCAAACCATATTCATTATATTCACTACTTTCATCATTTTTGTGACTTTGAGGCAATATTTTAATTGAGGAAAAAACATTTATAGCATGAATTTAAAGTAAAAACAGAGTTGGTCTCTTTCAAGTAGAAAGGAGCATTTCTTCAGAAAATTTTATGAAGTTTTTTATAATTTTGATATGAAATAGTTTAAAGGCTACTAATCTCAGACAGCCTACCAAGAAGGCTAGATATGCTTGAAAATCTTGTTGTCATAGTAACAGATTGTGAAATTGTAAACAATAACAATTTTCAACGCTCACCTAACTGTTACTGATCACTTTTGAGAAAATTTAATGTTTTGATGTATTGCACATGAATTGTGTGAAAGCTAACTTTTCTGCCATTTTGTGTTATACTTACATGAAGTACCTGCTTTTAGCATGCGAAACACGTGTTCACCAACATTTCGTAATGGCTAAGTTCTGTTTTTGAGTTATTTTCAAATGATGTATTCGAAAGACAACAGAGAATCAGCTGTGTACCAATTGAGCAGTTTTGCGCCAATGTGATCGGTAAAGCTGTAAGTTTTATATCTGGTACACTTTTTGGATAATTTCATGATGAATTATGCATTGAATAAGATATTCAACATGATGCTCTGTTCTAATGTTGTTCAAGCCATTAAATTTTGATCTGTATAATCATCTAGAAATATTTGTACCAGCGATGACTAGCTTGCCAGACCAAAATGCTCTTGGATAAATGGCAATCTCTATTCTATTTTTGCTAAAATTTCCACTTAACAATCATTGCCTTGTCAGGGATGTGGTAAGAGACCTCGTCAATTTTGGTTTAGCGAGGAATTTTGTCCTTAAATGTGATGAATATGCCCTGCATATGCTAGGCAACTTTCTTTTTCATGCTTTTCTTAATCAACCAAACAGAAATGGCTGATGAAGAAGATGGAAACCATCTTTCAGGGTGCATAATACATTGTACAGATGACCAGTCACCACTCACAAAATTGAGAGATGGGCAGTCGTGGGAGACGTTACTCAAAGCAGCCAAAGTTCGAGGGCATGCTGCAATCTTGCAGCTGGCTGACGAAACTCCAGATGGCTCCTTTCCTTCGATAACCTATCATCGATCATGCAGACAGATGTTTACAATGAAATCTTCACTTGAAGCAATAATCAAAAGCTCGAAAAGAGAACAAACCGATGATGCTTTTGCATCGCAAAGGACAAGCCTTCGTAAAAAGTGTGCAACTAGCTCCTCTTCAGCCATTCTACCTACAGTTTGCATATTTTGTGAGAAGGATACAAAGTTTATGAAGAAATCCAAGACAAGAGAAAAGCTGATAAGAAGTTGTGAATTGAGAGCTGATGTTACTGTAAGAGGAGCTGCAAAGCAAAGAAACGATCAGCGAATGCTATCAGTCACTGCCAATGAGTTACATGCCAGTGAAGCCTTCTACCATCAATCATGCTATAGGAACTACACACGAGTTCTCTACAAAATGCCAAACACATGTGATGATGCAAATCCAGCAGAAGATCCAAGAGAAATTTCTTTTAATAAAGCCAAGGATTATGTGTATCAAAAGTTTAAGGAGCAACAAACAATAGAATTCTTAGCTGTGCGAGCGGTAATGCAGAATGAGCTTGAGCTACTGAATGTTGATATGGCAACTATTCAAACTGCTCTTCACAATTTAAAGCGGTCATTTGAAAGAAATTGTGCTGATGTGCGCTTTACAAAGGATGCTAACGGAAAGCTCTTGCTTTTTAGTAAAGACAGCGACATTGAAACATTGATCAGAACGAATCACAATACAGAAAGGGAATTGAATGCAATGATCAGAAGCAACGACGAGGAAAAGCAGATCATAAGTGCAGCACATGCAATCAGAAAGGAAATTTTAAGCATGGAAGATACGTTACCTTGGCCACCACGCGAGCAGGACCTCACTCCTGAGAAAGTGAGGATAAACAAAGGGCTTGGTCTATTCCTTACCGTTCTCTTAACGGGAAGTCAGAAAAAAGACATCAGTCCAAGAGCAAGTCGGCTAAGAAGCTCCTATGCACAAGATATCATATACGGGGTTTCTAAAGGCAAATGCAAGACACCAAAGAGCATACTGTTACCATCATGCGTTAAATCTCTCACAAATTCAACTGAAGTCATCAACATCCTCTGCAAATATGGACATGGTGTGAGCTACACTCTACTTGAAGAGCTTGAAACTGAGTATGCAATCAGCTTAATGGAAGATGTCCAAAGCAATCCGGAGAATGTCTTTGTTCCCGAGGAATTTTCTGCTGAGAATGAAATAGTAACTGTGTGGGATAACATTGACGACTTAGAAGAGACTCTAAGTGGTTCAGGCACATCACACAGGTGCAATGGAATTGGAGTACAGCTAAAGACACCTGACACCCAAGGATTGATTAGGGGAGAGCCTAAATTAAAGAGATGTCGAAGATCTTTACCGTCAGGAAACTTTGGTGCACTGGAACCATACCTGCATTCAAAGAGAGAAGGCCCAGGAAAATTAACATTTCCAGACCAAAGCAGCTCTGACCTTTTGAAATCTCAGTCTATGAAATATCTGTTGTGGTCATTTGCACGCTGTGTCAATCTCCCAAAGCAAGTTGTTCCAAGCTGGACAGGGTTCTTCATCACTGTCAGAGACAACATCGTCATTCTTGAGAGCACTATTGGATACTTCGAAAGCATCAATGCCCCAACAACTGAGATGTCAACTGTATTCGAAATTTTGAAAAGATCATGCCGCATTATGGAAAAGCTGAAGCTGCCATCTATCGTATGTGTGTTTGATCAAGCCATATATTCAAAGGCATGTGAAATCGTTTGGAAGAAAAAGTCAATGTTTCAGGATGTTGTATTGATGCTTGGAAACTTCCACTTGATGATGATGTACCTTGGAGTCATTGGGAAGCGTTTTGGTGATGCTGGTCTTCGGGATGTTATGGTTTAGTCAGATGTCATAGCACAAGGTTCTATTGACAAGGCCCTCTCAGGACACATGTACAATAGAGCAGTTCGCATGCATAAGCTTATGTATGAATCACTGATGCGAATTTTGCGTAATGGGATGAA
Source organism: Aurelia sp. 3 sensu Dawson et al. (2005) (assembly GCA_964020215.1). Classification (NCBI taxonomy): domain Eukaryota; kingdom Metazoa; phylum Cnidaria; class Scyphozoa; order Semaeostomeae; family Ulmaridae; genus Aurelia; species Aurelia sp. 3 sensu Dawson et al. (2005). Next base: position 12,118,428 of record OZ026577.1, read on the forward strand.
AGCCCATGCAATGGGAGACAATGATATTGAAAGTGATAGTAGCCTGCAACAATTTGATGAGATGTTGCAGAGAATGGTCAACGGCCTGGATCATGAATCATTTGAAGAGACTCTTGAAAGTACCCTTTATAAAAGCATTCAAGATAGATTCAATGATTACAAGAAAGAAGTCTGCAAAGGAGACCTACAGAAATTCTGGTTTTCGTACCTTGACATGGTGGAACTGCTTTTAAATCTGATTTATGCGCAAAGAGCTGGTGACTGGCAGTTGCATTTGGAATGTGTCAAGAAAGTTGTTCCATGGGCATTTGCTTATGACAGACACAACTATGCAAGATACTTGCAGCCCTACCTTTCTGACATGCTAAATTTGCCGACAACTCATCCAGAAATTCACGATTTCTTTTCAAGAGGGCACTTTGCTGTACAGTTGAGTCACAACAATCCATTTGGCAAAAATGATGCAGACAAGACGATCGAGAACACAATCAACAAAGATACGAAAACACCTGGAGGAATCAATAGATTTTCGTTAAATAATAACGCGGTCCAAAGATGGACACTGAATTCAAGAAGAAGAGCAATATTCAGAGCTGTTCTACATAGCCATCTACATTACAAGCCATCCTCCTTTATTCACCATGACCTACTTCCAAGCAGGATCAAAAAGGATGACGATGCTGTTTCAAAGATTACGCAAAACTTGGAAGAAATTTTTGTTAATCCATTTTCAGAGCAAAAAGAGCTGATTAGCATTACGTCTGGCCTCGCTGCAACACCAACCATCAGAGATCATTTACTGAATGCCATCACATATGGAAAAGATGCCATGGAGCTTTTCCGCTCAGAGCGCCTTGGAGCAGAGCCCATTAAAGAATTCTTTGACCCATTAAAGAAGCAGAACTTGCAAACATTTAGCACTTTAAGACCAAAGAAAGTATTGAAGGTCAATCAAAAAGAGATAGTGCTGAAGGCAGACAGAGAACTGTTTGGTAGGATGGCGGTGATTGGTCAAAGTAGGGATATCAACCTGAAGGAAGTGTTTTCCTTTCCTCTTGGCCCGATTCCTTGGAGCTTAGGTGATGAGTTTGGCATGCTCAGGAAAACTAACAAAGCTGTAATAGCCACAGCCTTGGAAAAGAACATCGAGTATGTCGAGTCAGTACCCCAAAACTCAGCAACACTTTTAGATGGCATGGCAGTCCTTCAGAAGTTAAAGATTGACCAGTCAAATACTTTTGGAGATATAGCACAAAAATTCAGTGGATCAATTTTGCAAACAGGTTTTACAAGTAAACGGATTGATGTTGTCTTCGATGTTTACATTGAGAATTCCATCAAGAATGCTGAGAGAGAACGTCGCGGAACATCTTCATTGCATTTTGGTACCTTGCTCGACAATTCAAAAGTAAAGCAGTGGAAGAACTTCCTGTCTTCAAGTGAGAACAAGACGCTTCTAATGAGGTATTTGGTCGCCAAACTCAAAGATCCCGTTTTCGTCAACCGACTTAGCAACAAGGAGCTGTATGTCACAGAGGGAGCCAGTTGCTTCAAGATCACTAGAGCTGGATGTCATGAGGTGGAAGAATTGCATAGCATTCAAGAGGAAGCAGACACAAGAATCTTTCTTCATGTGAAGCATGCAGAGATGAATGGCTATTCCAATGTTGCCATACATTCTCCTGATACTGACGTCTACATTATGGCAGTTGCATTCTCAGCAGAACTACATGGCCATCTTTATTTCAAGACAGGCATTGGAGACAACTCAAGAATAATCAGCATCGACGATGTTTCAAGTCAAGCAAGCATTCATGCAAACAAGCTGGGGGTCAGCAACAGAGAATACCAAAGATCTCTTCTTGGTGTTTATTGCTTCACAGGATGTGATACTGTGAGTGCGTTTGCTGGTAAAGGCAAACTAAGAGCTTTGAAGTTACTGCAAGAGGAAAGAGAATTTGTGGCCGCATTTTCAAGGCTGGGATCATCTTGGGTCGTTGATGACAATTTAATTAATAATTTGCAGAAGTTTGTGTGCCGGCTGTATGGCCAGAAGCAGTCCACAGTCAATGAGTTGCGTTGTAAGATGTACTGCAGTAAAAATGGCAAAGTCAAGTCTGAGCAGCTACCGCCTTGTCACAATGCTCTCAAACAGCATATACTTCGATGCAACTACCAAGCAAGAATTTGGAGGCTTGCCTTTGAGAGCAACCCAACGTACCCTGAAATTCACAACCACGGCTGGTACTTTGAAAATGAGGCAATAAAGATTAGATGGATGACATGTCAGCCAGCTCCAAACGAAGTTCTGTCTCTCCTGTCCTGCTCTTGCAAGCGTACATGCCAGCCAACAAAATGTAGCTGCATCGACAATAGAATGCACTGTACGGATATTTGCTTGTGTGGAGAGTGTCAGAATAAGTTTTTGGCTACAAATGCAGCCAGTGATTCTGAAGGAGAAAGTGATAGTGAGTTTGAAGACATCGAGTGAATTCTGCCAAATATCGTTGAACTGTTAGAAGTAAAATGGCTGCATTTGTCTACTTTTGGTTAATTTGAGCCAACGAAATTAAGATATAGCCTTAGAAAGGAAAAATCGAACATTTCTCCAAGTCTTTAATTGTTGGTAGACTGATTAACTTTAAAAAATTCCATCGAGGATAATGTAACTTCATCGCAAAATTTGGGACATTGAGAAAGTACCTGAAGCATCAGCGTTGCCATGGCAACAGATAGTTATTAATGAACACATTGAAGCATTAGTACTCATTAACGCTTGAACATGAACATGACATTATCAAGTTGCTAGTTTACTATAATCATTTATCAAAGTTCGTACTTATCTAATGTACAGGTTTATTGTAAGTCATCATTTTTCAGATGTAAAACGCTTTGATTGTGGAATAATGTCGCCCCCCAAAAATCATGAAAAGCTACCACCCCTTGAAGCCTATCATACTTTTTCGTCATCAGCACTAACTAAAAGGCAAAAAAAACATCATCTCCTTTACTCCCTCGCCCGGAGCCTCTAATTTGCCCAATCTCATGGACTATTAGTTCAAATGGCAATCAAAACACACATAGGTTTTCTGACAATCATATACCGCTTTTTAAGTAGACCCTTGTTTTCCCATTTGTTTACTTGAGTTGATTTGTTGTGTTACATGTATTATTCCTTTGTATAATTTATAATAAATAGAGTAATTACTTGTTGGTTCTGGGGAGAAGGTAAACAGAACAGCTATGTATGATCCAGGTTAATTCTAGAAGGGAGGCACAAGATGCTTGTGAAAGATCTTGTTGTCTGTTTCATTTTGATGTATTGAAATTTTGGATGTATTTGGAATTTGTTGACGTGTATCGACGTATTTAGTGGCTTGCGAGTCCACAGAATAGATTAACCGCGGAATTGTGAAAGGAAGAAAAGGTTATGCGATTTATTCATGAAGAAGTGATGCTCTGGACATTGTCGTTTCTTTATAAACTCTTCATCAGCAACAACTCGTGCTGATTATGGACGTCGCTTATTATCGTCTCCAAAATATCCCCTTTACAGAATAATATCCCACAGCCCATTAGAGACACCGATTCCATCGTACGATTTGAAAAAAAAACTAAGATCTCACCTTCTGAGCTAAGAGAAATCAGCTCCGCACGAATCCATGGAAGATCAGGCAATATATTTTAATCATTGGGAAATTTGTATTGTAGTTAGTTTTTCTTTTTTTTGTATGCTATAACTGAATGGATATCGTGGATAAATAAGATTAAATGAAAATGAAAATGAAATGAAATGATTTTGTTAATGTGATGTGAAGATGGTAACATAGTAGCAATTGAATCATCACAAAATTGACATTTTTAATGCTTTCAAATTCTGAGACAGCCTGAATCTTCTTCTGAATTTAATCCGGAAACGTTGATGATGCATGAAAATCGACAAGGATAATTACATGTCTAGCCACCAAAATTTTTCTTTGGTCAAAGCTGATTGACATCTCTTTCTAGTAATTTCAAAGTTTGATATCCCTTCTCCCCTCCAGACCAAAGCCATGAGTCAAAATTCTTTGAGTTACCATGATTACTGTTTGGCATTTTTAAAGTCACTCAGGAAGGAAAAGTAACAGGAATCACTAGAAATAACAGACCTTTCATACCTAACTTCTTGCTGCACATTAACGATTGGCATTTGAAGCTGCCAGAACAGGAAGGACAATTTCATAAGAATGATCGAATTCCAAATAATGCCATTTCAAGTGATATCAAAGAATAAAAGTCAAAGAAAACACGGCAAAGACTTCCCTATTCCAACAGCTGCATCTCATGAAGAATATGCTTAAATCACTAAAGTTTGTGCCTTCCAACTCAGCAGAAATGAAACTCGATAATACATCGTGTTGCATTGCAGCGGAGGTAAAATGGGCAAGCAAAGGTTAAATCTGACACCTAGAAAACATTGAATTTTTACCAGTTCACAGTGATCCAGAGCATGGAATAAATGTCAAAACACAAAGCCTTTCAAATGCAAAAACCGTTAAACTCTTCATAAAGAGGACACTCTGAGCTATTCAGAACAAAAATCCGTATTTAAATCGGACCAACGAGTGCAGAGAAATTGCAGTTTGAAGTTGACCAAAATTGTTAGGACATGTTTTTGTTTACATTTCCGGTCTATCACTTTTGAAATGGACCTAAACCAAATTTTTCAAATTTTCATTTCTCCAGTTGTATTCATCCGATTTCGATAAACTTTTTTTTAGATTAAACCTCAATGTCTGCACTATTAAGCAACGTATGAGTTTAATGAATTTACGTCGATTTATGTCGTTATTTGGCACACATTTTTCAAGGAGTGTTTTTAGAAGTAAAACAGCACGAGACCCGTGAAATTCTTCTTTCCTAGTGCAAACAAAAAAAGTGAGGAAAAAAGAGTCTTAGCAACTCATTTCCCTCTAAACTTTAGGTATCGATGAAGATTTCTGCCAAAGGGTTCGTTCAGATTCGTTCAGGTAAAAATTTTGTAGCAGATATAAAAAATCGTGTCGTTCAGGCCAATTTGTGGTATTTTCTGTGATTTTCCATTATGGAATGTATATTTTGTTTCTAGGTGCTTCTACTGCATAATTTTCGGCTTCCATTGCACGGTTGTAATAGCAAAGGTTTAAATCGTAAAAAAAGGAATTATTTCATTATTTAACAAGCACATTAAGATTTCAGTGACTTGAATCGTACATGGGTTTAATTTGGGTTTGGAAAACCAAGCTTACCTGCATTTGACGTCTATGACTTTTGGGATACAAAGCTCCAGCTGGAGGTACACCTTCTGATCGTGGAAACAGCAGGTGTGGTGAGTGGTAGAAGGATTTCTGTTATGACTAAGTCCCACAATTTGTCAAAGATTTTGACACCCAATCCTTGAGTACAAATTATTTTTCCAGTAACATTTTTCATCGCAAAACCCCTGAAGTATTTTTGTTTAACATAAAACAAAGCATTGCTAAGACTCATTGCCTAACATCAAAGTCACCTAAGAAGAACAGTATCAGAATTATAGTAGAACAGCAGCTCAATAGATAATGACCCCTAGTGCCAGAAAATTCACAATAAAATTATAATAGTTTACCCCATTCCCTGAATGTTCTGACAAAAACTACCATGAATGCCAATATGACCAGATATTGGAGCACCCCTTCCACTGGGCTGTTGATCTATCAACTAAATTTCTGTTTCAAAAGTCAGCAAAAAGGGGCAGTCTTAGTTTGATTTGTAAGAGATTTCGGAAGCCTCAAATTTTTGCTTCATCACATGATGGGGACAGTCACGAAAACTATATGGTTATCCTCAATCGTTTGAATTTATAGTGACTACATAGGCTCTATGTTTATCAGATCAATTTTTCTTTAGTTCGTACCTTCTGCTAAATATAAAGTCCCAAGAAAATTCACATTTATTTTCGGTTAACGTTGAAACTGATTACAGGGTCGCACATGGTGAAAAAATCGTCTGAAAACTATCTGCAACTGACAGGATTAAAACTGCGACTTAAAAAGCAAACCTTTTTGATAAAAATCAAACTTAGAGTTTGTGGAACAAGTTCATAGGAAACTTTGGAAAAACTAATCGTCAGAGCCGCAACAAAAATTGTTGCCATCAAATGTCAATGGCATCTTTGTTTGGATATTCATCAAATTTGTACCAGCCGTAGTTGAATCTAGACTTAATGCATTGTGAAGTGTCAAGTTCAGGGTTGTAAGAATCAGGCTATCTATGTACCAAACCAAGAAGAAGCTCTTGTTCCAAACATAAGCAAATGAACTACAATTAATAGATCAAATGGTGAGTTTGGACTAGGGCCTAGTGTACCCAAAGTCATGGATCTAAAATGCTAGTCGGCTTGATTTTCATAAACCACGTTGGACCAACTTCATTCTTAAATGTGCTTGTTAAATAATGAAATAAGTCCTCTTTTTATTTACAATTTAAACCTTTGCTATTACAACCGTGCAATGAAAACCAAAAATTATGCAGTAGAAGCACCTAGAAACAAAATATACATTCCATAATGGAAAATCACAGAAAATACCACAAATTGGCCTGAATGACACGATTTTTTATATCTGCTATAAAATTTTTACCTGAACGAATCTGAACGAACCCCTTGGCAGAAGTCTTCATCGATACCCAAAGTTTAGAGGGAAATGAGTTGCTAAGACTCTTTTTTCCTCACTTTTTTTGTTTGCACTAGGAAAGAAGAATTTCACGGGTCTCGTGCTCTTTTACTACTAAAAACACTCCTTGAAAAATGTGTGCCAAATAACGACATAAATCGACGTAAATTCATTAAACTCATACGTTGCTTAATAGTGCAGACATTGAGGTTTAATCTAAAAAAAAGTTTATCGAAATCGGGTGAATACAACTGGAGAAATGAAAATTTGAAATATTTGGTTTAGGTCCATTTCAAAAGTGATAGACCGGAAATGTAAACAAAAACATGTCCTAACAATTTTGGTCAACTTCAAACTGCAATTTCTCTGCACTCGTTGGTCCGATTTAAATACGGATTTTTGTTCTGAATAGCTCAGAGTGTCCTCTTTAAGATGAGTCTAACGGTTTTTGCATTTGAAAGGCTTTGTGTTTTGACATTTATTCCATGATTTCTAAAGAGCTGGATCACAGTGCAGTTCAGAGAAAAGTGTGAATCAACATTTTTGGTTATCCCATTATACTTCTAGCGTGCCCATTTTACCTTTTGGATCCTATTGCTATGCTTGTTTATGAGTTTCTGAAAATCATCAAAATAGCAGTCATTGCACTTGTCCATCGGAAGTAATCATTTTAATTCCAATAGACAGCATCCCCCTTGTATCTTGTCTGTCATTTTTGGAGCCAGTTTTATCCAGAACTGTCTGTCATTTTTGGAGCCACCATTATCCAGAACAAGAGGAAGTTTCCAGAAAAGTTTCAAAAGTTTACAAACTCTCTTCACTGAGCAGTTAACAGATATGTCCAACAAGTGGAACTCACTGTCCAGTACAAATAAGATATTCTTTATCATGTGCTCTCCATCTGTCCATTAAAGACATCTGTTGTCATAAACGAAATTTAGTTCTTGGATCCATAAACATGCAAAAATTTCTTCTTTCGAAGATGTGGCCTAAACAAGCGGATGTTCTTCTTCTGTCGTGCTTTCTTTCTGGCCAGTTTGTTGCAAAACACGAACGCTCCTTGAACAAGAAACTCAGATAATGCCCTTCACTAGTGGTAAAATGGATAACTGGTGCTGTTCGTAATGATCTATTGCTTCGTTCAGAATCAAAAAGTTTCTTGAAGCAAGCAGCACAAAGACCCCGCCGTTTTCAAAACAATTTCTACGCTCTACTGTATTTTCCAAATGTCATGGCCTTGGAGGCGCTACCAGTGACGTCAAAGACAATGAGTTCGAATGATTGTACCGAAAGACAATGGAAATTCTTTCAAAATAAGACCATCCCTCTCGTCCAAACTGGTGGAGCTTGCCAAGGAGTTTAAATCAAAACAAAAATAGTTTTAAACGTTTCTTAGATAAATCCACTACATTTTAAAATTGAATTGAAAAGGAAAAGTAACACCTCGTTCCCGTAAGAAACATTCAAAGTCGTCAAACATATTCACTTCCGGTCATTTTCCTATACATTTGTATAGGGGCATCAAAACGAGGCAAAACTCCTCGAGAAAGGTGTTGTCGGGCGTGCATTAGACCACCAGGAAACTCAACATACAAAATCTGTGACATTCTGGGTGTGAAACTGTTGACAAAACTCCGCGTGCATTTTAGTGCCCTAAATGAACATCGTTTCAAACATGCTTTTGACTGCCTCAGCCCACTTTGTTTCTGTGGTAAAGACAATGAAAATAACAAGCATTTTCTCCTGCATTGCCCCTTACACAATGTACCTCGTAGAGATCTCTTTGACCAGCTCTCTGATGACCCAGGTCTAGATTTCGCCAGTATCAGTAATATAGATGATGATACTCTTTGTCATCGACTCTTGTTTAGAGATCCATCTCTAGGCACTAAAATAGATTAATACTGTGTCTATGCTGGAAGTGACGATCTCATTCATAAAAAATTCTGGCCGATTTGATTGATACAACAATATCAAACCAGCTGCAGCACTTCTATATTCCTAGTTCCCCATCATCGTGTTTGTGCCCTTTTCTGTTTCTCTTGTTTTGTTCCGCTTTGCTGATGTGGATTACTGGGATAAACTATGCAGTGAAATAGTTTTTTTTGCTCGTTCTACAGCTATGAGTTACATAGCTCTAATTTCAAATTTCTTTGACCAGTAATCTGCCTTGGCTCAGCTGTTTCGTTGTTGTTTGTGCGTACTGTGTCTTGGTCTTGCGATTTTGTTCTTTGTTTTTTGCATAGAAAATTAATTTGATTTGTAAGTGCCATCCATAGTGAAGACCCGGTGACCTCACGTCTTTTTTTACTATGGATGGCACAGTGTATTATAACATTATATATTGTAGTTCTTTTAATCTTGGTAGGAAAAAAATGAAAAGGATCCTCACCTGTAATGAATCGAAAACAGAAACATACAGCATTACGAGAGATAGCGACAACAGATATATAAAAACAGTCGTTACGTCGGCTCACTCCTCAATACAAGAGAAGATGTCAAACGAAGAAAACTACTAGCCATGAATAGCATGAGGGCATATGATCCGGTATGGAAAGACAGTAACGTATCAATTTTCACTAAGATCCAAAATTTCGATTCCTTGATAACCCCTATCATGCTCCACAACTCACATCTCTGGACAATAAATGAAACAATAAAAAGTCAAATAAAAACGTATCAATGAAGACTGCTCAGAAAACTTCTCAAAATTATGCGGCCTAGGAAAATATAGAATGACCAACTCACTGCCAGTATAAATTACATAGAATGGACCAAAACAATTGAAACAGCAACAATCAGATGGATTGGTCACTTACTGCGAATGCCAGCAAAAACCCCCCGGAACGAACCGTACGTGTGCCCAGAGGTCGACACAAAACCACCTGGTTGAATTGTGCCGAAGAACAATTGGCAAAGTTCAACATCACAAGGGAGAACGCCAAAGTTTTCGCTCAAGATAGAACTTATTGGAAATCTTTGACAAAGAATTGGTGAAAAGGTAATAATTCCTTTTGAATCGCCTGGGAAAACATGAAAACATTTACTCACAAAAAGAATTGACTGTATAAAGCCAACGTCACTACTTGTAACCAAATCATTTCCGCTGATGACTTTCTCCACGAATCTCAATCTTTCCAAACTTTTATGATCCAAATAAGTATACAAACTAAAAAAGAAGAGTAGGCAAAAGTTCCTCATGTGGTGCGTAACTTGGAAATCCTTGCAGAACAGAAATGGTTGGTAAACATTTTGGTCTTAGACTGATCAAACAAATCTTCAGATAAGATTTGAGGAGAGGAAACGAGACAGGCGGTACACATTAAGGCAAAAAGTCCACCATTTGCCCAAGAAGGAATTTGATTATATTCTAGCGCCTTTTCGCTTGGATAAAGCCTGGTTTTAATTAAATCAACATCATTGTCTTGCAGCATCGCCGATAATCGCCGATACTGAAAGGCTATGATCAACAATGAATTACGATTTAAAGAAAGCCAGGCTTAAACAAGGGCAATAACTCGAGGGTGCTATCTGACGCTGTGATCTGTGTAAAACAAAATTATCAGCAATACTTTCTAGTTTCGTTGTTTTATATATCTTCAAGAAGAAATAGTGCGAAATAATGACTTGATAAACAATTCCAAACTGGTCCGAAAATACATCGTGTCCGAGGGCAACATAAAGGCATGACAACCTCTAGTAAATGAGTGATGGTTTGAAATTTGCAATATAAATCGTTCTCTTTCTTCTTAACAAAGTACCGAGTGTCCCAAGAACAGTGTACGGATTTCGTCGACCATAGCGTGAATCAGTTCAAAACAATCCTCAAAACTCAACTCGATGGCTAACTTAAACACAAACAGCTCGTTCGTTGATATCGATGCGTTAAGAGTGAAGATATTAATCTTCAAGGGACAAATTTGCCTCCATCTCTAAGCCAGAGCTTTGATGTTCTGGCCTAAGCAAATTTTTGAATTTGGCCAACTGGAAGCCCAGGCAATTAACTGAACAATAATAAATTTACAATCTTAAAATCGTTTGTTGTATTATACCTTTGTGTGTTATTTGTTGCACTTCTCCATGGCTGTGTTGTATCTTATTGACTTTTGCACTGCACTGCATAATTGTTCGAATGCGAGAGTTCGATGTGAAATAACTTGCAGGTGTTCTAATGTACGTTACAAGGACTGAAACTTATCTTCAAGCCAAATTCAATAAAGAATTTTGTTTTCGCTCGTAATCTGGCATCCATGCTCCAAGTTCGCAACACAACATATCAAAATGTTCCTCAGTCATCGAACTATACTTTCCGATACTTTGTTTCTTCACATGCTAAGGCCATCGAGGGGTCCCAGAGCGCTCGAATTCCGAATGTTTTTGTCTGCCTACCATACTTGCCTCCACACTGAATCTACACAGTGACCCCCTGGAAGGGCACAGAGGGCAGTTTTTGGTTTTAGTCGATCAACAGATAGGCAGACGAAAACATTCGAAATTCGATCGCTCTAGGAACATTCAATGGCCCGAGCATTGTGAGAATTGAGATTTGACGAGACGCACTTTAAAACGTTGCATATTGTTGCATGTCAAGCATTGCATATAAAGAAACAAAGTATCAGAAAGTATAGTTCTATGATTGTGGAACATCGGGGGAACATCTTGATATGTTGTATCGTGAATTTGGAGCATAGATGCCGGATTACGAGCGAGGACAAAACAGTTTATTGAATTTGGCTGGAAGATAACTTTCAGTCCTTGTAGCCTACATTAGAATGCCAGCAAATTACTTAACCCTATTTTAACCGGGTGAAAAAAAGTGATTTTCTACCGGGGGGGGGGCGTTTTTCGCCCCCCTAATTATCTTCAAAACTATAATAGGTATGACAATGAAACTTGCACTGTGTCATAATTGAACAAAGGGGAATCCAAAAATAGCATTAACTAATTTCTAATCACGTGATTGGTTGCTAGGCAACCAAAAATAGGGCAAATTTTGACGAAATTGAGCTATTAGGAAAAAAAACTAGATTTACATTAAATAAGTGGCTAAAATAGGCTAAAAACTATCCAAATACTTACTCGATAGCCTTAGTTTGAGATTTCATTTTGTTTTACATGAATATTTGTGGTTCCTAATTAATTAACTAAATAAATAACGGTAATTCGATTCAATGCAAAATTGTTTCCAATATAATAATGCTTAAACATCATCAATTTCACATAATTTGGGTGAAATCAAATAGTCTTATAAACATTTCAAGTCATTACGTGATTTTTTATATAAAAATTGCTAATTCATTAGAAATATGACGTCAAAAAGATTTATGACGTCATAGAAATTATAAATTGCTGACGTCAGCAAATATAGATAAATTATATATCAAATGAAAGTACTCATCGAGACAAATCGAATGGTATATATATTGATGAGTTTTGACACAAAATGAAGAAACTAGAGCAGTTTTCACGATTTTCTTTGTGACCACTCTCCAAATATGGGCATCTGGTGGTCACGTGGTCTAACAATAGGCATTGAAATTTTTACTTTCTGATTGCCAATTAAATTTTAGGAAAAGTCAACGAGTTTCAGTGCCATAGCTATCATCGTTTAGGAGCTATTAAAGAAAGTTTGGGAGGGGGGGCGAAAAACGCCCCCCCCCCCGGTTAAAATAGGGTTAAGATCGAGCTCTCGAGTTCGAACAATTATACGGTACAATCCAGAAGTCAATGAGGCGCGGCGCAGCGCGGAGAAGTGCAACAAATAACACACAGAGGTATTATGAAATTAACAATTTAAAGATTGCAAACTTATCATTGTTCAGTTAACTGCTTGGGCTCTTTGTTTTTGGCCTCAGCAAATTCAAAACTCGTTGTTGAGTAAAGGACCTTGAGTGTCTTTGCAAGATTCAGAAAATTACCACACAATGATGGAGGAAGCGCATAGTTTGGGACAGATGATGGTCCACTGGTTCCACATATTTCATACGATTACCGCTTTTCATTTAACAGTAGCTTCTTTCGCTCACGTCCCTGTCTTTGTTGATACTAAAATATATCCTGGCTAGGTCAGCAGGATGGGGATTGCAGTGAATCTGCCTCTTAAGCTCTTTTTCTATCCTTAAACTGATTTAAGCTGATTAAATCCTTAAGCTGATTTTCGATACAGAGCAGAAGGCAAAGTGCAGGCACTTCCTAATGTTTCATCACTGCAAAGTACAAGGTACGTTCAATGCAGGGATAGGTTCAATGCATGTAAATCCAAAGCACAAGCATCATCCACAAGTAGTAGAAAGATGAATATTCGTCAAACGGTAAACCATCTTCTATAAAACCTAAACTCCAATCAGTAGAATTTTCCGAGCGGGAGGAAAGTATTTTTTACGAGAGAAAATGCTGCTTTGAAATTGAATAGATAGTTATGGCTGAACAACCTTTTATTGTCCAAAATTCCGCCCGCTTGGATAATTCCGCTGACTGGAAATTGGCGAACTTTGGATGATTAATTAGGAATAATAAAAAGATTGTCTGAATCTATGTTACTTCCTTGCTTAACTATGATCTGAAAATGAGCTCCATAACATTCAAATTAATACGTACCCAGAAGACTGCTCTGTGACAAGATACACTCTTACTGTACAAACACGATGCGGCAATTGCAATGGCAAAACACAGTGATCTTTGAATCTATCTTCATTCTGAAACCACTTTTCACCTTTTGTTATAAGTGGGATGATATCTGGCATCCTGAAAATGATGATGCAAGCTGTTTACTACAGGGTGTCTCAAAAAACAGACTCCATGACAAGATAACTGTTGGAACAACGATATCTTAATGAATGTCCTTCCGAATTTAAGCCTGTCTTATATCGTAGGTATGTTGACGACACGATTTGCTTATCTAGAAGCAGATCTGATATTGAAAAGCTTTTAGATCATATAAATAGCTACCATCCCAACATTATTTTTACTGTCGAAATCGAAATGGACGACACACTACCATTTCTAGATGTATCAGTGACCCATGATCAAAACAATTTCTTAACCAGCTTGTATAGGAAGAATACCTTTACAGGACTTTACACTGATTTCGGAACTTTCTCGCCTAACAAATATAAGGTTAACTTAATTAGGGTTCTTGTGTACCGTGCTTTTCACATTTGTTCCACGTATTCCAATTTTCATGCTGAGGGTGCTAGAATAAAGGGCATTTTGAAAGAAAGCTGCTTCCCTCTGCCACTTATTGACCGTGTCAATAAGACTTTCTTGGGCAAACATTTTAGTAAAAAGCCTCCACCTGCTCGTGAAGAAAAGCAGTTTCTTATGTTCTGCCTCCCCTTTCTAGGAAGTTATAGCTTACAAATTAAAACTAAGCTCACAAGGCTTTTTAAGCAATGTTATCCTGATGTTAAGCTTAAGGTTATCTTTAATTCTCCCAAGGGTTTGTCATCACATTTTAGGTTTAAGGACCGCTTCCCCATTCTCATGTGCTCTTCTGTAGTTTACTCATATAAGTGTCCTGGCTGCCATGCCTTGTACTATGGGAAAACAACCCGTAACCTAGATACTCGCTGCAGAGAGCACTTGGGAATCAACAAAGCAGGTCAAAAGAGCATAGCGGACAAATCTTTTCTTTTGTCCAAAGATCCCGTGGGGTTGACAGTCACGCTCTGGTCAGATCACAGTTTCTCCTAATATTGACCAATCAGGTGCCGTCGTTGTGTTTACTTCCGCGCTTAGCGGCGAAGCTTAGGCAATTTTTGACCGTTTTGACCACCATCCCGAAAAAAACATTGCACGCTCGGGTAAGGCGATTTTCATCGAAATTTCAAGTGGAGGGGATTCTGCATGCTTTGGACCATAAGTGTTTTCGGAATCGCTATGCGATCGCTAAAATTAGCCGATTTGTGGCATTTTGAAAATCATTGCAGCCATTTTTACGTAACAAATCCAGCAAAATTTAGCAAAAGGCAAGCACAAACTGATTTAAAGTCTATAAACCTACCTCAACTGTTTTGAAGACAAATATCCACTACTCTACTGCAATCCCCTCCCAGTTGCGCCACCAAATCGCTCCCATTGCTATGCGCCTTTTTCGATAAACAGTGCCCTTCTCCCAACTCCTGCAATGATTGCAAGTCTGAAGGAGTGGCAGCCAAAAATATCAATCAAAACGTCGCATATATTTTCACAGCCCATACTTCTTGCATCACAAGAGAAGACAGTTTCTTCTTTCAGTGTAGCAGGTACGTGAAATAGAAATGAAATGAAGCTGTAGCTGTAGCAGAAATGAAATGAAATGAAGCTTCCTACAAATAGCAGCAAGCGAAAGAAATTGACATTTTGTTTTCGTCACGAAAACCATTGAACTTTTTAAAAACTATTTTCAAAACCCCTCAAAATCAATTTCACATTTTGTGAGGGTATCATAGAAGATATCTTTAGTCCTCCAGAACGTATTAGGAAATCACCCCTTGGCAGTGAAAAAAACAGGATCAAAGCAAGCATTGGTGTTACATTTTGTAAACTCATGGAAGTACAGATGCATTTTGTGAGATAATCGATAGCTTCTCAAAATTTTTGTTATTGTCTGAGTAAGGAAAGATTCTTAAGGGTTTGCCTCTTGTGCCCTGCTGTGAACTGTTCTAAACAAAGTTTTCAAGGTCAGTGTCAGGACATTACTCAGCCTTCTGAGTCTTATGACAGAGTTTCTTACAGGCAGTTTCTTACAGATCATTGTTTACAGAACAAAATCATGTCATCTTTAGCCTGTTTCCTTTACTCCAAGTTTCTTGCGTGATCCCGATCCTAGATATCCCACACCAATACCAATGGAAATCTGAGGGGCCTCTATCAAAGGAAATTTGAAAGAACTTATAAGAAACCCTTACTTATAAGAAACTCTCTCAACTGAGATAATAAAATAAGAATTCTGAGAAGCTTTCAATACAAGATCAAAGTTTTAGTATCTCAAAGAATACATGTGTACCTCCATGAGTTTACTGAAGGTAACACTGATATCTATGTTTGCTTTCATGCTGCCTTGTTGTTTGACTGCCAAGGGGTGATTTCCTAATACATACTGGAGGGCTAAAGAGATCTTCTATGATACACATTTTTTTTAAAAGAAACTAGGATCAGGCCATAGTACTAAAAGTTTCTTAATCTAACAAGAAATTTTGTCCATTTTAGTACTAAAAGTTTCTTAATTGGTTTCTTATTTTTTGAATGCATGAATTGTCAATGTGGTCGCTAACACTGCTACAGATATGTTTCTTGATATTCAAAACATCATATAGGAATAAACAGTGCTCTGTTATGTTGAAAACACAAATAGTTAGATAATATTTCCCAATAATAAAGGTTCAACGATCTATTTGCTATAAAATTCATGCTTTTAACTTTGAAAAGTTTCTTAGCACTTCTCAGACATAGTACCAGAGTTTCTTAAAATTTTGGCCAATCTTAGTACTAGTTTCTTATAAACCAGTTTCTTATATAAAAAAAATACGTGTACCTGCACAAAATGTGAAATTGATTTTGAGGAGCTTTAAAAAGTAGTATTAAAATGCTAAATAGTTTTTCGTGATGAAAACAAAATGTATATTTCCTCCGTTTAAACACAGCTTCAGTTCATTTCTATTTCAAATACACGCTCTACTGTAAAACGAAACTATCATCACTTGTGATTCATAACTTTCCGAAATTTTGGTTGACATTGCTGGTTTCTACTCCTACAGACTTGTAATCATTGCAGGAGTTGGGAGTAGGACTGGGGCACAGTTTATCGAAGAAGGCGCATAGCCATGGGAGCGATTTATGGTGCAACTGGGAGTGGATTGCAATAGAGCTGTGGATATTTGTATTGAAAACAGTTGAGGTAGGTTTATAGACTTTGAATTATCAGTTTGTGCTCGCCTTTTGCTCAATTTTGTAGGATTTGCTACGCAAAAATGGCTGCAATGATTTTCAAAATGCCACAGATGGGCTAATTTTAGCGATCGCATAGCGATGCCGAAAGCACTTATGGTCCGAGGTATGGAGAATCTTCTCCCGTTGAAATTTTGATGAAAATCGACATAGCCGAGCGTGCAATGTTTTTTTTCGGGATGGTGGTCAAAACGGTCAAAAGTGGCCAAAGCTTCGCCGCAAAACGCGGAAGTAAACAAAACGACGGCACCTGATTGGTCAATATTAGGAGAAACTGTGATCTGACCAGAGCACAGTGATCCAGAGCATGGAATAAATGTCAAAACACAAAGCCTTTCAAATGCAAAAACCGTTAAACTCTTCATAAAGAGGACACTCTGAGCTATTCAGAACAAAAATCCGTATTTAAATCGGACCAACGAGTGCAGAGAAATTGCAGTTTGAAGTTGACCAAAATTGTTAGGACATGTTTTTGTTTACATTTCCGGTCTATCACTTTTGAAATGGACCTAAACCAAATTTTTCAAATTTTCATTTCTCCAGTTGTATTCATCCGATTTCGATAAACTTTTTTTTAGATTAAACCTCAATGTCTGCACTATTAAGCAACGTATGAGTTTAATGAATTTACGTCGATTTATGTCGTTATTTGGCACACATTTTTCAAGGAGTGTTTTTAGAAGTAAAACAGCACGAGACCCGTGAAATTCTTCTTTCCTAGTGCAAACAAAAAAAGTGAGGAAAAAAGAGTCTTAGCAACTCATTTCCCTCTAAACTTTAGGTATCGATGAAGATTTCTGCCAAAGGGTTCGTTCAGATTCGTTCAGGTAAAAATTTTGTAGCAGATATAAAAAATCGTGTCGTTCAGGCCAATTTGTGGTATTTTCTGTGATTTTCCATTATGGAATGTATATTTTGTTTCTAGGTGCTTCTACTGCATAATTTTCGGCTTCCATTGCACGGTTGTAATAGCAAAGGTTTAAATCGTAAAAAAAGGAATTATTTCATTATTTAACAAGCACATTAAGATTTCAGTGACTTGAATCGTACATGGGTTTAATTTGGGTTTGGAAAACCAAGCTTACCTGCATTTGACGTCTATGACTTTTGGGATACAAAGCTCCAGCTGGAGGTACACCTTCTGATCGTGGAAACAGCAGGTGTGGTGAGTGGTAGAAGGATTTCTGTTATGACTAAGTCCCACAATTTGTCAAAGATTTTGACACCCAATCCTTGAGTACAAATTATTTTTCCAGTAACATTTTTCATCGCAAAACCCCTGAAGTATTTTTGTTTAACATAAAACAAAGCATTGCTAAGACTCATTGCCTAACATCAAAGTCACCTAAGAAGAACAGTATCAGAATTATAGTAGAACAGCAGCTCAATAGATAATGACCCCTAGTGCCAGAAAATTCACAATAAAATTATAATAGTTTACCCCATTCCCTGAATGTTCTGACAAAAACTACCATGAATGCCAATATGACCAGATATTGGAGCACCCCTTCCACTGGGCTGTTGATCTATCAACTAAATTTCTGTTTCAAAAGTCAGCAAAAAGGGGCAGTCTTAGTTTGATTTGTAAGAGATTTCGGAAGCCTCAAATTTTTGCTTCATCACATGATGGGGACAGTCACGAAAACTATATGGTTATCCTCAATCGTTTGAATTTATAGTGACTACATAGGCTCTATGTTTATCAGATCAATTTTTCTTTAGTTCGTACCTTCTGCTAAATATAAAGTCCCAAGAAAATTCACATTTATTTTCGGTTAACGTTGAAACTGATTACAGGGTCGCACATGGTGAAAAAATCGTCTGAAAACTATCTGCAACTGACAGGATTAAAACTGCGACTTAAAAAGCAAACCTTTTTGATAAAAATCAAACTTAGAGTTTGTGGAACAAGTTCATAGGAAACTTTGGAAAAACTAATCGTCAGAGCCGCAACAAAAATTGTTGCCATCAAATGTCAATGGCATCTTTGTTTGGATATTCATCAAATTTGTACCAGCCGTAGTTGAATCTAGACTTAATGCATTGTGAAGTGTCAAGTTCAGGGTTGTAAGAATCAGGCTATCTATGTACCAAACCAAGAAGAAGCTCTTGTTCCAAACATAAGCAAATGAACTACAATTAATAGATCAAATGGTGAGTTTGGACTAGGGCCTAGTGTACCCAAAGTCATGGATCTAAAATGCTAGTCGGCTTGATTTTCATAAACCACGTTGGACCAACTTCATTCTTAAATGTGCTTGTTAAATAATGAAATAAGTCCTCTTTTTATTTACAATTTAAACCTTTGCTATTACAACCGTGCAATGAAAACCAAAAATTATGCAGTAGAAGCACCTAGAAACAAAATATACATTCCATAATGGAAAATCACAGAAAATACCACAAATTGGCCTGAATGACACGATTTTTTATATCTGCTATAAAATTTTTACCTGAACGAATCTGAACGAACCCCTTGGCAGAAGTCTTCATCGATACCCAAAGTTTAGAGGGAAATGAGTTGCTAAGACTCTTTTTTCCTCACTTTTTTTGTTTGCACTAGGAAAGAAGAATTTCACGGGTCTCGTGCTCTTTTACTACTAAAAACACTCCTTGAAAAATGTGTGCCAAATAACGACATAAATCGACGTAAATTCATTAAACTCATACGTTGCTTAATAGTGCAGACATTGAGGTTTAATCTAAAAAAAAGTTTATCGAAATCGGGTGAATACAACTGGAGAAATGAAAATTTGAAATATTTGGTTTAGGTCCATTTCAAAAGTGATAGACCGGAAATGTAAACAAAAACATGTCCTAACAATTTTGGTCAACTTCAAACTGCAATTTCTCTGCACTCGTTGGTCCGATTTAAATACGGATTTTTGTTCTGAATAGCTCAGAGTGTCCTCTTTAAGATGAGTCTAACGGTTTTTGCATTTGAAAGGCTTTGTGTTTTGACATTTATTCCATGATTTCTAAAGAGCTGGATCACAGTGCAGAGCGTGACTGACAACCCCTCGGGATCTTTGGACAAAAGAAAAGATTTGTCCGCTTTAGGCCTGTCCATCGACAGACATTTTATGTGGAAACGTCAATCCACCTGCTCATAATATCGCACCCCAGTGCAGGAAGGACGCAGAGACAAGACGACTTATTTAGAGGACTGTATCTTCCGACAAAACCATTCTTCACAAATCGTACGGCCGCTCACGGCCGAGCTAGCTCACAAGTCAACGAAGTAAACAACTGCACGCAACTTTATAATCGTGCCAAAAACACATACGCAAGAGGTCACATGCATCCTACAATTAACCAATCAATGTTTACTTATGTATCAATTTATCACTACAGCTCTGACATTTATTCCAGTAAATTTTCAAAAACAGAACACTCCTCCACATACTCCCCCCTGCTTGACCCCCTAGGGTTCAAGCATAGCCCTAGTCTTCCAGCCCGCGTCCAAAGCCGCAACTCGCCTAGCTGGTCTATCTCTAACTACTTCAGGTGACTGTATAGTTTCTTCTATCTGATTCTGCTTCTCTTCCATAGATACTTCATTTCCTGCTTTTACCTGTTTAGCTTCAATCTCGAGAGGATATAACTTCTGAACCGGTCTATCAAGATATACTGGCTTACCCTTTGCAACTAATCTAACTTTTGCCCCTCGCGCATGACCATCCTTTCCAACTATCAGTTTTTCCACAACTCCTACCTTCCAGTTGCATCTACTAACATGCTCCTCATACACTAGGACCGGTTCTCCTACTTTCACTATGCGACCATTTATCTGCTTAGTTCCTTTCTGGTACTCTCTAAGATCAGCTAAATACTCCCTTCTCCAACGATTCCAAAAGTGCTCCTTTTTACGAGCTAAATACCTGAACCTTTTCAACAGCTTACTGTCCGTAACATCATCTTCTACAGCATGATCAGGAATTGATAAAAGCCTCCTTCCACAAATGAGATGTGCTGGGGTTAACACTTCACTTCCCACCTCATAATGTTCCCTCCACTTCTACAAGGATAGTTTGCAGTTCTTCAAATGTCATTCTTGCATTGCTCAAAACCTTTCTCAAACACCTCTTCATTGTCCCTATCATCCGTTCATACGACGAGCCCCACCAGGGAGCCTTACTTAAGTTGAATCTCGGTATTACTAAACAGCGGAATCACCCAGAGCCACCCAGAGCCATCCAGAGCCATCCAAAACACACCTGAGCCAGCCAGAGCCAGCCAGAGCCATCCAGAGCCAGCCAGAGCCAGCCATAAGCTACCTTGCATAACATTTATAACAGCATGGCACAACATGGCGGACTGTTAAAGCTGTGAGCTGTGAAGATTGAAGGAGATGGGACAGCCCCTGCATCGAAACATCACACTACTTCTCTTATTAGAAAAAGATGAGGTACTAATTGATATCATTCTTTCTTGTTAAATTATGATGCTTCTTAAGATATTATTTTTTGAACTTTCACCATGCAGGCTGCTTGGCGCTTAGGCCCACGGCCTACACAGCCTGTACGACATTTTACTTGAAACACATTTCAGGAAGTAGCATCATCATTTGATGAGTGATGTCAGTTACACTTGATCTTTCACAGCTTGATTGAACTTTATATTCGGACAATGCCGTACCATGCTTGAGAGGGGGTAACTCCTAAGGGGGCACATCCGTCACTTGCCCATCTGCTTTAGGGAGATTTGCCATTAGCTATTACATCCCCGAGTAACGACCCCGCCGGACATTAAAAGGACAGCGGTGAAATTGTGAAACTATACATTTTCAGCGGGGATTGAAAATATCGTGATGGGGAATAAAACCTTTTGGCTATGATCTGTGATGGAACTTGTATAATTTTTGACGGGGAAACAAAAATTTCAACAGGGAAGCTACAGAAACAAGGTGGGGAGACCATTTTAAACTCAAAATTGGTGGGGAACACATTTTTCTGGTGGGTCATCCTTTTACCTTGGTGGGGCAGCATTTCAGCCGGGTCATTACTGGGGGGGTGTCCAATTGCTATGAGTAAATGTTAGCAATTCATTACTTACGTATGACAAATGTTTGTAAAAAAAGAATTTAACTCTGTTGTCGAGATGTCTCAAAAAAATTTTGCCCTGTTTTATGGGTCATGTTGTAAAATTTGCCCTGGTTATGAGGCCATATTTTCAAAATGTTGCCCTGGTTAAAGGTCCAAACTCTGAATTCTCAAAGACACACATATAACTGCCAAACCTGCTAGAAGAGTCCCCCCCCCCCCAACCATGCTGTTATAAATGTTGCGCAAGGTAGCTTTTAGCTGGCTCTGGCTGGCTCTGGCTGGCTCTGGGTGACTCTGGCTGGCTCAGGTGTGTTTTGGATGGCTCTGGGTGGCTCTGGATGGCTCTGGGTGGCTCTGGGTGATTCCGCTGTTTAGTAATACCGGTTGAATCTCCAAGTTATCCCCTGCTGTGCTATGTACCCCCTAAATCCTTGATCTTTATACAAGTTCTTCAACAATATTTTTGCAGCCTTAAATGTTTTAGCATTGTCTGAAACAATCAAAGATGGTGTTCCTCTTCTAGCTGCAAATCTTCTCAAGCAATTCAAGAAAACCTGAACAGTCATATCTGGTACTAACTCTAAATGTACAGCTCTTGTCACATAGCATGCAAAGATAACAATGTGAACTTTCTTCATCACACCCTTTCTCTCTTTCACATATAGAGGTCCTGCAAAATCTACACCTACATTTGCAAAGGCTGGTGCTTCATTGACTCGAAAATCAGGTAGATCTGCAACAGGTGGTGTCTCAAAAGCTTTACCTTGCACCCTTTTACACACAATACAATCCCTTAAGATGTTTTTCACAGTCTGTCTACCCCTTGGCACCCAAAATTTAGATCTTACTTCTGCTAAAGTTGATCTCAAACCACTGTGATGAACACACCTATGACAATCTTCAACAATCAACTTTGTAAGATGATGCTGCCTGGGAATTATTATTGGCTGTCTAGCATCAAAACACAAATCAGAATTCCCCAGTCTACCCTTGCATTTCAAGAGTTTGTTATACTCAACAATCTGCAGATCTTTAGCCAACACCTTATAATTGTTCTGTTCTTTCAACTTTCCTTGCACTTCAAGGATCCACAATCTTTCAGCATTCACAATTTCATCTCTTGTCAACTCTCCTTTAGTTACAAGGATCCCCCTTTGCTTAGCCTTTAAATTAGAAACAAATCTCTTAACCCATGCTGTCACTCGGTACAAGTGCTGTATGCTACTAAATGCTTCAACATTCATGACATTCCCAACTGAAGCATTCCCTTTCTCACTTGCGATCAATACAACAGATTTCTTCTCCTCTTCATGAGTTTCTACTGTCTCTAAATTTTCGGGTTTTGTAGGTTCCCAAGCTCTTTCTATTATCCCTCTGTCTAACTGTTCTTTAATTATACGATCACATTCTTTCAAAATTTCAGGTTCCTGTCTCAATTTGTTCACCTGTCCTTTCAATCTTTTTAAACTGTTCCAATAATTGGATGGGAGTTTATCATGACCTTCCTTCCAAGGCAGTCCAACCTTATACCTTTCCCCGTTAAATGAGATATTATCCTTCAAGGCCTCATGAACTTCATTCTCCTCCCTTATTCCAACTGTTTCCAAGTCCCAAAGTTTCTTCACACCTTTTTCCAACTCTCTCTCTTCTTCTTTCTTACCATGATTTTCATCCTTTATCACATCACTGGCAACCAAATTCACATTCATTTCACTTCTCCCTCTCTCCCCCCTTAAGGGACCAGAGAGCACCCAACCTAATTTGGTTTCTACAGCAACTGGGTCTTGCCCAGGTTGGAAAACTTGCATTCACTCGCAGCTATGAAATTGTTTCAAACTCGCTACTCGCGGCTAAAATCGAGGGTTCTCGCATAAGATAACAAAAGATCTATTGTTAATCTTTGCCTCTCTCGCATCTTTTTAAAGTCTACTCGCAGCTCGCACTTACAAATTTATTTCACTCGCTGCTACGCGTAGGCCAAATCATGCATGTTTTCCAATCCGGGGTCTTGCTGCTCCCCCCTTATAGTTCTATCTCCTTGGAAACACCAGATATAATCTGAGCCTATAAGGACTTCCACTTCTAAACTATCTGCATTTTTACATACATCAGAAAACCACAACCCTTTCAAGTGCGCATACTGTAACTTTCTAACTTCTATATGCTCATTTCTGACACTGGATATACTTGGAACTAAATATGCTTCAATTTTAGTCCCTTCCCCACCATTTACAGGGCACAATTCAAAAGCAAATACTTCCTTTAGCCCCTTAATGGTCCCTTCCTGCCCGAAAGTACTTATTTCAACGGTCTCCTTTCTAATGGGCTGTGATCCTGAAACAACTCTTGGGGTAACGAAAGATCTCTGACTGCCTGTATCAAACAGAACTCTAACTCTCACTGCCCTATCTAGGCCTGAACATTTCACTAAAGCTTGCGCTGTCTGCAAAGCTACGCCACACTCTGTCCCCACATGCAGGGTTGGACTCGTGCTAGTCCCCGTAGGGCCTGCTGATTCCCCAGGGCTGTCACAAAGAGAAATATGATGTTTCCCCTTACAACGCGCGCAACAAAAATTTGAATTACATTTCCAAGAAACGTGACCCTTTCGCATGCACAAATAGCAACGACCATACTTACGAGCCAGGTGCTTTCTCTGATCTACAGATGTAATTTCTTTACAATCATGATGTTCGTGATTTCCTTTACAAAATGCGCAAAATAAGTTCTTCGATTTAGTCACAAGAGTGCTGGCCGTTGTTGGCCTAGCCGCGTCTACACCGTCTCTCTTCCTGTGATCGAGCCTAACGTTCTTCTTCTCCATTCGGCCATATTCCTCCCGCAATTCCAATTCATTTCGTCGAATTTGTTCTAACAATTCGTCCACTGTCCAGTTCATATAATCCTTTCCACGCGTAATCTGTAAACGAATTCCCTCAGGTAATTTCTTGATAATTCCCGGAACAACAATACTTTCATAAGTGAGTGGATTCACGTCCAAAGCTTCCAGCGCCCTGTGATTACACTCCACAGCGTCGTATAATTTCCTTAGCCTCGCAGTGTCCCAATCATTATAAACTGGCTGCAAATTCAACAATGCATCTACATGGGCTTGATGTATTATCGATTTTTTCCCGAATCTCTTCTGCAATGCTTCTATCGCCAATCCATAATTTGCAGCGGTTGTACGAAATCCTGTGATGCTTGATTTTACTGCCCCCGAAACGTAACGACGCAAATATGCAAACTTGTCAACATCCGAAATGTCTGTCAGGGAAACCCCATGCGCGCTTATTATGTTCATGTGTATTTGTATTTAGAAACTTGCTTAGTATAGCAAGAAGGCTCATTCATTTACTTTGCAGGATAAGCGGACACTTTTATGACTCAAGGAATTTTACTTTAGCATTGTTGACAATAGCTTGAGTGCGTAAGAGCCTCAGTATGAAGTAGAGACAAGGAAACTGACTCAGGTTATTGCCAGTTAACAACTTAACAGAACGTCAACTATTATTCCTAGCATACTTAATGGCTTGGTCACCTTGATTTAGATTGGTTTGACTAGTTGTTATTCTTAATCCTGATTGGTTAGTTAAAACTGAAGTTCCTTGTTTGTTGATATAAAAGTTACCGTATGAGTCAAAAGCATTAGATTTTAGAAAGATTGCGAATTACACGTTGAACGTAAGAGTGCTGTTTTTGAATGATGCAGAAAACGTGAAAATTGCTGTTCTCTTTGAGTGAACTCTGTCCTTTAGAATAGGATTAAACCTGAATCAGCGAGTTAGAGAGTCGAATCTCTACATTATGGTCCACCGTCCGAAGGTTTGAGTGCTAGCAGAGTTGAAATTATGGAGAATTTGGAGAAAGCTAAGAAGAAACGAAAATCTCATCGCGGAACTACGACGAAACTTTTGAATAAACTCGATGATACCTTGAAAGAGGAAAATTTGAACGAGCTTCGATTACGGCAAATCCAGACAGATTTAAAGGAAAAGGCGCAATGTTTAAAGGAATTAGATGAACACATTTTTGATCTGATGATAGAAAATTCGAGCGAAGATGATTGCGACAAAGAAGCAGATGAAGCAAGTGAAATTAAGGAAAGAATTACATACGGCCTAATTTTACTCGAAGATGCACTGAAAGAAGACGTGCGAAATGGTGGTTCTGTCGCTTCTGGATCTCAACAGGGACTAAATTTACAAGGATCACAGCAGTTATCAAGGAGTGCCTCAAGAGAGAGTTTGAATTCTTTTTTTTTTTTTATCAATTTCTTTATCGTTGGATTACATTAAAAATATAGCTAAAAGTAATAAGCTAATTAATTCCAACGTTAATACAAAATACAAATATTACATAAGAAAAATAGTGGATAAAATATTTACAAGTCATCAAAATTCATACAGCATAAAATCAATGTCTAAAAATATGTATCATAAAAAGCCCAAGTTCGGAATAAAGACACGGCATAACTTGCATGGACAGTTTTCTCCGTTCCATCTTTTTATTTTTGTTTTAAACTGGCAAAGGGACTGTGAATTTCGTATCGTTGGTGGTAACATTTGCCATAGCTGTGGACCTTTGAATCGGACGCTTTCTGTCCCGTTATTGACAGATCGCACTCTTGGTTGAAAAAAGTCGTTACTATTACGCAAATTGTAGTAAGTTGTATTATCACAGAAGATTTCCTGCAAAAATAAAGGGTTCAGACCATTTCTAGTTTTGTACATCTCAGTCATAAGTATTTGCAAATTTTTTGTGTGAATAGTAACTGCACTGTCCTTCTGTAATAGCTCACTAAAAGTCGATTCAGTATCCTTGTAAGTAATTCTTAATGCCCTTTCCTGTATTTTGTTAATTTTTTGGTTGAGCTGTCTGCTGTGAAACATCCAAATTAAAGGACAGTATTGAAACTGACTGGTAATGAATGCCCTCATGAGGGATCTCAGTTTGCTCTGATCCATGTATGGGGATATGCGAGCGAGTGCATACAGTTTATTGCTAGCCTTTTGGCACAGTTTGGAAACATGATTATCGAAGGAAAGTCGGCTATCAATTTGGACTCCAAGTAGCTTCTCTTCAGAGCTATTTACAACATCAGCACTTCCAATCCTAACAGTAACGGGATCATCACACCTCTGCCCAAGAACCAAAAGATGGCATTTATCTGCATTCAGTTTCATAAAGTTGTCGGCAAACCATTCTAAGGCTACACTACAATCAGTTTCAAGCCTATGAGAAATATTGTCCAGGTTCTTATCGCAGGCATAGATCGTAGTATCATCTGCATAATTACATATATCCGAGTTTTGGATAACGAGTAAAAGATCATTTATGTAGATGTTGAATAGCAGAGGCCCTAATACTGACCCCTGAGGAACACCGCGTGTGACGCTTTTCCAAGAACTGAATGACCCATTTACTTTGACTCTTTGTTGCCTATTTGTGAGGTAATCATTGATTAGTGTTAATGCTTCGCGAGAGAAATCTTCGAATAATTCGGCTCAGATTTGTGGCAGGAAGGTGAAGTTACCAAAATTGGAATTGCGGAAATTTTCTGGAAAAATCGTAGAGTGGCCAGAATTTTGGGACGGGTTTCGGAGTGCGGTACATGACGACGAACAACTGGCGAAAGTTGATAAATTTAAATATCTGCGGAGTTATTTGGAGGAGCCAGCAAGAAGCGTGGTCGCGGGATTTCCCCTGACTGATGCTGATTACGACTCTGCCATCGAAATGCTTAAAGATCGATTTGCGAAGCCAAGTGTTATAAAAAGAGTGCACCTGAATGATCTTGCCTTGCTGCCCCCGGTGCACAACGAGAAAAATGTTCATGGATTGCGAAGAAGAGCGAAAATTGTATGCCGCTGGTCATGGCCGATTCGCAACGCGGGCACCACACGCGCCGCGCCGCAACTTCGAGGAAATCTCAAAGTTACAGAAATGGTTGGTACGCACGTGATGGAAGTATTCAACGAAGTAAAACGCTACTGGACCCGATCAACTCAAGTAGAAGCTAAGTATACATTGAATTTTATCTGAAAAGTTATAATGCAATAATTCTTTAAAAAAATAGATGAAAACAGACTTCCAACACTAAGATTTCGGGTCAAAGTCAGGCTGTATGTTTAGGCCTAAATCCAACTGCAATAACAGCAAGTACTACATAATCTAGGGGAAACTGTTAAAAAACTAGTTAATGTTACAAAACAAACTATTCAAACCTGCAAAATAGATGCTTCTACAAGGATATTTATGCATGTCTGATATCGTGAAATTACTGCGTCTCACGAAAATAATGGAACAGAAATGCCCTACACAGACACCCAATAAAAGCCCCTTATTGGCCTAGCTAGAAATACTGCATAATTTAGGGGGAATTGTTAAAAAAGTAGTTAATGTTACAAAACAAATTATTCAAAACTACAAAATACATGCTTCTAGAAGGATATTTATGCATGTCTGATATGGTGAAATTACTGCGTCTCACGAAAATAATGGAACAGAAATGCCCAACACAGACACCCAATAAAAGCCCCTTATTGGCCTAGTTAGAAATACTGCATAATTTAGGGGGAATTTCTAAAAAAGTAGTTAATGTTACAAAACAAATTATTCAAAACTGCAAAATACATGCTTCTAGGAGGATATTTATGCATGTCTGATATGATGAAATTACTGCGTCTCACGAAAATAGTGGAACAGAAATGCCCAACACAGACACCCGATAAAAGCCCCTTATTGGCCTAGCTAGAAATACTGCATAATTTAGGGGGAATTTTTAAAAAAGTAGTTAATGTTACAAAACAAATTATTCAAAACTGCAAAATACATGCTTCTAGGAGGATATTTATGCATGTCTGATATGATGAAATTACTGCGTCTCACGAAAATAGTGGAACAGAAATGCCCAACACAGACACCCGATAAAAGCCCCTTATTGGCCTAGCTAGAAATACTGCATAATTTAGGGGGAATTTTTAAAAAAGTAGTTAATGTTACAAAACAAATTATTCAAAACTGCAAAATACATGCTTCTAGGAGGATATTTATGCATGTCTGATATGGTGAAATTACTGCGTCTCACGAAAATAATGGAACAGAAATGCCCAACACAGACACCCAATAAAAGCCCCTTATTGGCCTAGTTAGAAATACTGCATAATTTAGGGGGAATTTCTAAAAAAGTAGTTAATGTTACAAAACAAATTATTCAAAACTGCAAAATACATGCTTCTAGGAGGATATTTATGCATGTCTGATATGATGAAATTACTGCGTCTCACGAAAATAGTGGAACAGAAATGCCCAACACAGACACCCGATAAAAGCCCCTTATTGGCCTAGCTAGAAATACCGCATAATTTAGGGGGAATTTTTAAAAAAGTAGTTAATTTTACCAAACAAATTATTCAAAACTACAAAATACATGCTTCTAGAAGGATGTTTATGCATGTCGGATATAGTGAAATTTTTGTGTCTCCTGAAAAGTAAGAGAACAGACATGTCTAGTACAGACAGAATCCTCAAGTCACTTTATATCACTGATAATTGTCGTATTTTCATCATAGAATAAGTAAACTTTCAAATTTGATGGAGCAAGGGATTCACACCATACAGACTGCAGTGGCTTCATATGATGGCTGTTAGGGCAAAGTCTGGTACTCCTAGCAATTGAAGTTGAACTACATAAACAAGGACTTGCAGTATGCCAGTTCCAGAAAAACTACAGTATATTGCTCTCTTGCATAAAATATCTCTGAATGAAAGTAGCTCTTAAGCAGTTATCAACTGTTTGTAGTTTGTTCATTGAAGATTTGTTTGAAGGACAAAAATTGAAATGTTTCTTTATACACACAGTACTTATCATACATTTAAAAAACATTATGTTGAAAGAAACTAAGAAATTTATCTAGCACAGAAATATTCTTATTCTGAGCATTGAAGTTTCTCATAAGTTTGTGAGTGGGTTTAGCAGATGTTCATTTTTTTTGGTGGGGATGTCACAACTGTAACTTTGTGATCAGTAAGGGTGAATTTTTGTGAAAGAAAATGCATGTCTTTGTAATCAGGTTTTTGATAGAACAAAAGAATTTCATGTTCTCTAGAGTACCGGGTGACCCAAAAAAACTTCACTAGCTAGATTGCAGATATTTCCTTGAAGAAAAATGTTATGGAGACAAATAGCGTATCAGCATGTAGCTGAAAGGCTCCTCTATCTTTTGATACATTGCTTGGTCAGTTTAAGATATGCCTACTGTCCGAAAAAACAATTAAAAAATATGGCAATTCATCCATTTCTTGGACCATCCCTTCTCTTTCCAGTCCATTTCTTAGAAAATGCGAAAAACGCTGAATTCCAACTGTGCTTTGGAGCATGAAATGTGAATGAGGAACAGAAGTCAATCATTTTGAAAACAAAAAATTTCCCCCAGTGATTTCTAATTCATCGCTATGTTGAGTTTTCACAAAATATTGACTGGGAAGTGATGGCAATTATTTCACTCAAAATGAGGAATCCTGGATTCAAAATTTTCCTTTAATCTGGTTTTTCGGATGGTGATCATTTCTTAAAATGACCATGCGGCATCTCAAAAGATAGCTAAGCCAGTTTTTTTGGGTCACCTGGTATGCATCTTTAGTCCAGCCATCCAAAACTTTTCACTCTCTGTGTTTACTGTTATTTGATAGCTCTGAAATCTATCAATTGAAATGATATCAAACTGATATCTTTTTTCCTGGAATTCTCTCCGCTCTTGTGGACATTTTGCACTCTAGCTACTAATATTGAAGTAATATCACATATGAATTGCAACGAGAAAGATGAAATGAAGCAGTCTCTAGCAGTCACATCAATCACTTCAACTTCATGTGGCCTACTTTTTTGTTAAATACAAGCAAGAGGGGCTGTAAAAAGTTTTAACAGTATAAACAAAAGTTTTGATGGCTAATGGCATTGATTCATGTTAAGTGGACTGTGTGTACCCAAACTTCAAGAATCTGCTGACTCATGTTTCTTGATCGCACATCTCATTGGCTGATCACACTGATCAGATGTAATGGATTGTGCAACACTAAGTCCTTTTCTTTGTTGGAAGTGATAATTGATATTTAACACCAGGGTCACATCATATGTGGTAAAGCAGGTCTATTTATCATGATTCAATGCCTTTACCATACAGTAGCTCTGTACTGTATGTAAGATGGTAGTCCAAATGAGTAAGATGGGTTTAGTGGCATAATTTCCATCACAATTTACATAATTGGTTTCTTAATAGGCAAGTGGGGAGTTCAGTGTGTTGTTGAAAATTAAAATCAAATTAAAATAGGGAATTTCGTGATCAACTTTGAGGAGGTAATTTTTCAGCTGTGAACTACAAATTTTCATGTTGCTATGCGGATAATAAAGTTACCATGGGCATACAGTATGTCTGTCTGACCCAAGAGACATAATGGGCTGAAAGAAGAATTTTTGGTGGTAGGCATATGGCAAAAGAAAATCCGCTAAAAATCTAGTGGTTTTTTCAAGTGGAAGAATGAGCTGTTGATGGCCCAACCCATTATGACCAAAATAATTTTTTTATTCAGCCCAAACATGTATGATGAAGACTCATGAAAATAATTTTGATACATCCTTAGACAGATGTTCCTTAAACAATGATGGGTTTGGGTGAAACTCGTCAAAAAATGGTTTGAAATGGCTAATAATCATAAAAGTGGCCCTGAAAGCAAGTTTCAGTAATTAGAAAAGGGTACTGCTATGAAAGTTGGGTGGCAGACCCCCATCTATAAGTCATGCCCCCCTGCGAAGACTGTTTGACATCTCTAGGTTCATCATCAAATCATTGTTTCTAATTTTGACATAACAACCAGTTTTTCCTCTTCTGTACTTCATACAACTTCTTAAAAAATGTCATGAATCTTTCAGGCACTTGAAAACTGAACCATCTTCTTCCTGCAGTTCATGTTGTCAAAATAAGATTAAATCTAACAGATTCAGTTTTGTTGTTCCCAGACATGATTCTTTAATGCTTGCTTGGGCCAGGCTTCAAACAATGGTACAAAAGAGCCAAAATAAACCATTTAGATATGCATGTTTCATTGCCAACTTTTCATCCATATCGTACAACAGTTTTCGTATATCGAGTAATTTTTGCTAGCAGGTATTCACATTTAATTACAAGTTCTTGCGTGAGATCTTCCGAAAGTAGAGGAGTGTTCTTTACTTTACTATGCAGCCAAAGAAACCATACGTTGAGCTCCATTTAAACGACGAAAAAATCAATCTGTATGTATGTCAGCTTGCATCCATAGCCTGGTTTCAACAATTGATGAGACAGTAAACAGAACAGTGATCCCCAAAACTTTTTTCAGAAGAAGTTGTGCTCGCATAAAGACATCTTAGTTCACATCGCATGAAATAACTTTTAGGCCACACCACCACAGCTCTGCTCGCGTGAAATCAGAAATCATACTTGTTATCATTGATCCCCTGTGCGCGCTTCGCGCATGGCAAATACATTTTTCGCTCTTCTTTGGATTGCGTAATTTTCATGATCAGATCGAGACACGTTTTCGTGCACTGGAGGCTCTCGGCGTTGACAAGGAAACATACTCGAGCGTCGTCGTGCCAGCCTTGATGTCGAAGATTCCTAGTTCTGTCCGCAATAACATGATTAGATTTGGCGTGAACCACATGGAGTGGAACCTGGACGATCTACTAGCTGCATTGAAGAAGGAATTAGACGTGTTAGAGGGACATTTCCCGATGCTACAGCTCGAGAAAGCAGGATGGAAGAAACCATCTGATCACGAACCAAATCGGCCTAAGCATCAACAAGCAACCGCCTCAGCATTGTTTGCAGGAAAGGACAGCCCAAAGAAGTGCGTTTATTGCCTTGAAAACCACCAACCAGAGAGCTGTGAAAAGTTGAAGGACCCTGGTGAACGTAAGAATGTTCTTATTAAGTTTGCTAGATGTTTTTGTTGCTTAAAAACAGGTCATAGATCATTCAAATGTAGGTCAAAAGTAGACTGTAAGATCTGCAGTAAGGGAAATCACCATTGTTCCATTTGCCCAAGCCTTTCCCAACCTAAGGAAACGCAGCCTAAGCCTAGTGCGCCCGCCCTTGACCCGAATGCCACAGCATGGACAGGGACAACTGGCTCAGAAGGGAGAGTGGCCCTGCAAACAGCCTTAGCAGTGGTAAATGGCAAAAAAGAGAGTAGAATGAGAGTTTTGTTTGACTCAGGCAGCCACAGATCTTTCATCACTGCCAAGGCTGTTAGCAAACTTGATTTGAGGCCTGTGAGGAGGGAAAGGCTAGGAATTAAGGCATTTGGGAGTAGTGAAGCAGAGAGTGCAGAGAGGGAGGTTGTTGAAATTTCCTTAGGCCCCTTGAATGGAAGTAACCATGTTAAAATTGAGGCATTTGTGGTCAATGATATTGCTTCTATTCCAAATATACATGTAGAAGTAGTAAAGGAAACCTTCTTACACTTAACAAATGTTTGGTTTTCTGATGTTTGCAGGAATGATGATTTTTTGGAGATTGATTGCCTTGTCGGTTCTGACTGGTTGTGGTCCTTCCAAGAGGGGGAAACAATCTTAGAACTCATTATTATTATCATTATAAGTGATGACCATATTTATGATTGACAGTTACCGCTGCGTAGGAGCATCGTACGATTGAAGCATGCTCACGTTAGATTAGAGTTGTTGTTTTTTATTCGCTTGTTATGTTCGTTTGAGATGGCCTGGTTGTTTCGTCTTGTCCTTCGCTGCAGTTATTTTTAACAGGTTATGGGCCCAGGACGCTGGATAAACATGGGCTAAACGAACAGAGAGTTTTGTGTTGAGTTTTTTCTCGCACTGAAGAATGGCCTCGTCATCTGTTGATACGATGAACGTGCTGAAGTTTGCAAAGCTGAACGGAGCTAACTATCGCACATGGGCGTTCAACATGAGGTTGTATCTGGAGAGTCTGGATCTGTTTGAACATGCAGATGGTTCAGCTGAAGCTCCAACTAGTACTGATGGCGATGATGATGCAACTTTGTTGAGAGCCTTCAACTCTCGAGCAAAGAAAGCGTGGACATATATTTGCTTGGCCGTGGAACCTGAACAGCAAATTCATGTCAGAGATACGAAAACTGCGAAGGAAGCGTGGGATGCACTCAAAAATCAGTTTGCACGTGAGTCGATCCTGCAAAAGGTCAGATTGCGACAGCAGTATTATTCTTGTCGATTTCAAAGTGGTGGAAATATGTTGGAACACATATCACATTTGAGATCCTTACATGATCAGCTCAAGGAAATGGGAGTGAGTATTGATGATACAGAATTGGCAATGACACTACTTGCTAGTTTGCCTGAAGAATTCAAAGCCTTAATCACTGCTCTTGATGCTGTTGGGGAAGATAACTTGTCCTTTGAAAAGGTAAAAGGTATGCTTTTAAATGATGCTGATCGTAGTTTGGATACTTTTTATGCAAGAAAATCTGAAGATGCTTTTTCTGCCAGACGATCAATGGGACACAAAAGGGGGAAACAGGGACGTGGCCCAAGTGGTCCTGTGAATAATGAGGTGAAGTATGATAAACCTTTTCGTGGAACATGTCACAACTGTAAGGAAAAGGGACATTTTGCAAGAGACTGTCCAAAGAAACTTCCAAAGGATAATTCACAACGTGCTAATATGCGAAGCAAGGCATCTGCTAATTGTGCTGAGGACAATGATCCTGTTCAATTTATTTACGAGGAAGCATTGTTTACCTCTGATCAAGTAGTAAATAATTGTGAATGGATTATCGACTCTGGAGCAACGCAACACATGACATTTGATAAAGATTCATTATCTGATTACGTCGAATTCAAGCAACCATGCATTGTTAATCTTGGTGATAATGCTACAATCTTTGCATATGGCAAGGGTACTTACCGTCTTGTTGCAGATCTAGAAGATAGTGCTCAGCATATTGCACTCCATGATGTTCTTTACCTACCTGATCTTGACAAAAACTTGTTGTCTGTTCGAGCAATGACAAAACTTGGAGCTTCTGTTGATTTTGAAGGAAATGTTTGCAGAATTTCAAGAAATTCAAAATTATTAGCTGTTGGTGAAATGCAAGGAAAACTGTATATTCTGAAAACTGTTCCTGATGAGCATTTAAACATTGCAAAGGATAACACTGATATGCAGTTGTGGCATTGTCGTTTTGGCCATTTAGGAATGGACAATGTTTCAAAGTTGGTGAAAAGCAAAATGGTAGAGGGAATGGATTGTAATGTGAAAGCTGAAAGAAAATCTGTTTGTGAACCTTGTGTTATGGGGAAGCACCATCGTACCCCATATCCCAAAGGAGTAAGCACTCGTGCTACTGAAGTTTTTGAAGTTGTTCATAGTGATGTCTGTGGACCAATGTCTGTCAATTCTCATGGAGGTTCTCAATATTTTGTCACCTTCATTGATGATTATTCTAGA
Source organism: Aurelia sp. 3 sensu Dawson et al. (2005) (assembly GCA_964020215.1). Lineage (NCBI taxonomy): Eukaryota > Metazoa > Cnidaria > Scyphozoa > Semaeostomeae > Ulmaridae > Aurelia > Aurelia sp. 3 sensu Dawson et al. (2005). The sequence continues at coordinate 12,153,555 of OZ026577.1, forward strand.
TACACTCATGTTTATTTTATTAAACATAAGCATGAAGTGCTGGATAAGTTCAAAGAATTTGTCAATTTCACAACAAATGTTACAGGACGACAAATGAAAACATTGGTAACAGAAAATCATGTGAAAACCTTACGATCTGATAATGGTGGGGAATATGGATCAAAGGTGTTTGATGCTTACTTGAAAGAGAAAGGGATTGTACATGAAACCACAGTTCCTTACAACCCTGCTCAAAATGGTGTTTCTGAAAGAATGAACCGCACTATTGTTGAAACAGCTCTATCGATGTTGTCACAGTCAAACATGCCAATGGAATTTTGGGCTGAGGCTGTCAATACGGCTGTATATTTAAGGAATAGAAGTCCTACTACTTCATTAAATGCAATCACACCGTATGAAGCACTGTTTAATTGTAAGCCTGATGTTTCACATTTAAGAGTATTTGGATGCAGAGCATTTGTTCACATTCCAAAGGAGCAGCGCAAGAAATTTGAAGAGAAGTCTCGTAAATCTGTATTTGTTGGCTATCCAGATGGAACCAAAGGTTACAAGTTGTATGATCTGAAGTCTCGTCGTTTTATTCGTAGCAGAGACGTTATTTTTGTTGAGAAAGAGTTTCATGATTTTGATAATGGTCAATCATTGAAATTGAATTTGCAGTTCTTTTATCCAATTTGTGATGTTCCAAATGTACCAGATCAAATTGTTGAGAAAGATCAAATCATTGAAGAAGTTCAACAAAACATTGATCAAGCTGAATCAGAAATTGATGAACCTGCTGTTATTGATAACCAACCAGTGGGAGATACGTATGAAGACAATTTTATGAGAGAAGTGGAAAATTTGCGTCCACAAAGACAGCGCAAGCCTCCTGTTAGATTTGTTGAAGAAGAATTTTATGCCGCAGAGGCTCTTACAGCTGACATAAATGAGCCAAGTAATATTTTTGAAGCATGGAGAGGAGATCATTCTACTTATTGGAAAGAAGCAACAAATTCTGAATATGATTCATTATTAAGTAATCATACATGGGATCTTGTTCCATTGCCTGGAGGGAAGAATGTTGTTGGCAGTCGTTGGGTGTTTAAAGTGAAACGTAATGCTGATGGTTCTGTTGAGAGGTTTAAAGCTCGTCTTGTCGCTCAGGGATATTCACAGTCTCAAGGAGTTGATTATCAAGAAGTTTTTTCTCCAGTTGTGCGTTACAGCTCAATTAGATCTCTGTTAGCTATGGCAAATATTTGTGATTGGGAAGTTCATCAAATGGATGTGAAGACTGCTTTCTTACAAGGAGATCTTGATGAAGAAATTTACATGAAGCAGCCTGATGGTTATGCTGACAAGGAAAGACCAAATCATGTTTGCAAATTGAGGAAAAGTATCTATGGTTTGAAGCAAGCTGCACGGTGCTGGAACTTTGCAATTGACAGTTTCCTGAAGTCAGATGGTTACAAAAACAGCGGTGCAGATTCATGTTTGTATGTCAAGTCAGTGAAGCAGAGCAATGGTAAGGTTGATTTTATTATTCTTGCTCTCTATGTTGATGATATCTTGTTGTTTTCTAACAACATTGATATGCTGATAAAGGAGAAGATCACACTTGGAAAAAGATTCAAAGTTGAAGATCAAGATGAAGTGCATTATGTTCTTGGCATGTCTGTGAAACGAAATCGCAAGTCAAGAACACTTTCTATCAGTCAGCCAAAGTACCTAGAAGGGATTCTGAAGAGATCCAACATGGATAAATGCAAACCCGTTTCTACACCATTGGAACAGGGAAGGAAATTTCAGCAGTTGTCAGATGATGAGAAACCTGTTGATGTACAAGCATATCAAATGATCATTGGTTGTTTGACATATGCAACTACTGCCGCACGACCAGATCTTGCTGCAGCAGTTGGCATACTTTCAAAATTCATGTCAAAACCTGGAAAAGATCACTGGACAGGTATTAAAAGGATCCTACGATATATTCAAGGGACACTCAATTATGGTCTCGTGTTTTCTGCTGATGATAAAAGTCATACATTAGTTGGCTTTTCTGATGCTGACTGGGCAGGCGATTTAGATACTCGACGTTCAACCTCAGGATATGTCTTTCAGATTCAAGGTAATACTGTTAGTTGGTGCAGCAAAAGACAAGCTACTGTGTCTAAATCATCAACAGAGGCTGAATACACTGCATTGAGTGGAGCTTGTCAAGAAGCTGTCTGGATGAGAAGATTACTTGCTGATATTGGATTTGAACAAAGGGGACCATCTACTATTTTTGAAGATAATCAAGGAGCAATAGAACTTGCAAAGAACCCTAAGTTTCACAATCGTACAAAACATATTGATGTATCATTTCATTTTATTAGAGAGCAAGTAAATTTGAAAGCTATCTCAGTTAAGTATTGTCCAACTCAAGATATGTTAGCGGACATTATGACTAAAGGTCTTTCAAAGATTGCTTTTCAGAGATTTAGAGACAATTTAGGAGTAAAGGAGATAAATTGACTCAATGACTTACTTATTTGTTTAAATATGATCATCAAGTGGGAGTCTTAGAACTCATTATTATTATCATTATAAGTGATGACCATATTTATGATTGACAGTTACCGCTGCGTAGGAGCATCGTACGATTGAAGCATGCTCACGTTAGATTAGAGTTGTTGTTTTTTATTCGCTTGTTATGTTCGTTTGAGATGGCCTGGTCGTTTCGTCTTGTCCTTCGCTGCAGTTATTTTTAACAAACAATACGAGGGGGGCCACAAGAACCTGTCGCAGTAAAAACCAGTTTGGGCTGGGTATTGTCGGGACCTCTTCAAGGTGAGAAAATTCTTTCTTCTTATGATTGCCATGTGAATGTTTGTGTTGATCCGATGTCTACTCCAAACAAGGTTGAGAAGCAGGAGATTGATTCTAACCTGCATAAATTATGGGACTTGGACAGCATTGGTATACGAGAAGAAGATAAGGTACATGAGAGCGTTCTTGATGATATTGCATTTACAGGGAGCAGGTATTCTGTTGGACTTCCCTGGAAACTCGGTCATAAACCATTGCCCTCCAATTACAATGTTTGTTTACTCAGGTTGAAGAGCCAGGTGAAGAAATCGGAGCAGACTCCAGAGATTTTTGACAAATATAATGAAATTATTTCCCAGCAGGTTTCAGAAGGAATAATTGAGCAGGTTTCAGAACTCGAACCTGCAGGTAAGATACACTATCTACCGCACCGAGCCGTCATTAGAGAGAATGCAGAAACCACCAAGGTGAGAATTGTATATGACGCCTCTTGCAAAGAGCGTAAATCTGGTGTGTCTCTCAACGAGTGTTTACATGTAGGCCCTTCTCTCACCCCACTTATTTTTGATGTTCTCCTCAGGTTTAGAATGAATCCAGTTGCACTTGTAGGAGACATAGAGAAGGCCTTCTTGAATATTGAGATCCACCCACAGGACCGAGACTGTCTGAGATTTTTATGGCTAAAAGACATTCATGCTAAAGACCCTGAGGTTGTTGTGTATCGCTTCCTGAGGGTCCTGTTTGGCTGCAATGCGAGCCCGTTTCTACTCAATTGTGTACTACGACATCACATAACTAGGTATGAAAATGAGGACCCTGAGTTTGTCAACACTTTGATAGGGGGATTCTTTGTAGATGACCTTGTGACGGGTTGTGCAGACCCCCAAGAGGCCCTGACCCTTTATGAGAAGGCCAAGAGAAGAATGAAGGAAGGAGGATTCACCCTAAGGAAATGGAAGACGAATGATGAAGAGCTAGCTAAAGAAATAGCCCAGCGAGAGGGAGAGAGTGAGAAAAAAGAACAAAAAACAACAGGGGACCCATCTTATGCTCAGGAAACTTTAGGTGCACAAAGTACTGCAGATGGAAAAGGTAAGGTGTTAGGAATAGCCTGGGACAATGAGAGAGATACCCTTGAGTTTGATCTTGGCAAGGTAAGTAAAGAAATTGGTAAAACCTCCCAAACCACCAAAAGAGGGATTTTAAGTACGCTTGCCTCCCTGTTTGATCCCCATGGACTTGTTAGCCCTGTAGCCGTAACAGCCAAGATTCTTTTTCAGGAGCTGTGTTTGGAGAAATTGGGGTGGGATGATCCTCTACCTGAGGACAAACGTGTTAGGTGGGAAACTTGGCTTAAGGATTTGAAATGTACTAACACAATTTCTGTCCCCAGGTGTGTCTTCGCTGAGTGCAAAGGTAAGGTCTTGAGTTGCCAACTACACGGTTTTGCAGATGCCAGTAAGAAAGCTTACTGCGCTATGGTATTTTTAGTGTGCAAAACCACTGAAGGAACCTATACCAGGCTTTTGAGTGCTAAAACTAGAGTTGCTCCGTTAAAGCAACTGTCCATTCCCCGCCTAGAACTGATGTCAGCAAGGGTGCTTGCCACTTTGATGAGCACCATTTTAGAAGCATTAGGCCCAAACTTTAAGGTTGATGAGGTCAAGTACTGGCTGGACAGCAAGACTGCTCTCTTTTGGATTTACAACAATGGTGAGTGGAAGCAGTTCGTCCAGCATCGTGTCAACGAGATTTTGCGTCTTACAAGGAAGGAAGACTGGGGCCATGTATCAGGTATAGAAAACCCAGCTGACTTAGGTTCTAGGGGTGTGTCTGCAAGTCATCTGAAGGACAGTAAGTTATGGTGGGAAGGTCCAAATTGGTTGCAGAAAGGTAAGGAGAGCTGGCCAAATTGGTTGCCACTAGAAGATTCCCCTGATGTGAGCAGTGAGAAAAAGAAGAGTGCCCAAGTAATGTTGATCACAGAAAAGGAGGAGGAAAAAGTGAGCAATGTTGTGAACTTGGAAAGACATGGAAGCCTTGCAAGGTTACTCAGAGTTACTGCCTATGTAATGAGATTTGTGAGCAATTTGAAGAAGAAAAGAGAGGGTATGCAAGTGAATGTGAAAAGGCTGAGTGTAGAAGAAATTGAAACAGCTGAGAGATTGTGGATTGAAGATGGGCAGCAGTCATTAAAAAAGAGAGAAGATTTTGAGAAAATATCAGTTCAGTTAGGAGTTGTGAATGAGGATGGAATGATGGTATGCAGGGGAAGACTAGGGAATTCAGATTTAGATTTCAGGAGTAAGTATCCTATACTTCTTCCCAAGAACCACCCTTTTACTGACTTAGTCATCAATGATTGCCATAAGAGAGTCCACCACAACAAGCTTCGGTCAACTCTTGCTGAGCTTAGAGCAAGATTTTGGGTGCCACAAGGTAGACAACAGGTAAAGAGAGTAATAGGCAAATGTCAGATTTGCAGGAGACTTGAAGGTAAGGCCTATAAATCACCCCCGGAAGCAGAGCTGCCAAATTTTAGAGTTAATGAAACTTTGCCTTTCAGCAACACTGGAGTAGACTTCGCTGGGCCTTTATTTGTGAAGAATAGCCCAGGTGAGATGAAGAAGGTATATGTTGCCTTGTTCACTTGTGGTGTTACCAGGGCAATACATTTGGAACTGGTAGAAGATTTGAATACAATCTCCTTTGTTAATTGTTTGAGAAGATTTTGTTCTAGGAGAGGAACACCAAGGCTTATCAACTCTGATAATGCCAAGACATTCAAGGCAGCAGACAAATTGTTGGATAAGTTAGCCACTGACCATACTTTTCTTGAGTTTTTAGATCACCGCAGAATTTTATGGAAGTTCAATTTGCCCCTTTCTCCGTGGTGGGGCGGGTACTGGGAACGGATGGTTGGGTGTGTCAAGCGCTGTTTAAGGAAGGTACTTGGAAATGCCAGGCTGACAAGAGACGAACTCAGTACAGTTTTTACTGAAGTTGAAAGCACCTTGAATTCCAGACCACTCACCTATTTGTATGATGAACTTGGTGAGGCTTTGACACCCTCTCATTTGCTTTATGGTCATAGATTGTCACATTTGTCTGAGGGCATTAACCCAGAAATTGATCCAAATGATGATGTTGATAACCTATCAAGGAGATTTCTGTACCTTACTAAGAAACTTTCTCATTTCTGGAATAGGTGGAGAAAAGAATACCTGACAGATTTGAGGGAATTTCATAAGATGCAATTCAGGAAAGCAGTACCAATTGAGATTGGAGATCTTGTTTTGTTACAAGAAGACAACGTCAAACGTGGACAATGGAAAACAGCTGTTGTTGAAAATCTGATCAATGGAAAAGATGGTGAGATAAGAGGTGCAGTTGTGCGCAAGGCTGGTAAGGGTAAGCCAGAAACTCTTATTAGACCTTTACAGAAACTTTTCCCTTTAGAAATTTCTGCTAGAGACCATTTGAAAACAGATGGAAATGAAGAATGCATAACAAAAGAGAGAGTTGAGTCCAAAATTGATGGAGAGAAAATAAGTTTGGAGAATGATTGGGGAACAAGGAGCCGCATGGGCCGTGCTGCAGCTAAGGATGCATGCTGGAAGTCCAAACTCATGCTTGACCCATAACCTGGGTCAAGGAGGGGGGTATGTCAGGGAAACCCCATGCGCGCTTATTATGTTCATGTGTATTTGTATTTAGAAACTTGCTTAGTATAGCAAGAAGGCTCATTCATTTACTTTGCAGGATAAGCGGACACTTTTATGACTCAAGGAATTTTACTTTAGCATTGTTGACAATAGCTTGAGTGCGTAAGAGCCTCAGTATGAAGTAGAGACAAGGAAACTGACTCAGGTTATTGCTAGTTAACAACTTAACAGAACGTCAACTATTATTCCTAGCATACTTAATGGCTTGGTCACCTTGATTTAGATTGGTTTGACTAGTTGTTATTCTTAATCCTGATTGGTTAGTTAAAACTGAAGTTCCTTGTTTGTTGATATAAAAGTTACCGTATGAGTCAAAAGCATTAGATTTTAGAAAGATTGCGAATTACACGTTGAACGTAAGAGTGCTGTTTTTGAATGATGCAGAAAACGTGAAAATTGCTGTTCTCTTTGAGTGAACTCTGTCCTTTAGAATAGGATTAAACCTGAATCAGCGAGTTAGAGAGTCGAATCTCTACAATGTCCCCATTATCATGAACCGCACTTTGGAACGTGTCCCAAAATTCCTGCCATTGTTCTGGTCGCCCCGTAAAAGTTGGCATCTCTAACTTAGGCAATTTTGCTTGAACTTTACTCCTCGTAGTCGACTGAGAATTTTCCACAACAACTGCTTGTGCAGTATTCACTTCTAAATATTTCTCTATGCCAACTAACGCCGCAGTCATTTCCGATCTCATACTGCCAGACTCATGTATTTCCGAAAATATCTCACGGTCGCCATCTTCTTTATCCGCTACAGCTTCCGTCAACAAATCCAAAATTTTCTCGTCCAATCCTTCCAATCTATTCAACTGATCGACCAAACTTGCCTTCAGTTGAAGCGCCAAATCTACATTCCTTTCTGTCGAATCAGTTGTCAACAATGTAGCCGTTCTCTTCAATGTCTCCGTCACAAAAAGCCTATGTCCCTTTCGTTTCTTGACATGCTTCTTCAAGTCAGCCATGTCTCTTCCTGCACTGGCTGTGCGATTCAGTCTTCTTCAAATCGTTCAATTCAGTTCCAATCTTCGATCAATCCGCTCGTGTGTGACCAAATATGTGGAAACGTCAATCCACCTGCTCATAATATCGCACCCCAGTGCAGGAAGGACGCAGAGACAAGACGACTTATTTAGAGGACTGTATCTTCCGACAAAACCATTCTTCACAAATCGTACGGCCGCTCACGGCCGAGCTAGCTCACAAGTCAACGAAGTAAACAACTGCACGCAACTTTATAATCGTGCCAAAAACACATACGCAAGAGGTCACATGCATCCTACAATTAACCAATCAATGTTTACTTATGTATCAATTTATCACTACAGCTCTGACATTTATTCCAGTAAATTTTCAAAAACAGAACACTCCTCCACATTTTACTAATCGATTAATCGCTAGCAAAATGTCCGATTAATCGATTAATCGTACAACGTGTGACGTCATTATGACGTTATAATTCATCTCAAAATTTTACGTAAATCATAACGATCTGAATACCAAGGAGAACGAAAATTTTGAAGGAAAATGAGCGAAATATTATAAGCGGTTTTCTGCAATAACTGAAAAGACCAACAACAAAATATCTGCAAAGAAACAAACAATGGGAGAAGAGAACTACTCATTCATTCATTCATTTCATTTCACATATTTAAGGAGGGTAGCCCTTCAGCAATGCTGATTTTCAAGGGGCCCTCCATTACAAAACTTACAAAATTAAATACTTTTATAACCTAAACTACAAAGCGTTTCAGTACAAAATACCCAGTAGGCGGAATAATTGAATAATCAATTATTATCTACAAAGGGCATGGCATTTGGACTTTGTTTTCAAAAGGGCTTCTGGCAATGCTCGATTACCCAGTTATGCATGAATGAAAGTCGACTAGTTGCACAAGGTCTAGTCTAAAACACCACTCAGGTCAGAACACCAGTGAACACCAGTGAACACCGATGACCACCAATGAACACAAATGAACACCAGCCAAAATTGCTGGAACACCAATGAACACCAATGACCACCAATGAACAACAGCCGAAATTTTTGGAACACCAATGAACACTAGCGAACACGAACCAAAATTTTACTAACACCAATGAGCACCAGCCAGAAACTTGAGAACATTGGCATAATGCTGTGCGATGCAGTTTCAGACCACCTTCAGGGAAATTATTGCACTTCTTGTTAACTTCGCATGATTATGAATTCCGGATGCTTGGAGGGGGCAAAATACTAAGACGAATGCCTTGGAAGAAGCAAGAAAAGAATTACTGTAGCCATGGCAAACAGTTTCTCCTCTGCCTGTTGAAAGGACATGGAAAGGTGCGATTTGCATAACAAACATTGCAATATTTGTTTCTGAACCCTTAGTACTATGTATCACGGGGGTGTGCTTGTAGTATTTGTATTTCAAGGTAATTCTTTCAGGCATTGAAAATGACAAATTGAAATCTTGAAAAGGTGTATTGTTCATATAGCAATAATCATTGTTAATGACGAGCTCCTAGTTATTCAGACAAGAGAGGCTCCTCCTGGATTTTGATGCATGATTCATTCTTCCGCTTCTTAATTCCAAGGCCAAACAATGGTGAGCATATCTTATATGCTGGTCTTCACTGTGTTTGAAATTAAATGATGAATTTCTGTTAGCTGCTGGTTCTGTTGCTTAAAAAATTCTAAATGACAAATTGTTCATCACTAATGATTTATAAATTTATTGAGTATATTCCTTGTATCAACGTTTTCTGTTTCCAGAATTCAACAAATCTCTCACTCATGATAAAACACCTAACACGTGGGTGCTGCCTTTATTCTCAGAGAACGTCATTGCCTCATCCCTGTCCCCCACATGCAGAGATGGCGCCAGGGAATAAATGCTGGGGGGGGGGCAAAAACTGCCAGAGTGCCGACGGCGAGCGAAGCGAGCAAAATTTTTACGGGCCATACCCCGGGGGATACATAACATGTCGAGGGTACGGGTATGTGCCGCCCATATGGGTGGGTTTTTGGGCCCAAAATTCTCTAGACAAGGGTCCCTTTTTCGGCAGATTTTCCATAAACATGGGTGGGTTTTCCAGAAATTGGCGAAAAATAGTCAAAAATGGGTGGTTTTCCGCCAAAATTCATCATAAAGTGGGTATGACAGCAAGTTTCGGTAATTAAAAGAGGGTACCTTTCTGAAAACCGGGCGGCAGACCCCCGTCCATCCGCAAGTCATGTACCCCCCCAGGGGGCCATACCTTTCAGATTGGCTTAAAATGCGACTACACTCTCTAAAAGCATAACAAGCAAGTTACGCGAGTGCCGACAGTGCACAGAAATTTTCAAAAATTCAAGTGCCGACGGGGGGCTCAGTGAATTTTTGGGGGGGCTCCTGCCCCTCCCCCCAAGCACCCCCGGTCGCGCAATCCCTGCCCACATACTGCATAGTAACTTTGCAATGCTCGTATTTTTTGCAAGAAACAGACTCTTGGACTGCCAAAAGGTTAAGAAACTCCAGCATTACTTTATTCTCACTTGTTTCATGTATCATATTACTTGGAAAGTACTCGAGTAATATCCAAGCATTGGGAAGAGTTCAAACCACCTTGTTTTTGAAATTTTCAGGAGAGAAAGGTAGAAGAAAGCTTTCGGTGACGGCCAGAATTCTCAGTTTCTTTTAAAAAATATGTGTACTGAGCGGTCTCCGCCGAGGGGCATCTCACTCCCGAAAAATCTCGTACGCCTTTGGCGAAAATCGTTTTGTTTTCAAGAAAAATCCGCCAAGAATCTCGTACGCTTTTTCCAAACAGTGAAATGCCCCTCGGTCTCCGCTATGATATTTGCACGGTTTTCAGTTTCTGACTGGAGCTGTTAACGCAGGTCATAATCGAGTCAGCTTAAATAGCTGATGTGGAATAGCTCGCAAAATTCTGGCTGGTGTTCACTGGTGTTCTTAGCATTTTGACTGGTGTTCACGGGTAGTCACTGGTGTTCACGAAATTTTGGCCGGTGTTCATTGGTGTTCACTAGTGTTCATTGGTGTTCCAACAATTTTGGCTGGTGTTCATTGGTGTTCATTGGTGTTCATTGGTGGTCATCGGTGTTCACTGGTGTTCACTGGTGTTCTGACCTGAGTGGTGTTTTAGACTAGATCGTTGCACAATGTTAGCGAAGAATCGATTATGAATGAAAGTCGAATAGTGACGCAGATTCAATTAGTACAGCAAAGTCGACTATTTCATGCACCAGATTAATCGATTATATGCCATTGGTCGAATAATCGGCACTCTTCGATTAATCGGTTAGGCCAAATGCTATTCGATTAATCGGAACTCCTGTGATTATTCGATTAATCGAAGGTCGATGGACAGGCCTAGTCAAAAGATAAAAAGTAACTGTTCCGCCATCGGGGACCATATCTCTAAATCTGGCCACAATGGATCCCTTGAAGATTTTGATATTCTCAGCAAAACTGAGAATCCTTTTGACCTTCTTATTCACGAAAGTCTTTTAATCCTTCGAGACCATCCTCCCCTTAATTCTCAGCAATCATCAATCCCCCTGGTACTGTTCTGAGTTGTTTTTCTCCGTTGTTTTTTCCTTACTTTTACCAGTATAACTGGTTTTACCTGTTTTCCCTTAGTTGTTTTTCTCCCCTTTCGCACACACTTTATCTTTATATGGCAATTTTGCCCATGTTTGGAATTATTCCCAATTCCCTCTAGCGTGTATCTTAACTAGCATTTAATCGCAATTCCACCCAGTCAACTTGCTGAGGAAGGTTCAAACCAGGGAGCGCCGCAAACCTTCTAGGTACCACCTAGGAAGGTTCAAACCTTCTACTAATATGGCTTAGCCACTCGATTTATATCATTTACTTATTAATTTTAATTTTAACATGGACTTGTCAACTTAATTATCATTGGACACTACTAATCATCAAAACATGCATTTGTCAAAATGAAATTAAAATGATTAAAAATTTGAGGCAACCAACAACATAATGTTTTTTATCGCTGTACTTGCCCTGAGATTCCTAATCAAGCTGCGTTTCCCAAATGATGTTCCAATTTCAACAAGATAACTCTGTCTCACATCACATGTCACATGAGATTTGCGACAAGGCACAAATACTTTGCTAACACTTCTATTGTTGTTCTTGGCAGACATCTAATTTGGCACAGCTTATAATTAATTTCAGACACCAGAAGTTGCAAATCAACTGCAAATTCATAAAGCTACAGCTTTCGAACGTCATGTTAGTGAGAAAGATGATAACAGAGACTCAAGATCTCCAAAGTCGAGATGAAACAGATTACGCAATGCCCTAACTCTGGCTGGCATCAGAGTGCATCAAACCGGACTATAAATGGTATCCAGACCCTATAATCGTATTCGAAATCTGGTCCAGAAAATGAAATCCCAAAAGCATCCATGCTCTCACATTAGTATGTGATGAACTTAAATTATTGAAAATCGTCTCCAAATCCCATTTGTTTAATCTACAGAACAAGAGAAACAAAAAAAAAGACTGCCCCATGCTACATACAATGTAAATACTTCTAAAGGCTTCTGGTTTCAAAAACCTGAACTTGAAAAGCTTGCAGCTCCTCGAGTATTCGGCCAATTTGCAAGATACTGGTGTCCAAAATCAATTTAGGATCTCAGAAAGCGGGTCTTATCAAGAAGCCTCAACCTTGGTCAAAATACTTAGGGCAAGCCACAAATTGGACTACTTTGGCCTCTGATTACGTCCCCCCCTGCCTTGCTTGCCCCGGTTCAATGCTGCTTGAATCGAACGCCATCCAACCATCTCAACAGCTGATACCGTTGATCATTGAAATATTGATAAAAAAGTTAGGTGCATACGGTATCAGAGGAATCTCGGGTGGATGGCTCACATCTTTCCTAACTAGTAGAAAACAATTCTGTTCAGTCAATGGACAGAAGTCAGAAGCTAGTTTGGAAACATGTGGCATACCTCAAGGGTCATGCTTAGGACCACTCCTATTCATAATCTACCTAAATGACTTTGAACAATGCTTAGAGTTCTCCAGGGATAGCATGTATGCAGATGACACGCATGTTACATTAACATCTAGTAACACTGATGATCTACTTACAAATGCCCACAAAGAATTAAGAAACATTTCTGAATGGATGCGGATAAACAAGATAAGCGCAAGCCCGAAAAAAACTGATTACATGATTTTTATTGGCTATCCACGGAGAACAAATAAAGTTGAAATCTCAGAGCCACTGAACCTTAATGATTCAGAAATAAAGCGAGTCGCAAAGACCAAATCATTAGGGGTTATGGTGGATGAAGGGCTAAACTGGGAAGACCAATTCAGCAAAGTAAAAGGAAAGATTAGTGGCGGTCTAAAATCACTAAAAAACTGAAAAATCTTATTTCACAATCCCAACTTGATCATGTGTACCGTGCACTTATCGAAAGCCATCTGAGATACGCTAATGTTATCTAGGGGAGTCTTCCTAAATCAAAATTGAATACTCTCGAACGTCTGCAGGACAGAGCCCGCTCGATTATTGTTAAGTCCAGACTAAAAAACAATTGATCTCATAACTGGTTGACCGTTGAGCAACTAACAAAGTTTGATCGATCAGTTATGACATACAAGATAATCAGCAGGCAATGTCCAGAAAGCCTTTGGGATAAGTATCATTATACGACCCGGCACTCCAACTACAGAACAAGGAACTGCAGGGACCTACAAATCCCAAGAAACAACCTTGAATATGTCAAGAAAGGCTTTCACTATTCAGCTCTGAAAGCTTGGAACGATATTCCCATCAATATCAGAGAGCTCCCTACACTTTATACGAGCTGAACACAACATAAAACACGACTCCCTGGAAGAGCAGCTGCTATTGAATAGATTCTTCTTTAAGTGTCATGCGTTAAGGCGTTGACAATCATGCTCCTCCAAACTTCTCTATCTTGACATGTTTGAATGAGTTCATTTCCATTTGTCCTGTTAGTCCAATCTTTCATGTTGCATAAATACGTCGTTCTCTGTCTGCCTCTTGCTTTTTTACCTTCTACTTTTCCGGTTAGCGATAGGTTCTCTATTCCTTTCTTCCGCATAACGTGTCCCAAAAATGTCATTTTCCTCTTTTTGATGGTGTGTAAAAATTTTCGCTTCGCGTTAGCAATTGTGAGTACTCGCTCATTTGATACCTTTTCAGTCCACGAAATCTTCAGCATTCTCCTTAAAAACCACATTTCTGTTGCCTCCAAACGCTTTTGCATAGCAGCTGAGATACTCCATGTCTCACGTCCACATATAAGGATGGACCAGGTATAACAATTCAGGATTCTCTGTCTCGTTGACATGGTAATGTTTGAACTAGATAAAACAGATCTCTTTTTGTTGAATGCCTCTTTACTTAATGCAGTTCTTCGCTTTATTTCACAATCAGATTTACCATCAGATGTTAAAAGGCTTCCTAGGTAGTTGAATTTTTCAACGTGTTTTATTTCAATTCCACTTGCTGTGAGCGTACATGTTGGTGGACTTTGCTTCTTTGATACTGTCATCGAGTATGTTTTCTTCGCATTCAGTGCCAACCCAAAAGACTCACTCTCTTTTATAACTTTTTTTAGAATATGTTGGAGATCTTTTTTGTCTCAGCAATCAAAACAGTATCATCTGCATATCTGATGTTGTTCACATTGCGTCCATTTATGACTACTCCATGCAGCTCTTCGACTTCCCTCAAGATTATTTCACTATACAACGAAAACAAGTCTGGTGATAAAACACAGCCTTGTCAAACACCTCTCTCGATCTCAATCCAATCACTCAATTGATTTTCAACTCTAACTGCTGCAGTCTGTTCCCAGTATAGATTTCTTATCCATCGCAAAGTCTTTCCATCGATATCAAGTTTATTAAGTATGGCAAACAGTCTTGCATGTCGAACTTTGTCAAACGCCTTTGAATAATCAATAAAACACAAAAATATATCTTTTTGGACCTCAATACTTCGTTCAATCAAATTGCGCATAATGAATATCGCATTAGTAGTTCCCTTTCCTTCAGTGAACCACATTGCACATCTGCAATTTCTCGTCGTATAGGTCTTTTCATTCTTTTCATTAGGACCTTCAGAATTAATTTCGTAATGTGGCTCATTAGGCTACTGTACATAATTTAGCTTACTGTACATAATTTAGCTTTACCTGTATATAGATTGTATTGATGTAATTAGGTATTTTCTTATTTGGTATTGAGTTGTAGCTGAAGGGATTTTTGTGTATAAAGGATTTAAAATGAAAAAATGAAATGAAACATTGAGTTAGGAGGAAGGGGGATCAGAAGGTCCTAAACGAACGTTTTCGCCTCGATATTTTAGGAAACATCACAAAAACATGGAAATTTGCCTGTGTCCCAGCTTGTTTTGGCCAGGGTTGCTGTGCATTATATCAAAGTTTTCTAGTAATTAATGAAACGTCGAACACATTTTGGGACACTCTGTAGTGAGAACAAAAATAATTTTCAATGCTTGCAAGCTTGTACTTTGTTAAACATTTATAAGATTCCTACAAACTAATTTCAATTTGTAGCTAACAAATCAACGGAGATACCAGACTTTTGTTGCCAAAACCGGGAATATAGTTTTCCAGTTACGAGCGATTTTATAAAAGAAATTCCTCTTGGGAATCATTCAAAACGGGCCCGAACTTCTAGATTAAATTCCCTACTATTTAAAAATCAACATCCATTGTGCAAACTAAAGGTCGACTTCCACTGCAGTAGTTTCGTCGGCGACCTTAAGGCTTGCCATGTGCGCATGCTCTCTAGCAACAGAGCATGCGCACAAGGTGAGCACATTGGTCACCAATAGAAACTACTGCAAGTGTAGGACTGCCTTAACCCACATAACGATAACCAGTTCTTATGAATCCGATGATTTGAATCAAAACTTTACGGAGAAACACAATACGTACCTGAGATTTACCTCTCCAGAGTAAACATCATTTATAGGAATCCATCTTGCTTCAATCGATTCTGTGTCCTCTTGCTCAGGTGTTTTCAGTGTTCCACCAATTGACTTGGCAGTGAATGTGAATCGGAACCAGTCGGATGACTCTGATTCGATGCAGAGTAAGCTTAAAGGCTGAACATCAAGGAATGCCTCTTCTTTCACTTCACGCTTTAAGGCATCCTTAAAGGGAAACGTAGTCAATGGATTAAACGAATAGTTCAACCTTGCAGTTCATTGGTTGAAGGTTTTGTGGCGCAGTGGTGTAATCCCCTGACTTGGCAGCCAGAAAGGTCCCGAAGACGGGCTTTGAGTCACTTAGAAGTTGTCTACCTCCACGGTCCAATCACCTTCCACTAAAAACTGCAACTTAACATTCACCCTCATTAAACAAACTAGGGCAGCAAGCTGGGAAATGGGTTCTTCCATAAGAGCCGCATAAGAACCTCTCCCAGTTTCAGCTCTTATACCGGAGTGGTTTTCAAAAAAAGTACCCCTATCTGACTGTAAAAGGGAAAGAAACGATGAAATATTGGGACTTTTTCACTTCATAGGCATATTTGTTGATCTTCAACTTGAATGCACATACCTTATCTTTTAAAATCGTCCTCCGAATACCAGAGATAAGAGTTCAAAAAGCCGAATTTTGGAGTGCACTTGAAACCAGAGGCTTTGTAAAAGGGCCTAGCCATGATTTGATATCACAGACATATGGCGAAAGAACCTCAACTCTGACCTTAAGCTTTCTCTTTTGAAAAGAATTACACCTTGAAATACTTTCTACAAATAATTAATCTACAAATAATTATTCCTTTGGGAAATCAATCCGTGCATTGCATTCAATCCCCCAAGTGTCAAAGAAAAGGAAAAGGAGCACATGCACGCTCAGTTTTAAGTTGTGGCACGACTTTATCATTCTTACCACATATTTATTATATTTGTTTAATCAGGGCGATGTCAACGGGTCTTTTATTCTTTTCAAAAAGTGAAGAACTGTAAATTTTGACTCTGCAAGCTTGTATCTCTGGTGTTTGGTGGACGATTTTTAAATGCAAGGTATGTGAATATAAGTTGAGGAATGATATATTTATCTGTCCAGTCGGAGTGTAATCATATCGCTTCGCTCATAATAGGTAATCTTCGAATAGGTAATCTTCGAATAGGTAACCTTCTCAACGAAAAGAAATAAATCAGATCACCCTGTACTAATGTTAGGAAATGACGAAGTGTCAAGGAAGAACAATTATAAGCACCTCGGTATTATTCTTGACAATAAATTAAACTTCCAGAGCCATATCAAGGAACCTTCTAGGGTATTGGTATCATTAAATACCTATCCAGTTACCTCAATAGAGAAGTGCTCCATCAAGTCTATAAGCTTCATGCCAGACCTCACCTTGACTATACATCTTGTATCATAAGTACGACCCTGAAATGAGGCAAGGCTTCACTAACAAGCTACAGCAAGTGCAATACTCTCCTGCGTTAGCGGTATCAGGAGCATGGAAGGGTACAAGTGGGCAAAGGATTCTTCAGGAACTGGGTTGGGAAACACTCTGGTATCGACGGCTGTATTATTTTTTAAGCCTTCGTGGAAGCATGCCCCCGGATTACTAGTTCTATGAAATCCCTTCAGAGCGAGAAGTGCGATATCGTTTAAGGTCAAGTCGTTCATATGCGCAACCTGTGAGCAGAAGAGTGCGTCAAGACTGAGGTTGGATTTAGTCCTCTTAATGAGCATCGATTTAGACATAACTTTGATTAAGTCCCTTGTGTGTGTGCGGTATTGGAAATGAAAATAATGAACATTTCCTCCTGCACTGCCCCCTTTTTTGACAATGCTCGTAGAGATCTCTTTGGTCAGCTTAAAGACATTCCGCTATTGGACTCTTCAGTTTTGGACAACGAGGCATTCAGTAACCTCTTGTTGTTTGGCGACGACAAATTAAACATTGTCTCAAACAGAATGATTCTGGAAGCTACAATTTCGTTCATCGAAAAAACGAGGCGGCTCCATTAATATTCTCAGCATGCTATCAATTACCCTGTGTAGCATCTCTTTTTCTCGGCTTTTGTTTGTTACGTACTCCGTGTCGTCTTGTTGTGATTTTGTTTTCTTTTTGGCCTTTGTTTTTGATTTTGTTTTCTTTCTTTGTTGTTTTCGTTTCGTGTTTTTTTCACATTATCCTGAAATTAACAGTTGAATTGTAAGTGTCATTCATGGTGGGGGCCAGATGACCTTGTGTCTCTCCCCGCCATGAATGGCACATGTAAATAGTATTTCTCTCTTTTACCTCAACTTTAGGTTTTGTTCTTATAGAAACTTGATTCACTACTGATCCTATACGACCAGAGAAAGTGGTAATGATCATCCCTCCTTTGCTTCATATGTGCAGATTCACAAAGAACTACGTTGTAATGCTGGATACATGACTGACTCTGACTGACTGAGTTTGTTGTGGCCGTGATCAGATGATATATGATAGATGCCTTCAAGAGAACAAACCTTGCATCTACACTAAATTTATGAACGTAAAAGTCAGAATGTAGGTTCAACAATGTCACATGAGGGGAAGCATATGAAGAAAAGTTCTGAAAACTGTCAGCGATGAACCTATTGATGAGATGGTGAAATACTTATAGTGATACAACTAACCTCAATAGATTCATCCTGTTGCATTTTACCAGCAGGCAGGTACCATTTTCCATAACAGCTTGATTTCGATTCTCTAATCATAAGAACTGAAGAGTCTTCAATCACAACTGCTGCCACAATGTAATGAATGCTTGATCCTACCGTCACATTATCATGATCTACGAATAAGCCACGAAGCACCGGATGAGTCAAAAAATCGGATCTTCATTGTTCGAGTCAATAAAAGGCCTGCAGTTTGAAAAAATGCTGCTCCTTGAAAATTGAAGCAATCGTATGGAAAACTGTTTTCTGTTCTTTCCAATATGTCCAATTATGCTTTGTAACTTACCCCACCTTGCTTGGCAATTCCTTCCCGTTAATATAGGAGATTTTCTGCAAAAAGTCACTGTCGAAAACCTTCAAAAACAAATGAAAGCGATGATTAAAAAATTTCCCTTTGCTTTCCTTCGGATCAATGATGCCATTTGCACGTATGCTTTTACGTACTTTTTCTTCTCGGAAGAGTGGAATCCACCTGAACAAGTTATAACCGGGTGAGTCAATAAAAACGCCCGGCGTTTCAAAAAATTCTGATCCCTGAATATCGAAGCAATGATGTAGAAAGCTGTCTTGTTTTATCCCCGATAAGTGAAATTTGGTCCAGTAATTTACCCGGCTTTAATCGGGCAGTCCTTCCCGTCGAGAAAGGAGATTTTCTGCAGAAAGCCCCTTTCGAAAACCTGCCAAAACGAGCGAGAACAGTAAGCAAAATTTCCTTTTGTTCTCCTAACTAGCAATAACGACTCTTGGATGTGTTCAAGTATTTTGTCCTCATGGGAGAATGGAATCCCCTGGAATAAGTCATTCACACTAGGGGGAAGACTTTTAACCCACCAAAGCAAAAGCATGTGCTAAAGCGTGCTGAAAGTCATCGCTGTGAGGTAAACACGTTGGGGATTGCTTGTAATTTTAGCACGTTTTTTAAGGTTTCTCAAAGGGATTCATTTTAGGAAATTGCCTACAAAATCTGATCCGATTTTACCCAGGAAAATTTCTAAAAATAATTGAACATGTTAGCTATTTAATAAGATATTGCAAAATATCGTTGCTTATATAGACAGGGAGCAGTAGCCTTTCAAACGCCGGGCAATTTTGTTGACTCACCAGGCAGAAGGAAGACTTTTTCATTAGGTTTCTCGAAGGGACTTTTTCAGAAAATCCCATGTAAAATCTGAACGGAGTCATCGATCTCAGCCAGGAAAAATTCAAAATAATTGAACATGTTAGCCATTCTTAGGCTAACATGTGCACAGTATCATATTCAGGGAGCAGTAGCCTTTCAATTTCCAAGCACTCCTTTGACACATCCGGTATTAACCGCTTTCAAAACACTGACCATCAGACATGGTGTTCAAAACTTTGATTCTATAGAATGTCTGATGTAAATGAGATATTAACGTTCTGAAAGCGTTACATTTTTCATTTCATCTGGTGTATAGTTTTGCAGAATAGATTGCTAGGGAATTTTGCAAATAATAAAAAGTAAGTTCAGGTCAACATGAAACAGGCAGAGGCGCATGATACGAGATCTCCAAAATCGGTATACAAATCTTCCCATCAATTCGTAGCAACAAGGAGAAAAATACCTACTTCTGCTGCCATAATTGATGATCATGGCTCATAGTTCAAAGAATTACACGATAAACGCCCCTTACCAGATCGGGAGCAAAAGTCAGTCTACAATCCTGGACAACATTGTTGAGAAAAATTGGCGTTGCCATGGACTTCAGACGCCTTCTGACAACACTCAGAAATGATACCCTGCTATTGCCCCCCGCCCCTTTAGCCAATCAATGTTGGGTAATCTCTGGAGCACGGCAGCAAACGTCAGCTCACAATAACCAACACTGAACGGGGAGAAGAGGGGAGCAGATTTTCTCAACATATTATGTCCAGGATTGTAGCATGGGGTCTGGTTTCAGAACGGACATTATAGACTAAAGTCGTAAGATCATTAACAAATGTGCAGGGACCAAACAGTTTAAAGGATAACATCATTGTAACAGAACATAGATAATTTGAAAATAGTGCAAAGTAGATATTCCCAAAGTAACGAGAGAATCATTTGCAAACAGATCATTCAGTGTAATGGGACCACGACTGTGGAATGACATTTCTAATGAAGTAAAACAATGTGTCGATGTTGAAACATTTAAGAAAAAGTTAAAGACCTTTCTTTTTAATAGATTTTAAATGGACATTCTTAGCTTTTAAGGGACTTTTAGGAACTGTGAAGCGCACTTGAAGATGTTATATCAAAACTGCGCTATGTAAAGTGATCTATTTGTATCTGCATTTTTTTCTATAAATATATCGTTAACAGAGCATCTTTTTAAATCTGCCCCTGACTTATATATTTTGATATTTATCTTTGGTCCATAACCTACATAGAGACTTTGTATTCCGCAGTCTATAACTATTCATATTCACATTATTCATATATTAAATTATTTTGACACAAAATCCCTTCAGCATAAAAAGAAAAGTTATAAAAATTAGAATTACAATCTATAACGTAATGTATAAGTTTGAGAACTGTTAGGGCCTATTGCTGCTCTTCCAGGGAGTAGTGTTTCATCTTAACTCAGCTCTTTAGATGAGTTTTTAAATTTCTTTTGAACTGCGGGAAGGTTGGCAGTTCTCTGATACGGATGGGGATGCTGTTCCATGCAGTAAGAGCTGAATAGTGAAAGCCTTTTTTTCCAAATTCAAGGTTATATCTTGGAATTTATATGTCCTTGCAGTGTCTCGTATTGTGGTTTGAATGCAAGGATATCTGGGGGAATTTATCCCAAAGGCTCTCTGGGCACATCCTGTTCATAATCTTGTACGTCATGGTTGATCGATCGAATTTAATTAATTGTTCAACATTGAGCCAGTTATATGACCAATCGGTCTTTGATTCTAGCCCTCTCAATTATGGTTCTGGCCCGATCCTGTAGATTTTGTAAGATCTTTAGTTTGGAACCAGGAATACTGCCCCAAATAACATTTGCGTAACGCAAATGACTTTCTATAAGGGCTCGATATACATTATCTAGTTGAGTTGTTTTTGTGGTACAAGGTTTTTCAGTTTTTTAAGAGATGAGAAACCTCCACGAACTTTCCCTTTAACAACTTTGAAATGTTGTTCCCAGTTCAACCCTTCATCTACGATGACCCCCAAGTAATTGTGTTTTTTGCACGTTTTACTTCTGACTTGTTTAGCATTAGCGGTTCGGAGACATCCAATTTGTTAACTTTACGGGCGTGGCCAATCAATATGTATTCAGTTTTCTTAGGATTGGCACTTAGCTTATTAATTCTCATCCATTCTGAAATGTTGAGAAGTTCCCTTTGAGCATTCTCAAGTAGATTTTCAAGGTTGTTGGATGTTATGGTAACATGTGTGTCATCTGCATACATGCTAGCTTTCGATAATTCTAAGCATGTTTCAAAATCATTCAGATAGATTATGAACAGAAGTGGACCGAGGCAAGAGCCCTGGGGAATTCCGCAAGTTACCATTTTAGCCGATGACTTGTGCCCGTTCATTGTGCAAAACTGTTTCCTATTTCGCAAATATGAAGTAAACCAGTCGCCTGTCATCCCTCTTATGCCGTATTTCTCTAGTTTTGCTAATAAGATGTTGTGGTCGACTGTATCAAATGCTTTTTTCAGGTCGAGATAAATAGCAAGGTTTACTTCTTTTCTGTCCATGACGCAGTTCCGCTATTCCGCAATTCCATACTACCGTAATTCCAGATTTCCACATTCCACAGTTCTGGATTCCGTAAACCCATCTGTCAAAATAGAGCTAATAGAGTGCTCTAATCAGTAAATTGGTTTTTTGGTGTATCTAAGAAGTTAATTTTTGCGTTGTTTTTAATGTACTGTGAGATATTTAGTACCGAATCCGAATCTTGTTCTGAAGCTGGATGTGAACCTTGTTCTGGGGAAATTAAAGTTCCCGAAATAGGCGGACATCTGGCCCGGGGGGGGGGGGGTACATAACATCATATAACATGTTGAGGGTACGTGAATGTGCCACCAATATGGGCGGGGTTTTAGGCCCAAAATTCTCTAAAAACAAGGGTCCCTTTTTCGGCAGATTTTCCTTAAACAAGGATGGGTTATTTAGTGCACTTGCTTAGCAGTTGCATTGTGCATTTTATGATACAAGCATGAAATTTGGTACAAGTACACAATTTGATACGCTGAATACGATGGAAAGTGGACCCCACTCAAAAAATGCCCCCAAAAGCTATTTTTAGAATGGGGTACTTTGCCCCAGCCCTCTAAACGGTTTCCCTTCGCAAATAGAAAACTATCTGTGTTATTCACTTGAAACTCACTCTTCTTACACATTTTGACATGCTGAATACGATAAAAACAGACCCCTCTCAAAAAATGCCCCCAAAACTATTTTTAGAATGGGGATACCCTGCCCCAGCCCTCCGAAGGGCTTCCCTTTACAAATAGAAAACTGATTGTCCTCTATACTTGAAAATCAGTATTCTTACACATTTTGACATGCTTATTACGACGAGAAACGGACCCCAATCAGAAAATGCCCCCAAAAGCTACTTTTAGAATGGGGTACTCTGCCCCAGTCCTCTAAACGGTTTCCCCTCACAAATAGAGAACTATCTGTTTTATCCACCTGAAACTCACATTTCTTACACACTTTGACATGCTGAGTACGATGAAAAATAGACCCCACTCAGAAAACGCCCCCAAACTATTTTTAGAATGGGGTACTTTGCCCCAGTCCTCGAAAGGGCTTCCCTTTACAAATAGAAAAATTACTTGTCCCATGTCCTTGAAAATCAGTATTCTTACACCTTTTGACTATTTTTTGCTATTTTTAGAATGGGGTACTATGCCCCAGCCCTCTAAAGGGTTCTCCTTTACGAGTAGAAAACTGCTGCTTTTCCTGTACACGTGAAACTCGGTGTTCTTACACTTTTTGACGTGCTTAATGCGGTGAGGAATGGACCCCATTCAGAAAATGCCCCAAAAGCTATTTTTCGAATGGGGAACTTTACCCCTGCGCAGTTAAATGTTTTTCTTCATAGCTAGAAAACTATTATTGTTGCGTACTTGAGGCTCGGTATTCTTTCTACACATTTTGTCATACCGAATACGATGAAAAACAGACCCCACTCAGAATATGTGAGCTTGATCTTAAACCAGGATCTCGTTACATAAAAGTAGAAAACTCTACATGATACATACCCCCAGCTGAGTGCAGACAATTTCTAAAAATGCACTGAAGGTTTCTGAATTATTAAAAAATGGATTTATTATAACCATGAGCTGCGCTAAAATTCTCACCAAGGATACATTTAAACTGCGCTTGTTTTGTCCCAATGTCCATCCGTCATCTATTGCAGAAATTCATGGATGCTGTAACTCGTGTTAAATCCTGGTTCTTATCAGGTATAGTGGAGGTCATTTGTTTCGGCTAAAAACAACTAAACCGCACCAAGATACTAAAATACTGAAAAGATTCAGTTTGGATGGGCTACAATAAACTTAACTCCTCAATTGCGCTGATCACCCAAACGACTATGGTTTTGCCATTCATATTGTTAGTCGTTATATTTGTTGGGCTGTTTGCCAACGACCCCTGCAACTGCTGCGACCTGCCCTGTGAACAAGAATCGTTTGACGTTAAATAAGATGAGCTAAGTTGTGTTTAGTTTCTACTCCAATGCTCCAATATAAACCCCGTCTTCTGTGTTAATTCAAGAACTCTGACATGATTCGTTTCTTTCTATATTCCAATAAAAATTTACAATATATGTTACAAGCTACACTACACTACCTACAGAAATATTCTATAATATAAGCTACACTACACTACTTTCGGAAATGACTCCACAATATTACATAACGATACCCCGAGGAGCAAAAGACAATGTCTACCCCGAGGCCATTAAAAATAAATATTTATATAGAGGATTAGAAAACAAGACAAGAGAATTACGTGAACAAAGAGAACAACAAAGAGAACTACATGCAATCTACTCATAAGTTTTTGACAAACGGGAGAGGGTGGTGGAATGTAGGGAGGTTTGCAATTATCTCAATCAAATCGACCAGTTTTATGGATATACTGTAAGGTTAATTTTAATATATCTCTATCAACGTCATTAGAAAGACCTTTATCGCCATACAATAAAAGCTCGGTAAGAAACTTGTTTGAAGGATCAATATATCCATATGGTCGCAATAGTGAAAAAACTCCAGCGAGAAGATCTCGTCGTTCTTCGTCAAAGGAAGGGCAATGCAACAAAAAGTGTTCAGTATCCTCGACACCATCATTTGTGGGGCACATTTGTGGGGCACATTTCCTGTTCCAGAGTGAACCAATCAAAGTAATACCTGATGTGAACCAAGTTTTATTGCTCCAGTTTGATCAAAACAGCTCTTTGACATGTTTGACTTTAGAACGGGCTACAGTCGAAACATCGTGCTTAACTCAAGATAGTCTAGCTTGTGCCTAACCCTTTTTGATGTTTTGCAAGGCCGGCTTCACATTAAATCATTGGGATGCAAAAATTTTGGTAGTTCCTGTATGCGAATGTAGATTATAGAATAAAGAAACTGAAACATTGTTGAACAGAATTTGATTTTTTTTCACCTAGACCAGCAGCAAGTGAGAACTCTCTAAGTAAAGTTAAGGATTTGAATCTGTTTTCCATTAAAGTGAGCTTCTGATTTACGTAGGCAATTGGCTGCAAGTTATTGCAAATCCTTAGAGAGCCTGAAAAACATTCCCAGGTCCAAAAGTAGCTGCTGGGCTACCATTGAAGTTGCAGCCGTTCCTTCGAAGTAATTGTATAAAAAACCGTCTGTTAAATGTATTGCAAAAGTGTACAAAATAATATAGAATACCCCATTTTGGAGGGCCAAGCACTCCCTCAAAGAAGTGGACAAGATCTCATAAAACAGTAGGACTTCTAGGGATGTTTCTGAAAACGAAAAGATTATTACCAAAGGCGTACCAAATTTTATGGAGTGATATGTCCCTTGCCCCGTACGACGGTTAATATTTACTATATGACCTCATACAGGATAGGGACCTGATACAACTGTCGATGTGTTTTTAAGATATCTCTTAGAGCTTGCTCTAAGTTCAGTTGTTTTCAGCAAGTGGTCAAAATATGCATCGAGATTGAGTTTCAGAACACAAATGGTGCTTTAGTTATATCTATCTTTTTTTCAGGGCATTTTTTGAATGGGGTCTGTTCCTCACATCGACATGTGTAAGGATGCTGAGCATATGGTAAAGGTAGTCTTTTTACCTGCAAAAGGAAGCCAAAGCCCCTTAGAGGCCTTTGGCAAGGTACCCCGTACTAAAAATAACTTTTGGGGCCATTTTCTGAATAGGATCCGTTTCTCATCGTATTTAGCACGTCAAAATGTGTAAGAATACCGAATTTCAAGTACATGGGACAAGTAATTTTCTATTTGTAAAGAGAAGCCCTTTCGAGGACTGGGGCAAAGCACTCCATTCTAATAATAGCTTTTGGGGGCATTTTCTGAATGGGGTCCATTCCTCACCGCATTAAGCACGTCAAAAAGTGTAAGAACACCGAGTTTCACGTGTACAGGACAAGCAGCAGTTTTCTACTCGTAAAGGAGAACCCTTTAGAGGGCTGGGGCAAAGTACCCCATTCTAAAAATAGCTTTTGGGGGCATTTTCTGAATGGGGTCCGCTTCTCATCATATTAAGCACGTCAAAAGGAGTAAGAATACTGATTTTCAAGGACATGGGACAAGTAATTTTTCTATTTGTAAAGGGAAGCCCTTTCGAGGACTGGGGCAAAGTACCCCATTCTAAAAATAGTTTGGGGGCGTTTTCTGAGTGGGGTCTATTTTTCATCGTACTCAGCATGTCAAAATGTGTAAGAAATGTGAGTTTCAGGTGGATAAAGCAGATAGTTCTCTATTTGTGAAGGGAAACCGTTCAGAAGACTGGGGCAGAGTACCCCATTCTAAAAATAGCTTTTGGGGGCATTTTCTGAATGGGATCCGTTTTTCATCGTAATAAGCATGTCAAAATGTGTAAGAATACTGATTTTCAAGTATATAGGACAATCAGTTTTCTATTTGTAAAGGGAAGCCCTTCGGAGGGATGGGGCAGAGCATCCCCATTCTAAAAATAGTTTTGGGGGCATTTTTTGAGAGGGGTCTGTTTTTATCGTATTCAGCATGTCAAAATGTGTAAGAAGAGTGAGTTTCGAGTGAATAAGACGGATAGTTTTCTATTTGCGAAGGGAAACCTTTTAGAGGGCTGGGGCAAAGTACCCCATTCTAAAAATAGCTTTTGGGGGCATTTTTTGAGTGGGGTCCACTTTCCATCGTATTCAGCGTGTCAAATTGTGCACTTGTACCAAATTTCATGCTTGTATCATAAAATGCACAATTCATGTAGATTTTGACGTTAAGCGACTGCACTAATTCAGAAATTCAGAAAAATAATCAAAAATGGGTGGTTTTTCCGCCAAAATTCATCATTGACGCGGATATGACGGCAGGATGTGTTTGGGCGATTAAGAGCAAGAACAGCAAAATTCGAATCCAGTTTCTATCCTAACTGCTTAAGTGAATGGAATCAGCTTGACCCTGAAATTAGACTTGCACCTTCGCTCTCGATCTTTAAAACAAAGCTGCTATCCATTATTCGACCTCCTGCAAAATCAGTTTTTGGCATCCGTGACCCATCAGGTCTGTCTTACCTTACTCAGTTGAGAGTTGGTCTCAGCAAGTTAAACTTTCATAAATTTGATCACAATTTTCGAGACACCATAAATCCTATGTGTCCTACGAACGATGGTATTGAGGATACGGAGCACTTTTTGTTGCTCTGCCCTTCTTGATGCATCAGCGAGATCTTCTCACTAACGTCCTTTCCCTAGTACGACCATTTGAATATATTAGCCTTTCAAATAAAGATTTAACACAACTTTTACTTTTTGGCGGCAAAGATCTCACTAATGAGCTAAGTAGAAAGGTAATCGAGTTAACGCTGCGTTATATCCACAACACTGGTCGATTTGATTAATATAACTTCAATACGGTTTTCTTGCAACGGAGCCAGCATGTTACCCCACCGTTACATAATCCCTTTCCGTATATTTTCTTGGTTTGTCGGTCGTTTCTCTTAATCATCTGCAGCGTTAAAGTCTATCTTAAATTGGGCGTGGGTATGACGCTACGATTTGGGCGGCACGCCCCCGTCATCATATCATATTTCATATTTCATATCTAATTCTTTTAAGGAGGGTTGCCCTTCAACAAGTTGGTTTTCAAGGGGTCCTCCGATAAAAACATTAATTACAATATAATACAAAAGGAAGAAAGCTATTAATTAAATGAAACTATAAAACCTTATCTACAATATCTAAAACATATATACAATAATGTTCAAAATTTACAGTAAAAGCGAAAGGAAAAAGTGTCTGTTTCTAAATATTTTTTTGAAACTATACAGAGATATTTTCCTTTTGTTGAATGAGACTGAAATCTGTAATTATGCAGACGATACGACAATTTACTGTTCTCACAAGGAGTTACAGGAGGTTATCTTAAGGCTAGAAAATGATACTGTCAAACTAAGCAATTGGTTTGCAGAAAATTTTATGAAATTGAATGAAGAAAAATGCCACCTCCTAGTATTTGGTGAAAAAGACACAGAAATCTCAATAAATGTTGGCCCCTCCGTGATCAAAGAGAGCAAAGAAGAAAAATTGTTAGGCGTTGTAATTGACCAAAAGCTAAATTTCAAGCAACATTTAAATACGGTTTGCAGAAAGGCAAGTCAGAAACTACATGCTCTTGCAAGGGCCTCAACGTATATGCCCAAAGAAAAAACTAGCATGGTCACGAGAGCCTTCATATTGTCTCAGTTTAGTTACTGTCCGATGATGATATGGATGTTTCACGATAGATGTGTAAAAACAAAAATTAACTACATTCACGAAAGAGCACTACGAAAAGCGTATCAAGATCGGACCTCTAGTTTTGAAGAACTGTTAATCACAGATAATTCAGTCTCTATTCATCAACGGAATCTGCAGTGCTTGTCACCGAAATTTACCGCACAAGGATGAATCTAAATTCCCCATTTATGAAAGAAATTTTCGTGGAAGGAGAAATACAATATAACTTAAGAGCTTCGAACAACGTATATGCGCGTAAACCTAGGACTACAGCCTATGGATTAGAAAATTTAAGCTTCCTAGAGCAAAATCTTTGGAGAGACTTACCATTGCATATAAAGGAGTCCCTAACTGTAAAAAAATTTAAAAAGTATATTAAGTTTTGGAATTTTACATGCAACTGTAGATTATGTTTTGATTGATTTGATTGATTGATTGATTTGATTTTATAATATTTATACAGGGTAAAACATTCAGTTGTACTGTTTTACAATGTACCCTGTTAAAAAATACATTGTAAGATTTACATTGTAAATTTAGGTTACATCTAGGGTGGCTATGCTGTCCGCTGTAGTGGGTCGCGGGCTGCCGTCCTGCGGGGGCCGCCTTCTTTGGGGGTTGTCTGCTTCTTGGGTGCTGCTCGGTCTGTCAGGGGGCGGTGGGGGCGGTGTTGTTTTGCGTGGTCTCGGCTTTTGAAGATTCTTCTACTGTCGGGACTGTGCGGGGCTGCCGCCTCTCTGCTGCTTCTCGGCGGGCTGGGTGGTGTTCGGGGGCTGGATGGTCCCTGGGGGTGGCTTTTCGCCGGTCAGAGGCTTGCGGCTTCGCGGGGGCGGAGGGCATAGTCACCTTAATATCTATGATATCAATTTATTCTGATTTTCATGCTGTTGTAATTATGGTTGGCATTAATTAGCCTAGTGCAATCAGCTACGCCAACCTTAATCAAAGAATTTATTATTATCATTTATTACTATAGGTTGCCTGCTTTTACTCGGCTTGCAGGCTATTCCATAATTTAGCGCCTCTTTGGTCCAAGTTACCCCCCCCCCCCGCTGGGAAAGATCCATCATCTGTTCGTTCTAAAATCGTGTGCGCTTTTACGAATGGGTGAAATGCGGAGTAAGGATCTGGAACTGAAGGAGGAAATCTCTCTTTTAAAAAAGGAAAACGAGTCACTAAGAAACGAGATTCGACGAAAGAATTTGGTCATTGAGAGTTTTCAGTCTGATGACACATATGCAAGCAAGGAGAGTGGAAAGTATGGTTCTTTTAATCCAATTCCTGAACCAAATTTTAAGATCGTAAAGAAGAAACATGCCTGCAATGAGTCTCCGAAGCCCACATGGGAGCCTTTCATCTGTGACCGAAACAGATTTTCTCCGATTGCACCATCAGAATCGGACGAGGAGGAAATGCTACTTGGATTGCATAATACAACTAAGAATCAATCAAAACGCTACACAACAGGAAACTCTAAAGAATGGAAGAGAAACGCAGAAATAACAGAAGAAACTACCGGTGCAACTGCACGCCCTTGGAAGCAAGCAGGAGGACTCCCACAGGACCAAAAAGTACTCAAGGAGTGGTCAGGCAAAACCAACAATGGCAGTGTTAGAAGGAAAACATTTGAATTACGACCTGCTGCTGCAAGCAATACTGTGAACAACATTCGACGAAATACTAGTCCAGCGGAGGGCAAGAAGACGAGAAGAACGGTAGAAATTGTCGGAGACTCGCTGGTAAAGGATATCCAGTCATACAAGATGAACGAAGCTGCTGGAAATACCGACGAGAGAATTTTTGTCAAGTCATTCTCTGGTGCAACGGTCGACTGTATGAATTACCACGTTTGTCCAACTATTAAACGGGACCCAGGAAAAGTCATCCTTCATTGTGGAACCAACGATCTTCGCTCGAAGGCTACTCCAAAAGATATCGCAGAAGAGATAGTTGATTTAGGAAAGTCACTGAAAACAAACGTAAACAAGGTAATGATTTCTGGACTTGTACCTAGAGGAGACTTGTTGCATAATAAAGCTATGGAGGTAAATATATTTTTGAAGCAACTATGCATTTCCCAAGATTTTTATTACATTGACAATACAAATATACAAGCGGAGTATCATTTAAATAGAAGTAGGATTCATTTGAACAGAGAGGGGACACGTCTTCTTGCAAATAACTTTTTATATGCCCTGGGTTACTGACTAACTAGCACAAAGGTTCTTCCTAATCAGCCTACAGTACCTATGTCATCTAACGCAGTTACTACTTCTCAATCAGGTGAGAGTGCACAGGATACAGAAAGGCTTCCCTTAAACACAGAAATTTCAGCCATTCCCTTAGACTCCTCCGCAGCTAATACTCTTACAACTGATACTCTTGCTACTGATGCCAAATCTGCATTAAAATTGCTAAGAATAAGTAACATTGGTAGGGTCATCATTGGATACCTAAATATCAATTCTGTTAAAAATAAATTTGAAGCACTCAAAGAAATTGCGGCACAAAGTTTGGATGTATTGATGATTGCGGAAACAAAAATTGATGCTACTTTTCCAACAGGGCAATTTGTCATAGAAGGATTTGCAACTCCCTTTCGATTAGATAGAAATGCAAATGGCGGTGGCTTACTAGTTTATGTCCGGAGTGATATACCTTCGCGTCAGTTAAATTCTTTCAAATTTTCTGAGGGTATCGAATGCATTAGTTTCGAAATAAATTTGAGGAAAAAGAAATGGGCACTATTTAGTGTTTATCGACCACCAAGTCAATCTCAGGATGATTTATTTGAAAGTCTTGGTCGTGCACTCGATCACTACAGTGAAAACTATGAGAATTTTATGTTTATAGGGGATTTTAATATGACTGAAACCGAGGAACAGCTCAAAAATTTTTTGGAACTATATAGTCTCAAAAATCTTGTCAAGGAGCCAACGTGCTACAAATCTCATATGCCAAAATGTATAGATCTTGTTTTGACAAACCGAAATAGGAGCGTGCAAAAAACTACTACTGTCGAAACTGGTCTGTCAGACTTCCATAAAATGGTTGTTACTGTCCTCAAAACTACTTTCCCCAAACAAGGACCAATCGTAATTAACTATAGAAATTACAAAAAGTATGATGAGAATGTTTTCAAAAGTGATCTTCGACAAGAGTTACAAAAAATAGATCCATCGAATTTGAATTACAGTTCATTTGAAATTGCTTTTGACAGAGTTCTAGACAAACATGCTCCATTTAAGAAAAAATATGTCCGGGCAAATGATAAACCATTTATGACACGTGCTCTGCGTAAAGCTACCATGTTGCGTTCTAGGCTGCGTAATAAATATAACGAAGATCGAACTGCTGAAAATTGGAACAAGTTTCGCAAACAGCGAAATTCTTATGTTAAGCTATTTCGAAAAGAAAAAAGAAATTATTACAACAACCTGGACATCTCACACATCACCGACAATAAGAAATTCTGGAAAACTGTGAAACCATTTTTCTCTGACAAATCACATTCTAATAATAAAATAGTTTTGACCGAAGGAGAAAAAATTATTTCCAACGATGTTGAAGTAGCAGAAACTATGAATGAATTTTTCGTTACCGTTACTGATTCTCTTGGAATAAATGAAAATTCTAATAATGAAAATGCAACAGAAGGAATCTCGGACCCTGTTGAGAAAGCTGTACAAAAATTTGCGAATCATCCAAGCATTTTAAAAGTTAAAGGTCACTATCAAAATGCTGGCCCCTTTGTTTTTCAAAAAGTTACCCCTGATGCCGTTGACAAAGAGATTAGGAATTTAAATCCTAAGAAAGCTACAACACACAAAAATATCCCTCCTAAAATTCTTAAATCTAATTCTGATTTGTGCGTGGAGCCTTTAACACAAATCTTTAACGATTGTGTTGACAATTCGACTTTTCCTGATGAGCTGAAGTGCGCGGATGTCACATCTCTTCCCAAGAATGGACCAACCAATACCAGGACTAACTTTAGGCCAATTAGCGTTCTGCCAACGGTCTCAAAGCTGTTTGAAAGAATAATGGACAAACAGATAGTTGCTTTTATTACGCCTTTTTTATCTTCACTTCTCTGTGGTTTTCGACAAGGTTACAGTGCTCAACATGCTCTCGTACGGCTTTTAGAAAAATTCAAGATAAGCCTCGATAAAGGTGGTAAAGCAGGGGCAGTATTGATGGATCTCTCCAAGGCATTTGATTGTATTAGACATGATCTCTTGATTGCAAAATTGCATGCCTATGGCTTTTCTTATGAAGCATTAACACTCATTAATGATTACCTCACAAACAGACAACAGAGAGTCAAGGTAAATGGTTCCTTCAGTTCTTGGAAAGAACTAACACGAGGTGTCCCTCAGGGGTCAGTCTTAGGCCCACTGTTGTTTAACATATACATCAATGATCTCTTACTTTTCATTCAAAGCTCAGATATCTGTAATTATGCAGATGATACCACAATCTATGCTTGCGACAAGAACCTGGAAAACATAACTCATAAGCTTGAAAATGACTGCAATGTAGCATTAGAATGGTTTGCCAACAACTTTATGAAATTAAATGCAGATAAATGTCATCTTTTGGTCATTGGGAAGAGATGTGATGATCCAGTTGCTGTTAAAATTGGAAGCGCCGAAATCGTTAATAGCTCTGAAGAGAAATTACTTGGAGTTCATATTGATAGTAAGCTCTCCTTTGACCATCACGCAGTGGCGGACTGGCCCACCGGCCCATGGCCGGTGGGCCCCCCTCAAAATCTTGCAAAAAGGGCCCCCTTTTTGCTACAAAGAGGCCCCTTTTGCAAAAATATATTTGAATCTCTCCGTGCTAGTAAATTATGTCAATGAAATGAGCCCCAAGAAGTGAAGTGAAATTGAACATAGCGCGTAATTGATTTCCGTTAAGTATTGAGCGGTCACCAATTAAAGTATCATAGACTAGACATCCATACTGACAAGTACATAAGTACTAACAAAATATTTCCGTTAACGTGTGAGTGGCATGACACTTGAGTTGTTTGAGAAACTTGCCCATATTTGATCAGTGAGAAACGAACGCACATGTGACATATCTATGGCCTGATCGAATCGAATGAAAGAATGGAAAAGAAACGCGCCCGTACAGAAAATACTCATGCAAGGAATGAATCGTCGTCGAACGATAGCGAGAAAGAGCCAGGCAGTGTACAGAGTATGGAAAGCGGCGTGTCGACGAGTAATGAGGCCTCAAAACGCCGATTTCCAAGTGGTTCTCAAAAAAGAAAAAAAGCAAAGTTGAAACAACTCGCCAAAGAGATAGAGGGAACAAGACCGATTACTGGTTTCTTGGTAAGTAGAGGAGAAATCCAGAATTTGATAGGATTTGATTAGAAAGTGGTTTTTAGAATGAATCGTTTGCCAACACAGTTTGATTTGATAATACAAAATGATTTTTGCCTTGATCAGAAAGTGATTGATAAGAAACTATGGCATTTGTGCTAAAATGTTACCAAAAGGAATTTCTCTCGTCATGTTACAGAACCAACTACAGTTTACATTTGAAGGTATCTGGCATAAGATCATTTTGAAAGTAAGCTCCTGAACAACCATAATGATAGAACTTAGTATAAGGTCATCGCAGTTTATCTTTATTCGATTTGGTAACCCTAAGTATTTCATTGAAGATTCAGATTCCCATTTTAAGAACGCGAAACTCAAGGCGTTATCGCCATGAGAGAAAAATTACTAAACACAGGTCATGAGCATGACCGATCCACGATTCTTACAAAAGGAAATCTGAAGATAAGTAGATGACAAAATAGCAAGTTCAAAATATTTTTTTTCATACAATACACGTATTTTTTTTAAATAAACAGCTTATAAGAAACAGTAGGCTCAATTTTTCGAAAGTTAAGAAACGACCCTAGCGGAATTTGAAAAGCTAAGAAGCTTTTGTAATTTGCAGTTTTTATTTTCCCAGTCATTCAAAACAGTTTCGACATTGAACACCATTGCATTTATCCTCAGTAAACCGCACAATCAAGAAGTCTCCATTTATAAATCTGTTTTGACTTCAAATTCTCAGGGAAAATCATTACTGGATATTGACAGTGATAAAGTTCAAAGGGCTTGTCTGTTTACACATGTTTTTTATTGTTGTTATAAAATAAGTTTATCTCCGAGTGTGAGTTCTGTCAATGACTTGCTTCATAATCTAACTATTTACTATACCCTGGTAGCACGTTTGAAAAAGTTAATTATCTGAAAAAATCAAGAAGCACGTAAGAAACTTTTGGTAGCAAAATGGAGAGAAAAAAATTAAGAAACTGCCTACAAGCCCCGGACCTTAGTTTCTTATGTAAAAAATACGTGTCAAATCAAACACAATTTTTTACGAAGTGCATGCTTTAGTTTTTCGATAACCATTCTTTCACATAATAATTTCTTGATTTATAAACGCATTTACTTATCGCATAAATGCCCTTTTTAATTTAGCGAAAGATTACGCACAATTCAGAAATGGAAGATCTCCAGGAAGAAGTTCCAGTTGAAAGAGCAGTTACACCAAAATGTGGAGAGTACTCAACAAGTGCAAAACCAAAGAGACCAAACGAGGATGTCACACTGGGAAGACACCCATTGCAGTGGACTATGATCTAAATCCAAATCAGAATTCTGAAAAGGATTTACTGACTTACGGCGAGGAAGCGGCAATTCCTGCTGTTAATGTAACTGTGGAAAAGGATTTGTCTTTGGTTAACAATCCTGAAAGCTACCATGTGTTACAAGAAGACACTGAAGAATACCATCAATCAATACAATCAACCATCAATGCCTCACTTTTCACTCGCCCAAAGCGTTCCCAACTAAAAGACTTTTTTTCCGTCCATCCATTGCAACCAGAAAAGAGCGTGCCATTTGACTGCAGAATATATTCACGCCATATGCCGTCTGCAGAGACGGTTAAAAGACAATGGCTTTCCTATTCAGAGGCGAAAGAAAGCCTGTTCTGTACAGTTTGTGTTGCCTTCGAGCCCGTTGAATCAGTTGGTACAGCTTCAAATTTTGTAACAGGATTTAAAGACTTTCGCCGTGTAAGTCAACGCGTTGCTGAGCACGAGGCATCTAAAACCCATAGCAAACATGTTCAAGATTACCTTCGATCAATGAATGATGATGGTATCTTGAGTGCTTTGAACACGTCAGAGATGAATCATAGAAAGGCTGTGAAAGAAAGAAGAGAAATCTTAGACAGGATCATCGAGGTTATCAAGACGATGGGCAGACAAGGACTTTCGTTTAGAGGTCACCGCGAAGAAGCAGGCTACACGCTAGACGAAGAAACCGAAAATCATGGAAACTTTCTTGCCATTGTCCACTTATTATCCAAGTACGACGAAAAGTTAAATAGACATCTGGAAACAGTCATAAAGCAATCCAAACTTCGAAAAGAAAGGTTCAAGAAGAGGGGCATAGAAAGCAGCAAAGGAAGAGGTTCTTTGGTCACAATGATAAGTAAAACAACCATAAATCAAATACTACAAATCATACGTACAATGATGCAGGAGAATATAAGCGACGAAGTGACACGTGCACAAATGTTCTCAATACAAGTGGATACGACGCAAGACATAACGACAACAGATCAATGCAGCTTCGTTGTACGGTATGTCCTTGATGATAGTATTCATGAAAGATTTATAGCAATTGTTCCAAGTCATGATGGGAGTGGCCAAGGACTGTTTGACCTCTTGAAGGAGTCACTGGAGAGACTGGGGATCGACATTAAAAACTGCATCTCTGACAGCACAGATGGAGCCGCAAGTTGTCATGGCTTGTACAATGGCTTGCAAGCAAAGCTAACAGAAGCAGCAGATCAGCATGTACATATATGGTGTTATGCACATATGCTCAACTTAGTCATCGTTGATGCAACAAAATGCTGTATCAATTCTGTTTCATTTTTCAATTTGCTGCAAAAGACAGCAACGTTCATCAAAGCATCGTACAAGAGGGCAGATGTCTGGAAGAAACAGCTAGAGGAGAGGATTGGAACAGAGAAGACAAGACGACTGAAGCTCATCGGCGAGACAAGATGGTCAGGCAAGTCCAACGCCCTGCGTGGTACATTTGGAACGTATGAGAATCCAAGAGTTAATTCATTTTTGGATCTGCTGATTTGCCTCTTTACAATCTCCACATCACAGACGTTCGAGCTTGCAGTTAGAGAAGAAGCTCAAGCACTCATCAACGCTTTCCTGCAGTTTCAGACCATTTTGTCCGCTTTCATCTTCCTAAGAATCTTCGAAGAGACAGTGCCATTGTCTGAGTATCTGCAAACGAAAGGGTTAGACATGGTGAAAGGCTGGAATATGGTGCAGATCGCAAGTACTAACCTCAAAAGAAAGTCTCGAGAGTTTGGTGAAATCCATACTGCAGCCAAATCTTATGCTGAAAAGGTGAATGAGCAATTGGAGGAAATGGCGAAAGACATGCAGTTTTCCAGCCGTCATACGGAAGATAAATTTGAAGACATGAGAGTGGAAGTAGCTTTCAAAGAAAGAAGAATCCGTAAAAGGAAAAGATTGGCCGGCGAAGCAGCTGACGAAGGGAGAAGTCTCGACGCACTAACGCAATTCCAAGTGGACACTCACAATGTCGTTATGGATAGGGCAGTGGAAGCGTTAGAATCTCGCTTCGCCTCCCATAAAAGTCTGTTTGCAGATTTGTCTTGCTTAGACCCAACGAGATTTGAAGAGATCCTCCTGTATGGAATTCCTGAGGGAGCACTAGGTAGCATCTCCAAGTTGACGTCATCAATCAACGTAGAAAGTCTAAGAGATGAGCTAAATTCTTTTGCTCAAAATTACTCTCAGCTGAAAAGAAGCATCAACGCTGAGTACACAGTCGAGATTGAAGGTTCGGATGACGAAGAAGAGAGCAGCGTCGCAGAAAGAGTAAAGGTGGCTTGCAAGGACTGTTCAACATGTACATTAAGGCTTTTATCAAAATATCGACTCCACGAGAGGACGTATGACAACCTATGCTTGGCGTACAAAGTGTTATGCACGTTGTCCGTCACTCAAGTTAATTGCGAAAGGTCATTCTCGAAGTTAAAGATTATAAAAACTCGTTTACGAAGTACTATGAAACAAGATAGGCTGGAAGCCACTATGTTGATGAGCATCGAGAAAGCGTTGCTGAACAACTTGAAAAATGAAAGCATAATAGATCGCTTAGCTCATAGTTCTCAAGAGATGTCAAAGTTGCTGTTGTAAAGTAGATACTAAAATCAGACTCATACATGCAAGTTTATATTTTTGTAAACATTTAACTCGGATTTAATTATGCCATAATTACATAGCGTCATTAAAGGGAATCGACATAATTAAAAGCTGGCCCGGGCCAGGTCAAAAATAAAATCTATTGTACTCAGCAACTTAGATGCATCCGGTTTCATTGTGTGGCTAAAGAAACAATGGATTTGTGGGCGTTTCTCTGGCCTATTTATAGCAGTTACACGAGATATAGCTGTGTCCATTCCCTTTAAGTGCTACACAAGTTTGTTAAGAAATCGGGGAATCGCAACGGCATTTGACTTTGACCACACCCTCATTTCTCAAGCCACACCCATTAGGGCCCCCTTGAGTCCACCATGGCCGGTGATAAATTCTGAGCCAGTCCGCCACTGCCATCACGTCTCGAAACTTTGCCAAAGAGCCAGTAATAAACTTGATGCACTTGCCGCATATCCCCGTATATGGATCATAACAAACTAAGAATCTTGATGAGGGCATTTATTACCAGTCAATTTCAATACTGCCCTTTAGTTTGGATGTTCCACAACAGGCAGCTGAACCAAAAAATCAACAAAATACAGGAAAGGGCATTGAGAATAACATATAAGAACACCGAATCGACTTTTAGTGACCTATTACAGCGGGACTGTGCAGTCACTATTCATACAAAGAACTTGCAAATACTTATGACTGAAATGTACAAAACTAGAAATGACCTAAATCCCTCATTTATGCAGGAAATTTTCTGTGAAAATATTACTCACTACAACTTGCGTAACAATAACGAATTTATTCAACCAAGAGTGAGATCAGTCAACAACGGCTCTGAAAGCGTCAGATTTAAAGGTCCGCAGCTATAGCAAACGTTACCACCAACGATACGCAATTCAGAATCCCTTTATCAGTTTAAAACAAAGATAAAGAATTGGTACGGAGAAAATTGTTCATGCAGGTTATGCCGCACATTTGTTCCCAACCTGGGCTTTTTGTAATGCACATTTTTAGATATTTGTTTTTATACTGTTTGATATTGACAATTTGTAAATATTTTATCCACCAGTTTTATGTAATGTTTGTATTATAATATTTTTAGGTTGGAATTAATTAGCTAACTACTTTTAGCTATTTTTACTATTGTCCAACGGTAAAGAAATTGATAATAATAATAATAATGCCCATCGGCTTTGACATTTCAACTGAGAGCAAAAATTTTCCGTGGAATTGCCTTTCCGACGAATTCACTTTGGCTTTACATCCAAAGTGAATTCCGCAGACAATTTTTTTCGCCGAAGCCATTGGTTACGAGGAAACAATATTCTCTGTGTTTTCCGCGGAATTCACCTGACCCATAGCCATCAGGTTTTATTATCATTATATATTATTATCAATTTCTTCATCGCTTGATTACATTAAAGATATAGCTAAAAGTAACAAGCTAATTAATTCCGACGTTAAAAATACAAACTACAAATATTACATAAGAATTATAGTGGATAAAATATTTACAAGTCATAATTAAAATATTTACAAGTCAATTAAATCATTTATCACAAATCATTTAAAAGTCACAGGTTTAAATACCCCCTCACCCTCAAAACAATGTTGATTTCAAAGGCTATTGTTCCAGCATTCCAGCAGAGTCGCGGACCGTCCTTTCATCCCAATTTTTACCACAAAAAAAACATTATTCTGTGGGGGAGAGGGGGAATCGTATATCATATATCATATCATATGATATGATATGATATCATATCATTAATATTTAGGTATGATGTCCTATCAGCTAATTACA
Organism: Aurelia sp. 3 sensu Dawson et al. (2005); assembly: GCA_964020215.1. Lineage (NCBI taxonomy): Eukaryota > Metazoa > Cnidaria > Scyphozoa > Semaeostomeae > Ulmaridae > Aurelia > Aurelia sp. 3 sensu Dawson et al. (2005). The sequence goes on from OZ026577.1 coordinate 12,192,776, forward strand.
AAATATTAAATAAGGAAAAACTACTTTATGAAATATGTTTGATAACATAATGGGTTGCTCTTCCTAGGAGTCGGGCTTTAATTGCAATTGAGGTAGATGAATGCGGCCAGCCCCCCCCCCCACAACCCCGCAACACCCCCCGACAGATGGCACCTCACAGGTCCACTCTGGTCCAAAACAGACCTGAGTAAGACCCAAAAAGCACCATCCCAGAAGCACCGCGAGGCCAGGGAGACCAAAACGCACTCGCCTACACGTTTTTTTATAAGAAACTAGGATCAGGCCATAGTACTAAAAGTTTCTTAATTTAATATGAAATTTTGTCCATTTTATAACTAAAAGTTTCTTAATTGGTTTCTTATTTTTTGAATGCATGAATTGTCAATTTGGTCGCTAACACTGCTACAGATATGTTTCTTGATATTTAAAACATCATATAGGAATAAACAGTGTTCTGTTATGTTGAAAACACAAACACAAATGGTTAGATAATATTGCCCAATGATAAAGGTTCAACGATCTATTTGCTATAATATTCATGCTTTTAACTTTGAAAAGTTTCATAGTACTTCTCAGACATAGTACTAGAGTTTCTTAAAATTTTGGCCATCTTAGTACTAGTTTCTTATAAACCAGTTTCTTATAAAAAAACGTGTTCCTCAGCTCCTGAGGAGTTGTTTTACTTCCTTTTTGAAGCCGTTTAAAGAGGGTAAGTCTCTATACTTTTGTGGGATCTCGTTCCATGCTGTAGCTCCTGTAAATTGGAAACTCTTTTTGGTAAATTCCAATCGAGGTTTAGGCAGATGCAGATTATGGCTATCCCTCGTTGAATAGCTTGAGATCTGGGACCTCCGAGTAAACTTATTTTGCAAATTGTCTGGACAGTTTCCTTGAGGGATCTTATGTGTAATAACTCACCTGTCGAATATGTGGATTGGTAAAGTGCGAGTTGTGAGTTGCGAGTTACGAGTTAGTAGTGAAAGGGGGAGTTGGTATATTTAAAACGCGAGCCCGGGGGGGGGGGGGTACATAACATGTTGAAGGTACGGGTATGTGCCGCCCATATGGGTGGGTTTTTGGGCCCCAAATTCTTTAAACAAGGGTCCCTTTTTCGGCAGATTTTCCTTAAACAAGGGTGGCTTATCCAGAAATTGGCGAAAAATAGCAAAAAATGGGTGGTTTTCATAAAAGTGGGTATGACTGCAAGTTTCGGTAATTAGAAGAGGGTACCTTTCTGAAAACCGGGCGGCAGACCCCCGTCCATCCGCAAGTCATGTACCCCCCCCCCCCGGGAACGCGAGTTGCGAGTTCCTTAAAAAACTTCAAATTTTCATCTTTTGCAGCTAAAAAACTGCGATTTTTTAGACAGCCTTTATAAAATCAGGGATTTACAGAAAAGTTTCTTAATGTTCATCATATCGAATTTCAGAATTTAGCATAATTCCCAAAGGGATGAAATCATATAAGCAAAATATTTTCTTTGACATTATATGAGCTCGTTACATGCTTTATGTTAAAAACAATCTGCAACGCGTAACCAAGGCCAGAGTGCAATTCTTTGACTGAAGTAAATGCAACAAGTCAGGCTGAAACTACTTCTGACTGGATGGCAACAATACCTCAAAATTTGGGAAGCGAAAGGGTCATACATAATTCACTGCAAGTTTTGAGCTCAACAATTAACATGGACTTGCCAAGTCGTCTTGAACTATAACGAATTCCCCTTTGATTTTCTTTCAAGACACCTTTTAAGCAAGTTCCCATTTTATAATATTACAGTAATGTCTTTGAACGAAAGGGGGAGTATAGGCCTTAGTATTTTATAAATGGCTTCTGATAAGGAAAGTTACGATGGCATAAAAATACTTTTCATTGACGAAAACCCAAAAAAAAAGTTGCAAATTGAAATGCGACTTTACAATACCTTTTTATTTGACGAAAAAGGCCTTTCTACAAAAGAAAACAGGCAACTCGCACTTTTGGTTTCAACTAGCACTTTTGAGTTTCCAACTCGCACCTTTCGTTCAACTCGCAACTCGCAACTCGCATAATAAGTGCAACTCGCAACTCGCAAAATAAGTCAACTCGTAACTCATAACTCGCAAAATATAAGCAACTCGCAACTCGCATTTGCAACTCGCAACTCGCACTTTACCATATCACTCGAATATGATCAATTCTTTGACAGGCAACCGCAAAACAAGGAAAAAATAACTGGGGGTTCCAAGACTTTTGGCAGGCATAGGCTAGTGACGCTGTAAAAGATTGAGGAAAACCTCACAATCACATCAAGGTAGGCAGATTTTCAAATGCTGTCATGCCAAGAACAGATTTTATTGAAAAAATGACACCGCTACACCGACAAAGAAGTCAGGTCTGCACCAAAGATCTTGGGGCATAATCACTTGGACTGCACCCTAAAGATTCTTCCAAGCTTCTCAAATATTCCATAAAAGTCTTTCATGGATACTTCCTGTTCCCTTGTGAACATGTCAATACAGGGTACTTTGAAGTCTTTCTAATGTTCAGAATTTATTCAAGTACCTTATAAGCAATATGATAAAGGAAATAAGTGAAAATAATGTAAAGTTATATAAAGGATTTCCTTTTTCAAAACTGATTAGTTTCTCAAATGATATTTTCCCAATATTGGAGTTTCTTAATTTCTGGCAGTCTGAGGGTTAAGCTTCTCATAAGCTGTTTCTTATAAACAAAATTAATGTAAGTCTTTTTATTTGAAAGTGATATACCCCTCAAGTTAAACTTAACATTAGATTTTTTGGCACATACTTTAATTAGTTTTGAATAATTTGCATTGAGTTTCTATACTGAATCTGTCTGAATGATGATGTCCTGACACACTTATTCAGAGTCTCATGATTGCAGTCTCTTTCTTGTTATGGGAGGGGCTGTACACATTTTTAAGCAATCTGTTTGTTATCATATACACCACGAGATGCAACAGATCTTTTGTCGTAATTTATTTATGTTAAAAACGAGCTGAAACCACCTGAAACGAGCTGAAACGAGTTGAAACGAGCTGAAACCACCTGAAACCACCTGAAACGAGCTGTCGAAATCGGGATCGAGGTTGAAACGACTTGAAACGACTTGATTATCCTTGTAACGAGGTGTAGGTGTCAGGGGAGTCCTTTTGGTCTCTAGGTATTGTCGCATTCTCTTTAACCCTATTGGTAGCCACAATTTTCTACACTGTACGAAAACAGCCTGTAATTTAACCACCAAACTTTGTGACTTTTAGTCAAATTTAATTGGCAATTAAATTTTTAATATTTCATTGTTCTAACTCTGATCATGTGACCACGGCAATACCATATTTGGAGAGTAGTCAACAAAAAAATTCTTAAAACTTCAATAGATTTTGTCTCGTTTGTTCGATTGATCTCAAACATGCACCATTCGATTGCATTTGAGAGAAGTTTCATTTGATATACAGGGTGTCTCAAAAAAATTGTTCGACGTTTGATTAAATATAAAAAAATAAGGACAACCTGAACAGGCTCATGGAAAGACAGCCTTGTTCCTAAGATTATGAAATAATTTTAGAGACTAAAATCGTGCAAATCGGTTAAAAATTCACTGAGTTACGAGCTCTCGAAGGTTGGAAATATGCGATAGCTGAAACCGGAGACCCCCGAGATTACTTGTATTGCAAAAAGCTCGAAGACGGAGGTAAGAGAAGCTTATCCAATGTCATAGCTCTCGTTGATATCAGAGCAAACCAAATAAGACTTCTAAAGTAAATTATTCCTTGCGATCATTCTCAAAATTTCCTAACATTGCGTAAGTCCAAAAACAATGGTTCAAAACATAATCGGCGAAAGACTGAATCTGTTTCTTCAAAGCATCCATATGCTTAACAGTTAGGTTATCAAAGACCTGTTTGAATCCCATTTGCTTCGCCCTTAAACAATTGAGAAATAACAGAAACGACGGCCTATGGGACTTTTACCAAAAATGCCATTTTGAGGCCTCTGGTTTCAGGCTTCGCACAAACTTGAACTTCAAAAGCTTGTAACCCCATGAATTTTTAGCGGATTTGCAAGATTCTTGTGTCAAAAATTAACTTAAAATCTCGGGAAAAGGGCGACTTGACCAAGGGTCCATTCAGCATATCGTTATTTTTTAGTATTTGATCAAACGTCGAACAATTTTTTTGAGACACCCTGTATATGTATTTTGGTGTGAACCTTGGTGTGTATTTGGATCAAAATTTAAAAATGGATAAACACATTGCAAAATTATGCAGTAAAGCATTTTACCAACTGTATAAATTGAAACGTATACGGAAGTTCCTTAGCAATGATGCAATCCAAACTGTTGTTCATGCATTCATCACTAGCAATTTGGATTATTGTAACTCCCTGTTCTTTGGTATGCCACAACATCTTATTGACAGACTGCAGCGAAACAAATGCAGCTGCTCGTGTTGTGCTGCTGATACCTAAATTTGACCACATTCGCACAGCCTTATTTGATCTGCACTGGCTACCAGTCAAGCAACATATATGGTTCAAAATTATGCTGCTTACTTTCAAGTGCTTGATAGGGAAGGCACCTGTGTATTTACGGGACATGGTGGAGAGGTATATGCCTAACAGAACTCTCAGATCGAGTAATGCGCTGCTGTTAAAGGTTCCTCATTTCAAGAACAAAACATTAGGTGCTAGAACTTTTGCCTACGCTGCAGCTAGCCTCTGGAACAGTCTTCCGTAGGAAATTTGTGCTATTGACAATGTTGACAGTTTTAAATCGTCTTCAAAGACTCATTTATTTAAAGTAGCTTATGATATTATGTAATAGGTTTTAAATTGTAAAGTGTATAGAATATTGTATCATAGTTATGCACTTTAATCAGATGTAATAATTTCATATTTGCTGACATCAGCAAAATTTTATGTCTATGATATCATTGACATTTATGACATCATTGGTCTAATGAATGAATGTATGATATTATGTAATAGGTTTTAAATTGTAAAGAGTATAGGATATTGTATCATAGTTATGCACTTTGATCAGATATAATAATTTCATATTTGCTGACATCAGCAAAATTTTATATCTACGACATCATCAACATTTATGATGTCATTGGTCTAATGGATAAATGTAAGATGTGAAAAATTGTTGTCTTTTTCCTTCAACTTATCTATTTGATTACTTCTGAGTCCATATTTAGTAGATAAAGGACAAGACTTAGAAGTAACTGCAAAGAAAATCTGTACATGGAACAAAAAGCTAATTAGAAGCTAATTGAGTTAGAAATAGAAACTAAAAATATCTCAAAAGTATGTATTTTAAACCTGCAACATGTTTCCTACAAATTGAGACAAATTTGGAGGAAATTGGATTACAGGTAAATTAAATAGAATCTTTCTTCTTAAAAAGGTAAAAATTTGCCAACTTTCCTTTGTTTTTTTTATTGCCTAGCAACAAAACACGTGACTAATTAATTTTCATTGTTATATTTTAATACTCAATAGTCTAAAGAACAATAGGAGAAAGTCTTATTGTTATATCCCTAGTGGTTTCAGAGAAAAAGAAGGGGGTGAAAAACGCCCCCCCCCCAAGTACAAAGTAAGTAAAAAGTAGCCCAGTACTTTATAGGGTTAAGAAGCAAAAGGTGGCAAATCTCAGGGGTGTTTCTTTGTTCTCCATGTATTGTCTCATTTTCTTTAAGAAACGAAAGAAACAAATCTTTGGGGATTCTCTCTGTCTTTTACGTATTGTTGCATTCTCTTTCAGATACGACAGTGACAAATCTTAGGGGAGTCCATTTGTTCTCTATGTATTATTGTCACATTAAGAAACGAAAGGAACAAATCTTGCTATCTTAGCCATGGAATAATAAGGCTAGCACCATTTGGTTTATGAAGCGTTAACAAATGATGAAGGAACAACGACGCTTTCCAATGAAGTAACTGCTTTCCAATTGACGATTCTGGAAAAGATGGCATCGGGCAGTGTTTGCTTTTTGTTTTGTTTTTCGATTTGTTCTGAGTCATGTCTGGACTCCTAGCAACTGTAAGGCTAAGTTAGGCCCATTTTGCATGCCGCAATCCAGGCATGGGACCCCAAGTTTAACATCCCTTCCGAAAGACAACGAGGTGAGTTGTGAGGTCAGGCTCACAAAGTGAAACTGATGTGAAAGAAACGGAATCAGGTATTAGATCGAATTTGGAAATACCTAGAATTTATTTGAATAATTTGGACAGAGATTTGGAGGAAACCAAACAAAGATTACATGTTTTAGAGGAAAAATTTGAAAAAATTGAAAATAATGTTGAATGGCAGTTAAATTCAAGTATGAACAAAAATAGTGATGCAGAAAAAGCTAAAAAAGATTTTAAGATGAAAATAGAAAAGCTGGAGACAGAGAAAAATTTGTTAGTTGATGAAAATTTTGGTCTGCGATTGCAAATTTTGGATTTGAAGGCTTTGATTCAAGTAAAGTCAAACCAAAACAACTTAGGCCAGTCGTTGCTGAAAGCCCAGGGGGAGCTGAACCCTTCAAAGAACCCTTTGTATGATGTTTCCGTAACAAAGGATGGCCTCTGGCAATTTCCAAAGCAGACAACTAAAAGTCGCCAATTTGAACTAGGCCCCTAGAAAACAACGGTTCCCTTGATGAACAGTTTCGGTGCATTGACTGACATTGAAGACAATGAGATTTGGAATAATGCAGTGAAGACTAGCATCATGAATACGGCACCAAGTGAGAAAAGATTTGATGAAAACATCGTCCATAGGGCAAACAAACAAGACATTGATGAAAGAAGAAAAGAAAAAAGAAATGTGGTCCCAGGTGAAAAAACATGGGCTGAAGCCGCAAAAACGGGCTCCACAGAAACAACGAGAGACAAGTCGAGCACAACGAGGGGTGTATCACTTGCCAAAATGGCGTACGAGATTTTTGGGATTTTCAAAAATCCCTGAAAATCAGGCCGGATTTTCGGATTTTTCCAGAAATTTCCAGGGATTTTTGGGATTTTTTAGGGATTTTCAAATGTTTGAAATTCCTGAAAATATACTTATTACGAAGATGTTACAGGTGCTTAAGTATGCCGAACCAATGAGACTATTTTTAAAGCGATAATAGTCAATAAAACAATCAATTTTTTAATACACTCTTAACGCTATTTTAACCGGGGTGGTGTTTTTCGCCACCCGTCCCAAACTTTTTTTAATAGCTCCTAAACGATGGCAGCTATGGCACTGAAAATTCTTGCCTTTTCCTAAAATTTAACTGGTAATCAGAAAATAAAGATTTCAATGCCTATTGTTAGACCACATGACCACCAGATGCCCATATTTGGAGAGTGGTCACAAAGAAAATCGTGAAAACTGCTCTAACTTCTTCATTTTGTATCAAATCTCATCAATATATGTACCATTCGATTTTCTCGATGAGTACTTTCATATGATATATAATTTATCTATATTTGCTGACATCAGCAATTTATAATTTCTATGACGTTATAAACCTCTATGACGTCATATTTCTAATGAATTAGCAATTTTTACATGAAAAATCATGTAGTGACTTGAAATATTGAAAAAACTATTTCGTTTCACCCAAATTATGCGAAATTGATGATGTTTAAGCATTATTATTGAGGAAACAATTTTGCATTAAATCGAATTATTATTATTTATTTAGTTAATTAATTAGGAACCACAAACATTCATATATAATGAATGAAATCTCATACTAAGGCTGTCAATCAAGTATTTGGATAGTTTTTAGCCTACTTTAGCCAGGTATTCAATGTAAATCTAGTTTTTTTCCCTAATAGCTCAATTTCGACAAAATTTGCCCTATTTTTTTGGTTGCCTAGCAACCAATCACGTGATTAGAAATTAGTTGATACTTAGTATATTTGTCCGACAGGGATGTGCCGTTTTTCAGGGTATCGTTTTCGCCTATTTTTTCGAGAACAGGGTATCAAAAGAAGGCAAATTTTCTGGAGCAGGTTGTCAAAACATGTCAAAAGAGGAAATTTTGTTACAACGGGTTATTTTGTAGTCCAATTTTTGTGTTTTTGAGTATACTTTTCACCGATTTTTCTAGAACAGGGTATCATTTGAAAGCAAAAATTCTGGAGCAGGGCGGAAAATTTTTATTTCGTGGGCACATCCCCGTACAAATCTAGGTCAAGTACCCCCCCCCCGGGGGCACATCTAAATATTGACTGGAAAGGAGGCCCCCAAAGGCCATCTAAGGAGGCCCCCAAAGGGGGGGGTCGCTGGAGCCCTGGAGCCCATCATTTTGAAAGCTTGGAGCCCTGGAGCCCAGACGATTCCCATGGCAATTTTCTCGAATTTTAAGAAATAGAGTTCCTGGAGCCCAGACGAGCATGCAATGGAGCCCTGGAGCACAGTAATTTTGTCTTTGGCAGCCCGGAGCCCATTAAAATACGTCCTGGAGACTGGGAGCCCGAGATCCCTTAGGGGGCCTCTCTAAGGCTTGAATTTGAGCAAGTTTATATATCTGCTTTTCGACATGAAAACGCCGTGGTAAAGTTGCCAAGTAACTTTCACAGCAATGCGCATGCGGAGAACAGAAAACGCATGCGCAGCCTCGCTTTCAGACATAATCGGTTACGAGGATGTCTTAATTTGGCCTGCGGATCTTCGGATTGCCGCACAAATTTAATGGATTACTGGGCTTTTCAGAGGGAGTTTTGGTAATTTTTCACATTTTCCAAGGATTCCAGGATTTTTCAATGTTTTTCGGAGATTCAAAGGGATTTTTAGGACATTTAAGGGATTTTTTGGATTTTCAGGGATCTTTGGGATTTTCACTTAATTCTCAGGGATCTTCGGATTTTTTTCCTCGATTTTTGGGATGGTGTACGAGATTTTTGCTAGTGATACACCCCTCGGAGCACAACACAGTACTCCCCACAGGTTTCCAGGCAAAGCACCGTCAAATTTCGTCATCACCAGGAAGATAGGCCAAAAGATGTCCTACCAACACAAGATACGCGAGCCGATTTCACCTGGGAGGACATCGACGAAGATTCAGATCAACGTAAGTGGAGTTTCAACAGGAAGGAGAAAAGGAAACCAGTCGTTTCCATAATTGGTGATTCGATCCTAGGAGGGATTCGAAAACAAGAGATGAATAAGCACGTCAGGGGCAATTTCACTATAATCAAATCCTTCAAAGGGGCCACAGTAAATGATATGGAGTCATACATCATCCTGACGTTAAACAGGAAACCAGATGGATTGATAATTCATTGTGGAACAAATGACCTAAGAGATAGTGAGCCTACTGAAATTGCTAGAAAAATCACAAAATTGGCAGTAAATGCGAGTAAAACAGTTAAAAATGTTGCAGTGTCGAGCATCTTAGCAAGAGGAGATTCAGAGCTTATTGACGTGAAGAGGAGAAAAGTCAATATTGCATTAGAGAAAGAATTGGAAAACAGCTGCATAGAACTCATTAAGCATGAATATATCGAGAGAGAATGGGAAAACATGCTGTATAAAGATGGAATACATTTAAACGTGAACGGATTAAATGCTTTGGGAGGAGACTTCGTAAGTTTCTTAAATTCTGTATGACAATCAAAGCATATAGTAAAAGACAATATGAATTATACGGACACATTTTCAATAGATACCAGTATTACATTATCTCCAACGATGGCTGCTGCATCTAACTCTACCTTTCAGACAGATACTCAGTTTTTGTCACCTGCTATTAGTCAAATTAATTCACCCCAACTTAGTATGGACACTGCCCTATCAACCTCGTCTGATGCGTCCCAGCCAATTAGAAATGATATTGAAAAGTTTTTCCATCTGAGGGTCGAGTGCACCAGAAATTTGCTCATAGGATTTTTAAACATAAACAGCCTTAGGAACAAAATCACAGATCTGAGAATGATTGCTGAAAGATGTCTGCCTGATATTTTGCTCATAGAAGAAACGAAATTGAATTCGGTTTTCAAAACTGATTTGCTCCTTATCAATAATTATAAGAGTCCAACGCGCCTAGATAGGTCTGAATTTGGAGGTGGCCTCATGCAGTACATTATTATTATTATTATTATTATTATTAACAATTTGTTTACAGTTGGCAACATAAAAAATAGCTAAAGCTAATTAACGCCAACAACCCTAACCCTATTTACAATGTTCGAAAAAATTAAAGATATTCATAAAAACCCTAAGTCTTTGACAAAAGTTTTGCACAATCTGCAGACGCAAGAACTCCCATCCCATAGTTTTATTTTTTGTTTGAATTCAGAGAGTGTGTTTGAGTCTTTGATTTCTTTTGGCAGAGTGGACCACAAAAGGCAACCTCTGTATTGAATGTTTTCTATTCCATATGTTGTTGTCTTTGCCATTGGCAGTTGCAAATGATTTTCACTTCTTAACTTGTAACGATTTTCTTTCTCGGTAAAAACATCCCGCATGAAGGATGGATTCAAATTATTTTTTGTCTTGTATATCTCAATCATTAACAACTGCAGATTGTGCTGATGAGTGGTTAAAGTATTTTTCATCAGCTTTTCAAACTCAGTATCACTACCTTTGCATACCAGTCGCAATGCTCTTTCTTGGATGCGATTTATTTTTGAGTTTAACACCCTGTCATGGAACATCCACACAAGTGGACAGTAATTAAACTGTGACTTAATAAAAGAATTCATTAAGATTTCAGATTTAATAGGATCGATATAGGCGGATAAGCGAGCAAGTGCGTGGAGCTTCTGGTTGGCCTTTTTGCACAAATCTTCAACATGTTTTCTGAAGCTTAGTTTCTTATCAAAAGTTACGCCTAGCAGTTTTTCATAATCGCTTTCATCAATTGTCGAATTTCCGATTGTAACTGTTGCTCTGGAGCATTTCTCACCAAATATCATGAGGTGACACTTGTCATCATTTAATTTCAAGTAATTGTCAGAAAACCATTTTGCAACCACAGTACCGTCCGTTTCTAATTGTCTAACAATTGTTTCAAGAATTGGATGGCATGCAAAGATAGTGGTATCATCAGCGTAGTTACAAATGTTAGTATATCTTACAGACAGGAAAATGTCATTCATAAATACATTGAAGAGTAAAGGCCCCAGGACCGAACCTTGAGGAACTCCAATTTTAATTTCTTTCCAAGCGCTAAAAGAGCTATTCACCTTCACTCGCTGATGTCTCTTTGAGAGATAACTTTTGATAAGCTTAAGTGCATCCATATTAAGTCCGTAGGCATTCAATTTCGCTATTAAAAGATCATGATTTACACTGTCAAATGCTTTTGAAAGATCCATGAGAAGTGCCCCGGCAAGCCCCTTGTTGTCAATGCTATTCTTACAACATTGTAAGAAATTCAGCAAGACATGCTGCGTACTGTATGCTTGTCTAAACCCTCCTAGGAGCGGTGAAAAGAACTGTTTGATGTAGTCATACAATTGATTGTACATAAGGCGCTCAAATAATTTCGATATTGCAGGTAGAAGGCTTATTGGCCTATAATTTTTCTTGCACATATTATCATCCTTCTTGAAAAGTGAAGATACATCAGCATTCTTCAAGTCATTTGGGAAGCTGCCTTCTTCGACTAGTTTATTGAAAAACTCAGTAAGAGGGAAACAAAATAGATCAGCATTAGTTTTTAATATTTTTGAAGGGATTGACTCCTGTGGTGAAGCCTTTTTAGGATCCAAATTTTGCAGCTGTTTCAACATCTCTTCAACTGTGGCCTTCCTGAATGAAAACTTTTTGGCGCTACGGACAGATTCTTGTATTTTGAGAATACTAGAGTGTGATTGAAAATGCTTTATTATCCTTGAGCACGGATCCTCATCAAGATTGTCCGGGGAGTCTTCATTACAGGAGATGTCCAAGGTGTCTGTTATATTTACAAAATAGTTATTCATAATTTCAGCAACTTTACCCTCATCTGATTCTAGTACATCGTTTTCTATAAGGGTGATACTAGAGCTACTTTGAATCTTATTTGAAAACAAGGGTTTCACAGTTTTCCAAAACTTCTTGTTGTCACTGACAACCTTTGGATCAAGTTGAGCATAATAAAGTTTCTTATTTTGACGAAGAATTTTAACACAGAGATTCCTCTGCTTCTTGTAAGCTGCCCGGTTTTCGTTTGTTCGCATTTTATTAAAACTGTTTTTTAGCCTAGTGCGTTTCATGATTGCCTTCCTGAGCTCCCTAGTCATAAAAGGTCCATCGTTCGCCCTAAGGTATTTCTTTTTCAAAGGTGCCTCTTTATCTAGTATACACTTAATCATGGAATTAAAGGAATTGAAATCTTGCATTGTTAGAGGGTTTGAGTTAAACTCTTCTGCAACCTTCTCTCTAAAAGTGACATTATCAAATCTATTGTAGTCTCGGTAGGTGACAATCCTAGGGCCTTTTTTACGAAAACTACCTCTTAATACGGTGGCCACCATTGCATGAAAATCCGATAGCCCAGTTTCAATCGTTTTTACATTTGAAAGCTTTCTAGTGTCACTTGTAAGTATTAAGTCGATACATGTTGGGTTATCAGATTTAAAGCAAGTTGGCTCTTTTACAACATTTTCAAGATTCAAATCATGCATAAAATCCTGCAAAGAAACATCAGCCTCACTAAGATTGAAGTCACCTATTACTAAGAAATTTTCATATCTTGTACAGAAGTGTTCAATATTTTTACGTAGTTCTCCAAGAAAAAAACCCTCTGATTGGGTGGGTGGACGGTAGATGCCAACAAGTAACCATTTGATATTGTGCAAGTTTATTTCAACAGCTCTTGCTTCAATTTCTTTTGCTTTTGAGCTTAGCAATGGCACTTCTTTCGCAGGCACACCTTCTTTCATGAATATCAAGAGCCCTCCCCCTTTCCGATTTCTGTCAGCCCTAATGGGTGGCATGTAACCATCAATTTGAAACTGACCGGGAGGAAAACTTCCATCTAACTTAGTTTCTGACACTATTAATATATCAATGGTATCTGATACCACTTCCTTCAGTAAATCAAACTTATTTCTGATGGAATTTATGTTCAGGTGCGCAATCATTAGATTGTTTTTGCATTTAAGTCGCATGTCTTTTAATGTTGATTTGGCATCTACAGCCCCACTAACATCACTCTCACAATCCATTTCAACATTATCATAAAATTTTTCAAATGATCTATCATTTTCTATCTGATCATTAACACATTTCTCTTTATCATTTAGTTCCTTGCTTCTGCAGTTAACACGTCAATGGCGCAAAGCTGAGATAATGTTAAAAGCAAGTTTCGAGTCCCCAAAGCGATTCAAATGAAGTCCACTACGATTTAAATGTTGACGTACCTCGATATTGTTGTTGTCTATGGAATGGAATGAGGAATGACATCATTTGCAATAGGGTACCCTCTTTTGAAGTTTCTTCTCTGAAGCTATTGTGCTCTGAACTGGTAGTTACAAAAAAGAAATGGATCATTTACAGCGTTTACCGTCCCCCAAATTTTGATATAGAAACCTTCCTTTCAAGCTTATCAACTTCTATAAATCGTGCATTAGACAAGTATGATAACATAATTATCATGGGCGATATAAACATTGATACCCACAGTAAGACAGATCCTAGTTTTGACAAATTAGTTTCTTTTTGCGATGCATTCGGTTTATCTAATCTAGTAAAGTCGAAAACTTGTTTCACAAAGAATCATAGTTCATCAATTGATGTTATTTTAACAAATAGACCTAGGTCTTTTCAGAAGACCTCCGTTTTTGAAACAGGTCTGAGCGACTATCATAGTCTTGTAGCTACCACTATAAAACCAACTGTTTCCAGGCTAAAACCGAAACAAATCAAATATCGCAGCTACAGAAATTTCGTCCCCGAAAATTTCTTGAAGGATGTCAAGCAGGCTAATCTTGTGTTCGATGAAACAGACCCTAATAAATCTTATGACCAAGTGACTGAAACTTTCCGAAATGTAGTTGATAAACATGCTCCCATGAAAACCAAGTTTCTTAGGGGAAATAATGCACCCTTTATGAATCCAGAACTGAAAAAGGCTATATATACTCGGTCCAGGTTCAAAAATCGATTAAATAAATATCCTTCCAAGCAAAATGAAAAAATTTATAAAAAACAGCGAAACAAATGTGTTGCCTTACGTAAAAAGGCCATCAAAAATTATTTCAAGAAAGTTACAAGCAAGGGTTTGATGTCAAGTAAAGCCTTCTGGGACCTCGTGAAGCCTTTCCTCTCAAACAAAGGTGGCTTGACTGGTACTGATATTTCCCTGATAAAGGAAGATAGAATTGTTACTGATGACCACGATTTATGTGAGATATTTAACGATTATTAGATCAACATTGTCGAAAATACTTCTGGAAAGAAACCTTCCAACATTGCCGATACAGTTTCAACAAGTGATGACAGAGAAATTGTGAGACTGATTCTTGACAAATACAAGGATCACCCGAGTATTTTAGCAATAGTTCAAGACCCCGAACATATTCTTGAAACGTTTTCCTTCAAAGAGGTTTTAACCCGAGATGTCTGGCTCCAATTAAAGAGGCTGGATGGCAGTAAATCAACAGGTGTTGATCAGATTCCACCAAAACTTGTTTCTCTGGCTAGTAACGAATTAGCCGCCCCTCTTTCCAACGCCATAAATTGCAGTATTCGTAAATTTACATTTCCACAAAACGTAAAAACTGCCGCAGTTTGCCCCTTAGATAAAGGTGAACCCATTCGCACTGTGGAGAGAAATTATCGTCCAGTGAGCGTACTTAACACTTTTTCTAAGATTTTCGAACAAATTTTAAAGGAGCAATTAATGCCCTTTCTAGATAACACCCTATCAAACTTTGTCGCAGCTTATAGGAAAGCATATAGTACTCAATATGTTTTAATCAGACTCGTGGAAGATTGGAAAGCTAAACTTGATAATAATTTCATTGTAGGTGCTGTCTTGATGGATCTTTCAAAAGCTTTCGATTGCATCCCACACGATTTGATAATAGCCAAACTCCATGCGTACGGTTTAGATGAAAATGCATTGGTTCTAGTTTATTCCTATTTGAAAAAACGGAGCCAAAGTGTGCAGATAAATAATGTCTACAGTCCTTTTCAAGATATTGCATCAGGAGTACCCCAGGGATCCGTATTAGGCCCTATTCTTTTCAATTTCTACCGGGTGAGTCAGAAAAAACGTGGGGCGTTTGGCGGACTGTGACGCCGTATTTTGCCATCTGATTTACGTGAAATAAATTTTTCCGTTTTGCCAAGAGTCTAACTTAGAAGATAAGCCTTTTCCCATCGAAGTCGGTCATTTGATGCATTTGTTAAAAAATATTTTCTTCGTAAGACCTTGTATGTAAGTCTGGCAAACTGATGAAATCTTTAGCTAGGCCCCTTCAGCATTTTAGCCTTGCCAGAGTAGCAGGTACAGGTGGTATTATCAGGGGATACTGAAATAGTTAGAACTGGTTCACACTACTTGGTTCTTTGGGTCATTGCGGGTTGTGCAGAGAGACCCAAAATACAAAGACTCGGGGTTTGATGCACGACTCTAAGGACTCAAAGGACCTAGTGTGCACCAGGCTTTAGGGAAAAGTGTTGTCTGCAAGCAGTCCCATTGCGATTTACTCAACGTTGATCTGCTTGAAGAAACCTCTTCGCAAGACAAAGAAGTCTACATTATTAATGTCTTTCAAATATGTTCTTCACTCAGGGCAAGTTATCATTAGACATCCCAGGAGAGAAAACAGTATGTCCTGGCTATTTCAATTTCCCCTGATAATACCACGTGTACCTGTAAACCTTGCCAAGATAAAATGCGGAAGGGGGTTGGAAAAAGATTTCACTATTTTGCAAGACTCCCATACAAAGTCTTACGAAAGAAAACATTTTTTAACAAATTCACCAAATGACCGATTTCGATGGGAAAAGGTTTATGATCTAAGTTAGACCTTTGGCTTCATAGAAAAATTTTGTTCACGGCAATCGGATGGCTAAATTCGATGTCACAGTCCGCCAAACGCCCCACGTTTTTTCTGACTCACCCGGTATATAAATGATCTTTTCTTCTTCATTAAGCAAGCTACCATGTACAGCTATGCTGATGATAATACGTTAGCTTACTTTTCCAGGTCCTTGCCGGATCTCGTCAAGGTCTTGGAAAAGGAAGCAGTTAATGCCTTATCTTGGCTCGAACAAAATGAAATGATTGCGAACCCTGACAAATTCCATGCACTTTTTGTGAAAAAAGATCAGACAAATACTTTAGGCATAAACCTCGATTTCCAGGGACTACAATCCGGGCTAAACCCGGATCAAAATCCGGGCTACAATGAATTTACCACTTTTTGTGATGTTTTTGGGCTCTTCAACATCGTAACTTGTAAAACTTGTTTCACTAAACAGAGTAACTCTTCGATTGATGTTATTCTAACCAACAAACCTAGACTTTTTCAAGTAACCTCCGTTTTTGAAACAGGGCTAAGTGATTGTCATGGACTGGTAGCAACCACCATGAGAGCTCACGTTCCTCGGCTCAGACCTAAGATAATCAAGTATCGCAGTTATAAGAACTTTGATGCTGAGATTTTCCGAGAGGAAGTGAAAGGCCTAGACTTTGGTTGTGACGTTGATGACCCTGATCATCTGTATGATAATCTTACTGCAAATTTTACATCTACCATAAACAAGCATGCGCCAATGAAAACAAAGATTTTGAGAGGGAATGATGCCCCTTTTATGAATAAAGAATTAAAGAAAGCAATTTATGTTAGGTCACACATGAAAAACGGATTAAATAAGGATCCATGCAATGAGAATAGGGCGAAATTTAAACAACAACGCAACAAATGCGTCAAGTTAAGAAGGAAAGCGATTAAAGAACATTTTAAAAAGGCTACGAGTAAAGGAATCATGTCTAGCAAAGAATTTTGGGATCTCGTTAAGCCCTATCTGTCAAATAGGGGAGGCTTATCAGACAACAATATAACACTTATAAAAGATCAGAAAATCATTACAGACGAGCCAACTTTGTGTCAGTTTTTCAATGACCATTACATTAACATAGTACAAAATTCAAGTGGTAGAAAACCACTTAATGTTGCAGATACAACTGATTTAGAAGATGATCGTGATATTGTTAAGCTGATTTTAGAAACATATAAAAATCACCCAAGTATCTTGGCAATCATCGAGCACAGGGGATTTGTTTCAGAATATTTTTCGTTTAACCAGGTAACAAGTAAAGAAGTAAGGGAAATAGTTAAATCCCTCGATTGTCGGAAATCAATGGGCGAGGATATGATACCTCCTAAGCTAGTATCTTTATCAGTAGACGAACTGACTGTCCCTTTAACAGATGCCATCAATAGCAGCATCCAGAATTGTAAATTCCCAGATAATGGATAACGTGCAGCGGTGATACCCCTCGATAAGGGAGAACAAAATAAAACTGTTGAAAAAAATTTCCGCCCGATAAGTGTTTTAAATGTTTTCTCAAAAGTGTTTGAGAAAATAATCAAAAAACAACTGATGCCATACCTTGACAAAACTCTTTCTATCTTTATTGCCGCTTATAGGGAACGTTATGGCACTCACCCTGTATTAATAAAACTAACTGAAGATTGGAGATTGAAATTAGATAATGATCAAATCGTAGGTGCCGTCCTCATGGACTTACCTAAGGCTTTTGACTGCATACCACATGACTTACTTGTAGCCAAGTTATCCGCTTATGGATTTGATGAAAATTTCTTAGTTTTTATATATTCATATCTAAAGCGGCGAGATCAATGTGTTAGGATTAATAATATTTATGGTTCACTTCAGCGTATACTTTCCGGTGTTCCACAGGGATCAGTACTTGGACCGATCCTTTTCAATTTTTACATAAACGATCTCTTACTATTCATTAAGGAAGCTGAAGTATATAATTACGCAGATGACAACTCTTTGGTTTCCTGCTCTAGAAGCATGCCAGACCTACTGAGGGTTTTAGAGGGGGAAGCCAATGTTGCTCTAAAATGGTTGAAAGAAAAAGAGATGATTGCAAATCCGGGGAAATTTCAGGCTATTTTGATCAAGAAAGACCGTTCAGATACAAGTGGTATTGACATTAGCTTTATTGATAAGACCATTAAGTCAGAAAAAACTGTAAAGCTTTTGGGTGTTAAACTCGACAACAAGCTTAATTTTGATTCCCATATTTCAGATTTGTGTAAAAAAGCTGCTACACAATTGAATGTACTGAAAAGGCTTAAAAAATTTATTGGTTTTGAAGAGAGGAAAACACTTGTTCAAAGTTTTGTTTATTCTTACTTTAATTACTGTCTTTTAGTGTGGCATTTTTCATCTGCAAAGTCACTGCATAAAGTCGAATGCATACAAGAGAGAGCACTAAGGTTTCTGTTTAATGACAACTTTTCTCCTTATGAAGAGTTACTGACAAAGTCGGGCAAAAATTATATGCATGTTTCTCGTTTACGAGCTCTCTGTATCGAAATCTACAAAACTATGAAGCAGCTAAATCCTGTTTTTATGCAAAACATATTTTCTTTTAAATCATCTACTAATCTGAGTCGCTCTCAGAGAAATCCACATGATTTGCTACATCACAGACCTAATCAAACAAATTTTGGTACTAATAGTCTAAGAGCCTTGGGGCCTCAGATATGGAATGGACTCCCGAACGAAATGAAGTCTGCTCAAAATATAAACATTTTCAAGAGATTGTTAAAACAATGGGATGGAGTTGAATGCAACTGCAATGCATGTCAATTTAAAAAACACAACATCAATCAAAATCAATGAAAAAAGAAAAAGAAATCCATGAATTAGTATTATTAAAATAGTTGCCAGCTTATTCATTATTAAATTAGCTATTTTAAATTAATTATTGTTCTCCATTGTAAATATTTTCGAAATTGATTAGCTTCTTTTATTGCATATAGTTAGAAGCTATGTATTATAGTTTTCGAAATAAAATAAGATGACACACACACACACACACACACACACACAGGGACACACTATCAAATCTGAAGAAAATGTCAAACTTTTAGGCGTAACCCTAGATTACAAATTGAATTTTGACCCACATATATCCAATCTTTGCAAGAAAGCGGCATCGCAATTAAATGTTCTGAAGCGACTCAGGTCGTTTATCAGTTTTGCTGAAAGAGAAGTTTTGGTTCAAAGTTTTGTATACTCAAATTGTAACTATTGTCCCTTAGTTTGGTATTTTTCATCATCAAAATCACTGCAGAAAATTGAAAAAATACAGGAACATGCATTGAGGTTTCTGTATAACGATAACAAAAGTACCTATAGCAATCTACTTCTCAAATCGAATAAATGTACAATGCAAGTTGCTCGTCAAAGGGCACTTTGCATCGAAATCTTTAAAAAAATGAAAAACCTGAACCCATCATTTATAAATAACATCTTTAGTTTTAGGACTTCAAATTATTCATCACGGTATCCGAATAACTTGAATCATTTTCAGCCAAATCAAGTAACTTTCGGTTCAAAGAGCCTTAAAGCAATGGGACCTCAAATCTGGAATTGCTTACCAAATGAATTAAAATCGGCCGAAAACCTTAACAGTTTCAAAAGAATGATAAAACAATGGGACGGACCAAGTTGTAAATGTAATGCTTGTAAATATTACAGTCTGTAAATTTGTTCATAGTATTTCCTCTAGTCACATCTGAATTTGTTAATTTATTCATTTATTTATTTTTCACGTCATTCGATTTAGATTAGCTAATTTATGCATACATGTATATAATGTATATGTATTTTGGCTAGAGTTTTAAAAATTGAATCAAAATAAGATGAACAAACAACAAACAAACAAAGGCCTCCCGAGGTCACCCATCCGTCCTCACTCGACTGAGCTTAACTTCAATTACCTGACAAAAACTGTTTAGCCACTTGGCCGCTCACCCCGGCTGGATGGAGTGGGGGTATTTGACCAAGATAATGATTAAGTTATCTATAGAATCACTATTGAAATCAGGAATCACTGTTGAGTTTCTTATCAGCGTTTAATGATTAAGTTTCTATAGAATCACTATAGATTCAATGATAGAATGCAAAGCATCTCTAGTAAAGTGTCCCCCTGACGCCACCTTTTCCGCAATTGTCTATTGTTACACCAAAAAGGAAAAATACACATATTTTTTATAAGAAATTAAGAATTTGGGCCAGTACTGAAAGTTTCTTAAAATTGTCATTAATTTTGAGTACTCAGAGTTTCTTGCTAGTTTCTTAAAGATTTCATTACAGTCTTGATGTTCACTACCTGTGCCCTCCTGAACATTTCAAACAATGTTTATTGAAGCCTTTCCAACGACTAGACACCCCTCAACTTGACGTTTTAAGTAACCTGATACAGGAAACAAGGAAAAAAAGAATAAAAATATGTCAAGGATTTCCTTTGTCGAAGCAAGTAGTTTCTTAAGTTATATTTTCCCAGTACAGGAGTTTCTTAATTTTTTATGATCTTAGAGTTGAGAGTTGAGTTTCTTATAAGTAGTTTCTTATAAAAAGATATGTGTAGCCAATAGAACCCCCTAAAACCTAAACAAAGTAAAACCTGTATTAGCATTTACTTCCCATATTATCTTCAAAGTGCTCTGATTTAATTCACTTTGTGGCGAAGATATATCTAAACACTGTCCCTTAAGATTTGTTTCTTTGGTTTCTAACAGAGAATGCAACAGTACAAAGAGAACAAAAGGACTCCCCTTAGATTTGCTACTATCGCTTCTTAAAGAGAATGCCACAATATGTAGAGACCAAAAGGACCCCCCTGACATTGACACCTCGTTAGCTAGGATAATCAGGTTGTTTCAAGTCGTTTAAACCTCAATCCTGATTTCAACAGCTCGTTTCAGATGGTTTCAGATGGTTTCAGCTCGTTTCAGTTCATTTCAGCTCGTTTCAGGTGGTTTCACCTTGTTTTAACATACAAATCACGGATCTTTGGTGCAGCCCCATCATTGAGAAATCTTTGTAGTACCTGTTATTTATAATTTGTTAAAACTTTTCAATAGATCTGTTGAAATGTTCTAATGAAATGAATCACTATGGATTCAATGATAGAATGCAAAGCATCTCAGTAAAGTGTCCCCCTGACACCACTTTTTCCACAAGTGTCTATTGTTACACCAAAAAGGAAAAATACACGTATTTCTTATAAGAAACTAAGAATTTGGGCCAGTACTGAAAGTTTCTTTAAAATATCAGATTTTGAGTGCTCAGAGTTTCTTACAAGTTTCTTCAAGGCTCCACAACAGTCTTCATATTAACTACCAGCTTCTGCGTGATCACTTCAAAATAAGGTTTTTTCAAGCCTTTTCAATGTTTAGACACCTAGAGGGGTTTAGACATAACTTAAGTACCCTCCTTGCAATATAATACAAGAGACAATAAGAATAAAGTGAAATATGTGAAGGATTTCCTTTATGAAATTAAATAGTTTCTTAAGTCATATTTTCCCAGTCCTGGAGTTTCTCAATTTTTTGGCGATCTGAGAGTTGAGTTTCTTATAAGCAGTTTCTTATAAAAAAATACATGTAAAGTGTTTTTGTTTGAAAAATATGCTCTCACAAAGTTGGAAAAGCAAAGCTATCTCGAGAACTGCGACATTGGAAATATTCGAACTTCATTGCGCATTGAATTTATTGACACATTTAGGATAGAAATCATTTTGGTCTGCGGGGTCCATGCTTTAGGATTTGCCATGCAAATCCTAAAACGCGGACCTCATTTCGTGGACTTTTTTCCTTGGCTGGCATTAGTCCGTGAAGTCCGCGTGTTCCGCGAGGCCCACTCAGTGATGAATTTCCGTGGCACATTTTATGGCAAATTTTATCCAATGGCTAATATCAGCCAATGCATAATGTTCCACTTCTCTGGAAGATTGCACAGCGTAATGCATATGACTAATTACTTGCCTAGTTTCTTGTACACCTGTGTGTGTGGCAAAGTTTTCTACTTCAACAAGGCGAAACAAAACTAAGGTTTTTCAATTTACGCTTTGCAGGTAGGTTCTTACCATCCTCTCTGATCTGTGATTTAACACTGAATTTATCAACCAATTCTTTGTCGAGTTGTCGTACCACTTTGTCCATGATAGTCCACTTGTGATTGATTTGGCCTGGCCCATTGCACATGCTAGTTAACCATACATAAGGCAGACGAATATTCGTCCAGACTCAGTTTCACATCACAAAACAAAAGATCACTTTTCAACGGACAAAATGCCATTGTAATGAAAATTAAAGCGGCGGTGCTACATCATGACAAAATCTAAAACAGTTTAGCGGAAAAGCTTTATGCCTCATTCACACTTGTACGGTGGCCCACAAGTGTCAAGGCAAAACTCTTTTCCTCAAGGCAAAATTTTCTTTCTCAAGGCAAAACTTTATTTCCCAAGGCAAAACTTTCTTAGGCAGAACTTTCTTTCTCAAGGCAAAACTTTCTTTCTCAAGACAAAACTCTTCTCTCAAGGCAAAACTTTCTTTCTCAAGGCAAAATTCTTTGTCAAGGCAAAACTTTCTTTCCCAAGGCAAAACTTTCTTTCTCAAGGCAAAACTTTCTTTCCCAAGACAAAACTTTCTTTCTCAAGGCAAAACTTTCTTTCCCAAGACAAAACTTCTTTGTCAAGGGAAAACTTTCTTTCTCAAGGCAGAACTTTCTTTCCCAAGACAAAACTTTCTTTCTCAAGACAAAACTCTGTTAGGAGGGAACCAAAAGAAACCAATTCAATGTTAAAAGGGCCCAAGATTACGGTGGCCCACAAGTGTCAAGGCAAAACTCTTTTCCTCAAGGCAAAATTTTGAGAAAGAAAGAAAGTTTTGCCTTAAGAAAGAAAGTTTTGCCTTGAGAAAGAAAGTTCTGCCTGAGAAAGAAAGTTTTGCCCTGAGAAAGAAAGTTTTGCCCTGAGAAAGAAAGTTTTGCCTTGAGAAAGAAAGTTTTGCCTTGACACTTGTGGGCCACCGTACACTTGCAAATAAAACCATTTTAATTTAAACCAGGTTATTGAATGAAGCCTTCTGATTGGACAATCCAACGAATCGAAGGCATTTGATTGGCTCAAATTTAACCTGGTTTAGATAAAGCTGTTTTAACTGTGTCAGTGTGAATGCGGTATTAAATAAGCCATTGCAAAATGGGAATGGGCCGGAAACCTTCAACCTCATTTTCACGGACCAATCAAACTGTGAATAGGCAAAGAAGACAAGAAAGCCCGCAGTTATGGGTTTGGTCGACTGGATATCTACTCAGAGAAGATTCTACTTCTGGTAGATAGACAAAGACGAGAAATTACAACCGATCATTCTCGCAAACACGACGCGAAACTTTTTCGGTCGATGTCAACTTTGTCTCTGCCGAGAACATTTCAAAGCGAAATGAAGTTACAAGTCTTTCATAAGAGACTCAATGTTAGAGAAAATCCTTAGCATCGTTTTACCTTCTGCGAATATATTACTCAGAAGGTACAGAAAAGCACAGGTGAAGATTGTTGCACAGCCTTTCAGAAACTCGTAAGAAACTTTGAGAACTCATGAAAAATCATTAGAAAGAAGAAAGGTTGTTCTACAAAATCGAATCTGTTAAATCGCGTGCCCTGCGTGCCCTGCGTGCCCTTCAATCTCCTCGTGCCCGCGTGCCCAAATTTTCGGCGTGCCCTCGTTTCATCGATGTTGGCGTGCCCTCATGCCCTCGTGCCCGCGTGCCCTAATTTTCGGCGTGCCCTCGTGCCTTCCATGTTGGCGTGCTCTCGTGCCCGCGTGCCCAAGTGCCTAAATTTTCCGCGTGCCCTCGTGCCTTCCATGTTGGCGTGCCCTCGTGCCCTCGTGCCCGCGTGCCCAAATTTTCGGCGTGCCCTCGTGCCTTCAATGTTGGCGTGCCCTCGTGCCCTCGTGCCCTCGTGCCCTCGTGCCTGCGTGCCCAAATTTTCGGCGTGCCCTCGTGCCTGTGTTGCTTTAAAACGATGGATAACATCTGACATGAACTTGACTTTTCATTTATTTTGACGACTGCACCACGTACCCTGCATTTTAAGTGCTCGCAATTTTCAATTTTTTTCTGTGATGATTAGGGTAAGACGGGGCAAAGTGAACTACGGGGGTACTTTCAAGGCTTGACCTTCATTTACAAATGCAGTTACAGATCCAAGAATTCTGTTTGATTTGATAAAACAAGGATATCTATCGATACAGGAAAGATAGATGGTCATAACCATGAGCTTGATAACTGCATAAGATTTTTTTGTAGTTTTGGTTTTACCTCAGGGAGAAGTTACGGGGTAAAGTGAACTACCTCGAAAAAAGTGTTTCTCTCCGTGGTGATATGGTATCTATATGCAATATAACATTTTCTTAAGTGTATTCCCATGATTATCGATCGATTTGTATTCAGTATGTGACTCAAATTTGTACCCAAAAATAGTTCTTGGTAAATATATTGATTCTGCAAAGATTCTTCTCAACATAGGCCACCATTTCACTTTTTAATTTTATTCGATTTTTTGGTTTTGACATGCACAGGACTGCTTAGAGTCGCAAAGTGAATAACGATTCCAGGTTCCCCTGGTATTTGATTGGTTTTATTGAAAAGTTTGCTCAGTAGTTCACCGTACCCCGTGTCGGGGTAAAATGAACTAAGCGAAGTGGTCTCCAGAGAAACCTCTTTTGTAAGACAGTGGAAAAAGATTTCAAAAACATTTTTGCTGGATAAACTTACCCAAGGACATAATTTCAAAACAAAGTTGAAAAGTTTGCCCTCAGCTGCAGTCTCTTCT
Source organism: Aurelia sp. 3 sensu Dawson et al. (2005) (assembly GCA_964020215.1). NCBI lineage: Eukaryota > Metazoa > Cnidaria > Scyphozoa > Semaeostomeae > Ulmaridae > Aurelia > Aurelia sp. 3 sensu Dawson et al. (2005). The sequence goes on from OZ026577.1 coordinate 12,217,590, forward strand.
GCGTATCCTTAAAAAGCTTCCAAAATAGTCCACTTTACCACGTGTTATCCTAAATCATCTCCTTTATTTGGTGCAGCCTAGCCGTTAATGTCCCTATCATTAATTAGATACCGTCACGTGTGCTTGTTGTTACGTTCCGTAGATGTTTGTCTCTACAAAACTTTATCCATGTTTTAAATTTTTCACTTCAAATTCTCTGCTCAGGTTTCTCGGATGAAATTTAGGAAAAAAGGATCACTAAGTTTCAAACTTTCAAGAAACATTTCAAGGGTCACATCCCTCAAGAGTGTCCTGAACATCAACATCGAAGGCACGAGGGCACGCCGAAAATTTAGGCGCGAAGGCACGCCAGCATCGAAGGCACGAGGGCACGCCAAGAATTTGGGCACGCGGGCACGAGGGCACGAGGGCACACCAACATCGATGGCACGAAGGCATGCCAGAAATTTGGGCACGAGGGACGCCAACATAGAAGGCACGAGGGCACGCTGAAAATTTGGGCACGCGGGCACGAGGGCACGCCAACATGGAAGGCACGAGGGCACACCGAAAATTTGGTCACGCGGGCACGCGGGCACGAGGGCACGCCGACATCGAAGGCACGAGGGCACGTAGGGCACGTAGGGCACGCCTTTTAACAGACTCTACAAAATCTTACCACTTTCTCCATTTTTTAAGGTTTTCAGTTGCAGATAGATAAGGTTTTTTGTGAGAAAACCTGAAGTTCTCTACTGCAAATAGATAAGAAATCACTTGAAATCTACTTGTAGTTTGTAGTAGATATAGTTATCTATTCCCAGTAGATATGAAATCATTATCTACTCGTAGTAGACACACTTATCTACTCACGGTGCTACTCCCAGTAGATATGAAATCTTTATCTACTCGTAGAGCATAGCGGACAAATCTTTTCTTTTGTCCAAAGATCCCGTGGGGTTGACAGTCACGCTCTGGTCTTCAGATCACAGTTTCTGCTGATATTGACCAATCAGGTGCCGTCGTTGTGTTTACTTCCGCGTTTTGCGGCGAAGCTTAGGCCATTTTTGACAGTTTTGACCACCATCCCGAAAAAAAACATTGCACGCTCGGCTATGTCGATTTTCATCAAAATTTCAACGGGAGAAGATTCTCCATACCTCGGACCATAAGTGCTTTCGGCATCGCTATGCGATCGCCAAAATTAGCCATTTGTGGCATTTTGAAAATCATTGCAGCCATTTTTGCGTAGCAAATCCCACAAAATTGAGCAAAAGGCGAGCACAAACTGGTTATTTAAAGTCAATAAACCTATCTCAACTGTTTTCAAGACAAATATCCACATCTCTGCCGCAATCCACTCCCAGTTGCACCATAAATCGCTCCCATGGCTATGCGCCTTTTTCGCTAAACTGTGCCCTAATCCTTTTCCCAACTCCTGCAATGATTACAAGTCTGTAGGAGTAGAAACCAGCAATGTCAACCAAAATTTCGGAAGTTATGAATCACTTCTTGCATAAGAGCACAAGTGATGATAGTGTCGTTTTACAGTAGAGAGTGTATTTGTAATAGAAATGAACTGAAGCTGTGTTTAAACGGAAGAAATGTACATTTCGTTTTCATCACGAAAAACTATTTAGCACTTTAATACTACTTTTCAAAGCTCCTCAAAATCAATTTCACATTTTGTGCAGGTATCATAGAAGATCTCTTTAGCCCTCCAGTATATATTAGGAAATCACCCCTTGGCAGTCAAACAAAAAAAAAGGCAGCATGACAGCAATCATAGATTTCAGTGTTACCATCAGTAAACTCATGGAGGTACACATATATTTTTTGAGATACTAAAACTTTGATCTAGTATTGAAAGCTTCTCAGAATTCTTATTTTATCATCTCAGTTGAGAGAGTTTCTTATAATTAAGGGTTTGTTTTAAGTTCTTTCAAATTTCCATTAATAGGGGCCCATCAGATTTCCATTGGTATTGGTGTGGGATCTCTAGGATCGGGATCACGCAAGAAACTTGGAGTTGGAGTAAAGGAAACAGGCTAAAGATGAAATGATTTTGTTTTGTAAACGATGATCTGTAAGAAACTGCCTGTAAGAAACTCTGTGTCATAAGACTCATAAGGTTGAGCAATGTCCAAACACTGACCTCGAAAACTTTGTTTAGAACAGTTCACAGCAGGGCACAAGAGGCAAACCCTTAAGAAACTTCCTTACTCAGATAATAACAAAAATTTTGAGAAGCTATCGATACCAGATCATAGTTTTAGTATCTTGAAAAATGCATGTGTACTTTCATGAGTTTACAAAATGTAACACTAATATCTATGTTTGCTTTGATCCTGTTTTTTTGTTTCACTGCCAAGGGGTGATTTCCTAATACGTTCTGGAGGACTAAAGATATCTTCTATGATACCCTCACAAAATGTGAAATTGATTTTGAGGGGTTTTGAAAATAGTTTTTAAAAAGTTCAATGGTTTTCGTGACGAAAACAAAATGTCAATTTCTTCCGCTTGCTGCTATTTGTAGGAAGTTTAAACACAGCTTCAATCATTTCTATTTCACGTACCTGCTACACTGAAAGACGACACTGTCTTCTCTTGTGATGCAAGAAGTATGGGCTGTGCAAATATATGCGACATTTTGGTTGATATTTTCGGTTGCCACTCCTTCAGACTTGCAATCATTGCAGGAGTTGGGAGAAGGGCACTGTTTATCGAAAAAGGGGCACAGCAATGGGAGCGATTTGGTGGCGCAACTGGGAGGGGATTGCAGTAGAGTAGTGGATATTTGTCTTCAAAACAGCTGAGGTAGGTTTATAGACTTTAAATTATCAGTTTTTGCCCGCCTTTTGCTAAATTTTGCTGGATTTGTTACGCAAAAATGGCCACAATGATTTTCAAAGTGCCACAAATCGGCTAATTTTAGCGATCGCATAGCGATGCCGAAAACACTTATGGTCCAAAGCATGCAGAATCCCCTACACTTGAAATTTCGATGAAAATCGCCTTACCCGAGCGTGCAATGTTTTTTTTCGGGATGGTGGTCAAAACGGTCAAAAATGGCCTAAGCTTCGCCGCAAAACGCGGAAGTAAACACAACGACGGCACCTGATTGGTCAATATTAGGAGAAACTGTGATCTGACCAGAGCGTGACTGTCAACCCCACGGGAACTTTGGACAAAAGAAAAGATTTGTCTGCTATGCTGTCCTCGCGCAGCTTAGTGGACGGTGTCAATAGCATCTCTCGTGGGGACAATGTTCAAGCCATTGAAAACGTCTTTTGTCCACAATAATAATAATAATAATAATAATAATAATAATAATAATAATAATAATAATAATAATAATAATAATAATGGAAACTTTCATTCACATAAATAAACTTACAACAAGATAAATATTTAAAATGTAAAACTTACAGTATAAAGAATCTATTCGTGACTACCACTCTCCATAAAAGGGCATGTTAGTCAAGCCTTACTGCCTTCAACAATTTTACTTCTTTACAATGTTAAAAGTTCTGGATTGGTCCATTCTTTGTCTTTCCTACAAAATATATAGTACGTTGTCCTTATACAGACGTTTATGATGTTTCTAATAATGTTTTTTGATAGAAGTTCCGAAAGTCCAATGCTCTTTAATGCTTGCAGTATGCCATTTCCATCATCTTCCTTGCATATCAATCCTAGGGCGCTCATACTGAGATTCACAAATGTTACTTTCTCGTACTTTTTCTTGAGATCAACGATGGTAGAGTTGTATTTTCCAACCTTCCTTGTACAATTTTCTTTCACGTTGGTAACAAAACCACAGGTTAACTCTAGAACGATAACTGTCTTCTCTTGATAGACCATGATGATATCTGGTCGCTTTAGTGTTCCGGTGACAACTGTGGGGCATGGGTAGCCTGGGATATCAGCAAATACTTTCAAGTCCCTCAGGCCCTCAATTTTGCTCAAAAGAGTCGCAAGGATGGAGTTGTGCCGCCACGTGTATCTGCCTTGTTGAAGGTGAACTTTACAACCCGCAACAACGTGCAATAGGGATTGACTATTATCCTTGCATGCAAGGCATGTGTCCATGGTTGCTTTTCCCCACATGACCATATTCTTTAATGTAGCTAAGGTATTATTCATGTATCTGTTCGTAAAGTTGTAGATATTCGATGGGAGAACGTCTCGTACATCTATCCATAGCTTTTTGAGTTGCTCATTACTGAGAGTCCACATCTGTTTCACGATGTACCCTTGATACTGTAGATCATTTGAAATCTTTTCGATTTGTTTGGTTCTCACAGATTTTGTCACGTCACTTGTATTTTTATATTGATCAACCTGGATGCTTTCTTGTGCGGTAGCTTGATGTAAATAATTTATATCGGGATTCGGAGATTTCTTTAGACAGTTACGCTTATTATAATAATAATAATAATAATAATGATAATAATGATGATAATAATGATAATAATGATAATAATAATAATAATGATGATAATAATAATAATAATAAATTCTCGTATGATTTGACATTAAACGACACAAAGGTTGGTGTCTCCTCGTCAAATGTGTGCCTAGCACCGTCCAGATGAAACCTTTTCACTGTTTGTGAACTTGTTTACAGCGATTCTTCCAGATGATATTGCTATTAATCATGTTCGAAACTCCACACCATTTCATCGTGGCTTTCGTGTCTTCGTGAGTCAGTCCAAGCTTCCGCAGATTTCCTCTAACATCTTTATGCACACATCCTAATGATCCAAAACACATCACATAATAATCAGTGGAGTATCCTGCTTGTGCCAAAGCCGCCTTTAGGTCATGATACTTGTTTAGTTTCCCCCTATATGATTGCTCCATGTACATGTCAAAGCAAACTGTAACTTCGATAATCTTGCAACCTTTCTGTCTTGTATCGACCATTATCAGATCTGGTTTTCTATGACTGATTGTGCGTAGTTCTTCTCTGAGCTCAGGAAATATTGTTTCCGCCATTTTGTTTGCAAAAATTTTCCAACTAGGGTCTAATTTCTCTATTCTCATATGTTTGGCATCTACTACTCGATCGTGCCTTCTAGAGTATAGGTCGCTGAACTTACGACATGAGTTCATTAAATGAGCCACTGATTCACAACGGTAGTTGCAGAGATAATGATAACAATAATAATAATAATAATAATAATAATAATAATAATAATAATAATAATAATAATAATAATAATAATAATAATAATAATAATAATAATAATAATAATAATAATAATAATAATATAAGAAACAAAACCATCATCAAAAATTAACAGAAAAAGAAAATAAAAAGAAACACAACTGTTAAAACTCTGTACGTTTCGATTAAAAATCTTCGTCAGCAATACTTTTCTAATTGCACAACCGAGGATTTATACTCCGTGGTAAACAACTTCAATACAGTTAAAAATAAACTAAAATTACATTTCATTACAAAGAACCCTATTATTAGTAAACATGACTGACCCCAAATTTAAGACCCAGTGGGAATTAAAATCACGTTTAAATTCAAACTTTCTTCAGCGTAGACAAGAAAGTAAGTAACTAATAATAATAATAATGATAATAATAATAATAATAATAATAATAATAATAATAATAATAACAATAATAATAATGATAATAATAATAATAATAATAATAATAATAATAATAATAATAATAATAATAATGATGGTGATGATAATAATAATAATAATATTCTAATATGCTTTGACTAACGAGAGCTACGAAATTAAAGTCTCTGCGTCAAATGTTTGTCTGGTAAATCTTCAATGTTCACTGTTCCTTTCTTCGTGTACTAACTTGCATCTTTCCCGCCAAATGATGTTTCCACCAATCATATTTGAGACTCCGCACCATTTCATCGTTGATTTTGCTTCTTCATATGACAGCCCTAATTTTTTTAAACATGTTCTTACTTCCTTGTGCACTGAGCCAAGTGATCCAAAACAAAGCACATTGATTTTTGCCTTGATCCCGTTTTGTTCAAGCACTCTGATCAACTCTTTATACTTCTCTGCTTTTCCTGAATACGATTGTTCCATATACATATCAAAACAAACTGTAATTTCAATGATGTCACACGCTTTTTCATTCTCTTTCAGTTCAATTATGTCTGGCTTTCTGCTGCTTATCTCTTTTATTTCATTTCGAAGTACTGGAAAAACTGTCTCTGCCATTTTATTTACAAATAAATGTGATGCTGGGTTCGATTTTTGGATTTTCTCACTTACTGTGCTTACAATACGATCGTGTCGCCGAGAGTACAAATAGTAGTAGTAGTAATAGTAGTAGTAGTAGTAGTAGTAATAGGTAGAAACCTTGGTCAACTGATTAGGACATGAGAAAAAGTGAACCCTTGTGAATGATCATGAAAGTCTCAAAGGACATGAAACGGAAGGCTGTAGAAAATGGAAGCATTCAAGAAATGATACTTTCACAAGCGCTCCAATGATGTCTATTGAGACTTGAATATAGCATTCTCAACAGATCACGTTCATTCTTTTCCTTGCCAATGGAAACATTTTCAGAGAGTTAGGGACTAGTCATTATTAATGGTGGGGGTGGGGCGGAAGATATTTTTGGAACAGTGTGATTTTTTCTTGACCCCCCCTTGGTTTCATGCAACCAAAAATGTGGCTCCCCCTAAATCTAAGTATAAGTTTTTGTAGCCTCCCCCACCCTAAAAAGTAGAAAGATGTTATATGAGTTCGTATGGCCTGATGAACCACGATGCTACTATTATATCACAGAGAGTTGAGATGGAGATTACATAAGCGTACGGGAAGGAAAAATCTAGTGGGGCTGCGCAACACAAAGCTAATCGTTTGCCAACACCTTTGCCCGACTAAGGACAAACGTTTGCCTGAATGGGGCTGATTTCTGGAAATTTCTCGCCTCGTGCGCTTATGGGAGATTAGGACAGAAAACTGTCCAGATATATGAAGCCTACTTTCCGTCAGTTTTCATACCCGAAAGATGGGAATTGGTAAAATCCTGAGAAGGGGATCCACCACTTGCGGCAATTCAGCTTTTGAGTGGAGGGACAAGCGCATCAATTTGCCGATTCGGAGGATAACGCTCTCATTTTGAGGTGTATCGTTGAAAGACCTGACATAATTAGGGCCCTTAAAATGTGCACGATATCAGATTTTAAAACTATTCATACTCACCAGTTGATAGAAACAGGCAAGAACATATTGCAAAAAACAGATCCAAGCACTATAGAGTATAGAGTCTGGGGGCGAAGCTCCAAGAAAATTTCTGACGACACGCTCTCTACTTTTGCTTAGATTGCCTCTCGCAACCCCATGAATTCCTATTGTGGAAAATTTTGTCACAATCTTTATAAACTAGCATCCCAAGGAAGGCTTAGAACAGATTCTCTGTTTAGAGTAAACATAATTTACATTGGCTTGGAAGACCTCTTTCAACTTGTTTGCCAGACCAAACGCCGAAAATTTGATAAGCATGAGTAACAAAGAAAATGGGGAGTAGCATGTACTGTAATGAGTAACATGTCTAAAAACTTTTGCATGAAGGACTGCTGCTTTGTCTTAGGATGCTTATCACCATTCTATTTTTGCCTGCTCCTCACATGGAAACTTTGAAAATTCCGTGGTACTTTGTCTTAATTAAGCGCCCTAACGAAATTTTTTAAGGACTTCCTTTACATTGGCTTAAAGCGCCTGTCTCAGTCACATTCCAATATCTCTGAGAAGTACTGCTAACCCTTTCCTAACTATGTCCAACTACATGCTTTTTCAAGATAGAAACTTTTCCTATTCTCGATGGTGACTTGTTTCTTACCACCTTCTTCTTGTTCAGTGCACTTTCAGTCCCACCTAACAAATTTCTTACCGTTCAAAGAAAATGTCCAAGTATTCCTGAATTGTGAGAGGGAGAGCAGTCACCTCTCCAACTCCCCATATTTTCCACTTCGGTGCAGAAAGCAATTGCAAAGATGACAGATGTTGCAGAGGCTAGAAAGCAAAGTTTAGTAAAACAAACAGAGTTGAAAGCAGCGGACAATTCGGGTTTTTTTGGCAAGATCAGCCATCAGATTCAAGAGAATACAAGTAAAAGCTGTACATGTATAATAATAATGTGAACTGTCATTTATTTCTGAATAAGATACTTGTCAATTTTAACTGAGTATTTTTCATGGCCCCCCTCTCGCTGTCTGAATTTTTGATCTGGCCCCCCATCTAGGCAGAACAATTATTGGTGACCCCCCTTAATATCTTCCGCCCCACCCCCACCATTAATAATGACTGGTCCCTTATATAAGGCTGCATTCACCTTGCACAATCTTTTGAAAGCACTTAAACGCTCGTGCAGAAATCCGCCATACTAATCCCTTGTAGTGTTCAGATTGCAAAATATCAGTATGCGGATTTCTGCACGAGCGTTTACGAGCTTACAAAAGATTGTGCAATGTGGATGCAGCCAAAGGCCGAGTGTTTGAAAGCATGATTCGTAACATGCTAATCTGTTGACCAAGGTTTCTACCCTTCGCTGTCGAAAGGTAAACAGAAATATAAAATTCGATTGCGACAAATCTAGCCTAGCTTTTTCAATCAGACTTGGCAAAGTTGTAGATCAACAATCTAGCTAAGGATATATCGAAAGAAAACCAAAAATTTTTCGAGTAGTTTTGGAGAGAAATCCACTTTCCTCAAACCAACATAAAGTTTGAAAAATAATTTACAAAGCCAGCCTTAACTAAAACATTGTGATTTGCATATCTTTTGATTGCCAAGACTATGTAGAACAATGTCCTTCTTACCGATTTTCGATCGACCGAATAGTTTTGGAGAAATTAACTGTTTTCTGAGGAGAGTGGTTTTGCAAAACGGCAACTCGCTGCTCACTGGAGCGGAAAGCAGAGTTACCTTAACAGCGGTAGACCTTTAAGAGATTAAGAAAAGAATGGTGAATGCAAATTCTGAAGAAAATGTAAGCTAAGAACAAGATGTTGACGAGGCTGTAATGGAAGATAACAGTACAGAGGATGACCATCCTGGTTTGGTTTTTGTGAATATACAAGAACTGACTGACGAGGAAAGAGAAATTGTAGAAAAAATAAATAGTGTGATTGAGCACAATCTTGACGTGGAACTACAGTGGTTTTAGAAGGTGGAGAGAACATTTCTCAAAGGACATGTTAAAAAGGTGAATAGCGTTCTGGGAAAGATCGCAACAGAAAGTATAACTGGAACAAATAACTTAATCAAAGCGTGCACCATCTTCATAGGAAGAAAGGTAGGTCTCAGACCTTATCGCAAAAGGGCTAATGGAATGAAAGAGGCTTGGTGGAAAAGAAGAATAAAAGAATCAATTAAGGAAATACGTAAACACATCAACATACTCGAAAGAAAGAAAAGGGGAGATTTGAAGAGAATAGAGGTATAAGGAACTTGAGCAGAAATATAGAATAAGGAAAAAGGGGTTAAACGTAGTTTTAAAAGAGCTTGTTGTATTTATGTTTAATTCATGACGGCGATTAAGGTCCAAATCTGACGCGTGGTCCTGGTTCGTGTTTAGGGGTTAAGGGTACAAGAAAAGAACTCGGTGTGATGTTTAATGTCACTCTTTCTTCGCGAACAATACTAATAATACGTTTATTTTCCAATGATGATTCGAAATTATATTGTCCAGTCCAGTTCAACTTATACGACGGATACGAATTCGAATGCGAATGTGAGCTGCGAATACGACTGTCTCTGCGATTACGAATGTCTGCTGCGAAAGCGAATGTCTCATGCGAATGTCTCATAAACGTTTTCCCAACGAATCTATTGCAACAATGAATTGCCACAGGGCGACCATCCTAATATCATAAATCTAACACTCCCCCCGATTAACGCAGGTTAATCTGGGTTCCTAATTTACACGAAAACGAAATTACAATGAAAAAATATGTAAAATGTCAGTGAATAATGTTTTGAACGTCTTCATCTCTCACTAGCTTGATATTTGGTTCATGTCCGATAACGTTTGTGTCCGGTTGCGACTCTAAAGGTCCTTGAACTTCCAACGGGTAAAGCTTCTTCAACGGACGTTTCACGTGAATTGGTCTGTTCGATTTATCGAGAGTCAGTACTTCGGCGGCACGAATTTTTCCTTCCTTTCCGGGAATTAGGCGAGTAATTCTTCCTAGTGTCCACTTTTGACGCGGAATTTTGTCTTTATGTATGCAAACGATGTCACCTTCTTGTGCGATACGATTTGACTGTTGAGATTTAACACGATGATGTTCGCGTAAAGACGGCAAGTACTCACTTTTCCAACGATTGAAAAAATGTGAAAGTAAAGTTTCGAGATACCTTGCTCTTTTAGTCAACGATTTTTGATCCGATATTCCGATATCCGACGACGATGATGTTTGATCTAAGAGTCTGCGGCCGATTACTAAACTGGAGGGCGTTAGTGGCGGCTGCGAGATGTCTGAATAAACGAAAGTCAATGGCTGGAAATTAAGATTCCCTCGGTTTCTACCAAAACTGTTTCGAGTTCTTCGTAACTCAAACGAGCGTTTCCTAAAGTTTTGCGTAACCAACGTTTCGTTAACTTGAAAAAACTGTCACACTAACATTTCATTGATTCCTTTTTCGTGCATTTGCTGAGAGCGCTGTGGACTGATGTAATTAGTTGCGCGAGAACAACGGCGGCCATTAATTCTAATCTTGGAATCGTTTCATCTTTCAAAGGCGCAATCCTCGATTTTGCAGCGACTAATTGTGTTTTGATACCCTTGCTTGATTTTATTCTGATGTAAACGCAAGCTCCGAAAGCAATTTTACTGGCATCTGAAAAGCCATGCAATTCTATGCTTTCTACGTCTGTCTGTTCAATGTCTGTCAACAATGAACGAGGGAATTCAATACTCGAAACATGCGAAATGTCATTTACGATATCCTCCCACTGATTTGTTATTTCCTGAGGCAAACAAGCGTCCCATTCAATTTTCTGTTTACAAATCTCTTGAAATACTTGCTTCAATGGAACGATAACTGGCGCGAGTAGTCAAAGCGGATCGTAAAACCGCGCGGTCGTTTTGAGAATGGTACGTTTTGTTACGGGCTCCTGAGTAGTGTCAATGTGAAATATTGACAAATCGAGCTGCATTTTATCGGTGTTTTGATTCCATTTTAGGCCCAAAACTTTGACTTCTTCGTCAGTGCAAATTGCGTGGGACGTTTGCTTGTTTTCCTTGGTTTCGACGGTTTCGTCTGTTTCTGCTTTTCCTATACGTTCTAAAAGCGACTTGTTGTTTGAGGCCCATTTTCTCATGTTGAATCCTCCCTTTGAAAAACATGATTTTAGTTGTTCGTACATTGCGAAACATTCATCTTCTGAATTAAAGGAAGATGCGTAATCGTCTACGTAGAGAGAATTTTTTACGTTTTCGACGAATTCTGCGTTGAATTCTTCATTCGACTCGAGGTGATGACGAATTGTTGCGTTTAGAACGTATGGGCTGACTGAGAGGCCGAATAAAAGGCGGGCAAATCTCAGCGACACGACTGTAGGATTGTTGGGATCTTTTGTATCCACCCATAAAAATCTGAGAAGGTCACGTTGTGAAGGATCGATTGAAATGTTTAGGAATGCTTTCTCGATATCCCCGATTATTGCCACTTTATTCATGCGAAATCGAAGTAAAACATCTGTGATCAAAGGGGCAAGATTAGGCCCAGGGTCTAAACAGTCGTTGAGACTTACTTCACCCTTTGATTTCGAACTTGCATCGTATACAATACGAAGTTTTGTTGTTTGGCGGTCTTGTCGTAAAACTTCATGATGCGGAATATAATGAACTGAGCCTGGGGGTCTGGGCTCCAGACCTTCCTCCACTTTCTCAATTACACCTGCAGCTAACTGCTCTTTAATAACACTGTCGTATTGCTCAAAAATGTCTGGGTTCAATTGAAGTCGTTTCAGTAAAGAGTTTAATCGACTGCTGGCAACACTATGATTATCCGGAATTTGGGATTCTTCATTTTTTATGGGAAGGGTAACTTCATAACGTGTTCCATTGAATTTAATTTTACCCTCAAGAGGATTTTCGTTTGATTCGAAATCGTCAATTTCTTGAAATTTACTCGAATTTTCGATGTCCCAAAATTGTTTTAGTTCTTCAGCTAGTTCTGAATCTCTCTCTATGATCACGGCACCAGTTTTTAAAACATGCGAAACTGTTACGTTTGATGAGTGGTTATTCTGACTTGAAACTGGTACGGGTCCACTCAAAACGTAGCCAAATCGTGTTAATGTAGCAACGGGGCCTAAACCGGGCTCCCCCCGTACAATATGATCCATAAGAAATGAATACGCAAAATCTGCACCAATCATTAAGTCTACTTCTAAATCATGAACTCCATCCCCACTATCAGCTAACTGAAGATTTCTCAAATGTGGGTACATTGATTGTGCGATATCAATAACTTGATGTGAAATGGGACCACAAATGACATCTACTACGTAAGCAAGAATGAAAACTGTTAAGTTATCTGCCCTTCGAACTGCTAATTGAACAATGTCACATGACTTTAATGTGCCTCTTTCGTTACCAAACTCTTTTATCAAGACTTTATCCGTTCTTATAGTTGGAAGTTTTAGCTCATCTCTTAATTTTGATGAGATGTACGTTTTCTGCGACCTTGTATCCAAAATGAGTCTAACATTACATGAAATTGAGGCATCATTCACATTGTGCACAGTGGCCCTAGCAGTCTGTAACAAGACTGAATGATTGCTAGGGTCTTGAGAAATAGAAATATTTGTACTTACAGGCGGTTGTTGTTGGCGCTGCGGATGCGGTGCAGTGGGTTGCGGATTTGTTACCTGATTTGTGGGTTGAAAAGACTGCCTTTGCTGGCCAATTGTTGCTCCACAAATGGAAGTATGATGTTTTCCACTGCATCGATAACATTTTGGGTTTGACGTACACTGTCGGCTTGTATGATTTCCTTTAAGACAATTGAAACATCTCTTCTTCTCTCTGATGATACTTTTCCGTGCGTCAGGGTCGGTTACTTTAGTGCAACTTGCTGAATAATGGCGATCCCCACAGAAAAGGCAAAAGGGCACGTTATTAAGGGGCACGGCACGTTGTCTCTCGTTGTTGACTACCAATGTAGACGTTGTCGACTGATTTGATCCACTTCCATATGACTTGAAATTTCCCCTTTGACTCTGTCGCGTACTCGTTTGCTCGCCTGTAGGAACAAGTACGCATTTCTCTCGCAAGCTGAGCTCTTCTCCAAATTCCTTCAATATTCCTTGCAAGTCCCATTTGTTGGAAAATTTTCTGCTGATGATTAATCGCAATTCTTGTGGAATCTTTGCCATTATCATAGGCGCTAAGATGGTTTGATAACTGCTTGGGGCAATCCCAATACCTTTCAGACTGCGAACTGTCGCTTCCGTTTTGTCGTACTGGGAGCGAAGCTTTCGTAAATCTTCACATGATGTGATTTTTGGTAATTCCACAAGCGCATCGATGTGTTTTGTTATGATAACTTCTTCATCGCCAAATCTTTTATGCAATGATTCCAGAGCTTCTCTGTAGTTTTCGTTTGTTATCGGGAGTCCTGATATCGTTTCTGCCGCTTCTCCCGCGAGCGACTTCTGCAGATACTTCAACTTGTCGATGTCAGCAAGACCAGAATGATCGTGTATACTCGATTTAAAGCTGTCCCAGAAAGTGTTCCATCTCGTAGGATCTCCATTGAATATCGTTAAAGGCAACTTCGGTAATTTCACTTTCTCAACTGAACTTCGAACGTCATGTGAACCTTGCAATGTTTGTTGCAAAGGTGTAGGTTGCGCTTTCTCTTTCAATGCTCTAGTGATAAGACAAATAACTTCTTCGATCTCCGCGTCGACTGCAGCTGATTCCAGTATTTCCTTTTCGATTTCATCTTCCTTTTCTAAGTTTCCAAGAACTTCTCCGTTTAATTTATCTAATGTGTTTCTCTCTTTTTGAAGTGAGTTCTTGAGTGATTCTAGTCTTGGCTTGATTTCTTCCGCGGCTTCATTTCCAGGATGCGGTAGAAATTCTTGTGCTTTCTTGATTGTGTTCGTTACAACCAATTTATGACCCGATCTTGTAGTTATTTTCTTCTTCAATTCAGCCATAACCTAACTTGTTCCTGGGTCACGGTAACCATGTTGTATTTATGTTTAATTCATGACGGCGATTAAGGTCCAAATCTGACGCGTGGTCCTGGTTCGTGTTTAGGGGTTAAGGGTACAAGAAAAGAACTCGGTGTGATGTTTAATTTCACTCTTTCTTCGCGAACAATACTAATAATACGTTTATTTTCCAACGATGATTCGAAATTATATTGTCCAGTCCAGTTCAACTTATACGACGGATACGAATTCGAATGCGAATGTGAGCTGCGAATACGACTGTCTCTGCGATTACGAATGTCTGCTGCGAAAGCGAATGTCTCATGCGAATGTCTCATAAACGTTTTCCCAACGAATCTATTGCAACAATGAATTGCCACAGGGCGACCATCCTAATATCATAAATCTAACAGAGCTGAAGCAACTATTAAAAGCGAAATCTATGAAAATTAAGAGGTACGATCAAAGAATCGAACAATACAAAATCAACAGGTTGTTCCAGCAAGACCAAAAACGGGTTTACCAACAGTTGGGTGGAAAGGTAAACAGTAATGAAAAGCCTGATGCTAATTAAAGTAAACGGTTTTAGAGTAACATTTGGGATAACAAAGTAGATGATGAATGAATGGCTGAGAGAATTACGAGCGTGTAAAGATGATTTGAAACAAGACGATATTAGAATTACGACTGAGATGGTGGTTAAGCAGTCAAGAAAGATCCCAAATTGGAAATGTCCTGGACCTGATAGGGTACAGGGGTATTGGTTAAAGAATTTCACGGCATTGCATGAGAGAATTGCAGATCAATTGAATGACATGATTAAGGGCCTGTTTATATGAGGAAAAACACCTCACTTGCCAGGCCCGGTGCTGAGAGGTGAGATTCCACCTTCCAATAAAATCCTTTGTTCTTTCATTTCGCGTTTACATGAGGAACACAACACCACCGGTATAGTGAAGTCCCACCTCACCAGAGGTGGAATCTCACCTAGGTGAGGTGAAATTTTTCCATATAAACGAAACACCACCGGTATGGTGAGGTGAATTGAATCTATTCGTTGATTCTCATTGGTCAGTTCATCCTGATTTCACGGAAGAGAGACTTTACTCCACCTCACCTCTCAGCCCCGGGGCTGACAGGTGAGGTGAAAAATCTCATATAAACAGTGACTGAAATCTACCTCGCCTCTCAGCCCCGGGTCTGGCAGGTGAGGTGTTTTTCCTCATATAAACAGGGCCTAACAACGGGGTTGAAATTCCCAAGTGGATGACCACTGGTAAGACTGTTCTATGCCAAAAAGATCCTAGCAAAGAAATTGCAGTTGAAAACTATCGACCTATCTCTTGTTTACCCTTGATGTGGAAGCTGATGACGGGGATCATATCCAACGTTTTGTATGACTTTCTGGAGGATGCTGGTAAGCTACCTAATGAGCAGAAAGGTTGCAGGAGAAGAAGCAGAGGGACCAAGGACCAACTGCTCATAGATAAAGCAGTGCTGAATGACTGTAAAAGAGACATACAAATCTGGGAATGGCGTGGATCGATTATAAGAAAGCCTATGATATGGTTCCCCATTCCTGGATTCTTGAAAGTCTGGAACTGGCAAATGTGGCGGATAATGTTATTAATTTTGTCACGAGATCAATGGGGAATTGGAATGTGGATTTGACATCATGTGGTGAATTCTTGGGAAAAGTTAACATCAGGAGAGGGATTTTCCAAGGAGACAGTCTTTCACCTCTTTTATTTGTGATCAGTATGATCCCCCTCACAGAGATATTAAGGAAAGTCCCAACGGGTTACACTCTGAAGTGTGGACTAAAGCTAAATCACTTGCTATTCATGAACGTGAAATCAATGGATTGGTCTCTACGGTAGAAATATTTTCAAACAACATAGGCATGGAATTTGGGGCCAAGAAGTGTGGCACACTTATTTTAAAGCAAGGAAAGGTGGTGAAAACAGAAGGCTTAGAATTGCCTAGTGGTGACAAAATTAAGGAAGTTGAAGATGGAGGCTACAAATACCTTGGAATTACAGAGTTTGATAAAATCAAGGATAATGAGATGAAAGAATGTTTCAGGAAAGAATACGTACGTAGAACAAAAGCTATCATGAAAAGTAGACTACATGGAAGGAATAAAATCATGGCAATGAACACATGGGCAGGTATCATTAAGTGGAATGTTGCCGAGCTTGATGAGATGGACCGAAAGACTCGGAAAATTATGAACATGAATAAGGAGTTTCACCCCAAGAGTGACGTTGATCGGCTATACGTAACGCGAAGTAAAGGTGGTAGGGGGCTGATAGGTTGCAAGAGCTGTGTTGTCACGGAAGAAAATAGCCTTGGTTGGTACATAAGAAACCATGATGAACCATTGCTTATTGCAGCTAAGGATAGCAACACGATACCACTTTGCCAAGAGTCAATGAAACCAAACGAGTTTAAAAAACTTAAACAAAAAGAAAGGATTAACACCTGGAAAGACAAGGCGATGCATGGTCAATACCTCAGAGAAATGGAGGGCAAAGACAAAGCTAACACCTGGCGATGGCTACAGAAAAGTGACTTGAAGGGCCCTACTGAAGCATTGATTTGCAGTGCACAAGAGCAAGCTCTCCGAGCAAATTACACCAAATTCAAAATTGACAAAACCATCGGCTCCCCATTTTGCAGAATGTGTGGCAATAAAAATGAAACAGTTTCACATATTATAAGTGAATGCAGCATGTTGGCGCAGAGGGAAGACAAACGGAGGCATGATAATGTTGCCAAGTATGCACATTGGCGCATCTGTGAAAAATATGAACTGGACAGAGCCAACAAATGGTATGAGCACAAGCCAGATGGGGCCATTGAGAATGCCAACTATAAGATTTTGTGGGATGTCATGATTCAGTGTGACAAGGAGATTGAGGCCCGCCGACCGGACATTGTTGTAGTAGACAAGCAAAGAAGAGAAGTTAAAATCATAGATGTTGCGATACCTGGAGATGTTAGAGTATGTGAGAAGGAGCTAGAAAAGATCGATAAGTACAAACGATTAAAGGATGAGATTGCACGTTTGTGGGAAATGCAGAAAGTGACTATAATTCCGAGCACTGGGAGCAATCACAAATCGGTTTGGGAAATTTATGCAGGAGATTGGGATAGACATTCGAATTGAGCATGTGCAGAAAACAGCTCTACTTGGGACAGCAAGATTATTAAGATTGGTACTTGGTTCCTAAAAGTCTGGTTCAGAGACCTGTGAGTTCCTTGGCAGTTGGTTGATGCCCGCATTCACAGTGACTATTCCAAAGCAAAGACAGCCAAATGCTTTGTGTTGAGAATCAATAATAATAATCATCATACCATATTTCTACAGGGTAATTCAATCAGCTATAAATATAGCTGCTATCAAGAGAAGCCCTGTGTAAAATCAAATAAGTTAAAGGAAAATTGTCATGCTTAAGGAAGAAGATACAAATCATTCAAAAACGTTAAAAATTATCAATAACTGGTAAAATGTCATATTCAACAAAAATTTGTCCATGGCAAAATTACAAAAGATAATCGATAAAACGTTCCTTCAAAGCTTTCTTAAAGATCTTTGTTCCGCTGTAATAAATCCCTCTTTTTCCACTTTCCGTTCTAACTTTCGGTATCCGCAAGTCCGTACCATCACGTCTCGTTGCTTTTCCGTGTTCAAGTTTCATAAAATAGTTGTGGAAGACTTCAGGAGCTGTTCCATTTAAGCATTTGAAAACGAAATCTGCACATTGGATTGATCTCATGGAAGCAAACGATCGCCAGACGCGATGCTTTTTATGTTGCGCTCCAAAAATGATCTTACAGTCAAACGACCTCAAGCGTTGGATGAGTTTTCAAACATCCGAAGTGTAACTATGAAATTCAAATTGGCAATTCCTTCCGAGTTTTGAGTACATAGATTAAACCAAAATTCAATGTGGTTAGAGTGCGATAAGATCTTATTTGAAGATATGAAAGCCCGCACGAAAGTCCATTTGGATATTCAGATTTCACTTTCGAACTTCAACATGCCTGTTGCAAATAGAGCTAGTGGGGTTTACTTTCCAGGTACACCCCTGCCTTATTACATGAGAAGGCTGATGGTAAATTATCAATACTTTTTCGTAGTTTCTTGGATGTGAATTTTTTACTCTTTATATTCAGACTCAGCTCTTATCGCTACTAGTTTTAAGCTTTGCTCCCGAAAACTGCTATCGGAAACGTCCTTGCGAAGAAACGAATACTGTTCGGCAGCATCTCTCTCAATTCTTAGCATAGACCTTCGAATGGGTCGTATAAAAGCCTTTCTTGATAGTCTTCATCTTGTAAGAGGAAAGCCATGGCTTTCCAGTTTGGTTCCAAGACAAGTATATACCTTATTTCCATCATTGTCTGGGCAGCATAAAGAAATTTGCAAATATAACAATTCGCAACAACAATCCCTAATCTCCAAGTGATATTCAAAGTTAGAGCGAAAATCAAAAGCCTTATTTACAAATTGTATTTGCCTTCCAGAATTACGTTTGGCGTGCGTAACAGAAATAGAAAACCGCAACACGATACTCAAGATTTAAAATTTGGCGCCAATTTGAATTACGAAGTTACACTTCGCATCTTTGAAAACTCATCCAACGCTTGAGGTCGTTTGACTGTAAGTGCTCTCTTTTCAATCTTCCTGAACTTCGTTTCACTTGTCTCTGACAATGTCGCGAACGCAATGCTGCAGTAAGTCATAACTGGTTGCACCATGGCTTTGTACAAATCTACAGCAGCATCGGTGGTAGGTATTGGCCTGATTCGGCGCAGGAGACCTAGCCTGCATAAAGCTTTCTTACTGATTTTTTGGACGTGATCGTTCAGATTGAGTGACATATCTAAATGTATTCCAAGGTACTTATAGCTGTTAGTATTACTGATGTCTTTAGAATCAATAGTTATTTTTGTTTGATGGCTATTGAAATCAACGCCTTTCTTTTGTACATTAATTCAAGCCTGTAGGGGCAGTTGCTTCGTCAGTTTCACAGGGGCTACATCGAATCTAAAGCCAAAATACATTTGAAATGAAACTCATGCATTCAAAAAAAGGAAAAATTTAGAAACTGTTAGGATTAGATTACGAAAGTTTCCATGTTGAAATCCAAGTTTCTTGTAATAAATCCCTCATTCTACGCAATTCTCAACCTCTGTACTGCAAGGAAATTTTTCAAGATGAGGAAGAAAAAGGACCAGAGGATTTTCACGGATTTTTGAAGGATTTTTCTTGAAGACAAAAAGGCTTTCGCCAAAAAGTGTATGAGACTTTTTGACATTTATGGGCGTTTGAGTGTGAAATGCATTCCGGGACAAAATGCTTAATGACATATCACAGGGAGCCCAGGATCAAAAATAAATTGTCCAGAATAGCAGCTGCGTAGGAAACTGCGATTATTTGCAAAGCGTTTCTTGCAGTACCTTCGCAGCTCCAAGCCCTACGAGTCCTTCACAGTTTCCTATGCAGCTTTTATTTCAAGGCTTCGCTAATATTTCGCAGTTTCCTACCCCGGGGGGGGGGGTACTCCCATACCTGACCAGACGGGATGTGCCGCTCAACAGGGTGTCCTTTTTTGATAAAAATTATGCGACAGGGTATTACAATTGATAAGAAAATTATGCGACAGGGTATCATGTGGAAGGAAACCCTTTAGAGTTCTCATGAAACAATGGATTTTTGCAAAATTTTTATGCGACAGGGTATACTTTTGAGCAATTTTTTATGCGACAGGGTACAGGGTGTTGAGCGGTTTGCCACACACCCCCGTCACTTCCCTATTCAAGTACCCCCGCCGGGTTTCCTACACAGCTCCTGTTCCAGACACTTTATTTTTCAATTTTGTCTAAGTATGTGCTTCTCAGACACACTGCTAGAGTTTTTTAATTGGTCGTCTTAGTGGAAGATCCTTATAGCCCAGTTTGTTATGAAAAAGGAGGAGCTTATTGCTCTGAACAGCTTCGGCAAAATCCTATTTCTTTCAAGAATGATCAGCAAAAACTCTCTAAAATCCTATTGTTTTAAAAAAATTTCGTATGATTTTTTGGAAAGGTGATGCACTTTTCGATAAGAAATGAGTACTGCCAAAAGTTTCTTAATTCAACAGGAAATATTTTGTATTTTAATACATATAATTTCTTAATTTGTTTCTTATTTTCTGAATGCATGAGTTTCATTCCAAATGCATTCAGTTTCGATCATATTTTTTCAAACCATAGGGTTTAAAGACAAATGACGGAGATATAAGGCGACTTAAATCAGGGACTTGGGCGGTCTAAAAATAGCCTATCGTATTCCTTTGTATTTTATGACCTCAAAAGATTGTCAAAAAAATTTGACAAATGATGCAGGCCGCCATCTTTTGCTCTTTTTGTAACCTGGGCGTTATAAGACATACAGTAATATAGACAACTTGTGACGATACGTACTTTTTAGCATTTTTATGAGTTCATTCATTTGAATATATTTTTCCTTTAGCTTTTATTTATTCATTCAAGTTTTAATGATTTTCCTTTCAGATTATGACTAGGTATCATTTCACATAGTTTCAGCACTGATTACGTATGAACCTCGCTTTCATTCCTTTTCGGCATTTACTTTTGGTATATGACTAGTTATTTCATTACCTAGGTTGGTCCTTTAACGCAAATCTCATGTTTGTCATTTTCCTGTTATTCTTATATTTGATTGGTTAGTCTTAATTCGTATTTCCGCGTAGTTTCTAATATATTCTGTAACTTTTGAGTTAATCTTTGATTATCGTTTATGCGACCAGCTACACGTTAATTCCGGATCTCACTGGAGAGCCGTTAACCTTGTACATAGCGTTTGTATATAATCATATAACCGACGTTTGTGTGATTTATCGGCTCGTGCCTTAACTGCAAGTGAATCCAAGTCAGATCACATCAACGCAAGAAACTTACAGATCGTATTTTGACAATTGGTGACAAAAAGTCATACTTTGACAAACTTAAATCAGGGCCCTGGGAAATCTGGATATAGTCTATTGTATTCCATTATTGCAGCGTTAGCTGCATCATATATCGAAGCAAGGTGCGATATCTCTCTTTCTTTCTGTCGATTTGTGGTCAAATCAATTCAGTGCCAGTCTCGTCTCCAGAGTGAGTTCGTTGCTCTGCCTCCACTCTGGGATCTGCGCGGAAATTCCGCGTGGAGTCAACTCCGCACGGTTTGCGCGTAGTAAATGGCTTCGGGGTGTCAAAATTCGATGTAAAACCACATACTTTACCTAACGAGCCATTTCATTTTGGAAGTTGCGATGAGAAAGCTCCTCTGTTTGCAACTTAGGCCCATTTTCGCCCCAAAGGTTATGAGTGAGGTCGAGGCTTGTGCCTTCTGTCCATCATTACGTCACGATACGAGGAAATGTAAACATGATGTAAATGGGCAGAATGGGAATTTTCTGGATTTCTAATCCATGAGTTACGAGTTGCGAGTTGAAATTCTATAGAACGAGTTACATTTTATTCCATGAGTTACAAGTTACGAGTTCCTTTTATTTTACGAATTACTTTTTACATTATGAGTTACGAGTTACGAGTTACATGTATTTTACGAGTTACTTCTTATATTACTAGTTACCAGTCATGAGTTACTTTCATTTTATGTTCGACGTTGCCAGTCATGAGTTACAGATTATATAATCAACAGTATCTTAATTTGACATGAAAAGGGCAAATACATTACGTGGCTTCTACCGCTGCTACCGATACGTTGTTTGACAGATTAGCATTGACGAGTTCTGTTAGGCTCAAAGTTTCACCGAAAAGTTTCCGTGTTTCTTTATTAGATGCTTATTGTTAAAAATGGATACTGGGCTTTGAATTTATATGCCTGGGGGGGGGGGTGAATACGCTATGAATACGCTAATGAATGGTACATTTTCCAAAGTGAATACTTTTATGGCGTAGTTAATCCGAGTTAATCCTGTGAAACTACCGATATGTTTTCCGTTGGAAAGAAGCTCCTCCACGTCTAGGAGCCGCAACTCCTGTTGCGTGAATGAGGAGAATGCTATCAAACTTACTTTCATAGCGATCTGACTTTGCGGTTGTCATATGTCTGATCTTTGGCATGCGTTTTTTCTTCCCCGGCATCTTGGTGCCGTTTTCCTTGCGTTAATTAGTAATTGTTTCCGACCAATAAAGCTTCACAAATTTTATCCGTCATATCACAGAATAAATTTTAGCAGCAACAATAGTCACTATCGAGGGGGATTTCGTGTTTGGCACTGTGCCCTTTCACAGCATGCTGCAAAAAGTATAACATAACTCTACGATGGCATAACGGAATAATCAGACCCAGGACCAATAGGACCGGGCCCTGATGGACCAGACCCTTATGAATGCCTATTCCCTTCCGTCGTGAGTTTGTAATGACGGTACAGAAGTTTCATTTCAAAAATGAAGACAAGGCCAATACACAATCATCGCTGAAAAGAAATAACTAGACTCTGGATACCAAATTAACTGCAAGAATGCACAATCTCTGCTACATTGGTCATCGAATCAACAGACAAACTTCCAGTTGAAAGGAACGAGGACCCACGAAGATCGACGCATGATAAACTCTAGCAAGGCCCTGTAACTCACTTCAGTTTCCCAAGGAAAAGATTCTCATTGACGTTCAGAACAAGATTCAAATAACATACAATGCCAAAATCTAATACAAAACAAAACTACCACAACCGCAACAGTCTTTGCTTTCTTCATTTTAGGATGATGAATTGTAAAACCTCAAGGGGCTTTCTGGGAACCAAGAAATAGGCTCTAATGAACAAGGGCAGATTTTGTAATACAATAGCATCAGTCGCTTTGGTTCACACCTCAATTCAAAGCGATTAGTGAATGAAGACAAAAGAAACTCTCTCAAGCAGAATTTTAAAACAAACGAAGCCGCAAAGTTGCCCTGAAACCAGTACGGCAAACTCTCGTTTGGTGCGGGCGAAGGGAGGTTTTTAAGAGAAAGTATGTGCTTATAGCGAAAGAAGAAGGGTAAATCAAAAGTTCTGTCTCGCGGATTTTGTTTATTTTCATTTTTTTTTCATTTTCAAATTTTTAAGGAGGGTAGCCCTTCATCAATAAAAAGGATGATTTACAAGGGGCCCTCCACTTAAATACATATAAATTAAAATATATTGAAAAAAAAAACTAAATTAACCTAATTACAATTTCATAAATACTAATAAAATAGCCTAAGATCTAAAATGAATATTTACAATAAAAAGAAATCCAAATACATATATACACCTACTGATTGCCAACACGTTTGAATTTGTAGATTGTGGAAGCATTCTTATGCTCAGCTGAGAGGCCATTCCAAGATTTAGCACCCCTAAAAGAGAAGCATTTCTGCCCATTTGCTGACTTTTTCTTTGGTACTCTTAGATCTGTTGCTGAATTCCTAAGATTCCTTGAGGTTACCTGGGATGTCTTTGTGAATAGATTGGACATGTATTGTGGAGCAAGACCATGAAGGGATTTGAAGACCATGATATTAGACTCACTACTGATTAGCTCATCAATGGTCTTCCAGCCAAGTCTTTTTACAAGTGGCAAGCCCGGTGCATCATAGCGACTGCCAGTTATAATGAGTGCAGCCCGGTTTTGTAATTTTTGCAAATGGTTAATCTCAGTCAGACCACAACAGCCCCAAACAGAACAACAATAGCGAAAATGCGGCTCCACAATACCAGTGTACATAGTTCTCAGAGTCTTTTTTCTGGCAGAAATGATTTTGCATGTTTCAAAAAGCCAATTGCTCTTGAGACCTTTGAGGAAACTGTCTTAATGTGTTCCTTCCAATCCAACTTGTTGTCGATCTGCACTCCAAGATATTTTGTTTTTTGCACAACTTCAAGTTCGTCATTCCGAATTTTTAACTTCAAAGATTCACCTTGATTCATTAAAGTTTTATGCTTCGGTTTTGTGGAAATGAGCATGGCATGTGTTTTCATTACATTAAGAGAGAGTTTATTACCCTTGAGCCATTTTTCAACTAGTACAAGGTCACTGTTGATGGCCCCATTCAGCTGAGCAATATCAGAGGATTGATGGCAGATACTCGTGTCATCTGCGTACATGGACATTCTTGATCCCTGGACAGATCGTGGGAGATCATTAATATAAATGTGGAAAAGAAGGGGACCAAGACATGAGCCTTGGGGTACACCGACATTAATTTCCTCAACTGATGAGTCAATGCCATTCACCCTAGAAAATTGTTTCCTATTGGCAAGGTAAGATTTGAACCATGCTAACTGCCGCTCCTGAATACCATAATATTCTAATTTTTTACAGAGTATATCATGGTCAACTGTATCAAATGCCTTTTTCAGGTCAATAAATACTAGTCCCACTAGCTTTCCGAGATCCAGCCCATTATACCAGTCATCAGTGTTTTTAAGCAAGCACGTTACTGTAGAATGAAGGCGCAAAAAGCCTGACTGCTCAGATGAAAAGAGCCCATTATCATACATGTGCTGGTACAATTGGTTAGCAACGAGTTTTTCAAAGAGCCTTGAGATGACAGGTAAAACTGAAATAGGGCGATAATTTGATTTATCAGCCTTGTCTCCCTCCTTGAAGATTGGTGTAACTCTGGCCAATTTCCATGAGTCTGGAAATTGGCTTGTTTCAAGTGACGTATTGAACAAACATGCCAATGAGTTTTCAATAAAAGGCAAGGCTAGTTTCAGGAAATAACAGGAGATACTGTCACTCCCAAAGCTCTTTGAAGTTTTGGTCTTGGCAATCGCATCCCTGATTTCCTGCACTCCAATGGTCCGAAACTGAAACTGAACATTGTTACTCCTTTCGGTAAAGTCCCCAGACAGAAGTGGGTTAGGGGTGGCATCAATTTTACTGGCTAGTTTCTCACCAATTGTACAGAAGAAACTATTCATGGCGTTTGAAATGTCTTTTTTATTAACAATAGCATTCCCAGAGTCCTTGATACAATCAATGTTGCAGGATTTGGATCTCTTGTTCAGGACTTCATTGATTGTTTTCCAAGACTCTTTCATATTCCCTTTACATTCAGAGATTTTTGTAGAAAAATATTGCTTTTTGAGCTTAATATTAACAGAGTTGGCCTTATTTCGAGCTTGCCTGTATGCATCCATGAGAATAGTAGACTTACTCTTAAGAGCAGCCTTTTTCAGTCTATCCCTAGTCTTCATCAGACTCTTAAGGTCTTTGTTAATCCAGGGACAATGTTTTTCAGAAACACGCATTTCCCTTAGAGGGGCATGTTTTTCTATGATTAAGGCGAACAAGGTAGACCAGTCATCAACAAGTGTATTAATATTGTCGGTCTGTTGAAAAAATTGCTCCCAACAAATATCAGAAACATCAGATAAGAATTCATCTTCTTTGAAATGTTTCATACTCCTAGTTTTTATCCGTTTGTGGCCTTTTTCAACAGCTCCATTGAATTTTCGGATACAATAGACTAGAAAGTGATCACTGAGGGAAACCTCATGGACGCCTGTCTTAACAATGTTTCTGGCACATGTTGTGGCAATGTGGTCTATGAGAGTTGCTGTTTCAAGAGTGACTCTTGTCGGCTCCTCAACAAGCTGTTTAAAACTGAATAGCTCATAGATATCTGCCATGTGTTTGGCATTGTTATCCATGAGCTGATCACTTGATCTCCTGGTGAGATCACAATTTGTGTCCCCAAGGAGGATCATTTCCTTTCCTTCCCTATCCAAGTAGGCAAGTACTTTTTCCAGCTTGTCAAAGGAACCAACTGGGTCACTAGGTGGTCGGTACCATGTAATAACAAGAAATGGCTTGCTTTTTGGGGGCTCAATTTCAATACAAATAAGTTCAAGCCCATCTATTGGTATATCATCTCTGGGCTTAAAATTGACTGAGTCCTGTACGTAAATAGAAATTCCCCCACCATGACAGGTCCTATCAAGGCGAATTTGTTGGTACCCAGGAACTTTGGTCAATTCTTTGGGAACAGAATTGTCCAATTTAGTTTCATTTAATCCCAAAATATGAATTCCTAACCTCTTCATCATAAGCTTAACTTCATCTAAGTGACTACGAATGCCATTGACATTCAGGGACGCGATTGCCATGCCCTTTTTTGATCCTAATTGCTGAGGACATGAGACCCTATCGATAGGCCTGTTGGAATTTTTATCAGTTCTATCTGAACTGGTGATTGTCAAAGCCCTTGTTTTGTCTAGTCAATAATACCTGTTAATAGCATTGATGAAGTTTATTTGATTCAGGAACCGAGCAGATGGCACTACAATTTTTGCATATTGATTACTCAGATGTGCGCAGTCACTCCTCAGCTCATGAATCAAATAAACAAAATCCGCGAGACAGAACTTTAGATTTGCCTTTCTTCTTTTGTTTTAAGCACATACCTCCTCTTGAAAACCTCCCTTCGCCCGCACCAAACGAGAGTTTGCCGTACTGGTTTCAGGGCGACTTTGCGGCTTCATTTGTTTTGAAGTTATGCTTGAGAGAGTTTCTTTTGTCTGCATTCGCTAATCGCTTTGAACATAGACACAAGAAAGCGATAGACTGGAAGCGGACAATGCGCTATTGTTCTCGGAGATTGTTCGCGCGATTTGATGTTGAACGAACAACAGTAACAACCCGTGAGTGCAAGTTTCTGATCATCATTGAAGCCAAACACGCACAGTTCAACGTTCTGATGATATGTTTCTCTTATTTGAGCGTCGTTTTAAGAATGGAGATAATGTTTTGAGTTAATAGATCAAAGCTATGGCTGCATTTATTGTCTGAGAGAAAGAAAAGGTGGTTGAGTTCATGGATATCGGTGTAAAAGCCGTGTTACATTACCTTGGTCTGTGTGATAGGCCTAGGCACTTAAACGCAAAGTCCCTGTCCTGATTCTTCGACTGTTGGTTGGCTTCTACCGCAAATAGCATGCTGAAATGGTCTTATTCCAACTTGTTGATTGCAGAAATAAGTTCCTTAAAGCTTCATCTCTGTCAACCAAGACCAATCGTTGCAAAATGCGGCGAAAAGATGTCCATAAATTTCTTTTTCTTACCTCCCATTTCCGAAGAAATTTTCAAATATGTTTGGATATAAAAATGTTTTGTTTTTTGCCATCTGGGTGCAAACAACTTCCTGCAAACTTAGACGAAACAGCCATTCTTATTTTGGGTGAAACCATGATGCTCGTTCTTAGTGGCTACCAATGAACAAACCAAAATCTTCATCAGAAATTAGTTAGAGTGAAGATATGCCATGCCGTCCTGGGCTATTTATCAAATTCAGTCAAATTTTTATTTCAATGTTCAACCAAAGCTTCTATTCAAGAACATATCAGCAAACTGCTTCTGTTAAAAAGTAGTTTTCTCTCCAATCAGAGTCTTAATTATCTTTCTCAAGTACTGAATATCTTGCAACAAATTCAGTCAAAGAAATTTATCCTTAACTCAACGCATTTTTTCCATAAAGACTAAACATCTGACCAAGTGGTAGAAAGTTTTTGGCCTCTGAGTACCAACCAGTTGAGGGTTTTTCCAGATTTTTCTGGAAATTGAATAACATTTTTTGTTTTGCATCTACTGCATAAAATGGTTAAGCTAAATTGATGGAGCTGTGCAAAAATCAATAACATTATGATTATATAACATATCTTTTCTAGCTACATGTGGTTGAATTACCCTCTTGGACATAGGAAATGTTGATTTCACTCATGATCTATTATTTTTCTGCCATCAACGTTGCTCATGTTACCCCCAGTCAACCAGGTTTACCCATACATACCCTAACTGGGTGGCTTTCTCTGCCTGAGGTAAATACAAGTAACACTGATAGATTCAGATTTCTGTCATAGCACAGTGGAAGAAAGAAACCTTATTAATACCAAAACGAATTCATAATCCTTGGAAGTCAATATGATTCAGTTTCAGAGCCAGCAAATAAAAAATCAACTCTTTTAAGGCATACATCCACCCCTAGTCTAGCAAAAGCGTTGGCAAATAATCAACTTTTCATTTGGCAGCCACCAAGATTTTATCTTCCCATACACAGAGCTTTTATGAGAAGCCACTTACAAGAAATTTAAGTCTCAGATTGCAAAAAATACAAGGGACATCAGTATGGGAAAATGTAACTGAAGAAACTATTTATTTTGATAAACAAAATCCACAGCATTTCTTTCACTTGTTTCCTGCATCATATTACTCTGAAGGTACTTGAGCTAAGCCGAAACAATGGACAGACCTCAAAAACTTTGTTTTGAAATGTCTACAATTGCATATGGTTAGTAACATGCTTTGGAACTCATAAGAAAGTACAGTATGAGTACTCAAAATATGAAAATTTTAAGGAACTTTCAGTACTAGCTCAAGTTCTTAAAATATAGAAAATCATGCTTATGCAGGTATAATAGTTGCTTACTTAACAAAAATGGTCTCCAACAATCATAAAATAATTGGAAACTTACAGCATCAGTCATGTATCATGCAACTGTCAGTCAAGTTTATTTCCACATAACACATGACAATACATGCAACTGCATTGTTTTTACAAGCACCTTTTAGCTTGATGGAAAGTCCCTTGAAAAGTACAGGCATTTGCTACCAACTGTTTTTTTTATTCATTAAAAGTAATACAACAAATCTTATATTCTACTATACGGATCTAATTACTATACAATACAACGGGGACAATACCTTTGGGAGCGAACGACAATGACTACCCCATGGCCAATATGAAAAGACACGCAATGCTAACCTAAATACAACAAACACTACGGACAATTTAATATCTACTAAACTAGATTCGGTTCCACATCAGATGTAGGGTCAGGGTTGCGATAAGTTTACGTTCTTTGAAGTAATTTCAAATTCCTGACATCTGATGTGAAACAGAATTTACAAAGTAAAAGGACATTTACGTTAACGACACGGTGGTTGCTTTGTGCATAGCTGAGGGTTGAATGATTTTAGTCAAAGCGACCAGTTTCGCGAATGAAACGTAAGGTCAATTCGAGTATATTTTTATTCAGGTCATAAGAAAGGTCTTGATCACCATATAATAAAAGCTGTGTCAAAGCGTCATTTGAGAGATCGGTGATTTGCACAAATGGTCGTAATAATTCAACCATTCCAGCGAGAAGATCTTGTCGTTGAGCATCAAAAGAGGGGCAGAACAACAAAAAGTGCTCCGTATCCTCAATACCATCGCTTGTTGGGCACATCGGGTTTATGGTATCTCTAAAATTATGCTTGAATTTGTGGAAATTTAACTTGCTAAGACCAACCCTAAGTTGAGTAAGATGGGACAAGCCTTTAGGATCGTGAATTCCATAAACAGATTTTGCAGGAGGACGGATTATTGACAAGAGTTTCTTCTTAAAAACAGCAATAGAAGGTGCAACTCTCAGTTCAGGCTCAAGCTTATTCCATTCGGATAAACAATTTGGATAGAAAGTCGACTTGAATTTTTCTGTCCTTGCATTCAAACGCCCAATGACATCCTGGTTGCGAAGGCAGTACTGCGACTGGTGAAGAGGGGGAATTGGATCTACTGTATACTCAGGACTAAGATTGTTTACAAACTTGTAAAACAAGGTAAGACGTACTCCATCTTCTGGAACTCAGGGACTCCCAACCAAGCTCTGTGTACAACTTCTCCCGAGATGTTCCTCTCCATGTGCCGGTAACAGCCAAAGCAGCAGAATACTGAACAGACTCAAGTTTTTCCATTAAGTTTGGTAGAATGATATTTTGACTGAAATTACACAATTTAGCAGGAAACTGTTTCATGCGAGTTTCTTCAATGTTAATTTTCTAAATGGAGATTTTATTCCATTTTGTTCAAAATGCCTCCAGGTACCACTTTATGGTTGGACCTTGAAGAAAAATTTTAACAGAATTCACTTTCAGTGCTCAATTCATTTTTGTTTTGGAACTCAAAAACCTTGTACTGTTACGTAACTAGAGAAAACTAAAGTTAAAATTTGGTAGCCCCTTGATATCAACTTTCAAAAATCTTAGAATATTTGCTTGAGGTTTTTCATGAGCAGTTTCTTGTAAAACAATTGTCTATACTTCATTAAAGTTTTGAACTCTTCATTTAACATCCACATTAATCAAAATAATTTGTTCTTTGATGAAGATACTCCTGAAAATGACTAAGAGATCTTCTAGCCATTATTCTGTGAACAGCTGTTGGCATTGAAGACTGAGCTAGAGAAGACGGATCTTTCTCTCTAAGGTGGCTTGGATGTGTCTCCTAGCATTGAGGGTGCCTTTCACTTCAGGAAGATTCAATGAGGATGCAACATCAAATCTGTGTCTTGTGTGCAGCTGCTATCAAATAAAGAGAATGAATATCATTACACAAATTCACATATATTTCCAGTCCTTGAAAGAAGAAACCGTATCATAAATGCCATGTATATTCAGATATAGAAAGAAAGGTTTCATAGTAATTCAAAGGCTCATCCTATTATTGTCTAGGACATAGGTACTCGAACCATCTCGACTGACAAAATCAACCTCTGCTGCAAGGATATCCTGAAACTGCGTCTTTACAAAGTAAAAATTTGTCCTTTTTGCAGCAGCTTTGTACTTATCAAGTTCCCTCGACTATGCGTATTTGCTTCTGATGATAAACTAGGAGTTGCTAGCTACATCATGGGTGATCTGAAACTTAGGCCTAACCGGGCGTTGAAATATTTCCTCAAGAACCAGCGCTGTTCAGAGGAAATCAAAAGCGGTCATTTGCTTTTTAAATGGGTAAAAAAGAATGAAAGACTACTTACAAATCCAAAAGTCGTTTTAATGAAGTGCTTTTTGCCAATACATCCCATATTTGTGTTGATTTGTCATCTAAGTTTCGCGTCAGCACTGATTTTGAGGTCATTCGCGACCATTTCCATCGCGTGTCTCACCTTTCCATTCCTTGATTACATAACCATTTGGCAAATGGAAATTGAGGAGACTAACTTGCTCAAATCTTCTTGATATTTAATAGCCATAATATCAACAATTTGCTCCAGAAAGTAGCAAAATCGACGAGTGAGGAAGGCAGATAACCCGCAAACAACTGTGATCTGCATTCGGAAGATACACATCGCGCAAAATTCATGCACCTACGGAGGTCCGGGTTCGAGCAAAACAGTGAACAAAAAGATAGAACAATAGCGTATTGTTCGCTTCCAGTCTATCTATTTCTTGTGTCTATGCTTTGAATTGAGGTGTGAACCGAAGCGACTGATGCTATTGTATTACAAAATCTGCCCTTGTTGCTCTAGTGTGTAAAAAAGCGAGTAGCCCATTATCAATGTACCCAATCAGTCATCTGGAAACATGAAAATGAATGGGTATTCTGCCGGGGCTCTGTCCGTTAGGGTCTGGTCCTACCGGTCCTGGGTCTGGTTATTCCGCTTTGCCCTCTACGATTTTGTCTTTCAAAGGATGACCAACATACGAAGCCAGCTACACAATGTTCGACCTTTAGAAAATCTACTGGTAAAAAGGGAACCGTGAACCGTTTTGAACACTGAGCAACAAGCCAACATTCAAATGGAAGGATTTTCTGTTGTTGGACTCACTCCTATTGCATTTGATTGATCTTGACTGACTTTAAAACAGTTTTTTTTGCTATACTGGGGCAGTGAGGGAAGGTGGTGTTCATTTGTGTGTGTGGCTGCTGCGGATGAGCTGTATGTTCCATTATCCAGTTTTTCACAAAGTTACAAAAAGTATGAAGCAACGGCAATTGATTCAAAAGCAATTGTTTCGTCATTCTCCCACGATTCCAAAAATCAAGTAAACATTGCAACAAAGGCTTCTGTTGCTGCTTTGTGCATTTTTACTTACAATACGATAACATTTGGCCATCTTCAAATGTGCCAAAAATGGAAACGGAAAGCAAGAGGATTTTATTCAAAATTTACGTAGTTCTAACATAATAAAGAGGGTGCTTTTTGGAAACGATCTTATACGGAATGATAGATTGTACGGCTCCTCAGTAGCAGCTACACAGATGCGACACAACTCTTGCAACACCCTGTACCTCTAAACCTTCTGAACAGCTCATTACATTTTCAGATGCCAAACTTTGACACTCTCACATTCAAAAGATTTAGCAAACTTGCCAAGCTTTTTAATCTCTCGATACCCATCTTTATCAGTGTCACTTTGAATCAGTGGTCAGTACATGGGGGCAAATGATAGCAGCTGCTGGCTTTGAAGGAGAAGCCCCTACTCGGATTAAAGTGCGCTCTCAGTTAAGGCACCAGGGAATTATTTATCTGTCTCAGACAGAAAGTAGGGGAGCACATTGCAATACAGTAAGGCCCGCATTTAAGAAACCATCTGAAAGAAACCTTTAGGCAACTGCAAAATAATGAGGGCCCCTACCTATAAGAAACTGTTGAGCCTCATACTCAAAATAAGGTTTCTTGTATTTTGAGCGATACAAAGTACCGGTCAGATGGTCTAGGAGCAACCCAATTCATACAGGGTTCATTAGAAATTGCCAGCAAGATATCTTGGATCTAACTGATTTTTACCTACATTTTAATTGATGCTCTTGAAAATCATTGACAACATACGGATATGGCTACATATGGCTAATATATCTATAGATAGCCCCATTTGTTGTAGCTAATTTTTCTAGTCCTTCCAGGAAGAACATTAGAAACTAAAGAAACTTGAACCTAACGGGTGAGTCAGAAAAAACGTGGGGCGTTTATCGGACTGTGATGCAGCACTTAGCCATCCGATTGACGTGAACTAAATTTTTCCGTGCAGACAAGAGTCTAACTTAGATGATAAGCCTTTTCCCCATCGAAATCGGTCATTCGATGCATTTGTTAAAAAAGATTTTCTTCGTAAGACCTTGTATGTAAGTCTTGCAAACTGATGAAATCTTTAGCCAAGCCCCTTCAGCATTTTAGCCTTGCCAGAGTAGCAGGTAGCAGGTACATGTGGTATTATCAGGGGATACTGAAATAGTTAGACCTGGTTCACACTATGTATGTATGTATGTATGTTTTTGCCAAACTAAAAATCTAAATTACAATATAAATTACTAAAAAGAAAGTTTTCTGACTACAGCAAATATAATATTTACAGGCAAAGAATTTAAAAATTAAGTTTAAAAACACCCCAGGTTAAGATGGCAAGGATAGCATTAAAAAGGTCAATATGACCTTGTTTCCATAATGGTCCTTCCGGAGGTGTTATCAAAAAGAAAATTTGTTGCGGAAAAGTGAATCTTGTGTCAAAAAAAAAAAATCGAAAAATGTTGACTAAAACCTTTACGTAGGCTGATTTTAGGTTGTCAATAATATACGTAGGGGCTATCATCTAGTCTTTGGAGATCGTTAAAGAATTTATCTTTAATCTCATGTTTAAAACTGTTGATGTTTGTTGCCGATTTTAGATTTGATGGTAGATTGTTCCATATTTTAGGTCCGAGATATGAAAGACAATTTTGCCCTATGTTAGTCTTTCGGAAAGGTTGATTCAATTTGTTTTTGGACCTTCGAGTTATTCGGCTCTGGCCAACTGGTAAGAACATCTCAGACGTGTAGGACGGGGCTGAACCAGCAAAAAAATTGAAAACCTTTGCAGTTGTACATTGTTCAAATCTCTCTTTCGTGGGGAGCCAATTCATATTTTTGAACTCTTTGATTCCTACATGTGCTCTGTTTTTTAGATTCAAACAAAACCTGATACATTTATTTTGAGCAGTCTGAATTCTTTTGGTTGGTCCTTTATTCAATAATGGAAACCAAGCACTGCTTGCATAGTCGAAATGGGGCTGAATTAGAGCATTTGCTAGCAATCTGCGAAGGGAGAAGTCGAGAAAATGTTGCTTTCTGTAAAGAAATCTGAGCCTGCCGTTAATTTTACCAAGGATCTTGGTAGCCATTGATTCGCCAGACAGGTTCTCATCAAGAATACAGCCTAAATACGTGACTGAAGTGTGCTGCTTGATTTTGATGTCACCTCTTCTGATGTCCAGTTTTTTTCTGTCGGTATGTTTATTTTTCTACCAAAAAGTATCGATTTTGTTTTGTCCTCTCCGAAATGAATGCTTAGTTTGTTATCAACAAACCAATTGCAAAGAGAATTGAAATTTCTATTCAGCTGTTTTTCTATTTCATTGACGTTAGAGTCTCCAAAAACGAGACAGGAGTCATCTGGATACAGAAGTAAGTCACAGTCCACTGCCTGTGGCATGTCATTTACATATAAGAGAAAAATGAGCGGGCCAAGAATAGAGCCTTGAGGAACACCACACGATAATTCACCGAATGAAGAGAACTCTTTTCCTATGTTTACAGAGAATGTTCGGTTTGTAAGGTATGATCGAAACCAAAAAATGACTGAGTCAGCAAAGCCAAGGTGCTTCATTTTTTCAAGGAAAATTTCATGGTCGATTGTGTCAAATGCTTTTTGTAAATCTCATGCCCGTAAACATACTATTTTCAAACCCCTGCACGATTTTGTCACTTAGATAAGATAAACATGTGTCAGTTGAGTGGTAAGGACGAAAGCCAGATTGGTAGCGATAGAGAATTTTGTTTTTATCGAGGTATTCTAGTATCTGCTCGTGGACAATTTTTTCAATCACTTTAGAAATCTGCGGCAAAAGCGAGATTGGTCGATAATTTTTTGGTTCATCTTTGCTTCCCTTTTTAAAGAGAGGTTTCAATTTTGCCTGTTTGCAATCGTCGGGAAAGCGATCAAGGGAAATTGAAAGATTGCATAGCTCTGTCATTGGTGTTGCTAATATTGATGCACCATCCTTGAGGAATTTCCCTGCAAGATTATCAGGTCCTGCCGCTTTTGAAGGATTTATTCCTTCCAGGAGCTTCAAAACATTATCACGGTTGGTGTGGTGAAGTTTGAATTTTTCATTGCCAAGATTGAGTTTCTTGTAGTACTCCTTAACATTTTCTATGCCGAATCTACGAGGTGGGTTTGGTAGCTTCTTAACGAGCTCTTTAGCCAAATTTGAGAAGAATTCCTTAAAAACGTTGGAGTTGATTTTATCATCAAAACGATGTTCGCCATCTGTTTTTAGGCAAATCTTGGAGGGTTTATCTTGTTTGGAAGGCAGACCAAGTGATTTTAGGCTTTTCCATAATGCTTTTGGCTTGCCAATATTTTCATTTAGTTTGCCAATGACGCAATTCTTCTTTTTCTTTCTTATAAGTGACAAAACGCGATTCCGGGCTTTTCTGAAATTAACATGGTCCGTGTGTGTTTTTGTCTTTTTAAATTTGGAAAGCAGCTTGTCTCGAATCCTGATCCCTTCAAGGACTTCCTCATCCATCCATTCCTGAGTGTTGTTTCTTACACGAATCTCTTTCAATGGAGCTAGCTTATCAATGACCGAAGTAATCAATTGTAAGAAGTGAGAATAAGCAGCATTGATATCAATAAACTCAGAGTATTTTGGGAATTCAAGTAATTTGAGTTTTTTCAGAAAAAGCTCTCTGCTGTAATTCTTCATTGAACGGATTTTGATATATTTATGATCATGATTTTTGGCTCTGGTACATTTCCTTGTACAGTAGATCAATTGGTGGTCAGATAAGCCTAGGTTGAGAACACCATGCTGGGAAATTTTTTGAGTTGAATTAGAGATAATATGATCCAACAGAGTTTCAGATTTTTCAGTTGTGCGTCTTGCTTCTTGGATCAGTTGCTTAAGTCCATGAAGGGAGCAGAATTCATTGTAGCGCTTGACCCTATTGGATTTACTCCCTCTACTGCTCATCAGGTCAATATTCAAGTTCCCCAAGATAAAAATTACTACTAAGTTGTTTGGGTCATTGCGATCGTGCAGACGGACCCAAAAGACAAAGATTCAGAGTTTGATGCACGACTCTAAGGACTCAAAAGACCTAGTGTGCACCAGGCTTTAGGGAAAAGTTTTGTCTGCAAGCAGTCCCATTGTGATTTATAGAGCGTTGATCTGCTTGAAGAAGCCTCTTCGCAAGACAAAGAAGTGTACATTATTAATGTCTTTCAGATGTATTCTTCACTCAGGGCAAGTCATGATAAGACATCCCAGGGGAGAAAATAGTATCTCCTGGCTATTCTATTTCCCCTGATAATACCACATGTACCTGTAAACCTTGCCAAGATGAAATGCGGAAGGGCATTGGCAAAAGATTTCACAGCCTTACGAAAGAAAATATTTTTTTAAAAATGCACCAAATGGCCGATTTTGATGGGAAAAGGTTTATGATCTAAGTTAGACCTTTGGCTTCATGGGAAAATTTTCTTCAAAGCGATCAGTTGGCTAAATTCGATGTCACAGTCCGCCAAACGCCCCACGTTTTTTCTGACTCACCCGGTAAAAACATGAGAAGTATCATAAATATAAGAAACATTGTAGGCAAAGGGGCCAGGTCAAAAACACTGACACTACTGACACCATTGACACCAATCATGTGTCAGTGCTTTCAGTGTTTTCGAATTTAGTACAGGTGAAAAATCGAAAACACTGACACTACTGACAATCAAAAGTTTTCTTATTTCCAAGGGTGGTGGCACTATTTCATCGTTCTATTGACAAAAAATACTGTTTTTCGTTACTCCTGTCAGTTTTCTGTCACGTCAGTGTTTTTCAGTACAGTGTTTTCGAATTTGGTACAGGTGAAAAATCGAAAACACTGACACAACTGACAAACAACATTTTTCTTATTTACAAGGGTGGTGGCACTGTTTCATCGTTCTATTGACAAAAAATACCGCTTTACGTTTCTCGGGTCAATTTTATGTGATGTCTGTGTTTTTCAGTACATTGTTTTCTAATTTGGCAGTGGCGGATTTAGGGGGGCAGATGGGGGCAACTGCCCCCCTTCACGATGAAAATTCAGCTTTGGCGCCCCCTTTTTGGCAACAAAAGCACCCCTTATCCTGACCCGAATGCATTCTTTTTTCAGTGATTCGTTCTGAATGCGGCAAAACATATAAACTAAGGCGTTATTCAGTAGAAATACCAGAGAATTTCCTCGAATGAAGCCCCAAAAATTTTCGCG
Organism: Aurelia sp. 3 sensu Dawson et al. (2005); assembly: GCA_964020215.1. Taxonomy (NCBI): domain Eukaryota; kingdom Metazoa; phylum Cnidaria; class Scyphozoa; order Semaeostomeae; family Ulmaridae; genus Aurelia; species Aurelia sp. 3 sensu Dawson et al. (2005). The sequence goes on from OZ026577.1 coordinate 12,254,839, forward strand.
CACCTTCGGCGCGCCAACCTTCCATTGTGCTTTTGGCGCCCCCTCTCCAAGTTGCCCCCCCCTTCAACTTCGGTCTAGATCCGCCCCTGTAATTTGGTGCAGGTGTAAAGCCAAATACACTTGCAAAAAGACTGCTGGCATTTTCCCAATATGAACTTGATAAAGGCTGATTCTCCTCCACCCATCAATGTTTAACTAAAACAGAGGACAGATTAATGATGCACAAATGAAGGCATGTTCAAGCAAAACGTTTCAAATGATTTGTAAGGAATGACCTCGTTTATTGTTAGAGACACCTATGAGACGGAACACACCTGCGTGCAGACTCTTGATACAAAATTGAAAATTTAATGTTTTATTAAGAGTCTGCACGCAGGCCTGCCAGTCGGACGATGTTTCCCGCTTGAGTGTCCTGTTGCCTGTTGCAGACAAGGCTGTAAGCCTCGATCGCACTCATGACCTCGAGTTAACTCCTTTTTTTAGCTCTCATTTGTTCTATTGACCAATCAGGAACCAGAGACATTACAGCATTTAGTGGGCGGGCAGGAAGAGTGGCAAAAACAGACTGAACTGGTTGCGTTCACAGGGGAGGGGGCAAAGGCATCTTGTAATATCAGCAGAATGAGAAAGGCCTATTTCTGTTATTCCATTTGATATGATGGTACAGTTTGTTCGCATTTCCCAAAACGCTGCACTCACTAACTAACGTTATTGCTGTTTGATGATCTCCAGAGATTATATCAAAACCATTGGACAAATGATGGCAGGCGCCCAAGTTTTGTTCCATTTTTAAACTTGCGGCTATATGTCCGTCATTTGTCTTTAAGGTTTCACCCACGAGCAAAATTGAAGCGATGGATTTAGAACCGATGTAGCTCGGTGAAGCTGGCTTGAATGAATGTACAAAAGGAACGTGTTGATTTCAATAGCCATGGACAAAAGACGTTTTCAATGGCTTGAACATTATTCGAATAGCCCACGAGAGATGTTATTAACACCAGGGAGCGCCGAAGGCGCGGGAGGGGAAACGGCCAGTGGAGCGCATAGACCGAGACCGATGTGTGATGCACATCCAAACGAGGCAGCGGCAGAATTTGACTTGAAACACGCGGGAAAAAGCAGGAAGAAGCAGCAGAGTTGTACTCGGATAACTCATTTTATTGGCAATCATGACATACGTGAGTAATTTATGCTGATTTTGATCGATTACTCGAAGGTCAATTTACGTTTTGAGGGTCCTTGCAAGGTTATACGACTATCCAAACTATTCATTTGAAGATGTTTTGTTTGGGCAGGCCAAAAACGTCAGAACTGTTTATCACAGCTACACCTCGGCGGCATCTCAATTTCTTCGTACCAAAATAAACCCAAACGCTAATTCAGATAAATTCTTATGCTAAAATCATACAGTAAGCTGTCTGCAAAAGGATTTCGTTACATTTTGTTACATATCGGAGTTTCAGAGCTTTGAATTTGCTTCGAGTATTTTGCACCTTCAGGTCAGGCCTATGCTATAAGCAAAATCGCGGTTGACTGTGTTGGCCTTCCATTTCTGCAAAATTCACAATCACCCGTTGAATTTCTGTTTTGATTTTATTCAGCGACACTGTTTTCTGTTTGACAAAAGTAAGCCTTGCCCATTTTTTTTATACTTTTCTGTTTCAAGCAGATTTGTTTGCGGTAGTTCACTTTCTGGACTTGCGTTTTCCTGTTGAAATATTAGGCCAACTCGTTGCTCACAACAGACAATGCGATGGCGGCTTTCAATTTTCTGCTAGGTTGCCAGTTACCCGTTGAATTTCTCATTTGATTTCATTCAGTGAAACCCTTATCTGTTTGTGTCAGCTAAAAGTTTCATTTTATTTTTTACACTTTTCTGTTTAAAGCAGATTAATTTTGGGCTGTTTTGACTTTGGATCTTCTTTTTGACAGTCTCGCCTGACCTTGATAAATGGCCTTCCATTTTCTGCAAAATTTACCATTACCTGTTGAATGTTTGGTTTGATTCCATTCAGTGAAGGTCTTGTCTGTTTACAAAGCTGATCTTTGGACTTCATTTGCTACTTTTTGTTTTCAAGGTGATTTGTTTGGAAAGGCTCAACTTGTGGTCTTGTGGTTTGCTATTGAAATGTTAGGCCAAATCACTGATCACAACAACATTAAGGTGCCTTTCCCTTTTCTACAAAGTTCATTGTTACCCATTGAGTTTCTTGCTTACTGTCACTCCGCAAACCCCTAATCTGTCTGATGATGGTAAAAATATTATTTATTACACTAACGCTAATGCAATGGTGGCCTTCAATTTTCTGAAGAAAAGTCACACCTACTTTTTGCCCTGTGATTCAAATCAATGTAGCAATTTGAAACAATGATAAAGACTTAGAAGGCTGATTTACATAGCAATAACAATTTTACAATAATTGTATGTTTTCATCCTTTTTATCACAAACTCAAACGGAGTACCACATAATGGCTGCATATGAATTTTCACAGCCCCTCATGTTTTTCATGTATTTTTCAGTTTGAAGAATCTTGATACTATTGCACCCACCCAGAACTTAAATATCTTGCAATATACAGTAAAATGTTAGTTTTTGTATTTTGGTTGCAGTATGTGCAAAGGTAGATCAAGTTCTCACTTCCCTGCGGTCATGTGTAGTCAATGTTGTAAAAAACAGTGTGAAATAATTCTCTTCATTTTGTTGCAGGGGAAGGATCCATTTGCTATTGAGGATTGCATATTTCTTGCAGAAGGTGTGTTAATGTGATGACAGCAAAGTGACCAATTTCATTGCAAACAATTCTAGCTATGTTTTAAAAGAGCTGTCAGCACAGATAAAGTCCACATGGACACCATTTGAGCATTTAGCATGAAATAATTCCCTGTCCAACATGGAAGATTTAATGGAAGATCAAAGATTTTAGGTTTTTGAAATTAAGAAGCTATGTAGACACACTTGGGAGCTATGAGACACCAAAAGTCAAAGTCAACACAATTTCATGCAGATGACTTATTGCATAATTTTAGACCAAAAAGTTTTATCTGGCTTGTTTATCATTCAATGAACCACAATTTGTTTCTTATTAGTTTTTAATTTAACCTTAGTGATGCACTTTTTGTTTAAAAACTGCATCTCATAACCTAAAAGCAAAAAGAGTTTCTTAACCTTGAATTGACTTCTAATTGCTTCCAAATAGTTTCTCAATTTTTGGAGAAGGCTTTTTATTGATGTTTATTCTATATAAGGTGTTTCATATAAAAATGACCATCAGTTCAAAAATCTTTTTAGTGTATCAAATCTTTCAAGTGTATCAATTCCATACCATGCACCAATAGATGATTGCACTAAAGATGGTGGTCAGGAATCTTTTACCATGATGCTTTGTATCACATTGAATTCTTATTGATTTGATCATCTGATTTCTTCAAGACCTCAAAGGATCTTGGTTCAAAATTTGTTGATGCCATCTTTACCGCACCCATCTGTTAGAGGGGATTCTGATGAATGAATTCTTGTTATCTGCTTATACATCCTCATCTTCAAAAAGCAATGTTCCGTATGTGAAGTTTTATTACCAATTTACCACTCACTATGAGAAGCAGCGTGGCTGTGGTGTTGGTGGTACTTGGCAATGCAACAACACTAACCTCTCTTTTGAAAAAGCAGAAAAACAAAAAATTGAAACCAAAGAGAAAGTACCTTGCATAGAGCCCTTGGAACCAATTATCTAATGGACAAATTGTGTACTCAAAAAGTCCTTTTGCAACCCTCTGTCAATTTTCAAAGTTTCCAAATTTTACTAGCACAAAATATGAATACAACTGTGGTCTCACAGAAGATTGTCAAATGAATTTGACTCCTATAATGTTTGTAAGAATATGAATAAAAAATATTTTTCTGTCTTCATTTTATGAATCACAGGCCTAATTATAACAATGAAAATTTACATAAAGGAATAAAGAAGAACACATTCAAAAGTCAAGTAACACATCTCAGCAGTCACAGAGACTATGCCATAACTTTTGCCCAAAATAAAACTAATTCAGAAACTTTCAGTAGGATTGAAATCATCCTTCCAATTTAGAGTGCTTTGGCACATTGGACTACTCAAAAATTTCATGCAAAAAGTTAGATACAGTAGCATGATGACAACACTTGCCTACAAAAAAGCTTTTTCAGTACAAATTGAAACAAATATCAAGTCTTTCTACGACAGAGATTGTCATATCTAATGGAATTTCACTCAGCTTGTTTCATCAGCAAACAATTGTTCAACTGGAAGTTTCTCCCTATATGAAGAAGGCATAATATTTCACTAGCTTATATCAATGTGAACATGACATCATTGAAGTTACTGTACAGAAGACCTAATCAAGTCTGCATTGCAACCCGTGTCAATTGTCATTATGCTCAAAGTGGTGCTAGGGGCTGTAATGTGAAATCTATGCCAGTTGTGGATAACACCACTGCACAACAGTGCTCTCAAGCAGGTCCTCTTTTTACAGAGCCAGGACTTGGGGGCAATCAATCGTTGCCAGAACTTGGGGGCAATCAACTTTTTGAATCAGTAAATTAATGTTTTATTTGTTCCGTGTTTGGCTTCCTCTCTCCTTTGTTTCACTGAAAATTGATTTCATCAAACATCAATTCTTGTTGAGACGAATTGTTTTGCTATTAACCAGTTGATTTCTTGTTGATTTCTCTCACAAATTTCTGTCGCAAACTTAGGCCAAATTGGCATTTCGTTGATAAACAAAGCATGCCACACAGGAATAATCATTAAATTCTTCTGTTCCTTCGGTGAAAATAACTCAAACGACTGCTTTATTCAAAGCTAACATTCTTTTAACCCTCGAACAACAAACTATCGTGCTGCTTCCCTCTGCAAAACCAGCAGTAGCTGCAAAAATTTAGCACTTCCTCTTCCCAGCAAACACCAACACTTTGCCACCAACACACACAGGTCGCCATTAATCGCAGCCTCGTTTTCGAATTTTGCATCATACATCGGAAATCAATTGAATGGCCGTTTCGCCTCCCGCGCCTTCGGCGCTCCCTGATTAACACCGTCCACCAAGCTGCGCGAGGACATGACACCAAGTCGTGCCACGCAGAGAAGCATACAAGTCAAATCTTTCAATAGGGCACAGGGAAACCCATAAATCTTCCAATTTCACGCTTATCAGCCAATGGTGTTGCCGTATTCTCGTCACATGACCGAAAATAAGCTCTTTGAGACGAATTTTCGAGTACCCTTACGAAAATCAAAATGGACATTCGAGTAATAAAGATACAGAGCTGCTTTTGCCACGAGTCGATTCTACAGGCCTAACTCCATATTTTACATTTTGCATTTCAAGAAAATCTCATCAGGGATCAGCACTACATTGAATTTCATGCAACCGAAAATAGGCCTATATTCAAATATCATTTGGGAACGCAACGAATAAGATACAGCTTCCAAAATTTCACACCTTACGTGAAATATAGCAAGGAATAAGCTGAAGATGTTTCTTTGCTTCAGTTTCCCAAATCCTTGACGAGTCTCAGCTATTTGCGACGAAGAAAGCTATTGGGCCTACCTTCATCCACTGCATAATGCCATTATTCTGTTTCAAATCGGCTTCTTTGCTGTAGCAAGGTAGCAGAGCTATTCACCAACAACATAACACCAATTTCCACTATTCTCCGCTGAAAAATTGCCATCAACTTTGGTAAAACGCGATGAACTTTCAACAGCTCTTCGCCACACTATCTATTCCAAGTTTTGAAACAGTGTGCTCACGTGGAAAAATTTCTGTTATTGTGAAAGCGCTCTTGATGTCATGGTCAAGAGATAAGTCTCGTATCACCCTCTCTCTACAAAGACTTGGCCTTTGTTTTAGTATGAGAAAGTGCAAGGGATTGAGGCCGGGCTTTCAAAATTACCTTTATTTTCTAAAAAAAGGAAAATAGTGAATGCATATTTCAAATGAATTCGAATTATTCAAATGACAGGGGGCCTAGGTATCTTCGCAAGCTCCAATACCCTTTAACTTCCATGAAAAAAACACTCATATTCATTCAAACAATTCTGAAATATGCATTCACCATTTTCCTTTTTTCAAGAAATACAGATAATTTTGAAAGCCCGGCCTCAATCCCTTCCACTTTTTCATACTAAAACAAAGGCCAAGTCTTTGTAGAGATATGATGATACGAGACCTACCTCTTGACCATGACATCATGAGCGCTTTCATAATAACAGAAATTTTTCCACGTGAGCACACTGTTTCAAAACTTGGAATAGATAGTGTGGCGAAGAGCTGTTGAAAGTTCATCGCGTTTTACCAAAGTTGATGGCAATTTTTCAGCGGAGAATAGTGGAAATTGGTGTTATGTTGTTGGTGAATAGCTCTGCTACCTTGCTACAGCAAAGAAGCCGATTTGAAACAGAATAATGGCATTATGCAGTGGATGAAGGTAGGCCCAATAGCTTTCTTCGTCGCAAATAGCTGAGACTCGTCAAGGATTTGGGAAACTGAAGCAAAGAAACATCTTCAGCTTATTCCTTGCTATATTTCACGTAAGGTGTGAAATTTTGGAAGCTATATCTTATTTGTTGCGTTCCCAAATGATATTTGAATATAGGGCTATTTTCGGTTGCATGAAATTCAATGTAGTGCTGATCCCTGATGAGATTTTCTTGAAATGCAAAGTGTTAAATATGGAGTAGGGCCTGTAGAATCGACTCGTGGCAAAAGCAGCTCTGTATCTTTATTACTCGAATGTCCATTTTGATTTTCGTAAGGGTACTCGAAAATTCGTCTCAAAGAGCTTATTTTCGGTCATGTGACGAGAATACGGCAACACCATTGGCTGATAAGCGTGAAATTGGAGGATTTATGGGTTTCCCTGTGCCCTATTGAAAGATTTGACTTGTATGCTACGCAGAGATAAATTGAATAGCTTCATTTTCCCTAATAACAAAAAATGCAAACTTCAGAGCTCTGCTATGGCTAAACTATCCAAGATAAAAATACGAAACTTGGAAATTGACTTAATTTCAAGGAGAACTGTATGCTGTCGTTCAAAATTTTCTCATATAGCTTATGTAGTTTCCATATTCCCCGATTCCCCGATTCTCCGATTTTGTTGCCCGATTATGGAATCCATGTTTGACATATGAGTTAGATTGTTGAATTTTTGAAACCCGGAGGCCAAGAGCTATCGATTGATATGCTTCTTTCCTCTGTAATGCTTTTAGTCTCCACATTCCCCATTTTAGTAATTTTTCACAAACTGCACTTTTGATTGATTACTCTGGCTAGATCCCATTGTTATTGTTATTATTATTATTATTATTATTATTATTATCATTATTATTATTATTATTATTATTATTATTATTATTATTATTGTTGTTATTATTAATATTATCAATTTATTTACCGTTGGCAACAAAATAACTCATAGCTGAAATATTTAGCTAATTAATTCCAACGCAAAACATATATTACAAAGTGAAGGTGTTGTGGCGCAGTGGTGTAATCCTCTGACATTGCAGCCAGAATAGTCAGGCGGAGTGGGTTCGAGTCCCGGTAGGGCCCCACCACTTGAGCGTCATGACAAGGGGTCGCGGACTCGATTAGGTCTGCTCTATTTCTGCGATCCCAGCGCTTGGCGCTGAAAAACGCAACTTCACCTTCACCTTCACCTTCAAAGTGTGGATAAAAGATACAAAATTATTTAAAACTATTTACAATTCATCAAAAGTATACAATAAAACAAATTTCTAAAAACATCATAAAAAGCCCAAGTTCGGAATGAAAGTGCGACACAGCTTGCATGGACAATTTTCTCCCTTCCAATTTTTTATATTTGCTTTAACCCTATCTGACCTGGGGGGGGGGGGCGGATTCCGCCCCCACTCGTACATTTTAATTTATACGTTTTTCCGTGTTTGCTGAATGCCTCTGAGATTTAGCAAGTTTAACTTTCTATCATACAGCAATCAAACTGTAACAATTCTGGTGTTCTATTTTTAGCCTTGTCTCCATGGTAACCAAGTTTTCTTGCCACACTCTGTGCAAAATATACATTGTATCTCTCTTAATCCTTTTTAATTGGTCTAATTATGTCCAAAGTATGAATTTACATCTATTTTGATCTATATATTTCATTTCTTTGTTAAAAGTAAAGTTTTACGACCTTTTAACACACTTTCATTTTTATGACGTCATATGACATCATAATGTTAATAGACCATTTCGACAATTAAAAAAGGAGACTGGGGAGAGCGGTTTGTTCTGGTAAATGGCTGCCACGAAGCTTCTACGAATGATAGATTTCTCTCCACAAAAACTTTTAGTTTTAAATTCATGGTTGAAAACACAGATCTTTGAGAAAGAAGTCCCTAAAAAGTAGTCGCAAGGATATCCCATGACTCATATGCCTCGTAACGAGGGGGAGACCTCGCATAAAACAGTTTTGGCGGGAAAGCGGGAAGGTATTCGTCATTTTCCTTCGAAGTTGCTCGAGCAGATCAGAAACGAATCAAGAAACAAGAAACATTGTTGTGATAATTATGGAGAAGAACTCGGCAGTTATTTTATCTTGTGTGCAAAGAAGACATAAAATTTGGTGTAATACTGTTTAGGCTTGAAGGTAGCAGCATAAATATGTCATTTCTGCAACGTTTTTCTTGCTGAAAAGTTGCTTCTTAATGATTATTAATTGAAATTGAAACTCAACAGACGAGGTCGAGGAGCCCCTGCAGAGAATTTCTTGATCCTTATACAGGTAAGCTGCATCCTTATTTTTAGAAAGCTTTTTATGTTGCAACTTGCTGATAAAACCGAAGGTTTGATTTGGTTAGCTCGTCCGTTTTTTAGAGGGTAAACTGGGGTAATTTGGGACAAGAGAAATTTGGGACACCCCCGGGGTAATTTGGGACATTGCTTAAAATTGCATAGTTATATCACTTATTGCAATCATTTATTCTTTTAAGCAAATTTTTCAACATTTGCATTGATGTTGAGTACTTTTTTGATATTTTGAAGCATCGATTTGATTATGGCTACCTTACCGTACATTTATGAAAGCGGCAATTTTTGATGAAATCGGAGTGAACTGTGGCAGATACACTAGTTTCTTATCCAAATTTGCCAATAGGTATGAATATGTATCATTTGCAGGTGGAACTCAGTGCTGTCCCAATTACCCCATCTATGGGGTAATTTGGGACAGCATCATCTACCCGCTAATGTATCAGCAACAATATGAATTAAGAGAATCTTTTATTCAATATCAATTATTTACCACTCAAATGTATGTAAAAAGCTGAATTAGTCTTATTTAAATATGCAATGAAGCAGTCATACCTCAAAAATGACAAAATTGTCCCAAATTACCCCGGTCTACCCGACTTCTTTATGGTGGTAGAAATCAGTTGCTTTGCTGCGCTAGCCATACCTATGTTTCTGCAGCGCATTCAACAAACAAAACAAATGCGTAAATTGACTTCGTTTCATGTATGTTCTTCCTTTATCAAGCACAAGAATATTTCTAAATTTGAATTCCTATCTCATCAAGCCTGCAGGACTCAGAGAGGCAAAGCTTTGTCGTAAGGAACCTTCTCAAAATCGCCAGGAACAATATCGAAACGTTTGTTTATCTTGCTTTTTCTTTCTTGCTTGAATTCTGATCTGATTGCACAACTTCGAAGGAAAATGACGAATACCTTCCCACCTTCCCGCCAAAGCTGTTTCATGCTAGGTCTCCCCTCGTTACGAGGCATATGAGTCATGGGACGTCCTTGCGGCTACTTTTCAGGGACTTCTTTCTCAAAGATTCGTAGTTTCAACCGTGAATTCAAAGCTAAAAGTTTTTGTGGGGAGAAATCTATCATTCGTTGAAGCTCCGTGGCAGCCATTTACCAGAACAAACCGCTCTCCCCAGTCTCCTTTTTTAATTGTCGAAATGGTCTATTGTGCTCTAGCAACAACAACAACAATGCTAATTAAACTATTGTTTCAAAAATTCATTGTTTATATAATGAACAACCTTTGTGCCAAATTTGGTTGCCATATCTCAAGCAACAGCAAAGATAAACAGGGGGGCGGAATCCGCCCCCCCAGGCATTGAGTGTTTCAAATCACCCAGGTCAGATAGGGTTAAACTGAGCAAGGGATCCTGAGTTTCGTATTGTTTGCGGCAACATTTGCCATAGTTGCGGACCTTTAAGTCTGACGCTTTCTGTGCCATTTCCGACCGATCTCATCCTAGGTTGAACGAATTCGTTATTGTTGCGCAAATTGTAATGACTTTCATTTTCACAGAAAATCTCCTGCATGAAAGAAGGATTGAGGTCATTTCTGGTTTTGTACATCTCAATCATAAGTAATTGAAGGTTCTTTGTATGAATAGTAACGGCACAGTCCTTTTTTAATAGTTCGCTATAGGTAGATTCGTCATCCTTCTAAGTTATTCTCAAAGTCCTTTCCTGTATTTTGTTAATTTTTTTGTTGAGCTGCCTGCCGTGAAACATCCAGATTAAAGGACAGTATTGAAATTGACTGGTAATAAATGCCCTCATGAGAGTTCTCAACTTTCTCTGATCCATATATGGTGATATGCGAGCAAGCGCATAAAGTTTATTGCTAGCTTTCTGGCACAGTTTGGAAACATGGTTATCGAAGGATAGTTTACTATCAATTTGAACTCCCAGTAGTTTCTCTTCATAGCTATTTACAACGTTAGCACTTCCAATCCTAACAGTAACAGGATCGTCACACCTCTGCCCAAGAACCAACAAAAGGCATTTATCTGCATTTAATTTCATACAGTTGTCAGCAAACCATTTTAAAGCTATAGTGGAATCATTTTCAAGCTTATGAACTATGTTGTCAAGGTTCTTATTGCAAGTATAGATTGTAGTATCATCTGCATAAAACACCGCGTGCTACGCTTTTCCAAGAACTGAATGACCTATTTACTTTAACTCTTTGTTGTCTATTTGTGAGGTAATTGTTAATTAGTGTTAATGCTTCGCGAGAGAAGCCATAGGCGTGCAATTTTGCAATCAATAGGTCATGTCTGATACAATCCAATGCCTTGGAGAGATCCATTAATACAGCCCCTGCCTTACCACCTTCATCAAGGCTAACTTTAAATTTTTCTAAGAGCCTTACGAGAGCGTGTTGGGCGTTGTAGCCTTTTCGAAAACCACAGAGAAGTGACGATAAAAAGGGTGTAATATACGTAACTATTTGTTTATCCATTATTCTTTCAAACTGCTTTGAGACCGTAGGCAGAACACTGATTGGTCTAAAGTTAGTCCTAGAATTGGATGGTCCATTCTTGGGAAGAGATGTAACATCCGCTCACTTTAGTTCATCAGGAAAGGACGAATTTTCCATGCAATCATTAAAGATTTGCGTTAAAGGTTCTACAAATATATCAGAATTTGACTTGAGAATTTTAGGAGGAATATTTTTGTGCGTTGTAGCTTTCTTAGGATTTAGATTCCTGACCTCGTTGTCCACGACATCGGGGGTATCTTTCTGAATGTAAAAGGAACCAGCATTTTCATATTGCTCATTGATTTTTAGAGTGCTAGGGTGATTGGAAAATTTGTGTACAGCCTTATCAATAGGATCTGCGATTCCTTCTGTTGCATTTTCGTAACCAGAGTTCTCATTTATACCAAGGGAATCCGCTACAGAGACGAAAAATTCGTTCATGGTTTCCGCTACCTCGACATCCTTGGAAATAATAGTTTCATCTTCAATCAAAACTATTTTATTCTTAGATTGTAGTTTGTCCGAGAAGAATGGTTTCACAGTTTTCCAGAATTTCTTATTGTCAGTGACAAGTGAAATGTCTAGGCTATTATAATAATTTCTTTTTTCCCTTCGAAATAACTTAAAACAGGAGTTGCGATGCTTGCGAAATTTGTTCCAATTTTCAATAGTTTGATCTTTGTTATATCTATTACGAAGTCTAGAACGTAACATGACCGCTTTACGCAGAGCTCTGGTCATAAATGGTTTGTCATTTGCACGCACATATTTCATTTTAATTGGAGCATGTTTGTCTAGAACTCTATTAAAAATAGTTTCGAAGGAAGTGTAATTCAAATTGGATGGTTCTATTTTCCCTAATTCGTCCCGCAGATCATTTCTAAAAGCAATTTCGTTAAAGTTTTTGTAATTTCGATAGTTAATTACAGTTGGTCCGTGTTTAGGGAAAGTGGTTTTAAGAACAGAGACAACCATTTTATGGAAATCTGACAAGCCAGTTTCAACTGTAGTAGTTTGTTGCACACTCCTATTTCGATTTGTCAATATGAGATCTATGCACTTTGCTGTCTGAGACTTGTAACATGTTGGCTCGTACACAAGATTTTTGAGACTATATAGGTCCAGAAAATCTTTCAACTGTTCCTCAGTTTCAGTCATATTGAAATCTCCTATAAACATAAAATTTTCATAATTTTCACGGTAGTGGTCGAGTGTACGACCCAAGTTTTCAAGTAAATAATCTTGTGACTGATTTGGTGGTCGATAAACGCTGAACAATACCCATTTCTTTTTCCGCAAATTTATTTCGAAACTAATGCATTTGATACCTTCGGAAAAATTGAAAGAATTTAACCGATGCGCAGGTATGTCACTTCGGACATAGACCAGTAAGCCACCACCATTTGCATTTCGGTCTAATCGAAACGGAGTTGCAAATCCCTCTATGGTGAATTGCCCCGTTGGAAAGGAAGCATCAATTTTTGTTTCAGCAATCATGAGTATATCTAAGTTTTGTGAAACTATTTCTCTGAGCGCATCCAATTTATTTCTAACGGAATTAAATTGGATGCGCTCAGAGAAATAGTTTCCCTTGATTTTTTTGGGAATAGACTCGTATATGGTGGTTGTTGAAGATACCACAAACTGCATACCGATAGCTATCTCTTACCGTTTCCATCCCGATTCCCCGATTCCCCGATTCCCCGATTCCCCGATTCCGCGATTCCCCGTTTCCCCGATTCTGCGATTTCCCGATACCCTGATTCCCTTTTTCAGTAATAGCCCATGAAAATTACGCAAGAATGACCCTGCCCTTGTCGAATAAAAGAGATTAGCGTTAATTTGTGGAATATTCAATAGAGATATTTATCGATCTGTTTTCATTCATCAGGGGGACAGACTGCCTATGGTACATTATTATTATTATTATTATTATTATTATTATTATTATTATTATTATTATTATTATTATTATTATTATTATTATTATTATTATTATTATTATTATTATTATTATTATTATTATTATCATTATTATTATTATTATTATTATTATTATTATTATTATTATTATTATCATATTATTTAAAGTTGGTATGTACAAAATAGTTCTATAAGAGATCTAATTAAAACCAACTATCTAATTACAAAATATACAGGAAAAGAAAAAACGCCAGTTCATCAAAAATAGTAAAAAAAGAGGACACGAGTTGAGATCAGTGCTTCTATTTGCAATTTTTGCACATGCATCTTTCACCTTTCCAGTTTCTAATTGCATTTTTGAATAATTGTACTGACTGTGCATTTTTCATGTCATCAGGAAGATAGTTCCAAAGGATGCTGCCCCTGAATGACAATGAATTTGAACCATAGGTTTCGGTTCGTGTAGGTGGTAGTCTTAGTAAATTTTGAGTTCTCAAGTTGTACGTGAGATCTTTTTCCTCGAAAAACTCCCACATAAAAGATGGATTTTCAAAATGAAGGCATTTATATATCTCCAGCATTAATTTTTGGAGATTTCTTTGGTGAATAGTACATTCATTTGCCTTCCGAAGGAGGGTTTCAAACGAAGAATCAAAATCATTCAGAACAAGTCTGAGAGCTCTTTTGTGGATCCTGTCAATTTCTTTACTCGCAGTCTTTCCACAGAACATCCAGATGAGGGGTGAATAATTGAAGCAAGACATTATGAAGGTATTATACAATGTCTTGGCCTTGGGCTGTTCTAGGTAAAATGAAACGCGCGAGAAGGCACGAATTTTCGAATTCGCTTTTTTGCTGATGGCATTTGCATGTTGGTCAAATTTTAATTTTGAGTCAACTGTAATTCCCAAAAGTTTCACGGTATTGACTACCTTGATCTGTTTATTGTTGATGTTTAGTTGCATTTCTATTTCTTTATTTAATCCAAGGAACATAACTTGGAATTTACAGGGATTTGCAACCATTTGGTTCCACTTGAACCAGTAAATAGCATTACTGATATCATTTTCTAAGCTCAAGGCAACTTTTTCAATATTCCTATCATACTTGAACAAGGTGTTATCATCTGCAAAGTTGCAGACATCACAGTCTTGGATGAAGAGCAGGAAATCATTGAGAAAGAAATTAAACAAGAGTGGTCCTAAGACGGAACCCTGTGGGACACCGCAGACAATGTCTTGCCAATCACTAACGGTAGAACCGATCTTAACGCGCTGCTTTCTATTAGAAAGGTAGCTAGCGATCAACCTCAGGCTGCGCATGCCAAATCCATAGGCTTCGAGTTTCGCAATTAGAAGGTCATGTGGCAAGCAATCATACGCCTTTGATAGGTCCATCAGCACCATTCCAATGGTGTAATTTTCATCAAGTTTTTTGCGACAGAACTCGATAAGTCGAAACAGTGCATGCTGTGTGCTGTACCCTGCACGAAACCCGCATAACAGATTTGATAATACTTGATTGGCGAAGGGCCACATTTGCTTCGTCATGCAGCGCTCAAATACTTTGGACATGGCAGATAAAACGCTAATCGGTTGGAAGTTAGTTTTTTCAAATGCATCATCGCATTTGAAAATTGGCGAGACATCTGCTAACTTAAGTTAAGGATATCTGGGAACATTCCAGACTGGAACATCATATTAATATAGTTAGCAATATCTTTAGAATACGGTTCCGAAATTAATTTCAAAATGTCAGTTGGTATACAACCGCTGGACTTTTTGCTACTAGCAAGCTGGTTTATTTCATTCCAGACATCACCGGGACAAACTGCGCAAAATTCAAACCGTTCTTGCATGAGTACTTGTACTCTTTATCTTGATAATACTCGGATGGTTTTTGTAAGTTTCAATTGCATGTAGAACAGGGTCATTCATTCTGCAATCAGATGGCAGCATAGGCTTTTCAATAGGCAGTGTATCTGTGATATTTACAAAATAGGAGTTGAAGATATTGGCAATATCTTCATCCTTGGAGATAATTGAGCCGTTCTCAATAAGGACTATTTTGTCACTGCCATTAGTTGATTTACCAGCAAAGATTGGTTTAAATGTCTTCCAAAACTGCTTATCTTTACCAGTTTTCACGGGGTCAAGATTTCTATAAAACTGCCGCTTTGCACGTTCATTTAATTTTGAAACCACATTTCGTTGCTTTTTGTACTTTCGTACATCTTCATCCCTTTTTGTCTGGTTCGCAATATTTTTTAGCCTGGTTCGAAGCATAATAGCCTTTTTCAGGTTTTTATCCACATGAGGTTTGCTGTTCCCTCTAAAAATAGCAGTTTTTAAGGGAGCATGCCTGTCAAGAACTGTCACAACCAGTTTCTCAAACTCCTCATAAGAGTTTGGTGGACATCTGTTATAACTGAGGACAAAATCATTCATGAACTCTTGTTCGGAGAATTTCCTGTAGTCTCTATAATTGACCTTTTTGGGGGGAATTTTCACAAATGTGGTTCTTAGTATGGAGTAGACCATATGGTGAAAATCACTGAAACCAGTCTCGAATGACTGGCTCCCAAAAAAACACCGATGATTGTTTGTAAGCATAAGATCTATGCACCTCCCCTCAGGGCTTTTGAAGCATGTTGGCGTTTTAATCAAACTATACAGGCTGTATTGTTCTATAAAATTCTTTAGCTCAGGACTGCTTGTCTCCATATTAAGGTCCCCAAAGATCAACAGATTGTCGATATGTCTGGAGTAAAAATCCACAGCTCGCTCAACCTGATTAATAAAAAATGCTGCGTTCTGACTAGGAGGTCTATAGCAAGGTAATAACAGCCATTTGGTCTTCCTAAGATTTAATTCAATAGGAATCATTTGAATGTCATGAGGTAGACTAACACCGCTAAACTCCCTACACAGCCAAAGTTGCTTCGGGACTGTCAAAACAAAGGATCTGATTGGTTAATTCATAACCGAAAGTGTGAAATCTAGGCTTCGCACCCATAATTTCTGTAGATTAGTTCTAATGAGTTGGGAAAAAGCGAAGTGGCAATCGATACATTTGTGACATGAAGTAAACATGGCAACTGTTGACAAATACAACTTTGTTGATTTAAGGCGGCATTACACTATCATATTTCATTTCATTTCATTTTCATTTTATAATATTTATACAGGTTAAAGGTTCATACATATATATGTTTTTCAACCTGACCTGTTTTAAAAGATAAAAATAAGCACTAATACTAATAACAAAAGAAATTTACTAACCTAACCTAATTTACAATTTACTAACCTAACCTAATTTACAATTTATAATTTATATAACTAAGGCTATAAGAAGAGAACGTAAAGATAAAATAAGAGTTGTCCCCGACTATAGATGATCTTTGAAGATTTTCAGGGAGGGGGCCAATTTAGTAGCTCTTTCTAGACTGTTCCACAGTTTTGCACCTCGATAAGAAAAGGCCTTTTGGCCATTGATCGTTTTTAGGAGCGGTATCTTAAGATCAGTTTCTGATGAACGCAGAAACCGTTCTCTATCATCCCAACATTTTGAGAATAATTTTCTCAAGTAGTCTGGTGCAAGCGAATTTAAAGACTTGTAAGTTAGCGTGGCTGTCTCCTTTCTTACAAGATTATTGATAGTTGACCATCCAAGATTCTGAATTATCGGAGCAGCAGACGCATCGTATGGGCTGCCAGTTACAATTCTGGCAGCTCTATTTTGGATTTTTTGCAAGACGTCAAGCTTTGATTCACTACAGCAGCCCCAAACGGAACAACAGTAGCTCAAATGGGGCTCAACAATCCCTCTATACATTTTGTTGAGTGCGTCAGATGGAAGATATTTCTTAGAATACTTCCCGGGGGGGTAACTCCTATATGTAGGTGAACGGGGTCGTTCCGCCCATAAGGATGGGTTCGAGAGCCTTAAAATCCCTAAATATGGGTCTTAAAATGCCGTGATTCCAATAGAAATGGGTAGGCTTTACTGTTCTGAAACCTTAAAAATGGGTTTCCACGAAATCTTTCCACAAAAAAGACAGGTATAGTTCAGTTACGTTTTTTTTGTGTGCGAAAATACTTTGCAGATATTCCCGTCGAATCTTTTCTGCGAACTTTTAATTCCATTTCAAGCGCCTCCCTGTCGACAGCTGGTTAACAGGCTACAACCGGTTTAACAGGTTAACAGATGATTTCCATTTCAATGATGATTTCACACATTGCTGTTGTTGTTGGTCACAGGAATGCGCGCGCAAGAAATCCTTGAATGAACGGTTGATGATCTTTAGAATGCACCAAAACCTCTCTCCTAATGAACCTTGAACCAGAGGGCCCATACGCCGAGAGGCATGTCAGAAGCGCGGGAAGAAAACAGCCGAAGAGAAAGGACAGATTCAAATCCCGATTAAGATGTTCATCAAGCATTCCTCTGAAGAAGAATGGAGTTGGATGTAAGTGCCTGCAGTTATCCAGTCAGGGCCAAGGAGAGGGGGTCAGGGGGTCAAAAACCTGGGACCCATAGCCATAGGGCCCAAGAATAATAACACAGTTTTTCAAATATAGCTAGAACTCAGGTCTCTGCCAGGTTCATGATCAAAAAATGGCCCGGCCCCAATAACTTCTCAAATTCCTATAATGTAGTAAAATCAAGAAGATTATGTCTTGTGCTAGTTTGATGACATGATAATTATATTTAGAGTTGCAAATAGCTACCAGAGCCCAACCAGAGCGATTCTAGCAAGCTTGATTTTAAAAATTTTCCCGGGGGAGCATGCCCCCGGACCCCCCTAGATGAGTGTGCCTCCAGCGTATCTTCCACAACTGGCTTTGCTAGAAACCCATGTTTCGTTTTGACCAAGGGGCATAGGGTCGTAGGGTCGTTGAGTTACCGTTCATATTCAATCTTTTTAGCCTTTTGAGACGTTCGTTCCCATAGACTCTGGCGACTACTCAAGCGACTGCAACGACCTGGTGTGAACCAGAATTGAAGTACATAACATAGAAACAATGTCCTTGATTCATAAATACATTTTTTGCATAACCTTGACACAGCATTTTTTTAAGATAATCAGTTTTAAAAGGGACATTTTCCTCATTTTCCGGGAGTCTAGAGGGCGTGGTCGCCAAGATTTTTCTTGGGGCTGCGCCCCCAAACCGTTCCCATAGATCACTCCAGGACCCCAGATGGCTCTCGACGGCCCTGCACTGTAATGTACACGCTTTTTCTTGCAAGAAACTAGTTTACAAGAAGATGATAGCAAGATGCCCGCAATGTTAAGAAACTCTAGTACCATGTCTGCGAGTTGGACCTTTAGAAGTTAAATGCAACGGATATCATCTGTGTCGTTGAGCCTTGATTCTTGAGTAATGCCATCCGACAGTTTTTGTTTTGAACATAAAAGAACACTGTTTATTCCTAAATGATGTTTTTTAACCACGAGGAAAATATCTGCAGCAATGCTGAGACCAAAGTGGCAAGTCATACGTTTGAATAGTAAGAAAAAAATCAAGAAACTTTCAGAACTAAGATGCAAAAATTGTTGAATCATTTTGAATTATGAAACGTTTAGTACTGTAAGTACTGATCCAAATTTCTCATAAAGAAAAAGCGTACAAAATATTAGTAGTAGTCTACTTACGTTATTATTCAATCTCTTTCATGTTACATACAGTGGAGTTTGGAAACCATAAAATTGGGTATTTTTTTCTCAAAATCCTTAAAAGTGGGTATGCCTAATACATGTTGATTAATAAGGGTGGGTATGACGCTACAATTTGGGCGGCACGCCCCCGTCATTCTTTGGTCCAAGTTACCCCCCCCCCCCCGGGGAATACTTAATAAGTCCAAGGGCTCGATTAGCCTTGGTCTTGATGGTATCGATATGCTTGTCCC
Source organism: Aurelia sp. 3 sensu Dawson et al. (2005) (assembly GCA_964020215.1). Lineage (NCBI taxonomy): Eukaryota > Metazoa > Cnidaria > Scyphozoa > Semaeostomeae > Ulmaridae > Aurelia > Aurelia sp. 3 sensu Dawson et al. (2005). The sequence continues at coordinate 12,273,956 of OZ026577.1, forward strand.
AGTTGAGTTTACTGTCTATCTGAGCACCTAAGTATCTTGTGTTGGTAATCATTTCAATGTCCTGATCACCTATAGAAAAAGCTGGTGGAGCATCAGGCTGGCTTTCGATCTTACGGATGTTTGGACCAGAGCCTATAATAAGTGATTGCGTTTTCACAACATTCAGAGAAAGTTTGTTTGCATGCACCAATCCTGTAGCTTCAAAAGATCTAAGTTTAGGTCATTTTGCAGGGCATCAATACTTTTTGAAGAGAGGGAAATGGCCGTGTCATCAGCATACATGCTGACATGAGATTTCTGCAAGGAAGAAGGCAAATCATTGATGTAAATCAGGAACAAGAGTGGACCAAGACAAGAGCCTTGAGGAACTCCACAATTTATTCCCTTCACATCAGAGGAGGTGCCATCCACCCTGCAGAATTGTTTACGGTTATCCAAATATGATGTAAACCAGTCATGTTCCAGGCCAGTCACTCCATACATTTTCAGTTTTTTCAGTAGGATTTCATGATCAACCGTGTCGAAAGCCTTCTTCAAGTCAATAAAGATTAGACCAGTGTATTTTCCTTTGTCTATATTCAGGTACCAATCATTGGTGCTAGCCATAAGGGCTGTGGCTACCGAGTGTAAAAGTCGAAAACCAGACTGATGCTCATATAGTGATTTATGTGCATCCAGGTATTCATAAAACTGATTGAAAATTAATTTCTCAAATAGCCTAGATATGAAAGGAAGAACTGATATTGGCCTATAGTTAGACCTGTCATCCTTTGCGCCACTCTTGAAGATGGGTGCAATACGCGCTATTTTCCAGTCCTCCGGGAATTTTCCTGCAAACAATGATTTATTGAAGAGATCACACAAGGACCTGCCGACAACTGGCAAAGCAATCTTCAAATAAAAGCTCGCAATGCCATCGTGACCATGTGATGTCTTCATCTTATTCAAGGTTGATGATAATTTATCTGTCATTATGGCTGAAAAAGAGAAACTTAATGGAGGAGTTTCAAACGGGTATTCACCAGACAAGAGTGGATTGGCTTTATTGGGAATTTTCTCACTAAGTTTATTCCCAATGCTGCAGAAGTACTCATTCATTGATGATGCAATTGCTTTTTTACCCCTAATTGTTTGCCCGTCTACAGTAAGATTAGGCACAACTGTAGTGTTCGACTTTTTGTTAATAACTTGGTTGATGGTTTTCCAAGTTTTCTTGAGGTCACCTTGAAACTGCGTGATTTTTTCAGAGAAATACTCGCGTTTAAGCTGTGTATTCAAGTTATATTCACGTAAAAGTTGCTCCACATTTTTTCTGTGATCGTAAAATAAGATAATTTCACACCTTTATAATTGGCCATCACAGAAAAAAATTTGATCAGAGATCAATTTTTTTCTGCGCTACAAGAGGAGCCGACAAATGTCCTGATATGATTGCCTACATGAAGTACTACATTGTTGGCATGAAATCTTTTGGCACGACTGTAGATTAGTTCTAATGAGTTGGGAAAAAGTGAAGTGGGAATCGATACATTTGTGACATGAAGTAAACATGGCAATTGTTGACCAATACAACTTTGTTGACTAGGCGTTGCTACTCTTACTTTCTACGTAACATATTCGGTTTCCAAGGCTAACGTGATTCTGTTGCTAAACTCACAGAGCCTCATGTTCAATGAAACAACAAACAAGACGGCACTACTCAGTCTCTCACAAGCACTGATAGTCCTGTAACTCCAAAAATGTGCATATATGCTATCTCAATACCAGGAAAGTGCGACCAAAAATATCTGACGGGGATACGGGGGCTTTCTCAAGACACGTGTTCCAAAAGCTGCCCGTCTGACCTTAGCCTTACATATCCGTTACTAATAGTTATTAATTTATCGTAAAAAGGAAACATTCTTTCGTATATGATTAATTACTTGTGGGGAACAATAGATCAAAATTAAGCTCTGTCACAGAAAGATTGCCCCTTTTGTCTGCTCCTGTCGTTTTGTTTGTAATATTCAAAGCAGATCATCAGCCGATGAACCTATTACCATGCGCGAGAATCTCTTTGTTTCTTTGCAGCGTCCCCAATTACAGCAACAACAACATTTTTATGATTGAACTGACTGAATTGAAATTTTATTGCTCTATCTGGGATTTATGTAATGTAGTACCAAATTTTGGATACGATAGCCCGTCCGTAGCACCTTTCTTGTTGGGTCAGTTAGAGAGCAGAATTTCGTTGTGAAACAAAAGCGATTGCATAACAACCCAATCAGACATGTTCCATTGATAATAGGCCTGGAACCGAGCTTGGAACGACAATTTTCGGGAAATTCTGATGCGAGTTTTCGGGGAGTGACAAGTTGTTCTGTTTTTATGTTCGGTTATTGCGCCTGGCAGGTTTCCTTCATGCAAAATTGAGTAACAACTGATCGCTGCGATTGAAGAACAGGTCACGTAAACTTAAAGAGTTTCAGAGGACTGTATATGAAGTGAATGAAGGAGTACATTTAGAAGTAAATGTTGCTAAACAATCCTTTACCATATTTCGTTGTGCGCAACGATGTACAGTGTGTTGCTACTTGGCATACTGCAGGTCTGGCATCATAGACGTCTCTTATTCCAAATGATGCAACCACAGTTTCATGTACCCTCAAAGACGTTCTTGGTCGTCATTTAGACGAAATGGCCTATTTTCCAAAGCGTGTTACAACTGGCCCGGTTCTCCCCTACACAAATCAACCTTAAAGACCCATTGCTAGCCATGACCCTATGTGCGCTGAATGAAAAGCAAACCAAAGGGAATATCAGCCTGAAAGGATTTTCTGATGATGTGAAACTCGATTTTGGCGCCACGAAGGATCATGGTTACCGATGGGTCTTTAGATGGAATGATTTATACTATAGAACTGTTGAACATGACTAGTGTTGATTGTTTGTTGCTATTGTATTTGGGTTCCCTTGTAAGCTGCTCTCACTTTCCAAGTGCAATGAGTGTATAGAATACACAGCTTAGGTACACTTCTATCATGCCGAGCCAACCCATTACGTAGCTTGCACTCAGATGGCAACTCGTCTTGTCATACTGCTGGGTGAAGATGCATAGGCCAACAGTGCCTGACAATGCTGCAAGAAAAAGGAAGCAGCTTGTCAGTTGATACAGCAGAATTTGAGGAATATGACAACTTGCTCTATCAAGACCAAAAAAGCCTCATAATTTTTAAACTATAATTGTTCGAAAATCAGCTGGAGGTTTTTAGTCCACAGTTTCTGTTATGCGGATTTATGCTGTATTTCAGAAATTCTCGAGGGAATCGCTTGAAGTGATATTCATCTATTTAGAAATAGGCATTCTAAGTCCAACATGATTTGGTAAGAACAATGAACTAATGGACATGACTCGATCTTGATTCTCCAAATTCAAAATTCATCATTTTCAATGATTTTGCAGAAAGCATCACTCATTCCAATTTCTTGCTTGCTCCATGCTTTAAACATTTTTGACCTGGTGTAAAAATTGAGCTATTGCCATCTAACTTAGCTTTTAGTGAATGTGAAAATCAGCACTTCGTATCTGCCTACCGTGTGCCCCAAAGCTTCAAAAAAGTACCCCCTTTTGACTACACAAAGGAACGAAGCGATAAAATTCCGCGAAGTTTTTAGTTCATAGGCACATATGTTGATCTTCAACTTAAATGCACATACCTTGCATTTTCAAATCGTCTTCCGAACAGCGGAGGTATGAGTTAACAAAACTGAATTTTTGAGTGCACTTGAAACTAGAGGTTTGTGAATAGCCACGTTTGTGATTAACCTTAGCCATGATTTGATATCACAAGCATGTTACAAAGAATTGACCTGTAGCTTTTTCTTTTGAAAAGAATTATACCTTGAAATGCTGTTCTGGAGACAATAATTCCGTTGAGGAATCAATCCGTTCATTGCATTCCATCCCAAGTGTCAAAGAATTAAAGAAGTAGACCAGGCACGCTCATTTTGGAAATGTTGCACGACTTGCACGACTTTATCATTCTTAGTCTTACCACATTTTCATTGTACTTGTATAATCAGGGCTATATGTAATAATAATACCGGGTGTCCCAAAAAAAGGTAACAGATTTGATCAGGGCTAGGCTAAGAATTTAACTCCAATCAATTGGAAATAACCTTTAAACTAATCCTCGATAGTTTACTTGAAGATAGACACCTTGTTTGTTGATATTGGAGTATTGAGAGTAAACATTTTTATCATGAAAGTCCAGATTTGCCTTCACCTCCAAACCAGAGCTTTTAGGCTTTGGTCTAAACTGCAAACGCGCTGTTGAACATAGCCGCCAAATCTTTTCTTTTGTCCGAAGTTCCCCAGGGGCGTTGACCCATCCTCTGATCAGATCGCATTTTCTGCGAGAATTGACCAATCAGATGGCGTAATTTCGTTACTTCCGCGTTTTGCAGCTAGATTTAGGCTATTTGGGGTACCCCCCATTAAAAAAACATTGCACGCTCGAGTAAATCGAATTTTTAAAAAATTTCAACGGGAAAAGGATGCTAATACATAGGATCACAAGTGTTCATGTGGTTTCCTCGCAATGGCTTGAAATGAATGATTGGTGGCAGTTTTAGAGCAAAGCATCAGTTTCTTTAGTCATTTTCATACAATTTCCAGTATGAAATCAATAGGAAGATTGTCGATTACGACTGAAGTTGGATGGAGCAAAGTATCGGAACAACTGCCAAATCTAATTCCTGCGCTTGGGATGGAGTGTGAATGAGACCAAATTGACGGAATTACGAACAATTCACAAGGAAGACGACGGCGGCATTGCACCAGGAGCGGTAAAGATCACGATGAAGCAGGTTTTCTTTCTATCTACTCTGCATTTTGCATATGTTGTCTTGCTGTCAGCACATTTCAAATTTTGAATTCTTCTTGAGGAAGATTTTGACAGCGATAAATGTTCATTGCTTGCAAGCAATGCTATATCATTGCTTTACAAGAAGCCGCTAATAGCCAACTCTGTGCCTGTGTGAAGTTGTAAATTCAATTTCGTAAAAGTTAATATAGTTTTCACATCCTTTTTATAAGGAACTGAATATTTGGCTCAATGCCGAAAGTATCGAAAGTTTCTTATAAGATTATCAAATTTTGAGCACATAGGTACTCAAGGCTCCTTCCAAATTTTCCAAAGGTTCCATAACAGTCTTCATCAGAGATGGTGCCAGGAGAGAAATGCTGGAGGGACAAAAACTGTCAGAGTGCCGACAGCGAGCGAAGCTAGCAAAATTTTTACGGACCACACCTTTAAGTGGGGGTCGTAGGGGCTGACGGTTTGCGGTTTCTAGCCTTTTCTGAAACGGTTTTACGGTTCTTGGCTTTAAAAATGACGGTTTTACGGTTCCCATCTTTCTGAACGGTTTGCAAACTTTTTCGATGAAATGGCTTAACCCTTTCCGCCGCTGCGTCCCCATCCTGGTCCCCAACGAAAAATATCATCAAAAATTGAAAGTTCACAGAATTTGATGAAAATCACCAAAAAGTACAATTCTGATACGGAGAATTCGAAAATTGACTTAGTTTTTGAAAATTTCATGATTTAGGGGGGCTAAGCTGGGGGCAAAGGTGGGTGACTTGGATAAAATTCGAAAGAAAATAAAAGTTCACAGAATTTGATTGAAAAGTCACTAGAAAATACAACTCTGATGCAGAAATTTCGAAGATCGACTTGGTATTCGAAAATGTTCTGATTTATTGAAACTAAATTTGGGGCAAAAGGTGGATGACTTGGACAAGATACGAAAGAAAGAGAAATTTCAAATGTTGGAAATTACCAATTAAATTCAAACAACTCCAATTTGTTATGCCCTCATGGACACGTCGACACTTCCTTCATTCAGAAGAAAAACGAAGACTATAATTATGCATATACAGACTATACTGTAATTATGAGTTTCTGCAATAAACTATCAGCACACTATCAACTTAAGTAAAACATTCTCTACAACTAATCTTCGAGTTCTGTCTCCTGTGACTGGCTGCTTGCTACATCGTAATTTCTCTGCACGTGATACGTATTCCAGCAATCTCGACCAGTCTCATAATGGCAAAGAACCAGAGGATCGCCAGGATTTGAGCATTTTCCACACTTGTGAGATGATTTTCTCTTGCAGACACGGCACTTTAGCCTACATCTCTTTGCAGAGGAATCACTTGATCCTATCCTCTCAACATCATGACGACCTTTTCTTGGTGACAGGATTGTTTGATCCAATTTTCTTTTGTTTGCACCAGGCTGGAACCCAGGATAGTGAAGTACTTCCATTCTTCCATTTTTCATCTTGTATACAGCATACCAAACTCTTATTATTGAGAACCTAAACTGGCTCTGTGACATTGCATCTTTTGACAAGCCTTCCATGAGATGTGGAAAGTTGCGCCACAATGTGTGCCCATTTACAAGGACATACATTTCAATCAAGCAATCTAAGATACGACTTTGCTTCCTGATACTACGAAATTCAGCATTGTAGTAAGAAAGCTGTTGGTTAGACCTGTCCACCCATCCATAAATCTCCCGGTATAGCCGTGCAACTTCAGGAACATGGATGACAGTTTGCTCAGCTCCCTGGTTTACTTCGATAATTTGCCAGAAGTCCTTCCCTGATCTGATGTCATTGTCTAAGAAGACAACAACGTTGTTGTCGTTCCAATATGTTACTGTTAAGGAATCTTTGTAGAGCGTTTTAGAATAACCTCGTGTGAATTCTTTGGCTGACTTGATGTTTTCCTTGTGTGAAACCGGAAGATGTGCCGTATTCCCTCGTTGTGTTGAAATCATTCTCGTATTCCATTGCTCCTTCGAATCTACCAAAAGGCGGAGAGTTGGAAAGCCACTGTCCATGACAACTAGCCTCCCTCTATGTTTGAGGTCTTCCAGCAGCTTTTCAACAATATCATAGTTCTTTCCATTTCCGGAACTATGACACGTCTTTTTCCCTACCTTGACCACATGATTGGCAATAAAATGACCACCGTTCAAACCTTTATCGCTCACTTTGCACACCGTCCATCCCATCCTTATGGGTTTGTCTGTGTTACGTATCTTGTACGGATTTCTTTTCGATTTACTTCGCACTCTACCCTCGTCAATACATATTTTCCATCCCATCGACCAAAGATTTAAGGACCGCTGCCTTAAATACTCCACTCCATTGTTGATATTTTGCAGTGGATGGTATGCAGGAGAGTCTTTCGGTGGCAACGTTGATGGTTTCACAACGCGAAAATGCTTCAAGACTAGATTGAACATCTTTAGTGGCATTATTTTCTTTATCTCATGTTGACCTTTCAATGGGTCCTCGCTCCAAGCCCATTTCATTTGGGGATACCTTAGAAGTCGCAGGTGCCACTTTATTGCGATAAACCCACGAACGAAACTTATTCCCTTTTCATTACAAGGTATTTCACCTATCTTTTCAATAAACTTTGGATCAGAAGATCCATGTTCGTTCGTAGCTTCGATACATTGTTTGATAAAGTTATCGTCCATGATCTTCTCAACAATCATGTAGGGCTTTGTGTCATCGTCGACTTCAATGATTGGCTTACCATATTCTGTAAGGTTATCATCAGGCCTTATTGTGTCTTGCATGCCTTCTTCAACATTCTTAGACCAATGGCAACATTCGCCTGCATCATCATCACTCCTAACTCCTTCTGGATCATATGAGTCATCAACTGTGTCACTTTCATCAGAAAAATCGTCTTCAGAAGAACTTTCAAATGTTAGTATATCGTCTTCCGAAGACTCAGAACTATCCGATTTATCATCATCAACATCGTCTGAGGACACATCATCGTATTCCATACCTATCAAATTTGAAACCGTACCAATAACATCTCTTTCTCGAGAGTAAATGCAATGAATACGACTGTTTCCCTTGCTTCTTATGCTGACGACATAACCTACTTTCCCGCCTTTTTATCAAACTCGTTCCAGACTCCTCAAGAATTACGAGGGCTGCTCCCAAGTGGATCTATGCATTTTAAAGTCAAGGCAGCACTTTCGTGCTTCCTATAGAATATCGGCTGCTACAATGGTCGACGAGCCCGAAAATGTGATAAGTGATAGGATGAGAAGTGATTCCACGGAAAACAAGCCAAGGCGGCGAAAGACTATGCGCGAGACTGTTCTCAGAAGCGCCACAAAATTCCTTCGACAAAACAAGAAAAACCATGACAGTGCCGGGGCAATTCAGGATAGGAATTTTTGGCAAAATATCAAGCCGTCATTACATCTGACAAAGTCATCTTCGTGCTGCTTTTGAGACGATGGTATTTAGTGATCCCTCTTTAACCCTAATCCATATTGGCTTTTTTCGAGCTACCATTTATTAGGGGGGGGGGGGTTCTTTCCACCCCCCTCTGAAAACTGTCTTAGACTCTTCAGAATTCAATACAACTTGGCACCGATACGGATCAAGTTGTTTCTAGCATGTAGCGCAATTTGGGTGTGGCTGCCACACCTTATGACGTCACAGTGACGTCATGAAGTTGAAAATCAGTGAAAATCAGACTTCCAAGTTAAATTTGAATTTAAAGAAGGTTTTGCATAAACGTTTTGCAGTTTTTGATTCACTATAGCCATAAATTTGATACGAAAATATAATTTCATCGAATTAATGACTTTGGAGTGATATTTTGGCTGAAATTAGCCAGTTTGAATGATGTCATTTGTGCAATTGGTAATTCTCCATTACAAAAGTAGCACTGGAGTCTTTCCAATTGAAAACTTTTGAAAAAATTCAAAAAATTTGCTAAATAGCCCAAAATGGCGGCCATTATGACGTCATCATCAACAAATGCTGACATCATCAAATTCCTTAAATTCCGGTATGAAATTAAAGCTCTTCGTTTACTGATTTATTTGGTGTATAATACTTTACAATATGATCAAATCTTTCCATGGAAATCATCAAAAATAATTATTTGTTTGCCACCTACTTCCAAATATGGGCATGTCACGTGACATGTGGGCTCTATTGTTTGAAAATTTGTTAATCAAAATGTGGCGAATAGATCATTAGTAAAAGTCAGGTAGGTTTGGGGGACATAGTTGATCTCTTTGAAAAACACGGCAAGAAAAACCTCGAGGGGAATGGGTGAAAAACACCCCCCCATGCGTATTAGGGTTAAAAAAGAATGCATGCTCCAGTCATCACTGACCGTCTGTAAGAAAATCATCTTACAAATGTGGCAGGCAAATGCTCAGTCCTTGGCAGTTCTCTGGTTCCTAGCCATAATGAGACTAGGCGATTGTTAGTCTGTGTTTTTCTTGAGAATATAGAATGTGTCGACGCGTCTACAAGGGAACAATCATGTGGGCTATTTCGTAGGGCCTTACGAATTTGGGGTGCATGAACAATTTCATGGATAATTCTCAAAATCACCAATTTCTTCTCGAAGTAAGGCCACTAGGGCCATCCTAAAGTTAAGACACAAAGTCATTGAGGTAAACTTTCGGACTTTCGTTTACTTTCGAATCTTTTCAAAGTCACTCCACCCACATTTGCCCCCTGTTTAGCCCCCTTACTAATATGATTTTCAATACCAAGTCAATTTTCGACATCTCCATATCAGAATTGTGCTCTGGTTATTTTCATCAAACTTCTGTGAACTTTCATTTTCTTTCAAATTTTATCCAAGTCACCCACCTTTGCCCCCAGTTTAACCCCCTAAGTCATAAAGTTTTCAGAAACTAAGTCAATTTTCAAAATCTTCATATTAGAATTGTACCTCTTAGTGACTTTCATCAAGTTCTGTGAACTTTCATTTTCTTTCGAATTTTATCCAAGTCACCCACCTTTGCCCCCAGTTTAGCCCCCCTAAATCATGAAATTTTCAAAAACTAAGTCAATTTTCGAAATCTCCGTATCAGAATTGTACTTTTTGGTGATTTTCATCAAATTCTGTGAACATTCATTTTCTTTCGAATTTTATCCAAGTCACCCACCTTTGCCCCCAGTTTAGCCCCCCTAAATCATGAAATTTTCAAAAACTAAGCCAATTTTCGAAATCTCCGTATCAGAATTGTACTTTTTGGTGGTTCTCATCAAATTCTGTGAACTTTCATTTTCTTTCGAATTTTAACCAAGTCACCCACCTTTGCCCCCAGTTCAGCCCCCCTAAATCATAAAACTTTCAAAAACTAAGTCAATTTTCGAAATCTCCGTATCAGAATTGTACTTTTTGGTGATTTTCATCAATTTCTGTGAACTTTCAATTTTTGATGATATTTTTCGTTGGGGACCAGGATGGGGACGGTCTCAGCAGACTAAATTCCAAATAAGGGTCGGTCTCAACAGACTAAATTTTCACAAATTCAAGCATAATTTTAGGGACACAGTTAACCCTATGTGTCGAACGAATGACGGTATTGAGGACACGGAGCACTTTTTGCTGCTTTGCCCTTCATTTGACGTTCAACGACGACATCTTCTCGCTGGAGTTTCGGTACTATTACAACAATTTGTTGAAATAAACAGCCTCCCCAATGACGTTCTTGTTCAGATTCTATTGTATGGTGACGAAAACCTTTCGAATGAAATCAACAAAAGTATACTCGAACTGACACTAGTTTTCATCCACAATACAGGTCGGTTTGATTAAATAGATCTGAAAAGTTTGTTTACTCCACTCAGCCACTAAGATCCCTTTCTCTTGTTTTTTATTGTTCACTTGTTTATGCCTGTTTCACAATGGATGTTGGGAATTCAGTGTTATGAAATTCCGACGCCAACCTAACTCATTTTAATCTCAATTTTTCAGTAAAATTTAGCGTCCATCCTACGTAATCACTTAGCGAATACATCCAAAACACAGCAATTGCCGACATCCAATGTGAACCCGACTTTAGTATTTATCAGTCGAAAGTGTTTGTACTAGTTTTTGTGTCTATATTTGAATGTATATTTAGACTTAGTTTTAATTACCTATCTCTATGTTATGGCCATGGGGTAGTCATGGTCTTCTGCTCCTCATGGCATCGTTCTTGTAGTGTAGTACAGTAGTTTGTAAGTGCTGTTTTAGGTAATATCGTTATTGTAAATTTTTATATTGGATAGAAGAAAAAAGGATGGGGACGCAGCGGCGGAAAGGGTTAAGAAGTCAAATTGTCACAAAATTGGAGCTAAAGCTACGGATAATCGTCAAAACCATGTGTGTGTGTGTGTGTGTGTGTGTGTGTGTGTGTGTGTGTGTGTGTGTGTGTGTGTGTCACCTCATTTAAAATCGAAATATCTATTAGCTAAAAAATAGCTAGTCTAATTCGATTATTTAAAATATACAAGATCGACAAGATTAATTTCGAAAGCATACATTGCACAGATTAATTTCGAAGGCATACATTGCACCTGCAGGTGGCCCCATCCCAGCTCTTGATTAGCTTTTTGAATTGGACCAGATTTTCGGCTGACTTGATGTCATCTGGCAAACGATTCCAAATCTGCGGCCCAAGGGACCTTAGACTATTTGAACCGAACGTTGTCTGGTTTGGCCTGTAGTGCTGTAAATCATTTGGACGACGTGTAGGTCGCTTTGAGGCTCTTGTTTCGAAAATATTTTGCATGAATTCAGGATTTAGCTGGTTTACAGTTTTTAAAATCTCAATACAAAGGTATCTAAGCCTATTTACATGCATTGTGCATTTTTGTGATTTGCCAAGTAATTCTTCATAAGAAGAAACATGGTCGTCGTAAAGAAAACGTAATGCTCTCTCCTGTATTTTTTCGATCTTATCCGTAGATCTAGCTGACGAGAAGAACCACACTAAGGGGCAATAATTAAAGTTAGAAAAAACAAAGCTTTCAACGAGTACCTTTTTCTCTGCGAAACCAAGAAAAGGCTTTAGTCGTTTTAGTACATTTAGTTGGGTTGCTGCTTTCTTGCAAAGATCAGATATGTGGAGGTCAAAGTTTAGTTGATGGTCGAGATTTACACCAAGCAACTTAACCGAAGCTTCAGATTTAATAGTTTTCCCTTGAATAGAAATACTATGCCCAGTGGTGTCCGTTCGATCTTTCTTTACGAGAAGTGCGTGGAATTTTTCTGGGTTGGCGATCATTTCATTTCGATCGAGCCATGTGAGAGCAACGCATGCCTCCTTTTCTAGCACATCAATTAGCTGTGGGAGACTATTTGAGAAATATGTAAGGGTATTATCATCTGCGTAGTTGACGAGGGATGCTTCTTTGATGAAATGAAATAAATCATTAATATAGAAGTTGAAAAGAATAGGGCCTAAGATGGATCCTTGAGGAACCCCTGATAAAACAGACTGATAATCGCTGTAAACATTGTTTATGCGAACCGATTGTCTGCGCCGTTTTAGATAAGAATAAATGAAGACAAGAGAATTTTCATTGAAACCATATGCGTGGAGTTTCGCAATAAGCAAATCATGCGGGATACAATCGAAAGCTTTCGATAAGTCCATCAATATTGCTCCGACAGTGAAATCATTGTCAAGTTTAGTCTTCCAATCTTCAAGCATTCTAACTAGGACATGTTGCGTACCGTAAGCCTTCCTGTAGGCTGCAATAAAGACCGAAAGAGTTTTCTCGAGGAAAGGACTTATCTGCTCTTTCACAATCTTTTCGTATATTTTGGAGAAAGCGTTAAGTATGCTTACGGGGCGAAAATTTTTTTCTACTGTTCGAATCGGTTCACCTTTGTCAAGAGGTGTAACTGCAGCTTTTTTTGCGCGTTCTGGAAATTTGCTGTTGCGAATGCTAATGTTTATTGCCTTTGTTAGTGGGACAGATAGCTCCCTTGCCGCTAAGTGGACAAGTTTAGGGGGTATTTTATCCTCACCAGTTGATTTCTTATCATTTATTGCCCGTAAAAGTCGGAGAACATCTTCTGTTGAAACTTCATGAAGAGAAAATGTGTTAAATGGATGTTCAAGACTTTGAATGATTGCTAGAACACTTGGGTGATTTTGATATTGTTGAAGTATCAGTATAACTATACATCGATCGTCTGAGGAGGGCGCATTTTCGGCAATGCTGGAGGGTTTCTTCCCCGAGGATTTTTCGACGATATTGATGTAATGGTCATTAAAAACTTCGGCGAGTTCTCTATCATCAGTTATAATTTTGTCTTCTTTGACTAGGGTGATATCAGTACCATGCAACCCCCCTTTATTGGAAAGAAAGGGTTTGACGAGGTTCCAGAAGTCCTGATTTGAAACCAACCCATTACTAGTTGCATTCTTAAAATGGTTTCTAATTGCCTTCTTCCTTAGTGAAACGTATTTATTTCGTTGTTTTTTGAACTTGGCTTCATTTTCCCGTGAAGGATATTTCTTTAGCTTCTTTTGAAGCCTAGATCGCGTGTAAATTCCTTTCCTTAGTTCTCGATTCATAAAAGGAGCTGTGTTCCCTCGAAGTATCTTAGTTTTCAACGGTGCATGTTTGTCTACTATCGCACGAAAAGTTTTGGTTATATGTTCATATGCATCATCTACATTCAGATGGTCAATTTCAAAATTTGCTTTTCTGACATCGGACAAAAATTCATTTTCATATGATTTTCCATATGATTTGGGGCGAAATTCTACAGATTTGCACCATTTCCACCGGGCTTAAGGCATTGGCATTAGCTTGCTCTCTTTTGGGTCATAAGAATGATATGGAGACAGTCGTCTACAGCACAGAACTTAGGTGATATGTGCATAAAGTAGAAAAATGTTGTGACGGTTTTAGCTGAAATTAGAGGCGGTTTTTCGGTTTCTCCGAAATATTTTGGCGGTTTTACGGTTTTTGGGACCCCCTACGACCCCCACCCTAAAGATTGGCTTAAAATGTGACTACACTCTCTAAAAACACAACAAGCAAGTTACGGAAGTGCCGACAGTGCACAGAAATTTTCAAAAATTCAAGTGCCGACGGGGGGGCTCAGTGAATTTTGGGGGGCTCCTGCCCTTCCCAAGCACCCCCGGTCGCGCCATCCCTGGTCTTCATGTCTACTACTTGTGCCCTGAACATTTCAAAACAAAAACTTTTGAAGCCTTTCTCAAGTACCCTTCGAGCAATATGATACACGAAATAAGTGACAATAACGTAAAAATAACGTCTAAAACAGCATTGCAAAGGTTTCAAGGACCTTGTATTGAAATTCACGAAGACACAGGAAAGGGAACACGAAGAATCTGATAATCTTGAGAGACTTGTAATACTGACGTAAATTCTTAGATATTCTTAGTTTCTAGTAAAAGGTACGTGCAATGGAGTTTCTTAATACTTGGCGGTCTGATGGCTGAGTTTCTTAAAAGCAAGTTCTTACGAAAAGAATCCGTGTAAGGCAACTGTTAGCAATTATTGTCTGGGAAATTCGTTTTGTTTTCGAACTCCAAAAAACCTTTTGACAAGCAGGCCCCAAGCAGGCAAACTTTTGAAATTTGTTGGCAAATTTTTTGTATATTCTCTCTTGTCGAGACATATCAGACAGTCAATGCAAATTTGTTCGCAGCGTCTTTTCTTTCGATGTGAATGATTATTTGCAACAGTTCGAGATGTTGTCAAGTCCAGTCAAGCTTTCAACGAACGTTGCATTTGAATGAGATTTTGTTTTCCTTTCCCAATTTTTAAGTAACATTTAAGACGGTAAATTATCTTACCGACAAAAATATGACAACACTATCGCATTTAATTATTTCTTTTCCCTCCATTTCCTGTTGAGTGGGTGTACATGGCTTAAGTCCGAGGAGAACGAGGAGGCGAGGAGGCTACTTTTTAACCCCGAGGAACCGAGGATTTGCTTTTTTCGTGCGAGGGAGGAGCCGCAAAAAATTTGAAAACCCAGCGAGGTGCGAGGAAAATTTAAGAGAAAACGCTGAAATCCGAGGAGCTGTTGCGATATGGACGCACCCCCTTGTTGATCCATCACGTGCTACACGCTTTTGCTGCTAAATATATAACTTGTAGTTGTTTTCGTATCGATGGCATGCACAGAAATGTACTCTTACAAACGATGCCAGAAACGTCCCTTATTTGGTCGAGAGCAGACGCTCTCCGTGTTTGCACTTTGTATCATGCGAATAACATTTTATTGTTTGTTCCTATTTTTACTTAATTGTATTTTTCTTTATAAGGTAAGATAGGTGTGCCTTATTGTTTAATGTCCTGCTATTTAAGTTGAGTTTCTTAGGATTTTAGGGAGTCGAGACGAACACTTTGCCGAAGCCGAACCATTGATGCCGCGCATCAAGACGAATTAACCAAAGCCGTTGAAGAGACGAACTTAAGACGAATACTACCTAGGTTTTCTTTAAATATAGTTATAGTGTTTTAAGTTAGGCAGGACAAGCTTCATTTATCTAGTCGCTGCTGGAAGTTATTTCGTTGTTTGCATAAAGAGTTTATTGTAGAAGATCGTCATCCTCCTGCCGATTTGCCTGCTGTACTTGTTAAGGTCGTAAGTTTACCTTTATACCTTTTAATTTTGGGGTTCCGCAACAACTCACGCATTTGTTAAGCACGTCGGTAGCTTAACAGAGCTCGGGTTTCCTTTGCATTAAACAGCGAGGAGGAATAATAGTCATAAAAATGAATTATGTTTTTCGCAGTCCAGTTTTCGTGAAAAAGTACACAGAGCAATGGCTGTCCTGTCAAGCTAACGTGAAATGATTTTGTGGTTTCAGATTCTGGCGTTATGAACTTTTATACAAGATAACCAAAGGGAAACAGACAGCGAGATTTTTGATTGGTCGACATCAGGGACAAAAATGGTGGGGATCTCGGGATGCGACACCCTTCAAGCTCAAATAAAGCGCATTTTGCAGGGCAATCGACGATTTTGCAGTACGCCCAGTCGAATTTGATGTCAGTACAGTAAGTAACCACGTAACAAGAGCTGTAGTCATGCGAAGCTCTCTTGAAATTTTCAAACAGTTGCTGCCAATTTGAATTGTGTTTTCAAAGCTTCCATTTTAGCTCTGGTAAATATGGAATCTCGGGGTGCCTTCTGAGCCAAAGTAAACTATGTTTCTTCAAAAATTTTTCTTGAGCACTGATTTATATAGAATGTCGTTAGAAAATTATCAAAGTTTTTTTGTCGCTTATAACAAGCAGGGTATTGGGAGATCCATTCTAAGCCAAAGTACAGGGCGTGGCTCAAAAATTTGTCTGGGGCTTTGTCCCCAGATCCCTCATTTATCCCCGCTTTAAGGTAATCGCCAGGGTTAAAAGGTTTGTTCATCAACAAAGGTTGGGTACGAATAAGATTTTATCGAACAGGGTCAAACTGGCGAGTGCAAGAGCTTCGGAGACAAAGAGTGTGTGGGTTTTTCTATGTTCTATTTATTGATTGTCCAATGAGACGGTTGTATAAACCTCTGTGTGCTTCCTTTAATTTACCCCTGCAATGCCACCGTCTGCAGGGCATCACTCAGTTTTGTAGGGCAAAGACCTTTATCACTCTTTCAAAATTATTGGCCAAGTTTACGCCCCTGGTCAGCGCTAAAAGATGATAAAATTTGAAGATCATAATAACGAAAGAAGTCCTTTCTTCTTTTCTTGTAAAAGGATGAACAGGACTGCAATTACTCTGTTTCCAGTAGCGTAGCCAGGGGGGCATGGGGGGGGGCGTGTTTTCAAATATGACTGAAAGAAATCGTCGCTGCCATTTTAAAAACGGCACCGAAAGTTTTGTCTGCTTTTAGCGAGGGTGCATTTTTTTCCAGTGGCGTGTTCAGAAAGTCTTAAACAATGTTGACAATGTTGGCAGAGGCATTCCAAGCCACCTGGACCCATCCATTTCAATATCCTCATTTGTCTTAGCCTGTACATGCCTGCCGTTGGCTATAGGGATCCTTATTTGCTACTACTCTGGAAAAATCTCATCGAATGATGATTTGAAGAGCCTGTACACTGAACAGCAATTTCTTTTGCAAAAGTTTCTGGCAAAAGATGCTGTAGACTGACTAGAAAATGACAGAGTAAAGTAGGGATACGAGACAGTTCCTTGAATATCAAGATCGATTGACCAGCACCAAATGTTGCCATAGCATAAATTCTTCATCCAGTTCTAACTAAACATCCTCCTAATTTTGTGTGTTCAATGTAGCGATTTGCGATGCAGAATAAAACTGAAAAGGGCGTTTCCCTTGTTTTCCGAGCGTCTGAAGGGCGTGGCTCCAAAAGATTTTCCCGGGGGCAAGCCCCCGGACCCCCATCTTTCCTCGCTACGCTCGCACTTTGCTCCCCCCAAAAGCAGGGACCTGGGCTACGCCACTGCGGTTTACCAGTTCTTGAAAAACAGGACTGCAAATAAATACAGCTCTTACAAGGTAGCCCGTTAGTCTGAGGTTGTGTTACTTACATCCGATGGACAGTTTTGTCCAAAAAAGCTCCCGTTTGACACTCCTGTTTGTGTTCACACAACGTTTATACGCTGGCTGCAAAATTATGCTTGATCTAGTCAAAAGTACAAAAAAGATCTCTTGCGTCGTTGTTAGATTTGTTTCGTTTTGAAATCGAGGAGCGAGGATTCACCTTAGTAACTTTTGAAATGTGAGGAGGAAACAATTTTAGAAAAACGCATTTGCGAGGAGTCCTAAAGGAGCTAAATGCGAGGTTGCGAGGAAGGGTTAATTTTTTGACCCCATGTACACCCACTGTTGAGTCTAGATCAGAGTGGGGCAAATGTTGCCATATGGGGATGAAGCAAGGACTCTGGAGGGGCATGGGTCAGAAATTCGCATGGCAAGGTGAAATAAAGCGCAGATCTTGAAAATTTCATAAGAAATATGCATATTTTTGATAATTTTGCTAAAAAACTACTTTTTGGGGGGAACGGCGAGCAAGATGCCGCTACCTGTTTGAAAAAACATCGAATTCCAGCATTCAGATCGCCGTAATTTTTTGATCTTGAGTGATGGCACGGAGACTACATGAACACTTCTGGTCCAATGTATTTGCATCCTTTTCCTGTTGAAATTTTTAAAAAATTCGATTTACTCGAGCGTGCAATGTTTTTTTATTGGGGGGGGGTACCCAAAATGGCCTAAATCTAGCTGCGAAACGCGGAAGTAATGAAATGACGGCATCTGATTGGTCAATTCTCGCAGAAAATGCGATCTGATCAGAGGATGAGTCAGCGCCCCATGGGAACGTGGGACAAAAGAAAAGATTTGGCGGCTATGTTGCGCTGTTGTGGGGAATCTCCTCAAGGATAGGCACAATGTAGAAAGTCCGAGGAAGGACCTTTGCTTTGTGCATGCACATTTGAGTACAGATGCAAAAACTGAAAACTGAAAAAGTCACTAAGGAATATCTTTCCCTCAGCCAAAATGAAATTGCCCTCGTGGGATGTTTAACCCTTTGGGTATAAGCGACGAATTCTTGTTTCGTAATAATTTCAATGATCAAAAAATGCATTTGTTCGAACAAGGCAGACTTTTCCACACTGATGGGAATCATTTCCCTGCAGGGTAACTTTTATTTGGCAGCGGTAATTCACAGCTTACGTAGAATGAACAGAGATATCCCTTTGGGAAAAAATTCTTGAGTTTGATTGTCAAGTTCAATTTGGATTTCTATCAAGAATTTTTCCGAAGCACGAGGCTTCTTGTGTGTACCTGGCTAATCCTGGCTATGATCTCCACAACAAGCGCGTTGACAGCTTAGGCCAAAATCCAACAGCTCTGGTTCGGAGATAGAGGCAAATCTAGACTTTCAAGACTAAAATTTCTACTCTCAATGCTCCAAGATCAACAAACAAGGTATCTATCTTCAATTTAATTATCGAGGATTAGTTTAAACGTTATTTCCGACTAATTCGAGCCAAATTCTTTGCGCTAGTCCTGATCAAATCTGTTACCATTTTTCTGGGACACCCGGTAGTAATAATAATAATAATAATAATAATAATAATAATAATGATAATAATGATAATAATAATAATAATAATAATAACAATAATAATAATAATAATAATAATAATCTATCATACCACTGCAACAAATAAATGTCGCTTGTGCAACGAGCGAGTGGAAAACGTTGATCATGTAGTTGCAGGTTGTAAAATGTTGGCACAAAAAGAATACAAGCGACGGCATGATAAAGTCTGTCTCAATTTGCACTGGTCACTATGTAGAAAGTTTGGATATATTGCTTCCGACGAGTGGTACAATCATGTACCAGAAAAAGTTTTAAATGAAACTGGTAAGCCAAAGATTCTATGGGACTTTGATATCCAAACAGACAGGACAATTGAACATCGAAGACCAGATATAATTGTACATGATGTCAAAAAAGGAGAATGTCTCATAATAGATGTTGCAATCCCTGCAGACAAGAATATCGCAGATAAGGAAGTTGAAAAAATAACTAAATATGCCGAACTGAAAGTAGAAATATCAAGAATGTGGGGATGCTCAGCTGCAAAAGTTAAAGTTGTACCCATTGTTATTGGAGCATTAGGATCAATTCCAAAGAAGCTGACATACTTCCTGGAGCAACTTGATATCCGGACAGACATGCGAGTACTTCAAAAATCTGCCCTCCTTGGAACAGCGCATATTCTTAGGAAAGTACTTTCTGTCTAAGGCCTTTTGTTAAGGCTTGACAGTTTGACTATAGAAGAACCAGTATTTATCAAGAACAACACTGTGCAATTGAGTGATAATAATAATGGAAACTTTTCATTCAATATATATCCTAGTACATATGTTTCTAAAATGCTATAAAAAAGTAAAAAGACTCTATTTATGCCTATTCAATACAACCACTCTCTTTATAACTAGGCATGGCTGAATTGCATACACAGTATGAAATCTAGAGTTAATGCGTGTAAAAAGGAAAGTTTGTGTGACATGTACGCAGCGATATCTAACACATCAGCAATGTGAGATGAAAGATAACACGACAATTTGGCAACTGCATCACTATTTTACGAATCACATCAAAAAAAGTTTCTTACCGATCTAAAACCCTTTACTTGTTTCGTTTTCTCTTCCCACTCCTTTTTACAAAGATCCTCCTCTCTCTCTCTCTCTCTCTTTCCTTCACGGGTCTAGCCCCTCTAGTGTCTTTTAATCAAAATTTTACCCGGGGGTAAGCCAGGGGTAGGTAAGAGCCCTCACACTCTCCCCCCTCTAAATAAATGTCTCCTGACATTTGACATAACTAGATAGCGTCCTTGGATTGTTCCTTTCCTTGAAATTCATCAGCTTCAAATGTCTATCAATCTCATGAGTCAATCTCTATCATCCACAGATAAAGTTTACATGTTATCAGTGATAATAGAACGTTCAGCTGAGCAGCATCATTCAAAACGTATTTGAAGCAGTCTTCGACAATTTTCGGCTAGTTCTTGAATACATCTATTCGTTGGCGATACAGTATTAACGAGTTTTTTTCTTTGAGTCAAACAAACGAAGTCTTGCGAATATTCAGCGACGATAATAAACGAATGTAATGTAGTTAAGTCTCCTTTGTAAGCAGTTATAAGTCTCCAGCAATCGATTGAAATAAATTCTGGTCCAGAGCTTTAAAATCTCGGGTTAACATAGCATGGTTGAGACTGGAAGTATACAGTTGGCCCTAATGTGGGTGGTCCATATCCACGTGGTGTAAACGTATTAACATATTGGTTGCAGTATTGTGGTATCATCGGAGGTCTATTGTACAATACTGGCATGGGTATGACCTGTGGAGATATCGCTTGTATGTGTCCTCGAATGTCTGCTGGTTGTCCTAGACCATAATACGAAAACATTACAGGAGGGTTACGTGTTCTTTGAGGTCGTGGTGTGAAGTGTTCATCCGCGGAAATGTCAGACGATGGAGACATAGGCGTATTCATTGTCACATTGCCAGGTTCTTCATCGTTTGGAACTTCATCTATCACAGTATCCGATTCTTCGTTCACAATTGGTAATGGCATCTCGGTTTCGGTCTGTTCAGCAGCGGCAGCAAGTTCAATTTGGTCATGAATATGTTGCGTAACTTCCGTAGGTTGATTTGGATCAAGACCTACGTCATTCTCCCAGTCATCACTCGAATGTTCTTCTTCAGATTGCACAACAGAATCTGATTGAGATGGATTTTCTTCTTGCTCTCTGCGATGATGACGGACCTTCGTCAAGTCGTTCGTATCAGACTCGTAAGGTAACAAGGTAACAACAAGTTACGGTGAAGTGTTCGCTTACTTCCTGTACGATTCTCTGGTTCCACTTCATAAACAGCGTTTTGAAGATCTGGTCTCTTGATAACAACATAAACATCATCCTCCCAGAATGAGCGTAATTTTCCAGGTCCTCCACGTTCTAACAATCTCTTTACTAGTACACGATCCCCAATCTTAAGATCCGTAGCAAAAGCTCTTTCATTATAACGCTCTCTTCCTTTCTCCATACTCTGTCCGGATTTTGCTGCTGCGATATTGTAAGCATCTTCCATAGCCTGTTTCCAATCTTTCAGATACTTTGGGTATCTCTTGCAGACAGTGCTCTGTGTTTTCCCGAAAATAATGTCTATTGGCAACCTTGGCTTTCTTCCAAATAGCAACTCATAAGGTGAGAAACCGGTGGAGTCATTCTTCGTACAATTGTAGGCAAAGACCATTTTATTAACGTGATCTTTCCATTTCCATTTTTGTGTATCAGAGAGACAACGAAGCATTGACAATAACGTCTGGTTAAAGCGTTCACACTGTGCGTTTCCCATAGGGTGGTATGGCGTGGTTCGCGATCGTTTAATGTTGGTCAACTGTGCAAGATGGTGAAATAAATCGTTCTCAAACTCTGTGCCTTGATTGTGATGAATCTTTTTCGGGTATCCAAATCTTTGAATAAAGTCATTAAATAACTTCTCGGCAGCGGTCTTGGCAGACTTATTTGTAGTAGCGTAGCCTTGTGCGAAACGGGTAAAATGATCAACTATTACAAGGATGTATTCGTATCCTCCAGCACTTTTCTCTAAGTGAACAAAGTCAATGCTTACAAGTTCAAATGGTGCACATGTCTTTATGCTTTGGGCTGGTGCACGTTGATTAACAACTGGTTTCTTACGCTTTAGACACTCGCATACTTTGGTGACATAGTGTTCTATATCCCGTGCCATGTGTGGCCAATAAAATCTCTCCCTAGCTAACTCAATTACTCTGTTTGCTCCAACATGTCCCATTTCTTCATGTAAATGCTTCAATACTAATCGATGATATTTCTGTGGCAGCACTAATTGTCCCCTTTCATTTGTCTTTCTATACAAAATGCCATCATGCTCAATCTTCAGCTTGTTCCATTCATGTATTGCTGCTCGTACTAAGGGATTCTCTGAACGTAGTTCCTCTTGCGATGGTCTGCCATTTTCCTTGAAATGGATCAATCTACTTGTAACTGAGTCCTCGTTCTGTGCTTTTCTAAGGAACTCTAAATTCATTGGCCAATGTTTTATTGTCTTTGGTGGTCGAAAGAATGCGTCAATTACTTCTGTATCAACTGTTAGTGATGTTATCCATGTGGAATTGTTCGCCTTGGGTGTAGAAACAGCAGTGCAGATAGTAGCTTTGATATCAAATGGAGAAACTTCCTCTGTGCATTCAGTCATGAAATTATTGATATCCTTTGGCATACGAGATAAGAAGTCAGCATCTTTATGTGTCTTACCAGGTCTGTATTTTATAGAAAAGTTGAAATCTGCAAGTGAAGCAACCCATCTGTGCCCCGTGGCTGTCAACTTTGCTGTAGACATGACATATGTCAATGGGTTGTTGTCTGTGTACACCGTAAAGCCTGGTCCATATGCTAAATAGTTCCGAAACTGCTCCGTGATAGCCCATTTTAGGGCGAGGAATTCCAACTTGCCCGAATGAAGATAATAATTTTGTTCTGCAGGGGTCAATGTCCTTGATGCATATCCAATAACACGCATTATACCATCTTGTCTTTGGTAAAGGACAGCTCCTAACCCTTCTTGAGATGCATCTGTATGCAGAACGAACGGCTTGTCAAATTCTGGATAGGCCATGACAGGTGGACCAATTAATGCATCAATAAGTGTACTGAGTGTCTCTTTGTGCAACTCTGTCCACTCAACGCGCTCACTTGATGAAGCCTGATTCGATTTAGGTTTCTTGGCTTGCTTCGGTCTCTGCGACGTTGAAACTGATTCTGAGTGATCGTCTTTCAATAAATCATAAATCGGCTTTGCTATCCTTGAAAAATCTGCAATGTATCTACGGTAGTATCCTAAAAGACCCATAAGTTGTCGCACTTCACCGACTGTTTTTGTTTCCCACTGTTTAAGACTTCTGATTGCGTCAGTGTGCTTTGGATTTGGTCGATATCCATCTGCTGAAACAATACGACCAAGGTAATTAACTTCTTGTTGAAAATGATGACACTTCTTTGCTTTAAGTTTCACTCCATGTTCTTGCAACTTTCGGAGGACTTGTCTTACATGCTCTACATGTTCGTCAAATGTCCGCGAGTAAACAATTACATCGTCTAGGTGAGGAATGCAAAAATCATCACGATAATCAGCCAGAACTGTTTCCATATATCTCTGAAATTCGCTAGGAGCATTTTTTAATCCAAACGGAATTCTGATCCACTCGAACAAGCCCCATGGAGTCACAAAAGCTGTTAACTGTCGACTGCTTGGGTGCATAAAACCTTGGTGATAGGCCTTTCCTTGGTCTAAAGTTGAAAACCACTTCTGTCCTGGAAATCCATCTAGTGTCTCTTGTATACGTGGGATAGGGTGTCAATCCGCGACTGTTTTGTTATTCAATTGTCTATAGTCTATACACAGTCTCATAGTTCCATCCTTTTTCTTCACTACAACACAAGGGCTGCTGTATGGAGACCTTGACTTCTGGATAAAACGCCTATTCAATAGATCCTCCACATACTCTTTCAACTCCCCTATTAAAGGACGGGGTACCCCCACGTAATTCTTCGCAACGGATGTATTGTCTGTCAGCTCTATCTTCATCTGTAAGTCATTGGCGCAGCCAATGTCAGTATCATCTTGGCAAAATGCACTTCTTTCACAAATGAGCATGTTACGAATTATCTGTCGCTGTTCTTCTGTTAGATTTTCATTTAAAACAACATCAGGAACTGCCTCTTCTTGATAAGTGGTTGAATGATTAGGTTGCTCAGTGCCAATGACCTGGTCACTGTTGATCCGGTTATGTTTACTGATTAGTCCTTGATTCTCTACTTGGTCTTTCTGCTTGATATCAGCAGGCGTTATCGATCGAACTAATTGCAATGTACCAATGATAGTACGATTCTTTAGAACAATGTCATGTATACTTGCATTCGCGACAAATAGATTGACTTTCACACAATTTCCACGTTTCAAATAGAGTAAGGAGTCCTCTATTTCAATACCACTCGGTAAGGAACCACTGACGTCACTTTCAAAAATAACTGGTGTACCTCTATCCACAAAACCTGTATTTATTCGACATGCGACTTTCTTTGTCTCTCCTGCAGGAATGATAACATCTCTCTTTCCCGTCTTCACAGAGCATAAGTAAGGATCACTTTCAGATCGAATAGAGTCAACCAAACTGTTCAAATTTCCAACAACCACATCCGGTAAACTGTCCGATAATACAGAAATTATCTCTTCTGTCTCTGAATTTGTGTCACATTTAGAGACTAATTGCTCTAGCACGTTGTAGCCTATTATTGGATGATCAAGAGGGGATTCAGTAACAAGCATTGGCAAATCAATAATACTTGTACCTTTGGTGTCTCCTTTCAATTCGCACTTAACGTTCATCCAGCCCAAATAGGGCAGAACTGTCCCATTAGCTGTTGTAAGTTCAAGGTTTGCACCGGGGTCAAGAAGGTCTTCAATCTTATTCAATTTTGTCTCTGTAAAACATTTGGTCAGCTCTTGCAAGCTGATGGTTGATACCTGGGCTCCAGTGTCCAATAAAACAGGGATTTCTACTCCATTGAGCTTACAAAGAACAATACATTTACTCCCAATTAATTTGGCAACTCTTGCCTTTTCCTTCGGTGTTACATGGGTTGCATAAACATCTCCATTTTCAGCATCAGTGAGACTCGGCTCAAACACAGATTCTTCAAAATCTTTGGAAAGGGTTTGCATTGAATCACAGATGGGCTTATGCTGCTGCCAAGCACTAACTTGACATTTCTTTCCACAATAACTTGATGATCTGCAAGCACCGCAATGGAAAAGCGCGTTCTCTTCTTTTTCAGCTCCACAAAAACTGCAGCAATGGGACTTTGAGTTTCCTTCCCTGGCTACTGTCTGTCCCGCGACAGCAGCCGTGGGAAGTTTCCCTGGGCTCTATTGCAATTATAGGACAACTGCCCCTCATTTCCACATTTCCAGCAATGGCGACATGAGTCTCCACATCCTTCAGCTCGACATTTTTCACAACCTCTACGCTTCCCTTTTACAACTCCAGCTTGGTTTTTCCCTTGGGCTCCCCCTGTCCCTTATTTTTCTTCACTTCTTCCCTGAGGGTAGCAATTTCTCCTTTTAGTGCTTTAATTTCTGCAACGAGCTCTTTGACTGAAGATTTTTCATCAGTGGTTGATTGTACTTGGTTGACTTTAGCCTTTCCTTTCTGCCCTAACCCCAATTTGAGGTTACGCTCAGATTCCTCAGTGACTGCTACATTGAGCTAATTTATCAATTCTGCATCGGTTACATCCGGTCTTTGGAGATGCGTGCGCATCCTCGTTCTCAGTGTATTGCCTATCAACCCCGTTTCTACAGCATGTAGAAACATCGACTGACACTGTGCAGGCTCATATTTGACTTTTGCATTTTCCGCTTTAGAGGCAAAAATCACCTTTTCTCTCAAATTAAGTGCACGTAGCAGAAAATTCTGTGGTTCCTCATTTGCATTTTGAACCAAATTTGTCAAGCTTGCATACATCTCACTTGCATTTTTCTCTTGAAAATGTGCCCGCAAAATTTTGTTGATCGTTTCCAAGCCTGATTCACGCATAGCCTCGATATAATCCTTCAAAGGGAGGCTGGACGAAATGCATTTTATAATTCCATCAATAACTTCTTTCTACTCATAACCCCTTTTGAGCCTTTCCTCTATTTGCCTATTAAGACTCATAAAGGACAAATTTTCTTTCATTCCTTGGGGACCTAACACACCAAAGATTCGAAATTCGAGCCTCAAAATCGACTTCAGATTCTCCATGCTTGACTTTTCAATGCTAGATCCTTCCGCGCTAACCCCCGTCTCCTTTCTAGCGGTTTCTAGCCTTTCTCTGGCGGCCTCCAGCTCCTTTTCCTGCCGAATCTTCAGCGCTGCAATACTCGCTTCTAATTCCTTTATTCTAGCTTGTTCCGCCTCAATTCCTACTTCATTTTGTGTGGCCGTTTCCCCTTCGACAGTTTCAATGCAATCATTCAAATACGGTATTATTTCCTCTTGTTTTAAGACAGACAATTGCTTTTCGATTTCTGTTATGAAAAGCGTTGTCAAGGTCAACCGGGTTTTGTTTTTCAATATCGGTCGCAGAAAACTTGAAAAGATCACAAAGCTGTTTGAGTTTACCCTTTTCCAGAGAAACAATAAGTCCCACTAACTTCGACTGAAGTTTTTCTATTTCACTTACTTCCGCCATCACAACAAATTCGTTTCAAGCACGATTGTCCTTGGATTAGTGGCACACACAAACACAAACACAAGAACCTTTCATCGTCGATAAGAAAGTCTAAAGAAAGTCCACGATATTTACATGGATCTGATCTAAAACACCACACAAGTGGAACACAAATGAACACAAATGAACACAAGTGGAACACAAATGAACACAAATGAACACAAGTGGAACACAAATGAACACAAGTGGAACACAAATGAACACAAGTGGAACACAAGTGAACACAAGTAGAACACAAATGAACACACGTAGAACATAATTGAACACAAGTGGAACACAAGTGAACACAAGTAGAACACAAATGAACACACGTAGAACACAATTGAACACAAATAGAACACTGATGTTGGTGTAAAAAACCAGGAAAATTTCTTCAAATTTCAAGAATTTATACCAAAATTGCTACGCTTCTCCAAAAAGAATTCTCAGAGAAATGTTTCCTCAGCAGAAAAGGCAGGGAAGTACGAGGGGCTTTTTGCTCATTTAATAAAGCGTGCGACATTTTCAGTACAAAAGGACTTTACGATTTTTCATGGATTTTGCTTGATAACAAAATGAGCTTATCAAAAAGGCTTACGGGATTATTTGGGCGTGAGAGAGTATTTGTGTTAATCGTAAATTGAGTCTAAATTCACGTCTCTTTCTGTTATCCATCAGAAGCGCTGTGCAACTATCTCAAGTGGCGCTATCTCAAGTTTGCCTAAATTGAGTAAAACTGGACCGGGGAACCGTCCTTGCTAAGATTTCTTTCATTTGAAATGATTGAAAAGATCTTAAGCCCATTCTTCGCACTTGAATAGCCAAGTTAGACATCCAAATATATTTTGTTTCGTTGAAAGACCAAGGCTGCGTTTACACGGGGCCGCTCTAGTACTTTGCCGGCCGAATATTTCAAGTAACTTTTAGCTGTACTGTGCAAATATTTGGTCGGTATGAATTCGCGTTTACACGAGGCCGGCCATCTTTTATGGGCATGCGCACATTGTCTAATTACTAGCAATATGTCTCCAGTTTCTCTGAGGACCATATTCCATTCGCCTCCTTTTCAAAGCATTCCATCCTCAATTGTGGTACCGTGCAAATTTTTGTTCGCTTAGAGTGTTTACACGAGGCCGCTCACAAATTTGACCGGCTCAGTTCGCAAGAAGGCCACTTCCCTAGGTGACCGAGTGAAGGTCGGCTAAGCGTCCAAATATTCGGTCGGTTAGGCAGGTCTCGTGTAAACGGGAAGGCTTAGTGGCCAAATATTTGGCCGGCCAAACATTCGGCCGGCCCTGTGTAAACGCAGCCCAAATTATGCGTAAACAATGTATTGTAGAATGAAAAATCTTTGCATTCTCCCGGTAGAAAGAAGCTACACAACGTTGTTAATCGTTCACTTCCCTGGTAACCAGTTCAGTTTGGTATTTTTTTTTTATATATACATCTAAAATAATTTACAAACAATTTATACGTTCTACTATACCTATCCAAAACTACTAGACGACACCACAGAGACGATACCAAGGGGAGCGGAAAAAAAAACAACGACTACCCCAAGGCCAAAAACATAGAGACACACAACATTAAGCTAAGACTACAGGATACACTACTAGGGTTCTGTCTCATATTAAATGTTGGATCAGGGTTCGGATGAGAAAATATGGAAAAGTCGCGAGCGGAAGCTCGTCATGGTTTTAGATGACTAAGGGATCTGACATCTAATATGAAACAGAATTTACAAGGGAAGTAACAAGAACATTTACGCAAAGGAACTTGGTGGTTGCTTTGTACACAGCTGAAGCTTCAATAAGATCTCAATCAAACCGACCAGTTTCACGAATGAAATGTATAGTCAATCTAAGAATGTCACTGTTCATTTCATAAGAAAGGTCTTTATCGCCATATAGCAAGAGCTGTGTCAAAGCATCATTTGAAAGGTTAGCGATTTGCACAAAAGGTCGTAATAATTCTTCAATTCCAGCGAGAAGATCTCTTCGTTGATCATCAAAAGACGGGCAGAGCAACAAAAAGTGTTCTGTATCCTCAACACCATCATTTGTTGGGCACATTGGGTTTATGGTATCCCTGAAATTATGCTTGAATTTGTGAAAATTTAGCTTACTGAGACCAACCCTAAGTTGAGTAAGAAGGGACAACCCCATTGGATCGTAAATTCCAAAAACAGATTTTGCAGGGGGGCGGATTTTTGATAGGAGCTTTTTCTTGAAAACGGTAACTGAGGGTGCAAGTCTCAATTCAGGCTCAAGCTTGTTCCATTCAGATAAACAGTATGGATAAAAACTGGACTTGAATTTTTCTGTTCTTGCCCTCAGTCGGCCAATGACATCCTGATTGCGAAGACAGTACTGCGACTGATGAAAAGGGGGAATTGGAAATACTGTATAATCAGGGCTAAGATTATTTACAAACTTGTAGAACAACGTAAGGCGTCTACTCCATCTTCGGGAACTTAATGATTCCCAGCCAAGCTCTGCGTAAAGTTTTTCGCGAGAAGTTCCCCTCCATGATC
Source organism: Aurelia sp. 3 sensu Dawson et al. (2005) (assembly GCA_964020215.1). NCBI lineage: Eukaryota > Metazoa > Cnidaria > Scyphozoa > Semaeostomeae > Ulmaridae > Aurelia > Aurelia sp. 3 sensu Dawson et al. (2005). Next base: position 12,303,143 of record OZ026577.1, read on the forward strand.
CAGTTACAGCCAAAGCAGCAGAATACTGAACAGACTCTAGCTTTTCCATTACATTAGGTAAGATTATATTTTGGCTGATTTCACATACTTTGGCTGGAATATGGTAAATAACATCACCATAGTCAAGGTGGGGTCGAACATAGAGCGTATATAATTCGTTTAGGGAATGCCTGGGCAGATATTTGGAGAGACATTTCAGCAAGCCGATGCCCTTCCTTGTTTTAGAGATAGCTGATTTTATATGGGCTGAAAAGGATAGCGTTGAGTCCAGAATATTTCCTAAATGTTTATGTTCGTCAACTTTCTTCACAGGCACGTCGTTAAAAAGGATCACTGGATGATCAATTTCATTTTTTTTCCTTGAAAAAGTTGATTCAACAGCTTGTTTAAGCGGATCAGGATTAAATGACATTCTCCAAGTATGTGCCCACTGACTTATCAAGTCCAAGTCATGGTTCAAATCATTGGCGGCTGTATTGGAATCTTCTACCACTGTGAACAATGATGTATCATCTGCAAATAGCTTAACATTGCACTTCAGGCCTGTGGCTAGATCATTTATATACACGAGGAAAAGCAAAGGTCCTAGAATAGAGCCCTGGGGCACACCCGCCGAAATGTCTCCCCAGTTAGAACTCTGTCCATTGAGTACGGTTCTCTGCTTTCGATTCTTGAGGAAATTTTGGATCAGAAAAAGAAGTTGTCCTGAAACACCACACTGTTTCAATTTATAGATTAGACCATCGTGCCAAACCCTATCAAATGCCTTAGAAATATCAAGATACACAGAACGAACATCTAGAGGAGGATTACAGTCAAACGCTTTAAATATTGTATGTGTTATTGAGAGAGTTTGGTATTTCGACCTTGCAGCAAAAGAATACAAGGAAAGGCATTCATTCATTCCCCTCTCTCGCTCCCAAATAATCTCGTACGCCTTTTTGGTAAACTCCGTTTGTTATCAAGCAAAATCCATGAAAAATCTTAAAGTCCTTTAGTACTGAAAATGTCGCACGCTTTATTGAATGAGCAAAATGCCCCTCGTACTTCCCTGCCTTTTCTGCTGAGAAAACATTTCTCTGAGAATTCTTCTTGGAGAAGCGTAGCAATTTTGGTATGAATTCTTGAAATTTGAAGAAATATTCCTGGTTTTTTGCACCAACATCAGTGTTCTATTTGTGTTCAATTGTGTTCTACTTGTGTTCATTTGTGTTCCACTTGTGTTCATTTGTGTTCTACTTGTGTTCATTTGTGTTCCACTTGTGTTCATTTGTGTTCATTTGTGTTCCACTTGTGTTCATTTGTGTTCATTTGTGTTCCACTTGTGTGGTGTTTTAGATCAGATCATTTACATGCTATTTACAACCGAATCCGATAAAATCCATTGTCTTCTTCACTCACGAAACACGAAACGTAAACAACACTCTGTCATCAGAAAAATCATTCGACAGTACTCACATAATGTTTTTCTTCAATAATTCAAGCGTAATGTCACGTCGAGGTCACCAAATTTGTGACATGTACGCAGCGATATCTAACACATCAGCAATGTGAGATGAAAGATAACACGACAATTTGGCAACTGTATCACTATTTTACGAATCCCATCAAAAAAAGTTTCTTACCGATCTAAAACCCTTTATTTGTTTCGTTTTCTCTTCCCACTCCTTTTTACAAAGATCCTCCTCTCTCTCTCTCTCTCTCTCTCTTTTTCCTTCACGGGTCCAGCCCCTTTAGTGTCTTGTTTCAAAATTCCATCAGTTCAGGTGAGGACCAGTCCTTATCTCTCATACAGAATATGTAGTTCGATGTTCTGATGCAGATACATGTCACTTTAACTGCTGTGTATTTGATCCAAGAACTGTCTATTTTGAGAGTGTTCAGCATTGTGAAAAATGATCTCGTGTCTTTAGAGAAGACGCCTCCGGTTGTCATTACCAAGTTAATGAAATCAATGCTCTTATACGACCTATGTAATGCTTCATATGGAAGTTCGCGCATAGCGTGAACTGTGGTTAATCGATATAAGTGCTCTACTCATTGAACAAACATGATTCATGCAACTCTTTGAGAATAGTTTTGACCAGTCGAATCAAAAAGAAAAAGAAAAAAACAGGAAACCCATATTTGCCTTCGACTAATTCCGATTCAATAATCTTGAGTAGGCTCTTTACGCATCAAAGGGTCGTTAAGTAAGTCAGTTTCCTTAACCTCGCTTACGTCCATATGAATATGAGGCACATACGTAAGTATGATATTATAACAATAAAGAAGTAAAATTCTTTGAGTCATACAAGTCCATACCGCAACACAGTTAAAACGAATGAACACTTGACAATGCTATGTAAACAATGCGCGCGGTTGAATTCCCCGTACATGGCCACTTAATTAGCGAATTTTTACGAAGTGATACCGTGGGTGGGCAATTCTTCTTGTTTGAATAAGATACTAACGAGGCAAAGAAAAATAGCGCGGTTTCTTTACTAAAACAGTGCTCGACTAACTCCTGCATTTGTAGCAATAACGTAATGATCGTTGATAAGTTTGTTGTTTTTTGCATTTTAGCCTTTGCATTCTACCGTAGCGACAGTTACTCGCGAGTTACCAATAGCTATAGTAAACATATCAATATCATCAATAGTTGCTTGATTGGTCGTTAGTTCTTAATCCATATCATCATTGGCAAGAATCACTTTGAACACTTTAACCATGAACATTTAACCTGCCTGTTACTAAGACTTAAAAGGAAGCATCATTGGCAGAGGGCAGGAAGTGTGCATGAACGACACTTTTCCCCGCGATCAACTCAGAAAAATTCACAATACTGCGGCCTTTTTTCACTACCTCGCGCAAGGATTGCCGGTGAATGTAGATGATTTGGACTAAGCTTCCTATTTCATCCACTGGAAATCCCAGAACTTGCAGGATCCGGCAAACCTTCCAAAAAGCTAGCGGGGTGGCGAGACTTACCCTATTGCGGGATTATACTTCTCGGTAGGCCTTGCCCACCTCCGTACCTTCCATGCCCCCTGCCACTAATGACACTTCCCAAGCCCCACAAATGGTATATAGGTAGAATAGTTAGATGCAATTTAGAGATTTATTTTCATGGCGTTACAGATAAATTCTGTCTCTTTATCAACAACAATCTCGAGCTTGCAAGTCGCTTTGAACATTCCCCCGATTCCAGGGGGTCATTTCTAGGCAGCCTCTCCCCCCTTAGCGGTTTAGGTGTGACAACCGAAAAGCCTGTGTCACGTTAGATGCCAGTGATAACACAAATTTACTCATGGAAAACCTAGACAATCGGTTCATTTCACAGACAGCCTCACCTGGCATCTAACGTCACACAGAGGCCATTTCTCCAGGGCCAGGGTACTATAGAACAGGTTAAAATCAACATTTCATAGAACTCCACATACCTACTTATTTTACCAAAAACCTTCAAACAACGCAATGGAGATTAACATGAAGTAATTGACTGTATTTCTCTGCTTTTCGCTTTGCGTTTGATTCAGCGTTCGATCCGTTAGTTCTATGATGTACATCCTATTAATTTTATCAATTACAATCAATAATAATAATAATAATAATAATAATAATAATAATAATAATAATGATAATAATAATAATAATAATAATAATAAAAATAATAAAAATATAATGATAATAATAATAAAATATAATGATAAAATGTTTATATCGTTTCGGAGAGCAAAAAATCTTAAGGACACTCTAGTAAGGGCAAAACTTAGGCCATCAGGAGAGGAACAGGTGCAGAAGGGTACTTTTAGGTGCAGCGGTAGAAGGAGCTGTCAGATCTGCCCCATTGTTGTGGAGGGGGACACTTTCGGAAACTTTAATGAATCTCGGTCTTTTACCAACTTTTCAGGGGCATACAATTGTAACCCTCAAAATGTGGTTTATCTATTGCAATGTATTATCTGCAACAAAAAATATGTTGGCAGCACAACGACTAAGTTTCGACAACGGTTTAATGTCTATAAGTCCTATCATCGCACATATGCCCGCAAATACAATGATGGCAGCCTTGACAGGGGTAAACCAGTCCCGCAGGCCAACTTTTTTGCTCATTTTTTCGGCGAGGGTCATCAGGGTGCTTTTTCGGTGAGTGTAAAAATCATAGATGTGTTTTCGGTTAGACGCAAGGAGTTGTTTTGGCAATATAAATTGGGGACTTTCATACCGAATGGTTTAAATGAAAGGGCAGCAGATGTTGAGCTGGATATGTTTGCTTGCGGTATTGCTTAACTTTTATCGATTTATCGGAGAGATTTTTTGATCTGGGACATCAGATAGGTGGTATACACGCGGTGGCGGGATGGAACCCCCGGTCAAGCCATCCGGGATTTAGCAATTTACGAAAAGCAGATCCTGGAGGGTATTTTGGAGTCTCCATATGGCCGCCCGGGATTTAGCAATTTATGAAAAGCAGATCCTTGGAGGGTATTTTGGATTCTCCGTCGGGCCATCAGGATAGCAGGTCCTTGGAGGGTGTATATTGTTAGGAGTCCCCGTAGATTCCAGTGTCCTAGTTTCTGACAGCATGGATTCTAGTCCCTTGTCGATTTTTGAACCGCTTAAGCTAGATGAAAAACAATTGCATGTAAACATTGTTTCCTATAAATACTTGGCTGTTTTTATTGTAAAGCACTGATGAAGATTTGATAATCGAAACGTCTGGTTTTTAACAGTTGTGTTTTTTATTTAATGATAATAATAATAATATTGCCCCAAGAGGTTATCCTGGCGTCTGTTCTGTTTTTGCCTTTTGTGGTTTGCTCGGGACTCAGCTCCTGCTAAAAAAAGACTTAAGCAGTGTGCGGTTTTTTCGGGGAGTCACTTGGGGTGCTGCAAAGTTGCCAGTGTAACCTCAAAGGATTCAGTAAGACTTTAAAGAGCTTCCAGTCCTTGCTCAAATTTACAGGGGACACAGAATAAGTTACTTTTTTATTACATGGGATTCAGCTACTGCTAAAAAATGAGTTAAGCAGTATGCGAATCTTACGGAGGGCCACTTGGGGGAGCCGCAAAGTTACCAGTATGAGTTTAGGAGCTCCCAATCCCTTTTCTAATTCACAAAGGACACTACAGAATAGCGAAACTTATGCAAAGCAGCAGCAATTCCATTGTTTTTCAGTTATTATGTTCTTCAGATAGATTAATTGTGAATATAGCATTATTATTATGTAAATAATTTTAGGCGTAAACAACGCATTGTCTATAAATTCTCGGATGGCATGTAAAGTTTTTATACTGATGAAGATTTTAATCGAAACTTTTTTACGCTACCCGACAGTGTTTGTTTTAATATAATAATAACAATAATAATAATAATATAAAAACACAACTGTTTATAAAATACGTTTCGATGATAAAATCTTCTTCAGTTCCTTAAGTTCCTTCAGTTCCTCTATAAAATCTCCTTCAGTTCAGTTCTTTAATTAATATTAATAATTATCAGTATTAATAATAATAATAATACTGATGAAGATGAAGATTACTGATGAAGATTTTAATCGAAACGTTTACGTAATCCAACAGTGTTTGTTTTTATAATAATAATAATAATAATAATAATAATAATGATAATGATAATAATAATAATAATAATAATAATAATAATAATAATAATAATAATAATAATAATAATAATAATAATAATAATAATAATAATAATAATAATAATAATAATAATATATTGAATAAGGGAATGCAAGGCTTGCAGCCTATGAAACCCTAAAAGTTGTATTTGCATTCAAAGTGGAAACTATCATAAAGTTTTTCAAAATGCAAAACCGTCGTACAGTTGACAATCTCTTCGGGTGACGCATTCCACGATTCTACTATTTGTGGAAAGAAGTTTCGTCTTACGTTCAGGTGACTTCTTTGCTTAAACAGCTTCAGCTCATGTCCTCTTGCGTTGCTTTACTTAACTTGAAGAAAGTTGCATAGTTTATAGTTCAAGTCGACGATACCTTTCATGATTTTAAAAACCATTATCATGTCTCCCGAGGGGCATTTCGCTCTCAAAAATCTCGTACACCTTTGGCAAAAATCCTTTTGTTTTCTAGAAAAATCCATAAAAAATCCATAAAAATCATATTGTTATGAAAAAAGCTCGTACGCTTTTTCGAATGAGTGAAATGCCCCTCGATGTCTCCTCTCTTTCGTCTATATGCAAGGGTAGGGAGATCAAGGGCAATGAGGCCCCGGGAGGGTACTATACATATTTTGGGTACGGGGACGTGCCATCGGGAAGGGTATCGATTTTCACGATTTTGGTATAAGGAACGGTATCGATTTTCACGAATTTGATATAAGGAATTATTATTATTATATACATTATTTATACACGAGGAATCCCTTCAGCAAAAACCTTAAAATACATAAGCATAAAAAATAGATATATAAAAATTCAATGGATGGGGCTGATCTTCCAGGGAGTCGTGTTTGAGTTTAATTCAGCTCCTCAAATGTATCTTGAGGTGTTTTTTGAATTGTTGTAAGGTAGAGAGTTCCCTGATGGTATTGGGGATTTCGTTCCAAGCTTTTAGACCCGAATAGTGAAAGCTTTTCTTTGAGTACTCAAGATTGTATCTCGGAAGTTGAATGTCCGTGCAGTTCCTTGTTCTATAACTTGAGTACATATTTCTTGTTTTGTATGTATCCCAAAGGCTTTCAGGGCAGATCTTATTCATCATCTTATAGGTCATAACCGATCTGTCAAAGTTTATTTGTTGTTCTACAGTTAACCAGTCTCCAGACCACTGATCTTTGATTTTTGCCCTTTCTATAATGGAATGAGCTCTATTTTGAAGACGTTGAAGGGCTTCTAATTTTGTGTTGGAGAGAGACCCCCGTACAACATTTGCATATCGCAAGTGACTCTCCACAAGAGCATGGTAGATATTAACCAATTGGGATTGTGGAACAATTTCCATCAACTTTTTCAGAGACCATAGCCCACCAGAGACTTTCCCTTTAACTTTCTTGTACTGTTCATTCCAATTCAATCCCTCATCAACAATTATACCCAACGACTTTGTCTCCTTGACATGCTTAATTTCTGCGCCATTCAACATAAGTGGCTCATGGGATAATATCTTATTCGTTCTTCGTGGGTGCCCAATTATCATGTATTCGGTTTTTTGTGGATTAATGCTTAGTTTGTTAATTCTCATCCATTCCGAAATATTCATCATTTCCTCCCGAGCGCTTTCAAACAGTTCTGCCAAGCTATCTGATGTTAGAGTCACGTGTGTATCATCTGCGTACATACCCGCTTTAGAGTGCACAAGACAATCTTCAAAATCATTTAAGTAGATGATGGAACGGTAGGAACGGTATCACTTTTCGCGATTTTCACAATTGGTATTGGATCGGGTATCCATTTTCGGAAAATTGGTATAAAGTCGGGTATATATTTTTGAAAATTGGTATAAAGTCGGGTATACATTTTGGAAAAATTGGTATAAGGAACGGGTATGTTTTTGAAACCTCGATGGCACGTCCCCGTCCAAAATCTGGTCAAGTACACCCCCCCCCCCCGGGAATGAGGCTTTCTTTGTAAATCAAGTTTCTCAACGATGGTACTAATTTCGTAGCTCTTCTTTGGACGCTTTCAAGCGAACGAATGTCTTTAACCGTCTTTAACGAGGCTTGGGCTCCATACCGCACCGGCAGATTCTAATAAGGGTCTAACTAAAGCTTTGTACAACGTGTTGAAGGTTTCTAGACATATCTAGACTAAGATACTTGATCGTTCTCTTTATCCAAGCTAGGACACCATTCGCTTTTTTATACAATTCGCGATCTGTTTTTGAAATTTTAGTTTGGTATCAATGATAACTCCTAGGTCTTTAGTCTCTTCCGATTCTTTTATTTCGATTTGTCGATTGGCTTTTTGGTCGATAATATAGTAAATATTTGAGTCTCTTCTCTCCCCATTCTTACAGCTTACGTGCAGTTTTGAACACTTTTGTGCATTCAGAGGCAACTGTCACTGACTTGACCAGTTTTCGATTCGATTAATGTCATCCTGAACAGGTTGGCTGCTGCCTGAGTTTTTTTTGTATAGTTTCAAGTCGTCGGAAAATATCTTCACAGAACTGCTTTCAATGCAATCGGGTAAGTCATTTCTATAAATAAGAAATAGTAAGGGCCCAAGGACCCTACCTTGCGGAACTCCACTTAAAACATTTGTCCATGAAGATTTAAAACCATTCAACACTACTCTCTGCTTTCTGTCACGGAGAAAAGTAGTGATCCATTGAACTAGTGCGCTATGATCATGAATAACAACAACAACAACAAGCCTCAATGTTTACAGCAACAGCAACAATACAACAACGTCACAGTACGGCGATGTTGAAAATTGCTGCTGTTTGATGTTGAAATAATTCAACATAAAGCAGCAGCAATTCTTCTTATTTCTTTGCATTGATTGTACTAAGTGTCCTCTAAAGAAATACCTCATTTGTATGATTAATAGCAGATCTGACAAAGATAGGAATCAAACGTGTTAGCCGAGCTTTGCTCATGGCCCATGGCAAGAAACCCTCAAAGCCTCATTTTAACAGACCAATCAGACGGTGAATAAGCGAAGAAGACGGAAGAAATGTGTAAAGTTTTTTCTAAATTTTGCCTACCTTCATAAAATACAACCACGACAAAAGCTGCTTCAAATTTTCCAAATTTTGTTAAGAGATCCACTCGCTAGGTGTTTGAGTGTCCAGATTTTTTGGATGGCAGTCCCGTGGGGGGGGGGGGGGAGGGGTTAACATAACATGTTTTTTTTATATATTCCATTAAAAATTTACAAGACGAATTACCTATTACAATACCTACTAATTACTCTACGAAACACTACAAGGACGATAATACCACGGGGAGCAATAGACTATGACAACCCCGTGGCAATTAACATACAAAGAAATAAAAACTACCGGGTGAATCAGGAAAGATGTACCGCCCGCCCACAAAGTCGTACCCAAGGGCCACCAACCGACTCGCACAATTCATTGCGAATTTACGATGCATTAAAAAGGCTATTACAAAATTATGCCCAGGCCTCAGTTGAAGAATTTGGGATTAGAATTAGGAACGAGTCGGGTGTGTGACCCTGCATCACGACTTCCCGAGCAAGCAAAACCCCTCCCCCAACCCACCCATTACATAAAAATACACATAAATACTACAAAAGAAATAAATCTACATCGACAAAACAGAACTTTACAGATGAGATACTTTACGATGACGTACTTGGTGGTTGTGCGAGGTTTAACAAACTTTGATGTGGTCCTAATCGAATCGACCAGTTTCATGGATGAATTCTAGAGTCAATTCGAGAATATTTTTGTTAAGGTCATTGGGAAAGTCCATAACATGTTGAGGGTACGGGGGTAAATCACGAGCGGAAATCTCGTACACCTATGTCAGAAATCCAAAATGAAATCCGGAAATCTTTTAAAAGTCCTGGAAATCCTACGAATCCCTCTTCAACCTAAGAAAATCCCTAGAAATCCAATGAAATCCCTAGGAATCTGAAGAAATCTCTCAAATCTTTGAGAAATCTGACGAAGTCTTGGAAAATCTTTCACAAAATTTCGTAGAAAACGTACGAAAATCTCCAATAATTAAGAGCAATCCACTGCTGAAAGTTTTCACATATTGGCACTCTGAAAGGTCATTTTTCATCCACCAATGATAACAACAGCAACAAAAACCACGAAAGAAGGTCGGAAGAACTTATCAGTTTTGGAATCAGAGGGTGATGTAGGTCTTTCTTCCTACTGCTGTTGTTCTGCGGAAGAACCAACTAAAATGTCTGCGAGGGTGCATGAATAGTAAAGCCTTGCAACTAATAAACTCTCACTACTGCAATTGATAAAATTGGATAAGGTTTGTTTACACCCATTTCAAGTCATGTGATCAATCTCTTCGTAAAAAAACAACTTTTGATTTCACCAATTTATTTGGTGTCATGCAAAGTTGTGTCATGAATACAACAAGTAGTATCATACTGAAACTTCCCAAGAGTATGGACACATGACTTGAAATAGGTAAAATAAAGGCTACTGGCTGCCTGAATGAGAGGCTCTCAACAGATCATTTGTATGACGTTATCGTATCTTTCTTCAAAACGTGGTTAGTTAAAGTGAATATGACGCGAAAATTTTTGTTAATGAAAAACGTCAATTTGAGTGTGCTGATTTTGAATTTCAACATAAAACTTTCCAAAACTAAACCGTTTTTTAGATACAGCCATTTGAAAATCGAATTTCTTCACAAAAAAGTGTCCGGAGATCTGGGTCGAGTTTTTGGACTTGTGACGTAAAGTGTTTGGGTAGACAGACTGGAGACACTTGCATATCAAAGGATAGTGTTGTAGTCACAAGGGTTTTAGGGTTTCATAGTTGCCCTCCACACTCCTATGATTCAAATTCCACCGAATTTGTGTTCTCACACTATTTTGGCAATTAATTGACGTCTTTTGTACACCTGAATCCCACAAATTGGCACTCAATTAACGCTTTCTTTGATGAAAGAAGTGGGATCATATTTAACCACGGAGATATTGGGTTCTGCCTTTCATCATGACTCAGAGAATACAATCAGAACACAATAGGAATGAGTTCATCCTTTCATCAGAACTGCTCGCTTCGTTTCCTCCTGATTTCAAGTTTCAAACCATTGCAAACAGAGTACAAACAGACAGCGTCGCTCGAAGAAAAATTTGCTGCAAAGTTTCTCAAGTGGACAGGTCGTAGGAAGGGAGGGAAAGAATTCAGGCCGACTGATCTTCATTGACTGGCTATGCTTCGAAAGTCGAAAGAGAGGGTCTGCGGGTTTAGGCCATATCCATTCTGTCTGGTTGGCACTCGACTGGGATAGATTTATTTCGCTGTAATCGTATTTTTAAAAGTTTCATGAGGTCCAGAGATGTGCTGATACTGCAAATACTTTGCTTTGGTAAGTGTTGATTTTGTTATTTAGCGCTACCAGACAAAATCAAGGACAAACCTAGTAGTTTGGTGTCTGATAACGCGAGGAGAATTGAGAACCGCGTAAAATCATGGATATCGTACTGGTCAAGCTTCCTTCCCCAGAGTGTAGGACTTCGTCCTGTGAAATTCCAATGTTCAACCGTTCATAAGCCATAAATGTCTAAAATCTTTGCAACATGGACTATCATTTATTGTTATTTCAAACCCTTGAGTTGGCTAGATGTGCAAAGGTTGCTGTGAGACATGGCTTCGTGGTATCCAGCTTGCAAATAGCGTTTTGTACCACATTGACGAGAGAAAAAATATTTGAAAACATTGTAAATTTAGCAGTTGAAGTATTCAAGAAACCAGGAGTGGAATTCCTTAGTTTTAATCGGCTAAAAGGGTGAATAAACAATCCAAACCTGACCGCTTATCAAGGTTTCGTAATGGTTTCATGTATGAAACATTGCATGGTGTTGTCATTTCCACAAACACTTTACGTCACAGAGGCCTGGTACTCAACGGTCTGACTGCGCAGATTTGCCGCCACTTTTCGAAGCAAAGTGGGGGCTGCTCAACCCCATTTTCTGAAGAAATAAGCGCCTAAATTAGAAAATAAAATACACCATCATGACCAGCGATGTTTAATGCATAATATTAGACAATAAAAATTTTCGCGTCATATTCACTTTAAAAAAGATGCTTTATGTTGCTCACAAAAGTACACTTAAAAGTGAAAAACTGAACAGCAGTCTTTGAAAGGCCTTTGTCATTGCTGTGAAAAGGATATATTTTGCAAAATGGGTTTAGTTGCAGCACATATCTTGCAATATCAAACTTTTTGAAATCCCACAAATCCAGGGAAATCTCACCAGAAATCCAGAAATCCCTTCGATATTTTCAGGGATTTCAGAAATCCGAGAAATCTCGCACGCTATTTTGGCTCGTGATTCGCCCCTCGGGTACGGGTACAGTAAAAACCCGCGTATAAGAACCTAGTGATTAAGAACCTACAGGCTGAAAATTCTGAAATTAGACCCCCAATGTATAAGAACCCATTCAGCCTGAAATTTGAAATAGGTTCTTATTTGTGGAGATCATCAAACTAAATCAAACTCTAGTTGCTTTGTCATTGAGCCTATACGTACTGATTCTGCCACATGTGCAAGTTACAAAGAGCTCTAAAGATGCTTTGAAAGCTTTTCATTGTATTCTGTAATGTTTCTGATTCTTCCATTAACTGATATTTTGAATAAGGCCTTGTGAACTCAGGTGTCTCTCAACTGACAGTAAGTAATGGGCTTGAAGTTTCAATATGAACAAAAGAAATACCTGGAAGCCATGAATGAAATAAGAACCAATTTAAGAACCTGAACAGCCTTATTTCCTACTAAATACTCAATACATAAGAACCTAATCAGGCTGACTTGCAAAATTGTAGGTTCTTATACGCGGGTTTTTACTGTATGTGTTGCCCATATGGATGGGTTTTTGGGTCCTATATTCTCTAAGCAAGAAGGGTCCCTTTTTCGGCAGATTTTCCTTAAACATGGGCGGGTTTTCCAGAAATTGGCAAAAAATTCTCAAAAATAGGTATTTTTTCCTAAAAGATTCATCATAAAAGTGGGTGTGAAGGCAACTGCCGGTAATTAGAGGAGGGTAGCTTTCTGAAAACTGTAAAACCACCGTGTTTTACAAGTTGTGAGTTCTTGCTCAAAGGTCGGGAGAGGCAACGCAAATAAAACAGACAAACAAATTTCTTCAACTGATTCGAATAACGACACGACTTCGGCATCAACAACGTATAAACTTCGGCATAAACGACTGTATTCGACTTCACTATTTCGGCACAGAATCAGTAACTTTATCAACGACTGGGTAACGACTATCGACTTTCATAACGGCATCTCGACTAAACCTTGAGCCCAACCACAACCTTATTTTAACATTGGGAAACAATTAATTACCAAAAGAATGTTACTACGTCAACAACCTATCAATTCAATCAGTGCATAGTCCAGCATCCAATATCCTTGTCTGTCAGATACTGGCTTTGGTGTCAGTGTCACTAACGTGGCAGAAAACAACATGTCAAGGAGGGGGGTTACCAGTTCCTTTACAAAACCGGACGGCAGACCAACATTCATCCGCAAGTCATGTACCTCCCCCCGAGAATGCCAGTCTAAATATATCATGGTTTCTCGGAGTTATGGCCTGGCAATCTTTAAAACACGGAATACGGAATGACGGAATGAAATGACAGAATGACGGAATGGAATGACAGAATGACGGAATGGAATAACGGAATGACGGAATGGAATAACGGAATGACGGAATCGCTGTCTAGTATTAGGAATTTGTATCTTAAATACCAATAGGATGTTTATTTTGCTTTCAAGTAACACTTTGCTAGTCAGAAAATCAAGAAAATCTAGTAAAGAATTCGTTTTCTGAACCATCCCGTGTTTTCTCAATTCATTCCATGTTTTCTCAAATCACTCCGTATTTTCTCAAATCATTCCGTGTTTTCTCAAATCATTTCTTGTTTTCCTTGGGAATCCCCTCTTCGTCAAGCCAGTCTGAACAGCTGTCTTATCACCCCAATTGAACCAAGAGGACTATATAAAACACTCTTTTGCAAGTGCTACTAAACTACTAAGATCTGAGAATTGACTCTAAGATCCGAAAACAGCGGGTGAGAATTGACTCTAGTTATAGCTCGTGGCTCGATATCACATCTGGTGTACCGCAAGGCTCAGTACTTGGTCCTCTGTTATTCAACATTTACATAAATGACTTGATTTACTTCATTGAGGAATCAGAAATATGTAACTTTGCCGATGATAACACCTTATTCGCCTGTGACCAAAAAATTGAACGAGTGATATCTAGTCTGGAAATCGATACACACATTACCTTAGAATGGTTCGAATCTAACATGATGGTTGCAAACCCATCGAAATTCCAACTAATGTTTATGGGCCTAAATCAAGACAACAATCTTTGCTTGGAAATTGATGAGAAAATAATCCCATCCACTAATCAAGTTAAGCTGTTAGGAATAACGATTGACGCGAAACTGAAATTTGATACTCACGTTGAGTCCTTGTGTGTAAAAGCAAACAGGAGTGTTAGTGCTTTTTCCAGGGTTGCAAGATATCTTCAGCAACCTCAAAAAAGGTTACTGTATAATTCGTTTGTTATGTCAAACTTTAAATACTGCCCCTTAATTTGGATGTTCTGTGGAAAAGGTGCCAATAATAAGATCAATAAGATCCACAAACGAGCATTACGAGTTTTGTTTGATGACTATGATGCACCATTTGCTGATCTTCTTGTTAGAAGCAATGAGAAAACTGTCCATGTTCAGAATTTACAAAGACTAATGGTAGAGATCTACAAAACATTAAATCATGAGAACCCTCTATTTTTGTCTGAACTATTCCAGAGAAGAGAGATCAGATATAATCTCAGAATAAAGGACACTGTTTTACTTCCAAGCACATCCACCGTGGCATTTGGCATGAAGTCCATATGTTTTAGGGGTAGCATACTCTGGAACAGCATACCAGATGTGATAAAGAGCAGCGAAACGGTCGCTTCCTTTTGCAAAAAAATCAAAATATGGGCTGGAAGGATGCAATTGTAAATTATGCTGCCTATTGTAAATATTATGATTTTGCTGTATTTAGGTTAAATAGTTGGTTTTTATTAGCTCACTCTTCTTAAGAGTATGAGCTATTATTAGTTTTATACCAACTGTAAATAAGAAGTTTATTATTATTATTATTATTATTATTATTATTATTATTATTATTATTATTATTATTATTATTATTATTATTATTATTATTATTATTATTATTATTATTATTATTATTATTATTATTATTATTATTATTATTATTATTATTATTATTATTATCTGGGACCAAGGGAATATATTGATTGATAGAATAAATATAGATAGCTGTTTAGTGTACACAGGAATTATTAATTCTTTGACTCAAGGGATTTGTGAAATACCCAGCTACTGTCAAATGTGTCGAGTGACGGCTATTACTAAAATAGGGAATCGGGGAATCGGGGAATCGGGGAATCGGGGAATCAGGTAATCGGGGAATCGGGGAATCGGGGAATATGGAAACGGTAAGAGATATCGGCATGCAGTTTGTGGTATGATATACAACTACCATATACAAGTTTATTCCCAATAAATCAAGGGAATCCCCCATGGGATCTAGCCAGAATGCTCAGTCAAAAGTGCAGTTTCTGAAGAATTACTAAAATGGGAAATATGGAGACTAAAAGCTTTACAGAGGAAAGAAGCATATCAATCGATAGCTTTTGGTCTCCAGGTCTCAGAACTTTAACAATCTAACTCATATGTTAAACATGGATTCAGCAATCGGGCATCAAAATCGGGGAATCGGGAATCGGGAATCGGGGAATATGGAAACTACATAAGCTATGAGAAAATTTTGAACGACAGCCTGCAGTTCTCCTTGAAATTAAGTCAATTTCCAAGTTTGGTATTTTCATCTTGGATAGTTTAGCCGTAGCAGAGCTCTGAAGTTTGCATTTTTTGTCATTTGGGAACATGAAGCTATTCAATTTATTTCCGCGTGGCACGACTTGGTGTCATGTCCTCGCGCAGTCTAAAATGGTTTAACACTCGTCAGCTGAAATCGCCAATTTTCAAGTGTTTGTTACTCCAAATCGGCACCGTGCCACATCACCAAACTTTGCTAATGCACTAACGAGAGCTTCAACAACAGTGTGGCAGTGTCGGTATGTCCACTGTTTTTTGCGTTCCAACATCAATACTCGTCTTTTTGAGGGAAGGTTTTGTTTACATTGGCAACGATTTGGGGGAAGGAAAACCTTTGTCCTTGAACAATCACAGACAGGGCAAGAACCTTGTCTCTTGTGCCATGTGTCACAAGAAGCAAATACTTCAGTCCTGATACATCGAGAGCCAAGGAAGTTTGTGATATGGTAAAGTGCGAGTTGCGAGTTGCAAATGCGAGTTGCGAGTTGCTTATATTTTGCGAGTTACGAGTTACGAGTGGCACTTATTGTGCGAGTTACGAGTTGCGAGTTGCAATTATTATGCGAGTTGCGAGTTGCGAGTTGAACGAAAGGTGCGAGTTGGAAACTCAAAAGTGCGAGTTGAAACCAAAAGTGCGAGTTGCCTGTTTTCTTTTGTAGAAAGGCCTTTTTCGTCAAATAAAAAAGGTATTCTAAAGTTGCATTTCAATTTGCAACTTTTTTTGGGTTTTCGTCAATGAAAAGCATTTTTATGCCATCGTCACTTTCCTTATCAGAAGCCATTTATAAAATACTAAGGTCTATCCTTCAAACGTTAAGAAACCTCTACAATTTGCAGCCTTTACTCCCCCTGTCGTTCAAAGACATTACTGTAATACTGTAAACTGGGAACTTGCTTAAAAGGTGTCTTGAAAGAAAATCAAAGGGGAATTCGTTATCGTTCAAGACGATTTGATTTGATTTGATTTGATTTTAAATTGTTTAGGCACGGTGGCCACGTCAGTCAAAGGACGACTTGGCAAGTCCATGTTAATTGTTGAGCTCAAAACTTGCAGTGAATTATGCATGACCCTTTCGCTTTCCAAATTTTGAGGTATTGTTGCCATCCTGTCCGAAATAGTTTCAGCCTGACTTGTTGCATTTACTTCAGTCAAAGAATTGCGCTCTGGCCTTGGTTATGTGTTGCAGATTGTTTTTAACATAAAGCATGTAACTAGCTCATATAATATCAAAGAAAATAATTTGCTTATTTCACCCTTTCGGGAATTATGCTAAATTCTGAAATTCGATATGATGAACATTAAGAAACTTTTCTGTAAATCCCTGATTTTATAAAGGCTGTCCAAAAAATCGCAGTTTTTTAGGGCAAAGGATGAAAATTTGAAGTTTTTTTAAGGAACGCGCAACTCGCGTTTTAAATGTACCAACTCGCACTTTTCACTACTAACTCGCAACTCGCAACTCGCAAAACAGGAGCAACTCGTAACTCGCAACTCGCAACTCGTAACTCGCAACTCGTAACTCGCAACTCGCACTTTACCAATCCACGGAAGTTTAGCACTTTAAAGTCATGAGATTTACAAACATTTACTTTAAAGCTTTGTCTGACAGAGAATGCAAGGAGTAAAAAATAATTAGAGGTCAGAAAGTTATCCTATTCCTTTTTGATGCAACAACCTTGTGCGTCCACCGTGTGCGTCCTCCAGGTAAATTTTGCGTAAGAGATAATCTATAGTACATAGACTGTAAGATTTCGAGATTTGAAGCTTTGCGTACACCGGCGTATGCCAAATGCAAGGTCCTGTCCACCATATAAATATGGCGGAAATCATCTTCATTGCAGTCTGGCCTTGCACTAGTTATTTGTTGCATTGCTGAGAACAATGTGCCATGTCTGTTTTTAATTCCACTTTACATGAAGAAAGCCAGGAATGTGGGAGAGGGAGCATGTGACTGACTGCCCCTTCTGCCCTAATAAAAATGACCTGGACATGTTACTTCCTGTTATCTTTCCTTGTCCAGCTTCTGGTATCCCTAACAAGGCATTAACCTGAAATATAGTGACCAGTGTTTGCAAAATGGTGTATTGTTTTTGTTTTGCAGATCTATTCACATTCAATGCATAAAACATATACCAATGAGATTTCTCTTGCCCTGGTTCAAAATATCTTTGGCCCATCCAACTTCACTAGGTTTGGTGACTTATGCATAGATGCCAAAACAAGACATAAAATCAGCACTGGAATATACAGCAGATGTAACGGTTGCAAATACAGGGTTTCAGAGCTGTGGGGAAATGACACTTCAAGGGATTCTTTCATTAAGCTGAATGGGTACTTCTTAAAAAGGGCACCATTATGAATCTTAGATGGGGCATGTGCTGTGCCCCCCACCAGTGCTCCATGGTTCCTACATTTCTGAGAAGCTGGGAAGAAAGAACATTTCAAGAACATTTTCACAACATTTGCAGAAATATGCAGTATCATTGTAGGATATTTTCTTTTGCTAGAAATGTACCTGTTAATTCTGAAAGGTATTTCCAAGTTTGTTTCACTGGATTTGTCTGTTTTATTTGTGCATTTAGGGAGCTGTCATAAAGTATGGAGCAGAGGGGGGCGGAAGGGATTTGACAGGGTCACCAAAATCATTGGATGGAAAATGTTGGGCTAACAAACTACTTCAACTGATAATCATGGGCCATGAAGCTATTTGTTTCTGGATTTGTTTTCAACATTTACAATTGTTTTAACCACTGTCAGTGTTATGCTTGCTGTTCTTTTGATCACTGATATCGTTTTCCATCTCAGTTTCCAATACAGTGGTATCAGCAGGTTCTACTCTGCCTTCTTAAAATGTTATACCAGTTCCATAAATGCGGTACTGACAGCATGCTACATGGGAAAAAAGTTCAACTGTATAGTGCAAAAGCTTTTCTTGGAGAAGTTTCTGAACCACAGAGTTCATTTTGAAGCCCTTGGGCCATCAAATCATTTTTGCAGAAGTTAAGGGGCTATGTAAATAGTTTCTGTTTCTTGGATTGGGCTTCATGATTTCACAGTGAATTTTGAAATCCCTTCCGCCCCCCTCTGTTCCATTCTTTATGACAGCTCCCTTACCTGTCTGTTTTATATGTTGAAATTTTATGCTGTTAATGGAAAAGAGATATTTTGGAATGACCCAGGGTCACCAGGAAAGAGTGTTTGACCTACATATGAGCAAGCTGGGCATATTTCATGATTTTTTTTAACAATAATATCATTATCCTAAAAGAAAAATGCACCTAAACTTTCAAGGGCAAGTAATTTCTGTTGCAAATTCAAAAATCTTCCCACCACCAGGTCTCTGTTATTGCTTTTGATCCCACTTAGTTCATTCACATCACAAATGGAGCAAGCAGACTGAGCAAAGTTGTCTTTATTTTGAAGCCACTTTGTTAGGAGTGCAGTCATATTTCAAACGAAACTAAACCAGGGAATCAAGAAATTGTAGTATTAGTGATCACAAGAGGCAATTCTGGAAGTTAGAGTGTCTTTTAGTTCTCTTTAGGCATTGAACAATGTTTCAGCGAAGTTAAGATTGATTGGCAAACTTTCGATTGCAACATTCAACAACAAACTTCTTGACTTTTTTTCTCAAAAGCACCGAAGGACTTGGGTAGTAAGTCTGGTACTGCTGCCTTTCCAGTATGACACTTTTGCGTCTGCTGCTTCCTCTATATATCAAACTTGCAGAAAAAATGGAAGTCTCTACTTGAAACCGAGTGTGCGTGCGCATAAAAAACGAAAAATACCTATGCTTCGAAAACAAAGGCTTTTCGCCAAAAGTTGTATGAGACTTTTGACATTTTTTGGCGTTTTGGTGTGTGAAATGCCCCTTGAAATAAAAGGTTTAGTTAACATTATTCAAGGACAAATGCTTAATGACAAATTCGAATAATTGGCAAATTCGAAAAAGATTGTCTGGAATAGGAGCTGCGTAAGAAACTGCGCATGATTTGCGAGCGTTTTGCGCAGTTCTTTTGCAACTCCTCGCGCTACGAGTCCTTTGCAGTTTCCTAAGCAGCTTTTATTTCAAAGCCTCGCAAATTCCTCGCATTTTCCTACGCAGCTCCTATGCCAGAAAATATATTTTGAAATTTTCCCATTATTCCTAGGCTACACGTCTTTCTTTATAAGAAACTTGGATCAGGCCATAGTACTAAAAGTTCCTTGATTCAACATGAAATGTTTTTTTCTTGTCTATTTTAGTACTAAAAGTTTCTTTATTGTTTCTTATTTTTGAATACATAAATTGTCAATGTGGTCGCTAACATTGCTGCAGATATGTTTCTTGATATTTAAAACATCATATAGGAATAAACAGTGTTCTGTTATGTTGAAAACACGAATGGTTAGATAATGTTGCCCAACAATAAAGATTCAACGATCTATCTGCCATAAAATTTATGCTTTTAACTTTGAAAAGTTTCTTAGTACTTCTCAGACATAATACTAGAGTTTCTTAAAATTCTAGCCATCTTAGTACTAGTTTCTTATAAACCAGTTTCTTATGAAAAAACGTGCACCTGTGAATATATTTGCATATTTCCCTTGCTCGCCCTTGCTCGCCCTTGCTGTTAACTTACAAAAGTTTCTTAGTATGTACTTCTCAGACACACTCCAAGTTTTTGTATTTTAATACTCAGTTTCTTAATTTGGTTCCTATTTTCTGAATGCATTAAGTCCAGTCCAAATGCACATTGTTTCGATCACTTCCTTCAAAGTATAGGCTTTAGGGTTTCATGTACAAGCAAAATTGAAGCGATTGATTTAGAATTGATGTAGCCCCCGTGAAACTGAAGAAGCCATTGCCCCAACAGGCTTGAATAAATGTACAATAAGAACGCATTAATTTCAATAGCCATGGACAAAAGACGTTTTCAATGGCTTGGACAATGTTCAACATAGCCAACGAGAGATACTATTAACACCGTCAACTAAGCTGCGCGAGGACATGACACCAAGTCGTGCCGCACAGGAATAAATTGAATAGCTTCATGTTCCCAAATGACAAAAAATGCAAACTTCAGAGCTCTGCTACGGCTAAACTATCCAAGATAAAACTACCAAACTTGGAAATTGACTTAATTTCAAGGAGAACTGTATGCTGTCGTTCAAAATTTTCTCATAGCTTATGTAGTTTCCATATTCCCCGATTCCCGATTCCCCGATTTTGTTGCCCGATTGTGGAATCCATGTTTAACATTTGAGTTAGATTGTTAAAGTTTTGAAACCTGGAAGCTAAGAGCTAACGATTGATATGCTTCTTTCCTCGATAAAGCTTTTAGTCTCCATATTCCCCATTTTAGTAATTTTTCAGAAACTGCAATTTTGACTGAGTATTCTGGAAAGATCCCATGGCGGATTCCCTTGATTTCTGGGGAATAGACTTGTATATGGTAGTTGTATATCATACCACAAACTGCATACCGATATCTCTTACAGTTTCCATCTTCCCCGATTCCCCGATTCCTCGATTCCCTGATTCCCCGATTCCCTGATTCCGTGATTCCCCGATTCCCTATTTTAGTAATAGCCTCGAATGACTGGAAACAACTTGAAAGTTTCGAGCTCTGGTGTTATAGGCGCTTTTACTCCTTATCAGCTGGACTGAAAAGAAAACAAGCGAATGGGTTCTCGAGCGGATTCCCTTCTCCCTGGATGAAACCGGAGGGCCATCACAGATTTCCGCCATGTTTTTAAAAAGATAGTCTTCATTCTTTCTGAAATGCGTACCAGATTTTTGAAAGCAATAGTTTTAACGATTCTAAGGATTTTCATTGAAATAAGAGTTTTCAAACCTTGCAAAGAGTCGGTAGGCTTAAGGGGAGGCTTAATTTTTGAGAGGTAAGAAACAGCCCTCCCTGAATTTTAAAAAGCTAAGAAACTTTCGTCATTTGCAGTGTTAATTTTTCCATATTTTTAAAATCCTTCAATTGGTCGTTAGACATCGCATCGCAGTTGTTCTTCATTGCCGTCATTTTGTTCGTTCGCACAACAAAAAATTATTTACCACTACGGAGGAGCCACGGTTAAGTCCGCCCTTTAAGAAACCGACTTCCTTAGCCAATTGTTCGTCCAAAATTACTCCTTTGTTTTCGTTGGGGAGGTGAACCTCATCCTGCATTGTTCAGAACAATCAGAAATCGTGTAAGTCCTGGCCAATGAAAATTTGAGTCTTTGAAGCATGCGCAGAACGTAGGATTTTACAGACTGATAACCTGATTTTAAGGTTCGTCCCTGCGCCGTAACTGACAGATTTGGGATTGCTTGTTTGAAAGAGCAACAGCCTTGACTCATAGTAATCAGTCCATTCCCGGTAAAATCACAGGATAAAATGTTCGTGTTAATGATTCCATTTCGCAGTGCAATTGGCAAGGCTAAACTGGATTTTGTTTTCTTTTTTGCATGCCTAAAATCTTTGAATGTTTTTGTTCAATGGGGTTTCCAAGAGGAAACAACTCTTATTGTAATTCACTTAGCTCCACCCAACCCAGCGGAAGCATTATTCGAATAGAACAGATAACGAAAGCAACATCATGGTCTCGAATTTCATGAAACTATTGAGAAATATCTGCTTTCTAATAGTCTAAAATTTATGGTAGAGAAATTAGCTGCAAAATGCTTACTGTAAACTCGGCAACAGAAGGCCTATCAGCCAAGGTTCTTGGGTTGATCAACTGATGGCCTAATTTCTTTTCGTTACTTTCACACTTCTGTATCTTTTCGTTGTGTTCGTATGAAAACAAAGCTTGCTAGCTTGCTGATGGATCGTGATAACTAAAACAGTACATAGGCAGACTTTATGCCATCCCTTGATCCATTTGTGTGCTGTACCTGACCTGGGCAGGCTGGGCAGCAGCTCTCTGATTTCCCGCCGCCATTACTCCAACGGTCATTTCTGAACTTTGAATTTTGAAATTCCCGCGCTTCATAAGACCCTACTACGCATGTGCCAAAGACTCAAAAACGACGTCACTCCAAATTCACCGGACTTACTAAGGTTCATTTCCCTAACAATGTTTCCCGATTGCGATTGTTCTTGCAACAGTCAAAGGTATGATTTTGTTGCAAAACAGTTCTTTAGAGGCGGGGAAAGTTGCTAGTGTGTCTGGACCTCCTCCGTAAATTATACAGGATTTCCTCCCCTTTCCCAGTGCTAGTTTCTTATGAACAAATTTCCTATGAAAAAGCGCAAGGCTGAATGCAAATTAGTCATTATACTCATGACATAAGTCTCAATAGTATCGCTATATTTTCTATTTTTTTTATGAGTGAAAATAAAATATCAGATGGAAAATAATGAACGAATACAAGGAATCACGTCGTCAGTCTAATTAGTCATTACGAGTTTCACGGAATGATTTGAGAAAATACGGAACGATTTGAGAAAACACGGAATGAATTGAGAAAACATGGAATGGTTTGAGAAAACGATCTCTTGGCTCGATTATCTTGATTTGCTGACCCGCAAAGTGTTACTTGAAAGCAAAATGAACATGTTATTGACATTTAAGATACAAATTACTAATATAAACAGCTATGCCGTCATTCCGTCATTCAATTCCGTCATTCCGTATTCCGTGTTTTAAAGATAGCCGTTATGGCCTTTCCACAACTGCTCTGGCACTAAATCTTAAACAATGCAAGTTCTGGGCCAGAGACAATGGTAATAACAATAGTGATTGTTGTAAGAACCATCTCACAAATATCTACGTTCCCTTGCCATTGTCCTTCCACCACAGTTTCTTTGCTTCAAGATTGAATGCCCCTTCCACTCTCATTTGAACTGAAGAAATTTGCTAAGGTTAGTTTACACATTTCAAGTCATATGGCAATACTCTTGGGGGAAATTTCCGTATTATACTACTCTTTGGATTCATGCACAAGTTTTCATTGTGCGAAATAAGTAATAGAATTGAAAGGAGGTTTTATCAAGGGGTTCTATCACCTGACTTGAAGTGGCGTAAACAAGATTTGGCAAGCCGCGATTGATTTTGCCTTTCGGAAATGCTATATCTTCACCAAACTGTGACGTATTTATCAATCCGGGGTCTAAATCTGGAAACCCAAACATCTGGCCAGTAAATCTCTTCAAAATAAATCGGGAAAGTTCCAGCAGTTCTTTGTCCTAGTTGCATTTTATGAAGGTAGGTAGAATTTAGAAAAATCTTCACACGTTCCTTCGGTCTTCCCTGCTTATTCACCGTCTGATTGGTCCTTGAAAATGAGGCCATGAAAGTTTCCAGCCATAGGCCACGAGCAAAAATCGGCTAAAACATTTGATTCCTACCTTGATCTGACATATAATTTAAAGGTGTCCCTGGAAGTTTTCCTTTCTTTGCACGTTCGGTAAAAGTTCCCCGAATGATCAGATATGATCAGCAGTGACACGGGTCGCGAAGATAGGAATCAAATGTTTTAGCCGAATTTTGCTCGTAGCCCATGGCCGGAAACCACCAAAACCTCGCTTTTACGGACCAATCAGACGGCGAATAAGTGAAGAAAACAAAAGAAACGTGTGAAGATTTTTTGAAATTTTACCTACCCTCATGTTTTGACATCTTCCCGCCTCTTCCCCAGGCCTCGCAGAGCGCAGCAAATGTGGCGATTCGTGATGACACGGATGAGAATTTGGCCGAAGAAACACAACAAGTTGCATTTTTCTTGCGACTTAGTGCATTGTTTGTTGCAGAAAATCGTCCAATGGAGACAAAGCACAGTCTGGTAGATACACAGAACTACAGGATGCCTTAAACAAACGAAAAGAGGTGGGTACCCTTGAAATTTCTTACTTAAAAATACAATTTAGCACATTTTAGCGCTAAGCCATATTTCGGACATGAAAGAAATCATGTCAGATTTGCTCATCTGCGAAGCAAGAAAAGGTCCCCAACCCCACTATATCAACTTTATGGGAATAAGTGATGTTTCAGGTAAGTTTTAGAAGACTTTTTAGAATGAATTGAGTATTAAGAATGCTGGAAGCTCGGAAATGCTGAAAACAAACGAAGATCGTGAGTTTGAGGTGCCATAACTCCTTGGAATCGGGAGATATTTTGACCGGCATCCAAAGTTGAATGCCCAAACGTATGGAGAGTAGATTTCTTCAAAAAAATTCGGGAAATTTCAGGCAGGTTTTTGTCCTCCTTGCGTTTTATGAAGGTAGGTAAAATTTAGAAAAATCTTCACACGTTTCTTTTCTTTTCCTCACATATTCGCCGTCTGATTGGTCCGTAAAAACGAGGTTTTGGTGGTTTCCGGTCATGGGCCACGAGCAAAATTCGGCAAAAACATTTGATTCCTATCTTCAATTCTGCACAAGATAGTAAAACTGATATTAAATTTGGAGACCATCACAGCAGCTCTTATGATTCGTCAAATCATCATGTTAATAACCAACTATTCTTTCCAAAAACTAATATCAATGAATTGACACATAGAGTAGGTAAAACTTTTGACTCAGCATAATTGGGAAGAAAGAATTATTCAGCAACTGATAGCACTTCCATTAATTGATTGAGATCATAATTTTCTAAATACAAAGTTCAGTAGCCCATTTTCGTAAACTTTAAACAAAAAAAATGACACGAGCATCCCTATCAAAAGTTTTACTATTGCCCCCCCCCCGGGTCTTTGGTCAAATCTGGAGTGGCGGGAAAACTCTTGACCTGACGTGAGCTGAGGCCGTTGAGTAAATTAGGATTGCTCTGCATTTGCTCGTTCCTAAAAAGTCTACAAAAGCGTCCAAGATTCAGAAGAAATGCTGAAAATAGCCACTGAACGGACTCACCTTACCAAAGATAGTACCATAAGTGTATCGGTGAGGTATTCTGTTGCTTCTCGAGGGGAGATTTGCTTGATCTGCATTGCTTTGCATACTCGGCAGAAAGCCTTACCCAAGTCAGATATTTGGCTAGCAAATTGCGTGAGGAATCATACTGGACCAACAAACGCCATTCTGCCAGTGAGGTTGCAAGGAAATAACCAGGTATAATGTTGACAGTCATATTTCCCTCTATCTTCTGCTTTTTGTATAAACTAGGCTGTAGACTACATTCATTTGTTTTTTAGGTTGCCCAAAGTTTCTTACAAGCAGTTTCCAAGAAAAACGATAAGTGTACGTAGAGTCTAAACTATCGCAGGAAGCCAAATTCAGAAATTGCAGACACTTTTAATTAACAGCAGACAACGTTTAGCATTTAGTTTTTAACGGGGGAATGGGTGGGTTTCCTCGGCTTTATTGCATCCCTAGGTAGATCTGTTAGAGGACTGTACTCTCGAAGTTTACAATCTTGCCCCTTTACTTTTCATATTGGTGTTATAAACTGAAACGTGATATCTTGCGTTTGCTCTTACATGCTGAAACATCAACTCTCAGTGGAAAAGAAGTAAGCGAAGCTTTTCTCATACCTTTCGCAACACATATTCTTACGTTCAAAATACAGCGTTTCAGAGATCGATAGCGGGCTTGCAATAGTTAGTGGACGGTATGGAGCTTTTACATAACGTTTGGCTTAACCGACCGCATAATTTTGAAAACTGGCAGCTGATAGGATATTATTGAGGATTGGTAACAGCAATAAGTAAAGATCAAAGTTTTAAAGATTCTTCAGATACACGGTTTTCAAGAGCGAAACGAAAATCCATCGCGTTTCACAGTATTTCACACAGATTTAGGATATGCAATACTGTTTGTGTATGAAAACTGCAAAGTTTTGCTTCACCACAGCCTCTGTGATAATACCTTTTACCTTATAAAACCCAACTGCTGTCATGTTTGTCAAAGTGGAGAGTTGTTGCGTTTGACGACATAACGTGGAACGTGCAAGCTTTTTCAAATTTGCACAAAACTGTTTGCTTTCTGTCGAAGTTAGCGCCAATTTAATGGATAAATGAACTCAAAATGGTGCTGGAGTCAACGGTGAGTGAATTATCTTGCTCAGGGCTGTATAATTGGCCGATTCCAGGCCCAAGAATTGGTTTCTACCCAAGATGAGCGTAGGCCCATTTGCCTTGCCTGTTGAAAATCACTTAAATTTGTCAAATATTTTGAGATCTTAGGAAACCAAATGCATCTGGTTTATTGGCCAGGTTAATGTACAATTCTGTGAAATTTTCAACGATGTATCTCTATTCTAACAATTTATATGAATCTTTGAAGAAAGGTCAATTTTTCTTGACCGGAAAACGCTCGTAGCTCCGGCTCCAAATAAGATATTTGCCTAAACTTCTAAAAAACTCTGGACGGACATCTCTGCAACCGATTTATCAAAAAACATTTCAAATAACTGCAATACTTTAGCATCCATTTCAGTTTTTGTGAGGGTACTAGAAACTTCACCACAAACGACCGATTTTGTCTCAGGATGTTAGAAACGGCGATGTCATTGGCTGATTTTCGTGAGGTTGGATGATTTCCGCGTGTTCTGAGAACCAGTAAGGACTCGAGCCTTATCTTGATTCAGCCTGGATATTCAGACCAAATTGAATACAAATTGGCATTGCTGCCGTCGGCTGGTGTAAAACGCAGGTCATGCGGGTCAACGCTTGTCAATAAAACGCAGGTCAAATCGTGCGGCTCAAAAGTAGCGGCCATGGGCATACTTGCTGTAGGCTTTCTGACGTTTGCGCAAGAGTAGTGCAAAAAGTTTGATTTGAAAGACTGCAGGACCGTTACCTTTTCGCATCGCAAATCATAACATTGACATCAACTTTCTCCCTCAATCTCGTCCAGTTATAACTTGCAGCATCATACGAATTTGTGGCCTTGTCTCTGTTTCTTCAGTTCCAGTAGAAGAACAATTTCAATGCTATTTATAAACGTTGCCTTCTCAAAACTTCCACGAGGCAGGCCAAGTTTCCTCGGCATCTTTTGGCCTATATTTTCATAATACTCTCCTTGATGTTGCATTGTGGGTGTTTCTACTTGTGATATATAGAATTCGGACCAGGGAATGACCACAGGGTGAGGGAGCCAAGTATATTTCAATGTCATGTAAATTTTGTAATCATTCTTTCCTGTGTGGAAACCAAACAACTGGATGTGGCACGTGCAAGGTAAAAGAAGATAAGGCTCAAATCCTTACTAGTTCTAAGAACTTCATGCTTTAGCAAGGGTATCAAATTACATGTATACGGAAAAAGTAAAACTGATAATGAGGTCTTTTATAATGTCACATTTCAGCTATTGTCCATTAACTTGGATGTTTCATGACAGAGCCACAAATAGTCGAATTAATAAAATTCATGAAAGAGCTTTGCGAATTGTATACAGAGACACTGAATCCTCCTTTGATGAGCTTCTTGCAAAAGATAACTCAGTATCAGTTCACCAAAGAAACTTGCAGTTACTTATGATAGAGATATACAAAACCAAGAACAGTTTAAATCCATCGTTCATGGAAGATATCTTTGTCGAAAGACCTAACATAACATACGACCTTAGAAATAATGATGGTCTTCTGATACCAAGGGCAAATACAACTGCTCATGGTATAGAAACCATACGATATGTTGGAAGCAGACTTTGGCAGACATTACCAAGTGAAACCAAAGAGTCTCGAACCCTAGAAATCTTTAAGGGTCGAATCAAAAACTGGAAAACAGACAAATGCAACTGCAAGCTTTGCAAAACATTTATTGCAAACCTTGGATATATCTAGATTGCACTGGTATTTATGATTTTAGATTTTAGAAATTCATGTAAATAGGCTGTTATTTCTTTATACAGTTGGCTTTAATTAGCGTTACTGCTATCATAGTCGCCAACTTAAAATAAATTGTTCATTATTATTATCATTAACACGCGAAAATCATCCAACCTTACGAAAATCAGCCAATGGCATCGCCGCTTCTAGCCCCTTGAGACAAAATCAGTCGTTTGAGGTGAAGTTTCTGGTACCCTCACAAAAACTGAAATGGATGCTAAAATATTGCAGTCATTTGAAATGTTTTTTGATAAATCGTTTGCAGAGATATCCGTCCAGAGTTGTTTACATGTTTAGGCAAATATCTTATTTGGAGCCGGAGCTACAAGCGTTTTCCGGCCAAGAGAAATTGACCTTTCTTCGAAAATTCATATAAATTGTTAGAATAGAGACAGATCGTTGAAAACTTCACAGAATATGTACTTTAACCTGGGCAATAACCCAGATGCATTTGGTTTCCCAAGATCTCAAAATATTTGACAAATTTCGGTGATTTCCAACAGGCAAGGCAAATGGACCTACGCTCATCCTGGGTAGAAAGCCATTCTTGGGCCAAGCTTCAATCCTTGTTTCTTTTCTTTCTTCTCACTTTTCGCTTTACTTTTCGCTCCCTTGTTTCCTTGTGCTCCATTCAAAATTTTTTATTTCATGAATAACAACACGGATTGGCTGTGAATGTAAACGTAAGGACGAAAGGAGAACAACACACAATGATATGTGAAAGAAAGGAAAACAATTTCTTGAAGAAGATATTTTTCTACTAATCTGTAATATGGGCTTCCTGTGTCAAAACTTCCTACATCAAAATAATCGTTGCTACTTCCTTCGGTATAGTTTTTATCGCATTGAATTCAGTAAGGAATAACCTTTGGACTATCGTATTTACACAAGATCAGTAGGCTGCGAGCCTGCGGCCGGTATGCCCATGGCCGCTAGTTTTGACCCACACGATTTGACCTGCTTTTATTGACCTGCGTTGACCTGCATGACCTGCGTTTTACACTAGCCGTTGCTGCCGCAGTCATCGCTACTAAGTATTGTGTGTTTTCCTTGAACGTTTCGTCAATGCGTGCATCTTCACACACTGGCCTTTAGTTGTAATTTTCCAAAGTCATTTGAAACTGTTTTGAAATTGTACAGTAATAGGACGTTATATTTGGACGTTAGTTTCAATGCGACTTATTTACTTGCGTTGAGGTCTTACCAAGTGATTTGAGAGCCCTCTTGACAACATAAGAAACACGTAAGAAACTTTGGGTATTAAAATGAACCAAAAATTTAAGAAACTGCCATGAAAGCAACTCTTACTTATGAATAGACAAAATCGGCTAAGGTTTGTTTACACCCATTTCAAGTCATGTGATCAATCTCTTGATGAAACTCCTTTTGATTTCTCTAGCATATTTCGTGCCATGCAAAATTGTGCCATGAATCCAAAAAGTAGAATAATACGGAAACCTCTCCAGAGTATGGTCACATGACTTGAAATGGGTAAAACAAACCTTAGCCGATTAGGTCCATTGGTTTCTCTTTGCTTCCATCCTGAAAGAGTTTTGTCTTGAGAAAGAAAGTTTTGCCTTGAGAAGAAAATGTTGTCTTGAGAAATAAAGTTCTGCCTTGAGAAAGAAAGTCTTGCCTTGGAAAAGAAAGTTTTGCCTTGAGGAAAAGAGTTTTGCCTTGACACTTGAATTGTGATCCAGGCATGAAATTAATACAAAAATTTAAAATTCGAGTATAAGCTATTAGATAATTTTATAAAGATGCTATTAACAAAGCTCTTTCAGGTAATCCGTGAACTATGATTTTGTCTTAACAAGTTTGTTTAGTAGAAATTTGGCGATCCAAGTGAAAAATATTCATTGAAATGATCTGCAACTTTCTTTTGATCAGTTATAGTACTTCCATTGACTTTCAAATGGACGTTTTTAGAGGATTTGTTATTTGTTTTATCAATAAGCTCATAAATACCTTTCAAACCTTTTTGATTTGTTCTTGAAGGTGCCAAACTAATAGGGTGCTTAATGATTTCGTTTTCTTCCTCTGATTGGATGATTTAGCGTGTCTCTCTAATACTTATATCGTTGGTACCAAACAGTGACGTGGTGGCAGGAGGCCCGCCCCCCCCCCCCAGCGAGCGCTTTTCAGGGGGTGCCAAATCGAAGGAGGGGCGCAAAAATGACTAAACAGAAAATTATTTTCATTAGCTGATACAAAGTGTATGCACTCTCTAGCCCTATTATGCCATAAATTGAATAGCTGCCATTACATTGAATGTATATAATTGCAATAATGACCCCATTCCATCCGGTATTTTCATTTCAGTGAAGACTTGTTTCATATTTCACGACGGGGGGTTACGTTTTAATGATAATCACAGCTACCAAGTTTTTTCAGTAAAGCCTGGTTTCCATTTGATCGCAACAGTCGGCGACCTATTGCGACACATCGGCGACGTGTCCCCGATCAGTCGGTGACATGGAAGCAATCACTGTTATGATCATATGGAAACCAGGCTTTGATCTCATCTCAACTCTTTCGATGCGTCCCCGTGCTGTCTCCGTCTGATCGGCGACGTCGGAGACATCACTCAGAAAATGTTTCCTTTTAACACAGCTGTCCCCGATGTGTCCCCGAGCCTGCCTCGGCGACGCGTCGCTGACTGTTACGATCATATGGAAACCAGGCTTTAAGCGTCTAAATACCGTTCGTTGGAATGCCAGAGAATTTTGTCTGAAAATATTTCTCTTGCGCTTTGACTCCATTTTGCAAGTGCTGCAGACAGTTGCTGAGAGTAAATCATTTGACGAAAATCAGCGAGCAACCGCACAAGGACTTCATTCGTCTTTCCAAACGAAACAAATAGTTGCAACGGCCTGCCTTTTTCGAGAAATCTTTGCGGTGACTGGGCCTCTCAGTCGATATTTGCAGAGTGTTGACGTCGATTTTGGCAAAGCAATTGACATGGTAGATGGTTCAATTGAAAAAATCGAGAAAATGCGCGATGAAGCTCAGAAAATTCTCCATATCGTTGAAACAGATTTTGAAGGTGTCCATTGGAAGATAAACGAGAATTCGTCACAAAAGAGTGATGGATGGTGAGCAAGAAAGGGACCAACCAACAAGCACAGCTGAGGCTCAATGGAAACGTGACACTTTCTACTCTGTTGTTAATACGATTCAAGCTTCCATGAAACAGCGCTTTGAAAAGAATCGACCATTACTAAAGTCGTTTGCACTGTTTGCACTATGCCATTTCCAAGACCTGCTAAGAAGATACGGACGGCACGTGCTCTTTCATTTTTTCATTTTTTTCATTTATTTTCAATTGTTTGTACACGAAGTCCCTTCAGCTAGTTAAATAATACAAAAAGAAAGTTCTATTAATTAATATCACATATAAAAACAAAAATGCTGAGGGCTAATGGCATTGCTGATATTCCAGGGAGTCGTGTTTAATTGGCTTTCAGCTCATCAAATGTGCTTTTAGTTGTTCTTTAATTGGCACAAGGTAGGAAGCTCCCTGATACTTATTGGGATTTCATTCAAGGCCTTAAGAGCTGAAAAGAAAATCCTTTTTTGGCATACTCCAGATTATACCTCGGAATCTGAAGATCTCTGCAGAATCGCGTGCTGTAGCTGGAGTACTGAGATCTTCGTTGGAATTTGTTCTAGAGATTTTCTGGGCAGAGTCTGTTCATGATCTTATAGGCCAAAACGGCACAATCAAACATGACAAGTTGCTCAGTGCGAAGGAAATTATGCGACCATTCATCTTTAATCCTTGACGTTTCGACTATGGAGATGGCCCTGTCCTGAAGACGTTGAAGGGATTCCTTTTTTGTATTTGAGAGGCGACCCCAAATGACATCTGCATATCGCATGTGACTTTCTACAAGAGCACGATATACATTACTTAACTGAGATTGTGGGAGGATGTTTTTCAACTTTTTTAAAGATGTAAGACCTCCATGAACTTTCCCTTTGACAGTTTTGAATTGTTCTTCCCAGTTAAGCCCTTCGTCTACAATGACTCCAAGTGATTTGGTTTTTTTCACTCGTTTTATGTCTGAGCCATTCAGTCTCAATGTTTCATGTATCTCGACTTTATTAGTTCTACGAGGGTGTCCAATTATCATACTCTGTTTTTTGAGGATTGGCGCTTAATTTATTTAACCTCATATATTCCGAAATATGGGTCAGTTCCTCTTGAGCTTTATGAACAAGTTCTTCAACATTCATAGATGTTACGGTCACGTGAGTATCATCAGCGTGCATACCAGCCTTAGAAACTTTCAAACATTTTTCAAAGTCATTCAGGTAGATTATGAAGAGAAAGGGGCCAAGACAGGAACCCTGGGGAATACTACATGTAGCTGTCCTAGGCCTTGACTCATAACCATTGCCTCTGTTTTCTAGGTATGATTGAAGCCAGTCTCCGGAACGTTCTCGAACATCGTATTTCCTCAGTTTTTCTAGCAGAATCCTATGGTCAACGGTATCGAAAGCCTTTTTGAGGTCGAGGAATATTGCTAAATTAAGTTGCTTGTGGTCAGTACTATCAATTCTCATACCAGTAGTCAGTACTATCAATCAATGATGTTATTGTCAAACAGAGTTTTTGAAAAGCTGATTGACTCATTGTTAGAACCTTATTTGCCTTGAGGTATTCATAGACTTGATCATGCACAATTCTTTCGAGAATCCTTGAGAACACAGAGATCACCGAGATAGGCCGGTAGTTGTTTGCCTCGCTTTTAGAACCTGATTTGAAGATAGGGGTGACCCTCGCCAGTTTCCAGACATCAGGGAAAATACCCTTCCGCAAAGAAGAGTTGAATACCATTGTCAATGGTTTGCATATGAGATCCGCCGAGTCCTTTATGAGCATTGTCGGAATCTTGTCAGGCCCTGGTGCCTTGCCATTTTTAGTTGCTTAATGGCCTTTGGTACGTAGTTGTCATCAACCGGGGTAAGCCGCATCGTATTAGGTTCATTATCGATATGTTTAAGAGGATCATCATTGGTATTTTGCTCAATTTTACTGGCAAGCTTCGGTCCAACTGAAACAAAATGGTGATTCAATGCCTCCAATATATCACCTTCTTTGGTAAGTTTTCTGCCCTCAATGTTCAAACTCGCAGGCATTGTTGATTTCGAAGATTTTTCTAGGACCATGTTAATAGTGTGCCACATTTTCTTCGGGTTGTCCATATTTTCATTAATCAACCCGTGGTAATGTGACTGTACAGCAACCTTTATTTCTTTCATTACTTTATTTCTAAGTTGCTTGTATACACTCCATTTCTCAGGAGACTTTTCAGCAGCTCTCTTTGCCAAATCACTCTTCAGGCCGATATCACGACATTTTGTGCAATGTACCAACTGGATGCATTCGGATGAGTTATTTAGCTTTGCAACGACATTCAATAAGTTCAACTGCTCTCAAGTGACAGAAACAGACAAAGCTGAGGATTTGGGAAGCAGCGACGGTGAAGATGATGATAAAGGTGAAGGGTATGGTGGTACGAAAGTTTGTGATGAAAAAGAGGACCCTTCCGCTTCCGATAATCCTCCACTGAATAAGATGTCAACAGAAAAAAAGGATGAAAAAAAGATTCCTTCTTTCATTGATTCCTTTCGTTTCCAGAGTACCATCTTGTTGATGCGTATCCAACATTGTGCCAAGTTTATGCAATTGCAGTAGCTATACCCATAAGCTCTGCTTTTGCAGAACGCTCGTTTTCTGCTTTGAAAAGAGTTAAGACCAGAATTCGCTCAACGATGGTGCAAGGTCGTCTTGAGCCATTACTTGTAATGATGATTGAAAGGAAGATTCTGCTGTCTTTGAATAAAGATGAGATCATCAATGCATTTGCGAAGATATCTTCACAACTTACAAAGGCCCTCATATAAACATCTACATTGCTTTAAATGACAATGAGGACGATGTTGTTATTCTCCACGAAGCTCACGATTTATTTGAGCATTTTTATTGATATGGCCACAGCCTGAATTGGCAGATTAGAGGCCTAACTATTGTTTCTTGCCCGGGGGGGGGTAACTTAAGTCGTCCATGGCAAGGGGTTGTGCCACTTTTTAAGGGCACCTTTTTCATGATAGAGTCCGGATTTATGCATTTATGGGTATGGTTTTCAACAAGTTTTTGCATTTTCCGGATTTATGGGTATAGTTTTTTGAAAAATTCCTTTATTGGTGAGCTGTTTTGGCATTTTTGGATTTATGGGTATGATTTTCAGAAAATTTTCCAGATTTATTGGTATACTTTTGAGAGAAATTTCTCCGGATTTATGGGTGGTACTTCTACGATCTGTTTGGCACAACCCCGTATCTTGGAAACTCAAGCGACACCCCCCCCGGGGTTTCTTGAATCCAGAACCCAAACAACGCCAAAATTTATAGAATTTCCGACCATGAATTTTATGTTTCTGTAGAGGGGCGCCAAAAAGGATCTGGCCACCCCAGTAAAAAGTGGTCCACCACGCCACTGGAACCAAAAGATATCATTAGATTTTAAAAACGTTTTGTACAATTTGTTTTCGATCGAGACTGATTTTAAAATTTCGTTTGTTATCTTTCTCTGTTGTTTTCTGCATTGTTTTAATAAGGTTTTGACAGGCGCATGTTTCTGTATGATGTTAGAAATACTACTTTAGAAAGCTGTGAAACAACTTTCAAGGTTCTGTTCGTCGTTGGTAGTCGAAGAGGAGTCAATGCTTTCTATATCTCTGAGCTGCCTTAATTCATCGAAGCTCGCAAAGTCACGTTGCATTACTTGTGTCTTTTTTTGTTTGTTTATTCACTTCCTTTTCGAGGAGTAAGGAGTTTGGTATGTGATCAGTGATTTTAGGATTGAGGTTTCCACTCGTAGCAACAATGAAAATTGAATCGATAGTGATATTGTAGATGAGTGATATGATTTGCTATTACTGGTAAACATTGTTGGCTGTAAGATTAACGGCTACAAGCAATTTGAATACATGTTGTCTATAAAATTTTCAGCAACTGCTAGAAATTTGTATCATGATTAACGTATTTTCCCTAAAAATGTTATTGAAGGCAGACTCAAGGTATTTCAATCAACCTTGTCGAGTCTATTTTGGGATGGTTATAAATTACGGCTATGAGTAGCTTGATCGTTCATCAGTCTATCAATAGCGATGGTTACGACTTGTTATCAGTCTGCTTGATAAACAGTGATTTACTAGAAGAATTAAGAGGAAAATGTGAATTAGTCTGAAACAGTTCTCAAACATTTTCTGCTCGTCAAAGACAAAAATTGCAAGTAGTTACTGGTGATATGGCAAAGTGCGAGTTGCAAATGCAAGTTGCGAGTTGCTTATATTTTGCGAGTTACGAGTTACGAGTTGCACTTATTGTGCGAGTTACGAGTTGCGAGTTGCACTTATTATGCGAGTTGCGAGTTGCGAGTTGAACGAAAGGTGGGTGCACCCACCCACCAAAGGTGGAAGTTGGAAACTCAAAAGTGCGAGTTGAAACCAAAAGAGCGAGTTGCCTGTTTTCTTTTGTAGAAAGGCCTTTTTCGTCAAATAAAAAGGTATTCTAAAGTCGCATTTCAATTTGCAACTTTTTTTGGGTTTTCGTCAATGAAAAGCATTTTTATGCCATCGTAACTTTCCTTATCAGAAGCCATTTATAAAATACTAAGGCCTGTTCTTCAAACATTAAAAACTTCTACAATTTGCAGCCTTTACTCTCCCTGTCGTTCAAAGCCCTTACTATAATACTGTAAACTGGGAACTTGCTTAAATGAAAGAAAATCAAAGGGGAATTCATTCCCGGGGAGGGGGGCACTTGGCCCTAATGTGTACGGGTGTGTGCCTTTGAGGTACTGTGATTTTTACCCTGTCTGGGAGCATTTTCCTCAATTTAAATACCCCCGTCTGGGAGCAAAATGGCAAAAAAACCACACCCTGTCCGGGAGAAAAGGATCAAGAAAATACGCTGTAGTCCTGTCTGGGAGCAAAGATTTGAAAAGAGTATACCCTTTTGGGGGCATTTTTGCAGAAAACGATACCCTGCTCGGGAGCAAGAATGGCGAAAACTATACCCTGTCCAGCGGCACATACCCAGTACCGAAAACATCGAAGTGCCCCCCCCCCTCCCCCGGGAATTCGTTATCGTTCAAGACGACTCGGCAAGTCCATGTTAATTGTTGAGCTCAAAACTTGCAGTGAATTATGTATGACCCTTTCGCTTCCCAAATTTTGAGGTATTGTTGCCATCCTGTCCGAAGTAGTTTCAGCCTGACTTGTTGCATTTAGTTCAGTCAAAGAATTGCACTCTGGCCTTGGTTATGTGTTGCAGATTGTTTTGACATAAAGCATGTTAAATAATATCAACTAGCTAAACAACAAAAGAGCAGAACTAGCTCATATAATATCAAAGAAAATAATTTGCTTATATGATTTCATCCCTTTGGGAATTATGCTAAATTCTGAAATTCGATATGATGAACATTAAGAAACTTTTCTCTAAATCCCTTATTTATTATAAAGGCTGTCCAAAAAATCGCAGTTTTTTAGCTGCAAAAGATGAAAATATAAAAGTTTTTTTTAGGAACTCGCAACTCGCACTTTTCACTATTAACTCGCAACTCGCAACTCGCAAAACAGGAGCAACTCGCAACTCGTAACTCACAACTCGCAACTCGCACTTTACCAATCCACAATTATTGGGATTCGCAAATAACCAATAGTTTGCTTGACTCCAAAGGGGTACATAACTAGTGGATGGACGGGGCCCTGCCGCCCAGTTTTCAGAAAGCTACCCTCTTCCAATTACCAAAACTTGCTTTCATGCTCACTTTTATGATGAGTTTGGATGGAAAATACCCACTTCACAATAATCTTTGCGACTTTCAGTCAGACCTACTCTGGGATAAAGAAATCAGCCAAAAAAGAGAATGTTTAGAGTTTTCCAGCTCAAAACCCATCCTTGTTGGCGGCGCATACCCATGCTCTCTACATGTTGCATACCAGGGTTCCCACGGAGTACTCGTTAACTTTGAATACAGGGAGGTCCATGCCAATGCTTGGAGTCCGAAATCTTACGTTAATCAATATTGGGGTCCGTGAAGAACAACACAAGCAAAACTCTAATATTTTGGGTCTCAAAATCTTCACAAAGAAAGAATCGTGCAATTTTTTGCGATTCGTTACAGTTGTCCATTCTATAAATATCGTTCCGCGTATAGGCCTCAGAAATGAATAGCAATATTGGAGGTATCCAGAACATTGGGGTCCAGCAAATAAATAGTTGCATGGAGCCCCCGCACTGAAAGTTAGGAAGTACCCCCTGAACTGGGCTTTACTCAAGCCGGAAAAATTTATCAAGCAATGTTTGCAAGGGTGTTTTTCAATGTATAACTGGAGCAGAGAAAGATGTACTTCTCAGTTGCAATCTTGCTTAAAGTAATCAAAAACATACCAGCTCCAAAATTAAACAACACAGGAACAATGATCATGGAACGCTGCTTTTCGTAGTTGCGTATGATTAGGCCCATTATCACGCATAAACATTGAAATGAAATTGCCAACAACATCAGCACTATCACAGCTTTAAAGGCACCTGTGAAAGGGAGAAAGACATTGGCATTGTTACCTCATACCGGAGGGTAAAAAAAAAACGCCCCTGATATTGGAGAAATACTTCTCCCTGGATATCAAAGTAATAACATTGAAAACTGTCTGATTAGATTCAGTAACCTACCCGGCTTTAAATGGTCATTCCTTCCTGTTGATACCGGAGATTTTCTGGCGAAAAGCTCTTTCAGAATCCTTCGCAAAACCGGGTGAAATCGACAAGCAAAGTTTCCATGGCTTTCGTCCCTAACAACAATGACACTTACGTGTATTTTATCTCTTGGGAGAATGGAATCCCCCTGAATAAGGTAGTCATACCAGGGGGAGTCTTTTTCAACCTCCCAACAGCATAGTATGTGTTAAAATGCCTTTTCAAGTCATTGGTGCAAGGTAGAAATAATGGAAAAATTTGGTCGTGACTCTCGTACCTTTCCAAAATTTCCCGAAGGGACATTCAATTCTGAACGGAGTGGTCAATTTCAGCCAGAAAGATTTTAAAAAAATTATGGAAAATGTTGTCTATTCAATCAAAGGTTGCCAAATATTATTGCTTTTATGCTTAAGGCTGCGATTTCCTGTGGAGCTGTACTTTCCGCTTGAGCGGAAAATATTCACAGCATTTTTGCAAAGCAAGCGCATTATGACAAAAGCATATTTTTCTGAATCATTCAGCAGTAGTTGTAGTAAAGAGTTAATTACATTTATGCTTTCTTATATGCAAACTTGGAGTAGCCTGGAGAAAAATATACTATCTTTTATTAAGCGATATCTTATCTTGGCGCTAAAACTTGGAATCAACTTTCGTCGGATATAAAAGAAGCAAATTCGCTTAATTCGTTTTAAGTGCAAACTAAAATACCACTTGCAGCCCACTGTTTGAATGTAACATTTCGTTCCATTCACCGGTTTTGATTTTAATCCATTTCATTCATTTCATTTGATCATATTTATCCACAAATCCCTATCAGCTGATACAACAACAAGATAATAGTTCTTAAAAATAACAATAGTAGAAAGAAAAATAAACAATAAACAGAACAACGTACTATATTATATCTACAAAGAATAATATGGAATGTAACCGTGGTAAGTGCTGCTCTTCCTAGGGATCGTGCTTTGGGTTAAATGCTAGTGTAGCAAGTAGTCCTTTAGTTTCTTTTTAAATGTGAGAACTGTGGGGCTATTCCTTATATCAAGAGGTATATCATTCCACAGTTTATCACCAGAGTAAAAAAAACTCTATTTTGAAAATTCTAGGTTTCGTTTTGGGATATCAATATCTCGGCAGTTTCTCGTTGTGCAAGCAGATATTTGAGATCTCATGGTGAATTTTCCTTGAAGGCTGTTCGGACATAAATTATTCATTATCTTATATGCCATAACAGCCTTGTCATATTTGATAAGGTTAGAGACAGAGAGCCAATTGCACGTCCATCCGTCCTTTACATTGGAGCTTTCAATCAATGTGCGAGCTCTGTCTTGGAGACGCTGCAAATGATTTAATTTGGTATCAGACAAACTGCCCCAAAGTTCATTACCGTATCGCAGGTGGCTTTCAACCAGGGCTCTGTAGACTTGCTCTAACTTAGATTGGGGTAAAATATCTTTAAGTTTGTGAATAGAGGATAGTCCACATTTTACTTTGCATTTAAGGCTTTTATATTGTTCGTTCCAACTAAAGTTTTCATCGACCCTTGTTCCAAGATATTTCATTGTCTGAACTCTTCTTATCGGATCCTCATCAACCTGTAGCTGCACAGGTTCATAGATACCGTTGAGTTGTCTTTTGTGGCCAACGATCAAGAATTCAGATTTATTAGCATTAAGACTAAGCTTGTTTTGTCTCATCCACTCTGAAATATTTCCACTTTATTTTTTCATCATATGTACTTCAGTTTGACTTTCTAGGTATTAGCACTTGTAATTAGGTTATTTTAGGCTTTAACTCTTATACTTTAGTTATTTTAGCTATGTATGATTATTTTTGTAAGTTTTTAACACAGCCCCCTGTAAAGCAGTCTTGGATTGATGGGGCCGCCGTCTATAAATGATTTAAAATGAAATGAAATGAAATGAAATCACTAGGCTACACGCCCGACAACACC
Organism: Aurelia sp. 3 sensu Dawson et al. (2005); assembly: GCA_964020215.1. NCBI lineage: Eukaryota > Metazoa > Cnidaria > Scyphozoa > Semaeostomeae > Ulmaridae > Aurelia > Aurelia sp. 3 sensu Dawson et al. (2005). The sequence goes on from OZ026577.1 coordinate 12,343,182, forward strand.
AAGCCTGAATTCTGACGTCACTTCCGGCCTCTGTTGCATGAAAGAAGGCAAAATTTTGTAATAAATGGCGTCAGCAGGCGTCCCAAGTGTCGCAAAGTGAAATATCGAGCTATAACGCAATAGCTGTATCTTTGCTCTTTCAACTCCTTTAAGAGTTTTGGACTCAAAGTTTCCTGGTTTATCAAACTTTTCAAAGGCCGTGGACAACTCTGTTTACAAACTTGGGATGCAGCACAGCAGGTGAGCTGCCTTCTTCGTAAATTTAACGCTTGTCGTTGGTTTCATAGAAATTTCGCTTAAACTTTTGGATTCCTCGATATTTTTTTTGACCTATTATGTCGCTTTTTTTGAACCGTTGGCCAAATAAAGTCATATTTTTCTCGTCTTAAACTGGGCCTCGATGTCACAAGAAAATCAACTTTTCTTGGCCTAAATTTACCCAAATTTTTTCAAAGTGCAATGTTTTCTAAACTAAAGCAGATATTCTCAATTTGGAGATATAACGCAATAGCTGTACGCATCTACCGGGTGTCTCAAAAAAGTACCCCCTTTTGACTGGAAATAGAAATGAAACGATAAGATATGATTACTCTCCGAGTAGACAGCTAAATTTATCAATCTTCAACTTAGATCCACATACCTTGCATTTAAAAATTGGCCTCCAAGCACTGGAGATACAAGTTTGCAAAGTCAAAATTTACAGTGCACCCGAAACCAGAGGTTTCGTAAAAGGGCCTAATCATGATTTGCTATCACAGGCATGTTGCACAGGAATTTCGACTTTGACCTTTAGCTTTCTCCATTGAAAAGAATTATACCTTGAAATGCTTCAAATGTTCTACAAATAGTTATTCCTTTGAGGAATCAACCCGTGCATTGCATTCAACTCCAAGTGTCAAAGAAGAAGAAAAGGAACACATGCATGCTCATTTGGGAGATGTTGCACGACTTCATCATTCTTACCACATTTTTGTTATATTTTTTTAATCAGGGCGATTTCCACGAGTCTGTTTTATTCTTTTTAAAAGCGAAAAACTGAAAGTTAAACTTTACAGGTGCTTTGGAAAAGATCCATAATACAAATCATGGCTAGGCCCTTTTACAAAACCTCTGGTTTTTGCTGCACTGTAAATTTTGTCTTTGCAACTTTGTATCTCTGGTGTTTGGTGCACGATTCTTTGATGCAAGGTATGTGAATCTAAGTTGAAGATTGATAGATTTAGCTGTCCACTCAGAGAGTAAGTATATCTTATCGTTTCGTTCCTATTTCCAGTCAAAACTCAAAGGGGCTACTTTTTTTGAGACACCCGGTAGTTTCTGAAAATATTTGCGGTTTTGCTGTAGCCTTTGCCATTTTCCTACAGGTTTCAAAGGCAATTGTTCCGCCAGAGGCCTGACCGTTTATTCCTCGTTAACTTTACGTGCTTCCATTTACAAACGTGTTGCCTTTTAGTCCGAAAACAGATGTTGCCCCCTTTAAATTTACTACAGGGTGTCCCAGAAAATTTGTGCCCCGTTTGCCTGAAGATTATGACAAAGCGGCAAAAGGCTCTCACTATACTTTTACATGATGTTTCTCTTGAGATATCCAATTAAAGTTTGCCACCGTTCCCATGAAAATCCATTGAAAAATGATGGAGCTATGACGTTCAGAAGAGCAAATTTCTCTGATGACTGAAACCAGCGGTCGCCCATTTTGTGTTACTATTTTGCAACGATAAGCAGCTCCATGGATGAGCTGAAATAATAGCCTCCAATTTCATATCTCTCGAGAAAGTTTCAATCATCATCAGAGAGTTCAGTTATTTCTTACCCCATTACCCCACGATCCTTGATTGAATGTCAAAACGAAGACAAGGATCCCAAGATAATAAACAATCAAAAGGTAATGACAAACATATGGTCACGTTTTGTATGCAGGTGTGATGAGTGAACTAATCATTTAGTTTACTGATCAGTTCAAGATAAGAAAATGCAGCTCCAAAAATCTTTTGCCTCTCTCGTTTCTTTTAGTTCATTGTCTTCGCAAACAAATCAACAATTGCTTGTAACAAATAAAGGAAGAAATCTTTGAAGGGAAGGCGACAAATTAAGTTTGAATTATACTTTTGTCGAGACTTTTGATTTTTTACTACTTTGGGAATTATTATCTTCATGTTTGCATTCTGTTAAAGATCATGGGGTACAAAATAATTTAGCTCTCTGATGATTATTGGAATTTTCATGAGAGCTATGACATTGGAGGCTGCTATTTCAGTTCATCCATGAAGCTGTTTATCGTTGCAAAATAGTAAGATAAAATCGAGGGGCACTTCACTCATTGGAAATAGCGTACGAGATTTTTCCAGAACAAAAGGATTTATACGGATTTTTGAAGGATTTTTCTTGAAAACAAAAGGATTTTTGCCTAAGGTGTACGAGATTCTTTGGGAGTGAAGTGCCCCTCGGATAAAATGGCCGACCGCTGGTTTCAGTCAACAGACAAATTTAGTTTTCTGAAAGTCATAGCTCCATCATTTTGCAACGGATTTTGACGGGAACGGTGGCAAACCTTAATTGAACATCTGAAGAAGAACATCATGGAAGAGGATAGTGAGGATCTTTTGCTGTTTTGTCGCAATCTTTAGGCAAACGGGCACAATTTTTCTGGGACACCCTGTACATTCGAAGTTTATTTGAAGTTTATGGAAACGGGATTGTTTTTTAGTACTTTGCTAGCCGTTTCGGCTCAAAGGCAAGAAGAATGATAACAAAACTTTGACTTGCGCGTTCTGAGAATTTTCTTTGGGTTCGGCCTAAATGTAAACAATCATAAAGCACCATAAAGTTTCTCCGTTGCTGATGAACTTCGCATCATTAGGGAAGTACTGGCTTTGAAATAGGAGGTCACATGTGGAATAATATTTATCAAGAAACTCGTCAGCTTTTATCATTTTGCCTATAAATTCAAAGGATACTGCCACTAGATTTATGTTATTGTCCTTGATCAAGCTTCCTTAGCACATTAAGTTCCATGTGAAACTGGATGAGATTTATTATGCAGCACAGACATTTGCTGGAAATTTCTGTTTGTTCCACTTTAGGATTTTCAAAAAGAGCAAGTTTATCGTTATCAAGCACAACCCTGATGTAGCATAAATGACAATAACGAAGACAGGAATGCTTTTGTTACAATGCCTGAAGACGGATGCAAAACCGATGGAACATCATTGTTGCAAATTAATCATTGAATGAAGAAACCATTACAACGTATAGCAAACTTTTTACTGTGCTTGATACTTATGATTTTGTTCATGTGATGCGAAGATGGTAACATAGTAGCAATTGAATCATCACAAAGTTGAAATTTTTAATGCTTTCAGATTCTGAGACAGCCTGAATCTTCTTCTAACTTAATCCGCAAAGGTTGGAGGTTTGGAAACGTTGATGATGCATGAAAATCGACAAGAATAACTACATTTCTAGCCACCAAAATTTTTCTTTCGTTAAAGATGACTGATATCTCTTTTTATCAATTTCAAAGTTTGATATCCCTTCCCCCCTCCAGACCAAAGCCATCAGTCAAAGTTTTTGAGTTACCATGATTACTGTTTGGCATTTTTAGAGTCACTCAGGAAGGAAAAGTAACAGGAATCACAAAAAATAACAGACCTTTCGTGCCTAACTTCTTGCTGCACATTAACGATTGGCATTTTGAATCTGCCAGAACAGGAAGGATAATTTCATAAGAATGATTGAATTCCAAATAATGCCATTTCAAGTGATATCAAAGAATAAAAGTCAAAGAAAACATGTCAAAGACTTCTCTTTCCAACAGCTGCATCTCATGAAGAATACGCTTAAATCACTAAAGGTTTATTGTGCCTTCCTCGGGGGGGGGGGGGGGGTATCTTAGTACTGTTCGTGGTACGGGGACGTGCCATTTTTTAGGGGTACTTTTTTCAAACCATTACGGAATTATGGGTATCATTTTCACAATTTTTTGACATTTCACGGAATTATGGGTGTCCTTTTCAGGGGATTTTTCATAACTTCCGGAATTATGGCCCAGATACCTGTTCAATTTGTGGAACTATGGCCCTAAAATCCACCAGAATTCACGGAATTATGGGTACCGAATTTTTGGGCAAAATGGCACGTCCCCGTCACATAATAGGTCGAGTTACCCCCCCCCCCCGAGGTGCCTTCCAACTCAGAAGGAATGAAAATTGATAATACATCGTGTTGAACAGCGGGGGTAAAATGTTGAGCAGCGGGGGTAAAATGGGTAAGCAAGGGTTAAATTCTGACACCTAGAAAACATTGAATTTTTACCTGTTCAGCGAAAAGTCTGTGAATCAACATTTTTAGAATTTTTTTCAATTTTTTGTCATCCCATATGCTCCCAACGTGCCCATTTTACCTTGTGGATCATATTGCTATGCTTGTTTATGAGTTTCAGAAAATCATCAAAATAGCAGTCATTGCACTAGTCCATCGGAAGTAATCATTTCAATTTCAATAGACAGCATCCCCTTGTATCTTTTCTGTCATTCTTGGAGCCAGTATTTCCAGAACAAGAGTTTCAGAAGTCTAAAAACTCTCTTAATTGAGCAGTTAACCCATATGTCCAACTAGTGGAACTCACTGTCCAGTACAAATAAGATATTCTTTATCGTGTGTTCTCCATCCGTTCATCAAACACATCTGCTGTTATAAACGAAATTTAGTTCTTGGATCCATAAACATGCAAAATTTTGTCCATAACTTTTGTAGGTTGTGAAGCTTTTTGCTTCAATCGGTATGCATTGATGAATGCGAGCTTGTTTGGAATGGTCAAGCAAACTGTGAAAGCTTGAAAAAGGGAAATATGAAACTGACAGTGCTAGCTTACCTGCAGCATGTTCTGCCTCAAGCGGCGTGCAAGTGCTCTTCGCCAAAACTAACTCGTCAATGCATTTCTCCCATAATCCAGTACGGTAGATGATAGTTTTGTTTGCAACTTCGATATTGCAGCTTTGCCATTTATTCCAAACTATGTTGGTAAGAAGCAGGCCTATGGCACTAACAGATGCCTGAATTAAAGCTAGGCCTGCAATTTTTCCCATGTAAACCAGTCTCAGTCTCATCTGTTCTGACTTACGATCTCAATGCTGCATAAAACTTGACCAGAAGAAGATTCTCTGTTGGCAGATCGTCTGAATTAGAAGGGGATTTGCATTCACCTGTTATCCATCTGGACAGAAACCGCATACATATTCTCATCCTCTAAATGAACTTATGGACTTGTCCAAATATGCATTTCGTCGATAACTTTGCTTCTAATTCATCTATAGTGAAATTTCCTATGCACCTAGATAATAAACAAGGAATTATCTAGTGGAGCGTTCTGTGAAATAATCTTATTCTTGCGACAACCACAACAACTATCTTCTGTTCAAAATGAAATTTAAAACAGAAATACGTTGCTGAGATGGCAACGCCTGTACGTGTTGCAATTGCACTTAATTTGAGGATCTTATTTCTCTCTGTCATATTGCATGTTGTGCAGTAAGAGCCCACAAAATAGAAACCACCTTTTAAAGGCACACTATCGTGGCACTGATTGGGTGAATAAGACAATAAGAAAGAATAGAATTTGGCAACCTTCAGTAATTTCGCTGTACAGAGAAATTCATGAAGACGATAACGATATGACAGCTTTCTCGAAATAAAGTATGGCCCTAGGGCATAAAGGCTTGGTAATTGTTCAGAGGCCATGTCTTTTGTTGGTGATTTCAACACCACGATTAGCCAATCAAATCTACGGCAGTGTACCTTTAAGACACCTCCGGCTGATGTTTTTGTTGAATCTAAACAGACTGCTTTGAAAAAATGGCTTCTAGGATATATTTTGCGGGCTCATACTGTATACTGTAGATAGCTGATGTTACGTGGTTGATTTTAACAAGACATAACCCAAGTGTAATATGGTTAGAATATTTATCTGAGCCGAGGTTTGCTGCTTGAATATGTCAAAGTGTACTAGCTTGGTACCAAGTCACTGAGACCTCTTTCCATACATTTCTGTTAAGGTTACGGTAAACGTTTTCTAGGTGAAAATATCCATTTTTCGATTTCTTCATAATCTGTCAGCCGAATTTTAAAGGCACACAATGATACCTTGTTTTGAAACTAACAGAACAGAAGCTTTGAAAATGGAAAAGCAGTCATGATTCCTTTGCCAGTACGAACTTGATTTTAAATGATGGAAATGCTTATTTGCAAGAAGAAAGAGATGATTTAAAGGCTCAGCTTGCTTGTTTTTGGGAAACAGAGTCAATTGGGGTAAAAGGTGAATCTGCTGTGTCTAGGATTTATGACAACAAAGGTTTCCTGAGAAGTATTCAGCATGATGGAACAAGATATTCAGTTGATTTGCCATGGACTGCTGAGAAGGAGCAGTTGCTAGATCATGAGAAGTTGTGTGAAGATAGAGCATTGCGTCTGCATGAGCGTCTTAAGCGTAATCCAGAGCTGATGGAAAAGTATGATGAAATGATGAAAGAGCAGTTGAAGACAGGGGTGCTTGAGCCAGTCCCTGAGAAGGATTCAGAAAACAAAGGAGGCACAGTTCATGTTTTGCCACATCATCCAGTTGTTCGTGAGGATAAATCTACTACCAAGGTCAGGGTTGTATATGATGGCTCAGAGCACACAAAAGACAATCAGGTTTCGATAAATCATTGTTTAGAGCTGTTAGGGGCAGTGTTGCTGGCAAGGTTGATGGTCACGGTTTTTGAGGGATCAGAGGGGATTGTGATTGACAATGTACACTGTTGGACGGATTCGATGACTGTATTGTGCTGGATTCAAAATGTGAAATATTGGGGACAGTATGCCTCAATTCGTGTTGATGAAATTCGTCGCATTCTACCAGTGAGTGTGTGGAATCATGTTCCAGGGGCAGAGAATCCGGCAGATTTGCCATCCCGGGGAGTATCAGGATACCAACTCGTGAATTTGAAACTTTGGTGGAAAGGGCCTAATTTCTTGGAATTGAATGAAAAGGACTGGCCATCAAAGGGTGTTCTGGTGCCTGTGTTGAGTGATGCTGACGCCTTAAAAGAGTTGAGGAAAGATCCAACGGACACAACTCATGCTTTCGTGAGCTGTGACATTGTTGACACTTTCTCAGTTGGAAAAGTAATTAAATGCTATTCGTTTAGTAGCATTACAAGGTAATGTCGTGTGACAGCATACGTGTTAAGGTTTGTTCGAAACCTGAAGCACAAGATCCATCTTGTGGAAAGCGGTTATTAACGGAGCCTTAGAAGCAGCAGAAATTCAAGCTGCACGTCACAATTGGATAATGTCGGTGCAAGCAGAGTCATTCCCAGGAGAATTAAAGTCGTTAAGGGAGAAAACATCGGACAGGAGTTTACCTTATCTTACTCAATTTGGATTATTTATTGATGAAAAGGGAGTTCTACGATGTCGCGGACGTATTGAAAAGTCACATTTGCCAGAAGTCACCTGTCATCCTGCATTGCTGCCAACAAGACATCATTTGTCTGATCTGATTGTGAAGGAGGCTCATTATTATATGCCTCATAGTGGAGTCAGGGCAACCTTGACAGCAGTGAGAAAATTGGATCCCGAGGGGGAGAGAAGTCGTAAAGCGTGTTATTCGTCCCTGCATTGTATGCGTGAAGCATGCAGGGAAGCCATTTGTTAGACCTCCAGAACCTTGTTTGCCGAGTGAAAGAGTAGAAAATGCACCACCCTTTGTCCATTCCTCGCTGGTCCATTCCTTGTTCTAAACAAGACATCGACTTCACAGACTACCGAAAAGGCGTACATATGTCTGTTTACTTGTGCTGCCACGCCAGCAGTGCATTTAAAACTAATCGATAGCTGTTAAGCTGAAACCTTTCTCCGAGCATTTCGTCGTTTTGTCAGTCGTAGAGGTTTGCCTCGTAAAATGATGTTGGATAATGCAAAGAACTTTAAAAGATCGGCGAAAATCCTGAAGACTATAGCACGTGCAGAGCCTGTGAAGAATCATTTAGCGTCCTTAGGTGTTACTTGGGACTTTATTGTTGAGAGAATGAGTTGGGCCGGAGGCTTCTGGGAACGCCTGATAAAGATTACTAAAGATGCGTTGAAGAGAGTCGTTGGAAGATCGTCACTTACCTTTGATGAGCTAAGTACTTTACTGACTGAGGTCGAGGGTGTAGTAAATGCACGCCCACTTACTTTTTATGACGATAAGGAGGGAATATCTTACCTTCTTTGTCCTTCACATTTTATTTATGAGAGAAGAATGTCTTACAAGTCTTCGTGAAAGATCAAGAAACTTGTTGGGTCAGTGCAGTGATATTGCTGTCGCAGATATCGTGTTTATTAAAAAGGACGGGACTGCGAGATCTTTTTGGAAGCTCACGAAAGTTGTTAAGTTGTTACGCGGCAAAGATGGTGTCATTCGTACCGCAGAAATTCGCCTATTATTTGCATCAATCAAAGGTGAACCTGTGGGTAGCTCGCGGAACGTAACTGGGATATCCGATTTTGTTATCATTTATTTCATTACAAAATGTAACTGTACGCATTGCTATCCCGCCACACAAGGTGCTGGTGCAGTGATATTTTGCGTCAATTTCAACTAAGATTCCTGTTGCTGTGGATGAGCAGTTCGAGTTGGCACACAGGAATAGTTCCAATGGTTTTTGTGCAAGGCGTTAAAAATTCGAACGAAAAAATGGTACGTAACGTTTCCAGAATAACAGGATTTTTACTGATTTTTCCTGGATTTTTCTCCAAAACAAAAGGATCTTTGCCGAAGATGTAAAATATTCCTTGAAAGTGAAACTCCCCTTGGCGCTCTTGAAGACATCACTATGAAATATTCTAATCAGATTCCAATATTTGCACACCTCCGCCTTCAAATCTCACTCTTGCGATGTTTAGTGTGATTTTGATGTTTCATTCTCCATCACAGATGCTGAACGGTATTACCAGACGAACGGATTTGGTTTCATTTCTTGTCCCAGATTTACGTTTTATTCAACCCAAAATAAACCCCCGTCTACGTGCCCCGGTGAGAGGTCAGATGTTCACCAGGGTCCTAGTAGTCTAACAAAGTCATATTTTTCCAGCGGGGAATTCACCGGGGTAAATGTACGGGGACACTTGATATTGGGTGTCAACATTGTAAACTTTCTCTGAGAGTAAACAAAGAGCATGGCATTGCTGAATGTGAGCGTAGTTTTTAGCCATATGCCCCAATAACGGTTTAAATTTGGAGGGGTTCATCTGCACCTCCTATATCCATCCCATCGTCTCCCATAGTGCGCCCTGGTTCTCACGGATTCCAAATTTCAGTTGCTGCATGCTTGTTTTCTTTCTGAAATCTGTTCTGTTGGCCGATGAGCGGGCAGACAGGAAAAACATTCATTCATTGATTTCTTTTCTTGTTGAAGAAAAGAATTACAATAGTCTATTTTAGTACGTGACTGGATTGAAACTGGACAAACTTGCTATGACTGGTTTTGATTCCACTGCAGACAAGCCAGACAACAATGGCATTGAAAAGTGCTGTGTGCAATAAATTCCGCAGGACATACCGGAAAAACCAGACCCTATGGCCCTGAGACTAATACGACCTCTAGGACCCGAAGTACAGAGTTTGAAAGGAGTCATTCCCTAAGATGGCATCTGATAACAAGACAGTTTCCTTGCAGATATGTCAACTACTGGCAGTTTTAAATAGGTAGGCCAAAGTTTCTCTTGTTGTTTTTAACACGGTTTGAATTATCATCCAAGTATTTATCGTTGTTTTCTCTCTGTTCTTTTTCCATTAAATATTCAAGGGTAGGAAAAGCATATCTGACTGATTGCGCAGAAAAGCCTACCTGAAAAGCCTACCTATGGATTTGTCAGAGCTGGCGCTGCCACTGCATGGTAAGCAATTCAAAGAGTGAAATGTTTTAATCTGTGCTGGTGTCACGTCTGTTCAAGAGTATTCACCATAGAAACGGTATTCACCCCATGCTGAAGTGAACGGTATTGGCGCTAAATTTGAAACATTATAGCAGAAACAGCCTGCCTGATAAGCATATAGCATCTTGAAACACTGCCTTTATTAAGAGGGGATGACCCCTTAATGTAAAGGATCCTTTTAAACTCGGTCCTGATGGGTCCTAAGGGTTACTGGGGTCTCAGAGTCATACGGTCTGGTTTTTCCAGTATGTTATTCCGCAGACAGCAGAGTTGAAAAGATGCTTTGTTCAAAACTTTCGCAAAGCAGTATGGGTCCTGATATAAAAGGAAAAAGTGTCTACGGGAAATTTCCCATCCTATCTCACAAACTCGCGTCACTTCGTTCCGCGAGCAAAAATGGCTTAGTCATTGGTTGGTCGTCCAGTTTTGAGGTTCAAAAGACACAATGAAAGATATGCTGAAAAGAGGTGGGATCCTTGACGTATGGAAAGGCTTTGCAAAGGACAGGCTAGGATTGCGGAAGTTAATCAACAATATACCTTTAAAGATAGACAATGAAAGGAAAGAAGAAAACAGAAAGGGGAGACGAGGGACATGAAAGACATCAAAAGAACTAACTATCAATACTTTTATTTGAACTTTTGTTTTCGGGCATAAGGCGTGTGTTCTTGTGTGTGTGAAGTCATTGAAAGCAAATACTCTGGGTTTGAGGCAAACCAGTAATTTTGAATTTCTTGTTCCATATATCAATAGCTACTTGCCAGATTTACTCAAACTTGGTACCAAACTCTAATCTGGAGTCTCTCCTGTTCATGAATTTGAAAAACAAAGATTGGGTTCTGGCTCTTTACCTAAAAGCATGATGCAACTATTTTCCCGCCGCTCACCCACTGTTCTTTTTGTGAGAGCTCTTGCCTACCCCCCTGGTTTACCCCCGGGTAAAATTTTGATAAAAAGACACTAAAGGGGCTAGACCCGTGATGGGGGGGGGGAGAGCTAGACCCGTGATGGGGGGGAGAGAAGAGAGAGAGAGAGAGAGAGAGAGAGAGAGAGAGAGAGAGAGAGAGAGAGAGAGAGAGAGAGAGAGAGAGAGAGAGAGAGATATTTACGGGAACAAATGCAGCATATTTTCGGGAACATATGCAGCATTAGGGATGATTTGCAGCCTTAGGAAGGAACATTTGCAGCAGCTGAGGAACTTTTGCAGCCCTCGGGAACATTTGCAGCTGGAATATTTGCAGCACAGGGAACAACTGCAGCACATCGGGAACAATTGCAGCAACGCATGATCACATGCTGTTCCGCACGCCGCACGCCGAGGTTCACTCACGTCGATGTCGATGAGGTGCAGCAATAGTAAAGTACAAGCATCAACGTAGCCGGTAAGACCAATACTTTTTAATAAAGTTCAACACAAGCAGTTACATAGATGTTTGTGGCAAACTACTGAATCATGAAGGGAGGAGATATGTACAAGGCCTACTCACTTTAAGTTTTGCCAGCCAGGCCTACCTAGGCCTACTAAGGGATAAAGCCTTTTTCAGTAGGAATGGCCTGAGCGTCGCTTGACTCTGAGTTAAGCTGTTTCGTAGGCCACTTCTTCTCTTCACATTTCATCTCTAGGGCTGTGCTATTAATTTGTATTGGTATGAAAATTTTTAATAAGAGGTAACTATTTTGTTCATTGACATGCCTGCATTGATGCAAGGTTATAGGCCAGTAGGTAGGCCTATCCACGCAAGGAATTGTTTGATCGTGGATCCTGTGCAGAAATTGCAAGGTAGTACACTTTGTTTTGCCTTTAGTTAGGTTGAACAGAACTGAGAAACTCTGTTCAGTGATGTAACTTGTTCATTCACATTCAGTTCGTGACAGCTTCAACCACTGCCAAAATGGTTGAAAGTAATTTGAAAGGGGGGGGGGGGCAAGATCAATTTGCAACAGTAGTATTGGGTATGTATGATCAAATTTTTGCACAACAGTAATAAAGGTAATCTTCAGATACATACATATTCATACATAAACATTGGTATCAACCCTGTAATTGCCATTGGGCTCATAGCCAAAGTTTCACTATTTCAAAGAATATGCCAGTGTTTGAATTAAATAAGATGTCTCTTAAATCAAAATATCAAGTTGCAGTTGCTTTTCTTGCCAGAGTTCATCAAGCCAGTTTTGATCATAAGCACGTTTCAATTCACCCGGAATTATTTCTGAAGACAGTGAATTTTTTATGAACATACACACTGGCAATGCAAATTCATCAAAATCCTACTTTAAAAGCCAAGGGTGAAGACCGTCAGGGCTAGGTTACTTAAGTATTTCAACCATTTCAGCTTTTCCCTTACAACATCTATGTTTATTTCAAATCATCCAGTATGAGAGATCATATGTGATGTCATGTTTTGGTATGTTGTATTATGTTTGTTGTGTTATGTTATGTGAGGCCACATAGAATGAATTCATAGATTCTCATTACGAAGTTTTTGAAACTGTCATGAGGTGGGAGGTATGTTTTTTATACCGTAAAAATCCGCATGTAAGAACCTAGTGATCAAGAACCTACAGGTTGAGATTTTGAAATTAGACCCCACTGCATAAGAACTCATTCAGCTTGAAATTTGAAATATGTTCTTATTTGCAGAGACCATCAAATTAGGATTCCAGTCACTTATTTCATTGAACCTAGCTAAAGTTGATCAGGTATTGAAATACCTAATCAGGCTGACTTGCAAAGTTGTAGGTTCTTATAAGCTGGTTTTTACTAGAAAAAAAACCCACATGTATGTACCTACAACTTTGCAAGTCAGCCTGATTAGGTTATATATATTGAGCATTTGATGGGAAATGAGGCTGTTTAGGTTCTTGAATTGTTCTTATTTTATTCAGGGCTTTCGGGTATTTCTTTTGTTCACATTGAAACTTCAAACTTATTATTTACTGTCAGTTCACAGCACTTAAGTCAGAGGCCTTATTCACAAAAAGAAGTTTTTATAAGAAGCAGAAGTCTGATAGAATCCAATGAGAAGCTTTCAAGTTACTTTTAGAGTTCATTGTAAATATGTTATTGTCAGTTTCTGTAGGCTCAATGACTTAAGCAACTGGAATTTTAAGTTGATTGTCTCTACAAGTAAGAATCTATTTCAAATTTCAGGCTGAAGGAGTTCTTATATGGTGGGAGTCTAATTTCAAAATTTCAGCCTGTAGGCTCTTAATCACTAGGTTCTTATACATGGGTTTTTACTGTATTTGATGTAGCATTTTTTGGCAAATCTGGGCAAATGAGTGAGGAAGATATTACAGTGAGGCAAAGCACAATTGAAGCATTTTGGATTTTGCAGTTGTCAAAGATCTCCTTTATCAATCTCAAATATTGAAATACTGTTGGAGACAATTCCATTCATGGAAAACTGAAATGATTCAAACATCAGTCTTCAATTCTTATTTTCTGTAGGTTTGCAAGGTTTAGTGATTTCAGTCACTGGGACATCATGACACAGAAGCTGGTATGTTAACTATTCTGTAATAGGTATTTGCAATGGTGTTGGTTTATCATTTACTTTATTATCTACCTTAGCCTGCAGGCAGTAACCAAAAGAAAAATTGTTTGCTTCTACAGGATAGCCATTCTCAAATATGGTTGCCTTTGTTTACAAACACTGTTTTTGGCCAATATTATGAAGTAAATGTTAGCACACATGACATGAATAGTGGTGTTGCTCTTACTATGTACAGTAACGGTATATACATGCATTCAGTGATTCTTTAATAAAAGAGCTACGCTGAGAATATTTCCTCAGTCAGACTGCTGCTTGAATGTCGGCAAGTAGAAACAAAGTAGTGGAACTAAGTGTAACAAAAGGTGCATGTAATGGGAAGAGATTGGATCATTTTACCATGAATCAAGTATCCCTCCACAGAGCAAAATACTGTACATATGTAAGTTTGAAATGATGACCAGGGTTGTGCAACTTTGCGGGATTTCATAAGCTCTTGTATACTTGCTCATGAAAATCCACAATGGCCATCTTGCATCAGATATAGATCTGTTTTTATGCACCGTGAAAAATTCTATACTTTTAATTCACAGACCCATCCAGCATGACCTTTCCAAGCATTTTGAATCTTCTTGGCCACATGCTATTAGTGCCACAACTGAATTCTCTTGAAGGAAAATTTGGCTGTTTAGTGCAGCAGATATTGTATAAATCATGACCTGTGACCTGTTGGTTACTCAGAAGAAAGGATGATCATTTTTGCTGCAAGGCAGTCATGATATTCCCATGCGACAATTTGCATAATATGCAATAAAGGTTGAGAGGTTGTTTTTTACAGTAGCTGTGTTAGAGGTATCTGTATCAAGGTTCAAACTTGCATGTTCTTCTGGATCTTCAATATATACAAATTGTGTAGTAGTAACAAAGACATTAAGTATTGCATCTCAGTGCGTCACTCTCGTAGAGATCAAGAAGGAATCAAGTTCAAGGAGTGGATGAAAATTTCAAATCATGGCTCAAGAAAGACCAACCAGGCCTTGAGGCGAAATTTGTTGAAGAAACAATAGGTAAGATTTTACCTACAAAAAGTTTGGAGATTAGTAGCGCTTTGAACAGTATTGTTAATACAGTAATCCCTGCACATCAGAACCTACTAAAACAGGCAGCTAGAGGCCGTTTTTCCTAAATTATACACTTTATACTTAAGAACCTGTTTCAGTTCAATGAAGCATATTTTTCATGCAAAGGGTGGCAAGTTTTATTTTAATCATTGTTATTAGATTCATTTTGTTTCCATTAGCTTTTAATGTTCAAATGTCGTCCTCTCTATCGTTATTCTCCTAAAAAAGCACAACTCATCATGGAGATCCCTTGCTGTTTGTGAGTTTAGAATTTTTTGGTCCATAATACCGCTGCCAAAACACATGGCAAGGCTGTACATCTTTAGTGAAGACTTTGTAAAGGTGTACAAAAGACACACCCAGAATAGGAACGTTTATACCCTGAAAGTTGTCTCATTACATTTTGAATAAAACCTTCTAGCAGGTTCTTATATGCGGGGATTTACTGTAATAAATGGGACTTAAATTTTACAAACCCACTCCCCTCTTTTCAATGCCATTTAACAATGACTCTTGAATGCATGTTACAATAGATGTCTTTCAACCTTGAGCAACATTGATTAGGGAGTGGGGGGGGGGGGATTGAGCTTGGGAAAGCGTCCATTATTGTATTGGTACCTACCTTGTACTAAAGCTAATGAAGCTGCGTGGACCAGGAACAAACCGGCTGCTTTCTAATAGGGAGTTTACGAAACAGCAACTGCAACGCAATGTTGCTGTGTTTCAGAACTTTAGATTCAAAAGATTCCTTGTTTTTTGTGTGGATTTCCTTCCTTTGAGAGTCTCTGAAGTTGTCCTTTTCAATTTTACAACTTGGAAATCCTATGTCTGGCGTTCTGTACTGTGGATCTAGACCTCCAAAGTAAAACTCAGTCTTTTTGAATGTTTTCTTTAAAGAAAAATCTATAGCTTTCAGGCATTTTTGAGTTATAGGAGGCCTCACGTTGGACTTTTGGATGATGTATCAGTCCTGGCCGTCAGTAATTTTAGTGGCGCGCGGTAAATCACGCGCCTTGCATTTTCGAGGTGCGTGATTTTAAGTGCTTTATTTCACTCTGTGACCAATGGGTTTTGGAGGATGAGGACAAAAAAAGAGTGTTAAGCACTTAGTGTTGCAAAACAACACTGGAAATGAGTTGAAATAACGAGGATCGATATTGTAGTTTTAACAGTTAACATCAACAGAAACAATCGCATTCTCCTCTGTGTTCAGACGCTTGTATTTAGGCCTTGCATTTAGGCCGTTTGATGATGAATGTTTTTTCGTGTAGTTACTCCGTATCACTGCGGTAGTGATGGGATGAAGGGGAACTGAGAACTTTTGTTTCTTCCACATCAAATCATCTCCACATTGTTTTTATACATTGAATTTACGATCAACAAAGTCCATAGATTCATAACACATGTACTCCAACGGCACGTTTTGTCCCCGTGTAATCTGACTTTCCTGTAACCTCGTCCGAATCAGGGAGTTATATAGTTCTTTACCTCCCTGGTCCAATTGTGATACTGTATCATTGCCACAGACAGGAAATTCTTGGATTGAAAGCAACTATGATTAGCAGCACTTAATGAATTGACCACCAATACTGTATTTCATCCAGATAAATTAATTTATTGACTTCCTTTATGCAAAAGGATACCAGTTTCCAAGAATATCGCACACTCCTTGCCTCAACGATAAAATAGGAGATGCGTGATTTTGAGGCAAAAAGACTTTTTAGGCGCGTGACAAATCACGCTTCTCGAGGGCAGGAGGTGCGTGATGAGGTGCGCGCGCGCGATCGCGCGCCTCAAACGGCCAGGTCTGATGTATTAAAGGTAGCATACGCAAACAATATTTCCTTTGCAGAATATCAGATGACGTTCTGGCTGGCGGCGTTGCCGTCCTGGTTTCGTAAACCTTCTAATAGTAAGCAGTTGCGTTGCTCTCACAACATGGGCAATAAAGTTGTTTGATGAGCTGTTAAACGTTTGGACTTTCATCCTCTGTATTGGTGCTCTAGAACTGGATGTAAAGTGGACAATAGTATTGCCAGAACAAATGAAAGGAATTGAAAGTCTCTTGGCGATAACACTGTGATGATCCTTGGGTAAAAACTTGCACTAAGGAGGCTTTAAATAAACCTAAATACTGTTGAAATAACAACCTAATTCTGCCTGGTGCTCAAAATAGTACTTGGCTCTTATGCGAGGGATTTATTGTATTAGACATGAAACGAATGCATATTTCTGATTTCCATAAGATCTAGAGAACATCAGTTGCCCAATCAGTCTTTTTTAGTATCATGTTCTGAAAAGTACTGAACAGCACGCTGTCCTAATCTGGTGCTGCTTGCCATTCCCAATTCAGCAAATTTTCATTATAAGGTGTTACTGACATTTAGCTATTCTGAAAAAGAATGTTAATCGAACGATATGTCATTACATTTCGTAGATTATTTGAATGTACACAATTGCAATCGAAGCTCTAACGCCTTGCAGTCGAACCTCGCTTGCAACAATGTATGAAAATATAGCTCGATCCAGGCTGTCTTGTAGAATAGCGAAAAAGTCTATTGTGCAAACTACATTGCTGGAATGGTCACACCTTTACTCGTTTAAGTCAAGTACAATGTACGTTCCTTGTTTGTCCTAAACAAATATCAGCGTTTTGCAAGATGATCTAATGCCAAAGATTTGTTCTTACTTTTTCAAGGTCTTGAAATTTATGTATATTACAAAAAGCACCCATGGTGCGTCATCAGAATCTTCCATAATATGTATTTCCCTGGCATTTGTGCCTTAGATCAGTCACTATGGAATGTAAGAAAGATTGCATGAGATATCCTCAAAACACAGGAGAACGACGAGTATAGTTGAAGTATTGATGATGTAATGGGAGATATTGTGGATTAGCCTCTAAAGAGGAATTAAAGTGTATTTTTTCATGGTCAATTAAGGATAGGTTCTGTGATAAAATTTTTTTTCATTGCTTTAAAGCAGAAGCATCATACGTTTGCAAGTATGTACAACTCACAAAGATTTCCGTGTAGCGATCCTTCACAGTACAAGGCCAAACTTGGGAAAAGAATGACCAATGAAAGCCATATCGATTTGCCATAAATATTGGGTCATAACACATTTTAAGTTAGTGCGGCTTGACTCAATTGATGTAGGATCATTTTGTTGCTTTCGAATGAAGATCAACGCATAATGCAGTTCCTTAATTACATCTTTTTTTTAATGAAGGTGCATTTTCTATTAGTTCATTTAGATTTTAACCACTAAAAATTTCTTTCAGGTATGGGAGTGTTCACAAGGAGGCCCTTCAAGAAAGGTAGCTTTTTGCTGCATTACTGTGGCGAGCTGATCAGCAGAGAAGAAGCTGAATGGAGAGAAAGGCATTACCAAGCAAGTCTTGGCAGCTACATGTACTTCTTCAGCCATGGAGGAAAGACGATGTGGTAATTTCATTTTTTTATTCCACTTTGTAAATTTCTAAAGGGCATTTGTATGCATCCGAATCTATTTGGTTTAGGGTCCTGGTATGAATGAAAATTAAAGTATTATAAGAAAAAACGTTTAATGAATACAAGGGATCACGTGGTCAGTCTAGGTAAAATCTTGTGTAAGATCTCGGCACAAGTTGGATGAAGTTTTAATGGCAACCTTTGGAAAGGTATTTTCATTCAAGTTTTGATTTTCTACCTTTCTTAAGATGTTTCCAGAAGGAATCTACCTGAAAATATGTCCTTTCAAAGAGTGTGTCTCTTAGCGGAATTACCAAGTTGTAACCAGTAGAATATTAAAATTATCATTTGTTTTCTCAAATGCACGAAATACCACTGAAATGTTATCACTTATGTCTCTGTCAACTCTGTTGTAGTGTTGATGCCACAAATCCGGATGGACGACTGGGTCGTCTAGTA
This sequence comes from Aurelia sp. 3 sensu Dawson et al. (2005), assembly GCA_964020215.1. Taxonomy (NCBI): domain Eukaryota; kingdom Metazoa; phylum Cnidaria; class Scyphozoa; order Semaeostomeae; family Ulmaridae; genus Aurelia; species Aurelia sp. 3 sensu Dawson et al. (2005). The sequence continues at coordinate 12,361,671 of OZ026577.1, forward strand.
AATGATTCAGCCAAGCCAAATTGTGTGATGCGTAAAAAGCTGTTAGATGGTGTCCCTGTCCTTTGCATCTATGCTCTGAAGGACTTGGAATCAAATACAGAGTTGCGCTATGATTACGGTGTAGACAGTTTACCTTGGAGGGGTAAAAGGGTGAGACGGATATACATTGTTTTACTTTTACGTTTAATCACGATGCATGACCTTGAGAACCGTTTGGATTGAAGTTGGCTACCTTTTGAAATCTTCTCACCATAACGTGGTCTACTATGCATTATCCAATACCAACAGAAAGGTTTCCTTCATATTCTTGTAACAAAACAACACTAAATTTATGTTTCCATGGAAGATAAAGCCTTTTGAAAATCTATGACCAAAGTGAATGTTCCTCATACACTTCACTTGCATAGATAAAGTATTGTAGACTTAGATGTGTATGCCTCTTTATATTGATAGCGTAATGCTGCTCAGCTAAAGGGTCAATTGCCAAATTGGTGTAACACTGCTGCTTGGTCCTAAGTTGTCTTGACTGATATTGAATGGTGTGATCATAGAACTTTTTAGTTTTCGAAGCACTTTTTATGGCGAGTGTGACAACGAACAGTTTCATTTTCCATATTAATCGTTCTTTTCAAGATGACAAGATGAACAACAACCACGTTGATTTCGACAAAATCCATTAATTTAAAAGCAGACAAATCCATGTTAGTGATCAAGTGCTCTTTATCATTGCTTATTCCATATCCGCTCTGAAATTTTCATTCCAATGAAGGAAGATTAGGTACTTATTTGCATAAATCACTATTAGATTTCGCCTCAGCTCATTTTTTGTTTTTGCCAATATTATTCGCAATATTTATCACTTTGACTAATTCATGCATTTCTTGTCTCGTTATAGAAGCAGAATTCGAAGGATCCTTTGGAAGCAGGTAAATTGATTGAGAGCTGTAATTTTATGCAACCGCTCTAATGACCTACTGCATGAGCGAAGTGAAGAATATTTGCGATAATGAGGGTTCTACGCATTCATATTTACTGGTTCTAAGACTATTGACTATTGGTTCTAATGCCCTCTATAGCCGAATTATGAACTTTTGGAATTTTGCGTTCACTCCAAGCAAATAGTATATTCCTGAATTTTTCTTACTTAATTTATCCTGGAAGGTTGAATACATGCTCTGGAAGCTAAACGTAATAGATAACCTGCATGAAGACACTGTGTGAGCTCCATTGTCCGCAGCAGCATGCAAGTAAATCAAAGAGAATCAGTTGTTATTCTCCGTTAGATGTACCGTTGCACTCAACAAATTGTAGTGAAACGGGGTCCGTACAAGGAAGAATTCTTTCATTCAATTGTGTTAGAAGTGCTCAGATGAGCTGATTAGGATTTTGATTAAAACCTATTGCGAACTAGTAATATTGTTTTATTGTAAATACATCCATTAATATCTGCATCAGCTAAAGGCTCTTATTCAACCAGCATGCTTTGCTGGCGCCATCTCTTGGTTGGACTTTTTTGTCACCATTTTCATGGCCCATGAAAATGCAGACAATAAAGGCCAACCAATGTGCCAATGCGACACTTGCAGGGTATGCTGGTTGAATAAGATCCTTTAAGTCCGAGATTGTACACACCCATGCCTCGGTTGGAGCTTTTTGAATAATTTTGCAGACCAGCTCATCAGAAAAAAATCTCATTCCTTCAAATACATCTTGTTTTGGTGCTCGATTTTCAGCCCGTTATCATATTCCTAGCAAACCTAAGCCATACCAAAAATGCTTTTAAAAGGAATGATGCAAAAAAACCGAGTGAGCAAGAAAACAGTTCTCACTTTTGACAATTGATAACACCATGAGTACTTGACGGAACTTAGTTATTCAAATTCTTGTTAAAAGCTGAAAGACGGAAGTATTTTTGTGATTTTTTCTCGCTATCTCACGAGCACTAGAAGTATAGGTAAATTCAACTGTATAAAATTTTATAGTTGCAAATTGGTTGAAAAATAGCCTAAAACATTGATCAAATCTTAAAGGACTCCCCGCATAGATCAGTAAAGAAAATGAAATCTTAGATATGGGTGAGAAATATTCACTGCACATTCATTGCCATGGGACTGAAAATCTTTAGTATTTGTTTGGAAATTGATGTCGTATAACTCTTTTGTATATCCATGCCGGGTGAGCCAGGAAAAAGTTCCCACTTTTGAAAATTCATAGCAACAAGACTACTTCACGGATTTGAATCGTTCAAATTCTGGTCAAAAATCGAAAGATCAAAGTATTTTTGTGATTTTTCTCGCTGTCCTGCCATCACTAGTAGTATTTGTAAATTCAACTTAGGGACTCTATTCAAATCGAACAATAGGCCATGGGCGTTTCACCTCCCTCAAGAGTTATAAGACATCGATTTTCAAACAAATACAAAAGATTTTCAATCCCAAAGCAATTAATGCCTAGAGGATATCTCTCATCCATGAGAAGTTGCATTTCCTTCATTATTCTGTGCAAGAAGTCATATATGAATTGATTGATGTTTTAGGCCATTTTTCAGTCATTTCGCAACCATGAAATTTTTGTAAACTTGAATTAACCTATATTAGTAGTGCTGGTAGGACAGCGATAAAAATCACAAAAATACTTTGATCTTTCGGTTTTTAACTAGAATTTGAATGTTTCAAATCCGTGAAGTAGTCTTGGTGTTATGAATTTTCAAAAGTGGGAACATTTTTTTTCTGGCTCACCCGGAATATTGCTACATACTGTTGGCTACATTCTACTATACTTTAAAAAGCTATGCAACACTACAGGACGATACCATGGGAGCAAAAATAAATGACAACACCACGGCCATAACCTCATAACATAAAGACATGAAACTAAACTAACAAGTACGATACATTTTGCTAATTATGCTACTTACAAATTACTATACGGTACTACAATATCTAAAACAAAGACAAAAAAATAGAAAAAATGAAAGTTGAAAAAATTGTTACAAAAAACAACGCTACCATTGGATGGCTTATGGAAGGGTGGGGTATAAGATTTCAATCGAATTCACCAGTTTTATGTATAGATTTTAATGCATGTTCAAGGATATACATATTCACTGATTCAGGAAAATCTTTATTGCCATACAATAACAGTTGTAATAAAAATTCATTTGTAAGATCCACATATCCAAGTAGTCATAGTAATGCAAAGATTCCAGCGAGGAGGTCCCGTCTATGTACATGAAAGCAAAGGTAGAGCAACAGGAAGTGTTTCGTATCTTCATTGGCATCATTTGTTGGACACAGTGGGTTGTGGTATCTCAAAAATTGTCTTTAAATTTGTGATAATTTAGCTTGCTGAGACTCTCAATTGAGTTCAAAATGATATGCCTTTTGGGTCATGGATCCCATTAAAAGGTTTTCCAGGGGGGGGGGGGCGATAACTGACAGCAGCTTGTTCTTGGATACAGCATCAGATGGTGCAAGTCTTATCTCAGCTTTTGGTTTATTCCACCGGGTGAGTCAGAAAAAACGCCCGGCGTTTGAATGGCTACTGCTTCCTGAATATGCAAGCAACGATATTTTGCAATATTTGATTCAATAGCTAAAATGTTCAATTATTTTTAGAAATTTCCCGAGCTATAATCGGTCACTTCGTTCAGATTCTGTAGGCAATTTTCTAAAATGAGTACCTTCGAGAAACCTTAAAAATCGTGCTAAAATTACAAGCAAAAGTCCCTATAGTGTTTACCTCACAGCAATGACTTTCAGCAATGACTTTTAGCACGTGCTTTGGTTTTGGCGGGTTGAAAAGTATTCTCCCTTGTGTGAATAACTTATTCAGGGGGATTCAATTCTCCCATGAGGACAAAATTCATGAGCACACCCAAGAGTCATTATTGCTAAGAAGGAGAACAAAGGGAAATTTTGCTTGCTGTTTTCGCTCGTTTTTGCAGGTTTTCGAAAGGGGCTTTCTGCAGAAAATCTCCTATTTCAACGGGAAGGAATGACCGATTAAAGCCAGGTAAATTACTGAATCTAATTTGACATATCGGGGATAAAACAAGACGGTTTTGAACATCATTGCTTTGATACTGAGGGATCAGAAATTTTTCAAACGCCGGGTGTTTTTATTAACTCACCCGTTATTAGGACAAATAATGGGGATAGAAGCTGGCTTTAAATCTTTCATTCCTTGCCCTTATTTGCCCGATTACATCACATTTGCGAAGAGAGCATTGAAACTGCTGATTTGGTGAAATTGGACCCCTTGTATAGTCTGCAGTGAGATTGTTTGTAATTTTGAAGAAACACCATAAGAAATCTACTCTACCAGCGAAGACTTGGCCACTCCCATCCTAGTTCTGCGTGCAACTTCTCCCTAATTGTTCCACCCCATGCTCCCGATACAGTGAAGGTAGCAGAATACTGAACAGATTCTATCTTGCCCTTTGATTAAACAAGGTGGTATTACCATTGAACTGGCTCAGATTGGGTGGATGCCAAATGCATTGTATGTAACATCTCCGTGATCTAAATGGGGTTGAACATAGAGCTTGTATAGGTCACTGAGGGTGTTCCTAGGCAGATATTAGAGAGAAACCTCAACATGCCAATGCTGTTCCTTGTTTTGGATATATGGCTGATTTTACATGGGTGGGAAAAGGTAACTATGAGTCCAGGACTGGTCCTAAATGTTGGACTACTTGCATGACTGGTAAGTTATTGAAAAGAATTCCAGATTGATTAGCTTCAACTGCTTGCTTACGACTGCTTGCTTTTGTTGATCAGGATTGAATGAAATCGCCTAATCATGAGCCCCGTTCACTTATCAACTCCAGATCATGGTTCAAGTGTCGGTATAACTCTTGAGAGAGGTGAAAAGCCCATTTTGTTTTGTTCTGAGTAAGAAGAGTCTTTACAATTTGATCAATATCTTAGCCCCTTTTTCAGTCATTTGGCAACCATGAAATATTTATCAAGTTAAGTTCACCGATACTTCATGTGCAGGTAAATCAACAAGTAAATTCGCAAAAATACTTCAATGTGTCGCCTTTTCACTGGAATTTGAATCATTGAAATCCGTGAAAGACTCTTTGTGCTACAAAATTTGTTGAAAGTGGAAGCTTTTTCCTCTCTCAAATTTTCCCTGGGAGTCAAAATTTTCAAATTTTTGGCTTAATTATGCACACATCTATAATCATCTCATTAATCCTAGCATCAACGTTAAGCTCAGGGGATGCTGACTTTTCAGTGAAGTCTATAGAAGGTAAGTTGCTTTTATGTACCCTAGTTGACATTTGATGTGCTATAATGCTTTTATCAAGATGGAAAGAAAACGAAGAAAGATTTAGGTTATGCATTGAAGCTCGCAGTTATATGCTTCCTGTTATATTCAAGGAGGGGAGCAAATGCATTTTATAATGTCAAATGACCCAGAAATGCCTATTATTTACTTTCATTTCATCCCATGTCGGTGCAGTTTGTTTTCAGTTCTCAAAGCTCCGCAATCACTAATTTTATAGCTAGTATACACATATGCATATTGTATATTCATCTTAATTAGTCTATTTTATATGTTTCTTTATTCATATATGATCCTCTAAATTTCAGCATCAACTACAACAAGAAGGACAGGGGATGTTGATGTCCCTTCGAATCTCCATGAACGTACGTTGCAATCGTTATTTACCACAAGCTTTACCAGACTGAAAGAGGCAATGTGATTTTACTTAGATGAATTTTTTCTTCGAAATGTTTATACGATTTGCATTCAGCAATGTCACCTAAGAAGGTGCACATTGAACATCAAATGGGATAACTTTATCACAAGCAATGAAGTACTCTGTTTCGCAGAGGCAGACGATATAGCAACTGCCCTTAACAGAAGCAAATTTCATTGATTGGGTACAGATATTTTATGTTGTATTGCCAACATAACCGAACTGATTGGAAGGATGAGCCGTCGCAAGATGTGTGGGGGAGGGGAGCAACGAGCAAATGCATTTTATAATGTCAAATGACCCAGAAATGCCTATTAATTACTTTCATTTCATCCCATGTTGGTGCAGTTTTTTTTTCAGTTCTCAAAGCTCCGCAGTCACTAATTTTATAGCCAGTATACTCATATGCATATTGTATATTCATCTTAATTTGTTTTATATCTTTCTTTATTCATATTTGATCTTTTAAATTTCAGCATCAACTATAACAAGAACGACAGTGGATGTTGATGTCCCTTCGAATCTATATGAACGTACGTTGCATTCGTTATTTACCACAAGCTTTACCAGACTGAAAGAGGCAATGTGAATTGACTTAGATGAATTTTTTCTTCAAATTGTTTATACGAACATGATTTGCATTCAGCATTGTCACCTAAGAAGGTGCACATTGAACATCAAATGGGATGACTTTATCACAAGCAATGAAGTACTCTTTTTCGCAGAGGAAGACGATATAGCAAGTGCCCTTAACAGAAGCAAATTTCATTGATTGGGTACAGATATTTTATGTTGTATTGCCAACATAACCGAACTGATTGGAAGGATGAGCTGTCGCAAGATGGGTTGGGGAGGAGAGCAAATACATTTTGTAATGTCAAATGACCCAGAAATGCCTATTATTTACTTTCATTTCATCCCGTGTTGGTCCAGTTTGTTTTCAGTTCTCAAAGCTCCGCAATAACTAATTTTATAGCTAGTATACTCATATGCATATTGTATATTCATCTTAATTAGTTTGATATCTTTCTTTATTCATATTTGATCTTCTAAATTTCAGCGTCAACTATAACAAGAACGACAGTGGATGTCGGAGTCCCTTCGAATCTACATGAAAGTACGTTGCATTTGTTATTCACCACAAGCTTTACCAGACTGAAAGAGGCAATGTGAATTTACTTAGATGAATTTTTTCTTCGAAATGTTTATACGAACACGATTTCAATTTAGCAATGTCACCTAAGAAGGTGCACATTGAACATCAAATTGGGATGACTTTATCACAAGCAATGAAGTACTCTTTTTCGCAGAGGAAGACGATATAGCAAGTGCCCTTAACAGAAGCAAATTTCATTGATTGGGTACAGATATTTTATGTTGTATTGACAACATAACCGAACTGATTTGAAGGATGAGCTGTCGCAAGATGGGTTGGGGAGGAGAGCAAATACATTTTGTAATGTCAAATAACCCAGAAATGCCTATTATTTACTTTCATTTCATCCCGTGTTGGTGCAGTTTGTTTTCAGTTCTCAAAGCTCCGCAATCACTAATTTTATAGCTAGTATACACATATGCATATTTTATTTTCATCTTTATTGGTCTGTTTTGTATGTTGTTTCATTATTTGATCTTCTAAATTTCAGCATCAACTACAACAAGAAGGACAGTGGATGTTGATGCCCCTTCGAATCTATATGAACGTACGTTGCATTCGTTATTTACCACAAGCTTTACCAGACTGAAAGAGGCAATGTGAATTTACTTAGATGAATTTTTTGTTCAAATTGTTTATACGAACATGATTTGCATTCAGCATTGTCACCTAAGAAGGTGCACATTGAACATCAAATGGGATAACTTTATCACAAGCAATGAAGTACTCTGTTTCGCAGAGGCAGACGATATAGCAAGTGCCCTTAACAAAAGCAAATTTCATTGATTGGGTACAGATATTTTATGTTGTATTGCCAACATAACCGAACTGATTGGAAGGATGAGCTGTCGCAAGATGGGTTGGGGAGGAGAGCAAATACATTTTGTAATGTCAAATGACCCAGAAATGCCTATTATTTACTTTCATTTCATCCCGTGTTGGTCCAGTTTGTTTTCAGTTCTCAAAGCTCCGCAATCACTAATTTTATAGCTAGTATACACATATGCATATTTTATTTTCATCTTTATTGGTCTGTTTTATATGTTCTTTCATTATTTGATCTTCTAAATTTCAGCATCTACTACAACAAGAAGGACAGTGGATGTTGATGTCCCTTCGAATCTATATGAACGTACGTTGCATCCGTTATTTACCACAAGCTTTACCAGGCTGAAAGAGGCAATGTGAATTGACTTAGATGAATTTTTTCTTCAAATTGTTTATACGAACATGATTTGCATTCAGCATTGTCACCTAAGAAGGTGCACATTCAGCATCAAATTAGGATGACTTTATCATAAGCAATGAAGTACTCTTTTTCGCAGAGGCAGACGATGTAGCAACTGTCCCTAACAGAAGCAGATTTCATTGATTGGGTACAGATATTTTATGTTGTATTGCCAACATAACCGAACTGATTGGAAGGATGAGCTGTCGCAAGATGGTTGGGGGAGGGGAGCAAATGCATTTTGTAATGTCAAATGACCAAGAAATTCCTATTATTTACTTTCATTTCATCCCGTGTTGGTGCAGTTTTTTTAGTTCTCAAAGCTCCGCAGTCACTAATTTTATAGCCAGTATACTCATATGCATATTGTATATTCATCTTAATTTGTTTTATATGTTTCCTTTTTCATATTTGATCTTTTGAATTTCAGCATCAACTATAACAAGAACGACAGTGGATGTCGGAGTCCCTTCGAATCTACATGAACGTACGTTGCATTCGTTGTTTACCAAAAGCTTTACCAGACTGATAGAGGCAATGTGAATTTACTTAGATGAATTTTTTCTTCGAAATGTTTATACGAACACGATTTGCATTCAGCATTGTCACCTAAGAAGGTGCACATTGAACATCCAATGGGATGACTTTATCACTAGCAATGAAGTACTCTATTTCGCAGAGGCAGACGATATAGAAATTGCCTGGACAGAAGCAGATTTCATTGATTGGGTACAGATATTTTATGTTGTATTGCCAACATAACCGAACTGATTGGAAGGATGAGCTGTCGCAAGATGGTTGGGGGAGGGGAGCAAATGCATTTTGTAATGTCAAATGACCCAGAAATGCCTATTATTTACTTTCATTTCATCCCATGTTGGTGCAGTTTTTTTTTCAGTTCTCAAAGCTCCGCAGTCACTAATTTTATAGCCAGTATACTCATATGCATATTGTATATTCATCTTAATTTGTTTTATATCTTTCTTTATTCATATTTGATCTTTTAAATTTCAGCATCAACTATAACAAGAACGACAGTGGATGTCGGAGTCCCTTCGAATCTACATGAACGTACGTTGCATTCGTTGTTTACCAAAAGCTTTACCAGACTGATAGAGGCAATGTGAATTTACTTAGATGAATTTTTTCTTCGAAATGTTTATACGAACACGATTTGCATTCAGCATTGTCACCTAAGAAGGTGCACATTGAACATCCAATGGGATGACTTTATCACTAGCAATGAAGTACTCTATTTCGCAGAGGCAGACGATATAGAAATTGCCTGGACAGAAGCAGATTTCATTGATTGGGTACAGATATTTTATGTTGTATTGCCAACATAACCGAACTGATTGGAAGGATGAGCTGTCGCAAGATGGTTGGGGGAGGGGAGCAAATGCATTTTGTAATGTCAAATGACCCAGAAATGCCTATTATTTACTTTCATTTCATCCCATGTTGGTGCAGTTTGTTTTCAGTTCTCAAAGCTCCGCAATCACTAATTTCATAGCTAGTATACACATATGCATATTGTATATTCATCTTAATTAGTCTATTTTATATGTTTCTTTATTCATATGTGATCCTCTAAATTTCAGCATCAACTACAACAAGAAGGACAGGGGATGTTGATGTCCCTTCGAATCTACATGAACGTACGTTGCAATCGTTATTTACCACAAGCTTTACCAGACTGAAAAAGGCAGTGTGATTTTACTTAGATGAATTTTTTCTTCGAAATGTTTATACGATTTGCATTCAGCAATGTCACCTAAGAAGGTGCACATTGAACATCAAATGGGATAACTTTATCACAAGCAATGAAGTACTCTGTTTCGCAGAGGCAGACGATATAGCAACTGCCCTTAACAGAAGCAAATTTCATTGATTGGGTACAGATATTTTATGTTGTATTGCCAACATAACCGAACTGATTGGAAGGATGAGCCGTCGCAAGATGTTTGGGGGAGGGGAGCAACGAGCAAATGCATTTTATAATGTCAAATGACCCAGAAATGCCTATTAATTACTTTCATTTCATCCCATGTTGGTGCAGTTTTTTTTTCAGTTCTCAAAGCTCCGCAGTCACTAATTTTATAGCCAGTATACTCATATGCATATTGTATATTCATCTTAATTTGTTTTATATCTTTCTTTATTCATATTTGATCTTTTAAATTTCAGCATCAACTATAACAAGAACGACAGTGGATGTTGATGTCCCTTCGAATCTATATGAACGTACGTTGCATTCGTTATTTACCACAAGCTTTACCAGACTGAAAGAGGCAATGTGAATTGACTTAGATGAATTTTTTCTTCAAATTGTTTATACGAACATGATTTGCATTCAGCATTGTCACCTAAGAAGGTGCACATTGAACATCAAATGGGATGACTTTATCACAAGCAATGAAGTACTCTTTTTCGCAGAGGAAGACGATATAGCAAGTGCCCTTAACAGAAGCAAATTTCATTGATTGGGTACAGATATTTTATGTTGTATTGCCAACATAACCGAACTGATTGGAAGGATGAGCTGTCGCAAGATGGGTTGGGGAGGAGAGCAAATACATTTTGTAATGTCAAATGACCCAGAAATGCCTATTATTTACTTTCATTTCATCCCGTGTTGGTCCAGTTTGTTTTCAGTTCTCAAAGCTCCGCAATAACTAATTTTATAGCTAGTATACTCATATGCATATTGTATATTCATCTTAATTAGTTTGATATCTTTCTTTATTCATATTTGATCTTCTAAATTTCAGCGTCAACTATAACAAGAACGACAGTGGATGTCGGAGTCCCTTCGAATCTACATGAAAGTACGTTGCATTTGTTATTCACCACAAGCTTTACCAGACTGAAAGAGGCAATGTGAATTTACTTAGATGAATTTTTTCTTCGAAATGTTTATACGAACACGATTTCAATTTAGCAATGTCACCTAAGAAGGTGCACATTGAACATCCAATGGGATGACTTTATCACTAGCAATGAAGTACTCTATTTCGCAGAGGCAGACGATATAGAAATTGCCTGGACAGAAGCAGATTTCATTGATTGGGTACAGATATTTTATGTTGTATTGCCAACATAACCGAACTGATTGGAAGGATGAGCTGTCGCAAGATGGTTGGGGGAGGGGAGCAAATGCATTTTGTAATGTCAAATGACCCAGAAATGCCTATTATTTACTTTCATTTCATCCCATGTTGGTGCAGTTTGTTTTCAGTTCTCAAAGCTCCGCAATCACTAATTTCATAGCTAGTATACACATATGCATATTGTATATTCATCTTAATTAGTCTATTTTATATGTTTCTTTATTCATATGTGATCCTCTAAATTTCAGCATCAACTACAACAAGAAGGACAGGGGATGTTGATGTCCCTTCGAATCTACATGAACGTACGTTGCAATCGTTATTTACCACAAGCTTTACCAGACTGAAAAAGGCAGTGTGATTTTACTTAGATGAATTTTTTCTTCGAAATGTTTATACGATTTGCATTCAGCAATGTCACCTAAGAAGGTGCACATTGAACATCAAATGGGATAACTTTATCACAAGCAATGAAGTACTCTGTTTCGCAGAGGCAGACGATATAGCAACTGCCCTTAACAGAAGCAAATTTCATTGATTGGGTACAGATATTTTATGTTGTATTGCCAACATAACCGAACTGATTGGAAGGATGAGCCGTCGCAAGATGTTTGGGGGAGGGGAGCAACGAGCAAATGCATTTTATAATGTCAAATGACCCAGAAATGCCTATTAATTACTTTCATTTCATCCCATGTTGGTGCAGTTTTTTTTTCAGTTCTCAAAGCTCCGCAGTCACTAATTTTATAGCCAGTATACTCATATGCATATTGTATATTCATCTTAATTTGTTTTATATCTTTCTTTATTCATATTTGATCTTTTAAATTTCAGCATCAACTATAACAAGAACGACAGTGGATGTTGATGTCCCTTCGAATCTATATGAACGTACGTTGCATTCGTTATTTACCACAAGCTTTACCAGACTGAAAGAGGCAATGTGAATTGACTTAGATGAATTTTTTCTTCAAATTGTTTATACGAACATGATTTGCATTCAGCATTGTCACCTAAGAAGGTGCACATTGAACATCAAATGGGATGACTTTATCACAAGCAATGAAGTACTCTTTTTCGCAGAGGAAGACGATATAGCAAGTGCCCTTAACAGAAGCAAATTTCATTGATTGGGTACAGATATTTTATGTTGTATTGCCAACATAACCGAACTGATTGGAAGGATGAGCTGTCGCAAGATGGGTTGGGGAGGAGAGCAAATACATTTTGTAATGTCAAATGACCCAGAAATGCCTATTATTTACTTTCATTTCATCCCGTGTTGGTCCAGTTTGTTTTCAGTTCTCAAAGCTCCGCAATAACTAATTTTATAGCTAGTATACTCATATGCATATTGTATATTCATCTTAATTAGTTTGATATCTTTCTTTATTCATATTTGATCTTCTAAATTTCAGCGTCAACTATAACAAGAACGACAGTGGATGTCGGAGTCCCTTCGAATCTACATGAACGTACGTTGCATTTGTTATTCACCACAAGCTTTACCAGACTGAAAGAGGCAATGTGAATTTACTTAGATGAATTTTTTCTTCGAAATGTTTATACGAACACGATTTGCATTTAGCAATGTCACCTAAGAAGGTGCACATTGAACATCAAATTGGGATGACTTTATCACAAGCAATGAAGTACTCTTTTTCGCAGAGGAAGACGATATAGCAAGTGCCCTTAACAGAAGCAAATTTCATTGATTGGGTACAGATATTTTATGTTGTATTGCCAACATAACCGAACTGATTTGAAGGATGAGCTGTCGCAAGATGGGTTGGGGAGGAGAGCAAATACATTTTGTAATGTCAAATAACCCAGAAATGCCTATTATTTACTTTCATTTCATCCCGTGTTGGTGCAGTTTGTTTTCAGTTCTCAAAGCTCCGCAATCACTAATTTTATAGCTAGTATACACATATGCATATTTTATTTTCATCTTTATTGGTCTTTTTTGTATGTTTTTTCATTATTTGATCTTCTAAATTTCAGCATCAACTACAACAAGAAGGACAGTGGATGTTGATGTCCCTTCGAATCTATATGAACGTACGTTGCATTCGTTATTTACCACAAGCTTTACCAGACTGAAAGAGGCAATGTGAATTGACTTGGATGAATTTTTTCTTCAAATTGTTTATACGAACATGATTTGCATTCAGCATTGTCACCTAAGAAGGTGCACATTGAGCATCAAATTGGGATGACTTTATCATAAGCAATGAAGTACTCTGTTTCGCAGAGGCAGACGATGTAGCAACTGCCCCTAACAGAAGCAGATTTCATTCATTGGGTACAGATATTTTATGTTGTATTGCCAACATAACCGAACTGATTGGAAGGATGAGCTGTCGCAAGATGGTTGGGGGAGGGGAGCAAATGCATTTTGTAATGTCAAATGACCCAGAAATTCCTATTATTTACTTTCATTTCATCCCGTGTTGGTGTAGTTTTTTTCAGTTCTCAAAGCTCCGCAATCACTAATTTAATAGCTAGTATACTCATATGCATATTGTATATTCAACTTGATTTGTTTTATATCTTTCTTTATTCATATTTGATCTTTTAAATTTCAGCATCAACTATAACAAGAACGACAGTGGATGTTGATGTCCCTTCGAATCTATATGAACGTACGTTGCATTCGTTATTTACCACAAGCTTTACCAGACTGAAAGAGGCAATGTGAATTGACTTAGATGAATTTTTTCTTCAAATTGTTTATACGAACATGATTTGCATTCAGCATTGTCACCTAAGAAGGTGCACATTGAACATCAAATGGGATGACTTTATCACTAGCAATGAAGTACTCTATTTCGCAGAGGCAAACGATATAGAAATTGCCTTAACAGAAGCAGATTTCATTGATTTGGTACAGATATTTTATGTTGTATTGCCAACATAACCGAACTGATTGGAAGGATGAGGTGTCGCAAGATGGGTGGGGGAGGGGAGCAAATGCATTTTGTAATGTCAAATGACCCAGAAATGCCTATTATTTACTTTCATTTCATCCCATGTTGGTGCAGTTTGTTTTCAGTTCTCAAAGCTCCGCAATCACTGATTTTATAGCTAGTATACACATATGCATATTTATTTTCATCTTTATTGGTCTGTTTTGTATGTTGTTTCATTATTTGATCTTCTAAATTTCAGCATCAACTACAACAAGAAGGACAGTGGATGTTGATGTCCCTTCGAATCTATATGAACGTACGTTGCATTCGTTATTTACCACAAGCTTTACCAGACTGAAAGAGGCAATGTGAATTGACTTAGATGAATTTTGTCTTCAAATTGTTTATACGAACATGATTTGCATTCAGCATTGTCACCTAAGAAGGTGCACATTGAACATCAAATGGGATGACTTTATCACTAGCAATGAAGTACTCTATTTCGCAGAGGCAAACGATATAGAAATTGCCTTAACAGAAGCAGATTTCATTGATTTGGTACAGATATTTTATGTTGTATTGCCAACATAACCGAACTGATTGGAAGGATGAGGTGTCGCAAGATGGGTGGGGGAGGGGAGCAAATGCATTTTGTAATGTCAAATGACCCAGAAATGCCTATTATTTACTTTCATTTCATCCCATGTTGGTGCAGTTTTTTTTCAGTTCTCAAAGCCCCGCAATCACTGATTTTATAGCTAGTATTTACATATGCATATTTATTTTCATCTTTATTGGTCTGTTTTGTATGTTGTTTCATTATTTGATCTTCTAAATTTCAGCATCAACTACAACAAGAAGGACAGTGGATGTTGATGTCCCTTCGAATCTATATGAACGTACGTTGCATTCGTTATTTACCACAAGCTTTACCAGACTGAAAGAGGCAATGTGAATTTACTTATATGAATTTTTTGTTCAAATTGTTTATACGAACATGATTTGCATTCAGCATTGTCACCAAAGAAGGTGCACATTGAACATCAAATGGGATAACTTTATCACAATTAATGAAGTACTCTGTTTCGCAGAGGCATACGATATAGCAAGTGCCCTTAACAGAAGCAAATTTCATTGATTGGGTACAGATATTTTATGTTGTATTGCCAACATAACCGAACTGATTGGAAGGATGCGCTGTCGCAAGATGGTTGGGGGAGGGGAGCAAATGCATTTTGTAATGTCAAATGATTCAGAAATGCCTATTATTTACTTTCATTTCAGCCCATGTTGGTGCAGTTTGTTTTCAGTTCTCAAAGCTCCGCAATCACTAATTTTATAGCTAGTATACACATATTCATATTGTATATTCATCTTAATTAGTCTATTTTATATGTTTCTTTATTCATATATGATCCTCTAAATTTCAGCATCAACTACAACAAGGGGAGCAAATGCATTTTGTAATGTCAAATGATTCAGAAATGCCTATTATTTACTTTCATTTCAGCCCATGTTGGTGCAGTTTGTTTTCAGTTCTCAAAGCTCCGCAATCACTGATTTTATAGCTAGTATACACATATGCATATTTATTTTCATCTTTATTGGTCTGTTTTGTATGTTGTTTCATTATTTGATCTTCTAAATTTCAGCATCAACTACAACAAGAAGGACAGTGGATGTTGATGTCCCTTCGAATCTATATGAACGTACGTTGCATTCGTTATTTACCACAAGCTTTACCAGACTGAAAGAGGCAATGTGAATTTACTTATATGAATTTTTTGTTCAAATTGTTTATACGAACATGATTTGCATTCAGCATTGTCACCAAAGAAGGTGCACATTGAACATCAAATGGGATAACTTTATCACAATTAATGAAGTACTCTGTTTCGCAGAGGCAGACGATATAGCAAGTGCCCTTAACAGAAGCAAATTTCATTGATTGGGTACAGATATTTTATGTTGTCTTGCCAACATAACCGAACTGATTGGAAGGATGCGCTGTCGCAAGATGGTTGGGGGAGGGGAGCAAATACATTTTGTAATGTCAAATAACCCAGAAATGCCTATTAATTACTTTCATTTCATCCCATGTTGGTGCAGTTTTTTTTTCAGTTCTCAAAGCTCCGCAGTCACTAATTTTATAGCCAGTATACTCATATGCATATTGTATATTCATCTTAATTTGTTTTATATCTTTCTTTATTCATATTTGATCTTTTAAATTTCAGCATCAACTATAACAAGAACGACAGTGGATGTTGATGTCCCTTCGAATCTATATGAACGTACGTTGCATTCGTTATTTACCACAAGCTTTACCAGACTGAAAGAGGCAATGTGAATTGACTTAGATGAATTTTTTCTTCAAATTGTTTATACGAACATGATTTGCATTCAGCATTGTCACCTAAGAAGGTGCACATTGAACATCAAATGGGATGACTTTATCACAAGCAATGAAGTACTCTTTTTCGCAGAGGAAGACGATATAGCAAGTGCCCTTAACAGAAGCAAATTTCATTGATTGGGTACAGATATTTTATGTTGTATTGCCAATATAACCAAACTGATTGGAAGGATGAGCTGTCGCAAGATGGGTGGGGGAGGGGAGCAAATACATTTTGTAATGTCAAATGACCCAGAAATGCCTATTATTTACTTTCATTTCATCCCATGTTGGTGCAGCTTGTTTTCAGTTCTCAAAGCTCCGCAATCACTAATTTTATAGCTATTATACACATGATTCTAAATTGATTCTAAATTGATTCTAAGTTGATTCTAAATTTCAGCATCAACCACAACAAGAAGGACAGTGGATGTTGATGTCCCTTCGAATCGATATGAACGTACGTTGCATTCGTTATTTACCACAATCTTTACCAGACTGAAAGAGGCAATGTGAATTTACTTCGATGAATTTTTTCTTCAAATTGTTTATACGAACATGATTTGCATTCAGCATTGTCACCTAAGAAGGTGCACATTGAACATCAAATGGGATAACTTTATCACTAGCAATGAAGTACTCTATTTCGCAGAGGCAGACGATATAGAAATTGACTGAACCGAAGCAGATTTCATTGATTGGGTACAGATATTTTATGTTGTATTGCCAATATAACCAAACTGATTGGAAGGATGAGCTGTCGCAAGATGGGTGGGGGAGGGGAGCAAATACATTTTGTAATGTCAAATGACCCAGAAATGCCTATTATTTACCTTCATTTCATCCCATGTTGGTGCAGCTTGTTTTCAGTTCTCAAAGCTCCGCAATCACTAATTTTATAGCTATTATACACATATGCATATTGTATATTCATCTTAATTAGTCCATTTTATATGTTTCTTTATTCATATTTGATCCTCTAAATTTCAGCATCAACTACAACAAGAAGGACAGTGGATGTTGATGTCCCTTCCAATCTATATGAACGTACGTTGCAATCGTTATTTACCAAAAGCTTTACCAGACTGAAAGAGGCAATGTGAATTTCCTTAGATGAATTTTTTCTTCGAAATGTTTATACGAACACGGTTTGCATTCAGCACTGTCACCTAAGAAGGTGCACATTGAACATCAAATTGGGATGACTTTATCACAAGCAATGAAGTACTCTTTTTCGCAGAGGAAGACGATATAGCAAGTGCCCTTAACAGAAGCAAATTTCATTGATTGGGTAC
This sequence comes from Aurelia sp. 3 sensu Dawson et al. (2005), assembly GCA_964020215.1. NCBI lineage: Eukaryota > Metazoa > Cnidaria > Scyphozoa > Semaeostomeae > Ulmaridae > Aurelia > Aurelia sp. 3 sensu Dawson et al. (2005). The sequence continues at coordinate 12,379,480 of OZ026577.1, forward strand.
AGATATTTTATGTTGTATTGTCAACATAACCGAACTGATTGGAAGGATGAGCTGTCGCAAGATGGTTGGGGGAGGGGAGCAAATGCATTTTGTAATGTCAAATGACCTAGAAATGACTATTATTTACTTTCATTTCATCCCATGTTGGTGCAGTTTGTTTTCAGTTCTCAAAGCTCCGCAATCACTAATTTTTTAGCTTGTATACACATATGCATATTTTATTTTCATCTTTATTGGTCTGTTTTATATGTTTTTTCATTATTTGATCTTCTAAATTTCAGCATCAACCACAACAAGAAGGACAGTGGATGTTGATGTCCCTTCGAATCTATATGAACGTACGTTGCATTCGTTATTTACCACAAGCTTTACCAGACTGAAAGAGGCAATGTGAATTTACTTAGATGAATTTTTTTCTTCAAAATGTTTATACGAACACGGTATTTTTATGTTTTAAATAAGCTTTCATGATCAAAATAGCCTCGTTAAAGGGGGGAGGGGTAGACTTGATAGTAATCGTAAGTGTGGCGCTTGAAGTTTAAGGGCGTATTCTTTGGGGCATCTTCTGAAAACGGTAGAGTTGGTAGAAGATAAAATCCCATTCTTTTGGTACTCTTCTACCGAAAACGGTAGACTTCGCAGACTTCAGATCACTTTTTATAAAAGCCCATTCTTTTGGTCATTCTGTTTTCGGTAGACTTCCGAGAGATTTTGTTGTATTCTTTTGGGCTCTTCTGAAAACGGTAGGGATGCGAGGCTTCGGAAATCTTCTGCTCCTGAAGCTGGCAGACTTTTGAAAGATTCCAGAGAGCATTGTTTCGGTAATGAAGGTTTTCAATAACATTCGAAAAAACAATGGTACTTCGCAGATTCTTTTCTCTTGGGATCGGCATAACAAAAGTACATTGCATTGCAATGGTTTCAATTCGATTATTTTTTTTCATTTTTCTTTAACTTATAGATGTTTTAATACTAAAATATGTATATTCATACATACATACATACATATATGCATACACCACGGGGGGGGGGGGTTCGGCTAAATTTCGGGCAGGGGTGTGCCGCCCACGGTTTCAAAATAGCACCGTTGGCTAGACCAATTTTTCTGAAAATGATACCCTTGGCTAGACTAATTTCTACATCAAAGTGCCATGAGTTGGCATTTTCGAGGCAAAACTTGCCAAATTTTTGCATTCTAAGGACCAAAATTTGAAAAAAATTTCGGTTTCTTTACAGGAATTACCAAAGTTTGACATTTCTTTGACCAAAATTGCCAAAAAGTATACCCTTGCCCAGACTAAATGGGCGAAAATTGGCAAAAAGTATACCCTTGGCTAGACTAAAAAGTTTGAAAAAGCATACCCTTGCGGGCGGCACATCCCCAGGTACCTTTACTATGGAACAACCCCCCCCCCCCCGTGGCATACGCATATGCACACATAGATAGATACATACCCAAGTCAAGTTTTGGCTGCAAAGAGCTTATTTGGACCTGATAAATAAAAGACTTTGAAAAACTAGCTTAATTGCAAATGTTTGCTAAAAATGAAAATAAATGTTAAAATTATCTCTAGCCTGATATCAGAAAATTTAATGTACATTTTGGCACAGTGTTTCTAAACTACCCATAATTTAAATCTGTTTGTGTCAAAAGTTGTTTCTTTTTTGCAAAAGGCAATTTTGTTAATATTTTCATGTTTGATCTTAACTGATGTTTGAAAGTTTCTCTATTTTTTTGCTTTTTTAGTTCTTTGTTTAATGGATTCCATATTATGGGACTCCTGAACTGTAATGACTGTCTTCCAAGTTCGATTCTCATTGTCTTTATTTCAAATTGTGCTCCCTTTCTCAAAGACTCTTTTCCACCTCAATACTGATGAGCAATTCTGCTTTGCTATCAGATGTTACTTTGTGCATCTCAGTTGCAATTTTCCCTTTATAGATTTAACCAAGTAAGGTCTTGCCCATTGACTGCTGCTAGCACAGTTTCATCTTTCATTGATCCATGCAATCTTTAAATATCTTTAGCAGCCGTTATGTGTTCTTTTCTCACTCTTTTAAATGTTGCTTCTGGGCAGTATTCCCATATTGATGTGCAGTAGGTGATGGCAGGGATCACTGTTGTATGATATATTTCTTCTAACATATTTGATGGCAAATATTGAAGTCTTTTTGAAATACAAATCGTTGAGCTCATTGACTTCACAACTTTATCTGTATGCTCCCTCTAGCTTAGCTTCTGATCAATTTTCGATTCCCAAGAGTTTTTCTGAGTTGACGTATTCTAGGCATTTGTGACCCATTGCGACAGGCGAGAGTGGCCCAATGAGCCTTCTTTGCTGCAAAATCATAACTTTACTTTTCTTTGTATGAACAATTAATTCGTACTTAATATACCAACTGTGAATATCTGTAGTATCATTTGCAGTAGTATCGTCTGCATACATATTTTTCTATCCCTTTGTGTTCCACTTGGGTAGATCATTCACAACAATAGAAAACTGTCTTGGACCAAACATAGATCCTTGTGGAATACCATAATCTATGTTCCTGACTGAAGATATTGTTTGGTTGACCTCTACAAACTGTGTGCTATCTTCTGTGTAATTTTTCATCCATGCGAGCAACTTTCCCTCAATGCCTATCGCCTTAATTTTTCTAAACAGTATGCTGTGGTCAATTGAGCCAAAATCATTTCGGAAGTCAATAATTGAATCCCTACTATGTTTCCTCAGTCGAGGTGTCCTTTCCATTGTTCTGTAAGGTAAAAAAGAGTAATTCTGTGGATAGACCTTTTTGTATGCCCATTTTTTTTTGTGAATGGAGATCTCAAGGTATTTATGTAATGAGATACAAGCAACTGATTCAACTGTTTTGCTAGCAATACTTAGCATCGTTAATGGCCTGTTATTTTCTGACTTCGTTTTGCCCTATTTTTATGCGCAGTTTTTACCTTTCCTATCTTCCATTTAGAAGGGTACTTTGTTTGTTTAAATCTCAGATTGACAATCGTACTAAGGCTAAAACTGAACTCTGACCTATCACCTTCATTTCTTTTGCTGATATATCATCTTGTCCATGAGCTTTACGTGGCTTTATCTTTTTCCATCATTTAAATGCGCTTAAGTACTTTTTCATTGGTAGAACCTTTACTTTCTGAGAAGGCCATTGTAAATGTGAATGGCATACGTGTGAACAAGGCTTAGACGCGGAAAAAGTGTTGTAGTCATTTGTTTTAGCCCATAATTTCTTGATATTTAGTTCTAACTGGATATACACCTCATGTATTTTAGCATCAACAAAAGCAAGACCAACAGAGGTGCCTGAGTTGTCTGCAAATGTGACTGAAGGTAAGTTGCTCTCGTTATTTACTGTAGGGTCTGTTGAGGTAAATGGATATCCTGGATAAAGTGGGTAAAATCATTATCTAGGGTAGTCATTGTCTTTCGCTCCCCATGACATCATCCTCGTAGTTTCGTACAGTAATTAAAACGTATGGCAGAATGTAAGATTTATTGCAATATTCGTCTGTGAATGAAAACAGTTTGATAACATTGTCGTATTCAAAATGTTATGTTTGACACGGGCTGACTTCATTTGAGGGTTTTGTTGACGATGGAGAGAAATTTAAGCCTAAATATAGGCAGGGAGATTGAGCTGTGGAGTAAGGAAGAATCACTTGCTCTATGGGAATTAATCGAAGCTTTCATTTTAACGAAACCTTAATGCTGCTGTCAGCAGAATGTTTTTTGGTAGTATTTTTTTGAAAAAAATATTGATGTCTCGAAGTCGCTTTTCTGCTGTAGGAGCTGAGCACTTTTGTGCGAATTTGGTTTTTGCAGTATTTCTGTAAAATACAGTTCTTCTGTAAAGCTTTGTTCACATTTATTTGACCAAATGTTATTTGCTTAAATAAACTGATACGTCAATCTAAGCATGTTCTGGTAGAAAATTCAACCAATAATGTTCAGCTCTTTTGGCATACGTCTACTGTCCCAATCAGAGCAAACTTAATAGTTACTTGCATATTGAGAAGCCATCGTGCAGAAGAAGAGTCTGCGTAACTCCACCTTAAGAAAAGTACCCTAAGAAAAGAGTCAGCGTAACTCTATTCTATGCATCAGCATTCAATTTCAATAGCAATTTAAAATGGCCCTTACTGTATAGCGTCTGCTTATTGTCTGCCAGAAGGTACTTGGAATACCACAGAATTCCCTTCTTAATTATGTTTGCCCAGAACGAAAGCGAATCCTGAGAGTTAGTCACATGATAAGGAGTGAGTAAATACAAACGCCCGGCATTTGAAAAAATCCTGTTCCCTGAATATCAAAGCAATGATATTGAAAACTGTCTTATTTTATTCCTGATACGTCAAATTGGGCTCAGTAATTTACCCGGCTTTAATCGGTCATTCCTTTGCGTAGAAATGGGAGATTTTCTGCAGAAAGCCCCTTTCGGAAACCTACAAAACTGAGTGAGATCAAAAAGAAAGATTTCCCTATGTTTTCCTTGCTAGCAATAATGGCTTTTGGCTGTGATAATGTATTTTGTCTTCACGGGAAAATTGAATCACTCTGAATAAGTTATTCACACTAGGGGGAAGATTTTTGAACCCGCCAAGGGGAAAGGGGGAAGCATTTGCTAAAAGCGTATTGAAAGTCATCGCCGTGAGGTCATCAAGGAAACTTGCTTGTAATTCTAGCACGCTTTTGAAGAGTTCTGGGAGTGACCGATTTAGCTAGGAAAAATTCCAGAAGTAGTTGAAAATGGCTAACTATTCAATTAGATATTGCAAAATATTATTGCTTATATACTCCGGGAGCAGTAGCCTTTCAAACGCTGGGCTTGTTTTTTTGCTCACCCGGTATATGTTCTCACATCTGATTACCTCCTACTTTCCCGAGCAAGCGCTGTATTAGCTGTTATAACAATACATTTTCTTTCTTATCGATATTTCTCGGTATCAGGGTAATATCAAATAAATACCTAGTTTAGAGTCCTTAAATTTTCAAATAAAACCTTATCGAGCATGGTGATAGAAACACATGTTTGGAACATGCGAAGTTTCTCTAAGCCTCTCAAAAGGTAGCTTATTAAATTTGGGTTTCTTCCCATGTGCACCATGTAAGCGTAGAAGATAAATCTACGGACCTTCATTAGTTTGAATTTTATTCCAATTCTCTTATAGAATCACATCAAGTAAAAAGGAAGTCAAAAAGAGGAGTGAAAAAGTGCCCCGTAACATCATGTGGCAAAACAGTTTGTGCAGCCTCCTTTGCAAGGCACATGAAAAAATTACATAAAATTTCGCAATCGGAATACATGAAAGTGTCGTCGGAGGCAAGAAAGCCGTACGAAAGAAAAGAAGACAAAGAGCCGAAATTCAAGGATTATCATAAACCGAGACAGTGTCCAATTGGTGACTGCAGGGTAACAGTAAAGAGACTTATTCCTCATCTTACTGGCAAACATAAATTGGAAAAAGGAACAACCGAGTTTGATATGTTGGTAAGGAGAAGTTTGATTCCGACGGAGTCATCTCTGACGATGTTAAGAATCCAAGAAATTGAGGAGAAGAGAATGCAACAACCGAAGACGAATAGCTTGACAGCTCTGTTGTGTGATGACCAAATGTCCATTGCGTCAACAGACAACAGCTATCACCCAACTGTTGACGGAGAGCAGAAATCATTCTGCTCGAGTGACAGTCTGTTTTCCGGGGTCGAAACTATGTCAAGTGCTGATTCCAACGTGAGCTTGAAGACCGATGAAATGGAGGAGGAGATAGCGGAGTTAAATGCTTATCATGTCACAAATCCCGAGACATGTGAAGCCATTTTGGACGATTTTTACGAGTACCTAATATCAGCAGATTGTGGTAACAAAGATGAGCGATCTTCAAGGCAGCACAGAATGCAAGTGAAGACCATCTTGCACGTCATCGATGAAAGTATGGATATTGCTTCCTTGACTCGAACCAAAAGAATTCGTGATGAATTCTTGAAGATTTATTGCGTACACAAAAAATACGAGGCAAGGACAATAAGGGCCTACCTCCATAGTCTTGACCACTTTTACACGTACCTTATTGCAGAGAGAAGTGCCATTTTTGAATCGAATATGCTGTCCAGCATCAAAGTTAAAGTAAGGAATTGGATCAACTCCTACCAACGCCTTTCTCGTAAACAAAAGCACCTCAAAGATGATAGAGAGGAGGAGACGGAGATAACTCCTACACAAATCAAAGCATTCGAAAGAAGTGAGGTGTGTCGCAGTGCCATTGTATCTTTGGGAAATGTCGAAGACGACCCCACTCACGCGCTAACTGTAGAGTCGTTCGTAACGGTGAGAGATTTTCTCATGACGATGATTTGCATTCGAAATGCTCATCGATCAGGAGTCATTGCGAATTTCACGATGGACGAGTTTATGAATAATAAGTTTAAAGATGGTTGCTATATCTTCCGAGTTCACAAACATAAGACGTTGAGTACTCACGGACCCGCTCGGATCGTCGTCAATGAATCCATGTTTTCTTGGTTAGAAACATACGTAACGTACATTCGTCCCCAGTTCGTGTCTTCACCTTCCATTGACAATGTGTTTACATCAAGTACAGGGATGCGGTTAACATCCGGTGCCGTTAGTGGAGGTTTAAATTCGATTTGGAAGAAGAGTGGCCTCGTAGACCATCGAGTAAATGCAACGAAGTTTAGGAGAACGGCGGTAACTGCAGTTAGGGAGAATGGGGAAGGACTTGAGCAGGAAACAGCAGATTTGATGGGACACCTAAAATCAACTGCTGATAATGTGTACCACATTAAAAGAAAGGAGAAGAGCGCCATTGCTGCAGCAACTGGATTAGAGTCGATCTTAGTGAAAGCAACATCTCCAGTGAAGAAGCCAGCATCAAAGGAGTCATTCCTCGTTGCCAGTTCTATGTGCAGGCCCTGCATTGAATCGCCAAGCAGAAAGAAATGGACAAGGGATGAAACCCTAGCAATCGAGGAGGTTTTTGCTGGTATGTAATCGAATAGTGGATGGATCCGAAAGTAACTGGAAGTTTTCAAAAATCACCAGGGTTTTTCTGCGCGGGGTTTTTCTGAAACTTCTTCCATTTTGAATTTAGGGAAACATCGAAATTATGTTATAAAGGGACATCACCCTTTCATTCTTTTCTGATGTGATGGTGTCAATCAAGATTTAAAATCTTCATTTTGAGAAAAATGTTTGAAATAAATGCAATGAAGTCCCGCCTTTATGAAACTGCATTATAAGAAACTCAAGCCTAATTTTGTAAGATAAAATACCTCTCTTCAAGAAACTATCCACGGTGATTCAGGCTCAGTGTCATCTGCAATGGTACAAAGTAATATTATGTCGCTTGAAACTGTCTCCAATGTGTCTCCTTCTCCAGAAATGAAAATGAAAATGAAAATGAAAAAGTCTAGATTTTTATGTTTTCAGGAAAGTTCCAGCATTGGCTTAAATTATTGATTTCTTGTACAAATATGAATGTTTTAAAAATGTTTTCTTAATGATTTTGACATATGTTTAGAATATAAAAGTGTTTCTTTTACCATGGTATAGACACCCTGTTTTCACATATAGGAATCAGACCAGGTTGCTTTCGTGAAAAGACTTTCTTAAACGTGGGGCTTTACTGTAATAGCATTTCAAAACCTCAGTAATGGCGGAAACCGAAAAACTGGGTATTAAATGCATCGCCAAACGCTTCAGAAAACCTGACAAGACAAAGTTGTGCACCAAGATATGAGGTCTTATCACATCAATTGATTCCTAACCAAACGAAGAAATCGTTACAACATGAGATATTAAAATGTAAGGCAATTTTTTGGCACTTTCAATATCCATAAAGCAGTTCGATCCTTGTAAAAAATGCTTACAAAGAGAGTTGAAAAGTTCGGAAGACAATTCATTTTAGCCGAGTTTTGAGAATTGGAGGGTTTTAGTCCAGCCGGTCCCTTTTCTGTATCAAAGTATAAGAAGAATTCTGAACTTTTTTTTCAGGAACCGCAATAAATCGGCTTTAGATTAGAAAACTGTAGCCTGAAAACTTGTTTGAAATGATGAATGTCCAAAAACCGTGTACCTTATGTACGCAGTTTTCTGTTGAGTTGATGCAACACCCTTTGTTCTCTGTATTTTTTATGGAAACAGTTTCAACTAAACTTCGGGCAACCTTTTATGTAAAATGTAAATTCAACATGTAACAATTTAACAATTGCTTACATTTGGAGCCTTGAATTCAGAAGCAGAAGTCCCTTCTAGCAAAAGTGATTTATAGACACCCACATGCCAATGAAATCAAACACTGTTGAATGTCTTTTTGGCTAAGTTTTCGTCCCAGGGGTTTTTGCACTTTCAAATATAGAGACAAACTAACCCCTGATGGACTCTGCTATGAATAGGAAATGTGACCTACCTACAGTTGCAATCAACAGCGATGTGCGAAATAGTACATAGAGTAAATATATGGTTCCAAACAAGTTTTACAGCACACCAATACCTCCTCACAGAAATACTTAAACCAGCAATATCTAAACTAGGTTCATTTTCAGCTATTCAAGTGAATTCCTTGTGTTGGATTGAAAAATTAGCATGACATGCCACGACTTGGTTTTGCTTAAACTGGTATACGTTGCAAGCATGGGTGTGGTACGATACTCTGTAATTTGAATTTCTTTATGCAAATTACCTTGCGCTGATTTAACGGAACGCATTCCCACCTGTGTTAAAGATAAACCATTTGTTGCAGCTGGTTTTGCGTAAGTTGCAAATGCAGAAACGTTTTAAATTGCTTAGGAATATTTGGAACATCATTTGGGAACCGCAGCTTGATGATAAATCTTAGGGCGAGTACGACGACAATAGCATCATTGAAATATGCAAAAGAACATGTTTTTTGTCGTCGTACTCGCCCTAAGATTTAGGAATATTTATTCAAAATTTGATCAATATTTTAGATGACATACGTGCTCAAGATATCACCATCGCAGATGTCAGACAGAAGATTAGAGGCCACGCATTGCTGTCCTCAATTGATGCCAAGCGAGTGTGTGATAAGGTCAGAAGCATTTGGAAATTTGGCAACCAAAACAGTTCAGAGATTCTGGATGAAATTCCGAGTGAGCAGCTTTCAGATAAAATTGAAAGATTGTTCGAGAAAGAGGATGCCAATTCCCATGCAGCTGTTGATGAAGAACAAACATCTCAAGCATCAACCTCAGACAAAATATCTCATGCATCGAAATCATCCACTAGAATTTTTACTAATGCAAACGTGGAAACCCTGATATCGTGCTGCAAGAGCATAATACAAGATGGAAGGGTCTTGCGACAAAGAATGGTGGATGCACTTAACAAGACAAAACGAGGACAGGCTCTCTTGGACACATTCAAGTTAGATCAGCTTCAAACAAGGCTAAAATACGAAAGGCTGAAGCATGTGAAGGAGACCAAGAACAAGTAAGGTTGTTGCTGTAAAGTTTCGCATTTCGCTAATTATAGGTCATACATGATTAAGAGATTCTTGCCAAACCGACTTGATTTCATAACATGAAATAGATACCTTTTTGGGAACGTTCGATTGAAAACATATTGAACTCCATTCCACGCATAAAACGCAAACGCGCCTTGAATAACAAGTTAGTCACAATATTTTTGAACCATACTTTTAGCAACATCCTTTTGGCAGTTTTCTAAATGGTAGTTACGGCCTTAATTATTCCTGTGATTGATGGAACACATTTTGTACATACTGATCAACTGAAATCTCAGAAATTGAAAGTAATAGTGTCTTTGGACTAATATAAAAACTTTTGTCAATGAGGTTTGAAATTGTGTCTTCTAACAAGGACAAAAGTTAGTTTACTTCTTCGCTGTACCCAGTCATTTAAAAGTGATAGATTGGGATGCAATGATTTGCTGTACCAGGTGTTCCAAAAAAGTTCTGGCGTTTGATTGAACGGAGAGAAAAAGCTTTGGAATATAGCGATTTCTAATCATTCTAGTGACATGCCAGATATTTCAACTTACAATTTAACATATCGTATGAAGAAATTAGTCATCTCAAAGTGGGATTATGAGCTCAAAATTTTCATGTTCATGTTCAAGGCAAAGCCAGAGAGAGTGTGCGCGCCTTCCTTCATCATCCCAGTGCAAGGAGAATCTCCAGATGAGCAACACAAAACTGGGTTCACGCTTTCGCTCATTACCTTGACGAATATTTATCGCACTAAATTTACAATTTCCATCATTGGACATAGAAATCATTTTTATAAATGGCGGCTGGGTAAAATTCTTTTCATCTGGAAAGTTGTTCGTTAGATGTTTTTCTGTCACCTTTTGAGCGGGTTAACAAGATTCTTTGGACTAGAAAACATTTCTCGTCAGTACCAACCTCTCTGTAGATAATGAACGGTCCCTAAGACTGTACTTAGCAAACCAAGATCACAAAATAGCTCTGACTTTCAAATTCAAATTTCTTGGCTTGCATTGAACTTTCGTGAACTTTGTTTTGCTTGACAGATTAAACCTTGAAGAATATGAAGTGAAGAGGTCAACAGAAGATATTGTTTGGTATGTGCAAATTTTGCGAATTCATAATGGTAATCAAATGCTGAAAAAGTCTAAGTCACGAGGTGTCTTTCAACATCATAACAAAATATATGTTTCAGAATCCTTGTAAAGCCTCTTGCAGAATCACATTTAAGGATGTCCACTCCTCGAAAAATTGTTTTGCTCAATTCTAAAGATATTACCATGAAACTTCGTAGGTGGGGTATTGTTGGGTCAGGAAATTCATTTTTTGTGTTAAAATTTAATTTTGACACTTCGTTGTCATGGAAACATCCAAAATGTGGCAAAATTGTGTCGTCACGGGGAAATGCATAACTTTTTTGAGGCTTGCTAAAATATCTCATGCTGCATATCAAATGAATTCTCTTGTGTTGGAGAGTGATGTTCTGCTTTTAGATTTTGGATTTGGCCTTTTAGTTTTCATTTTACAACTTTTTGTCAAAAAACTACTTTTTGCCGATCATTCAAAAATTTTGCATCCTGTGCAGGGACAACAAGGGAAATTAAATCAAAAAAGCATGAGTTGAGTATCACTCTCCAGACCATAAGGATCAATTTGATATACAGACTTAAGGAATACAGTGTAAAACAAAAAAGTTATGCGAATCCTTAGCTAGGCAACTTTTGCAAAATGGCAAATTTGAGAAAATGGCAGTTAAAGAATACAGTTTATGAAATTCACATTGATGTTGGATCAAATGATGTAAAAATATGTTTTGATAAAAACAATATCGTCTCATTTGACTTTTTCATCTTGTTTCACTTTAAAATGTACCATTTATGGATAAATTTCATATTTTTAAAGGAAGTAGTTAGTGATTTAGTTTTTCGGGCAGCATACATGTCACCTTAAAAATCAGCAAGATTCTGTCTCTTTACTGTTTTATTGCATTTCAATTCATTTCTTTTGTCATATAGCCTCAAAGCTTTCTGCAGACACTACTATCTCATCTCCAGTTTGTCCTTTTCCTAATTTGAAGCCATCAAGTCTGTGCCTGGACCTCACAGGGGACTGCTACAGTTGCATCATTTAGAGAATACCCCAATTGTGAATTTGGATGCAGCCAGGCGCTGCCGGCAGTGGATACTGTCATCAGTCTTGCATAAATTACTCTAGAATATCTTCAAAGCGACATGTCAAGCACCGACTACGACTGGAAGTTAATACTCCAACTCTGTCAGGCAAAAACTCCTCTTCCTCTTGAAAATTAACAGTTGAAATCAGCAATGTCAATATCTGGAATGGAACATATAAGGCGAGCAATCTTCTGAGAAGAAATCTGTATACTATAGTGATGACTTCTGAAAAGTAATGTAACGGTCATTATCTTTATGTTGAGGATTAATTTCTTGCTCAACATGGTCCTTGCAAACGTTCATCTTTCGTGGAGGCAGATTTTGGACTATGCAACTCAGATTCTGGCAGGCCTGGCCCAATCAAGAATCCATATTTTCTCCTGTTTGTTGTCTTTTATCAGCATTTTGCACTTACTCTTTCTCTGAATTCTGGTCGTTCTTCTTTTGATATCCAATGTAAGGCTTTCTAGTTCTCTTCTTAACGCTTTCCATGTTGAAATTCTTCAAAAATAGCCTGGGAAATCGAGGATACTTCATGAGTTGAGTTGGACTTGCCTTGCCTTCCTTTTACCAACGTGTTTTGATATGGCAGCCATCATTTGGTACCACGTGATCGGAACAAACCAATCATGACATTTGGATTCGCTCAGTATCCATGGAGACGGCTTAGCTATTGTTTTCCTGCCTTGAAACAATCGCTGTTCTCTGCCTACAGGGTGCCCAAATATATAAATGGCATGGTTCTTCATCATCCTTAAACATAGGGCTTTCAAATGATATGAAACTTTCTGGGATCAACGAGGACAGCGACGAAATTTTGGTGGAAAAGTTTCAGGATTTTTTTGAAGAAAAAATGATTATTTTCTCTCCTTACCCTTCCTATCTTCAGGGGTTTTTACTAGAAAACGTTGGAAAATTGCTACGAAAAGTGTTTTCTAATGTTCTTCGATGTTGAAACAAACTTTTTAGTCAAAGAACCAAATTTCGAAATTTTTGCAAAATTTGAGAATATTTCGAGGAGTGGACATCCTTAACCTGTTGGCAACGCGAATGTGCTAAGTAGAGTGAGATCAAATAAATTTGATGAGTTTTTCATGAACGCCAGTATTTTCACTTATTCAACTTAAATGACATTTTTCGGCTTAAATGACGACAGACTATCGACAGAGGCAATATTTTATCATATCTCCACAACTTCAAATACAGTTCCAGCCAAATATTTAAGAAAACGTTTCTTGGCAAACTCTCACAACTGTGCGAAAAACATTGCTTCAGGGCAAAACGTATTGGAGGAATTTCAGCCCACATTTTTGGCCATAAGTTTCAGTTCAGCCTTTGATTTTTAATTTATAGCGACAAATCATCAAATCATTTGACCTTTTTTCAAGAATTGGTTTATTGGTTTATTATTTATTCTTCGAATTATTTAATATCAAAAGCTCTTAAATCGTAAGCACGGAATCTTTTTTCATTCTTTTTCAAGGCTGGCATCAAACTAATGGCCGTAGTTGTATACTAAAAGCTCTCCACTACTTTTTTCTCGGAAACAATATTTTTCTTGGAGTTTCGATTATTTGCAAATAAATCATGCAAATGAATTGTGCAGAGATTGATGTAAAATCCAGCCAAGCAACACAGTTTTGGGGTCAGACCTCTTGCCGGTAGAACCAATGTGATGTCTAAGAATGTCCATATATTTCATTGTGACGTCATACCAAAATGGCGCAGAAATTCAAAAAACAAGATCGAAATTCGGAGTCTACACGGACAGTGGAGCTAAACAAACTCCAAGAGAGTAAACTAAGCAATGTGGTAGGGTTCAATAACGTAGCGCCAAGAAACGTTGTGGACAAAAAATTTGGTCTATAATTTTTGGTCATGACTGTACAAGCATTTTAACACACAAGTAATATAATATATTTTTCGTAGTTCAACTTGTTTTCTTGGGTTTTCAAACATGCAGCCAACTCTTTGATGATTCCATGTATCTCAGTGAGGCAAATGTGCCTAGCTACGTCGAAAGCACAACAACCACCGAAATTAGACATCTCATATGATTAGGGACTTGATCTCGAAACTCCTCTTCACTATAAGAAAGAATATTTTTTTCATTGAACATCTATATGCCAGCCTGTGGCTAATATCGACAAGATTTGAAGAAAGACTTCTTCATCACTTGCTTTGTGAAAAAGTTCGCCGAAGTTATTCGAGAGTTTGCTTTACTCAGCACTTTTGCAGCAGTATTGCCTATATGTTGAATGTGATTCTGCTAGAGGCTTTTAGAATTCTGAATCTTAAGAGATTTATGTTTAATGCAGAGAGACGCCTCGTGATTTAGATTTTAATTTTTCAACAATTGATTACCATTATGAATTCGCAAAATTTGTATATCTTATGTAAAACTTTCAATCGACCTTTTCAATACATCTTCTGCAAGACATAATCTTTCCGGCAAAAAAGTTCATGAAGATGGAGTGAGTCCAAGCCAATCAGTTTGAAAGTTAGGGCTATTTCGTGACCGTAGTTTGCCAAGAAGAAACCTAAGGTACTTTTAGGCCAAACCTGACTAAATTTTAACAGCACGGAATGGTCAGGCTTGAACAAGTTTTGCATTTTTATATACCTCAGGCTACGGTTAAAAACAGACAAACCTGCTGATACTTTCATATTTCCGCATTCATTGCATGCCGTGGGACACTGTGTATCATTTGTCGGTCTTAAATCATCGTAAGTTTTATGCATTTGTACAGCTTGCTATCAGCAAACAAGGCAGCAAGTCTTCTCTCTCATGTGTGACCTCCAGTAACCCTAGATGGTATGGTTTTGATAGAACTTAGCTACAAATGTCTATGTAAATCATTCAGAACTGCTTCTATTTTCGTTCCTTAGTGGATACCTTTGCAAACATGTCTCCCTTGGCATCATTATGCAAACAAATGGAATTAATGACCTTTGCTACGGGAAACTGACCCAAAAACGATAGGATTTCAGGGAAGCTATGTAAGTTTTCGTGAAAGTGCTTTTAACCATTTCATCGCATTTAGTTTTTACCTTTAAAAATGATGCCTTGTCGACCTTTATTGCTGCCTCGTAAGCTTGATTTTCTTGTGAAAGCCCGTATTGCCTGTGTGTTTCATGGTGGGAATTGCAATGACCTAATGTCTTTTTCTCGCCATGATCGGCACGGTAGTTGAATTTTTGACTTTTATTTGTTTAATTGATATGAGGCGCGCATGGGATACCTGTTGTATTCATCTTGAACGTCACGCAATTTCACACCTGGTGAGCCAGAAAAAACTTCCCTCTTTCGGAAATTCATAGCATCAAACGTACGTCACAGATTTGGATGATTCAAAGTCTAGTTAAACCCCGAACGAGTGAGGCATTTGCAGAAATATGGGAAAATCTATCTTTGTGAAAATTTAAAAATTGCATCAATGTTGAAAAGGGGCCTAAAACATTGATCAAATCATATAGGGCTCTTCGCCCAAACAATAAATAAAATGCAATTTTTCGTAAGTGAGAGGTATCTAATGCTCATTGACAGCCATGGGATCGAAACTCTTTAGTATTTCTCTAAAAATCGATGTCTCATATCGTTTGTGAGAAGTGAAGCGCTCATTGCCTCTTTCTCTGTCCGAGGACTCCTTACGATTCGATAAATGTTTTAGGCCATTTTTCAGTCATTCTGCAACTATGAAGCCTTTATAAAGTTGAAGTAACCAATACCTCTAGTAGGGGTAAGAAAGCAAGAAAAATCCCAAAAATACTTTGAACTCTTGGCTTTTTCAGTTGAAAAATTTTTCTGGCTAACCCAGCATTTCTAATATCTGTTCTATATAAGTACAGCAATGAAGTGTATTTCTTGGCAACAAGAGGTACCCCCAACATAAAGTGTTTTCCGTTTCAAACCTTTAGCAAAGCCCACTTTTGAAGACGGATTACGAGCTTTCAAGCTTAATGTTTAGCTTCGCAAGGCACTAGTAATGAAAAGCAAGGCATCATTCATTGAACGAAGTAATGGAATCAAAATCCCTCGTAATGTTTGAGGTAAATCTAATCGCAAAAGTCTACTCAAATCTGTAGCTTCTTCCTAGATACGTTTTTTCAAAAGGACATTGCTCCATAGTTTTGGTAGTGGTCACGTAGCAGTGTTCGAAAATCCTCCTGTATCCATTGTGCGTCATTACTTCTGTCATGCTCCTGTTCGTGGAGGTCTGGCAGCATTATTCAAGAATCCTCCTATATCCATTGTACATTATTAGTTTTTTTATGCTTCTGTTCGTGGAGGTCAGATAGCATTATTCGAAAATCCTCCTATATTGCTTGTGCATCATTAGTTTTGTTATGCTTCTGTTCGTGGAGGTCAGGTAGCATTTTTCGAAAATCCTCCTAGATCCATTGTACATTATTAGTTTTGTTATGCTTCGGTTCGTGGAGGTCAGGTAGCATTATTCGAAAATCCTCCTATATCCCTTGTGCATCATTAGTTTTGTTATGCTTCTGTTCGTGGAGGTCAGGTAGCATTATTCGAAAATCCTCCTATATTCCTTGTGCATCATTAGTTTTGTTATGCTTCTGTTCGTGGAGGTCAGGTAGCATTATTCGAAAATCCTCCTATATCCCTTGTCCATCATTAGTTTTGTTATGCTTCTGTTCGTGGAGGTCAGGTAGCATTATTCGAAAATCCTCCTGTATCCATTGTGCATTATTAGTTTTGTTATGCTTCTGTTCGTGGAGGTCAGATAGCATTATTCGAAAATCCTCCTATATTCCTTGTGCATCATTAGTTTTGTTATGCTTCTGTTCGTGGAGGTCAGGTAGCATTATTCGAAAATCCTCCTATATCCATTGTACATTATTAGTTTTGTTATGCTTCTGTTCGTGGAGGTCAGGTAGCATTATTCGAAAATCCTCCTATATCCCTTGTGCATCATTAGTTTTGTTATGCTTCTGTTCGTGGAGGTCAGGTAGCATTATTCGAAAATCCTCCTATATCCATTGTACATTATTAGTTTTGTTATGCTTCTGTTCGTGGAGGTCAGGTAGCATTATTCGAAAATCCTCCTATATCCCTTGTGCATCATTAGTTTTGTTATGCTTCTGTTCGTGGAGGTCAGGTAGCATTATTCGAAAATCCTCCTATATCCATTGTACATTATTAGTTTTGTTATGCTTCTGTTCGTGGAGGTCAGGTAGCATTATTCGAAAATCCTCCTATATCCCTTGTGCATCATTAGTTTTGTTATGCTTCTGTTCGTGGAGGTCAGGTAGCATTATTCGAAAATCCTCCTATATCCCTTGTCCATCATTAGTTTTGTTATGCTTCTGTTCGTGGAGGTCAGGTAGCATTATTCGAAAATCCTCCTGTATCCATTGTGCATTATTAGTTTTGTTATGCTTCTGTTCGTGGAGGTCAGATAGCATTATTCGAAAATCCTCCTATATTCCTTGTGCATCATTAGTTTTGTTATGCTTCTGTTCGTGGAGGTCAGGTAGCATTATTCGAAAATCCTCCTATATCCATTGTACATTATTAGTTTTGTTATGCTTCTGTTCGTGGAGGTCAGGTAGCATTATTCGAAAATCCTCCTATATCCCTTGTGCATCATTAGTTTTGTTATGCTTCTGTTCGTGGAGGTCAGGTAGCATTATTCGAAAATCCTCCTATATCCCTTGTCCATCATTAGTTTTGTTATGCTTCTGTTCGTGGAGGTCAGGTAGCATTATTCGAAAATCCTCCGGTATCCATTGTGCATTATTAGTTTTGTTATGCTTCTGTTCGTGGAGGTCAGATAGCATTATTCGAAAATCCTCCTATATTCCTTGTGCATCATTAGTTTTGTTATGCTTCTGTTCGTGGAGGTCAGGTAGCATTATTCGAAAATCCTCCTATATCCATTGTACATTATTAGTTTTGTTATGCTTCTGTTCGTGGAGGTCAGGTAGCATTATTCGAAAATCCTCCTATATCCCTTGTGCATCATTAGTTTTGTTATGCTTCTGTTCGTGGAGGTCAGGTAGCATTATTCGAAAATCCTCCTATATTCCTTGTGCATCACTAGTTTTGTTATGCTTCTGTTCGTGGAGGTCAGCTAGCATTATTCGAAAATCCTCCTATATCCCTTGTGCATCATTAGTTTTGTTATGCTTCTGTTCGTGGAGGTCAGGTAGCATTATTCGAAAATCCTCCTGTATCCATTGTGCATTATTAGTTTTGTTATGCTTCTGTTCGTGGAGGTCAGATAGCATTATTCGAAAATCCTCCTATATTCCTTGTGCATCATTAGTTTTGTTATGCTTCTGTTCGTGGAGGTCAGGTAGCATTATTCGAAAATCCTCCTATATCCATTGTACATTATTAGTTTTGTTATGCTTCTGTTCGTTGAGGTCAGGTAGCATTATTCGAAAATCCTCCTATATCCCTTGTGCATCATTAGTTTTGTTATGCTTCTGTTCGTGGAGGTCAGGTAGCATTATTCGAAAATCCTCCTATATTCCTTGTGCATCATTAGTTTTGTTATGCTTCTGTTCGTGGAGGCCAGATAGCATTATTCGAAAATCCTCCTATATCCCTTGTGCATCATTAGTTTTGTTATGCTTCTGTTCGTGGAGGTCAGGTAGCATTGTTCGAAAATCCTCCTGTATCCATTGTCCATTATTAGTTTTGTTATGCTTCTGTTCGTGCAGGTCAGATAGCATTATTCGAAAATCCTCCTATATTCCTTGTGCATCATCAGTTTTGTGATGCTTCTGTTCGTGGAGGTCAGATAGCATTATTCGAAAATCCTCCTATATCCCTTGTGCATCATTAGTTTTGTTATGCTTCTGCTCGCGGAGGTCAGGTAGCATTATTCGAAAATCCTCCTGTATCCATTGTCCTTTATTAGTTTTGTTATGCTTCTGTTCGTGCAGGTCAGATAGCATTATTCGAAAATCCTCCTATATTCCTTGTGCATCATTAGTTTTGTTATGCTTCTGTTCGTGGAGGTCAGGTAGCATTATTCGAAAATCCTCCTATATCCCTTGTCCATCATTAGTTTTGTTATGCTTCTGTTCGTGGAGGTCAGGTATCATTATTCGAAAATCCTCCTGTATCCATTGTGCATTATTAGTTTTTTATGCTTCTGTTCGTCGAGGTCAGATAGCATTATTCGAAAATCCTCCTATATTCCTTGTGCATCATTAGTTTTGTTATGCTTCTGTTCGTGGAGGTCAGGTAGCATTATTCGAAAATCCTCCTATATCCATTGTACATTATTAGTTTTGTTATGCTTCTGTTCGTGGAGGTCAGGTAGCATTATTCGAAAATGCTCCTATATCCATTGTGCATCATTAGTTTTGTTATGCTTCTGTTTGTGGAGGTCAGGGTGAATTATTATTCGAAAATCCTCCTATATCCCTTGTGCATCATTAGTTTTGTAATGCTTCCGTTCGCGGAGGTCAGAGAGCATTATTCGAAAATCCTCCTAGATCCATTGTCCATTATTATTTTTGTCATGCTTCTGTTCGTGGAGGTCAGAGAGCATTATTCGAAAATCCTCCTATATCCATTGTGCATCATTAGTTCTGTCATGCTTCTGTTCGTGGAGGTCAGGTAGCATTATTCGAAAATCCTCCTATATCCCTTGTGCATCATTAGTTTTGTTATGTTTCTGTTCGTGGAGGTCAGGTAGCATTATTCGAAAATCCTCCTATATTCTTTGTGCATCATTAGTTTTGTTATGCTTCTGTTCGTGGAGGTCAGGTAGCATTATTCGAAAATCCTCCTATATTCTTTTTGCATCATTAGTTTTGTTATGCTTCTGTTCGTGGAGGTCAGGTAGCATTATTCGAAAATCCTCCTATATCCATTGTGCATTATTAGTTCTGTCATGCTTTTGTCGTTGGAGTTCAGGTAGCAATATCACAATTTTTAGTTTTCTGATGTTTGGCAATGTTTGTATTCTAATCAAGTGTCAGGTGTATTTTGACAATTTTGAAATTGCGATATTGGAGATATCTAGGTTTCTTATTACATTTCTAATCCATTAATATAAGTTCTTATGCATATATAAAGCAGCTGTTGTAGAACATGCAATATATAAACCCAGTCCAGGAGTAGCGTAAAGTGGGATGGGTTTTGGAAAGAGTCATTATTAATCTCTTAACAAGTATAACATCTTACATCACATTTTCCACGATTATTTTGAGGGTGCGACTGTTATTTACGTTATCTATGTACATGATTGTTTGATGGTCTGTACATGATTGTAGCAGCTTTGCTACTGCATCGCTCGTATTATTTAGTCATATTTATATCGTGAACAGAGCTGCATTGCTTTTAGATATTAAATGATTCTTTTGCCTTTTTTTCACGCCCCTATGCGAAGGAGCCATGCAACCACATAGTTTGTGGTAGTTTGTGCGACTTTCTTTCAGTGTAGAACACATCTGTACGCAATACAAATTTTCCCCGAGGGAATTAGCTAACTTAGTGCCGTTAAATGACAGTGAATGGAAAAGAATCACAGTGTATGCATGCCTGTGCCACTAAGCAACCATGAAAGCCATTGGCATTGCTATGTCTATGGGTCTATTGCCCCAACTATAACTGCCCATTGTGCGGTCAGAAATTCTTCTTCGTTTCACTTGAATTTGAGGTTCACATCGAAAGCAAATTACTGACATCAGTAGCAAAAACAAGTTCCAACCGATCCCTCTGTTAAATAACGTTATATAATTATCAGCCTGATTACATTGCTCGTATTTAGGCCTAAAAAATAATGCAGTCTTATCTCACTTTTTGTGTTGCTAGATCTAGAGTTGGTTGATAATCGTTTGTAGATTATGCTGAAGTAACATGCACTTTGTCAGTATACGTATTTAGAAATGGAAGTGCAAGTAGTGGCATGGGTTGCAGAAAAGCCGTACTTTCCAAAGGATGGACTTGGGCACACCTTAACTTCCCCACATCTTGAAGCAAGCTCTATATCATATTCTTTGAGGAAAACTATTCAAGTTATATTTCAACATAAAACACATTATTTCACCTTAACAGCAGTTTCTAATGAAATTTAGCGAAAGAGTGCTTGAGTTGCTTTGGCAGGCCGACCCCTCTCAGCACTCCCGTAGCCTCCTTCGAATCGTTGGTTGCCAGCCATGCCGATAGAGACCGGGGACGCCCGGTACTTTGCATCGCTTGTGAATCACCAGCACCCCTAAAGAACCCCTAAAGAAAAGATGAAACAATAGTTTGGCATTACCTGCCGTCTGAAGTGATAGATCCTTCGACAAATTTGCCCAGTCATATTATGTCTTCATGCCACAGTGCACTTCCAAGCCCAGCCCACTGTACTTCTAAATAGCTATGTAGCTATCAGTGATAATCTTATGGTTGTGTTTTATAAGCATCATTGTATGTGAGAAACAAACTTTTGCTCCCTTTTTGCTTCAAACTTTTAAGCCTAGAATCTGGATCGGATACAGAGCTGTTCAAAGAAAGAATCAAGGTGCTAAAGGAGGTTTGATTGAATGATCGTAGTCGGGAACCATTATCATTGCCGTAGTATCTCAACCGCCATTTTACCGCTGTTTTTAAATCATAATTTTAAATCGCCCATGTGCGGTGGATACTTACACCGCATTCACATTGACACAGTACAGTTAAACCAGCTTTATCTAAACCAGATCAAATTTCAGCCAATCTGATGCCTTCGATTTGCTCGATTGTCCAATCAGAAGGCTCCATTAGATAAATCTGCACAGCTTCCAGAATGACTGACTGTACGAAATTCACAGAAACAAAAACAAACGATGGCAAAGGCTGCTGGTCTTTGTACTCCCTTTAAACTGGTTTTATTTGCAAGTGTGAATGGGGTATTAGTATATTTTGCTGACGGGATCTGCACTCCTTCCCGGGTGTCGTTTTTGCCTCCTTCTTCTAACGCCGGGTATCAAAACAAGGAAATTTTTCTACAGCCGGTTGTCAAAAGTGTTGTTTCATGGCTTTCCTATGAATGTTTTATGTTTTTGAATATACTCTTCGCCGATTTTTTCTAAAACCAGGTATCAGTTCAAGAGAAAGAGTGCACACCTCCATATACTGTAATTGAAAGTTAAGTAGCCCCCCTCCCCCTTCTGGGCTTGTCAATGAAGTATAAAACACTTTTAGTGAGCTGACTTTGGGTGATTTGACCTTAGATGAGGAGAGCATTGACAGAGTTGAATTTGACTAAGAACCCAAATTTTTTAGTATCTCACAGATTACGTATTGGACCATTTTATGAGATTCAGCAAACACTTGCAGCGCTAGGTTGACCTTGTTTTGACAACAAATTAGAGGTACAGGAAACAACAAAGAACCAGTTGGATGCAGGGGCGTCTTGGGTACCAATTGACAGAGGGGGGGGGGCAGAACTTGCAGATTTTCCGACGAATAATGCCTTCTTTCTTGGAGAAGTAAAATGTTCCGTTTGATAACATCTGTTTGTGAAATCATATGGTAAATTTTAAACAAAAACTAAAAGTTGTAACTGACTTCCAAAAATTGTTTTGCGTATGGAGAAAGCAATACTCTTTTTACAGCATAATTAGTTATAACTGTAACAGTGGCGTTGGCAAGGTAAATTAATTGGAGGCATCGAAGCGAGGGAGTATGATCTTTAGGGCTACGCCCTTCACTTTAGCTTGGAATGCATCTCTCAACACCATGCTTCCCATTAGCGATGATGGAAATTTTGATAACTTTGTATACATATTCGATAAATGAGAGTGCTAGGGGAATTTTTAAATAAACAACTTTTACGTTCGCTTAGAAGGCATTCCCTGATTCCATATTTCGATCACGTTACAATTATTCGAATCAAATGAGTACTACAAGATGCCATCACAGAATTCACGTAGTCTCATTCAAGCATTTCCCCGAAGTAGGCCTACCTCACTAACTTACACAAATTCCGAAAAAGTTTGATGACATAACTGTAATGAATCGTCGAATTAAGTAAAACAGTCCAGTCGGTATCACAAGCGGAATGACTTGATTCCATGATGTATGCATGATTTTGAACGAGTGGAGGGACAAAAACAAAGTTTGTGCCATGTGCCAAAAGCTAGACATCCAAGAAATCCCCGAGAAATTTCTGAATTTCGGAAAATTTCCGAATTTCCGGCGCTAAGGGGGGGGGGCACGTGTCCCCTGCCCCCAACTCACAACGCTTTTAGTTAGATGTATGCCAGATCCCAAATAAAAGACCTTTCTATGTTCTTGTTTTCATATAAATAGCTTTCAATATGGCTTTGAGAAACGACGTTGCTCTTCCAAATATTTGAAAGTTTTCGACTTTCGAAGTGTTGTAAAATTCGATGTTTTATTTGGCAATAAATGCTAGCCAGTGGCAAGAATCGTGATCCTTCGCAGTAGCTTCGCGTTTGCAAATACGATGAGGTCATTTCAGGGGTCTGAGGGACACATTTTTTCAGACACTGGACAGTCGTTTCAGAATCTTTCAAACTAAGATAAAGTAAAGTAAAATTTTTGACAACTTCCCAGTTATGTTGATTTCCAATGAAAATGGTTATCTTGGAAATGCAGGATTTCTTTTAAACCACCATCGTAAACGATGAATTCAACATTCTCTAAATTTGGTTAAACTGTGTGCGAATCCTTACGCCTTGTGGGAGAATTCTTATTAACTATAATTTTAAAGGCATGAAAAGACCGTGAAGCGGGACCTTAATAACGGAAATGGCAGCGATGCAAAAATAATGGACCATCGGATAATTTTGCATCTCAATACGCAGTTCTTTTGAGCAAGTGGTAAGACTTTCATCATATTGCAAGAGACATTGCAATGGTACTTTTTGATTACAAAGTCCATCTTTGTCATCTTAGAAGGGGCTCCAGGTCAGTAAGAAAGAAAGAAAGAAAGAAGGGAAGTCAGTCAGTCAGTCACGCTCGTTACTTAGCAATTGATCTAGGTTATCCTTAACGACATCTTAATGATACAATGAAGCGACTATAAAGCTCGCTCGGAAAAGGCAACTTTCAGACTAATTCATTTGATGAAATAGACCTGGGGCTATTCTTGGGATTAGCTAATGGACAGTACCAGCCAGTTCAAAAACACAGAGTGAACTGTAATAGAAGCAACCTATATCGTGAAACATAACTGCAAGGAAATTAACTAATGAGGGCAGTCTTTAGCAGCTATTGCAATTTTGCAACCTTTGATGAAACCATTTATGGTAAAGAGTTGTGCGAATTTACATTAACGAGGAACATTTCAACAGTTAAGGTCATCGACCCTGTGAATGTTCCAGAAATAGCACCCAGGTGAGTTTGATTATCAATGAGCGATGCTGGTGTGTTAAGCCATGTTCCAGATGACCAGGATTGGAGGGATAAACCATTGGAAAGATGTGGCAAGATATGCAGTTACTTTTACCCTGGGGATGCAATGTACCACGGCATATATTTTCCTTAGCCTCAAGACCTTTAGCTTGTCCTCACCTCATCTAATGGAATTGAGGTCGTCGTTGCAGCTTCAATAAGGGCCTTCTTTTTTTTATATCCATATAAAATATTACTACAAGGCTACATTCTACTATACTTTAAATAACTATGCAACACTACAGGACGATGCCATGGGAGCAAAAATAAATGTCAACACCATGGCCATAACATAAAGACATGGAACTAGACTAACAACTAAAATACAGTTTGCTAATTAAGTCACTTACAAAAATACTATACGGTTCTACTACAATATCTAAGACAAAGACAAAAGAAAACTAAATAAAATAAAAAGAAAAGAAAAATTAAAGTTGAAAACAATGGTTACAAAACAACGCTACAATTGGGTGGCTTATGGAAGGGTCTGGTATAAGACTTCAATCGAATCGACCAGTTTTATGTATAAAATTTAATGTAAGTTCAAGGATATGCCTATTCACTGAGTCATGAAAATCTTTATCACCATATGATAACAGTTTTAACAAAAAATCATGTGCAAGATCTACATATCCAAGTGGTCGTAGTAATGCAAAGATTCCAGCGAGGAGGTACCGTCTATGTCTTCTTCTGATAATGGAAACAAGTTCCCTGCAGGCCTCTGACCAATTAAGATGCAAGAACTTGGATAACTTGGTCGGACTGGCAAATTCTTCTTTGATTTGAACTTCCCGCCAATGGCACATAGATCAAAATCTCGAAATAACGGGCAGATTTACGAGATCGCTTGCATCTCTGAACCCGCAGATTGCCATTTGCAGGTAGGAACTTTTGCTGCAGTTGCTTTGAGTAGCACCCAGTGCATACCGATTTTTCGATGCTTTACGGTTTTGGGGAAAAATAGCAGATGCTTAGGTGACTTAGGCCATGTTGAATAACAACGAAACTAGTTAGTCGTTGCAGCGGTCCATTAGTTCAGGAAAAGGGGTCTCAGGTTTCTTATCATTTAAGAGATTCCTAAAAAATGAAGCATAATTTCGAAATAGTACTCACTGATCACGTGACTAACGTCTTTTCAAAACTTGTCTAATTTTGCTGCGGCGATCAAAGATCATTGTAGCCCCGCGCTTTCCTCCTTCTCCTATTTTCCTCCGCAGTGACAGTAGAGGCTGCACGCAGGCTAAGATCATTGAGAATGCCACCATTGGATAGCTTTCGTGCGTGCACTTTCAGATTTAAAGGTGATGAAGTCATTAAAAGTTATGGCAAATAACTGATAGTGAAACTCGTAGATAATCTTTTGTGACCAAATTTGGTTCGGTCGATTGTTTGAATCATAAATAGCCATGTTTTGCATTTCGTTCTAACACAGAAGAGGCATCGTGAATGGAATTAATAATAATATACCACCAACACTTGGCAAACAGTGTCCACGCAACGTAATAATTGGTAGGGTTAAGTTATCTTACTTTCAAGCCCAAAAGTAAGAAGCGTTTATGAACGCTGCAGATGAGATCATATTTAATCAAATCAGTTTGCTTTACGAAGATAAGACCAAGAAAAATACCCCTTCACCCGCCTGTACGTCACACACACACACATGCGGCATATGTTCCTTTTGTGAATGCTGAAAATAAAATTGTTTCATCCTAAGCTGCCAATTTTTTTTTTTTTGATTCACTTTGCATGATACCTATATACACTTCATTCATGCCTTCCCTAACCATATGCTTATTGCGAATATACAAACAAACTTTATTTATCGCTGCGAATTGGATTGGATTGGATGCTGCAAATATTCACTCTATAAAACTTAAATCAGGGTCCTAGGCTATTGTATTCCATCATATTTGATGATCTCGAGAGATTATCAGAACAATTGGATAAATAACGGCAAGCGCCCATCTTTTGTTCTATTTTTAAACTTGACGTGAAGTATCAGTCATTTGTCTATAATACAATGCTTTGTAAAGTTTCCCTTGCTTGTTGCTTCTGATTTGCTTGAAGGTTTAGGTTTAAAAAGCTTTTGTGAATATATCAGATAGGGACGCTGCAAATATTCCCTCTATAAAATTTAAAAGCGAACTGTGAAGAAAATAAGCAATTCTTAGCGATGGGAGCTTTATATGATGCTAATACAATGCTTTGTAACGTTTCCCTTGCTTGTTGCTTCTGATTAGCTTGAAAGTTTAAGTTTAAAAAGCTTTTGTGAATATATCAGATAGGGACGCTGCAAATATTCCCTCTATAAAAGTTAAAAGCGAACTGTGTAGAAAATAAGCAGTTCTTAGTGATAGGAGCTTTATATGATCCTAATACAATGCTTAGTAAAGTTTCCCTTGCTTGTTGCTTCTGATTTGCTTGAAAGTTTAAGTTTAAAAAGCTTTTGTGAATATATCAGATATGGACGCTGCAAATATTCCCTCTATAAAATTTAAAAGCGAACTGTGAAGAAAATAAGCAATTCTTAGCGATGGGAGCTTTATATGATGCTAATACAATGCTTTGTAAAGTTTCCCTTGCTTGCTGCTTCTGATTTGCTTGAAAGTTTAAGTTTAAAAAGCTTTTGTGAATATATCAGATATGGACGCTGCAAATATTCCCTCTATAAAATTTAAAAGCGAACTGTGTAGAAAATAAGCAGTTCTTAGTGATAGGAGCTTTATATGATCCTAATACAATGCTTAGTAAAGTTTCCCTTGCTTGTTGCTTCTGATTTGCTTGAAAGTTTAAGTTTAAAAAGCTTTTGTGAATATATCAGATATGGACGCTGCAAATATTCCCTCTATAAAATTTAAAAGCGAACTGTGAAGAAAATAAGCAATTCTTAGCGATGGGAGCTTTATATGATGCTAATACAATGCTTTGTAAAGTTTCCCTTGCTTGCTGCTTCTGATTTGCTTGAAAGTTTAAGTTTAACAAGCTTTTGTGAATATATCAGATATGGACGCTGCAAATATTCCCTCTATAAAATTTAAAAGCGAACTGTGAAGAAAATAAGCAATTCTTAGCGATGGGAGCTTTATATGATGCTAATACAATGCTTTGTAAAGTTTCCCTTGCTTGCTGCTTCTGATCTTCTTGAAAGTTTATATTTAACAAACTTTCTTGAATATATCAGATTCTATCTGAATATTGCAAATGTGGGATAATTGCAGCATTCCAGAGCGTCTGAGTACCAAATTCAAATTGGTCTAGCAGCCAAGAAATTTAGAATAAATCGATGAAAATGTGAAGAACGCTTCTACAGCATTGTGAGCTTCTTTCCTAAAAATCCTGGCTTAATATCTTGAACAATTTTGTTTTTTTCACTGTTTGAAAAATTATACCAATAATTGATCAAGGTGCAAGAACATAGTGGATGAATACAACATGAAGTGTCATGGACTTCCAAAGAACTTTTAATCTCATGAAATCTCTCTATGTGAAGCTTGGGGAAGGTGAGAGAAACGTTAATTTACCATGGGGATATGCCCACTGACCACCTGGCAATAAAAAATATAAAAAAATTGTGGTTTTATGACTCTTCCCTGGTTATGTGGAACATTCGCAGCCTTTGCTTCTTTCAAGCATTATCTTGTTGTAATTAAGTGAAATATATTATTCAAACAAGTTGCTGTTAGGATGTCTTTGGAAGTAGTTTGATTCATGCTTAGATTGCAACTTTCCCTCACATCAGTCCGTGCCTGTCAAACAATGGATAGGAACGCTGCAAATGTTCCTCACATGAATATTGAGAGAGAGAGAGAGAGAGAGAGAGAGAGAGAGAGAATGAAAAAGGTACGCGTTCCGGTACACAAAAATTTTTTTCCACGCATCTTTCCACTTCTTTTCGACAAACTTTTTGGCCTAAAGTTTCCTTCGAAGTGTCCACCAAAAACACGTCAAGTGATTTGTAGATCAACTTTGTAAATTATTTTGATAACATCTGGCACTCTAACAAATCTGAAAATATTCGTACTAATGCAACTGGGTGAATAGACTGCGATCATATATCCTTGGACGAACCCCCTAGTACTTGCAAACCTTCGATTCCTCGTGATGTGGGCGTGCGGCAATTGCGATGCAGGAAGGGGCTGGCAGTTGCGTCACTGTATGTCAACAGTATGCTTCTACACATAGATGAAATAAAATAATTAATGAAAGAGAAATCTATTCATGTCTTGGCACTTAAAGGGAATCGACATGGGTAAAAGCTGGCCCGGGCCAGGTCAAAAATGTGATCTATTGTACTCGACTGCTTAGACGCATCCGGTTTCATTGTGTAGCTAAAGAAACAATGGATTTGTGGGCGTTTCTCTAGCGTATTTATAGCGATTATGAGATATACCTATGTCTACTCCCTTTAACGAGACTAAACTGGATGACAAAATTGCCGGTGACTTGTTACGAATTGACAGCTACACCCTCTACAGGGAGGATCGAACAAGAAACGGGGGAAGGGGTTGCATTATTTATTATTTTTAGCAACTTATTTATCGTTGGATAATAGGATACGATAGCTAAAATAAAAAAGTAGCTAATTAATTCCAACGTTACAAGATGTATTTACAATATGGTATGGTTGGTATATTGGTGGCTGGTATATCCGAGGGGCATTTCACTCATTTGAAAAAGCGTACGAGATTTTTTTGGAACAAAAGGATTTTTACGGATTTTTGATGGATTTTTCTTGCAAACAAAAGGATTTTTGCCAAAGGCGTACGAGATTTTTTGGAGTGAAATGCCCCTCGGGTATATCCATTGTCCTACGTTGAATCCAAATGGGTTGAAAACTGGAACGCACTGTGGATATAATGGGCTTTGCACTTGATTTACATAGTATCCCGGTTCTCCAAGTCTACTGTAATTGAACACTGGTCTCGGTCTCCTGTCTCTCTTTGGATAATCTCTCCTTTGTGGTCATCTCCACCGTTATTGTCTTCTGGTAAGACTTCTTCTTCCATGGTCAATTCTTCTGTTTCGTCTTCTATTTCCGGTTCTTCATCTTGTATTTGGATTAACGGCTCTCTGTGTGGTTCTTGCTCTGAGGTCTGGTTATGGTGCTCTGTACGATTTTCTGTTTCTCGACTTTGATCATGTACAAATCTTAAATGATCATTGGGCTCTAACTCTATCGTAGGAAATTCATCCTCACTCTCTGATAGCAGATCCTCTTGATCTCGAAAGATTTCTTCTTTGTCTTGTTCCTTCTGTTTCTTCTGATTGTTATCTTTCCTCTCTGTGTAGGCAGGTTTTCGATACTGTTCCTCATCGGGTTGCAGGTCTGGGCAAGATAACAGAAGGTTACGATGGAGTGTTCTCAGTCGACCTACTTTATCCCTTGGCTTGATCGTATAAACTGGGCTGTCTTCGTTTTGGCGTTTCACTACCTCGTAAATATCTTGTTCCCAGTATGCCCGTAGCTTGCCAGGACCTATATGTGGCGACATGTTTCTTCTTAGAACTTCTGGCTCTTTAAGTACAGAACTTCTGGCTCTTTTATCGGCTTGATGCTTGCCTTGAGCACAAGCTCTGGTGCTCTTTTCTTTCGCAACCAGGTACGCTTGCTTCATTGCATCTTTCCAATCTTGGACATATTTACTATATGACGTCACAATTCTTTGTCTCTCTTGGAAAAGGTAGTCAATTGGTAAGACTGGTTCACACAGCAGAAAATGTGATGAGTAGCCATTAGAATCATGCTTGGTCACATTGTATGCATAGACCATCTTGTTGGCGTAATCTTTCCAATGGGATTTGTTACTCTCGGGCAGTGTTCTTAGCATCCCTAGTAATGTACGGTTAAATCTTTCGACTTGCCCATTGCCCTGTGGATGATAAGGCGTTGTTCTGGATCTTGTGATGCCACAAAGTTGTTGGAGATGGTAAAATATCTTGTTTTCGAATTCACCCCTTGATCGTGGTGCAGTCTGTGCGGGAATCCGAATCTAAGGATGAAATCATTAAGGATCTTTTCAGCTGCTGTCTTAGCAGACTTATTTCTTGTAGGATAAACTTGAGCATATCTTGTAAAGTGATCCATGATCACAAGCAAGCATTCAAACCCTCCTGAAGACCTTTCTAAGTGCACAAAATCTACGGAAATCAATTCGAATGGTGCTGATGTTGTTATGCTGTTTAATGGTTCTCTTACTGGTAACGTTGGCTTGTCTGTTGAATACATCTGCAAACATTTGCAACATAGTGCTCAATGTCCCTCTGCATCTTTGGCCAGAAGAAACGTTGTCTAGCCAAATGGGTTACTCTTTCTGGTCCGAGGTGTCCTAAGTGATAGTGTAAATGCTTGAACACTTGGGCATGATACTTCTGAGGTAACACTATCTGCAGGTTATTTCCACATTTCCTTCTCAGTATCCCATCCTCACCTAACAAAAGAAGGTTCCATTCTCTCATCAGTGCTTTTACCTCTGTGCTTTCATCATCTCTGTCATGCTTTGTTAGCTGTCTCCCTAAGGATAAATATCGTTGGATTCTTGCTATTGGTGGATCCCTTTCTTGTGCTTCTTTCAGTTCTTTGTTTGAAATAGATTTCAACTTGAGATGCTCCATACTTTGCACATCACCAGAAATACATCCAGGGTAATCTGTCAGTGAGGCCATCCAGACTGATCCATCTGATTGTTGCTGCAAAACGGCATTTATTGCTGCTTTGAGAACATTTTAGGATGTTTCTTCTGTGTATTGATCCACTAAACTTGCAATATCATCTGGCATACGTGAGAGAAAGTCCGCATCTGTATTCACTTTTCCTGGGAGGTAATGTATCAAGAAATGGAAATCTGCGAGTTCTGATACCCAACGATGAGCAGTTGCATTGAGTTTTGCTGTTGTGTTGACATAAGTGAGTGGGTTATTATCTGTAAACACTGTAAACGTAGGTGAGTAATACAGAAAATCCCTAAATTGTTCTGTAACTGCCCATTTTAAAGCAAGAAGTTCAAGTTTTCCTGCATGATAATGGTAGTTCTTTTCAGCTTTTGATAGTGTTCGTGATGCATAGGCAATAACTTTCAGGTCTGTCCCTTGTTGCTGGTATAGCACAGCACCTAGGCCATCTGCTGAGGCATCAGTGTGCACTTTATGTGGCAATCTATGGTCTGGAAAACTCATAACTGGCTGTTTAACAAGAAAATCAATCAGTAAGTTCAAGGCTGTTGTTTGTCTCTCTGTCCACAAAACTGGGTAACTTGATGTCAATTGCCCTTTACTGGATGATTTCTTTTTCCCTAATTCTTGCTGACTTTGTTGTGGTACAGTGGTAGTAAGTAGATCACTTATTGGCTTAGCTATCCGCGCAAAATCTTTGATGTACCTTCTGTAATATCCAAGGAAGCCTAATAGCTTTCGAACTTCACCAATGTTCTTTGGTTTTGTACTTCTGAGAGCGTCAATTGCTTTAATATTCTTTGGATTCATGCAACGGCCTTTGGATGAAACAAGTCTGCCTAAATAGCTGACTTCGTTCCGGAACAGTTCACACTTCTTTGGCTTCAACTTGATGCCCTTTGAACGGAGTGCTTGCAATACCTGTCTTACATGCTCCACATGGTCTTCGAATGTAGCACTATAGACGATGATGTCATCAAGATATGGAATACAGCATTTGTCTCTTAAATCCTTTGGGCATCCTTCCATGAATCTTTGGAATACGCCAGGTGCTGTAGTCAGGCCAAACGGGATTCTGACCCATTCCAATAGGCCCCATGGCGTCACGAAGGCTGTGAGATGACGAGAGTTTGGGTGGAGAAAACCCTGGTGGTACGCTTTCCCCTTGTCAAGGACAGTAAACCAACTGTTTCCCCCTAAGCTTTCAAGTGTTTCTTGAACAGGTGGCAATGGGTGCCTATCAGGTACTGTCTTGCTGTTTAGCTGCCTGTAGTCAATACAAAGGCGTAATGAGTTGTCCTTCTTACGTACGCAAACTACACCAGAAGGTGAGCTTGACTATGCACATACTAACCGGTTTTCTGTTGTACAGGAAAATATAAAGCCCGAGGTCTTAAAAGTACAGACCGAGCTTGCGTTATTTGCCTCTAACTTCTCTTGTGTGACAAGGAATGGAACGCCTACCGCCAAATTGTGACTTTCTCTTAACTTTACTGTTAGTTCAACAAATCCTTGATAGGGAATGGTGGTGCCATTGGCTGCTGTTAAATTGAGGTTTACTCCTAAAATATTGTCCAGTTTCTTTACTTCATGATTTGGCATATTCAAATAAATTGAGCCAGTCTCTTGAAACCATGGAAACCTGTGCTCCTGTATCCCATAAAGCTGAACAGCAAATTTCATCAATTTTGCAAGATATAATACACCTTTTGCCAACCACATCTACAATCTTTTTGTAGTTTTTTGAGGTCAAATTGCTATTATGCTTTGTTTTTTGTGTATAATACTTATCAAAATGTATTTCTGCTTCCTTAATTCCATAACACAGTGGCTTATGTGTGTTCCAATGTTTTATTTGGCATTGTTTGGAGCAGTATTTGGTACATTTACACTGTGCGCACTTCATCGTTTCATTGTCACACAATTCCTTTAAACAGTTATAACATTGTTGGGGCTTTGTTCCCTCAGCCACTACTTGCCCCCCAGTTGTGGCTGTCTCCAGTTTTCCGACGATGATGATGACTTTCCACCTGCAAATTGTTTGCCCTTGCATCCAATGGCAATGTGCTCCGTTGATCCACATTTGAAACATTGATTGCAATTTTTGCCATCACCTTTGTTCCTACAAGACTGACAACCATTGGGTCTACCCTTAGCGTTCTCTTCTTTTTGACCCTCTGTTTGAGGTTGTCTTTCTACTCTCTCCTTAAGACAAGCCATATCTTTTTGCAATGATTGGATTGCTGAAGTGATTTGTTCAGTGTCTTTTTGTTGTTTTTGCTCTTCCTTTATAGCAGATCCTACTCTGTGCCTGTTTCCATCATCATCTTCAAGCGGCATTTTAGAGATCCGTGCATGCTTAGACATACCTGCCTGTTGTAATCTCTTCTGACGGTCCTCCTCACCTGATACTGCTGAGCTAAGTTGATGAATTATTTCTTCATCTGAAACATCATGTTTCTCTAACATTGGTCTCAGACGTGTGCGTATGTTTTCGCTTTGTACTCCACTTTCCAGCGTCTGGAGAAAAACAGACTGAACCAGCTCTGTGTTGGCTTTGAGTTTGGAATCAGATTCTTGAGCTACAAATAAAACTTTCTGTCTTATGGTCAGCAATCGCATCAAGAAGGCTTGAGTGTCTTCTTTTGGTTGTTGGGCTGCATTCATGAGATCTTGGAATAATTCACTTCCACTTTTTTTCTTTATAGTGGCTGCGGAGGAGCCTCCTTAGCTTTGACAAATTAATATCTGATAATGGCATAGATTCCAAGTATCCTCTGAGCAAATTTTCTGGATTTATGGCTCTGATTACTGCTTCGATAATTTCTTTCTCAGTATACCCCTTGGCTATTGCTGAATTTATTTGTCTAATTAGCCCACAGAATGATAAATTATCCTCGTTGGCACTGTCAGTAATTGTCCCTGCGATTTTCAATTCTCTTTTGAACATATTAAAATTGTGGACAGGGGTTGGAAGACTTTGTGCAGCGGATTTTTGACTTAAAATTGCCAATCTATCATTCATTTTACTGATCTCTGCTTGCAGTTTCTTCATTTCATTTTCCTCTGAAGATGATAAATCTCTTCCCCCCTCAGCACCATGAGCCTCATCCCCCCTGGGACCCCCCACTAGGAACGGGTAAAGAAAGAAAATTGATACAAGCCTCCTTAACACTATTCAACAACAAAAAACCAGAATCTTCATCATCAAGGTTCTCCTCTAAATAATTATTCAAAACATTGTGAATTCTACAAGAGCTTTTATTGTGGATAGTTTCAATCTGTGCAGCTTTTGTTGCTACACAAATATCCAATAAATTTTCCTTGTACAACCTGCAAAGTAATGGCTGAATTTCCTCAAATAACTGTTCTGCCATTATCAAACAAACACAGAAAAAGAATAAAAAGGAAATTGTTTGCAATCCTGTAAAGATAACCTGAACAAAAGAAGGCAAATAGGTTAAAATAGGACCTATTATCAACTTGCAGCACAAACAGCACTATCATCAACTTGCAGCACACATTTCAACAAGCAGAAAATAATTCAATTGCAGCAAACAAATTCACAACACAAGTCTCAAAATAAAACCCTAATAAAACCAACAATATTGCACTGTGAAAGGATACCAAATGTCTCCAGTCTTGAGTAACAAGCAATCAATCACTTTGGTACGAATAGGTACGAATCTGCAGGTAAATTTCGTCAAGTAAAATGACTGTAAACGGCTGAATTCATGGTCTTTTCGATCGAGTACGAGTTGATATCTGCTGGTAAACGTTCAGCGAGTAAAATGACACTGTGAAACGGCTTAATTCGAGGTCTTTTCCAATGTAAATAAATAATCAAAGCATCTTCTGAACTCCCTTCTTTCCCCCTCTCTGACAAAATACACACTTGGCCACCATTTGTTATACTCAGCACTGGTCTGTTTGTGCAATTTACCAACACCACAGGAACAACAAGAGCTATCACATATCACACGACTAGGGTTCTTTGTCAGGATCGAGGAGTTGAGACGAATAAACACTATAATTCAACAAAAATGCTTTTCTATTTCCAAAAACACAACTCAAATCAACCTTCTACAACTCCATCTTGATTGACAACTTGCAACGTTTTTGGCACGAGGCGGTCTCTGTTTCAAAACTCAAAACAAGGATAATACAAAATGGCGGTTACAACTACTATATTTCAGTCTCTTACAAATATACATGCTTATAAAGGGTAAATACTTTGTCAATACTAGAAAGTATTGTTATCAACAAGGGCCCTGTTAAAATTAAAATGCAATGTAAAAGAGAAATTAATGATAGTAATCCTAATACAATGTAAAACTGGTCGAGGAAATTACAAAAATATTTAAAAGAAATCGTTTCGACAAGAGTATCTTATTTACAGGGAATCACTTTTAGTCAGTACTCCTTCAATCTTGATCTAAATAGCACAAAAGAATTCAAGGAAAGAATCTCCAAGGGAAGTTTGTTGTAACGGCGAGGTCCTTGAAACCAAAATGATTTTCTTGCTGCTTCAGTTCTCAGTACTGGCAGACGCAGAGATGCGTTGTTATTTCTTGTCTTATGATTGTGATTTATTTCCTCGGCGTATGATAAAAACGCTGGAATACTTGAGATGGATTCCAACCTTGCAAGTAATTCATTGCAATATTTATGACCTGTTTGGATTCAGGCAAGTGATTAAAGAACCAACCAGACAGAGTCCAGAAAACATTACGGTCGCACGGTCATTGACCGGAGGAAAGTTTGTAAAACAATGGAAATTTGGAGGAAGATTTGTCAAAATAGAGATTTGGAGGAAGGTTTGGATAAACATTTCAACAATAAAAATTGGGACAAATTATTGGAAGAAACTGTCATATGCAATTAAGTCAGAGTGCATTGGCAAGACATGTCAAGTGATTTGTCTCACAATACTGGTATATCCACTCATTTTTAATATGCCCTTCAAAACTCTTGACATAATGCCCATTACAACTTGCTGCAAGTGTAATGCAGTTTCATTTCTCTTTCAATGATATGTACTC
This sequence comes from Aurelia sp. 3 sensu Dawson et al. (2005), assembly GCA_964020215.1. Lineage (NCBI taxonomy): Eukaryota > Metazoa > Cnidaria > Scyphozoa > Semaeostomeae > Ulmaridae > Aurelia > Aurelia sp. 3 sensu Dawson et al. (2005). The sequence goes on from OZ026577.1 coordinate 12,415,240, forward strand.
TGAAAAGTCTCCAAAGGCAAAAGGTTAGGAAAGCTTCATCATAAACTCCTGGAAACAGGGTGATGTCAGCTCACCAAACATGGTGCTAAACACAGTTGCTGTACATACATCACGGAATGTTCCAGTTGGATTGAGGGCCAAGTCAGAGTTGAAACATCTTTCAATCTTACTTTCAGTTATTCCTTCCTGGCCCTTTGTTTGTGTCTTCATAATGTTTTTTAAATTTGTTGCAAACTATCAATCCTCAATCAACACTTCAAGCAATGTCTTTCATGGTGTAAAACCAATTTAAAATTCTGTACTTGGTTTCTCTTTCGTCTTCAAAATGTTGGACTTTCAATAATAAATCTTATGGTTCAAAAAGATGCTGGACATCCATCGATCATACCACTATTCACTATTCACCCTCCTCAGTTGAGTTTTTGGCTCCGACTTCGTATCATGGGGAACAACAATGTTTTTTCACCAAAGCTGGCTCCTCCAACAAGCAACCATATCACTAAATGTTTACGCAATTCATAAGAATTCACTTCCATTTCAATCTGATGCAAACTTCTGTATTTGCCTAGGCCATCAATGTCCACTGTTGTTGGTGTTGCTCCCCAAAATGAATGTGGACTTACTACCTGAGCCCTTCATTCAGCTGTATTTTTACAAGAACGTAATGTAGGACAGTATGGAGCTCAGGTAGTAAGTCTAATGTAGCAGCAATAATTCAAGAAATTGTCATGATTTTGCATCGTTTTTAAAGGTTTTTCACCTTTGAATTCCTATGACAAAGACTGGCACGCCTTAGCCATGACTTAGCCACGCCCTGGTATTCAAAAAATTGGAGGAAGGTTTAGCTAAGAAAAACCTTTGACCGGAGGAAGGTTTAGTACTTTTCTGGACTCTGCAACCAGAGAGACGTTGGACACGTCTACATTGATAGATCATGTTGCAACTAACACGCCTGCAAATATTGTAGATTCAGGAGTCCTAGAAATTTCGCTTAGCGATCATTATCTAGTATTTTGTATTCGAAAACTTCGGGGCTTCATACAGCGACAACCGAAACCTATCAGAAGTAGAAGAATGAAAAACTTTGACCATGAAAGTTTTTTATTTGATCTAAGCCAGATTCATTGGGATGGTATTGTACGTAATAGCGATAACGTCCATGATTCCGTTCAACAATGGTCTACAACGCTGTCTCTTGTCATTGAGATGCATGCCCCATTGCAGGATATGAGAGTATCTAACAAATACTCCCCATGGCTTAATAGCGATTTTAGAAAGCTTTCTCGTCAGAGGGATAGAATAAAAACTGCTGCCGTTAAGTGTAAATCCGCTATACTGATGGATGCTTACAAGCAACTGCGAAATAAGAACATAGTGAAGAAATGCAAAACGAGGCTGGGAGCGAACTCTTCACAAACGAAAAAATATGGCGGGCCGGAATAGAGCCGCCGGGTGCCAGTCTCTGGTTTTGATGCCCGATCGCTGCTTGCGCGCCAAAATTGGCACCTGATTCAAATCAAAACAGTCTCGTGGGAGGTTGGCGAAGCTGTCAGAGTAGAAGATCTCCAAAGATTGATCAAAGAACCTTCAGGAAATGCATTAGTTGCTGTTACCAAAAAGGCGCGACATCATCCAATAACAGCGATTTATTCAAAGTGAAATAAAACGAAAACTGGTCCTGGCCCTACGATCTAACTTGGTGGAACAAAACTTCAGGATACAACAAACATGGCTAACAAGGTAGGATATCTGGGAAAATTTGCAAAGTGTTTGTGAATTCCTGTTACGTTGCTCAAATCGCGATATCTCGATTTTGCTACAGCAGTACCACTCCCTCATCAAATCAGCATTACTCAATCAGTCTTTGGAATTAAAGGTCGGGAATAGTTAGAGAAGTCAGTGGAAAGACCATCAATTCGATCAATTCGATTTTGTTTCTGGACTTAATAATGTAACTCGTGTTCGGAATATTTGTAGAAAAGTAGCAGATAAACATCTTCGTGCCTAAAATTCTAGCCCCTCGACTAGCCCCGGGGAAACTTTTGTAAAAACTAATTCACTCCTGGCCCTACAGAGAAACTTCGTAATTTTGCAGTAAACATGTTGGTTTACATGACAGTGTACTACGATTATCCCGGAAAATTTGCAAAATGTGTTATTTTCGTTTTTGAAAAATACATTTCTGACGGTAATTTCTCTAACAAACAATGGCCTATGGGCCTAGGCATTGCTTTGTTTTGAACTGAACAATGCAAGTAGGCTTCGGAGAGACGAAAGAAAGTTGAAGGGGAGAAACTGATGATCACATCATATGTCATAAATAAAAATAATGTTGTCTGCTAATTTCGAACCATTGTTTAATATAAAGAATCATTTCAGTCAAAACACTGATCTAGTTGTTCTTTTTTTAGCTTAAGTGCACAGCTGCAAACTTTGAGTATCATATTTTGTACTTGTTTTGTCTGTACAGGGTATCTCAAAAAAATTGTTCGACGTTTGATTAAATACTAAAAAATGACAATACGCTGAATGGACCTTTGGTCAAGTCACCCTTGTCTTGAGATTTTAAATTAATTTTTGACACAAGAATCTTTTTTTTTACATCAATATAAAATATTACAATATATGCTACCTTCTACTGTACTTTAACTACTATGCAACACTACAAGGACGATGCCAAGAGGAGCAAAAGACTATGTCTACCCCATGGCCAACACATGAAAATACACAACTAAATCAACAACTAAATAAACACCTACAAAATGGTACACATACGATACGATACTGATGGATACTGGAATCTGTTTCGCATTGGCATGCAAGGTCATCGACGGAGGCGCCGGATGCCGAACAATACTGTTCAAGACATTGCGCCTTTAAGTTGTCGGGGTTTATGGAGCACAATATCGTAGATGTTAATAAAAAGGTTTGAACTTATGTGTAGATGAATTTCAAACCTTAAATCCAATGCGAAACAGACTTAAACAACGGGAAAGAAACAAATAAAAGGAGGAAAAGAGACTTTGCGATCGGGGGGGGGGGGGGGTATAGCAGCTTCTTCAAGCCACTTCAGTTGAACCGGCCTGTTTTATGAATGAAATTTAGGGTTAATTTGAGTACGTTTTTATTAACATCAATAGAAAAGTCTTTATCACCATACAATAAAATTTGGATCAGCGCGTTATTTGGAAGGCTGTTTATTCGAACATATGGTCGCAATAATTCCGAAACTCCAGCGAGAAGATCTCGTCGTTCTATGTCAAATGAAGGGCAGAGCAACAAGAAGTGCTCCGTATCCTCAATGCCATCGTTCGTTGGGCACATTGGGTCAATGGTATCTCGGAAATTATGCCTGAATTTGTGAAATTTTAATTTACTGAGACCGACCCTTATTTGGGTAAGATACGATAAGCCTATTGGGTCATGAATACCAAATACAGATTTTGCAGGGGGGCGAATTATTGACAAAAGCATTTTCTTAAAAACAGCAACAGACGGTGCAAGCCTGATTTCTGGATCGAGCTTGTTCCATTCAGATATGCAGTTAGGATAAAAGCCAGATTGAAATCGTTCGGTTCTTGCCCTCATCCGCCCAACGACACCCTGGTTGCGAAGACAGTAATTTGACTGATGACGTTGTGGGATTGGCTCCTTTGTGTACAGGGGTGTGAGACTATTCATAATCTTGTAGAACAAAGTAAGGCGTCTACTCCATCTTCGGGAGCTCAGCGACTCCCAGCCAAGCTTAATGTACAGCTTTTCGCGTGATGTTCCCTTCCAAGTTCCCGTTACGGCACGGGCAGCAGAATACTGAACAGATTCTAATTTTTCCATTAAATTTGATAAACTGATAAACACAAGAATCTTGCAAATCCGATAAAAATTCATGGGGTTGCAAGTTTTTGAAGTTCAAGTTTGTGCGAGAGCTGAAACCAGAGGCCTCGAAATGGCATTTTTGGTAAACGTTCCATAGGCCGTCGTTTCTGTTATTTCTCAATTGTTTCAGGGCGAACCAAGTGGGACTCAAACAGGTATTCGATAACCTAACTTTCAAGCATATGGATGCTTTGAGGAAACAGATTCAGTCCCCCGCCGATTTTGTTTTGAACCACTATTTTTGGACCAATGCAATGTTAAGGAATTTTGAGAATGATCGCAAGAAACAATTTACTTTAGAAGTCGTATTTGGTTTGCTCTGATATCAACGAGAGGTATGACATTGGATAAGCTTCTCTTACCTCGGTCTTCGAGCTTTTTGCAATACAAGTAATCTGAGGGGGTCTCTGGTTTCAGCTATCGCATATTTTTAATCTTAGAGAGCTCGTAACTCAGTGAATTTTCAACCGATTTGCACGAATTTGGTCTCTAAAATTATTTCATAATCTTAGGAACAGGGTTACCTTTCCATGAGCCTGTTCATGTTGTCCTTATTTTTCAATATTTAATCAAACGTCGAACAATTTTTTTGAGACACCCTGTAGACTTTCATACATGCTTTGTATTGTGAGAAGAGGGAGATGCCTTTTGGAGTATTTCAACATCCCTATTCCTCTAGAGACTTTTTACTCCCAGATATTTTGCCTGCTTTATGATAGAAACAGTTTCTTTCCCTACATTAAAGAGAGGCTATACACTCCCTACTTTTTCTATGTCGTTCAAACGTCACCTATCACGAGACTTTGTATCTCGGTCACATTGAGGGACAATTTGCTTGCATTAAGCCAAGATTTAAGGTATCCAAGATCCTCGTTGACGCATTTATATATCAAATGAATGGACTTTGAAAAGAAAGAAAGGCTTGTGTCATCCGCGTACATGTTAACATCCGAGTGTCTCAGAGAGAAATGAAGATCATTTACGTATATCATGAGAAGAAGAGGTCCTAGGCAAGAGCCCAGAGGAGGTCCTAGGCAAGCAAAAATTTATTTGAGAACGAGAGGATACCAAGCCAATTTTCATTCCATTTGATTCATTTACTTCAGTCAGAATATTTTATTCTGTAGATTACCTTTATTTTTATGCATGCAAATGAATTGAGCAATCGAAATCATTGAATCATTGAAATTGAAATTGAGTATCATTGAAAAGAAGTCATGTTTTGTGCCCGTATTTCCTTGAATGAGCACCCTCCCTTTGCATGACTGCATTCCCCCAAGGGCAGAACTCTGGTATCTTTAGGATAGGGATGCTCAGGTTATCTTTTGGGTCTAAAATTTGGGCAAAAAGGTTACTTTTAACGTCAGTCATTTTGACAGTTAATCTTTCAGGTCAATTTTATGCTGAAGCTGATAATTATTATTTTTGTGTTGACTTTTATACCCCATCGAGTCTGTTAAATGGCGTGCCCTACGTGCCTTCGTACCTTCGATGTTGGCGTGCCCTCGTGCCCTCGTGCCCGCGTGCCCAAATTTTCGGCGCGCCCTCGTGCCATCGATGTTGGCGTGCCCTCGTGTCCTCGTGCCCGCGTGCCCAAATTTGCGGCTTGCGCTCATGCCTTCCACGTTGGCGTGCCCTCGTGCCCTCATGCCTAAAATTTGGCGTGCCCTCGTGCCATCGATGTTGGCGTGCCCTTGTGCCCGCGTGCCCAATTTCTTGGCGTGCCCTCGTGCCATCGATGTTGGCGTGCCCTCGTGTCCTCGTGCCCGCGTGCCCAGATTTGCGGCGTGCGCTCATGCCTTCCATGTTGGCGTGCCCTCGTGCCCTCGTGCCCTCATGCGCAAATTTTGGCGTGCCCTCGTGCCATCGATGTTGGCGTGCCCTCGTGCCCGCGTGCCCAAATTCTCGGCGTGCCTTCGATGCTGGCGTGCCCTCGTGTCCTCGTGCCTAAATTTTCGGCGTGCCCTCGTGCCTTCGATGTTGATGTTCAGGACACTCTTGAGGGATGTGACCCTTGAAATGTTTCTTGAAAGTTTGAAACTTAGTGATCCTTTTTTTCTAAATTTCATCCGAGAAAACCTAAGTAGAGAATTTGAAGTGAAAAATTTAAACATGGATAAAGTTTCGTAGAGACAAACATCTACGGAACTTAGCAGCAAGCACACATGACGGTATCTAATTAATGATAGGGACATTAACGGCTAGGCTGATAAGAAGGGGTAAAGTGGACTATATTGGAAGTTTTTTAAGGATACGCAGAAGAGACTGCAGCTGAGGGCAAACTTTTCAACTTTGTTTTGAAATTATGTCCTTGGGTAAGTTTATCCAGCAAAAATGTTTTTGAAATCTTTTTCCACTGTCTTACAAAAGAGCTTTCTCTGTAGACCACCTCGCTTAGTTCGTTCTACCCCGACACGGGGTAAAGTGAACTACTTAGCAAACTTTTCAATAAAACCAATACTAAGGGAACCTGAAATCGTTATTCACTTTGCGACTCTAAGCAGTCCTTTGCATGTCAAAACGAGAAAAACTGAATAAAATTAAAAAGTGAAATGGTGGCCTATGTTGAGAAGAATCTTTGCAGAATCAATGTATTTACCAAAAACTATTTTTGGGTACAAATTTGAGTCACATACTGGATACAAATCGATAGATAATCATGGGAATGCACTTAAGAAAATGTTATTTTGCATATAGATACCATATCACCACGGAGAGAAACACTTTTTTCGAGGTAGTTCACTTTACCCCGAAACCTCTCCCTGAGGTAAAACCAAAACTACATAAAAATCTTACGCAGTTTTCAAGCTCATGGTCATGACTATCTATCTTTCCTGTATCGATAGATATCCTTGTTTCATCAAGTCAAACAAAATTCTTAGATCTGTAGCTGCATTTGTAAATGAAGGTCAAGCTTCGAAAGTACCCCCGTAGTTCACTTTTTCCCGTCTTACCCTAATCATCACCGAAAAAATTTGAAAACTGCGAGCACTTAAAATGCAGGCTACGTGGTGCAGTCGTCAAAATAAATGAAGAGTCCATGTCAGATGTTATCCATCATTTTAAAGCAACGCGGACACGAGGGCACGCCAACATTGAAGCCACGAGGGCACGCCGAAAATTTTGGGCACGAGGGCACGAGGGCACGAGGGCACGAGGGCACACCAACATCGAAGGCACGAGGGCACGTCGAAATTTTGGGCACGAGGGCACGAGGGCACGAGGAGATGAAAGGGCACGCAGGGCACGCGATTTAACAGACTCCTATGCCCACAACTTCTGCACTCAGTGGACGTGCTCGCTAATGGGCCCTAATGTTCGTGTTCCTTGACTTGTCATCATCCTCAAAAGTGCGAATACCTTGAGCTGGCCTTGAGAAAGTGCTTTGCTTTGCAGTTATTTCTTCTTTGTATGGACTAAAAAGTAACAAGATTTGTATGTGGCCACCAGGACGTCATCTTCAACTCCTTCCAACCGTTCACTATCTCATCAAAAGCACAATGAAGCTGGCTAGGCTGCCGCACTTTTCCGGTTTTGAAAGCCGAAGTGAGCTGACCAGTCAGCCATTATGGCCTCGTTTTCGTTTTGCATTTCTTCGCTATGTTCGAAATAAGGCTAACATTCTCAACAAAATCTTAAACGAGAATACTTTTCCAAGAAATTAGCTGCTTGTAAAGGTGACTCAAAGCAGTCATGGAAAACAATCAACCTCCTGTTGAATAAAAGATCTAAAACTGCCTAGATTCCCTAAATATAGATTCCCTAAATGTGAATGAAGAGGAGATAAATAACGATCATGATATCGCTAACTCGATGAACGATTATTTCTGCAATGTGGGGAAGAGTCTCAGTGACAAAATACCCGTCCAGTCTAATCCCCTTCTGTCTCATCAATACGACATAACAAATCCCTCGAATGGAAGGGAATCGCCGTCATGGTCATGGAGGAAACGGAGGTCGTAGCTGGAGCTCGATGGCTGTTTATCGTTGAGTGAACACAGATTTTCTTTGCGCCCTTACGTGATGTCAGCAAGATCAAAAGACAAAGCTCGCGAGGAATTCCAAAATGTATTTGAAGCCATTAATGCAATACGGGGAGCAAGAAACAGACCAGACTACGAAGCTGTTGTCTCGCATGTTTGCACAAAACATGGCCTAAGGCCAGCTGACGTTGGAAGCACAGTCGCACAAATGCAGAAATTGCATAAAATTGAGTGTAAAACATACGAAGATGGTCGTCAATCGTATTTCATAATTGAGGAAATTGACCTGGAGAATACTGAATCCAAAGCATCTTCCAATTGTGAACCATCTGGTGCAAAATCGCATACTGCCCCCACGCCGAAACCTTCCGAGCCTCGAGATTCTACTGGCCTAGCCAACACCCCTGCCTCGAAGGCGAATTCATTCAATGGACTGCCCGAAATTGAAAAGCCTTCTGAACTTGTCAGTGCGTTTACTACCATGGCAAATTCCGTAAATAATCTTAATAATTTGATTCAAGTCGAACGTACAAAATCTGAAAAGTTAATGACTGAAAATTTTACATTAAAAATGAGAATTATTGAACTGGAATCGCTAGTGGAAAATATTCTTGGATCACGATCATCGGCCAAGGAAAAGACCGCCATTGAGACACCATTGTCAAAGACACAAAAAACCCTAAGTATAAGAACAAACCTGATCAATCAGTCGGATGAATACAACAAAACCGTCTGCAACATGCAAAACCAAACTCCTGGTTCTGAAGCATTGGGGAATAAAATACACAATCAGGTCAACGGGCAAATGTCACAGAAATCGAAAAGGGCACGGAAAGCGAATAACAAAGGCAGAGCACAACGAAAACAACCTGAAGCTACTAGTCTAATTGATTTAACAACAACAAATAAAACTACCGACACAACAGACAAAGGCCAGAAATCAAATAAGCGTACAAAAGTGACTGTTGTCGGAGATTCACAACTATCGAGATTGGACGAAAATAAACTCTGCAACCAAAATCGAGAAGTCAAAATCCAAGGTAAATCTGGTATGAGACTCAACCAAGTTGCAAAGAGCACTGGTAAAACGGATAGCGATGTGATTATAGTTCATGTAGGGACAAACAATCTTAAAACATCGAGCCCACAGGAGTTATCAACGGGTATACTCGCATCACTGAAAAAAATACAAGAAAACAACCCAGATGCAAAAATCGCCTACTCTTCCATCTTCCGCAGAAAAGACGAACTGAATAAAACTGCAGTCACTGTCAACAAACTTGTATCGGATGAGCTCATGCTGAATGGTTTTGACTTTATAGATAATGATGACATCCTCTTCAGCAACCTTGCTCGTGATGGACTTCACATAAACACAGGAGGGGCAAGAAAGTTTGCAAGCAACCTGAGTCGATTTATAAAGTATTGTTAGTGGTGTCGGAGCGTAGATAATGCAAAGAGTGAAGCAAAGCCCAAAGCCAAAGCAACTAAAAAAGGGAATGGCCTCAAGATCGCAGCTCTTAACATAGTCTCATTGAGGAAGCACAGGCATGAATTAAATGTGCTACTTCATGAGAATGATATTGATATCATAGCTTTGAATGAGACTAGGTTAAGCAGCAAGATTGAGGACCCAGCTATTTCAATTGAGGGCTACAAAATTTTTAGGCATGACAGGGATGAAAAGGGAGGTGGGGTAGCAATTTACCTAAAAGAACAAATTCCTGATCCCCTCCAAGTTATAAAAAGTGACACCCTAGAGTTGCTTTGCCTTGAAGTTAAACCAAATAAAGGGAAATCCTTTTACGTGATTAGCTGGTATCGACCACCTACTGGGGAAACTGATACTGCATCATTCGAAAGTCTACGTGAATTTCTAAAAAAACTTGACAGCGATGAAAAAGAAATTATTCTCGTAGGTGTAACGAATTGTGATTTTAGGAGTTCCCCCTTAAGTTCAAATGCAAAAAAGCTACAATCTGTATATGCTGAATACCAAATAGAGCAATTGATCAAAGCTTATACGAGGGTAGCAATAAGTAACGGGGCGAATGAACAGTCTCAAATAAGTCATTCATTAATTGACCATTTCTCTACCAACAAACGTAAGTACATTCTAGAATCGGGCGTGCTTGAAACAGCAATGGTAGACCACTACATGGTTTATGCGATAAGAAAGGTTAATGCATGGAGACTCAATACCAAACATGAAAATAAAATTGTTGAAAGCAGAAACATGAAAAATTACGATAAAACTGCTTTCCAACAAGACCTTAATGCCATTGACTGGGAAAGCCTTTTAGAGCCCTTTTCTCAGGACCCTTGTAAGATGGCGTCTGTGTTCCAAGAATTGTTTGATGTAGTTCTCAGTCTACATGCTCCAATTCGAAAACGAAAAAGGAAAGGTGAATTTGCTCCATGGCTCAATGGAGGCATAAGGTCTTTGATGACGAGGAGGGATAAAGCAAAAAAGGACGCCCGTCGGAATCCTGAACTCTGGCCTCTGTACAAAAAACTAAGAAACGAAGTTATAGAGGCTATCCAGATCGCAATGCAGGACCATTATTCAAGTCTAATTGAATAGAATAAAAACGATCCAAAAAAGATGTGGCGAACCATTAACAAAGTATTAGATAGAGACTCCTCTAAGGTACCAGTCACTAGCTTAAACTGCGAAGGCAAACTTTTAACTAATGACAGAGAAATTGCCAATGCGTTTAACGAGCACTTTGTCTCAGTCGGTCCAAAACTAGCAGAAGAAATCAGAACTGAACCGAATGATGACCCCCTTGCCCAGATAAGTGGCATAAGCTCTAAGATTTTGAATTTCAAGATAATAGATCTCCATAGGAGGGTATAGGATATATCGAAACGATAGAAATAGCAATGGGGGAGGAGTAGCTGTGTATATAAAGGAAAATCTCCCAGAACCCATTATAAAGCTAAACAGTGATAAACTCGAGCTCATTTCTCTTGAAGTTTCTCAAAATATCCATGCAAGATCTTTTCATCTTGTTTGTTGGTATCGGCCCCCAACTGCCGGTGTCGATGAACTTGCATTTGAGAACCTAAGGGGAATTTTAAAAGAACTAGATAGGGAAGAGAAGGAAATTATTTTGATCGGGGACACCAACTGTGATTTCAAATGTAGCAAAAATGCAAATGCTAAACAGCTCAAGTTGGTTTACTCCGAGTATCAACTCGAACAGTTAATAAAAAGCTATACGCGGGTTGCTATGACAACAACAGAATCTGGAGAGCAACGAACAAGCAAAACACTCATTGACCATTTCTCTTCCTCCAATTCCAAATACATCATAGAAGCAGATGTAGTTAAGACTGGCATGGTGGACCACTACCTGGTGTATGGAATTCGGAAAATCAATGCTTGGCGAAGATTTAAGAAAAAGAAACCAAACGTAATCGAATCTCGCAGTATGACAAAATACAACAAAGCACTTTTCCGAAACGACATTGAGCAGGTAGATTGGGAAGCTATTCTAACTCCGTTTAGTGATAATCCCGCAGGTATGGCGGCCACGTTTCAGGAGGTATTCGAATCTATTTTGGATCTTCATGCACCACTACGAAGAAAAAGGGCTCGCAGTGAATTTGCTCCATGGCTTACCCCTTCTTTGAGAAATTTAATGCTTGAAAGAGACAGACTGAAGGTGCAAGCGGAGAAATCTACTGAAATGTGGTCCGCCTACAAGAGGAAGCGTAATCAAGTAACAAATGAGATGCGCATTTCTATCAGGGATTATTACCATGGGTTAATCGAAGAAAATATAGGAGACCCTAAGAAAATGTGGCGGACAATAAATAAAGTCCTAGACAAAAATGTTAATACAGTTTCACTCTCTAGTTTAGAAATAGATGGTAAATATCTAACACGAGAACGTGATGTAGTGGAGGCAATGAACCATCACTTTGTTTCGGTGGGTCCAAAACTGGCGGAGAAGATTATTTCTAAGCCAGGTGATGACTGCCTCCGCTACATCAATCCAGAGTCAAATGAAATGGTATTTAAATCTGTAGATGAAACTTATATGGCGAATGCTATTAGAAAGTTGAAGAATGGAAAAGCAGCAGGTCCAGATAAGGTCTCCACTACTATCATTAAAGATGTAGGGGATCTGGTATCAAAACCTCTGACAATGATTTTTAATTCGTCGCTTATGGGTGGAGTCTTCCCAGATATTTGGAAAATTGCCAGAGTTACTCCCATTTTTAAGTCAGGCGCTAGGAAAGATGTTAATAATTATAGGCCTATATCAGTCATTTCGGTTTTCTCGAGGATCTTGGAGAGAATAGTTCATGACCAGCTTTTTGATTTCCTGGCGGCAAAGAAAGTGATCACAAGAAACCAATCGGCATTTCAAAAACTATACTCCACTGTGACATCCTTAATTTGTAGCACCGATTCTTGGTATGAAAACATCGACTGCAAAAAACTGAATCTGACGATTTTTCTGGACCTTAAGAAAGCATTCGATACGGTCGATCACACAATCATGGTTGAAAAACTGAGAGCATACGGGATCAAAGGGATCCCTGGAAACTGGTTCAAATCGTACCTTGATAATAGACAGCAATACTGTTCCCTAAACGGTAAAAAATCTAAGGCGAGAGAAATTCAATGCGGCATACCCCAAGGTTCTTGCTTAGGCCCCCTTCTCTTCATAATATATCTAAATGATTTTGAACGTAGCCTAGAATTTTCGAAGGCAAATATCTATGCTGATGATACTAATGTGACAATAGCATCAAATGACATCGAGAAATTAGTAGCGGATGCGCAAGAGGAGTTACTTAACATTTCTGAATGGCTGAGAGTAAATAAGCTTAGTCCTAACCCCTCAAAAACAGAGTACTTGATTATAGGCCACCCTCGGAAAACAAAAGATGTAAATATACCGAATGGGTTAAAGTTGAATGACTCTGAAATCAAACGAGTTTCCAAAACCAAATCGTTAGGAGTAATGGTTGATGAAAATCTGAAATGGGACGAGCAATTTAAAACTGTTAAGAACAAGATTTGTGGGGGACTTGCTTCACTGAAGAAACTGAAAAATATCCTCCCTCAGTCGAAGCTATGTAGTGTATATTACGCTATTGTTGAAAGTCACCTACGCTACGCAGATGTAATCTGGGGCAGTCTTCCAACGAGAAAACTCGAAACTCTCCAACGATTACAAAATAGAGCCCAGTCGATAATCGAAAATGCCAGATTAAAAGACAACTGGTCCTATGATTGGCTGAACGTCAATAATCTTATTTCCTTTGATCGGTCAGTTATGACCTATAAGATTATGAATAAACTAAGCCCTGAAAGCCTTTGGGACAAATTTGAGCAAAGATCAATGCACTCAAGCTATGTAACAAGAAACTGCCATGATCTTCAGATCCCAAGGCTAAATACAGAACATGCAAAAAAGGGCTTTAAATATTCGGCTCTAAAAATGTGGAATGACACGCCTGTTGATATACGAGAGGCCCCAACTCTCGGTTGCTTTAAAAAACAATTGAAAGCACACCTACTGGCTGATCAAAAACCTTAACTTCAAAACACGACCCCCTGGAAGAACAGCAATATTAACATTTGGAAATTTTTCGTTAGTTTTAAGATTGTATATAAGTATTATTAGATGCTGAAGGGTTTAATTTTCGTGTATAAATATTTATTCATATCATATCATATCATATATAGATATTCAGTACATCTTAAGAGCACTAAAAGAGCTGAAAAACGGCAAAGCCAGTGGACCGGATAGAATCCCTGTCGGATTAGTTAAAGATGCATCCGAATTTATCGCCCTTCCCCTTACCCTAGTCTATAACGCATCGCTCGTTACGGGAGTTTTCCCAGACATCTGGAAAGTTGCAAGGGTGACCCCAATTTTTAAGTCAGGTGCAAGGGGTGACATGAATAATTACAGGCCTATATCCGTTCTGTCCATATTTGCAAGGATTATGGAAAAGATATTGCATGATCAGCTGATTGACTATTTCAAAGAGAAAAAGATGCTAAAAAAGAATCAGCATGCTTTTCGTAAGCTACACTCAACTATCACTTCTTTAGTACAAAGTACTGATGAATGGCTCAATAACATTGATTCGCAAAAGGTCAATATGACAATGTTTTTGGATCTGAAAAAGGCCTTCGATACGGTGGATCACAAAATACTGCTTGAAAAACTTTCTAAGTATGGTGTGCAGGGTAAGGTGATTAGCTGGTTCCGATCCTACCTCACTGAACGAAAACAGTTTTGTAAAATCAATAATGAGTGTTCTAAGCCTCTGGGGGTAACCTGTGGCATTCCCCAGGGATCCTGCCTTGGCCCCCTTCTCTTCATCATATACCTTAACGACTTTGAAGAATGTTTACAGTTTTCTTCGGCGAGCATGTATGCTGACGATACGCACACAACAATAGCCTCGGATGACATTGGTGAACTTGCTCAGATGATGAAGGAGGAGCTGCAGAATATTTCTGAATGGATGAGGGTTAATAAGTTAAGTGCCAATCCTAAAAAGACTGAGTTTATGTTTAGGTCATCCACGCAGAATTAATGAAATTGAGACTCTGGCTCCATTGAAACTCAATGGCACAGAAATAAAGAGAGTAAGGAAAACTAAGTCACTGGGGGTTATAGTCGACGAGAATCTCAGTTGGAAAGAGCACTTCAGATTCCTAAAAGGCAAAGTAACAAGTGGTTTGTCTGCATTGAAAAAACTTAAAAACATTCTCCCGCAATCTAAGCTATGTGAGGTTTACCATGCGCTTGTTGAAAGTCACCTTCGATATGGAAATGTTGTCTGGGGCAGCCTGCCCAATACGCAGCTGCAAACGCTTCAGCGACTGCAGAACAGGGCCTTCTCCATCATTGAAGATGCTAGACTAAAAGACCTCTGGACCAATAATGGGCTGAACGTTGATCAAATCATCCATTTTGATCGATCTGTCATGACATACAAAATAATCAATAAACAATGCCCCGAGAGCCTCTGGGACAAGTGTACTCAGCGGAATAAAATCTCTAGGTATAACACAAGAAACAATAGAGATCTCGACATTCCAAAGTTTAAGCTTGAGTGTACAAAAAGAGGTTTCCACCTCTCTGGGCTGAAAGCCTGGAATGAAATACCTATTGAAACAAGGGAAACCCCCTTCTGTCACCCCCACCCCCACTCTGTCAAAGGGAAACCCCCACTCTGTCAGTTTAAAAGAAAATTAAAAACGCATTTAAAGAGCTCAGCAAACCCCTAACTAAAACACGACTCTCAGGAAGATCAGACATCAGACTGAACTCAGTCCAACTTTTAACAGCTATTTGAATTTTTTTCCTACTTTTCTTTTCTATTTATAGAATTATAACATGTTTTATATTATTTAAAGCCGATGAGATATCGTGTAAAAATATGAATTTAATAAAAAAAATAAATAAATAAAAATTCAAATTCGTTGCCATCGACAAGAGGACCATCGAAAAGATCAATACATCACATGGGTCTGGTGTGGATAACATTGCCAGCTACTTCTTTAAAGTAGCATTTCCCGCTATTTCTGATTCACTCTGTGATATTTTGAACCTGTCCTTATCTTCAGCAGTTTTCCCTGACAGCTGGAAAGTTGCTAGGGTGGCTCCCATATTTAAGGAAGGCCCATCTGACGAAAGATCAAATTACAGGCCAATATCTGTTCTACCAGCTGTTCCAGATTATTTGAAAAACTGGTGTACGACCAACTATATCGATACCTAGACGAAAACAAACTCATATGCTTGCAACAGTCTGGTTTTCGCTCTTTACACCCTGTTGTCACATGCCTCCTAAAATGCACGAATGACTGGTATGTCAACATTGACAAAGGGAAATATACAGCTATGATATTCATTGACCTTAAGAAGGCCTTTGATACCGTTGATCATGGTATTCTTCTTGATAAGATGAAATTCTATGGTATCTGCGGCTTGCAACATGATTGGTTTCGGTCGTATTTGAATAACAGAAAGCAGTTTTGCAAAGTAAATGGCGTCCTTTCTGACATCAAAGACATTGATGTCGGAGTGCCACAAGGGTCTTGTTTGGGACCACTTCTTTTTCTGCTTTATATAAATGATCTTCCCTTTGCACTAAAGAAGGCTGAGACAAACATGTATGCTGATGATACCATGATTTCATACTCCTCAAAAACTTTGGACGAATTGCACATGGTGTTAAACGCTGAACTTATCGAGATCGAGAAATGGCTTCAAAGTAACAAGCTATCCTTGAACGTCGTCAAAACACAGGCTATGATAGTTGGGTCAATGCAAAATGTAAATAAAATGGCAGTGCATCCTACTTTGTTGCCAGTGTTTCACGTAGGTGGTACTGATATTGACTTAGTGAACAAAGTGAAATACCTTGGTCTCCATATAGACAACAGTCTAACGTGGAAGTGCCAAATTGAGAATATAAAAGGGAAAGTTTCTCGCGCAATAGGCCTTTTAAAATATTGTAAAAACTTTGTATCAATGGAAACCTTGAAGGACATTTATCGTAGTATTTTAGAACCACATCTAAACTATTGCTGCTCCGTTTGGGGGTGTAGTGATATTACGAGAATAGGGTCTCTACAAAAACTACAAAACAGGGCTGCTCGAATCGTTACGGGTAGTTCTTATGATGCACCTCCTGAGCCATTACGCAAAGAACTTGGCTGGTTGTCCGTCAAAGAAATGATTGTGAAAGAGACATCTACAATGATTTTTAAATCTCTAAACAATCTTGCACTACAGTACCTTATTGACCTATGCGTTAGACTATCAGATTTCCACACACGAGAGCTAAGAAACACTAAAAATGATCTTGCAGTACCGTTAATGCGAACAGTAAGTGGCCAAAAGGCATTCTCTTACTGTGGTACAAAAGTGTGGAACAAGTTTAACGACAATATCAAAGAGGCCCCGTCGGTATACTCTTTTAAATCAAGGTTGACACAGTTGGGGTACGAAAACCTTTAAGTTTGTAGATTGCTTATTGTCGTCAGATGTATATATTTTTATCTAATTTATTTGTAAATAGTTTATTCGGTTTTTTAATTTTAACAGGGCCAAATTGCAAAACAATATATTTATTGAATTTGTACCCTGTATAAATATGTTTAAAATATGAAATATGAAATATGATCACAAAAACGAGAACAATAAGTTATTTTTCATTTCGGTCATTTGTGTTTTCAGCCAATGATTTGAACAGGGAGTTTTCATTTGTGTTTTCAGCCAATGGGACAGGGACCATATTACTATGTTCTTAGAGTATATTAATTGTCAGCACCCTAGCATCAATTTCACAACTGAAATTGAGTCGGAAAACTCCTTACCGTTTTTGGATGTTCTCGTTACTCATGATGGGTCCGATTTTTCTACGAGTTCGTACAGGAAGAAGACCTTAACTGGTCTTTATGCGGATTTTTCAAGCCTTGCCCCCGATAAATATAAGAATAACTTGATTAGTGTTTTAGTATATACAGCATTTCATATCTGCTCATCGTATCAAAACTTCCACAACGAAATTGTTCGGATTAAGGAGATCTTGGTAAAGAATAGTTTTCCTAGGGCGCTGATAGATCGGATTATTAAGTCTTTTTTGGATAAAAGGTTCGCACCTAGGCCCCCTGCCCCTCAAGAAGCCAAAACGGCCCTTTTGTTTTGTATGCCATATCTAGGCAGATATAGTTTGCAGATTAAAACTAACATATGTAGAATAATTAAGCAATGCTATCCAGGCATTCAGCTTAATGTTATTTTTCGGTCTCCTAAAAGAATTCAGCCATTTTTTCCATTTAAAGACCGCTTTCCAACTCTCATACGCTCCTCAGTTGTTTACAAGTTTCAGTGTCCTGGCTGCCATACCTCGTACTTTGGAAAAACATCTCGCAATTTAATTACACGCTGCAGAGAGCATTTGGGAATAAACAAAGCAGGTCAGAAAATAAAAGCAAGTCCTTCCGCCATCGGGGACCATATCAGCCAATCAGGTCATGCCGCGTCGTTGGAAGATTTCTCAGTGTTGGACAGAGCTAACAATGAATTTGATTTACTTATCCACGAAAGTCTACTTATTTTACGCGATCGTCCTTCACTTAACTCCCAACAGTCTTCTATCTCCCTAGCTCTGTTTTAATTATTATTCCTTTGGGCTTGCCCTTTCGGTTTTTTTATACGTAGGAGCTGTAAACATGCACTCTTAGTTGTTTATCGTTATGAGTAGAAATAGAGCCTCGTGCTTTTGAACATTTAATTCTGATGATAAAGCACGGAGAATTGCTTCGAAACGTCAATATAATAAACATGGACTAGTCAAACATAAACCTTATTCTAACTATCTTCTAACTTTCGGATTGTCTTTACTGGAAATGTCGTAATATACTTGGAATTGTCAAACTTGGAACGTCTTTTTGATTATCAACATGATTATCGTCGCAATTCTTGTATTCCGTTTTTGGTGAAGCTTCGATTTCCTGCCAATACTCCGATTTCAATGATTTGAAAAATATCCATACATATCCATAAGTTATTCTATTGTTCTTTCCCGCCTTCCAGACCACGGCTCTTTTTCAATAGACTATGGTGTAAATGAAGCAAAATTTTCTATTTTCCATTTTAGTAAATTCGAGGTCGCTGATCACGAATATAGCCAAGAAATCTTCGAAAAACTTCTGTAAGTGACGTAAAAACCACTCGAAAGTCCGATTCAGGTGGTTCAGTAGGCTTATGACGATGAGTCTCTTGTTTCCCTGTGCTCTTTGACTTGATGATGGTGCTTGATGATGATGATGATGATCTGATGACGATGAGTCCCTTGTATCCCTGCAGTAAACCTTGCTCAAGAGGGACTCATCATGAAACAGTGAAAAACTTGGCCCTATCTTAGGCATTCGATCGATCGAATCATGATCGAACGACTGCCGTAGCTCTGTTCAACGGTCACTCCTCAGAAAGAAAATGCGATAAAAACCACGTTAAGCAGACGTTTAATCAAGGATACTTTATATAAATCTGAAGAAGAAAGTTCACTTTACCTGGTGAGTGCAAAATAAGTCTTTCAACGCTACATTTTCCATGTTTTTAGGACCAAAACAAACCAGAACAATTTACAACATCATGTCAAAGAGCACAGGGAAACAAGAGACTCATCGTCATAAGTCTAATGGCGCTTCGGTCAATAGAGACTCATAGCATTACTCTGAAAAACCTGGCCCTACTTAGGCCCAAACTTCGCAATTCCTCCAGTGCCAATGAGATAGGGAGATTTAACAGAGAACAATGCTGTCGAAGTTTCAATTCGAATGCTGCAGTTGACTAGATTTTGAACGAAGTTGCTGCGGCAGGTTGCTGTTAATTGCTCTGGTTTGTTTGGTCTTAAAACATGGAAAATGTAGCGTTGAAAGACTTGTTTTGCACTCACCAAGTAAAGTAAACTTCTTTCTTCATATTTGTACCAAGTTTCTGTGATGAAACGTCTGCTTAACGTGTCTTCTGTCGCATTTTCTTTCCGAGGATGACCGTTGAACAGTGCTACGGCAGTCGTTCGATCATACTTCGATCGATCGAATGCCTAAGATAGGGCCAAGATTCTTACTGCTTCATTATGAGTCCCTCTTGAGCAAGGTTTATCGAAAGGATTCATCGTCATAAGTCTAGTGGTTCAGGGGTCTGCGCCGGGTGTTGCATTTTGGCGTAATAGGTTTGTCAGTCCACAAAAGAAAATCACGAAACAAAGGCAGCCCACAGCATTGCCGGTCAACAGCCAGTTGCACTTCGACGTTCTCAAGAAGTCTTCTGAGGCTTTCAGAGGCAACTTTTTGACATCACGAGCATCAATACATGATACTTCATGGAAGAATTGCTTTCGACTCTTCATGGTTGGCTTTAGAGGCTTATAACATGAGCTATTGGCTTCATTAACAGGACATTCATCCATTGAGGTGGCTGGTCTCAACACATCTAGGCCAACAACACATCTAGGCCAATGGGCTGTTATATCGTATTGACTTGCTTGCAGCACCTCGGCAAATGGTAAGTTTATCTTACTGCATGGCTCGATTGCTAAAATTTAGAATGATCATCCAATATTTTATAGAATTGCCCAATATTTTTTCTTCGCATTACACGAGGTCATAAAAGTTCCTGTAATTCGCGATGGGCGTAGCACAGTTATTTGCGTGACAGGGTCAATTTGTAAACACATCTGGTGCTGAAAGACTTCCGTTCTTCTGGGAATGTTTCCTTTTTCAAAATGCACTGAAGGGTAAAGCTCAACTTCGACTATTATCACCTTTAATTTCTTGATTTGAACCGTGCAATTAAATAATTTTTCCCATGAGAAAGGACTGAGAATTGTTGTTATTTCGAAGTTTGATGATCCACAAGAGACAGGTAGAATTACGTGACAGAGACATGCAGTTCGCAAAAATATTATTTTTATCAATGTAATATCGCCTTCAAACACATTAGGCAACCGAAACAAATGATGTGTAACTTGCTTATAAATATCATTTTCATTCCTTTTCCCTAGAACACTCAAAGCTATCCCAGACTGCACACCCATTGATGACATTGTAGATGTTTTCATATCAAAATACGATACAAATTGCAAAGGCTGGCTCCAAGGAATTTCCTGGTGGATGGACTTTATAGACACTTCTTTTAGTTATGTACTATCATCAGATTCGAACGTTTTCATCCCCTCTTTGACTGGATTCAATTTGTTGTCATATGTTGCATACACTGAAATTAATAAAGCAATATTGACGACAATATGGTTTCAAATTTATTCCCAGCTTCTACCGGGTGAGCCAGGAAAAAGTTGCCACTTTTGAAAATTCATAACACCAAGGTTACTTCACAGATTTGAGTCATTCAAATTTTAGTTAAAAGCCGAAAGATTGAAGTATTTTTGTGATTTTCTTTGCTGTCCTAACAACACTAGATGTATTGGTAAATTCAACTTTATAAAAATCTCATGGTTGATAGATTACAGAAAAATAGCCCAAAACATCGATCAATTCATAGATGACCTCTCACACAGAATAATGAAAGAAATGCAACTTCTCATGGGTGAGAGATATCCTCGGTACATCGATGTCTTATAACTCTTGAGGGAGGTGAAACATCCATGGCCGATCGTTTGGTGTGAATAGAGTCCTTACGATTTGATCAATGTTTTAGGGCCTTTTTCCGTCATTTTGCAACCATGAAATTTTTATAAAGTTAAATTTACCAATACTTCTAGTGCTTCTAGGACAGCAAAAAAAATCATAAAAATACTTTGATCTTTTGACTTTTAACTAAGATTTAAATGATTCAAATCCGTGTGGTGGTCTTGGTGTTATGAGTTTTCAAAGATGGGAACTTCTTTCTGGCTCACCCGGTACTTTCATCACTCATTTCACTTGGTCAAACATTATTAGAATAGGCCTAATGTCTTTACTAAGCGTGTGAATTTTAAAGTGTATGATCCTCAGAATGCAAAACCGACGAGTTTCGTTTGTTTGTTGGTAGTTTCTGCATATGTCCCGAAGATCTCACAACACAACTGAGCTGTTCTCCAGTCAGTCTTCATGGGTTCATGTTTATGTCCAGAAAGAAAATAGTTTCTTGTTGAGTCTGATTTTCAATGAATTTTGAGGGCATTGCGCTTTAAGAAAGTCCCTATATCGGTTAACGCCGTTTAAACATGAAGGCATGGTGGGTGTTACAATGTTTTGGTCGGTTTTGCTATTCATTCTGCAATTATTAGGCTTGTATTTCAAAACTTCTCCTTCATCTTCAGTGTGCAGATCAAGGGAATTTCGAGATAAAGGAAAAACAGTTTCTTACAGCTCTCTAAATCTAACCATGGATAGGGCTTAGTTAGAACGTCCCTCGCGTTTGCAGGTCAGTGTTCAGTCGTGAAATTGTTATTTATCGAGGCCAATTCGCTTTCTCGAAAAACATGATAAAAAGATGTTTGGTTGCAAAAATGGTTACCTGAAGGACTGGAGTTCTTCACCAACAGATGCATTCATTTATTGCAGGGATCATCACTGATATCAGTTGCCTTTAGCTTGAAAGTTCTCTACTCCCCACTTTGCTTCGATTCGATGCCTTCGTTTAGGCGCCTCTAGCCAGGCCTAACAATTCAAGGCCGGAATCTCTTGTTTTCCATTTTCATTGACCAAACGACAAGTTTCACATCTCAAAGTCCAGTTCATAATCACTAATGAGTACTGAATTCCATCTTCAGTTGGAAAGAGTTGACATAAAGTCCGACCAGAAATCAAGTTTCGTGAAGCGATTTGCACTGCGTCCATTGCAATCACTGCAGAAACCTTTGTCCTTTGAGGTAAATGGTGTAAGGTAAATGGGCAGCTTTCAGATCTTGGATCAATAACGACTGGAGTTCCTCTGGGCTCTTGCCTAGGACCTCTTCTTCTCATGATATACGTAAATGATCTTCATTTCTCTCTGAGACACTCGGATGTTAACATGTACGCGGATGACACAAGCCTTTCTTTCTTTTCAAAGTCCATTCATTTGATATATGAATGCGTCAACGAGGATCTTGGATACCTTAAATCTTGGCTTAATGCAAGCAAATTGTCCCTCAATGTGACCGAGATACAAAGTCTCGTGATAGGTGACGTTTGAACGACATAGAAAAAGTAGGGAAAGAAACTGTTTCCTCTCTTTAACCTCTCTTTAATGTAGGGAAAGAAACTGTTTCTATCATAAAGCAGGCAAAATATCTGGGAGTAAAAAGTCTCTAGAGGAATAGGGATGTTGAAATACTCCAAAAGGCATCTCCCTCTTCTCACAATACAAAGCATGTATGAAAGTCTACAGGGTGTCTCAAAAAAATTGTTCGACGTTTGATTAAATATTGAAAAATAAGGACAAGATGAACAGGCTCATGGAAACATGACACTGTTTCTAAGATTACGAAATAATTTTAGAGACTAAAATCGTCCAAATCGGTTGAAAATTCACTGAGTTACGAGCTCTCGAAGGTCAAAAATATGAGATAGCTGAAACCAGAGACCCCCCAGATTACTTGTATAGCAAAAAGTTCAAAGACGGAGGTAAGGGAAGCTTATCCAATGTCATACCTCTAGTTGATATAAGAGCAAACCAAATACGACTTCTAAAGTAAATTATTTCTTGCGATCATTCTCAACATTCCTTAACATTGCATAGGTCCAAAAACCGTGGTTCAAAACAAAATCGGCGAGAGACTGAATCTGTTTCCTCAAAGCATCCATATGCTTGACAGTTAGGCTATCGAATACCTGTTTGAATCCCACTTGGTTCGCCCTGAAACAATTGAGAAATAACAGAAACGACGGCCTATGGGACTTTTACTAAAAATGCCATTTCAAGGCCTCTGGTTTCAGCTTTCGCGCAAAATTGAACTTCAAAAGCTTGTAACCCCATGAATTTTTATCGGATTTGCAAGATTCTTGTGTCAAAAATTAGTTCAAAATCTCAGGACAAGGGTGACTTGACCAAAGATCTATTCAGCGTATCGTTATTTTTTAGTATTCAATCAAACGTCGAACAATTTTTTTGAGACACCCTGTAGTAGAACCATATTTTAGATATTGCTGCCCTGTATGGGGAAGCTGTAGCTCCACAGCAATAAACGAACTACAAAACCTTCAAAATCTGGCTGCAAGAATAGTTACTAACAGTAGATATGATGCTTCTGCAAAGCCTATCACCAAGAACCTTGGATGGCACACTGTTAGTGAAATTATTCAAATGGAGACTTTGAGTATGGTAGAGTAATATCGCCACTATCAGACCACCATCGATTCCGTGTTGTGCAACGGTCTTGAATACAATGTTAAAATTAAAAGAGAGCTTGGGCCTAGCTAATCCAAAAAGCGCGCGAAAGTTGTTTGCTGATGTCATTTCTTTGATATTTCTTCACTTTCGCTGTTTTGTTTTGCTCAGAATACTTGCAATAAGGTTTTGAAGTTGACCTACCTGCAACGAAGGTGTAAGTACAATCCACATTTCCTTTGATGTTTCCACACACCATGTCTATTTTGTGTCGTTTCTCGATATCTCTTTCAGTTAACATAGAATAGTCTTCATGAATGTTTCCTCAAACTCTTCTCGTTTCATATGTAATGAAATTCCGAGAATCGCACACAAATTGCAAGACCTAAGGCTCCTTTTGGAAGAGCACTGTAACTGACATTATCCCGCCCAAGTGTGTCCATCGCGTGAAACCCGACTATTGAAACATCGTGTGGTTAGAGTTGACTGAGGTCAAGAATGAGAGAGTTAAAAGCGGGAGTGAAATTAACAATATTTTGAAATCATTTTCAATCAAATTAGAATTGGTCATGTAACTTTTTGGCTTTCTGGGAAAATAAACAATACTTTGTTGAACTGTCAACGGCCTTGAAAAGTTTTGGATGTGCTAGATTCACCGTTCTTTTGCGGTGGTCTGATAAGGGCGATACGGCCTAATTTATGCGTTTCAGACCTGTCCGTATTTGTGTGGTTCTAGCATGACAACAAGGAAACGGATGGAACAAATCTCACTTTGAGGTTTTTGGCAAGAGCTGAGAAGCCTATTCAAGGTGAGTTCCCTTTCAGAACTTCTTTGACCTCTCCGAAAATCTTAGTTTTCTGAAAAGTGGTCTGATAAGGGCGATAGCTCTCTATACAAATCTATCAATGATCTGGCTCCCACTTACCTTACAGAAATGTTCTCAAGACTCTCGGATACAAGTAAGAGAGAATTACGCAATACTAGATCTGATTTAGAAATTCCCATGAAAAAATCTGCATATGGCCAAAAATGCTTCTCATATAAAGGTGCGACTATGTGGAATTAGCTCACCATGGAATCAAAATTGTCCCCGACATAGAAAACTTTCAAACAAAGCATAGCAAACCTTGCATTTAGCTAATTCTCTCTTGTATCATATCTACCATATGCATGATCATACCTACAATTTTAATCGTCTTTGTTAATAGGTGTGTATACCGGGTGTCCCAAAAAAAAGTATACGGATTTCGTTGACCCTAGCAATAAGAATATAGCGTGAATCAATCCGAAATAATTTTCAAAACATACCTCGATAGCTAACTTGAACATAGATACCTCGTTTTTTGATATCGGTGCGTTGAGAGTGAAGATATTAATCTTCAAAGGACAAATTTGCTTCCACCTCGAAACAAGAGCTTTGGCGTTTGGGCCTAAGCAAATTCTTGAAGCGCAGTGAATAAGATCAACAAAATTTGAAGACGGCACAACAGATGTGTTTTACAAAATTAAGTTTATGTGAGACCTATCGTCAAAGGAGCTCCGAAATCACACATGCTATTCATCTGTGAAAGTACCCCTTTGAGCTCAACGCGCTTTGACATCGTCGAATCATTCCTTGAACAGAATTTGTTATCAGATCTCTCGAGATCAGGGTGATCATGACGTATCTTCGAAGCTGCTTTCCCAGTTGGGTCATCAACAATATAGGAGACATCTTTTGGTCCCCAAAAGATCTCTAGACCTTCCAGTCTTGACTCCAGAGAGATCTGATAACAAATTCTTTTCAAGGAATGATTCGACAGTTGCACGAGTGTGTTGATGCTCAAGGGAGTTTTCCCGCCGATGTTATAGTAAGAGTTCGAAGCTCCCTTGACGATAGGTCTGACATAAACTGTATTTTGGAAAACACATCTGTTGTGCCGTCTTCAAATTTTGTTGATCTTATTCACTGCGTTTCAAGAGTTTGCTTAGGCCCAAGCGCCAAAGCTCTGGTTTCGAGGTGGAGGCAAATTTGTCCTTTGAAGATTAATATCTTCACTCTCAACGCACCGATATCGACAAACGAGGTATCTATGTTCAAGTTAGCTATCGAGGTATGTTTTGAAAATCATTCCGGATTAATTCACGCTATATTCTAGTCGTTGCAAGGGTCGACCAAATCTGTATATTTTTGGGACTGCAAAATATATGGCTATCTGTCTATGGTTGAATGTAGAGTGTGCCGGCAGAATCAATTCGTCGTAAAACTAACTCTTTACCTCTGTTTCATCAGTTCCTGTTTCATGCTCGATTTTCATATAAAGTTTCAAGATAGGCCTAAGTGTGTATTGGTAAAGTGCGAGTTGCGAGTTGCGAGGTTGCGAGTTGCGAGTTGCGAGTTGATAGTGCAAAGTGCGATTTAGTACTTTTAAAATGCGAGCTAAGAGTTCGGTAAAAAAACTTCTAATTTCCACCTTGTTTAGCCAAAACACTGGGATTTTTAGAGAGCTTTTGTAAATCAAGGGATTCAAGAAGAGCCGCAGACTGTTCTTCTCCTTTTTGCTCCTCCGCACTTACTGTAGAGTCTGCACGCAGGCTATATTAAATCGAAATCCAAAATTTAGCATAATTCGCAGAGGGGCACTAATCAAAGGTTTTGCTTTACAGGGAGCACAATCTCTTATTTATCAGTTGAGTATAGTAATATTAGACTTGTTTAAGTCTATTTCTTTCCCTCATCAGTATCTTACAGAGGAATCGGAGTATTATTGGCAGGAAGTCGAAGCTTCACCAAGAAACGGAACAAAATTGCAACGATAATCATATTCATTCCAAGTTTGACAATTCCATTTAAGACAAAAAGACAATTCCAAGGTTACGAAAATTCGAAAATTAGAAAAAATTAGAATAATGTGTTTGACTAGTCCATGTTTATCTTATTGACGTTTCGAAGCAATTCTCCGTGCTTCATCATCAGAATTAAGAGTTCAAAGCACGAGGCTCTATTTATACATAACGATAATCAACTATAAAAGTGCATGTTTACTGCTCATACGTATAAAAAATGATTAAAACTGAGCTACATTGTAATCAAAGTAGACTTTGGTGGATAAGTAAATCAAAGTCATTGTTAGCTCTGTCCAACACTGAGAAATCTTCTAACGACGCGGCATGACCTGATTGGTTGAGATGGTCCCAGATGGCCGAAGAGGAAAGTTTTGCTCCTTCGCAATTTCTTCAATAAAGTTATCAGTCTGGTTCCCTGACGTCATTTTGGAATGGAGGGACTGGGCTCCACGGAAGCGGTCCAAAATAACGTCTGGACAAAAACTGTAACCATGTACCGTAACTATGGCTGAGACTTCTGTTGTCATCTGCCGGGAAATTAAACTTCTTCCGAATCCTGCCATCTTCTATGTCATACTGTTGCTTCCATGCTTTAGGCTGCGTTCACATTGCACGATCTTTTGTAAGGACGTAAACGCTCGTGCAGAAGTCTGCCATGCTAATCCCTTGGAGTGTTCAGACTGCAAAATATTCGAATGCGGAAAGAAGCTTGCTCATGCGAAAAAGTTTGTTGGTTAGCAAACAGATTACTTACACGCACGTGCAAGCGAAGTCTATTGCGAGCTTTTCATTTCAGAAGTAAAAAGCTACCTGCTACATGGTATCCAAGGACATACCAATCTGAACGGAAAAACGCAAACAAAAGCGCGTTTACGTAAACAAAAGCATGCATGCAAAAAAGCCTTTAAGGTGAATGCAGCTTTAAAATCTTGCCCGCCACTAGAACTACGTGTAACCTGTTTTCCAAATAAGGTTGAGAAGTATGAGAAGTTTCGCTGGTTTTTGTCCAGGCGAGGCGTCAACAAATCGCTTCCCTGGCGCCCAGTACCCTCAAACGAACGAGGTCGAACTTGGCACAGGGAACTAAAGTACGACCAAAAACTATGTAGAGTTAAAACGTTTTTCGATGCTATTTCGGCTATATTTGCTTAATAGTAAAAGTTGAGGTCTCTTTCGAAAGAGGAAGAGAAGCGTACTATCCTTAAGCAGCATTTTCGAAATTTAAACTTACAGAAGTGAGTTGAAATCAGGCCTAAAAAAACGACTCTTAGCCCACGCATCCGTCGAGGTTGAAAAATATATGGCTGAAAAGCTCTATCTTAGCTGTATCCAAATCTGTCCTCCGTTTATTTGTTAACTAAGTACATTTTCGTCCATATGCGAAGAAATGGCAAAGGCTAAGCAGATTTTGGAAAAGTTCGTTTCCCCAAAATCGGGGGAAGCAACAAGTCGCTACTGCAACGAATAACACGGACTTTATCACAGTAAAACTGTATCGAGCATGGAAGGTTATCTTAAGGGAGTTCAACCGATGGTTTAACCGAAAGTCACTTTCTCGTGATTATTGATCCTTTCTTTGAGAAAATATTCTATTTGAATTTTGAGTTGTTCGGTCAAGAATCTTAGACAACAATTACTTTTTCAAAAGCACATATCGATTGTAATCTCTCAAGCGGCTGGACTTGCAAATGCTTGCTCTACTGCAAAAGTTCTTTCGAAAACTGTAATAGTACCAAATTTAATTGTTTAGAATCTAAACAAAATATTCTTTGAAAGAAATCAACAAAATTTAGAAAGAAAAAAAAGTGAATTTCGACTAAACTCTCTTGAGGCAATCGTTCATGCTCGGTACAGTCTTTTGTGATAAAGTCCCTGCTATTTGTTGTTGTAGGGACTTGGTGCTCCCCCTGTTATTGAGAAAACCAGATTTTCCAAAATCTGCTAACCCTTGGTCATTTCTTTGTTTGTACACAGAAACCTCTTGTGTTGACAAATTAACGGAGCATAGATTTGGATACAGCTAAGACAGAGCTTTTCAGCCATATATTTTTCAACCTCGACGGATGCGTGGGCTAAGAGTTGGTTTTTTAGGCTTGATTTCAACCCCCTTCTGTAAGTTTAGATTTCGAAAATGCTGCTTAAGGATATTACGCTTCTCTTCCTCTTTCGAAAGAGACCTTAACTTTTACTATTAAGCAAATGTAGCCGAAATAACATCGAAAAGCGTTTTAACTCTACATAGTTTTTGGTCGTACTTTAGACCATAAAGTTATCTCTTCCGTAAGATACTGACGAAGGAAAGAAATAGACTTAGAGTAAATCTAGGTAAGATAGATATAGGTATCATTCGAGTTGGTAATACTCTTTTTGTCTAAGACAACTTGCCAATCATAGACAAGGACTGACAAAGGTTCTTAGTTCCAAACGGACCTCTGATCGCTTCTTGGAGTTTCTTAATATTGTGGAGTGCCACTGCAGTTTCTTATAAGTGAATTCTTGTGTTGGAAAACTGACTGACTCTCGGGGAAGGGGGGGGGGGAAACTCAACCTATTATGTGAGGGGGACGTGCCATTTTGCCCGGAAAATTGGTACCCATAATTCCGTAAATTCTGATGGATTTTAGGGACATAATTCTACAAATCGAATAAATATCTGGGCCATAATTCCGGAAATTATGAAAAATCCCCTAAAAAGTACACTCATAATTCCGTGAAATGTCAAAAAATTGTGAAAATGATACCCATAATTCTGTAATGGTTTGGAAAAAGTACCCCTAAAAATGACACGTCCCCGTACCACGAACAGTACTAAGGTACCCCCCCCCCCCCCCGAGGACTGCCTGACTGAAATATTTACAACAAATTACGCTAAAGGTACTCCAATCACTTTGTCGAAAATACCTACGAAATTTGAAAAGCAAAGGGATGTAGTTCCCAATTCCACTTTTGCTAAGTAGCACCAAACTTCACAAAATTTATTTCAATTTCTCACGTCAGTATTGTTTCAGAGGGAAAAGGTAATGATTCTCCTGAATTTTCTTTCAAGGCAACTTAGACAAGTCCCCAGTTTACAGAATTACGGTAATATGCTTGAATGACTAGGGGGAATAAGGTATAATGGCTGCAAATTGTGAAAGTTTCTTAATTACTTTTAAAGACTTGCTCCGATGAAAGGAAGTCCATGAAATGATTGAAAACTGAATCGCAACTTCAAAAAGCCTTTTTATTTGGCGACCAGCGCATTCTTTCAAAAGAAAAACGGATACTCGCATATTGGTTTCAACTTGAACTTTTGAGTTTCCAACTCGCAACTTTCTTTCAACTCACAACTCGCAAATTAAGTGCAGCTCTTACTCGCAACTCACACAACAAGTGCAACTCACAACTCGCAGCTCGTAAAACAGATGCAACTCGCAACTGCAACTCGCAACTTGCACTTTACCATATCACAGATAAGAAGTCTCAAAAGCAAATTTTCTCTCAAGTTGAAAGATTTCATGTGTATACCCTAATAAATTCTTTGAGGAATTTGCCATTTAAGTTTGCATTTATGCAATTTCATAAGTATGTAAGAGGCTAATTTAGGCGAATCTAAGCTTATTCAGATAAAAGTAACCTTACAAAGAACAAAGGTGATAGACCGTGATTGGGGAACAGATCTACGTCAACAGTATATACCGATGTCTGATTGTTTAGAATTTGACAGCAAATCGCTTTGGAAGTGGCTTAAACCTCTTTTACATCGGTACATTCCCTAGGGTAAGGTGGGGGTAATTTTGGTCTAAAATGGGCATTTTTCGAAATAAATGGAGCACTCTCACAAACTTGTTCGAAATATCGAAGATCTTTTTTCGTTTTACCTACATTGAATCTTTTGTCGTTCCTGGAAACTTGTTCCCGTTCTTTGATTTGAAGTTTGAATATCTTTTTAGAATTTTTTACTTTCCTCACTTTTGCGCGTAACTGCAGCCTGTCGGCGGGAAATTTGGGTGTATTCGAGAAAAACGGTATCTATTTCGTCGGGAGTATTGCAAATTCACAAAAATAAAATTTTAGAATGCTTTTAAGGATAACTATTATTGAATTTTCAGAGTTACGCTGCCAAAGACTTGAAAACTTGTTCAGAGAAAATTAAAAATAAATCGTACACCATCGGTGCATATTTAGGCCCATTCTTGAAGATGGAAATGTAAACAAGGTTTCTTTCGAAATAATATTTAAAAGAAGTGAATCATTGTGTCTTGTTCTGAAACCACTAAGACATAAACAAAAACGCGTACCTTATGCTGTTTTTGATGTATCATCCATTTGCTTGCAGCATTATCTCAATTTTTGATTTGATTCGGGAGCGATTGCCTAATGTAATTTGAGACTCGCGACACGAACCATAACCTAGGGATTCATGTGCTGCAAAAATTTTCGAGATCAATCAACCGAAGGCGAAGATATTGATGTTTGAAGTTGGGCCTAAATCAGATCTTTGTTTACATGACCAGAAGAGGCATGGCAATGTTTTGACAGCAAATAACAATTCCTTGCATCTTGGCTCAGACTTCACCGATCTCTTTCATTTTAGTGTCATTCTGATCCTCTAAATGTGTGCTTTGAGGCAATGTAAAGCATGCTAAGATATTTTGCCTTTTTATGATAATTTTTAGACCATTTCATAATGGTACTTTTCAAAAAAATGTTTGTCTTCAAAAATCAATCGTAAAATCAATAGCTAAGGACAAAAAAAGTGTGTTTCGCTACGCTCTTCAATTTATCTTCAGCAATTAGATACACCTTTCTAACAAGTTTCTACCAAAGGGCTGGTGTCAATTTGCCTCCAACAAATTTTGACAACGATCTTAATTTGAGAAGTTTTGCACATGGTTTTAACATTTTTGCACATTTCGTGATGAAAAATTAGATTAAGTCAAGCGGAAAGCTTTCCAATTGTCTGAAACCGATGCAGAGTCAAAGGTATGCCATTTATTTGTCCTTTGAGCCTTCTAAAGCCCAGAGTCGGACGTTTTTAAGGCCAAAATGGTATTTTGAAGCCATATGTCCCTAAAAGAATTCACAATTTTTCAATTTTGCAAGAATTTTAGCAAATAAAGCCTTGCAAAGTGTGTCAAATGTTAGCCATTATATTGTTTTAACATGTAGGTAAGGTCTGGTCACATTTGGTCCTTTCACTGGATGTCTGTTAAAGTTTAGTGATCATTATATGCAAAAGTCTTAGAAATCAAATTGAAGACTTGTGAAATGAAAATAGTCATAAAAGATTTTTGGGTTCGAATTGGCACCAGCCCTCTGGTAGAAACTTGCTACAAAAGCGTTCCTAATTGTTGATGTTATTTTGAAGAGCATAGTGAAACATACTTTTTTGTCTTTAGCTTTTAATCTTAAAATTTATTTTTGAAGACAAGAACTTTTTGAAAAGTACCATTGCGAAATGGTCTAAAAACGGCACTAAAACGGTACAATATTTCATGCTTTACATTGCCTCAAAGCACACATTTAGAGGATCAGAATGAGACTAAAACGAAAAAAATCGGTGAATTCTGAGCATAGATCCAAGGAATCGTAATTTGCTGTCAAAACAGTCCTATGCCTCTGCCGGTCATGTCAACAAAGATCTTGATTTAGGCCCAACTTCAAAAATCAATGTCTTCGCTTTCGGTTGACTGACCTTGAAAAGCTTTGCAGCACATGAACCCATAGACTATGGTGCATGTCTCAAGCACAAAATCAAGCGGAAATCTAAATTTTCAAATTTTGGCTAAACTCGATGCTCTGGATCACAGCGCAACGCGACTCGTAACAATATTCAATGAAAATCCAAGTAGACCCAAATTACCCCACCTTGCAAATTAATCGAAATAAAATCTATCGAATCGCAAAAAAAATCCGACAAACTTTTAGCACCTTTCCAAAACATTGAACATGAGATTGATAATGATTTGTTGACGAAAAGAAGTTGCAAGTAGGCGTAAATCGAAAGTTTTCTACGCTGTCAGATCATGATAAAAGATTAAGCCGGTGAAAATCAGGAAACTGAAGCACTAGAAATTATCAAATAATTCTTCGGCACCACTTAAACAACTCCTGACAGTATAGATTTCAACACCCACGGAATCAGGGACTGAAATTTCAACTTACGATCGCTTTAAAAGCGAAAAAGCAGATAGACCCAAATTAGCCCGTAGACCCAAATTACCCCACCTTACCCTACCGGGTGTCCCAGAAAAAAGGTAACAGATTTGATTATGACTACCACTAAGAATTTGGCTCGAATCAGTCGGAAATAAAATTTAGACTAATCCTCGATAGTTAAATTGAAGATAGATACCTTGTTTGTTGATTTTGGAGCATTGAGAGTAAAAATTTTAGTCTTGAAAGTCTAGATTCGCCTCTATCTCCAAACCAAAGCTTTTGGGTTTTGGCCTAAGCTGTCAACGCGCTTGTCGTGGAATCTCCTGAATTATAACCAAGTACACACAAGAAGCCTCGTGCTTCGGAATAGACAGGCGCGGATTTAGTGGGGGCCGGGGGGCCATGGCCCCCCCCCAAAGTGTAAGAGTTCTCGTAAAAACCATTGTCTTTTATAGATAAAAGAATAAGTTTTAACCCTTTACTTCCTAAAGCAACCCACAAATAACCATAGCGCAGATGCACCATAGTTCGGCTAACAAGCCCGGCTAACGGCACCATAGTTCGGCTAACAAACTAACTAACTCATGAAGTAATTTATTGTTGATCCAGAAGTTCGAAAAATATACGAATCTGAATTCTAAACGAAATTTCACTGCGTGAGTTCGAGACTGAAAATCATTTGTTTCATTCACTTTGTCACAACATCGGTGATTCAGGATCTTCCAGTGAACTTTGCTGTTGAGGTTCATTTTATGATAAATTTCGTTCTGATAAAGACTTATGATAAAGTCTTCTGTAGTGATAGTTATAAAATGTTGATAAGTCACTTTAATATCACTGGAGGGAGAACACATTGAAGTGAAGCTGCAAGAAGGTGGCGTATTAAGCGAAGAGAATTTTGATTGCTTACTCCAATGAGGTAACTTACCATGGGAAATTTCATGGGATTTTCAAGAACTTTGAAATGTCTTTGAGTCATGGATTTGAGAACAACTTCATTTTTTATGCCAAATTTTCATTTATATGGTTGTGCAGCTTCCTTCCGCGATACACATTCTC
The DNA here is from genome assembly GCA_964020215.1 of Aurelia sp. 3 sensu Dawson et al. (2005). NCBI lineage: Eukaryota > Metazoa > Cnidaria > Scyphozoa > Semaeostomeae > Ulmaridae > Aurelia > Aurelia sp. 3 sensu Dawson et al. (2005). The sequence goes on from OZ026577.1 coordinate 12,448,938, forward strand.
GAACCGGTGCTTATGATAAACATTCTTTTGATGGTCTCTTCCTTTCCCGACTGATGGCCCGTTAGGTTTTGCACAAAATTGCCAGTTTGTATGTTAGGAGGAATGAAGATTGAGTGATAAGCTCAATGATCTAAAATGAAGTAAAATGGGCGTTTCCCACGTTTTCCGAGAGTCTGAAGGGCGTGGCCGCGAAAAATTTTCCTGGGGGCTACTCCCCCAGACCCCCATATCTCCTTCTTTCTGGCCCTCCTCAATCTTCAAGCCTGGATCCGCCCCAGTTAATAGAAATCCAAATCGAACTTGACAATCAAACTCAAGAATTTTTTCCGAAGGGATATCTCTGTTCATTCTGCGAAAGCTGTGAATTGGTGCTGCCAATAAAAGTTACCCTACAGGGAAATGATTCCTTGTTTGAATTAAATACATTTTTTGATCATTGAAATTATTACGAAAGAAGAATTCGTCGCTTATACCCAAAGGATTAAACGTCCACGAGGGTAAGATCCTTGAAAGAGCTCTCTCGTGCTTAAGTTGTTTCTTCTTTGTAAATTCATTTTCATTTTGGCTGAGTAAAGATATTCCTTAGTGACATTTTCAGTTTTCAGTTTTTGCATTTGTACTCGAATGTGCATGCACAAAGCAAAAGTCCTTCCTCGAACTTTCTACATTGTGCCTACTATCCTTGAGGAGATTCCCCATAACAGCTCGTTTGCAGTTTAAGCCAAAGCCTAAAAGCTCTGGTTTGGAGATGAGGGCAAATCTGGGCTTTCAAGATAAAAATGTCTACTCTTAATGCTCCAATATCAACAAACAAGGTGTCTATCTTCAAGTAAACCATCGAGGATTAGTTTAAAGGTTATTTCCAATTGATTGGAGTTAAATTCTTAGCGCTAGCCCTGATCAAATCTGTTACCATTTTTTGGGACACCCGGTATAAGTTAGCAATATCCCCTTTGGGAATCAATGTTGAAACGAACAGAAAAATTTTTTCTCATTTTCTCCATTGACAGGCCTCCAACAGACTCAATCGTTGTAACTCCAGAGACTAAGAACAAGACGAGTTCTACTTACTTTGGAATTGACCAAAATATAGTCACATTTTGCTATGACCAATCATCTTTCATTTGCACGTGAAATAAGAATTTCCATAACCCTTGCAGCAAAGAAGTACCGATATGATTCGATTTAGTGGGGAATTGCTTCTTGCAAGTAAGAAGTATATCTCTTGTCCAAATAAAATTTAGCAAAGCAAGTCTATCGTAATGCCTTGATGATTAAGAAGTAACAACACAATTGCATCCATGGCTTTATTTGAAATTTCCTGCAGCAAATTCTTTGAGAGGCTCTCTTCTGGGTGCTCCGCAGTGAAATGAGTTGGACAAATGCTTGAAATTTAACCCCTGGTCGATTGATTCACGAAATGAGACTTTTGCATAATTGAAGGCTTTTATCTTTTGCTTGTTGCCGATTGACGGCGTCAGTAGAGTGCACAGATGTTATTTAATTGCTTTAACTAGTAATCACTTCACTTCGATCAAAGCGTAAGGACGATCAAATTTTAGAGTTTAATTCCAGGAAATTGATAAGATCTTTATCGGATATTCTGACCTCCTCTATCACTACATAATAGAACATCCTTAATTGGTCTTCTTTTCTCAAAACATTGAGGCCTACGGTTCTTTTTTCATCAGGGTTTCTCGAAGTTTTTGTTCGGGATACTGCGAATTCCCCCTTTTGTAAATCACAAAGGAAATGACGTTAACTCTGATTGGCTCGCTGATCAACTGGACGAGCGAAGCGTTTTGGGGCATGCGCAATTTCACAAAGGAAGGATGAGGGGCGATGACCCTAAGATCGATACTGCGCAGACTCCAAAGCGTTTCAACTGGCGTTTGGTTCTTCTGGGGAAAATCCGAAAGACTTTCACTGATAGTATCCCGAACAAATTTACTTCAATGTAATCAATCACTTTTCATTTCATGGTCTCGCAAGGAACTTTTGTGAAGATTTTTTAGATTCCGCTGGCTTAACTCACAACATTCACAACTGCATTCATAAGGAGCTTTTTAAACGCCAAGTTTAGTGTTTGCCATTTGGATGACGCTTTCCTGTCTTTTCTCAGACAATATAGAGCTTCTCCGTTCTTAGATTTCTTGAACGAATAGATTCATTTCATTGAAAAGTGTTTTGCTTATTTTTCTTCTGAGAATTTCAGATTGCTGTAAAGTTTAGAGCCATCTGAGCAAGCAGAGGCGTCGCCAGGAGAGGGTATGCCCTCCCACTTTTCAAAACTTGGCAAAAATTGTAATTGAAAAATGCAATAGAAATGTCTGGGTATACCTTTTTGCCCCCCCCCCCCAGTCTAAATTTTTTTTTTAAGTTTTACCCTCCTACTAATTTTTTGTCTGGCCACGCCGTTGTGAGCAAGTAAAAAGAGATCTTCTGTGTTACTGGTGGTGACAAGAAGAAAAAAATAGCTAGGGCTGCTAAAAATGGTGAAGGCAGCGCAAGATTTGAAGGTCAGAGCACGCGTCCGTCTGACATTATGCTTGTCAAAAGGTTGTCCGTTACCAACAAACCAACAAACCAACAAAGATTGTCCGTTATGTCATTCCTGAAATATTTTCTTAGGTTATTTGGTCAGTTATAACAAGATGCGTCGTGGCTGCAGGGCAGAGGGCAGGGCACGTACTCTCCCTAACGTCAGAAATTCGAGAATTTTCGAAAATTCAGAAATTTTTCGAAGATTTCTCTGATTGGCTTTTAGCACAAACTAGATGTTTGCCGTTCCAGTCGTTCAAATTTCATACATTGTGGAATTGAATCATTTTGTCTTTGGTAGTGACTGAACGGTATTGCTTATTTCAACGATTCATTGACAAATATATAATCCAACTTTAAGTATGGTTGTTTGTTTTGAGTCGTCTTCGGAATCTTCGTACGTTGTTGGCGTAGATCTTCTTCCGAGAAATGCCAGAGGAATATAACATACTACTGTAGAATTACGTGATGGCATTTTGTAGCACCCATTTGATTCGAATAATTGTAATGTGACTTAAATTTGGAATCAGGAGATACATTGTAAGCCAAAATAAAGGAAAATTTTCCTCGCACTCCGATTTATCGAATAATGTTAAACCACGGCTCTCTTGGCATAACATAAAAATTCATCGTCTGGGTTCGCGGCAAAACAAAAAATGGATAAGTGAAACAAAAACTTACGACCTTCAAATATTTCCAAACCGATGCTTGCGGCAGCTAACGGCGGAGACTTCTCTCAGAAAACGACAGGGCGATCTTCTACGTCAACAGTAACTCTTCAAATTCTTCGACACTTCTTCGAATACGACAATGAAATAAAACCTACTGAACTAAACTCAATGATCAAAACCCAAAACTCTTTCGTCACGGCATCGCCGGGTCGTCGTGTCGTCCAATATTTCGGCAAACATCTTTTTGGCTTCAGACTTGACTGTAATTTCCAACATAATTTCCACGCCACCAAAAAACGCCCTGACGAAATGTTGTATACAAAACGGTGAAACAATGACAACGCCTAAAAAGTTCATATAAAGAAAACGCACGACAACATAAGATTGGTCAGTACCTACAAATGTTCACATAAAGCAAAAGTAAGATTTAACAGCGCCTAAAAGCCATTATTTATTGTCAATCATTAATTACGATATACCAATCACATAAAGTACGGAAATATTGAGATAACAGTGGTCCTACAGCTCGATGGTTCGAGTCCATATTTGGTCTTCTCTTTCTCCTTGTTGTGACCCAATCAATCATCATCTGTTTCCAATTTTACGGCAAGGAAGTCCAAAAAATCACACGTGAAACATGGCTATCTCGCCATGGAAAAGGAAAGAGCTGGCATTGTCAGTCAACAGACTGAATATCGAAAGCGATAACAATTACGGGTACTATTCTTCTGTTATTATTTTATTATTACTATCAATTTCTTTATCATTGGAGTACATTAAAAATATAGCTAAAAGTAATAAGCTAATTAATTCCAACGTTTAAATACAGAAAACAAATATTACATAAAAAATATGGATAAAATATTTACAAGTCATCAAAATTTATACAGCATAAAATCAGTGTCTAAAAATATGTATTATAAAAGACCAAAGTTTGGAATAAAGACGCGGCATAACTTGCATGGACAATTTTCTCCTTTCCATCTTCGTATCTTTGTTTTAAACTGGCAAAGGGACTGCGAGATTCGTATCATTGGATCGGACGCTTTCCGTCCGGTTGTTGACAGATCTCACTCTTGGTTGAAAAAATTCGTTATTGTTACGCAAATTGTAGTAAGTTGTATTATCACAGAAGATTTCCTGCATAAATGAAGGGTTCAGACCAATCCCAGTTTTGTACATCTCAGTCATAAGTATTTGCAAATTCTTTGTATGAACAGTAACTGCACAGTCCTTTTGTAATAGCTCACTAAAAGTAGATTCAGTATCCTTGTAAGTAATCCTTAATGCCCTTTCCTGTATTTCGTTGATTTTTTGATTGAGCTGTATGCTGTGAAACATCCAAATTAAAGGACAGTATTGAAAGTGACTGGCAATGAATGCCCTCATGAGGGCTCTTAGCTTGTACATGTGCACAGCAAGGACAGAGATACAGGGGGCCATGGCCCCCTCAAAATATTTCAGCAGTTGCTATGGTAAATCTTTATTCTTTATTATTTTAGTATTTCAGAATATCAGATAGGTACTCCATGTTCTTATGTCGGGTATATCTCGTTCAATTTCTACCTTTCATTAGTCTAGGAAGCCCTTTGGGGGTATTTACAAGCTAACAAACTTATCTCTCATCGTAACTCTACAGTGGCCTTTGGTAAACTAGGCTTTTTTACTTTCGTGGAAGGTGTGTACATTCTAAACGTAGATTTACCTGTAAAGTCAATCCGCATGGAGAAACAGAAATTAGTGTTCCTTTAAGCCAATTTGAAGAACGTGGTCTCAAATTTTTCCCAGGGGAGTACTCCTAGGCCCCCTCCAAGGTTCTGGATCGCTTAACTCGTCACCTGGTTTGCCCATGGCCCCCTCAATTCCTTGGTGCACAGCAAAATCACATGTTCATAGGGAAGCCACGGTATTACAACAATAAGTGTCACAAAATGATCCAGATTTCCTCATCGCTGATAGCAAGCATGACGTTGGTAGATGCATTCTAAGCCAAAGCAAAAGGCGTGGCCTCCAGATTTCAATGTCCCCACTAAATTTAACCTACTCACGCCGCTGTTAAAATCATGACTAGCAAATCAGTAATCAGAGTATTGCTTTCTCGATCTGCAAATCTTTGTTCGAAAGCCAATTACAACTTTTTTTGTATGTCTTAAATTTCGTAATGATTTTACGACAGATGAAGTCGGACGGAGCATTTCAATTCTGCAAGTGAGCTGCGCATGCGCACGACAACGTCATTGGTTTTGACGTCATTATTCTTCGGAAAATCAGCGATTTACTATTATTATCATTATTATTCATTTATTTATCGTTAGATTATAAAAGATAGCTACAGTAGATAGCTAATTAATTCCAGCTCTAAAACTTTAAAATACAAAATGAACCTTTAAAACACAAATATTACTACTAGCAATAGTAAATACTATAGTGCCCCTTGCCTTCCCCAGTATTCGACTTGATCAGAGTGAAGTCATGAATGAGTTAAGAGAGATAAAACTTCTCTGCTTCCACTTTTCCACTTTTCTTTTTCAAGAGAAAACTATCCGAAAAGTTCCCCGGGCCTTGATTCCCCGATCCGATTGCAGTTTCATTCCCAGTTCCCCATTCCGTGTTTTGAAGATCGCGAACCAAAGCAACCTCCTTTCATCGCAAGACAGTGTTGACGTCAGTGGCAACGAAGTACAAATACGTTCTTATCAGCTAATTTCTTAAATATTTCTGTTGTGTAATTTCAGTTGGGAAGACATGATAGCCTTTGTTTCATGATCGAAACGACAATACACCCTCACAATTGCTGCTCTCTGAGACTTCCTTTAGGAACTTGTCTGACCAGTTTCCAGAGCGATCATTGTATTACCTGACGCATGATTTGCCACTTACGCGATGAAATTGAAAATTCAAGAAAAACTAGTTTTTCAGACTTGTTTTCTGATGGCAAACCGGCTGAAATTTCTCGAGATTTTGAGCCCACAGCATCTTTTATTCTCTTTACGTGCGTTGTTCTACATAAGCCCCGCTTCGGCGCGGGGCTACTAGAAAAATGTGGATGAAATATTTACATGCCATCAAACATATACGGAATAAAAGCAAAAATCTAAAATCGTTTATCATAGAGAGCCCAAATTCGGAATTAAAGTTCGGCATAATCTGCATGGAAAATTTTCCTCGTACCAATTTTTGATCTTTTTAAACTGACAAAGCGATTCCGAATTTCGTATCGTTGGTGGTAACATTTGCCACAACTGCAGACCTTTAAATCGGACGCTTTCTGTCCCGTTGCTAACAGATTTCACTCTGGGTTGTACAAATTCGTTATTATTACACAAATTGTAGTGAGTTGCATTTTCACAGGATATTTCCTTGGTTGTTGGTTGTTGTTGCTTGAGTGAAGGCTGCACATTGAGGAGCTCAATTAAAACTGATGATATTTCTGTGTTAAATGAGTTGTACCCATCATCTCTGGGATGAGCTTAAGCAGGAAAGCTTGGAGTATCGTCTGGAGGATTTCACTTGTAGTAAATGCCCTTTTAATGCATTTCTCCTGCCCGCAAAGTTGTAACAGTAAAATCGAAGATTCGGCCTAAATTTAGGCCTAATCGATACCGTGGCTCTTTGCAATGCAGGCTGAGAGCTGCAGTGATGACAAAGGTACAATACAGTTCCAGAAGCATGTTGGATATTTTTACTGGAATGAGGAGGAAAGATTTGAAGCTGTCCAAAACAGGTTATCTAAGAGTGAAGATCCTTGGAATTTTAAGACGGTCTATACAAACAGTTAGAGGAACAAAAGGTGGTCGCCATAAGGAACGTAAGTTTGATCTCATTACTGGACGCAATGCAGAGAATATTGTAACATTAGGCAGAGTAAGCGATGGTAAGATTTTTCTTACCGTTGGATGTGTTAATACTCGATCCATACGAAATAAAACATCTGACTTAGTCACAAGCATGGTTGATGATAATTATGATATCTGTATGATAACTGAAACCTGGCTAAGAGAAGATGACTCAGTGAAGCGTGCAGAATGCACATTACCTGGCCTAAATTTTCAGGATGTACCAAGAACTGACAGAAATGGAGGAGGGATAGGTTTATTATACAAATCTAGATTTAAAGCAAGCCTGATAAACTCTGGCTGTAAAACATCACTTGAATTCGCAGAATGGAAGCTAAAAAATTACTCAGAAATCATAACTGTTGTCACAATTTATAGACCACCATATTCCACACAGCATCCAGTAACTGTGAGGACATTCATTTCATTTCATTTCATTTGATTTATTTTAGGAGGGTTGCCCTTCGGTAAAAACCGTTTTTCAAGGGGCCCTCCGATAAAAACTATTACTATACAAAAATACCAAATAAATTACCTTAACCCTAATTACAATAAAACCATAATATTAAAAACCTATATACAAGAGTTGATTATCTATATACATATTACAAATAAAAACAAGAAAGAAAAACAAACCCTAAGTCTCTGACAGGGGCAGAACCCGCAGCGCCAGCACCGGCAGCCCCCCAGCGACACGACAACCCGGAGCGAACAGCGATCGAAACCATGACCGCCATTCGCCCCAAGCCGGTCCGCCACCCAAGGACAACCAGCGCCACCGCCGCAGACCCCACCCCTGTAGTTATCTAAATAGATGTTTTGAAGCTATTCAGAGAGGATGCCTTCTTTGACTCAGCTGAAAGGCTATTCCACAATTTTGCACCCCTAAAAGAGAAACATTTCTGCCCATTTGCAGATGTTTTCTTTGGTACCCTCAGGTCAGTCTCGGTATTTCGAAGGCAACGGGTGGAGCATTGTGAATTTCTTTTGAAAAGGCTACTCAAGTATTGCGGAGCCAGGCCATTGAGTGACTTGAAGACCATTGTTTTTGACTCATTACTGATGAGTTGTTCAATGGCCTTCCAGCCCAGCCTTTCGATAAGTGGCCTGCTAGGGGAGTCAAAGCTGCTATTCGTAACAATCCTGGCAGCTCGGTTTTGAAGCTTCTGTAGCTGCTTGATTTCACTAGAACCACAACAACCCCAAACAGAACAACAGTATCGAAAGTGTGGCTCAACAATACCTGTGTAAAGATTCTCAAGAGTTACCCTTGGTAGGAACTTCTTGGCGTGCTTTAAAAAGCCGATGGCCCTTGAGACCTTGGCAGAGACAGCCTTTATTTGCTCTTTCCAATCTAAAGAGAAATCAATTTGGACACCAAGGTATTTTGTTTTTTGAACAACGTCAAGCTCATTGTCACGTATGTTCAATTCCAGATTCTGATCTGTACTTTTGAGAATGTTACGTTTTTGCTTGGTAGTAATAAGCATGGAGTGTGTTTTTGTAACATTCAAAGAAAGTTTACTGCCTTGGAGCCAAGCGTCCAATTGCTTAAGATCATTGTTTATAGCCCCATTCAGCTGAGTCATATTTAATGCCTGGTGACACAAACTGGTGTCGTCAGCATACATGGACACAGTTGAACCCTGGACGGCCAGTGGAAGGTCATTGATATAGATGAGGAAGAGAAGAGGGCCGAGACATGAGCCTTGTGGCACACCGACTTCTACATCCTGTATGTCTGAGGCAACACCATTAACCCTGCAGAATTGTTTACGGCTGGATAGGTAAGACCTAAACCAAGACAGCTCTCGCTGCTGAACACCATAAATTTGAAGTTTTTCACAGAGGATGTCATGATCAACAGTATCAAAAGCCTTTTTCAAATCAATGAATACTAGTCCCACAAGCCGTCCAAGGTCCAAGCCACTGTACCAGTCGTCAGTATTTTTGAGCAAACACGTAAGTGTAGAATGGAGCCTCAGAAACCCAGATTGATCAGGGGAGAAAAGACCATTTTCTTTCATATACTGATACAGCTGGTCAAAAACAAGTTTTTCAAAGAGCCTTGAGATAACGGGTAAGACTGATATCGGACGGTAGTTTGATTTTTCAGTCTTGTCTCCATCTTTGAAAATCGGAGTAACTCTAGCTACTTTCCATGAATCCGGGAACTGGCTAGTTTCAATGGAAGTGTTAAACAAGAAAGCAAGGGAGTTTTCAATGAGGGGTAAGGCAAGCTTCAGAAAGTAGCTAGAGATATTGTCAATCCCAAAGCTCTTTGCAGTTTTAATCTTGGCAAATGCAGCCCTGATCTCTTTAACTTCAATGGTCTTGAAGTTAAACTTAGCCTTATTTGCATTGACTTCATATTCACCTGTAAGAAGAGGGTTGGGGACAGGATCAATTTTGTCTGCTAGTTCCTTGCCTATAGAGCAAAAGAAATTGTTCATAGCATCTGAAATGCCTTTTTTATGAACAGTTTCATTGCCAGCCTCTTTGAGACACTTGATGTTACTGGACTTGGATCTCTTATTGAGAAGTTCATTAACTGCCTTCCAAGATTCTTTCATGTTGCCTTGGCATGCAGAGATCTTATCAGTGAAATATTGCTTCTTCAACTGAATATTCCTAGAATTGACCTTGTTGCGGACCTGCCTATAAGAATCCATAAGAAATTGGGATTTTCTTTTGGAAGCAGCCTTTCTTAACTTATCCCTAGTCTGCATTAGGTCCCTAAGGTCTTTATCTATCCATGGGCAGTATTTCTCTGAAACACGCATTTCAGTTATTGGAGCATGTTTGTCTATGATCAAGGAAAATAGGTTCGACCAATTATTGACAAGTGTATTGATGTCATCTGTTTCAGTAAGCATTTGCTCCCAGCATATGCCAGAGACATCTGCCAAAAATGCATCCTCATTGAAATTTTTCATTTTGCGGGTTTTGATCATCTTATGGTCTTTTTCTACTGCACCATTGAATTTACGAATGCAGTAAACCATATAATGATCACTCATGGAAACTTCATGTACCCCTGATTTTACAATGTTTCTGGCATATGTTGTAGCAATATGATCAATAATAGAGGAAGTTGTTGGAGTGACCCTAGTTGGCTCCTCAACAAGCTGTTTGAAGCTGAACAACTCATAGAGATCAAGCATGTGCTTTGAGTTGTTGTCGATAGGCTGTTCAGCTTGTTTTGGAGTGAGATCACAGTTTGTGTCTCCTATGAGGATTATTTCTTTACCCTCTTTGTCCAAGAAAGAAAGAACCTTTTCCAGCTTATCAAAAGAGGCAACAGGGTCACTCGGTGGTCTGTACCAGGCAAGAACGAGAAAGGACTTACTTTTAGGAGGTTCAACTTCAATGCATATGATTTCTAAGTCATCAACTGGAACATCAGAACGAGGATTGTATTTGATAGAGTCTCTAATATAGATAGAGACTCCACCACCATTGCAAGTCCTTTCCAGGCGTTCTTGCTGGTAGCCTGCAATGCTAGTCAACTCTTTTGGGTAATTAGGATCAAGCTTAGTCTCATTCAAGGCAAGAATATGTATCCCTAAATTATTTATGAGTAACTGAACCTCATCTAGGTGACTACGTAGACCGTTAACATTCAGGGATGCAACTGCCATGCCTTTTTTGTAGCCTATATGCTGACGACACCCAGTCACTGGGTTATTATTACCGTGACCAGCTTTCTTCAATGAAGTTGATTTTGCTAGTGCTGCATTACTGCTGGCATCCTCTCTGTTTGGAAAGTTACCCAGATGTAATATGGCCTGTTAAGTTTTGAGCAAAGAGGCGATAGCCGTCCTGGTTAAGGTGCATGCCATCCCTCAAGAGATGCTTGAAAGCAATATTCCCATGAGTGATGTAATCCCATCCCTTTCCAAGACAGTAGCGCCTGAGTGCTTCATTTGCTTCAACAATCTTTACATTCAATGATGGGTTGTATTTTTCTAGAAGAATAGATGATATTGTAATGTTAACAGATGGGTTCTTTTCTAAGAGTTTCATACCTGCAGTGTCAATGTTATCTACAATGCTTTCCACAGCAACATTTCTTGCAATATCATTTGAGCCCACATGAATTATGACTTCATTGGATGTAGCAATTTCTTTGTTTATAGTGTTAGAGTGTCTCTGGATAAAGTTTTGGCTCGTCAAACCTCCAATTCCTGCACATGTTGTGTTCTTTAATTTGGCCTTGTCTAGTCTTCTAACATGAGAATCACCCAATAGCAGACATTTTTTTCCAGTACTTTTGCTCTTATTGGTGTTAACTTGTTTCTCATTTGTGGATGATGAATCTGCTTTTCCATGTTGTTTTGATGGGAACTTTTTGTCATGGGTATTCTTATTTCCTGCTTGTTTTTTGTGAGCCTGTTTTCCTTTCCTGCTTTCAACTTTTTGCCAGGAATTGCCAATAGGTTCAGGATCTATATTTTTGACAACAGAGTCATTTTGCTCTTGAACTGACGGCTTCTTCTTGTCAGAGGATGATGAGACATTTACTCTAGATTCCAGTTTTGATTTCAAATAGTGAATTTCTCTTGAGAGCTTAGCATTTTGAAACTGTAAATTGAAATCATCATTGAAATGACTGTCTTCAAATACCTCTTCAGGATCTTCACCTAGCTCCTCAGATCTGTCAGAAAGATGTGAGTTGGAGACAAAGATATGTTCAGGTTTAGATACCTTGGGAGGGTGTTTTGGTTCAGACCAGTTGTCTTCAAGTTTTCTGAAAGGTTGCTCATTCACTATTTTGACTGCTTCACGGAGGCAGTTGAGTTCATCTTTAATTGTCATGTTTTCCTGTTTGAGCCTTTCATTTTCACTCTTCAACAGAAAATTTGAGTTTTGAAGTTCCCTAATTTTATCAGATTCTGAATCAGGATGGTTAAAGTTGCAGATATTCAATTCTAGTGACCTCAAGTTTGACCAGATGAGATCTAATTCTGCTCTTAGCATGTCACCTTGCACAGTACTTTGACAGCCTTCAGTGGTGGCAATAGGTTCATCTGATGATGGAGACATACGGTTTTGATTTGCTGCAATGTCAGCCAAAAGGTTAAGGGAACAACGTGAGCTACAAGTGCTCTGTTCAGGGCCAACTGTAGGATCAATGACAAAGTTGTCATCACCACTGTCAATGTCATGGCTCAAGTCAAGATGGAACCCAGTGGCATCCAAGATGTCTGACAGCACGCTATGTAGCTGATCTTTAATGGCGTCAGCATCTCTCCCTAGAACCATTAAAGTTCCAGTAGATGGAAACCATGTCAAACTGCCTTTGAAAGGTGAGCTGAATTTGCACGAAATTGCCTTTTGCTTTTGTGTCCACTGATATGTGGGGGTGGAACTTGAACCATCATCGTGATTTAGGCCTAGGCCTAAGCCAGACTCGCAGAAGGATTCAAGTTGTTCTTGATTGCCATTCCATTTAAATTGATCTTTAGATTCATTAAAACTTAAAAAGATAGACATGTTCATGCAAATAGTTAAATTGAATGAATAAATATCTGTATGACTTGTACCAGCTGTTTTTAACAATCACCTTCGTAGAGCTGTCGTGTGTAGCCAACATTCCTCACTGAGTTTTCAGACCATCTAGAATCAATCATAACAGCACCAGGCAAGCTGATCATAGGGGGGGGGGGGATTTCAATATTCATATAGATGATGGCAATGATGCAAATGCCAACAATTCTTAGATTTGTTGCAAGGCTTTGGCTTAATAAACCATGTTTGGCTGCCAACTCATATTTCTGTCCACACACTTGATCTAATCATCACTAATAATGAAATTGCTATACAAAGTACACAGACAAGAAATTACATTTCAGATCACTGTTTTGTGAAAGTTGTGACAACCATAGATAAACCAGAAGTTCAAACATAAGAAATAAGATTTAGAAAGTTAGGAGAGATCAATTTGGATAATATGAAAAGTGGTATTGCATCAACTGATTTGATCAGGGCTGATTACAATGAGACATCACTGACTGAGTTAGCTAATCTATAGGATTCAAATCTGAAAGAAATTTTGGAAAGGCATGCACCAATCATTTCAAAAGTTCTGAAAATTAAAACTGTGTCACCCTGATTCAACAATGAGGTTAGAAAACTGAAAAGAGAGAAAAGAGCAGCAGAAGCAAAGTGGAAGAAAACCAAGGCATTTGACCTTGACCTTGATACATTTAGGAATAAAAGGAATCATTGTATCAGAATTTGCAGTGATGCAAAAAGAGCATGTTACTCCAGTAAGGTAGCAGTCACTTTTAATCCTGGGTACTAGGGCGGAGGATTTTTAGCAGGGGTATGAAAATTTTCTCTATTATTTTGTGGGGATACGAAAATTTTGAGATCAATTTTTTTGGGGTATAAAACTATTTTGCTTGAAATAATTTTTGGTTAAGTCATTAATCAATGACTGAAAGAAAAGTTAACAGACGTCTGGAAATGATATAAAAATATGTTTGTGCCGTGTGGTACTAGTATGCAAATTAACCGATAATACTGTAAATTAAAGATTTAAGTACCAAATGTAGCGTAGATGTAAAAACACGACGTTTCGAGCGTATACTCGTTATCAAGTGACTCGAAATTAGTCGAGCCGAGCAAAGAGAAGACGAGATTCGACAGATAGGAAAGAATGCGAGATGCGACGTGGCGTAACATGAATAAGGAAAGGGAAAGAATATAGAGCGGGAAAGGGGCCTATTGCAGATAAGTAAATTGCTTAATCCACTAGGATAAAGAGTTTTTAAGTTAAGAATTAACCGTTTCTCCAAGGTTTTGCGTTTGGTGGTATCCACAGGTGCATATAACAAGCCAAGAATTGACATATCGTCAGTTGAATTAAAATGTTTGGATATGTTGCTTTCAGGATCGTTTTCATGGTTTTCTTCGAGATGGATCTTATTTCTTACACTTCGTTTGTGTTCTCCAAAACGGTTGTTGATTTGTCGGGAAGTTTCGCCGATGTAGAAAGATTGGCAGGGAGGGAGAAGTACCGGGCTGTTGTGAAGTAGTAAGGCTGGTTCTGACTAGGTGATCCTTCAAGTTCTTGTCTCTGCGCAAAGCCATTAGTGGAGGTGTATCGAAGATGCTCTTTGTATTTGTGTCGTTGGTGAGAATGTTGAAGTTGCTATAAATTATGTCCTTAACGTTGTTGTTGAAAGGGTGACAGGTCAGTATGAAAGGAGTGCGGTCATTGCTGGTTGCGTTGTTCGATGGAAGAAGGGCGTCATCTTGAGAAAGATCCTTAACTTTATTCAATGCTGCTTGAGTGACGTGCTTCGGATAGTTGTTTTGTTTGAAGAAGGAAGACATTTCCTCTGCTTTTAAATGGAAATCGTCATCATTTCAACAAATGCGGCGGAGACGGCGGAGTTGAGAGTAGGGAATGGAGTCTTTGCATTTCTTCGGATGTGATGATTCGTAGTTGAGGAGGCAGTGGGCATCTGTAGGTTTGTAGAAGATAGACGTTGAGATTCGATTGTTTGAGATGCTAAGGAGGATGTCCAGAAATGGCAAGCTTTCTTCGGTGATAGAATGGGTGAACTGCAAGGCTGGATGGAAGCTGTTTGTGTAGTTAATGAATCTTTGGAGATCGGCCAAAGGAAGAGAGGTTGCACCGACAATGTCGTCGATGTATCTTTTAATGAGGCAAGGCAAAGGACCATCATATGAATCATAGATCAGCTGTTCTTGATGGCCAACGAAGAGACAGGCATAACTTGGGCCAAGTTTACTGCCCATGGCAACACCAGATTTCTGAAGATAATATTGACTGTTAAAGGAAAAGGCATTGGTGAATCAAATGATGAATCACTTGACCAGTATGAAAATCGCCATCGCCTTGCACATCTTGGTATCTGTCCATATAGTCTATCTATGCTTTATAGACAAAGACTTCTGGATGGGGTACTAAACCATTTTGCTGAAAGATTATCGGGTTCGAAAAACCTTTTCTATGTTCAAGGTGGGGCATGAAATCTTCTATGATTGTGCGAAATCATCCTCCGCCCTAGTACCCAGGATTAAAAATGACCGCTCCCTTAGATTGAAGCCTGTGCAGGTAACCAAAATCAACTTTACAGTTTTGTTTCTAGACTCACAACTGGAGGTAACGGCTCCAAATATCCAGATGAGACCAAAGAGACATTGTGCAAAAGCTTTGGGGACTTTTTCATAGACAAAATTGAAAGCATAAGATCGCAGATAGAAATCACAGTAACCCAGGATGGTATAGAAATATGGCTGAATATAAACTTTTGCACAATGTACCTGCATTTGACCAGTTCAAAGAGCTTTCACAGCAAGATATCATGGACACAATAATGAAGCCACCAAATAAATCCTGTTGTCTGGATCCAATCCCAACTGAATTACTGAAAAAGTGCATTGACATTCTAATCAAACCAATTACTGCTATTGTAAACAAGTCATTGTCAACCGGGAGCTTTCAAGATTGCTGGAAGTGTGCACTAGTCATTCCCTTGTTAAAAAAGGTGGGCTTAGATTTGATCTCCAAGAATTATCGTCCAGTCAGAGTCAGAATTATCGAAGCTGCAGAGCAACTAGTTCATTCCTTTGTGTTGTCTACTATTGATTACTGCAATTCATTGATGTATCGATGTACAAAGAATTTGCTAAACAAGTTACAAAAGATACAAAACTGTGCTGCACGTGTCGTAACAGGAGCCAAAAGGTTTGATCATGTAAAACCTATTCTTGAATCGTTGCATTGGCTCCCTGTCTCGTCAAGAATAGAGTTCAAGATTGCCCTTCATACTTACAAATGTTTGAATGGACTAGCTCCATAGTATCTAGCGGACCTCCTGGTACCATATAACAGTTCTAGGCAACTGAGGTCCTTCAACAAATCTATGTTGAAAGTACCAAAAACGAAGACAAAAACCTTTGGAAGCAGAGCGTTTACGTATGCGTCACCAACAGTATGGAACACACTACCAGAAGATGTAAAGAAAAGCAACAATGTTGAATCATTCAAAAAGCTCCTCAAGTCAGGCTATTTCAAGCTAGCATATGGAAAATGACAGTTTAGATTGTTTTACTTTTATTTCTTTTATTCTCATTAACTAGCATTCTGATGAAATTTTATATAAACATGTATCATTTTGTTTTAGATATTAGATTTTAGACTTTAGGTTTTAGTCTCTCAAACGGACATTATTAGGAATCGTAAATTGTAAAGCGCTGCTGAGTACATTAGTATGGGGGCGCTATACAAATTTTGTATCATTATTATAAATGAAGGGCTAAGCCCACTTTTAGTTTTATACATCCCTGTCATGGGTAGTTGCAAGTTCCTTGTGTGAATAGTAACGGCATATCCCTTCTCTAATAGTTCACTATAAGTAGATTCGACATCCTTATAAGTAATTCTCAGAGCCCTTTCCTGTATTTTGTTAATCTTTTTGTTGAGCTGCCTGCTATAAAACATCCAGATTAAAGAGCAATATTGAAATTGACTGGTGATAAAGCCCTCATCAGGGTTCTTAGTTTGCTCTAATCCATATGTGGCGACATGCGAGCAAGTGCGTAAAGTTTATTGCTAGCATTTTGGCACAATTTCGCGACATGATTGTCAAAGAAAAGTTTATTCTCAATTTTAATGCCGAGTAGCTTCTCTTCAGAGCTATTTACAACTTCGGAATTTCCAATTCTAACAGTAACTGGATCATCGCTACTCATGTACCCTCACTGAATAGACACTCAACATGCATGGGACATGTGTGTTAGGGCTAAAACAACGATTAACAAGGATGAAGATTTAATCAGACAAGTGTCTTTTGCAAGTGAGGGCTTCTAAACTGGAGACATGACGATGTTTAAAGGGAAATTTGGTTAATAACTGTAAAAATTTTTCTATCACGATCAAAAGTAATCAATTCAGTCACAAATGATGTAGCAAGTTTAACCTCAGTAATACAAAGTGCAAACATTTCTTCATTTAGCACATACATGAGGCAATGATATTTTGACGACGTCATGATGACGTCATAAAATGATTTTTTGAGATGGGTCTGAGTTTTAAAATAGTCAGTACGTCAAGTTTTATCAATCCACAAAGTCAAATGTAATACATTTAATATCGGTAATACAAAATTGCAAGCATAGACCTTTTAGCTATTCTACGAAAGAGCCTGGATTGAGCGATATTTTTATACAATTTTATACGCAAGGTTCGATAGAGTGGCGTTAGAGCTTCGATCGCAATTGTGCACATTCGAAAATTCTACAAATTGTAATGAAATATCGTTTGATCTACATTCGCTTTCAGAATAGCCAAAAGGTCTATTCCTTTATTTAGTGCACCTAGGTATTATCTTGGAATCAAACCTTTCTTTCTCAGCTCATATTAAGGCTGCTATCTCTAAAACGAGAAAGGGCATTGGTTTGCCAAAGTATCTCTCCAAATATTTACCGAGGCATACCCTAAATGAATTATATAAGCTCTATGAGCGACCTCATCTGCACTACCGCGATGTTATCTGTCATATTCCACCTAAAGTATGTGAATTCAGTCAAAACATCGCCTTATCAAATTTAATAGAAAAAGTAGAATCTGTTCAATAGTCAGCTGCTCTTGCTGTATCAGGAACATGGAAGGGAAAATCACGGGATAAACTGTACGCAGAGCTTTGTTGGGAGTCATTAAGTTCCCGAAGGTGAAGCAGACGCCTTACCCTGTTCTACAAGATCATAAATAACCTCACCCCATTGCACTTCAACAGTCATATTACTCACTTCGTAACTAAGATATGTTACTGGGCGAATAAGGGCAAGGACAGAGAAATTTCTATCAAGCTTCTATCCTAATTGCATTTGTGAATAGAATATACTTGACCCAGAAATCAGGCTTGCACCTTCTGTTGCTGTTTTTAAAGCAAAGCTTTTGTCACGAATTCGCCCCCCTGCAAAGTCTATCTTCTGCATTCATAGGCTTAGGCTATCTTTTTCAATTGAGGGTCGGTTTCAATAAATTAAATTTTCACAAATTCAACCACAATTTTAGCGATACGGTGAACCCAATGTGCCCAACAAGTGATGGCATTGAGGATACGGAGCACTTCTTGTTGCTTTGCCCTTCATTCAACGACGAGATCTTCTCGCTGGAGTTTCGGAATTCTTAAGACCTTTTGTCCAAATCAATACCCTTCCAAGCAACGTTCTAGTACAATACTTATTGTATGGTAATAAAGAACTTCCTGATGACGTAAATAAAAATTTGCTCGAACTTATTCTAAATTTCATTCACAAAACGGGTCGGCTTGGATAACTTTAATCTCTTGTTTTACGCCACACAGCCACTATTGACGTATTTACGTTTTCCCCTATTTCCTTTGTAAGTCTGTTTCATATTTGATGTTAAGCACATAAAGAGTCAACGAAATTCATCCTCAAAATCGCTATTATTTCTGACCAATGATCGTCAACTCAACAACGACCTGACAGCATACGTTTGCCATCACTCGCATATGCTGGCCTGACATCCAATGTGGAACAGATTCCAGTATGTGTTAGTATCTAATCTTAATTTGCTAAATTTTTATATGTATATTTGCATGTCTTTATGTTGATGGCCACAGGGTAGTCATTGTTTCTTGCTCCTTGTGGTCCTGTCCCTGTAGTGTTGTATTGTTGTAGAGTAATTAGAAAGTATGGTAGAACTTAGATGTAGCATGTATTGTAATTTTTTATACGGATATAAAAAAGATTTAGTGCATAAAGATACAATAAAAATTTGATGACGTCATAATGACGTCATAAAATGAGATTTGCAAAATAGGTCTCAGTTTTGAAATAATCGGCATGTCAAGTTCTATCAGTGTGCCAAATTGCATGCTTTTACCTCAAACCCACAATTCTGTCATTATTTTACACCATTCTGCTGGACTCCATTTTGGCATGTCTTGTGGTAAGTCCATCAGAAAAACTCTACTGTGGGATAACCAAAACAATTCTTAATGGTGTAAACGTTTCAGTGTAAGACAGTTCAGTTTAAACCAGTTTTTTTAATAGTTCAAACTGCAATAACTGTAGAGAATTACTGGCTCTTCTTTGTGCAGAAAAGTTCCTTGATTAGAGCACCTGCTGATCAAGAATCATCCTTAAAGTAAGGTAATCTGAAGCAAAAATTTTTATTGATGCAAACGAAGGGCTCCGTAGAATGATAAGAATTCCTGTTGGAATTTTTTGACATCTCATTTCGTTTTTGACTTATCCAATGAGTTTAAGTGTCAGTTGATGACGTCATTTTGTTTGCAAATTATTAGGATTCTATATGAAAAGAAGCTGTATCTGATCTTTGGAAGGTTACAGTTTTAGAAGACGTTTCAGCTGAGCAGAATATATGCAATAAACATTGTTTCATCAACTGATTTGACCTTTAGACTGTGTTCACACGATGCCGGCACATTTTGAAAACGGTGAAAAATTCGACGGATAGGCCTCCTGTTCACACGAAAACGGCACATTTCTTGCCGGCAGATTTTGAAAATGGTAGATTTTGAAAACGGAACTCTAATCGGCACCTTTTGGAAACGGCATCTCGTAAACACTTCAAAATGATGAAAATAGAACTTTTTTAGACGCTTTTGGAACGAGACAGAACGATTCTTTGGGTTTAGGTACACTTATTTGGCATCAACGTCTTGCAACGAACTTCTTACCGGCAAATTTCCTATCGTTTTCAAATTGTTCCGGCATCGTGTGAACGCTAGCTCAAATTTTGCTACTGTCACATTTTTCATCGTTTTCAAAATGTGCCGGCATCGTGTGAACGCAGTCTTAGAAAGGCATTTCATTTGAAGGAAAGGTCGTTGACTTTATTTCCCTTTGGAAACGTGGTCAACCTTGTATACTTTCTCGTACTTTTAGCAAACAAAATGACGTCATCAGCCAATCTTACAAACTAGTGGATATCTCGAAGATGAAACAAAGGATCAAAAAAATTTTAATGACATTCCTCATCGTTCAACAGTGTTATTCATCTGCATCAATAAAAATTTTCGCTTCAGATCACCTTTAATGAATTGTCAAATTTTCCTTATGCCGTATGGATTATGAAGCACTCATTCAAACTCATTGATTTCATTTATATTCGCAAACCGGCTGTTCGAGATAGTGCTTCTGAGATTATGCTAAAATCATTACAGGATCAAAATTCAACCATCCATTCTCAGACTTCTCAAAAAGTAAATTTAACCAGATTAAAGCCTAAAATAACCGGATTTTAACTTGTAGTTTTGGAAACATCGATTTATTTTTAATGAAAATACTTCTTTAAAGAATAAGAGAATTATCAGGGTTTTTAATAAGCTGTTATCTATTGGTTCAGACGATCAATTAATTTCAGCAAATTGCATTTTGGAGGATTGATTTGCAATTCCGCTTTCTCGGTTAACATCACAAACCTTCATTTTGCCCCTTTCGACGTAAAGTGCTATGAAGATAGCTAGATGAAACATCTACGACTGCTAAATTAGTGTCCCGCATAAAAGAAATGCAGATTTAAGAAACACACTACACAGACCAATAAAATGCCCTGTTTTACAAGGAACGGGTGCAGAGTCGTGCGGGTCTAAAAATACTTGTTTTTCATCTAAAAACTATACATGTACTATGTATGCACACTGAGCTGAAAGCATCTTCCAGTAATAGTTGTGACATTTTCTGAGCGTAAAAATTTACAAATGCAAGTCAAAATAATATGTTTTGTACCACAATCGAACCATAATAGAGCTCCGGCCTAAGTAGCTGATCGAAAGCACATGATTCCTGATAAGAAACTTTACCCTGACTTGCAGCTTATCTCATTTCATTGGAATTGCGTCAGACTTGAAACTAAAAAAGTTGTTTCTTATATGTGGGACACTACTTTAGTGGCTGACTCATGGCCTGATTACATAGCGATTATATCGGATGTCTCAATGAAGTACCCCTTTTTGACTAAACCAGGAAACAAAGTGATAAAATATTGGGGCTTCTTGACTTCGTAGATGCATTTTCAAATTTTCGATTTTCAAACAGGACAATTTTCGATCGAAGGATTTCGGAAGCCCTTTCGATACGACAGAAATGTGAATGGCGGAGGTCTGCTGGATGTCCGCGAAAAGGCACCTGTTAAAGAGCTTAAAGAATACTCGTTTCCTTTAGGTGTTGAGTGTAGCATCATAGAAATTAACATGACTCGGTTTCTGCGTTCATCAGAAACTGATCTTAAGATACCGCTGCTAAAAACGATCAATGGCCAAAAGGCCTTTTCTTATCGAGGTGCAAAACTGTGGAACAATCTAGAAAGAGCTACTAAATTGGCCCCCTCCCTGAAAATCTTCAAAGATCATCTATAGTCGGGGACAACTCTTATTTCATCTTTACGTTCTCTTTTTATAGCCTTAGTTATATACAATATTGTAAATAAGGTTAGGTTAGTAAATTTTTTCTTTTGTTATTAGTATTAGTGCTTATTTTTATCTTTTAAAACAGGTCAGGTTGAAAAACATTTATATGTATGAACCTTTAACCTGTATAAATATTATAAAATGATAAAAAAATGAAAAATGTCTCGTGCTCTCCATTTACCGCCCCCCCCCCGTCACAAAATGAAAGATTGTTCTTCGAAGAAATAGGGAAGGCGTTAGATCATTAATAGCAATAGTCATGAAAACTTCCTACAATTGCGAGATTTCAATTGCTTAGTAACCAGTGACACTATTAGCAATTTCATGGACTGGTATGATTTGTGTAATTTGATTAAATCACCGACATGCTCTAAGTCTGATAGCCCCAGGTGCATCGACCTCATCTTAACCAACAGGAAATCTAGTTTCAAAAATTCTACAACGGTTGAAACAGGGCTGTCAGACTTCCATACGATGATACTAACTATTCTAAAGGGTGGTTTTGTTAAAAGGAGTCTCTTCCCTCCCTTCTTTTTTTTTGTACTCCCGTTTCTCACTTGATGTTAGGCTTACGTAATATGAATGATCATTAATATGAATGACTACAAAAGTATCTGCAAAACTACCCTGGGTACCAGAGCCAAAAAATAATAAAAAGAAAAAAATAAGGAAGGAGAGAAAGTTGGCTCTGGTCAAATGGTAACATCCATTGTAGGAATTGACCAATGAGAAACCTATATACCCAATCGGGTATATAGATTCTGTGAGATTTCATTGGATAGCTTGAGTCACATGACAAGACTACGATTGTGGTCAGAAAAATCGATTCAGACGGTTGTGATCAAGTTTGCCTTCACAACAATGGCGAATGTTTTTGAGGGGAGCGGAGCTGTGGAGAACTGGAAAGCTTTTCAGCAAAGATAGGAGCCTAACTCCACAACAGTCTGAGACAATAACTTCATGATCACTAAAGAGTCGTTGCTGTTTGCAGTTGAGCTTTCATTCGCCCAGTGAACTTGGTTGAAGGTTTAGGCTCAGTTGAGGCGAGGGACGTGGAGGGCAGTTTCGAGAATTTAGCCGTGATATTGCTATCACTGAAAATCAGACACACTGGCAAAAGAGTAATTTTTGCTGATGAGGACTGCATTCCAAACTGGTAGGAACGTTATTATCTTTCTTATTGTATGTGATATGATTTGTGTTTACTTGAAATATCGAGGATAAGAATTGGATTTCAGATTAATTCCTCTCGAAATGTGACATTCTCTGTCTTCAACCAGTTTCTTGTGATAAACTTTTCCTACTGGTACCCAAGAAATACTTCCTGTATCGATCATTTCGCAGCGAAACTGATTTTTGTTTGTGGCAAGGCCTTTAGTTGTTCAAAAGTTTGCTTGAGCAAAGACATTTGTCAATCATATAATTAAGAAATACCAACACAACATGACATTTGGATTTGACCTTGGTTTCCCCGTATCTGGTACCCAGGGTATCCAAGACTTGACCTTGGTTTTCCCATAAGTGTTTTAACAACCGCAGACGGTACAATGCAATGTTTTATGATAAATACTTATTTCGAAAAACGTTAAATCACTCGTACAGTAGTCTGAATTTAGGATGTTTTGCCTGAATCGCGCGAGAAAGAGTTCAGTTCCATGTTGATAGTTACAAAAGGCTGGAAGCAGTTGAAATCAGTTATTGTGGTTAGACGAATTTAGCATTACGGGAAGTCTTCAGCAAACATCCAGCTCCACAACAATGAAACTTTTCTCGCCATTCGAAGCACAATCAGATCATCAATCGTTTAGGAAAATAATAAAGCTCAGATAACAACAAAATATGTATGTGATTAATAGTATGAATGAAGGTGTTTATTGATTAAAATCATCGCGCAAAAGGTGATCGAATTGATTCATAATCACGCTGATCAGCACCAAAACGAGGTTGTGTTATCATTTGGCAAGAGCCTCCTTTCTTCTTTCTTTCGTTTCCTCTTACCAATTTCCTTTCATTTAAATTTTGAAGCTCAGGTACCCAGGGTACTGCAAAACAAACACCAAAATTCGTCCTCTATCATCACCTATGTTGGCCTGACGTCCAGTGTGAAACCGGCTCAAGTGATTATTAGTGAAAAGTTTTTGTTTTAAATATTTATATCTAGTACCTTGTATTTAAGGGTGTATTTAGTTTTAGTAGTATTTCGTAGATTTACGCTAAATGCCAGGGGGTAGTCATGATATATTGCTCCTCCTGGTACCGTATTTGTAGTGTCGTATAGTACGTAGTGTCGTGCAGTGTCTTAGATTTACGTTAAATGCCAGGGGGTAGTCATGATGTATTGCTCCTCCTGGTACCGTATTTGTAGTGTCGTATAGTAGTAGTGTCGTAGGTAAATTCACTATTGTAAACTTTTGTATTGAATATAAAAAAAACATAGTCGAATACGGAGACTATAGTAAATGAGTTATATAGAATTTAGACACACTCTCTCGCGCAAACTTGCGGCCCAGTCCACAGAACTCATGGCGTACAGTTCATTTGAATCTGTTGTCATGCAGTTGTTAAACAAGCATGCCCCTTTAAGGAAAAGTATATTGGAGCAACCCTTTATGACCAAAGAATTAAGGAAAGCTTTTATGAAAGGAACCTGATGATGTTTCTTGGTTTTGCAAAAAATGTACCATGGATATGTTTCCTTTTGGCTCCTTAGCAAATGATGAATTCTTAGTACTTCAGGATTTTGACCTCCCATCATTCATCGACACTGCACCCTCATTTGAATTCACTTCTAACCTAATGGACTTGCCAAATCTTAGTGACTATGATATTGATGAACATATGCCTAAGAACTATCAATTCTCGCTACTTCACTCTACCTGATCTTTCTTCCTTGCCATTATCCCCTACTGACTTTTCTATCCTTCACACTAATATTAGAAGTCTGTCTCTTCATCATGATGAAATAGTTTCTTTATCTGCTCACACCAATTTGAATATTGATGCGATTGGAGTGTTTGAAATATGGCATTCCAGTGACAATCCCATATCATCAAATCCAATCCCATATCCCAGGGTATACTTTTTTAAAGACTAAATCTTTTTTAAAGACTCAGAATGGTGGTGTTGGTCTGTACATCAGAGATTCTCTTACTTTCAATCCAAGAATTGACTTAGATAGTTGCACAGATGATTTTGAAACTGTATGGGTTGAAATTGAAAACACAAATGACAAAAACTTCCTTATTTGCTGTGTTTACAGACATCCTAGCTCAAATATTGATAACCTTACATCTCACTTTCAGAATCTTCTTTCAAAAAAAAAATTGCCATTAAATAAGTTGTTATTTGTTATGGGTGATTTCACTGTCAATCTTCTAGATTATGCTTCCCACACACCAACCAATGACTTTGTCAACAACTTTTTTTCTCATAGCCTTCTCCCTTGTATTCACCATCCAACCAGAGTTTCTGAACATAGAGCTTCAATCATTGATAACATATATACTAATGCTACCAATGCTAATATAACAAGTGGAAATATTTTAATGCAAATTACTGACCATTTTCCCCAGTTTATGATTTTGAAAAATACTCATGTTAGTCATAGAAAATCTGAATCACTGAAATATACTTATTGCAGATTTAAAGAGGACTCATTTCTTGAGGATTTTAATCAGATTGACTTCACATACTTAGAAAATAGTGACTTGGATATCAACAATAAATTTGTTAGATTTTTGAAAGATCCACGGGGGGGGGGTTCTCGGCTAAATTTCGGGTAGGGGGGTGCCGCCCACAGTTTGAAAATGT
Source organism: Aurelia sp. 3 sensu Dawson et al. (2005) (assembly GCA_964020215.1). Lineage (NCBI taxonomy): Eukaryota > Metazoa > Cnidaria > Scyphozoa > Semaeostomeae > Ulmaridae > Aurelia > Aurelia sp. 3 sensu Dawson et al. (2005). The sequence continues at coordinate 12,474,240 of OZ026577.1, forward strand.
AACCGTTGGCTAGACCAATTTTTGTGAAAATGATACCCTTGGCTAGACTAATTTTTCCTTCAGAAGTGCTCTGAATTTGCATTTTCTAGGCAAAACTTGCCAAATTTTCGCATTTTCTAGACCAAAATTTTTAAGAAGTTGGGTTTTTTTACAAAAATTACCGAATTTTGACATCTCTTTGACCAAAATTCCCAAAAAGCATACCCTTGCCTAGACCTAACTCGACTAGACTAAAATTGCCAAAAAGTACACCCTTGGCTAGACTAGAAGTCCGAAAAAGTATACCTCGCGGGCGGCACATCCCCAGGTACCCTTACTATGGAAGAACCCCCCCCCCCCCCGTGGAAAGATCTTAATACCTTGACAAATAAGCATGCTCAAATTAAAAGGCGGAGCAGAAGGGAAATGAAACTTAAGGATAAACCATGGATAAATAATAGGATACTGAAGATGATGAGAATCCGAGACAGAATTTTGCAGAAACTAAAGAAGCAGCAGACTCATGATAATTTTAAGTTGTATAAGAAGTTTAGAAACCGTGTGTCCAATGAATTAAAAGAAAGCAAAGTAAGGTATTTCCATAATTATTTTTCTATCAATAGTCAAAATATGAAAAAAATGTGGTCAGGTATCAAGACAATTATTTCTCATAAGTCTTCTACTTCCGCTTCAATCAACAAAATCAAAGGTAAAGATGGGAATGTAACATCAGACCCCTCTAAAATTTCAAATATTTTTAATGATTTTTATGTTAATGTTGCAGATGGTATAACAAAGACAATCCCATTGTCCCGAAAATCTCCCCTTGACTATTTATCTAACAGAGCTTGCAATTCATTGTTCCTTACTCCAGTTACTGCAATAGAAGTTAATGATCTAATCAATATTTTGAATCCTTCCAAATCTGTAGGTCCTAATAGTATCCCAATGAAGTTACTTAAGATTATTGGATGCTCTGTTTCACCACTTCTAGCTCTCCTTGTAAATCAGTCTTTCCAGTCTGGTATTTTCCCTGATAAACTCAAAATTGCCAAGGTTATTTCTATTTTTTAAAAAGGAAATCCTGAGCTTCCATCAAACTATAGGCCAATTTCTCTTTTATCCATTTTCAGTAAAATGTTTGAGAAGCTTATGTACAGACGACTTTATAAATTCCTTGAAGTACATAATGTTCTTTATTCTTTACAATTTGGATTTCAAGAAAATCACTCAATTGATCATGCCCTTGTGAGTTTGACAGAAGCTGTAAGAAATACACTCGATAATAAAAAACTTGGCTGTGGTATTTTCATTGATTTACAAAAGGCCTTTGATACAGTTAATCATAGAATTTTGCTATCCAAATTGGAACACTATGGTATTCGTGGATGTGCCCTTGAGTGGTTTAGATCTTATCTTTCTGATAGAAAGCAATATGTTTCTATTGATGGAATTAACTCTAACTTACTTCCAATTTCTTGTGGTGTGCCACAAGGATCCGTACTTGGTCCATTACTCTTCCTTATCTATATCAATGATTTACCTAATGCTTCTAAGAAACTTACTTTTTACCTCTTTGCTGATGATACAAACATCTACTATGAATGCAAAGATTTATATAATTTGAATAAAATCGTAAACAAAGAGCTGAAGTTCGTAAAGAAATGGTTTGATGCTAATAAACTATCATTGATAAAACAAACTATATCATCTTCCATTCTTCATCTATCCATGTTCCTCCTTGTTCGGATATCAAAATAGGGAAGAAACATGTTAAAAGGGTTAAATTTTTTAAGTTCTTAGGTCTCCTCATGGATGAACATTTAAGCTGGAAATTCCTGAATCCAAAACGGCTGAATCCATAAATCAGATGCTTATGGATTCAGCCGTGAAGCACTGCGTCTCGTTAACAGCTTCTTAGAAAATAGGCGCCAGAGAGTTAAGATCAATGGGTCATTTAGTACCTACAAACAACTTTCTCTTGGTGTTCCACAAGGCTCGGTTCTTGGTCCCCTGTTCTTTAACATCTACATAAATGACTTGTTGCTCTCCATACAGGATACAGATATATGCAACTACGCGGATGATACTACCATATATGCATGTGATGATAATCTTGATAATGTAATTGCAAGGTTGGAGAATGATTCAAGCATTATTATCCAATGGTTCGCTAACAACTTTATGAAACTGAACACAGATAAATGTCATTTACTCATACTTGGCAGAAATTCTAATCAGCATATCACAGTTAATGTAGGAGACTCTGTTATAGGAAATACGGAAGAGGAAAAGTTACTTGGCGTTGTGATTGACAAAAGACTAACTTTTGAGACACATATCAGTAAGTTGTGTAAGAAGGCTGGTAACAAACTTTTCGCCCTCGCTCGCATATCTGGATACATGGACTCTAATAAACTAAGAATATTAATGAGAGCCTTTGTAATTAGCCAATTTCAGTATTGTCCATTAGTCTGGATGTTTCACAGTAGGCACCTGAATAATAAGATTAATAGAATACATGAAAGGGCCCTGAGAATCGCATACAAGGATTATGAATCTAGCTTTAACACCCTGCTAGGAAAGGATGACTCGGTTAGTATTCATGCTAAGAACCTGCAAACTCTTTTGATTGAAATGTTCAAAACTAAGGAAAACATAAACCCCCCTTTCATGAGGGAGATCTTCTGTGAGCGTACTGTTACTTATAATCTGAGAAACAATAATGAATTTTTGCTACCAATGGTAAGAACAACAAGTTACGGATCTGAAACCATCAAATATAGAGGGCAGCGCCTGTGGCTATCTCTACCTCAGCACATAAGGAATGCTCAATCTATCAATGAGTTTAAGAATGAAATTAAAAGCTGGAATGGCACTGACTGCACATGCAGATTATGTAGGACTTTCATACCACAACTTGGATTTTTGTGATACCATGACACACCAGAGCCAGAATTTTAAATTTCAAACTGCTCGGATTTTTATGATATTACGTTTTTAATTCTGCTTTGAAATTTTATACCTTGTATTTTATATCTTCTTTATTTAATCATGTATATATATTCATTAGATGTATTAGCTTTAGCAGTTGGCTTGGATTAGCTTGTATAGTATTGTTTTTAATATTTACTGTACATAGTTATGTTAGCGCCAACTTTAAATAAATTGATTATTATTATTGTTGTTATTATTATCATTATCCATCCCAGTGAACTCTCAAAAAAATTAGCCAGAACATGTGGAATGTTTTTCAAAATTATGAACTTACTTCCATTAGATGTCTCAATTTGTCTGTACAATGCTATGTTTCTGTCCTTCTTACAATATGGTCTTATTGTTTGGGGCCAAACATATTCATCTTACATTGATCCTATTTTCAAATTACAAAAAAGAGCAGTCAGAGCTATCTCCTTTCAGCCCCGCATGTCTCCCCCTCTACCAATCTTTAATGATCTTAAGCTGCTGAAACTTTCTGAGATTTTTGAACTCCGACTCTTAACTTTTGTTCTTGATTCTGTCAAAAAAACTTCACCTAGATGCTTTCATGACTTCTTCTTACTCAGCTCATCTGTTCATCAATATTCCACAAGACAGGCCAGTCAAGGGGATTTATATATGTCTCGAAAAAACAGCCTCCAATATGGTCTAAAGTCGATTCGATATCTTGGTGCTAAACTTTGGAACACATTGCCCGTTGAACTCCGTAATGCGCCATCAAAAGCATTATTCAAAACAAAACTGAAAATTTATTTATTGACTAAGGTTGACCGATGAATTTAAGTTTTCTTTGCTACTGATGATGCAAATGATTAATATAAATTCAACTACAGTTACTTGGTAATATCCATAGGAAAGGGGGGCTCTCTCCTCGATTAGTTTACCTATTGAGAGAGCTCCTCCTTTAAGTAATTCCCTGCATACAATTTATTTAGTTCCTTTTGTATTTGTATATCGTATTAATTTTTCTGTATCATTGTATTAATTTTCTGTAACATCATTATATTTGTAGTGTAGCTATTTGTCTGTATTGTTAGAACAACCGTAAATTGTATGTAGAGAATTTAAATGATATATGAAACTGAACTGAACTGAAACAGAACGACATTGAAAACGGTCTATAACAAGAGCCGAAACCAGGTAAATCATCTGGCTATAATAATAATAATGATAATAATAATAATAATAATAATAATAATAATAATAATAATAATAATAATAATAATAATAATTATAATATTAATAATAATAGGAAAACACGAAAGCTGCTGACTGTGTATCAGGGAGCGCCGAAGGCGCGGGAGGCGAAACGCCCAGTGAGCCTTATGTCGCGATGTGTGATGCACATGCAAACGAGGTTGCGCTCTTCCTCGCGAAAGTTTTGGAAATTTTTCACGAGAAGAAAATCACGGCTCAGTGGTAGGAAAAGTGGAGTTTCTTTAACATAAGTACCTGTGAGTATGCGATTTCTTTTCACAAATTTAATCCATTGAATATACAACTGCTTTTACTCCTTGCTTTAGCGTTTTTAGCTTTACAAACTTGAAATTTTGATACATTTACGGAAAGCGCTCTGGGCCTAGGCCAGGCCCCAGCCGCAGCTTCTTTGGGGCGCACTTCAATTTATTCAAAGGGAAAATTAAAGAAAATTCTAATTTGCTAATATTTAGATAAAATAGATATTCAAGAAGGTATGTGCAAATTTATTTTTTGAGATATTCTGAGATATGATGTTTAGGGCAGTTTTAGTGGTGCCCGGTCGTTTCTTGGTTTCGTCTTGTATGGCAGATTAGGCCCATCTTGGGTTAATGACATATTTTCATTGGCAAAACTGTCAATAACCCCAGGGGGGTACTCAGGTATATTTAGGATAGGGTTGCTCAGGCTGGAGTGCAAAGCATCAATCCAAAAAAATAATTTCTGGCATAAAAGTAGGCCTAAGCTAAAAAATATTTTTTTCTGATCTAAGATACTGTACCCAAACATCATGAAGTTGGCATCTTAAATCTATGGAGAAGTGCCCCAACTGATTAGCCCTAACTAACTTGACTTCTCATGCTGTTAGGATTTTCAAGTATTTTGACTTTAGTAATGTTACTTGATTTTAGATTTTGTTTGTAGGATCTGCTTTCTTCAATTTTCTTACTTTAACCCATATTGGATACCCAAAAAGTAATGCAGAACTTAAGGAACCAAAAAAATAAATTGTGCAAATGATTGACCCAAAAAAGTAAGCTCTGTCCAAATTTTAGACCCAAAAAAGTAACCTGAGCAACCCTATCCAAGATACACCCAAGTAACCCCCCCCCCTGGGTTATTAACTTGTAGTCTGGTGTTATCTCAACTGGTTTTAGCTACACAGTTACATACATTATTCCGCTTTGATAGGAACAGTATATAACAAGTATCTTGCTGTAATAGGTCTTTAAATTTTCATTCATTTTCAGAATCCTGATGTGTCAAGCTATGGAATCTATGTGAGACTTCGCTTTTATTACCTGTCAACCTTCACTCAGCTACTTGTTGCTTTGCAAGAACATATTCCATTATGAAACTGTTGCAAAGAGACCAAACAATACCTGCATCAGATTTTTAAATTCAGACTGTAAACTAACTGCTTAAAATTTGTGTATATTTGCTTGTTGAAAGTAAGAATCAATGAAAATAGAACATGCTGTAATATGGAACGGGCAACAGATTAGTAATTTTTGCAAACAATGCTCTGTTTAATTTGATATTATGCTAATTTGTAGAGAAAGGGAAACATTTACTGTATGCATGTGCCATCTTTTACATACAAACAATTAAACACAATAAAGCACAGATTGCAAAGTTATTACCTCAGATTGTTGCCATTTTATACTCAAAATCAACATTAGAAAATGTTTGTATCTAATTTACAACTGAGTGCCAAAGAAGCAGGGTCCATGGAGAATGATCAAAGGGTTGAAAATGGTTCAATACAATCATAATCAAGGGACTGAAACAATTAGAGGTGGTTGGAAAAATTGAATGTTCATTTTCACAAGAATCAAAGAGAATTGACATAGTTAAAAGCTGGCCCGGGCCAGGTCAAAAATATAACCTTTTGTACTTGACAACTTAGACACATCCGGTTTCATTGTGTAGCTGAAGAAACAAAGGATTTGTGGGCGTTTCTCTTGCCTATTTATAGCGGCTACGAGATATAGCTATGTCTGTTCCCTTTAATAAGGAGGTTGGAATGAAAATTTCAGGAGGAAAATTTCTAAAGAAGGAATAACTGAGGGCAATTGATTATTGGGTACTCAAGTCAGTAATCAGGTATGGACCCCCATTCTCCCCTTGGGTAAGCCACTGGCCAGCAACAGAACAGAAGGTGCACACTGAGCCTAAGAGAGTCTGTTTGGGGGTAGATCAAAGGGCCTTCATCAAGAAACTTCTCATTGGAATCTCAACTCTCAGTTCACCAAAAATATATGGGACTCCAGTACTCTGAGAAAGTACAACTTGGGAGATTGTTTGTTTTGATACAGGAAATCCTTGCTATATTCTAACTTTATTTTCACTTATATTACTTTTGACTAGTATTTAAACATATGAAAAGCTTGAAAACTTTGTTAAAAAGCACAAGTAGTAAACATGAAGATTGTTATGGATCCTTTAAGAAACTTTCAGTACTGACCCAAATTCTTAGTTTCTTATAAAAATATGTGAAACCCTCTTAACAGAGAAATGTTACATGTCTTTTATAAGAAACTGGTTTATAAGAAAGTAGTACTAAGATGGCCAAAATTTTGAGAAACTCTAGTACTACTGTATGTCTGAGAAATATTCAGAAAATTTTCAAAGTTAAAAAGCATGGATATTCTAGCAAATATAGCATTGAACCTTTATTCTTGAGTAATATTAACTAACCGTTTGTTTTTTCAACATAACAGAACACTGTTTATACTTATATGATGTTTTAAATGCTAAGAAACATATCTGAAGCACTGCTAGCAATCACATTGATAATTTTGCATTCACAACATAAGAAACCAATTAAGAAACTTTTAGTATTAAAATGGACAAAATTTAATGCAAAATTGAGAAACTCTTAGTACTATAGCCTGATCCTAGTTTCTTATAAAAACCTGTGATGATTTTGTGGCATAAGCTTTCAGAACATTAAAAATGGACAAACAGCCAGCCTGTCTTAAGTTGTGGCTAGGTCATTGTCTCTCAAAAAGTTGCAGACAAAATATTCTTAATTTAAAGGATGGATGGGTATATATAATTGTCAGGCCCACCCTGAACTTTAGAGGATGGAAATCTGACACCTTATACCTTAAGCAACAAACAATAATGTAACTCCTTTTTTGTTGTCATAGCCATATTCATACTGAAGCCTCCACTTTATTTGTTTTCAATTACTACCTCTTTAGCATTCAAATAATATGCCTGAGCTACAGTTTTGACAAAATGTTCCAGGAATTGATACATCTCTCTGTAAAAAGTTTTCAAATGTTTAATCTTCAGCCAGTCATCAATTTCAGATCAAGTCCACATGTGATGTGCATGATAACATAACATAAAATAACATAAGCATCATCCTACTCCTGCTAGCATTCCTTTGAGGAAATTGGTATACATCAAGTCCTCAAATGCAGTCCTGTGCATCTAAATTGTTTCAGTGTTATCCTCGTTTCATCGTGATGGTTTGCAGTTGTGGGAAAACCAGAGATTAGCTCAGTTCTTCAGCATTTCCAGATTTACTCTCTTCAGTTAGTCAAAAATCATCAACTTGATTCATGATTGAATCCATGGTTCTGTTTCCGTGTTCACTCAATAGAAAATGAATTAGACCTTGCCATCTTCCCTCATTTTGACATCAACTGAGCAGATCAGATTTCAGCTCTAAACCTTTTATTTCTATGCTCTAAACGTCCAACAGGGAAAGCTTTCCGATACTTGAACTAGAACTGTAGGCCAAGTCGTTACCAAATTTCACCTTATCTCCCAAGTAAGACTTGATGGCAGGTAGTCATTGATGCTCCAAGCAAGTTCCTATAAACCATAACAGCTCTTTTCCTCAATTTCGTCTGTAAGTTAACTCTTTCCGTTCAACTATAATGAATCCTTCCCTTCCATCGTTCCAATCGCAGCAAGAACGCCATTGTTTGTAGGACGCAATTCGGTAGCCTCGTTTGGAAATCGCGCATCACAGCTCAATCTTCAAACCAGGGAGCGCCGAAGGCGCGGGAGGGGAAACGGCCAGTGGAGCGCATAGACCGATGTGTGATGCACATCCAAACGAGGCAGCGGCAGAATTTGACTTGAAACACACGGGAAAAAGCAGGAAGAAGCAGCAGAGTTGTACTCGGATAACTCATTTTATTGGCAATCATGACATACGTGAGTAATTTATGCTGATTTTGATCGATTACTCGAAGGTCAATTTACGTTTTGGGGGTCCTTGCAAGGTTATACGACTATCCAAACTATTCATTTGAAGATGTTTTGTTTGGGCAGGCCAAAAACGTCAGAACTGTTTATCACAGCTACAGCTCGGCGGCATCTCAATTTCTTCGTACCAAAATAAACCCAAACGCTAATTCAGATAAATTCTTATGCTAAAATCATACAGTAAGCTGTCTGCAAAAGGATTTCGTTACATTTTGTTACATATCGGAGTTTCAGAGCTTTGAATTTGCTTCGAGTATTTTGCACCTTCAGGTCAGGCCTATGCTATAGCAAAATCGCGGTTGACTGTGTTGGCCTTCCATTTCTGCAAAATTCACAATCACCCGTTGAATTTCTGTTTTGATTTTATTCAGCGACACTGTTTTCTGTTTGACAAAAGTAAGCCTTGCCCATTTTTTTATACTTTTCTGTTTCAAGCAGATTTGTTTGCGGTAGTTCACTTTCTGGACTTGCGCTTTCCTGTTGAAATATTAGGCCAACTCGTTGCTCACAACAGACAATGCGATGGCGGCTTTCAATTTTCTGCTAGGTTGCCAGTTACCCGTTGAATTTCTCATTTGATTTCATTCAGTGAAACCCTTATCTGTTTGTATCAGCTAAAAGTTTCATTTTATTTTTTACACTTTTCTGTTTAAAGCAGATTAATTTTGGGCTGTTTTGACTTTGGATCTTCTTGTTGACAATCTCGCCTGACCTTGATAAATGGCCTTCCATTTTCTGCAAAATTTACCATTACCTGTTGAATGTTTGGTTTGATTCCATTCAGTGAAGGTCTTGTCTGTTTACAAAGCTGATCTTTGGACTTTATTTGCTACTTTTTGTTTTCAAGGTGATTTGTTTGGAAAGGCTCAACTTGTGGTCTTGTGGTTTGCTATTGAAATGTTAGGCCAAATCACTGATCACAACAACATTAAGGTGCCTTTCCCTTTTCTACAAAGTTCATTGTTATCCATTGAGTTTCTTGCTTACTGTCACTCCGCAAACCCCTAATCTGTCTGATGATGGTAAAAATATTATTTATTACACTAACTTAACTAACGCTAATGCAATGGTGGCCTTCAATTTTCTGAAGAAAAGTCACACCTACTTTTTGCCCTGTGATTCAAATCAATGTAGCAATTTGAAACAATGATAAAGACTTAGAAGGCTGATTTACATAGCAATAACAATTTTACAATAATTGTATGTTTTCATCCTTTTTATCACAAACTCAAACGGAGTACCACATAATGGCTGCATATGAATTTTCACAGCCCCTCATGTTTTTCATGCATATTTCAGTTTGAAGAATCTTGATACTATTGCACCCACCCAGAACTTAAATATCTTGCAATATACAGTAAAATGTTAGTTTTTGTATTTTGGTTGCAGTATGTACAAAGGTAGATCAAGTTCTCACTTCCCTGCGGTCATGTGTAGTCAATGTTGTAAAAAACAGTGTGAAATAATTCTCTTCATTTTGTTGCAGGGGAAGGATCCATTTGCTATTGAGGATTGCATATTTCTTGCAGAAGGTGTGTTAATGTGATGACAGCAAAGTGACCAATTTCATTGCAAACAATTCTAGCTATGTTTTAAAAGAGCTGTCAGCACAGATAAAGTCCACATGGACACCATTTGAGCATTTAGCATGAAATAATTCCCTGTCCAACATGGAAGATTTAATGGAAGATCAAAGATTTTAGGTTTTTGAAATTAAGAAGCTATGTAGACACACTTGGGAGCTATGAGACACCAAAAGTCAAAGTCAACACAATTTCATGCAGATGACTTATTGCATAATTTTAGACCAAAAAGTTTTATCTGGCTTGTTTATCATTCAATAAACCACAATTTGTTTCTTATTAGTTTTTAATTTAACCTTAGTGATGCACTTTTTGTTTAAAAACTGCATCTCATAACCTAAAAGCAAAAAGAGTTTCTTAACCTTGAATTGACTTCTAATTGCTTCCAAATAGTTTCTCAATTTTTGGAGAAGGCTTTTTATTGATGTTTATTCTATATAAGGTGTTTCATATAAAAATGACCATCAGTTCAAAAATCTTTTTAGTGTATCAAATCTTTCAAGTGTATCAATTCCATACCATGCACCAATAGATGATTGCACTAAAGATGGTGGTCAGGAATCTTTTACCATGATGCTTTGTATCACATTGAATTCTTATTGATTTGATCATCTGATTTCTTCAAGACCTCAAAGGATCTTGGTTCAAAATTTGTTGATGCCATCTTTACCGCACCCATCTGTTAGAGGGGATTCTGATGAATGAATTCTTGTTATCTGCTTATACATCCTCATCTTCAAAAAGCAATGTTCCGTATGTGAAGTTTTATTACCAATTTACCACTCACTATGAGAAGCAGCGTGGCTGTGGTGTTGGTGGTACTTGGCAATGCAACAACACTAACCTCTCTTTTGAAAAAGCAGAAAAACAAAAAATTGAAACCAAAGAGAAAGTACCTTGCATAGAGCCCTTGGAACCAATTATCTAATGGACAAATTGTGTACTCAAAAAGTCCTTTTGCAACCCTCTGTCAATTTTCAAAGTTTCCAAATTTTACTAGCACAAAATATGAATACAATTGTGGTCTCACAGAAGATTGTCAAATGAATTTGACTCCTATAATGTTTGTAAGAATATGAATAAAAAATATTTTTCTGTCTTCATTTTATGAATCACAGGCCTAATTATAACAATGAAAATTTACATAAAGGAATAAAGAAGAACACATTCAAAAGTCAAGTAACACATCTCAGCAGTCACAGAGACTATGCCATAACTTTTGCCCAAAATAAAACTAATTCAGAAACTTTCAGTAGGATTGAAATCATCCTTCCAATTTAGAGTGCTTTGGCACATTGGACTACTCAAAAATTTCATGCAAAAAGTTAGATACAGTAGCATGATGACAACACTTGCCTACAAAAAAGCTTTTTCAGTACAAATTGAAACAAATATCAAGTCTTTCTATGACAGAGATTGTCATATCTAATGGAATTTCACTCAGCTTGTTTCATCAGCAAACAATTGTTCAACTGGAAGTTTCTCCCTATATGAAGAAGGCATAATATTTCACTAGCTTATATCAATGTGAACATGACATCATTGAAGTTACTGTACAGAAGACCTAATCAAGTCTGCATTGCAACCCGTGTCAATTGTCATTATGCTCAAAGTGGTGCTAGGGGCTGTAATGTGAAATCTATGCCAGTTGTGGATAACACCACTGCACAACAGTGCTCTCAAGCAGGTCCTCTTTTTACAGAGCCAGGACTTGGGGGCAATCAATCGTTGCCAGAACTTGGGGGCAATCAACTTTTTGAATCAGTAAATTAATGTTTTATTTGTGTTCCGTGTTTGGCTTCCTCTCTCCTTTGTTTCACTGAAAATTGATTTCATCAAAAGTATTGTATCAATTCTTGTTGAGACGAATTGTTTTGCTATTAACCAGTTGATTTCTTGTTGTAAGACTCCGTGTCTCTCACAAATTTCTGTCGCAAACTTAGGCCAAATTGGCATTTCGTTGATAAACAAAGCATGCCACACAGGAATAATCATTAAATTCTTCTGTTCCTTCGGTGAAAATAACTCAAACGACTGCTTTATTCAAAGCTAACATTCTTTTAACCCTCGAACAACAAACTATCGTGCTGCTTCCCTCTGCAAAACCAGCAGTAGCTGCAAAAATTTAGCGCTTCCTCTTCCCAGCAAACACCAACACTTTGCAATTGCAAGTCGCCATTAATCGCAGCCTCGTTTTCGAATTTTGCATCATACATCGGAAATCAATAGACGATTACGGAAAAGATGGCGGACCTCATTTCACGCAATGCATGATAGGAATATGCCCCCTAGCAACACATAGCTACCAAAACTTACAACTGCAGCATAAAATCTTGACCACAGCTACGATAGACTTAGGCCGTCGCAACTTTATCGTGAAATAGACACTCTTCCAAGCCGTCACTCGCAATAAGGTACAGTACAGTTTCCCTACAATATCAAGATGTAGTGGCCTGCTGTTTTCATCGTTTCATCAAGATTTCAAGAAGATTTTTGGCCTTGTTTACATAACTGATTGGAGAGGTGAGTAAAAAGAGAGGTGAATAAAAAGTTCTAAAAACATTCGAAAAAAGAATGAAACATTGCAACTTGAGATTTGCATAACAAAAGCATTGCAATGGCTTCACTTCACTCGACCGAACACAACATTCGAACTCTTTAACTTTCTTTCAGAATTCTCATTCTTTTGGGATTTTTCTCCGCCAAGTCTGACGGCTCTCGACTTTACTGTTTTCAGAATTTGCATCCTTTGGGTAGCTGAAGTTTTATCTGCGAAGTCTACCGTTTTCAGAAGACTTCGTAGACTTCAGGTGCCCAAAAGAATACGCGTAGATTTCACGATGAAGTTGCAACGGCCTAAGTCTATCGTAGCTGTGGTCAACATTTTATGCTGCAGTTGTAAGTTTTGGTAGCTATGCGTTGCTAGGGGGCATATTCCTATCATGCATTGCGTGAAATGAGGTCCGCCATCTTTTCCGTAATCGTCTATTGAATGGCCGTTTCGCCTCCCGCGCCTTCGGCGCTCCCTGCTTCAAACATTAGCGCGTTTCGCCTCCCGCGCCTTCGGCGCTGCAAATTTTTTTTCCGTACATAGTTGGAAGTATCTTTGATGGTTGGAAGTATCAGCTAGTGATGGTTGGCAGTATCTTTGATGGTTGCAAGTATCATTTTTAGGCCCTAACTTGTTTCACTTACCTTTGATAGTTGGAAGTATCACTTATTAGGCTTGGCCCATTGGCACTATCAATAATTGGAAGTATCCAGCAATAAACTTGTTGGTTGGAAGTATCTCAGCCGCGGCGTAAAAGTAGCCCAGCTATAAGTTTATCCGATATCGTGCTCAAATGTGCTTGCATTTTTTCCTTTTTTCCTTTCCAAATTTAAAACAAGTAGGAAGAGAAAATTGGAAATTTTAATTTCTTTACTTCTCTTGATGTGCAAAAGTATTGGTACGATTGATTCAAAATAGCGCCAGGAATACCCCTCACCTATTGGTCTTAGAACAAGCAAATGGTTTTCTCTCCAACCGAGACCTTAAACAGGTTTGGCGAGAAAATATTTGTAATTTCTTTGTCAGTTTGCCAGATTCAAAAATAGAATTGATATCAATGTTTTTTTGACATTACGAGACGACAAATTCGAAGTGGTTGGCTTATTCTAAAGGGGACAAAATTTATGACATGGCTGGTCAAAATCCGAATGGGATAATGTTTTAACTGGGGAAAATATCGGTTAAATGGTGTTATTTTTTACACGTTGTACTATACTTTTTACTTTTGAAAGAAGATTAGAGGGACAGTCTACAAATTTGGATAAATCAGCCAGAAAACTTAAATGTGCTTTGCGCGGGTAAATCCTTTTGCCTTCATCATCAGTAGGGTTTTCGTTTTGCCTATCGTAGTTGGAAGCATCATTTTTCGGTCTCAATTTCTTTCACTTATCTTTGACGATGAGAAGTATCAGCTGGGGCCAATTCTCAGGGTCAATGGCTGGAAGTATCATGCATTAAACTTTATCGTGCTTTTTTGTAACTTTGCACGAAACACTTCACAGATCTAAGAGATCTAAAGGGAGGTAAGTAAGCAATGTATAATATACTAAAGAATACTTAATCTCCCAACTGCCTCTTTCTATTTGTTTTAAATGTGGTAAGGAAGGAGAGAGAAACACAATTACATTTGAGCGCCATATTGGATAAGCTTAAAGCTGGGCTACGTTTACGTCGCAGCTAAGATACTTCCAACCAACGAGTTTATTGCGGGATACTTCCAACCACTGATAGTGCAAATGGGCCTGGCCTAATAATTGATACTTCCAACTATCAAAGGTAAATGAAACAAGTTAGGGCCTAAAAATGATACTTGCAACCATCAAAGATACTGCCAACCATCACTAGCTGATACTTCCAACCATCAAAGATACTTCCAACTATGTACGGAAAAAAAATTCGCTTCGGCGCTCCCTGCTGTGTATCGGTGCATGCATCCGCAAGCAGATGTCGATAGATTGTATTGGAAGAGGAAAGAAGGGGGTCGGGGCCTAATTAGTATAGAGGATTGTATCACTATTGAAGAAAATAGTCTTGGATATTATATAAACACGAAACAAGATCAACTACTGAAAGAAGTTTGCAAGGAAAATATCATCAAAGAGAGACAAAGCCCTAAGGAAAAGAAAAGAATGATCATTGAGAATAGAAAAGAAAGGTTTAGGGAAAAACCGTTGCATTCTGCTTACTTCAAAGAGACAAAAGACGTTAAAGATGAAAAAGAAAGTTGGGAGTGGCTGGCCAATGGATACCTAAAAAAGGAAACAGAAGGAATGCTCATGGCAGCCCAAGATCAAGCACTCAGAACAAACTGGGTATCGGTTATGATAGATAAAAGACAAGGATCTGCAATGTGTCGGCTGTGCGGGGAGAGGGATGAAACTATAAGCCACATTCTCTCGGAGTGTAAAAAGCTGGCACAAAATGAGTACAAGAAATGGCGTCATGATAAGGTGGCTGCCGTGATACATTGGCATCTGTGTCACAAGTTTGGATTTTCTTGCGGATCAAAGAACTATGAACACTTTGTAGATAACACAATTGCTGTACTAGAAAATGAAGCAGTTAAACTTCTATGGGATTTCTCCATGCAGACTGAGTCTAAAATCGAACATAACAGGCCAGATATAGTTGTCATTGAGAAAAAGTCAAAAACATGTTATATAATAGACGTGGCATGTCCCTTCGATACCAGAATTGAGAAAAAAGAAATGGAAAAGAAAGATGCTTACGGTGATCTGAAGTACGAGATATTCAAAGTATATAAAGGTGAAGTCAACAAAGTTTTTATCATTCCAATTATCATCGGAGCGTTAGGCTCAGTGACCAAAAGATTCAAAAGTTACCTAGAGCAGCTGAAGTGCGATGTTCACTTGGAAGTAGTGCAAAGAACCTGCCTTCTGGGATCAGCAAGAATACTGAGGAAAGTTTTGGACACAAAGTAGAAGAACAGGAGATAACATCAAGAAAAGATTAGTTGAACAGTAGAAGCCTACCTGCTAAAGCTACGGGAAGTAGCCTGCTGGTAGGACGCAAACCAGTAAATTACAACAACACTGTGAATGAGTACAATAATTATAATAATAATAATAATAATAATAATAATGACACTTTTTCAACAGTCAAGACTGTAATTTCGATCGGAATTTGAAAGTGCACATTTTGCAGCAAGTGGAAGGAAATGAAACCGACTTAGGTAACTTTGAGGACAAATGGATCACTAGACTGGACACAAAAGAACCTCATGGAATGAACAGCACTATGGGTGAGCTAGCAAAAACGCATTATAAACTATTCCCAAGTTTTTGAATATGTAATAGCATTTCCTTGTATTTATTTCTTATTTCTGGTTTTATGTTCTTATATGCTTATCCAATCCGTTATCAGCAATCGACGCCAGATTATTAGAATCAAGAACTCCACGGAAATCTTTAGAACTCTTAAATCGAATTTATAATTCTTCCCTTTATCGTTATAGTACACTCTTGTAATTTACTCACATTGTGACAGAAGAAGATCTACATAAGATCGAAATATTTCACTGAAAAGTTCTTGTTTTTCTTGAATCTATTACACTTAGACGATCAAGACGAAAGAATCTTTACTTACAATTATTATATGGAAACAAAGATTTGCATATGAACGACCTGGAAAGCTATCGAAGGAGCATTGGGCTGTCCAAAGCGCAGCATCTCTCCATCGTGAAGTTTCTTAGACAAAGGTATTGAAAAGAACCCAGGCCCTCCAAACAAACATTGTCAAGCCTTTGACTACGAAAGTGACACAGAAAAGTTTGCATTTTTGAATCTGAAGAAACTTGTTATGTCATTGATCAAGGTTAAAAGCCATCTTTCATTCCTTAATATTTGCCATGAGAACAATGTAATACCCAATTGCCTAATGACTGACTGTACCATTTCTGTTGTGCGACAATCGGAAGACCTTGATTTAAAGTTAAAATCTTTGATGAATGAAAATTCCGTCAAAATAATTGATTCAATGGTAGATCATTACAAATCAATAATTAAAAAAATGGAGATTGAAAAAGAAGAATTAATGGATAATTTGAAAAACGTTGCAAGAGACCATGAAAGATTTGATTATCTTGTAACCTGTATCCAAGAATTTAACGACCGTGAACACATGAAGTGCACTGGACGCAAAGATAGGAAAATTAACAAATTAAAAGGAAAAAGTCTGAAACTGAATAATGAGAATAAACCCCAAACAAAGAAAAACGATCAAGATTTGTGGATTAGTTCGCTTAACCTTGGTATGTCTGAGAAGAAATTTTTAATGAACGGAGAGAATATTTGTGATCGACTCATAGATGCAGGAATGAAACTTTTGCAAAATCAATTTCCATTCTTCACCTTTCAATCACCTTGTTTCAACAAAGAACAACTAGTTTATGATCCTTTCCCTACAATTCACATACATCATACAGGTGATAATCACTTTGTTACATCAACTTCTGTGGGTGGCGCAGTTAGAGTTTTCGATAGTTTAAACATGGCACCAACAAAGAAACTCATCTCTGAGATCAAGGTTATCTATTCACCGGATCAAGAAGTTTCACCAACTATCATCCATAAGAAAGTGGTCTCCACACAAGAAGGTCAAAATGATTGTGTACTATTTGCCCTGGCTTATGCTTCGGAGATAGCAAGAAACGAAGACCCTTCAAGTAAAGTATTTGATCAATCTAAAATGAGGCAGCATTTCTTTGACAGTTTGGAATCTGGTTTCATCAATCCTTTCCCAATCAAAAGGATAAACACAGCAACGTTGAGAGAAGAAGAGATTACGAAAAAGACACATCCTAATAACAAATGGACATTTCCAAAGAAAACTTTTAGTGGGTTAAAAGGCAAACACTTGAGAAAGGATATTCCCTTATCAAACCGCTTCTGTATTCTCGACAAACAAAATAGGGTTAAAAAATCAGATAAGACCAGAAATGAATCTAAAAACATCAATGGCTGTTGCAGCAAAAGTCCTTTCAAAAATCGTCAAAGCCAATCAGCAATTTACAACTTATCGAAGCATGTCCTCTCAGAGGACGAAAAGTCAGTCTTAGAATTAGGCTTGTCATTTACTCCAAGTCAAAAGAACTTTAACAAGGAAAAATTTGTAAACGACATGAACAATTTCATCCGAAGACTTAAACTCAAAGAATACTTCCATGAAATGAATAATGAAGAGAGCCAAAAAGATACCACCAAAGGCACTGAAAAGAGCACAGGACGAGACCGTTCAAGACTTAACTGGACAATTAATAACCCAAACTGGTATCCAGCAAAAGTAAGGGAAGAAAGATCAGAAAGCCTGACAAATTTTATTGATAATCTCTTAAAGGATATAAAAGATCACTTGGAGCAGAACCAAAACAGAAACTGGAACAACCCAACAGATGGCCAGAGAAAAGCGTTAAATGCACTTTCATCTGACGATTCCCTAACAATAAAGCCAGCTGATAAAGGCAACGGAATTGTCATCATGGACAAAAATGTCTATCATGAAGCATGTCTAGAAATATTAAGTAACAGTAGCTACTATGAAGAAGTTCCAGAAGATCCCAACCCTAAGTACCGTAAAGAATTAGATAAAATAATTTGTGAGATGAACGATCTTGATTACATTGGAAAAACGGAAGAGACAAGACTTAGAGAAGGATCAAGAACACCCTGTTTTTATGGCTTACCAAAAATCCACAAGAGTTATAGCAAAATTCCACCTTTACGACCGATTTGTAGTGGTTTTAAGTCATGCACAGCTAGATTATCGGAATGGGTGGACAGTTTCTTAAAGCCAGCTGCTATGAAGACGGAATCATATATCAGAGGAGACACAACAGACTTTGTTTTGCATATTGAAAGTTTGAACGATAAAGAAATCAATCTCACCGACGTGTTTCTCGTAACGATAGACGTTGTTTCCCTTTATCCCAACATATCACACCAAGAAGGAATATCTGCTTGTGAAAAGGCTCTTGAACAGCGGAAAGTCAAATCAATCCCTTCTTCCTACATAACAAAGCTGATCAGTTTCATATTGACAAGCAATACGATGCGATTCTTGGACAAATATTACCATCAAATAAAAGGAACTGCGATGGGAACGCCGATGGCAGTGAATTATGCTAATTTATTCATGTCAGCATTTGAAGACCAAATGATTGATGCCTACAGAAAAGAACATGGCTGTGTGCCACTTTCATGGGTCCGATATATAGACGACATATTCTTTCTCTGGAATGATGACATTGAGAGCTTAAATAAATTCCTCGCCTTTTGTAACTCTTATTCAGAAAATAACGGCTATCAATCAAACATTAAATTCACCGCGGAGTATTCGAAAACTGAGGTAGCATTCCTGGACACCAAGATAAAAATTGTCGATGGAAAAATTATGACAGACCTATACTGCAAACCAACTTCAACTCACTCTTACCTTCACAGGCAGTCTGACCATCCCTTCCACACTATACGCTCAAATCCCCTGTCTCAATTTATTCGCATTAGAAGGATTTGCCATCTTTTACAGGACTATCGAAAACACGCTAGGAAATTCATAACTTTTTACGTCAATCGTGGATATTCTTTATCAAGGTTAAACAAGCTCGCGAAAGAAGTCGAAGAAAAGGACAGAGCATCACTCCTGAGTGGACTAGAACAAAAGAATAACCCAAACAAAGATGGAATACCATTAGTAATTAACTGGCACAGAAAATTTAAAGGACTAGCAAAGATTCTCCACAAAAATTACGAATCGATGATTCGTGGTGACCCGGATATGAAGAATATCTTTTCAAATGCCCCCATGATTGCTTATCGTCGTAACCCAAATATCCGCTCGAAATTAGTAAGATCAGAAACAAGGGAGCCAAAGCAATTTGCAGAGAGCGTAAGATGCACCCAAAAAAATACCAAAAAACGAGGACGTCCTTGCAAATTATGTCCACATATGGGGCAAACGAATACAATAAGCAATACAATTACAGGAAAAGTTTCAAACATTTCTGGAAGTACCTGTCAAAGCAAAAACGTAATCTACGCAGCAGAGTGCAATAAACATAACATTCTTTACGTTGGTTATACCTCGACGTCAGTCAGCCAAAGATTTAACAAGCATAGGAGTGATTCGAAGAATGATCCCTCTGCAACGGAACTCGGAAGACACTTTTTCAACAGTCAAGACTGTAATTTCGATCGGAATTTGAAAGTGCACATTTTGCAGCAAGTGGAAGGAAATGAAACCGACTTAGGTAACTTTGAGGACAAATGGATCACTAGAATGGACAGCACAAAAGAACCTCATGGAATGAACAGCACCATGGGTGAGCTAGCAAAAACGCATTATAAACTATTCCCAAGCTTTTGAATATGTAATAGCATTTCCTTGTATTTATTTCTCATTTCTGGTTTTATGTTCTTATGTGCTTATCCAATTCGTTATCAAAATCGAATTCATAATTCTTCCCTTTATCGTTATAGTACACTCTTGTAATTTACTCACATGTGACTGAAGAAGATCTACATAAGATCGAAATATTTCACTGAAAAGTTCTTGTTTTTCTTGAATCTAATATTAATATTAATATTGATATTATTAATATTAATATTTATATTAATAATAATAATAATAATAATAATAATAATAATAATAATAATAATAATAATAATGATAATAATAATAATAATAATAATAATAATAATAATAACAATAATTCATGCAGAGTCATGACCAAGCTGCATCATACATGCACTGGAAGGTTTGTAAGGAATTTGGTCTACCTGCAGCGGATATATGGTATAATCACAACCCAGAAACCGTCATCAGCAGCGGTCAAGTTACATTAATATGGGATATGCAAGTACGCACAGATAAAGAAATAGAGGCTAATAAACCGGACATCATTATCAAAGACCACGTCAACAACACGTGCCAACTGATTGATATGACAATACCATAGGACAGAAATGTATCGATAAAAGAAGTCGAAAAATTTTCAAAATACAAGGACCTAGAAATTGAAATAAGTAAAATGTGGGAAATGAAAACAACTACAATTCCTGTTGTTATAGGTGCACTTGGAGTTATAAAGAATGGAATGAGATCAAACATTGAAAAGATACCGGGCAAAATAAGCTTAGAAGAACTACAAAAGATCACATTGCTTGGGACTGCTCATATCCTCAGAAAAGTTCTGTCAATTGACCTATGAGACCTTGTTTGTCCTAAGAACTATGGATTAGATCTGGATCTACAAGGAGAAAAACAAAGACTTTAAGAGACATTCCATAATAATAATAATAATAATAATAATAATAATAATAATAATAATGATAATAATAATAATAATGATAATAATAATAATAATAATAATAATAATAATGGAAACTTTTCATGATAAAATCCAACTAATTACATACAACTTAAAAACAGTAACAGAATCAGACTACTCACTACGGTGTAGGCATAGTCTGCCTGCATTCGCATAGGTGCTTCAAAATAGTTAACAAAAGTAAGGTAAGGTTCAACTAATAATAATAATAATAATAATAATAATAATAATAATAATAATAATAATAATAATAATAATAATAATAATAATCCTTTTTCTCATCCTGGCCTCTCGCAACACCAATCTGTCAATGAATAGTAAGTCTGCAGTTCCCATCGATTTTCTTTTGCAACCTTTCTGCTCCTCCGGTAGTAGCTTCTCTTTTCTAAGAACTCATAGACTTCATCAGTTATCAATCCAGTCAATAGCTTCCAAACAAGGGGTAAGCAGGTTATTGCTCTGTAATTACTTGATTCTATCCCCTTTGACTTGTCCTTTTGAATGAGAACCGTTCTGCCTTTCGTCATCCATTCAGGTGTATCTCCTTCAAGACAATGAGCAAGATATTGTGTCAAATATGTGTGCATGCTGGTAACATTCTTCAGCCAAAATCCTTGCACCACATCGGAACCTGGCGCCTTTCAGTTAGGGACCTTTCTAAGCAACTTTTCCACTTTTGGTTCAGTTATTTCAACCCTTTGTTGCTTTGGTGTATCCCCCATTTCCTGTTTGAAATTATTCAGCCATTCTGCCTTACCGTTATGTTTTACCTCCTTACCCCCAAATGTCCGACCAGAATCGTTTTGATTCATCAGCATCAGGTATAGCATTTTCATTTTTTTGCCCATCATCATTATTAAGTTTCTGATAAAATCTACTCTCGTTGTTCTTGAACATCCTATTTTGCTGGTATTGATTGATTCTTTGCTGGTATCTTGAGATCTTAGCTGTTTTTGCTTTGATCCTTTGCCTTATTTCTTCTTTAACTGTTTGCAACCCTTTCTGTTTGATTCCATATTTCCTTTGTAAGGCGTCTTGATGTCTTTTCTTTACAGTTTTCTTGTCTATCAACGAGTTTACTCTACCGAGATCTTTATTCATCTCCTTTATCTGCCTGGCAAGCCTCTTCTTCCACCTTTGCTCTTTTCTTCCGTCTATCTTCTTGTTTTTAGCATCAAGGATTTCACACAAAGTAGCCGCTCCATAGTATATCGTATCATTCGTATCTGTGATATCATCTATTTTAAGCTTTCCTAGTGCACTATCAACTTGTTTCACTGTTTCATTCAGCTTTGCACGATCTATCCCTCTCATTGCTGGCAATCGTGCCTTTGGTTTCTTCCTAATTTCCATCATCATTTTCAATATCTCTCTGTCCTCTTCCGTCAATACTGCACCTTCCTTGATTTCAACCCAATCTACTTGTTCGTCGTGTTCAATTTGTGGACTTACTCCTTCACTGTCATCTCCAGTTGCTGTCCTTTCAGAGTCTCGACCAGCTTCTTCGACGATCAATCTATCAATTTCACCATATGCTGCATCGTCAACATTCCTTTATCTTCCTTCCAGTTCAAGTGAACTGAACCATTGCTTCTTCACAATTTGGTTCTTTTGATCAATCAGCCGCTGCTCTGTGACATTAAACATCCCTCTGTCGTTCCATAACACGTGCATTCTTTTCCTATAACCTCTCACTTTTGGATCACTCAAATAGAAACACTCCATAACTACTCTATTTTCAAACTGTGTCCATTTCCTTCTTATCCTCGCAGCAGCAGCTGGATGACGACCGGGCCCATGCTGCTGTGCCATGGGACACCTGCCGGACGAAGGACAAAGAACTTGGCGATGGGCTGGATAGATTACAGAAAGGCTTATGACATGATGCCTCATTCGTGGATATTGGAGTGTTTGAAATCATTAGGTATTAGCGACAACATACAACTGTTCCTTGAAAAAACAATGAATACTTGGAGAGTTGAACTGACATGTGCAAACCAGCAACTTGGAAAAGTGAACATCAAGAGGGGGATTTATCAAGGCGACGCACTCTCTCCTCTTTTATTTGTTGTTGCAATGATTCCTCTCACACATGTTCTGAGGAAAATAAAATCTGGTTACGAGTTTACAAGAGTAAAGAGAAAATCAACAACTTACTATACATGGACGACCTCAAGTTATATGCGAAAAATGAGAAGGAACTAGACTCGCTTGTCCAGACAGTTAGAGTATTCAGCAACGACATAGGCATGCAGTTTGGTTTAGATAAATGTGCAGTTCTGATAATAAAGAGAGGAAAGATAGTTAAGTCAGAAGGAATAGAATTGCCCAATGACGAAAAGATAAGATCACTAAAGGAAGATGATAGCTATAAATATCTGGGTACATTGCAATCAAACGAAATACAACGGAAAGATATGAAAGAAAAAGTTGGAAAAGAATACAAAAGGCGTGTCAGGAAAATACTTGAAACCAAGCTCAATGGTGGCAACATAATCAAAGCAATCAACACATGGGCCATACCAATGCTAAGATACTCAGCTTCTTTCCTTGACTGGACCATTAGTGAGCTACAAGAAATGGATAGAAGAACAAGAAAGTTAATGACTATGCGTAATGCGCTGCATCCTAGGAGCAATGTTGATCGTCTGTACATACCACGAAGTGAAGGGGGAAGAGGACTCCTGAGTGTCGAAGATACAGTGAACTTAGCTAAACTGGGATTGCAAGGATACGTAAAAATGAGTGACGAGAGGCTCATAAGTGCTGCAAGAGGTGCCGATGAAGTTACAGACTGGGAAGCAGCAATTGAAAGTAAGAATGATTTCAAGAAACGAAAAAAGCAAGAAAGACAAAACAACTGGAAAGCAAAGATGCTACATGGGCAGTTCATTAGACAGACAGAAAATCTAGCGGACGAGCAACAATGGATGTGGTTAAAGGATGGCACGTTGAAAAGGGAGACAGAAACATTGATAATGGCAGCTCAAGAGCAGGCAATCAGAATTAATTTGATCAAGGCAAAGATAGACAAGACCCAACAAGAAAGTAAGTGCAGAATGTGCGGTCAAGCTGACGAAAGTGTCAATCATATTCTGAGCGAGTGCAGTAAAATGGCACAAAAGGAATATAAACGTCGACACGACTGGGTTGGGAAGAAAGTGCATTGGGAAGTCAGTAAACGGTGTGGATTTGATGTTAACGAGAAATGGTACGAGCATGAGCCAGATGCAATCAGTGAGAACAATGATTTCCACATTCTGTGGGATTTTGAAGTGCAAACAGACCATGTGATTGAAGCGAGAAGGCCTGACATGATCGTGACAGACAAGAAGAACAATACATGCAAGATAATTGACTTCGCAGTGCCTCATGATAGCAGGGTAGATGCAAAGGAAATGGAAAAAAATTGAAAAATATCAAGATTTAGCTAGGGAGCTTAGAAAAATTTGGAACAAACAAGTCAAAGTCATCCCTATCATAATTGGAGCTTTAGGAACAACTCCAAAACTGTTGAGAAAGAGACTGGAGGACATTGGCATCGAAACAAAGATAGTGGAATTGCAGAAGAGTGCAATCTTGTATTCTGGAAGGATCCTCAGGAAAGTTCTTGAGATTTGAGAAGACTTGTTGTCACCGAACCTCAAGGAAAAAGATCTCTGATGACTTAGACAGTATGCGATATGACGATAATAATAATAATAATAATAATAATAATGATAATAATAATAATAATAATAATAATAATAATAATAATAAGAAAGAGACTGAAAGAAAGAGACTGAAGGTTTGTTAATGGCAGCGCAAGAACAGGCGATCAGAACGAAGTACATCAGGAAAGTCATAGACAAAGAGGACATTGATCCAAGGTGCAGGATGTGTGGTGAGCGGGATGAAACTGTGGCTCATATTTTAGCAGAGTGCAAGATGTTGGCACAGTGTCAGTATAAGAACTGGAGACATGATAAAGTGGCACAGGCTCTACATTGGGAAATTTGTAAGAAGTATGGGCTACCAGCAAGTGAGAAATGGTATGATCACCGCATTGAAACTGTTATGGAAAACGAGGAAGTCACAGTCATGTGGGATATGAAAATCCAGACAGACAAAGAGATTGAACACTGTAGACCTGACATAGTCATTCGATGTAATAAAAGCAGGAAATGTTACATTGTGGACGTCGCTTGCCCATTTGATACGAGGGTACAAGATAAGGAGAGGGAAAAGGTTGAAAAATACCAAGATTTAAAACGAGAATTGAAGAGAATTTGGCAAAGTCAAGAAATAGTCACAATTCCAATCATCATAGGAACGCTAGGCACAGTAAGCAAAAATTTCGAACACTGGTTAAGGAAGTTAGACATCATAGTGAATTTCAGCACATTACAGAAAGCTTGTTTACTGGGATCAGCAAGAGTCATTAGAAAGGTTCTGGACAGGGAGCGCCGAAGGCGCGGGAGGGGAAACGGCCAGTGCTGCGCATTGTCCCTATGTTTGATGCAAATTCGGATCGAGGCGCGCTCATTTTGGAGTGAAACTTGGAATGGAGCAGGCGTGAGCTTGGAGGACTAACTTCGAGAAAAACAGCAATCTTCACAATTTTGGCTGACTCAGTATGTGATTCCACCAGCTGTTTCTTTGATCATCTTTTATCTTCATTTTTCAGCTCTTTTTGCAGCAATCATTCCATTGTGATAGCTGCTAGGATATTTCTTACTGGGAGGGTGTGTCTGATAAACATTGAACTCTGTCCAGTCCAACAACGGCGGCTTTCAATTTTCTCCAAGGTTCCCGGTTACCCGTTGAATTTCTCGTTTGATTTCATTCAGTGAAATATCAGTCTAACTGATGGCGTTGAAAATTTTGTTTTATTTTGTTACACTTTTCAAGTTTCAAGCAGATTTATGTCGAGTGGTCACCGTAGGGCCTAAGCGTTTTCCTATTGAAATGTATAGGCCAAATCGCAGATCACCCAATGCGATGGCGGCTTTTAATTTTCTGCAAAGTTCCTGGTTACCCGTTGAATTTCTCGTTTGATTTCATTCAGTGAAATATCAGTCTAACTGATGGCGTTAAAAATTTTGTTTTATTTTGTTACACTTTTCAAGTTTCAAGCAGATTAATTTTGGGCAGTTTTGCCTGTGAGTCTTCTTTCGGACAATGTCGCTTGGCCTTGAGGTTGATAAAAGGAAATGTAAGGGTGGCCATCAATTTTCTGCAAGATTCACCATCACCTATTGAATGTTTTGTTTGATTTGATCAATGAAGCTTGTGTCTGTTTAATAAAGATGATCTTTGCACTTTATTTTGTTACTTTTTCCTGTTCAAAGCTGACATGTTTGGAGTGGTTCAACTTCTGGGTTTTGTGGTTTGCTATTGAAATGTTTGGCCAAAACCACTGATCACAGCAATGAGCTGCCTTTTCCTTTTCTACAAAGTTCACTGCTACCCATTGAATTTCTTATTTCCTGTCACTCAGCAAAACCTTGCTCTGTCTGATGATGCTAAAAATGTTATTTATTTTGTTACTCAAAGCAAATGCAATGGTGGCCTTTAATTTTTTGAAAAGAATCAGTCCTATTTTTTGCACTGTGATTCTAATTTAGCAATTTGAAGCAATGATAACAATGGAGAAGGTTGATTTACGCAGCAATAACAATCTTACAATTGCATGTTTTCAACCTTTTTATCACAAACTTAAATGGTGTACCACATAATTGGGGCATGCAAGTCTTATAACAGGCCTTTAATGTTTTTCATATATCTTGATAGCAAGTTGATACCATTGCACCCACTCAGAACTCCAATATCTTGCAATATACAGTAAAATGTGTGTTTTTTTATCTTGGTTGCAGTATGTACAAAGGTAGCAGTCAAGGACTCACTTCCTCGTGGCCAGGTAATCAATGTCGTAAAAGGCAGTTTGAAATAATTCTTTCATTTTGAAATAATTCTTTCATTTTGTTTCAGGGGAAGGATTCACTTGCTAATTGAGGATTGCATATTTCTTGCAGATGGTGTGTTAATGAGACCAATTTCACCTAACAGCAAGAGACCAATTTCATTGTGAACAATTATAGCTATGTTCTAAAAGAGCTGTTAGCACAGATAAATTCCACATGGACACTCTTTGAACATTTAACATGAATTTCATAATTCCCTATGCAAGATTGAAGACTTATTAGAAGATCAAAGATTTTACATTTTTGAAACTGCTAATCTTTTGAAACTAAACACACTTGGGAGATATGAGACATCAAACCCAAAAGCTAACACAATGTCATGCAGATTACTTTCTGTGCTTCATATTCTTAAGCCAAGAAGTTTCATGTGACTTTGTTTGTCATTCAATATATACCTGAATTTGTTTCTAATTAGTTTTTAATTTGTCTTGGGTTAGTGATGCGCTGTTTATTTAAAAAACTTTTCATCTTGTAACCAAAAATAAAAAAAAGCTTCCTTACCTTGAATTGACCTCCGATTGCTTCCAAAAGAGTTTCTTAATTTTTGGAGAAAGCTACTCATACTGGTGTTTATTTTGTATTAAGCTGCTTTCATATATGATTTTCAGTTCTAAAACTGTTGTAGTGTATAAAATCTTTCAAGTGTATCAATTCAATACCATGCACCAAGAGATAATTAAACTAAAGATGACAGACAGGAATTTTTACCATGATGCTTTGTATCACATTGAATTGTTATTGATTTGATTGGCTGATTTCTTCAATACCTCGAAGGATCTTGGTTTAAAATTCCTTGATGCCATCTTTAGTGCAACTATCTGTTAGAGGGACTTTGATGAATGAATAGACCACTGTCACAATTATGTCAATTCTTTTGAAATACTTCCATGAACATCACTTGCCTCAATATCATGTGGATCTAAATCTCAAAAGTGTGCATTCATCTCAGCAACTCATGAAATAGTTTTGTATGTGTCTTTTCAACATAATGATATGATGTACTCTCCGGTCTCTAATAGACGGGGGGGGTTGGAATGGTAGGGGGGTTGGAAAAATCTCAAAAATTAATAGCCGGGGGGGTTGGAATAATAGGGGGGGTTGGAAAAAATCTCAGAAATTAATAGCAATGACATCACAGATTTCGCTCGAAAGTCTTAATCTTAGTTGGGTGCATAGAATTTTGTTGTGTAGCTTTTGTCTTGCTTGGAACTCGTTGCCAGAATTAATAAGTGGGGGGGTTGGAATAAGAATGTCCTGGGTGGAAAATTTTCCAAAAATTAATAAGCGGGGGGGGGACGTCTATTAGAGACCAGAGAGTAGATATCTTGCTGTACAGGGAATCACATCTCTTACCTCAAATTGAACTTAATTGTGAAACTGGTCTATTCTTGTTATCTGCTCTTTCTGCTCATGGAGCTTCATCTTAATAAATGCAGTTCAGTATGCGAAATTTTATTATCAATTTACCACTCACAATGAGAAGCAGAGTGGGTGTGGTGTTTCTGAGACTTGGCAATGCAACAACACTGCCCTTTCTTTTGAAAAAGAAGAAAGACAACAAATGGAAACATACAGCAAGTATCTCAGCAGTCACAGAGACTACACCATAATTTTTGCCCCAAATAGTAAAAACTAATTCAGAAACTTTCAGTGGCAAATGATGAAATTATCCTTCCAATTTAGAGTGTTTTGGCACTTTGGACTACACAAAATTTCTTGCAAAACATTAGATACAGTAGCAAGATATCACTTTCACCTCCAAAAATGGTGTCAGTTCTTCAGTACAAATTGAAACAAACATGAAGTCTTTTCATTACTGAGGAACTGTGATATCTAAAGCACTTTCACTCAGCTTGATTCACCAGCAAACAATTGTTCAGCTGGAAGTTTCTCCTGATATCAAGAAGGCATAATATTTGATCTGTTTATATCAATGTGAACATGACATTGTGGAGTTACAGAAGAGCTCAAGTCTGCAACCTTTGTCATAATGCTCAAAGTGGTGCTAGGGGCTCTATACGAAGGCTATGCCAGTTGTGGATAACATCACTGCACAACAGTCCTTTCAAGCAGGACCTCTGTCAAGAGCCAGGACTTGGGGGCAATCAATCATTGCCAGGATTTGAGGGCAAACTTCAACTTTTTGAATCAGTAATTTAATTAATGTTTTTATTCCTTGATTGGCTTGCTTTCTCCTTTTCACTGAAAATTTTTCATCAGAAATGCTGTATTATTCTTGTTGAGTTGAACTGCTATGTGCTATGCAATAACACCAGAAGATTCTTAGTTTAAGCATAGTCTGTGTCTCCCACAAGGTTCCGTCATAAATTTAGGCCAAACCCACATTTTGTTGATAAACAAGACAGGCGACAGGAATCTCTTCATTGAATTCTTCTGTTCCATTGGTGCATATAACTCAAACGACTAATTCATTCAAGGCTACAATTCTTTGAACCCTCGATCAACAAACTATCGTGCTGTTTTACAAAGGAAAACAGCAGTAGCTGCGAAAATTTAGGGCTTTTCTCGTTCTTCGCAACCATTGATGTGACTCTCACGACTCTCGCAAATCGCCATTACCCGGAGCCTCGTTTTCAAATTCTGCATCAAACAGCGGAAATCAATCGAATGGCCGTTTCCCCTCCCGCGCACTGATCCCGCGCCTTCGGCGCTCCCTGGTTCTGGATGCCTGAGGCCGTGGGAGATGGCTCGGTAATCAGTAGATTCAACCAGCAAAAACATCACATGCTGTGATAACTTCAGACATAATAATAATAATAGTAATAATAATAATAATGATAATAATAATAACAATAATAATAATAATAGTAATAATAACATAATAAACGGAACCACCATCAATAAATAACAGAAAAAATTAAAAGAAAACACAACTGTTAAAATTCGGAAGTTTCGACAAAAATCTTCTTCAGCACAAACTTTCCAAAGGGACAACCGAGAATTTATACCTAAGTTAAAGGGAGTATATTGACCAGCATGCTTTGCGATCGTTTGTTTATGTTTTGGTTTCATCAGCCTTGACTCGTACTCCTTGGTACCCTGTGGCTCACCCGTTTTCTTGGCGTTCAGCAACCATGTCAAAGCTCAAAGTCTACAAGCAGGAAGAACTCTCATCGATGATGGCGAGAGCGATGGTTGAGCTGCGTTAAAAGCAAACCCAGTGGAGCCTTGTTCACATAGTCAGGTAGGAGACCAAATTAACATCAGTGCTAATTTCTGACTGCACTGCTTTCATGTGAAATAGCTGTCCCAAAGGCACTAGGCCAACCAAAATTACGACGATAAGTCTAACTAAGGCCAACCGAAGAAGGAAGATTCATATTTGATTTTGTAACAAACAAGACTAATTATTTTGACGTCGGTTATTAGGTCCTAATCAGCCTAAGTGTAAATTCAAGGAGGTCACTCACAGGTCATATCGCATTTCAACACTTGAAAGGAAGATTCAGTTCTTAGGGCAATTGGATTTATTATTGCATAGGTAGGCTAGCCCTGAATTGATCTTTCTTTTTCCATGTTTGTTGTCTTTGTTGACCCGTCCTTTGAGCATTTATCCGGTTGGTTAGGGTAGAATGAATTGGAGGAAAATGGCAAATTTCAAAAAATTTGCATGCAATAAATTTAGATCCATTAGCACATAAATAAACATTTTGCTTTTGCTAGCAATGATTATCACACCATGCAGTTAATAATGTCTAAATTGTTGATTTGCAGTTCTTGACTTGTGCAAAAGCTGGTTCTCTCCACAAAGTAAATGGCAGTCTGGTTGATATAAAGAATTAGAAGATGGCAAGGAACTTTTTCTCATACTCCTGCTCATTACAGTTGTTTGAAGAACTTTAAAATGAAAGATAGTTGTGATACAGTATTGATATTGAGAGTCATCTTGGTAAAAACTCAATGGTCACAAGGCTTTCATAGATATGTTCTTTGTATTCTGTGATTTTCACTTTGAATCCACACTCTTTTATGGTAAAATGAACTGTCAGATGAAAACTTCAGCACAGAGCCATTTCCTTAATCAAGAAAATCCATAGCATCTTTCCACAACATTTTGGTTTGTTTCTTGTCTTTAAACCTGGAATGTTGTCCATACAGTAGCACAGCTTCAAATAACTTTCCATAGTGCTGCTATCAATTTATTGCCCTAACCCCCACCCTGGATTTGGCAGGGCTGGTTCATCTAAAATTTTCTGTTGACAGGAGGTAAATAGCCCTACAACAACTCCCCCATTCCAAGGGTGGGAGGTCAGAACATAAAATGATAGCTGCATAATATTTTAATGAGGAAACAGGAAGTAGACATGAAGAACACAATGACATTTTTGAGAAACTCATATGCAACTCTAATTTATATACTAAAATGTAATGATCAGTCAGGTCTACAGGGGGTAGAATGGGTAAGCATGTGGTCAAATGGGTGTTGTAAAGATGTGGATAAGTTACGCTATCAGAGGTTTCCTTCAGCTGTTTGAAAGTCCTTCTCTTTGACATCCTGAGTGCTGATTTATCAGTTTTTCAGTAGGCAACACTGTTGCCCTTACTTCCTGGCAACCCACTTCACCCCTGTAGACCCTACAAGTTCTCAATAAGAAAACGAGGTCATGACTTGGCAGCTGTTTTTAAATTTAAGGCCATTTTGCCTCCACATTTTCTGAGGAGTCATTAAATTTCAAAGTAACAGTAAGATTATCTAGTTTCTTACTTCAAATTTAATGTTCCAAGAAAGCACTAACTGATTTTTGTCAGGGGGATTCAACAGAACCTATCAAGATCAGAACAAGTATTAACAGAAATCATGCTCAATACATTTTCAAAATATTTGTCACTACTGCACAGTGTGAAAACATTTTGCGCAAGTGGAGAAAGCTGAAGTTAAAAATTACAAAGGTTTCCTAATTTTTTCAAACTGTGTGACCTGGTTTCTAAGTTTGGAAACATTGAGCTGATGTCTCTGGCAGCGAATACAGAAGAAACTCACATAAAAGAACCTGCTTTTTAATGAGAACCTTGTGGCTGAAATTCAATCTTTTTTAAACCCCGTATATAAAACCCATTTGAGCCTGAGACTGGGAGAGGTTCTTATACAATACGTTTCATGTCTTCAGAATTCCTCAGAATTTCAAGAATTCTTGACATTCTGATCAGAAATCTTCAGTGGTACAACCAACTATCAGATTTTTAAACAAGACTTATAGCCTAGAAATTCTATCAAGAACTCTTCATAATTCTCAAAAAACTCTTCAGAAATCTGAAAAATATTAATGTAAGCAAGGTGTGTACTTGTAAGAATCTTTTAAGAACCTTGTAGGCTGGAATTTAGAATAACAGCAACTTAATTAAGAAACCTACTCAGGCTGCCCGAGAAAAACCTAGGTACTTTTATGTGGGTTTCTACTGTACTCATCAAAAAGTGAACTGGGTCAAATCCTTAGATTCTTATCGAAACTACATTTAGTCATTGCATGGAAAATATCCACCAAAGTTTTGAGCTGCCAATAGTCATATTGTCTTCTTGCTGCTTGTGATCATCAACTGAACTACTCCAACTTCCAAGTTGCATAAATAAACTTTCAAGAGTGAGATGGCAAAATCTGATCCCATTCCAACTGTTTGTGAACTGCAAGAGGAATGAATTTTTCAAACTGAAGTCAGGATATGATAAAAATGCTGTTTGGGACCAATCATAAACTGGAGCTGAGCAGGGGTCTCGCTTGCCTTATATTCTCCAATGTTTGCTAACAAGTACTATTAATTTCTTATCTGCATATACAGTGTTGCAGAGGAAGGCAGCTCTCATTTGCATTGGGGGGGGGGGGTTACAGCTCTCTTAAGGGCTAGTTTTTAAAAGGGCTGAGGAAAAGGGCACTTTGAGGTTAAACTATTGAGGTATAGTGCTGTATTCATAAAATAGTGCTCATTTTAAAGTCTTCACTTCCCCATGCCCCACTGGCTCCTTCATCTAATGGGGATTATTGGGCAACAAATCACTACACGAATACTTCCAAAATCTATCCACCACATGAGTCTTCAGTGGGGTTTTGGATTTATGGCCTACATATCCATCAGTTTCATGGAATGCGCCTAATTCATTTCTTGACCTCACGTAGCAGGAAGGTTTATAATTTCTAAAGCGTTGGGATATATCATATATGAGATATATCAATATTGTGAATTAGCTAATTTTGTAATCAAAAGCTGAAAACTGTGAAACCAAATGTCAAGAATTTGCAGAATGTTAAGTTGAGGCTCATCCAATATTTAGAGCAAAGTAAATAGGCTTAGACCGCTCTGAACCGTGGGCAACTAAGGTGAGCTGAGGATAGCAAAAACCAACCTGTCGGCATGGCACTGGTCCCCCATTACATCGAGTATCTCTCTTACAACTTCTGAGCAACTCCTTGTGTCCATCTGCAATTGACATTTGAAGGTTTCCTGGCGTTGAACTTGGCTTCTTTCGAGAGGCTTTCCAGCTTGAAGTATCCAACTTCCAGGTGTCCAAAAAAAGCGAATAACAATGCCTTTGCGTGAAATAAGTAGCCACGATACCAAAGCGATACATTAATTTGCCAAAAAAGACATCCTGGTTGCATTAATCGTAGAAATTGCCGAAGATTTCGTGGATTTAAACTGCCACTGAATTTCTGACTGTCAGAAATTATGGAGCTGTGGAGAGCGAGAGAGCGCACTTCGCGCAAAGCATGCTGGTCAATATACTCCCTTTAAAAATAAGTTACAAATACATGTTATAAAAAGAACCCCATCCTTAGTAAACAAGACTGCTATTGAAATTTAAACCAAGTGGGAATGAAAAATCACGTTTGAGTTCAAAGTGTTTGAAGCCTAGTTCACACCAAGAATAATGCTTGGAGGCGTGGTAGCGTGCTGTGAGAGCTAACGTGCTAAACGAGCCAAACGATTGATGAATTTGTGTTTTCAACCACACTGAATATTCATGGAAAAGACAAGCATAGTAAAGGCTATCTATCAAGCCATCCTGAAGATCAGAGCCGGCCATAATCGACCGCATGCAGAAAATATTTCCAAGGCCGCCGCCAAGAGTCTTGGCCTAACCAAGGAGCAAGTCAAGGGGCACCTTGAATCTCTTGTTGAAACCGGCGCGGTTTACATTTCCCAGACAACCAAAGGTGACGATTCTTATTTTATTTTGGATGTGAACAAACTTGGAGTCTGTGATGACAAAGAACCTGATGGGGATTATTTTGATTCTGACAGTGACACCGAAAATGATGAATTGGTTCTTGGCCTTGACGACATGATG
Source organism: Aurelia sp. 3 sensu Dawson et al. (2005) (assembly GCA_964020215.1). Classification (NCBI taxonomy): domain Eukaryota; kingdom Metazoa; phylum Cnidaria; class Scyphozoa; order Semaeostomeae; family Ulmaridae; genus Aurelia; species Aurelia sp. 3 sensu Dawson et al. (2005). The sequence goes on from OZ026577.1 coordinate 12,508,390, forward strand.
GAAGAGGGTAGTCCGGTTTCACCCTCACGTAATCCTGACACAGGGTCAGAAAGATCGGAACTTACGATCTTTCTTGATCTTATTTCGAAGCTGACTGATGATGTCAGAGATCTAAACGTGAAACTGGCTGATTCTTGTAAAAAGAACGAAAAATTGCTTGAAAATAATTATTTGCTTAGTTTGGAAAATTTTAAGCTTAAAGCCCGAAGTAATGAGCTGCCCCCAAGGGAAGGAGCTGATTGTTTTGTCCATAACAACGATTGTCCCTCAGTTGAAAAGCCTATTGTGGAAACACAAAAGAGCAACATTGTTTACGAGAGTATTGAAGTGGATTTTAAGAAAAGAAACAAAAGGAACCGTCCCAACAAAAAGAGGAGGATGAGAGAAAAGACCAAAGCCACTGAGGCAGCAAATGTAAACAAGGACGGAGAAAAGCCCAAGACGCAAGATAAAAAGGAAGGTTCCGATCATTCCAGTTCCTGTAAAGTCCAAATTGAAAAACCGCGTGAACAGCAACTCGAGCTGCAACAACCAGAGCAGACTCCGGATCAAACGACGGAAAATTTACCAACAACAAGTAAAACTGATACATCGAAAAGTGCCAACCGTAGTAGTAACAAGAGAACGACCGTAATCCTTGGTGATTCGTTGCTGAAAAATGTACGTGGTTGGGAATTGAAAAAGCGTTGCAATAAAAATGAGCAAGTTTACGTGAAAAGCTTTCCTGGTGCTACCACCACCGATTTAAAAAGCTACTGTATCCCCTCGATCGAAAAAGATCCGGAATGTGTTATAGTACACATTGGCACAAATGATTTGAAGTCAAAGAAATCTGAAGTAGAAATTGCAGAGGAGATAGTGAATCTCGCGAAGTCTGTCAAGAGTAAGGATATTGAGGTCAAGATTTCTGGTCTGGTACCAAGAGGTGATGGGTTAGAAGCGAAAAGATCTAAAGTTAATCATGTGCTGCACGATCTTTGTAATGAAAATGAAATTGAATTTATGGAGCATCTAAATATTGACAATGAGAAACACCTCAATAATAGCAAGATCCATTTGAATAGACATGGAGATCAGATTTTGGAAAACAATTTGTTTATGGGATGTAGAAAGCACAGTCATTGACTCAAAGAACCGTTAGATTCACAACTTAACATTGATTATGATAATTGGTCTTCCTTCGAAATAGATGGTACCCCTCACCCTAATGTATCCGGTAACAATCGCCCTCCGTCTGGCGTGAAATTAGGGTTTCGTAAAGGAATGGTAATTGCGTCACTCAATGTTAACAGCCTTCCTGCGCATAAGGATGAAGTGGAAACTCTTTTGAAAGATCAGGGTATCCATATTTTAGCCCTTAACGAAACAAAGATTGATGATAATTATCCTAGTGACCTCCTTCAAATTGACGGCTATAGATTTGTCCGGCATGATCGTAATCGAGATGGCGGCGGAGTGGGTTTCTACATCAGCAATACTATTGTTGCTGATGCACGTGATGACCTCCCCTCTTTCTCCCTAGAGGTTCGATGCATTGAGGTTAAGCCTGTTAAAGCCAAATCTTTTTTGGTAGTCACGTGGTACAGACCACCATCTGATCATGTTGATACTTTCGATCGTTTGGACCAGTTCTTTAGAGTCTTGGACGGGGAGGATAAGGAGATTATCTTATTGGGGGACACTAACTGTAATGTTGGAGCTCCCCAAGATGTTCCTGATCCTCCTGGTTCTTATATTCCACCTTGCACAAAGCGTATCATGGAATTTTATGATACTTTTGGTCTTCAACAACTTATTTCTGAGCCTACACGTGAGACTGCTAGTTCATCTACGGTTATCGACCACATTGCGACGAATGATCCTCGCAATGTTGTCGAATCAGGTGTACTACAGACTTGCATTAGTGACCACTATGTGGTATACGTAGTTCGTAAATATTTTGGTTCGCTAAAACCACAGCATAAAATGGTAACAACACGACAGATGAAAAATTTTGATGAAGAGCTTTTCCTCAGTGATCTTGCCTCTGTAGACTGGCAGGCTATTGTGAGTAACTCTGGGTGTTTGGAGGGTGCTGTTAGTCAATGGTCTGATACGCTGTCTCAGATCATCGAAAAACATGCACCCCTCCGGGAAAAGCGAGTCTCTGAACGGTTCTGCCCCTGGATAACACCCGAACTAAAAAAGATCTGCAGGACTAGAGACAAACTGAAGATCGCTGCAGTGAAAGCTAACTCCGAGCTTTTAATGAGTGCTTACAAGCATGTAAGATGCAAAGCAAATAATTTAAACCGCTCGCTGAAAACTCAATATTTCACAAATAAGATTCGTTCCTGTGAAGGCAACATCAAAGAAACTTGGAAAACCATGAACCAAGTAATCAATAAGAGATCAAAAACTACTAACATCAAGGCTCTCAAAGAAGGTGATGAAACCATTACTGACAATAAATCCATTGCTGATACTATGAATAATTTCTTCTGCAACGTAGGGAAAAGCTTGGCTGATAAGATCCCTCCCAAATCTAATCCCCTTCTTAATGGTGATTTTGGAGATCCACCCAGCTGCGAGCCTTTCATGTTTTCCCCCATAAACGAAGAGACTTTGATTAGGGTTTGTGGCGGTATTAAAACTTCCAATGGGTCGGGTGTTGACTGTATATCTAGTTTTTTCCTAAAAATTGGAATTTCAGTTTTGGCACCTTCTCTCGTGCAGCTGTTCAACTTATCTCTCTCTCTCGGGCGATTCCCAGACAGTTGGAAAATTGCGAGGGTAGCACCTATCTTTAAAGATGGAGCCACCGATGACAAATCAAACTACAGGCCTATTTCTGCGCTCCCTGTAATTTCTCGACTTTTCGAGAAGCTTATCTTCGATCAGCTTTACGACTATCTTCACCGAAATCAGCTCATCTTTCTCCTACAGTCAGCGTTCAGGAAACTACATTCAGTCCTAACGTGTCTACTTAAAAGCACAAATGACTGGTATTTGAATATTGACAAGGGGAGGTACACTGCTGCAGTCTTTATCGATCTTAAAAAAGCTTTCGATACTGTGGATCATGAAATCCTTTTGAACAAACTGAACTACTATGGCGTCAAGGGTAAAGAATTGAGCTGGTTTCGGTCTTATCTTTTCAATAGGAAGCAGTTTTGTAGAGTGAATGGTCATTCGTCTGTAACTGAAGGGGTAGATTGTGGAGTTCCCCAGGGCTCTTGCCTAGGACCCCTACTCTTTCTAGTTTATGTAAATGACCTCCCCTACTGTTTAAAGACTTCTGATGTGGCAATGTATGCTGATGACACCACTATCTATTACTCCTCTCCTTCTATGACCGATATCAATGCTGCAATAAATGCTGACCTTGAAGCCCTTAGATGTTGGCTTGAGGGCAACAAGCTGTCGCTTAATGTCGTAAAAACTCAAGGGATGATAATAGGTAGCAGGGGCAAGCTTCATAGTATAGACTTGCCTCGTTCTTCCAAACCTGAGCTTAACATCGGTAGTGAGGAGATCACTATGGTTAACAACACAAAATATCTAGGTGTGCAGGTTGACGACCAACTGAAATGGTCCACTCACTTGTCCTCTACAATCAAGAAAGTCTCTAGAGGTATCGGTATGTTGAAGTATTCTAAACGATACCTACCTAAGGAAAACCTCATTATGCTGTATAGAAGTCTCGTTGAGCCCTATTTTAGGTATTGCTGCCCTGTTTGGGGATCTTGCAATGCATCAGCCCTCGATAAGTTGCAAAAACTTCAAAATCGAGCCGCTAGGATAGTCACGAACAGCCCCTATGACACGTCCGCTTTCCCTTTGATAAAGAGTCTCGGCTGGCTTACCATTAGAGAACTGATTGATTTCGAGACGAGCAAGATGGTCTATAAATCTCTGAATGCTCTTGCCCCAGATTACTTGCGAAACATATTTCAAAAGGTATCTGAAGCTACTAACCGTCAGCTGAGGAACTCTAACAATCACCTTAGATTACCATTACTGAGAACATCAACTGGTCAGAAATCGTTTGCGTACAGAGGGACTAAGGTCTGGAGTGACCTAGATAGTGTTGTCAAAGCATCGTCGTCGCTCTGCTCTTTTCGAAGAAACTATAAAGCCAAACTATGACTCATCTCATTTTTCTTTCCTTTTTTATTGTAAATAGGGTATATTATATATTTTAGTTATTATTAGATTTTGTTTTTGCATGGCTCCCTGTAAAGCAGTATTTATTATTGAGTGGATTACCATGGATAAAAAAGTTAAAATGAAAATGAAATGAAGGTCCCCCGGGCCACCAAGGCGGCCCAGAAGGACCCAAAGACAACTGACCCAAACTCTGAGTCTTTTCCTCTGAGTCCCCCCGAGCCAACCAACGACCCAAGAGACCCAGCGCGACTCAGGCTCCAATCGTAAACAAGAAAATGAAATATATGGCCGATCAGCGATTATTTTCCCTTTGAGAAAATCACAGATCAAACCTCCAAGGAATCCAGCAGGCAACCCCGCAGCCCTCCCATATGACCTTTCAATGATTCGCAAATTGCTGAATCTTGAATGGCTTGATAGGGAACTCCACCCTAACGCCACATGCAAAAAAACATGAAGCCAAACAGGAAGACCGCAGAGCACCGCCAACCGAACCCCCCAGAGACACCAGATTCAATTGCAGGAATTAAGCCGTGCCACACGCAAACATATCGAGTTCCACATCTGCCACCTGTTCATTCAAACCCTTGGGTAAAACAGTTCCCAGCCTGTATTGCCAAAATAATTCCTTACGTCGCAACGAAAATACATTATCAGCCCCATCGATCATTTTAACCCTAACCTCAAATTTCCCATTGTGATTCCCCTCAAAGAAATGACTGAAAAAGTTTGCTTGTGGGATTAATTTACCACTGTCGAGTGATCCCTCGCTATTTTTGCGTGCATAAGATCTGAAATATGATTTGTAGGGTAAGGTGGGGTAATTTGGGTGTAAATTGGGCATTTTTCGAAACAGATGGAGTATCCTCACAAAGTCGTTGGAAATATTGAAGAACTTATTTCGTTTTTCCTACATTGAATCTTTTGTCATTCTTGGAAACTTGTTCCCTTTCTTTAATTTGAAGTGTAAATATTTTTTAAGAATTTTTTACTTTCCTCACTTTTGCGTGCAATTTCAACCTGTCGGTGGGAAATTTGGGTCTATTCGAGAAAAACGGTATCTATTTCGTCAGGAGTAATGTAAATTCACAAAAATAGAATTTTAGGACTCTTTTATGGATAATTGTGATTGAATCTTCAGAGTTTCGCAGCCAAAGACTTGAAAACTTTCCCAGAGAAAATTGAAAATAAATCGTACCACCATCGCGCATATTTAGGCCCATTCTTGAAGATGGAAATGTAAACAAAGTTTCTGTTGAAATGATATCTAAAAGAAGTGAATCCTTGTTTCTTGTTCTGAAACCACTAAAACATGAACAAAAACGTGTACCTTATGCTGTTTTTGATGTATCATCCATTAGCTTGCAGTATTATGTCGATTTTTGTTTTGATTCGGGAGCCCTTGCAAATTCTTCCACAACGCGACTCATAACAAAATCCAATGAAATCCCAATAGACCCAAATTACCCCACCTTGCAAAATAGTCGAAATAAAATCTACCGAGTCGTAATAATATTCCGAAAAACTTTTAGCACCTTTCCAAATGATTGAAGATGAGATTGATAATGATTTGTTGACGAAAAGAAGTCGCAAGTTGGCATAAATCGAAAGTTTTCTAGGCTGTCAGATCATGATAAAAGTTTAGGCCGGTGAAAATCAGGAAACTGAAGCACTAGAAATTATCAAATAATTCTTTGACACCACTTAAACAACTCCTGAAAGTATGGATTTCAACACCCATGGAATCATGAATCGAAATTGTCAGCTTACGATCGCTTTAAAAGCGAAAAAGCAAATAGATCCAAATTACCCCGTAGACCCAAATTACCCCACCTTACCCTACACGTTGAATCTTTGCCTAAATTTGGTTTTGGTGCTACCTACACATTTTTTGCTGCAAATTTCACATTGTAGTAAATACGTAACGCTTTCTGAATTGCAGTTATACCTCCCCGAAAAGTTTTTAAAAGACCTGTTTTCGTCAGAATTTTCAAAACTATCCCCCTCCGTTATGACGTTGCATATCTGGCAACTCTTCCTGCCATTGCACCTGTAGGTACCCTTAGCCAACGGAGGCTCACCAACACCCGGTAATTTAGCTCTAACAAGTTTATCTTTGAGACTTTTGGCCTTCCGAAATGACAAAAATATCCTGTTTTGGAACACTTCTTTGTGTTCATCATCTACCAAAAGAAGTTTTGAATTTTCTTTTAAGATCTCGTAGACTTTGTTGAGAGCTGGATGATACGTAAGTACAAAAGGTATTCTCGTGTCATCCTTATTTTTAGGTTGCCCATCCAAAAGACTTAAACGATCGCGGTTGCGGACTTTGCTGAATTGTGCAAGCACCTCATTTTCACCATAACCCCTATTCAACAGCCACCCCTTAAGTTCCCCTACCCTCTCATTGAAAAATCGATCCTCAGAGCAAATCCGCCTAATTCGCAAGGCCTGGCCATAGGGTATACCCTTTTTAGTGTGACCAGGATGACATCATGAGGTACGATGAAGGAGTTGGTGAGTATCCGTTGGCTTAGTGAACAAATCTGTGATTAATCGATCATCCTCCCTTATCACCTGAACATCGAGAAAATTTATCCTCTCCCCTGACCAGTCCGCAGTAAATTTTATCGAGGGGTGTGCTTGGTTAAGGAAGTCTATAAATCGATGCAATTTCTCTTCACCGTGATGCCATATTAAGAAAATATCATCGATATACCGCCACCATAACCAAGGTCTATCCCAGGGACGCTATTCAATCTCTTATGGATCTTTGGAAGCAGATAAAACCGTCCCAGTTTGGGGTTATAATGATAATAATAATAATAATAATAATAATAATAATAATAATAATAATAATAACAATAATAATAATAATAATAATCATCATCATCATCATCATCATCATGAAGCGTGGAAAGATGGTAACTTGTGATGGAATTGAACTACCGGATGGAGAGAAGATGAAAGCCGTCAGCGAAGAAGGTTACAAGTACTTGGGTATAGTAGAACTAGATGGGATAAAGGAGAAAGAAATGAAAGAGAGATTCACGAAGGAATACAAGCGAAGGATTAAACTTACATTGAAGTCAAACTTGAACAGCAGGAATGCCATTTCAGCAATGAATATTTGGGCAGTAGCTGTGATGAGATATGGGGCTGGGATAGTGAAGTGGACGAAAGCGGAACTGGAGAAACTAGACAGACAGACACGGAAAATTATGACGATGAATGGAGCATTACATCCAACAAGTGACGTCGATAGATTGTATGTTGCAAGACAGAGAGGTGGAAGGGGATTGCAAAGTGTATTAGAAACCATCCAGTCAGAGGAAAATAGCCTTAGATGGTATGTTAAAAACAGCCAAGAGCAATTATTAAAAGCAGTGCATAAACAACAGGAAATGAATACTGACATCATTAAGCCATCAGAGTATAAATATCAAAGAAAAAAAGAAAGAGAAGTCAAGTGGCATGAAAAAGTAATGCATGGTCAGTTTTTCAGAGATACGGATGGGATAGTAGACAGGAAGAAATCATGGTTGTGGCTAAAAAATGGAGACTTGAAGAAAGTTACAGAAGCACTAATTATGGCAGCACAAGAACAAGCAATACGTACGAATTACGTTAAACATCATATCGACAAGTCAAGAGATTCGCCGAGTTGCAGAATGTGTGGTGAGAAGGGGGAAACAGTGAGCCATATCATATGTGAATGTAGCAAATTAGCCCAGAAGGAATATAAGCGACGCCACGACAACGTAGCACGGATAGTTCACTGGGAGATTTGCAAGAAGTATGACCTACCCAGGGCTGAACAATGGTACAATCATAAGCCAGAAGGCGTTACTGAAAATGAAAGCATTAAGGTGCTGTGGGACTTTAACATAAACACAGATTACGAAATTGAGCATAGGCGACCAGACATTGTTGTCGTGCTAAAACCAGAAAAAGAGTGCTTAATCATTGACATAGCTGTACCAGGAGATACAAGGATAAAACAGAAGGAACAAGAGAAAATTGAAAAGTATCAAGATCTAAAAAGAGAAATTGCAAGATCATGGTGCCTTCGAAAAGTAACTGTCATTCCAGTTGTAGTTGGTGCATTGGGATGTGTCACAAAAGAAGCAGAGCAATACATTGAGAAGATAGGAATCAAGATCAGGACTGAAGTGATACAGAAAACGGCATTTTCAGGAACTGCAAGAACATTGAGAAACGTTCTCGAAACCTGAGGCTAGTTGTTCTAGCTTGCTTTCGGGACGAACTTACCAGGAACTTTTTTCTGTGATAAAAAGAACATAATAATAATAATAATAAACTGTTTAATTAAAGTTGGTAGTCTACATGTGTAGTTCACATCATACCCTGGGAACCAGAGCCAAAAAATGATAAAAAGAAAAAATAAGGAAGGAAAGAAAGTTGGCTCTGGTCAAATGGTGACATCCATTGTAGGAATTGCCCAATAAGAAGCTATATACCCGATCGGGTATATAGATTTTGTGAGATTTGATTGGATAGCGCGTGTCACATGACAAGACTACGATTTTGAGCAGAAAAATTGATTCAGACGGTTGTGATCACGTTTGCTTTCACGACAATGGCGAATGCTCTGAGCCGAGCTGTGGATGAGTCTGTAATAATTGGAAAGCTTTGCAGCCAAACTAGGAACTAACTCCACAACAGTTTGAGACAATAACTTCTTGATCACACGGAAAAGTCGTTGCTGTTTGAGGTTGAGATTTCATTCGCCCAGTGAACTTGGTTGAAAGTTTAGGCCTAGTTGAGGCGAGGAACAAGAAGTGGAGAGCAGTTTCGAGAAGTTAGCCGTGATATTGTGATTGTCACACTATTACTGAAAATCATTGACACACTGGCAAAGAGTAATCGTTGCTGATGAGGACTGCATTCCAAACTGGTAGGAACGTTATTATCTTTCTTACTGTATGTGATATGATTTGTGTTTACTTGAAATATCGAAGGAAAGTCTCAAAGAATGATCGTCGCATCGTTGACCATAGATTTTGGATTTCAGGTTGATTCCTATCGAAATGTGACATTCTGTCTGCAACCCGTTTCTTGTGATAAATTTTTCCTACTGGTACCCAAGAAATACTTCCCGTATCGGTCATTTCGCAGCGAAAGTGATTTTGTTTGTGTCAAGGACGGCTTTGTTTCGTATCATTTTTCTCGGCAATTTTAGTTGTTCAAACTTTATCTGAGCACAGACATTTGTTAATCATATAATTTACAAATACCAACACAACACAATGTTTGGAAATGACCTTGGTTTCCCCATCTGGTACCCAGGTGACTTGATCTTGGTTTTCCCATAAGTTCAATACAACCGCAGACGGTACAGTGCAATTTTTTATGATAAATACTTATTTCGAAAAACGTCAAATAACTTGCACTGTAGTTCTGAATTCAGGATGTTTAGCCTGAATCGCGCGAGACAGACTTCAGTCCCATGTTGATAGTTACAAAAGGCTGGAAGCAGTTCAAATCAGATATTGTGGTTTCGAGACGAAATTAGCATTACGGGAAGCTTTCAGCAAACATCCAGCTCCACAACAATGAAACTTTTCTCGCCATTCGAATCAGATCATCGATCGTTCAGGAAAATAATAAAGCTCACCTCAGATAAAAACAAACTATGTGATTCATAGTATGAATGACGAAAGTGTTTATTGATTGCAATCATTGTGCAAAAGGTGATCGAATTGATTCATAATCACACTGATCAGCACCAAAACGAGATTGTGTTATCATTTGACCAGAGCCTCCTTTCTTCCTTCTCTCTTTTCCTCTTACCAATTTCCTTTCATCTAAATTTCGAGGCTCTGGTACCCAGGGTATTCACATCAAAGATGTGCACTAATTAATACCAACTATTTACATAATCTATAGAAAATAACTCGAATACAACCAAACTCTTTACATAGTCTTAATCTATTTACAAACTCTGCAGGTACATGTCCTTCCATTCCACGCTCTCAGTTTTCTTTTGAAGGAGAAGACACGCTCACAGCTCTTTACCACATCAGGTATGCTATTCCAAAGATAGCTAGAGTACCATCGCCCTCAATCGGCACCCTAGCACGTTCTCTGAGATTTAGGCTTGTTTACAAACTTTTGAAAATGGAACGGTTTGGGACTAGTGAATGAAAGTAAAGCGCGAAAATGGTTTGCTGACTCCATATTCTGGCTCTCTGACTGTTCTTGCTTGTTTCCTTGGCTTTTTTACATGCTATGAAGAAGTTTTCAACGTACCTTACAAGTGACGGTAAGCCGTCGTTCATTTCTCCATTTATTTTTCGAAGCCGCGTTTTTGTTTTGATTCATTTTCATTGATAAAATACTGGCAAGGGTCAAATAACTTGTTTCACTAATTTGTTCTGCCCCTTTGAATGAATTATTTGAAAAGTTCTTCAAGTTGTCAATTTCCATTTTTGGTCAGGGGGTTTCTATTCCAAAGCGAGTGGATTGGCTAAAAATCGCCCTTAACCGGCATAATGTGTGAAAATGGTCTTGTGTTGTGGATAGTGACCTCCCCCCTTTCCACTGGACGACTTTATGAATAAGAACGGTGGTATATAATAATTTGATTCTAGAAACACATTTCTGACTTGGTGACCTTTCGTGGAGTTGGAAGAGGAGCATTTTTGGAATAGCGTAATGACGGTAGTATGTATGAGATGTTAAATCTGGGGAGGAACGAAAAGCTTTAATTTTTCCATCCGATCAAAATGCAATGGATATCAATTACATAGGGGATGTGACCCTAGAAAGTTGCTGTTTTGACAGTATACCGGGTGTCCCAAAAAAACATTCCGACGTTTGATGGAACACAGAGAAAACGTTTTTGAGCCTAACGATTTCTAGTTACTCTAGTTACATGCTAAACATTTCAACTTAAAGTTTGGCACATTGTGGGAAGGAATTAATCATCTGAAAATGGAATCATGAGCTCTAACATTTCATGTTCATGCTCAAGACAAAACCAGAGAGATTTGTACGGCGTCCTGCCTCATGGTGGTAAAAGGGGACTCCCTCAAAGACCAACACATACACTGAATTGACAATGCGTTCATTACCTTGACAAGGGGCAACGTTGCTACTCACTGGAGCACAATCAAAGTAAAGGCCACTTTCCAATTAGTGTGGAAGTTACGGAGAGTGCAGAAATTCTTCTGTTATCTTTCAATGCTTTTCAAATGTGTGAAAAGACACCTGCCCGAAATCATTTAGTGGACTGTCTTGGGACACACAGTTTGCTGCTTTTATTGTTGCGTTATGCTAACTGGGAATTTCGAATGGGAGCTTTACAGTTTCACAGTTTCTTTTCTTTAACTAAAATAGCTCTCAGCTCCTTGTTCGACATGCCATATAATGCAAAATTTTATTCTCCGGCTTCGTGCAGCTCGAATTGAGTGGTAAAAAGTACAAACTTAGTATGTTCCCCCGAGACCTATTCCCTATTGGATTCGATTTTCAGACCTTGATTTGAATGTGCTCGATGAGCAGAACTCATATTCGTCGTCTGTTGCTCATCCGGAGATTCCCCCTTCATTGCGATGATGAAGGAAGGCGTACAATCTCTCTGGTTTTGCCTTGAACATGAACGTGGAATTTTAGAGCTCATAATTCCATTTTCAGATTACTAATTTCTTCTTACGATATGCCAAACTTTAAGTTGAAATGTCTAGCATTTCACTAGATTGATTAGAAATCGCCAGATTCAAGACCTTTTTCTCTGCGTCTAATCAAACGCCGGAACTTTTTTTGGGACACCCGGTAGTACAATTTTCTTTCGGGATAGCTCATTGTGGTAAAATGAAAGGTGCCGGTTCAAGGCGACATAATTCATTTAAGCCGAATTTTACCGTTGCTCCTTTAGGTTCTGTCTGTACTTTAAAAAGTGGGAAGATTAAATTTATGAAGTGATACAGTAAGCACCATGAACTGAAGAATCTTCTGATGGCAAATTATTGTTTTAAGTCCCTATCATAACGCTCATAACAGGTGATTTATCTGAAAGGTGCCGATTCAGGGCGATGGTACTCTACCTCTGTATGAAAAAGAATTTTCCTTCATAAGTTATCGTTTAGAATTTCGGTATTCGTAGGAGATCCTTGTTGCGAAGGTTTTAATTTAATTCCTTCCTCTCAAATAGTTCCCAAATAAATGCAGGATTAATTTGATGTAGGAACTTGAAAACCTCCAGAAGCAACTTTTCAAGATTTTGTAGATCTGGCTTATAAATGCGTCAAGATGCTTCGCAATGCAAAGATACAGTTCTATAAAAGCCTAGATTTGAAAGACCTTACTGGTAACAGGAAATTTTGCAAAATAATCAAACCTGTTTTTATTCTGATACGGTGAAAACTTGTTCGAGTATCAACCTCTATGAAAATGGGAACTTGATCTCAAAAGAGTTGCAAGTAGCTCAAGTCCTTAAGGAGCATTTCGTAATATCACCAATTCGAAAGGAAAGCTCGCTTGGAATAGTAGAAAATGGTGCTGTTATGATGTTATATTATTACCCCAACCATTGGGATTGAGGATCCAGTTGAGGTTGCTGTTGAGAAATTTGAGTCTCACCCTAGCATTCTTAAGATCAGAAGGCACTTTGCAAGCTCTGAAAAGTTTGAGTTTCGAGTAGTCACTGAAGATGAGACGAACACCCGACTGGTAAAACTAAATCCAAAGAAAGGAGCTCCTGTTGGCTGTATCTCAGCAAAAATTCTGAAAGACAATTCAGAAATTTTTTCACTTCATCTCGCGAACCTTTTCAACAAGTATCTGTCAGAAAGTAGCTTCCCAGATGAACTCAAGGCAGGAGATATAGCAGCACTTTTCAATCAAAACGATGCCTTTGATAAGAAAAACAGTCTGCAAATTACTGTACTACTCTCAGTTTCTAAAATTTTCGAGAGGTTAATGTACGAACAAATGTACCCATTTGTAGAGCTTTTCTTGTCGCCTCGTTGATAGGGTTTCCGAAGAAGATATAGCACCCAACATGCACTGCTGAAATTGGTAGAGGGGTTGTAGGAAAGCTTTAGATAAAAAAGGCTGTGCTTGTGCTGTCATGATGGATCTCTCCAAGGCGTTCGATTGCCTATATCATGAACTTCTTCTGGCAAAACTGAATACATATGGTTTCACGAAGGTCTCCCTAGACCTCATCCACGATTATCTAACTAATAGAAAACAAGGGGTGAAAGTGTTCGTTTAGCACTTATAGTAATGTTAGACAAGGTGTACCGCAATGATCAGTCTTGGGACCCCTTTCATTCAATATAGACATCAATGATAGCTATGTAACTACGCCGATGACACAACTCTGTATGCATGTAATAAGTAATTACAAAATGTAGTTAATAGCTTGGAAAGGGACACGCAGGAAACAATTACCTGGTTTCCAGACAATTACATGAGATTAAATAAAGAAAAATGCCATTTAATGACATTCAGCACATCTAGCACTAATACCTCCATACATGTTGGCAACGCTCAAATAAAGGAAAGTTCTGAGAAAAAAATTGTTGGGAGTATCTCCTGACAAACACCTGACCTTCAAACCCCATGTGAGCAATCTTTGTAAGAAGGCCAATCAGAAAATTCATGGGCTAGCTAGGATTTCAAAATACATGGAAACGGGAAAAATAGTCTTATTAATGAAAACTTTAATTATGTCCCAGTTTAACTGTTGCCCTCTACTTTGGATGTTTCGTGATAGAAACTTGAATGATAAGATAGATAATATGCACTTAAGAGCACTGCAAATTGCATACAGAGACTACGAGTCTGACTTTGAGACTCTGTTGAAAAGGGACAAGTCAGTGACAGTCCATCAACGAAACCTACAGTTGCTAATGGTCGAAATTTATAATACAAAAGTAATTTAAACCCTGAATTTATGAGGGACATATTTGCAACTAATTATGTGCCTTACAGCCTAAGAAGTAGCAATAGTCTTCTGCAACCAAGTACAAAGACCACACATTTTGGGATTGAAACCACACCTCTTATTGGACACAAACTTTGACAGATGCTACCAAATGAAATAAAAACTGCAAACTCTGGCTGTTTTTGGAAACCGAATAAACTCATGGAAAGGGGGGAAGTGCAACTGTACGCTTTGTTGAATCTTTGTACCAAATCTAAGCATTTTAACGTGAACTTGAAAATAGCATTTTTTTCTTATTGTAAGTTTATTTCTCTTGATTATTTTTCCGTAGTAGGCCTTAATTAGCTTTAAGTTAGCTATTTTACATTAGCCTACTTTAAATAAAGAATTGATGATTATCATTACTATTTTATCTTAAAGCTGAATATACATACCTTGCATTTTAAAATCATCCACCAAACACTGGAGATACGAGTTCATAATGTCTAAATTTGGAGTGCACTTGAACCAGAGGTATTTTGTAAAGGAATTTTCAATTCTCACCTTTAGGTCTTACCTTTGAAAAGAATGATTTACTGAAATGTTTCAATTGTCCTTGAAATACCTTTTCTTTGGGAAATCGGTCTTTCCATTGGTCAAATACAAAAGACAATGCAAAATAAAACTGAGTTCATGTCTTTACTTAATTCAACAAATTACGTTAATAAAACAAAGTTATAGTAAACCATTATAACAAGCAAAGTGTGCACTTAGGGATGTTAATTCCCATGTAAACAAGTGCAAATATGAGTATAAAACTTCTTAATTCAACGAAGTAAGTTAACACAACAAAATTATAGTAAACGACGATAACAAGCAAAGTATGTAGTTTTAGATGTTAATTCCCACGTAAAGAAGTGCAATTATGGGTATAAAACAATCTATTCTAAAACACCACACAAGTGGAACACAAGTGAACAAAAATGAACACAAGTGGAACACAAGTGAACACAAATGAACACAAGTGGAACACAAATGAACACAGATGAACACAAGTGGAGCACAAATGAATACAAATGAACACAAATGAACACAAGTGGAACACAAATGAACACAAGTGGAACACAAGTGAACACAAATGAACACAAGTGGAACACAAATGAACACAGATGAACACAAGTGGAGCACAAATGAACACAAATGAACACAAATGAACACAAGTGGAACACAAATGAACACAAGTGGAACACAAATGAACACAATTAGAACACAAATGTTGGTGTGAAAAACGGGGAAATTTCTTCAAATTTCCAAGAATTTATACCAAAATTGCTACCTTTCTCCAAAAAGAATTCTAACGGGAACATTTTCTCAGCAGAAAAGGCAAGGAAGTACGAGGGGCTTATCATCATTCAACAAAGCGGGCGAATTTTTCTGTACTGTATTTCTATGATTTTTCATAGATTTTTCTTGATAACAAATGGAGTTTACCAAATAGGCGGACGATATCATTTGGGAGTTTGCTGTAAAACTGGACGGGGGAACCATCCTTACTAACATTTCTTTCATTTGAAATGATTGATAAAGTTTTAAGCCCATTCTTCACACTTGAATAGCCAAGTTAGACATCCAAATATCTTTTGTTTCGTTGAAAGACCAAATCATGAGTAAAAACCGCATCACAGAATGAAAATCTTTGTATTGCCCCGGTAGAAAGAAGCTAAACAACGTTGTTAATCATTCACTTCCCTAGTAACCAGTTCAGTTTGGTATTTCGACCTTGCAGCAAAAGAATACAAGGAAAGTAAAGCATTCATTTCCCTCTCTCTCACTCCCAAATAATCGCGTACGCCTTTTTGGTAAACTCATTTTGTTATCAAGAAAAACTATGAAAAATCGTAGAAGTCCAGTACTGAAAAAGTCGCACGCTTTATTGAATGATGATGTGCTCCTCGTACTTCCTTGCCTTTTCTGCTGAGAAAATATTCCTCTTAGAATTCTTTTTGGAGAAACGTAGCTACCTTGGTATGAATTCTTGAAATTTGAAGAAATTTTCCCGTTTTTTACATCAACATTTGTGTTCCACTTGTGTTTATTTGTGTTCATTTGTGTTCCACTTGTGTGGTGTTTTAGATCAGATCGTACAAAACTGCTAAATTCCGCAAATGAACTTGATACAACAAAGTTATAGTAAACCATTGTAGGACAGCGCTACCCCCGTGTGTATATAATGGACCATCTTATTCGTTTTGTATATATTCCGCTTCAATGTTTCTGAATCTATGATGGAGACCCTGCTCCAGGGCCTAGCAAAACATTCGTTAAATGGTTATCAATTTCAGCTTTTAAAATGACAGTGGACATATTTTGGCCATGAACTACTCTTTTGACTTCTGTTTCAACTTGGTCCGAAGTTTGATCTTCTCTTGGGCCATGTAGTCATTGATAATTGGGGCAACTTTTGTCCCATGCGTCGTGACCCTTTCCCCCGCAAGCTTGACAAAATCTTTGAGGGCAAAAACGATACAAGTGTCCTGTGCTCTGACATGATCTGCATTTTAAATTTCTTTGATTCATTGCTGGTCTCCCACGTGAAGCGCTACGTTCTTGCATATTTCTTTCTGCTCTACGGTTGAAGCGAGCCCCGTAGCCACGGCCCTGGCCGCCGCGGCCACGATTCCTGGTCATTCCTGCATAATTCACTTCTTCTTCATCAATACCCCCGGTTGCAGCGCCGAGTCCGGTCGATTGCAATTTTTCAATCACTTTGTTGGCAATGGAATTTATCATTGTCGACTCATCACTAATCTGATTTATGGTATTGACCCTTGACCCAGCGCATTGAATGGCTTGGATCCCAGCCAATTCCAACCGAGTTGTTTCGTCAGAGATTTTATTTATGTCGCTTTCTTCGAACCCTTTCAACGATTTCAACGCAACTTGCATGTCATTGTGTACACCTTTCACGAAGTAATTTTTCGCAATCGTGTCTTAGATTTTGTTTTCAAACGAGGGGTACGCGAGCTTTACAAGTTCTTTGAGTTCATAGGCATAGTTTTGTGCAGACTCGCCTTCCTGCCTTGAACGTTTTCCAAGTTGGTCAAGGACTTCTTCTCTGTTTCTTTTTCCTCGTTCGAATTCCTTCAATAGCTCTACTTTTATCTTAGAGGCATCTTTTCTATCTTCACTGGACATACGCAATTCTACCAAATCACATGTTTCATCCGGGTTACCATGAGATACGCACGCACCGCCGTGAGTCAGTTGCACTGTTATCGCCGTGATGTCGGGGCGCGAAACTGTGGTGCTGAACAAGATCTCAGTCAGATATGCACTTTTTCATTCTAACAGTCTTATAAACCCGAGATAAACGAATTCTATCGATTTTGAAATCATTAACGACTTTACAGAGTGTGTTTCGTGACGTGTCACTACATGACTCTTTCATGGCCGCTTAGGAAAGGTTAGGCCATCCCCATGCATGATCATCGAACGGCCATGTTCAGCAACAGACCAAGATGTGTCTTGGTTGTTATATAAAACTACGGATGGTGTGACTATCTTTGATAACCGTTGAATGTTTGAAGCATCTTTGGTAATTTTTTATCGTTTTTACCACGAGTGGTACGATAAAAAGTAAAAATGACATGTTTGACTCTCGCCACACGTGTGTGGCAGAGGAAGTAATGGCCTGGAGCCTGTTTTGATTTTACTTCTCTCTGTTATAGGGAAGAGCGTGCCAAAAGGCCAAAACGGCAAGGAAATGCCTGATAACGAATCAGAAAACATGTCAGGAACAGACCCTGTGGGCAATTCATCCCAGGAAAGTGGCTTCCAATCAGCCATGCTTAAAATGATGTCTGCAGATTTTAAAGATGATATTTCAGCAAATGTTAAAGAGTCAGTTGCTCAAGTGTACCAAGATTTTGGATACACTGATGATGTAAATAGTAATGAAAATTAACAACTGCAAGATCCAACATTTATGGGAAGCTGATCAAGGAGCAAGCATGATTGACCAAATTACAAATTTTACTCAGAACAAAGAGACAAAGTCTTTTCAAGAATCCATCGAAAAAAGCAATTTTGAATCTTTTGCCGCACAATTTGCTACAGGGGAAAAACAGGACTATCTATTAACAAGGTCTTGAGCAACATAATGCAGAGTTTATTGAATGAAAAGTTGCCAAAGGAGAAACATGATGCTGTGCAGAAAGAATACCTTAGGCCAGAAAACTGCACAAATGTAGTAGGCCAAAAATTGATAAGCAAATTTGGCAGCAATTAAAACAAGACACAAAAGACAGAGACTCTGCTCTCCAGAAGATTCAGACAACAATTCTTTCTATGCCATTTTGCAAGTTTGCAACAACCTTTCAAGCAGCGAGCAATTAGGTGACAACTTGACTCCTTTGACACATGCTGCTTTCCTTCTGATGTCAGCAAATAGAGATTTCAACCTCAAACGCAGAGAATTACTTTGTGGTGACCTCAATAAGCAGTATGCTTCATTGTGCAACCCTTCTGTGCCAGTTTCTTCATATCTCTTTGGTGATGATTTAAACAAAGAGGTTGAAGACCTGACAAAGGCAAATAAGCTGAGCAACAAAGTAACATCAAAGCAGCGTGCAGAACCATACCAGATTCCACGAGGGTGTGGCTTTAAAGGTATAGGTCGTTGCAAGCAGAGTAGTTGGAAGGGACGTGGTCATTTTCTTAGGATCAGGCCGGGGTCAGTCCTGGAACTATCAGAACTATCAGAACTATCAAAGCTGTCAGAACAAACAGCAGCAACGACAAAAAAGCCAGTAAACGAGGTATGTGAGAATAGTATCAATTTATTGATAAAACCTCAAAGCCCGTTCAGGGCATGCAAATTGCAAAACTTTATTGATCAGTGGAGAAATGTTACGTCTGACCCTTTCATTCATGATGCTGTTTGTCATTGTCACATTGACTTTGAAAAAAGAGCTTTTGTCAAGTGGCAGAAGTCACAGGGCTCAGTGCACTTTCAGTGAAACAGAGGAAACAAACATTGACATTGAAATTTAAAAATCTCTTGAGAATGGCATAATTCAGTTCTCAGTTAATGAACCAGATCAAATCATTTCTCCGATATTTACACGTCTTGAAAAGGATGGTTCCCATAGAGTTATTTTCAACTTGAAGGGATTGAATGAGTCTGTAGCTTATCATCATTTTAAGATGGATAACATAGAAACTGCATTGAAGTTAATGACACAAAACTGCTCATGACAGTTTTGCAACTTTGCGAAGCAATTTTGGTCACATATGCATCAGTTACATTTATGACTCTTTGTACTTTGGAGAAATGTACAAAGATTGTGAAAAGGCTACGTTGGCTGCTGCTCAGATGTGATTTCTGTAGGTTTTCGCAATTCATCCTGTAAACTCAGCAGTTGGACCAACACAAAGCATAGAATATTTGGGTTTCTCTCTAAATTCAACACTGATCACTGTTAAATTGACAGAACAGAAAGCCATGAAGATTTATGATTTGTGTAAGCAATTTCATAACAAAGACAAAAGTTTACTATTCGTCAGGTTTCTTCTTTGATCGGATGACTGACTTCAAGTTTCCCAGGGGTAGAATTTGGTCAGCTTCATTACCGCCATATTGAGTCTGACAAAAACCATACCTTGAAGGAAAATTTTGGAAACTTTGAAGCAAAATTAAAACTCTCTGATTATAGTTTAACTGATCTAGAGTGCTGGATACAAAAAATAAACACTGCACGGAGGAAAATCAGTCATGGCCACCCAGTGGTCATCATTTTTACTGATGCATCAAGGACAGGCTGGGGGTGCCAAAATTGAAAATGGTGAAGGCACCGGAGGTCTATGGTCAAAAAATGAGTCTGCAAAGCACGTAAACTTATAAGAATTATTAGCTGTCAAATTTTCTCTCATGTCACTGTTACATGGAAGCCATGATATTCATATAAGAATTATCAAACTCCATTTTGATATCAAGTTAGCTCCTTCCATCCAGTTGTTTAAAGCCAAACTCAAATAATAATAAATGTGTGACAATACAACTGTTGTGTCATATATTAATGAAATGGGTGGCTGCAAATCACCTCAGTGCAAAAGAAATCTGGGAATGGGCGATGGCTAGGAATATTTGGTTGTCAGCAGCCCTCATTCCAGGCTGTAATAATGTAAGTGCTGATGCACTCTCATGGAAGTTTAGTATGGATCTGGAATGGATGTTTTCTTGGCAAGCTTTCAAAAAAAAGAAAAAAAATCTTTCCACGGTTCAATAACCTGCAGATAGATTTATTTGCAAGCCGGCTCAATGCCCAATTGCATAACTATGTGTCATGGAAACCTGATCCCATGGCAGAACACATTGATGCATTTACCGTCAATTGGTCTCAGTATGCATTTTATGCATTTCCTCCATTCTGTCTAATTTCTAGATGTGTACAGAAAATTGTTCAAGAGAAAGCAACAGGTGTTCTAATTATACCAATGTTGCCAAGCAAAGCATATTTCGCAGCAGTAATGAATCTCCCAGAAATTACGGATGTCATCATGTTCTCCTGTCGAGGAAGCACCAAAAAGCAATACAATGTTTACATCAATCATTGGATGTAGTTTTGTGGCAAAAGGACATGTGATGCATTGCATCCAACTATGAACAATGTTTTGGGCTATTTACATAGTTTATATGAAAAAGGGCTACTCAGCTTTGAATACAACACATTCAGCTATATCTAGTATTGACAGCAGTTACATTCAGCCTAAGCATACACCAATAGGGAAGCACCCATTAATGTGCAGTTACCTCAAAAGAATATTCAATAAGCGGAAGCCAGTCCCGAAATACAGCACTATTTGGTCTTTTGACCTTGTCCTTGATTATCTGTCTTTTGTGGCCTCTTGATAAAATCACTCTGAAGGAGTTGACATTGAAATTAGTAATGTTAATCATTTTGACGACGGGACAACGTTGCCAAACACAGACTTACCTTGGCATCTCTGATCCATACATGAAAAAAAATGAAGATTGTTTTGAATTTGCATTTGCACCTTAAACAAGATAGACCTGAGAAAGTGTTTGAAAATGTGAGATTGTACAAATATCCTATCAAAGAATGATGCGTATATGAAACACTAGGGTTCTATCTGAAATTAACAGAAAATTTTAGAAATTCAACCAGACTGTTAGTGTCATTCATTAAGCCTTATAAGGCAGTGACATCATCAACCATAGGGCGTTGGCTGAAAATTGTGATGGCATCAGCAGGCATTGATACAAAGATGTATTCAGCACATAGCACAAGATGTGCATCAACAAGTAAAGCTGTTGCAACCGTCTCTGCTGACATGATAATTTGAACTGCAGGATGGAATGAGGAATCAACTTTTCGGAAATTTTATGACAGACCAGTCGTGTTGGAAGAAATAAAAATTGGAGCATTGTGTTTAGCTTGTTGCATCTGATAACATTGAAAATGTACAATTCATTTTGTGCTCCTTGCTTTCAATTCTCATGGTAACCCGGATGAAACATGTGACTTGGTAGAATTTAGAATTAAACGAGACTTACCTGTAAGTTGAAGTTTGATGATAATTCTGCCAAATCATATGTTGCAAGGAGGGTTAACATGCCCTTAGCAACCCTACAGTGACCCTCCCCCTTTTCCTTTCATTTTATTTTGCATGATGTTAACTCCTCTATCAGGACCACAAAATGATCTTTAAAGTACTGACTCACGGCGGTGCGTGCGCATCTCATGTTAACCCTCCTTGCAACATATGATTTGGCAGAATTATCATCAAACTTCAACTTACAGGTAAGTCTCGTTTAATTCTAAACTATGCATCAAAGGCAGGGCCTTCCAATCTGCTTGCTATCGCTTGTGCAAGTTTCTCTCCAGTGTAACCTTTCAAAGAGCTTTGAATTTCTACTTTCGTCAAAAGACTTGTATATCTCCGGTTCCATCGAAAGTCAGCTTTCCGTGAAGTGAATTCATGATAATTCAGTCGCAGTAATGTTACCTTAAGAGTACTCAGGAAAGAGATTTCTTACTTGGTCACAGATATGAATACTGAGACTGAATGTATAACAAAACAGAACCAGCGGAATATATACAAAACGAATAAGATGGTCCATTATATACACACGGGGGTAGCGCTGTCCTACACCATTATAACAAGCAAAGTTTGTAGTTAGGGATGTTAATTCCCATGTAAACAAGTGAAATTCTGGGTATAAGACTGCTTAATTCAACGAATTAAGTTAATACAACAATGTTATCAGTGGTGGAAATTATGGGGGGGTTAGGGGGGCAACTGCCCCCCAATTCAACAAGACTCGGAAATTTTTGCCGTAGAAGTCGGAAATTTCGAAGGTGGGATCGAAAATGCAATGAAGAAACGAGTCGCCGTTGAGAAGGAGAAGCAAAGAGCTTCTATTTTGAATGAGCAAACCAAATGCTCACGCTCTATCTGCAACATATTTTTAAGTTTTTATGCACTAACATCCCTTTCATAACGTGAAGAAACTGGTAGGGTATAGTTTTGGTACAGTATCGAAATTTCTGGTGATTGGGAGAGGCGTTCTAAGCCAATGTAAAGGCTGGAATTTTCAAAATTTTCCTTAGGACGTTTCCATGTCTATGTTTGGAGCAGGCAATGATTGGATGGCGAGAAGCGTTTTAAGACAAAGTAGATGTTCTTTCTGCAAAATTCGTTTGAGAAGTAGCTACTAATACTCGTCAAATATTCAAGTTTGTCATTGGCAAGATAAGGGATCCAAGAGGTCTTCTTAGCGAAAGTAAATTGTGTTTGCTCATGCTCAAAGAATTTCGTGGGGCTGCTACTCTGCAGAAAATTGTTACAAAATTGTCAAAATCCACATTCAATACCGGTAAAAATTGGGTCGTGACATGCATCCTAAGCAAAAGTAGAGGGTGTGTCCTAAAAAATTTTCTTGGGGGGTTCGCCCCCAAATTCCTGAAAGCTGTTCAACTTACCCTGATAGTATGTCGTTGTCTGTTTCTATAAACTTTAGATAGTTGTAAAATCTGATATACCTATTCTCTTAGCACATTTAAGGACCCTATTTACGTCAGGTCTTTCTGCAAAATACGTCGAGCAAAAGCACTTCTCCCGACTTGGAAAATTGATGGCTCTTGCCCCTCCACTCAAAAAGCTGAATTTCCGCCACTGAATGTTATAGTTAACGATGATAACAAGCAAAGTGCGTAGTTAGGGATGTTAATTCCCATGTAAACAAGTGCAATTATGGGTATAAAACTGCTTAATTCAGCGAATTAAGTAATTAAGTTAATATATTAAAGTTATAGTAAACGATTATAACAAGCAGAGTATGTAGTTAAGGTCATGGCTTCAGTCTGTGGACAGCTCCAGTCTGCGGACAACAAGCAAAAAGGAAATCTTTAAAACGTTTTCTGCTGGGCTACGTATATTTCTATGCTGTTTGCCTAATAAGTTATATACTTCAATTACGATGGACAATCTACAGGCATATCTTACTGAGCCCTGATATCGAGACAAACCGAGGCCCTGATCAGGGTACGTTCAAATTTTGTTCCTGGAAACTAAACAGCCTTTGTGCTCACGAAGTCATTCGGGTCTTTCTAATCGAAGCATATAATTCTGTATATAAATATGACCTAATAGGAGTTGTGGAGACTCACCTTGACAGTACTGTGGATGAAAGAAAATTGGCCCTCAACGGTTATTCGTCTATGAAAAACAACCATCCCCAAAATGTAAAGCGAGGTGGTGCTGGTCTTTATGTGAAAGAATCTTTCCCCGCTAAAAATCGATCCGATCTCGAGACCCTCCCCGAATGCATTGTGTGCGAGATACAGCTCAATGGGAAAAAATATTTTTTTGCAGTACTCTACAGGAGTCCTAGTCAGACCTCTGCAGAATTCGAAGATTTTACAAACAATTTTGAACTGATTTGGAAAACGACATTGATAATGAAGAGGGTAAAATTTTTGAACCATTCACTTCTGATCTTGGTATGCACCAGTTGATTTCTGAGCCCACTCATATCATGGGTGATTCTAAATCTTGCACTGATGTCATTTTCACTGATCAACCGAATCTGTTTGTTGAATCGGGTGTTCACCCCTCGTTGCATGGACAATGTCACCATCAAATTGTTTATGGAGAGCTCAGTATAAAAATTTATCACCACCTCCACATCGGCGTAGAATTTGGTTTATGACCGTGCAGGTGCAGATGTCCTTGCAATTCGGAAAAGCATTCAAATGTTTCGTTGGCGTGAAAGCATCGGCGACCTAATTTGTCCAAACAAGCAAGTTGAAATGCTGACCGAAACTCTTTTGAATATCATTTCTAACTTTATACCTAACAAAGTAATCACAGTTAGACCTCGGCAGGCGCCGTGGATTACACAGTCAATCAAAAATTTTATCCAGAAAAAGAACAGGGCATATAAGAGTTTTGTTAAGAATGGCCAGCCCGATGATAAACTAGGGGCCAT
Source organism: Aurelia sp. 3 sensu Dawson et al. (2005) (assembly GCA_964020215.1). Lineage (NCBI taxonomy): Eukaryota > Metazoa > Cnidaria > Scyphozoa > Semaeostomeae > Ulmaridae > Aurelia > Aurelia sp. 3 sensu Dawson et al. (2005). Next base: position 12,532,947 of record OZ026577.1, read on the forward strand.
GAACGAAATGATATCTAAAGGATCAAAATTAATTGAAGATTCCAAGGATAGGTATTTTAAGAAAATAGATACAACCCTCTCTAGTTTAGACACTGGAATCAAAAGCTATTAGTCCTTGATCAACAGAATTCTGAACAAAGCTAAAACACCAATAATCCCTCTTCTTCTAAAAAATGATATATTCGTATTAGACTTTACAGCGAAGGCTGAAAACTTCAATTAATACTGTATACAGCAACGCACAACTATTGATACTGGCAGTACAATTCCTAAAAAAACGTCATCCCTATTGCTCCGCCGTTAAATGAATTCACCATTTCGGACGAGAACATTCTGAAAATCATTCGGTCATTGAAACCCAAACAAGGCACACGGTTGGGATGATATTTCAATTCGCATGATCAAGGTGTGCGATGATGCACTATTAAAGTGCCTAATTCAACGAATTAAGTTGATACAACAAAGTTATACCGGGTGAGCCAGAAAACAGTTCCCACTTTTGAAAATTCATAACACCAAGGCTACTTCACGGATTTGCATCATTCAAATTCTAGTTAAAAGCCGAAAGATCAAAGTAATTTTGTCATTTTTCTTGCTGTCCTGTCAGCACTACAAATATAGGTAAATTCAACTTTACAAAAATTTCATGGTTCCTTGATTACTGAAAATGGCCCAAAACATCGATCAGTTGCATAAATGACCTCGTGCACAGAATAATGAAGGAAATGCAACTTCTCATGGGTGAGAGATATCCTCTAGGCATTAATTTCCTTGGCACTGAAAATCCTTCGTATGTGTTTGAAAATCGATATCTTATAACTCTTGAGGGAGGTGAAACGCTCATGGCCTATTGTTCGATTTCAATAGAATAATAACGATTTGATCAATGTTTTAGGCTCTTTTTCCATGATTTTGCAACCATGATATTTCTATAATGCTGAATTTGCCAATATTTCTAGTGCTGGTAGGACAGCGAGAAAAATCACAAAAATACTTTGATCTTTCGGCTTTAACTAGAATTTGAATGATTCAAATCCGTGTAGTAGTCTTGGTGTTATGAATTTCCAAAAGTGGAAATTTTTTTCTGGCTCACCCGGTAGTAAATTATAACAAGCAAAGTGTGCAAATAGGGATAATAATTAACACATAAACAAGCTTACCTATTGGTATAAAAGTGCTTAATTGACGAATTAAGTTAATACAACAAAGTTATAGCAAACCATTATAACAACCAAAGTGTGTAGCTAGTGATGTTACTTCAGATGTAAACAAGTGCAATTATGGGTATAAATATGCTTTATCTAGTTAGGGATGTATATGCTGTAAACAAGCGCAATTATGGGATAAAAGTGCTTAATTCAAAGAGTTAATATAATACAACAAAGTTATAGTAAACCATAATAACAAGCAAAGTGTGTAGTTAGGGATAATAATTAACATCTAAGCAAGCTTAACTATTGGTATAAAAGTGCTCAATTCAACGAATTAAGTTAATACAACAAAGTTTTAGTAAACCATTATAACAAGGAAAGTGTGTAGTTATGGATGATAATTAACATATAAAAAAGCGCAAGTATGGGTAAAAAAATGCTTAATTCAATGAATTAACTTAATACAATGAAGGTATAGTAAGCCATTATAACAAGCAAAGTGTCTAGTTAGGGATGTTAATTCAGATGTAAACAAGCGCAATTATGGGTATAATAGTGCTTAATTCAACGAATTAATTAAATACAACGAAGTTATAGTAAACCTTTATAACAAGCATAGTGTGTACCAGAAAATTTGTGCCCCGTTTGCCTGAAGATTACGACAAAGCGGCAAAAGGTCACCTCCATACTTTTACATGATGTTGCTCTTCAGATGTTCAATTAAAGTTTGCTATCATCCCCGTAAAAATCCGTTGAGAAATGATGGGGCTATGATGTTCAGAAGGCCAAAATTACCAGATGACTGAAACCAGCGGTCGGCCATTTTGTATTACCATTTTGGAACGGTAGACAGTTTCATGGATGAGCTGAAACAGTGACCTCCAATTTCATGGCTCTCGCGAAAGTTTCAGTAATCTTTAGAGAGTTCAGCTATTTCTTACCCCACGACCCTTGATTGAATGTCAAAACGAAGACAAGGATCCAAAGATAATAAACAACCAAACGATAATGACAAACAATGTCATGTTTTGTTTGCAGGTGTGATGAGTGAACCAATCATTTAGTTGATTGAGCGGTTCAAAATCTTTTGCCCGTCTCACTTCTTTTAGTTCATTGTCTACGGTTAGTCTTTGGTAGTAAATCAACAATTGCTTGTAAAAAATGAAGCAAAATATCTACGTAAGGAAGCCGACAATTAAATGCGAAAAAATATCTTCGTCGAACCTTTTGAGTTTTTATTACTTTGGGAATTCTCAACTTCATTTTTCGCATTCCATCAAAGATCGTGGCGTACAAAATAGTTGGAGCTCTCTGATGATTATTGGAATTTTCATGAGAGCTATAACATTAGAGGCTGCTATTTCAGTTGATCCATGAAGCTGTTTATCGTTGCAAAATAGGCCGACCGCTGGTTTCAGTCAACAGACAAATTTGGGTTTCTAAAAGTCATAGATCCATCATTTTTCAACGGATTTCACGGGGACAGTGGAAAACCTTAATTGAACATCGGAAAAGCAACATCAAGGAAAAGGTGAGTGAGAATCCTTTGTTGTTTTTTTCGCAATCTTTAGGCAAACGAGGCACAATTTTTCTGGGACACCCTGTAGTTAGGGATAATAATTAACATGTAAAAAAGCCCAAAAAAGGGTATAAAAGTGCTAAATTCAGCGAACTAAGTTAATACAACAAAGTTATAGTATACCATTTTAACGACCAAAGTGTCTAGTTAGGGATGTTAATTCATATGTAAACAGGCAAAATTATTGGTATAAAAGTGGAAAATTCAACGAATTAAGTTAATACAACAAAGTTATAGTAAACCATTATAACAAGGAAAGTGTGTAGTTAGAGATACTAATTAACATGTAAACAAGCGCAAGTATGGGTATAAAAGTGCTTCATTCAACGAATTAAGTTGATGCAACAAAGTTATCGTAAACCATTATAACAAGCAACGTGTGTAGTTACGGATGTTAATTCAGATGTAAACAAGCGCAAGTAGGCTTAAACTATGCTTAATTCAACGAATTAAGTTAATACAACAAAGTTATAGTAAACCATTATAACAAGGAAAGTGTGTAGTTAGGAATGTTAGTTCAGATGTAAAAAAAGCGCAATTATGGTTATAAATGTGCTAAATTCAACGAATTAAGTTAAACCAACATAGTTATAGTAAACCATTATAACGAACAAAGTGTGTAGTTAGGAATGTTAATTCAGATGTAAACAAGCGCAAGTATGCTTATAACTGTGCTTAATTCAACGAATTAAGTTAAACCAACAAAGTTATAGTAAACCATCATAACGAACAAAGTGTGTAGTTAGAGATAATTATTTACATGTAAATAAGGGCAAGTATGGTTATAAATGTGCTTAATTCTACGAATTAAGTTAATACAACAAAGTTATAGTAAACTATTATAACAAGCAAATTGTGTAGCTAGGAATGTTAATTCAGATGTAAACAATCGCAAGTATGGTTATGAATGTGCTCAATTCAGCGGATTAAGTTAATACAACAAAGTTAAAGTAAACCATTATAACAAGCAAAGTGTGTAGTTAGAGATAATTATTTACATGTAAATAAGGGCAAGTATGGTTATAAATGTGCTTAGTTGAACGAATTAAGTTAATACAACAAAGTTATAGTAAACCATTATAACAAGCAAAGTGTGTAGTTACGGATGTTAATTCAGATGTAAACAAGCGAAAGTATGCTTATAAATGTGCTTAATTCAACGAATTCAGTTAATATCACAAAGTTATAGTAAACCATTATAACAAGCAATGTGTGTAGTTAGTAATGTTAATTTAGATGTAAACAAGCGCAACTAGGCTTAAACTGTGCTTAATTCAACGAATTAAGTTAATACAACAAAGTTATAGTAAACCATTATAACAAGCAAAGTTTGTAGTTAGGAATGTTAGTTCAGATGTAAAAAAAGCGCAATTATGGTTATAAATGTGCTTAATTCAGCAAATCAAGCTAATAGAACAAAGTTATAGTAAACCATTATAACAAGCAAAGTGTGTAGTTAGGAATGTTAATTCAGATGTAAACAAGCGCAAGTATGCTTATGACTGTGCTTAATTCAACGAATTAAGTTAATACAACAAAGTTATAGTAAACAATTATAACAAGCAAAGTGTGTAGTTAGGAATGTTAATTAACATGTAAACAAGCGCAAGTATGCTTATGACTGTGCTTAATTCAACGATATAAGTTAATACAACAAAGTTATAGTAAACCATTATAACAAGCAAAGTGTGTAGTTAGGAATGTTAGTTCAGATGTAAACAAGCGCAATTATGGTTAGAAAAGTGCTTAATTCAACGAATTAAGTTAATACAACAAAGTTATAGTAAACCATTATAACAAGCAAAGTGTGTAGTTACGGATGTCAATTCAGATGTAAACAAGCGCAAGTATGGTTATAAATGTGCTTAGTTCAACGAATTAAGTTAATACAACAAAGTTATAGTAAACCATTATAACAAGCAAAGTGTGTAGTTACGGATATTAATTCAGATGTAAACAAGCGCAAGTATGCTTATGACTGTGCTTAATTCAACGAATTAAGTTAATACAACAAAGTTATAGTAAACCAGTATAACAAGTAAAGTGTGTAGTTACAGGTGTTAATTCAGATGTAAACAAGCGCAAGTATGGTTATAAATATGCTTAGTTCAACGAATTAAGTTAATACAACAAAGTTATAGTAAACCATTATAACAAGCAAAGTGTGTAGTTAGGGATAAATATTTACATGTAGACAAGCGCAAGTATGGTTATAAATGTGCTTAGTTCATCGAATTAAGTTAAGGTCACAAAGTAAACCATTATAACAAGCAAAGTGTGTAGTTAGAGATAATTATTTACATGTAAATAAGCGCAAGTATGGTTATAAATGTGCTTAGTTCAACGAATTAAGTTAATACAACAAAGTTATAATATACCATTATAACAAGCAAAGTGAGTAGTTAGGGATAATTAATTACTTGTAAACAAGCGAAAGTATGGTTATAAATGTGCTTAATTCAACGAAATAAGTTAATACAACAAAGTTGTGATAAACCATTATAACAAGCAAAGTGTGTAGTTACGAATGTTAATTAAGATGTAAACAAGCGCAAGTATGCTTCTAACTTACTTAATTCACCGAATTATACTAATACAACAAAGTTATAGTAAATCAATTTATATCAAGCAAAGTGTGTAGTTAGGGATAATTATTTACATGTAAATATTCGCAAGTATGGTTATAAATGTGCTTAGTTCAACGAATTAAGTTAATACAACAAAGTTATAGTAAACCATTATAACAAGCAAAGTGTGTAGTTAGGGATAAATATTTACATGTAGACAAGCGCAAGTATGGTTATAAATTTGCTTAGTTCAACGAATTAAGTTAATATCAAAAAGTTATAGTAAACCATTATAACAAGAAAAGTGTGTAGTTAGAGATAATTATTTACATGTAAATAAGCGCAAGTATGGTTATAAATGTGCTTAGTTCAACGAATTAAGTTAATACAACAAAGTTATAATATACCATTATAACAAGCAAAGTGTGTAGTTAGGGATAATTATTTACATGTAAACAAGCGAAAGTATGGTTATAAATGTGCTTAATTCAACGAATTATGTTAATACAACAAAGTTATAATAAACCATTATAACAAGCAAAGTGTGTAGTTACGGATGTTAATTCAGATGTAAACAAGCGCAAGTATGCTTATAACTTACTTAATTCAACGAATTAAGTTAATACAACAAAATTATAGTAAACCATTATAACAAGCAAAGTGGGTAGTTAGAGATAATTATTTACATGTAAATAAGCGCACGTATAGTTATAAATCTGCTTATATCAACGAATTAAGTTAATACAACAAAGTTATAGTAAACAATTATAACAAACAAAGTGTGTAGTTAGGGATAATTATTTACATGTAAACAAGAGAAAGTATGGTTATAAATGTGGTTTATTCAACGAATTAAGTTAATACAACAAAGTTAAAGTAAACCATTATAACAAGCAAATGGATTATTTTTTACATGTAAAAAAGCGCAAGTATGGGTATAAATGTGCTTAGTTCAACGAATTAAGTTAATATCACAAAGTTATAGTAAACCATTATAACAAGTAAAGTGTGTAGTTAGAGATAATTGTTTACATGTAAATAAGCGCAAGTATAATTATAAATGTGCTTAGTTCACCGAATTATGCTAATACAACAAAATTATAGTAAATCAATTTATATCAAGCAAAGTGTGTAGTTAGGGATAATTATTTACATGTAAATATTGGCAAGTATGGTTATAAATGTGCTTAGTTCAACGAATTAAGTTAATACAACAAAGTTATAGTAAACCATTATAACAAGCAAAGTGTGTAGTTAGGGATAAATATTTACATGTAGACAAGCGCAAGTATGGTTATAAATGTGCTTAGTTCAACGAATTAAGTTTATACAACAAAGTTATAATATACCATTATAACAAGCAAAGTGTGTAGTTAGGGATAATTATTTACATGTAAACAAGCGAAAGTATGGTTATAAATGTGCTTACTTCAACGAATTATGTTAATACAACAAAGTTATAGTAAACAATTATAACAAACAAAGTGTGTAGTTAGGGATAATTATTTACATGTAAATATTGGCAAGTATGGTTATAAATGTGCTTAGTTCAACGAATTAAGTTAATACAACAAAGTTATAGTAAACCATTATAACAAGCAAAGTGTGTAGTTACGGATGTTAATTCAGATTTGAACAAGCGAAAGTATGCTCATAAATGTGCTTAATTCAACGAATTAAGTTAAACCAACAAAGTTATAGTAAACCATCATAACGAACAAAGTGTGTAGTTAGAGATAATTATTTACATGTAAATAAGGGCAAGTATGGTTATAAATGTGCTTAGTTCAACGAATTAAGTTAATATAACAAAGTTATAGTAAACCATTATAACAAGCAAAGTGTGTAGTTACGGATGTTAATTCAGATGTGAACAAGCGAAAGTATGCTTATAAATGTGCTTAATTCAACGAATTAAGTTAAACCAACAAAGTTATAGTAAACCATCATAACGAACAAAGTTTGTAGTTAGAGATAATTATTTACATGTAAATAAGGGCAAGTATGGTTATAAATGTGCTTAGTACAACGAATTAAGTTAATACAACAAAGTTATAGTAAACCATTATAACAAGCAAAGTGTGTAGTTACGGATGTTAATTCGGATGTGAACAAGCGAAAGTATGCTTATAAATGTGCTTAATACAATGAATTCAGTTAATAACACAAAGTTATAGTAAACCATTATAACAAGCAAAGTCTGTGGTTACGGATTATTATTTACATGTAAAAAAGCGCAAGTATGGGTATAAAAGTGCTTAGTTCAGCGAACTATGCTAATACAACAAAGTTATAGCAAACCATTATAACGAACAAAGTGTGTAGTTAGAGATAATTACTTACATGTAAATAAGGGCAAGTATGGTTATAAATGTGCTTAGTTCAACGAATTAAGTTAATACAACAAAGTTATAGTAAACCATTATAACAAGCAAAGTGTGTAGTTACGGATGTTAATTCAGATGTGAACAAGCAAAAGTATGGGTATAAAAGTGCTTAGTTCAGCGAACTATGCTAATACAACAAAGTTATAGTAAACCATTATAACAAGCAAAGTGTGTATTTACGGATTATTATTTACATGTAAAAAAGGGCAAGTATGGGTATAAAAGTGCTTTGTTCAGCGAATTAAGCTAATACAACAAAGTTATAGTATACCATTATAACAAGCAAAGTGTGTAGTTAGGGATAATTATTTACATGTACACAAGCGCAAGTATGGTTATAAATGTGCTTAATTCAACGAATTAAGTTAATATCACAAAGTGATATTAAACCATTATAACAAGCAAATTGTGTAGCTAGGAATGTTAATTCAGATGTAAACAATCGAAAGTATGGTTATAAATGTGCTCAATTCAGCGAATTATGCTAATAGAACAAAGTTATAGAAAACCATTATAACAAGCAAAGTGTGTAGTTAGGAATGTTAATTCAGATGTAAACAAGCGCAAGTATGCTTATGACTGTGCTTAATTCAACGAATTAAATTAATACAACAAAGTTATAGTAAACCATTATAACAAGCAAAGTGTGTAGCTAGGAACGTTAATTCAGAACTAAACAAGCGCAAGTATGGTTATAAATGTGCTTAATTCAGCAAATTAAGCTAATAGAACAAAGTTATAGTAAACCATTATAACCAGCAAAGTGTGTAGTTAGGAACGTTAATTCAGAACTAAACAAGCGCAAGTACGGTTATAAATGTACTTAATTCAACGAATTAAGTTAATACAACAAAGTTATAGTAAACCATTATAACAAGCAAAGTGTGTAGTAAGGGATTATTATTTACATGTAGACAAGCACAAGTATGGTTATAAATGTGCTTAATTCAGCAAATTAAGCTAATAGAACAAAGTTATAGTAAACCATTATAACAAGCAAAGTGTGTAGTTAGGAACGTTAATTCAGAACTAAACAAGCGCAAGTACGGTTATAAATGTGCTTAATTCAACGAATTAAGTTAATACAACAAAGTTATAGTAAACCATTATAACAAGCAAAGTGAGTAGTAAGGGATTATTATTTACATGTAAACAAGCCATAGTATGGTTATAAATGTGCTTAATTCAACGAATTAAGTTAATACAACAAAGTTATAGTAATCCTTTATAACAAGCAAAGTGTGTAGTTACGGATGTTAATTCAGATGTAAACAAGCGCAAGTATGGTTATAAATATGCCTAATTCAACGAATTAAGTTAATGTCACAAAGTTATAGTAAAGCATTATAACAAGCAGCGTGTAGTTACGGATTATTATTTAGATGTAACAAAGCGCAATTATGGGTATAAAAGTGCTTAATTCACCGAATTATGCTAATACAACAAAGTTATAGTAAACCATTATAGCAAGAAAAGTTTGTAGTTACGGATAATTATTTACATGTAAACAAGCGAAAGTATGGTTATGAATGTGCTGAATTCAACGAATTAAGTTAATACAACAAAGTTATAGTAAACCTTTATAACAAGTAAGGTGTGTAGTTACAGGTGTTAATTCAGATGTAAACAAGCGCAAGTATGCTTATAACTGTGCTTAATTCAACGAGTTAAGTTAAAACAACAAAGTTATAGTAAACCATCATAACGAACAAAGTGTGTAGTTAGAGATAATTATTTACATGTAAATAAGGGCAAGTATGGTTATAAATGTGCTTTGTTCAACGAATTAAGTTAATACAACAAAGTTATAGTAAACCATTATAACAAGCAAAGTGTGTAGTTACGGATGTTAATTCAGATGTAAACAAGCGAAAGTATGCTTATAAATGTGCTTAATTCAACGAATTCAGTTAATATCACAAAGTTATAGTAAACCATTATAACAAGGAATGTGTGTAGTTAGTAATGTTAATTTAGATGTAAACGAGCGCAAGTATGGTTAGAAATTTGCTTAATTCAACGATTTAAGTTAATACAACCAAGTTATAGTAAACCATTATAACAAGCAAAGTGTGTAGTTACGGATGTTAATTCAGATGGAAACAAGCGCAAGTATGCTTATAACTGTGCTTTATTCAGCGAATTAAGCTAATACAACAAAGTTATAGTAATCCATCATAACAAGCAAAGTGTGTAGTTACGGATTATCATTTACATCTAACTAAGCGCAAGTATGGTTATAAATGTCCTTAATTCTGCGAATTAAGTTAATACAACAAAGTTATAGTAAAGCATTATAACAAGCAGTGTGTAGTTACGGATTATTATTTAGATGAAAAAGGCGCAAGTATGGGTATAAAAGTGCTTAATTCACCGAATTATGCTAATACAACAAAGTTATAGTAAACCATTATAACAAGCAAAGTGTGTAGTTAGAGATAATCATTTACATGTAAATAAGCGCAAGTATGGCTATAAATGTGTTTAGTTAAACGAATTAAGTTAATACAACAATGTTATAATATACCATTATAACATGCAAAGTGTGTAGTTAGGGATAATTATTTACATGTAAACAAGCGAAAGTATGGTTATAAATGTGCTTAATTCAACGAATTATGTTAATACAACAAAGTTATGATAAACCCTTATAGCAAGCAAAGTGTGTAGTTACGGATGTTAATTCAGCTGTAAACAAGCGCAAGTATGCTTATAACTTACTTAATTCAACGAATTAAGTTGATACTACAAAGTTATAGTAAACCATTATCACAAGCAAAGTGTGTAGTTAGGGATTATTATTTACATGTAGACAAGCACAAGTATGGTTATAAATGTGCTTAATTCAACGAATCAAGTTAATATCACAAAATTATAGTAAACCATTATAGCAAGAAAAGTGTGTAGTTACGGATAATTATTTACATGTAAACAAGCCATAGTATGGTTATAAATGTGCTTAATTCAACGAATTAAGTTAATACAACAAAGTTATAGTAAACCATTATAACAAGCATAGTGTGTAGTTAGGGATAATTATTTACATGTAGACAAGCGAAAGTATGCTGATAACTGTGCTTAATTCAACGAATTAAGTTAAGACAACAAAGTTATAGTAAACCATTATAACAAGCAAAGTGTGTAGTTAGGAACGTTAATTCAGAACTAAACAAGTGCAAGTATGGTTATAAATGTGCTTAATTCAGCAAATTAAGCTAATAGAACAAAGTTATAGTAAACCATTATAACAAGCAAAGCGTGTAGTTAGGGATAATTATTTACATGTAAACAAGAGAATGTATGGTTATAAATGTGCTTAATTCAACGAATTAAGTTAATACAACAAAGTTATAGTAAACCATTATAGCAAGCAAAGTGTGTAGTTACGGACGTTAATTCAGATGTAAACAAGCGCAAGTATGGTTATAAATATGCCTAATTCAACGAATTAAGTTAATATCACAAAGTTATAGTAAAGCATTATAACAAGCAAAGTGTGTAGTTACGGATGTTAATTCAGATGTAAACAAGCGAAAGTATGCTTATAAATGTGCTTAATTCAACGAATTCAGTTAATATCACAAAGTTATAGTAAACCATTATAACAAGGAATGTGTGTAGTTAGTAATGTTAATTTAGATGTAAACGAGCGCAAGTATGGTTAGAAATGTGCTTAATTCAACGATTTAAGTTAATACAACCAAGTTATAGTAAACCATTATAACAAGCAAAGTTTGTAGTTACGGATGTTAATTCAGATGGAAACAAGCGCAAGTATGCTTATAACTGTGCTTTATTCAGCGAATTAAGCTAACACAACAAAGTTATAGTAATCCATCATAACAAGCAAAGTGTGTAGTTACGGATTATCATTTACATCTAACTAAGCGCAAGTATGGTTAGAAATGTGCTTAATTCAACGATTTAAGTTAATACAACCAAGTTATAGTAAACCATTATAACAAGCATAATGTGTAGTTAGGGATAATTATTTACATGTAAACAAGCGAAAATATGGTTATGAATGTGCTTAATTCAACGAATTAAGTTAATACAAAAAAGTTATAGTAAACCTTTATAACAAGAAAAGTGTGTAATTACAAATGTTAATTCAGATGTAAACAAGCGCAAGTATGGTTATAAATATGCCTAATTCAACGAATTAAGTTAATATCACAAAGTTATAGTAAAGCATTATAACAGGCAGTGTGTAGTTACGGATTATTATTTAGATGTAAAAAAGCGCAATTATGGGTATAAAAGTGCTTAATTCACCGAATTATGCTAATACAAAAAGTTATAGTAAACCATTATAAGAAGCAAAGTGTGTAGTTAGGGATAATTATTTACATGTAAACAAGCGAAAATATGGTTATGAATGTGCTTAATTCAACGAATTAAGTTAATACAAGAAAGTTATAGTAAACCTTTATAACAAGCAAAGTGTGTAATTACGAATGTTAATTCAGATGTAAACAAGCGCAAGTATGCTTATAACTTACTTAATTCAACGAATTAAGTTAATATCACAAAGTTATAGTAAAGCATTATAACAAGCAGTGTGTAGTTACGGATTATTATTTAGATGTAACAAAGCGCAATTATGGGTATAAAAGTGCTTAATTCACCGAATTATGCTAATACAACAAAGTTATAGTAAACCATCATAACGAACAAAGTGTGTAGTTAGAGATAATTATTTACATGTAAATAAGGGCAAGTATGGTTATAAATGTGCTTTGTTCAACGAATTAAGTTAATACAACAAAGTTATAGTAAACCATTATAACAAGCAAAGTGTGTAGTTACGGATGTTAATTCAGATGTAAACAAGCGAAAGTATGCTTATAAATGTGCTTAATTCAACGAATTCAGTTAATATCACAAAGTTATAGTAAACCATTATAACAAGGAATGTGTGTAGTTAGTAATGTTAATTTAGATGTAAACGAGCGCAAGTATGGTTAGAAATGTGCTTAATTCAACGATTTAAGTTAATACAACCAAGTTATAGTAAACCATTATAACAAGCAAAGTTTGTAGTTACGGATGTTAATTCAGATGGAAACAAGCGCAAGTATGCTTATAACTGTGCTTTATTCAACGAATTAAGTTAATACAACAAAGTAATAGTAAACCATTATAACAAGCAAAGTGGGTAGTTAGGGATAATTATTTACATGTAAACAAGATTAAGTATGGTTATAAATGTGGTTTATTCAACGAATTAAGTTAATACAACAAAAATAAAGTAAACCATTATAACAAGCAAAGTGTGTAGTTAGGAATGTTAGTTCAGATGTGAACAAGCGCAAGTATGGTTATAAATGTGCTTATTTCAACGAATTAAGTTAAACCAACAAAGTTATAGTAAACCATTATAACGAACAAAGTGTGTAGTTAGGAATGTTAATTCAGATGTAAACAAGCGCAAGTATGGTTATAAATGTGCTTAATTCAACGAATTAAGTTAATACAACAAAGTTATAGTAAACCATTATAACGAACAAAGTGTGTAGTTAGGAATGTTAATTCAGATGTAAACAAGCGCAAGTATGGTTATAAATGTGCTTAATTCAACGAATTAAGTTAATACAAAAAAGTTATAGTAAACCTTTATAACAAGAAAAGTGTGTAATTACAAATGTTAATTCAGATGTAAACAAGCGCAAGTATGGTTATAAAAAAGCCTAATTCAACGAATTAAGTTAATATCACAAAGTTATAGTAAAGCATTATAACAGGCAGTGTGTAGTTACGGATTATTATTTAGATGTAAAAAAGCGCAATTATGGGTATAAATGTGCTTAATTCAACGAATTAAGTTAATACAACAAAGTTATAGTAAACCATTATAACAAGCATAATGTGTAGTTAGGGATAATTATTTACATGTAAACAAGCGAAAATATGGTTATGAATGTGCTTAATTCAAAGAATTAAGTTAATACAAGAAAGTTATAGTAAACCTTTATAACAAGCAAAGTGTGTAATTACGAATGTTAATTCAGATGTAAACAAGCGCAAGTATGCTTATAACTTACTTAATTCAACGAATTAAGTTAATACAACAAAGTTATAGTAAACCATTATAACAAGCAAAGTGTGTAGTTAGGGATTATTATTTACACGTAGACAAGGACAAGTATGGTTATAAATGTGCTAAATTCAACGAATCAAGTTAATATCACAAAATTATAGTAAACCATTATAGCAAGAAAAGTGTGTAGTTACGGATAAAGATGTAAACAAGCGCAATTATGCTTATAACTGTGCTTAAATCGACGAATTAAGTTAATACAACAAAGTTATAGTAAACCATTATAACAAGCAAAGTGTGTAGTTAGGAATGTTAGTTCAGATGTAAAACAAGCGCAAGTATGGTTATAAATATGCCTAATTCAGCGAATTAAGTTAATATCACAAAGTTATAGTAAAGCATAATAACAAGCAGTGTGTAGTTACGGATTATTATTTAGATGTAAAAAAGCGCAAGTATGGGTATAAAAGTGCTTACTTCACCGAATTATGCTAATACAACAAAGTTATAGTAAACCATTATAACAAGCAAAGTGTGTAGTTACGGATTAAGATGTAAACAAGCGCAAGTATACTTCTAACTGTGCTTAATTCGACGAATTAAGGTAATACAACAAAGTTATAGTAAAGCATTATAACAAGCAGTGTGTAGTTACGGATGTTAATTCAGATGTAAACAAGCGCAAGTATGATTCTAACTTACTTAATTCAACGAATTAAGTTAATACAACAACGTTATAGTAAACCATTATAACAAGCAAAGTGGGTAGTTAGAGATAATTATTTACATGTAAATAAGGGCAAGTATGGTTATAAATGTGCTTAATTCAACGAATTAAGTTAAACCAACATAGTTATAGTAAACCATTATAACGAACAAAGTGTGTAGTTAGGAATGTTAATTCAGATATAAACAAGCGCAAGTATGGTTATAAATATGCCTAATTCAACGAATTATGTTAATATCACAAAGTTATAGTAAAGCATTATAACAAGCAGTGTGTAGTTACGGATTATTATTTAGATGTAAAAAAGCGCAAGTATGGGTATAAAAGTGCTTACTTCACCGAATTATGCTAATACAACAAAGTTATAGTAAACCATTATAACAGGCAAAGTGTGTAGTTAGCGATAGTTATTTACATGTATACAAGCAATAGTATATTTATGAATGTGCTTAATTCAACGAATTAAGTTAATACAACAAAGTTATAGTAAACCATTATAACAAGCAAAGTGTGCAGTTAGAGATTATTATTTACATGTAGACAAGCAGAAGTATGGCTATAAATGTGCTTAATTCAACGATTTAAGTTAATACAACCAAGTTATAGTAAAGCATTATAACAAGCAGTGTGTAGTTACGGATTATTATTTAGATGTAAAAAAGCGCAAGTATGGGTATAAAAGTGCTTACTTCACCGAATTATGCTAATACAACAACGTTATAGTAAACCATTATAACAGGCAAAGTGTGTAGTTAGGGATAGTTATTTACATGTATACAAGCAATAGTATATTTATGAATGTGCTTAATTCAACGAATTAAGTTAATACAACAAAGTTATAGTAAACCATTATAACAAGCAAAGTGTGTAGTTAGAGATTATTATTTACATGTAGACAAGCAGAAGTATGGCTATAAATGTGCTTAATTCAACGAATCAAGTTAATATCACAAAATTGTAGTAAACCATTATAGCAAGAAAAGTGTGTAGTTACGGATAATTATTTACATGTAAACAAGCGAAAGTATGGTTGTGAATGTGCTTAATTCAACGAATTAAGTTAATACAACAAAGTTAGATTAAAACATTATAACAAGCATAGTGTGTGGTTAGGGATAATTATTTACATGTAGACAAGCGAAAGTATGCTGATAACTGTGCTTAATTCAACGAATTAAGTTAAGACAACAAAGTTATAGTAAACCATTATAACAAGCAAAGTGTGTAGTTAGGAACGTTAATTCAGAACTAAACAAGCGCAAGTATGGTTATAAATGTGCTTAATTCAGCAAATTAAGCTAATAGAACAAAGTTATAGTAAACCATTATAACAAGCAAAGCGTGTAGTTAGGGATAATTATTTACATGTAAACAAGAGAATGTATGGTTATAAATGTGCTTAATTCAACGAATTAAGTTAATACAACAAAGTTATAGTAAACCATTATAGCAAGCAAAGTGTGTAGTTACGGATGTTAATTCAGATGTAAACAAGCGCAAGTATGGTTATAAATATGCCTAATTCAACGAATTAAGTTAATATCACAAAGTTATAGTAAAGCATTATAACAAGCAGTGTGTAGTTACGGATTATTATTTAGATGTAACAAAGCGCAATTATGGGTATAAAAGTGCTTAATTCACCGAATTATGCTAATACAACAAAGTTATAGTAAACCATTATAGCAAGAAAAGTTTGTAGTTACGGATAATTATTTACATGTAAACAAGCGAAAGTATGGTTATGAATGTGCTTAATTCAACGAATTAAGTTAATATAACAAAGTTAAAGTAAACCTTTATAACAAGTAAGGTGTGTAGTTACAGGTGTTACTTCATATGTAAACAAGCGCAAGTATGCTTATAACTGTGCTTAATTCAACGAGTTAAGTTAAAACAACAAAGTTATAGTAAACCATCATAATGAACAAAGTGTGTAGTTAGAGATAATTATTTACATGTAAATAAGGGCAAGTATGGTTATAAATGTGCTTTGTTCAACGAATTAAGTTAATACAACAAAGTTATAGTAAACCATTATAACAAGCAAAGTGTGTAGTTACGGATGTTAATTCAGATGTAAACAAGCGAAAGTATGCTTATAAATGTGCTTAATTCAACGAATTCAGTTAATATCACAAAGTTATAGTAAACCATTATAACAAGGAATGTGTGTAGTTAGTAATGTTAATTTAGATGTAAACGAGCGCAAGTATGGTTACAAATGTGCTTAATTCAACGATTTAAGTTAATACAACCAAGTTATAGTAAACCATTATAACAAGCAAAGTTTGTAGTTACGGATGTTAATTCAGATGGAAACAAGCGCAAGTATGCTTATAACTGTGCTTTATTCAACGAATTAAGCTAATACAACAAAGTTATAGTAATCCATCATAACAAGCAAAGTGTGTAGTTACGGATTATCATTTACATCTAAATAAGCGCAAGTATGGTTATAAATGTCCTTAATTCTACGAAATAAGTTAATACAACAAAGTTATAGTAAAGCATTATAACAAGAAGTGTGTAGTTACGGATTATTATTTAGATGAAAAAAGCGCAAGTATGGGTATAAAAGTGCTTAATTCACCGAATTATGCTAATACAACAAAGTTATAGTAAACCATTATAACAAGCAAAGTGTGTAGTTAGAGATAATTATTTACATGTAATTAAGCGCAAGTATGGTTATAAATCTGCTTATATCAACGAATTAAGTTAATACAACAAAAATAAAGTAAACCATTATAACAAGCAAAGTGTGTAGTTAGGAATGTTAGTTCAGATGTGAACAAGCGCAAGTATGGTTATAAATGTGCTTATTTCAACGAATTAAGTTATACCAACAAAGTTATAGTAAACCATTATAACGAACAAAGTGTGTAGTTAGGAATGTTAATTCAGATGTAAAAAAGCGCAAGTATGGTTATAAATGTGCTTAATTCAACGAATTAAGTTAATACAACAAAGTTATAGTAAACCATTATAACAAGCATAATGTGTAGTTAGAGATAGTTATTTACATATAAACAAGCGAAAATATGGTTATGAATGTGCTTAATTCAACGAATTAAGTTAATACAAAAAAGTTATAGTAAACCTTTATAACAAGAAAAGTGTGTAATTACAAATGTTAATTCAGATGTAAACAAGCGCAAGTATGGTTATAAATATGCCTAATTCAACGAATTAAGTTAATATCACAAAGTTATAGTAAAGCATTATAACAGGCAGTGTGTAGTTACGGACTATTATTTAGATGTAAAAAAGCGCGATTATGGGTATAAATGTGCTTAATTCAACGAATCAAGTTAATATCACAAAATTATAGTAAACCATTATAGCATGAAAAGTGTGTAGTTACGGATAATTATTTACATGTAGACAAGCGAAAGTATGCTGATAAATGTGGTTTATTCAACGAATTAAGTTAATACAACAAAAATAAAGTAAACCATTATAACAAGCAAAGTGTGTAGTTAGGAATGTTAGTTCAGATGTGAACAAGCGCAAGTATGGTTATAAATGTGCTTATTTCAACGAATTAAGTTAAACCAACAAAGTTATAGTAAACCATTATAACGAACAAAGTGTGTAGTTAGGAATGTTAATTCAGATGTAAACAAGCGCAAGTATGGTTATAAATGTGCTTAATTCAACGAATTAAGTTAATACAACAAAGTTATAGTAAACCATTATAACAAGCATAATGTGTAGTTAGGGATAATTATTTACATGTAAACAAGCGAAAATATGGTTATGAATGTGCTTAATTCAACGAATTAAGTTAATACAAAAAAGTTATAGTAAACCTTTATAACAAGAAAAGTGTGTAATTACAAATGTTAATTCAGATGTAAACAAGCGCAAGTATGGTTATAAATATGCCTAATTCAACGAATTAAGTTAATATCACAAAGTTATAGTAAAGCATTATAACAGGCAGTGTGTAGTTACGGATTATTATTTAGATGTAAAAAAGCGCAATTATGGGTATAAAAGTGCTTAATTCACCGAATTATGCTAATACAAAAAGTTATAGTAAACCATTATAAGAAGCAAAGTGTGTAGTTAGGGATAATTATTTACATGTAAACAAGCGAAAATATGGTTATGAATGTGCTTAATTCAACGAATTAGGTTAATACAAGAAAGTTATAGTAAACCTTTATAACAAGCAAAGTGTGTAATTACGAATGTTAATTCAGATGTAAACAAGCGCAAGTATGCTTATAACTTACTTAATTCAACGAATTAAGTTAATACAACAAAGTTATAGTAAACCATTATAACAAGCAAAGTGTGTAGTTAGGGATTATTATTTACACGTAGACAAGGACAAGTATGGCTATAAATGTGCTAAATTCAACGAATCAAGTTAATATCACAAAATTATAGTAAACCATTATAGCAAGAAAAGTGTGTAGTTACGGATAAAGATGTAAACAAGCGCAATTATGCTTATAACTGTGCTTAAATCGACGAATTAAGTTAATACAACAACGTTATAGTAAACCATTATAACAAGCAAAGTGGGTAGTTAGAGATAATTATTTACATGTAAATAAGGGCAAGTATGGTTATAAATGTGCTTAATTCAACGAATTAAGTTAAACCAACATAGTTAAACCATTATAACGAACAAAGTGTGTAGTTAGGAATGTTAATTCAGATGTAAACAAGCGCAAGTATGGTTATAAATATGCCTAATTCAACGAATTAAGTTAATATCACAAAGTTATAGTAAAGCATTATAACAAGCAGTGTGTAGTTACGGATTATTATTTAGATGTAAAAAAGCGCAAGTATGGGTATAAAAGTGCTTACTTCACCGAATTATGCTAATACAACAAAGTTATAGTAAACCATTATAACAGGCAAAGTGTGTAGTTAGGGATAGTTATTTACATGTATACAAGCAATAGTATATTTATGAATGTGCTTAATTCAACGAATTAAGTTAATACAACAAAGTTACAGTAAACCATTATAACAAGCAAAGTGTGTAGTTAGAGATTATTATTTACATGTAGACAAGCAGAAGTATGGCTATAAATGTGCTTAATTCAACGATTTAAGTTAATACAACCAAGTTATAGTAAAGCATTATAACAAGCAGTGTGTAGTTACGGATAATTATTTACATGTAAACAAGCGAAAGTATGGTTGTGAATGTGCTTAATTCAACGAATTAAGTTAATACAACAAAGTTATAGTAAAACATTATAACAAGCATAGTGTGTGGTTAGGGATAATTATTTACATGTAGACAAGCGAAAGTATGCTGATAATTGTGCTTAATTCAACGAATTAAGTTAAGACAACAAAGTTATAGTAAACCATTATAACAAGCAAAGTGTGTAGTTAGGAACGTTAATTCAGAACTAAACAAGCGCAAGTATGGTTATAAATGTGCTTAATTCAGCAAATTAAGCTAATAGAACAAAGTTATAGTAAACCATTATAACAAGCAAAGCGTGTAGTTAGGGATAATTATTTACATGTAAACAAGAGAATGTATGGTTATAAATGTGCTTAATTCAACGAATTAAGTTAATACAACAAAGTTATAGTAAACCATTATAGCAAGCAAAGTGTGTAGTTACGGATGTTAATTCAGATGTAAACAAGCGCAAGTATGGTTATAAATATGCCTAATTCAACGAATTAAGTTAATATCACAAAGTTATAGTAAAGCATTATAACAAGCAGTGTGTAGTTACGGATTATTATTTAGATGTAACAAAGCGCAATTATGGGTATAAAAGTGCTTAATTCACCGAATTATGCTAATACAACAAAGTTATAGTAAACCATTATAGCAAGAAAAGTTTGTAGTTACGGATAATTATTTACATGTAAACAAGCGAAAGTATGGTTATGAATGTGCTTAATTCAACGAATTAAATTAATATAACAAAGTTAAAGTAAACCTTTATAACAAGTAAGGTGTGTAGTTACAGGTGTTACTTCATATGTAAACAAGCGAAAGTATGCTTATAACTGTGCTTAATTCAACGAGTTAAGTTAATACAACAAAGTAATAGTAAACCATTATAACAAACAAAGTGTGTAGTTAGGGATAATTATTTACATGTAAACAAGATTAAGTATGGTTATAAATGTGGTTTATTCAACGAATTAAGTTAATACAACAAAAATAAAGTAAACCATTATAACAAGCAAAGTGTGTAGTTAGGAATGTTAGTTCAGATGTGAACAAGCGCAAGTATGGTTATAAATGTGCTTATTTCAACGAATTAAGTTAAACCAACAAAGTTATAGTAAACCATTATAACGAACAAAGTGTGTAGTTAGGAATGTTAATTCAGATGTAAAAAAGCGCAAGTATGGTTATAAATGTGCTTAATTCAACGAATTAAGTTAATACAACAAAGTTATAGTAAACCATTATAACAAGCATAATGTGTAGTTAGAGATAATTATTTACATGTAAACAAGCGAAAATATGGTTATGAATGTGCTTAATTCAACGAATTAAGTTAATACAAAAAAGTTATAGTAAACCTTTATAACAAGAAAAGTGTGTAATTACAAATGTTAATTCAGATGTAAACAAGCGCAAGTATGGTTATAAATATGCCTAATTCAACGAATTAAGTTAATATCACAAAGTTATAGTAAAGCATTATAACAGGCAGTGTGTAGTTACGGATTATTATTTAGATGTAAAAAAGCGCGATTATGGGTATAAAAGTGCTTAATTCACCGAATTATGCTAATACAACAAAGTTATAGTAAACCATTATAAGAAGCAAAGTGTGTAGTTAGGGATAATTATTTACATGTAAACAAGCGAAAATATGGTTATGAATGTGCTTAATTCAACGAATTAAGTTAATACAACAAAAATAAAGTAAACCATTATAACAAGCAAAGTGTGTAGTTAGGAATGTTAGTTCAGATGTGAACAAGCGCAAGTATGGTTATAAATGTGCTTATTTCAATGAATTAAGTTAAACCAACAAAGTTATAGTAAACCATTATAACGAACAAAGTGTGTAGTTAGGAATGTTAATTCAGATGTAAAAAAGCGCAAGTATGGTTATAAATGTGCTTAATTCAACAAATTAAGTTAATACAACAAAGTTATAGTAAACCATTATAACAAGCATAATGTGTAGTTAGGGATAATTATTTACATGTAAACAAGCGAAAATATGGTTATGAATGTGCTTAATTCAACGAATTAAGTTAATACAAAAAAGTTATAGTAAACCTTTATAACAAGAAAAGTGTGTAATTACAAATGTTAATTCAGATGTAAACAAGCGCAAGTATGGTTATAAATGTGCTTAATTCAACGAATCAAGTTAATATCACAAAACTATAGTAAACCATTATAGCAAGAGAAGTGTGTAGTTACGGATAATTATTTACATGTAAACAAGCCATTGTATGGTTATAAATGTGCTTAATTCAACGAATTAAGTTAATACAACAAAATTATAGTAATACATTATAACAAGCAACGTGTGTAGTTACGGATGTTAATTCAGATGTAAACAAGCGCCAGTATGGTTATAAATATGCCCAATTCAACGAATTAAGTTAATATCACAAAGTTATTGTAAAGCATTATAACAAGCAGTGTGTAGTTACGGATTATTATTTAGATGTAAAAAAGCGCAAGTTTGGGTATAAAAGTGCTTAATTCACCGAAATATGCTAATACAACAAAGTTATAGTAAACCATTATAACAAGCAAAGTGTGGAGTTAGGAATGTTAGTTCAGATGTAAAACAAGCCCAAGTATGGTTATAAATATGCCTAATTCAACGAATTAAGTTAATATCACAAAGTTATAGTAAAGCATTATAACAAGCAGTGTGTAGTTACGGATTATTATTTAGATGTAAAAAAGCGCAAGTATGGGTATAAAAGTGCTTACTTCACCGAATTATGCTAATACAACAAAGTTATAGTAAAGCATTATAACAAGCAGTGTGTAGTTACGGATGTTAATTCAGATGTAAACAAGCGCAAGTATGGTTATAAATATGCCCAATTCAACGAATTAAATTAATCCAACAAAGTTAAAGTAAACCATTATAACAAGCAAAGTGTGTAGTTAGGGATAGTTATTTACATGTAAACAAGCGAAAGTATAGTTATGAATGTGCTTAATTCAACGAGTTAAGTTAATACAACAAAGTTATAGTAAACCTTTATAACAAGCAAAGAGTGTAGTTACGGATGTTAATCCAGATGTAAACAAGCGCAAGTATGCTTATAAATGTGCTTAATTCAACGAATTAAGTTAAACCAACAAAGTTATAGTAAACCATCATAACGAACAAAGTGTGTAGTTAGAGATAATTATTTACATGTAAATAAGGGCAAGTATGGTTATAAATGTGCTTAGTTCAACGAATTAAGTTAATATAACAAAGTTATAGTAAACCATTATAACAAGCAAAGTGTGTAGTTACGGATGTTAATTCAGATGTGAACAAGCGAAAGTATGCTTATAAATGTGCTTAATTCAACGAATTAAGTTAAACCAACAAAGTTATAGTAAACCATCATAACGAACAAAGTGTGTAGTTAGAGATAATTATTTACATGTAAATAAGGGCAAGTATGGTTATAAATGTGCTTAGTACAACGAATTAAGTTAATACAACAAAGTTATAGTAAACCATTATAACAAGCAAAGTGTGTAGTTACGGATGTTAATTCAGATGTGAACAAGCGAAAGTATGCTTATAAATGTGCTTAATACAATGAATTCAGTTAATAACACAAAGTTATAGTAAACCATTATAACAAGCAAAGTCTGTGGTTACGGATTATTATTTACATGTAAAAAAGCGCAAGTATGGGTATAAAAGTGCTTAGTTCAGCGAACTATGCTAATACAACAAAGTTATAGCAAACCATTATAACGAACAAAGTGTGTAGTTAGAGATAATTACTTACATGTAAATAAGGGCAAGTATGGTTATAAATGTGCTTAGTTCAACGAATTAAGTTAATACAACAAAGTTATAGTAAACCATTATAACAAGCAAAGTGTGTAGTTACGGATGTTAATTCAGATGTGAACAAGCAAAAGTATGGGTATAAAAGTGCTTAGTTCAGCGAACTATGCTAATACAACAAAGTTATAGTAAACCATTATAACAAGCAAAGTGTGTATTTACGGATTATTATTTACATGTAAAAAAGGGCAAGTATGGGTATAAAAGTGCTTTGTTCAGCGAATTAAGCTAATACAACAAAGTTATAGTATACCATTATAACAAGCAAAGTGTGTAGTTAGGGATAATTATTTACATGTACACAAGCGCAAGTATGGTTATAAATGTGCTTAATTCAACGAATTAAGTTAATATCACAAAGTGATATTAAACCATTATAACAAGCAAATTGTGTAGCTAGGAATGTTAATTCAGATGTAAACAATCGAAAGTATGGTTATAAATGTGCTCAATTCAGCGAATTATGCTAATAGAACAAAGTTATAGAAAACCATTATAACAAGCAAAGTGTGTAGTTAGGAATGTTAATTCAGATGTAAACAAGCGCAAGTATGCTTATGACTGTGCTTAATTCAACGAATTAAATTAATACAACAAAGTTATAGTAAACCATTATAACAAGCAAAGTGTGTAGCTAGGAACGTTAATTCAGAACTAAACAAGCGCAAGTATGGTTATAAATGTGCTTAATTCAGCAAATTAAGCTAATAGAACAAAGTTATAGTAAACCATTATAACCAGCAAAGTGTGTAGTTAGGAACGTTAATTCAGAACTAAACAAGCGCAAGTACGGTTATAAATGTACTTAATTCAACGAATTAAGTTAATACAACAAAGTTATAGTAAACCATTATAACAAGCAAAGTGTGTAGTAAGGGATTATTATTTACATGTAGACAAGCACAAGTATGGTTATAAATGTGCTTAATTCAGCAAATTAAGCTAATAGAACAAAGTTATAGTAAACCATTATAACAAGCAAAGTGTGTAGTTAGGAACGTTAATTCAGAACTAAACAAGCGCAAGTACGGTTATAAATGTGCTTAATTCAACGAATTAAGTTAATACAACAAAGTTATAGTAAACCATTATAACAAGCAAAGTGAGTAGTAAGGGATTATTATTTACATGTAAACAAGCCATAGTATGGTTATAAATGTGCTTAATTCAACGAATTAAGTTAATACAACAAAGTTATAGTAAACCATTATAGCAAGCAAAGTGTGTAGTTACGGACGTTAATTCAGATGTAAACAAGCGCAAGTATGGTTATAAATATGCCTAATTCAACGAATTAAGTTAATATCACAAAGTTATAGTAAAGCATTATAACAAGCAAAGTGTGTAGTTACGGATGTTAATTCAGATGTAAACAAGCGAAAGTATGCTTATAAATGTGCTTAATTCAACGAATTCAGTTAATATCACAAAGTTATAGTAAACCATTATAACAAGGAATGTGTGTAGTTAGTAATGTTAATTTAGATGTAAACGAGCGCAAGTATGGTTAGAAATGTGCTTAATTCAACGATTTAAGTTAATACAACCAAGTTATAGTAAACCATTATAACAAGCAAAGTTTGTAGTTACGGATGTTAATTCAGATGGAAACAAGCGCAAGTATGCTTATAACTGTGCTTTATTCAGCGAATTAAGCTAACACAACAAAGTTATAGTAATCCATCATAACAAGCAAAGTGTGTAGTTACGGATTATCATTTACATCTAACTAAGCGCAAGTATGGTTATAAATGTCCTTAATTCTACGAATTAAGTTAATACAACAAAGTTATAGTAAAGCATTATAACAAGCAGTTTGTAGTTACGGATTATTATTTAGATGAAAAAAGCGCAAGTATGGGTATAAAAGTGCTTAATTCACCGAATTATGCTAATACAACAAAGTTATAGTAAACCATTATAACAAGCAAAGTGTGTAGTTAGAGATTATTATTTACATGTAAACAAGCGCAAGTATGCTTATAACTGTGCTTAATTCAACGAGTTAAGTTAAAACAACAAAGTTATAGTAAACCATCATAACGAACAAAGTGTGTAGTTAGAGATAATTATTTACATGTAAATAAGGGCAAGTATGGTTATAAATGTGCTTTGTTCAACGAATTAAGTTAATACAACAAAGTTATAGTAAACCATTATAACAAGCAAAGTGTGTAGTTACGGATGTTAATTCAGATGTAAACAAGCGAAAGTATGCTTATAAATGTGCTTAATTCAACGAATTCAGTTAATATCACAAAGTTATAGTAAACCATTATAACAAGGAATGTGTGTAGTAAGTAATGTTAATTTAGATGTAAACGAGCGCAAGTATGGTTAGAAATGTGCTTAATTCAACGATTTAAGTTAATACAACCAAGTTATAGTAAACCATTATAACAAGCATAATGTGTAGTTAGGGATAATTATTTACATGTAAACAAGCGAAAATATGGTTATGAATGTGCTTAATTCAACGAATTAAGTTAATACAAAAAAGTTATAGTAAACCTTTATAACAAGAAAAGTGTGTAATTACAAATGTTAATTCAGATGTAAACAAGCGCAAGTATGGTTATAAATATGCCTAATTCAACGAATTAAGTTAATATCACAAAGTTATAGTAAAGCATTATAACAGGCAGTGTGTAGTTACGGATTATTATTTAGATGTAAAAAAGCGCAATTATGGGTATAAAAGTGCTTAATTCACCGAATTATGCTAATACAAAAAGTTATAGTAAACCATTATAAGAAGCAAAGTGTGTAGTTAGGGATAATTATTTACATGTAAACAAGCGAAAATATGGTTATGAATGTGCTTAATTCAACGAATTAAGTTAATACAAGAAAGTTATAGTAAACCTTTATAACAAGCAAAGTGTGTAATTACGAATGTTAATTCAGATGTAAACAAGCGCAAGTATGCTTATAACTTACTTAATTCAACGAATTAAGTTAATATCACAAAGTTATAGTAAAGCATTATAACAAGCAGTGTGTAGTTACGGATTATTATTTAGATGTAACAAAGCGCAATTATGGGTATAAAAGTGCTTAATTCACCGAATTATGCTAATACAACAAAGTTATAGTAAACCATTATAGCAAGAAAAGTTTGTAGTTACGGATAATTATTTACATGTAAACAAGCGAAAGTATGGTTATGAATGTGCCTAATTCAACGAATTAAGTTAATATAACAAAGTTATAGTAAACCTTTATAACAAGTAAGGTGTGTAGTTACAGGTGTTACTTCAGATGTAAACAAGCGCAAGTATGCTTATAACTGTTAAGTTAAAACAACAAAGTTATAGTAAACCATCATAACGAACAAAGTGTGTAGTTAGAGATAATTATTTACATGTAAATAAGGGCAAGTATGGTTATAAATGTGCTTTGTTCAACGAATTAAGTTAATACAACAAAGTTATAGTAAACCATTATAACAAGCAAAGTGTGTAGTTACGGATGTTAATTCAGATGTAAACAAGCGAAAGTATGCTTATAAATGTGCTTAATTCAACGAATTCAGTTAATATCACAAAGTTATAGTAAACCATTATAACAAGGAATGTGTGTAGTTAGTAATGTTAATTTAGATGTAAACGAGCGCAAGTATGGTTAGAAATGTGCTTAATTCAACGATCTAAGTTAATACAACCAAGTTATAGTAAACCATTATAACAAGCAAAGTTTGTAGTTACGGATGTTAATTCAGATGTAAAAAAGCGCAAGTATGGCTATAAATGTGCTTTATTCAACGAATTAAGTTAATACAACAAAAATAAAGTAAACCATTATAACAAGCAAAGTGTGTAGTTAGGAATGTTAGTTCAGATGTGAACAAGCGCAAGTATGGTTATAAATGTGCTTATTTCAACGAATTAAGTTAAACCAACAAAGTTATAGTAAACCATTATAACGAACAAAGTGTGTAGTTAGGAATGTTAATTCAGATGTAAACAAGCGCAAGTATGGTTATAAATGTGCTTAATTCAACGAATTAAGTTAATACAACAAAGTTATAGTAAACCATTATAACAAGCATAATGTGTAGTTAGGGATAATTATTTACATGTAAACAAGCGAAAATATGGTTATGAATGTGCTTAATACAATGAATTAAGTTAATACAAAAAAGTTATAGTAAACCTTTATAACAAGAAAAGTGTGTAATTACAAATGTTAATTCAGATGTAAACAAGCGCAAGTACGGTTATAAATACGCCTAATTCAACGAATTAAGTTAATATCACAAAGTTATAGTAAAGCATTATAACAGGCAGTGTGTAGTTACGGATTATTATTTAGATGTAAAAAAGCGCAATAATGGGTATAAAAGTGCTTAATTCACCGAATAATGCTAATACAAGAAGTTATAGTAAACCATTATAAGAAGCAAAGTGTGTAGTTAGGGATAATTATTTACATGTAAACAAGCGAAAATATGGTTATGAATGTGCTTAATTCAACGAATTAAGTTAATACAAGAAAGTTATAGTAAACCTTTATAACAAGCAAAGTGTGTAATTACGAATCTTAATTCAGATGTAAACAAGCGCAAGTATGCTTATAACATACTTAATTCAACGAATTAAGTTAATACAACAAAGTTATAGTAAACCATTATAACAAGCAAAGTGTGTAGTTAGGGATTATTATTTACACGTAGACAAGGACAAGTATGGTTATAAATGTGCTAAATTCAACGAATCAAGTTAATATCACAAAATTATAGTAAACCATTATAGCAAGAAAAGTGTGTAGTTACGGATAAAGATGTAAACAAGCGCAATTATGCTTATAACTGTGCTTAAATCGACGAATTAAGTTAATACAACAAAGTTATAGTAAACCATTATAACAAGCAAAGTGTGTAGTTAGGAATGTTAGTTCAGATGTAAAACAAGCGCAAGTATGGTTATAAATATGCCTAATTCAGCGAATTAAGTTAATATCACAAAGTTATAGTAAAGCATAATAACAAGCAGTGTGTAGTTACGGATTATTATTTAGATGTAAAAAAGCGCACGTATGGGTATAAAAGTGCTTACTTCACCGAATTATGCTAATACAACAAAGTTATAGTAAACCATTATAACAAGCAAAGTGTGTAGTTACGGATTAAGATGTAAACAAGCGCAAGTATACTTCTAACTGTGCTTAATTCGACGAATTAAGGTAATACAACAAAGTTATAGTAAAGCATTATAACAAGCAGTGTGTAGTTACGGATGTTAATTCAGATGTAAACAAGCGCAAGTATGATTCTAACTTACTTAATTCAACGAATTAAGTTAATACAACAACGTTATGGTAAACCATTAAAACAAGCAAAGTGGGTAGTTAGAGATAATTATTTACATGTAAATAAGGGCAAGTATGGTTATAAATGTGCTTAATTCAACGAATTAAGTTAAACCAACATAGTTATAGTAAACCATTATAACGAACAAAGTGTGTAGTTAGGAATGTTAATTCAGATGTAAACAAGCGCAAGTATGGTTATAAATATGCCTAATTCAACGAATTAAGTTAATATCACAAAGTTATAGTAAAGCATTATAACAAGCAGTGTGTAGTTACGGATTATTATTTAGATGTAAAAAAGCGCAAGTATGGGTATAAAAGTGCTTACTTCACCGAATTATGCTAATACAACAAAGTTATAGTAAACCATTATAACAGGCAAAGTGTGTAGTTAGGGATAGTTATTTACATGTATACAAGCAATAGTATATTTATGAATGTGCTTAATTCAACGAATTAAGTTAATACAACAAAGTTATAGTAAACCATTATAACAAGCAAAGTGTGTAGTTAGAGATTATTATTTACATGTAGACAAGCAGAAGTATGGCTATAAATGTGCTTAATTCAACGAATCAAGTTAATATCACAAAATTATAGTAAACCATTATAGCAAGAAAAGTGTGTAGTTACGGATAATTATTTACATGTAAACAAGCGAAAGTATGGTGGTGAATGTTCTTAATTCAACGAATTAAGTTAATACAACAAAGTTATAGTAAAACATTATAACAAGCAAGTGTAGTTAGGGATAATTATTTACATGTAGACAAGCGAAAGTATGCTGATAACTGTGCTTAATTCAACGAATTAAGTTAAGACAACAAAGTTATAGTAAACCATTATAACAAGCAAAGTGTGTAGTTAGGAACGTTAATTCAGAACTAAACAAGCGCAAGTATGGTTATAAATGTGCTTAATTCAGCAAATTAAGCTAATAGAACAAAGTTATAGTAAACCATTATAACAAGCAAAGCGTGTAGTTAGGGATAATTATTTACATGTAAACAAGAGAATGTATGGTTATAAATGTGCTTAATTCAACGAATTAAGTTAATACAACAAAGTTATAGTAAACCATTATAGCAAGCAAAGTGTGTAGTTACGGATGTTAATTCAGATGTAAACAAGCGCAAGTATGGTTATAAATATGCCTAATTCAACGAATTAAGTTAATATCACAAAGTTATAGTAAAGCATTATAACAAGCGGTGTGTAGTTACGGATTATTATTTAGATGTAACAAAGCGCAATTATGGGTATAAAAGTGCTTAATTCACCGAACTATGCTAATACAACAAAGTTATAGTAAACCATTATAGCAAGAAAAGTTTGTAGTTACGGATAATTATTTACATGTAAACAAGCGAAAGTATGGTTATGAATGTGCTTAATTCAACGAATTAAGTTAATATAACAAAGTTAAAGTAAACCTTTATAACAAGTAAGGTGTGTAGTTACAGGTGTTACTTCATATGTAAACAAGCGCAAGTATGCTTATAACTGTGCTTAATTCAACGAGTTAAGTTAAAACAACAAAGTTATAGTAAACCATCATAATGAACAAAGTGTGTAGTTAGAGATAATTATTTACATGTAAATAAGGGCAAGTATGGTTATAAATGTGCTTTGTTCAACGAATTAAGTTAATACAACAAAGTTATAGTAAACCATTATAACAAGCAAAGTGTGTAGTTACGGATGTTAATTCAGATGTAAACAAGCGAAAGTATGCTTATAAATGTGCTTAATTCAACGAATTAAGTTAATACAACAAAGTTATAGTAAAACATTATAACAAGCAAGTGTAGTTAGGGATAATTATTTACATGTAGACAAGCGAAAGTATGCTGATAAATGTGGTTTATTCAACGAATTAAGTTAATACAACAAAAATAAAGTAAACCATTATAACAAGCAAAGTGTGTAGTTAGGAATGTTAGTTCAGATGTGAACAAGCGCAAGTATGGTTATAAATGTGCTTATTTCAACGAATTAAGTTAAACCAACAAAGTTATAGTAAACCATTATAACGAACAAAGTGTGTAGTTAGGAATGTTAATTCAGATGTAAACAAGCGCAAGTATGGTTATAAATGTGCTTAATTCAACGAATTAAGTTAATACAACAAAGTTATAGTAAACCATTATAACAAGCATAATGTGTAGTTAGGGATAATTATTTACATGTAAACAAGCGAAAATATGGTTATGAATGTGCTTAATTCAACGAATTAAGTTAATACAAAAAAGTTATAGTAAACCTTTATAACAAGAAAAGTGTGTAATTACAAATGTTAATTCAGATGTAAACAAGCGCAAGTATGGTTATAAATATGCCTAATTCAACGAATTAAGTTAATATCACAAAGTTATAGTAAAGCATTATAACAGGCAGTGTGTAGTTACGGATTATTATTTAGATGTAAAAAAGCGCAATTATGGGTATAAAAGTGCTTAATTCACCGAATTATGCTAATACAAAAAGTTATAGTAAACCATTATAAGAAGCAAAGTGTGTAGTTAGGGATAATTATTTACATGTAAACAAGCGAAAATATGGTTATGAATGTGCTTAATTCAACGAATTAAGTTAATACAAGAAAGTTATAGTAAACCTTTATAACAAGCAAAGTGTGTAATTACGAATGTTAATTCAGATGTAAACAAGCGCAAGTATGCTTATAACTTACTTAATTCAACGAATTAAGTTAATACAACAAAGTTATAGTAAACCATTATAACAAGCAAAGTGTGTAGTTAGGGATTATTATTTACACGTAGACAAGGACAAGTATGGTTATAAATGTGCTAAATTCAACGAATCAAGTTAATATCACAAAATTATAGTAAACCATTATAGCAAGAAAAGTGTGTAGTTACGGATAAAGATGTAAACAAGCGCAATTATGCTTATAACTGTGCTTAAATCGACGAATTAAGTTAATACAACAACGTTATAGTAAACCATTAAAACAAGCAAAGTGGGTAGTTAGAGATAATTATTTACATGTAAATAAGGGCAAGTATGGTTATAAATGTGCTTAATTCAACGAATTAAGTTAAACCAACATAGTTATAGTAAACCATTATAACGAACAAAGTGTGTAGTTAGGAATGTTAATTCAGATGTAAACAAGCGCAAGTATGGTTATAAATATGCCTAATTCAACGAATTAAGTTAATATCACAAAGTTATAGTAAAGCATTATAACAAGCAGTGTGTAGTTACGGATTATTATTTAGATGTAAAAAAGCGCAAGTATGGGTATAAAAGTGCTTACTTCACCGAATTATGCTAATACAACAAAGTTATAGTAAACCATTATAACAGGCAAAGTGTGTAGTTAGGGATAGTTATTTACATGTATACAAGCAATAGTATATTTATGAATGTGCTTAATTCAACGAATTAAGTTAATACAACAAAGTTATAGTAAACCATTATAACAAGCAAAGTGTGTAGTTAGAGATTATTATTTACATGTAGACAAGCAGAAGTATGGCTATAAATGTGCTTAATTCAACGATTTAAGTTAATACAACCAAGTTATAGTAAAGCATTATAACAAGCAGTGTGTAGTTACGGATAATTATTTACATGTAAACAAGCGAAAGTATGGTTGTGAATGTGCTTAATTCAACGAATTAAGTTAATACAACAAAGTTATAATAAAACATTATAACAAGCATAGTGTGTGGTTAGGGATAATTATTTACATGTAGACAAGCGAAAGTATGCTGATAATTGTGCTTAATTCAACGAATTAAGTTAAGACAACAAAGTTATAGTAAACCATTATAACAAGCAAAGTGTGTAGTTAGGAACGTTAATTCAGAACTAAACAAGCGCAAGTATGGTTATAAATGTGCTTAATTCAGCAAATTAAGCTAATAGAACAAAGTTATAGTAAACCATTATAACAAGCAAAGCGTGTAGTTAGGGATAATTATTTACATGTAAACAAGAGAATGTATGGTTATAAATGTGCTTAATTCAACGAATTAAGTTAACACAACAAAGTTATAGTAAACCATTATAGCAAGCAAAGTGTGTAGTTACGGATGTTAATTCAGATGTAAACAAGAGCAAGTATGGTTATAAATATGCCTAATTCAACGAATTAAGTTAATATCACAAAGTTATAGTAAAGCATTATAACAAGCAGTGTGTAGTTACGGATTATTATTTAGATGTAACAAAGCGCAATTATGGGTATAAAAGTGCTTAATTCACCGAATTATGCTAATACAACAAAGTTATAGTAAACCATTATAGCAAGAAAAGTTTGTAGTTACGGATAATTATTTACATGTAAACAAGCGAAAGTATGGTTATGAATGTGCTTAATTCAACGAATTAAGTTAATATAACAAAGTTAAAGTAAACCTTTATAACAAGTAAGGTGTGTAGTTACAGGTGTTACTTCATATGTAAACAAGCGCAAGTATGCTTATAACTGTGCTTAATTCAACGAGTTAAGTTAAAACAACAAAGTTATAGTAAACCATCATAATGAACAAAGTGTGTAGTTAGAGATAATTATTTACATGTAAATAAGGGCAAGTATGGTTATAAATGTGCTTTGTTCAACGAATTAAGTTAATACAACAAAGTAATAGTCAACCATTATAACAAACAAAGTGTGTAGTTAGGGATAATTATTTACATGTAAACAAGATTAAGTATGGTTATAAATGTGGTTTATTCAACGAATTAAGTTAATACAACAAAAATAAAGTAAACCATTATAACAAGCAAAGTGTGTAGTTAGGAATGTTAGTTCAGATGTGAACAAGCGCAAGTATGGTTATAAATGTGCTTATTTCAACGAATTAAGTTAAACCAACAAAGTTATAGTAAACCATTATAACGAACAAAGTGTGTAGTTAGGAATGTTAATTCAGATTTAAAAAAGCGCAAGTATGGTTATAAATGTGCTTAATTCAACGAATTAAGTTAATACAACAAAGTTATAGTAAACCATTATAACAAGCATAATGTGTAGTTAGAGATAATTATTTACATGTAAACAAGCGAAAATATGGTTATGAATGTGCTTAATTCAACGAATTAAGTTAATACAAAAAAGTTATAGTAAACCTTTATAACAAGAAAAGTGTGTAATTACAAATGTTATTTCAGATGTAAACAAACGCAAGTATGGTTATAAATATGCCTAATTCAACGAATTAAGTTAATATCACAAAGTTACAGTAAAGCATTATAACAGGCAGTGTGTAGTTACGGATTATTATTTAGATGTAAAAAAGCGCGATTATGGGTATAAAAGTGCTTAATTCACCGAATTATGCTAATACAACAAAGTTATAGTAAACCATTATAAGAAGCAAAGTGTGTAGTTAGGGATAATTATTTACATGTAAACAAGCGAAAATATGGTTATGAATGTGCTTAATTCAACGAATTAAGTTAATACAACAAAAATAAAGTAAACCATTATAACAAGCAAAGTGTGTAGTTAGGAATGTTAGTTCAGATGTGAACAAGCGCAAGTATGGTTATAAATGTGCTTATTTCAACGAATTAAGTTAAACCAACAAAGTTATAGTAAACCATTATAACGAACAAAGTGTGTAGTTAGGAATGTTAATTCAGATGTAAAAAAGCGCAAGTATGGTTATAAATGTGCTTAATTCAACAAATTAAGTTAATACAACAAAGTTATAGTAAACCATTATAACAAGCATAATGTGTAGTTAGGGATAATTATTTACATGTAAACAAGCGAAAATATGGTTATGAATGTGCTTAATTCAACGAATTAAGTTAATACAAAAAAGTTATAGTAAACCTTTATAACAAGAAAAGTGTGTAATTACAAATGTTAATTCAGATGTAAACAAGCGCAAGTATGGTTATAAATGTGCTTAATTCAACGAATCAAGTTAATATCACAAAATTATAGTAAACCATTATAGCAAGAGAAGTGTGTAGTTACGGATAATTATTTACATGTAAACAAGCCATTGTATGGTTATAAATGTGCTTAATTCAACGAATTAAGTTAATACAACAAAATTATAGTAATACATTATAACAAGCAACGTGTGTAGTTACGGATGTTAATTCAGATGTAAACAAGCGCCAGTATGGTTATAAATATGCCCAATTCAACGAATTAAGTTAATATCACAAAGTTATTGTAAAGCATTATAACAAGCAGTGTGTAGTTACGGATTATTATTTAGATGTAAAAAAGCGCAAGTTTGGGTATAAAAGTGCTTAATTCACCGAAATATGCTAATACAACAAAGTTATAGTAAACCATTATAACAAGCAAAGTGTGGAGTTAGGAATGTTAGTTCAGATGTAAAACAAGCCCAAGTATGGTTATAAATATGCCTAATTCAACGAATTAAGTTAATATCACAAAGTTATAGTAAAGCATTATAACAAGCAGTGTGTAGTTACGGATTATTATTTAGATGTAAAAAAGCGCAAGTATGGGTATAAAAGTGCTTACTTCACCGAATTATGCTAATACAACAAAGTTATAGTAAAGCATTATAACAAGCAGTGTGTAGTTACGGATGTTAATTCAGATGTAAACAAGCGCAAGTATGGTTATAAATATGCCCAATTCAACGAATTAAATTAATCCAACAAAGTTAAAGTAAACCATTATAACAAGCAAAGTGTGTAGTTAGGGATAGTTATTTACATGTAAACAAGCGAAAGTATAGTTATGAATGTGCTTAATTCAACGAGTTAAGTTAATACAACAAAGTTATAGTAAACCTTTATAACAAGCAAAGAGTGTAGTTACGGATGTCAATCCAGATGTAAACAAGCGCAAGTATGCTTATAACTTACTCAACGAATTAAGTTAATACAACAAAGTTATAGTAAACAATTATAACAAGCAAAGTGTGGAGTTAGGGATTATTATTTACATGTAGACAAGCACAAGTATGGCTATAAATGTGCTTAATTCAACGAATCAAGTTAATATCACAAAATTATAGTAAACCATTATAGCAAGAAAAGTGTGTAGTTACGGATGTTAATTCAGATGTAAACAAGGGCAAGTATGCTTATAACTGTGCTTAATTCAACGAATTAAGTTAATACAACAAAGTTAAAGTAAACCATTATAACAAGCAATGTGTGTAGTTAGGGATAATTTTTTACATGTAAATGAGCGCAAGTATGGTTAGAAATGTGCTTAATTCAACGAATTAAGTCAACATCACAAAGTTATAGTAAACCGTTAAAACAAGCAAAGTGTGTAGTTAGTAATGTTAATTCAGATGTAAACGAGTGCAAGTATGGTTATAAATGTGCTTAATTCAACGGATTAAATTAATCTAACAAAGTTAAAGTAAACCATTATAACAAGCAAAGTGTGTAGTTAGGGATAATTATTTACATGCAAACAAGCGCAAGTATGGTTATAATTGTGCTTAATTCAACGAATCAAGTTAATATCACAAAATTCTAGTAAACCATTATCACAAGCAAAGTGTGTAGTTATTGATTATTATTTACATGTAAACAAGCGAAAGTATGGTTATAAATGTGCTTAATTCAACAAATTAAGTTAATACAACAAAGTTACGGTAAACCATTATAAGAGGCAAATTGTGTCGTTAGGGATAATTATTTACATGCAAACAAGCGCAAGTATGGTTATAAATGTGCTTAATTCAACGAATAAAGTTAATATCACAAAGTTATAGTTAACCATTATAACATGAAAAGTGTCTAGTTGGGGATAATTATTTCCATGTAAACAAGCCATAGTATAGTTATAAATGTGCTTAATTCAACTAATTAAGTTAATACAACAAAGTTATAGTAATTTATTAAAACAAGTAAAGTGATGTTAATAAAGTTAGTAATGTTAATTTAGATGTAAACGAGCGCAAGTATGGTTAGTAATGTGCTTAATTCAACGATTTAAGTTTATACAACCAAGTTTTAGTAAACCATTTTAACAAGCAAAGTGTGTAGTTAGGAATGTTAGTTCAGATGTAAACAAGGGCAAGTATGGTTATAAATGTGCTTAATTCAACGAAATATGTTAATACAAGAAAGTTATTGTTAACCACTATAACAAGCAAAGTGTGTAGTTAGGAACGTTAATTCAGATGTAAACAAGCACAAGTATGGTTATAAATGTGCTTAATTCAACGAATTGTGTTAATACAACAAAGTTATAGTAAACCATTATAACAAGCAAAGTCTTTAGTTAGGGATAATTACTTACATGCAAACAAGCGCAAGTATGGTTATAAATGTGCTTAATTCAACGAATTAAGTTAATATCACAAAGTTATAGTAAACCATTATAACAAGCAAAGTCTTTAGTTAGGGATAATTACTTACATGCAAACAAGCGCAAGTATGGTTATAAATGTGCCTAATTCAACGACTTAAGTTAATATCACAAAGTAAACCATTATAACAAGCAAAGTGTGTAGTTAGTAATGTTAATTCAGATGTGAACGAGCGCAAGCATGGTTATAAATGTGCTTAATTCAACGAATAAACCAACATAGTTATAGTAAATCATTATAACGAACAAAGTGTGTAGTTAGGAATGTTAACTCAGATGTAAACAAGCGCATGTATGGTTATAAATGTGCCTAATTCAACGAATTAAGTTAATATCACAAAGTTATAGTAAACCATTATAACAAGCAAAGTGTGTACTTAGTAATGTTAATTCAGATGTAAACGAGCGCAAGTATGGGTATAAAAGTGCTTACTTCACCGAATTATGCTAATACAACAAAGTTATAGTAAACCATTATAACAGGCAAAGTGTGTAGTTAGGGATAGTTATTTACATGTAAACAAGCGAAAGTATGGTTATAAATATGCCTAATTCAACGAATTAAGTTAATATCACAAAGTTATAGTAAAGCATTATAACAAGCAAAGTGTGTAGTTAGGGATTATTATTTACATGTAAACAAGCCATAGTATGGTTATAAATGTGCTTAATTCAACGAATTAAGTTAATACAACAAAGTTATAGTAATTTATTAAAACAAGCAAAGTGTGTAGTTAGTAATGTTAATTCAGTAAACAAGCGCATGTATGGTTATAAATGTGCCTAATTCAACGAATTAAGTTAATACAACAAAGTTATAGTAAACCATTATAACAAGCAAAGTGTGTAGTTAGGGATTATTATTTACATGTAAACAAGCGAAAGTATGGTTATAAATGTGCTTAATTCAACGAATCATGTTAATATCACAAAATTATAGTAAACCATTATAGCAAGAAAAGTGTGTAGTTACGGATAATTATTTACATGTAAACAAGCCATAGTATGGTTATAAATGTGCTTAATTCAACGAATTAAGTTAATACAGCAAAGTTATAATAATATATTAAAATAAGCAAAGTGTGTAGTTAGTAATGTTAATTTAGATGTAAACGAGCGCAAGTATGGTTAGAAATGTGCTTAATTCAACGAATTAAGTTAATATCACAAAGTTATAGTAAACCATTATAACAAGCAAAGTGTGTAGTTAGGGATAATTATTTACATGCAAACAAGCGCAAGTATGCTTATAATTGTGCTTAATTCAACGAAATATGTTAATACAAGAAAGTTATTGTTAACCACTATAACAAGCAAAGTGTGTAGTTAGGAACGTTAATTCAGATGAAAACAAGCACAAGTATGGTTATAAATGTGCTTAATTCAACGAATTGTGTTAATACAACAAAGTTATAGTAAACCATTATAACAAGCAAAGTGTTTAGTTAGGGATAATTACTTACATGCAAACAAGCGCAAGTATGGTTATAAATGTGCTTAATTCAACGAATTAAGTTAATATCACAAAGTTATAGTAAACCATTATCACAAGCAAAGTGTGTAGTAAGGGATAATTATTTACATGCAAACAAGCGCAAGTATGGTTATAATTGTGCTTAATTCAACGAATTATGTTAATACAAGAAAGTTATTGTTAACCATTATAACAAGCAAAGTGTGTAGTAAGGAACGTTAATTCAGATGTAAACAAGCGAAAGTATGGTTATAAATGTGCTTAATTCAATGAATTAAGTTAATACAACAAAGTTATAGTAAACCATTATAAGAGGCAAATTGTGTAGTTAGGGATTATTATTTACATGTAGACAAGCACAAGTATGGTTATAAATGTGCTTAATTCAACAAATCAAGTTAATATCACAAAATTATAGTAAACCATTATAACAAGCAAAGTGTGTAGTTAGGGATTATTATTTACATGTAAACAAGCCATAGTATGGTTATAAATGTGCTTTATTCAACGAATTAAGTTAATAAAACAAAGTTATAGTAATTTATTAAAACAAGCAAAGTGTGTAGTTAGTAATGTTAATTCAGATGTAAACAAGCGCATGTATGGTTATAAATGTGCCTAATTCAACGAATTAAGTTAATATCACAAAGTTTTAGTAAACCATTATCACAAGCAAAGTGTGTAGTTAGGGATAATTATTTACATGCAAACAAGCGCAAGTTTGGTTATAATTGTGCTCAATTCAACGAATTATGTTAATACAAGAAAGTTATTGTTAACCATTATAACAAGCAAAGTGTGTAGTTAGGGATAATTATTTACATGCAAACAAGCGCAAGTATGGTTATAAATGTGCTTAATTCAACGAATAAAGTTAATATCACAAAGTTATAGTTAACCATTATAACATGAAAAGTGTCTAGTTGGGGATAATTATTTCCATGTAAACAAGCCATAGTATAGTTATAAATGTGCTTAATTCAACTAATTAAGTTAATACAACAAAGTTATAGTAATTTATTAAAACAAGCAAAGTGATGTTAATAAAGTTAGTAATGTTAATTTAGATGTAAACGAGCGCAAGTATGGTTAGAAATGTGCTTAATTCAACGATTTAAGTTAATACAACCAAGTTTTAGTAAACCATTATAACAAGCAAAGTGTGTAGTTAGGAATGTTAGTTCAGATGTAAACAAGGGCAAGTATGGTTATAAATGTGCTTAATTCAACGAATTAAGTTAACATCACAAAGTAATAGTAAACCATTATAACAGGCAAAGTGTGTAGTTAGGGATAGTTATTTACATGTAAACAAGCAAAAGTATGGTTATGAAAGTGCTTAATTCAACGAATTAAGTTAATACAACAAAGTTATAGTAAACCTTTATATAAAGCAAAGAGTGTAGTTACGGATGTTAATTCAGATGTAAACAAGCGCAAGTATGCTTATAACTTACTCAACGAATTAAGTTAATACAACAAAGTTATAGTAAACCATTATAACAAGCAAAGTGTGTAGTTAGGCATTATTATTTACATGTGGACAAGCACAAGTATGGCTATAAATGTGCTTAATTCAACGAATCAAGTTAATATCACAAAATTATAGTAAACCATTATAGCAGAAAAAGTGTGTAGTTACGGATAATTATTTACATGTAAACAAGCCATAGTATGGTTATAAATGTGCTTAATTCAACGAATTAAGTTAATAAAACAAGGTTATAGTAATACATTATAACAAGCAAAGTGTGTAGTTACGGATGTTAATTCAGATATAAACAAGCGCAAGTATGCTTATGACTGTGCTTATTTCAACGAATTAAGTTAATACAACAAAGTTATAGTAAACATTTATAACAAGCATAGTGTGTAGTTAGGGATAATTATTTACATGTAAACAAGAGCAAGTATTGTTATAATTGTGCTTAATTCAACGAAATATGTTAATACAAGAAAGTTATTGTTAACCATTATAACAAGCAAAGTGTGTAGTTAGGAACGTTAATTCAGATGTAAACAAGCACAAGTATGGTTATAAATGTGCTTAATTCAACGAATTATGTTAATACAACAAAGTTATAGTAAACCATTATAACAAGCAAAGTGTTTAGTTAGGGATAATTACTTACTTGCAAACAAGCGCAAGTATGGTTATAAATGTGCTTAATTCAACGAATTAAGTTAATATCACAAAGTTATAGTTAACCATTATAACATGAAAAGTGTCTAGTTTAGGATAATTATTTCCATGTAAACAAGCCATAGTATAGTTATAAATGTGCTTAATTCAACGAATTAAGTTATTACAACAAAGTTATAGTAATTCATTAAAACAAGCAAAGTGTGTAGTTAGTAATGCTAACTCAGATGTAAACAAGCGCAAGTATGGTTATAAATGTGCCTAATTCAACGAATTAAGTTAATATCACAAATTAAACCATTATAACAAGCAAAGTGTGTAGTTAGTAATGTTTATTCAGATGTGAACGAGCGCAAGCATGGTTATAAATGTGCTTAATTCAACGAATAAACCAACATAGTTATAGTAAATCATTATAACGAACAAAGTGTGTAGTTAGGAATGTTAACTCAGATGTAAACAAGCGCATGTATGGTTATAAATGTGCCTAATTCAACGAATTAAGTTAATATCACAAAGTTATAGTAAACCATTATAACAAGCAAAGTGTGTACTTAGTAATGTTAATTCAGATGTAAACGAGCGCAAGTATGGGTATAAAAGTGCTTACTTCACCGAATTATGCTAATACAACAAAGTTATAGTAAACCATTATAACAGGCAAAGTGTGTAGTTAGGGATAGTTATTTACATGTAAACAAGCGAAAGTATGGTTATAAATATGCCTAATTCAACGAATTAAGTTAATATCACAAAGTTATAGTAAAGCATTATAACAAGCAGTGTGTAGTTTTATGATTATTATTTAGATGTAAAAAAGCGCAAGTATGGGTATAAAAGTGCTTACTTCACCGAATTATGCTAATACAACAAAGATATAGTAAACCATTATAACAAGCAAAGTGTGTAGTTAGGGATAATTATTTACATGTAAACAAGCGAAAGTATGGTTGTGAATGTGCTTAATTCAACGAATCAAGTTAATATCACAAAATTATAGTAAACCATTATAGCAAGAAAAGTGTGTAGTTACGGATAATTATTTACATGTAAACAAGCCATAGTATGGTTATAAATGTGCTTAATTCAACGAATTAAGTTAATACAACAAAATTATTGTAATACATTATAACAAGCAAAGTGTGTAGGTACGGATGTTAATTCAGATGTAAACAAGCGCCAGTATTGTTATAAATATGCCTAATTCAACGAATTAAGTTAATATCACAAAGTTATAGTAAAGCATTATAACAAGCAGTGTGTAGTTATATGGGGTGTGATTTGTGTCAAAATTGCCTTTTTTCAATTTTCGATTATTTTTTTTAGTATTGCTATGCCATTTCTATTGTTTTTTATGACATATAAATTAATTCATAACAAATTCTTTTTCATTACCAATATTGCGTCATTTAATCTTTTTGTTGTATTTTGTTTTCATACACTTCAAATTTCTTTTACATTACATTTATAACATTTTTCATTTCCATTCCTACTATTTACATTTAATTTATAACATTTTCATTTCCATTCCTGCCATTTACATTTTCATTCTTGACATAATTTTAATTTCACATTACATAATGCATTTCTGCATGACATAATGCATTGCTTGCGTTTTGAAAATGGCGCAAAAGACACATGTGACTGCTAGGCCACCTTGTAGTTGCCTGGTTGGATATGGCAAATGCAAACCACAGACTCCAAGCCCGCATTGCACTCGATGCAGCAAGACGAGATCCTGGCGAAGCTTTGGGTTCTTTTTTGGATGCTTGCTCGGATGTCCTTCGACAATCACAAGATCCACAAACACTAGAGAATCCTGACTTGAACGATCGTGTTCTCCAAAGAATTGAGACTGTCCATGAAAGTTTGCGGATTTTGGCTCAGGAGCCAGGTTTGTTTTCTCAAAATGCTGACTCCTTGAGAGAGTTGACCAACGTCATATTCGAAATCAAAACATTAATTGAAACTTGCTGCCCAGGTTTTGGCGAACATTCATGTCCTGATGGACTAACATCTCTTCAATTGACAGGGAATCCTGGTAGGCCTAAAATATTTGTTTCTAAAGATCAAATTCACTTTCTACGAGGGTTAACTTTTCATGGGTACAAATTCAGTCAATTTTAGGTATATCACGAAGCAGTCTTTATCGTAGAAGGTTGGAGCTTGGTTTTACAGAGGATGATGTTCCAGTTACAGATGAGGATCTTTATCGGCTCATGCAAGAAATCATGGAAGTAAACCCTAACATCGGGCAGAGGCGAATGATAGGAGCATTGAGGGCACGGGGATTGGAAGTAGCACAGAGCAGAGTCAGGGAGGCGATGAGAATCTTAGATCCCCAGGGAACCGCCCTCAGATGGCATGGTGCTATTCACAGGCGCAGATATTGGGTACCATGTCCAAACGCACTCTGGCACATCGATGGTTGCCATAAACTGATAAGGTGGAACTTCGTGATTCATGCGTGCATCGACGGATTTTCAAGATTGATAACTTATCTTTATTGCGCAGATAATAACCGTAGTGAGACTGTGTTGGAGCTGTTTCTCCAGTCTGTGTCAGAACTTGGTATTCCGTCACGTGTAAGAAGTGACCATGGTCTAGAAAATGTTATGGTTGCAAGGTACATGATTGAAAACAGAGGACCTGACCGTGGAAGTATGATAACCGGAAGCTCTGTACACAACCAGAGGGTCGAAAGGCTCCATAGAGATGTTTATCAAGGAGTTCTGGCATTTTATGTGGCTATTTTTGAGAGCTTAGAGCATGGAAACCTCCTAGACCCTTTCAATGAGCTTCATTTGTGGTCGCTGCATTATATTTACAAGAATAGAATAAATAAATCTCTTGATTTATTCAGGCATGGTTGGAATCAGCATCCGTTGAGCAGCTGCAATAACAGAAGTCCGTATAATCTGTGGGTATCCGGAATGGTAGATATGAGAAATATGGATCATGCAGCAATTGAAGCTGTTTTTGGCCCAGATGAATACAGTGGTTATGGATTAGATCCAGAAGGCCCAGTTCCGGAAGATGAAGATTACCAAGTCAATGTCCCAGCCTGGAGCTTTGATTCAGAAAGGCTTGCAGAAAGAGTGAGAGATGCTATTCCTGACCCAGCCGTTGATGATCAAAATTTTGGAATCACACTTTGTCAACAAACCATTTCGTTGCTGTCGTGAATGTCATGTGAAAGAGTGTGGATCTTGGCTGCTGTCCTCGACTTTTCCTAAGCTTTCAAGCTTCTTTCAATTAGCAACTTTAAATAAAAATTGAGTCACTCTGGAAGAAACTTGTGCCGTGCCGTATAACCTGCCCTGGTAAAATCAGAAAAGTTTGAAAACTGCACTACAAAGTTCAGAGTCAAGTTTCTCATGTAAAATGATTGTGCTTAAATGAGTACTTCTGGGGCAGTTTACAAAATACTGTACCCATTCGGTATAAAGTCAAAATTTGTTACAAGTAGCAGATAAATACAAGGTAACATTAAAACCATAAAAACGCTGAATCTTAAACGTGTACGTTCTTTTGAACGTTTCTTATACAACGAACGCTACAATGTCTGCCGAAAGTCCTTGGACACTTACACCATTTCTTCATAATCTGCAGTTCAAAACACAGCCATCAGGTTTGAATACCCCCTCGCCCCCGAAACAATGTTGATTTCGAAGGTTATTGTCCAACCATTCCAGCAGAGTCGCGGATCGTCTAGCTTGCGCCCAGACCCATTGTTTTTCAATGGGTCTGTGCCCAGGCTACGGATCGTCCTGCCATCTCAATTTTTTACCATAAAACAACATTGTTCTGAGGGGGAGAGGGGGAAATCGCAAAACTAGGCAAAATTAGCAGAGGTGTTCCAAGACTTTTGGCAGGCATTGTAAGTTTAACCGATACCAGCCAAGTCATGACAGCATAGGGAGAGGGCAAAAAACATAATTTTACGACGATAAATTCGTCAACAACAACAAAAGTCCTGGAAAACAGGTTACAACAGAATTGCTTTATTCATAGAGATATCAGCGACATATGCTTGCTATCAATGATTGCTAACCCTAGAACATCGATGAAAATTTGGATAAAAATCTATTAAATGTAAGATATCGTGGCAGCAATTTCTTTTGAGTTCTGAATGAAATGGAATGCCCTCAGACAATTAGACTAGCACCTAGTGTTAGGGTTAGGGCAAGTACAATTAAGCCAGAAATCATTCATACCCATGCCAACAATTGAGTATTCTGAATCGTTATATCTGCGGACTAATTAGAAAGATGTTTTCTTAATT
This sequence comes from Aurelia sp. 3 sensu Dawson et al. (2005), assembly GCA_964020215.1. NCBI lineage: Eukaryota > Metazoa > Cnidaria > Scyphozoa > Semaeostomeae > Ulmaridae > Aurelia > Aurelia sp. 3 sensu Dawson et al. (2005). The sequence goes on from OZ026577.1 coordinate 12,577,923, forward strand.
CAAATATCCCTTGCTTTGCTTATTTTCAGCCTTTTATCATTTTCTTACAAAACTTCAGCCATCATAAAAATGGTTCTCAAGCAGAACAATGCAAAATACTCAGAGTTTGGCATGGGCATGAATAATTCCTGGCTTACTGTTGAGCAAAATTAAAAGCAAACAGCCTCCCAGGGGGCGCTCCCCCTTGCCCCTGACTAGCTTTGGCCCTGAACATAACATTCTAACTTGATTTTGTACACTACCTTACTATAATTACCACCAAGGAGCCCAAGGGGGAACTCTCTATTGGTATGTGATGGAGGTCAGGCACAGCATATTTTTTGAAAAACGCAAAAATACACTAAACTTTGGACATTTTTAGATCCCAAAACCATACCCATTGCTTCATGGTAATAAAAGATTAGTGGTTTTAAAGTGCTTTTGCAAATACACCTCTGTATTCTGGTGAAAAACTCAGCTTGGCACTCACTTATCAAATTATCAATTTTTCTCAAGCAAATAGTGTAGCCAAAGGTATCCCAGACAATGTTTCCCACACCCAAAAGTGCTTGACCTCTCCCACATCACTAACTTATAGAGAGTTTCCCACTGGGTAAGGAACAGAACATCAAAGTTGTTGATAAATATCAAAGCAAAGAACAAACTAGGCATCCAAATCAGAAATGTTAACTTTAAATGAAGGCTATCAAATCAAATAGTTAATAGTTCCAAATCTTATCATGTGAACAAAGTAGTTAATGTCATTCCCCAGTGCTTTCAATGAAAGAAAGGCTTTTAGCAGCATTTTGAATTGAAGGCCAATCACCCACCTTGTAACGGTAGCCATAGTTAAAAAAATGCTGAATTGGAACAATGCAGAATTTCAGCAACGTAAACTAGCTTTCATGATGAGTAAATGTGGAAGCTGATTACTAAAAATGTTTGGGATCATAAAATCCCTTTGAGCCCATAAAGCCCTTGTCTTAACCAAACATAATAGCCTCACAAACAAAGTTAAGGAAAAAAAATGCGTTGAAAGTTATCTTCACAGTTTACATAACTCCAAATCCCTCAGATTCCAAATTTAGGGCAGTGTTGAATGCTTTCTCAAATTCTCCGAATGTTGCATGGCAGACAGGTATAAACAAATGTCTGGAGTAAACCTGTGCTTCCGGATACAACCTTTCATTGCTACTATGATAATCTAGTTCAATCTTTGGTGAAAGTCCACCTGCTGGAATCCTCTTCAGGGATGTTGAAAAATGAAGGAATTTCATTCGAACTTCTGTGTTTGCAGCTTCAAGATACTCAACCAGCATATCAAAAGCTCTGGTTTGAATACTGCTGAGAAGATCCAGAGGTTGTTTCTCAATTGACTCTATTATGGTGACAACTGACAGATCTTCATTTAACACAAAAAGGGGCTGCATTTCCCGTGGATACAATTGTATCAGCCTTTGAATTCCTGTGACCTCCAAACCATCGCAAATGGCATTCAGTTGTGGGATTCTCTTTTGTAGAAGTTCATCAGCAATTAATGCAACAACAAGCAAGCCCCTATTTGAAGCACTAATTCTTGTGGTAATATCCCACGAGGAACTGTTCACTATTTGCATGTTGACTTCCCCTCCAACAGAACTTTCATCAAATAAACTGTCAATTTTAGCATCTGTATCAGCCTTTCTCAAACCAGCAATGAGTGCATGAAGTGCAGATGTGGCGGCATTTAGGGGGATTTGTTCTTCTGAAAGTAATACTGCTGTTTGGTGAAAATCTCGTGTGGACAAATATTTGTAGCACCACTCAGGAAAACAAGCAATACCTGGGCCACCTTGAATAACTGAATGTCCAATCAACATTCCTACAATCTTGTATGAAATCAAGCCAGTTAAAGACTTCTTGGGTATTTTGAAATCATCAGCTTCTTCAAAGAGGTGCTTCATGGCCTCACCTAGACATTTTTGGAAGAACTCTATTTTCAGAGCCCCACAGTCAACTCCTTCTTCTCCAGCAAATTCAATATTTAGCTCTTTGAAAAGAACCTTCTTATCAACTGATGCAACTTTGTAAAATTTTAGACAGTCACGCCAAATATTCTCACGCCTGGCTGTAAGCAAATGCTGCTCATCCCTCATGTTTGCATTTCTAAATCTTTCCAGAATGTCACCAACAGAAAGTTCTTTGTTAAGGAGAATGTCTACAGCTTCTTCTGTGCTTTCTGATGCATTTGCTACCTCTTCCAAATAACTGTCATTGATGTCTGGGAACATGGCTTTTACACTTGTCAAAATATCAATGGGCGTTGTGGGTTTGCTTAGGGGCTCATCTGGTGCAGAAGATGGACCTGGTCTGGGATCTGACAAATCGATTACAGGACAACTGGATTCATATATTTGGTCACTTTCATCAGCACTTTGAATAGGAGGCTCTGTCAAAGCATGCTCATTGCTAACATTGGTGACATTATCATCAGGAGTTTGCTGGGCATAGATGGCCCCTTGTCCTGACATCCTTATCAAGCGTTCCCCATTCAAAGTCACTGTAGAAGGTAAGTTGAATGGGGATAACTTGCCATATGAACCTTTCATGAATTTTATTTTTCTTATACCATGAACAACAGGAATTTCCTCTAAGATGTGTAAACAGAGATCATCTTCATCCCATTGCCTATTGATTGGAAATTCATCAATAATCAACCCTTGTTCTCGCAGATCAGCCCTCTTTTGATGACTTGGAAGATCAGCAGTTTCAGTGTCAGGAATTACCACCACTGTCCTGTGAACAATTTGGTTTGGATTTCTCCCTCTTCCTCGATATGGCTGTGGTCTTTGCGCTCTAAAATGAAAGTACAACTGACCTGAAACTAGTTGAAGCAAAACTGTGAATCTGTATGTTACAAAAATTTGTATTGCTTTTTCTGGCTACTACAATCTCTGAGCCTAAATGCAGCCCATTGCAACTGTTGATTTGAAAGGTCAGAATCTAAGCTCAGAATCTACAGTTTTCACCAAAGCCTACCACCTTGACTTAGTCTAAAAAGTACCACAGTTCTCACTTCTTCTCAGCAAGATTTCACGTATTTAGACCAACAAAGCAATGGCATACTCACATGCAAGGTCTTTGATTCATTTGTTTTAAAAGAAGTGAACAAAAGATCTCATCCAAAATCAGAAGCATCTTAAACATAATCTATGGCAATAGGCCTAAGGTGTTTCATAATATACTCATAAAATATCTTCGTCTTTTATGCTTATAACTTATTATATACCATGCCTACCTCCTACTACCAGCTGCGGCACTGTATGTGCTGGCAGGGCCACGCCGTTGTTGAATTGAGCCTCCGCTTCCATTCCTGAAAGTTGGGAAGAGAGTTCTCAGCGACGATGTCAGTGATGTTTGCTGCAGAACTCTGCTTGTGTTGTTGGCTGCCCTACTAGGGCCTGCACTACCACTGACAGTAGGATATGTAGAAGTTGATGCATGCTGCTCCTGTCGCAACGATGACAAAAGTCGTTGCCCTTCGTCAGCCAGGGCATTTATTCTTGCCACTGCATCTCGCAACACGTTGTCAGCCATCCTCCATGCTCGTTTGCTTCTTCGCCTCTCCAGAGGAGGCCACGGGTAGTTTTTGCGCCATTTTCAAAACGCCCGCAATGCATTATGTCATGCAGAAATGCATTATGTAATGTGAAATTAAAATTATGTCAAGAATGAAAATGTAAATGGCAGGAATGGAAATGAAAATGTTATAAATTAAATGTAAATGGTAGGAATGGAAATGAAATATGTTATAAATGTAATGTAAAAGAAATTTGAAGTGTATGAAAACAAAATACAACAAAAAGATTAAATGACGCAATATTGGTAATGAAAAACAATTTGTTATGAATTAATTTATATGTCATAAAAAACAATAGAAATGGCATAGCAATACTAAAAAAATAATCGAAAATTGAAAAAAGGCAATTTTGACACAAATCACACCCCATATAGTTACGGATTATTATTTAGATGTAAAAAAGCGCAAGTTTGGGTATAAAAGTGCTTAACTCACCGAATTATGCTAATACAACAAAGATATAGTAAACCATTATAACAAGTAAAGTGTGTAGTTAGGGATAATTATTTACATGTAAACAAGCGAAAGTATGGTTGTGAATGTGCTTAATTCAACGAATTAATTTAATACAACAAAGTTATAGTAAACCTTTATAACAAGCAAAGTGTGTAGTTACGGATGTTAATTCAGATGTAAACAAGCGCAAGTATGCTTATAACTTACTTAATTCAACTAATTAAGTTAATACAACACAGTTATAGTAAACCACTATAACAAGCAAAGTGTGTAGTTACGGATTAAGATGTAAACAAGCGGAAGTATGCTAATAACTGTGCTTGATTCGACGAATTAAGTAAATACAACAAAGTTATAGTAAACCATTATAACAAGCAAAGTGTGTAGTTAGGAATGTTAATTCAGATGTAAACAAGCGCAAGTATGGTTATAAATATGCTTAATTCAACGAATTAAGTTAATATCAAAAGTTATAGTAAAGCATTAGAACAAGCAGTGTGTAGTTACGGATTATAATTTAGAAGTAAAAAAGCGCAAGTATGGGTATAAAAGTGCTTACTTCACCGAATTATGCTAATACAACAAAGTTATAGTAAACCATTATAACAGGCAAAGTGTGTAATTAGGGATAGTTATTTACATGTAAACAAGCGAAAGTATGGTTATGAATGTGCTTAATTCAACGAATTAAGTTAATACAACAAAGTTATAGTAAACCTTTATATCAAGCAAAGAGTGTAGTTACGGATGTTAATTCAGATGTAAACAAGCGCAAGTATGCTTATAACTTACTCAACGAATTAAGCTAATACAACAAAGTTATAGTAAACCATTATAACAAGCAAATTGTGTAGTTAGGGATTATTATTTACATGTGGACAAGAACAAGTATGGCTATAAATGTGCTTAATTCAACGAATCAAGTTAATATCACAAAATTATAGTAAGCCATTATAGCAGGAAAAGTGTGTAGTTACGGATAATTATTTACATGTAAACAAGCCATAGTATGGTTATAAATGTGATTAATTCAACGAATTAAGTTAATAAAACAAGGTTATAGTAATACATTATAACAAGCAAAGTTTGTAGTTACGGATGTTAATTCAGATGTAAACAAGCGCAAGTATGCTTATGACTGTGCTTATTTCAACGAATTAAGTTAATACAACAAAGTTATAGTAAACAATTATAACAAGCATAGTGTGTAGTTAGGGATAATTATTTACATGTATACAAGCGCAAGTATGGTTATAAATGTGCTTAATTCAACGAATAAACCAACATAGTTATAATAAATCATTATAACGAACAAAGTGTGTAGTTAGGAATGTTAACTCAGATGTAAACAAGCGCATGTATGGTTATAAATGTGCCTAATTCAACGAATTAAGTTAATATCACAAAGTTATAGTAAACCATTATAAGAAGCAAATTGTGTAGTTAGGGATAATTACTTACATGCAAACAAGCGCAAGTATGGTTATAAATGTGCTTAATTCAACGAATTAAGTTAATATCACAAAGTTATAGTTAACCATTATAACATGAAAAGTGTCTAGTTGTGGAAAATTAGTTCCATGTAAACAAGCCATAGTATAGTTATAAATGTGCTTGATTCAACGATTTAAGTTAATACAACCAAGTTATAGTAAACCATTATAACAAGCAAAGTGTGTAGTTAGGAATGTTAGTTCAGATGTAAACAAGGGCAAGTATGGTTATAAATGTGCCTAATTCAACGAATTAAGTTAATATCACAAAGTTATAGTAAACCATTATAACAAGCAAAATGTGTAGTTAGTAATGTTAATTCAAATGTAGACAAGCGCAAGTATGGTTAGAAATGTGTTTATTTCAACGAATTAAGTTAATATAACAAAATTATAGTAAACCATTATAACAAGTAAAGTGTTTAGTTAGGGATAATTATTTACATGTAAACAAGCGCAGGTATGGCTATAAATTTGCTTAATTCTACGAATTAATTAATACAACAAAGTTAAAGTAAAGCATTATAACAAGCAAAATGTGTAGTTAGTAATGTTAATTCAGATGTAGACAAGCGCAAGTATGGATATAAATGTGCTTAATTGAACGAATTAAGTTGATACAACAAATTTATAGTAAACCATTATAACAAGCAAAGTGTGTAGTTAGGAATGTTAATTTAGATATAAAAAGGCGCAAGTATGGTTATAAATGTGCTTAATTCAACGAATTAAGTTAATACAACAAACTTAAAGTAAACCATTATAACAAGCAAAGTGTGTAGTTAGGAATGCTAATTCAGATGTAAACAAGCGCATGTACGGTTATAAATGTGCTTAATTCAACGAATTATGTTAATACAACAAAGTTATAGTAAACCATTATAACAAGCAAAGTGTGTAGTTAGGAACGTTAGTTCAGAACCAAACAAGCGCAAGTATGGTTATAAATGTGCTTAATTCAACGAAGTAAGTTAATATTACAAAGTTATACTAAACCATTATAACAAGCAAACTGTGTAGTTAGGAATTTTAATTCAGAAGTAAAAAAGCGCACGTATGGTTATAAATGTGCTTAATTCAACGAATTAAGTTAATACAATAAAGTTATAGTAAACCATTATAACAAGCAAAGTGTGTAGTTAGGGATAATTATTTACATGTATATAAGCGCAAGTATCGTTATAATTGTGCTTAATTCAACGAATTATTTTAATACAAGAAAGTTATTGTTAACCATTATAACAAGCAAAATGTGTAGTTAGGTATAATTATTTACAGGTATATAAGAGCAAGTATCGTTATAATTGTGCTTAATTCAACGAATTATTTTAATACAAGAAAGTTATTGTTAACCATTATAACAAGCAAAGTGTGTAGTTAGGAACGTTAATTAAGATGTAAACAAGCGCAAGTATGGTTAAAAATGTCCTTATTTCAACGAATTAAGTTAATACAACAAAGTTATAGTAAACCATTATAAGAAGCAAATTGTGTAGTTAGGGATAATTATTTACATGTATACAAGCGCAAGTATGGTTATAACTGTGCCTAATTCAACGAATTATGTTAATACAACAAACTTATAGTAAACCATTATAAGAAGCAAACTGTGTAGTTAGGGATAATTATTTACATGTATATAAGCGCAAGTATGGTTATAAATGTCCTTAATTCAACGAATTAAGTTAATATCACAAAATTATAGTAAACCATTATAACGAGTAAAGTGTTTAGTTAGGGATAATTATTTACAAATAAACAAGCGCAGGTATGGCTATAAATTTGCTTAATTCTACGAATTAATTAATACAACAAAGTTAAAGTAAAGCATTATAACAAGCAAAATGTGTAGTTAGTAATGTTAATTCAGATGTAAACGAGCGCAAGTATGATTAGAACTGTGCTTAATTCAACGAATTAAGTTAATATCACAAAATTATAGTAAAAAAATAACAAGCAATGTGTGTAGTTAGTATTGTTAATTCAGAAGTAAACGAGTGCAAGTATGGTTAGAAATGTGCTTAATTCAACGAATTAAGTTAATATAACAAAGTTATAGTAAACTATTATAACAAGCAAAGTGTTTAGTTAGGAATGTTAGTTCAGATGTAAACAAGCGCAAGTATGGTTATAAATGTGCTTAATTCAACGAATTAAGTTGATACAACAAAGTTAAAGTAAACCATTATAACAAACAAAGTGTGTAGTTACGGATGTTAATTCAGATGTAAACAAGCGCAAGTATGCTTAGAAATGTGCTTAATTCAACGAATTTAGTTAATACAACAAAATTATAGTAAACCATTATAAGAAGCAAAGTTTGTAGTTACGGATGTTAATTCAGATGTAAACAAGCGCAAGTATGGTTATAACTGTGCTTAATTCAACGAATTAAGTTAATATCACAAAGTTATAGTAAACTATTATAACAAGAAAAGTGTGTAGTTACGGATTATTATTTACATGTAAAAAAGCGCAAGTATAATAGTGCTTAATTCAACGAATTATGTTAATACAACAAAATTATAGTAAACCATTATAAGAAGCAATGTGTGTAGTTAAGGATGATTTTTTACATGTAAACAAGCGCAAGTATGGTTAAAATGTGCTTAATTCAATGAATTAAGTTAATACAACAATGTTAAAGTAAAGCATTATAACAAGCAAAGTGTGTAGTTAGTATTGTTAATTCAGATGTAAACGAGAGCAAGTATGGTTAGAAATGTGCTTAATTCAACGAATTAAGTTAATACAACAAAGTTATAGTAAACCTTTATATCAAGCAAAGAGTGTAGTTACGGATGTTAATTCAGATGTAAACAAGCGCAAGTATTCTTATAACTTACTCAACGAATTAAGTTAATATCACAAAGTTATAGTAAACCATTATAAGAAGCAAATTGTGTAGTTAGGGATAATTACTTACATGCAAACAAGCGCAAGTATGGTTATAAATGTGCTTAATTCAACGAATTAAGTTAATATCACAAAGTTATAGTTAGCCATTATAACATGAAAAGTGCCTAGTTGTGAATAATTAGTTCCATGTAAACAAGCCAAAGTATAGTTATAAATGTGCTTAATTCAACGATTTAAGTTAATACAACCAAGTTATAGCAAACCATTATAACAAGCAAAGTGTGTAGTTAGGAATGTTAGCTCAGATGTAAACAAGGGCAAGTATGGTTATAAATGTGCCTAATTCAACGAATTAAGTTAATATCGCAAAGTTATAGTAAACCATTATAACAAGCAAAGTGTGTAGTTAGTAATGTTAATTCAGATGTAAACGAGCGCAAGTATGGTTATAAATGTGCTTAATTCAACGGATTAAATAAATCCAACAAAGTTAAAGTAAACCATTATAACAAGCAAAATGTGTAGTTAGTAATGTTAATTCAAATGTAGACAAGCGCAAGTATGGATATAAATGTGCTTAATTCAACGAATTAAGTTGATACAACAAATTTATAGTAAACCATTATAACAAGCAAAGTGTGTAGTTAGGATTGTTAATTCAGATGTAAACGAGCGCAAGTATGGTTAGAAATGTGCTTATTTCAACGAATTAAGTTAATATAACAAAGTTAAAGTAAACCATTATAACAAGCAAAATGTGTAGTTAGTAATGTTAATTCAAATGTAGACAAGCGCAAGTATGGATATAAATGTGCTTAATTCAACGAATTAAGTTGATACAACAAATTTATAGTAAACCATTATAACAAGCAAAGTGTGTAGTTAGGAATGTTAATTCAGATGTAAACGAGCGCAAGTATGGTTAGAAATGTGCTTATTTCAACGAATTAAGTTAATATAACAAAGTTATAGTAAGCTATTATAACAAGCAAAGTGTTTAGTTTGGAATGTTAGTTCAAAGGTAAACAAGCGCAAGTATGGTTATAAATGTGCTTAATTCAACGAATTATTTTAATACAAGAAAGTTATTGTTAACCATTATAACAAGCAAAGTGTGTAGTTAGAAGCGTTAATTAAGATGTAAACAAGCGCAAGTATGGTTAAAAATGTGCTTATATCAACGAATTGAGTTAATATAACAAAGTTATAGTAAACCATTATAAGAAGCAAATTGTGTAGTTAGGGATAATTATTTACATGTATACAAGCGCAAGTATGGTTATAACTGTGCCTAATTCAACGAATCAAGTTAATACAACAAACTTATAGTAAACCATTATAAGAAGCAAACTGTGTAGTTAGGGATAATTATTTACATGTATACAAGCGCAAGTATGGTTATAAATGTCCTTAATTCAACGAATTAAGTTAATATCACAAAATTATAGTAAACCATTATAACAAGTAAAGTGTTTAGTTAGGGATAATTATTTACATGTAAACAAGCGCAGGTATGGCTATAAATTTGCTTAATTCTACGAATTAATTAATACAACAAAGTTAAAGTAAAGCATTATAACAAGCAAAATGTGTAGTTAGTAATGTTAATTTAGATGTAGACAAGCGCAAGTATGGATATAAATGTGCTTAATTGAACGAATTAAGTTGATACAACAAATTTATAGTAAACCATTATAACAAGAAAAGTGTGTAGTTAGGAATGTTAATTAACATGTAAACAAGCACAGGTATGGTTATAAATGTGCTTAATTCAACGAATTAAGTTATTATCACAAAGTTATAGTAAACCATTATAGCAAGCAAAGTGTGTAGTTAGGAAAAATTTTTTACATGTACACAAGCGCATGTATGGTTATAACTGTGCTTAATTCAATGAATTAAGTTAATATAACAAAGTTATAGTAAGCCATTATAACAAGCAAAGTGTTTAGTTTGGAATGTTAGTTCAAAGGTAAACAAGCGCAAGTATGGTTATAACTGTGCTTAATTCAACGAATTAAGTTAATATCACAAAATTATAGTAAACCATTATAACAAGCAATGTGTGTAGTTAGGGATAATTATTTACAAATAAACAAGCGCAGGTATGGCTATAAATTTGCTTAATTCTACGAATTAATTAATACAACAAAGTTAAAGTAAAGCATTATAACAAGCAAAATGTGTAGTTAGTAATGTTAATTCAGATGTACACAAGCGCATGTATGGTTATAACTGTGCTTAATTCAAAGAATTAAGTTAATACAACAAAGTTATAGTAAACCATTATAACAATCAAAGTGTGTATTTTGTAATGTTAATTCAGATGTAAACGAGCGCAAGTATGATTAGAACTGTGCTTAATTCAACGAATTAAGTTAATATCACAAAATTATAGTAAACCATTATAACAAGCAATGTGTGTAGTTAGGGATAATTTTTTACATGTAAACAAGCGCAAGTATGGTTATAAATGTGCTTAATTCAACGAATTAAGTTGATACAACAAAGTTAAAGTAAACCATTATAACAAACAAAGTGTGTAGTTACGGATGTTAATTCAGATGTAAACAAGCGCAAGTATGCTTAGAAATGTGCTTAATTCAACGAATTAAGTTAATACAACAAAATTATAGTAAACCATTACAAGAAACAAAGTTTGTAGTTACGGATGTTAATTCAGATGTAAACAAGCGCAAGTATGGTTATAACTGTGCTTAATTCAACGAATTAAGTTAATATCACAAAGTTATAGTAAACTATTATAACAAGAAAAGTGTGTAGTTACGGATTATTATTTACATGTAAAAAAGCGCAAGTATGGGTATAATAGTGCTTAATTCAACGAATTATGTTAATACAAGAAAGTTATTGTTAACCATTATAACAAGCAAAGTGTGTAGTTAGGAACGTTAATTCAGATGTAAACAAGCGAAAGTATGGTTATAAATGTGCTTAATTCAACGAAGCAACAGAGTTATAGTAAACCATTATAAGAAGAAAATTGTGTAGTTAGGAATAATTTTTTACATGCAAACAAGCGCAAGTATGGTTTGTTATAAATGTGGTTAATTCAACGAATTAAGTTAATACAACAAAGTTAAAGTAAGCCATTATAACAAACAAAGTGTGTAGTTACGGATGTTATTTCAGATGTAAATAAACGCAAGTATGGTTATAACTGTGCTTAATTCAACGAATTAACTTAATACAACAAAGTTATGGTAAACCATTATAAAAAGGAAGTGTGTAGTTAGGAATGTTAGTACAGATGTAAACAAGCCAAGGTATTGCTATAAATGTGCTTAATTCAACGAATTAAGTTAATACAACAAAATTATAGCACACCATTATAACAAGCAAAGTGTGTAGTTACGGATGTTAATTCAGATGTAAACAAGCGCAAGTATGCTTAGAAATGTGCTTAATTCAACGAATTAAGTTGATACAACAAAGTTAAAGTAAACCATTATAATAAACAAAGTGTGTAGTTACAGATGTTATTTCAGATGTAAACAAGCGCAAGTATGGTTATAACTGTGCTTAATTCAACGAATTATGTTAATACAACAAAATTATAGTAAACCATTATAAGAAGCAATGTGTGTAGTTAGGGATGATTTTTTACATGTAAACAAGCGCAAGTATGGTTAAAATGTGCTAAATTCAATGAATTAATTTAATACAACAATGTGTAGTATTAAATATATAACAACAATGTATAGTATTATACAACAATGTGTAGTATTAAATATATAACAACAATATATTATACAACAATGTGTAGTAAAACAATATAACATGCAAAGTGTTGTTAATTCAGATGTAAACGAGTGCAAGTATGGTTAGAAATGTGCTTAATTCAACGAATTAAGTTAATATAACAAAGTTATAGTAAACCATTATAACAAGCAAAGTGTGTAGTTAGGGATAATTATTTACATGTATATAAGCGCAAGTATGGTTATAATTGTGCTTAATTCAATGAATTAAGTTAATACAACAAAGTTATAGTAAACCATTATAAGAAGCAAATTGTGTAGTTAGGAATGTTAACTCAGATGTAAGAAAGCGCAAGTATGGTTATAAATGTGCCTAATTCAACGAATTAAGTTAATATCACAAAGTTATAGTAAACCATTATAACAAGCAATGTGCATAGTTACGGATTATTATTTAGATGTAAAAAAGCGCTAGTATGGGTATAAAAGTGCTTAATTCGGCGAACTATGCTAATACAACAAAGTTATAGTAAACCATTATAACAAGCAAAGTGTGTGGTTACCCATGTTAATTCAGATGTAAACAAGCAAACGTATGGTTATAACTGTGCTTAATTCAACGAATTAAGTTAATACAACGAAGTTATGGTAAACCGTTATAACAAGCAAAGTGTGTAGTTACGGATTATTATTTAGATGAAAAAGGCGCAAATATGGGTATAATAGAGCTTAATTCAACGAATTAAGTTAATACAACAAAGTTTTAGTAAAGAATTATAAGAAGCAAAGTGTGTAGTTAGGGATAATGATTTACATGTAAACAAGGGCAAGTATTTGTATAATTGTGCTTAATTCAACGAATTAAGTTGATACAACAAAGTTAAAGTAAACAATTATAACAAGCAAAGTGTGTAGTTAGGAACGTTAATTCAGATGTAAACAAGCGAAAGTATGGTTATAAATGTGCTTAATTCAACGAATTAAGTTAATACAACAGAGTTATAGTAAGCCATTATAAGAAGAAAATTGTGTAGTTAGGGATAATTATTTACATGCAAACAAGCGCAAGTATGGTTTGTTATAAATGTGGTTAATTCAACGAATTAAGTTAATACAACAAAGTAAAAGTAAACCATTATAACAAACAAAGTGTGTAGTTACGGATGTTATTTCAGATGTAAACAAGCGCAAGTATGGTTATAACTGTGCTTAATTTAACGAATTAAGTTAATATCACAAAGTTATAGTAAAACAATATAACAAGCAAAGTGTATAGTTACGGATTATTATTTAGATGTAAAAAAGCGCAAGTATGGGTATAAAAGTGCTTAATTCGGCGAACTATGCTAATACAACAAAGTTAAAGTAAACCATTATAACAAGCGAAGTGTGTAGTTACGGATGTTATTTCAGATGTAAACAAGCGCAAGTATGGTTATAACTGTGCTTAATTTAACGAATTAAGTAAACATCACAAAGTAATAGTAAACCATTATAACAAGCAATGTGTGTAGTTAGGGATAACTATTTACATGTAGACAAGCGCAAGTATGGTTAAAACGTGCTTAATTCAACGAATTAAGTTAATACAACAAAGTTATGGTAAACCATTATAAGAAGCAAATTGTGTAGTTAGGAATGTTTACTAAGAAGTAAGAAAGCGCAAGTATGGTTATAAATGTGCCTAATTCAACGAATTAAGTTAATATCACAAAGTTATAGTAAAACAATATAACAAGCAAAGTGTATAGTTACGGATTATTATTTAGATGTAAAAAAGCGCAAGTATGGGTATAAAAGTGCTTAATTCGGCGAACTATGCTAATACAACAAAGTTAAAGTAAACCATTATAACAAGCGAAGTGTGTGGTTACGCATGTTAATTCAGATGTAAACAAGCCCTGCTATGGCTATAAATGTGCTTTATTCAACGAATTAAGTTAATACAACAAAATTATAGCAAACCATTATAACAAGCAAAGTGTGTAGTTACGGATGTTAATTCAGATGTAAACAAGCGGAAGTATGCTTAGAAATGTGCTTAGTTCAACGAACTAAGTTAATACAAAAAACTTATTGTAAACCATTATAACAAGCAAAGTGTGTAGTTACGGATGTTATTTCAGATGTAAACAAGGGCTAGTATGCTTATAACTGTGCTTAATTCAACGAATTAAGTTAATACAACAATGTTAAAGTAAACCATTATAACAAGCAATGTGTGTAGTTAGGGATAATTTTTTACATGTAAACGAGCGCAAGTATGGTTAGAAATGTGCTTAATTCAACGAATTATGTTAATATAACAAAGTTATAGTAAACCATTATAACAAGCAAAGTGTTTAGTTAGGAATGTTAGTTCAGATGTAAACAAGCGCAAGTATGGTTATAAATGTGCTTAATTCAACGAATTAAGTTAACATCACAAAGTAATAGTAAACCATTATAACAAGCAATGTGTGTAGTTAGGGATAATTATTTACATGTATATAAGCGAAAGTATGGTTATAAATGTGCCTAATTCAACGAATTAAGTTAATATCACAAAGTTATAGTAAACCATTATAACAAGCAAAGTGTGTAGTTACGGATTATTATTTAGATGTAAAAAGGTGCAAGTATGGGTATAAAAGTGCTTAATTCAGCGAATTAGGCTAATACAACAAAGTTTTAGTAAACCATTATAACAAGCAAAGTGTGTAGTTAGGGATAATTATTTACATGTAAACAAGCGCATGTATGGTTAAAATATGCTTAATTCAACGAATTAAGTTGATACAACAAAGTTAAAGTAAACCATTATAACAAGCAAAGTGTGTAGTTATTGATAATTATTTACATGTATATAAGCGCAAGTATGGTTAGAACTGTGCTTAATTCAACGAATTAAGTTAATATAACAATGTTATAGTAAACCATTATAACAAGCAAAGTGTTTAGTTAGAAATGTTAGTTCAGATGTAAACAAGCGCAAGAATGGTTAAAATGTGCTTAATTCAACGACTTAAATTGATACAACAAAGTACATCGAATACAACGAATTAAGCATTATAACAAGCAAAGTGTGTAGTTAGTATTGTTAATTCAGATGTAAACGAGTGCAAGTATGGTTAGAAATGTGCTTAATTCAACGAATTAAGTTAATATAACAAAGTTATGGTGAACCATTATAACAAGCAAAGTGTTTAGTTAGGAATGTGAGTTCAGATGTAAACAAGCGCAAGTATGGTTAAAAATGTGCTTAATTCAACGAATTAAGTTAATACAACAGAGTTATAGTAAACCATTATAAGAAGAAAATTTTGTAGTTAGGGATATTTATTTACATGCAAACAAGCGCAAGTTTGGTTTGTTATAAATGTGGTTAATTCAACGAATTAAGTTAATACAACAAAATTATAGCAAACCATTATAACAAGCAAAGTGTGTTGTTACGGATGTTATTTCAGATGTAAACAAGCGCAAGTATGGTTATAACTGTGCTTAATTCAACGAATTAACTTAATACAACAAAGTTTTAGTAAACCATTATAACAAGCAAAGTGTGTAGTTAGGGATAATTATTTACATGTAGACAAGCGCAAGTATGGTTAAAATGTGCTTAATTCAACGAATTAAGTTGATACAACAAAGTTAAAGTAAACCATTATAACAAGCAATGTGTGTAGTTAGGAATGTTAATTCAGATGTAGACAAGTGCAAGTATGGATATAAATGTGCTTAATTCAACGAATTAACGTAATACAACAAAGTTATGGTAAACCATTATAACAAGGAAGTGTGTAGTTAGGAATGTTAGTACAGATGTAAACAAGCCCTGCTATGGCTATAAATGTGCTTAATTCAACGAAATAAGTTAATACAACAAAATTATAGCAAACCATTATAACAAACAAAGTGTGTAGTTACGGATGTTATTTCAGATGTAAACAAGCGCAAGTATGGTTATAACTGTGCTTAATTCAACGAATTAAGTTAACATCACAAAGTAATTATAAACCATTATAACAAGCAAAGTGTGTACCTACGGATGTTAATTCAGATGTAAACAAGGGCAAGTATGCTTATAACTGTGCTTAATTCAACGAATTAAGTTAATACAACAAAATTATAGCAAACCATTATAACAAGCAAAGTGTGTAGTTACGGATGTTAATTCAGATGTAAACAAGTGCAAGTATGCTTAGAAATGTGCTTAGTTCAACGAACTAAGTTAATACAAAAAACTTATAGTAAACCATTATAACAAGCAAAGTGTGTAGTTACGGATGTTAATTCAGATGTAAACAAGAGCAAGTATGCTTATAACTGTGCTTAATTCAACGAATTAAGTTAATACAACTAAGTTATAGTAAACCATTATAACAAGCAAAGTGTGTAGTTAGGGATAATTATTTACATGTAAACAAGCGCAAGAATGGCTATAAATGTGCTTAATTCAACGAATTAAGTTAATACAACAAAGTTATAGTAAACCATTATAAGATGCAAAGTGTGTAGTTAGGGATAATTATTTACATGTAAACACGCGCAAGTATGGTTAAAATGTGCTTAATTCAACGAATTAAGTTAATAAAACAAAGTTAAAGTAAACCATTATAACAAACAAAGTGTGTAGTTTCGGATGTTATTTCAGATGTAAACAAGCGCAAGTATGGTTATAACTGTGCTTAATTCAACGAATTTACTTAATACAACAAAGTTATGGTAAACCATTATAACAAGGAAGTGTGTAGTTAGGAATGTTAGTACAGATGTATACAAGCCCTGGTATGGCTATAAATGTGCTTAATTCAACGAATTAAGTTAATACAACAAAATTATAGCAAACCATTATAACAAGCAAAGTGTGTAGTTACGGATGTTAATTCAGATGTAAACAAGCGCAAGTATGCTTAGAAATGTGCTTAGTTCAACGAACTAAGTTAATACAAAAAACTTAAAGTAAACCATTATAACAAGCAAAGTGTGTAGTTACGGATATTAATTCAGATGTAAACAAGAGCAAGTATGCTTATAACTGTGCTTAATTCAACGAATTAAGTTAATACAACTAAGTTATAGTAAACCACTATAACAAGCAAAGTGTGTACTTAGAGATAATTATTTACATGTAAACAAGCGCTGGTATGGCTATAAATGTGCTTAATTCAACGAATTAAGTTAATACAACAAAATTATAGTAAACCATTATAACAAGCAATGTGTGTAGTTAGGGATGATTTTTTACATGTAAACGAGCGCAAGTATTGTTAGAAATGTGCTCAATTCAACGAATTAAGTTAACATCACAAAGTAATAGTGAACCATTATAACAAGCAATGTGTGTAGTTAGGGATAATTATTTACATGTAGACAAGCGCAAGTATGGTTAAAATGTGGTTAATTCAACGAATTAAGTTAACACAACAAAATTATAGCAAACCATTATAACAAGCAAAGTGTGTAGTTACGGATGTTATTTCAGATGTAGACAAGCGCAAGTATGGATATAAATGTGCTTATTTCAACGAATTAACGTAATACAACAAAGTTTTAGTAAACCATTATAACAAGCAAAGTGTGTAGTTAGGGATAATTATTTACATGTAGACAAGCGCAAGTATGGTTAAAATGTGCTTAATTCAACGAATTAAGTTGATACAACAAAGTTAAAGTAAACCATTATAACAAGCAATGTGTGTAGTTAGGAATGTTAATTCAGATGTAGACAAGTGCAAGTATGGATATAAATGTGCTTAATTCAACGAATTAACGTAATACAACAAAGTTATGGTAAACCAGTAAAACAAGGAAGTGTGTAGTTAGGAATGTTAGTACAGATGTAAACAAGCCCTGCTATGGCTATAAATGTGCTTAATTCAACGAAATAAGTTAATACAACAAAATTATAGCAAACCATTTTAAAAAAGCAAAGTGTGTAGTTACGGATGTAATTTCAGATGTAAACAAGTGCAAGTATGGTTATAACTGTGCTTAATTCAACGAATAAACTTAATACAACAAAGTTATGGTAAACCATTATAACAAGGAAGTGTGTGGTTAGGAATCTTAGTACAGATGTAAACAGGCCCTGTTATGGCTATAAATGTGCTTCATTCAACGAATTAAATTAATACAACAAAGTTAAAGTAAACCATTATAACAAACAAAGTGTGTAGTTACGGATGTTATTTCAGATGTAAACAAGCGCAAGTATGGTTATAACTGTGCTTAATTCAACGAATTAACTTAATACAGCAAAGTTATGGTAAACCATTATAACAAGGAAATGTGTAGTTAGGGATAATTATTTAAATGTAGACAAGCGCAAGTATGGTTTGTTATAAATGTGGTTAATTCAACGAATTAAATTAATACAACAAAGTTAAAGTAAACCATTATAGCAAACAAAGTGTGTAGTTACGGATGTTATTTCAGATGTAAACAAGGGAAAGTATGGTTATAACTGTGCTTAATTCAACGAATTTAGTTAACATCACAAAGTAAGGGTAAACCATTATAACAAGCAAAGTGTGTACCTACGGATGTTAATTCAGATGTAAACAAGGGCAAGTATGCTTATAACTGTGCTTAATTCAACGAATTAAGTTAATACAACTAAGTTATAGTAAACCATTATAACAAGCAAAGTGTGTAGTTAGGGATAATTATTTACATGTAAACAAGCGCAGGTATGGCTATAAATGTGCTTAATTCAACGAATTAAGTTAATACAACTAAGTTATAGTAAACCATTATAACAAGCAAAGTGTGTAGTTAGGGATAATTATTTACATGTAAACACGCGCAAGTATGGTTAAAATGTGCTTAATTCAACGAATTAAGTTAATAAAACAAAGTTAAAGTAAACCATTATAACAAACAAAGTGTGTAGTTTCGGATGTTATTTCAGATGTAAACAAGCGCAAGTATGGTTATAACTGTGCTTAATTCAACGAATTAACTTAATACAACAAAGTTATGGTAAACCATTATAACAAGGAAGTGTGTAGTTAGGAATGTTAGTACAGATGTATACAAGCCCTGGTATGGCTATAAATGTGCTTAATTCAACGAATTAAGTTAATACAACAAAATTATAGCAAACCATTATAACAATCAAAGTGTGTAGTTACGGATGTTAATTCAGATGTAAACAAGCGCAAGTATGCTTAGAAATGTGCTTAGTTCAACGAACTAAGTTAATACAAAAAACTTATAGTAAACCATTATTACAAGCAAAGTGTGTAGTTATGGATGTTAATTCAGATGTAAACAAGGGCAAGTATGCTTATAACTTTGCTTAATTCAACGAATTAAGTTAATACAACTAAGTTATAGTAAACCATTATAACAAGCAAAGTGTGTAGTTAGGGATAATTATTTACATGTAAACAAGCGCAGGTATGGCTATAAATGTGCTTAATTCAACGAATTAAGTTAATACAACAAAATTATAGTAAACCATTATAAGAAGCAAAGTGTGTAGTTAGGGATAATTATTTACATGTAAACAAGCGCAAGTATGGTTAAAATGTGCTTAATTCAACGAATTAAGTTAATACAACAAAGTTAAAGTAAACCATTATAACAAGCAATGTGTGTAGTTAGGGATGATTTTTTACATGTAAACGAGCGCAAGTATGGTTAGAAATGAGCTCAATTCAACGAATTAAGTTAACATCACAAAGTAATAGTGAACCATTATAACAAGCAATGTGTGTAGTTAGGGATGATTTTTTACATGTAAACGAGCGCAAGTATGGTTAGAAATGTGCTCAATTCAACGAATTAAGTTAACATCACAAAGTAATAGTGAACCATTATAACAAGCAATGTGTGTAGTTAGGGATAATTATTTACATGTAGACAAGCGCAAGTATGGTTAAAATGTGCTTAATTCAACGAATTAAGTTGATACAACAAAGTTAAAGTAAACCATTATAACAAGCAATGTGTGTAGTTAGGAATGTTAATTCAGATGTAGACAAGCGCAAGCATGGATATAAATGTGCTTAATTCAACGAATTATAGTAATACAACAAAGTTATGGTAAAGCATTATAACAAGGAAGTGTGTAGTTATGGATAATTATTTACATGTATATAAGCGCAAGTATGCTTAGAAATGTGCTTAGTTCAACGAACTAAGTTAATACAAAAAACTTATAGTAAACCATTATTACAAGCAAAGTGTGTAGTTATGGATGTTAATTCAGATGTAAACAAGGGCAAGTATGCTTATAACTGTGCTTAGTTCAACGAACTAAGTTAATACAAAAAACTTATAGTAAACCATTATTACAAGCAAAGTGTGTAGTTATGGATGTTAATTCAGATGTAAACAAGGGCATGTATGCTTATAACTGTGCTTAATTCAACGAATTAAGTTAATACAACTAAGTTATAGTAAACCATTATAACAAGCAAAGTGTGTAGTTAGGGATAATTATTTACACGCAAACAAGCGCAGGTATGGCTATAAATGTGCTTAATTCAACGAATTAAGTTAATACAACAAAATTATAGTAAACCATTATAAGAAGCAAAGTGTGTAGTTAGGGATAATTATTTACATGTAAACAAGCGCAAGTATGGTTAAAATGTGCTTAATTCAACGAATTAAGTTAATACAACAAAGTTAAAGTAAACCATTATAACAAGCAATGTGTGTAGTTAGGGATGATTTTTTACATGTAAACGAGCGCAAGTATGGTTAAAAATGTGCTCAATTCAACGAATTAAGTTAACATCACAAAGTAATAGTGAACCATTATAACAAGCAATGTGTGTAGTTAGGGATAATTATTTACATGTAGACAAGCGCAAGTATGGTTAAAATGTGCTTAATTCAGCGAATTAAGTTGATACAACAAAGTTAAAGTAAACCATTATAACAAGCAATGTGTGTAGTTAGGAGTGTTAATTCAGATGTAGACAAGCGCAAGCATGGATATAAATGTGCTTAATTCAACGAATTATAGTAATACAACAAAGTTATGGTAAAGCATTATAACAAGGAAGTGTGTAGTTAGGAATTTTAGTACAGATGTAAACAAGCCCTGCTATGGATATAAATGTGCTTAATTCAACGAAATAAGTTAATACAAAAAAATTATAGCAAACCATTATAAAAAAGCAAAGTGTGTAGTTACGGATTTCATTTCAGATGTAAACAAGCGCAAGTATGGTTATAACTGTGCTTAATTCAACGAATTAACTTAATACAACAAAGTTATGGTAAACCATTATAACAAGGAAGTGTGTGGTTAGGAATGTTAGTACAGATGTAAACAAGCCCTGCTATGGCTATAAATGTGCTTCATTCAACGAATTAAGGTAATACAACAAAGTTATAGCAAACCATTATAACAAGCAAAGTGTGTAGTTAGAGATAATTATTTACATGTATATAAGCGCAAGTATGGTTATAATTTTGCTTAATTCAACGAATTATGTTAATACAAGAAAGTTATTGTTAACCATTATAACAAGCAAAGTGTGTAGTTAGGAACGTTAATTCAGATGTAAACAAGCGAAAGTATGGTTATAAATGTGCTTATTTCAACGAATTAAGTTAATACAACAGAGTTATAGTAAACCATTATAAGAAGAAAATTGTGTAGTTAGGGATAATTATTTACATGCAAACAAGCGCAAGTATGGTTTGTTATAAATGTGGTTAATTCAACGAATTAAGTTAATACAACAAAGTTAAAGTAAACCATTATAACAAACAAAGTGTGTAGTTACGGATGTTATTTCAGATGTAAACAAGCGAAAAGTATGGTTATAACTGTGCTTAATTCAACGAATTTAGTTAACATCACAAAGTAAGGGTAAACCATTATAACAAGCAAAGTGTGTACCTACGGATGTTAATTCAGATGTAAACAAGGGCAAGTATGCTTATAACTGTGCTTAATTCAACGAATTAAGTTAATACAACTAAGTTATAGTAAACCATTATAACAAGCAAAGTGTGTAGTTAGGGATAATTATTTACATGTAAACAAGCGCAGGTATGGCTATAAATGTGCTTAATTCAACGAATTAAGTTAATACAACTAAGTTATAGTAAACCATTATAACAAGCAAAGTGTGTAGTTAGGGATAATTATTTACATGTAAACACGCGCAAGTATGGTTAAAATGTGCTTAATTCAACGAATTAAGTTAATAAAACAAAGTTAAAGTAAACCATTATAACAAACAAAGTGTGTAGTTTCGGATGTTATTTCAGATGTAAACAAGCGCAAGTATGGTTATAACTGTGCTTAATTCAACGAATTAACTTAATACAACAAAGTTATGGTAAACCATTATAACAAGGAAGTGTGTAGTTAGGAATGTTAGTACAGATGTATACAAGCCCTGGTATGGCTATAAATGTGCTTAATTCAACGAATTAAGTTAATACAACAAAATTATAGCAAACCATTATAACAATCAAAGTGTGTAGTTACGGATGTTAATTCAGATGTAAACAAGCGCAAGTATGCTTAGAAATGTGCTTAGTTCAACGAACTAAGTTAATACAAAAAACTTATAGTAAACCATTATTACAAGCAAAGTGTGTAGTTATGGATGTTAATTCAGATGTAAACAAGGGCAAGTATGCTTATAACTGTGCTTAATTCAACGAATTAAGTTAATACAACTAAGTTATAGTAAACCATTATAACAAGCAAAGTGTGTAGTTAGGGATAATTATTTACATGTAAACAAGCGCAGGTATGGCTATAAATGTGCTTAATTCAACGAATTAAGTAAATACAACAAAATTATAGTAAACCATTATAAGAAGCAAAGTGTGTAGTTAGGGATAATTATTTACATGTAAACAAGCGCAAGTATGGTTAAAATGTGCTTAATTCAACGAATTAAGTTAATACAACAAAGTTAAAGTAAACCATTATAACAAGCAATGTGTGTAGTTAGGGATGATTTTTTACATGTAAACGAGCGCAAGTATGGTTAGAAATGTGCTCAATTCAACGAATTAAGTTAACATCACAAAGTAATAGTGAACCATTATAACAAGCAATGTGTGTAGTTAGGGATGATTTTTTACATGTAAACGAGCGCAAGTATGGTTAGAAATGTGCTCAATTCAACGAATTAAGTTAACATCACAAAGTAATAGTGAACCATTATAACAAGCAATGTGTGTAGTTAGGGATAATTATTTACATGTAGACAAGCGCAAGTATGGTTAAAATGTGCTTAATTCAACGAATTAAGTTGATACAACAAAGTTAAAGTAAACCATTATAACAAGCAATGTGTGTAGTTAGGAATGTTAATTCAGATGTAGACAAGCGCAAGCATGGATATAAATGTGCTTAATTCAACGAATTATAGTAATACAACAAAGTTATGGTAAAGCATTATAACAAGGAAGTGTGTAGTTATGGATAATTATTTACATGTATATAAGCGCAAGTATGCTTAGAAATGTGCTTAGTTCAACGAACTAAGTTAATACAAAAAACTTATAGTAAACCATTATTACAAGCAAAGTGTGTAGTTATGGATGTTAATTCAGATGTAAACAAGGGCAAGTATGCTTATAACTGGGCTTAGTTCAACGAACTAAGTTAATACAAAAAACTTATAGTAAACCATTATTACAAGCAAAGTGTGTAGTTATGGATGTTAATTCAGATGTAAACAAGGGCATGTATGCTTATAACTGTGCTTAATTCAACGAATTAAGTTAATACAACTAAGTTATAGTAAACCATTATAACAAGCAAAGTGTGTAGTTAGGGATAATTATTTACATGTAAACAAGCGCAGGTATGGCTATAAATGTGCTTAATTCAACGAATTAAGTTAATACAACAAAATTATAGTAAACCATTATAAGAAGCAAAGTGTGTAGTTAGGGATAATTATTTACATGTAAACAAGCGCAAGTATGGTTAAAATGTGCTTAATTCAACGAATTAAGTTAATACAACAAAGTTAAAGTAAACCATTATAACAAGCAATGTGTGTAGTTAGGGATGATTTTTTACATGTAAACGAGCGCAAGTATGGTTAGAAATGTGCTCAATTCAACGAATTAAGTTAACATCACAAAGTAATAGTGAACCATTATAACAAGCAATGTGTGTAGTTAGGGATGATTTTTTACATGTAAACGAGCGCAAGTATGGTTAGAAATGTGCTCAATTCAACGAATTAAGTTAACATCACAAAGTAATAGTGAACCATTATAACAAGCAATGTGTGTAGTTAGGGATAATTATTTACATGTAGACAAGCGCAAGTATGGTTAAAATGTGCTTAATTCAACGAATTAAGTTGATACAACAAAGTTAAAGTAAACCATTATAACAAGCAATGTGTGTAGTTAGGAATGTTAATTCAGATGTAGACAAGCGCAAGCATGGATATAAATGTGCTTAATTCAACGAATTATAGTAATACAACAAAGTTATGGTAAAGCATTATAACAAGGAAGTGTGTAGTTATGGATAATTATTTACATGTATATAAGCGCAAGTATGCTTAGAAATGTGCTTAGTTCAACGAACTAAGTTAATACAAAAAACTTATAGTAAACCATTATTACAAGCAAAGTGTGTAGTTATGGATGTTAATTCAGATGTAAACAAGGGCAAGTATGCTTATAACTGTGCTTAGTTCAACGAACTAAGTTAATACAAAAAACTTATAGTAAACCATTATTACAAGCAAAGTGTGTAGTTATGGATGTTAATTCAGATGTAAACAAGGGCATGTATGCTTATAACTGTGCTTAATTCAACGAATTAAGTTAATACAACTAAGTTATAGTAAACCATTATAACAAGCAAAGTGTGTAGTTAGGGATAATTATTTACATGTAAACAAGCGCAGGTATGGCTATAAATGTGCTTAATTCAACGAATTAAGTTAATACAACAAAATTATAGTAAACCATTATAAGAAGCAAAGTGTGTAGTTAGGGATAATTATTTACATGTAAACAAGCGCAAGTATGGTTAAAATGTGCTTAATTCAACGAATTAAGTTAATACAACAAAGTTAAAGTAAACCATTATAACAAGCAATGTGTGTAGTTAGGGATGATTTTTTACATGTAAACGAGCGCAAGTATGGTTAGAAATGTGCTCAATTCAACGAATTAAGTTAACATCACAAAGTAATAGTGAACCATTATAACAAGCAATGTGTGTAGTTAGGGATAATTATTTACATGTAGACAAGCGCAAGTATGGTTAAAATGTGCTTAATTCAACGAATTAAGTTGATACAACAAAGTTAAAGTAAACCATTATAACAAGCAATGTTTGTAGTTAGGAATGTTAATTCAGATGTAGACAAGCGCAAGCATGGATATAAATGTGCTTAATTCAACGAATTATAGTAATACAACAAAGTTATGGTAAAGCATTATAACAAGGAAGTGTGTAGTTAGGAATTTTAGTACAGATGTAAACAAGCCCTGCTATGGATATAAATGTGCTTAATTCAACGAAATAAGTTAATACAAAAAAATTATAGCAAACCATTATAAAAAAGCAAAGTGTGTAGTTACGGATTTCATTTCAGATGTAAACAAGCGCAAGTATGGTTATAACTGTGCTTAATTCAACGAATTAACTTAATACAACAAAGTTATGGTAAACCATTATAACAAGGAAGTGTGTGGTTAGGAATGTTAGTACAGATGTAAACAAGCCCTGCTATGGCTATAAATGTGCTTCATTCAACGAATTAAGGTAATACAACAAAGTTATAGCAAACCATTATAACAAGCAAAGTGTGTAGTTAGAGATAATTATTTACATGTATATAAGCGCAAGTATGGTTATAATTTTGCTTAATTCAACGAATTATGTTAATACAAGAAAGTTATTGTTAACCATTATGACAAGCAAAGTGTGTAGTTAGGAACGTTAATTCAGATGTAAACAAGCGAAAGTATGGTTATAAATGTGCTTATTTCAACGAATTAAGTTAATACAACAGAGTTATAGTAAACCATTATAAGAAGAAAATTGTGTAGTTAGGGATAATTATTTACATGCAAACAAGCGCAAGTATGGTTTGTTATAAATGTGGTTAATTCAACGAATTAAGTTAATACAACAAAGTTAAAGTAAACCATTATAACAAACAAAAGTGTGTAGTTAAGGATAATTATTTACATGTAGACATGCGCAAGTATGGTTAAAATGTGCTTAAGTCAACGAATTAAGTTAATACAACAAAGTTAAAGAAAACCATTATAACAATCAAAGTGTGTAGTTACGTATGTTAATTCAGATGTAAACAAGCGCAAGTATGCTTAGAAATGTGCTCAGTTCAACGAACTAAGTTAATACAAAAAACTTATAGTAAACCATTATAACACGCAAAGTGTGTAGTTAGGGATAAATATTTACATGTAAACAAGAGCAAGTATGGTTATAACTGTGCTTAATTCAACGAATTAAGTTAATGCAACAAAATTATGGCAAACCATTATAACAAGCAAAGTGTGTAGTTGGGGATAATTATTTACATGTATATAAGCGCAAGTATGGTTATAAATGTGCTTAATTCAATGAATTAAGTTAACATCACAAAGTAATAGTAAACCATTATAACAAGCAAAGTGTGTACCTACGGATGTTAATTCAGATGTAAACAAGGGCAAGTATGCTTATAACTGTGCTTAATTCAACGAATTAAGTTAATACAACAAAATTATAGTAAACCATTATAAGAAGCAAAGTGTGTAGTTACGGATGTTAATTCAGATGTAAACAAGCGCAAGTATGGTTATAACTGTGCTTAATTCAACGAAGTAAGTTAATATCACATAGTTATAGTAAACTATTATAACAAGAAAAGTGTGTAGTTACTGATTATTATTTACATGTAAAAAAGCGCAAGTATGGGTATAATAGTGCTTAATTCAACGAATTAAGTTAATACAACAAAGTTATAGTAAACCATTATAAGATGCAAAGTGTGTAGTTAGGGATAATTATTTACATGTAAACAAGCGCAAGTATGGTTAAAATGTGCTTAATTCAACGAAGTAAGTTAATATCACATAGTTATAGTAAACTATTATAACAAGAAAAGTGTGTAGTTACGGATTATTATTTACATGTAAAAAAGCGCAAGTATGGGTATAATAGTGCTTAATTCAACGAATTAAGTTAATACAACAAAGTTAAAGTAAACCATTATAACAAACAAAGTGTGTAGTTACAAATGTTACTTCAGATGTAAACAAGCGCAAGGATGGTTATAACTGTGCTTAATTCAACGAAGTAAGTTAATATCACATAGTTATAGTAAACTATTATAACAAGAAAAGTGTGTAGTTACGGATTATTATTTACATGTAAAAAAGCGCAAGTATGGGTATAATAGTGCTTAATTCAACGAATTAAGTTAATACAACAAAGTTAAAGTAAACCATTATAACAAACAAAGTGTGTAGTTACAAATGTTACTTCAGATGTAAACAAGCGCAAGTATGGTTAAAATGTGCTTAATTCAACGAAGTAAGTTAATATCACATAGTTATAGTAAACTACTATAACAAGAAAGGTGTGTAGTTACGGATTATTATTTACATGTAAAAAGCGCAAGTATGGGTATAATAGTGCTTAATTCAACGAATTAAGTTAATACAACAAAGTTAAAGTAAACCATTATAACAAACAAAGTGTGTAGTTACAAATGTTACTTCAGATGTAAACAAGCGCAAGGATGGTTATAACTGTGCTTAATTCAACGAAGTAAGTTAATATCACATAGTTATAGTAAACTATTATAACAAGAAAAGTGTGTAGTTAGGAATGTTAGTACAGATGTAAACAAGCCCTGGCATGGCTATAAATGTGCTTAATTCAACGAATTAAGTTAATACAACAAAATTATAGCAAACCATTATAACAAGCAAAGTGTGTAGTTAGGAATGTTAATTCAGATGTAGACAAGTGCAAGTATGGATATAAATGTGCTTAATTCAACGAATTAACGTAATACAACAAAGTTATGGTAAACCAGTAAAACAAGGAAGTGTGTAGTTAGGAATGTTAGTACAGATGTAAACAAGCCCTGCTATGGCTATAAATGTGCTTAATTCAACGAAATAAGTTAATACAACAAAATTATAGCAAACCATTTTAAAAAAGCAAAGTGTGTAGTTACGGATGTCATTTCAGATGTAAACAAGTGCAAGTATGGTTATAACTGTGCTTAATTCAACGAATTAACTTAATACAACAAAGTTATGGTAAACCATTATAACAAGGAAGTGTGTGGTTAGGAATCTTAGTACAGATGTAAACAGGCCCTGTTATGGCTATAAATGTGCTTCATTCAACGAATTAAATTAATACAACAAAGTTAAAGTAAACCATTATAACAAACAAAGTGTGTAGTTACGGATGTTATTTCAGATGTAAACAAGCGCAAGTATGGTTATAACTGTGCTTAATTCAACGAATTAACTTAATACAGCAAAGTTATGGTAAACCATTATAACAAGGAAATGTGTAGTTAGGGATAATTATTTAAATGTAGACAAGCGCAAGTATGGTTTGTTATAAATGTGGTTAATTCAACGAATTAAATTAATACAACAAAGTTAAAGTAAACCATTATAACAAACAAAGTGTGTAGTTACGGATGTTATTTCAGATGTAAACAAGCGCAAGTATGGTTATAACTGTGCTTAATTCAACGAATTTAGTTAACATCACAAAGTAAGGGTAAACCATTATAACAAGCAAAGTGTGTACCTACGGATGTTAATTCAGATGTAAACAAGGGCAAGTATGCTTATAACTGTGCTTAATTCAACGAATTAAGTTAATACAACTAAGTTATAGTAAACCATTATAACAAGCAAAGTGTGTAGTTAGGGATAATTATTTACATGTAAACAAGCGCAGGTATGGCTATAAATGTGCTTAATTCAACGAATTAAGTTAATACAACTAAGTTATAGTAAACCATTATAACAAGCAAAGTGTGTAGTTAGGGATAATTATTTACATGTAAACACGCGCAAGTATGGTTAAAATGTGCTTAATTCAACGAATTAAGTTAATAAAACAAAGTTAAAGTAAACCATTATAACAAACAAAGTGTGTAGTTTCGGATGTTATTTCAGATGTAAACAAGCGCAAGTATGGTTATAACTGTGCTTAATTCAACGAATTAACTTAATACAACAAAGTTATGGTAAACCATTATAACAAGGAAGTGTGTAGTTAGGAATGTTAGTACAGATGTATACAAGCCCTGGTATGGCTATAAATGTGCTTAATTCAACGAATTAAGTTAATACAACAAAATTATAGCAAACCATTATAACAATCAAAGTGTGTAGTTACGGATGTTAATTCAGATGTAAACAAGCGCAAGTATGCTTAGAAATGTGCTTAGTTCAACGAACTAAGTTAATACAAAAAACTTATAGTAAACCATTATTACAAGCAAAGTGTGTAGTTATGGATGTTAATTCAGATGTAAACAAGGGCAAGTATGCTTATAACTGTGCTTAATTCAACGAATTAAGTTAATACAACTAAGTTATAGTAAGCCATTATAACAAGCAAAGTGTGTAGTTAGGGATAATTATTTACATGTAAACAAGCGCAGGTATGGCTATAAATGTGCTTAATTCAACGAATTAAGTTAATACAACAAAATTATAGTAAACCATTATAAGAAGCAAAGTGTGTAGTTAGGGATAATTATTTACATGTAAACAAGCGCAAGTATGGTTAAAATGTGCTTAATTCAACGAATTAAGTTAATACAACAAAGTTAAAGTAAACCATTATAACAAGCAATGTGTGTAGTTAGGAATGTTAATTCAGATGTAGACAAGCGCAAGTATGGATATAAATGTGCTTAATTCAACGAATTATAGTAATACAACAAAGTTATGGTAAAGCATTATAACAAGGAAGTGTGTAGTTAGGAATTTTAGTACAGATGTAAACAAGCCCTGCTTTGGATATAAATGTGCTTAATTCAACGAAATAAGTTAATACAAAAAAATTATAGCAAACCATTATAAGAGAGCAAAGTGTGTAGTTACGGATTTCATGTCAGATGTAAACAAGCGCAAGTATGGTTATAACTGTGCTTAATTCAACGAATTAACTTAATACAACAAAGTTATGGTAAACCATTATAACAAGGAAGTGTGTGGTTAGGAATGTTAGTACAGATGTAAACAAGCCCTGCTATGGCTATAAATGTGCTTCATTCAACGAATTAAGGTAATACAACAAAGTTATAGCAAACCATTATAACAAGCAAAGTGTGTAGTTAGAGATAATTATTTACATGTATATAAGCGCAAGTATGGTTATAATTTTGCTTAATTCAACGAATTATGTTAATACAAGAAAGTTATTGTTAACCATTATAACAAGCAAAGTGTGTAGTTAGGAACGTTAATTCAGATGTAAACAAGCGAAAGTATGGTTATAAATGTGCTTATTTCAACGAATTAAGTTAATACAACAGAGTTATAGTAAACCATTATAAGAAGAAAATTGTGTAGTTAGGGATAATTATTTACATGCAAACAAGCGCAAGTATGGTTTGTTATAAATGTGGTTAATTCAACGAATTAAGTTAATACAACAAAGTTAAAGTAAACCATTATAACAAACAAAGTGTGTAGTTACGGATGTTATTTCAGATGTAAACAAGCGAAAGTATGGTTATAAATGTGCTTATTTCAACGAATTAAGTTAATACAACAGAGTTATAGTAAACTATTATAAGAAGAAAATTGTGTAGTTAGGGATAATTATTTACATGCAAACAAGCGCAAGTATGGTTTGTTATAAATGTGGTTAATTCAACGAATTAAGTTAATACAACAAAGTTAAAGTAAACCATTATAACAAACAAAGTGTGTAGTTAAGGATAATTATTTACATGTAGACATGCGCAAGTATGGTTAAAATGTGCTTAAGTCAACGAATTAAGTTAATACAACAAAGTTAAAGAAAACCATTATAACAATCAAAGTGTGTAGTTACGTATGTTAATTCAGATGTAAACAAGCGCAAGTATGCTTAGAAATGTGCTCAGTTCAACGAACTAAGTTAATACAAAAAACTTATAGTAAACCATTATAACACGCAAAGTGTGTAGTTAGGGATAAATATTTACATGTAAACAAGAGCAAGTATGGTTATAACTGTGCTTAATTCAACGAATTAAGTTAATGCAACAAAATTATGGCAAACCATTATAACAAGCAAAGTGTGTAGTTGGGGATAATTATTTACATGTATATAAGCGCAAGTATGGTTATAAATGTGCTTAATTCAATGAATTAAGTTAATACAACAAAATCATAGTAAACCATTACCACAAGCAAAGTGTGTATTTACGGATGTTATTTCAGACGTAAACAAGCGCAAGTATGGTCATAACTGTGCTTAATTCAACGAATTAACTTAATACAACAAGGGCAGATAATGTTTTCAATAGATTTTCGGGTTTGTTTACATTTGTGAGATTAACCAATTGCGTTGCGTTACATCCGTCACGTGACTCACTTTTCCGCGACAGGCAAACAGGAAGCTGTGGGGATAAATAACAAAATACCCTCCCCCCAATTCTTATTACGTGCAAGTGGGTTTTGGAAAAATCTTAGATATTTTTCAATTTTCTGTGAGACTATGACCTTAACTAAAATTCTATCGCCTCGGATTTTTCTATTCCGCTTAAATTCAGAGAAATCGGATCTTGAAGGCAGGCGTAAATACTCTCAAAAAATTAGGCCCATACAAATTTTCCGTCCCAGCATCAGCTACCTCATGCCACCATAAAAGTTGCGATACCGAAAGTAATTGTTCAGCAGTTGTTTCTGTGCCTTAAAAACCTGTCTCCTGGTAAATTTTCATCCATTCCGTCCTTATTTCGACAAGCATGTCTCCTGTTTTCAAAACTAAAGTCGTGGGGGCAAAGGTTATCCTTCACCTCGTCTTCGGTTTGAGTCAGAATTCGATTCACTAGATTCACACATCAGAATGAACTTCAGACAAGAAACAGGAGGAGTAAAGTGAACTTTGCAGACAAACGATCAACTCGAAACAAACTATAACCAGCGTGTAAGACAAGACAACAAAACAAACTAATGTCGAGGAGCTGCAGCTATCAAATCATCACGAAGACCGCCAAACTTCGAGGCGCGGAGCGGCGCACCATACAGGAGATACAATAACAATCATCTGAAAACCTGGACAGACGGCCTGGGCGGCCATTTTTCATCCACTGGCGGTATCCTTTTCCATGTTCAAACACTGTTGCATCTCTCTAATTTCAGTCATCAATTTCTTAAGCTGGGGTGGCCTTTTCCTGCAATCTTATTGGTTGTAAGTATCTTTTGGCGGGACAATGAAATGGAAGCTCGCTGGCAGGCCTAAATCTTGGTTGGTTGTCAGAATGAATGAGTTATTGTAAACGCACCGCTCGCAAACATGCCTAAATTTAGGAAAAAATGTAGTAATCCTCTTCACGAAGAATGGGTATCTAGAGAAGGCCAAGGTGAAGAACTAAATCTCATCAATTTACGAGCTCGTGGACTTGGAGACATTTTAGCTGTTTTAAAACAAGTTTTGGTTGAGAAGGGAAGAGATGCTCACAATGTTGGTTGCAATATGTGCAGCTTCTGCTTGGAAACATGCACTCAAAGACTTGAATTTTCAAAATATTTCCCCAGTGCTCAATGCTCTTCAATAAGGACAAGGGTGAGGTTTTCCATTCTGTAAATTTGGCCAATTTTAACATTCTGTACTGCCACAATGATTAGGTTCTTGGGATTATCAAACTGTAAAATGAACATGTCTCAAGTTGTGTTTTTAGTTCAAAGGTTTTTCATTTGCAAGATAGTAGTTTCCTTAATTATTTGCTAGATTCTGGCTGGTACCTTTTCACCACGAGTGGAACAATCAAACAAGAAAATTCAGACAAGAATATATTCTGATGAAGGAACCTTAATTCCTAATTCTTAATTCTTAATTCCTACATCCTAAATTCAAGCATAGCGCAACTAATGAACTTTGGGCCTACTAATTCAAAGGGTCATTCAGCTGTTCTAAATTTGAGTCTGAATCAAAAAATATTTTGTTACTTTAAGTAGGATTTACAATAGTGACAGGAGCTACAACACCACTCAATTGAAGTAATCTTTTGGGTAACAAATTGTTTATTGTCTACCTGTCATTTGGTACAGGGTGAATCAGAAATAAAAACTACTCAGGCCCTTTCGGTACCTCTGGATTTTCTGCAAGTATTCAGACAGGCAAAACGCCCCCAGACTTGGGGGGTGCACAACAAAGAAAATCTGATTCCCCTCAACTTGGAGAAATAATCTGTTTTGAGCAGATATGTCTCATTCAATCCTTACCCTGACCAACCCCCTTGGACACCCCTGGGCATTTGCATATTGACATGCCCCATTGAATGTCAGGCATTTGACGGTACTAGGCACTTTGCTTATGAATGTTTTCAGTGCTCAGCCCATGGGCATTTGTGCATGAAAATTTTTATTGACCCCCAGGCTGCCTGAGGGGATGGTCAGGGTAGGATGGAACAAGACATTTATTAACAGTAGTTATGAATCCAAAAATGCAACAAAAACATGTACATAAGGTAAAATGTTGCAGAATTATTGTCAAAGAAAATTTTGAGAAACATTGATTTCAAAATGCTGAGAAATATAACTTGTGTGTAGATATGAAGAAAATTTTGCTGTCACTAAAAGCTAGTCTTTTTTGTCTTTCCTTAGATTCAGTCTATTCTTCATGGTAGTGTTGATGAAAATCCCAATACCATAGTTGATAATAATGACTCTGAGCAATATTATGAAGATGACACACCAGCAAGTAGTTTGTCAGTACAAGTTACCGAGTCAACATGGAGTGCTTTTAGCCAGAGTAGTCAGATGCAGTGGGAGTATTCCCAAGAGTCAGAAATAGAGAGGCATGATAAAGAGTGCCAGACTGATCCAGTTTTTGTTTTGAGTGAGGGAGAATACCATGATTTGTTGAAAAGGGCAAGTTCCTACTGTAACTTTAAGACAGAACTTGAAAAAATTAGGTCCTCTCTTTCTGCAAAGCCCAAAACTCCAGAAATGGACCCAGAGATCTTTGAAAAACTGTGCATTGATGCAGGTGCAGGAAAGCTTTTTGCCACAATCTATCAATCAATGTGCACAGAAAGAATGTCAGAGAGCAGAGTTTGCCTAAATAAATCCAGAACAATGGTCATAATTTACATGTTAATTTATGGGCAGTCCCAAAAAGCAAATTCCTTCCAAGTTGCTCTTTCAAGAACACTGAGACAATTTGGTATAAGCGAGCAAGGTCTGATGTCACTAAGAAATTTGGGAATCGCAGCACATCCCCACACTGTTAAGGCTGCTGCAAAGTCTTCAGCTTCCTCCCACCCCACCAGTCTTGTTAAATTTTTCCAGGATGCTGTCAATGATGAAAAGCTTGTTGTGGTTATGATTGATGACTACCACAACATACATACCAAGCATAGGCCTGAAAGCAAAACACAGACAAATGCTGTGCACATGTCCACCCTGCTAGTGAAAGTCTTCAATGATGTTGATGCCATAAGTAAAAACAGCAGTCAGTGTCCATTATTGAGTAGAGATCCAGTTCAGATAGAGGAAGTTCAGAGTGTAATTGGCCAGAGAATGCCATTACTATGTAGTAGATATGCAGAGAATATGCCCGACTGGGTTGTTGCTAAGTATTTTGACCCTGCATCAGAGAGACAAAGACTAGTAATTCATGACTACCAACAAACTGAGATTCAAAAGATGAGATGTATGGATGGTTGTAAACTAGTTGATTGCATAGAGGCACCCCTTAAGTCATCAGCTGATATTCTTTCTGCCCTCAACTATATGCTTGCTAATGGTCTCTCCATCTACCTGGATAAGTTCCTTGTGCCATTTGTTGGTGATTGGCCCACTCAGTTTTACATGCGCCAAATTGCTTATTGTGATGATGATAGTATGCCAAGTCTTAGTAAACACATTGCTCCATTGATTGGTCCCCTCCATATTTCTTTGAATGCCAGGGAATGTGTTGTCATTAACTTCCATCCTGTTTTTGCTGACCTGTATTCACATCTTTTTGGGCAAAAGGCAAAATTAGCGAAAAAGCCTAGGCCATGGAGAATATCTCTTTTGTTAGAAGTCTTGTATGGTGGTTGGACACTTCTTCGAGACACAATTCTTCCTGTGTTTGCTTCTTGCAAAGATATTGAGTATCTCACTCTGTTAAACTTGCTGGACAACTACCTTCCTCTTGTTTTAAGTATCTATTCAGTTGTCTTCAAATGCAATGATTATGAGCATTACTATCTTTCACTCTTACACTGCTGGGTTATGATGATGGTATATCAGAGACGTCATTATGACAAAGCATTATTGATTGCCCTCTCAATGTTGAAGTATTGGAAGGATCATTGTCATCCCATTCATCAGTCTTTGATCACTGCATTGCCAGCATTTGATGAATATCCAATAGAAAACTTCCATTCAGTCTTGAGGGGAAGAACACGAGAATTTGACACTGGGAGCCAAATCAACCTGATGGCAAAAGAGATTGATGCATGTAAACATGAACTCCACAATTTTAAGTGTATGTTTGTCCCACCTAAGAGGTTCACCTTCAGCCAAAAGAAGATAGACAATCTAAAAGTGAAAGCAGCTGAATTCTTAAAGAAGAAGTTCCAGACAATCAATGATGATAGTGGAAAAGCAGTAGAGCTACCTAGAGCAAGAGGTCAGCGTAGAGATGCTACAAAATGGAAGCTCCCAAATGTTTTTGGAGAAATGGCTGTAACACAGAAAGTCTTACCACTTGGCTTTACATCAATTGAAAATCAACCAAATCCTAGGAAGTAAGTTACCATGAAGTACTGTACATGGCTTAGGAAGTAACCAGAAATTTCAGAAAGGGTTGCATACATTTCTAACCACATAAATATGTGCTGGAAATGATACAAAAAAAACAATTGCTGTGATTTTAAATGAGGGAATCTATTATGCTCCCTTCATCTGATCCTACTGGCTACAACTATGACACAGGTCCTCGAAACAAGACTACTTGCAGCAAAATTCATTGCAATTTTAAACAAAATCACCATTTGTAAGAAATGCAGGAAGCTATTCCAAAAAAGAGACTCTACCAAATTATCAGAGATCATTTTGAAGCCAAGAAACAAAAATTACTGTTTCTTGGTTATGAGCTGCAAAATTTTATCAAAGATGGCCTGTCCCCATACCCCAAACAATTAAACTTTGTTGAAAACATGCTAAAAAAAGTCAGCTGCCCTCACAGAAAATTGTATATTCAACGCATTGGAGAGAATAAACAATATATTTTGATATGAAACTACGGAGTTGGGCCAGTACTGACAGTTTCTTAAAAATAATCAGATTTTGAGTTTCATATGAGTTTTTCAAGGTTTCTGTAACAGTCTCCATGTTCATTACCTGACCCCTTGTTAATATTTCAAAATTCAAGCCTTTCTAATGTTTACGATCTCCCCTATCAAAATAAATAGTTTTCTTATATTTCATATTTCCACAGTACTAGAGTTTCTGAATTTGTTGATGATCTGAGTTGAGTTTCTTAATAGCAGTTTCTTATAAAAATGTG
Source organism: Aurelia sp. 3 sensu Dawson et al. (2005) (assembly GCA_964020215.1). NCBI lineage: Eukaryota > Metazoa > Cnidaria > Scyphozoa > Semaeostomeae > Ulmaridae > Aurelia > Aurelia sp. 3 sensu Dawson et al. (2005). Next base: position 12,614,718 of record OZ026577.1, read on the forward strand.
TGTATCCAGAGGGAATTTTATCTTGACTTCCTTTGATGCCAAGCTTCAAAATAAAGGGAACAAGAGCAACTGAACAACAAACAAGCAAAAATTGAAATCATTCAATCTCTGTATGATTTCAAAAGAATCAGTCTCTAGAATTGCTTCTTGCACCTTGACAGAAAACAAGTTGTCAGATTTTAAAACTAAAGGGGCACTATTTGGATGCTGCCTAATTTGAATCAGTAACAAATGTGGGGTGTGGCCAGACAAAATGGGATACAGGACAAAGGAAAAGATTCAGTAATATGTTACTTCTAAATAGAGGCAGAATTTAGAACGCATAGCTTGCTTCCAAGTATACTTGTTGTGTTCTAAAGTTTTGTGCATCAGAAGACTTTTTAAGAAATTGACTTTTTCGTTGAAACGCAAGGTGACAAAAGTGAACTTTTTGCGAAATTTTCAACATGGCATAGGTGGCAACACCACTGTCCTCCCTGTCCCAGATCCATTTTGCCCCACACCACCCTACTGCCAGCATGGAATGTAGGATTTTTGTGCACAGCACATAGCAACTGAAGGTTGCGGTTGTACACCTGGTGAGCAGAGTGAGCCACTAACTAACATAATGGAGTATTTTATGTGCACCTTAACCAAAAATTAAAGGTTGTGCATATTGAGGAAGCCTTGTGCACGGCACAAGTGCAGTGCACATCACCTACATTCCATACTGGCCCTACTGTATGTCATATGATACAAACAGATGAATTTAAGTTACCTTGATTTTACACAGGAAATGTGACAAGATCGAGTGTACCCGTGTTCGTCCCCAGTGGAAATTGTTCTCTGGATGTGGTCACTCTTTCCATTTGGAATGTATTTTGCCAAATGTGAGTACATGTCCAGTTTGCAAAGCCACTCTCCTTTCGAAAGTTCAAACACTGGGAAAGAAGGCGAATGATGCAGTATTCGGTGGTTCATTTGATGAAGACGAAGCAGTCGATGATGAAGACAACGACAGTGGTGAGGCAGATGACAATGAAGAAACTAGTGGTGCTGATGTTGACGGAGATGTTGATGAGAACGAATCGGAGGAACAGCAGGAAATGCTTCGATCGCGGACAGTTCAGAGTCTTGTGCAGGACATAAACGGGTGGGCCCGTGCTGCAGCTCCTCGAGATTAGTTTGTTTTGCTGTATCTTGCTGAGTTTGTTTGTTTTGCTGTTTGTTACGCTGGTTATAGTTTGTTTCGAGTTGATCGTTTGTCTGCAAAGTTCACTTTACTCCTCCTGTTTCTTGTCTGAAGTTCATTCTGATGTGTGAATCTAGTGAATCGAATTCTGACTCAAACCGAAGACGAGGTGAAGGATAACCTTTGCCCCCACGACTTTAGTTTTGAAAACAGGAGACATGCTTGTCGAAATAAGGACGGAATGAATGAAAATTTACCAGGAGACAGGTTTTTAAGGCACAGAAACAACTGCTGAACAATTACTTTCGGTATCGCAACTTTTATGGTGGCATGAGGTAGCTGATGCTGGGACGGAAAATTTGTATGGGCCTAATTTTTTGAGAGTATTTACGCCTGCCTTCAAGATCCGATTTCTCTGAATTTAAGCGGAATAGAAAAATCCGAGGCGATAGAATTTTAGTTAAGGTCATAGTCTCACAGAAAATTGAAAAATATCTAAGATTTTTCCAAAACCCACTTGCACGTCATAAGAATTGGGGGGGGAGGGTATTTTGTTATTTATCCCCACAGCTTCCTGTTTGCCTGTCGCGGAAAAGTGAGTCACGTGACGGATGTAACGCAACGCAATTGGTTAATCTCACAAATGTAAACAAACCCGAAAATCTATTGAAAACATTATCTGCCCTTGTTACTTAATACAGCAAAGTTTTAGTAAACCATTATAACAAGCAAAGTGTGTAGTTAGGGATAATTATTTACATGTAGACAAGCGCAAGTATGGTTTGTTATAAATGTGGTTAATTCAACGAATTAAATTAATACAACAAAGTTAAAGTAAACCATTATAACAAACAAAGTGTGTAGTTACGGATGTTATTTCAGATGTAAACAAGCGCAAGTATGGTTATAACTGTGCTTAATTCAACGAATTAATTTAACATCACAAAGTAATAGTAAACCATTATAACAAGCAAAGTGTGTACCTACGGATGTTAATTCAGATGTAAACAAGGGCAAGTATGCTTATAACTGTGCTTAATTCAACGAATTAAGTTAATACAACAAAATTATAGTAAACCATTATAAGAAGCAAAGTGTGTAGTTACGGATGTTAATTCAGATGTAAACAAGCGCAAGTATGGTTATAACTGTGCTTAATTCAACGAAGTAAGTTAATATCACATAGTTATAGTAAACTATTATAACAAGAAAAGTGTGTAGTTACTGATTATTATTTACATGTAAAAAAGCGCAAGTATGGGTATAATAGTGCTTAATTCAACGAATTAAGTTAATACAACAAAGTTATAGTAAACCATTATAAGATGCAAGGTGTGTAGTTAGGGATAATTATTTACATGTAAACAAGCGCAAGTATGGTTAAAATGTGCTTAATTCAACGAAGTAAGTTAATATCACATAGTTATAGTAAACTATTATAACAAGAAAAGTGTGTAGTTACGGATTATTATTTACATGTAAAAAAGCGCAAGTATGGGTATAATAGTGCTTAATTCAACGAATTAAGTTAATACAACAAAGTTAAAGTAAACCATTATAACAAACAAAGTGTGTAGTTACAAATGTTACTTCAGATGTAAACAAGCGCAAGGATGGTTATAACTGTGCTTAATTCAACGAAGTAAGTTAATATCACATAGTTATAGTAAACTATTATAACAAGAAAAGTGTGTAGTTAAGGATTATTATTTACATGTAAAAAAGCGCAAAAATGGGTATAATAGTGCTTAATTCAACGAATTAAGTTAATACAACAAAGTTAAAGTAAACCATTATAACAAACAAAGTGTGTAGTTACAAATGTTACTTCAGATGTAAACAAGCGCAAGTATGGTTAAAATGTGCTTAATTCAACGAAGTAAGTTAATATCACATAGTTATAGTAAACTATTATAACAAGAAAAGTGTGTAGTTACGGATTATTATTTACATGTAAAAAAGCGCAAGTATGGGTATAATAGTGCTTAATTCAACGAATTAAGTTAATACAACAAAGTTAAAGTAAACCATTATAACAAACAAAGTGTGTAGTTACAAATGTTACTTCAGATGTAAACAAGCGCAAGGATGGTTATAACTGTGCTTAATTCAACGAAGTAAGTTAATATCACATAGTTATAGTAAACTATTATAACAAGAAAAGTGTGTAGTTAGGAATGTTAGTACAGATGTAAACAAGCCCTGGCATGGCTATAAATGTGCTTAATTCAACGAATTAAGTTAATACAATAAAATTATAGCAAACCATTATAACAAGCAAAGTGTGTAGTTACGGATGTTATTTCAGAAGTAAACAAGGGCAAGTATGCTTATAACTGTGCTTAATTCAACGAATTAAGTTAATAAAACAAAGTTAAAGTAAACCATTATAACAAGCATTGTGTGTAGTTAGGGATGGTTTTTTACATGTAAACGAGCGCAAGTATGGTTAGAAATGTGCTTAATTAAACGAATTAAGTTAATATAACAAAGTTATAGTAAACCATTATAACAAGCAAAGTGTGTAGTTAGTATTGTTAATTCAGAAGTAAACGAGTGCAAGTATGGTTATAAATCTGCTTATATCAACGAATTAGGTTAATAGGACAAATTTAAAGTAAACCGTTATAACAAGCAAAGTGTGTTGTTACGCATGTTAATTCAGATGTAAACAAGCGAAAGTATGGTTATAACTGTGCTTAATTCAACGAATTAAGTTAATACAACAAAGTTATGGTAAACCGTTATAACAAGCAAAGTGTGTAGTTACGGATTATTATTTAAGTGTAAAAAGGCGCAAGTATGGTTAAAATGTGCTTAATTCATCGAATTAAGTTGATACAACAAAGTTAAAGTAAGCCATTATAACAAGCAATGTGTGTAGTTAGGAATGTTAATTCAGATGTAGACAAGCGCAAGTATGGATATAAATGTTCTTAATTCAATGAATTATTTTAATACAACAATGTTAAAGTAAATCATTATAACAAGCAAAGTGTGTAGTTACGGATGTTAATTCAGATGTTAACAAGGGCAAGTATGCTTATAACTGTGCTTAATTCAACGAATTAAGTTAATACAACAAAGTTAAAGTAAACCATTATAACAAGCAATCTGTGTAGTTAGGGATAATTTTTTACATGTAAATGAGCGCAAGTATGGTTAGAAATGTGCTTAATTCAACGAATTAAGTTAATAAAACAAAGTTAAAGTAAACCATTATAACAAGCAATGTATGTAGTTAGGGATGATTTTTTACATGTAAACGAGCGCAAGTATGGTTAGAAATGTGCTTAATTAAACGAATTAAGTTAATATAACAAAGTTACAGTAAACCATTATAACAAGCAAAGTGTTTAGTTAGAAATGTTAGTTCAGATGTAAACAAGCGCAAGTATGGTTATAAATGTGCTTAATTCAACGAATTAAGTTAACATCACAAAGTAATAGTAAACCATTATAACAAGCAAAGTGTGTAGTTATGGATAATTATTTACATGTATATAAGCGCAAGTATGGTTATAATTGTGCTTAATTCAACGAATTAAGTTAACATCACAAAGTAATAGTAAACCATTATAACAAGCAATGTGTGTAGTTAGGGATAATTATTTACATGTATATAAGCGCAAGTATTGTTATAATTGTGCTTAATTCAACGAATTAAGTTAACATCACAAAGTAATAGTAAACCATTATAACAAGCAAAGTGTGTAGTTATGGATAATTATTTACATGTATATAAGCGCAAGTATGGTTATAATTGTGCTTAATTCAACGAATTAAGTTAACATCACAAAGTAATAGTAAACCATTATAACAAGCAAAGTGTGTAGTTATGGATAATTATTTACATGTATATAAGCGCAAGTATGGTTATAAATGTGCTTAATTCAACGAATTAAGTTAACATCACAAAGTAATAGTAAACCATTATAACAAGCAAAGTGTGTAGTTGTGGATAATTATTTACATGTATATAAGCGCAAGTATGGTTATAAATGTGCTTAATTCAACGAATTAAGTTAACATCACAAAGTAATAGTAAACCATTATAACAAGCAAAGTGTGTAGTTATGGATAATTATTTACATGTATATAAGCGCAAGTATGGTTATAATTGTGCTTAATTCAAAGAATTAAGTTAATACAACAAAGTTATAGTAAACCATTATAAGAAGCAAAGTGTGTAGTTATGGATAATTATTTACATGTATATAAGCGCAAGTATGGTTATAAATGTGCTTAATTCAACGAATTAAGTTAACATCACAAAGTAATAGTAAACCATTATAACAAGCAAAGTGTGTAGTTATGGATAATTATTTACATGTATATAAGCGCAAGTATGGTTATAATTGTGCTTAATTCAAAGAATTAAGTTAATACAACAAAGTTATAGTAAACCATTATAAGAAGCAAAGTGTGTAGTTAGGGATAATTATTTACATAAAACAAGCGCAAGTATGGTTAAAATGTGCTTAATTCAACGAATTAAGTTGATACAACAAAGTTAAAGTAAACCATTATAACAGGCAATGTGTGTAGTTAGGGATAATTTTTTACATGTAAACAAGCGCAAGTATGGTTATAAATGTTCTTAATTCAATGAATTAAGTTAATACAACAATGTTAAAGTAAAGCATTATAACGAGCAAAGTGTGTAGTTAGGGATAATTATTTACATGTAAACAAGCGCAAGTATGGTTAAAATGTGCTTAATTCAACGAATTAAGTTGATACAACAAAGGTAAAGTAAGCCATTATAACAAGAAATGTGTGTAGTTAGGAATGTTAATTCAGATGTAGACAAGCGCAAGTATGGATATAAATGTTCTTAATTCAATGAATTAAGTTAATACAACAATGTTAAAGTAAAGCATTATAACAAGCAAAGTGTGTAGTTAGTATTGTTAATTCAGATGTAAACGAGTGCAAGTATGGTTATAAATCTGCTTATATCAACGAATTAGGTTAATACAACAAAGTTAAAGTAAACCATTATAACAAGCAATGTGTGTAGTTAGGGATAATTTTTTACATGTAAATGAGCGCAAGTATGGTTAGAAATGTGCTTAATTCAACGAATTAAGTTAATATAACAAAGTTATAGTAAACCATTATAAGAAGCAAAGTGTGTAGTTAGGGATAATTATTTACATGTAAACAAGCGCAAGTATGGTTAAAATGTGCTTAATTCAACGAATTAAGTTGATACAACAAAGTTAAAGTAAACCATTATAACAAGCAATGTGTGTAGTTAGGAACGTTAATTCAGATGTAGACAAGCGCAAGTATGGATATAAATGTACTTAATTCAACGAATTAAGTTAATACAACAATGTTAAAGTAAAGCATCATAACAAGTGTGTAGTTAGTATTGTTAATTCAGATGTAAACGAGCGCAAGTATGGTTAGAAATGTGCTTAATTAAACGAATTAAGTTAATATAACAAAGTTATAGTAAACCATTATAACAAGCAAAGTGTTTAGTTAGAAATGTTAGTTCAGATGTAAACAAGCGCAAGTATGGTTATAAATGTGCTTAATTCAACGAATTAAGTTAACATCACAAAGTAATAGTAAACCATTATAACAAGCAATGTGTGTAGTTAGGGATAATTATTTACATGTATATAAGCGCAAGTATTGTTATAATTGTGCTTAATTCAACGAATTAAGTTAACATCACAAAGTAATAGTAAACCATTATAACAAGCAAAGTGTGTAGTTATGGATAATTATTTACATGTATATAAGCGCAAGTATGGTTATAATTGTGCTTAATTCAACGAATTAAGTTAACATCACAAAGTAATAGTAAACCGTTATAACAAGCAAAGTGTGTAGTTAGGGATAATTATTTACATGCAAACAAGCGCAAGTATGGTTTGATATAAATGTGTCTAATTCAACGAATTAAGTTAATACAACAAAGTTAAAGTAAACCATTATAACAAACATAGTGTGTAGTTACGGATGTTATTTCAGATGTAAACAAGCGCAAGTATAGTTATAACTGTGCTTAATTCAACGAATTAACTTAATACAACAAAGTTATGGTAAACCATTATAACAAGGAAGTGTGTAGTTAGGAATGTTAGTACAGATGTAAACAAGCCCTGCTATGGCTATAAATGTGCTTAATTCAACGAATAAAGTTAATACAACAAAATTATAGCAAACCATTATAACAAGCAAAGTGTGTAGTTACGGATGTTAATTCAGATGTAAACAAGCGCAAATATGCTTAGAAATGTGCTTAGTTCAACGAATTAAGTTGATACAACAAAGTTAAAGTAAACCATTATAACAAGCAATGTGTGTAGTTAGGAACGTTAATTCAGATGTAGACAAGCGCAAGTATGGATATAAATGTACTTAATTCAACGAATTAAGTTAATACAACAATGTTAAAGTAAAGCATCATAACAAGTGTGTAGTTAGTATTGTTAATTCAGATGTAAACGAGTGGAAGTATGGTTAGAAATGTGCTTAATTCAACGAATTAAGTTAATATCACAAAGTTATAGTAAACCATTATAACAAGCAAAGTGTGTAGTTAGGGATAATTATTTACATGCAAACAAGCGCAAGTATGGTTTGATATAAATGTGTCTAATTCAACGAATTAAGTTAATACAACAAAGTTAAAGTAAACCATTATAACAAACAAAGTGTGTAGTTACGGATGTTATTTCAGATGTAAACAAGCGCAAGTATAGTTATAACTGTGCTTAATTCAACGAATTAACTTAATACAACAAAGTTATGGTAAACCATTATAACAAGGAAGTGTGTAGTTAGGAATGTTAGTACAGATGTAAACAAGCCCTGCTATGGCTATAAATGTGCTTAATTCAACGAATAAAGTTAATACAACAAAATTATAGCAAACCATTATAACAAGCAAAGTGTGTAGTTACGGATGTTAATTCAGATGTAAACAAGCGCAAGTATGCTTAGAAATGTGCTTAGTTCAACGAATTAAGTTAATACAACAAAATTATAGTAAACCATTATAAGAAGCAAAGTGTGTAGTTAGGGATAATTATTTACATGTAAACAAGCGCAAGTATGGTTAAAATGTGCTTAATTCAACGAATTAAGTTAATACAACAAAGTTAAAGTAAACCATTATAACAAGCAATGTGTGTAGTTAGGGATGATTTTTTACATGTAAACGAGCGCAAGTATGCTTAGAAATGTGCTCAGTTCAACGAACTAAGTTAATACAAAAAACTTATAGTAAACCATTATAACAAGCAAAGTGTGTAGTAAGGGATAAATATTTACATGTAAACAAGAGCAAGTATGGTTATAACTGTGCTTAATTCAACGAATTAAGTTAATGCAACAAAGTTATAGCAAACCATTATAACAAGCAAAGTGTGTAGTTAGGGATAATTATTTACATGTATATAAGCGCAAGTATGGTTATATATGTGCTTAATTCAATGAATTAAGTTAATACAACAAAGTCATAGTAAACCATTACCACAAGCAAAGTGTGTATTTACGGATGTTATTTCAGACGTAAACAAGCGCAAGTATGGTTATAACTGTGCCTAATTCAACGAATTAACTTAATACAGCAAAGTTTTAGTAAACCATTATAACAAGCAAAGTGTGTAGTTAGGGATAATTATTTACATGTAGACAAGCGCAAGTATGGTTTGTTATAAATGTGGTTAATTCAACGAATTAAATTAATACAACAAAGTTAAAGTAAACCATTATAACAAACAAAGTGTGTAGTTACGGATGTTATTTCAGATGTAAACAAGCGCAAGTATGGTTATGACTGTGCTTAATTCAACGAATTAAGTTAATATAACAAAGTTATAGTAAACCATTATAAGAAGCAAAGTGTGTAGTTAGGGATAATTATTTACATGTAAACAAGCGCAAGTATGGTTAAAATGTGCTTAACTCAACGAATTAAGTTGATACAACAAAGTTAAAGTAAACCATTATAACAAGCAATGTGTGTAGTTAGGAACGTTAATTCAGATGTAGACAAGCGCAAGTATGGATATAAATGTGCTTAATTCAACGAATTAAGTTAATACAACAATGTTAAAGTAAAGCATCATAACAAGGGTGTAGTTAGTATTGTTAATTCAGATGTAAACGAGTGGAAGTATGGTTAGAAATGTGCTTAATTCAACGAATTAAGTTAATATAACAAAGTTATAGTAAACCATTATAACAAGCAAAGTGTTTAGTTAGGAATGTTAGTTCAGATGTAAACAAGCGCAAGTATGGTTATAAATGTGCTTAATTCAACGAATTAAGTTAACATCACAAAGTAATAGTAAACCGTTATAACAAGCAAAGTGTGTAGTTAGGGATAATTATTTACATGCAAACAAGCGCAAGTATGGTTTGTTATAAATGTGTCTAATTCAACGAATTAAGTTAATACAACAAAGTTAAAGTAAACCATTATAACAAACAAAGTGTGTAGTTACGGATGTTGTTTCAGATGTAAACAAGCGCAAGTATAGTTATAACTGTGCTTAATTCAACGAATTAACTTAATACAACAAAGTTATGGTAAACCATTATAACAAGGAAGTGTGTAGTTAGGAATGTTAGTACAGATGTAAACAAGCCCTGCTATGGCTATAAATGTGCTTAATTCAACGAATAAAGTTAATACAACAAAATTATAGCAAACCATTATAACAAGCAAAGTGTGTAGTTACGGATGTTAATTCAGATGTAAACAAGCGCAAGTATGCTTAGAAATGTGCTTAGTTCAACGAATTAAGTTAATACAACTAAGTTATAGTAAACCATTATAACAAGCAAAGTGTGTAGTTAGGGATAATTATTTACATGTAAACAAGCGCAGGTATGGCTATAAATGTGCTTAATTCAACGAATTAAGTTAATACAACAAAATTATAGAAAACCATTATAAGAAGCAAAGTGTGTAGTTAGGGATAATTATTTACATGTAAACAAGCGCAAGTATGGTTAAAATGTGCTTAATTCAACGAATTAAGTTAATACAACAAAGTTAAAGTAAACCATTATAACAAGCAATGTGTGTAGTTAGGGATGATTTTTTACATGTAAACGAGCGCAAGTATGGTTAGAAATGTGCTCAATTCAACGAATTAAGTTAACATCACATAGTAATAGTGAACCATTATAACAAGCAATGTGTGTAGTTAGGGATAATTATTTACATGTAGACAAGCGCAAGTATGGTTAAAATGTGCTTAATTCAACGAATTAAGTTGATGCAACAAAGTTAAAGTAAACCATTATAAGAAGCAATGTATGTAGTTAGGAATGTTAATTCAGATGTAGACAAGCGCAAGTATGGATATAAATGTGCTTAATTCAACGAATTAAGTTAATACAACAAAATTATAGAAAACCATTATAAGAAGCAAAGTGTGTAGTTAGGGATAATTATTTACATGTAAACAAGCGCAAGTATGGTTAAAATGTGCTTAATTCAACGAATTAAGTTAATACAACAAAGTTAAAGTAAACCATTATAACAAGCAATGTGTGTAGTTAGGGATGATTTTTTACATGTAAACGAGCGCAAGTATGGTTAGAAATGTGCTCAATTCAACGAATTAAGTTAACATCACATAGTAATAGTGAACCATTATAACAAGCAATGTGTGTAGTTAGGGATAATTATTTACATGTAGACAAGCGCAAGTATGGTTAAAATGTGCTTAATTCAACGAATTAAGTTGATGCAACAAAGTTAAAGTAAACCATTATAAGAAGCAATGTATGTAGTTAGGAATGTTAATTCAGATGTAGACAAGCGCAAGTATGGATATAAATGTGCTTAATTCAACGAATTATAGTAATACAACAAAGTTATGGTAAAGCATTATAACAAGGAAGTGTGTAGTTAGGAATTTTAGTACCGATGTAAACAAGCCCTGCTATGGATATAAATGTGCTTAATTCAACGAAATAAGTTAATACAAAAAAATTATAGCAAACCATTATAAAAAAGCAAAGTGTGTAGTTACGGATTTCATTTCAGATGTAAACAAGCGCAAGTATGGTTAAAATGTGCTTAATTCAACGAATTAAGTTAATAAAACAAAGTTAAAGTAAACCATTATAACAAACAAAGTGTGTAGTTACGGATGTTATTTCAGATGTAAACAAGCGCAAGTATGGTTATAACTGTGCTTAATTCAACGAATTAAGTTAATACAACAAAATTATAGCAAACCATTATAACAAGCAAAGTGTGGTGTTACGGATGTTAATTCAGATGTAAACAAGCGCAAGTATGCTTAGAAATGTGCTTAGTTCAACGAACTAAGTTAATACAAAAAACTTATAGTAAACCATTATAACAAGCAAAGTGTGTAGTTACGGATGTTAATTCAGATGTAAACAAGGGCAAGTATGCTTATAACTGTGCTTAATTCAACGAATTAAGTTAATACAACAAAGTTATAGTAAACCATTATAACAAGCAAAGTGTGTAGTTAGGGATAATTATTTACATGTAAAGAAGCGCAGGTATGGCTATAAATGTGCTTAATTCAACGAATTAAGTTAATACAACAAAATTAAAGTAAACCATTATAAGAAGCAAAGTGTGTAGTTACAAATGTTATTTCAGATGTAAACAAGCGCAAGTATGGTTATAACTGTGCTTAATTCAACGCAGTAAATTAATATCACATAGTTATAGTAAACTATTATAACAAGAAAAGTGTGTAGTTAGGAATGTTAGTACAGATGTAAACAAGCCCTGGCATGGCTATAAATGTGCATAATTTAACGAAATAAGTTAATACAACAAAATCATAGCAAACCATTATAACAAGCAATGTGTGTAGTTACGGATGTTAATTCAGATGTAAACAAGTGCACGTATGCTTAGAAATGTGCTTAGTTCAACGAACTAAGTTAATACAAAAAACTTATGGTAAACCATTATAACAAGCAAAGTGTGTAGTTACGGATGTTAATTCAGATGTAAACAAGCACAAGTATGGTTATAACTGTGCTTAATTCAACGAAGTAAGTTAATATCACATAGTTATAGTAAACTATTATAACAAGAAAAGTGTGTAGTTACGGATTATTATTTACATGTAAAAAAGCGCAAGTATGGGTATAATAGTGCTTAATTCAACGAATTAAGTTAATACAACAAAGTTAAAGTAAACCATTATAACAAACAAAGTGTGTAGTTACAAATGTTACTTCAGATGTAAACAAGCGCAAGGATGGTTATAACTGTGCTTAATTCAACGAAGTAAGTTAATATCACATAGTTATAGTAAACTATTATAACAAGAAAAGTGTGTAGTTAGGAATGTTAGTACAGATGTAAACAAGCCCTGGCATGGCTATAAATGTGCTTAATTCAACGAATTAAGTTAATACAATAAAATTATAGCAAACCATTATAACAAGCAAAGTGTGTAGTTACGGATGTTATTTCAGAAGTAAACAAGGGCAAGTATGCTTATAACTGTGCTTAATTCAACGAATTAAGTTAATAAAACAAAGTTAAAGTAAACCATTATAACAAGCAAAGTGTTTAGTTAGAAATGTTAGTTCAGATGTAAACAAGCGCAAGTATGGTTATAAATGTGCTTAATTCAACGAATTAAGTTAACATCACAAAGTAATAGTAAACCATTATAAGAAGCAAAGTGTGTAGTTAGGGATAATTATTTACATGTAAACAAGCGCAAGTATGGTTAAAATGTGCTTAATTCAACGAATTATGTTGATACAACAAAGTTAAAGTAAACCATTATAACAAGCAATGTGTGTAGTTAGGGATGATTTTTTACATGTAAACGAGCGCAAGTAACGTTAGAAATGTGCTTAATTAAACGAATTAAGTTAATATAACAAAGTTATAGTAAACCATTATAACAAGCAAAGTGTTTAGTTAGAAATGTTAGTTCAGATGTAAACAAGCGCAAGTATGGTTATAAATGTGCTTAATTCAACGAATTAAGTTAACATCACAAAGTAATAGTAAACCATTATAAGAAGCAAAGTGTGTCGTTAGGAATGTTAATTCAGATGTAAACAAGCGCAAGTATGGTTATAAATGTGCTAAATTCAGTGAATTAAGCAAATACAACAAAGTAATAGTAAACCATTATAAGAAGCAAAGTGTGTAGTTAGGGATAATTATTTACATGTAAACAAGCGCAAGTATGGTTAAAATGTGCTTAATTCAACGAATTATGTTGATACAACAAAGTTAAAGTAAACCATTATAACAAGCAATGTGTGTAGTTAGGGATAATTTTTTACATGTAAACAAGCGGAAGTATGGTTATAAATGTTCTTAATTCAATGAATTAAGTTAATAGAACAATGTTAAAGTAAAGCATTATAACGAGCAAAGTGTGTAGTTACGGATGTTAATTCAGATGTAAACAAGGGCAAGTATGCTTATAACTGTGCTTAATTCAACGAATTAAGTTAATAAAACAAAGTTAAAGTAAACCATTATAACAAGCAATGTGTGTAGTTAGGGATGATTTTTTACATGTAAACGAGCGCAAGTATGGTTAGAAATGTGCTTAATTAAACGAATTAAGTTAATATAACAAAGTTATAGTAAACCATTATAACAAGCAAAGTGTTTAGTTAGAAATGTTAGTTCAGATGTAAACAAGCGCAAGTATGGTTATAAATGTGCTTAATTCAACGAATTAAGTTAACATCACAAAGTTATGGTAAACCGTTATAACAAGCAAAGTGTGTAGTTACGGATTATTATTTAAGTGTAAAAAGGCGCAAGTATGGTTGAAATGTGCTTAATTCATCGAATTAAGTTGATACAACAAAGTTAAAGTAAGCCATTATAACAAGCAATGTGTGTAGTTAGGAATGTTAATTCAGATGTAGACAAGCGCAAGTATGGATATAAATGTTCTTAATTCAATGAATTATTTTAATACAACAAAGTTATAGTAAACCATTATAACAAGCAAAGTGTTTAGTTAGAAATGTTAGTTCAGATGTAAACAAGCGCAAGTATGGTTATAAATGTGCTTAATTCAACGAATTAAGTTAACATCACAAAGTAATAGTAAACCATTATAACAAGCAAAGTGTGTAGTTAGGGATAATTATTTACATGTAAACAAGATTAAGTATGGTTATAAATGTGGTTTATTCAACGAATTAAGTTAATACAACAAAGTTAAAGTAAACCATTATAACAAGCAAAGTGTGTAGTTATGGATAATTATTTACATGTATATAAGCGCAAGTATGGTTATAATTGTGCTTAATTCAACGAATTAAGTTAATACAACAAAGTTATAGTAAACCGTTATAACAAGCAAAGTGTGTAGTTAGGGATAATTATTTACATGCAAACAAGCGCAAGTATGGTTTGTTATAAATGTGTCTAATTCAACGAATTAAGTTAATATAACAAAGTTATAGTAAACCATTATAACAAGCAAAGTGTTTAGTTAGGAATGTTAGTTCAGATGTAAACAAGCGCAAGTATGGTTATAAATGTGCTTAATTCAACGAATTAAGTTAACATCACAAAGTAATAGTAAACCGTTATAACAAGCAAAGTGTGTAGTTAGGGATAATTATTTACATGTAAACAAGCGCAAGTATGGTTAAAATGTGCTTAATTCAACGAATTAAGTTAACATCACAAAGTAATAGTAAACCGTTATAACAAGCAAAGTGTGTAGTTAGGGATAATTATTTACATGTAAACAAGCGCAAGTATGGTTAAAATGTGCTTAATTCAACGAATTAAGTTGATACAACAAAGTTAAAGTAAACCATTATAACAAGCAAAGTGTTTAGTTAGGAATGTTAGTTCAGATGTAAACAAGCGCAAGTATGGTTATAATTGTGCTTAATTCAACGAATTAAGTTAACATCACAAAGTAATAGTAAACCGTTATAACAAGCAAAGTGTGTAGTTAGGGATAATTATTTACATGCAAACAAGCGCAAGTATGGTTTGTTATAAATGTGTTTAATTCAACGAATTAAGTTAATACAACAAAGTTAAAGTAAACCATTATAACAAGGAAGTGTGTAGTTAGGAATGTTAGTACAGATGTAAACAAGCCCTGCTATGGCTATAAATGTGCTTAATTCAACGAATAAAGTTAATACAACAAAATTATAGCAAACCATTATAACAAGCAAAGTGTGTAGTTACGGATGTTAATTCAGATGTAAACAAGCGCAAGTATGCTTAGAAATGTGCTTAGTTCAACGAATTAAGTTAATACAACAAAGTTATAGTAAACCATTATAACAAGCAAAGTGTGTAGTTAGGAATGTTAGTTCAGATGTAAACAAGCGCAAGTATGCTTATAACTGTGCTTAATTCAACGAATTAAGTTAATACAACAAAGTTATAGTGAACCATTATAACAAGCAAAGTGTGTAGTTACGGATGTTAATTTAGATGTAAACAAGCGCAAGTATTGTTATAACTGTGCTTTATTCAGCGAATTAATGGAGCTGGATAAGAAATAACGTAAACATTGCGTAGCACGGGTCGTCTCGCGCATTTACGAACTCGAGGCAGTTTGCGTAATGGCTGATTTCCGACACGCTGCAAGTATCATCTCTGGTATTTCATTGATGGATCCTTCAGAGAGTGCAGAAAGTGACAGAGTTATTTCCAGACCACAAGCGGTGAGTACTGATTAAGTCAAAGTATGATTTAACGTAACAAATGGGTGGTTTTGAGCAGGAAGGGCTTATTTAGGCCCGTCTTTCTTTCTGTTGAAAATGTTGACTTTACAGGCCTACCGTTTAACCCAATCTGTGGTTCCACCACTAAGCAAATGCAGATAGGCCGGTAGCAACTGGAAGTTTTCATCTCACTGTTGTTGTGGAAGGCAAACAACAGTTATGGCTTCTAACTTCATCTTGTGATTCCAATTGAAACCCTTTTGTCTGATGAATGAAAGAGCAAGATTTGCCAGTAAACCATGTATAGCTTTGAGTTGTTTGAAATTTACTTCCCCTGCAGATTATAAGCAGTTGACAGTGTACCACAAGAGATCTATAAATAATATGGTTCATTGCATCCATTTGTAACAAACAGGGCAATTTTATTGTTCCAGTATCATTAGTACATTGAACAGGACTCACTTCAAGAAATTCTGCCGTCAATTTTTAAAGTTAGTAGACACAGCTAAGTAAAGTTAATCGATAAAAATGACAAAGATATGCCTATGCGCGCTATTGTTCTTCTTGCTACACAGTATGCATGCACATGTCAAAACAACCAAATACAATAGGCTAATTTTAGACATGCATAGGCAGCTCTTGAGGTAGCAATTTATCTCCATCAACTAACTTTAATATGATCAAAGTTTTGTTGATTCCTCCATATCTAAATGATTACAGATAAACTGCATTTCATTCTTCTTTCATCAGGTGGTCATACCAGATTCTCACCCTTGTATGGTATCAAATAAGATTGCAAAGATGAAGAAGACAAGCAGGAAGACGTCTTGTAGAATACTGGAAATTTTTATTTTAAGTAACTCGTATTTGAACTATTTGCTTATGTCATACCGTAGGTAAAAACCGATGATCTAACATTAAAGACATGTGACATCAAAAAGTATAGTTAAATGTTTGGCCAAATAAAAGCCAGGAGAGTCACACGGAACACCACATATCGTACTTTTACAGTGAATACCTACTCCTTTCCATCAGGTTTTGTATTCATTTAGGCTGTGTTTTGCAAATTTTAAAAGGCATGGAAGATACTTTGTTAGTTTTTGTAGAAATTACCTCTTTTTTACAAGTGTTAGTACAGAAATGAGTTGAGGAAAGGCATAGATCCCTCTCCAATTTCATGAAATTGGCTATGCACACTTTTTCTTTTATAAGAAACCTGGATAAGTACCTCATACTAAAGGTTTCTAAATTTCACATGAAAATTTTGGGATTTAGTAATAAAAGTTTCTTGATTTGATTTTTATGTTTTGGATGCATCTAGTTTTCTGCCACTGCCACATATTAGTTTCTTGACAAACGGAGCAAATATTTAGCAAGAAAAAGAGTTCTTTTGGCTCAGAACATAGGATTATCATGGATGTAACTCATAAATGAAGGCTCAGAGCAATTTTTCCCATGACTTTCTTGGACTACCGGGTGTCCCAAAAAAAAGTATCCGGATTTGGTCGACCCTAGCGATAAGAATAATAATATCTGTGCAATATATCTGTGCAAGGCTCACAGATTGGTACAACCTTCATATCTATAGCAGATATTTATGAAAAGGAAGAGTTGCTCCACCTCAAAGATTTATTTGCCAGTGCAAAGCAAATAAAGGGAATAGCTGGGTACCATTTTATTCAGTATAGCAAGGAAATGGAGCTTGTTACAAAAATGTATAGTTCAGAATCGTCTACTGCCATTGAAGACAGCAAAGAAAGTGAAGGTGAAGACACATCACACTCAAAGTTAATTGAAGTCAGTCTTGGGAAATGGTATGCTGTGTACTGAGAGCCAACTGGCTATTGGTTTCTTGGGCGTGCGGTGAGGATTGACACAAATGATGACATCACCAAGGAGTTTCTACATCAGACTGCAGCTAATGCAAACAATTTCAAGACCACTAATGACATTGATTCTGTATCTGCATCTGATGTCATTTTAGCAGTTGATGCCCCAATGCCAGTTTCATCTTCAAGATGCTCAACAGTAAAATTGACAGAGCATGATTTCACAAACATAAAGAAAGCCTTTGACAAATTTCAAGAACATTGAAAACTGATTTTGAATGGACTACAGTACATAGATATGTCCTGTTATCGGATTTTGTGACCAAGTTTATGTCACAGTTCTTTAAAGTAGTTTTTTTTTAAAGTTACACTTCCAGCAAACAATTTAAATTGATGATTTTTGAAGAAACTCTCACTTGTCACACGAGTCACATTTTTGGGTCACGCAAGTCACACTACATTACTTGTAATTTTTCAGAGAGCAACAATATTTTTACTCAAAGTTTTCGATCATATGACAGCTGAAATACCATTGGACACTTCTTAAAAGAGTTTTCATGAAAGGTGTAGAAGTTCCTCACAAAGATTGGTATTGGTAACTTTGTGTCTAGACATTGCAAATGTGACGGTCACACGAGTCACATCAAATAAACACAAAAATTTGTGCCAACAAGTATGATGTTTTTGAAAAAACCATGGTCAACATGGACAATGGCTTCAAAGCATTCCATCATTGTATCAGAATCTTTTAAAAGTCACTTTAATTTTTTTAGACAGCTGATTGTATGTGTGACTTTGTCACGCGAGTCACTATGGAATGGCTGACTATGAAAATCTAACCTAGGTTAGTTTCACCCGGGTTCGCCCCACGTTAGTTTGCGTTGTGTAAACAGGGCTTATATCATTGACTATAAATAGGCCTAGGCCAGCATAACTTTTGACGGAAAAGCCAACCTGAGCCCGGCTGAACCCAACTGTGGACCATTCAAATTGTGGGATGATCCCTTGATAGATATCATTGTTCTCAACGTTAATGAACAAATAACTACTCCACACATTTTGTCTACTGGGGAAAGCACACCTCACACGTTATAACAACAGGGTAGATATAAAAACCCCAGACTGGAATGATTCCTGCTATGCGAGGATAGGCCTACTTAAGCCATCGTTGAAAAAAGCGTGGTTTCCACATGACTGTTCCTGTCTTCCCCGTCTCTTATAAACCATCTGGTGACACGAACGATGTGAGCAATGGGAGTGCTTGAGTTGTTTCCATATGATCACTGCTGTTGTCCCTGTCGCTGAAATTCATGCAGAACTACACTCCAGCTCACTGATTGAATCAGTTTGGGTCGTTTTTGGGTTGTTCTGGGTCATTTTGGCTCGTTTTGGATCGTTATGGCTCGTTTTGCGTCGTTTTGGCTCGTTTTGGGTAGTTATGGCTTGTTTTGAGTCGTTTTGGCTGATTCCATAGTTTAGTAAAACCGTTACAAGCGACTTTTCCACAATGATCGAACATTTTTAGACAAGAAAAAGACAAGGACATCATTCTGGTCCTTGAGGGAAAGTTTTCAATGAGCAATGACTATCAGTGCAATAAGGAATCAAGAAGACGTAAATGCCTGGAAGCTGTTCCTGCATGGAGAAGGACCTGCCTAAAACTTTAGTGAAGTCAAGCATAGCATAAGCGAGGCCAGGTAAAGTTAGCAAAGCTTTAGTGGAAAACTTGGGAGACTCCACTTTTTGCAGCGCTGCTCACTTTTCAGAGATGGGAATTCAGAGGATAACCATGGGTGTATGTTTGCAGATTGGATCATCATGTTTCTTAAGTTATCATTTTTATAACTTGTGATGGTACATTGTGCTTTATTCTTCGGATTGTCCATAGACGTTACTTTGATTTTGACCTTGTATTAATTTCTATGTGCAAAGAATGAGCACATTATGTGATGGGGGAGAGTTTGTATAGGAAGGAAGCGAGGTAGGTAGGTTGCTAGCTAGCTAGCTAGCTATCTACAGACACTTTTTGTGCCAAAAGTGTAACAATAGGTAGGCATACCTGAAATAGTTTGACCATTAAAGTAGTCATCAGAGCCTTAATTAGGCTAGATAATTTTGAACTCCACCTTGCTTTTCCACTCCATATCTTTCTGGAAATTCAAAAATATGATTATGAACCCAATCAGCCATGAATGTATCTTTGTGTGCACGAATCCTGTGGGTGCTCCACACTGTACATCGGAATTCATCTAATTGCTGTTGCATCAAAGGGATCATGATAACAGCAAGGATAGATCTGAAAATGGATAAAATACATTTAGAAAGAGTGGCTCTTTCATGTTTCGATATTTTGCTTGAAATGAGGGAAAATATCATACTTGTGATGATGGTATTACCACAATAAGAAAATTAATATAATGCACCCTATCCAGCACCTGAATTCAAGAGGGGAAGACCTGCAATTTCGTTGAAACTGCAGCCATGCCACATGTTATGAACCCATGTTTCTTTTTAGGCCAAAGTGGTGTCTTTGAAATAATGGATTAAATGGAATGCAAAACACCACCAAGGGGGAAGCGGTTGTTGGTTCCAGGCAGCCTCTCTGGAAGCCCAAGCCAAAAAGTTTGCATCCCACCTGACTTAGGAGATTGAAACATTTCATAATCAAGGTGTATCCCCCACAAATTTCAGTACCATCTGGAGGAACAGTGCTTTATGTATTGCGAAGGGAATTTCTCCCCATTTTACCAATCTGGGCTTTGGCTGTTTATGGAAATTACCTGTGGAAGTTCTTATTAAAAATATTGTCCTCATGATTTAGGGAAATCTATGAATTATCCTCCCAAATTTAAAGTGGGCATTGTCGGTGTATAATTGCATACAGTCAGCAGTGTTAGTTTACAAAGAATGAAACAAGGAGAATGAGGAACTTCACATGAAAGTCATGCCTGCCCTTTGCAATGCCTGATGGAAGGACCGAAAGAACACAACAATCAAAGATTTAATTAGTATGTACGTTTGATCTCCTAACGGTTGCAAGAAGTTTGATAGCAAGGTCCAAGCAACACTTGACATCACCAAAGAAGCGTACAAGAACAAACTGGACTAGGAAGGAAGACGTGCCCTGATGAAATTTTTTGCTTTGCATGGAGACCTTCAAGGTACAAGTGAGACATTGGAGCAGGACAAGTGGCCCTGAACAAAAATGCATCGTATTGGGAGCAAGCAAGCAAGTTCACTGAAGAAGCCTCTTCCTCTGGTAGATAAGGTGAATCTCCAATAGGCGGAAAAAGTTGAGCGATTGGACTTATTCCACGGTGATCTCTTGCTAGAGCAGCGTGTCATTATCTCTACATTGCAGAAAATGTCAAGCCACTTTCCATCCCGCAATTTTTTGAGCGCGTAAATAAAATACAAAAATGTCGGCTGTGAATATTTGTTACTTGCTTTTACTTCGATGGAGAGCTGTTTATGCATACTGTAGAAGAAGAGCTGAATCAAGATCGAAGCAAAAATGACAGAGATTTTGGGTGAGGGAAGTCTACAGAGACAGAGATGAAAAAGGAGAATTCAGCATGCTTGTTCAAGAACTTTGCCTCTATGATCACAAATATTTCTTTCAGTGCTTGCGCATGCTGCCATCAAAATTTGAAGAACTTTTGAGTTTTATAGCACCAGATATAACAAAACATTGAACAACAATGCGTGGGCCTATATCGGCAGATCAACGGCTAGCAATCACTCTCCATTACCTAACAACTGGGGATGCATGTACCACTATTGGTGCCAGTTACCGCGTAAGCCCTATCAAGCACAGGTCTCTTGAAACAAGGCATCCGTGTTATATCTGAAAGTGAACTGTTGATCGGTCTTTTAACCAGGAAAGGCTACAATGTCAATATCTACAAAGCAATCCTAGAGTGAGCTACATGTGCAGTGAAAGTTTACTATGGATCGACATTCCCTGCAGTTTGCACGGAATATCACATTCTGATGCTAATCAGTAGCCATTCAGGAATTCCACATGCATTCAGAGCCATTGGCAATCACCAGCCCCAACCTCCCATACCCCTGGCCCCACGGCCCCCAGCTCATGACTTTTTGTGATGGAGAGTTAAAAGTTTGATACCAAGTTATTTGTCTGGTTGAGTTAAAGTGGCAAAGAAACGCTCAAATGAAGGACGATAAGTGCCCAAGAGACATAGCAAAAGAAATATAATGTTTACTTCTCTTTCCTAGAATCATGGGGCTATAGCCTTGCAACCTTTTCTTGTTGCACATTTGCTGTCTTTATCATCTTCATTGTGATATTATGTAAATTATTGGTATTCGTGTTTTCAGACAAAAAAGATGGCAGAACCGCATGTTTTTTCAATGTTTCTGAGGCATTCATTAAAGACCCTGGCAGCGGGATATCAAAAAATCGATAATGCCTTTAGACTTTCAAAATTGTGCGAACCATATGAAGCATACTGTAAATTGAGGGACAACAACATGCTGAAGCAGCTGCATAACTTTGAAGAAAAAGTTTTCGGAAATAATTCAATACTTTCAAATGAAGGTAGAAGTGATCTTTTGATGGCAATCACCTCAATAACAAAGCAAAACATTGGATTAGCACCGTACACATGTGAGCCATGCACCATTATCATTGGCAACGTGGATGGCAAGCTGTTTGTTGTTCACACTCAGCAAAATGTGGATTACAACTTGGTGGTGATGGAAGCTGATTTGCTGACCTAATCAGCTCAAGGTAATTTTAACACTTCTTTTAAATCAGGAACCGCTCTCCCAACCCTTTCTGAAAAAGCATTAAAATAAAGAAATAAGGAGCATGTGGACCTGAATTCACTCTGGCTGAATTTTCTGTACGATATGGTGGAAAACCCATCAAGTTTAAGTTTTGAACGAAACCCACAAAAGGGAGATGAGGGCATGTCATCATTACGTTCAAACAAGCAAAAAATAATGAATGCTAGTTCATGGCTAGAGTCTTGGAATATTTTTATAAGAGCAATGATTCATTTCCATCCAGAACTTGCACCTGAACTACTGGCATACCATGAAACTGTTTGTGGATATCAGCCAATGCATCCAGCCTCTTCGCAGTTAAAATATGACACTCTTTTTAGGATGAACTTAGGTATCGATACAACATCATCATGAGCACATTTGATGAATATGCCTACAACAGATTTGTTTGAGAATCTGGTAATCAGACAAGCAAGTCCAAGCTCAAATGTTTCAAATGTTCTTGGCGTTATTTGGAATTCAGTCATTCTTATGAAATTATCCTTCATGCTCTGCCACATCCAAATGTCAATTGTTAACGCACAGAAAGAAGCTAGGTATGAAAAGTCTGTTATTTTTAGTGATTCCTGTTACTTTTCCTTCCTGAGTGATTACTAAAAAGATATATCAATCAGCTTTGACCAAATAAAATTTTTGGTGGCTAGACATGTAGTTATTCTTGTAGGTTTTCATGGATTATCAACATTTCCAATCCTCCAAACTTTGCGGCTTAAATTCAGAAGAAGATTCAGGCTGTGTCAGAATTCGAAAACATTAAAAATTTCAATTTTGTGATGATTGAATTGCTACTATGTTACCATCTTCACATCACATGAACAAAATCATGAGATGTGATTCTGCAACAATGTTCGAGATTGATGAAAGACACTGATTTGAAGAAGACTGATGAAACACGTCTTTTTAGATTGCAGATGGATGTTCTTTTGCTAGAGGTAACAATTATTATAATTTTTCAACATTATTGCACGATCTTGGATATCAATATCAGTAGAAATGTACCAATAAAGCAATGCACAAGTGCCACTGCCATGTTATAGATAACATCTTTTATCAAATCATATCTGTTCCTGTTTCATGTGTGAGTAACAGATTTGTCTTGATGTCATTGTGAAAGATGGTTCAATTAAATTGTTGCCTTGGCTTATACAGGGTGTCCAAGAAAAACAGTTTACAGATTTTTCTATCCTAGTGATAAGATTATTGCGGGAATCAATCCTCAGTGATTTTCAAAACATACTTCAATAGCTAAATTGAACATAGATACCTTGTTTGTTGATATCGGTACATTGCGAGCAGGGGCGGAGGGCAGTGGTATTAGCGTTATTGATGTAATAACACTTTTTTTCAAGAAATTTTTGTAAATCTGAACGCTTTTTCCGCGACTTTTTCAAATAGTTTCTAAATCAGGTCACTGCGCCAAGGAAGTTTATGAAAGGAAGGAGCCGCTTTCTGCTCTCAAACTCATAGAATGATGTAATAAATACCATGGTGTCTGCCCTCCATTCAGTTTGAGACAAGTATAATTAACTGCTAATCCTTAACAACTGGAATCCTTTTATGTCTTTCAGACCATTTCGTAAGCATTCGTCACGCCACCACCTCCTCGTTTCTAACAACGGATGCACCATATTCTTTGTCTTGGCAGTCATCAATGACGTAAAATTTGATTGTTTTGAGCACTTCAAAAAGAAGAGCCTAGTGGCCCCATTATCAGTTTTCGGTTTCTAATGATGCGGCCAGTTTTCCGTTGCCAGTGCTGTTTTATGCTCTTACATGCTCTTACCGATTTGTCAACTGTTTCAACATGAATCATGTTTTACAAGATCAATTGGCTGGTCATCGTTTGGGTGTTCAAAATTTATTTTCCATGATTTCAAAACGGGAAATTAACTCACGAGCAGCGTCTCGAACTGAAAAGGGGTGGAAGGCCATGCCCTGAATTGAACATTAAGAATGCAATGAGTAAAGAAAATTACGAGAGGTACCCATGGATATGTGAAGATAAAGAGAAGAATACATTTCATTGTTGGCCTTGCCTGGTCATGGGAGACTTGTCAAAAGTAAGTAAATCAACTTATTTTATATTTCTTTTTCGCAGTCCCAAAGCTTCTTGAACATGCGTGCATAGGGTTCTCGACCAGCGGTTTCCGTTATTAGAATCGCAATTCTAATAACGGCCCGCATGGCGGCTAAACAGTAGGAGCCACCAAATATTTTACACGGCTACTCGGCCATTACCACTGCTTGCAAGACGTTCGAATGGAAGATTAGTTGCAACCACCGAACACTCCTGCTTGTTCAGGGCAAACCAATGAAACTAAAATAGGCCTATCTCTTTGAGTACACTTTGCGACAATTCCTTTGGATACTTTTTATAGATGCCATGTTGATACTTACCTCCCGTCAAGATGCTGGTAATCTTACATATAATACAGGTTAACATCCTATTCACTACTTTTGGGAACAGTTAATTCAGTTAAAATATCATGTAAACGTTGCACAAAAATTTCTGAGGAGTTTATTGAGCATGTGACTCATTAGAATACCTTACTTTGTAGATGACGAACGTGTCTTTCGTCCAAGAACATGGGCTGCGATGCAGTGGGAAAAACTTTTGGGTCGTCGTGAATCATCACCAAGGAACTCAGAACCACATGGCCAATCATACAGCCTACAAGCTCCTTGGAATTGTCGATGTTGCGTGTGCTTTAGATCAAGCAAGACAGCTAGAAGTAGCAAGACACAATCACGATGCATCAAGGTATTCTAAGATATTAAAGCATCATATTGATGTGGCTGTTTTCCTATCTGCACAAGGACTTGCTTTTCGTGGTCACGATGAAACGAAGTGCTCCTCCAATCGAGGAAACTTCCTGGAGCTCTTAGAGCTACTAGGAAACTACAGCAACAACCTGCGATCTTTTCTTGATCACGATCATGTTACGTACACATCACATGAGCCTAAAGACGAGCTCATATAATGCATTGATAAAGAAGTTCGACAGGAAATACAGAAAAGAGTAGAAATGTCAAAATTCATTGCAGTTATGATGGACGACACGATCGATTCAAGTAACATTGAAGAATCTGCTGTATCGGTACGTCTTGTCCATGATGGTGTGGTAGAAGAACATCTACTAGGGTTGATTGATGCCTCTGGTGATGCGTCAGCTGATCGCCTTACAGCTATCCTACTGGAAACTCTTGAAAGCTATAACGTGAAGCCAGAAACTGGCGAAGCTAAGGTGGTTGGTGCAACGTCGATGAGCGGAGAACTCAATGGGGTTCAAAAACAAATCCAAGACCATTTCTCTTCAGTCTACTATAATCATTGTGTGGCGCCCAGAATGTCCACAGATCATGCACAGTATCATCAACTAGGCTTTAGAAAAGCCAAAACTCTTCCAGACACTTAGAGCGTTTTAAAGGGCCAGGGTGATTTGATTGATTGATTTCAATTTGTTTTGAGTGAGCTTGTCAGGTTTTCTAGCTACTGAAAGCTAATTTAGGCCCACTGTGCATGCCGCATCCAGGCATGGGACCCCTAGTTTAACGTCCCTTCCGAAGGACGATGAGGTGAGTTGCGAGGTCAGTCCTCAGAGGTCACCCATCCGAAATCTGACCTCACTCGACCAAGCTTAACTTCAGTCACCTGACGAAGACTGTATGAGCCACTCGGCCACTTACCCCGCTAAGGGTCAGGTAACTGTAAAGAAACCTGTTATCCCTAGAACCCACATTGTTACTCACACGTGACCTTTTGAGTTCTGCACAGATTTTGGTGGATGGGGTGAAGTTATCTCTAACAATCCATCAACATCTCTGCAATCGTACAACTTATGAGTGTTTCATTTGTTTCTCTACGAAGTACAAGAGTCCATCTTCAAAATAACACTTGAATTTTGAGAAAAGTAGTGAAAACCACTGTGACATGGCCTATCAAAAATACTGCAAAATTGTCGTTTCAAAAGAAGTTTGTTCAAATTACTTGATGACCATGCCCCTAAACGAATGAAAGGAGATTAAAGTTCGGCAGAATATGAGCATGATAAATAAGAATAATCGTCCTTCATTAGATTAACTTGATGCTAAGTTTATGCAAGTCTTGTGGTCTTTTGATAACAAAAAGTAGGCCAGGATGGGACCCGGAAGCTGCCTCAAAGGGGAGCTTCAGTTCGTCTGCTTAGGTGTGTTGACGTACCTGCTCCTTCTTCATACTGGAGGTTCCTTTGCTTCTTTTTGCAGCTTTCAAAAAACTTCTTAAGTCATTCACTGACCAATTGCTGAAAACAGTTGCAGGTGAAGATCTTTCCAAGTTTCTGTGACGAAACGATTGAATGACTGTGTCCAAATCAGGTGTTTCCTCCGCCATCATCATTGCGTGTCTCCCATACGATCCAAGAATGCGTTGCACGCAAGAATTTGAAAGTCAATAGCAACATCAACTATTTCCAAAGCTTTGAGTTATGACATTGACTTCTGAAAATACGCAAAGTTTTGGAAATATTTCTACAATAACCATTCACCATTCCCCATTTGTTTTTAAGGTGCATCACCTGAAGGTTAAATGATAAATTACATCCTTCAAAAATGACACAATTCCAATGCATCAGGCACAAGAGTTGGAGATGATCCCGCCAGGCATTTCCATGGGCACCAAGGACGGAGAGCAGAGTAAAGAAATTGAGACAGAGTAACAAAGCAAACACAATGAAGATGACATGGAGAGTATGACAAGATGGTAGGTGAGGAGATCGATCCAGCTGCTGCAGAAGCTTCAGTTTTCTCTGGCTTCAAAAGTTGGCTAATGTCACTCGATCAAAGTGCAAAGAAAGATAGAGATGCACGGTCGGCACTAGATCATAGTACCCTAACGTACATGACGTAATATTACATCAGCAAAAATTTTTGAAATTGAGATTGATTAGAGATCAGATAGAGGCTATGAGCCTTTGAATTTGAATATCATTGAGAAAACTCCATGATATTAGGCTCTGTGTATAGCTGTCCATATTTGAGATCAGTCAAAAACTTTGATCTTGACAAAACAGTTAATTTACTAGTAACAATTGTAACAACAGAAAGCTTCTGTTTACTTCACAAGATTTGATATTACTGCCATTCTTTTTTTTCATTATAGACACAATATCATTTGATACATGGTCGGCTACAGCTACAGAAAACGAAAAAAAGAAAAAAAAAGATTAAATGTAAAACAAAGACTACAAAATTAAGATGTTACAGCTAAATTGATCAAAACTACAATAAATTCGAGAAAGCCTATTGATTACTGTTCTCTAAAGCCAAGCGTTTGGTATGTATATCATGAAGAAATTCAGAAAATGTTTGCAGAAGAAGTTCATCTTCGTTGGAATCAACATGTTATGTTACCCCCCGGGATATAAGCTTCTGTTCATCAGTTGGTATATTACTAAAATTGGGGCAGAGATTTTGGGTTCTATTTAGGAACGTTGTGCGTTCAGTGATATAATTTTGGCATGAAAGGATGAAGTGTGTTTCATTTTCAACTGTGTTTTGGCAGGATCTGCAAAATCTTCTTTCTCTTTCTAAAGGGGGCTTGAAATGCCTTCCCCTTTCTATTGCAAGGCAGTGGTCGCTAAGGTGCAATTTTGAGAGGATTCGTCTGTGTGATCTGTTGGTGATCAATGAGAGATAGTTTCCATTCAGACGGTTCTTGTTTTCTCTTTTGTCTGAATCAACTGGAATGTTGCCGCTTTGTTTTCCTTATCCACCCACTGTGGATGCTTTCATGGATGCTTCATCTCTTTGTTGTGCAAGAAAATGGTAGAATAACCATATTCTATTATGGGAATATGATATTCATGCATCATGTTTGATAAAAGAACAAAAGGCAAGGAATTGTCTAGCTGTTTACACGACAAAAGCTTCTGCCCAGGACTGGAAGGGGAATTTTTGGACTTACGAAATATAAAACCGTGTGGGAATTTGGGTAGTGCCAGTACATCATTTTCATAAACTGTGAAAGACAGTTGTTCATCCTTGAAACTGCATCAAATCAGCATCATCAACGCATGTGAAACTTACTGCGGGATACTGTGGGATACTGTGCACAATGGTGTGTGTGCCATGCGCAGAGTCACAAAGCTGGACTTGAAGATTTTGCTGAGATTTCTCAGGCCTTTCTTTTTGACACCATAGAAATCGATAGAAATGAAAACAATGGGCATGATTCATTTCAGACGATTGTTGTTCATGCAAACGATTCATACAAACAAAAGTGTATTTTCTTCTCTGGTATGCATCACAAACAAAAGTAAAGGAGCATTTTGACATATTGAGCAATTGCAGTGTTTTTGATTGTTCAAGTTCAGTTAGGTGGAACAAACAATATTGATGTGAATGTTGCCTCAATAGAAAGCTCTTGCTGCGAGAGAAATTTTTGAAAGTTGTAAAGTCTCTCCCATGCTCGTTTACATGAACCATTTCTGCTCACTTTAGTTTGAAATCCTTTAAATCATTTTTGACGAATGTGTAGAATTTGCAAAATCTAGACATACTTTCATTCCAGTCTCTCTTTCAAAAATTATGTGACGTCATGTACGTTAGCATACTATGATCTAGTGCCAACCGAGATGCACAGCTTCATGTTGCACAACTTTCTTCCATTAGCAAAACAATAAGCAGAGAGCAGGAAAATGATGACGCATTGAATCTGATAGATGGTGACATCGTCAGAGATCGTTGGTTGGAAGACTTTCGCAAGACTGCAAAGCCTGGTACCGTCAAAGCGTATTTACTCTCTGCACGATTCTTCGCGAACTTCTTCAAGTTCCTGGAGTCCCTTGTTGATGCTGAGCAGGGACGTTTAGTTGCATTCAAAGACAGAATCCAACTCTGGTTAAAGTCATCAAAGCCAACTGCAGATCTTACATATGAACAAGTTCTGTAACCATTCTACAGGAATCATAGCTACTGCCCTTGAATCATGAGTAAACTTCTTACAGGATAACACAGAAAGCATTACAAAACAATCAGAACTCAAAAGCTTTGGGGCTTGGCCACTTCAAGATCACTGAAGGAGATTAATGTCTACTCTGCAATTATGGCACAGTTCCGTAATTCTGCAGTTCCGGATTCTGTAAATTTCACTCGTTGATACCTAGGGGCTCATTAAAGATTTCACCTTAAAATGAAGGAACTTTTGACAACGCCATAAGAGATTTTTAAAGAATGATGCACCCCTTGCAACATAATTCCACATCATAAAGTTATTGTAATGCAGCAAATGTTTGCATAAGGATTTCTCTTGCAAGTATATTTTAGAAATTCTTTTTTTAATGTCATGTTTGCACATGTTGCAATTGTGCAACACTGTCGATGCATTCAAACATAAGTTCACAGAAAAATTTCCCAAAATAAACAGCAGGAGGAAGATAGCAAATATCTCTTCTATTATGACCCTTCATCATCTATCTTGGAGATGCTTGGTCTTATGCACTGTGTTTTAGCAAAGTTTCAAGTTTCAAGTTTCAAGTTCAAGTTTCATTCATTGTCAATAAATCCTAAATACAATTCATACACAAAACTCTACAACTAAGATACATTACAACAATAAGAACTAAAACTAACACTACTGAAAAAACAAAAGAAGAAAAATTACTTTACACAATTGTATTTAAGATTTACTGACTAAGGAGGAGCTCTCTAAGTAGGTAAACTAATCGAGAGAGAGCCCCCCATAAAACACAAAGAAACCAAAAATTATTTTAAAAACAAAGACAGACAATAACCAAGAACCAGATGAACCTCAACGGGATAGGACTTGTGTGCTAAACTAAGAGTTATTTTGTGAATATGAATCAAGGAAGTATCTTTTTAGTTTTGAACGAAAAACCACAGTAGAGCTAGCAACACGTATGAACAGTGGAAGGGTGTTCCAAAGTTTTGAGCCAAAGTACTGAATCGTTTGCAGACCATACAGAGTTGTATTTTTAATAGACTTAAAAAGATCACCTCTTGTAGCCTGGCGAGTCCCAATTCTATGAACAGATGAATTTGGCTGAAAATAATCATGAAAGCAGGAAGGAGATAGCTTATTAATAGATTTATAAACAAAGGTTAAGATGTTCAGGTGCAGAACATCCACAATTTTTAAAGTCTTTAATGACTGAAAAATTGGTGTGCTATGAGAAAGGAAGGGTTCAAATTTAATGCAGCGAAGAATTTTCTTCTGAAGAATAAAGAGTGGGTTTAGGTAGGATTCATACGTCATTCCCCAGGCTGAAATACCATAGTTGAGGAAGGACAAGAAAAGTGAGTTGTAGAGAGAGACAAGAGTAGGCAAGGGGGCATAATGCCGCACTTTGAAGAAAATGCCAACAGTTTTAGAAAGTTTTTTACAAAGTTCAGTTGTATGGTACTTCCAAGTCAGATGTTCATCCATGAGAACTCCTAAAAACTTTACATACTTAGTTCTATGAATAAACTGTTTACCAATTTTGAGGTTGGTGAATTCTGACAATTTCCTCCTTGGGGAATGAAAGAGTACAAAGTTTGTCTTCTCAATGTTTAGTGCAAGCTTATTTGAATCAAGCCAAAGCTTAACCTTCTTTAATTCTCTGTTGATTTTTTTGGTTAGAAGTTGAAGGTTATCAGAGTCACAATAAATGTTGGTATCATCAGCAAAAAGGAAAAAGGATAGAAACTGTGATGAATTCGGTAGGTCGTTGATGTAGATTAAAAATAGCAGTGGCCCAAGAACTGATCCTTGGGGGACACCACAAGTTATGTTAGTGAGGGAAGAAGAATGGCCATTAATTGAAACAAACTGTTTGTGGTTACTGAGGTAAGATTGGAACCAGCTTAAAGTGGTGCCCCTGATACCATAATGTTCTAACTTTTTTAGAAGTATATCATGGTTAACTGTATCAAAAGCCTTTTGAAGGTCAATGAAGATACCACAGCCAAATCTGTTTTTGTCCAAAGAAGATTTTATAGTTTCAGTTAAACTAATAAGAGCATGATCAGTTGAGTGACCTGTGCGGAAACCAAATTGCATGCAGAATAATACCTCACAGACTTCAAGAAATTGGGACAGGCGCTTGTGCATTAATTTTTCAAAAATTTTGCTGAAGACAGATAGGAGTGAAATTGGCCTATAATTTGATTTACTGGTGGCAAGTCCCTTTTTAAAGATTGGAATAACCTTAGCTATTTTCAGTTTTTCAGGAAAGGTTCCTGTCAAAAAGGATTCATTTATCAAAACAGCAAGATCTTTTGAGGCAGATCAAGAATTTTTAGTAGCTTGACTGGAATACTATTTGGCCCACTGGATTTACCATTTTTCAGAGATTGAATACGGGAGGATATTTCTTCTGCTGTACACGGGGATATGAAGAATGAGTCCAAATTAGGATTGGATAAATAGTCTAAAGGAGATTTTGGTGTTCTTGGAATCCTCTTTGTGATGTTATCAGCAACATTAGTGAAATAGTTATTAAACTCATTTGCTATCTTCACTGGGTCTGAGATTTTGGAACCATTTTCTTCCTTTAAGAACCTAACACTATCAAAATTTCCAGTTCTAATGCTTACTATGTTCTTTATACCTTTCCAAAGCATTTTCATATTATTTTTATGTTCATCAAAGTACTGGTGAAAATAGCTTTTTTTGCTTCCTCTTATTTCATTGACAATGCGATTTTGAAACTGTTTATATGCCTTAAGATCATTTGGGGATTTTGTTGATTTAAATTGCTGAAATAAACTATCTCTGATTTTCATCATTCTTTGAATTTGAAAATTAATCCAAGGTTTATTTTTTAGCTTTAAGGCCCGCTTATTCAGCTTTTTCTGAGGAAAATGTTTGTTTACAAGATTATGAAGATTAAGAAGAAAGGTGTCAAATTTTCCATTTAGGTCCTGACTTCCATCATCAAGAAAGGAGGTATCCATTTCTTTATAATCTGCAAGAAATTTAGCTTCATCAAAGGCGTTGTAGTCATATGAAAAATAGGATGAAGTTTTGAAGTCAGGTGCATTCTCACTCAATACAGCAAATTGTGGAAGGTGGTCAGAAATTAGAGACAGAATGTTGCCTGCAAAAATGTTACTTTCAGTTGCATTATTAACATAAATATTGTCAATAATTGTTGATGAGGAGTCTGTAATGCGAGTTGGATGCAGTATGGATGGCTGGAAATGGTAAGAGAACATCATGTTGATAAAATCATTACTGGGGGTATGATTATCATATTTGAGTAAATCAATGTTAAAATCACCCATAACCGCAATCAGTTTATTTTCCTTTGCCAGGTTGCTGAGTGTCAACTGAAAATAATCACTAAATCTTGAAATATCAGAGCTAGGATGTCTGTAGGCACAGCAGCAAAGAATATTTTTTGCTTTTGAATTTTCAATCTCAATCCAGACAGTTTCAAAATCTTTATCACTGATACAGAGGTCATCTCTTTTGTTTGCTGTTAGATTTGATTTGACATAGATTCCTACACCACCAGCAGAACTATGAGAAGGAGTTTCATGAAACTTGTAGCCAGGAAGCTCATTATTTGCTTTGTTTTGGGAGCCAACTGAAGTCTTTATCTCAGACAAACCTATGACTTGAAAGTTCACATTGAGACAGGTTAGAAGAGGATGTAGTTCATCAAAATGCAGAGAAAGACTTCTACTATTCATATGGAAAAGAGAAAGGTCTGTATTTGGTACTGCCATAGAGGCAACTTCTTCAACAGTGCAGTACTGAGAGCTAATATTAAGGTTCAAATTTTCATCTGTCAGACAGGTTGGGTAGGTTAGTAAGTGTTGATGAGATTTCAAAGGAAGGCAAAGAATCAGCAAGGGAAGGAAGGCTGATACCATTTAACCCTAAGAGAACTTCATCAGATTCCAAGGTGAATGGGAACAACAAAGAGTTATTAATAATTATGCATTTAATGCAAATCCAGTGTTTACTATTATGAGGCTCTTTTTGAGAAGTTTCATATTCAATCTTAGAAATATTGTTGCATTTAATATGGATCCACTTATCACACTGATCACAAAAAACTGCATTTTGGTTTTGATTCACATTGTTTTCAAAAATACCACAAGGGAAACGTACATTTCTGTTTGCAGGTTCATAGCTATATTTGATTTTTTCAATAACAGAATTAATTTTGCTGAGTGAAGAGGACATCTGGTTATGTTTGGCTAAAATCTGAAATAAAAAAAGCAAAACAAAGACAGCAAAGCAAAGAAAAATAGCAGATAATAGTTACCAGTTTCAGTTCAATGAATAGAAGACGCAACATAAATGTCCTGGCTGGCCGGTCAAATGGATATTTACATACTTATTTGGTCATCACTCTGGGGAATTATTTATGTTATCAAAATAATCTTCAGCATTTTGAAGGTCAATTTCATCAAATTCATATCTTTTAAATCCAAATCCTTTGTTGATATGTAGAATGGCAGGGTATGTCAGGGATACCTTCCAATCTGGGTTAGTAAGTAAGAAGAACTTCCTTATTTTTAGCATCTTATTTCTTTCTTCTACCGTCTTTTTGCCATAAAGTTGTTGAATATGGATCTTTCCAGATGTTTTGACTTTCGAGCCATGACTTTTTGGAAACCTGGAGAGTTTACTGGCATTTTGTAAGATGTAACTGGAGTCTTGCCAGGTGACAAATTCAGCAAAAATGGGCCTTGCCTTTCCTCTATCATTTGAATTATTCCTGGTATTGGCCCTGTGGGCTCTATCAATATCAACAGCCTCTAGGCCACATGTTTTGAAGTGTTTTTCCAGGAGTTGTCTAGGTTCTTCCCATGTTTCACTTCCTTTTTCAGGAAAGCCATAAAATACTAACGTTTTTCTCATCTGTCTATTTCTAAGATCTTCAAGTTCATTCTGAAGTGACTTTAACTCATTACTGTTCTTTAGGATTTCAACTTTTAACTGAATAACAGTGTTGCTTGCATCTTGAGCAATTGATTCAGCCTGCTTTACTCTTTGAAGGGTATGCTCGCATGACGTTTTATTCTTATCAATATTAGAGGTCAAAACATCAAGTCTTTTATCAATCCTTTCCTCAAGTCTTCCCACACTTTCATTAATCTTCACTTCGATCATCTTTGCAAGGTCTGTCTGGAATTGAGAAATCCAAGCAGGCGGTACCGAAGAATAGGCTGACCCAGCCTCAGACGGCCTACTGGGCCTATTGTTAGGTCCAGTATCCGTCGTTGCTGGCTCGCTGTCCACCATCGGTGATTCCGTAGTATCGGCTGTTTCAATTGTATCGGTTGCTTGACTCTTAGTTCTTGCGTTTTTTCTTTGAGCCTTGCTCATCTTGTCATACTATGACCATTTAAACCAGCTCAGGCACGGACAGAAAAACGACACGTCACGCCGCCATCTTGCTTCGTCACGTCACCCGAGTCACGTCACGTCACCCCACAGAATGGCAAAAATAACTGCCATTCTGTATCTTCTTTTTCCCTGATGTTTTCCTAGCACCAGCACTTCTAAGAGGATGGACCATCATGGAAATAATGTCAGATTGACCTGATTTGGGTTATCCCTGTCACCGTAATTAGTGTTGTTTGTTTGAATATTGTCTTTTATTACAAAAAACTTGTACATTGTCGTAATTTTTTGAATTACTGCTGTACTTAATTACCTATAAAAAGAGTGCCAAATTCTATGACTTTCCTTCAAGATGAGTGGAAATTGTAAAAAGAAAATTAAAGAAACCCCTGCAAATTGTGTGACTAGCCATCTCGCAAACAAAAATAATGTGATGAAATATTTTCAAACTTTATCAAGGCCTGTCCTGTTTGGGAGGAGTAATATGAATCTAGTTTTCATTCAACAGAAATCTGTTTTATTTTCCATATAAATCTGTTGAAGGCTGTAGAAATCCTAAGTAAGGTCTTGTTCTGGCTTGTTATTGGGTTGTTCTGCCTGTTCTTCGGTTGTGGCGCTTGTTCCTGGTTTGTTCTTGGGTTGTTCCTTCTTTTAGTAATGATGCAAGCTGACAGCATTCCAGTTCTTCCAAGAAGGCTTCATTAGAAGGATTGATGTGGCAAAAGATCATGATTTCACTTTCTTGGATACTCATTTTAAGGCGTCCATGAAAACGAAGCTGCATAAAGTTATTGCTGTTAAAATTATTGTTACTTAAAGTTATTGTTGTTGATAACTGTATAAAGTTATTGTAAAGCTTTCAAATGAAAGCATTCAAACCAAGAGACTTTTACAATTCTCACTCCTTGTGATTTCCAAATCATTATGACATTCTTACAGAATTCAAAGAAAAAGAGAGGGTCTGGAAAACGAGACTTCATCAACAGTGCAGGAAAATCAAGAGTGTTTGATGAAAGGCAGAAAGGCAGTTAAGGGGCAATGTAAGCAAGTTAAATGTTTGTATCCAATCAACATTGTAGGAATGTGTTGTATTTACAGTGAAGCAGGGAGGTAAAGATGGGATAAGAAATGCTTGGTGTCACTGTACCCTGGGTACCAGAGCCAAAAAATAATAAAAAGAAAAAAATAAGGAAGGAAAGAAAGTTGGCTCTGGTCAAATGGTGACATCCATTGCAGGAATTGACCAATGGGAAGCCTATATACCCGATCGGGTATACAGATTCTGTGAGAATTGATTGGATAGCGTGAGTCACATGACAAGACTACGATTGTGGTCAGAAAAATTGATTCAGACGGTTGTGATCAAGTTTGCCTTCACAACAATGGCGAATGTTTTGAGGGGAGCGGAGCTGTGGAGAACTGGAAAGCTTCTCAGCAAAGATAGGAGCCTAACTCCACAACAGTTTGAGACAATAACTTCATGATCACTGAAGAGTCGTTGCTGTTTGCAGTTGAGCTTTCATTCGCCCAGTGAACTTGGTTGAAGGTTTAGGCCCAGTTGAGGCTAGGGACGTGGAGAGCAGTTTCGAGAATTTAGCCGTGATATTGCTATCACTGAAAATCATAGACACACTGGCAAAAGAGTAATCTTTGCTGATGAGGACTGCATTCCAAACTGGTAGGAACGTTATTATCTTTCTTATTGTATGTGATATGATTTGTGTTTACTTGAAATATCGAGGATAATAATTGGATTTCAGATTGATTCCCCTCGAAATGTGACATTCTCTGTCTTCAACCAGATTCTTGTGATAAACTTTTCCTACTGGTACCCAAGAAATACTTCCTGTATCGATCATTTCGCAGCGAAACTGATTTTTGTTGTGGCAAGGCCCTTAGTTGTTCAAAAGTTTGTTTGAGCAAAGACATTTGTCAATCATATAATTTAGAAATACCAACACAACATGACATTTGCATTTGACCTTGGTTTCCCCGTATCTGGTACCCAGGGTATCCAAAAGTGAC
Organism: Aurelia sp. 3 sensu Dawson et al. (2005); assembly: GCA_964020215.1. NCBI lineage: Eukaryota > Metazoa > Cnidaria > Scyphozoa > Semaeostomeae > Ulmaridae > Aurelia > Aurelia sp. 3 sensu Dawson et al. (2005). Next base: position 12,651,565 of record OZ026577.1, read on the forward strand.
TTGACCTTGGATTTCCCATAAGTGTATTGACAACCACAGACGGTACAATGCAATATTTTATGATAAATACTTATTTCGAAAAACGTTAAATCACTCGTACTGTAGTTCTGAATTTAGGATGTTTTGCCTGAATCACGTGAGAAAGAGTTCAGTTCCATGTTGATAGTTACAAAAGGCTGGAAGCAGTTGAAATCAGTTATTGTGGTTAGACGAATTTAGCATTACGGGAAGTCTTCAGTAAACATCCAGCTCCACAACAATGAAACTTTTCTCGCCATTCGAAGCACAATCAGATCATCAATCGTTTAGGAAAATAATAAAGCTCAGATAACAACAAAATATGTATGTGAATAATAGTATGAATGAAGGTTTTTATTGATTAAAATCATTGCGCAAAAGGTGATCGAATTGATTCATAATCACGCTGATCAGCACCAAAACGAGGTTGTGTTATCATTTGACCAGAGCCTCCTTTCTTCCTTCTCTCTTTTCCTCTTACCAATTTCTTTTCATTTAAATTTTGAGGCTCTGGTACCCAGGGTAGGTGTCACTGCCAACTGATATCTGATCTCATTTGTATTGATGTAGCAATAGAGGAAAGATAATTAAGTTTGGCTAGCAAAAAACATGTTGCTGTGGAGAATGACTGGGAAGGGGACACAGATGGCTTGGAAATGAATTCATTTAAAGGTTGCACAGCACTATCTTATAAACCACTTGACCCCCATTCAATTGATTGAATAGACACAAAATTGTGAAAGTTTTGAATCAGTTATCATCTCTGATTGTTGTTGAAGCATGAGAATGGGCCTGAAGCTGAATCGGGCCATGTACATCCAAAAGAAAACTAAAATATTTGGCGAGTCTCATGCTATCTCATAAAAAATTTTTGCTTGATTTATTGCCAGTAGTTATCCAAAAGCATCTTCGATTGCTCAAAGTTGAGTGGGGTTGGGCAGAGTGAAACCCTTTACAGGTGCGTGCTTGGAGCGTGATGCCAAGGTTGAACTGGCCTAAGCTACCACTGAAGAGACCTAACGGCTGCAGCTTATTCATGGTTGAATGAGTCTCACTACACATGGAAGGAAGTCTTGATAAGTCTTCATTGAAGTGCAAGCGAAGCAAGAAAAATTCGAGAGATGTGATTAACTTGATTTTATGTTCTGTGCCAAATAGACTCACACACACATCAAATTAAAGGGGTGCCTAAGTCGGATTCAAAGAGACAAATGAAGCTGTTTGCCTTACTGGGATATAATGGCAGACCGGGCGATTCAAAGATGATACATGGAGGCACGCATGGAAGTGCGAGTGAAGCAAGCAGAACATTTTGACACATTTGTTGGCTAAATCATGCCAAGATATCATTTATTAGCTCAAGAATTGAATTCTCGTTTCTTTTATAACATTGACAAACCACACCAGGATAAACATGCTTTAAACATGCACATACTCACTCTCATACTTTGACATTGATAATTCATGAAAGTGGAGCTCCAATTTCATTTTATGTACATATTATTATACTTTTATGCCAAGTAGTTACAGATTTAAGACAACTGAGACGTCATTATCTAAATGTGCTTGCTTCAGAGAAAACAAATTATAATTGGCCAGATATCTTTGTCTTTGGTTGAGATGATGAGCATCTTATCAAGAATATTGTAGTCTTGAAGATATAAACCTATATTTATCAATCTTGTATCTACTTCCATTGTGATATCAAACATTCATCCAAATAGCTACAGCAGCTTTCTTCTTTGATAAGGGATGTCAATTTATTTTAAATTTTCCAAAATAAAGGTTCTACTTAATAGGCCATTTCCTTCTGCAGGAGACTTCTCAATAATGGAGCAAAGGGAATCACTTCCAGAACTTAATCCCTCTAGCCTAAGAGCAAACCGATATGGAGACCAGCTGGACATTGTGTATTTTTTGCCAGGACGGGAAAAGTATCGATACATTAACTTGTCCCGCTGATTCAAGGTGATCAGATTCGAGTAAAGGTTACATAACCCTGGAGAATGACTTGAAAAACTTTGTGAAAATTGATGCTTTGCCAAAACATATTTCTCCTCAAAGGTTAAATGACGGAAGTGGCATTGCAAGCACATTGACAAAGAATCCGGCCAAATGCCATAAAATTTGCAGGGACCATTTTAACAATGAACTTCTTAGATTTCATAAGAGAAAACACGACGAGGCACATCATAAAGCTGGTTTAGATTTATTTGAGTCCTTGAAATGTACAAGATCGCATTACCAGAATTCAAATATAGAACTACAAAACTACTACAAGACTTCTACGGGAATTCAAACATTGAACTATAACCCATGACACAGAACGTAACCAGGTCAGTAAAATATTGTCAATTAACTATTACATTGAATATTATGGGTTTCAAGTTTTTAGAGAAGTAATGCCTGACAATAAGATCTAACTTTTTTCCTAACTATGTCTAATAATTGAAAAAGATCTTCCACTAAAGACACATCAGTGAAGTCAGTTTCTGTAAGCATGTCATCTATCTCTATGATGTAGGGATAGGACATCATCACCTTTTCAACTGTTGCCTCCCACAATTTTGAGCTTGCTGCCCCTGTACCAACATCATTTTCATATACTTAGACACTATATTCTTCCAAATTGCTTCTTAGGAACTGAATCTTTCAAGGTGGCAGTTCAGAGGCAGTCAAAAGCCTAACCATCTCCATCTCAATGTCATCATCATTAATAGACAAATCATCTTCCAATCCCCAAGGTGGCGTTATACAGCTACCACATTCACACTTTTCCCTGCGAAAATTGCAGCATCTGCATCCTACGGGGGGGGGGGGAATTTGATTGCTTGATCAAAACACCTCTCTTCTCATTCTTCCCAAGCTAAAATGGTCATTTAAAATAGATCTCCCGCAGTTATTTGATGCAACAGCATATTTTTTCATCTCATTCATTGCCACAGCTTTGCCTACATTGCTTTCAGAAAGTAACAGGGAATAGGCCCGAGAAATACTTCTGCCACCTCTTCCACTTTGCTGCAAAAATTCCAGACTTCTTGGGATTCCAGAATGTTTCAACATAATTTATTACCCCCATCTAAAGTATGCAGCCTCTCATCTTCTGCTGATGATAAGGAAACGCTACTATTGAAGACTTTGAGTGAGTCACTACAAATATTGATCTATCCATGAGTTTCTGATGTGTAATAATTATCATTAACTGCCATGTCATCAGCAACATCTCTTGACAATGTCTCAATGGCTGCTTTGACTCTCATTTTACCGAGAATTGTCCAGATTTATATGTGCATAAATGTACTTGGTATACCTGGCCCTTCACTTTTTTATCGGTCATTAGCTGTATCTACATGACGCCAAAGGATCAAGGAACAATTGTTTTTCAATAGCCTTCCACATTTATTTGAAGCCCACTACCAGTCAAATCACTACATATTTGGAGGATGACCCATTTTGCTTGTTTTGATATAGAGGAGTAACAGATGACCTTCGTTTGGCTGGAGATGTAGTGGATATTCCAGGTGTTTGGCTTAAGAAGCATTGTGAGAAGTTAAGGGTTGATAGACAGTTTCCTAGATAAAAGCCCTTACTTGTGCTAGACAGTCTGAAGTGTCTGTGCCAATACATCACATCTGAAGCCCTTTTACATCTTTGGCAACTAGTCTTTGAAGGTCTTGGCTTTCCTAGATTTCCCCAATGCCAAAGTATATCTTGATATCCAATGATGATCTGTAAGATAGTACCCACGCTAGCGAACCTATACTCACTACTGTGGTGGATACGCCATACAGAGGCGGGGTATTATGCTAACGTGGTGGGGTATTATGCTTGATGTGGTGGATACGCCATACAGAGGCGGGGTATTATGCTTACGTGGTGGGGCATTATGCTCCGCCTCTGTATTATTATTATTAAATCAACGAAGTAAGTTAATATCACAAAGTCATAGTAAACCATTATAACAACCAAAGTGTGTAGTTAGGGATAATTATTTACATGTATACAAGCGCAAGTATGGTTATAAAGGTGCTTAATTCAACGAATTAAGCTAATACAACAAAGTTATAGTAATCCATTATAACCAGCAAAGTGTGTAGTTAGGGATAATTATTTACATGTAGACAAGCGCAAGTATGGTTATAACTGTGCTTAATCAACAAATTATGTTAATACAACAAAGTTATAGTAAACCATTATAACAAGCAAAGTGTGTAGTTAGGAACGTTAATTCAGATGTAAACAAGCGCAGGTATGTTTATAACGGTGCTTAATTCGACGACTTAAGTTAATACAACAAAGGTATAGTAAACCATTATAACAAGCAAAGTGTGTAGTTAGGAATGTTAATTCAGATGTAAACAAGCGCAAGTACGGTTATAAATGTGCTTAATTCAACGAAGTAAGTTAATATAACAAAGTTATAGTAATCCATTATAACAGGCAAACTGTGTAGTTAGGGATCATTATTTACATGCATACCAGCGCAAGTATAAACATATAAGTATAACGGTGCTTAATCAACAAATTATGTTAATACAATAAAGTTATAGTAAACCATTATAACAAGCAAAGTGTGTAGTTAGGGATAATTATTTACATGTATACAAGCGCAAGTATGGTTATAACTGTGCCTAATTCAACGAATTAAGGTAATACAATAAAGTTATTGTAAACCATTATAACAAGCAAAGTGTGTAGTTAGGGATAATTTTTTACATGTATACAAGCGCAAGTATGGTTATAACTGTGCCTAATTCAACTAAATAAGTTAACACCACAAAGTTATAGTAAACCATTATAACAAGCAAAGTTTGTAGTTAGGAATGTTAATTCAGATGTAAAAAAGCGCAAGTACGGTTATAAATGTGCTTAATTCAACGAAGTAAGTTAATATAACAAAGTTATAGTAATCCATTATAACAAGCAAACTGTGTAGTTAGGGATCATTATTTACATGTATATAATCGCAAGTATGGTTATAATTGTGCTTAATTCAACGAATTATGTTAATAAAAGAAAGTTGTTGTAAACTATTATAACAAGCAAAGTGTGTAGTTAGGAACGTTAATTCAGATGTAAACAAGCGCAGGTACGGCTATAAATGTTCTTAAATCAACGAAGTAAGTTAATATCACAATGTTACAGTAAACAATTATAACAAGCAAAGTGTGTAGTTAGGGATAATTATTTACATGCATACCAGCGCAAGTATGGTTATAACGGTGCTTAATCAACAAATTAAGTTAATACAATAAAGTTATAGTAAACCATTATAACAAGCAAAGTGTGTAGTTAGGAATATTAATTCAGATGTAAACAAGCGCATGTACGGTTATAAATGTGCTTTAATCAACGAATTAAGTTAACACAACAAAGTTAAAGTAAACAAGCAACGTGTGTATTTAGGAATGTTAATTCAGAAGTAAACAAGCGCAAGTATGGTTATAATTGTGCTTAATTCAGAGAATTATGCTAATACAACAAAGTTATAGTAATCCATTATAACCAGCAAAGTGTGTAGTTAGGGATAATTATTTACAGGTATACAAGCGCAAATATGGTTATAACGATGCTTAATTCAACAAATTAAGCTAATACAACAAAGTCATAGTAAACCATTACCACAAGCAAAGTGTGTAGTTAGGGATAATTATTTACATGTATACAAGCGCAAGTATGGTTATAACGGTGCTTAATTCAACGAATTAAGTCAATACAATAAGGTTATAGTAAACCATTACAACAAGCAAAGTGTGCAGTTAGGGATAACTATTTACATGTAAACAAGGGCAAGTATTTGTATAAATGTGCTTAATTCAACTAATTCTGTTAATACAACAAAGTTATGGTAAACCATTATAACAAGCAAAGTGTGTAGTTAGGAACGTTAGTTCAGAACTAAACAAGCGCAAGTATGGTTATAAATGTGCTTAATTCAGCGAATTAAGCTAATACAACAAAGTTGTAGTAATCCATTATAACAAGCAAATTGTGTGGTTAGGGATCATTATTTACATGTATACAAGCGCAAGTATGGTTATAACTGTGCCTAATTCAACGAATTAAGTTAATACAATAAAGTTATAGTAAACAATTATAACAAGCAAAGTGTGTAGTTAGGAATATTAATTCAGATGTAAACAAGCGCATGTACGGTTAAAAATGTGCTTTATTCAACGAATTAAGTTAACACAACAAAGTTAAAGCAAACCATTATAACAAGCAAAGTGTGCAGTTAGGAATGTTAATTTGGATGAAAACAAGCGCAAGTATGGTGATAAATGTGCTTATTTCAGTGAATTAAGCTAATACAATAAAGTTATAGTAATCCATTATAACCAGCAAAGTGTGTAGTTAGGAATGTTAATTCAGATGTAAACAAGTGCAGGTACGGCTATAAATGTTCTTAAATCAACGAAGTAAGTTAATATCACAAAGTTATAGTAAACCATTTTAACAAGCAAAGTGTGTAGTTAGGGATAATTATTTACATGTATATAAGCTCAAGTATGGTTATAATTGTGCTTAATTCAACGAATTAAGTTAATACAACAAAGGTATAGTAAACCTTTATAACAAGCAAAGTGTGCAGTGAGGAATGTTAATTCGGATGAAAACAAGCGCAAGCATGGTTATAAATGTGCTTATTTCAGTGAATTAAGCTAATACAATAAAGTTATAGTAATCCATTATAAACAGCAAAGTGTGTAGTTAGGAATGTTAATTCAGATGTAAACAAGTGCAGGTACGGCTATAAATGTTCTTAAATCAACGAAGTAAGTTAAGATCAAAAAGTTACAGTAAACCATTATAACAAGCAAAGTGTGTAGTTAGGGATAATTAATTACATGCATACAAGCGCAAGTATGATTATAACGGTGCTTAATCAACAAATTATGTTAATACAATAAAGTTATAGTAAACCATTATAACAAGCAAAGTGTGTAGTTAGGGATAATTATTTACATGTATACAAGCGCAAATATGGTTATAACTGTGCCTAATTCAACTAAATAAGTTAACACCACAAAGTTATAGTAAACCATTATAACAAGCAAAGTTTGTAGTTAGGAACGTTAATTCAAAACTAAACAAGCGCTAGTATGGTTATAAATGTTCTTATTTCAGCGAATTAAGCTAATACAACAAAGTTATAGTAATCCATTATAACAAGCAAACTGTGTAGTTAGGGATAATTATTTACATGTATATAAGCGCAAGTATGGTCATAATTGTGCTTAATTCAACGAATTATGTTAATAAAAGAAAGTTGTTGTAAACAATTATAACAAGCAAAGTGTGTAGTTAGGAACGTTAATTCAGATGTAAACAAGCGCAGGTATGGTTATAAATGTGCTTAATTCAACGAATTAAGTTAATACAACAAAGTTAAAGTAAACAATTATAACAAGCAAAGTGTGTATTTAGGGATAATTATTTACATGTATACAAGCGCAAGTATGGTTATAACGGTGCTTAATTCAACGAATTAACTTAATACAACAAAGGTATAGTAAACCATTATAACAAGCAAAGTGTGCAGTTAGGAATGTTAATTTGGATGAAAACAAGCGCAAGTATGGTTATAAATGTGCTTAATTCAGCGAATTAAGCTAATACAACAAAGTTGTAGTAATCCATTATAACAAGCAAATTGAGTAGTTAGGGATAATTATTTACATGTATACAAGCGCAAGTATGGTTATAACGGTGCTTAATTCAACGAATTAAGTTAACACAACAAAGTTATAGTAAACCATTATAACAAGCAAAGTGTGTAGTTAGGGATAATTATTTACATGTATACAAGCGCAAGTATGGTTATAACGGTGCTTAATTCAACGAATTAAGTTAACACAACAAAGTTAAAGTAAACAAGCAACGTGTGTATTTAGGAATGTTAATTCAGAAGTAAACAAGTGCAAGTATGGTTATAATTGTGCTTAATTCAGAGAATTATGCTAATACAACAAAGTTATAGTAATCCATTATAACCAGCAAAGCGTGTAGTTAGGGATAATTATTTACAGGTATACAAGCGCAAATATGGTTATAACGATGCTTAATTCAACGAATTAAGCTAATACAACAAAGTCATAGTAAACCATTACCACAAGCAAAGTGTGTAGTTAGGAACGTTAATTCAGATGTAAACAAGCGCAGGTATGGTTATAAATGTGCTTAATTCAACGAATTAAGTTAATACAACAAAGTTATAGTAAACCATTATAACAAGCAAAGTGTGTAGTTAGGGATCATTATTTACATGTATATAAGCGCAAGTATGGTTATAACTGTGCCTATTTCAACGAATTAAGTTAATACAACAAAGTTATAGTAAACAATTATAACAAGCAAAGTGTGTAGTTAGGAATGTTAATTCAGATGTAAACAAGCGCAGGTATGGTTTTAAATGTGCTTAATTCAACGAATTAAGTTAATACAACAAAGTTATAGTAATCCATTATAACCAGCAAAGTGTGTAGTTAGGAATAATTATTTACAGGTATACAAGCGCAAATATGGTTATAACGATGCTTAATTCAACGAATTAAGCTAATACAACAAAGTCATAGTAAACCATTACCACAAGCAAAGTGTGTAGTTAGGGATAATTATTTACATGTATACAGGCGCAAGTATGGTTATAGATGTGCTTATTTCAGTGAACTAAGCTAATACAATAAAGTTATAGTAATCCATTATAACCAGCAATGTATGTAGTTAGGAATGTTAATTCAAAAGAAAACAAGCACAAGTATGGTTATAAATGTGCTTAATTCAGCGAATTAAGCTAATACAACAAAGTTATAGTAATCCATTATAACAAGCAAACTGTGTAGTTAGGGATAATTATTTACATGTATTTAAGTGCAAGTATGGTTATAATTGTGCTTAATTCAACAAATTATGTTAATAAAAGAAAGTTATTGTAAACCATTATAACAAGCAAAGTGTGCAGTGAGGAATGTTAATTCGGATGAAAACAAGCGCAAGTATGGTTATAAATGTGCTTATTTCAGTGAATTAAGCTAATACAATAAAGTTATAGTAATCCATTATAACCAGCAATGTATGTAGTTAGGAATGTTAATTCAGATGTAAGCAAGTGCAGGTACGGCTATGAATGTTCTTAAATCAACGAAGTAAGTTAATATCACAAAGTTACAGTAAACCATTATCACAAGCAAAGTGTGTAGTTAGGAATTTTAATTCAGAAGTAAACAAGCGCAAGTATGGTTATAATTGTGCTTAATTCAGAGAATTAAGCTAATACCACAAAGTTATAGTAATCCGTTATAACCAGCAAAGTGTGTAGTTAGGGATAGTTATTTACATGTATATAAGAGCAAGTATGGTTATAACTGTGCTTAATTCAACGAAGTTATAGTAATCCATTATAACAAGCAAACTGTGTAGTTAGGGATAGTTATTTACATGTATATAAGAGCAAGTATGGTTATAACTGTGCTTAATTCAACGAATTAAGTTAATACAATAAAGTTATAGTAATCCATTATAACAAGCAAACTGTGTAGTTAGGGATAATTAATAAACATGTATATAAGCGCAAGTATGGTTATAACTGTGCTTAATTCAAAAAATTATGTTAATACAACAAAGTTATAGTAAACCATTATAGCAAGCAAAGTGTGTAGTTAGGAATGTTAATTCAGATTTAACAAGCACAAGTATGGTTATAAATGTGCTTAATTCAGCGAATTAAGCTAATACAACAAAGTTATAGTAATCCATTATAACAAGCAAACTGTGTAGTTAGGGATAATTATTTACATGTATATAAGCGCAAGTATGGTTATAACTGTGCTTACTTCAAAGAATTAAGTTAATACAACAAAGTTATAGTAAACCATTATAGCAAGCAAAGTGTGTAGTTAGGAATGTTAATTCAGATTTAATAAGCACAAGTATGGTTATAAATGTGCTTATTTCAGTGAATTAAGCTAATACGATAAAGTTATAGTAATCCATTATAACCAGCAAAGTGTGTAGTTAGGAATGTTAATTCAGATGTAAACAAGTGCAGGTACGGCTATAAATGTTCTTAAATCAACAAAGTAAGTTAATATCACAAAGTTACAGTAAACCATTATAACAAGCAAAGTGTGTAGTTAGGGATAATTATTTACAGGTATACAAGCGCAAATATGGTTATAACGATGCTTAAGTCAACGAATTAAGCTAATACAACAAAGTCATAGTAAACCATTATAACAAGCAAAGTGTTTATTTAGGGATAATTATTTACATGTATACAAGCGCAAGTATGGTTATAACTGTGCTTAATTCAATGAATTAAGTTAATACAACAAAGGTATAGTAAACCATTATAACAAGCAAAGTGTCCAGTGAGAAATGTTAATTCGGATGAAAACAAGCACAAGTATGGTTATAAATGTGCTTATTTCAGTGAATTAAGCTAATACAATAAAGTTATAGTAATCCATTATAACCAGCAAAGTGTGTAGTTAGGAATGTTAATTCAGATGTAAACTAGTGCAGGTACGGCTATAAATGTTCTTAAATCAACAAAGTAAGTTAATATCACAAAGTTACAGTAAACCATTATAACAAGCAAAGTGTGTAGTTAGGAATGTTAATTCAGATGTAAACAAGCGCAAGTATGGTTATAACGGTGCTTAATTCAACGAATTAAGTCAATACAATAAAGTTATAGTAAACCATTATAACAAGCAAAGTGTGTAGTTAGGGATAATTATTTACATATATACATGCGCAAGTATGGTTATAACTGTGCCTAATTCAACGAATTAAGTTAGTACAACAAAGTTATAGTAAACAATTATAACAAGCAAAGTGTGTACTTAGGGATAACTATTTACATGTAAACAAGGGCAAGTATTTGTATAAATGTGCTTAATTCAACTAATTTTGTTAATACAACAAAGTTATAGTAAACCATTATAGCAAGCAAAGTGTGTAGTTAGGAATGTTAATTCAGATTTAACAAGCACAAGTATGGTTATAAATGTGCTTAATTCAGCGAATTAAGCTAATACAACAAAGTTATAGTAATCCATTATAACCAGCAAAGTGTGTAGTTAGGGATAATTATTTACAGGTATACAAGCGCAAATATTGTTATAACGATGCTTAAGTCAACGAATTAAGCTAACACAACAAAGTTATAGTAAACGATTATAACTAGCAAAGTGTGCAGTTAGGAATGTTAATTCGGAAGAAAACAAGCGCAAGTATGGTTATAAATGTGCTTAATTCAGTGAATTTAGCTAATACAATAAAGTTAAAGTAATCCATTATAACCAGCAAAGTGTGTAGTTAGAAATGTCAATTCAGATGTGAACAAGTGCAAGTATGGTTATAATTGTGCTTAATTCAACAAATTATGTTAATAAAAGAAAGTTATAGTAATCCATTATAACAATCAAAGTGTGTAGTTAGGAACGTTAATTCAGATGTAAACAAGCGCAGATATGGTTGTAAATGTGCTTAATTCAACGAATTAAGTTAATACAACAAAGTTAAAGTAAACCATTATAACAAGCAAAGTGTGCAGTGAGGAATGTTAATTCGGATGAAAACAAGCGCAAGTATGGTTATAATTGTGCTTAATTCAGAGAATTAAGTTAATACAACAAAGTTATAGTAATCCATTATAACAAGCAAACTGTGTAGTTGAGGATAATTATTTACATGTATATAAGTGCAAGTATGGTTATAACTGTGCTTAATTCAACAAATTATGTTAATACAAGATAGTTATTGTAAACCATTATAACAAGCAAAGTGTCTAGTTAGGGATAATTATTTACATATATATAAGCGCAAGTATGGTTATAATTGTGCTTAATTCAACGAATTAAGTTAATACAACAAAGTTATAGTAATCCATTATAACAAGCAAACTGTGTAGTTGAGGATAATTATTTACATGTATATAAGTGCAAGTATGGTTATAACTGTGCCTAATCAACAAATTATGTTAATACAACAAAGTTATAGTAAACCATTGTAACAAGCAATGTTTGTAGTTAGGAATGTTAATTCAGAAGAAAACAAGCGCAAATATGGTTATAATTGTGCTTAATTCAGCGAATAAAGCTAATACAAGAAAGTTATAGTAATCCATTATAGTAAGCAAACTGTGTAGTTAGAGATAATTATTTACATGTATATAATCGCAAGTATGGTTATAACTGTGCTTAATTCAACGAATTAAGTTAATACAATAATGTTATAGTAAACCATTATAACAAGCAAAGTCTCTAGTTAGGGATAACTTTTTACATGTTTACAAGCGCAAGTATGGTTATAACGGTGCTTAATTCAACGAATTAAGTAAATACAACAAAGTTGTAGTAAACCATTATAACAAGCAAAGTGTGTAGTTAGGAATGTTAATTCAGATGCAAACAAGCGTAGGTATGGTTATAAATGTGCTTAATTCAACGAAGAAAGTTAATACAAGAAAGTTATTGTAAACCATTATAACAAGCAAAGTCTCTAGTTAGGGATAACTATTTACATGTTTACAAGCGCAAGTATGGTTATAACGGTGCTTAATTCAACGAATTAAGTAAATACAACAAAGTTGTAGTAAACCATTATAACAAGCAAAGTGTGTAGTTAGGAATGTTAATTCAGAAGTATACAGGCGCAAGTATGGTTATAAATGTGCTTAATTCAGCGAATAAAGCTAATACAAGAAAGTTATAGTAATCCATTATAGTAAGCAAACTGTGTAGTTAGAGATAATTATTTACATGTATATAATCGCAAAAATGGTTATAACTGTGCTTAATTCAACGAATTAAGTTAATACAATAATGTTATAGTAAACCATTATAACAAGCAAAGTCTCTAGTTAGGGATAATTATTTACATGTATATAAGCGCAAGTATGGTTATAACTGTGCTTAATTCAACGAATTAAGTTAATACAACAAAGTTATAGTAATCCATTATAACAAGCAAACTGTGTAGTTAGGGATAATTATTTACATGTATATAAGCGTAGGTATTGTTATAATTGTGCTTAATTAAACAAATTATGTTAATACAAGAAAGTTATTGTAAACCATTATAACAAGCAAAGTCTCTAGTTAGGGATAACTATTTACATGTTTACAAGCGCAAGTATGGTTATAACGGTGCTTAATTCAACGAATTAAGTAAATACAACAAAGTTGTAGTAAACCATTATAACAAGCAAAGTGTGTAGTTAGGAATGTTAATTCAGATGCAAACAAGCGTAGGTATGGTTATAAATGTGCTTAATTCAACGAAGAAAGTTAATATCACAAAGTTATAGTAAACCATTATAACAAGCAAAGTGTGTAGTTAGGAATGTTAATTCAGAAGTATACAGGCGCAAGTATGGTTATAAATGTGCTTAATTCAACGAATTAAGATAATCCAATAAAGTTATAGTAAACCATTATAACAAGCAAACCGTGTAGTTAGGGATGATTATATACATGTATACAAGCGCAAGTATGGTTATAACTGTGCCTAATTTAACAAATTAAGTTAATACAATAAAGTTATAATAAACCATTTCAACAAGCAAAGTGTGTAGTTAGGGATAATTATTTACATGTATATAAGCGCAAGTATTGTTATAATTGTGCTTAATTCAACGAATTATGTTAATGCAACAAAGTTATAGAAATCCATTATAACAAGCAAACTGTGTAGTTAGGGATAAATATTTACATGTATATAAGCGCAAGTATTGTTATAATTGTGCTTAATTCAAAAAATTATGTTAATACAAGAAAGTTATTGTAAACCATTATAACAAGCAAAGTGTGTAGTTAGGAATGTTAATTCAGATTTAACAAGCACAAGTATGGTTATAAATGTGCTTAATTCAGCGAATTAAGCTAATACAACAAAGTTATAGTAATCCATTATAACAAGCAAACTGTGTAGTTAGGGATAATTATTTACATGTATATAAGCGCAAGTATGGTTATAACTGTGCTTACTTCAAAGAATTAAGTTAATACAACAAAGTTATAGTAAACCATTATAGCAAGCAAAGTGTGTAGTTAGGAATGTTAATTCAGATTTAATAAGCACAAGTATGGTTATAAATGTGCTTATTTCAGTGAATTAAGCTAAGACAACAAAGTTATAGTAATCCATTATAACAAGCAAACTGTGTAGTTAGGGATAATTATTTACATGTATATAAGCGCAAGTATTGTTATAATTGTGCTTAATTCAACAAATTATGTTAATACAAGAAAGTTATGGTAAACCATTATAACAAGCAAAGTGTCTAGTTATGGATAACTATTTACATGTATACAAGCGCAAGTACGGTTATAAATGTGCTTAATTCAACGAAGTAAGTTAATATCACAAAGTTATAGTAAGCCATTATAAAAAGCAAAGAGTGTAGTTAGGGATAAATATTTACATGTATACAAGCGCAAGTAAGGTTATAACGGTGTTTAATCAACAAATTATGTTAATACAACAAAGTTCTAGTAAACCATTATAACAAGCAAGGTGTGTAGTTAGGAATGTTAATTCAGAAGAAAACAAGCACAAGTATGGTTATAAATGTGCTTAATTCAACAAATTATGTTAATACAAGAAAGTTATTGTAAACCATTATAACAAGCAAAGTGTCTAGTTAGGGATAATTATTTACATATATATAAGCGCAAGTATGGTTATAATTGTGCTTAATTCAACGAATTAAGTTAATACAACAAAGTTATAGTAATCCATTATAACAAGCAAACTGTGTAGTTGAGGATAATTATTTACATGTATATAAGTGCAAGTATGGTTATAACTGTGCCTAATCAACAAATTATGTTAATACAACAAAGTTATAGTAAACCATTGTAACAAGCAATGTTTGTAGTTAGGAATGTTAATTCAGAAGAAAACAAGCGCAAATATGGTTATAATTGTGCTTAATTCAGCGAATAAAGCTAATACAAGAAAGTTATAGTAATCCATTATAGTAAGCAAACTGTGTAGTTAGAGATAATTATTTACATGTATATAATCGCAAGTATGGTTATAACTGTGCTTAATTCAACGAATTAAGTTAATACAATAATGTTATAGTAAACCATTATAACAAGCAAAGTCTCTAGTTAGGGATAACTTTTTACATGTTTACAAGCGCAAGTATGGTTATAACGGTGCTTAATTCAACGAATTAAGTAAATACAACAAAGTTGTAGTAAACCATTATAACAAGCAAAGTGTGTAGTTAGGAATGTTAATTCAGAAGTATACAGGCGCAAGTATGGTTATAAATGTGCTTAATTCAGCGAATAAAGCTAATACAAGAAAGTTATAGTAATCCATTATAGTAAGCAAACTGTGTAGTTAGAGATAATTATTTACATGTATATAATCGCAAGTATGGTTATAACTGTGCTTAATTCAACGAATTAAGTTAATACAATAATGTTATAGTAAACCATTATAACAAGCAAAGTCTCTAGTTAGGGATAATTATTTACATGTATATAAGCGCAAGTATGGTTATAACTGTGCTTAATTCAACGAATTAAGTTAATACAACAAAGTTATAGTAATCCATTATAACAAGCAAACTGTGTAGTTAGGGATAATTATTTACATGTATATAAGCGTAGGTATTGTTATAATTGTGCTTAATTAAACAAATTATGTTAATACAAGAAAGTTATTGTAAACCATTATAACAAGCAAAGTCTCTAGTTAGGGATAACTATTTACATGTTTACAAGCGCAAGTATGGTTATAACGGTGCTTAATTCAACGAATTAAGTAAATACAACAAAGTTGTAGTAAACCATTATAACAAGCAAAGTGTGTAGTTAGGAATGTTAATTCAGATGCAAACAAGCGTAGGTATGGTTATAAATGTGCTTAATTCAACGAAGAAAGTTAATATCACAAAGTTATAGTAAACCATTATAACAAGCAAAGTGTGTAGTTAGGAATGTTAATTCAGAAGTATACAGGCGCAAGTATGGTTATAAATGTGCTTAATTCAACGAATTAAGATAATCCAATAAAGTTATAGTAAACCATTATAACAAGCAAACCGTGTAGTTAGGGATGATTATATACATGTATACAAGCGCAAGTATGGTTATAACTGTGCCTAATTTAACGAATTAAGTTAATACAATAAAGTTATAATAAACCATTTCAACAAGCAAAGTGTGTAGTTAGGGATAATTATTTACATGTATATAAGCGCAAGTATTGTTATAATTGTGCTTAATTCAACGAATTATGTTAATACAACAAAGTTATAGTAATCCATTATAACAAGCAAACTGTGTAGTTAGGGATAAATATTTACATGTATATAAGCGCAAGTATTGTTATAATTGTGCTTAATTCAAAAAATTATGTTAATACAAGAAAGTTATTGTAAACCATTATAACAAGCAAAGTGTCTAGTTAGGGATAATTATGTACATGTATACAAGCGCATGTATGGTTATAACGGGGCTTAATTCAACGAATTAAGTTAATACAACAAAGTTATAGTAAACCATTATAGCAAGCAAACTGTGTAGTTAGGGATAATTATTTACATGTATATAAGCGCAAGTATGGTTATAACTGTGCTTAATTCAATGAATTAAGTTAACACAACAAAGTTATAATAAACCATTATAACAAGCAAAGTTTGTAGTTAGGAATGTTAATTCAGAAGAAAACAAGCGCAAGTATGGTTATAAATGTGCTTAATTCAGCGAATTAAGGTAATACAACAAAGTTATAGTAATCCATTATAACAAGCAAACTGTGTAGTTAGGGATAATTATTTACATGTATATAAGCGCAAGTATTGTTATAATTGTGCTTAATTCAACAAATTATGTTAATACAAGAAAGTTATTGTAAACCATTATAACAAGCAAAGTGTCTAGTTATGGATAACTATTTACATGTATACAAGCGCAAGTACGGTTATAAATGTGCTTAATTCAACGAAGTAAGTTAATATCACAAAGTTATAGTAAACCATTATAAAAAGCAAAGAGTGTAGTTAGGGATAAATATTTACATGTATACAAGCGCAAGTAAGGTTATAACGGTGTTTAATCAACAAATTATGTTAATACAACAAAGTTCTAGTAAACCATTATAACAAGCAAGGTGTGTAGTTAGGAATGTTAATTCAGAAGAAAACAAGCACAAGTATGGTTATAAATGTGCTTAATTCAACAAATTATGTTAATACAAGAAAGTTATTGTAAACCATTATAACAAGCAAAGTGTCTAGTTAGGGATAATTATTTACATATATATAAGCGCAAGTATGGTTATAATTGTGCTTAATTCAACGAATTAAGTTAATACAACAAAGTTATAGTAAACCATTGTAACAAGCAATGTTTGTAGTTAGGAATGTTAATTCAGAAGAAAACAAGCGCAAATATGGTTATAATTGTGCTTAATTCAGCGAATAAAGCTAATACAAGAAAGTTATAGTAATCCATTATAGTAAGCAAACTGTGTAGTTAGAGATAATTATTTACATGTATATAATCGCAAGTATGGTTATAACTGTGCTTAATTCAACGAATTAAGTTAATACAATAATGTTATAGTAAACCATTATAACAAGCAAACCGTGTAGTTAGGGATAATTATTTACATGTATACAAGCGCAAGTATGGTTATAACTGTGCCTAATTCAACGAATTAAGTTAATACAATAAAGTTATAGTAAACCATTATAGCAAGCAAACTGTGTAGTTAGGGATAATTATTTACATGTATATAAGCGCAAGTATGGTTATAACTGTGCTTAATTCAATGAAATAAGTTAACACAACAAAGTTATAATAAACCATTATAACAAGCAAAGTTTGTAGTTAGGAATGTTAATTCAGAAGAAAACAAGCGCAAGTATGGTTATAAATGTGCTTAATTCAGCGAATTAAGGTAATACAACAAAGTTATAGTAATCCATTATAACAAGCAAACTGTGTAGTTAGGGATAATTATTTACATGTATATAAGCGCAAGTATTGTTATAATTGTGCTTAATTCAACAAATTATGTTAATACAAGAAAGTTATTGTAAACCATTATAACAAGCAAAGTGTCTAGTTATGGATAACTATTTACATGTATACAAGCGCAAGTACGGTTATAAATGTGCTTAATTCAACGAAGTAAGTTAATATCACAAAGTTATAGTAAACCATTATAAAAAGCAAAGAGTGTAGTTAGGGATAAATATTTACATGTATACAAGCGCAAGTAAGGTTATAACGGTGTTTAATCAACAAATTATGTTAATACAACAAAGTTCTAGTAAACCATTATAACAAGCAAGGTGTGTAGTTAGGAATGTTAATTCAGAAGAAAACAAGCACAAGTATGGTTATAAATGTGCTTAATTCAACAAATTATGTTAATACAAGAAAGTTATAGTAATCCATTATAACAAGCAAACTGTGTAGTTGAGAATAATTATTTACATGTATATAAGTGCAAGTATGGTTATAACTGTGCCTAATCAACAAATTATGTTAATACAACAAAGTTATAGTAAACCATTGTAACAAGCAATGTTTGTAGTTAGGAATGTTAATTCAGAAGAAAACAAGCGCAAATATGGTTATAATTGTGCTTAATTCAGCGAATAAAGCTAATACAAGAAAGTTATAGTAATCCATTATAGTAAGCAAACTGTGTAGTTAGAGATAATTATTTACATGTATATAATCGCAAGTATGGTTATAACTGTGCTTAATTCAACGAATTAAGTTAATACAATAATGTTATAGTAAACCATTATAACAAGCAAACCGTGTAGTTAGGGATAATTATTTACATGTATACAAGCGCAAGTATGGTTATAACTGTGCCTAATTCAACGAATTAAGTTAATACAATAAAGTTATAGTAAACCATTATAACAAGCAAACCGTGTAGTTAGGGATAATTATTTACATGTATACAAGCGCAAGTATGGTTATAACTGTGCCTAATTCAACGAATTAAGTTAATAAATAAAGTTATAATAAACCATTTCAACAAGCAAAGTGTGTAGTTAGGGATAATTATTTACATGTATATAAGCGCAAGTATTGTTATAATTGTGCTTAATTCAACGAATTATGTTAATACAACAAAGTTATAGTAATCCATTATTAGAAGCAAACTGTGTAGTTAGGGATAAATATTTACATGTATATAAGCGCAAGTATTGTTATAATTGTGCTTAATTCAAAAAATTATGTTAATACAAGAAAGTTATTGTAAACCATTATAACAAGCAAAGTGTCTAGTTAGGGATAATTATTTACAAGTATGGTTATAACTGTGCTTAATTCAATGAATTAAGTTAACACAACAAAGTTATAGTAATCCATTATAACAAGCAAACTGTGTAGTTAGGGATAATTATTTACATGTATATAAGCGCAAGTATTGTTATGATTGTGCTTAATTCAACAAATTATGTTAATACAAGAAAGTTCTAGTAAACCATTATAACAAGCAAGGTGTGTAGTTAGGAATGTTAATTCAGAAGAAAACAAGCACAAGTATGGTTATAAATGTGCTTAATTCAACAAATTATGTTAATACAAGAAAGTTATTGTAAACCATTATAACAAGCAAAGTGTCTAGTTAGGGATAATTATTTACATGTATATAAGCGCAAGTATGGTTATAATTGTGCTTAATTCAACGAATTAAGTTAATACAACAAAGTTATAGTAATCCATTATAAGAAGCAAACTGTGTAGTTAGGGATAAATATTTACATGTATATAAGCGCAAGTATTGTTATAATTGTGCTTAATTCAAAAAATTATGTTAATACAAGAAAGTTATTGTAAACCATTATAACAAGCAAACTGTGTAGTTGAGGATAATTATTTACATGTATATAAGTGCAAGTATGGTTATAACTGTGCCTAATCAACAAATTGTGTTAATACAACAAAGTTATTGTAAACCATTATAACAAGCAAAGTGTCTAGTTAGGGATAACTACTTACATGTATACAAGCGCAAGTACGGTTATAAATGTGCTTAATTCAACGAAGTAAGTTAATATCACAAAGTTATAGTAAACCATTATAAAAAGCAAAGTGTGTAGTTAGGGATAAATATTTACATGCATATAAGCGCAAGTATTGTTATAATTGTGCTTAATTCAACGAATTATGTTAATACAACAAAGTTATAGTAATCCATTATAAGAAGCAAACTGTGTAGTTAGGGATAAATATTTACATGTATATAAGCGCAAGTATTGTTATAATTGTGCTTAATTCAAAAAATTATGTTAATACAAGAAAGTTATTGTAAACCATTATAACAAGCAAACTGTGTAGTTGAGGATAATTATTTACATGTATATAAGTGCAAGTATGGTTATAACTGTGCCTAATCAACAAATTATGTTAATACAACAAAGTTATAGTAAACCATTATAACAAGTTTGTAGTTTGGAATGTTAATTCAGAAGAAAACAAGCGCAAGTATGGTTATAACTGTGCTTAATTCAACGAATTAAGTTAATACAATAATGTTATAGTAAACCATTATAACAAGCAAAGTGTGTAGTTAGGGATAATTATTTACATGTATGTAAGTGCAAGTATGGTTATAACTGTGCCTAATCAACAAATTATGTTAATACAACAAAGTTATAGTAATCCATTATAACAAGCAAACTGTGTAGTTAGGGATAATTATTTACATGTATATAAGCGCAAGTATGGTTATAACTGTGCGTAATTCAACGAATTAAGTTAATACAACAAAGTTATAGTAATCCATTATAACAAGCAAACTGTGTAGTTAGGGATAATTATTTACATGTATATAAGCGCAAGTATTGTTATAATTGTGCTTAATTCAACAAATTATGTTAATACAAGAAAGTCATTGTAAACCATTATAACAAGCAAAGTGTCTAGTTAGGGATAACTATTTACATGTATACAAGCGCAAGTATGGTTATAACGGTGCTTAATTCAACGAATTAAGTAAATATAACAAAGTTGTAGTAAATTATTATAACAAGCAAAGTGTGTAGTTAGGAATGTTAATTCAGATGCAAACAAGCGTAAGTATGGTTATAACGGTGCTTAATTCAACGAATTAAGTTAATATAACAAAGTTGTAGTAAACCATTGTAACAAGCAAAGTGTGTAGTTAGGAATGTTAATTCAGAAGTATACAGGCGCAAGTATGGTTATAAATGTGCTTAATTCAACGAATTAAGTTAATCAAATAAATTTATAGTAAACCATTATAACAAGCAAACGGTATAGTTAGGGATAATTATTTACATGTATACAAGCGCAAGTATGGTTATAACTGTGCCTAATTCAACGAATTAAGTTAATACAATAAATTTATAATAAACCATTATAACAAGCAAAGTGTGTAGTTAGGGATAATTATTTACATGTATATAAGCGCAAGTAATGTTATAATTGTTCTTAATTCAACGAATTAAGCTAATACAAAAAAGTTATTGTAAACCATTATAACAAGCAAAGTGTCTAGTTAGGGATAACTTTTTACATGTATACAAGCGCAAGTATGGTTATAACGGTGCTTAATTCAACGAATTAAGTTAATATAACAAAGTTGTAGTAAACCATTATAACAAGCAAAGTGTGTAGTTAGGAATGTTAATTCAGATGCAAACAAGCGTAAGTATGGTTATAACGGTGCTTAATTCAACGAATTAAGTTAATACAACAAAGTTATAGTAAATCATAATAACAATCAAAATGTGTAGTTAGGAATGTTAATTCAGATGCAAACAACCGCAAGTACGGTTATAAATGTGCTCAATTCAACGAATTAAGTTAATACAACAAAGTTATAGTAAACCATTATAGCAAGCAAAGTGTGTAGTTAGGAATGTTAATTCATATGTAAACAAGCACACGTATGGTTATAATTGTGCTTAATTCAACGAATTAAGCTAATACAAGAAAGTTATTGTAAACCATTATAACAAACAAAGTGTCTAGTTAGGGATAACTTTTTACATGTATACAAGCGCAAGTATGGTTCTAACGGTGCTTAATTCAAAGAATTAAGTTAATACAACAAAGTTCTAGTAAACAATTATAACAAGCAAGGTGTGTAGTTAGGAATGTTAATTCAGAAGAAAACAAGCACAAGTATGGTTATAAATGTGCTTAATTCAACAAATTATGTTAATACAAGAAAGTTATTGTAAACCATTATAACAAGCAAAGTGTCTAGTTGAGGATAATTATTTAAATGTATATAAGCGCAAGTATGGTTATAACTGTGCCTAATCAACAAATTATGTTTATACAACAAAGTTATAGTGAACCATTATAAGAAGCAAAGTTTGTAGTTAGGAATGTTAATTCAGAAGAAAACAAGCGCAAGTATGGTTATAAACGTGGTTAATTCAGCGAATTAAGTTAATACAACAAAGTTATAGTAAACCATAATAACAATCAAAATGTGTAGTTAGGAATGTTAATTCAGATGCAAACAAGCGCAAGTACGGTTATAAATGTGCTTAATTCAACAAATTATGTTAATACAACAAAGTTATAGAAAACCATTATAGCAAGCAAAGTGTGTAGTTAGGAATGTTAATTCAGAAGAAAACAAGCACAAGAACGGTTATAAATGTGCTTAATTCCACGAATTAAGTTAATACAACAAAGTTATAGAAAACCATTATAGCAAGCAAAGTGTGTAGTTAGGAATGTTAATTCAGAAGAAAACAAGCACAAGTATGGTTATAAATGTGCTTAATTCAACAAATTATGTTAATACAAGAAAGTTATTGTAAACCATTATAACAAGCAAAGTGTCTAGTTGAGGAAAATTATTTAAATGTATATAAGCGCAAGTATGGTTATAACTGTGCTTAATTCAATGAATTAAGTTAATACAACAAAGTTATAGTAATCCATTATAACAAGCAAACTGTGTAGTTAGGAATAATTATTTACATGTATATTGGCGCAAGTAATGTTATAATTGTGCTTAATTCAACGAATTAAGCTAATACAAGAAAGTTATTGTAAACCATTATAACAAGCAAAGTGTCTAGTTAGGGATAACTTTTTACATGTATACAAGCGCAAGTATGGTTCTAACGGTGCTTAATTCAAAGAATTAAGTTAATACAACAAAGTTATAGTAAACCATTATAACAAGCAATGTGTGTAGTTAGGAATGTTAATTCAGAAGAAAACAAGCACAAGTATGGTTCTAACGGTGCTTAATTTAAAGAATTAAGTTAATACAACAAAGTTATAGTAAACCATTATAACAAGCAAAGTGTGTAGTTACGAATGTTAATTCAGATGCAAACAAGCGCAAGTACGGTTATAAATGTGCTTAATTCAACGAAGTTAGTTAATATCACAAAGTTATAGTAAACCATACGCCCTTTCAACAAAACGGTGCATGCTGGGTAATTAGGATCGACCTCTCGCACGCGTTGTATTGTTTCTATTGTGTTCGTCTATTCTCTCGCCCTTGGAAGTTGTTTCTCGAGCGGTTTATGACGATTTTACTCAATTAAACGAAGTAAGAAACTTCTCTCGTATACATTCCACACTCTTAGCTGCTTTTTCTTGACTTTTTGGTGGTGTTTCACTCTGAAACATGCTACAGGGCATCGTTGATAACAGGCGCAGATGGTCAAAGGCCTAGGCCCCTGCACTTTCAAGTGGTAAATAGCATATCGTCGCGGCATTATTACTTTCATACATTTCCTTATAAATTGACAAGACTCTTGAAGAGCTCTTACTTTACCTAACCAACTAAGACATTAATTCAAGCAAAAGGAAAGAAAATGCCTCTTCCTTTCAACCTTTGCGTTGTGATAAATCTTTGCGGGCTGACGTGAATGTAAACAAACTGTTCCCTTGCTCGTGTAAACAAACAACTGCCATTTGACTTTACAAACCTTTGATTTTCATTCACGCCTGAATTAAAAGGGAGAAGTATTTTCGCTTTTTCTTACTTGAATCAATGTCTTAGCTAATGGGCTACAGAAAAGCTTTAAAGGATCTCTTCAGTGTAAAAAGTAATGTGTGAAAGAAGTGCTGTAGCGAAGATATGCTGGTTGCCGCTGGCAAATACAGGGAGTATAGGCCTAAGGTCCGCTACGCCTGCAATCAATGAGGTCCTTTATCATATTTGATAGTGAAACATCACCAAAAAGTCGAGAACAAGTACCTAAATGTGTGGAAAGTATACGGCAGAAGTTTCTTACCTTGTTTAGTTGAGTAAACTCGTCGAAAACCTTTCGAGAAACAACTTCCAAGGGCGAGAGAATAGGTGAACACAATAGAAACAATACAAAGCGTGCGAGATATCGATCCTGATTACCCAGCATGCACCGTTTTGTTGAAAGGGCGTATTATAAAAAGCAATGTGTGTAGTTAGGGATAAAAATTTACATGTATACAAGCGCAAGTAAGGTTATAACGGTGCTTAATCAACAACTTATGTTAATACAACAAAGTTCTAGTAAACCATTATAACAAGCAAGGTGTGTAGTTAGGAATGTTAATTCAGAAGAAAATAAAAGCACAAGTATGGTTATAAATGTGCTTAATTCAACAAATTATGTTAATACAAGAAAGTTATTGTAAACCATTATAACAAGCAAAGTGTCTAGTTGAGGAAAATTATTTAAATGTATATAAGCGCAAGTATGGTTATAACTGTGCCTAATCAACAAATTATGTTTATACAACAAAGTTATAGTAAACCATTATAAGAAGCAAAGTTTGTAGTTAGGAATGTTAATTCAGAAGAAAACAAGCGCAAGTATGGTTATAAACGTGGTTAATTCAGCGAATTAAGTTAATACAACAAAGTTATAGTAATCCATTATAACAAGCAAACTGTGTAGTTAGGAATAATTATTTACATGTATATTGGCGCAAGTAATGTTATAATTGTGCTTAATTCAACGAATTAAGCTAATACAAGAAAGTTATTGTAAACCATTATAACAAGCAAAGTGTCTGGTTAGGGATAACTTTTTACATGTATACAAGCGCAAGTATGGTTCTAACGGTGCTTAATTCAAAGAATTAAGTTAATACAACAAAGTTATAGTAAACCATTATAACAAGCAAAGTGTGTAGTTACGAATGTTAATTCAGATGCAAACAAGCGCAAGTACGGTTATAAATGTGCTTAATTCAACGAAGTAAGTTAATATCACAAAGTTATAGTAAACCATTATAAAAAGCAAAGTGTGTAGTTAGGGATAAAGATTTACATGTATACAAGCGCAAGTAAGGTTATAACGGTGCTTAATCAACATATTATGTTAATACAACAAAGTTCTAGTAAACCATTATAACAAGCAAGGTGTGTAGTTAGGAATGTTAATTCAGAAGAAAACAAGCACAAGTATGGTTATAAATGTGCTTAATTCAACAAATTATGTTAATACAAGAAAGTTATTGTAAACCATTATAACAAGCAAAGTGTCTAGTTGAGGATAATTATTTAAATGTATATAAGCGCAAGTATGGTTATAACTGTGCTTAATTCAATGAATTAAGTTAATACAATAAAGTTATAGTAATCCATTATAACAAGCAAACTGTGTAGTTAGGAATAATTATTTACATGTACATAGGCGCAAGTAATGTTATAATTGTGCTTAATTCAACGAATTAAGCTAATACAAGAAAGTTATTGTAAGCCATTATAACAAGCAAAGTGTCTAGTTAGGGATAACTTTTTACATGTATACAAGCGCAAGTATGGTTCTAACGGTGCTTAATTCAAAGAATTAAGTTAATACAACAAAGTTATAGTAAACCATTATAACAAGCAAAGTGTGTAGTTACGAATGTTAATTCAGATGCAAACAAGCGCAAGTACGGTTATAAATGTGCTTAATTCAACGAAGTAAGTTAATATCACAAAGTTATAGTAAACCATTATAAAAAGCAATGTGTGTAGTTAGGGATAAAGATTTACATGTATACAAGCGCAAGTAAGGTTATAACGGTGCTTAATCAACAACTTATGTTAATACAACAAAGTTCTAGTAAACCATTATAACAAGCAAGGTGTGTAGTTAGGAATGTTAATTCAGGAGAAAACAAGCACAAGTATGGTTATAAATGTGCTTAATTCAACAAATTATGTTAATACAAGAAAGTTATTGTAAACCATTATAACAAGCAAAGTGTCTAGTTGAGGATAATTATTTAAATGTATATAAGCGCAAATATGGTTATAACTGTGCCTAATCAACAAATTATGTTTATACAACAAAGTTATAGTAAACCATTATAAGAAGCAAAGTTTGTAGTTAGGAATGTAAATTCAGAAGAAAACAAGCACAAGTATGGTTATAAATGTGCTTAATTCAACAAATTATGTTAATACAAGAAAGTTATTGTAAACCATTATAACAAGCAAAGTGTCTAGTTGAGGATAATTATTTAAATGTATATAAGCGCAAGTATGGTTATAACTGTGCTTAATTCAATGAATTAAGTTAATACAACAAAGTTATAGTAATCCATTATAACAAGCAAACTGTGTAGTTAGGAATAATTATTTACATGTATATTGGCGCAAGTAATGTTATAATTGTGCTTAATTCAACGAATTAAGCTAATACAAGAAAGTTATTGTAAACCATTATAACAAGCAAAGTGTCTGGTTAGGGATAACTTTTTACATGTATACAAGCGCAAGTATGGTTCTAACGGTGCTTAATTCAAAGAATTAAGTTAATACAACAAAGTTATAGTAAACCATTATAACAAGCAAAGTGTGTAGTTACGAATGTTAATTCAGATGCAAACAAGCGCAAGTACGGTTATAAATGTGCTTAATTCAACGAAGTAAGTTAATATCACAAAGTTATAGTAAACCATTATAAAAAGCAAAGTGTGTAGTTAGGGATAAAGATTTACATGTATACAAGCGCAAGTAAGGTTATAACGGTGCTTAATCAACAAATTATGTTAATACAACAAAGTTCTAGTAAACCATTATAACAAGCAAGGTGTGTAGTTAGGAATGTTAATTCAGAAGAAAACAAGCACAAGTATGGTTATAAATGTGCTTAATTCAACAAATTATGTTAATACAAGAAAGTTATTGTAAACCATTATAACAAGCAAAGTGTCTAGTTGAGGATAATTATTTAAATGTATATAAGCGCAAGTATGGTTATAACTGTGCTTAATTCAATGAATTAAGTTAATACAACAAAGTTATAGTAATCCATTATAACAAGCAAACTGTGTAGTTAGGAATAATTATTTACATGTATATAGGCGCAAGTAATGTTATAATTGTGCTTAATTCAACGAATTAAGCTAATACAAGAAAGTTATTGTAAGCCATTATAACAAGCAAAGTGTCTAGTTAGGGATAACTTTTTACATGTATACAAGCGCAAGTATGGTTCTAACGGTGCTTAATTCAAAGAATTAAGTTAATACAACAAAGTTATAGTAAACCATTATAACAAGCAAAGTGTGTAGTTACGAATGTTAATTCAGATGCAAACAAGCGCAAGTACGGTTATAAATGTGCTTAATTCAACGAAGTAAGTTAATATCACAAAGTTATAGTAAACCATTATAAAAAGCAATGTGTGTAGTTCGGGATAAAGATTTACATGTATACAAGCGCAAGTAAGGTTATAACGGTGCTTAATCAACAACTTATGTTAATACAACAAAGTTCTAGTAAACCATTATAACAAGCAAGGTGTGTAGTTAGGAATGTTAATTCAGGAGAAAACAAGCACAAGTATGGTTATAAATGTGCTTAATTCAACAAATTATGTTAATACAAGAAAGTTATTGTAAACCATTATAACAAGCAAAGTGTCTAGTTGAGGATAATTATTTAAATGTATATAAGCGCAAATATGGTTATAACTGTGCCTAATCAACAAATTATGTTTATACAACAAAGTTATAGTAAACCATTATAAGAAGCAAAGTTTGTAGTTAGGAATGTTAATTCAGAAGAAAACAAGCGCAAGTATGGTTATATACGTGGTTTATTCAGCAAATTAAGTTAATACAACAAAGTTATAGTAAACCATAATAACAATCAAAATGTGTAGTTAGGAATGTTAATTCAGATGCAAACAAGCGCAAGTACGGTTATAAATGTGCTTAATTCAACGAATTAAGTTAATACAACAAAGTTATAGGAAACCATTATAGCAAGCAAAGTGTGTAGTTAGGAATGTTAATTCAGATGCAAACAAGCGCAAGTACGGTTATAAATGTGCTTAATTCAACGAAGTAAGTTAATATCACAAAGTTATAGTAAAACATTATAACAAGCAAAGTGTCTAGTTAGGGATCATTATTTACATGTATACAAGCGCAAGTATGGTTATAACTGTGCCTAATCAACAAATTATGTTAATACAACAAAGTTATAGTAAACCATTATAACAAGCAAAGTTTGTAGTTAGGAATGTTAATTCAGAAGAAAACAAGCGTAAGTATGGTTATAAACGTGCTTAATTCAGCGAATTAAGCTAATACAACAAAGTTATAGTAATCCATTATAACAAGCAAACTGTGTAGTTAAGGATAATTATTTACATGTATATAAGCGCAAGTATGGTTATAACTGTGCTTAATTCAACGAATTAAGTTAATACAACAAAGTTATAGTAATCCATTATAACAAGCAAACGGTGTAGTTAGGGATAATTATTTACATGTATATAAGCGCAAGCATTGTTATAATTGTGCTTAATTCAACAAATTATGTTAATACAAGAAAGTTATTGTAAACCATTATAACAAGCAAAGTGTCTAGTTAGGGATAACTATTTACATGTATACAAGCGCAAGTATGGTTATAACGGTGCTTAATTCAACGAATTAAGTTAATACAACAAAGTTGTAGTAAACCATTATAACAAGCAAAGTGTGTAGTTAGGAATGTTAATTCAGATGCAAACAAGCGTAAGTATGGTTATAAATGTGCTTAATTCAGCGAATTAAGCTAATACAACAAAGTTATAGTAATCCATTATAACAAGCAAACTGTGTAGTTAGGGATAATTATTTACATGTATATAAGCGCAAGTATGGTTATAACTGTGCTTAATTCAATGAATTAAGTTAATACAACAAAGTTATAGTAATCCATTATAACAAGCAAACTGTGTAGTTAGGAATAATTATTTACATGTATATAAGCGCAAGTAATGTTATAATTGTGCTTAGTTCAACGAATTAAGCTAATACAAGAAAGTTATTGTAAACCATTATAACAAGCAAAGTGTCTAGTTAGGGATGACTATTTACATGTATACAAGCGCAAGTATGGTTCTAACGGTGCTTAATTCAAAGAATTAAGTTAATACAACAAAGTTATAGTAAACCATTATAACAAGCAAAGTGTGTAGTTAGGAATGTTAATTCAGATGCAAGCAAGCGCAAGTACGGTTATAAATGTGCTTAATTCAACGAAGTAACTTAATATCACAAAGTTATAGTAAACAATTATAAAAAGCAAAGTGTGTAGTTAGGGATAAATATTTACATGTATACAAGCGCACGTAAGGTTATAACGGTGCCTAATCAACAAATTATGTTAAAACAACAAAGTTCTAGTAAAGCATTATCACAAGCAAGGTGTGTAGTTAGGAATGTTAATTCAGAAGAAAATAAGCACAAGTATGGTTATAAATGTGCTTAATTCAACAAATTATGTTAATACAAGAAAGTTATTGTAAGCCATTATAACAAGCAAAGTGTCTAGTTAGGGATAATTATTTACATGTATATAAGCGCAAGTATGGTTATAATTGTGCTTAATTCAACGAATTAAATTAATACAACAAAGTTATAGTAATCCATTATAACAAGCAAAGTGTGTAGTTGAGGATAATTATTTGCATGTATATAAGCGCAAGTATGGTTATAACTGTGCCTAATCAACAAATTATGTTTATACAACAAAGTTATAGTAAACCATTATAACAAGCAAAGTTTGTAGTTAGGAATGTTAATTCAGAAGAAAACAAGCGCAAGTATGGTTATAAACGTGGTTAATTCAGCGAATTAAGCTAATACAACAAAGTTATAGTAATCCATTATAACAAGCAAAGTGTGTAGTTACGAATGTTAATTCAGATGCAAACAAGCGCAAGTACGGTTATAAATGTGCTTAATTCAACGAAGTAAGTTAATATCACAAAGTTATAGTAAACCATTATAAAAAGCAATGTGTGTAGTTAGGGATAAAGATTTACATGTATACAAGCGCAAGTAAGGTTATAACGGTGCTTAATCAACAACTTATGTTAATACAACAAAGTTCTAGTAAACCATTATAACAAGCAAGGTGTGTAGTTAGGAATGTTAATTCAGAAGAAAACAAGCACAAGTATGGTAATAAATGTGCTTAATTCAACAAATTATGTTAATACAAGAAAGTTATTGTAAACCATTATAACAAGCAAAGTGTCTAGTTGAGGATAATTATTTAAATGTATATAAGCGCAAATATGGTTATAACTGTGCCTAATCAACAAATTATGTTTATACAACAAAGTTATAGTAAACCATTATAAGAAGCAAAGTTTGTAGTTAGGAATGTTAATCCAGAAGAAAACAAGCGCAAGTATGGTTATAAACGTGGTTTATTCAGCAAATTAAGTTAATACAACAAAGTTATAGTAAACCATAATAACAACCAAAATGTGTAGTTAGGAATGTTAATTCAGATGCAAACAAGCGCAAGTACGGTTATAAATGTGCTTAATTCAACGAATTAAGTTAATACAACAAAGTTATAGTAAACCATTATAGCAAGCAAAGTGTGTAGTTAGGAATGTTAATTCAGATGCAAACAAGCGCAAGTACGGTTATAAATGTGCTTAATTCAACGAAGTAAGTTAATACAACAAAGTTATAGTAATCCATTATAACAAGCAATCTGTGTAGTTAGGGATAATTATTTACATTTATATAAGCGCAAGTATGGTTATAACTGTGCTTAATTCAATGAATTAAGTTAATACAACAAAGTTATAGTAATCCATTATAACAAGCAAACTGTGTAGTTAGGAATAATTATTTACATGTATATAAGCGCAAGTAATGTTATAATTGTGCTTAATTCAACGAATTAAGCTAATACAAGAAAGTTATTGTAAACCATTATAACAAGCAAAGTGTCTAGTTAGGGATCATTATTTACATGTATACAAGCGCAAGTATGGTTATAACTGTGCCTAATCAACAAATTATGTTAATACAACAAAGTTATAGTAAACCATTATAACAAGCAAAGTTTGTAGTTAGGAATGTTAATTCAGAAGAAAACAAGCGTAAGTATGGTTATAAACGTGCTTAATTCAGCGAATTAAGCTAATACAACAAAGTTATAGTAATCCATTATAACAAGCAAACTGTGTAGTTAGGGATAATTATTTACATGTATTTAAGCGCAAGTATGGTTATAACTGTGCTTAATTCAACGAATTAAGTTAATACAACAAAGTTATAGTAATCCATTATAACAAGGAAACGGTGTAGTTAGGGATAATTATTTACATGTATATAAGCGCAAGCATTGTTATAATTGTGCTTAATTCAACAAATTATGTTAATACAAGAAAGTTATTGTAAACCATTATAACAAGCAAAGTGTCTAGTTAGGGATAACTATTTACATGTATACAAGCGCAAGTATGGTTATAACGGTGCTTAATTCAACGAATTAAGTTAATACAACAAAGTTGTAGTAAACCATTATAACAAGCAAAGTGTGTAGTTAGGGATAATTATTTACGTGTATATAAGCACAAGTATTGTTATAAATGTGCTTAATTCAACGAATTAAGTTAATACAACAAAGTTATAGTAAACCATTATAACAAGCAAAGTGTGTAGTTAGGGATAATTATTTACATGTATATAAGCACAAGTATTGTTATAAATGTGCTTAATTCAATGAATTAAGTTAATACAACAAAGTTATAGTAATCCATTATAACAAGCAAACTGTGTAGTTAGGAATAATTATTTACATGTATATAAGCGCAAGTAATGTTATAATTGTGCTTAGTTCAACGAATTAAGCTAATACAAGAAAGTTATTGTAAACCATTATAACAAGCAAAGTGTCTAGTTAGGGATGACTATTTACATGTATACAAGCGCAAGTATGGTTCTAACGGTGCTTAATTCAAAGAATTAAGTTAATACAACAAAGTTATAGTAAACCATTATAACAAGCAAAGTGTGTAGTTAGGAATGTTAATTCAGATGCAAGCAAGCGCAAGTACGGTTATAAATGTGCTTAACTCAACGAAGTAACTTAATATCACAAAGTTATAGTAAACAATTATAAAAAGCAAAGTGTGTAGTTAGGGATAAATATTTACATGTATACAAGCGCACGTAAGGTTATAACGGTGCCTAATCAACAAATTATGTTAAAACAACAAAGTTCTAGTAAAGCATTATCACAAGCAAGGTGTGTAGTTAGGAATGTTAATTCAGAAGAAAATAAGCACAAGTATGGTTATAAATGTGCTTAATTCAACAAATTATGTTAATACAAGAAAGTTATTGTAAGCCATTATAACAAGCAAAGTGTCTAGTTAGGGATAATTATTTACATGTATATAAGCGCAAGTATGGTTATAATTGTGCTTAATTCAACGAATTAAATTAATACAACAAAGTTATAGTAATCCATTATAACAAGCAAAGTGTGTAGTTGAGGATAATTATTTGCATGTATATAAGCGCAAGTATGGTTATAACTGTGCCTAATCAACAAATTATGTTTATACAACAAAGTTATAGTAAACCATTATAACAAGCAAAGTTTGTAGTTAGGAATGTTAATTCAGAAGAAAACAAGCGCAAGTATGGTTATAAACGTGGTTAATTCAGCGAATTAAGCTAATACAACAAAGTTATAGTAATCCATTATAACAAGCAAAGTGTGTAGTTACGAATGTTAATTCAGATGCAAACAAGCGCAAGTACGGTTATAAATGTGCTTAATTCAACGAAGTAAGTTAATATCACAAAGTTATAGTAAACCATTATAAAAAGCAATGTGTGTAGTTAGGGATAAAGATTTACATGTATACAAGCGCAAGTAAGGTTATAACGGTGCTTAATCAACAACTTATGTTAATACAACAAAGTTCTAGTAAACCATTATAACAAGCAAGGTGTGTAGTTAGGAATGTTAATTCAGAAGAAAACAAGCACAAGTATGGTAATAAATGTGCTTAATTCAACAAATTATGTTAATACAAGAAAGTTATTGTAAACCATTATAACAAGCAAAGTGTCTAGTTGAGGATAATTATTTAAATGTATATAAGCGCAAATATGGTTATAACTGTGCCTAATCAACAAATTATGTTTATACAACAAAGTTATAGTAAACCATTATAAGAAGCAAAGTTTGTAGTTAGGAATGTTAATCCAGAAGAAAACAAGCGCAAGTATGGTTATAAACGTGGTTTATTCAGCAAATTAAGTTAATACAACAAAGTTATAGTAAACCATAATAACAACCAAAATGTGTAGTTAGGAATGTTAATTCAGATGCAAACAAGCGCAAGTACGGTTATAAATGTGCTTAATTCAACGAATTAAGTTAATACAACAAAGTTATAGTAAACCATTATAGCAAGCAAAGTGTGTAGTTAGGAATGTTAATTCAGATGCAAACAAGCGCAAGTACGGTTATAAATGTGCTTAATTCAACGAAGTAAGTTAATACAACAAAGTTATAGTAATCCATTATAACAAGCAATCTGTGTAGTTAGGGATAATTATTTACATTTATATAAGTGCAAGTATGGTTATAACTGTGCTTAATTCAATGAATTAAGTTAATACAACAAAGTTATAGTAATCCATTATAACAAGCAAACTGTGTAGTTAGGAATAATTATTTACATGTATATAAGCGCAAGTAATGTTATAATTGTGCTTAATTCAACGAATTAAGCTAATACAAGAAAGTTATTGTAAACCATTATAACAAGCAAAGTGTCTAGTTAGGGATCATTATTTACATGTATACAAGCGCAAGTATGGTTATAACTGTGCCTAATCAACAAATTATGTTAATACAACAAAGTTATAGTAAACCATTATAACAAGCAAAGTTTGTAGTTAGGAATGTTAATTCAGAAGAAAACAAGCGTAAGTATGGTTATAAACGTGCTTAATTCAGCGAATTAAGCTAATACAACAAAGTTATAGTAATCCATTATAACAAGCAAACTGTGTAGTTAGGGATAATTATTTACATGTATTTAAGCGCAAGTATGGTTATAACTGTGCTTAATTCAACGAATTAAGTTAATACAACAAAGTTATAGTAATCCATTATAACAAGGAAACGGTGTAGTTAGGGATAATTATTTACATGTATATAAGCGCAAGCATTGTTATAATTGTGCTTAATTCAACAAATTATGTTAATACAAGAAAGTTATTGTAAACCATTATAACAAGCAAAGTGTCTAGTTAGGGATAACTATTTACATGTATACAAGCGCAAGTATGGTTATAACGGTGCTTAATTCAACGAATTAAGTTAATACAACAAAGTTGTAGTAAACCATTATAACAAGCAAAGTGTGTAGTTAGGGATAATTATTTACATGTATATAAGCACAAGTATTGTTATAAATGTGCTTAATTCAACGAATTAAGTTAATACAACAAAGTTATAGTAAACCATTATAACAAGCAAAGTGTGTAGTTAGGGATAATTATTTACATGTATATAAGCACAAGTATTGTTATAAATGTGCTTAATTCAACGAATTAAGTTAATACAACAAAGTTATAGTAAACCATTATAGCAAGCAAAGTGTGTAGTTAGGAATGTTAATTCATATGTAAACAAGCACAAGTATGGTTATAAATGTGCTTAATTCAGCGAATTAAGCTAATACAACAAAGTTATAGTAATCCATTATAACAAGCAAACTGTGTAGTTAGGGATAATTATTTACATGTATATAAGCGCAAGTATGGTTATAACTGTGCTTAATTCAATGAATTAAGTTAATACAACAAAGTTATAGTAATCCATTATAACAAGCAAACTGTGTAGTTAGGAACAATTATTTACATGTATATAAGCGCAAGTAATGTTATAATTGTGCAAAGTTCAACGAATTAAGCTAATACAAGAAAGTTATTGT
Source organism: Aurelia sp. 3 sensu Dawson et al. (2005) (assembly GCA_964020215.1). Taxonomy (NCBI): domain Eukaryota; kingdom Metazoa; phylum Cnidaria; class Scyphozoa; order Semaeostomeae; family Ulmaridae; genus Aurelia; species Aurelia sp. 3 sensu Dawson et al. (2005). The sequence goes on from OZ026577.1 coordinate 12,686,780, forward strand.
AAACCATTATTGTCGGGAAATCCAACCTCAGTCACCTCTGCGAGGCAGAGATCCCATGATGCTTAATGTATCCCATGATGCTGTGAAAGAAAAACGTGCTGTCTGTGAGTAAGAAATGAATACGATGATCGATGATGAAGTGAAGTACTGAAAGTTTTGTGTTTTATCGCGTTTTATCTGCTCCAGGGAATGAAATAACTAACACTTGGTCATAACCGAGCCGGATATAGTTTATGATTACAACTGAGCGTTATGAATGGAGAGTTTGAAGCTGGAAACAAGATAAAATGGCGGATGTTAAACTTCGACGAAGCAGAAATGCACATCGCACGAACGTGAAGAAGATCTTGAATGAGGTGCAAGAAATCATAGCTGAAGATGACGATCGTGTGAGTGAAGCTGTTCTAATGCCTTATAAGCTTGGCCTAAAGAACAAGCTCGAAAAATTGGCAAGAATTGATGAAGAAATCTTAGAGGAGCTGTGCGCAAATGAAGATGTAACAGACGACGCTCTGGCTGTTGAAACAGAAGGGGCTGACAAGTGGCAACAAGATATCACGACAGCCCTTTGGAAAATTGATAAATCATTGGCCAAGCAGCCAGGTGCAGCAACGACAAGAAGCCCTTTTAGACAACAAAGAATGCTGCCTTCTACTCCATCCCCATCAGAAAGGGAGCAGAGGCAGGCTGCGAGTAAGGCTGCAAGGCTGCCAAAGCTTGAAATGAAACGATTCGATGGAAATATATGTGAATGGCAGGAATTCTGGGACTGTTTTGAAAGTGCTGTTGATAACGACCAGAATCTTGCCCCTGTTCTGAAGTTGAATTACTTGAAGGGATTGTTGGATGGTCAAGCAAAAGCAACCATAGCTGGCTTAGAATCAACCTCTACTAATTATTCTGAAGCTGTGGAGCTCTTGAGGGACAGATATGGAAAAAAGTCAGTCATACAACGAGCACATACTAATGGTTTGAGGAATCTGTTACCAATCACACAAGAAGATGATGTTTCATCACTGAGAAAATTCTATGACACTGTTGAAATTCATTACAGAGGTCTGAAAGCCCTGGGAGTAGATGAAGCTGTATACTCAACAATTGTTGTGCCAGATCTTATCGAGAAATTGCCGAGAAATCTTCAACTAACTATCATCCGAGGAACTGATTATTTAGAGTGGAATGTAAGAGATCTTCTGATGGCACTAAAAGGGGAGCTTGAACTTAGAGAGCAAGTTTCAGGAAAATCAAACACAGAGAAAGATGCAAAGAAGAAAACAGTGATGCAAAGATCTACTGCCAGTACATTATTTACTGGGAGAGATGGCCAGTGTCCATTTTGCCTTGGTAGTCATGCGGCGAAGGACTGCAAGAAGGTGAAAGCTGTAAAAGATCGTAAGAACAAACTGAAAAGGTATTCTAGATGCTTTAAATGTCTTAAAAAGGGACACAGATTTTCGGATTGCTATGCCAGTATAAAATGTGAATTGTGTAATAGTGAGAATCACCATTCTGCCTTGTGTGAGGGCACTGAGGAGGAAAAAGGGCCCAATAAGGGGGTGGGTGGTTCAGTGGTTAGCCCCATGCATATTGGTTTGGCGGGTGAGCATGTGGCGCTGCAGACTGCGCAGGCTTTAGTGCAAGGGGGTAGTGAGTGTAGGGTGAGAGTGCTCTTTGATGCTGGTAGTCAGAAATCCTTTGTGACATCTAGAGTCAAAGAGCTCAGCAACCCTGTTGTGAGGCGGAAGGAGTGGCTACAACTGAACACATTTGGAAACAGCTCTGAGCAGGGTGGCCTCAGAGAAGTTGTAGAAATTAAATTATGCTCTATTTCAGGTGGGAATTGCATTGTGATGGAGGCATACGTTGTTCCGCATATTTCGAGTGTTAGGAATGCACATCTTGAATTGGCAAAGAAGGATTATCCACACTTACAAGGTTTGTATCTCTCTGATGTAAGTAAGTTCCAGGAGGAACTAGAAATTGAAGTGTTGATTGGGGCTGATTATTTGTGGCAATTTCAACAAGGCTGCATAATTAGAGGTAAGTCTGATGAGCCCGTAGCCATTCAAACATCACTAGGTTGGGTCCTTTCAGGCCCATTGAAAGGTAAGTTAGATCAATCCACTGTAACAACAGCGAAAGTTAACATGGTAAGTGTATCTTCTGGTAAAGGTAAGGAAGCTGAGGTTGAGAAGTTGTGGGACTTGGAAACTCTGGGAATCCGCCCAGAGGATGACATACAGGTAAGCTTCAATGATGAAATTGTCTTCAATGGTGTACGGTATTCAGTCAGACTTCCTTGGAAGGTAGGCCACGAGGTATTGCCAACAAACTATTCCAATAGTGTTTCGAGGTTGAAGAGCTTATTAGGTAAGTTACGCAAAGAACCGGAAGTCTTGAATGAGTGTGAGTCTATCATCAAGGAACAACTAGACTTAGGAATCATTGAGAAAGTGGTAAGTCTAGAGCCAGAAAGTGAGAAGGTCCATTACTTACCACACAGACCAGTTGTTCGACAGAGTGCAGAAACAACAAAAGTAAGAATGGTGTATGATGCCTCATCAAAATCAGGAAAAGGGGGTGTCAGTCTCAATGATTGTTTGCATACTGGACCTTCTCTCAACCCATTGTTATACAACATTTTGTTGAGATTTAGGTTAAATGGAATAGCTATGACATCTGATATAGAGAAAGCATTTTTGAATATTGAGGTTGACAAGAGAGATCGTGATTGTCTCAGGTTTTTGTGGCCAGAAGATCCCTATGACATGGAAACTGCATATGAAGTTTATCGCTTTTCTAGGGTGTGCTTTGGGGTCCGGGCCAGCCCGTTTCTATTAAATGGCACATTGAGATATCACTTGAACAATTATCAAGAGTGTGACCCAGAATTCGTGCAGCAAATGATTGACAGCTTATATGTTGATGATATGGTAGTTTCGACAGACAGTGTAGAGAGTGCGTACACTTTATATGAGAAGGCAAGGGATAGATTAGCCCAGGGTGGGTTCAAATTAAGGAAATGGGTGACAAATGATGAGAAATTGACATCTATGATTCAATCTAGGGAAGAGGAAACGTTTAGAAATGAGAAGACAGAGCAGGAACATGACATGAGTTATGCAAAAACTACATTAGGTTTTGATGGCAAAGTACCACATCATAAGGTATTAGGAATGGATTGGAACTACTTGAATGATACAGTCCTCTTTGATTTTGAACCAATCCTAAAGAAAGCAGAAGGTCTTAAGCCAACAAAGCGCAATATTTTGAGTCTCCTAGCAGGTATCTTTGATCCATTAGGAATAATAAGTCCCATTCAGGTGAGTATGAAATTACTTTTTCAGCAACTTTGTAGTCAGAATGTTGATTGGGATGAAGAAGTTACGGGGGCCCACAGGAAGACCTGGGATAAGTGGTTGACAGATCTCAAACCTGCAGCTTATGTCAAAATTAACAGAAATGTTTTCAAAGAAAGCAAGGCGAGTGAAAGAAAGGTTGAATGTAGTTTGCATGGGTTTTGCGACGCTAGCAAAACAGCATATTGTGCAATGGTATATGCTGTGTACAAGGATGGTGAGGATGTAAAGGTATCCTTGCTAACAAGCAAAACTAGAATTGCACCACTGAAAACAATGACAATCCCTAGGCTTGAATTGATGGCAGCTAGGATTTTAGCTCAACAAATGAAATCTGTTAGAGAGGCCATAGAGGCATATGCAGACATAACAAATTGTTTTTTTTGGTCAGATAGCATGACAGCTCTTCAGTGGATACAGAACAAGGGAGAATGGAAGCAATTTGTTAGAACCAGAGTGAATGAAATTTTAAGTTTGACAAACAAAGAACAATGGAAACACTGCCCAGGTGAGATGAACCCAGCAGACTTAGGATCTAGGGGTGTACTTGCAACCCAATTGAAAGAAAGTGTGTTATGGTGGGAAGGGCCTGAATTCTTAAGGAAACCTCAAGCAGAATGGCCAAGGCTTTATAGGCTAGAGAATGATGAAAGTGTAGAGGCAGAAAGAAAAGTGAGCTCCTTGGTTGTATCAGTGAATAAACCACAGGGTATTGGCAACATAATTGAGTTGAGCAAACACAGCAACCTCTTGAAGCTGCTCAGAGTGACTGCACTTGTTGTGAGATTTACAAGGAATGTGAGAGCTAAACAGAGGGGGGAGAGTAGAACCATTGGAGCATTTGGAAGAAATGAGTTGCTAGAAGCTGAAGCACTGTGGATAAAGTTTGCCCAAAATGACCTAAGACAACAAGACAACTATAAGCAAGTTGTAAATCAGCTCAGATTGATTGAAAAGAATGGAATTCTTAGATGCCAGGGGAGGTTAGGACAATCTGACCTTGACACTGAAACTGTAACACCTATTTTACTGCCCAGAGAACACCAGCTCACTGAAATGTTCATAAATGATTATCATGGTTATGTACACCACAGTGGGGTTAGAGCAACATTAGCAGAATTACGAACAAGATTTTGGATTACAAGAGGGAGGCAGGCAGTTAAGAAAGTATTGAGTAAGTGTGTGGTTTGTAAGAAGCATCAAGGTAAGTCCTATGATGGCCCAATAATAGCAGATCTGCCAGATTTCAGGGTCAAGGCAGCAGAACCATTTTCCAATGTGGGACTTGATTTCGCAGGCCCATTGTGGATTAAGTCTAGCCACAACAATGAGATGGTAAAGTGTTTTATATCGCTGTTCACATGTTGCGTCACTAGAGCTGTGCACTTAGAACTTGTGGAGGATATGGGGATACAAACTTTTATCAGATGTTTCAAGAGATTCACTGCCAGAAGGGGAGTACCAGTGCTTGTTGTGTCTGATAACGCACAGACTTTTAAGGCCATGGACCGACATTTGCTAAAGTTGTATAATCACCCAGAAGTTAGGGCAGAATTTGAAAAGAAGAAGGTAGAATGGAGATTTATTTTAGAAAGAGCCTCACATTGGGCAGGATTTTATGAAAGATTGGTGGGTAGCACAAAGAGATGCTTGAAGAAAGTACTGGGCAATGCCAGACTTAGTTACGATGAGATGCACACTATGTTAGTTGAAGTAGAGTGCACATTGAATGCACGCCCTTTAACATACGTGTATAATGATGTTGAGCTTGAAGTTATTACACCGTCTCATTTGCTACATGGAAGGAATATCAAATCCTTGCCAGATTATCCTCTTGAAGATGAAGATTACAAAGATGTAGATGTGGGTGCTAGGTACAGGTATTTAACTACTAAGCTTGCCCATTACTGGAGTCGTTGGAGGAATGAGTATTTAGTTAACCTCCGAGAGCAGCATTTAAATAAAGGCAAACCAGGCAGCAAATTTGTTCAAATTGGCGATATTGTTCTTATAGGTGATGACTGCAAGAAACGCAATCAGTGGAGATTGGGAGTCGTGCAGGAACTTGTTCCAGGCAAAGATGGAGAAGTACGTGGAGCGAAGGTGAGAGTAGCAAGCAAAGGTAAGACTTCAGTTTGGGCTAGACCTGTTCAAAAGCTGTTTCCAATTGAGGTCAAAAGTGAAAATGAAGGAAGGATTGCAATGCTGGATGATAATCACGCTGAGCCTGCGCGCGATGCGGCTCCTATTGCTACAAGCCGACCCAAGCGTGCATCTGCCTTGGATGCAAGGTGGAAAACCCGTGGGATGCTTGACTCTTAACAGAGTCAAAGAGGGGGGTGTGTCGGGAAATCCAACCTCAGTCACCTCTGCGAGGCAGAGATCCCATGATGCTTAATGTATCCCATGATGCTGTGAAAGAAAAACGTGCTGTCTATGAGTAAGAAATGAATACGATGATCGATGATGAAGTGAAGTACTGAAAGTTTTGTGTTTTATCGCGTTTTATCTGCTCCAGGGAATGAAATAACTAACAATTATAACAAGCAAAGTGTCTAGTTAGGGATAACTATTTACATGTATACAAGCGCAAGTATGGTTCTAACGGTGCTTAATTCAAAGAATTAAGTTAATACAACAAAGTTATAGTAATCCATTATAACAAGCAAACTGTGTAGTTAGGGATAATTATTTACATGTATATAAGCGCAAGTATGGTTATAACTGTGCTTAATTCAACGAATTATGTTAATACAAGAAAGAAAGTTATTGTAAACCATTATAACAAGCAAACTGTCTAGTTAGGGATAATTATGTACATGTATACAATCGCAAGTATGGTTATAACGGTGCTTAATTCAACGAATTAAGTTAATACAACAAAGTTATAGTAAACCATTATAACAATCAAAATATGTAGTTAGGAATGTTACTTCAGATGCAAACAAGCGCAAGTACGGTTATAAATTTGCTTTATTCAACGAATTAAGTTAATACAACAAAGTTATAGTAAACCATTATAGCAAGCAAAGTGTGTAGTTAGGAATGTTAATTCATATGTAAACAAGCACAAGTATGGTTATAAATGTGCTTAATTCAGCGAATTAAGCTAATACAACAAAGTTATAGTAATCCATTATAACAAGCAAACTGTGTAGTTAGGGATAATTATTTACATGTATTTAAGCGCAAGTATGGTTATAACTGTGCTTAATTCAACGAATTAAGTTAATACAACAAAGTTATAGTAATCCATTATAACAAGCAAACGGTGTAGTTAGGGATAATTATTTACATGTATATAAGCGCAAGCATTGTTATAATTGTGCTTAATTCAACAAATTATGTTAATACAAGAAAGTTATTGTAAACCATTATAACAAGCAAAGTGTCTAGTTAGGGATAACTATTTACATGTATACAAGCGCAAGTATGGTTATAACGGTGCTTAATTCAACGAATTAAGTTAATACAACAAAGTTGTAGTAAACCATTATAACAAGCAAAGTGTGTAGTTAGGGATAATTATTTACATGTATATAAGCACAAGTATTGTTATAAATGTGCTTAATTCAACGAATTAAGTTAATACAACAAAGTTATAGTAAACCATTATAACAAGCAAAGTGTGTAGTTAGGGATAATTATTTACATGTATATAAGCACAAGTATTGTTATAAATGTGCTTAATTCAACGAATTAAGTTAATACAACAAAGTTATAGTAAACCATTATAGCAAGCAAAGTGTGTAGTTAGGAATGTTAATTCATATGTAAACAAGCACACGTATGGTTATAAATGTGCTTAATTCAGCGAATTAAGCTAATACAACAAAGTTATAGTAATCCATTATAACAAGCAAACTGTGTAGTTAGGGATAATTATTTACATGTATATAAGCGCAAGTATGGTTATAACTGTGCTTAATTCAATGAATTAAGTTAATACAACAAAGTTATAGTAATCCATTATAACAAGCAAACTGTGTAGTTAGGAACAATTATTTACATGTATATAAGCGCAAGTAATGTTATAATTGTGCTTAGTTCAACGAATTAAGCTAATACAAGAAAGTTATTGTAAACCATTATAACAAGCAAAGTGTCTAGTTAGGGATAACTATTTACATGTATACAAGCGCAAGTATGGTTCTAACGGTGCTTAATTCAAAGAATTAAGTTAATACAACAAAGTTATAGTAAACCATTATAACAAGCAAAGTGTGTAGTTAGGAATGTTAATTCAGATGCAAGTAAGCGCAAGTACGGTTATAAATGTGCTTAATTCAACGAAGTAACTTAATATCACAAAGTTATAGTAAACAATTATAAAAAGCAAAGTGTGTAGTTAGGGATAAATATTTACATGTATACAAGCGCAAGTAAGGTTATAACGGTGCCTAATCAACAAATTATGTTAATACAACAAAGATCTAGTAAACCATTATCACAAGCAAAGTGTGTAGTTAGGAATGTTAATTCAGAAGAAAATAAGCACAAGTATGGTTAGAAATGTGCTTAATTCAACAAATTATGTTAATACAAGAAAGTTATTGTAAGCCATTATAACAAGCAAAGTGTCTAGTTAGGGATAATTATTTACATGTATATAAGCGCAAGTATGGTTATAATTGTGCTTAATTCAACGAATTAAATTAATACAACAAAGTTATAGCAATCCATTATAACAAGCAAAGTGTGTAGTTGAGGATAATTATTTACATGTATATAAGCGCAAGTATGGTTTTAACTGTGCCTAATCAACAAGTTATGTTTATACAACAAAGTTATAGTAAACCATTATAACAAGCAAAGTTTGTAGTTAGGAATGTTAATTCAGAAGAAAACAAGCGCAAGTATGGTTATAAACGTGGTTAATTCAGCGAATTAAGCTAATACAACAAAGTTATAGTAATCCATTATAACAAGCAAACTGTGTAGTTAGGGATAATTATTTACATGTATATAAGCACAAGTATTGTTATAAATGTGCTTAATTCAACGAATTAAGTTAATACAACAAAGTTATAGTAAACCATTATAACAAGCAAAGTGTGTAGTTAGGGATAATTATTTACATGTATATAAGCACAAGTATTGTTATAAATGTGCTTAATTCAACGAATTAAGTTAATACAACAAAGTTATAGTAAACCATTATAGCAAGCAAAGTGTGTAGTTAGGAATGTTAATTCATATGTAAACAAGCACAAGTATGGTTATAAATGTGCTTAATTCAGCGAATTAAGCTAATACAACAAAGTTATAGTAAACCATTATAACAAGCAAACTGTGTAGTTAGGGATAATTATTTACATGTATATAAGCGTAGGTATTGTTATAATTGTGCTTAATTCAACAAATTATGTTAATACAAGAAAGTTATTGCAAACCATTATAACGAGCAAAGTCTCTAGTTAGGGATAACTATTTACATGTTTACAAGCGCAAGTATGGTTATAACGGTGCTTAATTCAACGAATTAAGTAAATACAACAAAGTTGTAGTAAACCATTATAACAAGCAAAGTGTGTAGTTAGGAATGTTAATTCAGATGCAAACAGGCGTAGGTATGGTTATAAATGTGCTTAATTCAGCGAAGAAAGTTAATATCACAAAGTTATAGTAAACCATTATGACAAGCAAAGTGTGTAGTTAGGGATAATTATTTACATGTGTACAAGCGCAAGTATGATTATAACGGTGTTTAATTCAACGAATTATGTTAATACAACAAAGTTATAGTAAACCATTATAACAAGCAAAGTGTCTAGTTAGGGATAATTATTTACATGTATATAAGCGCAAGTATGGTTATAATTGTGCTTAATTCAACGAATTAAATTAATACAACAAAGTTATAGCAATCCATTATAACAAGCAAAGTGTGTAGTTGAGGATAATTATTTACATGTATATAAGCGCAAGTATGGTTTTAACTGTGCCTAATCAACAAGTTATGTTTATACAACAAAGTTATAGTAAACCATTATAACAAGCAAAGTTTGTAGTTAGGAATGTTAATTCAGAAGAAAACAAGCGCAAGTATGGTTATAAACGTGGTTAATTCAGCGAATTAAGCTAATACAACAAAGTTATAGTAATCCATTATAACAAGCAAACTGTGTAGTTAGGGATAATTATTTACATGTATATAAGCACAAGTATTGTTATAAATGTGCTTAATTCAACGAATTAAGTTAATACAACAAAGTTATAGTAAACCATTATAACAAGCAAAGTGTGTAGTTAGGGATAATTATTTACATGTATATAAGCACAAGTATTGTTATAAATGTGCTTAATTCAACGAATTAAGTTAATACAACAAAGTTATAGTAAACCATTATAGCAAGCAAAGTGTGTAGTTAGGAATGTTAATTCATATGTAAACAAGCACACGTATGGTTATAAATGTGCTTAATTCAGCGAATTAAGCTAATACAACAAAGTTATAGTAATCCATTATAACAAGCAAACTGTGTAGTTAGGGATAATTATTTACATGTATATAAGCGCAAGTATGGTTATAACTGTGCTTAATTCAATGAATTAAGTTAATACAACAAAGTTATAGTAATCCATTATAACAAGCAAACTGTGTAGTTAGGAACAATTATTTACATGTATATAAGCGCAAGTAATGTTATAATTGTGCTTAGTTCAACGAATTAAGCTAATACAAGAAAGTTATTGTAAACCATTATAACAAGCAAAGTGTCTAGTTAGGGATAACTATTTACATGTATACAAGCGCAAGTATGGTTCTAACGGTGCTTAATTCAAAGAATTAAGTTAATACAACAAAGTTATAGTAAACCATTATAACAAGCAAAGTGTGTAGTTAGGAATGTTAATTCAGATGCAAGTAAGCGCAAGTACGGTTATAAATGTGCTTAATTCAACGAAGTAACTTAATATCACAAAGTTATAGTAAACAATTATAAAAAGCAAAGTGTGTAGTTAGGGATAAATATTTACATGTATACAAGCGCAAGTAAGGTTATAACGGTGCCTAATCAACAAATTATGTTAATACAACAAAGATCTAGTAAACCATTATCACAAGCAAAGTGTGTAGTTAGGAATGTTAATTCAGAAGAAAATAAGCACAAGTATGGTTAGAAATGTGCTTAATTCAACAAATTATGTTAATACAAGAAAGTTATTGTAAGCCATTATAACAAGCAAAGTGTCTAGTTAGGGATAATTATTTACATGTATATAAGCGCAAGTATGGTTATAATTGTGCTTAATTCAACGAATTAAATTAATACAACAAAGTTATAGCAATCCATTATAACAAGCAAAGTGTGTAGTTGAGGATAATTATTTACATGTATATAAGCGCAAGTATGGTTTTAACTGTGCCTAATCAACAAGTTATGTTTATACAACAAAGTTATAGTAAACCATTATAACAAGCAAAGTTTGTAGTTAGGAATGTTAATTCAGAAGAAAACAAGCGCAAGTATGGTTATAAACGTGGTTAATTCAGCGAATTAAGCTAATACAACAAAGTTATAGTAATCCATTATAACAAGCAAACTGTGTAGTTAGGGATAATTATTTACATGTATATAAGCACAAGTATTGTTATAAATGTGCTTAATTCAACGAATTAAGTTAATACAACAAAGTTATAGTAAACCATTATAACAAGCAAAGTGTGTAGTTAGGGATAATTATTTACATGTATATAAGCACAAGTATTGTTATAAATGTGCTTAATTCAACGAATTAAGTTAATACAACAAAGTTATAGTAAACCATTATAGCAAGCAAAGTGTGTAGTTAGGAATGTTAATTCATATGTAAACAAGCACAAGTATGGTTATAAATGTGCTTAATTCAGCGAATTAAGCTAATACAACAAAGTTATAGTAAACCATTATAACAAGCAAACTGTGTAGTTAGGGATAATTATTTACATGTATATAAGCGTAGGTATTGTTATAATTGTGCTTAATTCAACAAATTATGTTAATACAAGAAAGTTATTGCAAACCATTATAACAAGCAAAGTCTCTAGTTAGGGATAACTATTTACATGTTTACAAGCGCAAGTATGGTTATAACGGTGCTTAATTCAACGAATTAAGTAAATACAACAAAGTTGTAGTAAACCATTATAACAAGCAAAGTGTGTAGTTAGGAATGTTAATTCAGATGCAAACAGGCGTAGGTATGGTTATAAATGTGCTTAATTCAGCGAAGAAAGTTAATATCACAAAGTTATAGTAAACCATTATGACAAGCAAAGTGTGTAGTTAGGGATAATTATTTACATGTGTACAAGCGCAAGTATGATTATAACGGTGTTTAATTCAACGAATTATGTTAATACAACAAAGTTATAGTAAACCATTATAACAAGCAAAGTGTCTAGTTAGGGATAATTATTTACATGTATATAAGCGCAAGTATGGTTATAATTGTGCTTAATTCAACGAATTAAATTAATACAACAAAGTTATAGCAATCCATTATAACAAGCAAAGTGTGTAGTTGAGGATAATTATTTACATGTATATAAGCGCAAGTATGGTTTTAACTGTGCCTAATCAACAAGTTATGTTTATACAACAAAGTTATAGTAAACCATTATAACAAGCAAAGTTTGTAGTTAGGAATGTTAATTCAGAAGAAAACAAGCGCAAGTATGGTTATAAACGTGGTTAATTCAGCGAATTAAGCTAATACAACAAAGTTATAGTAATCCATTATAACAAGCAAACTGTGTAGTTAGGGATAATTATTTACATGTATATAAGCACAAGTATTGTTATAAATGTGCTTAATTCAACGAATTAAGTTAATACAACAAAGTTATAGTAAACCATTATAACAAGCAAAGTGTGTAGTTAGGGATAATTATTTACATGTATATAAGCACAAGTATTGTTATAAATGTGCTTAATTCAACGAATTAAGTTAATACAACAAAGTTATAGTAAACCATTATAGCAAGCAAAGTGTGTAGTTAGGAATGTTAATTCATATGTAAACAAGCACAAGTATGGTTATAAATGTGCTTAATTCAGCGAATTAAGCTAATACAACAAAGTTATAGTAAACCATTATAACAAGCAAACTGTGTAGTTAGGGATAATTATTTACATGTATATAAGCGTAGGTATTGTTATAATTGTGCTTAATTCAACAAATTATGTTAATACAAGAAAGTTATTGCAAACCATTATAACAAGCAAAGTCTCTAGTTAGGGATAACTATTTACATGTTTACAAGCGCAAGTATGGTTATAACGGTGCTTAATTCAACGAATTAAGTAAATACAACAAAGTTGTAGTAAACCATTATAACAAGCAAAGTGTGTAGTTAGGAATGTTAATTCAGATGCAAACAGGCGTAGGTATGGTTATAAATGTGCTTAATTCAGCGAAGAAAGTTAATATCACAAAGTTATAGTAAACCATTATGACAAGCAAAGTGTGTAGTTAGGGATAATTATTTACATGTGTACAAGCGCAAGTATGATTATAACGGTGTTTAATTCAACGAATTATGTTAATACAACAAAGGTATAGTAAACCATTATAACAAGCAAAGTGTGCAGTTAGGAATGTTAATTCAGAAGTAAACAAGCGCCACTATGGTTATAAATGTGTTTAATTCAACGAATTAAGTTAATCCAATAAAGTTATAGTAAACCATTATAACAAGCAAAGTGTGTAGTTAGGGATAATTATTTACATGTATATAAGCACAAGTATGGTTATAACTGTGCTTAATTCAACGAATTAAGTTAATACAACAAAGTTATAGTAATCCATTATAACAAGCAAACTGTGTAGTTAGGGATAATTATTTACATGTATATAAGCGCAAGTATTGTTATAATTGTGCTTAATTCAACAAATTATGTTAATACAAGAAAGTTATTGTAAGCCATTATAAGAAGCAAAGTGTCTAGTTATGGATAACTATTTACATGTATACAAGCGCAAGTACGGTTATAAATGTGCTTAATTCAACGAAGTAAGTTAATATCACAAAGTTATAGTAAACCATTATAAAAAGCAAAGAGTGTAGTTAGGGATAAATATTTACATGTATACAAGCGCAAGTAAGGTTATAACGGTGTTTAATCAACAAATTATGTTAATACAACAAAGTTCTAGTAAACCATTATAACAAGCAAGGTGTGTAGTTAGGAATGTTAATTCAGAAGAAAACAAGCACAAGTATGGTTATAAATGTGCTTAATTCAACGAATTATGTTAATACAAGAAAGTTATTGTAAACCATTATAACAAGCAAAGTGTCTAGTTAGGGATAAATATTTACATATATTTAAGCGCAAGTATGGTTATAATTGTGCTTAATTCAACGAATTAAGTTAATACAACAAAGTTATAGTAATCCATTATAACAAGCAAACTGTGTAGTTGAGGATAATTATTTACATGTATATAAGTGCAAGTATGGTTATAACTGTGCCTAATCAACAAATTATGTTAATACAACAAAGTTATAGTAAACCATTGTAACAAGCAATGTTTGTAGTTAGGAATGTTAATTCAGAAGAAAACAAGCGCAAGTATGGTTATAAACGTGATTACTTCAGTGAATAAAGCTAATACAACAAAGTTATAGTAATCCATTATAGTAAGCAAACTGTGTAGTTAGGGATAATTATTTACATGTATATAATCGCAAGTATGGTTATAACTGTGCTTAATTCAACGAATTAAGTTAATACCATAATGTTATAGTAAACCATTATAACAAGCAAACCGTGTAGTTAGGGATAATTATTTACATGTATACAAGCGCAAGTATGGTTATAACTGTGCCTAATTCAACGAATTAAGTTAATACAATAAAGTTATAGTAAACCATTATAACAAGCAAACCGTGTAGTTAGGGATAATTATTTACATGTATACAAGCGCAAGTATGGTTATAACTGTGCCTAATTCAACGAATTAAGTTAATACAATAAAGTTATAATAAACAATTTCAACAAGCAAAGTGTGTAGTTAGGGATAATTATTTACATGTATATAAGCGCAAGTATTGTTATAATTGTGCTTAATTCAACGAATTATGTTAATACAACAAAGTTATAGTAATCCATTATAAGAAGCAAACTGTGTAGTTAGGGATAAATATTTACATGTATATAAGCGCAAGTATTGTTATAATTGTGCTTAATTCAAAAAATTATGTTAATACAAGAAAGTTATTGTAAACCATTATAACAAGCAAAGTGTCTAGTTAGGGATAATTATGTACATGCATACAAGCGCATGTATGGTTATAACGGTGCTTAATTCAACGAATTAAGTTAATACAACAAAGTTATAGTAAACCATTATAACAATCAAAGTGTGTAGTTAGGAATGTTAATTCAGATGCAAACAAGCGCAAGTACGGTTATAAATGTGCTTAATTCAACGAATTAAGTTAATGCAACAAAGTTATAGTAAACCATTATAGCAAGCAAACTGTGTAGTTAGGGATAATTATTTACATGTATATAAGCGCACGTATGGTTATAACTGTGCGTAATTCAACGAATTAAGTTAATACAACAAAGTTATGGTAATCCATTATAACAAGCAAACTGTGTAGTTAGGGATAATTATTTACATGTATATAAGCGCAAGTATTGTTATAATTGTGCTTAATTCAACAAATTATGTTAATACAAGAAAGTCATTGTAAACCATTATAAAAAGCAAAGTGTGTAGTTAGGGATAAATATTTACATGTATACAAGCGCAAGTATGGTTATAACTGTGCCTAATTCAACGAATTAAGTTAATACAACAAAGTTATAGTAATCCATTATAACAAGCAAACTGTGTAGTTAGGGATAATTATTTACATGTATATAAGCGCAAGTATTGTTATAATTGTGCTTAATTCAACAAATTATGTTAATACAAGAAAGTCATTGTAAACCATTATAAAAAGCAAAGTGTGTAGTTAGGGATAAATATTTACATGTATACAAGCGCAAGTATGGTTATAACTGTGCCTAATTCAACGAATTAAGTTAATACAATAAAGTTATAATAAACCATTTCAACAAGCAAAAAGTGTAGTTAGGGATCATTATTTACATGTATATAAGCGCAAGTATTGTTATAATTATGCTTAATTCAACGAATTATGTTAATACAACAAAGTTATAGTAATCCATTATAAGAAGTAAACTGTGTAGTTAGGGATAAATATTTACATGTATATAAGCGCAAGTATTGTTATAATTGTGCTTAATTCAAAAAATTATGTTAATACAAGAAAGTTATTGTAAACCATTATAACAAGCAAACTGTGTAGTTGAGGATAATTATTTACATGTATATAAGTGCAAGTATGGTTATAACTGTGCCTAATCAACAAATTATGTTAATACAACAAAGTTATAGTAAACCATCATAACAAGTTTGTAGTTTGGAATGTTAATTCAGAAGAAAACAAGCGCAAGTATGGTTATAACTGTGCTTAATTCAACGAATTAAGTTAATACAATAATGTTATAGTAAACCATTATAACAAGCAAAGTGTGTAGTTAGGGATAATTATTTACATGTATACAAGCGCAAGTATGGTTATAACTGTGCCTAATCAACAAATTGTGTTAATACAACAAAGTTATAGTAAACCATTATAACAAGCAAAGTTTGTAGTTAGGAATGTTAATTCAGAAGAAAACAAGCGCAAGTATGGTTATAAACGTGCTTAATTCAGCGAATTAAGCTAATACAACAAAGTTATAGTAATCCATTATAACAAGCAAACTGTGTAGTTAGGGATAATTATTTACCTGTATATAAGCGCAAGTATGGTTATAACTGTGCGTAATTCAACGAATTAAGTTAATACAACAAAGTTATAGTATCCATTATAACAAGCAAACTGTGTAGTTAGGGATAATTATTTACATGTATATAAGCGCAAGTATTGTTATAATTGTGCTTAATTCAACAAATTATGTTAATACAAGAAAGTCATTGTAAACCATTATAACAAGCAAAGTGTCTAGTTAGGGATAACTATTTACATGTATACAAGCGCAAGTATGGTTATAACGGTGCTTAATTCAACGAATTAAGTTAATATAACAAAGTTGTAGTAAACCATTATAACAAGCAAAATGTGTAGTTAGGAATGTTAATTCAGATGCAAACAAGCGTAAGTATGGTTATAAATGTGCTTAATTCAACGAAGAAAGTTAATATCACAAAGTTATAGTAAACCATTGTAACAAGCAAAGTGTGTAGTTAGGAATGTTAATTCAGAAGTATACAGGCGCAAGTATGGTTATAAATGTGCTTAATTCAATGAATTAAGTTAATCAAATAAATTTATAGTAAACCATTATAACAAGCAAACGGTATAGTTAGGGATAATTATTTACATGTATACAAGCGCAAGTATGGTTATAACTGTGCCTAATTCAACGAATTAAGTTAATACAATAAAGTTATAATAAACCATTATAACAAACAAAGTGTGTAGTTAGGGATAATTATTTACATGTATATAAGCGCATGTAATGTTACAATTGTTCTTAATTCAACGAATTAAGCTAATACAAAAAAGTTATTGTAAACCATTATAACAAGCAAAGTGTCTAGTTAGGGATAACTTTTTACATTTATACAAGCGCAAGTATGGTTATAACGGTGCTTAATTCAACGAATTAAGTTAATACAACAAAGTTATAGTAAATCATGATAACAATCAAAATGTGTAGTTAGGAATGTTAATTCAGATGCAAACAAGCACAAGTATGGTTATAAATGTGCTTAATTCAACAAATTATGTTAATACAAGAAAGTTATTGTAAACCATTATAACAAGCAAAGTGTCTAGTTGAGGATAATTATTTAAATGTATATAAGCGCAAGTATGGTTATAACTGTGCCTAATCAACAAATTATGTTTATACAACAAAGTTATAGTGAACCATTATAAGAAGCAAAGTTTGTAGTTAGGAATGTTAATTCAGAAGAAAACAAGCGCAAGTATGGTTATAAACGTGGTTAATTCAGCGAATTAAGTTAATACAACAAAGTTATAGTAAACCATAATAACAATCAAAATGTGTAGTTAGGAATGTTAATTCAGATGCAAACAAGCGCAAGTACGGTTATAAATGTGCTTAATTCAACGAATTATGTTAATACAACAAAGTTATAGTAAACCATTATAGCAAGCAAAGTGTGTAGTTAGGAATGTTAATTCAGATGCAAACAAGCGCAAGTACGGTTATAAATGTGCTTAATTCAACGAAGTAAGTTAATATCACAAAGTTATAGTAAACCATTATAAAAAGCAAAGTGTGTAGTTAGGGATAAATATTTACATGTATACAAGCGCAAGTAAGGTTATAACGGTGCTTAATCAACAAATTATGTTAATACAACAATGTTCTAGTAAACCATTATAACAAGCAAGGTGTGTAGTTAGGAATGTTAATTCAGAAGAAAACAAGCACAAGTATGGTTATAAATGTGCTTAATTCAACAAATTATGTTAATACAAGAAAGTTATTGTAAACCATTATAACAAGCAAAGTGTCTAGTTGAGGATAATTATTTAAATGTATATAAGCGCAAGTATGGTTATAACTGTGCCTAATCAACAAATTATGTTTATACAACAAAGTTATAGTAAACCATTATAAGAAGCAAAGTTTGTAGTTAGGAATGTTAATTCAGAAGAAAACAAGCGCAAGTATGGTTATAAACGTGGTTAATTCAGCGAATTAAGTTAATACAACAAAGTTATAGTAGACGATAATAACAATCAAAATGTGTAGTTAGGAATGTTAATTCAGATGCAAACAAGCGCAAGTACGGTTATAAATGTGCTTAATTCAACGAAGTAAGTTAATATCACAAAGTTATAGTAAACCATTATAAAAAGCAAAGTGTGTAGTTAGGGATAAAGATTTACATGTATACAAGCGCAAGTAAGGTTATAACGGTGCTTAATCAACAACTTATGTTAATACAACAAAGTTCTAGTAAACCATTATAACAAGCAAGGTGTGTAGTTAGGAATGTTAATTCAGAAGAAAACAAGCACAAATATGGTTATAAATGTGCTTAATTCAGCGAATTAAGCTAATACAACAAAGTTATAGTAATCCATTATAACAAGCAAACTGTGTAGTTAGGGATAATTATTTACATGTATATAAGCGCAAGTATGCTTATAACTGTGCTTAATCAACAAATTATGTCTATACAACAAAGTTATAGTAAACCATTATAAGAAGCAAAGTTTGTAGTTAGGAATGTTAATTCAGAAGAAAACAAGCGCAAGTATGGTTATAATTGTGCTTAATTCAACGAATTAAGCTAATTTAAGAAAGTTATTGTAAACCATTATAACAAACAAAGTGTCTAGTTAGGGATAACTTTTTACATGTATACAAGCGCAAGTATGGTTCTAACGGTGCTTAATCAACAAATTATGTTAATACAACAATGTTCTAGTAAACCATTATAACAAGCAAGGTGTGTAGTTAGGAATGTTAATTCAGAAGAAAACAAGCACAAGTATGGTTATAAATGTGCTTAATTCAACAAATTATGTTAATACAAGAAAGTTATTGTAAACCATTATAACAAGCAAAGTGTCTAGTTGAGGATAATTATTTAAATGTATATAAGCGCAAGTATGGTTATAACTGTGCCTAATCAACAAATTATGTTTATACAACAAAGTTATAGTAAACCATTATAAGAAGCAAAGTTTGTAGTTAGGAATGTTAATTCAGAAGAAAACAAGCGCAAGTATGGTTATAAACGTGGTTAATTCAGCGAATTAAGTTAATACAACAAAGTTATAGTAGACCATAATAACAATCAAAATGTGTAGTTAGGAATGTTAATTCAGATGCAAACAAGGGCAAGTACGGTTATAAATGTGCTTAATTCAACGAATTAAGTTAATACAACAAAGTTATAGTAAACCATTATAGCAAGCAAAGTGTGTAGTTAGGAATGTTAATTCAGATGCAAACAAGCGCAAGTACGGTTATAAATGTGCTTAATTCAACGAAGTAAGTTAATATCACAAAGTTATAGTAAACCATTATAACAAGCAAAGTGTGTAGTTAGGGATAAATATTTACATGTATACAAGCGCAAGTAAGGTTATAACGGTGCTTAATCAACAAATTATGTTAATACAACAAAGTTCTAGTAAACCATTATAACAAGCAAGGTGTGTAGTTAGGAATGTTAATTCATATGTAAACAAGCACAAGTATGGTTATAAATGTGCTTAATTCAGCGAATTAAGCTAATACAACAAAGTTATACTAATCCATTATAACAAGCAAACTGTGTAGTTAGGGATAATTGTTTACATGTATATAAGCGCAAGTATGGTTATAACTGTGCTTAATTCAATGAATTAAGTTAATACAACAAAGTTATAGTAATCTATTATAACAAGCAAACTGTGTAGTTAGGAATAATTATTTACATGTATATAAGCGCAAGTAATGTTATAATTGTGCTTAATTAAACGAATTAAGCTAATACAAGAAAGTTATTGTAAACCATTATAACAAGCAAAGTGTGCAGTTACGAATGTTAATTCAGATGCAAATAAGCGCAAGTACGGTTATAAATGTGCTTAATTCAACGAAGTAAGTTAATATCACAAAGTTATATTAAACCATTATAAAAAGCAAAGTGTGTAGTTAGGGATAAAGATTTACATGTATACAAGCGCAAGTAAGGTTATAACGGTGCTTAATCAACAACTTATGTTAATACAACAAAGTTCTAGTAAACCATTATAACAAGCAAGGTGTGTAGTTAGGAATGTTAATTCAGAAGAAAGCAAGCACAAATATGGTTATAAATGTGCTTAATTCAGCGAATTAAGCTAATACAACAAAGTTATAGTAATCCATTATAACAAGCAAACTGTGTAGTTAGGGATAATTATTTACATGTATACAAGCGCAAGTATGGTTATAACTGTGCCTAATTCAATGAATTAAGTTAATACAACAAAGTTATAGTAATCCATTATAACAAGCAAACTGTGTAGTTAGGAATAATTATTTACATGTATATAAGCGCAAGTAATGTTATAATTGTGCTTAATTCAGCGAATTAAGCTAATACAACAAAGTTATAGTAATCCATTATAACAAGCAAACTGTGTAGTTAGGGATAATTATTTACATGTATATAAGCGCAAGTATGGTTATAAATGTGCTTAATTCAACGAAGTAAGTTAATATCACAAAGTTATATTAAACCATTATAAAAAGCAAAGTGTGTAGTTAGGGATAAAGATTTACATGTATACAAGCGCAAGTAAGGTTATAACGGTGCTTAATCAACAACTTATGTTAATACAACAAAGTTCTAGTAAACCATTATAACAAGCAAGGTGTGTAGTTAGGAATGTTAATTCAGAAGAAAACAAGCACAAATATGGTTATAAATGTGCTTAATTCAGCGAATTAAGCTAATACAACAAAGTTATAGTAATCCATTATAACAAGCAAACTGTGTAGTTAAGGATAATTATTTACATGTATACAAGCGCAAGTATGGTTATAACTGTGCCTAATTCAACGAATTAAGTTAATACAATAATGTTATAGTAAACCATTGTAACAAGCAAAGTGTGTAGTTAGAGATAATTATGTACATGTATACAAGCGCAAGTATGGTTATAACTGTGCCTAATCAGCAAATTATGTTAATACAACAAAGTTACAGTAAACCATTATAAGAAGCAAAGTGTGTAGTTAGGGATAAAGATTTACATGTATACAAGCGCAAGTAAGGTTATAACGGTGCTTAATCAACAACTTATGTTAATACAACAAAGTTCTAGTAAATCATAATAACAATCAAAATGTGTAGTTAGGAATGTTAATTCAGATGCAAACAAGCACAAGTATGGTTATAAATGTGCTTAATTCAACAAATTATGTTAATACAAGAAAGTTATTGTAAACCATTATAACAAGCAAAGTGTCTAGTTGAGGATAATTATTTAAATGTATATAAGCGCAAGTATGGTTATAACTGTGCCTAATCAACAAATTATGTTTATACAACAAAGTTATAGTGAACCATTATAAGAAGCAAAGTTTGTAGTTAGGAATGTTAACTCAGATGCAAACAAGCGCAAGTACGGTTATAAATGTGCTTAATTCAACGAAGTAAGTTAATATCACAAAGTTATAGTAAACCATTATAAAAAGCAAAGTGTGTAGTTAGGGATAAAGATTTACATGTATACAAGCGCAAGTAAGGTTATAACGGTGCTTAATCAACAACTTATGTTAATACAACAAAGTTCTAGTAAACCATTATAACAAGCAAGGTGTGTAGTTAGGAATGTTAATTCAGAAGAAAACAAGCACAAATATGGTTATAAATGTGCTTAATTCAGCGAATTAAGCTAATACAACAAAGTTATAGTAATCCATTATAACAAGCAAACTGTGTAGTTAGGGATAATTATTTACATGTATATAAGCGCAAGTATGCTTATAACTGTGCTTAATCAACAAATTATGTTTATACAACAAAGTTATAGTAAACCATTATAAGAAGCAAAGTTTGTAGTTAGGAATGTTAATTCAGAAGAAAACAAGCGCAAGTATGGTTATAATTGTGCTTAATTCAACAAATTATGTTAATACAAGAAAGTTATTGTAAACCATTATAACAAGCAAAGTGTCTAGTTGAGGATAATTATTTAAATGTATATAAGCGCAAGTATGGTTATAACTGTGCCTAATCAACAAATTATGTTTATACAACAAAGTTATAGTAAACCATTATAAGAAGCAAAGTTTGTAGTTAGGAATGTTAATTCAGAAGAAAACAAGCGCAAGTATGGTTATAAACGTGGTTAATTCAGCGAATTAAGTTAATACAACAAAGTTATAGTAGACCATAATAACAATCAAAATGTGTAGTTAGGAATGTTAATTCAGATGCAAACAAGGGCAAGTACGGTTATAAATGTGCTTAATTCAACGAATTAAGTTAATACAACAAAGTTATAGTAAACCATTATAGCAAGCAAAGTGTGTAGTTAGGAATGTTAATTCAGATGCAAACAAGCGCAAGTACGGTTATAAATGTGCTTAATTCAACGAAGTAAGTTAATATCACAAAGTTATAGTAAACCATTATAACAAGCAAAGTGTGTAGTTAGGGATAAATATTTACATGTATACAAGCGCAAGTAAGGTTATAACGGTGCTTAATCAACAAATTATGTTAATACAACAAAGTTCTAGTAAACCATTATAACAAGCAAGGTGTGTAGTTAGGAATGTTAATTCATATGTAAACAAGCACAAGTATGGTTATAAATGTGCTTAATTCAGCGAATTAAGCTAATACAACAAAGTTATAGTAATCCATTATAACAAGCAAACTGTGTAGTTAGGGATAATTGTTTACATGTATATAAGCGCAAGTATGGTTATAACTGTGCTTAATTCAATGAATTAAGTTAATACAACAAAGTTATAGTAATCCATTATAACAAGCAAACTGTGTAGTTAGGAATAATTATTTACATGTATATAAGCGCAAGTAATGTTATAATTGTGCTTAATTCAACGAATTAAGCTAATACAAGAAAGTTATTGTAAACCATTATAACAAGCAAAGTGTGCAGTTACGAATGTTAATTCAGATGCAAACAAGCGCAAGTACGGTTATAAATGTGCTTAATTCAACGAAGTAAGTTAATATCACAAAGTTATATTAAACCATTATAAAAAGCAAAGTGTGTAGTTAGGGATAAAGATTTACATGTATACAAGCGCAAGTAAGGTTATAACGGTGCTTAATCAACAACTTATGTTAATACAACAAAGTTCTAGTAAACCATTATAACAAGCAAGGTGTGTAGTTAGGAATGTTAATTCAGAAGAAAGCAAGCACAAATATGGTTATAAATGTGCTTAATTCAGCGAATTAAGCTAATACAACAAAGTTATAGTAATCCATTATAACAAGCAAACTGTGTAGTTAGGGATAATTATTTACATGTATACAAGCGCAAGTATGGTTATAACTGTGCCTAATTCAATGAATTAAGTTAATACAACAAAGTTATAGTAATCCATTATAACAAGCAAACTGTGTAGTTAGGAATAATTATTTACATGTATATAAGCGCAAGTAATGTTATAATTGTGCTTAATTCAGCGAATTAAGCTAATACAACAAAGTTATAGTAATCCATTATAACAAGCAAACTGTGTAGTTAGGGATAATTATTTACATGTATATAAGCGCAAGTATGGTTATAAATGTGCTTAATTCAACGAAGTAAGTTAATATCACAAAGTTATATTAAACCATTATAAAAAGCAAAGTGTGTAGTTAGGGATAAAGATTTACATGTATACAAGCGCAAGTAAGGTTATAACGGTGCATAATCAACAACTTATGTTAATACAACAAAGTTCTAGTAAACCATTATAACAAGCAAGGTGTGTAGTTAGGAATGTTAATTCAGAAGAAAACAAGCACAAATATGGTTATAAATGTGCTTAATTCAGCGAATTAAGCTAATACAACAAAGTTATAGTAATCCATTATAACAAGCAAACTGTGTAGTTAGGGATAATTATTTACATGTATACAAGCGCAAGTATGGTTATAACTGTGCCTAATTCAACGAATTAAGTTAATACAATATTGTTATAGTAAACCATTGTAACAAGCAAAGTGTGTAGTTAGAGATAATTATGTACATGTATACAAGCGCAAGTATGGTTATAACTGTGCCTAATCAGCAAATTATGTTAATACAACAAAGTTACAGTAAACCATTATAACAAGCAAAGTTTGTAGTTAGGAATGTTAATTCAGAAGAAAACAAGCGCAAGTATGGTTATAAACGTGCTTAATTTAGCGAATTAAGCTAATACAACGAAGTTATAGTAATCCATTATAACAAGCAAACTGTGTAGTTAGGGATAATTATTTACATGTATATAAGCGCAAGTATGGTTATAACGGTGCTTAATCAACAACTTATGTTAATACAACAAAGTTCTAGTAAACCATTATAACAAGCAAGGTGTGTAGTTAGGAATGTTAATTCAGAAGAAAACAAGCACAAATATGGTTATAAATGTGCTTAATTCAGCGAATTAAGCTAATACAACAAAGTTATAGTAATCCATTATAACAAGCAAACTGTGTAGTTAGGGATAATTATTTACATGTATATAAGCGCAAGTATGGTTATAACTGTGCTTAATTCAATGAATTAAGTTAATACAACAAAGTTATAGTAAACCATTGTAACAAGCAAAGTGTGTAGTTAGAGATAATTATGTACATGTATACAAGCGCAAGTATGGTTATAACTGTGCCTAATCAGCAAATTATGTTAATACAACAAAGTTACAGTAAACCATTATAACAAGCAAAGTTTGTAGTTAGGAATGTTAATTCAGAAGAAAACAAGCGCAAGTATGGTTATAAACGTGCTTAATTCAACGAAGTAAGTTAATATCACAAAGTTATAGTAAACCATTATAAAAAGCAAAGTGTGTAGTTAGGGATAAAGATTTACATGTATACAAGCGCAAGTAAGGTTATAACGGTGCTTAATCAACAACTTATGTTAATACAACAAAGTTCTAGTAAACCATTATAACAAGCAAGGTGTGTAGTTAGGAATGTTAATTCAGAAGAACACAAGCACAAATATTGTTATAAATGTGCTTAATTCAGCGAATTAAGCTAATACAACAAAGTTATAGTAATCCATTATAACAAGCAAACTGTGTAGTTAGGGATAATTATTTACATGTATATAAGCGCAAGTAATGTTATAATTGTGCTTAATTCAACGAATTAAGCTAATACAAGAAAGTTATTGTAAACCATTATAACAAGCAAAGTGTGCAGTTACGAATGTTAATTCAGATGCAAACAAGCGCAAGTACGGTTATAAATGTGCTTAATTCAACGAAGTAAGTTAATATCACAAAGTTATATTAAACCATTATAAAAAGCAAAGTGTGTAGTTAGGGATAAAGATTTACAAGTATACAAGCGCAAGTAAGGTTATAACGGTGCTTAATCAACAACTTATGTTAATACAACAAAGTTCTAGTAAACCATTATAACAAGCAAGGTGTGTAGTTAGGAATGTTAATTCAGAAGAAAACAAGCACAAATATGGTTATAAATGTGCTTAATTCAGCGAATTAAGCTAATACAACAAAGTTATAGTAATCCATTATAACAAGCAAACTGTGTAGTTAGGGATAATTATTTACATGTATACAAGCGCAAGTATGGTTATAACTGTGCCTAATTCAACGAATTAAGTTAATACAATAATGTTATAGTAAACCATTGTAACAAGCAAAGTGTGTAGTTAGAGATAATTATGTACATGTATACAAGCGCAAGTATGGTTATAACTGTGCCTAATCAGCAAATTATGTTAATACAACAAAGTTACAGTAAACCATTATAACAAGCAAAGTTTGTAGTTAGGAATGTTAATTCAGAAGAAAACAAGCGCAAGTATGGTTATAAACGTGCTTAATTTAGCGAATTAAGCTAATACAACGAAGTTATAGTAATCCATTATAACAAGCAAACTGTGTAGTTAGGAATGTTAATTCAGATGCAAAGAAGCGCAAGTACGTATATAAATTTGCTTTATTCAACGAATTAAGTTAATACAACAAAGTTATAGTAAACCATTATAGCAAGCAAAGTGTGTAGTTAGGAATGTTAATTCATATGTAAACAAGCACAAGTATGGTTATAAATGTGCTTAATTCAGCGAATTAAGCTAATACAACAAAGTTATAGTAATCCATTATAACAAGCAATCTGTGTAGTTAGGGATAATTATTTACATGTATATAAGCGCAAGTATGGTTATAACTGTGCTTAATTCAATGAATTAAGTTAATACAACAAAGTTATAGTAATCCATTATAACAAGCAAACTGTGTAGTTAGGAATAATTATTTACATGTATATAAGCGCAAGTAATGTTATAATTGTGCTTAATTCAACGAATTCAGCTAATACAAGAAAGTTATTGTAAACCATTATAACAAGCAAAGTGTGCAGTTACGAATGTTAATTCAGATGCAAACAAGCGCAAGTACGGTTATAAATGTGCTTAATTCAACGAAGTAAGTTAATATCACAAAGTTATAGTAAACCATTATAAAAAGCAAAGTGTGTAGTTAGGGATAAAGATTTACATGTATACAAGCGCAAGTAAGGTTATAACGGTGCTTAATCAACAACTTATGTTAATACAACAAAGTTCTAGTAAACCATTATAACAAGCAAGGTGTGTAGTTAGGAATGTTAATTCAGAAGAAAACAAGCACAAATATGGTTATAAATGTGCTTAATTCAGCGAATTAAGCTAATACAACAAAGTTATAGTGATCCATTATAACAAGCAAACTGTGTAGTTAGGGATAATTATTTACATGTATACAAGCGCAAGTATGGTTATAACTGTGCCTAATCAACGAATTAAGTTAATACAATAATGTTATAGTAAACCATTGTAACAAGCAAAGTGTGTAGTTAGAGATAATTATGTACATGTATACAATCGCAAGTATGGTTATAACTGTGCCTAATCAGCAAATTATGTTAATACAACAAAGTTACAATAAACCATTATAACAAGCAAAGTTTGTAGTTAGGAATGTTAATTCAGAAGAAAACAAGCGCAAGTATGGTTATAAACGTGCTTAATTTATCGAATTAAGCTAATACAACGAAGTTATAGTAATCCATTATAACAAGCAAACTGTGTAGTTAGGGATAATTATTTACATGTATATAAGCGCAAGTATGGTTATAACTGTGCTTAATTCAACGAATTAAGTTAATTCAACAAAGTTATAATAAACCATTATAACAATCAAAATGTGTAGTTAGGAATGTTAATTCAGATGCAAAGAAGCGCAAGTACGTATATAAATTTGCTTTATTCAACGAATTAAGTTAATACAACAAAGTTATAGTAAACAATTATAGCAAGCAAAGTGTGTAGTTAGGAATGTTAATTCATATGTAAACAAGCACAAGTATGGTTATAAATGTGCTTAATTCAGCGAATTAAGCTAATACAACAAAGTTATAGTAATCCATTATAACAAGCAATCTGTGTAGTTAGGGATAATTATTTACATGTATATAAGCGCAAGTATGGTTAAAACTGTGCTTAATTCAATGAATTAAGTTAATACAACAAAGTTATAGTAATCCATTTTAACAAGCAAACTGTGTAGTTAGGAATAATTATTTACATGTATATAAGCGCAAGTATGGTTATAACTGTGCTCAATTCAACGAATTAAGTTAATACAATAATGTTATAGTAAACCATTATAACAAGCAAAGTGTGTAGTAAGGGATAATTATTTACATGTATACAAGCGCAAGTATGGTTATAACTGTGCCTAATCAACAAATTATGTTAATACAACAAAGTTATAGTAAACCATTATAACAAGCAAAGTTTGTAGTTAGGAATGTTAATTCAGAAGAAAATAAGCGTAAGTATGGTTATAAACGTGCTTAATTCAGCGAATTATGCTAATACAACAAAGTTATAGTAATCCATTATAACAAGCAAACTGTGTAGTTAGGGATAATTATTTACATGTATATAAGAGCAAGTATGGTTATAACTGTGCTTAATTCAACGAATTAAGTTAATACAACAAAGTTATAGTAATCCATTATAACAAGCAAACTGTGTAGTTAGGGATAATTATTTACATGTATATAAGCGCAAGCATTGTTATAATTGTGCTTAATTCAACAAATTATGTTAATACAAGAAAGTTATTGTAAACCATTATAACAAGCAAAGTGTCTAGTTAGGGATAACTATTTACATGTATACAAGCGCAAGTATGGTTATAACGGTGCTTAATTCAACGAATTAAGTTAATACAACAAAGTTATAGTAAACCATTATAACAAGCAAAGTGTGTAGTTAGGAATGTTAATTCAGATGCAAACAAGCGTAAGTATGGTTATAAATGTGCTTAATTCAACGAAGAAATTTAATATCACAAAGTTATAGTAAACCATTATAACAAGCAAAGTGTGTAGTTAGGAATGTTAATTCAGAAGTATACAGGCGCAAGTATGGTTATAAATGTGCTTAATTCAACGAATTAAGTTAATCCAATAAAGTTATAGTAAACCATTATAACAAGCAAGCCGTGTAGTTAGGGATAATTATTTACATGTATACAAGCGCAAGTATGGTTATAACTGTGCCTAATTCAACGAATTAAGTTAATACAGTAAAGTTATAATAAACCATTATAACAAGCAAAGTGTGTAGTTAGGGATAATTATTTACATGTATATAAGCACAAGTATTGTTATAAATGTGCTTAATTCAACGAATTAAGTTAATACAACAAAGTTATAGTAAACCATTATAGCAAGCAAAGTGTGTAGTTAGGAATGTTAATTCATATGTAAACAAGCACAAGTATGGTTATAAATGTGCTTAATTCAGCGAATTAAGCTAATAAAACAAAGTTATAGTAATCCATTATAACAGGCAAACTGTGTAGTTAGGGATAATTATTTACATGTATATAAGCGCAAGTATGGTTATAACTGTGCTTAATTCAATGAATTAAGTTAATACAACAAAGTTATAGTAATCCATTATAACAAGCAAACTGTGTAGTTAGGAATAATTATTTACATATATATAAGCGCAAGTAAGGTTATAACTGTGCTTAATTCAACGAATTAAGTTAATACAATAATGTTATAGTAAACCATTATAACAAGCAAAGTGTGTAGTTAGGAATGTTAATTCAGATGCAAACAAGCGCAAGTACGGTTATAAATGTGCTTAATTCAACGAAGTAACTTAATATCACAAAGTTATAGTAAACAATTATAAAAAGCAAAGTGTGTAGTTAGGGATAAATATTTACATGTATACAAGCGCAAGCAAGGTTATAACGGTGCCTAATCAACAAATTATGTTAATACAACAAAGTTCTAGTAAACCATTATCACAAGCAAGGTGTGTAGTTAGGAATGTTAATTCAGAAGAAAATAAGCACAAGTATGGTTATAAATGTGCTTAATTCAACAAATTATGTTAATACAAGAAAGTTATTGTAAGCCATTATAACAAGCAAAGTGTCTAGTTAGGGATAATTATTTACATGTATATAAGCGCAAGTATGGTTATAATTGTGCTTAATTCAACGAATTAAATTAATACAACAAAGTTATAGTAATCCATTATAACAAGCAAAGTGTGTAGTTGAGGATAATTATTTACATGTATATAAGCGCAAGTATGGTTATAACTGTGCCTAATCAACAAATTATGTTTATACAACAAAGTCACAGTAAACCATCATAACAAGCAAAGTGTGTAGTTAGGGATAATTATTTACATGTATACACGCGCAAGTATGGTTATAACTGTGCCTAATCAACAAATTATGTTAATACAACAAAGTTATAGTAAACCATTATAACAAGCAAAGTTTGTAGTTAGGAATGTTAATTCAGAAGAAAACAAGCGCAAGTATGGTTATAAACGTGGTTAATTCAGCAAATTAAGCTAATACAACAAAGTTATAGTAATCCATTATAACAACCAAACTGTGTAGTTAGGGATAATTATTTGCATGTATATAAGCGCAGGTATGGTTATAACTGTGCTTAATTCAACGAATTAAGTTAATACAATAATGTTATAGTAAACCATTATAACAAGCAAAGTGTGTAGTTAGGGATAATTATTTACATGTATACAAGCGCAAGTACGGTTATAACGGTGCTTAATCAACAAATTATGTTAATACAAAAAAGTTCTAGTAAACCATTATAACAATGAAGGTGTGTAGTTAGGAATGTTAATTCAGAAGAAAACAAGCACAAGTATGGTTATAAATGTGCTTAATTCAACAAATTATGTTAATACAAGAAAGTTATTGTAAACCATTATAACAAGCAAACTGTGTAGTTAGGGATAATTATTTACATGTATATAAGCGCAAGTATGGTTATAACTGTGCCTAATAAACAAATTATGTTTATACAACAAAGTTATAGTAAACCATTATAACAAGCAAAGTTTGTAGTTAGGAATGTTAATTCAGAAGAAAACAAGCGCAAGTATGGTTATAAACGTGGTTAATTCAGCGAATTATGCTAATACAACAAAGTTATAGTAATCCATTATAACAAGCAAACTGTGTAGTTAGGGATAATTATCTACATGTATATAAGCGCAAGTATGGTTATAACTGTGCTTAATTCAACGAATTAACTTAATACAATAATGTTATAGTAAACCATTATAACAAGCAAAGTGTGTAGTTAGGGATAATTATTTGTATGTATACAAGCGCAAGTATGGTTATAACTGTGCCTAATCAACAAATTATGTTAATACAACAAAGTTATAGTAAACCATTATAACAAGCAAAAATTGTAGTTAGGAATGTTAATTCAGAAGAAAACAAGCGCAAGTATGGTTATAAACTTGGTTAATTCAGCAAATTAAGCTAATACAACAAAGTTATCGTAATCCATTATAACAAGCAAACTGTGTAGTTAGGGATAATTATTCATATGTATATAAGCGCAAGTATTGTTATAATTGTGCTTAATTCAAGAAATTATGTTAATACAAGAAAGTTATAGTAAACCATTATAACAAGCAAAGTTTGTAGTTAGGAATGTTAATTCAGAAGAAAACAAGCGCAAGTATGGTTATAAACGTGGTTAATTCAGTGAATTATGCTAATACAACAAAGTTACAGTAATCCATTATAACAAGCAAACTGTGTAGTTAGGGATAATTATTTACATGTATATAAGCGCAAGTATGGTTATAACTGTGCATAATTCAACGAATTAACTTAATACAATAATGTTATAGTAAACCATTATAACAAGCAAAGTGTGTAGTTAGGGATAATTATTTATATGTATACAAGCGCAAGTATGGTTATAACTGTGCCTAATCAACAAATTATGTTAATACAACAAAGTTATAGTAAACCATTATAACAATCAAAGTTTGTAGTTAGGAATGTTAATTCAGAAGAAAACAAGCGCAAGTATGGTTATAAACTTGGTTAATTCAGCAAATTAAGCTAATACAACAAAGTTATAGTAATCCATTATAACAAGCAAACTGTGTAGTTAGGGATAATTATTTAAATGTATATAAGCGCAAGTATGGTTATAACTGTGCCTAATCAACAAATTATGTTAATGCAACAAAGTTATAGTAAACCATTATAACAAGCAAAGTTTGTAGTTAGGAATGTTAATTCAGAAGCAAATAAGCGCAAGTATGGTTATAAACGTGCTTAATTCAGCGAAATAAGCTAATACAACAAAGTTATATTAATCCATTATAACAAGTAAACTGTGTAGTTAGGGATAATTATTTACATGTATATAAGCGCAAGTATGGTTATAACTGTGCTTAATTCAACGAATTAAGTTAATTCAACAAAGTTATAATAAACCATTATAACAATCAAAATGTGTAGTTAGGAATGTTAATTCAGATGCAAAGAAGCGCAAGTATGGTTATAAATGTGCTTAATCAACAAATTATGTTAATGCAACAAAGTTATAGTAAACCATTATAACAAGCAAAGTTTGTAGTTAGGAATGTTAATTCAGAAGCAAATAAGCGCAAGTATGGTTATAAACGTGCTTAATTCAGCGAAATAAGCTAATACAACAAAGTTATATTAATCCATTATAACAAGCAAAGTGTGTAGTTAGGGATAAATATTTACATGTATACAAGCGCAAGCAAGGTTATAACGGTGCCTAATCAACAAATTATGTTAATACAACAAAGTTCTAGTAAACCATTATCACAAGCAAGGTGTGTAGTTAGGAATGTTAATTCAGAAGAAAATAAGCACAAGTATGGTTATAAATGTGCTTAATTCAACAAATTATGTTAATACAAGAAAGTTATTGTAAGCCATTATAACAAGCAAAGTGTCTAGTTAGGGATAATTATTTACATGTATATAAGCGCAAGTATGGTTATAATTGTGCTTAATTCAACGAATTAAATTAATACAACAAAGTTATAGTAATCCATTATAACAAGCAAAGTGTGTAGTTGAGGATAATTATTTACATGTATATAAGCGCAAGTATGGTTATAACTGTGCCTAATCAACAAATTATGTTTATACAACAAAGTCACAGTAAACCATCATAACAAGCAAAGTGTGTAGTTAGGGATAATTATTTACATGTATACACGCGCAAGTATGGTTATAACTGTGCCTAATCAACAAATTATGTTAATACAACAAAGTTATAGTAAACCATTATAACAAGCAAAGTTTGTAGTTAGGAATGTTAATTCAGAAGAAAACAAGCGCAAGTATGGTTATAAACGTGGTTAATTCAGCAAATTAAGCTAATACAACAAAGTTATAGTAATCCATTATAACAACCAAACTGTGTAGTTAGGGATAATTATTTGCATGTATATAAGCGCAGGTATGGTTATAACTGTGCTTAATTCAACGAATTAAGTTAATACAATAATGTTATAGTAAACCATTATAACAAGCAAAGTGTGTAGTTAGGGATAATTATTTACATGTATACAAGCGCAAGTACGGTTATAACGGTGCTTAATCAACAAATTATGTTAATACAAAAAAGTTCTAGTAAACCATTATAACAATGAAGGTGTGTAGTTAGGAATGTTAATTCAGAAGAAAACAAGCACAAGTATGGTTATAAATGTGCTTAATTCAACAAATTATGTTAATACAAGAAAGTTATTGTAAACCATTATAACAAGCAAACTGTGTAGTTAGGGATAATTATTTACATGTATATAAGCGCAAGTATGGTTATAACTGTGCCTAATAAACAAATTATGTTTATACAACAAAGTTATAGTAAACCATTATAACAAGCAAAGTTTGTAGTTAGGAATGTTAAATCAGAAGAAAACAAGCGCAAGTATGGTTATAAACGTGGTTAATTCAGCGAATTATGCTAATACAACAAAGTTATAGTAATCCATTATAACAAGCAAACTGTGTAGTTAGGGATAATTATCTACATGTATATAAGCGCAAGTATGGTTATAACTGTGCTTAATTCAACGAATTAACTTAATACAATAATGTTATAGTAAACCATTATAACAAGCAAAGTGTGTAGTTAGGGATAATTATTTGTATGTATACAAGCGCAAGTATGGTTATAACTGTGCCTAATCAACAAATTATGTTAATACAACAAAGTTATAGTAAACCATTATAACAAGCAAAAATTGTAGTTAGGAATGTTAATTCAGAAGAAAACAAGCGCAAGTATGGTTATAAACTTGGTTAATTCAGCAAATTAAGCTAATACAACAAAGTTATCGTAATCCATTATAACAAGCAAACTGTGTAGTTAGGGATAATTATTCATATGTATATAAGCGCAAGTATTGTTATAATTGTGCTTAATTCAAGAAATTATGTTAATACAAGAAAGTTATAGTAAACCATTATAACAAGCAAAGTTTGTAGTTAGGAATGTTAATTCAGAAGAAAACAAGCGCAAGTATGGTTATAAACGTGGTTAATTCAGTGAATTATGCTAATACAACAAAGTTACAGTAATCCATTATAACAAGCAAACTGTGTAGTTAGGGATAATTATTTACATGTATATAAGCGCAAGTATGGTTATAACTGTGCATAATTCAACGAATTAACTTAATACAATAATGTTATAGTAAACCATTATAACAAGCAAAGTGTGTAGTTAGGGATAATTATTTATATGTATACAAGCGCAAGTATGGTTATAACTGTGCCTAATCAACAAATTATGTTAATACAACAAAGTTATAGTAAACCATTATAACAATCAAAGTTTGTAGTTAGGAATGTTAATTCAGAAGAAAACAAGCGCAAGTATGGTTATAAACTTGGTTAATTCAGCAAATTAAGCTAATACAACAAAGTTATAGTAATCCATTATAACAAGCAAACTGTGTAGTTAGGGATAATTATTTAAATGTATATAAGCGCAAGTATGGTTATAACTGTGCCTAATCAACAAATTATGTTAATGCAACAAAGTTATAGTAAACCATTATAACAAGCAAAGTTTGTAGTTAGGAATGTTAATTCAGAAGCAAATAAGCGCAAGTATGGTTATAAACGTGCTTAATTCAGCGAAATAAGCTAATACAACAAAGTTATATTAATCCATTATAACAAGTAAACTGTGTAGTTAGGGATAATTATTTACATGTATATAAGCGCAAGTATGGTTATAACTGTGCTTAATTCAACGAATTAAGTTAATTCAACAAAGTTATAATAAACCATTATAACAATCAAAATGTGTAGTTAGGAATGTTAATTCAGATGCAAAGAAGCGCAAGTACGTATATAAATTTGCTTTATTCAACGAATTAAGTTAATACAACAAAGTTATAGTAAACAATTATAGCAAGCAAAGTGTGTAGTTAGGAATGTTAATTCATATGTAAACAAGCACAAGTATGGTTATAAATGTGCTTAATTCAGCGAATTAAGCTAATACAACAAAGTTATAGTAATCCATTATAACAAGCAATCTGTGTAGTTAGGGATAATTATTTACATGTATATAAGCGCAAGTATGGTTAAAACTGTGCTTAATTCAATGAATTAAGTTAATACAACAAAGTTATAGTAATCCATTTTAACAAGCAAACTGTGTAGTTAGGAATAATTATTTACATGTATATAAGCGCAAGTATGGTTATAACTGTGCTCAATTCAACGAATTAAGTTAATACAATAATGTTATAGTAAACCATTATAACAAGCAAAGTGTGTAGTAAGGGATAATTATTTACATGTATACAAGCGCAAGTATGGTTATAACTGTGCCTAATCAACAAATTATGTTAATACAACAAAGTTATAGTAAACCATTATAACAAGCAAAGTTTGTAGTTAGGAATGTTAATTCAGAAGAAAATAAGCGTAAGTATGGTTATAAACGTGCTTAATTCAGCGAATTATGCTAATACAACAAAGTTATAGTAATCCATTATAACAAGCAAACTGTGTAGTTAGGGATAATTATTTACATGTATATAAGAGCAAGTATGGTTATAACTGTGCTTAATTCAACGAATTAAGTTAATACAACAAAGTTATAGTAATCCATTATAACAAGCAAACTGTGTAGTTAGGGATAATTATTTACATGTATATAAGCGCAAGCATTGTTATAATTGTGCTTAATTCAACAAATTATGTTAATACAAGAAAGTTATTGTAAACCATTATAACAAGCAAAGTGTCTAGTTAGGGATAACTATTTACATGTATACAAGCGCAAGTATGGTTATAACGGTGCTTAATTCAACGAATTAAGTTAATACAACAAAGTTATAGTAAACCATTATAACAAGCAAAGTGTGTAGTTAGGAATGTTAATTCAGATGCAAACAAGCGTAAGTATGGTTATAAATGTGCTTAATTCAACGAAGAAATTTAATATCACAAAGTTATAGTAAACCATTATAACAAGCAAAGTGTGTAGTTAGGAATGTTAATTCAGAAGTATACAGGCGCAAGTATGGTTATAAATGTGCTTAATTCAACGAATTAAGTTAATCCAATAAAGTTATAGTAAACCATTGTAACAAGCAAGCCGTGTAGTTAGGGATAATTATTTACATGTATACAAGCGCAAGTATGGTTATAACTGTGCCTAATTCAACGAATTAAGTTAATACAGTAAAGTTATAATAAACCATTATAACAAGCAAAGTGTGTAGTTGGGGATAATTATTTACATGTATATAAGCACAAGTATTGTTATAAATGTGCTTAATTCAACGAATTAAGTTAATACAACAAAGTTATAGTAAACCATTATAGCAAGCAAAGTGTGTAGTTAGGAATGTTAATTCATATGTAAACAAGCACAAGTATGGTTATAAATGTGCTTAATTCAGCGAATTAAGCTAATAAAACAAAGTTATAGTAATCCATTATAACAGGCAAACTGTGTAGTTAGGGATAATTATTTACATGTATATAAGCGCAAGTATGGTTATAACTGTGCTTAATTCAATGAATTAAGTTAATACAACAAAGTTATAGTAATCCATTATAACAAGCAAACTGTGTAGTTAGGAATAATTATTTACATATATATAAGCGCAAGTAAGGTTATAACTGTGCTTAATTCAACGAATTAAGTTAATACAATAATGTTATAGTAAACCATTATAACAAGCAAAGTGTGTAGTTAGGAATGTTAATTCAGATGCAAACAAGCGCAAGTACGGTTATAAATGTGCTTAATTCAACGAAGTAACTTAATATCACAAAGTTATAGTAAACAATTATAAAAAGCAAAGTGTGTAGTTAGGGATAAATATTTACATGTATACAAGCGCAAGCAAGGTTATAACGGTGCCTAATCAACAAATTATGTTAATACAACAAAGTTCTAGTAAACCATTATCACAAGCAAGGTGTGTAGTTAGGAATGTTAATTCAGAAGAAAATAAGCACAAGTATGGTTATAAATGTGCTTAATTCAACAAATTATGTTAATACAAGAAAGTTATTGTAAGCCATTATAACAAGCAAAGTGTCTAGTTAGGGATAATTATTTACATGTATATAAGCGCAAGTATGGTTATAATTGTGCTTAATTCAACGAATTAAATTAATACAACAAAGTTATAGTAATCCATTATAACAAGCAAAGTGTGTAGTTGAGGATAATTATTTACATGTATATAAGCGCAAGTATGGTTATAACTGTGCCTAATCAACAAATTATGTTTATACAACAAAGTCACAGTAAACCATCATAACAAGCAAAGTGTGTAGTTAGGGATAATTATTTACATGTATACACGCGCAAGTATGGTTATAACTGTGCCTAATCAACAAATTATGTTAATACAACAAAGTTATAGTAAACCATTATAACAAGCAAAGTTTGTAGTTAGGAATGTTAATTCAGAAGAAAACAAGCGCAAGTATGGTTATAAACGTGGTTAATTCAGCAAATTAAGCTAATACAACAAAGTTATAGTAATCCATTATAACAACCAAACTGTGTAGTTAGGGATAATTATTTGCATGTATATAAGCGCAGGTATGGTTATAACTGTGCTTAATTCAACGAATTAAGTTAATACAATAATGTTATAGTAAACCATTATAACAAGCAAAGTGTGTAGTTAGGGATAATTATTTACATGTATACAAGCGCAAGTACGGTTATAACGGTGCTTAATCAACAAATTATGTTAATACAAAAAAGTTCTAGTAAACCATTATAACAATGAAGGTGTGTAGTTAGGAATGTTAATTCAGAAGAAAACAAGCACAAGTATGGTTATAAATGTGCTTAATTCAACAAATTATGTTAATACAAGAAAGTTATTGTAAACCATTATAACAAGCAAACTGTGTAGTTAGGGATAATTATTTACATGTATATAAGCGCAAGTATGGTTATAACTGTGCCTAATAAACAAATTATGTTTATACAACAAAGTTATAGTAAACCATTATAACAAGCAAAGTTTGTAGTTAGGAATGTTAATTCAGAAGAAAACAAGCGCAAGTATGGTTATAAACGTGGTTAATTCAGCGAATTATGCTAATACAACAAAGTTATAGTAATCCATTATAACAAGCAAACTGTGTAGTTAGGGATAATTATCTACATGTATATAAGCGCAAGTATGGTTATAACTGTGCTTAATTCAACGAATTAACTTAATACAATAATGTTATAGTAAACCATTATAACAAGCAAAGTGTGTAGTTAGGGATAATTATTTGTATGTATACAAGCGCAAGTATGGTTATAACTGTGCCTAATCAACAAATTATGTTAATACAACAAAGTTATAGTAAACCATTATAACAAGCAAAAATTGTAGTTAGGAATGTTAATTCAGAAGAAAACAAGCGCAAGTATGGTTATAAACTTGGTTAATTCAGCAAATTAAGCTAATACAACAAAGTTATCGTAATCCATTATAACAAGCAAACTGTGTAGTTAGGGATAATTATTCATATGTATATAAGCGCAAGTATTGTTATAATTGTGCTTAATTCAAGAAATTATGTTAATACAAGAAAGTTATAGTAAACCATTATAACAAGCAAAGTTTGTAGTTAGGAATGTTAATTCAGAAGAAAACAAGCGCAAGTATGGTTATAAACGTGGTTAATTCAGTGAATTATGCTAATACAACAAAGTTACAGTAATCCATTATAACAAGCAAACTGTGTAGTTAGGGATAATTATTTACATGTATATAAGCGCAAGTATGGTTATAACTGTGCATAATTCAACGAATTAACTTAATACAATAATGTTATAGTAAACCATTATAACAAGCAAAGTGTGTAGTTAGGGATAATTATTTATATGTATACAAGCGCAAGTATGGTTATAACTGTGCCTAATCAACAAATTATGTTAATACAACAAAGTTATAGTAAACCATTATAACAATCAAAGTTTGTAGTTAGGAATGTTAATTCAGAAGAAAACAAGCGCAAGTATGGTTATAAACTTGGTTAATTCAGCAAATTAAGCTAATACAACAAAGTTATAGTAATCCATTATAACAAGCAAACTGTGTAGTTAGGGATAATTATTTAAATGTATATA
Organism: Aurelia sp. 3 sensu Dawson et al. (2005); assembly: GCA_964020215.1. Lineage (NCBI taxonomy): Eukaryota > Metazoa > Cnidaria > Scyphozoa > Semaeostomeae > Ulmaridae > Aurelia > Aurelia sp. 3 sensu Dawson et al. (2005). The sequence continues at coordinate 12,725,860 of OZ026577.1, forward strand.
AGCGCAAGTATGGTTATAACTGTGCCTAATCAACAAATTATGTTAATGCAACAAAGTTATAGTAAACCATTATAACAAGCAAAGTTTGTAGTTAGGAATGTTAATTCAGAAGCAAATAAGCGCAAGTATGGTTATAAACGTGCTTAATTCAGCGAAATAAGCTAATACAACAAAGTTATATTAATCCATTATAACAAGTAAACTGTGTAGTTAGGGATAATTATTTACATGTATATAAGCGCAAGTATGGTTATAACTGTGCTTAATTCAACGAATTAAGTTAATACAACAAAGTTATAGTAATCCATTATAACAAGCAAACTGTGTAGTTAGGGATAATTATTTACATGTATACAAGCGCAAGTATGGTTATAACGGTGCTTAATTCAACGAATTAAGTTAATACAACAAAGTTGTAGTAAACCGTGTAGTTAGGGATAATTATTTACATGTATACAAGCGCAAGTATGGTTATAACTGAGCCTAATTCAACGAATTAAGTTAATACAATAAAGTTATAATAAACCATTATAACAAGCAAAGTGTGTAGTTAGGAATAACTATTTACATGTATACAAGCGCAAGTATGGTTCTAACGGTGCTTAATTCAAAGAATTATGTTAATACAAGAAAGTTATTGTAAACCATTATAACAAGCAAACTGTGTAGTTAGGGATAATTATTTACATGTATATAAGCGCAAGTATGGTTATAATTGTGCTTAATTCAACGAATTATGTTAATACAACAAAGTTGTAGTAATCCATTATAACAAGCAAACTGTGTAGTTAGGGATAAATATTTACATGTATATAAGCGCAAGTATTGTTATAATTGTGCTTAATTCAGCAAATTATGTTAATACAAGAAAGTTATTGTAAACCATTATAACAAGCAAAGTGTCTAGTTAGGGATACTTATGTACATGTATACAAGCGCAAGTATGGTTATAACGGTGCTTAATTCAACGAATTAAGTTAATACAACAAAGTTATAGTAAACCATTATAACAATCAAAGTGTGTAGTTAGGAATGTTAATTCAGATGCAAGCAAGCGCAAGTACGGTTATAAATGTGCTTAATTCAACGAATTATGTTAATACAACAAAGTTATAGTAAACCATTATAGCAAGCAAAGTGTGTAGTTAGGAATGTTAATTCATATGTAAACAAGCACAAGTATGGTTATAAATGTGCTTAATTCAGCGAATTAAGCTAATACAACAAAGTTATAGTAATCCATTATAACAAGCAAACTGTGTAGTTAGGGATAATTATTTACATGTATATAAGCGCAAGTATGGTTATAACTGTGCTTAATTCAATGAATTAAGTTAATACAACAAAGTTATAATAAACCATTATAGCAAGCAAAGTGTGTAGTTAGGAATGTTAATTCATATGTAAACAAGCACAAGTATGGTTATAAATGTGCTTAATTCAGCGAATTAAGCTAATACAACAAAGTTATAGTAATCCATTATAAGAAGAGAACTGTGTAGTTAGGGATAATTATTTACATGTATATAAGCGCAAGTATGGTTATAACTGTGCTTAATTCAATGAATTAAGTTAATACAACAAAGTTATAGTAATCCATTATAAGAAGAAAACTGTGTAGTTAGGGATAATTATTTACATGTATATAAGCGCAAGTATGGTTATAACTGTGCTTAATTCAATGAATTAAGTTAATACAACAAAGTTATAGTAATCCATTATAAGAAGAAAACTGTGTAGTTAGGGATAATTATTTACATGTATATAAGCGCAAGTATGGTTATAACTGTGCTTAATTCAATGAATTATGTTAATACAACAAAGTTATAGTAAACCATTATAGCAAGCAAAGTGTGTAGTTAGGAATGTTAATTCATATGTAAACAAGCACAAGTATGGTTATAAATGTGCTTAATTCAGCGAATTAAGCTAATACAACAAAGTTATAGTAATCCATTATAAGAAGAAAACTGTGTAGTTAGGGATAATTATTTACATGTATATAAGCGCAAGTATTGTTATAACTGTGCTTAATTCAATGAATTAAGTTAATACAACAAAGTTATAGTAATCCATTATAAGAAGAAAACTGTGTAGTTAGGGATAACTATTTACATGTATACAAGCGCAAGTATGGTTCTAACGGTGCTTTATTCAAAGAATTAAGCTAATACAAAAAAGTTCTAGTAAACCATTATAACAATGAAGGTGTGTAGTTAGGAATGTTAATTCAGAAGAAAACAAGCACAAGTATGGTTATAAATGTGCTTAATTCAGCAAATTAAGCCAATACAACAAAGTTATAGTAATCCATTATAACAAGCAAACTGTGTAGTTAGGGATAATTATTTAAATGTATATAAGCGCAAGTATGGTTATAAATGTGCCTAATCAACAAATTATGTTAATACAACAAAGTTATAGTAATCCATTATAACAAGCAAAGTTTGTAGTTAGGAATGTTAATTCAGAAGCAAATAAGCGCAAGTATGGTTATAAACGTACTTAATTCAGCGAAATAAGCTAATACAACAAAGTTATAGTAATCCATTATAACAAGCAAACTGTGTAGTTAGGGATAATTATTTACATGTATATAAGCGCAAGTATGGTTATAACTGTGCTTAATTCAACGAATTAAGTTAATACAACAAAGTTATAGTAATCCATTATAACAAGCAAACTGTGTAGTTAGGGATAATTATTTATATGTATATAAGCGCAAGTATTGTTATAATTGTGCTTAATTCAACAAATTATGTTAATACAAGAAAGTTATTGTAAACCATTATAACAAGCAAAGTGTCTAGTTAGGGATAACTATTTACATGTATACAAGCGCAAGTATGGTTATAACGGTGCTTAATTCAACGAATTAAGTTAATACAACAAAGTTATAGTAATCCATTATAACAAGCAAACTGTGTAGTTAGGGATAATTATTTATATGTATATAAGCGCAAGTATTGTTATAATTGTGCTTAATTCAGCAAATTATGTTAATACAAGAAAGTTATTGTAAACCATTATAACAAGCAAAGTGTCTAGTTAGGGATACTTATGTACATGTATACAAGCGCAAGTATGGTTATAACGGTGCTTAATTCAACGAATTAAGTTAATACAACAAAGTTATAGTAAACCATTATAACAATCAAAGTGTGTAGTTAGGAATGTTAATTCAGATGCAAGCAAGCGCAAGTACGGTTATAAATGTGCTTAATTCAACGAATTATGTTAATACAACAAAGTTATAGTAAACCATTATAGCAAGCAAAGTGTGTAGTTAGGAATGTTAATTCATATGTAAACAAGCACAAGTATGGTTATAAATGTGCTTAATTCAGCGAATTAAGCTAATACAACAAAGTTATAGTAATCCATTATAACAAGCAAACTGTGTAGTTAGGGATAATTATTTACATGTATATAAGCGCAAGTATGGTTATAAATGTGCTTAATTCAGCGAATTAAGCTAATACAACAAAGTTATAGTAATCCATTATAAGAAGAAAACTGTGTAGTTAGGAATAACTATTTACATGTATACAAGCGCAAGTATGGTTCTAACGGTGCTTTATTCAAAGAATTAAGCTAATACAAAAAAGTTCTAGTAAACCATTATAACAATGAAGGTGTGTAGTTAGGAATGTTAATTCAGAAGAAAACAAGCACAAGTATGGTTATAAATGTGCTTAATTCAGCAAATTAAGCCAATACAACAAAGTTATAGTAATCCATTATAACAAGCAAACTGTGTAGTTAGGGATAATTATTTAAATGTATATAAGCGCAAGTATGGTTATAAATGTGCCTAATCAACAAATTATGTTAATACAACAAAGTTATAGTAATCCATTATAACAAGCAAAGTTTGTAGTTAGGAATGTTAATTCAGAAGCAAATAAGCGCAAGTATGGTTATAAACGTACTTAATTCAGCGAAATAAGCTAATACAACAAAGTTATAGTAATCCATTATAACAAGCAAACTGTGTAGTTAGGGATAATTATTTACATGTATATAAGCGCAAGTATGGTTATAACTGTGCTTAATTCAACGAATTAAGTTAATACAACAAAGTTATAGTAATCCATTATAACAAGCAAACTGTATAGTTAGGGATGATTATTTATATGTATATAAGCGCAAGTATTGTTATAATTGTGCTTAATTCAACAAATTATGTTAATACAAGAAAGTTATTGTAAACCATTATAACAAGCAAAGTGTCTAGTTAGGGATAACTATTTACATGTATACAAGCGCAAGTATGGTTATAACGGTGCTTAATTCAACGAATTAAGTTAATACAACAAACTTATAGTAATCCATTATAACAAGCAAACTGTGTAGTTAGGGATAATTATTTATATGTATATAAGCGCAAGTATTGTTATAATTGTGCTTAATTCAACAAATTATGTTAATACAAGAAAGTTATTGTAAACCATTATAACAAGCAAAGTGTCTAGTTAGGGATAACTATTTACATGTATACAAGCGCAAGTATTGTTATAATTGTGCTTAATTCAACAAATTATGTTAATACAAGAAAGTTATTGTAAACCATTATAACAAGCAAAGTGTCTAGTTAGGGATAACTATTTACATGTATACAAGCGCAAGTATGGTTATAACGGTGAATTAAGTCTTATGAATTAAGTTAATACAACAAAGTTATAGTAATCCATTATAACAAGGAAACTGTGTAGTTAGCAATAATTATTTACATGTATATAAGCGCAAGTAATGTTATAATTGTGCTTAATTCAAAGAATTAAGTTAATACAACAAAGTTATAGTAAACCATTATAACAAGCAAAGTGTGTAGTTAGAAATGTTAATTCAGATGCAAACAAGCGCAAGTACGGTTATAACGGTGCTTAATCAACAAATTATGTTAATACAACAAAGCTCTAGTAAACCATTTTAACAATCAAGGTGTGTAGTTAGGAATGTTAATTCAGAGGAAAACAAGCACAAGTATGGTTATAAATGTGCTTAATTCAACAAATTATGTTAATGCAAGAAAGTTATTGTAAACCATTATAACAAGCAAAGTGTCTAGTTAGGGATAATTATTTATTAGCGCAAGTATGGTTATAATTGTGCTTAATTCAACGAATTAAGTTAATACAACAAAGTTATAGTATTCCATTATAACAAGCCAACTGTGTAGTTGAGGATAATTATTTACATGTATATAAGCGCAAGTATGGTTATAAACGTGGTTAATTCAGCGAATTAAGCTAATACAACAAAGTTATAGTTATCCATTATAACAAGCAAACTGTGTAGTAAGGGATAATTATTTACATGTATATAAGCGCAAGTATGGTCATAACTGTGCTTAATTCAATGAATTAAGTTAATACAACAAAGTTATAGTAATCCATTATAACAAGCAAACTGTCTAGTTAGGGATAACTATTTACATGTATACAAGCGCAAGTATGGTTATAAATGTGCCTAATTCAACGAATTAAGTTAATACAATAAAGTTATGGTAAACAATTATAACAATCAAAGTGTGTAGTTAGGAATGTTAATTCAGATGCAAGCAAGCGCAAGTACGGTTATAAATGTGCTTAATTCAACGAATTATGTTAATACAACAAAGTTATAGTAAACCATTATAGCAAGCAAAGTGTGTAGTTAGGAATGTTAATTCATATGTAAACAAGCACAAGTATGGTTATAAATGTGCTTAATTCAGCGAATTAAGCTAATACAACAAAGTTATAGTAATCCATTATAACAAGCAAACAGTGTAGTTAGGGATAATTATTTACATGTATATAAGCGCAAGTATGGTTAAAACGGTGCTTAATTCAACGAATTATGTTAATACAAGAAAGTTATTGTAAACCATTATAACAAGCAAAGTGTCTAGTTAGGGATAATTATGTACATGTATACAAGCGCAAGTATGGTTATAACGGTGCTTAATTCAACGAATTAAGTTAATACAACAAAGTTATAGTAAACCATTATAGCAAGCAAAGTGTGTAGTTAGGAATGTTAATTCATATGTAAACAAGCACAAGTATGGTTATAATTGTGCTTAATTCAATGAATTAAGTTAATACAACAAAGTTATAGTAATCCATTATAACAAGCAAACTGTGTAGTTGAGTATATTTATATACATGTATATAAGCGCAAGTATGGTTATAAACGTGGTTAATTCAGCGAATTAAGCTAATACAACAAAGTTATAGTAATCCATTATAACAAGCAAACTGTGTAGTTAGGGATAATTATTTACATGTATATAAGCGCAAGTATGGTTATAACTGTGCTTAATTCAACGAATTAAGTTAATACAACAAAGTTATAGTAATCCATGTTAACAAGCAAACTGTGTAGTTAGGGATAATTATTTACATGTATATAAGCGCAAGTATTGTTATAATTGTGCTTAATTCAACAAATTATGTTAATACAAGAAAGTTAATGTAAACCATTATAACAAGCAAAGTGTCTAGTTAGGGATAACTATTTACATGTATACAAGCGCAAGTATGGTTATAACGGTGCTTAGTTCAACGAATTAAGTTAATACAACAAAGTTGTAGTAAACCATTATAACAAGCAAAGTGTGTAGTTAGGAATGTTAATTCAGAAGTATACAGGCGCAAGTATGGTTATAAATGTGCTTAATTCAACGAATTAAGTTAATCCAATAAAGTTATAGTAAACCATTATAACAAGCAAACCGTGTAGTTAGGGATAATTATTTACATGTATACAAGCGCAAGCATGGTTATAACTGTGCCTAATTCAACGAATTAAGTTTTTACAATAAAGTTATAGTAAACAATTATAACAATCAAAGTGTGTAGTTAGGAATGTTATTTCAGATGCAAGCAAGCGCAAGTACGGTTATAAATGGGCTTAATTCAACGAATTATGTTAATACAACAAAGTTATAGTAAACCATTATAGCAAGCAAAGTGTGTAGTTAGGAATGTTAATTCATATGTAAACAAGCACAAGTATGGTTATAAATGTGCTTAATTCAGCGCATTAAGCTAATACAACAAAGTTATAGTAATCCATTATAACAAGCAAACTGTGTAGTAAGGGATAATTATTTACATGTATATAAGCGCAAGTATGGTTATAACTGTGCTTAATTCAATGAATTAAGTTAATACAACAAAGTTATAGTAATCCATTATAAGAAGAAAACTGTGTAGTTAGGAATAACTATTTACATGTATACAAGCGCAAGTATGGTTCTAACGGTGCTATATTCAAAGAATTAAGCTAATACAAAAAAGTTCTAGTAAACCATTATAACAATGAAGGTGTGTAGTTAGGAATGTTAATTCAGAAGAAAACAAGCACAAGTATGGTTATAAATGTGCTTAATTCAGCAAATTAAGCCAATACAACAAAGTTATAGTAATCCATTATAACAAGCAAACTGTGTAGTTAGGGATAATTATTTAAATGTATATAAGCGCAAGTATGGTTATAAATGTGCCTAATCAACAAATTATGTTAATACAACAAAGTTATAGTAATCCATTATAACAAGCAAAGTTTGTAGTTAGGAATGTTAATTCAGAAGCAAATAAGCGCAAGTATGGTTATAAACGTACTTAATTCAGCGAAATAAGCTAATACATTAAAGTTATAGTAATCCATTATAACAAGCAAACTGTGTAGTTAGGGATAATTATTTACATGTATATAAGCGCAAGTATGGTTATAACTGTGCTTAATTCAACGAATTAAGTTAATACAACAAAGTTATAGTAATCCATTATAACAAGCAAACTGTGTAGTTAGGGATAATTATTTATATGTATATAAGCGCAAGTATTGTTATAATTGTGCTTAATTCAACAAATTATGTTAATACAAGAAAGTTATTGTAAACCATTATAACAAGCAAAGTGTCTAGTTAGGGATAACTATTTACATGTATACAAGCGCAAGTATGGTTATAACGGTGCTTAATTCAACGAATTAAGTTAATACAACAAAGTTATAGTAATCCATTATAACAAGCAAACTGTGTAGTTAGGGATAATTATTTATATGTATATAAGCGCAAGTATTGTTATAATTGTGCTTAATTCAACAAATTATGTTAATACAAGAAAGTTATTGTAAACCATTATAACAAGCAAAGTGTCTAGTTAGGGATAACTATTTACATGTATACAAGCGCAAGTATTGTTATAATTGTGCTTAATTCAACAAATTATGTTAATACAAGAAAGTTATTGTAAACCATTATAACAAGCAAAGTGTCTAGTTAGGGATAACTATTTACATGTATACAAGCGCAAGTATGGTTATAACGGTGCTTAATTCAATGAATTAAGTTAATACAACAAAGTTATAGTAATCCATTATAACAAGGAAACTGTGTAGTTAGCAATAATTATTTACATGTATATAAGCGCAAGTAATGTTATAATTTTGCTTAATTCAAAGAATTAAGTTAATACAACAAAGTTATAGTAAACCATTATAACAAGCAAAGTGTGTAGTTAGAAATGTTAATTCAGATGCAAACAAGCGCAAGTACGGTTATAACGGTGCTTAATCAACAAATTATGTTAATACAACAAAGCTCTAGTAAACCATTTTAACAATCAAGGTGTGTAGTTAGGAATGTTAATTCAGAGGAAAACAAGCACAAGTATGGTTATAAATGTGCTTAATTCAACAAATTATGTTAATGCAAGAAAGTTAGTGTAAACCATTATAACAAGCCAACTGTGTAGTTGAGGATAATTATTTACATGTATATAAGCGCAAGTATGGTTATAAACGTGGTTAATTCAGCGAATTAAGCTAATAAAACAAAGTTATAGTAATCCATTATAACAAGCAAACTGTGTAGTTAGGGATAATTATTTACATGTATACAAGCGCAAGTATGGTTATAACGGTGCTTAATTCAACGAATTAAGTTAATACAACAAAGTTATAGTAAACCATTATAACAATCAAAATGTGTAGTTAGGAATATTAATTCAGATGCAAACAAGCGCAAGTACGGTTATAATTGTGCTTAATTCAACGAATTAAGTTAATACAACAAAGTTATAGTATTCCATTATAACAAGCCAACTGTGTAGTTGAGGATAATTATTTACATGTATATAAGCGCAAGTATGGTTATAAACGTGGTTAATTCAGCGAATTAAGCTAATACAACAAAGTTATAGTAATCCATTATAACAAGCAAACTGTGTAGTTAGGGATAATTATTTACATGTATACAAGCGCAAGTATGGTTATAACGGTGCTTAATTCAACGAATTAAGTTAATACAACAAAGTTATAGTAAACCATTATAACAATCAAAATGTGTAGTTAGGAATATTAATTCAGATGCAAACAAGCGCAAGTACGGTTATAAATGTGCTTAATTCAACGAATTAAGTTAATACAACAAAGTTATAGTAAACCATTATAGCAAGCAAAGTGTGTAGTTAGGAATGTTAATTCATATGTAAACAAGCACAAGTATGGTTATAAATGTGCTTAATTCAGCGAATTAAGCTAATAAAACAAAGTTATAGTAATCCATTATAACAAGCTAACTGTGTAGTTAGGGATAATTATTTACATGTATATAAGCGCAAGTATGGTTATAATTGTGCTTAATTCAATGAATTAAGTTAATACAACAAAGTTATAGTAATCCATTATAACAAGCAAACTGTGTAGTTGAGTATATTTATATACATGTATATAAGCGCAAGTATGGTTATAAACGTGGTTAATTCAGCGAATTAAGCTAATACAACAAAGTTATAGTAATCCATTATAACAAGCAAACTGTGTAGTTAGGGATAATTATTTACATGTATATAAGCGCAAGTATGGTTATAAATGTGCCTAATCAACAAATTATGTTAATACAACAAAGTTATAGTAATCCATTATAACAAGCAAAGTTTGTAGTTAGGAATGTTAATTCAGAAGCAAATAAGCGCAAGTATGGTTATAAACGTACTTAATTCAGCGAAATAAGCTAATACAACAAAGTTATAGTAATCCATTATAACAAGCAAACTGTGTAGTTAGGGATAATTATTTACATGTATATAAGCGCAAGTATGGTTATAACTGTGCTTAATTCAACGAATTAAGTTAATACAACAAAGTTATAGTAATCCATTATAACAAGCAAACTGTGTAGTTAGGGATAATTATTTATATGTATATAAGCGCAAGTATTGTTATAATTGTGCTTAATTCAACAAATTATGTTAATACAAGAAAGTTATTGTAAACCATTATAACAAGCAAAGTGTCTAGTTAGGGATAACTATTTACATGTATACAAGCGCAAGTATGGTTATAACGGTGCTTAATTCAACGAATTAAGTTAATACAACAAAGTTATAGTAATCCATTATAACAAGCAAACTGTGTAGTTAGGGATAATTATTTATATGTATATAAGCGCAAGTATTGTTATAATTGTGCTTAATTCAACAAATTATGTTAATACAACAAAGTTATTGTAAACCATTATAACAAGCAAAGTGTCTAGTTAGGGATAACTATTTACATGTATACAAGCGCAAGTATGGTTATAACGGTGCTTAATTCAATGAATTAAGTTAATACAACAAAGTTATAGTAATCCATTATAACAAGGAAACTGTGTAGTTAGCAATAATTATTTACATGTATATAAGCGCAAGTAATGTTATAATTGTGCTTAATTCAAAGAATTAAGTTAATACAACAAAGTTATAGTAAACCATTATAACAAGCAAAGTGTGTAGTTAGAAATGTTAATTCAGATGCAAACAAGCGCAAGTACGGTTATAACGTAGCTTAATTCAACAAATTATGTTAATACAACAAAGTTATTGTAAACCATTATAACAAGCAAAGTGTCTAGTTAGGGATAACTATTTACATGTATACAAGCGCAAGTATGGTTATAACGGTGCTTAATTCAATGAATTAAGTTAATACAACAAAGTTATAGTAATCCATTATAACAAGCAAACTGTGTAGTTAGGGATAATTATTTACATGTATATAAGCGCAAGTATGGTTATAACTGTGCTTAATTCAACGAATTAAGTTCATACAACAAAGTTATAGTAATTCATGTTAACAAGCAAACTGTGTAGTTAGGGATAATTATTTACATGTATATAAGCGCAAGTATTGTTATAATTGTGCTTAATTCAACAAATTATGTTAATACAAGAAAGTTATTGTAAACCATTATAACAAGCAAAGTGTGTAGTTAGGAATGTTAATTCAGATGCAAACAAGCGTAAGTATGGTTATAAATGTGCTTAATTCAACGAATTAAGTTACTCAAATAAATTTATAGTAAACCATTTTAAAAAGCAAACGGTATAGTTAGGGATAATTATTTACATGTATATAAGCGCAAGTAATGTTATAATTGTGCTTAATTCAACGAATTAAGCTAATACAAGAAAGTTATTGTAAACCATTATAACAAGCAAAGTGTGTAGTTAGGGATAATTATTTACATGTATACAAGCGCAAGTATGGTTATAACTGTGCCTAATCAACAAATTATGTTAATACAACAAAATTATAGTAAACCATTATAACAAGCAAAGTGTGTAGTTAGGGATAATTATTTACATGTATACAAGCGCAAGTACGGTTATAACGGTGCTTAATCAACAAATTATGTTAATACAAAAAAGTTCTAGTAAACCATTATAACAATCAAGGTGTGTAGTTAGGAATGTTAATTCAGAAGAAAACAAGCACAAGTATGGTAATAAATGTGCTTAATTCAACAAATTATGTTAATACAAGAAAGTTATTGTAAACCATTATAACAAGCAAACTGTGTAGTTAGGGATAATTATTTACATGTATATAAGCGCAAGTATGGTTATAACTGTGCCTAATCAACAAATTATGTTAATACAACAAAGTTATAGTAAACCATTATAACAAGCAAAGTTTGTAGTTAAGAATGTTAATTCAGAAGCAAATAAGCGCAAGTATGGTTATAAACGTGCTTAATTCAGCGAAATAAGCTAATACAACAAAGTTATAGTAATCCATTATAACAAGCAAACTGTGTAGTTATTGATAACAATTTACATGTATACAAGCGCAAGTATGGTTACAACGGTGCTTAATTCAACGAGTTACGTTAATACAACAAAGTTGTAGTAAACCGTGTAGTTAGGGATAATTATTTACATGTATACAAGCGCAAGTATGGTTATAACTGTGCCTAATTCAACGAATTAAGTTAATACAACAAAGTTATAGTAAACCATTATAACAATCAAAGTGTGTAGTTAGGAATGTTAATTCAGATGCAAGCAAGCGCAAGTACGGTTATAAATGTGCTTATTTCAACGAATTATGTTAATACAACAAAGTTATAGTAAACCATTATAGCAAGCAAAGTGTGTAGTTAGGAATGTTAATTCAGATGCAAACAAGCGTAAGTATGGTTATAAATGTGCTTAATTCAACGAAGAAAGTTAATATCACAAAGTTATAGTAAACCATTGTAACAAGCAAAGTGTGTAATTAGGAATGTTAATTCTGAAGTATACAGGCGCAAGTATGGTTATAAATGTGCTTAATTCAACGAATTAAGTTACTCAAATAAATTTATAGTAAACCATTTTAAAAAGCAAACGGTATAGTTAGGGATAATTATTTACATGTATACAAGCGCAAGTATGGTTATAACTGTGCCTAATTCAACGAATTAAGTTAATACAATAAAGTTATAATAAACCATTATAACAAGAAAAGTGTGTAGTTAGGGATAATTATTTACATGTATATAAGCGCAAGTAATGTTATAATTGTGCTTAATTCAACGAATTAAGCTAATACAAGAAAGTTATTGTAAACCATTATAACAAGCAAAGTGTGTAGTTAGGGATAATTATTTAAATGTATATAAGCGCAACTATGGTTATAACTGTGCCTAATCAACAAATTATGTTAATACAACAAAGTTATAGTAAACCATTATAGCAAGCAAAGTTTGTAGTTAAGAATGTTAATTCAGAAGCAAATAAGCGCAAGTATGGTTATAAACGTGCTTAATTCAGCGAAATAAGCTAATACAACAAAGTTATAGTAATCCATTATAACAAGCAAACTGTGTAGTTAGGGATAATTATTTATATGTATATAAGCGCAAGTATTGTTATAATTGTGCTTAATTCAACAAATTATGTTAATACAAGAAAGTTATTGTAAACCATTATAACAAGCAAAGTGTCTAGTTAGGGATAACTATTTACATGTATACAAGCGCAAGTATGGTTATAACGGTGCTTAATTCAACGAATTAAGTTAATACAACAAAGTTATAGTAATCCATTATAACAAGCAAATTGTGTAGTTAGGGATAATTATTTATATGTATATAAGCGCAAGTATTGTTATAATTGTGCTTAATTCAACAAATTATGTTAATACAAGAAAGTTATTGTAAACCATTATAACAAGCAAAGTGTCTAGTTAGGGATAACTATTTACATGTATACAAGCGCAAGTATGGTTATAAATGTGCCTAATTCAACGAATTAAGTTAATACAATAAAGTTATAGTAAACAATTATAACAATCAAAGTGTGTAGTTAGGAATGTTAATTCAGATGCAAGCAAGCGCAAGTACGGTTATAAATGTGCTTAATTCAACGAATTATGTTAATACAACAAAGTTATAGTAAACCATTATAGCAAGCAAAGTGTGTAGTTAGGGATAATTATTTACATGTATATAAGCGCAAGTATGGTTAAAACGGTGCTTAATTCAACGAATTATGTTAATACAAGAAAGTTATTGTAAACCATTATAACAAGCAAAGTGTCTAGTTAGGGATAATTATGTACATGTATACAAGCGCAAGTATGGTTATAACGGTGCTTAATTCAACGAATTAAGTTAATACAACAAAGTTATAGTAAACCATTATAACAATCAAAATGTGTAGTTAGGAATATTAATTCAGATGCAAACAAGCGCAAGTACGGTTATAAATGTGCTTAATTCAACGAATTAAGTTAATACAACAAAGTTATAGTAATCCATTATAACAAGCAAACTGTGTAGTTGAGTATATTTATATACATGTATATAAGCGCAAGTATGGTTATAAACGTGGTTAATTCAGCGAATTAAGCTAATACAACAAAGTTATAGTAATCCATTATAACAAGCAAACTGTGTAGTTAGGGATAATTATTTACATGTATATAAGCGCAAGTATGGTTATAACTGTGCTTAATTCAACGAATTAAGTTAATACAACAAAGTTATAGTAATCCATGTTAACAAGCAAACTGTGTAGTTAGGGATAATTATTTACATGTATATAAGCGCAAGTATTGTTATAATTGTGCTTAATTCAACAAATTATGTTAATACAAGAAAGTTATTGTAAACCATTATAACAAGCAAAGTGTCTAGTTAGGGATAACTATTTACATGTATACAAGCGCAAGTATGGTTATAACGGTGCTTAATTCAACGAATTAAGTTAATACAACAAAGTTGTAGTAAACCATTATAACAAGCAAAGTGTGTAGTTAGGAATGTTAATTCAGAAGTATACAGGCGCAAGTATGGTTATAAATGTGCTTAATTCAACGAATTAAGTTAATCCAATAAAGTTATAGTAAACCATTATAACAAGCAAAAAGTGTAGTTAGGGATAATTATTTACATGTATACAAGCGCAAGCATGGTTATAACTGTGCCTAATTCAACGAATTAAGTTTTTACAATAAAGTTATAGTAAACAATTATAACAATCAAAGTGTGTAGTTAGGAATGTTATTTCAGATGCAAGCAAGCGCAAGTACGGTTATAAATGGGCTTAATTCAACGAATTATGTTAATACAACAAAGTTATAGTAAACCATTATAGCAAGCAAAGTGTGTAGTTAGGAATGTTAATTCATATGTAAACAAGCACAAGTATGGTTATAAATGTGCTTAATTCAGCGCATTAAGCTAATACAACAAAGTTATAGTAATCCATTATAACAAGCAAACTGTGTAGTAAGGGATAATTATTTACATGTATATAAGCGCAAGTATGGTTATAACTGTGCTTAATTCAATGAATTAAGTTAATACAACAAAGTTATAGTAATCCATTTTAACAAGCAAACTGTCTAGTTAGGGATAACTATTTACATGTATACAAGCGCAAGTATGGTTATAAATGTGCCTAATTCAACGAATTAAGTTAATACAATAAAGTTATAGTAAACAATTATAACAATCAAAGTGTGTAGTTAGGAATGTTAATTCAGATGCAAGCAAGCGCAAGTACGGTTATAAATGTGCTTAATTCAACGAATTATGTTAATACAACAAAGTTATAGTAAACCATTATAGCAAGCAAAGTGTGTAGTTAGGAATGTTAATTCATATGTAAACAAGCACAAGTATGGTTATAAATGTGCTTAATTCAGCGAATTAAGCTAATACAACAAAGTTATTGTAAACCATTATAACAAGCAAAGTGTCTAGTTAGGGATAATTATGTACATGTATACAAGCGCAAGTATGGTTATAACGGTGCTTAATTCAACGAATTAAGTTAATACAACAAAGTTATAGTAAACCATTATAACAAGCAAAGTGTGTAGTTAGGAATGTTAATTCATATGTAAACAAGCACAAGTATGGTTATAAATGTGCTTAATTCAGCGAATTAAGCTAATAAAACAAAGTTATAGTAATCCATTATAACAAGCAAACTGTGTAGTTAGGGATAATTATTTACATGTATATAAGCGCAAGTATGGTTATAATTGTGCTTAATTCAATGAATTAAGTTAATACAACAAAGTTATAGTAATCCATTATAACAAGCAAACTGTGTAGTTGAGTATATTTATATACATGTATATAAGCGCAAGTATGGTTATAAACGTGGTTAATTCAGCGAATTAAGCTAATACAACAAAGTTATAGTAATCCATTATAACAAGCAAACTGTGTAGTTAGGGATAATTATTTACATGTATATAAGCGCAAGTATGGTTATAACTGTGCTTAATTCAACGAATTAAGTTAATACAACAAAGTTATAGTAATCCATGTTAACAAGCAAACTGTGTAGTTAGGGATAATTATTTACATGTATATAAGCGCAAGTATTGTTATAATTGTGCTTAATTCAACAAATTATGTTAATACAAGAAAGTTATTGTAAACCATTATAACAAGCAAAGTGTCTAGTTAGGGATAACTATTTACATGTATACAAGCGCAAGTATGGTTATAACGGTGCTTAATTCAACGAATTAAGTTAATACAACAAAGTTGTAGTAAACCATTATAACAAGCAAAGTGTGTAGTTAGGAATGTTAATTCAGAAGTATACAGGCGCAAGTATGGTTATAAATCTGCTTAATTCAACGAATTAAGTTAATCCAATAAAGTTATAGTAAACCATTATAACAAGCAAACCGTGTAGTTAGGGATAATCATTTACATGTATACAAGCGCAAGCATGGTTATAACTGTGCCTAATTCAACGAATTAAGTTATTACAATAAAGTTATAGTAAACAATTATAACAATCAAAGTGTGTAGTTAGGAATGTTATTTCAGATGCAAGCAAGCGCAAGTACGGTTATAAATGGGCTTAATTCAACGAATTATGTTAATACAACAAAGTTATAGTAAACCATTATAGCAAGCAAAGTGTGTAGTTAGGAATGTTAATTCATATGTAAACAAGCACAAGTATGGTTATAAATGTGCTTAATTCAGCGCATTAAGCTAATACAACAAAGTTATAGTAATCCATTATAACAAGCAAACTGTGTAGTAAGGGATAATTATTTACATGTATATAAGCGCAAGTATGGTTATAACTGTGCTTAATTCAATGAATTAAGTTAATACAACAAAGTTATAGTAATCCATTATAACAAGCAAACTGTCTAGTTAGGGATAACTATTTACATGTATACAAGCGCAAGTATGGTTAAAACGGTGCTTAATTCAACGAATTATGTTAATACAAGAAAGTTATTGTAAACCATTATAACAAGCAAAGTGTCTAGTTAGGGATAATTATGTACATGTATACAAGCACAAGTATGGTTATAACGGTGCTTAATTCAACGAATTAAGTTAATACAACAAAGTTATAGTAAACCATTATAACAATCAAAATGTGTAGTTAGGAATATTAATTCAGATGCAAACAAGCGCAAGTACGGTTATAAATGTGCTTAATTCAACGAATTAAGTTAATACAACAAAGTTATAGTAAACCATTATAGCAAGCAAAGTGTGTAGTTAGGAATGTTAATTCATATGTAAACAATCACAAGTATGGTTATAAATGTGCTTGATTCAGCGAATTAAGCTAATACAACAAAGTTATAGTAAGCAATTATAAAAAGCAAAGTGTGTAGTTAGGGATAAATATTTACATGTATACAAGCGCAAGTAAGGTTATAACGGTGCCTAATCAACAAATTTTGTTAATACAACAAAGTTCTAGTAAACCATTATAACAAGCAAGGTGTGTAGTTAGGAATGTTAATTCAGAAGAAAACAAGCACAAGTATGGTTATAAATGTGCTTAATTCAACAAATTAAGCTAATACAACAAAGTTATAGTAATCCATTATAACAAGCAAACTGTGTAGTTAGGGATAATTATTTACATGTATATAAGCGCAAGTATGGTTATAACTGTGCTTAATTCAACGAATTAAGTTCATACAACAAAGTTATAGCAATTCATGTTAACAAGCAAACTGTGTAGTTAGGGATAATTATTTACATGTATATAAGCGCAAGTATTGTTATAATTGTGCTTAATTCAACAAATTATGTTAATACAAGAAAGTTATTGTAAACCATTATAACAAGCAAAGTGTGTAGTTAGGAATGTTAATTCAGATGCAAACAAGCGTAAGTATGGTTATAAATGTGCTTAATTCAACGAAGAAAGTTAATATCACAAAGTTATAGTAAACCATTGTAACAAGCAAAGTGTGTAATTAGGAATGTTAATTCTGAAGTATACAGGCGCAAGTATGGTTATAAATGTGCTTAATTCAACGAATTAAGTTACTCAAATAAATTTATAGTAAACCATTTTAAAAAGCAAACGGTATAGTTAGGGATAATTATTTACATGTATACAAGCGCAAGTATGGTTATAACTGTGCCTAATTCAACGAATTAAGTTAATACAATAAAGTTATAATAAACCATTATAACAAGCAAAGTGTGTAGTTAGGGATAATTATTTACATGTATATAAGCGCAAGTAATGTTATAATTGTGCTTAATTCAACGAATTAAGCTAATACAAGAAAGTTATTGTAAACCATTATAACAAGCAAAGTGTGTAGTTAGGGATAATTATTTACATGTATACAAGCGCAAGTATGGTTATAACTGTGCCTAATCAACAAATTATGTTAATACAACAAAATTATAGTAAACCATTATAACAAGCAAAGTGTGTAGTTAGGGATAATTATTTACATGTATACAAGCGCAAGTACGGTTATAACGGTGCTTAATCAACAAATTATGTTAATACAAAAAAGTTCTAGTAAACCATTATAACAATCAAGGTGTGTAGTTAGGAATGTTAATTCAGAAGAAAACAAGCACAAGTATGGTTATAAATGTGCTTAATTCAACAAATTATGTTAACACAAGAAAGTTATTGTAAACCATTATAACAAGCAAACTGTGTAGTTAGGGATAATTATTTACATGTATATAAGCGCAAGTATGGTTATAACTGTGCCTAATCAACAAATTATGTTAATACAACAAAGTTATAGTAAACCATTATAACAAGCAAAGTTTGTAGTTAAGAATGTTAATTCAGAAGCAAATAAGCGCAAGTATGGTTATAAACGTGCTTAATTCAGCGAAATAAGCTAATACAACAAAGTTATAGTAATCCATTATAACAAGCAAACTGTGTAGTTAGGGATAACAATTTACATGTATACAAGCGCAAGTATGGTTACAACGGTGCTTAATTCAACGAGTTACGTTAATACAACAAAGTTGTAGTAAACCGTGTAGTTAGGGATAATTATTTACATGTATACAAGCTCAAGTATGGTTATAACTGTGCCTAATTCAACGAATTAAGTTAATACAACAAAGTTATAGTAAACCATTATAACAATCAAAGTGTGTGGTTAGGAATGTTAATTCAGATGCAAGCAAGCGCAAGTACGGTTATAAATGTGCTTATTTCAACGAATTATGTTAATACAACAAAGTTATAGTAAACCATTATAGCAAGCAAAGTGTGTAGTTAGGAATGTTAATTCAGATGCAAACAAGCGTAAGTATGGTTATAAATGTGCTTAATTCAACGAAGAAAGTTAATATCACAAAGTTATAGTAAACCATTGTAACAAGCAAAGTGTGTAATTAGGAATGTTAATTCTGAAGTATACAGGCGCAAGTATGGTTATAAATGTGCTTAATTCAACGAATTAAGTTACTCAAATAAATTTATAGTAAACCATTTTAAAAAGCAAACGGTATAGTTAGGGATAATTATTTACATGTATACAAGCGCAAGTATGGTTATAACTGTGCCTAATTCAACGAATTAAGTTAATACAATAAAGTTATAATAAACCATTATAACAAGCAAAGTGTGTAGTTAGGGATAATTATTTACATGTATACAAGCGCAAGTATGGTTATAACTGTGCCTAATCAACAAATTATGTTAATACAACAAAATTATAGTAAACCATAATAACAAGCAAAGTGTGTAGTTAGGGATAATTATTTACATGTATACAAGCGCAAGTACGGTTATAACGGTGCTTAATCAACAAATTATGTTAATACAAAAAAGTTCTAGTAAACCATTATAACAATCAAGGTGTGTAGTTAGGAATGTTAATTCAGAAGAAAACAAGCACAAGTATGGTTATAAATGTGCTTAATTCAACGAAGAAAGTTAATATCACAAAGTTATAGTAAACCATTGTAACAAGCAAAGTGTGTAATTAGGAATGTTAATTCTGAAGTATACAGGCGCAAGTATGGTTATAAATGTGCTTAATTCAACGAATTAAGTTACTCAAATAAATTTATAGTAAACCATTTTAAAAAGCAAACGGTATAGTTAGGGATAATTATTTACATGTATACAAGCGCAAGTATGGTTATAACTGTGCCTAATTCAACGAATTAAGTTAATACAATAAAGTTATAATAAACCATTATAACAAGCAAAGTGTGTAGTTAGGAATAATTATTTACATGTATATAAGCGCAAGTAATGTTATAATTGTGCTTAATTCAACGAATTAAGCTAATACAAGAAAGTTATTGTAAACCATTATAACAAGCAAAGTGTGTAGTTAGGGATAATTATTTACATGTATACAAGCGCAAGTATGGTTATAACTGTGCCTAATCAACAAATTATGTTAATACAACAAAATTATAGTAAACCATTATAACAAGCAAAGTGTGTAGTTAGGGATAATTATTTACATGTATATAAGCGCAAGTAATGTTATAATTGTGCTTAATTCAACGAATTAAGCTAATACAAGAAAGTTATAATAAACCATTATAACAAGCAAAGTGTGTAGTTAGGGATAATTATTTACATGTGTATAAGCGCAAGTAATGTTATAATTGTGCTTAATTCAACGAATTAAGCTAATACAAGAAAGTTATTGTAAACCATTATAACAAGCAAAGTGTGTAGTTAGGGATAATTATTTACATGTATACAAGCGCAAGTATGGTTATAACTGTGCCTAATCAACAAATTATGTTAATACAACAAAATTATAGTAAACCATTAAAACAATCAAGGTGTGTAGTTAGGAATGTTAATTCAGAAGAAAACAAGCACAAGTATGGTTATAAATGTGCTTAATTCAACAAATTATGTTAATACAAGAAAGTTATTGTAAACCATTATAACAAGCAAACTGTGTAGTTAGGGATAATTATTTACATGTATATAAGCGCAAGTATGGTTATAACTGTGGCTAATCAACAAATTATGTTTATACAACAAAGTTATAGTAATCCATTATAACAAGCAAAGTTTGTAGTTAGGAATGTTAATTCAGAAGAAAACAAGCGCAAGTATGGTTATAAACGTGGTTAATTCAGCGCATTAAGCTAATACAACAAAGTTATAGTAATCCATTATAACAAGCAAACTGTGTAGTTAGGGATAATCATTTACATGTATATAAGCGAAAGTATGGTTATAACTGTGCTTAATTCAACGAATTAAGTTAATACAATAATGTTATAGTAAACCATTATAACAAGCAAAGTTTGTAGTTAGGAATGTTAATTCAGAAGAAAACGAGCGCAAGTATGGTTATAAACGTGGTTAATTCAGCAAATTAAGCTAATACAACAAAGTTATAGTAATCCATTATAACAAGCAAACTGTGTAGTTAGGGATAATTATTTAAATGTATATAAGCGCAACTATGGTTATAACTGTGCCTAATCAACAAATTATGTTAATACAACAAAGTTATAGTAAACCATTATAACAAGCAAAGTTTGTAGTTAAGAATGTTAATTCAGAAGCAAATAAGCGCAAGTATGGTTATAAACGTGCTTAATTCAGCGAAATAAGCTAATACAACAAAGTTATAGTAATCCATTATAACAAGCAAACTGTGTAGTTAGGGATAATTATTTACATGTATATAAGCGCAAGTATGGTTATAACTGTGCTTAATTCAACGAATTAAGTTAATACAACAAAGTTATAGTAATCCATTATAACATGCAAACTGTGTAGTTAGGGATAACAATTTACATGTATACAAGCGCAAGTATGGTTATAACGGTGCTTAATTCAACGAATTAAGTTCATACAACAAAGTTATAGTAATCCATTATAACAAGCAAACTGTGTAGTTAGGGATAATTATACATGTATATAAGCGCAACTATGGTTATAACTGTGCCTAATCAACAAATTATGTTAATACAACAAAGTTCTAGTAAACCATTATAACAATCAAGGTGTGTAGTTAGGAATGTTAATTCAGAAGAAAACAAGCACAAGTATGGTTATAAATGTGCTTAATTCAACAAATTATGTTAATGCAAGAAAGTTATTGTAAACCATTATAACAAGCAAAGTGTGTAGTTGAGGATAATTATTTACATGTATATAAGCGCAAGTATGGTTATAAACGTGGTTAATTCAGCGAATTAAGCTAATACAACAAAGTTATAGTAATCCATTATAACAAGCAAACTGTGTAGTTAGGGATAATTATTTACATGTATATAAGCGCAAGTATGGTTATAACTGTGCTTAATTCAACGAATTAAGTTCATACAACAAAGTTATAGTAATCCATTATAACAAGCAAACTGTCTAGTTAGGGATAATTATACATGTATATAAGCGCAAGTATTGTTATAATTGTGCTTAATTCCACAAATTATGTTAATACAAGAAAGTTATTGTAAACCATTATAACAAGCAAAGTGTCTAGTTAGGGATAACTATTTACATGTATACAAGCGCAAGTATGGTTATAAATGTGCCTAATTCAACGAATTATGTTAATACAATAAAGTTATAGTAAACAATTATAACAATCAAAGTGTGTAGTTAGGAATGTTAATTCAGATGCAAACAAGCGTAAGTATGGTTATAAATGTGCTTAATTCAACGAAGAAAGTTAATCAAATAAATTTATAGTAAACCATTATAACAAGCAAACGGTATAGTTAGGGATAATTATTTACATGTATACAAGCGCAAGTATGGTTATAACAGTGCTTAATTCAACGAATTAAGTTAATATAACAAAGTTGTAGTAAACCATTATAACAATCAAAGTGTGTAGTTAGGAATGTTAATTCAGATGCAAACAAGCGTAAGTATGGTTATAACGGTGCTTAGTTCAACGAATTAAGTTAATACAACAAAGTTATAGTAAACCATAATAACAATCAATATGTGTAGTTAGGAATTTTAATTCAGATGCAAACAAGCGCAAGTACGGTAACAAATGTGCTTAATTCAACGAAGTAAGTTAATATCACAAAGTTATAGTAAACCATTATAAAAAGCAAAGTGTGTAGTTAGGGATAAATATTTACATGTATATAAGCGCAAGTATGGTTATAATTGTACTTAATTCAACGAATTAAGTTAATACAACAAAGTTATAGTATTCCATTATAACAAGCAAACTGTGTAGTTGAGGATAATTATTTACATGTATATAAGCGCAAGTATGGTTATAAACGTGGTTAATTCAGCGAATTAAGCTAATACAACAAAGTTATAGTAATCCATTATAACAAGCAAACTGTGTAGTTAGGGATAATTATTTACATGTATATAAGCGCAAGTATGGTGATAAACGTGGTTAATTCAGCGAATTAAGCTAATACAATAAAGTTATAGTAATCCATTATAACAAGCAAACTGTGTAGTTAGGGATAAATATTTACATGTATACAAGCGCAAGTAATGTTATAACGGTGCTTAATCAACAAATTATGTTAATACAACAAAGTTCTAGTAAACCATTATAACAAGCAAGGTGTGTAGTTAGGAATGTTAATTCAGAAGAAAACAAGCACAAGTATGGTTATAAATGTGCTTAATTCAACAAATTATGTTAATACCAGAAAGTTATTGTAAACCATTATAACAAGCAAAGTGTCTAGTTGAGGATAATTATTTAAATGTATATAAGCGCAAGTATGGTTATAACTGTGCCTAATCAACAAATTATGTTTATACCACAAAGTTATAGTAAACCATTATAAGAAGCAAGGTTTGTAGTTAGGAATGTTAATTCAGAAGAAAACAAGCGCAAGTATGGTTATAAACGTGGTTAATTCAGCGAATTAAGCTAATACAACAAAGTTATAGTAATCCATTATAACAAGCAAACTGTGTAGTTAGGGCTAATTATTTACATGTATATAAGCGCAAGTATGGTTATAACTGTGCTTAATTTAACGAATTAAGTTAATACAATAATGTTATAGTAAACCATTATAACAAGCAAAGTGTGTAGTTAGGGATAATTATTTACATGTATATAAGCGCAAGTATTGTTATAATTGTGCTTAATTCAACACATTATGTTAATACAAGAAAGAAAGTTATTGTAAACCATTATAACAAGCAAAGTGTCTAATTAGGGATAATTATGTACATGTATACAAGCGCAAGTAAGGTTATAACGGTGCTTAATTCAACGAATTAAGTTAATACAACAAAGTTATAGTAAACCATAATAACAATCAAAATGTGTAGTTAGGAATGTTAACTCAGATGCAAACAAGCGCAAGTACGGTTATAAATGTGCTAAATTCAACGAATTAAGTTGATACAACAAAGTTATAGTAATCCATTATAACAAGCAAACTGTGTAGTTAGGAATAATTATTTACATGTATATAAGCGCAAGTAATGTTATAATTGTGCTTAATACAACGAATTAAGCTAATACAAGAAAGTTATTGTAAACCATTATAACAAGCAAAGTGTCTAGTTAGGGATAACTTTTTACATGTATACAAGCGCAAGTATGGTTCTAACGGTGCTTAATTCAAAGAATTAAGTTAATAAAACAAAGTTATAGTAAACCATTATAACAAGCAAAGTGTGTAGTTAGGAATGTTAATTCAGATGCAAACAAGCGCAAGTACGATTATAAATGTGCTTAATTCAGCGAAGTAAGTTAATATCACAAAGTTATAGTAAACCATTATAAAAAGCAAAGTGTGTAGTTAGGGATAAATATTTACATGTATACAAGCGCAAGTAAGGTTATAAAGGTGCTTAATCAACAAATTATGTTAATACAACAAAGTTCTAGTAAACCACTATAACAAGCAAGGTGTGTAGTTAGGAATGTTAATTCAGAAGAAAACAAGCACAAGTATTGTTATAAATGTGCTTAATTTAACAAATTATGTTAATACAAGAAAGTTATTGTAAACCATTATAACAAGCAAAGTGTCTAGTTGAGGATAATTATTTAAATGTATATAAGCGCAAGTATGGTTATAACTGTGCCTAATCAACAAATTATGTTTATACAACAAAGTTATAGTAAACCATTATAACAAGCAGAGTTTGTAGTTAGGAATGTTAATTCAGAAGAAAACAAGCGCAAGTATGGTTATAAACGTGGTTAATTCAGCGAATTAAGCTAATACAACAAAGTTATAGTAATCCATTATAACAAGCAAACTGTGTAGTTAGGGATAATTATTTACATGTATACAAGCGCAAGTATGGTTATAACTGTGCATAATCAACAAATTATGTAAATACAACAAAGTTATAGTAAACCATTATAACAAGCAAAGTTTGTAGTTAGGAATGTTAATTCAGAAGAAAACAAGCGCAAGAATGGTTATAAACGTGCTTAATTTAGCGAATTAAGCTAATACAACAAAGTTATAGTAATCCATTATAACAAGGAAACTGTGTAGTTAGGGATAATTATTTACATGTATATAAGCGCAAGTACGGTTATAAATGTGCTTAATTCAACGAATTATGTTAATACAACAAAGTTATAGTAAACCATTATAGCAAGCAAAGTGTGTAGTTAGGAATGTTAATTCATATGTAAACAAGCACAAGTATGGTTATAAATGTGCTTAATTCAGCGAATTAAGCTAATACAACAAAGTTATAGTAATCCATTATAACAAGCAAACAGTGTAGTTAGGGATAATTATTTACATGTATATAAGCGCAAGTATGGTTATAACTGTGCTTAATTCAATGAATTAAGTTAATACAACAAAGTTATAGTAATCCATTATAACAAGCAAACAGTGTAGTTAGGAATAACTATTTACATGTATACAAGCGCAAGTATGGTTCTAACGGTGCTTAATTCAACGAATTAAGTTAATACAACAAAGTTGTAGTAAACCATTATAACAAGCAAAGTGTGTAGTTAGGGATAATTATTTACATGTATATAAGCGCAAGTATGGTTATAACTGTGCTTAATTCAATGAATTATGTTAATACAACAAAGTTATAGTAATCCATTATAACAAGCAAACTGTGTAGTTAGGAATGTTAATTCAGAAGAAAACAAGTACAAATTTGGTTATAAATGTGCTTAATTCAACAAAATATGTTAATACAAGAAGGTTATTGTAAACCATTATAACAAGCAAAGTGTCTAGTTAGGGATAATTATTTACATGTATATAAGCGCAAGTATGGTTATAATTGGGCTTAATTCAATGAATTATGTTAATACAACAAAGTTATAGTAATCCATTATAACAAGCAAACTGTGTAGTTAGGAATGTTAATTCAGAAGAAAACAAGTACAAATTTGGTTATAAATGTGCTTAATTCAACAAAATATGTTAATACAAGAAGGTTATTGTAAACCATTATAACAAGCAAAGTGTCTAGTTAGGGATAATTATTTACATGTATATAAGCGCAAGTATGGTTATAATTGTGCTTAATTCAACGAATTAAGTTAATACAACAAAGTTATAGTAATCCATTATAACAAGCAAACTGTGTAGTTGAGGATAATTATTTACATGTATATAAGCGCAAGTATGGTTATAATTGTGCTTAATTCAACGAATTAAGTTAATACAACAAAGTTATAGTAATCCATTATAACAAGCAAACTGTGTAGTTGAGGATAATTATTTACATGTATATAAGCGCAAGTATGGTTATAAATGTGCTTAATTCAACGAATTAAGTTAATACAACAAAGTTGTAGTAAACCATTATAACAAGCAAAGTGTGTAGTTAGGGATAATTATTTACATGTATATAAGCGCAAGTATGGTTATAACTGTGCTTAATTCAATGAATTATGTTAATACAGCAAAGTTATAGTAATCCATTTTAACAAGCAAACTGTGTAGTTAGGAATGTTAATTCAGAAGAAAACAAGTACAAATTTGGTTATAAATGTGCTTAATTCAACAAAATATGTTAATACAAGAAGGTTATTGTAAACCATTATAACAAGCAAAGTGTCTAGTTAGGGATAATTATTTACATGTATATAAGCGCAAGTATGGTTATAATTGTGCTTAATTCAACGAATTAAGTTAATACAACAAAGTTATAGTAATCCATTATAACAAGCAAACTGTGTAGTTGAGGATAATTATTTACATGTATATAAGCGCAAGTATGGTTATAAACGTGGTTAATTCAGCGAATTAAGCTAATACAACAAAGTTATAGTAATCCAGTATAACAAGCAAACTGTGTAGTTAGGGATAATTATTTACATGTATATAAGCGCAAGTATGGTTATAACTGTGCTTAATTCAACGAATTAAGTTAATACAACAAAGTTATAGTAATCCATGTTAACAAGCAAACTGTGTAGTTAGGGATAATTATTTACATGTATACAAGCGCAAGCATGGTTATAACTGTGCCTAATTCAACGAATTAAGTTTATACAATAAAGTTATAGTAAACAATTATAACAATCAAAGTGTGTAGTTAGGAATGTTAATTCATATGTAAACAAGCACAAGTATGGTTATAAATGTGCTTAATTCAGCGAATTAAGCTAATACAACAAAGTTATAGTAATCCATTATAACAAGCAAACTGCGTAGTAAGGGATAATTATTTACATGTATATAAGCGCAAGTATGGTTATAACTGTGCTTAATTCAATGAATTAAGTTAATACAACAAAGTTATAGTAATCCATTATAACAAGCAAAGTGTCTAGTTAGGGATAACTATTTACATGTATACAAGAGCAAGTATGGTTAAAACGGTGCTTAATTCAACGAAGAAATTTAATATCACAAAGTTATAGTAAACCATTATAACAAGCAAAGTGTGTAGTTAGGGATAATTATTTACATGTATACAAAAGCAAGTATGGTTATAACTGTGCCTAATTCAACGAATTAAGTTAATACAATAAAGTTATAATAAACCATTATAACAAGCAAAGTGTCTAGTTAGGGATAACTATTTACATGTATACAAGAGCAAGTATGGTTAAAACGGTGCTTAATTCAACGAAGAAATTTAATATCACAAAGTTATAGTAAACCATTATAACAAGCAAAGTGTGTAGTTAGGGATAATTATTTACATGTATACAAAAGCAAGTATGGTTATAACTGTGCCTAATTCAACGAATTAAGTTAATACAATAAAGTTATAATAAACCATTATAACAAGCAAAGTGTGTAGTTAGGGATAATTATTTACATGTATATAAGCGCAAGTATTGTTATAATTGTGCTTAATTCAACCAATTATGTTAATACAAGAAAGTTATTGTAAACCATTATAACAAGCAAAGTGTCTAGTTAGGGATAATTATGTACATGTATACAAGCGCAAGTATGGTTATAACGGTGCTTAATTCAACGAATTAAGTTAATACAAAAAAGTTATAGTAAACCATTATAGCAAGCAAAGTGTGTAGTTAGGAATGTTAATTCATATGTAAACAAGCACAAGTATGGTTATAAATGTGCTTAATTCAGCGAATTAAGCTAATACAACAAAGTTATAGTAATCCATTATAACAAGCAAACTGTGTAGTTAGGGATAATTATTTACATGTATATAAGCGCAAGTATGGTTATAACTGTGCTTAATTCAATGAATTAAGTTAATACAACAAAGTTATAGTAATCCATTATAACAAGCAAACTGTGTAGTTAGGAATAATTATTTACATGTATATAAGCGCAAGTAATGTTATAATTGTGATTAATTCAACGAATTAAGCTAATACAAGAAAGTTATTGTAAACCATTAGAACAAGCAAAGTGTCTAGTTAGGGATAACTATTTACATGTATACAAGCGCAAGTATGGTTCTAACGGTGCTTAATTCAAAGAATTAAGTTAGTGCAACAAAGTTATAGTAAACCATTATAACAAGCAAACTGTGTAGTTAGGAATGTTAATTCAGGTGCAAACAAGCGCAAGTACGGTTATAAATGTGCTTAATTCAACGAAGTTACTTAATATCACAAAGTTATAGTAAACAATTATAAAAAGCAAAGTGTGTAGTTAGGGATAAATATTTACCTGTATACAAGCGCAAGTAAGGTTATAACGGTGCCTAATCAACAAATTATGTTAATACAACAAAGTTCTAGTAAACCATTATAACAAGCAAGGTGTGTAGTTAGGAATGTTAATTCAGAAGAAAACAAGCACAAGTATGGTTATAAATGTGCTTAATTCAACAAATTATATTAATACAAGAAAGTTATTGTAAACCATTATAACAAGCAAAGTGTCTAGTTAGGGATAATTATTTACATGTAAATAAGCGCAAGTATGGTTATAATTGTGCTTAATTCAACGAATTAAGTTAATACAACGAAGTTATAGTAATCCATTATAACAAGCAAAGTGTATAGTTGAGGATAATTATTTACATGTATATAAGCGCAAGTATGGTTATAACTGTGCCTAATCAACAAATTATGTTTATACAACAAAGTTACAGTAAACCATTATAACAAGCAAAGTTTGTAGTTAGGAATGTTAATTCAGATGCAAGCAAGCGCAAGTACGGTTATAAATGTGCTTAATTCAACGAATTATGTTAATACAACAAAGTTATAGTAAACAATTATAACAATCAAGGTGTGTAGTTAGGAATTCTAATTCAGATGTAAACAAGCACATGTACGGTTATAAATGTGCTTAATTCAACGAAGTAAGTTAATATTACAAAGTTTTACTAAACCATTATAACAAGCAAAGTGTGTAGTTAGGGATAATTATTTACATGTAAATAAGGGCAAGTGTTTGTGTAAATGTGCTTAATTCAACTAATTATGTTAATACAACAAAGTTATAGTAAACCATTATAACAAGCAACGTGTGTAGTTAGGAACGTTAGTTCAGAACTAAACAAGCGCAAGTATGGTTATAAATGTGCTTAATTCAGCGAATTAAGCTAATACAACAAAGTTATAGTAATCCATGATAACAAGCAAACTGTGTAGTTAGGAATTTTAATTCAGAAGTAAAAAAGCGCAAGTATGGTTATAAATGTGCTTAATTCAACGAATTAAGTTAATACAATAAAGTTATAGTAAACCATTATAACAAGCAAAGTGTGTAGTTAGAGATAATTATTTACATGTATATAAGCGCAGGTATGGTTATAAATGTGCTTAATTCAACGAATTAAGTTAATACAACAAACTTATAGTAAACCATTATAACAAGCAATGTGTAGTTAGGAATGTTAATTCAGAAGTAAACAAGCGCAAGTATGGTTATAAATGTGCTTAATTCAGTGAATTAAGCAAATACAACAAAGTAATTGTAATCCATTATAACCAGCAAAGTGTGTAGTTAGGAATGTTAATTTAGATATAAAAAAGCGCAAGTATGGTTATAAATGTGCTTAATTCAACGAATTAAGTTAATACAACAAACTTATAGTAAACCATTATAACAAGCAAAGTGTGTAGTTAGGAATGCTAATTCAGAAGTAAAAAAGCGCATGTACGGTTATAAATGTGCTTAATTCAACGAAGTAAGGTAATATTACAAAGTTATACTAAACCATTATAACAAGCAAAGTGTGTAGTTAGGAATTTTAATTCAGATGTAAACAAGCGCAAGTATGGTATTAATTGTGCTTAATTCAGCGAATTAAGCTAATACAACAAAGTTATAGTAATCCATTATAACAAGCAAAGTGTGTAGTTAGGGATAATTATTTACATGTATACAAGCGCAAGTATGGATATAACTGTGCCTAATTCAACGAATTAAGTTAATACAACAAAGTTATAGTAAACAATTATAATAAGCAAAGTGTGTAGTTAGGGATAACTATTTACATGTATATAAGCGCAAGTATGGTTATAATTGTGCTTAATTCAACGAATTATGTTAATAAAAGAAAGTTGTTGTAAACCATTATAACAAGCAAAGTGTGTAGTTAGGAACGGTAATTCAGATGTAAAGAAGCGCAGGCATGGTTATAAATGAGCTTAATTCAACGAATTAAGTTAATACAACAAAGTTAAAGTAAACCATTATAACAAGCAAAGTGTGTATTTAGGGATAATTATTTACATGTATACAAGCGCAAGTATGGTTATAACGGTGCTTAATTCAACGAATTAAGTTAATACAACAAAGTTATAGTAAACAATTATAACAAGCAAAGTGTGTAGTTAGGAACGGTAATTCAGATGTAAAGAAGCGCAGGCATGGTTATAAATGTGCTTAATTCAACGAATTAAGTTAATACAACAAAGTTAAAGTAAACCATTATAACAAGCAAAGTGTGCAGTTAGGGATAATTATTTACATGTATATAAGCGCAGGTATGGTTATAAATGTGCTTAATTCAACGAATTAAGTTAATACAACAAACTTATAGTAAACCATTATAACAAGCAAAAAGTGTAGTTAGGAATTCTAATTCAGATGTAAACAAGCGCATGTACGGTTATAAATGTGCTTAATTCAACGAATTAAGTTAACACAACAAAGTTAAAGTAAACCATCATAACAAGCAAAGTGTGTAGTTAGGAATGTTAATTCAGATGTAAACAAGCGCAAGTACTGTTATAAATGTGCTTAATTCAACGAAGTAAGGTAATATTACAAAGTTATACTAAACCATTATAACAAGCAAAGTGTGTAGTTAGGAATTTTAATTCAGATGTAAACAAGCGCAAGTATGGTATTAATTGTGCTTAATTCAGCGAATTAAGCTAATACAACAAAGTTATAGTAATCCATTATAACAAGCAAAGTGTGTAGTTAGGGATAATTATTTACATGTATACAAGCGCAAGTATGGATATAACTGTGCCTAATTCAACGAATTAAGTTAATACAACAAAGTTATAGTAAACAATTATAATAAGCAAAGTGTGTAGTTAGGGATAACTATTTACATGTATATAAGCGCAAGTATGGTTATAACGGTGCTTAATTCAACGAATTAAGTTAATACAACAAAGTTATAGTAAACAATTATAACAAGCAAAGTGTATAGTTAGGAACGGAAATTCAGATGTAAAGAAGCGCAGGCATGGTTATAAATGTGCTTAATTCAACGAATTAAGTTAATACAACAAAGTTAAAGTAAACCATTATAACAAGCAAAGTGTGCAGTTAGGGATAATTATTTACATGTATATAAGCGCAGGTATGGTTATAAATGTGCTTAATTCAACGAATTAAGTTAATACAACAAACTTATAGTAAACCATTATAACAAGCAAAGTGTGTAGTTAGGAACGTTAATTCAGATGTAAACAAGCGCAGGTATGGTTATAAATGTGCTTAATTCAACGAATTAAGTTAACACAACAAAGTTAAAGTAAACCATTATAACAAGCAAAGTGTGTAGTTAGGGATAATTATTTACATGTATACAAGCGCAAGTATGCTTATAACGGTGCTTAATTCCACGAATTAAGTTAATACAACAAAGTTCTGATAAACCATTCTAACAAGCAATGTGTAGTTAGGAATGTTAATTCAGAAGTAAACAAGCGCAAGTATGGTTATAAATGTGCTTAATTCAGTGAATTAAGCAAATACAACAAAGTAATTGTAATCCATTATAACCAGCAAAGTGTGTAGTTAGGAATGTTAATTTAGATATAAAAAAGCGCAAGTATGGTTATAAATGTGCTTAATTCAACGAATTAAGTTAATACAACAAACTTATAGTAAACCATTATAACAAGCAAAGTGTGTAGTTAGGAATGCTAATTCAGAAGTAAAAAAGCGCATGTACGGTTATAAATGTGCTTAATTCAACGAATTAAGTTAACACAACAAAGTTAAAGTAAACCATCATAACAAGCAAAGTGTGTAGTTAGGAATGTTAATTTAGATATAAAAAAGTGCAAGTATGGTTATAAATGTGCTTAATTCAACGAATTAAGTTAATACATCAAACTTATAGTAAACCATTATAACAAGCAAAGTGTGTAGTTAGGAATGCTAATTCAGATGTAAACAAGCGCATGTACGGTTATAAATGTGCTTAATTCAACGAATTATGTTAATACAACAAAGTTATAGTAAACCATTATAACAAGCAAAGTGTGTAGTTAGGGATAATTATTTACATGTATATAAGCGCAAGTATGGTTATAATTGTGCTTAATTCAACTAATTATGTTAATACAACAAAGTTATAGTAAACCATTATAACAAGCAAAGTGTGTTATTAGGAACGTTAGTTCAGAACTAAGCAAGCGCAAGTATGGTTATGAATGTGCTTAATTCAACGAATTAAGTTAATGCAACGAGCTTATAGTAAACCATTATAACAAGCAAGGTGTGTAGTTGGGAATGCTAATTCAGAAGTAAAAAAGCGCATGTACGGTTATAAATGTGCTTAATTCAACGAATTAAGTTAACACAACAAAGTTAAAGTAAACCATCATAACAAGCAAAGTGTGTAGTTAGGGATAATTATTTACATGTATACAAGCGCAAGTATGCTTATAACGGTGCTTAATTCCACGAATTAAGTTAATACAACAAAGTTCTGGTAAACCATTCTAACAAGCAATGTGTAGTTAGGAATGTTAATTCAGAAGTAAACAAGCGCAAGTATGGTTATAAATGTGCTTAATTCAACGAATTAAGTTAATACAACAAACTTATAGTAAACCATTATAACAAGCAAAGTGTGTGGTTAGGAATTTTAATTCAGATGTAAACAAGCGCAAGTATGGTATTAATTGTGCTTAATTCAGCGAATTAAGCTAATACAACAAAGTTATAGTAATCCATTATAACAAGCAAAGTGTGTAGTTAGGGATAATTATTTACATGTATACAAGCGCAAGTATGGATATAACTGTGCCTAATTCAACGAATTAAGTTAATACAACAAAGTTATAGTAAACAATTATAATAAGCAAAGTGTGTAGTTAGGGATAACTATTTACATGTATATAAGCGCAAGTATGGTTATAATTGTGCTTAATTCAACGAATTATGTTAATAAAAGAAAGTTGTTGTAAACCATTATAACAAGCAAAGTGTGTAGTTAGGAACGGTAATTCAGATGTAAAGAAGCGCAGGCATGGTTACAAATGAGCTTAATTCAACGAATTAAGTTAATACAACAAAGTTAAAGTAAACCATTATAACAAGCAAAGTGTGTATTTAGGGATAATTATTTACATGTATACAAGCGCAAGTATGGTTATAACGGTGCTTAATTCAACGAATTAAGTTAATACAACAAAGTTATAGTAAACAATTATAACAAGCAAAGTGTGTAGTTAGGAACGGTAATTCAGATGTAAAGAAGCGCAGGCATGGTTATAAATGTGCTTAATTCAACGAATTAAGTTAATACAACAAATTTAAAGTAAACCATTATAACAAGCAAAGTGTGCAGTTAGGGATAATTATTTACATGTATATAAGCGCAGGTATGGTTATAAATGTGCTTAATTCAACGAATTAAGTTAATACAACAAACTTATAGTAAACCATTATAACAAGCAAAAAGTGTAGTTAGGAATTCTAATTCAGATGTAAACAAGCGCATGTACGGTTATAAATGTGCTTAATTCAACGAATTAAGTTAACACAACAAAGTTAAAGTAAACCATCATAACAAGCAAAGTGTGTAGTTAGGAATGTTAATTCAGATGTAAACAAGCGCAAGTACTGTTATAAATGTGCTTAATTCAACGAAGTAAGGTAATATTACAAAGTTATACTAAACCATTATAACAAGCAAAGTGTGTAGTTAGGAATTTTAATTCAGATGTAAACAAGCGCAAGTATGGTATTAATTGTGCTTAATTCAGCGAATTAAGCTAATACAACAAAGTTATAGTAATCCATTGTAACAAGCAAAGTGTGTAGTTAGGGATAATTATTTACATGTATACAAGCGCAAGTATGGATATAACTGTGCCTAATTCAACGAATTAAGTTAATACAACAAAGTTATAGTAAACAATTATAATAAGCAAAGTGTGTAGTTAGGGATAACTATTTACATGTATATAAGCGCAAGTATGGTTATAACGGTGCTTAATTCAACGAATTAAGTTAATACAACAAAGTTATAGTAAACAATTATAACAAGCAAAGAGTATAGTTAGGAATGGAAATTCAGATGTAAAGAAGCGCAGG
This sequence comes from Aurelia sp. 3 sensu Dawson et al. (2005), assembly GCA_964020215.1. Lineage (NCBI taxonomy): Eukaryota > Metazoa > Cnidaria > Scyphozoa > Semaeostomeae > Ulmaridae > Aurelia > Aurelia sp. 3 sensu Dawson et al. (2005). Next base: position 12,761,000 of record OZ026577.1, read on the forward strand.
CATGGTTATAAATGTGCTTAATTCAACGAATTAAGTTAATACAACAAAGTTAAAGTAAACCATTATAACAAGCAAAGTGTGCAGTTAGGGATAATTATTTACATGTATATAAGCGCAGGTATGGTTATAAATGTGCTTAATTCAACGAATTAAGTTAATACAACAAACTTATAGTAAACCATTATAACAAGCAAAGTGTGTAGTTAGGAACGTTAATTCAGATGTAAACAAGCGCAGGTATGGTTATAAATGTGCTTAATTCAACGAATTAAGTTAACACAACAAAGTTAAAGTAAACCATTATAACAAGCAAAGTGTGTAGTTAGGGATAATTATTTACATGTATACAAGCGCAAGTATGCTTATAACGGTGCTTAATTCCACGAATTAAGTTAATACAACAAAGTTCTGGTAAACCATTCTAACAAGCAATGTGTAGTTAGGAATGTTAATTCAGAAGTAAACAAGCGCAAGTATGGTTATAAATGTGCTTAATTCAGTGAATTAAGCAAATACAACAAAGTAATTGTAATCCATTATAACCAGCAAAGTGTGTAGTTAGGAATGTTAATTTAGATATAAAAAAGCGCAAGTATGGTTATAAATGTGCTTAATTCAACGAATTAAGTTAATACAACAAACTTATAGTAAACCATTATAACAAGCAAAGTGTGTAGTTAGGAATGCTAATTCAGAAGTAAAAAAGCGCATGTACGGTTATAAATGTGCTTAATTCAACGAATTAAGTTAACACAACAAAGTTAAAGTAAACCATCATAACAAGCAAAGTGTGTAGTTAGGAATGTTAATTCAGATGTAAACAAGCGCAAGTACTGTTATAAATGTGCTTAATTCAACGAAGTAAGGTAATATTACAAAGTTATACTAAACCATTATAACAAGCAAAGTGTGTAGTTAGGAATTTTAATTCAGATGTAAACAAGCGCAAGTATGGTATTAATTGTGCTTAATTCAGCGAATTAAGCTAATACAACAAAGTTATAGTAATCCATTATAACAAGCAAAGTGTGTAGTTAGGGATAATTATTTACATGTATACAAGCGCAAGTATGGATATAACTGTGCCTAATTCAACGAATTAAGTTAATAAAAGAAAGTTGTTGTAAACCATTCTAACAAGCAATGTGTAGTTAGGAATGTTAATTCAGAAGTAAACAAGCGCAAGTATGGTTATAAATGTGCTTAATTCAGTGAATTAAGCAAATACAACAAAGTAATTGTAATCCATTATAACCAGCAAAGTGTGTAGTTAGGAATGTTAATTTAGATATAAAAAAGTGCAAGTATGGTTATAAATGTGCTTAATTCAACGAATTAAGTTAATACATCAAACTTATAGTAAACCATTATAACAAGCAAAGTGTGTAGTTAGGAATGCTAATTCAGATGTAAACAAGCGCATGTACGGTTATAAATGTGCTTAATTCAACGAATTATGTTAATACAACAAAGTTATAGTAAACCATTATAACAAGCAAAGTGTGTAGTTAGGGATAATTATTTACATGTATATAAGCGCAAGTATGGTTATAATTGTGCTTAATTCAACTAATTATGTTAATACAACAAAGTTATAGTAAACCATTATAACAAGCAAAGTGTGTTATTAGGAACGTTAGTTCAGAACTAAACAAGCGCAAGTATGGTTATAAATGTGCTTAATTCAACGAATTAAGTTAATACAACAAACTTATAGTAAACCATTATAACAAGCAAAGTGTGTAGTTAGGAATGCTAATTCAGAAGTAAAAAAGCGCATGTACGGTTATAAATGTGCTTAATTCAACGAATTAAGTTAACACAACAAAGTTAAAGTAAACCATCATAACAAGCAAAGTGTGTAGTTAGGAATGTTAATTCAGATGTAAACAAGCGCAAGTACTGTTATAAATGTGCTTAATTCAACGAAGTAAGGTAATATTACAAAGTTATACTAAACCATTATAACAAGCAAAGTGTGTAGTTAGGAATTTTAATTCAGATGTAAACAAGCGCAAGTATGGTATTAATTGTGCTTAATTCAGCGAATTAAGCTAATACAACAAAGTTATAGTAATCCATTATAACAAGCAAAGTGTGTAGTTAGGGATAATTATTTACATGTATACAAGCGCAAGTATGGATATAACTGTGCCTAATTCAACGAATTAAGTTAATACAACAAAGTTATAGTAAACAATTATAATAAGCAAAGTGTGTAGTTAGGGATAACTATTTACATGTATATAAGCGCAAGTATGGTTATAATTGTGCTTAATTCAACGAATTATGTTAATAAAAGAAAGTTGTTGTAAACCATTATAACAAGCAAAGTGTGTAGTTAGGAACGGTAATTCAGATGTAAAGAAGCGCAGGCATGGTTATAAATGAGCTTAATTCAACGAATTAAGTTAATACAACAAAGTTAAAGTAAACCATTATAACAAGCAAAGTGTGTATTTAGGGATAATTATTTACATGTATACAAGCGCAAGTATGGTTATAACGGTGCTTAATTTAACGAATTAAGTTAATACAACAAAGTTATAGTAAACAATTATAACAAGCAAAGTGTGTAGTTAGGAACGGTAATTCAGATGTAAAGAAGCGCAGGCATGGTTATAAATGTGCTTAATTCAACGAATTAAGTTAATACAACAAAGTTAAAGTAAACCATTATAACAAGCAAAGTGTGCAGTTAGGGATAATTATTTACATGTATATAAGCGCAGGTATGGTTATAAATGTGCTTAATTCAACGAATTAAGTTAATACAACAAACTTATAGTAAACCATTATAACAAGCAAAAAGTGTAGTTAGGAATTCTAATTCAGATGTAAACAAGCGCATGTACGGTTATAAATGTGCTTAATTCAACGAATTAAGTTAACACAACAAAGTTAAAGTAAACCATCATAACAAGCAAAGTGTGTAGTTAGGAATGTTAATTCAGATGTAAACAAGCGCAAGTACTGTTATAAATGTGCTTAATTCAACGAAGTAAGGTAATATTACAAAGTTATACTAAACCATTATAACAAGCAAAGTGTGTAGTTAGGAATTTTAATTCAGATGTAAACAAGCGCAAGTATGGTATTAATTGTGCTTAATTCAGCGAATTAAGCTAATACAACAAAGTTATAGTAATCCATTGTAACAAGCAAAGTGTGTAGTTAGGGATAATTATTTACATGTATACAAGCGCAAGTATGGATATAACTGTGCCTAATTCAACGAATTAAGTTAATACAACAAAGTTATAGTAAACAATTATAATAAGCAAAGTGTGTAGTTAGGGATAACTATTTACATGTATATAAGCGCAAGTATGGTTATAACGGTGCTTAATTCAACGAATTAAGTTAATACAACAAAGTTATAGTAAACAATTATAACAAGCAAAGAGTATAGTTAGGAATGGAAATTCAGATGTAAAGAAGCGCAGGCATGGTTATAAATGTGCTTAATTCAACGAATTAAGTTAATACAACAAAGTTAAAGTAAACCATTATAACAAGCAAAGTGTGCAGTTAGGGATAATTATTTACATGTATATAAGCGCAGGTATGGTTATAAATGTGCTTAATTCAACGAATTAAGTTAATACAACAAACTTATAGTAAACCATTATAACAAGCAAAGTGTGTAGTTAGGAACGTTAATTCAGATGTAAACAAGCGCAGGTATGGTTATAAATGTGCTTAATTCAACGAATTAAGTTAACACAACAAAGTTAAAGTAAACCATTATAACAAGCAAAGTGTGTAGTTAGGGATAATTATTTACATGTATACAAGCGCAAGTATGCTTATAACGGTGCTTAATTCCACGAATTAAGTTAATACAACAAAGTTCTGGTAAACCATTCTAACAAGCAATGTGTAGTTAGGAATGTTAATTCAGAAGTAAACAAGCGCAAGTATGGTTATAAATGTGCTTAATTCAGTGAATTAAGCAAATACAACAAAGTAATTGTAATCCATTATAACCAGCAAAGTGTGTAGTTAGGAATGTTAATTTAGATATAAAAAAGCGCAAGTATGGTTATAAATGTGCTTAATTCAACGAATTAAGTTAATACAACAAACTTATAGTAAACCATTATAACAAGCAAAGTGTGTAGTTAGGAATGCTAATTCAGAAGTAAAAAAGCGCATGTACGGTTATAAATGTGCTTAATTCAACGAATTAAGTTAACACAACAAAGTTAAAGTAAACCATCATAACAAGCAAAGTGTGTAGTTAGGAATGTTAATTCAGATGTAAACAAGCGCAAGTACTGTTATAAATGTGCTTAATTCAACGAAGTAAGGTAATATTACAAAGTTATACTAAACCATTATAACAAGCAAAGTGTGTAGTTAGGAATTTTAATTCAGATGTAAACAAGCGCAAGTATGGTATTAATTGTGCTTAATTCAGCGAATTAAGCTAATACAACAAAGTTATAGTAATCCATTATAACAAGCAAAGTGTGTAGTTAGGGATAATTATTTACATGTATACAAGCGCAAGTATGGATATAACTGTGCCTAATTCAACGAATTAAGTTAATAAAAGAAAGTTGTTGTAAACCATTCTAACAAGCAATGTGTAGTTAGGAATGTTAATTCAGAAGTAAACAAGCGCAAGTATGGTTATAAATGTGCTTAATTCAGTGAATTAAGCAAATACAACAAAGTAATTGTAATCCATTATAACCAGCAAAGTGTGTAGTTAGGAATGTTAATTTAGATATAAAAAAGTGCAAGTATGGTTATAAATGTGCTTAATTCAACGAATTAAGTTAATACATCAAACTTATAGTAAACCATTATAACAAGCAAAGTGTGTAGTTAGGAATGCTAATTCAGATGTAAACAAGCGCATGTACGGTTATAAATGTGCTTAATTCAACGAATTATGTTAATACAACAAAGTTATAGTAAACCATTATAACAAGCAAAGTGTGTAGTTAGGGATAATTATTTACATGTATATAAGCGCAAGTATGGTTATAATTGTGCTTAATTCAACTAATTATGTTAATACAACAAAGTTATAGTAAACCATTATAACAAGCAAAGTGTGTTATTAGGAACGTTAGTTCAGAACTAAACAAGCGCAAGTATGGTTATAAATGTGCTTAATTCAACGAATTAAGTTAATACAACAAACTTATAGTAAACCATTATAACAAGCAAAGTGTGTAGTTAGGAATGCTAATTCAGAAGTAAAAAAGCGCATGTACGGTTATAAATGTGCTTAATTCAACGAATTAAGTTAACACAACAAAGTTAAAGTAAACCATCATAACAAGCAAAGTGTGTAGTTAGGAATGTTAATTCAGATGTAAACAAGCGCAAGTACTGTTATAAATGTGCTTAATTCAACGAAGTAAGGTAATATTACAAAGTTATACTAAACCATTATAACAAGCAAAGTGTGTAGTTAGGAATTTTAATTCAGATGTAAACAAGCGCAAGTATGGTATTAATTGTGCTTAATTCAGCGAATTAAGCTAATACAACAAAGTTATAGTAATCCATTATAACAAGCAAAGTGTGTAGTTAGGGATAATTATTTACATGTATACAAGCGCAAGTATGGATATAACTGTGCCTAATTCAACGAATTAAGTTAATACAACAAAGTTATAGTAAACAATTATAATAAGCAAAGTGTGTAGTTAGGGATAACTATTTACATGTATATAAGCGCAAGTATGGTTATAATTGTGCTTAATTCAACGAATTATGTTAATAAAAGAAAGTTGTTGTAAACCATTATAACAAGCAAAGTGTGTAGTTAGGAACGGTAATTCAGATGTAAAGAAGCGCAGGCATGGTTATAAATGAGCTTAATTCAACGAATTAAGTTAATACAACAAAGTTAAAGTAAACCATTATAACAAGCAAAGTGTGTATTTAGGGATAATTATTTACATGTATACAAGCGCAAGTATGGTTATAACGGTGCTTAATTTAACGAATTAAGTTAATACAACAAAGTTATAGTAAACAATTATAACAAGCAAAGTGTGTAGTTAGGAACGGTAATTCAGATGTAAAGAAGCGCAGGCATGGTTATAAATGTGCTTAATTCAACGAATTAAGTTAATACAACAAAGTTAAAGTAAACCAATATAACAAGCAAAGTGTGCAGTTAGGGATAATTATTTACATGTATATAAGCGCAGGTATGGTTATAAATGTGCTTAATTCAACGAATTAAGTTAATACAACAAACTTATAGTAAACCATTATAACAAGCAAAAAGTGTAGTTAGGAATTCTAATTCAGATGTAAACAAGCGCATGTACGGTTATAAATGTGCTTAATTCAACGAATTAAGTTAACACAACAAAGTTAAAGTAAACCATCATAACAAGCAAAGTGTGTAGTTAGGAATGTTAATTCAGATGTAAACAAGCGCAAGTACTGTTATAAATGTGCTTAATTCAATGAAGTAAGGTAATATTACAAAGTTATACTAAACCATTATAACAAGCAAAGTGTGTAGTTAGGAATTTTAATTCAGATGTAAACAAGCGCAAGTATGGTATTAATTGTGCTTAATTCAGCGAATTAAGCTAATACAACAAAGTTATAGTAATCCATTATAACAAGCAAAGTGTGTAGTTAGGGATAATTATTTACATGTATACAAGCGCAAGTATGGATATAACTGTGCCTAATTCAACGAATTAAGTTAATACAACAAAGTTATAGTAAACAATTATAACAAGCAAAGTGTGTAGTTAGGAACGGTAATTCAGATGTAAAGAAGCGCAGGCATGGTTATAAATCTGCTTAATTCAACGAATTAAGTTAATACAACAAAGTTAAAGTAAACCATTATAACAAGCAAAGTGTGCAGTTAGGGATAATTATTTACATGTATATAAGCGCAGGTATGGTTATAAATGTGCTTAATTCAACGAATTAAGTTAATACAACAAACTTATAGTAAACCATTATAACAAGCAAAAAGTGTAGTTAGGAATTCTAATTCAGATGTAAACAAGCGCATGTACGGTTATAAATGTGCTTAATTCAACGAAGTAAGTTAATATTACAAAGTTTTACTAAACCATTATAACAAGCAAAGTGTGTAGTTAGGGATAATTATTTACATGTATATAAGCGCAGGTACGGTTATAAATGTGCTTAATTCAACGAATTAAGTTAATACAATAAAGTTATAGTAAACCATTATAACAAGCAAAGTGTGTAGTTAGGGATAATTATTTACATGTATATAATCGCAGGTATGGTTATAAATGTGCTTAATTCAACGAATTAAGTTAATACAACAAACTTATAGTAAACCATTATAACAAGCAAAGTGTGTAGTTAGGGATAATTATTTACATGTATACAAGCGCAAGTATGGTTATAACGGTGCTTAATTCCACGAATTAAGTTAATACAACAAAGTTCTGGTAAACCATTCTAACAAGCAATGTGTAGTTAGGAATGCTAATTCAGAAGTAAACAAGCGCAAGTATGGTTATAAATGTGCTTAATTCAGTGAATTAAGCAAATACAACAAAGTAATTGTAATCCATTATAACCAGCAAAGTGTGTAGTTAGGAATGTTAATTTAGATATAAAAAAGCGCAAGTATGGTTATAAATGTGCTTAATTCAACGAATTAAGTTAATACAACAAACTTATAGTAAACCATTATAACAAGCAAAGTGTGTAGTTAGGAATGCTAATTCAGAAGTAAAAAAGCGCATGTACGGTTATAAATGTGCTTAATTCAACGAATTAAGTTAACACAACAAAGTTAAAGTAAACCATCATAACAAGCAAAGTGTGTAGTTAGGAATGTTAATTCAGATGTAAACAAGCGCAAGTACTGTTATAAATGTGCTTAATTCAACGAAGTAAGGTAATATTACAAAGTTATACTAAACCATTATAACAAGCAAAGTGTGTAGTTAGGGATAATTATTTACATGTAAATAAGGGCAAGTGTTTGTGTAAATGTGCTTAATTCAACTAATTATGTTAATACAACAAAGTTATAGTAAACCATTATAACAAGCAACGTGTGTAGTTAGGAACGTTAGTTCAGAACTAAACAAGCGCAAGTATGGTTATAAATGTGCTTAATTCAGCGAATTAAGCTAATACAACAAAGTTATAGTAATCCATGATAACAAGCAAACTGTGTAGTTAGGGATAATTATTTACATGTATATAAGCGCAAGTATGGTTATAATTGTGCTTAATTCAACGAATTATGTTAATACATCAAACTTATAGTAAACCATTATAACAAGCAAAGTGTGTAGTTAGGAATGCTAATTCAGATGTAAACAAGCGCATGTACGGTTATAAATGTGCTTAATTCAACGAATTATGTTAATACAACAAAGTTATAGTAAACCATTATAACAAGCAAAGTGTGTAGTTAGGGATAATTATTTACATGTATATAAGCGCAAGTATGGTTATAATTGTGCTTAATTCAACTAATTATGTTAATACAACAAAGTTATAGTAAACCATTATAACAAGCAAAGTGTGTTATTAGGAACGTTAGTTCAGAACTAAACAAGCGCAAGTATGGTTATAAATGTGCTTAATTCAACGAAGTAAGTTAATATTACAAAGTTATACTAAACCATTATAACAAGCAAACTGTGTAGTTAGAAATTTTAATTCAGAAGTAAAAAAGCGCAAGTATGGTTATAAATGTGCTTAATTCAACGAATTAAGTTAATACAACAAACTTATAGTAAACCATTATAACAAGCAAAGTGTGTAGTTAGGAATGCTAATTCAGAAGTAAAAAAGCGCATGTACGGTTATAAATGTGCTTAATTCAACGAATTAAGTTAACACAACAAAGTTAAAGTAAACCATCATAACAAGCAAAGTGTGTAGTTAGGAATGTTAATTCAGATGTAAACAAGCGCAAGTACTGTTATAAATGTGCTTAATTCAGCGAATTAAGCTAATACAACAAAGTTATAGTAATCCATTATAACAAGCAAAGTGTGTAGTTAGGGATAATTATTTACATGTATACAAGCGCAAGTATGGATATAACTGTGCCTAATTCAACGAATTAAGTTAATACAACAAAGTTATAGTAAACAATTATAATAAGCAAAGTGTGTAGTTAGGAACGGTAATTCAGATGTAAAGAAGCGCAGGCATGGTTATAAATGAGCTTAATTCAACGAATTAAGTTAATACAACAAAGTTAAAGTAAACCATTATAACAAGCAAAGTGTGCAGTTAGGGATAATTATTTACATGTATATAAGCGCAGGTATGGTTATAAATGTGCTTAATTCAACGAATTAAGTTAATACAACAAACTTATAGTAAACCATTATAACAAGCAAAGTGTGTAGTTAGGGATAATTATTTACATGTATACAAGCGCAAGTATGGATATAACTGTGCCTAATTCAACGAATTAAGTTAATAAAAGAAAGTTGTTGTAAACCATTCTAACAAGCAATGTGTAGTTAGGAATGTTAATTCAGAAGTAAACAAGCGCAAGTATGGTTATAAATGTGCTTAATTCAGTGAATTAAGCAAATACAACAAAGTAATTGTAATCCATTATAACCAGCAAAGTGTGTAGTTAGGAATGTTAATTTAGATATAAAAAAGTGCAAGTATGGTTATAAATGTGCTTAATTCAACGAATTAAGTTAATACATCAAACTTATAGTAAACCATTATAACAAGCAAAGTGTGTAGTTAGGAATGCTAATTCAGATGTAAACAAGCGCATGTACGGTTATAAATGTGCTTAATTCAACGAATTATGTTAATACAACAAAGTTATAGTAAACCATTATAACAAGCAAAGTGTGTAGTTAGGGATAATTATTTACATGTATATAAGCGCAAGTATGGTTATAATTGTGCTTAATTCAACTAATTATGTTAATACAACAAAGTTATAGTAAACCATTATAACAAGCAAAGTGTGTTATTAGGAACATTAGTTCAGAACTAAACAAGCGCAAGTATGGTTATAAATGTGCTTAATTCAACGAATTAAGTTAATACAACAAACTTATAGTAAACCATTATAACAAGCAAAGTGTGTAGTTAGGAATGCTAATTCAGAAGTAAAAAAGCGCATGTACGGTTATAAATGTGCTTAATTCAACGAATTAAGTTAACACAACAAAGTTAAAGTAAACCATCATAACAAGCAAAGTGTGTAGTTAGGAATGTTAATTCAGATGTAAACAAGCGCAAGTACTGTTATAAATGTGCTTAATTCAACGAAGTAAGGTAATATTACAAAGTTATACTAAACCATTATAACAAGCAAAGTGTGTAGTTAGGAATTTTAATTCAGATGTAAACAAGCGCAAGTATGGTATTAATTGTGCTTAATTCAGCGAATTAAGCTAATACAACAAAGTTATAGTAATCCATTATAACAAGCAAAGTGTGTAGTTAGGGATAATTATTTACATGTATACAAGCGCAAGTATGGATATAACTGTGCCTAATTCAACGAATTAAGTTAATACAACAAAGTTATAGTAAACAATTATAATAAGCAAAGTGTGTAGTTAGGGATAACTATTTACATGTATATAAGCGCAAGTATGGTTATAATTGTGCTTAATTCAACGAATTATGTTAATAAAAGAAAGTTGTTGTAAACCATTATAACAAGCAAAGTGTGTAGTTAGGAACGGTAATTCAGATGTAAAGAAGCGCAGGCATGGTTATAAATGAGCTTAATTCAACGAATTAAGTTAATACAACAAAGTTAAAGTAAACCATTATAACAAGCAAAGTGTGTATTTAGGGATAATTATTTACATGTATACAAGCGCAAGTATGGTTATAACGGTGCTTAATTTAACGAATTAAGTTAATACAAAAAAGTTATAGTAAACAATTATAACAAGCAAAGTGTGTAGTTAGGAACGGTAATTCAGATGTAAAGAAGCGCAGGCATGGTTATAAATGTGCTTAATTCAACGAATTAAGTTAATACAACAAAGTTAAAGTAAACCATTATAACAAGCAAAGTGTGCAGTTAGGGATAATTATTTACATGTATATAAGCGCAGGTATGGTTATAAATGTGCTTAATTCAACGAATTAAGTTAATACAACAAACTTATAGTAAACCATTATAACAAGCAAAAAGTGTAGTTAGGAATTCTAATTCAGATGTAAACAAGCGCATGTACGGTTATAAATGTGCTTAATTCAACGAATTAAGTTAACACAACAAAGTTAAAGTAAACCATCATAACAAGCAAAGTGTGTAGTTAGGAATGTTAATTCAGATGTAAACAAGCGCAAGTACTGTTATAAATGTGCTTAATTCAATGAAGTAAGGTAATATTACAAAGTTATACTAAACCATTATAACAAGCAAAGTGTGTAGTTAGGAATTTTAATTCAGATGTAAACAAGCGCAAGTATGGTATTAATTGTGCTTAATTCAGCGAATTAAGCTAATACAACAAAGTTATAGTAATCCATTATAACAAGCAAAGTGTGTAGTTAGGGATAATTATTTACATGTATACAAGCGCAAGTATGGATATAACTGTGCCTAATTCAACGAATTAAGTTAATACAACAAAGTTATAGTAAACAATTATAACAAGCAAAGTGTGTAGTTAGGAACGGTAATTCAGATGTAAAGAAGCGCAGGCATGGTTATAAATCTGCTTAATTCAACGAATTAAGTTAATACAACAAAGTTAAAGTAAACCATTATAACAAGCAAAGTGTGCAGTTAGGGATAATTATTTACATGTATATAAGCGCAGGTATGGTTATAAGTGTGCTTAATTCAACGAATTAAGTTAATACAACAAACTTATAGTAAACCATTATAACAAGCAAAAAGTGTAGTTAGGAATTCTAATTCAGATGTAAACAAGCGCATGTACGGTTATAAATGTGCTTAATTCAACGAAGTAAGTTAATATTACAAAGTTTTACTAAACCATTATAACAAGCAAAGTGTGTAGTTAGGGATAATTATTTACATGTATATAAGCGCAGGTACGGTTATAAATGTGCTTAATTCAACGAATTAAGTTAATACAATAAAGTTATAGTAAACCATTATAACAAGCAAAGTGTGTAGTTAGGGATAATTATTTACATGTATATAAGCGCAGGTATGGTTATAAATGTGCTTAATTCAACGAATTAAGTTAATACAACAAACTTATAGTAAACCATTATAACAAGCAAAGTGTGTAGTTAGGGATAATTATTTACATGTATACAAGCGCAAGTATGGTTATAACGGTGCTTAATTCCACGAATTAAGTTAATACAACAAAGTTCTGGTAAACCATTCTAACAAGCAATGTGTAGTTAGGAATGCTAATTCAGAAGTAAACAAGCGCAAGTATGGTTATAAATGTGCTTAATTCAGTGAATTAAGCAAATACAACAAAGTAATTGTAATCCATTATAACCAGCAAAGTGTGTAGTTAGGAATGTTAATTTAGATATAAAAAAGCGCAAGTATGGTTATAAATGTGCTTAATTCAACGAATTAAGTTAATACAACAAACTTATAGTAAACCATTATAACAAGCAAAGTGTGTAGTTAGGAATGCTAATTCAGAAGTAAAAAAGCGCATGTACGGTTATAAATGTGCTTAATTCAACGAATTAAGTTAACACAACAAAGTTAAAGTAAACCATCATAACAAGCAAAGTGTGTAGTTAGGAATGTTAATTCAGATGTAAACAAGCGCAAGTACTGTTATAAATGTGCTTAATTCAACGAAGTAAGGTAATATTACAAAGTTATACTAAACCATTATAACAAGCAAAGTGTGTAGTTAGGGATAATTATTTACATGTAAATAAGGGCAAGTGTTTGTGTAAATGTGCTTAATTCAACTAATTATGTTAATACAACAAAGTTATAGTAAACCATTATAACAAGCAACGTGTGTAGTTAGGAACGTTAGTTCAGAACTAAACAAGCGCAAGTATGGTTATAAATGTGCTTAATTCAGCGAATTAAGCTAATACAACAAAGTTATAGTAATCCATGATAACAAGCAAACTGTGTAGTTAGGGATAATTATTTACATGTATATAAGCGCAAGTATGGTTATAATTGTGCTTAATTCAACGAATTATGTTAATACATCAAACTTATAGTAAACCATTATAACAAGCAAAGTGTGTAGTTAGGAATGCTAATTCAGATGTAAACAAGCGCATGTACGGTTATAAATGTGCTTAATTCAACGAATTATGTTAATACAACAAAGTTATAGTAAACCATTATAACAAGCAAAGTGTGTAGTTAGGGATAATTATTTACATGTATATAAGCGCAAGTATGGTTATAATTGTGCTTAATTCAACTAATTATGTTAATACAACAAAGTTATAGTAAACCATTATAACAAGCAAAGTGTGTTATTAGGAACGTTAGTTCAGAACTAAACAAGCGCAAGTATGGTTATAAATGTGCTTAATTCAACGAAGTAAGTTAATATTACAAAGTTATACTAAACCATTATAACAAGCAAACTGTGTAGTTAGAAATTTTAATTCAGAAGTAAAAAAGCGCAAGTATGGTTATAAATGTGCTTAATTCAACGAATTAAGTTAATACAACAAACTTATAGTAAACCATTATAACAAGCAAAGTGTGTAGTTAGGAATGCTAATTCAGAAGTAAAAAAGCGCATGTACGGTTATAAATGTGCTTAATTCAACGAATTAAGTTAACACAACAAAGTTAAAGTAAACCATCATAACAAGCAAAGTGTGTAGTTAGGAATGTTAATTCAGATGTAAACAAGCGCAAGTACTGTTATAAATGTGCTTAATTCAACGAAGTAAGGTAATATTACAAAGTTATACTAAACCATTATAACAAGCAAAGTGTGTAGTTAGGAATTTTAATTCAGATGTAAACAAGCGCAAGTATGGTATTAATTGTGCTTAATTCAGCGAATTAAGCTAATACAACAAAGTTATAGTAATCCATTATAACAAGCAAAGTGTGTAGTTAGGGATAATTATTTACATGTATACAAGCGCAAGTATGGATATAACTGTGCCTAATTCAACGAATTAAGTTAATACAACAAAGTTATAGTAAACAATTATAATAAGCAAAGTGTGTAGTTAGGAACGGTAATTCAGATGTAAAGAAGCGCAGGCATGGTTATAAATGAGCTTAATTCAACGAATTAAGTTAATACAACAAAGTTAAAGTAAACCATTATAACAAGCAAAGTGTGTATTTAGGGATAGTTATTTACATGTATACAAGCGCAAGTATGGTTATAACGGTGCTTAATTCAACGAATTAAGTTAATACAACAAAGTTATAGTAAACAATTATAACAAGCAAAGTGTGTAGTTAGGAACGGTAATTCAGATGTAAAGAAGCGCAGGCATGGTTATAAATGTGCTTAATTCAACGAATTAAGTTAATACAACAAAGTTAAAGTAAACCATTATAACAAGCAAAGTGTGCAGTTAGGTATAATTATTTACATGTATATAAGCGCAGGTATGGTTATAAATGTGCTTAATTCAACGAATTAAGTTAATACAACAAACTTATAGTAAACCATTATAACAAGCAAAAAGTGTAGTTAGGAATTCTAATTCAGATGTAAACAAGCGCATGTACGGTTATAAATGTGCTTAATTCAACGAATTAAGTTAACACAACAAAGTTAAAGTAAACCATCATAACAAGCAAAGTGTGTAGTTAGGAATGTTAATTCAGATGTAAACAAGCGCAAGTACTGTTATAAATGTGCTTAATTCAACGAAGTAAGGTAATATTACAAAGTTATACTAAACCATTATAACAAGCAAAGTGTGTAGTTAGGAATTTTAATTCAGATGTAAACAAGCGCAAGTATGGTATTAATTGTGCTTAATTCAGCGAATTAAGCTAATACAACAAAGTTATAGTAATCCATTATAACAAGCAAAGTGTGTAGTTAGGGATAATTATTTACATGTATACAAGCGCAAGTATGGATATAACTGTGCCTAATTCAACGAATTAAGTTAATACAACAAAGTTATAGTAAACAATTATAACAAGCAAAGTGTGTAGTTAGGAACGGTAATTCAGATGTAAAGAAGCGCAGGCATGGTTATAAATGTGCTTAATTCAACGAATTAAGTTAATACAACAAAGTTAAAGTAAACCATTATAACAAGCAAAGTGTGCAGTTAGGGATAATTATTTACATTTATATAAGCGCAGGTATGGTTATAAATGTGCTTAATTCAACGAATTAAGTTAATACAACAAACTTATAGTAAACCATTATAACAAGCAAAAAGTGTAGTTAGGAATTCTAATTCAGATGTAAACAAGCGCATGTACGGTTATAAATGTGCTTAATTCAACGAAGTAAGTTAATATTACAAAGTTTTACTAAACCATTATAACAAGCAAAGTGTGTAGTTAGGGATAATTATTTACATGTAAATAAGGGCAAGTGTTTGTGTAAATGTGCTTAATTCAACTAATTATGTTAATACAACAAAGTTATAGTAAACCATTATAACAAGCAACGTGTGTAGTTAGGAACGTTAGTTCAGAACTAAACAAGCGCAAGTATGGTTATAAATGTGCTTAATTCAGCGAATTAAGCTAATACAACAAAGTTATAGTAATCCATGATAACAAGCAAACTGTGTAGTTAGGGATAATTATTTACATGTATATAAGCGCAAGTATGGTTATAATTGTGCTTAATTCAACGAATTATGTTAATAAAAGAAAGTTGTTGTAAACCATTCTAACAAGCAATGTGTAGTTAGGAATGTTAATTCAGAAGTAAACAAGCGCAAGTATGGTTATAAATGTGCTTAATTCAGTGAATTAAGCAAATACAACAATATAATTGTAATCCATTATAACCAGCAAAGTGTGTAGTTAGGAATGTTAATTTAGATATAAAAAAGTGCAAGTATGGTTATAAATGTGCTTAATTCAACGAATTAAGTTAATACATCAAACTTATGGTAAACCATTATAACAAGCAAAGTGTGTAGTTAGGAATGCTAATTCAGATGTAAACAAGCGCATGTACGGTTATAAATGTGCTTAATTCAACGAATTATGTTAATACAAGAAACTTATAGTAAACCATTATAACAAGCAAAGTGGAATTCTAATTCAGATGTAAACAAGCGCTTGTACGGTTATAAATGTGCTTAATTCAAAGAAGTAAGTTAATACAATAAAGTTATAGTAAACCATTATAACCAGGAAAGTGTGTAGTTAGGAAAGTTAATTTAGATAGAAAAAAGCGCACGTATGGTTATGAATGTGCTTAGTTCAACATATTAAGCTACTATAACAAATTTATAGTAAAACATTATAACAAGAACAGTGTGTAGTTAGGGATAATTATTTACATGTATACAAGCGCAAGTATGGTTATAAATGTGCTTAATTCAACGAATTATGTTAACAAAAGAAAGTTGTTGTAAACCATTATAATAAGAAAGTGTGTAGTTAGGAACGTTAATTCAGATGTAAACAAGCGCATGTATGGTTATAAATGTGCTTAATTCAACGAATTATGTTAATACAACAAAGTTAAAGTAAACCATTATAACAAGCAAAGTGTGTAGTTAGGGATAATTATTTATATGTATACAAGCGCAAGTATGGTTATAACGGTGATAATTCTACGAATTAAGTTAATACAACAACGTTCTGGTAATCCATTATAACCAGCAAAGTGTGCAGTTAGGAATGTTAATTCGGAAGAAAACAAGCGGAAGTATGGTTATAAATGTGCTTAATTCAGTGAATTAAGCTAATACAATAAAGTTATAGTAAACCATTATAACCAGGAAAGTGTGTAGTTAGGAAAGTTAATTTAGATAGAAAAAAGCGCACGTATGGTTATGAATGTGCTTAGTTCAACATATTAAGCTCCTATAACAAATTTATAGTAAAACATTATAACAAGAACAGTGTGTAGTTAGGGATAATTATTTACATGTATACAAGCGCAAGTATGGTTATAAATGTGCTTAATTCAGCGAAGTAAACTATAACAACAAAGTCATAGTAAACCAATATCACAAGCAAAGTGTGTAGTTATTAATAATTATTTACATGTAAACAAGCGCAAATATGGCTATAACGGTGCTTAAGTCAACGAATTAAGATAATACAGCAAAGTCATAGTAAACCATTACCACAAGCAAAGTGTGTAGTAAGGGATAATTATTTACATGTATACAAGCGCAAGTATGGTTATAACTGTGCCTAATTCAACGAATTATGTTGATACAACAAAGTTATAGTAAACGATTATAACAAGCAAAGTGTGTAGTTAGGGATAACTATTTACATGTAAACAAGGACAAGTATTAACTAAATAAACTTAATTCAACTAAATAAGTTAATGCAACAAAGTTATAGTAAACCATTACCACGAGCAAAGTTTGTAGTTAGGAACGTTAATTCAGAACTAAACAAGCGCAAGTATGGTTATAAATGTGCTTAATTCAGCGAATTAAGCTAATACAACAAAGTTAAACTAAACCATTATAACAAGCAAACTGTGTAGTTAGGAATTTTAATTCAGAAGTAAAAAAGCGCACGTATGGTTATAAATGTGCTTAATTCAACGAATTAAGTTAATACAACAAAGTAATAGTAAACCATTATAACAAGCAATGTGTGTAGTTAGGAACGTTAGGTCAGAACTAAACAAGCGGAAGTATGGTTATAAATGTGCTTAATTCAACGAATTAAGTTAATACAACAAAATTAAAGTAAACCATTATAACAAGCAAAGTGTGTAGTTAGGGATAATTATTTACATGTATACAAGCGCAAGTATGGTTATAACGGTGCTTAATTCCACGAATTAAGTTAATACAACAAAGTTCTGGTAATTCATTATAACCAGCAACGTGTGTAGTTAGAAATGTTAATTTAGATATAAAAAAGCGCTAGTATGGTTATAAATGTGCTTCATTCAACGAATTAAGTTAATACAACAAACTTATAGTAAACCATTATAACAAGCAAAGTGTGTAGTTAGGAATTCTAATTTAGATGTAAACAAGCGCATGTACGGTTATAAATGTGCTTAATTCAACGAATTATGTTAATACAACAAAGTTATAGTAAACAATTATAATAAGCAAAGTGAGTAGTTAGGGATAACTATTTACATGTATATAAGCGCAAGTATGGTTATAATTGTGCTTAATTCAACGAATTATGTTAATAAAAGAAAGTTGTTGTAAACCATTCTAAGAAGCAATGTGTAGTTACGAATGTTAATTCAGAAGTAAACAAGCGCAAGTATGGTTATAAATGTGCTTAATTCAGTGAATTAAGCAAATACAACAAAGTAATTGTAATCCATTATAACCAGCAAAGTGTTTAGTTAGGAATGTTAATTTAGATATAAAAAAGTGCAAGTATGGTTATAAATGTGCTTAATTCAACGAATTAAGTTAATACATCAAACTTATAGTAAACCATTATAACAAGCAAAGTGTGTAGTTAGGAATGCTAATTCAGATGTAAACAAGCGCATGTACGGTTATAAATGTGCTTAATTCAACGAATTATGTTAATACAACAAAGTTATAGTAAACCATTATAACAAGCAAAGTGTGTAGTTAGGGATAATTATTTACATGTATATAAGCGCAAGTATGGTTATAATTGTGCTTAATTCAACTAATTATGTTAATACAACAAAGTTATAGTAAACCATTATAACAAGCAAAGTGTGTAGTTAGGAACGTTAGTTCAGAACTAAACAAGCGCAAGTATGGTTATAAATGTGCTTAATTCAACGAAGTAAGTTAATATTACAAAGTTATACTAAACCATTATAACAAGCAAACTGTGTAGTTAGGAATTTTAATTCAGAAGTAAAAAAGCGCAAGTATGGTTATAAATGTGCTTAATTCAACGAATTAAGTTAATACAATAAAGTTATAGTAAACCATTATAACAACCAAAGTGTGTAGTTAGGGATAATTATTTACATGTATATAAGCGCAGGTATGGTTATAAATGTGCTTAACTCAAGGAATTAAGTTAATACAACAAACTTATAGTAAACCATTATAACAAGCAAAGTGGAATTCTAATTCAGATGTAAACAAGCGCTTGTACGGTTATAAATGTGCTTAATTCAACGAAGTAAGTTAATACAATAAAGTTATAGTAAACCATTATAACCAGGAAAGTGTGTAGTTAGGAAAGTTAATTTAGATAGAAAAAAGCGCACGTATGGTTATGAATGTGCTTAGTTCAACATATTAAGCTCCTATAACAAATTTATAGTAAAACATTATAACAAGAACAGTGTGTAGTTAGGGATAATTATTTACATGTATACAAGCGCAAGTATGGTTATAAATGTGCTTAATTCAGCGAAGTAAACTATAACAACAAAGTCATAGTAAACCAATATCACAAGCAAAGTGTGTAGTTATTAATAATTATTTACATGTAAACAAGCGCAAATATGGCTATAACGGTGCTTAAGTCAACGAATTAAGATAATACAGCAAAGTCATAGTAAACCATTACCACAAGCAAAGTGTGTAGTAAGGGATAATTATTTACATGTATACAAGCGCAAGTATGGTTATAACTGTGCCTAATTCAACGAATTATGTTGATACAACAAAGTTATAGTAAACGATTATAACAAGCAAAGTGTGTAGTTAGGGATAACTATTTACATGTAAACAAGGACAAGTATTAACTAAATAAACTTAATTCAACTAAATAAGTTAATGCAACAAAGTTATAGTAAACCATTACCACGAGCAAAGTTTGTAGTTAGGAACGTTAATTCAGAACTAAACAAGCGCAAGTATGGTTATAAATGTGCTTAATTCAGCGAATTAAGCTAATACAACAAAGTTATAGTAATCCATTATAACAAGCAAACTGTGTAGTTTGGGATAACTATTTACATGTATACAAGCGCAAGTATGGTGATAACGGTGCTCAATTCAACGAATTAAGTTAATACAACAAAGTTCTGGTAAACCATTCTAACAAGCAAAGTGTGTAGTTAGGAATGTTAATTCAGAAGTAAAAAAGCGCAAGTATGGTCATAAATGTGCTTAATTCAGTGAATTAAGCAAATACAACAAAGTAATAGTAATCCATTATAACCAGCAAAGTGTGTAGTTAGGGATAATTATTTACATGTATATAAGCGCAAGTATGGTTATAATTGTGCTTAATTCAACGAATTATGTTAATAAAAGAAAGTTGTTGTAAACCATTATAATAAGAAAGTGTGTAGTTAGCAACGTTAATTCAGATGTAAACAAGCGCAGGTATGGTTATAAATGTGCTTAATTCAACGAATTATGTTAATACAAAAAAGTTAAAGTAAACCATTATAACAAGCAAAGTGTGTAGTTAGGGATAATTATTTATATGTATACAAGCGCAAGTATGGTTATAACGGTGCTTAATTCCACGAATTAAGTTAATACAACAAAGTTCTGGTAATCCATTATAACCAGCAACGTGTGTAGTTAGAAATGTTAATTCAGAAGTAAACAAGCGCAAGTAGGGTTATAAATGTGCTAAATTCAGTGAATTAAGCAAATACGACAAAGTAATAGTAATCCATTATAACCAGCAAAGTGTGTAGTTAGGAATGTTAATTTAGATATAAAAAGGCGCAAGTATGGTTATAAATGTGCTTAATTCAACGAATTAAGTTAATACAACAAACTTAAAGTAAACCATTATAACAAGCAAAGTGTGTAGTTAGGAATGCTAATTCAGATGTAAACAAGCGCATGTACGGTTATAAATGTGCTTAATTCAACGAATTATGTTAATACAACAAAGTTATAGTAAACCATTATAACAAGCAAAGTGTGTAGTTAGGAACGTTAGTTCAGAACCAAACAAGCGCAAGTATGGTTATAAATGTGCTTAATTCAACGAAGTAAGTTAATATTACAAAGTTATACTAAACCATTATAACAAGCAAACTGTGTAGTTAGGAATTTTAATTCAGAAGTAAAAAAGCGCACGTATGGTTATAAATGTGCTTAATTCAACGAATTAAGTTAATACAATAAAGTTATAGTAAACCATTATAACAAGCAAAGTGTGTAGTTAGGGATAATTATTTACATGTATACAAAAGCAAGTATGGTTATAACTGTGCCTAATTCAACGAATTAAGTTAATACAACAATGTTATAGTAAACAATTATAACAAGCAAAGTGTGTAGTTAGGGATAACTATTTACATGTAAATAAGGGCAAGTATTTGTATAAATGTGCTTAATTCAACTAATTATGTTAATACAACAAAGTAATAGTAAACCATTATAACAAGCAATGTGTGTAGTTAGGAACGTTAGGTCAGAACTAAACAAGCGCAAGTATGGTTATAAATGTGCTTAATTCAACGAATTAAGTTAATACAACAAAGTTAAAGTAAACCATTATAACAAGCAAAGTGTGTAGTTAGGGATAATTATTTACATGTATACAAGCGCAAGTATGGTTATAACGGTGCTTAATTCCACGAATTAAGTTAATACAACAAAGTTCTGGTAATTCATTATAACCAGCAACGTGTGTAGTTCGAAATGTTAATTTAGATATAAAAAAGCGCTAGTATGGTTATAAATGTGCTTCATTCAACGAATTAAGTTAATACAACAAACTTATAGTAAACCATTATAACAAGCAAAGTGTGTAGTTAGGAATTCTAATTTAGATGTAAACAAGCGCATGTACGGTTATAAATGTGCTTAATTCAACGAATTATGTTAATACAACAAAGTTATAGTAAACAATTATAATAAGCAAAGTGAGTAGTTAGGGATAACTATTTACATGTATATAAGCGCAAGTATGGTTATAATTGTGCTTAATTCAACGAATTATGTTAATAAAAGAAAGTTGTTGTAAACCATTATAACAAGCAAAGTGTGTAGTTAGGAACGGTAATTCAGATGTAAAGAAGCGCAGGCATGGTTATAAATGTGCTTAATTCAACGAATTAAGTTAATACAACAAAGTTAAAGTAAACCATTATAACAAGCAAAGTGGAATTCTAATTCAGATGTAAACAAGCGCTTGTACGGTTATAAATGTGCTTAATTCAACGAAGTAAGTTAATACAATAAAGTTATAGTAAACCATTATAACCAGGAAAGTGTGTAGTTAGGAAAGTTAATTTAGATATAAAAAAGCGCAAGTATGGTTATAAATGTGCTTAATTCAACGAATTAAGTTAATACAACAAATAAATAGTAAACAATTATAACAAACAAAGTGTGTAGCTAGGGATAATTATTTACATGTAAATAAGCGCACGTATGGTTATAAATGTGCTTAGTTCAACATATTAAGCTACTATAACAAATTTATAGTAAAACATTATCACAAGCAAAGTGTGTAGTTATTAATAATTATTTACATGTATACAAGCGCAAATATGGCTATAACGGTGCTTAAGTCAACGAATTAAGATAATACAGCAAAGTCATAGTAAACCATTACCACAAGCAAAGTGTGTAGTAAGGGATAATTATTTACATGTATACAAGCGCAAGTATGGTTATAACTGTGCCTAATTCAACGAATTATGTTGATACAACAAAGTTATAGTAAACGATTATAACAAGCAAAGTGTGTAGTTAGGGATAACTACTTACATGTAAACAAGGACAGGTATTTGTATAAATGTGCTTAATTCAACTAAATAAGTTAATACAACAAAGTTATAGTAAACCATTACCACGAGCAAAGTGTGTAGTTAGGAACGTTAATTCAGAACTAAACAAGCGCAAGTATGGTTATAAATGTGCTTAATTCAGCGAATTAAGCTAATACAACAAAGTTATAGTAATCCATTATAACAAGCAAACTGTGTAGTTAGGGATAATTATTTACATGTATACAAGCGCAAGTATGGTTATAACTGTGCCTAATTCAACGAATTAAGTTAATACAACAAAGTTCTGGTAAACCATTTAAACAAGCAAAGTGGAATTCTAATTCAGATGTAAACAAGCGCTTGTACGGTTATAAATGTGCTTAATTCAACGAAGTAAGTTATGCAATAAAGTTATAGTAAACCATTATAACCAGGAAAGTGTGTAGTTAGGAAAGTTAATTCAGATGTAAAAAAGCGCAAGTATGGTCATAAATGTGCTTAATTCAGTGAATTAAGCAAATACAACAAAGTAATAGTAATCCATTATAACCAGCAAAGTGTGTAGTTAGGGATAATTATTTACATGTATATAAGCGCAAGTATGGTTATAATTGTGCTTAATTCAACGAATTATGTTAATAAAAGAAAGTTATTGTAAACCATCATAACAAGCAAAGTGTGTAGTTAGGAATGTTAATTCAGATGTAAACAAGCGCAGGTACGGTTATAAATGTGCTTAATTCAACGAATTAAGGTAATACAACCAAGTTAAAGTAAACCATTATAACAAGCAAAGTGTGTAGTTAGGAATGTTAATTCAGATGTAAACAAGCGCATGTACGGTTATAAATGTGCTTAACTCAACGAATTAAGTTAACACAACAAAGTTAAAGTAAACCATCATAACAAGCAAAGTGTGTAGTTAGGAATGTTAATTCAGATATAAAAAAGCGCACGTATGGTTATAAATGTGCTTAATTCAACGAATTAAGTTAATACAACAAACTTATAGTAAACCATTATAACAAGAAAAGTGTGTAGTTAGGAATGCTAATTCAGATGTAAACAAGCGCAGGTACGGTTATGAATGTGCTTAATTCAACGAATTGAATTAATACAACTAAGTTAAAGTAAACCATTATAACAAGCAAAGTGTGTAGTTAGGGATAATTATTTACTTGTAAACATGCGCACGTATGGTTATAAATGTGCTTAGTTCAACGTGTTAAGCTACTATAACAAATTTATAGTAAAACATTATAACAAGAACAGTGTGTAGTTATTAATAATTATTTACATGTATACAAGCGCAAATATGGCTATAACGGTGCTTAATTCAACGAATTAAGCTAATACAACAAACTTATAGTAAACCATTATAACCAGCAAAGTGTGTAGTTAGGAATGTTAATTCAGATGTAAACAAGCGCATGTACGGTTATAAATGTGCTTATTTATACGAATTAAGTTAATACAACCTAGTTAAAGTAAACCATTATAACAAGCAAAGTGTGTAGTTAGGGATAATTATTTACATGTATACAAGCGCAAGTATGGTTATAACGGTGCTTAATTCAACGAATTAAGTTAATACAACAAAGTTCTGGTAAACCATTCTAACAAGCAAACTGTGTAGTTAGGAATGTTAATTCAGAAGTAAACAAGCGCAAGTATGTTTATAAATGTGCTTAATTCAATGAATTAAGCAAATACAACAAAGTAATTGTAATCCATTATAACCAGCAAAGTGTGTTGTTAGGAATGTTAATTTAGATCTAAAAAAGCGCAAGTATGGTTATAAATGTGCTAAATTCAGTGAATTAAGCAAATACAACAAAGTAAGAGTAATCCATTATAACCAGCAAAGTGTGTTGTTAGGAATGTTAATTTAGATATAAAAAAGCGCAAGTATGGTTATAATTGTGCCTAATTCAGCGAATTAAGCTAATACAACAAAGTTATTGTAAACCATTATGACAAGCAAAGTGTGTAGTTAGAAATGTTAATTCAGAAGTAAACAAGCGCAAGTATGGTTATAAATGTGCTAAATTCAGTGAATTAAGCAAATACAACAAAGTAAGAGTAATCCATTATAACCAGCAAAGTGTGTAGTTAGGAATGTTAATTTAGATATAAAAAAGCGCAAGTATGGTTATAAATGTGCTTAATTCAACGAATTAAGCTAATACAACAAAGTTATTGTAAACAATTATAACAAGCAAAGTGTGTAGTTAGGAATGCTAATTCAGATGTAAACAAGCGCATGTACGGTTATAAATATGCTTAATTCAACGAATTAAATTAATACAACCAAGTTAAAGTAAACCATTATAACAAGCAAAGTGTGTAGTTAGGGATAATTATTTACATGTAGACAAGCGCAAGTATGGTTATAACTGTGCCTAATTCAACGAATTATGTTGATACAACAAAGTTATTGTAAATGATTATAACGAGCAAAGTGTGTAGTTAGGGATAACTATTTACATGTAAACAAGGGCAAGTATTTGTATAAATGTGCTAAGTTCAACTAAATAAGTTAATACAACAAACTTATAGTAAACCATTATAACAAGCAAAGTGTGTAGTTAGGAACGTTATTTCAGAACTAAACAAGCGGAAGTATGGTTATAAATGTGCTTAATTCAGCGAATTAAGCTAATACAACAAAGTTATAGTAAACCATCATAACAAGCAAAGTGTGTAGTTAGTAATGTTAATTCAGATGTAAACAAGCGCAGGTACGGTTATAAATGTGCTTAATTCAACGAGTTAAGTTAATACAACCAAGTTATAGTAAACAATTATAACAAACAAATGTTGTAGCTAGGGATAACTATTTACATGCATACAAGCGCAAGTATGGTTATAACGGTGCTTAATTCAACGAATTAAGTTAATACAACAAAGTTCTGGTAAACCATTCTAGCAAGCAAAGTGTGTAGTTAGGAATGTTAATTCAGAAGTAAAAAAGCGCAAGTATGGTCATAAATGTGCTTAATTCAGTGAATTAAGCAAATACAACAAAGTAATAGTAATCCATTATAACCAGCAAAGTGTGTAGTTAGGGATAATTATTTACATGTATATAAGCGCAAGTATGGTTATAATTGTGCTTAATTCAACGAATTATGTTAATAAAAGAAAGTTATTGTAAACCATCATAACAAGCAAAGTGTGTAGTTAGGAATGTTAATTCAGATGTAAACAAGCGCAGGTACGGTTATAAATGTGCTTAATTCAACGAATTAAGGTAATACAACCAAGTTAAAGTAAACCATTATAACAAGCAAAGTGTGTAGTTAGGAATGTTAATTCAGATGTAAACAAGCGCATGTACGGTTATAAATGTGCTTAATTCAACGAATTAAGTTAACACAACAAAGTTAAAGTAAACCATCATAACAAGCAAAGTGTGTAGTTAGGAATGTTAATTCAGATGTAAACAAGCGCATGTACGGTTATAAATGTGCTTAACTCAACGAATTAAGTTAACACAACAAAGTTAAAGTAAACCATCATAACAAGCAAAGTGTGTAGTTAGGAATGTTAATTCAGATATAAAAAAGCGCACGTATGGTTATAAATGTGCTTAATTCAACGAATTAAGTTAATACAACAAACTTATAGTAAACCATTATAACAAGAAAAGTGTGTAGTTAGGAATGCTAATTCAGATGTAAACAAGCGCAGGTACGGTTATGAATGTGCTTAATTCAACGAATTGAATTAATACAACTAAGTTAAAGTAAACCATTATAACAAGCAAAGTGTGTAGTTAGGGATAATTATTTACTTGTAAACATGCGCACGTATGGTTATAAATGTGCTTAGTTCAACGTGTTAAGCTACTATAACAAATTTATAGTAAAACATTATAACAAGAACAGTGTGTAGTTATTAATAATTATTTACATGTATACAAGCGCAAATATGGCTATAACGGTGCTTAATTCAACGAATTAAGCTAATACAACAAACTTATAGTAAACCATTATAACCAGCAAAGTGTGTAGTTAGGAATGTTAATTCAGATGTAAACAAGCGCATGTACGGTTATAAATGTGCTTATTTATACGAATTAAGTTAATACAACCTAGTTAAAGTAAACCATTATAACAAGCAAAGTGTGTAGTTAGGGATAATTATTTACATGTATACAAGCGCAAGTATGGTTATAACGGTGCTTAATTCAACGAATTAAGTTAATACAACAAAGTTCTGGTAAACCATTCTAACAAGCAAACTGTGTAGTTAAGAATGTTAATTCAGAAGTAAACAAGCGCAAGTATGTTTATAAATGTGCTTAATTCAATGAATTAAGCAAATACAACAAAGTAATTGTAATCCATTATAACCAGCAAAGTGTGTTGTTAGGAATGTTAATTTAGATCTAAAAAAGCGCAAGTATGGTTATAAATGTGCTAAATTCAGTGAATTAAGCAAATACAACAAAGTAAGAGTAATCCATTATAACCAGCAAAGTGTGTTGTTAGGAATGTTAATTTAGATATAAAAAAGCGCAAGTATGGTTATAATTGTGCCTAATTCAGCGAATTAAGCTAATACAACAAAGTTATTGTAAACCATTATAACAAGCAAAGTGTGTAGTTAGAAATGTTAATTCAGAAGTAAACAAGCGCAAGTATGGTTATAAATGTGCTAAATTCAGTGAATTAAGCAAATACAACAAAGTAAGAGTAATCCATTATAACCAGCAAAGTGTGTAGTTAGGAATGTTAATTTAGATATAAAAAAGCGCAAGTATGGTTATAAATGTGCTTAATTCAACGAATTAAGCTAATACAACAAAGTTATTGTAAACAATTATAACAAGCAAAGTGTGTAGTTAGGAATGCTAATTCAGATGTAAACAAGCGCATGTACGGTTATAAATATGCTTAATTCAACGAATTAAATTAATACAACCAAGTTAAAGTAAACCATTATAACAAGCAAAGTGTGTAGTTAGGGATAATTATTTACATGTAGACAAGCGCAAGTATGGTTATAACTGTGCCTAATTCAACGAATTATGTTGATACAACAAAGTTATTGTAAATGATTATAACGAGCAAAGTGTGTAGTTAGGGATAACTATTTACATGTAAACAAGGGCAAGTATTTGTATAAATGTGCTAAGTTCAACTAAATAAGTTAATACAACAAACTTATAGTAAACCATTATAACAAGCAAAGTGTGTAGTTAGGAACGTTATTTCAGAACTAAACAAGCGGAAGTATGGTTATAAATGTGCTTAATTCAGCGAATTAAGCTAATACAACAAAGTTATAGTAAACCATCATAACAAGCAAAGTGTGTAGTTAGTAATGTTAATTCAGATGTAAACAAGCGCAGGTACGGTTATAAATGTGCTTAATTCAACGAGTTAAGTTAATACAACCAAGTTATAGTAAACAATTATAACAAACAAATGTTGTAGCTAGGGATAACTATTTACATGCATACAAGCGCAAGTATGGTTATAACGGTGCTTAATTCAACGAATTAAGTTAATACAACAAAGTTCTGGTAAACCATTCTAGCAAGCAAAGTGTGTAGTTAGGAATGTTAATTCAGAAGTAAAAAAGCGCAAGTATGGTCATAAATGTGCTTAATTCAGTGAATTAAGCAAATACAACAAAGTAATAGTAATCCATTATAACCAGCAAAGTGTGTAGTTAGGGATAATTATTTACATGTATATAAGCGCAAGTATGGTTATAATTGTGCTTAATTCAACGAATTATGTTAATAAAAGAAAGTTATTGTAAACCATCATAACAAGCAGAGTGTGTAGTTAGGAATGTTAATTCAGATGTAAACAAGCGCAGGTACGGTTATAAATGTGCTTAATTCAACGAATTAAGGTAATACAACCAAGTTAAAGTAAACCATTATAACAAGCAAAGTGTGTAGTTAGGAATGTTAATTCAGATGTAAACAAGCGCATGTACGGTTATAAATGTGCTTAATTCAACGAATTAAGTTAACACAACAAAGTTAAAGTAAACCATCATAACAAGCAAAGTGTGTACTTAGGAATGTTAATTCAGATATAAAAAAAGCGCACGTATGGTTATAAATGTGCTTAATTCAACGAATTAAGTTAATACAACAAACTTATAGTAAACCATTATAACAAGAAAAGTGTGTAGTTAGGAATGCTAATTCAGATGTAAACAAGCGCAGGTACGGTTATGAATGTGCTTAATTCGACGAATTGAATTAATACAACTAAGTTAAAGTAAACCATTATAACAAGCAAAGTGTGTAGTTAGGGATAATTATTTACTTGTATACAAGCGCAAGTATTTTTATAACGGTGCTTAATTCAACGAATTAAGTTAATACAACAAAGTTCTGGTAAACCATTCTAACAAGCAAACTGTGTAGTTAGGAATGTTAATTCAGAAGTAAACAAGCGCAAGTATGTTTATAAATGTGCTTAATTCAATGAATTAAGCAAATACAACAAAGTAATTGTAATCCATTATAACCAGCAAAGTGTGTTGTTAGGAATGTTAATTTAGATCTAAAAAAGCGCAAGTATGGTTATAAATGTGCTAAATTCAGTGAATTAAGGAAATACAACAAAGTAATTGTAATCCATTATAACCAGCAAAGTGTGTTGTTAGGAATGTTAATTTAGATATAAAAAAGCGCAAGTATGGTTATAATTGTGCCTAATTCAGCGAATTAAGCTAATACAACAAAGTTATTGTAAACCATTATAACAAGCAAAGTGTGTAGTTAGAAATGTTAATTCAGAAGTAAACAAGCGCAAGTATGGTTATAAATGTGCTAAATTCAGTGAATTAAGCAAATACAACAAAGTAAGAGTAATCCATTATAACCAGCAAAGTGTGTAGTTAGGAATGTTAATTTAGATATAAAAAAGCGCAAGTATGGTTATAAATGTGCTTAATTCAACGAATTAAGTTAATACTACAAACTTATAGTAAACCATTATAACAAGCAAAGTGTGTAGTTAGGAATGCTAATTCAGATGTAAACAAGCGCATGTACGGTTATAAATATGCTTAATTCAACGAATTAAATTAATACAACCAAGTTAAAGTAAACCATTATAACAAGCAAAGTGTGTAGTTAGGGATAATTATTTACATGTAGACAAGCGCAAGTATGGTTATAACTGTGCCTAATTCAACGAATTATGTTGATACAACAAAGTTATTGTAAATGATTATAACGAGCAAAGTGTGTAGTTAGGGATAACTATTTACATGTAAACAAGGGCAAGTATTTGTATAAATGTGCTAAGTTCAACTAAATAAGTTAATACAACAAACTTATAGTAAACCATTATAACAAGCAAAGTGTGTAGTTAGGAACGTTATTTCAGAACTAAACAAGCGCAAGTATGGTTATAAATGTGCTTAATTCAGCGAATTAAGCTAATACAACAAAGTTATAGTAAACCATCATAACAAGCAAAGTGTGTAGTTAGTAATGTTAATTCAGATTTAAACAAGGACAGGTACGGTTATAAATGTGCTTAATTCAACGAGTTAAGTTAATACAACCAAGTTATAGTAAACAATTATAACAAACAAATGTTGTAGCTAGGGATAATTATTTTCATGTAAACAAGCGCACGTATGGTTATAAATGTGCTTAGTTCAACGTATTAAGCTACTATAACAAATTTATAGTAAAACATTATAACAAGAACAGTGTGTAGTTATTAATAATTATTTACATGTATACAAGCGCAAATATGGCTATAACGGTGCTTAAGTCAACGAATTAAGCTAATACAACAAAGTCATAGTAAACCATTACCACAAGCAAAGTGTGTAGTAAAAGATAATTATTTACATGTATACAAGCGCAAGTATGGTTATAACTGTGCCTAATTCAACTAAATATGTTAATGCAACAAAGTTATAGTAAACCATTATAACAAGCAAAGTGTGTAGTTAGGAACGTTAATTCAGAACTAAACAAGCGAAAGTATGGTTATAAATGTGCCTGATTCAACGAATTAAGTTAATACAACAAAGTTATAGTAAACCATTATAACAAGCAAACTGTGTAGTTAGGGATAATTATTTACATGTATATAAGCGCAAGTATGGTTTTAACTGTGCCTAATTCAACGAATTAAGTTAATACAACAAACTTATTGTAAACCATTATAACAAGCAAAGTGTGTAGTTAGGAATGTTAATTCAGATGTAAACAAGCTCATGTACGGTTATAAATGTGCTTATTTCAACGAATTAAGTTAATACAACCAAGTTAAAGTAAACCATTATAACAAGCAAAGTGTGTAGTTAGGGATAATTATTTACATGTATACAAGCGCAAGTATGGTTATAACGGTGCTTAATTCAACGAATTAAGTTGATACAACAAAGTTCTGGTAAACCATTCTAACAAGCAAAGTGTGTAGTTAGGAATGTTAATTAAGAAGTAAACAAGCGCAAGTATGGTTATAAATGTGCTTAATTCAATGAATTAAGCAAATACAACAAAGTAATTGTAATCCATTAGAACCAGCAAAGTGTGTAGTTCGGGATAATTATTTACATGTATATAAGCGCAAGTATGGTTATAATTGTGCTTAATTCAACGAATTATGTTAATAAAAAAAAGTTATTGTAAACCATTATAACAAGCAAAGTGTGTAGTTAGAAATGTTAATTTAGATCTAAAAAAGCGCAAGTATGGCTATAAATGTGCTTCATTCAACGAATTAAGTTAATACAACAAACTTATAGTAAACCATTATAACAAGCAAAGTGTGTAGTTAGGAATGTAAATTCAGATGTAAACAAGCGCAGGTACGGTTATAAATGTGCTTTATTCAACGAATTAAGTTAATACAACCAAGTTAAAGTAAACCATTATAACAAGCAAAGTGTGTAGTTAGGGATAATTATTTACATGTATACAAGCACAAGTACGGTTATAATTGTGCCTAATTCAGCGAATTAAGCTAATACAACAAAGTTATTGTAAACCATTATAACAAGCAAAGTGTGTAGTTAGAAATGTTAATTCAGAAGTAAACAAGCGCAAGTATGGTTATAAATGTGCTAAATTCAGTGAATTAAGCAAATAAAACAAAGTAATAGTAATCCATTATAACCAGCAAAGTGTGTAGATAAGAATGTTAATTTAGATATAAAAAAGCGCAAGTATGGTTATAAATATGCTTAATTCAACGAATTAAGTTAATACAACAAACTTATAGTAAACCATTATAACAAGCAAAGTGTGTAGTTAGGGATAATTATTTACATGTATACAAGCGCAAGTATGGTTATAATCGTGCCTAATTCAGCGAATTAAGCTAATACAACAAAGTTATTGTAAACCATTATAACAAGCAAAGTGTGTAGTTAGGAACGTTAATTCAGATATAAACAAGCGCAAGTAAGGTTATAATTGTGCTTAATTCAATGAATTAAGATTATACAACAAAGTTATAATAAACCATTATAAGAAGC
The DNA here is from genome assembly GCA_964020215.1 of Aurelia sp. 3 sensu Dawson et al. (2005). Lineage (NCBI taxonomy): Eukaryota > Metazoa > Cnidaria > Scyphozoa > Semaeostomeae > Ulmaridae > Aurelia > Aurelia sp. 3 sensu Dawson et al. (2005). The sequence goes on from OZ026577.1 coordinate 12,793,144, forward strand.
AAAGTGTGTAGTTTGGGATAATTATTTACATGTATACAAGCGCAAGTATGGTTATAACGGTGCTTAATTCAACGAATTAAGTTAATACAACAAAGTTAAAGTAAACCATAATAACAAGCAAAGTGTGTAGTTAGGAATGTTAATTCAGAAGTAAACAAGCGCAATTATGGTTATAAATGTGCTTAATTCAATGAATTAAGCAAATACAACAAAGTAATTGTAATCCATTATAACCAGCAAAGTGTGTAGTTCGGGATAATTATTTACATGTATATAAGCGCAAGTATGGTTATAATTGTCCTTAATTCAACGAATTATGTTAATAAAAAAAAGTTATTGTAAACCATTATAACAAGCAAAGTGTGTAGTTAGAAATGTTAATTCAGAAGTAAACAAGCGCAAGTATGGTTATAAATGTGCTAAATTCAGTGAATTAAGCAAATACAACAAAGTAATAGTAATCCATTATAACAAGCAAAGTGTGTAGTTAGGAATGTTAATTTAGATATAAAAAAGCGCAAGTATGGTTATAAATGTGCTTAATTCATCGAATTAAGCTAATACAACAAAGTTATAGTAAACCATTATAACAAGCAAAGTGTGTAGTTAGGAACGTTAATTCAGATGTAAACAAGCGCATGTACGGTTATAAATGTGCTTATTTCAACGAATTAAGTTAATACAACCAAGTTAAAGTAAACCATTATAACAAGCAAAGTGTGTAGTTAGGGATGATTAATAACATGTATACAAGCGCAAATAACATGTATACAAGCGCAAGTATGGTTGTAATTGTGCCTAATTCAGCGAATTAAGCTAATACAACAAAGTTATTGTAAACCATTATAACAAGCAAAGTGTGAAGTTAGGAATGTTAATTCAGAAGTAAACAAGCGCATGTATGGTTATAAATGTGCTTAATTCAGTGAATTAAGCAAATACAACAAAGTAATTGTAATCCATTATAACCAGCAAAGTGTGTAGTTCGGGATAATTATTTACATGTATATAAGTGCAAGTATGGTTATAATTGTGCTTAATTCAACGAATTATGTTAATAAAAAAAAGTTATTTTAAACCATTATAACAAGCAAAGTGTGTAGTTAGGAATGTTAATTCAGAAGTAAACAAGCACAAGTATGGTTATAAATGTGCTAAATTCAGTGAATTAGGCAAATACAACAAAGTAAGAGTAATCCATTATAACCAGCAAAGTGTGTAGTTAGGAATGTTAATTTAGATCTAAAAAAGCGCAAGTATGGTTATAAATGTGCTTCATTCAACGAATTAAGTTAATACAACAAACTTATAGTAAACCATTATAACAAGCAAAGTATGTAGTCAGGAATGCTAATTCAGATGTAAACAAGTGCATGTGCGGTTATAAATGTGCTTAATTCAACGAATTAAGTTAACACAACAAAGTTAAAGTAAACCATTATAACAAGCAAAGTATGTAGTTAGGAATGCTAATTCAGATGTAAACAAGCCCATGTACGGTTATAAATGTGCTTAATTCAACGAATTAAGTTAACACAACAAAGTTAAAGTAAACCATCATAACAAGCAAAGTGTGTAGTTAGGAATGTTAATTCGGAAGTAAACAAGCGCAAGTATGGTTATAAAGGTGCTAAATTCAGTGAATTAAGAAAATACAACAAAGTAATAGTAATCCATTATAACCAGCAAAGTGTGTAGTTAAAAATGTTAATTTAGATATAAAAAAGCGCAAGTATGGTTATAAATGTGGTTAATTTAACGAATTGATTTGATAGAACAAAGTTATAGTAAACCATTATAACAAGCAAAGTGTGTAGTTATGGATAATTATTTACATGTATACAAGCGCAAGTATGGTTATAACGGTGCTTAATTCAACGAATTAAGTTAATACAACAAAGTTCTGGTAAACCATTCAAACAAGCAAAGTGTGTAGTTAGGAATGTTAATTCAGAAGTAAACAAGCGCAAGTGTGGTTATAAATGTGCTTAATTCAGTGAGTGAATAAAGCAAATACAACAAAGTTAAAGTAAACCATTATAACAAGCAAAGTGTGTAGTTAGGAATGTTAATTCAGATGTAAACAAGCGCAAGTACGGTTTTAAATGTGCCTAATTCAACTAATTAAGTTAATACAACAAAGTTAAAGGAAACCATTATAACAAGCAAAGTGTGTAGTTAGGGATAATTATTTACATGTATACAAGCGCAAGTATGGTTATAACGGTGCTTAATTCAACGAATTAAGTTACTACAACAAAGTTATAGTAAACCATTATAACAAGCAACTTGTGATGTTAGGAATGTTAATTCAGAAGAAAAGAATCGCAAGTATGATTATAAATGTACTTAATTAATCGAATTAAGCTAATACAACAAAGTTATAGTAAACCAATGTAAGAAACAAATTGTGTAGTTAGGGATAATTATTTAGATGTATACAAGCGCAAGTATGGTTATAACTGTGCCTAATTCAACGAATTAAGTTAATACAACAAACTTATAGTAAACCATTATAACAAGCAAAGTGTGTAGTTAGGAATGTTAATTCAGATGTAAACAAGCGCATGTACGGTGATAAATGTGCTTAATTAAGCGAATTAAGCTAATACAACAAAGTTATAGTAAACCAATGTAAGAAGCAAATTGTGTAGTTAGGGATAATTATTTAGATGTATACAAGCGCAAGTATGGTTATAACGGTGCTTAATTCAACGAATTAAGTTAATACAACAAAGTTCTTGTAAACCTTTCTAACAAGCAAAGTTTGTAGTTAGGAATGTTAATTCAGAAGTAAACAAGCGCAAGTATGGTTATAAATGTGCTTAATTCAGTGAATTAAGCAAACACAACAAAGTTAAAGTAAACCATTATAACAAGCAAAGTGTGTAATTAGGAATGTTAACTCAGATGTAAACAAGCGCAAGTATGGTTATAAATGTGCTTAATTCAGTGAATTAAGCAAATACAACAAAGTAATAGTAATCCATTATAACCAGCAAAGTGTGAAGGTAGGAATGTTAATTCAGATGTAAACAAGCGCAAGTAAGGATATCATTGTGCTTAATTCAACGAATTAAGTTAATGCAACAAAGCTATAGTAAACCATTATAAGAAGCAAAGTGTGTAGTTAGGGATAAATATTTACATGTATACAAGCGCAAGCATGGTTATGACTGTGCTTAATTAAACGAATTAAGTTAATACAAGAAAGTTATAGTAATCCATTATAACAAGCAAAGTGTGCAGTTAGGAATGTTAATTCAGAGGAAAACAAGCGCATGTACGGTTATAAATGTGCTTAATTCAACGAAGTAAGTTAATATTACAAAGTTATAGTAAACCATTATAACAAGCAAAGTGTGTAGTTTGGGATAACTATTTACATGTAAACAAGGGAAAGTATTTGTATAAATGTGCTTAATTCAACTAAATAAGTTAATGCAACAAAGTTATAGTAAACCATTATAACAAGCAAACTGTGTAGTTAGGGATAATTATTTACATGTATATAAGCGCAAGTATGTTTATAATTGTGCTTAACTCAACAAATCATGTTAATAAAAGAAAGTTATTATAAACCATTATAACAAGCAAAGTGTGTAGTTAGGAACGTTAATTCAGAACTAAACAAGCGCAAGTATGGTTATAAATGTGCTTAATTCAGCGAATTAAGCTAATACAACAAAGTTATAGTAATCCATTATAACAAGCAAACTGTGTAGTTAGGGATAATTATAATTACATGTATATAAGCGCAAGTATGGTTATAATTGTGCTTAACTCAACGAATTATGTTAAAAAAAAGAAAGTTATTATAAACCATTATAGCAAGCAAAGTGTGTAGTTAGGAACGTTAATTCAGATGTAAACAAGCGCAAGTATGGTTATAAATGTGCTTAATTCAGCGAATTAAGTTAATACAACAAAGTTATAGTAAACCGTTATAAGAAGCAAATTGTGTAGTTAGGGATAATTATTTACATGTATACAAGCGCAAGTATGGTTATAACTGTGCCTATTTCAACGAATTAAGTTAATACAACAAAGTTATAGTAAACCATTATAACAAGCAAAGTGTGTAGTTAGGAATGTTAATTCAGATGTAAACAAGCGCATGTACGGTTATAAATCTGCTTAATTCAACGAATTAAGTTAATACAACCAAGTTAAAATAAACCATTATAACAAGCAAAGTGTGTCGTTAGGAATGTTAATTCAGATGTAAACAAGCGCAAGTATGGTTGTAAATGTGCTAAATTCAGTGAATTAAGCAAATACAACAAAGTAATAGTAATCCATTATAACAAGCAAAGTGTGTAGTTAGGAATGTTAATATAGATATAAAAAAGCGCAAGTATTGTTATAAATGTGGTTAATTTAACGAATTAATTTGATAGAACAAAGTTATGGTAAACCATTATAACAAGAACAGTGTGTAGTTAGGGATAATTATTTACATGTATACAAGCGCAAGTATTGTTATAACTGTGCCTAGTTAAGTCAACGAATTAAGTTAATACAACAAAGTTATAGTAATCCATTATAACAAGCAAACTGTGTAGTTAGGGATAATTTATTACATGTATATAAGCGCAAGTATGGTTATAATTGTGCTTTATTCAACGAATTATGTTAATACAAGAATGTTATTGTAAACGATTATAACAAGCAAAGTGTGTAATTAGGAACGTTAATTCAGATGTAAACAAGCGCAAGTAAGGTTATAATTGTGCTTAATTCAATGAATTAAGATTATACAACAAAGGTATAATAAACCATTATAAGAAGCAAAGCGTGTAGTTTGGGATAATTTATTACATGTATATAAGCGCAAGTATGGTCATGACAGTGCTTAATTAAAGGAATTAAGTTGATACAACAAAGTTATAGTAAACCATTATAACAAGCAAAGTGTGTAGTTAGGAATGTTAATTCAGATAGAAACAAGCGCAAGGAAGGTTATAATTGTGCTTAATTCATCGAGTTAAGTTAATACAACAAAGTTATAGTAAACCATTATAAGAAGCAAAGTGTGTAGTTAGGAATGTTAATTCAGATGTAAACAAGCGCAAGTAAGGTTATCATTGTGCTTAATTCAACGAATTAAGTTAATGCAACAAAGCTATAGTAAACCATTATAAGAAGCAAAGTGTGTAGTTAGGGATAATTATTTACATGTATACAAGCGCAAGCATGGCTATGACTGTGCTTAATTAAACGAATTAAGTTAATACAACGAAGTTATAGTAAACCATTATAACAAGCAAAGTGTGTAGTTAAGGATAATTATTTACATGTATACAAGCGCAAGTATGGTTCTAACTCTGCCTATTTCGACGAATTAAGTTAATACAACAAAGTTATAGTAAACCATTGTGACAAGCAAAGTGTGTAGTTATAGATAATTATTTACATGTATACAAGCACCAGTAAGGTTATGACTGTGCTTAATTAAACGAATTAAATTAATACAACAAAATTATAGTAAACCATTATAACAAGCAAAGTGTGTAGTTAGGAATGCTAATTCAGATGTAAACAAGCGCATGTACGGTTATAAATGTGCTTAATTCAACGAACTAAGTTAATACAACAAAGTTCTGGTTAACTATTCTAACCAGCAAAGTGTGTAGTTAGGAATGTTAATTCAGAAGTATACAAGCGCAAGTATGGTTATAAATGTGCTTAATCCAGTGAATTAAGCAAATACAACAAAGTAATAGTAATCCATTATAACCAGCAAAGTGTGTAGTTAGGGATAATTATTTAGATGTATACAAGCGCAAGTATGGTTATAACTGTGCCTAATTCAACGAATTAAGTTAATACAACAAACTTATAGTAAACCATTATAACAAGCAAAGTGTGTAGTTAAAAATGTTAATTTAGATATAAAAAAGCGCAAGTATGGTTATAAATGTGGTTAATTTAACGAATTAATTTGATAGAACAAAGTTATAGTAAACCATTATAACAAGCAACTTGTGTAGTTAGGGATAATTATTTACATGTATACAAGCGCAAGTATGGTTATAACGGTGCTTAATTCAACGAATTAAGTTAACACAACAAAGTTCTTGTAAACCATTCTAACAAGCAAAGCTTGTAGTTAGGAATGTTAATTCAGAAGTAAACAAGCGCAAGTATGGTTATAAATGTGCTTAATTCAGTGAATTAAGCAAACACAACAAAGTTAAAGTAAACCATTATAACAAGCAAAGTGTGTAGTTAGGAATGTTAATTCAGATGTAAACAAGCGCAAGTACGGTTATAAATGTGCTTAATTCAACGAATTAAGTTAATACAACCAAGTTAAAGTAAACCATTATAACAAGCAAAGTATGTAGTTAGGAATGCTAATTCAGATGTAAACAAGCGCATGTACGGTTATAAATGTGCTTAATTCAACGAACTAAGTTAATACAACAAAATTATAGTAAACCATTATAACAAGCAAAGTGTGTAGTTAGGAATGTTAATTCAGAAGTAAACAAGCGCAAGTATGGTTATAAATGTGCTTAATTCAACGAATTAAGTTAATACAACCAAGTAATAGTAATCGATTATAACCAGCCAAGTGTGTAGTTAGGAATGTTAATTTAGATGTAAACAAGCGCAAGTATGGTTATAAATGTGCTTCATTCAACGAATTAAATTAATACAACAAACTTATAGTAAACCATTATAACAAGCAAAGTATGTAGTTAGGAATGTTAATTCAGATGTAAACAAGCGCAGGTACGGTTATAAATGTGCTTAATTCAACGAATTAAGTTAATACAACCAAGTTAAAGTAAACCACTATAACAAGCAAAGTATGTAGTTAGGAATGCTAATTCAGATGTAAACAAGCGCATGTACGGTTATAAATGTGCTTAATTCAACGAACTAAGTTAATACAACAAAGTTCTGGTTAACTATTCTAACAAGCAAAGTGTGTAGTTAGGAATGTTAATTCAGAAGTCAACAAGCGCAAGTATGGTTATAAATGTGCTTAATCCAGTGAATTAAGCAAATACAACAAAGTAATAGTAATCCATTATAACCAGCAAAGTGTGTAGTTAGGGATAATTATTTAGATGTATACAAGCGCAAGTATGGTTATAACTGTGCCTAATTCAACGAATTAAGTTAATACAACAAACTTATAGTAAACCATTATAACAAGCAAAGTGTGTAGTTAAAAATGTTAATTTAGATATAAAAAAGCGCAAGTATGGTTATAAATGTGGTTAATTTAACGAATTAATTTGATAGAACAAAGTTATAGTAAACCATTATAACAAGCAACTTGTGTAGTTAGGGATAATTATTTACATGTATACAAGCGCAAGTATGGTTATAACGGTGCTTAATTCAACGAATTAAGTTAATACAACAAAGTTCTTGTAAACCATTCTAACAAGCAAAGTTTGTAGTTAGGAATGTTAATTCAGAAGTAAACAAGCGCAAGTATGGTTATAAATGTGCTTAATTCAGTGAATTAAGCAAACACAACAAAGTTAAAGTAAACCATTATAACAAGCAAAGTGTGTAGTTAGGAATGTTAATTCAGATGTAAACAAGCGCAAGTACGGTTATAAATGTGCCTAATTAGACGAATTAAGTTAATACAACAAAGTTAAAGGAAACCATTATAACAAGCAAAGTGTGTAGTTAGGGATAATTATTTACATGTATACAAGCGCAAGTATGGTTATAACTGTGCCTAATCAACAAATTATGTTTATACCACAAAGTTATAGTAAACCATTATAAGAAGCAAGGTTTGTAGTTAGGAATGTTAATTCAGAAGAAAACAAGCGCAAGTATGGTTATAAATGTGCTTAATTCAGTGAATTAAGCTAAAACAACTAAGTTAAAGTAAACCATTATAACAAGCAAAGTGTGTAGTTAGGGATAATTATTTACATGTATACAAGCGCAAGTATGGTTATAAGGGTGCTTAATTCAACGAATTAAGTTAATACAACAAAGTTATGGTAAACCATTATAAGAAGCAAATTGTGTAGTTAGGGATAATTATTTAGATGTATACAAGCGCAAGTATGGTTATAACTGTGCCTAATTCAACGAATTAAGTTAATACAACAAACTTATAGTAAACCATTATAACAAGCAAAGTGTGTAGTTAGCAATGTTAATTCAGATGTAAACAAGCGCATGTACGGTGATAAATGTGCTTAATTCAACGAAATAAGTTAATACAACCAAGTTAAAGTAAACCATTATAACAAGCAAAGTGTGTAGTTAGGGATAATTATTTACATGTATACAAGCGCAAGTATGGTTATAAATGTGCTTATTTCAACGAATTAAGTTAATACAACAAAGTTAAAGTAAACCATTATATTAAGCAAAGTGTTTAGTTAGGAATGTTAATTCAGAACTAAACAAGCGCAAGTATGGTTATAAATGTGCTTAATTCAGTGAATTAAGCAAATACAACAATGTAATAGTAATCCAATATAACCAGCAAAGTGTGTAGTTGGGGATAATTATTTACATGTATACAAGCGCAAGTATAGTTCTAACTCTGCCTAATTCAACGAATTAAGTTAATACAACAAAGTTATAGTAAACCATTGTGACAAGCAAAGTGTGTAGTTATAGATAATTATTTACATGTATACAAGCACCAGTAAGGTTATGACTGTGCTTAATTAAACGAATTAAGTTAATACAACAAAATTATAGTAAACCATTATAACAAGCAAAGTGTGTAGTTAGGAATGTTAATTCAGATAGAAACAAGCGCAAGGAAGGTAATAATTGTGTTTAATTCATCGAGTTAAGTTAATACAACAAAGTTACAGTAAACCATTATAAGAAGCAAAGTGTGTAGTTAGGAATGTTAATTTAGATGTAAAAAAGCGCAAGTATGGTTATAAATGTGGTTAATGTAACGAATTAATTTGATAGAACAAAGTTATAGTAAAAAATTATAACAAGAACAGTGTGTAGTTAGGGATAATTACTTACATGTATAAAAGCGCAAGTATGGTTATAACTGTTCCTAATTAAGTCAACGAATTAAGTTAATACAACAAAGTTATAATAAACCATTATAACAAGCAAAGTGTGTAGTTGGGATAATTATTTACATGTATATAAGCGCAAGTATGGTTATAATTGTGCTTTTTTCAACGAATTATGTTAATACAAGAATGTTATTGTAAACCATTATAAGAAGCAAAGTGTGTAGTTAGCTATAATTATTTACATGTATATAAGCGCAAGTATGGTTATCATTGTGCTTTATTCAACGAAATATGTTAATACAAGAATGTTATTGTAAACCATTATATCAAGCAAAGTGTGTAGTTAGCAACGTTAATTCATATGTAAACAAGCGCAAGTAAGGTTATAATTGTGCTTAATTCAATGAATTAAGTTAATACAACAAAGTTATAATAAACCATTATAAGAAGCAAAGTGTGTGGGTTTGGGATAATTAATTACATGTATACACGCGCAAGTATGGTCATGACAGTGCTTAATTAGAGGAATTAAGTTGATACAACAAAGTTATAGTAAACCATTATAACAAGCAAAGTGTGTAGTTAGGAATGTTAATTCAGATAGAAACAAGCGCAAGGAAGGTTATAATTGTGTTTAATTCATCGAGTTAAGTTGATACAACAAAGTTATAGTAAACCATTATAACAAGCAAAGTGTGTAGTTAGGAATGTTAATTCAGATAGAAACAAGCGCAAGGAAGGTAATAATTGTGTTTAATTCATCGAGTTAAGTTAATACAACAAAGTTATAGTAAACCATTATAAGAAGCAAAGTGTGTAGTTAGGAATGTTAATACAGAAGTAAACAAGCGCAAGTATGGTTATAAATGTGGTTAATGTAACGAATTAATTTGATAGAACAAAGTTATAGTAAAAAATTATAACAAGAACAGTGTGTAGTTAGGGATAATTACTTACATGTATAAAAGCGCAAGTATAGTTATAACTGTTCCTAATTAAGTCAACGAATTAAGTTAATACAACAAAGTTATAATAAACCATTATAACAAGCAAAGTGTGTAGTTGGGATAATTATTTACATGTATATAAGCGCAAGTATGGTTATAATTGTGCTTTTTTCAACGAATTATGTTAATACAAGAATGTTATTGTAAACCATTATAAGAAGCAAAGTGTGTAGTTAGCTATAATTATTTACATGTATATAAGCGCAAGTATGGTTATAATTGTGCTTAATTCAACGAATTATGTTAATAAAAGAAAGTTATTATAAACCATTATAACAAGCAAAGTGTGTAGTTAGGAACGTTAATTCAGATGTAAACAAGGGCAAGTATGGTCATAAATGTGCTTAATTCAGCGAATTAAGTTAATACAACAAAGTTATAGTAAACCATTATAAGAAGCAAATTGTGTAGTTAGGGATAATTATTTACATGTATACAAGCGCAAGTATGGTTATAAATGTGCTTAATTCAACGAATTAAGTTAATACAACAAAGTTATAGTAAACCATTATAAGAAGCAAAGTGTGTAGTTAGGAATGTTAATTCAGATGTAAACAAGCGCATGTACGGTTATAAATGTGCTTAATTCAACGAATTAAGTTAATACAACCAAGTTAAAGTAAACCATTATAACAAGCAAAGTGTGTAGTTAGGGATAATTATTTACATGTATACAAGCACAAGTATGGTAATAACGGTGCTTATTTCAACGAATTAAGTTAATACAACAAAGTTAAAGTAAACCATTATAACAAGCAAAGTGTTTAGTTAGGAATGTTAATTCAGAACTAAACAAGCGCAAGTATGGTTATAAATGTGCTTAATTCAGTGAATTAAGCAAATACAACAATGTAATAGTAATCCAATATAACCAGCAAAGTGTGTAGTTAGGAATGTTAATTTAGATGTGAGAAAGCGCACGTATGGTTATAAATGTGGCTTATTTAACGAATTAATATGATAGAACAAAGTTATAGTAAACCATTATAACAAGAACAGTGTGTAGTTAGGGATAATTATTTACATGTATACAAGCGCAAGTATGGTTATAACTGTGCCTAATTAAGTCAACGAATTAAGTTAATACAGCAAAGTTATACTAACCATTATAACAAGCAAAGTGTATGGTGGCCCATCGTTGCCATAAAGGCCCATAAAATTTTCATTTACAAAAGCGATTTGGTTTTATTTTTCTAGCTATTATTTTCTGTCTCAGTTTGTTTTGTATTTTATTTCATTCTAATTTGTTTTGTCTAAGTGCAACGTTTTTCATTTCTTTTTATTTTCATTTCGTTTTTTCTTAAAAAATTGAAATGAAGTCAACTTTCACCCGTGGCCCATTGTTGCCACTGGACCATCTTTGCCATAGACCATGATCCTTTGTGGGCGTAACAGCAAACAATAAGCGGGAAAATTTATCAAGAAGATGGCGTCCATCAGAAACAAGGACTGGGAGCTCGACCAAGAATTGCAGACAGACCTTGATTCGTATACAAGAAAGAATTACAAGCGTTGCGAATTATTGGACTTTATGAGGCGCAAATACCCACAATATGCATGGAGTTTGAGGAGCTTAGACCGAAGGATGCGCCATTTCCGAATCTTTTACACAGACAACACAATCGGCCAGGAGAATTTGGAAGATGCTATAAGAGAAGAGCTTAACGGACCTGGTCAGTTACTTGGCTACAGGGCAATGCACAAAAAGATCAGGGATATCCACAAACTAAAAGTACCAAGGAAAAAAGTGTATGACATGATGCGAGGATTTGACCCTGAAGGGCTTGCAAGTAGAGGCAACGTCGGTCAGCGTAGAAGAGGACGGCAAAGAAACAAAGCATTCACATCAGCAGTAAGTTAAATTGTTTTTAGATAGATTAAATAATGCTTTAAACCCATGGCCATGTTCATATTCTTCTACCTAAAAAAATCTTGCTTCATTCGATGTTGATAGGAACATGGCGGCACCAACCAGGGGTGGCACCAACCAGGGGTGGCACCAGGGGGCTAGGGGGCTACAGCCCCTCATCAGAGGCATCTAGCTGTTAGAGGAAATTTTGGGTTCTCGTTGGAGGAAATTGGCAAAATAACGCACAAAAACACAATTTTTTAGTCATTTTAACCCCCCTGTCGGAAGCTCCAGCCCCTGTTGGAAAGTTTCTGGCGCTACCCCTGGGCAGCACAGCCACACCACAGCCACATGACAGCAGCACCAGTTCTGCATTTTGATGGCACTTTTGGAATAGTCTAGAATCGCACACCTTATACTAGGGTTTTGGTAGGGTTTTGGTAGGGTTTTTAGTAGGGTTCAGTTAGAATCAGTATAGCCACAGGTGTGTGATTGGCACTTGCACACACCAGAGGAGAATAATAGGTCTATTCACAATTAGTAATAAGGAACAGAATTAAGTTGTCTCTGCACATGCTCTGCAGTTAGAATACAGCTAAAGGATGATGGGTGTGTGTGACATTTAGCACAGCCAAATCAGCTGCACACAATCACGACAACAGCATGCTTCCCAAGCTGTAATGATATTTATCTACTTATGTATACTAGACCACCATCATTGTTAAACAGAAAAATGAAATAGATAAAAACAACTGTGTTTAAAAGCTTCAATGTTTTGATATAAAATCTTTGCCAGAAAACTTACTTATCTATTTATTTATTCACTTATTTGACTACAACTCTTACGTTTCTAGGGATCTGATTTCACCTTATCACTAGATGGACATGACAAACTCTGTGGTTTTCAGAAATCCATGTTTCCTCTGTGTATTTATGGTGCTCAGGATACCTTTAGTGGAAGAATCAATTTTCTAAGAATCTGGACAACAAACAACAGCCCTGAAGTTGTTGGTAAATTTTATTTGGAATATCTGATGGACTGCAAAGGTATAGTGTAGTTCTATGCATGTCGTCCTATATGCTGGCAGTGCCATTCATTACAAAACATATAATAATGACTTTGGTATTGTCTGAAGAGGCATTGTCTTTGGAAATCTAGCATTTTTCTGGAACTAAAAGCTCTTAAAGTAATCTTGGAAGTTAACTTCTTCTCCAAGATATGCTTGACATTTTCAGTTAACTGATTTTTCTGGTCCAAAAATCTTTTTATAATGAGCCAGGGAGTCAATTTCAGTTGAATCTTCTTTAGTGCACTCAAAAAAAGATTTGGACCAGAAAAATTGCAGCTACAACATTAAGATTCGGCACCACAGTACTGTACATCTTTTGTCTCACACCCCCAATGCATGGAAATAGCATCAATGGCCCATGCCTTGGGCAAAATGCATTGGTCAAAATTGTTTTGTTCTTTTGTAAAATGCATTCTTTAATTAAGTGAAGTTTTTAAAACAACAAATATACATATCATTTTTGCAGTTTTACCATCAAGACTTAGATTGGATAAGGGAACTGAGACAACTTTACTTACTACCATCCACTGCTATCTAAGAGAGAAAGTTGAGGAAGATTTGGCTGATCCAACTGACTGTATCTTATTTGGACCATCTACCCAGAATAAAATTGAGCGATGGTGGCGAGAGCTCCTAGAAAGACTTGAACAATACTTCAAATGGCAGTTAAAGAGGCTTGTGGAAGATGGTGACTATGATCCAAGTGATGCAATTCATAGGTAAAACATTTTCTTTAAAAAAATATACTCTCAAGTAGTGAATAGACATGGGGGGGTGAGAATAATCAGGGGGTTGGAAATAGTTTGATTAAATGATAATCAGGGAGTTGGAACAATCGAGGGGGTGTTTCAAGGAATTGAAAGTAGTTGTTTTCTTAGTTACACGTGTATGCATCTTTTATATCTATTTTATGTGAACAGTGATGTTACTGATACATGTACTGATGAATTCTGGTGATGTTGAATGCACTTCTTGAGACATTTTCTTGCCTTTATTCAGAAATTATGTTTCCCATCATGTCATTTTTCCAAAAATTAATAAAATAGGGGTTGGAACAAGTCGGAAAATTTTTCAAAAATTAATAAGTGAGGGGGGGGGGGCGATTATTCAGTACTCAAGAGTACTTACAGTAGATACAGATGTATGCAGGAGTGGGTTTAATACAAACTATATATACAACATCAAGCACATTGCTCACATGAGCAAACAGCTGAAATTCATCTGGATGATTTGCTGTTTTTGGGGTAAAAATTTAAAGGTGGATTCTAATAGGTCTTTACTCTTGAGCATTCTGGATCAGTTTCCAAACTCCAGCCTGGAGTTTCCAGACATTGATGCAAGATGTTTAAGGGAAAACTTGGTTATGTGTATGTTACCTTTCTGAATTCTACTTCATTGTGTGTGGCGTCATGTGTTTCTCATGTTTGTTCTGCCAAGAATGCTATTGTAAAGTTTGACAACAGGACTGGTTACCAAAGGTGATTTTGTCCAACAGTTCATTTAAAAATGATACCAGATCTGTTTATAGAATTTGAAATTCACATCATAATTTCATCATTTCCCATTTAATGATCCTCCATCTCCTGTTTTAGGAATATGCTTGCTTACATCTATATTCCTGTGCTCCAGAGGGAATTAAACCTATTCTCAGAGTCAGTATGGAACAGCCACAGAGGAAGAAAACAGAAAAACAAAGAGCTCCCAATGGGAATACCAGACCATATATATTCTTTCCCAGCTTTGTATGGTGGACAACACTGTGGCTTTCAATTAAGTGATGAGGACCTGCAAGAAGTAGCTGACCTTTCAGGTGTGCTGCAGTCTAACACTGATTACCTGGAACCATCCTTTCGTCAAGAATGTGAAAGGCACATCCAAGATGCTGGGGCCATTTGTTCAAGCAAAGCAGCAGATGCTTACTTATTGCTGAAGGCAAACTTTGAGAGAAATAACTTGATTGACTGACACTAAATTATGGTGAACAGTAAATAACATTTAACATAACATTAAATGGCAACTGGCAGTAAATGAGAACAAAACAAAAACAAATCTCTCTATAATCTGGATCACAAGTAGGCTTGACAGAAAGCTCTGCTGTAGTGTCATATAAGTTATATTTTCTTTTTCTCAAGTTTGAAATCTATAAATCAAGCTTCATCCCATAAGAATTCAGAAAGAAAGTTGATTGCAAACATTATAAAATGCAATATTTCACAAAATCTTAAAAATCCAAATTTTAAAATATCTTTCAAGATGAAGAAATTGAACACTAGTCAGAGTTCACATCTGAAAAAGGGAGAAAAAACTCTTATTTACCCTCAAACTGGAGAGGATAAGATAGGATTTCATAGTTGTAGAGCTTTCAATCAAGTTCTTTACTTGTGGAAAGTGACATCAAACAATACAGTAATACAGTATCATATCCAATGCCATATTTACTTATCCTCTTACCATCAAAGACATACAGTAATCCCTAGTTTTTAGACTTGTGAATCATTTGCTCATCTTGACATGAGTTCCCTTCAAGAAATAGTTGCTGGTAAACTGATGGAGATCTTTTTAAACAACGTCTAGTGTTGACAAGGGAAAAATGATCAAAAGTCTGGGTTGGCAGGCCAATGGTGAATAGTTACATTAAAGGGCTTCCATTTCAGTGATTTTTGGCATGGAGGAATCAATGTACAGTACAGTAATAATTAGCCTGTGCACAAACCCATTGTTTAAAGGAAGAGAAGGGTCTATGCATATGTATGTATGTATCATTTGCCACATAAAATATAGTAAATATGCAACTGCGAGCCAAACCTTGCTGCTCATTCTGGATTTCTGGAATTTAATCTATGCAATATCACAAAAGATTATGTAATTATGTAACTGCAGGAAACATGCGGTCAACAACAGGGAAGTCAAAATGCCGCACAAGGGAAAGAAAGGGAAGGGTGAAAAATCCTTACAGATGAATTCAAAAGAACTTCTCAAATGTGCCTTTATCTTTTTTTAATCTGTCCCCTGTCTTTGAAGCTATCATTTTATGAATGAAAACGCTTTGCAAGTTCAAAATAAGGATACAACAGCCATAGAAAAGTATGCCACTCAGGAAGACTGAGTCAGTGATATTTAGTGACTTATCATGAGACCCTGAGAATAAATTATGAGAAGGCCTGGCAAGCTTTGGCTCGTAGTTGCAAAGACCCTTTCCTACTTTAGAAAATGGGTCTGCATGCAGGCTCAGTAATAATGTGATAATCTACAGCCTTAACAGTGCATATATATGAGGTGTTTTTGCTAGCAACAGTGATACTTTATTGAAATGTGATATGTTCTTCAAATTCACTCCTTGATCTTTTCGTTGATGTCTAAGTTCAACTGATAACAGTAATTGTTGCATTGGTGTTGTTGAAGAAACGTCTCTATTGCAAGTCCAGAGAGGTTACCAGAACAAAAATAAACTGCTTTATTTGCATCAAACAACTTTGTACTTGCAATCTCAGGATCACAGAGCCAGTATTCAACACCTTGGATATCCAGTACCATAAGCTCCTTGCCAGATAAGATGTACGTGTAGTGCACAAAGGCCTCAGCTTTCTTGGCAACCTCACTGTCCTTCAAGATTATGTCCCCAGTATTGTTTATGTATTTAGTGAATGTGCCTTCAATAAAGCTCTCCAGTGTTACAAAATCATCATTCAGCCTTCCGAAGTATAACTTTGTATACATGAATGCCTTTCCATAGTCCATAGGCAATTCTTCTCTTAAGCGTTTTGCAAAATACCTGGCAAGGGAATGCATTTGGACCACTTTCCTGGTGTGAGACTCAACAGATCCAAAAAGACTAATGATGTCTTGAACTTTATCTGCTCGATATCTCTTAAGAACAAGCTTTCCTTCAAGACCATTAATCCCTGTACATTTGAAGGCATCCCTACACCCCCCAGTAGCAAATTTATCCTTGTCTAGAGATAATCTCACATCAAAGGCATCACTCCACTGCCCCTTCTCAGTGTCAAAACTCTCAACTTGCAATGTAACCAGCTCTTTACTTTGCTTCGGGGGAACTAATTTCCCAAGCTTTATCATTTCACTGATTGATATCGACTTCACTAGAGATTCTGAGGGTGGTGCAGGCGTGGTAACAGGGGCATGGCTCTTGTTATGATCCTTCAATCCTTTGGGCATAGGTGGTGGCTTTATCATGCTGAGTGCAACAAGAGAGGCTGTTGAGGCTGAAAAGTTACGGTAATCGTTTGAATTTACTTTGGTACCATTATCCTCTGACTTAAATAGCGTTTCAGTGGTCTTTCCTGCTCTGGTCTCAACAAAGCGAACGTGAAGTACCTTCCAGTTCGTTATCTGCGCAATGGAGACATAGGAAGGCCCTCTTTCACCAGCCACCAAGTCACAATCATATTTTTGGCTGTCAACGCCGAAGTGACGAAGACAGGCTTTTTTGATGTTGTCCATAGTTCGTTCCTTCCCTTCCATTGCAACCATCGTCAGTGCTCCAATGCGTGAGTATTTTTGTGCCTTCCCCTCGACGCTGGAAGAGAAACGTTGGACTGTGATGAACTCACCTTCTTTATCCTCTTTTCCTTGCCGTTTCTTAGACAATCGGGAATATAAGTTATCAAACTTTCTTTTTGACATCGTGCTTGGATCTTCGAAACTTCATGCAAGCAACACGACAACGCACCGCCAACGCACATGTGACAATGTTTCGCGCCTTTATGCCCACAAAGGATCATGGTCTATGGCACCGATGGTCCTGTGGCAACAATGGGCCACGGGTGACAGTTTACTTCATTTCATTTTTTTAAGAAAAAACAAAAAAGAACAAAATCAAAACAATTTTTTAAGAAAAAACGAAATGAAAATAAAAAGAAATGAAAAACGTTGCACTTAGACAAAACCAATTAGAATGAAATAAAATACAAAACAAACTGAGACAGAAAATAATAGCTAGAAAAATAAAACCAAATCGCTTTTGTAAATGAAAATTTTATGGGCCTTTATGGCAACGATGGGCCACCATAAAAGTGTGTAGTTAGGGATAATTATTTACATGTATATAAGAGCAAGTATGGTTATAACTGTGCTTAATTCAACGAATTAAGTTAATACAACAAAGTTATAGTAATCCATTATAACAAGCAAACTGTGTAGTTGGGGATAATTATTTACATGTATATAAGCGCAAGTATGGTTATAATTGTGCTTTTTTCAACGAATTATGTTAATACAAGAATGTTATTGTAAACCATTATAAGAAGCAAAGTGTGTAGTTAGCTATAATTATTTACATGTATATAAGCGCAAGTATGGTTATCATTGTGCTTTATTCAACGAAATATGTTAATACAAGAATGTTATTGTAAACCATTATATCAAGCAAAGTGTGTAGTTAGCAACGTTAATTCATATGTAAACAAGCGCAAGTAAGGTTATAATTGTGCTTAATTCAATGAATTAAGTTAATACAACAAAGTTATAATAAACCATTATAAGAAGCAAAGTGTGTAGTTTGGGATAATTAATTACATGTATACACGCGCAAGTATGGTCATGACAGTGCTTAATTAGAGGAATTAAGTTGATACAACAAAGTTATAGTAAACCATTATAACAAGCAAAGTGTGTAGTTAGGAATGTTAATTCAGATAGAAACAAGCGCAAAGAAGGTTATAATTGTGTTTAATTCATCGAGTTAAGTTGATACAACAAAGTTATAGTAAACCATTATAACAAGCAAAGTGTGTAGTTAGGAATGTTAATTCAGATAGAAACAAGCGCAAGGAAGGTAATAATTGTGTTTAATTCATCGAGTTAAGTTAATACAACAAAGTTATAGTAAACCATTATAAGAAGCAAAGTGTGTAATTAGGAATGTTAACTCAGATGTAAACAAGCGCAAGTATGGTTATAAATGTGCTTAATTCAGTGAATTAAGTAAATACAACAAAGTAATAGTAATCCATTATAACCAGCAAAATGTGAAGGTAGGAATGTTAATTCAGATGTAAACAAGCGCAAGTAAGGATATCATTGTGCTTAATTCAACGAATTAAGTTAATGCAACAAAGCTATAGTAAACCATTATAAGAAGCAAAGTGTGTAGTTAGGGATAAATATTTACATGTATACAAGCGCAAGCATGGTTATGACTGTGCTTAATTAAACGAATTAAGTTAATACAAGAAAGTTATAGTAATCCATTATAACAAGCAAAGTGTGCAGTTAGGAATGTTAATTCAGAGGAAAACAAGCGCATGTACGGTTATAAATGTGCTTAATTCAACGAAGTAAGTTAATATTACAAAGTTATAGTAAACCATTATAACAAGCAAAGTGTGTAGTTTGGGATAACTATTTACATGTAAACAAGGGAAAGTATTTGTATAAATGTGCTTAATTCAACTAAATAAGTTAATGCAACAAAGTTATAGTAAACCATTATAACAAGCAAACTGTGTAGTTAGGGATAATTATTTACATGTATATAAGCGCAAGTATGTTTATAATTGTGCTTAACTCAACAAATCATGTTAATAAAAGAAAGTTATTATAAACCATTATAACAAGCAAAGTGTGTAGTTAGGAACGTTAATTCAGAACTAAACAAGCGCAAGTATGGTTATAAATGTGCTTAATTCAGCGAATTAAGCTAATACAACAAAGTTATAGTAATCCATTATAACAAGCAAACTGTGTAGTTAGGGATAATTATAATTACATGTATATAAGCGCAAGTATGGTTATAATTGTGCTTAACTCAACGAATTATGTTAAAAAAAAGAAAGTTATTATAAACCATTATAGCAAGCAAAGTGTGTAGTTAGGAACGTTAATTCAGGTGTAAACGAGCGCAAGTATGGTTATAAATGTGCTTAATTCAGCGAATTAAGTTAATACAACAAAGTTATAGTAAACCATTATAAGAAGCAAATTGTGTAGTTAGGGATAATTATTTACATGTATACAAGCGCAAGTATGGTTATAAATGTGCTTAATTCAACGAATTAAGTTAATACAACAAAGTTATAGTAAACCATTATAAGAAGCAAATTGTGTAGTTAGGGATAATTATTTACATGTATACAAGCGCAAGTATGGTTATATCTGTGCCTATTTCAACGAATGAAGTTAATACAACAAAGTTATAGTAAACCATTATAACAAGCAAAGTGTGTAGTTAGGAATGTTAATTCAGATGTAAACAAGCGCATGTACGGTTATAAATCTGCTTAATTCAACGAATTAAGTTAATACAACCAAGTTAAAGTAAACCATTATAACAAGCAAAGTGTGTAGTTAGGGATAATTATTTACATGTATACAAGCACAAGTATGGTAATAACTTTGCTTAATTCAACGAATTAAGTTAATACAACAAAGTTCTGGTAAGCCATTCTAACAAGCAAGGTGTGTAGTTAGGAATGTTAATACAGAAGTAAACAAGCGCAAGTATGGTTATAAATGTGCTAAATTCAGTGAATTAAGCAAATACAACAAAGTAATAGTAATCCATTATAACAAGCAAAGTGTGTAGTTAGGAATGTTAATATAGATATAAAAAAGCGCAAGTATGGTTATAAATGTGGTTAATTTAACGAATTAATTTGATAGAACATAGTTATTGTAAACCATTATAACAAGAACAGTGTGTAGTTAGGGATAATTATTTACATGTATACAAGCGCAAGTATTGTTATAACTGTTCCTAGTTAAGTCAACGAATTAAGTTAATACAACAAAGTTATAATAATCCATTATAACAAGCAAACTGTGTAGTTAGGGATAATTTATTACATGTATATAAGCGCAAGTATGGTTATAATTGTGCTTTATTCAATGAATTATGTTAATACAAGAATGTTATTGTAAACGATTATAACAAGCAAAGTGTGTAATTAGGAACGTTAATTCAGATGTAAACAAGCGCAAGTAAGGTTGTAATTGTGCTTAATTCAATGAATTAAGATTATACAACAAAGGTATAATAAACCATTATAAGAAGCAAAGCGTGTAGTTTGGGATAATTTATTACATGTATATAAGCGCAAGTATGGTCATGACAGTGCTTAATTAAAGGAATTAAGTTGATACAACAAAGTTATATTAAACCATTATAACAAGCAAAGTGTGTAGTTAGGGATAATTATTTACATGTATATAAGCGCAAGTATGTTTATAATTGTGCTTAACACAACAAATCATGTTAATAAAAGAATGTTATTATAAACCATTATAACAAGCAAAGTGTGTAGTTAAGAACGTTAATTCAGAACTAAACAAGCGCAAGTATGGTTATAAATGTGCTTAATTCAGCGAATTAAGCTAATACAACAAAGTTATAGTAATCCATTATAACAAGCAAACTGTGTAGTTAGGGATAATTATAATTACATGTATATAAGCGCAAGTATGGTTATAATTGTGCTTAATTCAAAGAATTATGTTAATAAAAGAAAGTTATTATAAACCATTATAACAAGCAAAGTGTGTAGTTAGGAACGTTAATTCAGATGTAAACAAGGGCAAGTATGGTGATAAATGTGCTTAATTCAGCGAATTAAGTTAATACAACAAAGTTATAGTAAACCATTATAAGAAGCAAATTGTGTAGTTAGGGATAATTATTTACATGTATACAAGCGCAAGAATGGTTATAAATGTGCTTAATTCAACGAATTAAGTTAATACAACAAAGTTATAGTAAACCATTATAACAAGCAAAGTGTGTAGTTAGCAATGTTAATTCAGATGTAAACAAGCGCATGTACGGTTATAAATGTGCTTAATTCAACGAATTAAGTTAATACAACCAAGTTAAAGTAAACCATTATAACAAGCAAAGTGTGTAGTTAGGGATAATTATTTACATGTATACAAGCACAAGTATGGTAATAACGGTGCTTAATTCAACGAATTAAGTTAATACAACAAAGTTCTGGTAAACCATTCTAACAAGCAAGGTGTGTAGTTAGGAATGTTAATACAGAAGTAAACAAGCGCAAGTATGGTTATAAATGTGCTAAATTCAGTGAATTAAGCAAATACAACAAAGTAATAGTAATCCATTATAACAAGCAAACTGTGTAGTTAGGGATAATTTATTACATGTATATAAGCGCAAGTATGGTTATAATTGTGCTTTATTCAACGAATTATGTTAATACAGGAATGTTATTGTAAACGATTATAACAAGCAAAGTGTGTAATTAGGAACGTTAATTCAGATGTAAACAAGCGCAAGTAAGGTTATAAATGTGCTTAATTCAGCGAATTAAGCTAATACAACAAAGTTATAGTAAACCATTATAACAAGCAAAGTGTGTAGTTAGGAATGTTAATTCAGATAGAAACAAGCGCAAGGAAGGTTATAATTGTGCTTAATTCATCGAGTTAAGTTAAAACAACAAAGTTATAGTAAACCATTATAAAAAGCAAAGTGTGTAGTTAGGAATGTTAATTCAGATGTAAACAAGCGCAAGTAAGGTTATCATTGTGCTTAATTCAACGAATTAAGTTAATGCAACAAAGCTATAGTAAACCATTATAAGAAGCAAAGTGTGTAGTTAGGGATAATTATTTACATGTATACAAGCGCAAGCATGGCTATGAGTGTGCTTAATTAAACGAATTAAGTTAATACAACGAAGTTATAGTAAACCATTATAACAAGCAAAGTGTGTAGTTAAGGATAATTATTTACATGTATACAAGCGCAAGTATGGTTCTAACTCTGCCTAATTCAACGAATTAAGTTAGTACAACAAAGTTATAGTAAACCATTATGACAAGCAAAGTGTGTAGTTAGGAATGTTAATTCAGATGTAAACAAGCGCAAGTACGGTTATAAATGTGCTTAATTCCACGAAGTAAGTTAATATTACAAAGATATGGTGAACCATTATAACAAGCAAAGTGTGTAGTTAGGGATAACTATTTACAGGTAAACAAGGGCAAGTATTTGTATAAATGTGCTTAATTCAACTAATTAAATTAATACAACAAAGTTATGGTAAACAATTATAAGAAGCAAAGTGTGTAGTTAGGGATAATTATTTAAATGCATACATACACAAGTAAGGTTACGACTGTGCTTAATGAAAAGAATTAATTACTACAACAAAGTTATAGTAAACCATTATGACAAGCAAAGTGTGTAGTTAGGAATGTTAATTCAGATGTAAACAAGCGCAAGTACGGTTATAAATGTGCTTAATTCAACGAAGTAAGTTAATATTACAAAGATATGGTGAACCATTATAACAAGCAAAGTGTGTAGTTAAGGATAATTATATACATGTATACAAGCGCAAGTATGGTTATAACGGTGCTTAATTCAACGAATTAAGTTAATACAACAATGTTCTAGTAAACAATTCTAACAAGCAAAGTGTGTAGTTATAGATAATTATTTACATGTATACAAGCACCAGTAAGGTTATGACTCTGCTTAATTAAACAAATTAAGTTAATTCAACAAAATTATAGTAAACCATTATAACAAGCAAAGTGTGTAGTAAGGAATGTTAATTCAGATGTAGACAAGCGCAGGTACGGTTATAAATGTGCTTAATTCAACGAAGTAAGTTAATATTACAAAGTTATGGTAAACCATTATAACAAGCAAAGTGTGTAGTTAGGAATGTTAATTCAGATGTAAAAAAGCGCAAGTATGGTTATAAATGTGGTTAATGTAACAAATTAATTTGATAGAACAAAGTTATAGTAAAAAATTATAACAAGAACAGTGTTATCTACAGTTAGGGATAATTACTTACATGTATAAAAGCGCAAGTATGGTTATAACTGTTCCTAATTAAGTCAACGAATTAAGTTAATACATCAAAGTTATAATAAACCATTATAACAAGCAAAGTGCGTAGTTTGGGATAATTATTTACATGTATATAAGAGCAAGTATGGTTATAAATGTGCTTAATTCAGTGAATTAAGATTGTACTACAAAGTTATAATAAACCATTATAAGAAGCAAAGTGTGTAGTTTGGGATGATTATTTACATGTATACAAGCGCAAGTATGGTTATAAATGTGGTTAATGTAACAAATTAATTTGATAGAACAAAGTTATAGTAAAAAATTATAACAAGAACAGTGTGTAGTTAGGGATAATTACTTACATGTATAAAAGCGCAAGTATGGTTATAATTGTGCTTTTAACAAGGTGTGAAGTTAGGGATAATTATTTACATGTATATAAGCGCAAGTATGGTTATAACTGTGCTTAATTCAACGAAGTAAGTTAATACAACAAAGTTTTAATAAAGCATTATAACAAGCAAAGTGTGTAGTTAGGAATATTAATTCAGATGTAAACAAGCGCAAGTATGGTTATAAATGTGCTCAATTCAACGATTTAAGTTAATACAGCAAAGTCGTAGTAAACCATTATAACAAGCAACGTGTGTAGTTAGGGATAATTATTTAGATGTAAAAAGGCGCACCTATGGTTATAAATGTGCTTAATTCAACGAATTAAGTTAATACAACAAAGTTAAAATAAATCATTATAACAAGCAAAGTGTGTAGTTAGGGATAATCATTTACATGTAAAAAAGCGCAAGTATGGGTATAAAAAAGCTTAATTCAGCGAATTTAGGTAATACAACAAAGGTATAGGAAACCATTATAACAAGAACAGTGTGTAGTTAGGGATAATTATTTACACGGAAACAAGCGCAAGTACTCTTATAAATCTGCTTAATTCAACCAAGTAAGTTAATATCACAAAGTTATGGTAAACCATTATAGAAAGCAAAGTGTGTAGTTAGGAATGTTAATTCAGATGTAAACAAGACCAAGCACGGTTATAAATGTGCTTAATTCAACGAAGTAAGTTAATATCACAAAGTTATGGTAAACCATTATAACAAGCAATGTGTGTAGTTAGGGATAATTATTTACATGTAAAAAAGCGCAAGTATGGTTATAAAAGTGCTTAATTCAGCGAATTTAGGTAATACAACTAAGGTATAGTACACCAATGTAACAAGCAAAGTCTGTAGTTAAGAATGTAAATTCAGATCTAAACAATTTCAATTATGAGTATGAAATTGCTATATATAACGAAATAAATCAATACAACAAAGTTATAGTAAACCATTATAACAAACAAAGTGTGTAGTTAGGGATATTTATTTAGATGCAAAAAAGCGCAAGTATGGTTCTAAAAGTGCTTAATTCAACGAATTAGGTTAATACAACAAAGTTATAGTAAACCATTGTGACAAGCAAAGTGTGTAGTTAGAAATGTTAATTTAGATCTAAGCAAGCGCAATTATGGGTATGAAAGTGATTAATATAACGAAATATGTCAATACAACAATGTTATAGTAAACCATTTTAACAAGCAAAGTTTACAGTTAGGGGTAATTATTTACATGCATACAAGCGCAAGTGTGGTTATAAATGTGCTTAATTCAACGATTTAAGTTAATACAACAAAGTTATAGTAAACCATTATAACAAGCAAAGTGTGTAGTTAGGGATAATTTTTAACATGTAAAAAAGAGCAAGTATCGGTATAAAAGTGCTTAATTCAGCGAATTAAGCTAATACAACAAAGTCATAGCACTCAATTATAACAAGATTAGTGTGTAATTAGGGATAATTATTTACATGTATACAAGCGCAAGTATTGTTATAAATGTGGTTAATTCAACGAATTAAGTTTTTAGAACAAAGTTATAGTAAACCATTATAACAAGCAAAGTGTGTAGTTAGGGATAATTATTTAGATGTAAAAAAGCGCAAGTATGGTTATAAATGTGCCTAATTCAACAAATTAAGTTAATACAACAAAGTTATAGTAAACCATTATAACAAGAACAGTGTGTAGTTAGGGATAATTATTTACATGTATACAAGCGCAAGTATGGTTCTAAAAGTGCTTAACTGAACGAATTAGGTTAATAGAACAAAGTCATAGTAAAACATTATAACAAGAAAAGTGTGCAGTTAGGTATAATTATTTACATGCATACAAGCACAAGTATGGTTATAACTGTGCTTAATTCAACGAATTAAGTTAATACAACAAAGTTATAGTAAACCATTATAACAAGGACAGTGTGTAGTTAGGGATAATTATTTACTTGTATACAAGCGCAAGTATAAATGTGCTTAATTCAACGAATTAAGTTAATACAACAAAGTTATAGTAAACCATTATAACAAGCAAAGGGATAATAAGTTAAATGTAAACAAGCGCAAGTTTTGGTATAAAATTGCATAGTTCAGCAAATTAAGCTAATACAACAAAGTCATAGCACTCCATTATAACAAGAACAGTGTGTAGTTAGGGATAATTATTTACATGTATACAAGAGCAAGTATTGTTATAAATGTTGTTAATTCAACGAATCAAGTTAATACAACAAAGTTATAGAAAACCATTATAACAAGCAAAGTGTGTAGTTATTGATAATTATTTACATGTAAACAAGCGCAAGTATTGGTATAAAAGTGCGTAATTCAGCGAATTAAGCTAATACAACAAAGTCATAGCACTCCATTATAACAAGATTAGTGTGTAATTAGGGATAATTATTTACATGTATACAAGCGCAAGTATTGTTATAAATGTGGTTAATTCAACGAATTAAGTTAATAGAACAAAGTTATAGTAAACCATTATAACAAGCAAAGTGTGTAGTTAGGGATAATTATTTAGATCTAAAAAAGCGCAAGTATGGTTATAAATGTGCCTAATTCAACAAATTAAGTTAATGCAACAAAGTTATAGTAAACCATTATAACAAGAACAGTGTGTAGTTAGGGATAATTATTTACACGGAAACAAGCTCAAGTACGGTTATAAATCTGCTTAATTCAACCAAGTAAGTTAATATCACAAAGTTATGGTAAACCATTATAGAAAGCAAAGTGTGTAGTTAGGAATGTTAATTCAGATGTAAACAAGACCAAGTACGGTTATAAATGTGCTTAATTCAACGAAGTAAGTTAATATCACAAAGTTATGGTAAACCATTATAACAAGCAATGTGTGAAGTTAGGGATAATTATTTACATGTAAAAAAGAGCAAGTATGGTTATAAAAGTGCTTAATTCAGCGAATTTAGGTAATACAACAAAGGTATAGTACACCAATGTAACAAGCAAAGTTTGTAGTTATGAATGTAAATTCAGATCTAAACAAGCGCAATTATGAGTATGAAATTGCTTAATATAACGAAATAAATCAATACAACAAAGTTATAGTAAACCATTATAACAAACAAAGTGTGTAGTTAGGGATAATTATTTAGATGAAAAAAAAGCGCAAGTATGGTTATAAATGTGCTTTATTCAACGAATTAAGTTAATACAACAAAGATATTGTAAACAATTATAACAAACAAAGTGTGTAGCTAGGGATAATTATTTACAGGTAAACAAGCGCACGTATGGTTATAAATGTGCTTAGTTCAATGTATTAAGGTAATATAACAAATTTATAGTAAAACATTATAACAAGAACAGTGTGTAGTTAGGGATCATTATTTACATGTATACAAGCACAAGTATGGTTATAACTGTGGTTAATTCAACGAATTAAGTTAATACAACAAAGTTATAGTAAACCATTATAACAAGCAAAGTTTACAGTTAGGGGTAATTATTTACATGCATACAAGCGCAAGTGTGGTTATAAATGTGCTTAATTCAACGATTTAAGTTAATACAACAAAGTTATAGTAAACCATTATAACAAGCAAAGTGTGTAGTTAGAAATGTTAATTCAGATCTAAACAAGCGCAATTATGGGTATGAAAGTGATTAATATAACGAAATATGTCAATACAAAAATGTTATAGAAAACCATTTTAACAAGCAAAGTTTACAGTTAGGGGTAATTATTTACATGCATACAAGCGCAAGTGTGGTTATAAATGTGCTTAATTCAACGATTTAAGTTAATACAACAAAGTTATAGTAAACCATTATAACAAGCAAAGTGTGTAGTTAGGGATAATTTTTAACATGTAAAAAAGAGCAAGTATCGGTATAAAAGTGCTCAATTCAGCAAATTAAGCTAATACAACAATGTCATAGCACTCCATTATAACAAGATCAGTGTGTAGTTAGGGAAAATTATTTACATGTAAACAAGCGCAAGTATTGTTATAAATGTGGTTAATTGAACGAATTAAGTTAATACAACAAAGTTATAGTAAACCATTATAACAAGCAAAGTGTGTAGTTAGGGATAATTATTTACATGTAAACAAGCGCAAGTATTGGTATAAAAGTGCTTAATTCAGCGAATTAAGCTAATACAACAAAGTCATAGCACTCAATTATAACAAGATTAGTGTGTAATTAGGGATAATTATTTACATGTATACAAGCGCAAGTATTGTTATAAATGTGGTTAATTCAACGAATTAAGTTAATAGAACAAAGTTATAGTAAACCATTATAACAAGCAAAGTGTGTAGTGAGGGATAATTATTTAGATGTAAAAAAGCGCAAGTATGGTTATAAATGTGCCTAATTCAACAAATTAAGTTAATACAACAAAGTTATAGTAAACCATTATAACAAGAACAGTGTGTAGTTAGGGATAATTATTTACATGTATACAAGCGCAAGAATGGGTATAAAAGTGCTTAATTCAGCAAATTAAGCTAATACAACAAAGTCATAGCACTCAATTATAACAAGATTAGTGTGTAGTTAGGGATAATTATTTAAGTGTAAAAAAGCGCAAGTATGGTTATAGATGTGCTTAATTCAACGAATTAAGTTAATACAACAAAGTTATAGTAAACCATTATGAAAAGGAAAGTGTGTAGTTAGGGATAATTATTTACATGTAAAAAAGCGCAAGAATGGGTATAAAAGTGCTTAATTAAGCGAATGTAGGTAATACAAAAAAGGTATAGTAAACCATTATAACAAGAACAGTGTGTAGTTAGGGATAATATTTACATGTATGCAAGCGCAATTATGGTTATAAATCTGCTTAATTCAACCAAGTAAGTTAATATCACAAAGTTATGGTAAACCATTATAGAAAGCAAAGTGTGTAGTTAGGAATGTTAATTCAGATCTAAACAAGCGCAAGTATGGTTATAAATGTGCTCAATTCAACGATTTAAGTTAATACAGCAAAGTCGTAGTAAACCATTATAACAAGCAACGTGTGTAGTTAGGGATAATTATTTAGATGTAAAAAGGCCCACGTATGGTTATAAATGTGCTTAATTCAACGAATTAAGTTAATACAACAAAGTTAAAGTAAATCATTATAACAAGCAAAGTGTGTAGTTAGGGATAATTATTTAGATGTAAAAAAGCGCAAGTATGGTTATAAATGTGCTCAATTCAACAAATTAAGTTAATACAACAAAGTTATAGTAAACCATTATAACAAGAACAGCGTGTAGTTAGGGATAATTATTTACATGTATACAAGCGCAAGTATGGTTCTAAAAGTGCTTAATTCAACGAATTAGGTTAATACAACAAAGTTATAGTAAACCATTATAAAAAGGACAGTGTGTAGTTAGGGATAATTATTTACATGTAAAAAAGCGCAAGAATGGGTATAAAAGTGCTTAATTAAGCGAATGTAGGTAATACAAAAAAGGTATAGTAAACCATTATAACAAGAACAGTGTGTAGTTAGGGATAATATTTACATGTATGCAAGCGCAATTATGGTTATAAATCTGCTTAATTCAACCAAGTAAGTTAATATCACAAAGTTATGGTAAACCATTATAGAGAGCAAAGTGTGTAGTTAGGAATGTTAATTCAGATCTAAACAAGCGCAAGTATGGTTATAAATGTGCTCAATTCAACGATTTAAGTTAATACAGCAAAGTCGTAGTAAACCATTATAACAAGCAACGTGTGTACTTAGGGATAATTATTTAGATGTAAAAAGGCGCACGTATGGTTATAAATGTGCTTAATTCAACGAATTAAGTTAATACAACAAAGTTAAAGTAAATCATTATAACAAGCAAAGTGTGTAGTTAGGGATAATTATTTAGATGTAAAAAAGCGCAAGTATGGTTATAAATGTGCTCAATTCAACAAATTAAGTTAATACAACAAAGTTATAGTAAACCATTATAACAAGAACAGCGTGTAGTTAGGGATAATTATTTACATGTATACAAGCGCAAGTATGGTTCTAAAAGTGCTTAATT
Source organism: Aurelia sp. 3 sensu Dawson et al. (2005) (assembly GCA_964020215.1). Taxonomy (NCBI): domain Eukaryota; kingdom Metazoa; phylum Cnidaria; class Scyphozoa; order Semaeostomeae; family Ulmaridae; genus Aurelia; species Aurelia sp. 3 sensu Dawson et al. (2005). The sequence goes on from OZ026577.1 coordinate 12,823,241, forward strand.
CAACGAATTAGGTTAATACAACAAAGTTATAGTAAACCATTATGAAAAGCAAAGTGGGTAGTTAGAAATGTTAATTCAGATCGAAACAAGCGCAATTATGGGTATGAAAGTGATTAATATAACGAAATATGTCAATACAACAATGTTATAGTAAACCATTTTAACAAGCAAAGTTTACAGTTAGGGGTAATTATTTACATGCATACAAGCGCAAGTGTGGTTATAAATGTGCTTAATTCAACGATTTAAGTTAATACAACAAAGTTATAGTAAACCATTATAACAAGCAAAGTGTGTAGTTAGGGATAATTTTTAACATGTAAAAAAGAGCAAGTATCGGTATAAAAGTGCTCAATTCAGCAAATTAAGCTAATACAACAAAGTCATAGCACTCCATTATAACAAGATCAGTGTGTAGTTAGGGAAAATTATTTACATGTAAACAAGCGCAAGTATTGTTATAAATGTGGTTAATTGAACGAATTAAGTTAATACAACAAAGTTATAGTAAACCATTATAACAAGCAAAGTGTGTAGTTAGGGATAATTATTTACATGTAAACAAGCGCAAGTATTGGTATAAAAGTGCTTAATTCAGCGAATTAAGCTAATACAACAAAGTCATAGCACTCAATTATAACAAGATTAGTGTGGAGTTAGGGATAATTATTTAGGTGTAAAAAAGCGCAAGTATGGTTATAAATGTGCTTAATTCAACGAATTAAGTTAATACAACAAAGTTATAGTAAACAATTATAAAAAGGAAAGTGTGTAGTTAGGGATAATTATTTACATGTAAAAAAGCGCAAGAATGGGTATAAAAGTGCTTAATTAAGCGAATGTAGGTAATACAAAAAAGGTATAGTAAACCATTATAACAAGAACAGTGTGTAGTTAGGGATAATATTTACATGTATGCAAGCGCAATTATGGTTATAAATGTGCTTAATTTAACGAATTAAGTTAATACAACAAAGTCATAGTAAACCATTATAACAAGCAAAGTGTGTAGTTAGGGATAATTATTTACATGTAAAAAAGCGCAAGTATGGATATAAATGTGCTTAATTCAACGAATTAAGTTAATACAACAAAGTTATAGTAAACCATTATAAAAAGGAAAGTGTGTAGTTAGGAATGTTAATTCAGATCTAAACAAGCGCAAGTATGGTTATAAATGTGCTCAATTCAACGATTTAAGTTAATACAGCAAAGTCGTAGTAAACCATTATAACAAGCAACGTGTGTAGTTAGGGATAATTATTTAGATGTAAAAAGGCGCACGTATGGTTATAAATGTGCTTAATTCAACGAATTAAGTTAATACAACAAAGTTAAAGTAAATCATTATAACAAGCAAAGTGTGTAGTTAGTGATAATTATTTACATGTAAAAAAGCGCAAGTATGGGTATAAAAAAGCTTCATTCAGCGAATTTAGGTAATAAAACAAAGATATAGTAAACCATTATAACAAGAACAGTGTGTAGTTAGGGATATTTATTTACACGGAAACAAGCTCAAGTATTGTTATAAATGTGGTTAATTCAACGAATTAAGTTAATAGAACAAAGTTATAGTAAACCATTATAACAAGCAAAGTGTGTAGTTAGGGAAAATTATTTAGATGTAAAAAAGCGCAAGTATGGTTATAAATGTGCCTAATTCAACAAATTAAGTTAATACAACAAAGTTATAGTAAACCATTATAACAAGAACAGTGTGTAGTTAGGGATAATTATTTACATGTATACAAGCGCAAGAATGGTTATAAATGTGCTTAATTCAACGAATTAAGTTAATACAACAAAGTTATAGTAAACCATTATAAAAAGGAAAGTGTGTAGTTAGGGATAATTATTTACATGTAAAAAAGCGCAAGAATGGGTAAAAAAGTGCTTAATTAAGCGAATGTAGGTAATACAAAAAAGGTATAGTAAACCATTATAACAAGAACAGTGTGTAGCTAGGGATAATATTTACATGTATGCAAGCGCAATTATGGTTATAAATCTGCTTAATACAACCAAGTAAGTTAATATCACAAAGTTATGGTAAACCATTATAGAAAGCAAAGTGTGTAGTTAGGAATGTTAATTCAGATCTAAACAAGCGCAAGTATGGCTATAAATGTGCTCAATTCAACGATTTAAGTTAATACAGCAAAGTCGTAGTAAACCATTATAACAAGCAACGTGTGTAGTTAGGGATAATTATTTAGATGTAAAAAGGCGCACGTATGGTTATAAATGTGCTTAATTCAACGAAGTAAGTTAATATCACAAAGTTAAAGTAAATCATTATAACAAGCAAAGTGTGTAGTTAGGGATAATCATTTACATGTAAAAAAGCGCAAGTATGGTTATAAAAGTGCTTAATTCAGCGAATTTAGGTAATACAACAAAGGTATAGTACACCAATGTAACAAGCAAAGTTTGTAGTTATGAATGTAAATTCAGATCTAAACAAGCGCAATTATGAGTATGAAATTGCTTAATATAACGAAATAAATCAATACAACAAAGTTATAGTAAACCATTATAACAAACAAAGTGTGTAGTTAGGGATAATTATTTAGATGCAAAAAAGCGCAAGTATGGTTATAAATGTGCTTTATTCAACGAACTAAGTTAATACAACAAAGATATAGTAAACAATTATAACAAACAAAGTGTGTAGCTAGGGATAATTATTTACAGGTAAACAAGCGCACGTATGGTTATAAATGTGCTTAGTTCAACGTATTAAGCTAATATAACAAATTTATCGTAAAACATTATAACAAGAACAGTGTGTAGTTAGGGATCATTATTTACATGTATACAAGCACAAGTATGGTTATAACTGTGGTTAATTCAACGAATTAAGTTAATACAACAAAGTTATAGTAAACCATTATAAGAAGCAAAGTTTACAGTTAGGGGTAATAATTTACATGCATACAAGCGCAAGTGTGGTTATAAATGTGCTTAATTCAACGATTTAAGTTAATACAACAAAGTTATAGTAAACCATTATAACAAGCAAAGGGATAATAAGTTAAATGTAAACAAGCGCAAGTATTGGTATAAAAGTGCTTAGTTCAGCAAATTTAGCTAATACAACAAAGTCATAGCACTCCATTATAACAAGATCAGTGTGTAGTTAGGGATAATTATTTACATGTATACAAGAGCGAGTATTGTTATAAATGTGGTTAATTCAACGAATTAAGTTAATACAACAAAGTTGTAGTAAACCATTATAACAAGCAAAGTGTGTAGTTATTGATAATTATTTACATGTAAAGCAGCGCAAGTATTGGTATAAAAGTGCGTAATTTAGCGAATTAAGCTAATACAACAAAGTCATAGCACTCCATTATAACAAGATTAGTGTGTAATTAGGGATAATTATTTACATGGATACAAGCGCAAGTATTGTTATAAATGTGGTTAATTCAACGAATTAAGTTGATACAACAAAGTTATAGTAAACCATTATAACAAGGAAAGTGTGTAGTTAGGGATAATTATTTAGATGTAAAAAAGCGCAAGTATGGTTATAAATGTGCTCAATTCAACAAATTAAGTTAATACAACAAAGTTATAGTATAACATATAGTTATAGTACCATTATAACAAGAACAGCTTGTAGTTAGGGATAATTATTTACATGTATACAAGCGCAAGTATGGTTCTAAAAGTGCTTAATTCAACGAATTAGGTTAATACAACAAAGTTATAGTAAACCATTATGAAAAGCAAAGTGGGTAGTTAGAAATGTTAATTCAGATCTAAACAAGCGCAATTATGGGTATGAAAGTGATTAATATAACGAAATATGTCAATACAACAATGTTATAGTAAACCATTTTACAAGCAAAGTTTACAGTTAGGGGTAATTATTTACATGCATACAAGCGCAAGTGTGGTTATAAATGTGCTTAATTCAACGATTTAAGTTAATACAACAAAGTTATAGTAAACCATTATAACAAGCAAAGTGTGTAGTTAGGGATAGTTTTTAACATGTAAAAAAGAGCAAGTATCGGTATAAAAGTGCTCAATTCAGCAAATTAAGCTAATACAACAAAGTCATAGCACTCCATTATAACAAGATCAGTGTGTAGTTAGGGAAAATTATCTACATGTATACAAGCGCAAGTATTGTTATAAATGTGGTTAATTGAACGAAATAAGTTAATACAACAAAGTTATAGTAAACCATTATAACAAGCAAAGTGTGTAGTTAGGGATAATTATTTACATGTAAACAAGCGCAAGTATTGGTATAAAAGTGCTTAATTCAGCGAATTAAGCTAATACAACAAAGTCATAGCACTCAATTATAACAAGATTAGTGTGTAATTAGGGATAATTATTTATATGTAAACAAGCGCAAGTATGGTATTAATTGTGCTTAATTCAGCGAATTAAGCTAATACAACAAAGTTATAGTAATCCATTATAACAAGCAAAGTGTGTAGTTAGGGATAATTATTTACATGTATACAAGCGCAAGTATGGATATAACTGTGCCTAATTCAACGAATTAAGTTAATACAACAAAGTTATAGTAAACCATTATAACAAGCAAAGTGTGTAGTTAGGGATAATTTTTAACATGTAAAATAGAGCAAGTATCGGTATAAAAGTGCTTAATTCAGCGAATTAAGCTAATACAACAAAGTTATAGTAAACCATTATAACAAGAACAGTGTTTAGTTAGGGATATTTATTTACATGTATGCAAGCGCAAGTATTGTTATAAATGTGGTTAATTCAACGAATTAAGTTAATACAACAAAGTTATAGTAAACTATTATAACAAGCAAAGTGTGTAGTTAGGGATAATTATTTACATGTAAAAAAGCGCAAGTATGGTTATAAATGTGCTTAATTCAACGAATTAAGTTAATACAACAAAGTTATAGTAAACCATTATAAAAAGGAAAGTGTGTAGTTAGGAATGTTAATTCAGATCTAAACAAGCGCAAGTATGGTTATAAATGTGCTTAATTCAACGATTTAAGTTAATACAGCAAAGTCGTAGTAAACCATTATAACAAGCAACGTGTGTAGTTAGGGATAATTATTTAGATGTAAAAAGGCGCACGTATGGTTATAAATGTGCTTAATTCAACGAAGTAAGTTAATACAACAAAGTTAAAGTAAATCATTATAACAAGCAAAGTGTGTAGTTAGGGATAATTATTTACATGTAAAAAAGCTCAAGTATGGGTATAAAAAAGCTTAATTCAGCGAATTTAGGTAATACAACAAAGGTATAGTAAACCATTATAACAAGAACAGTGTGTAGTTAGGGATAATTATTTACACGGAAACAAGCGCAAGTACGGTTATAAATCTGCTTAATTCAACCAAGTAAGTTAATATCACAAAGTTATGGTAAACCATTATAGAAAGCAAAGTGTGTAGTTAGGAATGTTAATTCAGATGTAAACAAGACCAAGCACGGTTATAAATGTGCTTAATTCAACGAAGTAAGTTAATATCACAAAGTTATGGTAAACCATTATAACAAGCAATGTGTCTAGTTAGGGATAATTATTTACATGTAAAAATGCGCAAGTATAGTTATAAAAGTGCTTAATTCAGTGAATTTAGGTAATACATCAAAGGTATAGTACACCAATATAACAAGCAAAGTTTGTAGTTAAGAATGTAAATTCAGATCTAAACAAGCGCAATTATGAGTATGAAATTGCTTAATATAACGAAATAAATCAATACAACAAAGTTATAGTAAACCATTATAACAAACAAAGTGTGTAATTAGGGATAATTATTTACATGTAAAAAAGCGCAAGTGCTTAATTGAACGAATTAGGTTAATACAACAAAGTTATAGTAAGCCATTATAACAAGCAAAGTGTGTAACTAGGGATAATCATTTACATGTAAACAAGCGCAAGTATGGTTATAAATGTGGTCATTTCAACGAATTTAGTTATTACAACTAAGTTATAGTAAACCATTATAACAAGCAAAGTGTGTAGTTAGGGACAATTATTTAGATGTAAAATAGCGCAAGTATGGTTATAAATGTGCTTAATTCAACAAATTAAGTTAATACAGCAAAGTTATAGTAAACCATTATAACAAGCAAATGGATAATTATTTACATGTAAAAAAGCGCAAGTATTGGTATAAAAGTGCTTAATTCAGCGAATTAAGCTAATACAACAAAGTCATGGCACCCCATTATAACAAGATCAGTGTGTAGTTAGGGAAAAATATTTACATGTATACAAGCGCAAGTATTGTTATAAATGTGGTTAATTCAACGAATTAAGTTAATAGAACAAAGTTATAGTAAAGCATTATAACAAGCAAAGTGTGTAGTTAGGGATAATTATTTAGGTGTAAAAAAGCGCAAGTATGGTTATAAATGTGCTTAATTCAACAAATTAAGTTAATACAACAAAGTTATAGTAAGCCATTTTAACAAGCAATGTGTGTAGTTAGGGAAAATTATTTACATGTATACAAGCGAAAGTATTGTTATAAATGTGGTTAATTCAACGAATTAAGTTAATACAACAAAGTTATAGTAAACCATTATAACAAGCAAAGTGTGTAGTTAGGGATAATTATTTAGATGTAAGAAAGCGCAAGTATGGTTATAAATGTGCCTAATTCAACAAATTAAGTTAATACAACAAAGTTATAGTAAACCATTATAACAAGAACAGTGTGTAGTTAGGGATAATTATTTACATGCGCAAGTATGGTTCTAAAAGTGCTTAACTGAACGAATTAGGTTAATAGAACAAAGTTATAGTAAACCATTATAAAAAGCAAAGTGTGTAGTTAGAAATGTTAATTCAGATCTAAACAAGCGCAATTATGGGTATGAAAGTGATTAATATAACGAAATATGTCAATACAACAATGTTATTATAAACCATTTTAACAAGCAAAGTTTACAGTTAGGGGTAATTATTTAGATGCATACAAGCGCAAGTGTGGTTATAAATGTGCTTAATTCAACGATTTAAGTTAATACAACAAAGTTATAGTAAACCATTATAACAAGCAAAGTGTGTAGTTAGGGATAATTTTTAACATGTAAAAAAGAGCAAGTATCGGTATAAAAGTGCTTAATTCAGCGAATTAAGCTAATACAACAAAGTTATATTAAACCATTATAACAAGAACAGTGTTTAGTTAGGGATAATTATTTACATGTATACAAGCGCAAGTATGGTTCTACAAGTGCTTAATTCAACGAATTAAGTTAATACAACAAAGTTATAGTAAACCATTATAAAAAGCAAAGTGTGTAGTTAGGAATGTTAATTCAGTTAAACAAGTGCAAATATAGTTATAAATGTGCTTAATTCAACGAATTAAGTTAATACCACAAAGTCACAGTGAACCATTATAAAAAGCAAAGTGTGTAGTTAGGGATAATTATTTACATGTATACAAGCGCAAGTATGGTTATAAATGTGCTTAATTCAACGAATTAAGTTCATACAACAAAGTCGTAGTAAACCATTATAACAAGCAAAGTGTGTAGTTAGGGATAATTATTTAGGTGTAAAAAAGCGCAAGTATGGCTATAAATGTGCTTAATTCAACGAATTAAGTTAATACAACAAAGTTATAGTAAACCATTATAAAAAGGAAAGTGAGTAGTTAGGGATAATTATTTACATGTAAAAAAGCGCAAGAATGGGTATAAAAGTGCTTAATTAAGCAAATGTAGGTAATACAAAAAAGGTATAGTAAACCATTATAACAAGAACAGTGTGTAGTTAGGGATAATATTTACATGTATGCAAGCGCAATTATGGTTATAAATGTGCTTAATTTAACGAATTAAGTTAATACAACAAAGTTATAGTAAACCATTATAACAAGCAAAGTGTGTAGTTAGGGATGTTAATTTAGATGTAAACAAGACCAAGCACGGTTATAAATGTGCTTAATTCAACGAAGTATGTTAATATCACAAAGTTATGGTAAACCATTATAACAAGAAATGTGTCTAGTTAGGGATAATTATTTACATGTAAAAATGCGCAAGTATAGTTATAAAAGTGCTTAATTCAGCGAATTTAGGTAATACAACAAAGGTATAGTACACCAATATAACAAGCAAAGTTTGTAGTTAAGAATGTAAATTCAGATCTAAACAAGCGCAATTATGAGTATGAAATTGCTTAATATAACGAAATAAATCAATACAACAAAGTTATAGTAAACCATCATAACAAACAAAGTGTGTAGTTAGGGGTAATTATTTACATGTAAGAAAGAGCAAGTGCTTAATTCAACGAATTAGGTTAATACAACAAAGTTATAGTAAACCATTATAACAAGCAAAGTGTGTAACTAGGGATAATTATTTACATGTAAACAAGCGCAAGTATGGTTATAAATGTGGTCAATTCAACGAATTTAGTTAATACAACTAAGTTATAGTAAACCATTATAACAAGCAAAGTGTGTACTTAGGGATAATTATTTAGATGTAAAAAAGCGCAAGAATGGGTATAAAAGTGCTTAATTAAGCAAATGTAGGTAATACAAAAAAGGTATAGTAAACCATTATAACAAGAACAGTGTGTAGTTAGGGATAATATTTACATGTATGCAAGCGCAATTATGGTTATAAATGTGCTTAATTTAACGAATTAAGTTCATACAACAAAGTCGTAGTAAACCATTATAACAAGCACAGTGTGTAGTTAGGGATAATAATTTACATGTAAAAAAGCGCAATTATGGTTATAGATGTGCTTAATTCAACGAATTAAGTTAATACAACAAAGTTATAGTAAACCATTATAAAAAGGAAAGTGTGTAGTTAGGAATGTTAATTCAGATCTAAACAAGCTCAAGTACGGTTATAAATGTGCTTAATTCAACGATTTAAGTTAATACAGTAAAGTCGTAGTAAACCATTATAACAAGCAACGTGTGTAGTTAGGGATAATTATTTAGATGTAAAAAGGCGCACGTATGGTTATAAATGTGCTTAATTCAACGAATTAAGTTAATACAACAAAGTTTTAGTAAACCATTATAACAAGCAAAGTGTCTAGTTAGGAATGCAAATTCAGATCTAAACAAGCGCAATTGTGGGTATGAAAGTGCTTAATATAACGAAATATGTCAATACAACAATGTTATAGTAAACCATTTTAACAAGCAAAGTTTATAGTTAGGGGTAATTATTTACATGCATACAAGCGCAAGTGTGGTTATGAATGTGCTTAATTCAACGAATTAAGTTAATACAACAAAGTTATAGTAAACCATTATAACAAGCAAAGTGTGTAGTAAGGGATAATTATTTACATGTAAAAAAGAGCAAGCATCGGTATAAAAGTGCTTAATTCAGCGAATTAAGCTAATACAACAAAGTTATAGTGAACCATTATAAGAAGCAAAGTGTGTAGTTAGGGATAATTATTTACATGTAAACAAGCTCAAGTATGGGTAGAAAGGTGCTTAACTCAGCGATTTAATTTAATACAACAAAGATATAGTAAACCATTATAAGAAGCAAAGTGTGTAGTTAAGGATAATTATTTACATATAAACAAGCGCAAGTATGGTTATAAATGTGCTTAATTCAACGATTTAAGTTAATACAACAAAGTTATAGTAAACCATTATAACAAGCAAAGTGTGTAGTTATGGAAGATTATTTACGTCAGTAAATGTTTGTTAACGCCCAAGTCTCCCTAGAATTTGCATCCCCCCATGGAAACACCCTAGAACCCAGTCCTCTGTCATCAGCGCAGTTCGACAGCATGGTCTGTGATGGAGAGTGATGTCCAGTTTTAATCGTGTTTAAACTCATGCAAAGTATCAGTTTTTCGAGCTGATTGCGAAGACTATGGCTGAAAATAGCTATGCTGTTTAAATGATAAGAAGTTGGTGAGAATTTTTGAAACAATGACCTGAACCTGGCAACGGCGTAAAAGAATTGCCTCATGGACGCTGCTGAGATGTTGGCCTACAGAAATGGCGGTCACCTGAAGTCACAAACAAAGTGGTGTTCCTGGAGGTCCTTTGTCCGCATGTTCACAGCAAGAAACTCTCCACCCGGCATCATTGCTCCCTGAATGAATGTATCTGCCATTGCAGTTTATATCAACGAAAGAAACTGTATCCAATACGTTGAAAATCAACCTTAAACCCGAAGTGAAATCGTCATTGTACCGCGAAGCCAATTTGAACATTCCCTTGCAGGAGGGCGTGCTTTGTCGTTGGGAATCGAGGACACTCGAAGCGTCGATGCAAAGACTTACGCGACTGATGCTTGTGGCGTGAAGCACCGTCTTACTCAGTTCATTGAAGTGGAACTTTTCTACTACAGTAAAAGAGGCACCTTTTACGTAGGTTAATTTTCAGCTTGAAATGTTTAAACATGTCTTCTTTATGCTCGGTCATATGTTGCTGTGCAGACGGGCTGAGGCACAAAAGCATTCTGCGCTTCATTTGCTATTGCTGGAAATATTTCGACCCCAACATCGACCTTTGAGCAGAATTGTCCTTTCACGCACTTTGTTCACGTGATAATCTTATTAGAGTCTCCTTTCGGAAGATCTGATTAGTCATTTAGTACCTACGTTAGATTCTGTGATTAGGCATTTGCTTATCAACTAATTTATCTCAGCCTTTGAAAGTTAACTCGCAGCGAAACAAAACAGGCTCCACCTCACATTTTAGGCAATTTTGTGCTAGCGTGTTTTTCTACTGGAATTTCGCAATTTAAAGTACACCAATCAGCCGCCTCAAAAAATAACACGCTATCACATGACCTTCAAGGGTATTTAAACCAATAGCCCCCTTCGCTGGGCACCTTTTCGACATTTGCGCTGCACTTAAACACAAACAGAATTTCCCATCCCACCCTCCCTTGACTTAGCCGCTGAAAATTTTCTTGTGATTATCAGCGTTATCTGTTTTCAGTTTTAGTATTACTTAGTCTATGTTCCGCTGATGTTTGTAGCATGTCAACTATCATCACGAAGACCGGCCCAGGATTTGTAGGGCTACAATTTCGTTCGAACTGAAACGCTTCGCTGACCGTCCTGGTGAAGTGCCTCTTTCCCGTGACGAAACATAGCAAAAACTCACTTCAAAACACAAACTCGGAAAATGAAAATTAAAAACACTATTCTGCTAATTTATTGTGGGCCCAACCCCACACTGGCAGTTTCAAAGTCGGAGTCTGTTCCTCCGCAGTTTCAAAGTCGGAGTCCGATCCTCCGCGGTTTCCAAGTCGGGGTCTGCTCCTCCGCAGTTTCTAAGTCGGGGTTTGCTCCTCCGCAGCGGGGTCTGCTCCTCCGCTCTCGTCAAGGTACACCTAGGATAACCCTGCTGGTGTGCACGCTGGCAGGTTGCCTATGAGGTCTGTTCCCGATTAGGCAATCAGGTTGTTAAGGTAGGAAACCCTAGCTCTGGGGTCTGTTCCTCCAGAGCGGGTTACTGGTCCCCTCTAGGTCTGATCCCTAGAATTGTACTTTTATTAGATATTAGGTAGCAAGGGTAACAAGGCACTACTTGCCGCGAAGCGTTTCCAATCCCCCACAAACAATGGTCAAATTATATTAACGTATATTAAAGGAGAGATTTATAATGTATTAGCCAATGAGACTTAGAATGCACGAACTGTGGACTACATCAGTATTAGCCAACAAGTATGTATGAATAAATGTATCAATTTGTTGTTATAACATGTTCCTGTTTGCTCAAACTGAGGAGTTTATCGGTGTTTTCCGCCTTACCGACCCATTTCAGAGGGGAACAATTAATGTTCAGTCAACACAAAGTGTGAATCATGGAATTAAACACCGTAGATCTACCTACTTAGAGACAGTTTGCAGCCGTTCACTTTGATTAGTATCGTAGCACTGGACCAGACAAGATGTAATCAAAACATGAGTTGAAAGTGGTCACCAGTACACGGAGGAAACACATGAGAATTATGCTGATTCACATTGCATGGGAGCAGAAAATAAAACTTTTTTGGAATAATTTTGTCAACAACTTTGCAAGCAAAAATCGTTGCACAGCACTCACTAATAGTTATCACAAGCATCACAAGTATCGATCTATCATGATGTGCTAGGGTTTGCCAAACAAGCTGGACACAAACCAACTAAATAAAAAAAAAGAAAAAGCAATTGGTATGGTAAAATGTTGGAAAGTGGTTTTAATCAACTACATGCAGGTGTGATATAGACACTTTTTGTTTATGCCCAATGAATTTTTTTACGGGGATTGTGAGTTTACCATAAATGAAAGAAGCAGATTGAGAAGAAATAAGCCTAAACTTTACTGGAAACTTTGCCAGACTTGTTGAAGAACAGGGCTTCTCAGCCAAGGAGTTGTCCAACAATTATCTTATCAACATTGAGGAACAGAAAATAGTCAATGACAATGGTATCAAGGTTGCAATTGATAAACATTGGGTGCAACACGGATATGGGTATGGTGGCAAGTAGACCTGATGTTCCATAATGTATTGAACCCATTAACTCAATTTTGATTATTATTGGGGGTATCAAGGTGCTAGGCATCTCTTGCAAGTTCACATTTTATCATGTGATCTTCATAAACCAATAAGGGCACCCAGTACTTAGCCTAAATGAGTGCCATTCTGCAGGTGCAACAACATGAAACATAAGGGAAATATTACCCTGATGTTTAAAAGAAAAGGGGGCATAAACCCCAGGTGATGGGTGATGAAGGGAATATCACCCCATTCTTATAAAGGAGATATAGTCCCAAGATGATAGATTGAGAAAGATCACCCTGTGATCAGAAGGATGAAACCCCCAGGAAGCATATGGTAAGTATCCTCAAAGGTTGTCCACCCCCCCCTCTCAGTTGTTTCTTGCAGGTACATGAAACTCACATCAACTAGCCCTATAACCTTTAAGGGCAAACTGACATCTTGCAGTTGTCACAGCTGTGCATTTAATGATCATACAAAGTCTCCTCAGGGGCTGTTCAATGTACCCTTTTCAACGAGCCCTACACATTTCACTTGGTAATAAATGCTCGATAGAACAGTGTGTAAGCCACACTTCACCCATCCCTCTTCATTTATTTCCTTGCAGGTACAAACTAATATATGCCAAATGACTTTTGACCAGTTCAAATGGAGACCATCTTGCCCCTTCCAAAATCCCCACCCCTTTTTGCTATGTTTCCTTTTGCCTTCTTTGCAGCTTCAATAGATCCTCAATGTTATGCCCCAACTTTGACCAGAAATTTAATTGCAGGAGAACATAATTTGAGATTACAGGGATACAAGAAGGTTAATAAATGTCTGCTAGATTAATGTCACCCCCCCTTCCCTTTCCACCATCCCCTTGCTTTTCTTGCAGGTACAAACTACCATCAATATTCCCAATGTTTAACAACACTAATATTTGCATGCAGGAAGGGCAAAGGGATTGGCATAAGTCAATGGAGTTAAAAGCAACAAGGAACATACAAAATTCCTAAGCTGCTGGCCAATTTGTCCCAACTTCAACAGCCCCCCCCCATATCGTTATGTTTGCATTTCTTGCCTTTCTTTGCAGGATCACTTTATCCTAAACATGATGCCCCAACTTGCCGCATAAATAATCAATAACATTTGATAGAGAAGGTCTCATGACGTATCAGGAACACAAGAAGGTCAAACACGCTTGAGAGAACAACGTACAATCCCTGTTCACCACCCTCCCTCTTAACTTGTTCTCGTGCAGGTACAGTATAACATCATATGCCCAGTAACTTAGGGGCTACACAAATATTGACATTGATTGAAGGTAGAGAAGCTGCAAGAAGGACAAATGCATTTGAAACATTGTGTTATCGCCGAATTCTAAAAGTTAGCGGGATAAACAAAATTACCAACAAAGAGATATTTGACAGGCTGATGTATATATATTACACATTTTTTTTGACTCACCCGATATATAGATTCTCAAGAAAAACACATTCATTAGCAGTTTCGAGGATATGTTCGGAGGATCGCCAGTTTCAGGAGAGAGTAGGCGAGTTAGCTGGATGGCTTAAGGACAGGGGCTACGAAGAGTCTTTATTTAATGAGCAAATAGATAGGGTACGTAGGTTGGATAGGACGACTCTTCTAGCAAAAGCGGGAAATAGGACCAATACCCAAAGGGAGGGGGGAAAGGGTACCACTTGTTGCGACATACCATCCAGCACTCAATAGTTTGGGGAAGGTGGCCCGGAGACTCCATCCTATGCTCACAAATTCAGAGGAGCATGGGAAGGTGTTTCCTGAGCCACCTTTAATAGCATTTAGGAGGTGTAAGAACCTTAAGGACATACTTGTTAGGGCTAGGCTGAATAATGAGGGAAATGGGGGGACTGGTAAGAAGGGATGTTCTCGTTTTGGTAAATCTCGTTGTCAAGTGTGTAATGTCATGAGTAATAGTGAGCATTTTCATTCGAACATAGATAGCCGGGAATATAGGATAAACTATTCGTTTAATTGTGACTCGTCAAATGTTGTGTATTTGTTGGAATGTACTGTTTGTGGCGTACAATATGTTGGTAGCACCTGCACGCCTTTTAGCCTTAGGTTTAATAATTACAAGGCGTGCAGTCGTAAGTTTAGTTCGGGGGCCTCAGTACCCCAGGCGGAATTCTTCAGACATTTTACTGAACAAGGCCACCAGGGGTTTCTGAAGGATATTAGCGTAAAGATAATCGATAGGCTAACGGGGGGAAATAGGATGCGGGAAAGCTTCTGGCAATATCGGCTGGATTGCTTTGCCCCTAAGGGTTTAAACACTAGGCAGGTTGATACATAGATTTCATTTTTTTTTACATTTTGTTGTTGTGTTGTTTTGACTTTTTGCGCTCAGCTTTTCGTTAGGGACACACGCTGTTTTTTTAGGGTTTTCTGCTCTGTCAATCCGCCCTTGGATCTTTTATTGTTTGTTTTGTTATAACAGACGATTTTTTTCAGCTTCGGCGAGACAGACACAGACGCCGACTCTAGCGATTCTTTATTCTGCGCTTTCTTTCATCTTTTCCTCTACCACACCGGTTACCGTAATTTTAGCACCTTTGGTCTCACACATTGTAAGAGGTAGGATCTCCTTTTGGGCTATTGTTTGTATTGTTAGAATGTTTTAGGATTGATATGTATTGCTCGGTTTGATTATGAACAGTTACTGATGAAGGCTTACGCCGAAACGTTTACACGAAGTTGTATTTTTTGAGTTTATATATATATATGTATATGATGATCGTATCAACGTGAAACTATTAGTTGCAATACAAGGTTCTCATTTTCTGTGTTAACCTGTTTATATATATGTATATATACACACATATATATATATATGTTAAAACGAATCAAGAGGCGTAAACAAAGAAGATTCGTTTCAATTGCTCTCAATCAGATGCGGCAGAAATTAATGTTGTAGAGCCAAAAGATGGACAACAATGATTGTTCCTGGCCAAGCAACTCTGATTGCAGCATTTTCTAATGCCAAAAAGGCATAGCACGCCGAGAAAATTCCGGTGATAGCTCTAAAACAGTGGGCCGAAATAGGCCTAGGCCAAAGCGCCATATTTCTATTAATAAGACGTCAAATAAGACCAAGCTCGGTATTAAAAGCCTCAGATGCTGCCGAGAAAGTCAGTCTCAAGCAACAGGTTGACAGAGGTAGTTCCCTGTCATAATGCCTTTTTATTCTAAGACCTGGGAAGCAGTAATGCATTCGAAAATCATTGACTAAGGATTAGATTGTAGGTTCAGCGAATT
This sequence comes from Aurelia sp. 3 sensu Dawson et al. (2005), assembly GCA_964020215.1. Lineage (NCBI taxonomy): Eukaryota > Metazoa > Cnidaria > Scyphozoa > Semaeostomeae > Ulmaridae > Aurelia > Aurelia sp. 3 sensu Dawson et al. (2005). The sequence continues at coordinate 12,839,007 of OZ026577.1, forward strand.
GATACAACTGTACTAAATTCCTCGCTCACGGTAAGCTGAAATTTCCATGCAAGTATCAACACAACAAGCTGATGTTTTATGTCTAAACAGCTTTTACAAACTTCTCAAATCCTTCACAACAGAACGTAACGTTCATTGGCATTCATCACAGTCCATGCCTACTTCCCAAGTGATATCTCTTGTCTTAAATCAGGTCATTCGATAAATCAGCTTTTCGTCATTCTTGAGAACGGACAAGGTAACCCAACCCTCGATTTTCTTCAGCCTAATTTCAAGATCGCGAGGCTGAATCGGCCGTTGTCAGCGAGCAGAGAGCCCTGTTAAGATTTACAACGAGTTGAACAGGTTAAAATAGTTAAAATGAATTTCTTCATAAGAGAAAGAAGCACACGTTTTTTAACGTCTTTTAAACATATTCTATGCGCAGGCAGCAAGTTATGGCAAGGCATGGCTGGAGACGAAACACAATTTTTCCTAACTATTTCAATCTCCCCTGATAATCCCAAGTGTACCTGTAGCAGTGACAATGCTAAAACGCTGAAGGGGATGGGCCAAAGATTTTATCAAATTGCAAGGCTCCCATATAAAGCTTTACTAAGAAACTCTCTTTCTAATTAATGCATCAAGTGACCGATTTCAATGGGATAAAGTTTAAGATCTAAGTTAGACTTTCAGCTGCACGGTAAAAGTTAGTTTACGACGATCGGGTGGATACAAGCGAAGTTATAGTCCGCCAAACACCCCACATTTTTTTTGACTCACCCGGTATGTATGTATATGTATGTATATATATATATATATTGGATACTAATAGTGCGGATGAAAAACGAACGAGAAATAAACAAAAAAAAAGAGATGTTTTTATACATATATGTACTCATTAGCTCAATCTCAATATGTAATAAAAATAGATATAGAAACTCAGAAAAAACACATTCGTTTAAACGTTTCGGCCAAATATTTGAAATCGGACAGTTTTGTGGAAATCGCAGTTTAATTAAGAACCGAAGGATGAGGCAAGCGACGACAATCATTGTGTTCAACTTCATAATTAGAGACATTCCATGTTAGCTAGGTTTCGGCCAAAGCCTTCATCAGTATCTAGTATAATACATGCATATACAATAGCTATAAATAAGAGCTAATTCAAGCTTACTATCTAAGAAAGTAAAATAAAATGTGTGTAAAAAAAGAAAAAAAAACGTGATGAAATACAGAATAATTAGCTACAAATACATAAAATTACAGATTTTTACAATTTTTCCGATATTTACAACGTTTCTTCTTCTTTCTTCCAGTATTTACAGAGCAGAAATTTTTTTTTTAAATAATCACCTCAAGAACCCAGCCTGAGCCACGAATGGTCTACATAATCTACAGTTGCATTCCTCTCCTTTCCAGAGCTTGATTCTGCTTTTAAAACTTGAGAGGGTATTTGACTGCTATCCCCCAGGTGGAATTCTTCAAGCATCCTACCGAAAGTGGCCATTGCCGGTTTCTGAAGGATATTACGGTAAAGAAAATCGATACAGGGGTAAACAGGATGCCTGAAAGCTTGTGGCAATATCCGAGGCAATATCGGTTGCATTGGCTTGCCACTAAAAAATCATGCAGGTTGATACATAGATGTAACTATTGTTTACATTTTGGTTGTTGTGTTGCTTAGATTTTTGCGCTTAGCTTTTCGTTAGGGACACGGGATCTCCTTCGGCCCATCCGCTCTTGGATTTTTATATTGCTTGTTAGCTTGAAGGGACGTTTTCTCTTGCTCCTGCTGGACATACACAGCCAATGATTTCAATAGTCTTTAACTCTGCTTGCTCTTTGATTCATCTCTTCGGGCCACCTTTGCTGTTACCTGTAACATAAAGTTCCGGTCAGACGATCCAACATCCCATCCAACATTTCACCCCAACATTCAACCCAACATTTACAGGTGCCCCAACATCAGTGGTCAAACTATCCAACATTTCACCCAACATCTGGCCCAACCAGGACCCTGCTCCTCCTTTGTGGTTGTAGCTCTTCATGGACTTGCTTCAACTCTCGCTCTTGACCAATAAACAAACGGGAGGGAAGAAGAAGAAAAAAACGGAAGGGAAAGGAGGAGGAGAGCGGGACTTGTGGTCTACGTGCTCCGAAAACGAGACCTGTCAAGATCTTGACCGGCGGTTTTCTTTCATGTTAGCGGAAGAGCCAATCAAACTTGAGCAGGTGAATCCGAGCCTCGCTTTCGGAACGCGTAGTCCACAAGTCTCGCTCTCCTCCCCCTTTCCTTTCCGCTTTCTACTGTTTTCTTCTTCCTCTTCCCTCCCGTTTGTTTATTGATCAAGAGCGAGACCTGCAGCAAGTCCAAGCTCTTCATTGAAGTTGGAATTTACTTCTGCAAAATCAAAGATTTCTCTTTCTGTTATTTTCTTTGCCACAATTTCAAAGAAACTTCATTGCAACTGAACGTGTTTCTTAATTATAGTGACGACTTTGGTGGTCAGCGCCCTCTAAACATAGTCTACTACGCATGCGTGCAGCCAACAATGTTGGATGAGGTGGTCAAACGACCCAACAATTGACCCAACATCTGAAAACAATGGAAATGTTGGACGTCCTCATCCAACATTTTCTATCTCTGTCAAATTTTACCCACATCGAAAGTCACGATGTTGGCTGACCCAGCATCATTTTGGGTGAAATGTTAGATCGTTTGACCGGAGCTTAAAATTGACACATTTTTATGACGCATTGTAGGAGCTGGTATCTCGTCCAGGCTTTCGTTTTGTATTGTTTTTGAATTTGAGGTGTCCTTCCAAAATGTCCTTCTAATTTTGAAAGCTTATTATTGATGAAGGCTTACGCCGAAACGATTAGCGAATGCATCTTTCTTTAGAGTCTGTATCCTTGATTACACGTTGAGTATGAGTTTAAGACAATATATTAAATAATGTACATTGTTTGTAGCAACAAGGGCCGATTTCGTAATACAATAGCATCATCATTTGGGAAACGCTGCTTGATTAGGAATCTCAGGGCAAGTACAGCGATAAAAAACGTCATGTTGTTGGTTACTTCATATGTTAATCATTTCAATTTCATTTTCATTTTGACAAACCCATGTTTTGATAATAAGAAGCGTCCAATGATAATTAAGTTGACAAGTCCATGATAAAATAAAATTAATAAGTGAATGACATAAATCGAGTGGCTGAGCCATATTAGTAGAAGGTTTCGAACCTTCCAAGGTCCATCCTCAGCAAATTGACTGGGTGGAATTGCGATTATATACTAATTAGATACACGCTAAAGGGAATAGGGAACAATACCAAACATGGGAAAGATTGCCATATAAAGATAAAGTGTGTGCGAAAGGGGAGAAAAACAACTAGGGAAAACCAGTAAAACCAGTTATACTGGTGGAAGTACGGAAAACAATGGAGAAAAACAACTCAGAACAGTACCAGGGGGATTGATGATTGCTGAGAATTAAGGGAAGGATAGTCCCGAAGGATTAAAAGACTTTCATGAATAAGAAGGTCAAAAGAATTCTCAGTTTTGCTGAGAATATCAAAATCTTCAAGGGATCCATTGTGGCCAGATTTAGAAATATGGTCCCCGATGGCGGAACAGTTACTTTTTATCTTTTGACCTGCTTTCTTGATTCCCAAGTGCTCTCTGCAACAGCATTAGTCGCTTTAGTTCACACCTAAATTCAAAGCGCTTTGCGAATGCAGACAAAAGAAATTCTCTCAAGCAGAAATTGAAAACAAACGAAGCAGCAAAGTTGCCCTGAAACCAGTACGGCAAACTCTCCTCGTTTGGTGCGGGCGAAAGGAGGTTTTTAAGAGAAGGTATGTGCTTATAACAAAAGAAGAAGGGTTTCTTTCTCGCGGATTTTGTTTGTTTGATTCAGGAACCGAGCAGAGGGCATTACAATTTTTGCATATTTATTGCTCAGACATACGCAATCACTCCTCAGCTCCTGAATCAAATAAACAAAATTCGCGAGACAGAACTTTAGATTTATCCATCTTCTTTCGTTATAAGGATATACCTTCTCTTAAAAACCTCCCATCGCCCGAACCAAACGAGAGTTCGCCGTACTGGTTTCAGGGCAACTTTGCGACTTCGTTTGTTTTCAGTTTCTGCTTGAGGGAATTTCTTTTGTCTGCATTCGCTAATCGTTTTGAATTGAGGTGTGAACCAAAGCGACTGATGCTATTGTATTACAAAATCTGCCCTTGTGGTTTGTAGCTACTTCGTAGGTTGTTTGAAACAATGCAACCAAACTCCCCACGGGCACTGTGATCCAGGCCATGTAATTAATGTGAAAAAATGAACTTTTCAAAATTCCACCGAATGTAATTTTATCTTGTTGTCCATACTCTGAAGCATGTAAAAACGCAAAAAATTTTCAAATCAAGCAACAGGAGCCCGAGAAAACATTTTTTGAAGTTAGGGCTAAATTGGGTAGTGTAAGCTTCTTGCTAGACCAGAAGAAGTCACAAAGTAGCATGAATCTTCAAATTTCCGTTTCATCGCTTGTATGTGCCCGATTTGAATGATCTTTTTTTTTGTTTGGTAGATTGAACCTCGTAAAACATGAATTAAATCAGTTGATCAACGATTTTTGCTTTAGAATGTGGAAATTTTGCGAATTTATAATGGTAACCAACTATTGAAAACCAGGTAGCCTGAATTATCGAACCCGATTTCAACACTGAATACAAAAAATCTGTATCTCAGAAAATTCTGAAAATCAGTTTCAAAATGGACTTAAGCCTATTGCTGACACTCCTGCCAAAGCGCTTAGCAGAGGCTCCACGTAGAAAATTTTCGCGATTTTTTTACGAAGTCAAGTGAAGACGGGGTTTTTTGACAAATTTTGTCAACAACTGTCATTGCAATGCTGGCAAGGATGGATGCTTCGTGAGACAACATTTTCCATCATTTCAAGACCAAGAAGCAAGAAGGAAATAATGGTCTTTCCACGAATATAATTTTTGCGTTTTTTGCGTTTTCGAACGTCATTCACTTGTTTTTTGTTCATTCATTCATTCATTCATTCATTCATTCATTCATTCATTCATTCATTCATTTGAATTATCAACATGTTGAGTACACAAATCTATTTCTATAGTGCATGCACTGAGCATTTCCGGGAATGATTATTGCTAGGATCAAAAATTCGTCCGTAAAAAGTAGTTTCATTAAAGTTTGGTTCACAAATTCACCCTTGCTGTTCACACCAGGACTTTGTTCTTGTTCGAGCCACTGTGTTACAGTGGTCATGACATACCAGAGAAAATGTTTAGGTGAGCAGATTTTGTTGCTTGAATATCAAAGTCTGTCTCGAATGAGATGTTAGGTGAGATTTCCGAAAACGGACAACTTCCTCATGGAAAGCTGTCCGGTTTTGTATATTGACGGGCATTTTAATGTGGCATCAAATTTGACACATTAAACTTTGCACATTACTATTATACTCAAATTTTTGGATTTAAAACTTTCATTCATTAAATCAAATAGACACTCACCACATTATTCTAATGTATGAATGAGAAACAGGTGGGTGGCATTGGTTACGCAGAAAACGCGAAAATTAAATCCACTGAATGACCTGTGTTTCTTTCTTACTTCTTGTTTTTGAAATGATGGAATATGTTATTTGTCAAGCATCCATCCTTGCCAGCATTGCTATGACAGTTGTAGACAAAATTTGTCAAAAAACCAAATTTTCAAATCAAATTTTCTATCATGTAGGGACAGAAAATCGAAGAATGAACGGAAATAAGGAGGTTTTGAACCGTCTTATATCCATTCTTTGATGTCTTGTGTCCATTTATGCTTTATTTCGCTATTTTACGGTGGGGAGAAAACTTGAATTTTCCATCATTTAGGGGCAGAAAATCGAACAATTAGCGGAAATAAGGAGGTTTTGAACCGTCTTACATCCCTTCTTTGATGTCTTGTGTCCATTTATGCCTTATTTCGCTATTTTACGGCGGGGAGAAAACTTGAATTTTCTACCATTTAGGGACAGAAAATCGGACAATTAACGGAAATGACTAAGATCTGAACCGTCTTATATCCCTCCTTTGATGTCTTTTGCCAATTTATGCTTTGTTTCGCTATTTTACGGCGGGGAGAAAACTTGAATTTTCTATCATTTATGGACATAAAATCGAACAATTAACGGAAATAACTAGGTTTTGAGCCGTCTTATATCCCTTCTTTGACGTCTTGTGTCCATTTATGCTTTATTTCGCTATTTTACGGCGGGGAGAAAACTTGACTTTCCTATCATATTGGGATATGAAATCGTGCAATCAATGGAAATAACGAGGTTCTGCATCACTTTTTTCATGTTGATGCCTTGAAGTTACACGTACTATAGAATTTTGCCAATTTACGGCGGGCAGAAAACCCCAATTTCTGAATGATAAAGGGAATGTATCAGCGAATATATCAAAAACAACTAGTCGTTCCACTGTTTTACATCGTTTTGTTGATGCTTTGTGGCTCATTATGCAATTATATTTCGTCTGCATGGAGGATCATCAATGATTTATTTGTTTTGCCATTTGACGGGAAGAGTCATTTTAACCGCGCGTGATCCTCATCTGTTTCTTCTCCACTTGAGAATATATTCCGCGCGGTGAGGCCTCATTTTCATTCATAAAGCAAGGGAATTATATGGGCCTAAGCAGTTTCACGAGCGGCAGTGATAAAAGCGTTGATTTTGCTTCAAAACATGGGCAAAATTGTACGAATTGGCTTGGAATTGATGTAGAAATGTACAGCGTATGTATTCAGCTACTTAATGTAAGGATTTAGTATTTTATTACCATTTATAGGATTTCTCTATTTGACGGCTAATACGATTTCGCTATTTGACCGACTATTCTATTTGACGGCGCTCTGCACCACGGCCGCTCTCTTCACTTGACTTCGTGAAAAAATCACGAAAATTTTCTACGTGGAGCCTCTGCTAAGCTCTTTGGCAAGAGTGTCAGCAATAGGCTGAAGTCCATTTTAAAACTGATTTTCAGAGTTTTCTGAGATATAGATTTTTTGTATTCAGTGTTGAAATCGGGTTTGATAATTCAGGCTACCTGGTTTTCAATAGTTGGTTACCATTATGAATTCACAAAATTTCCACATTCTAAAGCAAAAATCGTTGATCAACTGACTTAATTCATATTCTACGAGGTTCAATCTACCAAACAAAGAAAAGATCATTTAAATCGGGCACATACAAGCGATAAAACGGAAATTTGAAAATTCATGCTGCTTTGTGACTTCTTCTGGTCTAGCAAGAAGCTTACACTACCCAATTTAGCCCTAACTTCAAAAAATGTTTTCTCGGGCTACTGTTGCTTGATTTGAAAATCGTTTGCGTTTTTATGTGCTTTAGGGTATGGGGAACAAGGGAAAAATACATTCGGTGGAATTCTAAAAAGTTCATTTTTTCACATTAATTACACAAAGCGTGAAATCTGGATCACAGTGGGGGGGGGGGGAGGTGTAACACTATGCCTTAAACTTTGTTGGCTATGTCGGTAGAGTTATTGCTTAGAAGGAGTTTTTGTAATTGTGTCATCAAGACAGGGCCGCCGAGAGCTTTGGGAGGCCCGGGGCAAAACTGGGAGATGAGGCCCCTCGCGAGCGAAGCGAGCAGAAAATTTTCTCGATCACGCCACTTAAATTGACTTAAAATGCATTTCAGAGCATTTCTTGCAGTCAAAATGTTGAAAATCTTCAGTTATGAAGCCTCTTAGACCCCAAGGCCCTGGGACAAATTGCCCCTCCTGCCCCCCCTCTCGGCGGCCCTTCACCAAATAGTATAAATTTTGTTCAAAAATCTATGCAATGATTATCGCTGTGATTATCGCCATTGATTTTCACTGACAGGCATGGGTAAATGAACTGCTGCTTTGATCATATCAATTTTGAGAATTGATACCAACGAGAGAAAATATCCGCAAATTTACATTGTGATGAGGATAGCTTTTCCATTTGTTGGTACTATCTATTTCCACTTGCAATACAGCTGTAAATATAAAAGACAAACATTGTTTGCAGAATCAGAAAATTGCGGTTGGTTGTTAACGGTTGTTATCACATCGCAAATAATTCTGCCCTGTGTTGGCACTTATAATTTTCCAGATTGTAGACAGGATGATATTGAATGAAGGCGAGTTAGATCAGTAAATCCAACGAATTAATCAAAATCAAATTTCTAGCAACCAATCATTGACAGAGGTCCTGAAAGGAAGACGGAGTGGCGGGGGGCAGCCCATCAGAAAAGGCACTTCAAAAGGAGCTGACAAACAACGCTCTGCTCTTAGAAATTTTACTTGTCACAGGCTAAAAGTAGCAATGAAAGAATGGAGATTAGTGAGTACGTTGGTGGACCTAGGGGTTTGGTGTACAATAATACAAATTGACAAAGAAAGCAGTAGCGTGGCCATGGTAATGGATTGATGCAGTGTTAAAAGGAGGGGTTCTTGGGGCGAGCCTCAAAGGAAAGTTTTGAGGACACGCTTTTAAATCTGTCTTAAAAATACTGCTTTCCGATTCACCGATTCAATGCTTACCCGTGCATTAGAATAGAATTTTTGACCATCGGTAACATCATCGTTATGAATAAGCGTACCCAGGAAAATTTCGGTGTGAACATTGCTTTCTATGGCGTAGAAGGCTTATCTCCATCCCATTTTCACCGAAAGAAAAATTTCATGATTTGATACTTCTGCAGTAGTTATCTAGCTTTCTACTTACACAAATATCGTTTATACTTTCTTTTAGAATACCTCTGACAATCCAGTGTTGCTTCCAAAATGGAATGCAGTAAATCCCCACATATGAGAACCTACTTTATTCAGAGAGAGGCTGAAATAGGTTCTTATTTCAAAGGCACTAACACTAATTTGAAGTATAGAAGTTCATATTTGAAGGACACCCTTGGTGGGCCTTTTCAGAGTCTTACAGCAGATGTTCAGCCCCATTATTTGTGCTGGAAGGGCTTTTATGGACCTAATGACTAATTGAAGATTACAATCACACTTTACCACCAATTTGCTCCAAAATGAACTTCATAGCAACAATCAAAAATCCACTTCGCTACTCCTGCAACCTATTCTCACTGGCTGGAACACCCTCGTTTTCAAATTTGGCCTCATTCAAGATATTTCCTGGGGTCTCAAATGGCCTAATGTGCCTCTTTGCATACCCTCACGAGTCTCTTGGGATCAAGAGACATATTTAAGTTCGAATTCGCATAGTTTCTGCCCTTTCAAGCAACAAGACGCCTATCTGTGGTTTTTCGATAGGAATCATCGCTGACAATGGCTCAACAACAGGCACCTATTCAGCCCGTTATTGGGGCTTTGGATGGGCCAGGTGAATAACGCGGACCCTGCGGACCCCGCGGACCTTGCTATTTTGGTCCGCGATATCAAGGTCCGCGTTGTTCAATTCCACCCAGGAGATACAGAATAACGCGGACCCCGCGGACCCTGCGGACCTCGCTATTTTGCTCAGCCATATCAAAGTGGAGTCATCTCCGCGTTATTCAATTACAACGTGGACCTCGCAGATTTCTTGTCGAAATTTCCTCTGATCTCTGATTTCGAACTTCCTTTAATAAGCTTTACTTTACCTCTCGATCGAAATTCGAAAAAGAAACTGCAGCAAGCTACGCTTAGGCCCGCTAGTGCAAATAAGTTTTCCCTCATGAGAAATGATTCGGAAATGAATTGCACACTCTAAGATTAGATGTAAGTTCATATTTCTTATGCTGTAGCAAAAACTGGTCTTCCTTTTGAGCAGAATAAATACTCTGAAATGATTTAAGCAGGGTCCGCGATATCAAGGTCTGCGTTGTTCAATTACATTTTCATTTTTTTTTCATTTTAACTTTTTTATCCATGGTAATCCACTCAATAATAAATACTGCTTTACAGGGAGCCATGCAAAAACAAAATCTAATAATAACTAAAATATATAATATACCCTATTTACAATAATCTCTGATAAAAAAAAAAAATGAGATGAGTCATAGTTTGGCTTTATAGTTTCTTCGAAAAGAGCAGAGCGACGACGATGCTTTGACAACACTATCTAGGTCACTCCAGACCTTAGCCCCTCTGTACGCAAACGATTTCTGACCAGTTGATGTTCTCAGTAATGGTAATCTAAGGTCAGTGTTAGAGTTCCTCAGCTGACGGTTAGTAGCTTCAGATACCTTTTGAAATATGTTTCGCAAGTAATCTGGGGCAAGAGCATTCAGAGATTTATAGACCATCTTGCTCGTCTCGAAATCAATCAGTTCTCTAATGGTAAGCCAGCCGAGACTCTTTATCAAAGGCAAAGCGGACGTGTCATAGGGGCTGTTCGTGACTATCCTAGCGGCTCGATTTTGAAGTTTTTGCAACTTATCGAGGGCTGATGCACTGCAAGATCCCCAAACAGGGCAGCAATACCTAAAATAGGGCTCAACGAGACTTCTATACAGCATAATGAGGTTTTCCTTAGGTAGGTATCGTTTAGAATACTTCAACATACCGATACCTCTGGAGACTTTCTTGATTGTAGAGGACAAGTGAGTGGACCATTTCAGTTGGTCGTCAACCTGCACACCTAGATATTTTGTGTTGTTAACCATAGTGATCTCCTCACTACCGATGTTAAGCTCAGGTTTGGAAGAACGAGGCAAGTCTATACTATGAAGCGTGCCCCTGCTACCTATTATCATCCCTTGAGTTTTTACGACATTAAGCGACAGCTTGTTGCCCTCAAGCCAACATCTAAGGGCTTCAAGGTCAGCATTTATTGCAGCATTGATATCGTCAATGGAAGGAGAGGAGTAATAGATAGTGGTGTCATCAGCATACATCGCCACATCGGAAGTCTTTAAACAGTAGGGGAGGTCATTTACATAAACCAGAAAGAGTAGGGGTCCTAGGCAAGAGCCCTGGGGAACTCCACAATCTACCCCTTCAGTTACAGACGATTCCCAGACAGTTGGAAAATTGCGAGGGTAGCACCTATCTTTAAAGATGGAGCCACCGATGACAAATCAAACTACAGGCCTATTTCTGTGCTCCCTGTAATTTCTCGACTTTTCGAGAAGCTTATCTTCGATCAGCTTTACGACTATCTTCACCGAAATCAGCTCATCTTTCTCCTACAGTCAGCGTTCAGGAAACTACATTCAGTCCTAACGTGTCTACTTAAAAGCACAAATGACTGGTATTTGAATATTGACAAGGGGAGGTACACTGCTGCAGTCTTTATCGATCTTAAAAAAGCTTTCGATACTGTGGATCATGAAATCCTTTTGAACAAACTGAACTACTATGGCGTCAAGGGTAAAGAATTGAGCTGGTTTCGGTCTTATCTTTTCAATAGGAAGCAGTTTTGTAGAGTGAATGGTCATTCGTCATACACCAACAGAAACTGAATAACGCGGACCTCATGATTTCGCGGACCTTAGTTGAACTTCATTTCCGTGGCAAATTAACGAAAACAGAATTTCTCTTTCTAGCTAGCAAATCTTGATTATCTTCTTACGAATATGATGGTGCTTGTAAGAAACTCATCTCTCAGATCGCCAAAAAATAAGAAACTCCACTGCTGGGAAAAATATAACTTAAGAAACGATTATTATTATTATCATTATTATTATTATTATTATTATTATTATTATTATTCTTATTATTATTATTATTATTATTCAGCTTTTACACGGTATTGATCTAACAACCGGCTAATTGTCTAAATTATGTTTCTCATCGAACCACTACCCGTGGTCTAGGATGGGAAGCACTGCTGTCCTTCTTCTTATTAGTGTCCTGTACAGTACTCCTTTGTTCTTTACTTTGTATCGAGGACCTTCCGTAGAATTCGCGCTGTCCCTAGAAGACATGTTTCTTGAATGGCATCAACCCCCAGGTGCAGGTCTACCTTGTCAAGGTTTTTTCTTACATTATTTGTCACACTTCCCAAAGCCCCTATGACGATTGGTAGGATCATGACTTTATCTACTACTTTGTTCCAACATTTCAAAATTTTGTATTTCAAGTCATTGTAGTATTCTATCTTTTCTTGCTCTTTTTTCTTGATTCTGGTGTCAAACGGGCATGCAACATCAATGATGAGGCACAACTTCTGCTTCTTATCTAGGACCACAATATCTGGCTTGTTATGCTCTATTCTCTTTTCAGTTTGTATAGAAAAATCCCATAACAGCTTAACTTCATCGTTTTCAAGGACTTTCATCTTTGTTTCCACAAAATGCTCATAGTATTTCTCCGTGCATGCAAAACCAAATTTCTTGCAATAGTTCCAATGGATTATTGCGGCAATTTTGTCATGTCTGCACTTCTTGTAATCATTTTGGGCTAACTGTGAGCATTCAGATACAATGTGTGCTACAGTCTCGTCTCGTTCATCGCACATTCTGCATTTGGCTGAACAGTCTTGTTTATCTATCATTTTCTTGATCCAATTTACCGGTAATGCCTGCTCCTGTTCTGCTAATATTAATCCTTCTGTCAGTGTCTATGACATCAAATTCAATTTTGAAGTTTCTAGGTAGAGTTTTATGCGCTGAATTCATATTTCAAGTCCAAATTTGAATATCTGCCTTCCATTTTGAATGGTGGGGGCTCAAAGTGTAAAAAAGACGCGGAGGTTGGGGTCTGGTACAGAGAGCTATCGTGACGTACAATCCGGGAGGGCCTCCGAGACTCGTGTTGAATATTGTAAACAATCATTTTGAATCGCGGAGAGAGAGAACGTAAAAAGCTTTGAAGTGAGCCCAAGTTCAGTTCGTAGCTCCTCTTAAAACAAGACCTACAACGAGGAAGCTGACTTTGATATGGAATACGATAATTGCTTGTGAGAAACCAAGTTGAAAGGGCTATAGCTTTCGTGGAGCGATTGGACGCGCTCTCATGTGTCGCTGAACCGGTAGGCCTGTTCGGCTCAACCTCTCGCTTCTGATCATCACGAATCTCTCGAAATGCAACTAGACGACATAATAATAATAATAATAATAATAATCAATTTCTTTAAAGTTGGCTAGTACATAGCTAAGCATAGTAAAAACACTAAAATTGCTAATTAAGGCCAACTACTTAAAAATATACAATTTATAAAAAAGTATGATAAAATTATTTGATATAAAAATAGCAGATAAAATGGTTTGATGCAAGTAATGACATAAAATGTAGATAATAAAAAGCCCAATCATAAAAATTCATAAAAATCCGACGTTTGGAATAAAAGGTCGACATAGTCTGCAAGAGCATTCTTCACCGTGCCACTTTTTTATCTTTGATTTAAACAATGAGAGAGATTCAGTATTCCTTATATCTTGAGGGAGGGAAAACCAAAGTTGAGGCCCTCTGTATCTGATGGATTCAGATTCAAAATGTACGGTCTTTATACTTAGTAATACAAATTCATTGTTATTTCTTAGGTTATAAATATTATCTCGCTCTCTGAAGATCTCATTCATAAAAGGAGGGTTCAGATTGTTCTGCGTTTTAAATATTTCTGTCATTAGGGTTTGTAAATTCTTCTTGTGGATAGTAACCGCTTTATCTCTTTCTAATAAAACGTCAAAACTAGAATCATAATCTTTGTAAACAATTCTTAAAGCCCTTTCGTGTATCTTATTAATTTTGTTATTCAAATACCTGCTGTGGAACATCCAAGCCAACTGGCAGTATTGAAACTGGCTCACTACAAAGGCTCTCATTAAGATTCGCAGTTTGTTGGAGAGGAAATTGGTGGCAATCTTCAGGAGTAAGCAGCACTCACTTTTTATGAAAAGCTTTGGATCAGCCAAATGTTTATTGAATTGTAGGAAACTTTTTCCACTGAAAGGTTCCTTGTGACTTTTTACAGGGACAGTAGTTAAATCTGCAAGTTAAAAAGTTTCTTAGTTTTGTAGCATAAGACAAGTTCTTGATTTGGAGAAATTGAACCTAAAGATTCTTGAAAGGAGGTTCTTGTGAAACTAAGTTTCTCACATTTTGCTATCAATGCCACCTTCATCAAATTACAAAGGTTTGCTGATGAGGCCACACTCCCTGCTATGGCTTAGCCTTGATCCTATTTCTTTAGTGGATGAGGATAGAAATATCAAACATATACACCTGGACTGCTGGATTGAGCACCCCATATTTCTCATAATCTCATAATTCTAATATTATAATATCATAAGAGCCATATAACTAATAAATACAATTTGTATATAATGATTCAATGTGGTTACTGACAATCCTGTGTTGTACACAAGCCATTTTCTGGTTCCATTTGCACCTTAAGGAAATCTAAGCATATATAAGCCGTTGATCAAAATAGTTGAGCAAAAACGAAATGCCATCACATGTGTCACACCATATTTGGGTAACTGATCTATGTAAAAAAGAAATACTGATATCTGCTTGGCAAGAATTTTACCGCAAGTGGCTTGAGCCACTATGCTTACTTTCCCTTGGTGTAAATTGCATCAGACCCTCATTGTATTTGAGTCAGAATCTTTATGCCAGAAGAGCTTTCTTGCCATCAGCCAAATGTTGGAAACAGATAAATGTATTCACTAGAATTATCAAGCTTTTTATATGTTTATACTTTTAGTGGGAGCTCAGCAGCAACCACGATTTCCTGTATGCAAGAACAAGAAAAAATGCCCAAACATTTGTGGATGGACTAACAAACAGTTGCTAAAGTTCATTCATTGGTCTGTGCAACCCACCAAACTATCTTCTGATGGTTCTTTTTGTACAAGTACAGCAGTCACATATGCTCCAGCTTTTTAATTCAAAACATGTAGCAACTTGTAAGAACCTGCAAAGGAGGTAGAGAGAAATTTAATCCTTGTTCAGTTATCATTGGAGATCAGTGGTAGATGAAGGATTGGATTCCCCTTGAAATGTTGGAAATAAGGACACATTTTAGTTTCAAATGAACCTGGTTTATGAGAAACTAGAACTTGGATGGCAGACAATGTAAGAAACTAAGATTACTATGTTGAGAAGTGGGAAGCAACTTTTGATGAGTCAAATAAAGAAAATTATGTGAAATTATCATAAAGCGTTTGCTTTTGAGTAATATTTGTAATGGTTTTATGGTTTTAGCCCAAAAGAACTTGCTTTCTTGCCAAAAATTAAAACTGCCATTTCAATGTGAAGTTCGGACACTTTCAGTACTAAGATCTGATCCAAATTTCTTATGAGGAGAGGCAACATGTAAATTCTGTTTAGCCCTCATTTTCACATGACAAAAAGGTTTACTGAATATGAAATAAACTTTCAAATGATCTAATGAGTCTGTTTATGCTGATTCCATATTTTTATTTAAGATATTTTGTTGGTTATCTATCATTGGTTTGGAAGGTTGACCCTGATGTGTACCCATATTTTCTATAAGAAACTAAGAATTTGGGCCAATACTGAAAGTTTCTTGAAATTATCAGATTTAAGTACTCAGAGTTTCTTAACAAGTCTCTTAAAGGTTTCATATGAATCTTTATGTTCACTACCTGCTTCCCAGGGGGTGCACTCAACCAGATTTTGGTTGGGGATGTGCTATCGAGGCTTCAAGAATATACTCATTCCATACCAATTTTTGAAAAGTATACCTGACCTTATACCAATTTTTTCGAAAAAGTATATCCGACACTATATTTCATAGAAAAATTTTGAAAATCGGTACCGTTCCTCATACCAAAATTGTGAAAATTGATACCGTTCTTTATACCAATCTCTGGAAAATAGATACCCTTCCCGATGGCACATCCCCGTACCCAAAATATTTATAGTGCATACCCTTCCCGATGGCACATCCCCGTACCCAAAATATTTATAGTGCACCTCCCGGGACCTGCTTCCTCCTGAACATTTCAAAACAATGTTTATTGAAGCCTTTCCAATTTCTAGACCTCACTCAAGAAATGTGTAATGACATTGTCAAGGATTTCCTTTATCAAAACAAAGAGTTTCTGAAGTTATATTTTCCTGATGGGTTTCATTCTTATCACACATGGCCTCATATGTTTTCAACTTGCATATTTCCCAGAAGCATCTCCACTACCCAACAAAACATTTAGAATTGTGGCAATCTGTAACAGGCTTCTAGCCTACATTACAGTATTTGTTATGTTATGTTATTTTAGTACTGGAGTTTCTTAATTTTTGGTGATCTGAGAGTTGCATTTCTTAGAAAATTTGTGTGTATACCAGAAAATTTGCCTTTGATTTGAGTAATGTACACTTTGGCTGGGTCAGAATTTCTGTAAATGATAAAGTCTGCAATTTGTCCAGTTGAGTGCCTTAAATTTAGTCACTTCCTCCTGACTCAACCTGCCCCTCTTGTGGTAAATCCAGTGGGGCACCACTCACAATACAATACTGTATGAAATATTCACGGAAATTTTTATCTGGCCTAACTCAGAATCACACTTGATAATGGAAAAAGCATCCTTGGAAAGTGCCTCACTGCCAACTTGGCTGCTGTTTGAAAAAACGCAAATAACGCGATGACCAGTCGTTAGGCCTATCTTGAAAGTCAGGGTCATGCGGTTGGATAACCAAGGCATATGCGACTATGAAATGAAAAAGACTTACCTGGAGAAGACTGCTACAGTTCATTCCAAGGCTGTGAGTTGAAGAATGCATCTTTTGCCTTGGCTCTCGTGGCTGTCGAGAGCCTTGACCAGGAGATGCCAACAAGAAGATTTGAAATTCATTGACAATGCTAACATAAATACAGAACACCTTAATCGCAGTTTACTGCACTTAAATTCAGAGGGAACAAGGCTTTTGGCGAATAATTTTTTGCATGAATTAGGTTATTTCTGACAAAATTTTGTTGACCGGGCTTCAGGCACACAGCAAATCATCAATTCTTCCGATTCCGACGACACATCATACGAAAACAAGGTCATAGATCAAACGACATCTGTTTTAAGTCTAGGCTCCCCACAGTGTCTCTCAGGGGATCGTTCTGACCCATACGAGGGTAATGCTACTCTCCCAGAGTCTGAGCGATCTAACCCTTCCGCTTTCGATACCCCCGTCGGTACCCCTGTCCAGGGGCGGATCCAGACCGAAGTTGAAGGGGGGGGCAACTTGGAGAGGGGGCGCCAAAAATACAGTGAAAAGTTAGCGCGCCGAAGGCGCCCGAAAATTTTTGGGGCTTTCTTCGAGAAAATTATCTGGTTTTTCTACAGAATAACGTCTTAGTTTATATGTTTCGCCGCATTCAGAACGAATCACTGAAAAAAGAGTGCATTCGGGTCAAGACAAGGGGCGCTTTTCTTGCCAAGGAGGGGGCGCCAAAGCTGAATTTTCATCGTGAAGGGGGGGCAGTTGCCCCCATCTGCCCCCCCCTAAATCCGCCACTGCCCCTGTCTCATCTGTAGTGGAGGAGAGAAACATGGAATCCATTGGGCTTGACCACCCAGCAGATAAGAGTGACGCTAAATCTGAATTAAAACAACTGAGGCGAAGAAACATTAGTCGCGTTATTGTTGGTTATCTAAATGTAAATTCGATTAGAAATAAATTTGATACGCTGAAAGACATGGTCTCATCAAATATTGATATTTTAACGGTCGCTGAAACAAAGATTGATGATTCTTTTCCAAAAGAGCAATTTTTCATGGAAGGTTACTCTGATCCATTGCGGCTGGATAGGGATGCTAATGGCGGTGGTCTCTTGGTATATGTCAGGAGCGATATACCATTCACTGAACTGAAATCTTTCAAGTTTGACAATGATGTGGAATGTGTTTGTTTTGAGGTCAATTTACGGGGTAAGAAATGGGTTATTTTCAGTATCTATCGACCACCATCACAATCGGAAGCTCACTTTTTTGAAAATCTTGGCAAAGCGGTTGATCATTACAGTGAGAAATATGAAAGCTTTTTGCTTCTTGGTGACTTTAATGCAGTGGAAACAGATCAACAGGTTCATAATTTTATGAATGGTTATGCGCTCAAAAATTTGATAAAGGAGCCAACTTGCTTCAAATCTGAAAATCCAAGGTGTATCGACCTTATCCTAACCAACAGGTACAGGAGTTTCCAAAATACTACCACAGTTGAGACAGGGCTTTCTGATTTCCATAAAATGGTACTCACAGTTTTGAAAACAACTTACCAAAAAGCTGGGCCCACGGTTGTAAATTATAGAGATTATAAGAATTTTTCCGAACAAACTTTTAAACAAGATTTCAGAGAAGAGTTAGAAATTATCAAATCATCTGATCTAAGTTACGATTCCTTCCAAAACTGTTTCGAAAAAGTGCTTGATAAGCATGCCCCCATGAAAAAGGAATATGCAAGGGCGAATGATGGTCCCTTCATGAATCGAGCTCTCCGTAAAGCCGTTATGTTACGTACAAGATTAAAGAATAAATACAATAAAAGCCGGACAGTTCAAAATTGGGAAGCTTTTCGCAAGCAACGCAATTTATGCGCAAAACTATTCAGGACTGAAAAAAGGAACTTCTGCAAGAATTTAGATATTTCTCAAATAACAGACAATAAAAAGTTTTGGAACACCGTAAAACCTTTCATTTCAAATAAAAACAAGGCTAAAGCGAAAATCACTTTGATTGAGGATGAAAGGATAATTTCTAAGGACGAGGAAGTTGCTGAAACTCTAAATGATTATTTTGTAACGGTTACTGACGCTCTTGGTCTTACAGAAAATTGTGAGATTATCACAAGCACAGAAGGTGTAACGGATCCTATAGACCAGGCTCTTATTAAATACTCCAACCATCCTAGCATCAGGAAAATCCGCAGTCTTGTGCAAAATGACAGCTTATTTCATTTTAATAATGTTTCGGTTCAAGAGATGGAAACGGAAATTGGCAGACTCAATCCTAGTAAAGCAACGACTTTCAAAAATATTCCTCCAAAAGTTTTGAAAGGAAGTTCTGACATTTGTGCTGAATCTTTGCAAATAATCTTTAATGACGGTATAGAAAATTGTTCGTTTCCAGATAAGCTAAAATCTGCAGATGTCTCTTCTCTCCACAAAGCAGAGGCGAAAACATCAAAGAAAAATTATAGACCTGTAAGTGTACTTCCAACGGTTTCCAAAGTTTTTGAGAGAATTATGGACAGGCAGATAATTAAATATATAACGCCATTTCTATCAATTCTACTGTGTGGGTTTCGCAAAGGTTTTAATACACAACACGCCTTGATTCGGATGCTCGAAAAATGGAAAGTCAGTTTAGATAATGGAGAGAACGTAGGTGCAATCCTGATGGACCTTTCAAAAGCGTTCGACTGTATTAAGCATGACCTGATATTAGCAAAACTACATGCTTATGGTTTTAGCCGTGAATCCCTGTCCCTTGTTCACAGCTTTTTGGAGAATAGGCAGCAACGGGTGAAAATCAACGGATCGTTTAGTACATTTAAATATCTTGCCCTAGGTGTTCCGCAAGGATCGGTTCTTGGCCCCCTTTTCTTTAACATTTACATAAATGATCTGTTGCTCTCCATTCAGGAAACTGATATCTGCAACTATGCAGATGATACAACCATATATGCATGCCACAAGAATATTGACAATGTAATTTGGAGCTTGGAAAATGATTCGACTGTAATTATCCAGTGGTTTACAGATAACTTTATGAAATTAAACACCGACAAATGTCATTTCATGGTACTAGGGAAAAGTTCAAATCAAAATGTTACTGTTAACGTGGGTAGCAGTGTTATTGGAAATACCGACGAGGAAAAGTTGTTAGGGGTGACGATTGATAAAAAACTAACTTTTGAGACGCATATCAACAAGTTATGTAAAAAATCTGGTAATAAGCTTTTTGCACTCTCTAGCGAAAGATGCTTGCAGCGAAGGACTAGTGAAAATATTAGAAGGCAGGAACACCACAATACGACGCAAAATAAAAGACGACTATTATTTGGATTAAATGTTGATTATATATATTGTATAAAAGAGCTGATATTTCGCCTCGGCATACGAGGCTTCCTCAGAGCTGAACTAACGTAATCACAATTGTACAATAATTTGAATAAAGGTTAACTGTAACATGATTGGCTAAGTGGTGCTGCATCGCAGGGGTAAAGGTGGGTGGATGTGGGAAACATGATAATGTGGAGGAGGAAAGTAACATGTTGATGATATAGAGAATAATGGTGGTGTGATGGAATACAAAATAATAGGATAAGTAGAGGATATATATATATATACCATATATTCTAATTGTTAGTAGTAAGTTACAAACTGGTAGTATTTGTGTTAGCGGTCAGTGGTCCTGTTCATGCCGTTAGGTGTGAGAGTATTAGCCAAGCCAATGAAGTATTGCTCTTTGGCTCGCCTAACGCTCTCACGCTCGTTGTGCATTTGTAGCAGTGGCAGTATCTGTAGGTCATTAACAGAGTGTCCGGGTTTACAGAAGTGTTCTGCAACCCCGGATTTGTCAGTTTTTCTGTTAATGATGTCTCTGCGGTGTTCGTTAAGTCTGTCTCGTAGTCGTCTTCCTGTCTGTCCGATGTATTGGCAGTTGTCGTTTCCGTTTTGTGTGCATGTTTTACATTGTATGGCGTAGATGATGTTAGTCGAGTTGCAGTCTAGTCGCTGTTTTATTGTAAACGTCTTGTTGGTATTCGTAAAGGTGACTGTGTCGTCTCTGTCCAGTATGTGTGAGCAAGTGTTGCAGTGGCGTCGTGAGTTGCATTTGTATGACCCCCGTGGAGCACTGGTTGCGTCACTTTTTAATTTGGCGCGAACCAAATGATCCCGGAGGTTTTTGGGTCTACGGTAGCTGAGTATGGGAGGTTGGGGGAAAGCCTCCTTGCAACTGTCAGTGTCTTGTAGGATGTGGTGGTGTTGTTTGAGTATGGTTGTGATTTGTGGTAGACAGGGGTTGTAGGTTACCACAAACGGTGTTCTGTTGTTGTGTCGTTTCTGTTTCGTTTTGAGGCTGTCTTGTCTGGTGGTAGTGGAGGCTTTCCGTATTTCGTTGGGTACCTGTTTCCGTTTGTATCCTCTGTTCGTAAGGTAGGTCAGTAGTTCGTTGGTACGTTTCTTGAAAGTCGTGTCGTTGGAGCAGATTCGTCGAAGTCGTAATGTTAGACTGTAGGGTATGGATTGTTTGGTATGTCTGGGGTGTGCGGAGGAGCTGAGGAGGTATTGGTGCGTGTCTGTAGGTTTGACGTTAAGGTCAGTGGAGATGCTGTTGTCGTTGTTGAGCGTAACAGTGACGTCGAGGAAGTTAATGGATGTGGAGGAGGTTTCGTTGGTGAATTTGATGGTAGGATGTATGTGGTTAAGTGTGGTGATGAAGTCTGCAAGTTTGTCTTGTCCATGTGTCCAAATTAAAAGAATGTCGTCAATAAAACGCCACCATACAAGGGGCTTATATGGTGCGTTTTCTAGGGCAGTAGCTTCAAGGGACCCCATAAATAGATTTGCATATGGGGGAGCCATTCTAGTGCCCATGGCAGTACCATGTTTCTGTAGGAAAAATTGTCCGTCAAACTCAAAATTGTTGTTCTGTAAGATGATGTTGATGAGGTCGCATATGGTTTCTGTAGGTGGTCTCTGTGTGGTACGTTTGTTAAGGTGTTCCCTGGCAGCCTGGATGCCTTCAGAGTGAGGGATATTAGCATAGAGCGAGGAGACGTTCAGAGAGACAAGGAGAGAGTTGTTAGGGAGATTACCAAGTGAAGAAAGCTTGTTGAGGAAGTGTGTAGTGTCCTTGATGAAGGAAGGTAATTTAAAGACTAGAGGATTGAGAATATTACTAACATATTCAGAAATGCGTTCAGTAGGATGGCCGTTAGCTGAGACAATAGGCCTGCCAGGTGGCGTCTGTCTGTTTTTGTGGATTTTGGGGAGGATATAGAATCTGGAGCATCTAGGATCTTTAGGTAGGAGGTAACTGTAGGTGTCTTTGTCTATGTCTTCGTTTTGTTTCATTTTTTCTAAGTATCGTGTGACGGTCCTAGTGACTTTGTTGGTGACGTCATTGTCGTGTTTTTCGTAGAATGTAGTGTCATTCAGTTGTCGGTTGCATTCGTTGATGTAAAACTGTTTGTCCATAACTACTGTCCCTGATCCCTTGTCTGCTGGCTTGATGACGATGTCCGTGCGTCTTGTAAGTTTCTGTAGCGCGTCCAGTTCTTGTGTGGTCAAGTTGTCGGAGATTTTGGTGGGTTGCATATTCGTTATGTCGCGTTCTATGTTGTGGATGTACGAGTCAAGTGCAGGGTCAAGGTTTTTAGGTGGTGTCCAGGTGCTAGTCTTCTTGTATCTGTGTGTTGTCTCGTCTGGATCTTCGTTCTCGTTGTTACCGTCTGTTTCTGTGTTGTCTTTTTCGTTTTTGTCGTGGAAAAAGTGTTTGAGTCTAAGTCTGCGTTTGAAGTCTGTTAAGTCTGCGTTGAGTTCGTTCCAGTCGATGCTATTAGGTGTGGGGCAGAAGTTAAGTCCGCGTGAGAGTAGTGATTTTTCGTCATCAGTGAGGTCGGCTGTAGCAAGGTTGATAACTGTTTCTGTTTCGAGGTGTTTAGGTTTCTGTCTTTTGTTTTTGGTCGCCTTACGTGTGTGATTGTCGTCGTTGTTGTTGTCATTGTTTTTGTTGTTGTGGTCTGTTGTGGTTTGTTGTTGTTGTTGTCTTCGTCGTCTAGGTAGTTGTTGTCTTTGTGGTTGGGGTTCAGTGGTATTAGTTGGTGTGGTTATGTTAGTGGAGGGTACATTAGTTTCATTGATGTTACGGTTACAGCTAAGATCAACGGAGATTACAGTTGGGTTAGTATTGATGTCTCTGTGCTTATGATTGTTGTTGTGGCTGTTACTGTTAGTGTTGCTGTGGTTGTTGTCAGTTGTTTCTGTGGTCTGGTCAGTGTCGTGGGTATGAGGAGTAGTATTGCATCTAGTGTTACTGTTAGCGGTTATGTTATGGTTAAAATTTCTGTTAGTAATTTGAGTACTTTTAGACTGGGTGACTTGCAGAAAAATTGGATTGTTATGATTACGGTTATTATTAGTAGCTGGAAATTGTGGATAAAAAGTGTTACTGTTCGTGGAGGAATATAATCTGTTTGTGCAGTGGTGTGGTGATATATATGGTTGGTACATCTTTCTATCATAACTAAGATTAACAGAATGGCAATCAGCGGGAATAGGAGCACTAAAACGGATAATATTTACACGAGAATTAGGTAGGTCTCTTTTCAATTTTCTTGATTCTTTAGATTGAAGCTTGTTCTTGGCCCAACTGAAGTGTATAAGTAAATTGGTAAAGTTATTTGCCCAGTTGGTGTATGATTTAATTCTGTTGGCCCAACTGAAGTGCATATGTAAGTTATGTCTAATGTTTCCCCAGTTGGTGCATAATTTAATTCTGTGGCCCAACTGAAGTGCATAAATTGTGGCAAAATGTTTGCCCAGTTGGTGCGTAATTTTAATTGCGTTGGCCCAACTGAAGTGCATAAGTAAATTACGACAAAATTTTGCCCAGTTGGTGCATGCTTTAATTCTGTTGGCCCAACTGAAGTGTATAAGTAAATTGGTAAAGTTATTTGCCCAGTTGGTGCATCATTTAATTCTGTTGGCCCAACTGATGTGCATAAGTAAATTATGGCAACACCGTCCGGCCATCCAGCTGGATAACACAGCTGGATGGCCGGACGGTTTTTGGTACGGCAGACGGCACCTTTGATCATAATGTTCGACCAATAGCACACAGGATACTGCTATTCCCTCAAGGAAAATGACGGGGGCAAACCAACATTGAAACACAAATGGCTCTATTTCAAAACGAATAGATGTTTATACATTGGCGCCTCCATTTCCCTAACAGTACTCGTGTGTAGACTGATATGATTGACCCCCTGGTTTTTAAATTCCTTGCGGTTAGATCCTATAACAAACATTGGGTTAAGTCAGGTCACGTAGATCTTATGAAAAGTAGCCTCCTCGCCTCCTCATTCTCCTCGGACTTAAGCCATGTACACCCACACAGCGAGCAGCTGGATAACACAGCTGGATGGCCGGACGGTTTTTGGCACGGCAGACGGCACCTTTGATCATAATGTTCGACCAATAGCACACAGGATACTGCTATTCCCTCAAGGAAAATGACGGGGGCAAACCAACATTGAAACATAAATGGCTCTATTTCAAAACAAATAGATGTTTATACATTGGCGCCTCCACTTCCCTAACAGTACTCGTGTGCAGACTGATATAATTGACCCCCTGGTTTTTAAATTCCTTGCGGTTAGATCCTATAACAAACATTGGGTTAAGTCAGGTCACGTAGATCTTATGAATAATTAATGGGGAGCTGTTCGCGACAAGTCGTCACTTTCTTTCTTATATGACGACTTGGGCAAGTCCAGGGCCTACTTGACTTCCAATTGTACGGGGACGTGCGCTCCAATAAATGACCTTAAAGGCCTTTTTTTTCTCGAAGAACGATCTTACTTCAGATCTCCAAAAATTTCGGCGTAACTTTTTCTGAATGCCTAATTCCATTTTTTCCTAGGCAACAGTTTTCACAGTATGTTTTCCTTTGCACTCTTTTTTCCCACATTCAGTGTTACAGGCTGCTCTGGTGACCATTGTTCGCAGGACACTTTCTCTTATATTCAAGAAGAAATTCTTGACGTAATCTGCAGGCCAACCTTTTTCCTGAAATGCCGCTAATGATTCTTCCGGTGTCCTGGCCTTTTTGTCGGAAGCTTGAGACTCATCATTTGTCGTTGAAGATAAAGCAGGTGGTACAGCATGTTATGTTATGTTATGTTATGTTATGTTATGTTATGTTATGTTATGTTATGTTATGTTATGTTATGTTATGTTATGTTATGTTATGTTGTATTGCTGAGTAATGTATTGCTTATGGTAAAACTATTATTGAACTACCTGGTAGGAGACCTAGGAATGGTGCCTATACCCACACTCGTAAAATTCACTGTTGTCGTGTCAGGAAAAAGGGGGAAAGAGACAGGAAACCATTCTTTTCATTTGTTTACTCAAACGTTTGCATAAAAAAGGGATACAGGGCACAGAGAAAAAGGGGATGAGCAGTAAATGAAACCCGTTTGCTTCCTTATTTCTTACTTTGTTTTCCACAGAAACAGAAATTCGCAGGGTCCACTGTCTCTTATATCCAGTGATCAGTCCATTCCGTACTCGTGATGGTCCGGTTAATACACCCATTTTCACAGATAACTCGATACTGTAATCTGATAACTCACTATTAGTCGCTAGGTCGTTCCATGGTTCACAAGAGCCCAATTTTTAGCGACAAAGTACACAGAGCAATTGGGCATACCGGAAAAAGAGGACCCAGGACCCCCACCAGAACCAGGACCAGGATCCGGAAGAGGACCTGGATAGCCCTGTCCACAAGTTGCTCCAAATTTCTCGAAAAGTTGCTCAAAATTTCCTGAAAAGTTGCTCAAAAAGTTGCCACTTTTTCAAAAAGTTGCCCAAAAGTTGCTCATTTATTGTCATTTTTTACGGTCTTATGCTATAAACATATGAATAACTGAGATCTACGAATACGATTAACGACACCAAAGATGCTCTTTTTCACCTACAGCAGTTTCTCGGAAGTTTGAGCCTTTCACGCTAATATTATTGGGTTCATCTGACACATCTTCAGAATTTTAGCAAGAATCATTTGTTGATCATAAACAACAACAACAACAACAATGATAATCATGATCATCATCATGATCATCATGATCATCATCATCATAATTGTCATCATTGTCAGAAATTGCTAATTTCAAAGATCAGCTCTTCACAAATCAAGGCGTTGAATCCCAGCCTGACCAGAAAACATATGCTTTACATGTCTAACTTTCATCACTGTTACAAAATATCATTGAAATTCTTGTAATATTGCTAAAATGAGGACAAGTTGCTCAATGTTTTAAAAGTTGCCGAAATTCCTAAAAGTTGCCGAAAAGACTGCAAGTTGCCCGAAAGTTGCCGAGCAACTTGTGGACAGGGCTAGACCTGGAAGAGGACCCTAAGGAGGACCTGTGCCAGGACTCTAGGGAGGACCCTTGCGATTAAAATTTGTTTCTTTTGTAACTTTCACAAGTAGCGTTGTGACATGTCAACTCACAGTAACCATTGGTTTTATATTGTTTTGGGATCAAATTCTTATCATACATTCTTTGGGATGCTTTGATAGCATTCGAAATAACAATTAGAGCATAAGAAATTTAAGAAACTTGTAGGAGACCTAGGCTGTCAAAAATACCCTGAATCACAGAAACTTATATCTGAGTTTTTTTGTAATATAAGGGGTGGGACAAAAGGAATGCGACCTTAGTTGAGTGACAAGTTCAAATACACATGTTTTTAAGAAGCTAAGGTCCGAGGCTGGTAAGCAGTTTCCCAGATGTGTGGGCCTTTTTGCTACCAAGGGTTTCTTACATGTCTCTTATATCATTAATGACGGAAGTGTAGAGATCTTTCAGTTTTGTTAAAAGTTCTCCCAAATTAAGGTCTCAATACTTAAGTAAAGAACATAATTTGCCCTCAAAATGATGCCCAAACAGTTGCTATTTCTGCACAGACACTTTTGGGCGACCTGGGAAAATTAAAACTGCAAACTACAAAGTTTTTCCTTAAATTTCGAAAAACTGAGCTTTCCATTTCTTATAAGCTGTTTCTTATAAAGAATACGCGTATTATTATTTTACTACTCTGAACAAAAGATCGATAGACTTGTGAACTGTAGAAGCAGCCTTCCTGCGGAGCAACGCATACCAGGCTAAATGTCTAAACAGGTAAACAGGGACGCTATGAGTGAAGCAACGCTACTGCAATGGGATTAAACACTGCGTTTTGAGTCAGGGGAGTATAAGTTCCTTTCAAAGGATACAAATTTCTATGAGAAATCAAATAAATTGGTAGAGGATTCCGAGGACTTCTCGAGAAACCAACATGATTTCTGTCATTATTTTACAAGACTTCTATGAAGACATCTGATTGCAAAATTAAGTTCTGGAGGTTGTTTTGTGTCAAGAAACTTTTGCAGTCACATTGTTGATTATGTGGGGCATGGTCTTTTAATCCTTTGTCAAACATGATGTTGATTTAATTGAGAGTTATAAGAGCGAAATTTCCTCACGAAAAGACAACGAACCTGCTACAGTTCACGCCAACCCTCGGTCGCACGAGAAACAAGGCAGCCAGTAAACATGCCCTACGTGTCAAAGCTCCCGAGCGCCGAAGCTCGGGAGGTGGATGTTTTTCTCCTTCGATTCCAAAATTCAATTACAATGTAGTCACTGCCCCAAATGTTACCAGCAAGTTTTATTTCCTAGTCAAAGCTGAAGCATGACATTTAAAAACCATGCGTGGGCTAATTACATGGAAGCGTGAATTGAAGTAGAAATCTAGGTTGTATTCTGAGAGATCTGAGGCTGTATTCATTTGTGCAACTCCTTGTATTACGCAAAGAACTCAATCTACAATCTAGGTCATTTACAATTTACAATCTACAATATCAGCTTCTACAACCTAGGTCATTTCTACAGCCTAAAGTTTCATATGAGATTCTTAAATTCCTAATGCTCTAACTGTTATTTCCAATGCTTTCAAGGTACTCATTAGGATCCAAAAGAAAGTATCACAAGAATTTGCATCGAAAACAATATGGCTTTTATCCTAACTGCATATCTGAATGGAACAAGCTCGATCCAGAAATCAGGCTTGCACCGTCTGTTGCTGTTTTTAAGAAAAAGCTTTTGTCAATAATTCGCCCCCCTGCAAAATCTGTATTTGGTATTCATGACCCGATAGGCTTATCGTATCTTACCCAAATAAGGGTCGGTCTCAGCAAATTAAAATTTCACAAATTCAGGCATGGTTTCCGAGATACCATTGACCCAATGTGCCAAACGAACGATGGCATTGAGGATACAGAGCACTTCTTGTTGCTCTGGCCTTCATTTGACATTCAACGACGAGATCTTCTCGCTGGAGTTTCGGAATTATTGCGACCATATGTTCGAATAAACAGCCTTCCAAATAACGCGCTGATCCAAATTTTATTGTATGGTGATAAAGACTTTTCTATTGATGTTAATAAAAACGTACTCAAATTAACCCTAAATTTCATTGATAAAACAGGCCGGTTCAATTTAAGTGGCTTGAAGCAGCTGCTATACACATTCCGCATACACACATACACATTCCCCCCCCCCCCCGATCGCACAAAGTCTCTTTTCCTCCTTTCATTTGTTTCTTTCCTGTTGTTTAAGTCTGTTTCGCATTGGATTTAAGGTTCGAAATTCATCTACACATAAGTTCAAACTTTTTTTAACATCTACGATATTGTGATCCATAAACCCCGACAACTTAAAGGTCTAATATCACCATTTTCGATAAGTTGTAATATGGACGTCCTCTGACAGCTGAATTCGATAACATCACTCAAATCGCCATATTTTGCCTACAAGTGCCCCTAAAAGCCCCCAAAAATTGCGAATTTGCGGAAATTTTTCAAAATTACCGCGCAGAGAAAAGAAGACTGGTAACGAGCGCTGCAACGTCACGGCAGGAACGCATGGAAGAATCACAGCACAGGCCTTCATTGAAAACACTACTACAAGGTTGCATCTTGTTTCTTCCCGCAAAACTGTTTTTTCAGCCATGCCTGAGAGATGTATGGTTTATGGTTCCAGCAATTACCTATGACAAAGAGTTGGGTATTTCAGTCCATAAACTGGCTTCTTCGGAGATGACAAGCCTGAAGCGAAGGAACGAAGGAAGCAGTGACGGAACTTACACAGAGATGAGAGAGAGAAGGCAAAATGAACCGAAAAGAAGCACTCCGTCATTTGCGCGAAGCATTTCTTTTTCATACAAGAAGAGGTCGATACAGTGTGCCTCTGTTCCCAGGATGGAGTTATCATACAGAAGAAGTTTGACATCAGATGACATCGGGGTTTAAAGCTAGCCTGAAAGTCGCGCTAAAGGTACAGGATAATCACATAGGCCAGGTGAAGGCTTTCCCTTCAATACAAGAACCGTTTCCCTAAAGACTATATCTGGCGTTCCGCAGAGAAGAGAGAATTCTCCGTGGTAACATTGAAAGCTGAAGGAAACAATAATCATGTATGAATAGCTCAAAGAATCTTCTTTCGAACGGTGTCAAATGTTAATATATCTTACACTAAAATTTGCGGTTATTATGGGCGTGCAGTCAGCAGGTCATGATCTTGTGCGATCTGGCTTTCGATCATGAGAGTTCCCAAGGACAAGAGTGTTGACGATTTATCAATGAAAATTTTCATAGGTATTGCAACTCATACATTGAGTTTAGTGATGTCTTATCATCTGCAGAAGTGCTTTTGAGGAGGGCAAAGCGGAACGTTGGGAAGCGTTGAGGAACTCTGTGCCGTTTCGTAGAGGCATAAAATTTTGGCTTGTTCTTTGAAAACCCGTGGTGAATCTTATTATTTGGCCGCGAACTCAGCATTGCCGCTGTAAACTGAGGTAAGAGCCTTCAAATTAAAATCAGTTGTGGGTTTCTTGTCATTTTAGCATGCTTTAGTCATTTGTTTATCCATTCCTCGTCGGCAACAGTGTCATCTTGACATAGATCTTTTATGTGCAAGGCTGGGTCTAAGCACAATGTGAAGTTTGCCGTACTACGGTCATTGCTCACTGTTGCTGCTTCGTCTTTTTCTTCAGCAACATATTCTTCGACTAGACTGATTGCATATTCGTAGTTATCGCTATTGATAGACTGATGGACGCTCAAACTACGACTTATGGACTTTGATACTAAAATTTGGGATGAAATTTTCCCCGATCGATTTCATTACTAGATTTGGAAACCATAGCAACACTGTACGAACACCAGGCAATGGTGGATGGGCCTAAGTTGCCGGCTCGAACCTCCAATATTAAAACAGCTCAGAATTCAAGTTTACAGTGATATTAGCCATGAACAAAAGCCACAAGTATCCATACGAATGTTTCCTCAATCCAAGAATCAACAAACCTTTCACTGTGAATCAGTAGTTCCTCAGTTTTAAGGCCAATTAGCTTCCATGAACTTCACCGCAGCTTTGAGAATTTCCAACTGTCGAGGGTCACTTGCCTCGCTTCCGAGACTTCACTGCAGCCTCGTTCCAAAGGGCACACGTAAACGTGTGCATCTCCGTCTCAAAAATTTGTATCAAAGTCCATAAGGCCCAGATAGAGCAAAGGAGGAAATGTTGTTGTTGTTGTTATTGTTGTTGTCGTTGTTGCTATTTTGCGATATCTGGGACTATGTCGTGAGGCTATTCTTCGACGTTGTAGCAGAATACCACGCATCTTTTGATTTCCAAGATGATTCAGGCAATGTTTGCGACATTTTTGAAGATCTAGTTCGTTTGTTCCCACGGTTTATCCACACGCTTCAAAATTCCTCAATAAAGCATTGGATACTTGCGCGTGGCGTGGTTCCTGTTGTTACGTCACAAACACTCGACCCAGTCTCTTTTTTTGCGCGGTAATTTTTCAGACCACCCCATCTTTCAGGGGCTTTTAGGGGCACTTCTTGTCAAAATATCACGATTTGAGTGATGATATCGAATTCAGCGATGATAGAATGTCCATATTACAAATTTTCAGAAATGGTGATATTAGACCTTTAAAGGCGCAATGTCTTGAACAGTATTGTTCGGCATCCGGCGCCTCCGTCGATGACCTTGCATGCCAATGCGAAACAGATTCCAGTATCCATCAGTATCGTATCGTATGTGTACCATTTTGTAGGTGTTTATTTAGTTGTTGATTTAGTTGTGTATTTTCATGTGTTGTCATGGGGTAGACATTGTCTTTTGCTCCTCTTGGCATCGTCTTTGTAGTGTTGCATAGTAGTTAAAGTATAGTAGAATGTAGCATATATTGTAATATTTTATATTGATATAAAAAAAAGGAATTGCTGTCCTGAATAGTTTTGTGGCTTCAAGTTATGTAATACAATACCAGCTGTGGTAAGAAATGATCATAGGGCGCCGGTGTACTATGCGTGGCCAGCACGATCTTCTGTTGCACAACTCTGACAGACGTTAGAATTTGAAAATCACCGTGAGTGAAGGAAATGTTATACACAGATTAGCAGAGCAGGGATTTCTCCGTGTACTAATCTGTGTACTGGGAAGAAAGTCCACTGGGCCATATGGCCCTTCCTGGCATGAAACGGTTAAGGGAGATTGCATAATCTCGACTAATGCGGAGATCTTTCCTCCTACTGAAATCAAATCTAGGTCTCAGCAAAATATCTGTTTAGTTTGTCTCAAAGCATATCTTTATAGAGGATAAAATCCTTGCAGCATCACTCGGGTCTTGTTGGTTTCAGAAATGCTTATGGGTATTTCGAGAAGGAGATCAGGGGCGCACATTCAAATTTTATTTGGGGGGGTGTCAGGATGCTTTGGATAGACTAAATTTTTCTGGACCGACTGAACGTATATGGGCTGTTCGTACTCATTGGGATCTTTGATACAAGCAGTCGAGATTAACGACGGTGCTAAAAGAAGGGGGTCTGGGGGCAAAGCTCCCAGGAAATTTTTTGAGGACACGCCCTCTACTTTGGCTTAGAACACCTCTAGTGATCAGATCTTAGCCGGTTCTAAGAGAGAATTTCTGCCGTTTTGTAACAGGTTCTTTTCATAAATTGGCATCTTCCGGATACATTTCAAGTAGACACCACTCTCTTTGGCTCAGATAAGCAGATTTTTTCGTAAAGAAGTTAATCGCAAACAAAGCTAAGATCGCTTTCAGGGTGAAAGAGGAGCCTGTTACATATTTTCTCAAAGCTTTTTGATTCGACTTTGCCTGGTTTGCTTTTGCAGTGGACGTTTTTCCTGTCAGGCCAGACGGTGGTTTTCGGACAGCATGTACACTTGCCATCTGTAATGTGTTCCGTCTACGGACCCTTTTGCTTCACTTTACTGACTATTTTGTGCCGCATAGCAGTTCTTGTTATGTGCTTTGGAGATTTCACTAAAATTTTTTGTCTTACGCACAATTTTTCGTCACACATCAAACCTCTTTGGTTGAGATTTTCGCATCATTTGGTCATGGATAGCATACAAGTCAAATCTTTCAATAGGGCACAGGGAAACCCATAAATCTTCCAATTTCACGCTTATCAGCCAATGGTGTTGCCGTATTCTCGTCACATGACCGAAAATAAGATCTTTGAGACGAATTTTCGAGTACCCTTACGAAAATCAAAATGGACATTCGAGTAATAAAGATACAGAGCTGCTTTTGCCTCGAGTCGATTCTACAGACCCTACTCCATATTTTACATTTTGCATTTCAAGAAAATCTCATCAGGGATCAGCACTACATCGAATTTCATGCAACCGAAAATAGGCCTATATTCAAATATCATTTGGGAACGCAACAAATAAGATATAGCTTCCAAAATTTCACACCTTACGCGAATTATAGCGAGGAATAAGCTGAAGTTGTTTCTTTGCTTCAGTTTCCCAAATCCTTGACGAGTCTCAGCTATTTGCGACGAAGAAAGCTATTGGGCCTACCTTCATCCACTGCATAATGCCATTATTCTGTTTCAAATCGGCTTCTTTGCTGTAGCAAGGTAGCAGAGCTATTCACCAACAACATAACACCAATTTCCACTATTCTCCGCTGAAAAATTGCCATCAACTTTGGTAAAACATGATGAACTTTCAACAGCTCTTCGCCACACTATCTATTCCAAGTTTTGAAACAGTGTGCTCACGTGGAGAAGTTTCTGTTATTGTCAAAGCGCTCTTGATGTCATAGTCAAGAGGTAGGTCTTGTATCATCTCCTCTCTACAAAGACCTAGCCTTTTTTTTAAAGTGGAAGGGATTAAGGCCGGGCTTTCACAATTATCCTTATTTTCTAAAAGAAGGAAAATGGTGAATGCATATTTCAAATGAATTTGAATTATTAAAATGATAGGGGGCCTAGGTATCTTCGCAAGCTCCAATACCCTTTGATGAAAAATCTCTCATATTCATTCAAATTATTTTGAAATATGCATTCACCATTTTCCTTTTTTTAAGAAATACAGATAATTTTGAAAGCCCGGCCTCAATCCCTTCCACTTTTTCATACTAAAACGAAGGCCAAGTCTTCGTAGAGAGAGGATGATACGAGACCTACCCCTTGACCATGACATCATGAACGCTTTGACAATAACAGAATTTTTTCCACGTGAGCACACTGTTTCAAAACTTGGAATGGATAGTGTGGCGAAGAGCTGTTGAAAGTTCATCGTGTTTTACCAAAGTTGATGGCAATTTTTCAGCGGAGAATAGTGGAAATTGGTGTTATGTTGTTGGTGAATAGCTCTGCTACCTTGCTACAGCAAAGAAGCCGATTTGAAACAGAATAATGGCATTATGCAGTGGATGAAGGTAGGCCCAATAGCTTTCTTCGTCGCAAATAGCTGAGACTCGTCAAGGATTTAGGAAACTGAAGCAAAGAAACATCTTCAGCTTATTCCTCGCTATAATTCACGTAAGGTGTGAAATTTAGGAAGCTATATCTTATTTGTTGCGTTCCCAAATGATATTTGAATATAGGCCTATTTTCGGTTGCATGAAATTCGATGTAGTGCTGATCCCTGATGAGATTTTCTTGAAATGCAAAATGTAAAATATGGAGTAGGGCCTGTAGAATCGACTCGAGGCAAAAGCAGCTCTGTATCTTTATTGCTCGAATGTCCATTTTGATTTTCGTAAGGGTACTCGAAAATTCGTCTCAAAGAGCTTATTTTCGGTCATGTGACGAGAATACGGCAACACCATTGGCTGATAAGCGTGAAATTGGAAGATTTATGGGTTTCCCTGTGCCCTATTGAAAGATTTGACTTGTATGCTGTCATGGATATGGAGTTTCAAATAACGGCGTGATCTTCAATAAAACGACTTCTTCGATGCAAAGAACAGCGAAAGCGCTAGTTTTAGCATGTTTTTTTCCTTTAAGAAAGCATTCTCTCGTGATTCTTAGTTTCTACAATGCTAGCGTTTAGTTGAAACAGATACAACGTTTGATGGATAACATGTATAACCGATTTTTCCTTTTATTTTTGAGATTCATTCAGAAGTGCCCGATTTCCTATGCCACCACCGACACAAGGGCCACCGAGACGTTTTGGAGGCCCAGGAACAAACCTGCCAAACATGAAGCCCCCTGCGAGCGAAGCGAGCAGAAAATTTTTGCCATCATGCTACTAAGATTAGCTTAAAATGGCCTAAAATGCATTATAGAGCATTTCCTGCAGTCAAAATGATAACAAGTCTTCAAATACGAGGCCCCCTAGACCCTGAGGCCCCAGGGGCAAATTGCATACTGCTCCCCTCTCAGCCATTACCGACACCCCAGTACTAGACTGGAAACTTTGAGTATTTGCAACAGCTGGGAAAATAGCATTTCCGGGAAAATTTTTTTAAATTCCGTCCTCCCCTTTGGCTTAGAACGACTCTCCCGATCACTGTGTCAAGTATTTCTTGTGAAATTGCTAACTGTCGTCATGGACCGACCTTTGCCCTAAACATTCAGAAGTCGGACCAACTTGGATTCACACTATCCAAGCTTTATCGTGGACTGACTTTTCGTTTAATTTTGGACCGACTCTGAAAATATTGGGGGGGTGTCTCACCCCCCCCACACCCCCTAATTTGGGGCGTGACCGTGGAGAGTCAAGACGTGCAAAACCTTGCTCTCGTATTTTATCAAATTTTATGTTATAAATCTTGTTCAATCATGGAAAATAACATTGATATAGTCGTAGACACTACTGAAGCACTCAAGGCAAGCAGCAAAGGTCGTTATTTGGAAAACATCGCAAAGATATGCCAAACAAAGCATGGTTGGAGCGAAGACACCACCAAAGCGATACTGGACGAGGCCATCAAACAGAGCAGAATTCAAACAACTACCGTAAATAACAAAGTATCGTATCGAAAGTTTGAAAATAAGAAAGTATGTATAGAAGATGATTGCGAAACCAATGCCACTCAAACAGACCCGTTGCCTTTGAATGATTTTGTGACCAAGGATCAGTTGGATAGATTTCAAAGCGATTTTGTTGAATTCAAGTGATTCTCGCATGGGGAGATTTTATCATTGAAGGCTGACATTGCCAGTAGAAGCCCAAACCCAAAAGTAAATACCCAGTGTGATAGAGATCGTGAAGCATTGGTAACTTGCTTACAACAACGAATTATTTCATTGGAGAGACAGTTACAAGATAAGCAAATCATCATTGAAAAATTATTAGACGGCCATAAACCTGCAGTTCCATCTTTCAGGCAAGCAACTCCCACAGGAATAGAAGAAAAAGTAACACAATGTAATAAAACAAATGGAGAGCAATCAATGAAACAAACAGTTGATACAACGAAAACAAAAGATACAAAGAAAACTATTCAAAATGATCAATCAGGAGAACAGAATCAAGAACAAAGGTCTAAACAAACAACGATGAAAGGCACGGAAATTCAAAGTAAGCAAACCCGAGAACAGAATCAAGAGAACGGGCCTAAACAAGCAAAGACGAAGAGTCGGAAAAGAATCACGATCGTTGGTGACTCTATGCTAAATGGAATCTTAGACGAAGGCTTGCAAAAAGACCACAACGTCCAAGTCAAACGCCACCCTGGAGCAACAACGAGAGATATCGTGGATTACGTTAGACCAGTTATCAGAAAAAAGCCCGACTGTATAATAATACACGCAGGAACAAATGACCTTACGAGTCAAGAAAAACCTGATACAATAAGTAATTTCAGAAAGATCATAGAGGAAGCCAAACTTGAATCACCGGATACGTCCATTGTTCTGTCCACAGCGGTGATGAGAAAAGATAAACAGGCAATTGATAAAAAGGTGAGCGTGCCAGCGTTAAATCGTGAGATCAGAGAGTTTGCCAATGCTATGAAGATTTCAGTTGTCGACAATTCAAATCTAGACGTCTCTTGTCTTAGCCGCAAGAAGTTACATCTTAATGAAAAGGGAAACGCCTATTTAGCAAGAAACTTTTTAAACTTTATTAAAACCTTTTGAACTGCGGTGCCTCCAATGGTGCCAACCAGCCAAAGAAACGAAAACTGTTCAGAACGCACTAAGAAAAATGAAGGCATTGACATTGATAGTATTAACGAAGTCATAGATAATGACACCCTACTGGGTCCATCTGAAACATCATCTTTATCAACCCCAACTGAAAATGAGGCAAACTGTTTTGATGATCTGAAACTCCTCCGCCTTAAATACCCACGAAACGTCATAATTAGTTACATCAACATAAACTCCATCAGAAATAAATTTTGTGGTTTTTCTGAGATGATTGGTGAAAACGTCGATATTTTGGTGATAGCCGAGACAAAAATCGATTCATCCTTCCCAACGAGCCAGTTCTTAATAGACGGCTTTAAAAGTCCCTATAGACTTGATGTTTCTGGGAATAGCGGTGGAGTTTTGGTTTATGTAAGAGATTGCCTCCTTTCAAAATATGTAAACCTGGTTGACACCCCTCCCGATATCCAGGTCGTGCCAATTGAGATTAATGTTAGAAAACAAAAATGGTTGATATTACCAATCTATAGGCCTCCACTGCAAAATTCAGAATATTTTGTAGAAGAAGTATCAAAATTGATTGATAAATGTTCTAGATATGATAATGTAGTGGTCCTTGGAGACTTCAATCTTGAACCTGATGACATAGCCCTGTCATCATTAATACAAGATCATGATTTATATAACATGATCAAACATCCAACATGTTTCAAGTCTTCCAAGAGCCGTTGCATTGACTTAATATTTACAAATAGAAAGCATTCCTTCATGCATTCCAAGTCATTTGAGACTGGATTTAGCGATCACCATCATATGATCTACACCATCTTAAAAACAACATTTAGTAAACTTCCACCGAAAACAGTTACCTATCGAGACTACAAGAACTGGTCTCAGCTGCGTTTGGAAGATGAGTTGAGGCAAAATCTGATCTCAGCTCACCCATCTACATATGAAAACTTTGAATCAATCTTTCTGAAAACACTTGAGGCAAATGCCCCTACTAAAACAAAGATAGTCAGAGCTAATAATAAACCGCACATGAATAAAGATTTGCGGAAGGCAATGAGGAAAAGATCAACTTTGAAAAACGTTGCAAACAAAAGTAAGCGAGAGGAAGATGTGAGAAAATATAAAGATCAAAGAAACCTTGTCGTGAAATTGAACATTCAGGCTAAAAGACAATTTTTTATGTCGATACAGTCGAAAACAATTGATAACGATAAGAAGTTTTGGAAAACTGTGAAACCTCTGTTTTCCAATAAAAATCCCATGAGCGAGAAGATCACATTGATTGAAGATGGTAGAATCCTCTCAAATGATGTGGAAGTTGCTGAGTGCTTTAATGAGTATTTCTGCAATATTACAGATAGTCTGGATATTGACCCCCTTTTTAAGGAGGTGCCAGAACAAATGTCTGTGGAACAAATGGTCGTGAGAGCGATAGCAAAGTATAAAGATCACCCCTCTATAAAGGTTATCAATCAAAATGTTGCATTAAATGATAACACCTTTAGTTTCTCTCATGTAAGCCCAAATGAGGTCATGAAGCAGATAGACTTGCTTGACAAGAATAAATCCAATAGTGGGAATATTCCAACTGGTATGTTAAAGGCAACAAGGGAAATAGTTTGCCCCTACCTGACAGATTGTATCAACTCTGCAGTCTATGATTGCAAGTTTCCAAATGAACTGAAGGAAGCTGATCTCAGCCCTCTGTTCAAAAATGATGATTCAAATTATAAGGGAAATTTTAGGCCAATAAGTGTTTTACCTGCAGCCTCCAAAGTCTATGAAAGACTTCTAAAAGACCAAATATGCCCATACTTTCAAGACAAACTCTCCGAAATCCTGTGTGGTTTCAGGGAGGGGGTATAGTACGCAACATGCTTTAATAAGGTTGATAGAAAAATGGAGGAAATGTCTTGATGCATCAGGTATAGTAGGAACAATTCTAATGGATCTATCTAAGGCTTA
The DNA here is from genome assembly GCA_964020215.1 of Aurelia sp. 3 sensu Dawson et al. (2005). Lineage (NCBI taxonomy): Eukaryota > Metazoa > Cnidaria > Scyphozoa > Semaeostomeae > Ulmaridae > Aurelia > Aurelia sp. 3 sensu Dawson et al. (2005). The sequence continues at coordinate 12,877,093 of OZ026577.1, forward strand.
TGACTGTCTGCCCCATGACCTCCTTATCGCAAAACTGGAGGCGTATGGATATGATTTCAACAGCCTCTGCCTCATGTATAGCTATCTGGATTGCCGCCATCAAAGGGTAAAAATTGGTTCACATAGAAGTACCGCAAAAAGAATAAAAATTGGGGTACCACAGGGATCTGTCTTAGGTCCTTTGCTCTTTAACATATTCATCAATGATCTGTGTCTCATGAGACTAGACTCGGAGATCTGTAATTTTGCAGATGATAACACCATTTACTCATGTGGGATAGACCTACATGAAATTGTTACCAATCTTGAAAGTGATCTCAGTAGATTGCTGGAATGGTTTACAAATAATGGAATGGTTGCAAACCCAAAAAAATTCCAGCTTATGTTCCTTGGCTTGAAAGGCCAGAGAAGACTGCGACTTAATATCAATGAGAACAAATTATCTGCAACAGATCATGTTAAATTGCTAGGAATTGAAGTTGACAACAAATTAAAGTTTAACAAGCATGTTAAAACGTTATGTTCAAAAGTCAACAAGAAAATCAGTGCCTTTACTAGGCTAAATACGTATATTTCTAGAGAACAGGCAATTTGCAACGCGGTTATCTTATCGAACTTCAATTATTGCCCTTTGATCTGGCTATTCTGCAACAAAGGTGCAAACAAAGAGATTGACCGCACACACAAACGTGCTCTTCGGATCCTCTATAAAGAATACGAATGTCCCTTCGAAACATTGCTCACGCGCAGTGGCAGTTTTTGTATACATGTTAGAAACTTGCAGAAACTCTTGACAGAAATCTACAAGTCTATGAATCATCTTAACCCATCGCTGGTATGGGAATTTCATGAAAAGAAGCATGTAACTTATGATCTAAGAATACAAAATCTTTGTAAACTGCCGCAAATAAAGACACAGGGCTATGGACAAGAATCACTGTCCTTTAGAGGGAGCTTCCTCTGGAACACCCTTGATGATACTATTAAAAATCAGCCAACACTTGCGGCTTTCAAAAAGAGGATCAAAGACTGGGCTGGTGACAAATGCACCTGCAAAATATGCCGCTAATGATTCTTTCTTTTGTATAAAGTATATCTTTCTTGTAAATAGTTGGTGTGAATTAGTATTTTTTTATCTACTATTGTAAATACCAACTTTAAATATGATTTAAATGAAATGAAAAAATGAAAATAATGTGCGCCCCTGAAGAAGATGTGCTAAAGGGGGTCTATTATAGGGTGCCTCAAAACTGCAAAACGGCTAAAATTTGCGGGTTCTTGTAAACCGTGGAACGACATAAAGACTAATAACGAGCTATCAAATTACAGTATCGAGTTGTTTGTCCAAATGGGTGTATTAAGTGGACCACCATGAGTACGGAATGGACTGATCAATGGATCTAGGGGATAGCGGAGATCACGAATTTTCTGTTTCTTTGGAAAGCAAAGTAAGAAACAAGCAAGCTCATCAATTTTTTTCCTCTGTATCCCTTGTTTCGTGTAAATGTGTAAGTAGACGATGGAAAGAATGGTTCCCTGTCTCCTTAAAGTTCTTTCCTGACACAACAACGACTTTTGCAGGTACGGGTATAGGCAACATTCCTTGGCTTCCTAATAATAATTTTACCATAAGAGCGAGAGTTCTTGGCAAAATAACATAACAGTTTAATGGCTCGATAATAGTTTTACCATAACCAAATAGAGTATTTTGCAACATAACATAACTAATACCGTAGTTTAACCATAAATGATAAGCAATAGAATAGATAAGCAAAGATACTTGGCAATACAATATAACTAATAGCTTAACCTTAAAGGCTCTGTTTCATCCAGCATGCCTTGCACGTGTCGTCTCTTGGTTTGCCTTTGTTGTCGCCATTTTCATGAGGAACAGAATACTTCATTATAACATAACAGTACAAGGTCTTAATAATAGTTTAACATTAGACAATAGAATACACCCTGTCAACAAAGCGGTGCATGATGGTGGGGGTCATCAAGGGGGTTAGAAATCCGTCGTTCCGCGCAATTTTCAGTTAGAATCCGCCGTTCCGGTCATTTTTAGCCAAAATTCCGCGTCCCGCCACTTTGTTATCAAAATGATGGCACAAGTTAGTATTGTTAGACATTTTCACCCATCCAGGTGGAAAGAGGAGAGTGGTAGTTAAAATTCTTGTGCAAAGCTTTGAAAATATTCTCATAGTGCTGATCAGAAAAACAAAGATGCGACCACGACCTCTTTCTACAAGACAACAGATGAAGGAACGGCAAATCCATACAATTTCATGAAAAGTCCGCATTCCGCTTATTATTTTCGAGAAAATCCGCGTCCGGTAGGGGTGGAGAATTCCGTCGTTCCGCCGAAAAATTGCTAGAATTCCGTATTCCGCGACAAATTTTCCTCAAATTCCGCTGTCCCGCAAACCCTGATGACCCCCGCATGATGGGTAGTCAGGATCGAAATCTCGAATGTGTTGTGTTGTTTATTTTGTGTTCGCCTATTATCGCGCTCTTGGAAGTTGTTTATTAAGCATTTGACGATTTTACTCGATGAAACGAGGTAAGAAACTTCTGCAGTATATGTCCTACACTCACAAGTACTTTCTCTTCCCTTTTTGGTCATATTTCAAACTGAAACGAGATACAGGGTATTGTTAATTGCAAGCGCAGCGGGTTTTACCGCCAACAGTACCATTTCGTCGCTGCAATACTACTTTCGCACATACAGCGAAATGCCTCTCACTTTTCATGGGGCTGTAATTCCATCTTCTACCTACACATTTACACGAAACAATGGATTCAGAGGAAAAAAATTGATGAGCTTGCTTGTTTCTTACTTTGCTTTTCAATGGAAAAGAAAATTCGTGAGCTCCGCTATTTCCTAGATCCACTGATCAGTCCATTCCGTACTCATGGTGATCCGGTTGATATACCCATTTGGACGGACAACTCGATACTGTAATTTGATAGCTCGTTATTAGTCGTTATGTCGTTCCACGGTTTACAGGTTCCTGTAAACCGTGGAACGACATAACGTCTAATAACGACATAACGACTAATAACGAGCTATCGAATTACAGTAACGAGTTGTCTGTCCAAATGGGTGTATCAACTGGACCACCATGAGTACGGAATGGACTGATCATTGGATCTAGGAGATAGCGGAGCTCGCAAATTTTCTGTTTATTTGGAAAGCAAAGTAAGAAACAAGCAAGCTCATCAAGTTTTTCCTCAGTATCCCTTGTTTCGCATAAATGTGTAAGTAGAAAATGGAAAGAATGGTTCCCTGTCTCCTTACAATTTTTCGTGACACAACAACAAAGACTTTTGCAGGTAGGGGTATAGGCAACATTCCCTGGCTTCCCAATAATAGTTTTACCATAAGAGAGAGAGTTCTTGGCAAAATAACATAACAGTTTAATGGCTCGATAATAGTTACCATAACCAATAGAGTATTTGGCAATGTAACATAACTAATACCGGGTGTCCAAAAAAAAGTTCTGTCGTCTGTAATTAGTCTATCTGAAAGGTCTCTTTCCCGATTTTTCTTTCCCAATTTTTTAGATTGACGAAATAGACTTGGGGCAAGTCTATAGAGTAGACGATCCAAAGGGTCAGATTAAAACTGTTTAAAGTGGCCCAGAAGAAGAAAACTACAAATTAAAAAAGCTTTAGGAAAAAGGATTTAGAAACAGGGAAGCATTCTTTCCATCTTCTACTTATACATTGACACGAAACAAGGAATACAGCGGGAAAAAATTGATGAGCTTGCCTGTTTCTTACTTTGCTTTCGAAAGAAACAGAAAATTCGCGAGCTCCGCTATCTCCTAGATCCAATGATCAGTCCATTCTGTACTCATGGTGGTCTGGTTGATACAAACGTTTGGACAGACAACTCGATACTGTAATTTGATAGCTCGTTATTAGTCGTTATGTCGTTATTAGTCGTTATGTCGTTCCACGGTTTACAGGAACCCCCAAAATTTGCGCACTTAAACCGTCAACCGCTATCAATTTTCACTTATAAACCGCAACTGTCAGTCTTCTTCAGTACGTTAGATATTCTTTTCGAGATAGCTATTTCATGTAAATGAAGTAGAAACCCTAAGGTAATTTGTTTGAATATACAAATTGCGATGACCGTCCTGTTACAGCTAAGCGAAGGCGTGAAAGATAATAAAGGTTATCTAGTAGAAGGTTCTACGAAGTAAGCAAAACCGTAAACCATTCGTTTAAATTCCAATTTTCCGCAACCGCGTAACAATACTAAAACCGTATGCCGCACAGATAATCTTGCAGCAACCGTATTCCCCATCCACAATAAGGCCGAATCCGCCTAACCGCCACACTATAATAGACCCCACTAAAGACTTCAAACAATGATAAACGGAAGTCAGAAAGTTGGTCAGAAGTTTTCTGACCGCAAAGTGCCTTTCCAACCAAATGTTTCAGAGTAGAGTCATTTCTTTTCGTTAGTGTTATGATATCTCCATTAAAAAAGCACTGTTTCCATAATTGTGCAAGTTGATTTGCTATCTTCGATTTCTTGTCCATCTTTCATGTTCTCCTCCTGCATGACACTCTTCCTTGTCGGGATTTCCCTTCAACTGCTATGCACTGCTGGTTATCACCATTGCAGCACTTACTGTAGTTTCTAATATCATATTTTGCAATATGCAATAGACCTTTTAGCTATTCTGAAAAAGAACCTCAATCGAACGACGTATGTTTACATTTTGAAGAATTTTCGAATGTGCACAATAGTGATGATGGAAGCCCTAACGCCACTCGATCGAAATTCGTGTATAAAATTGTATAATTATATCGCTCGATCCAGACTCTTTTGTAGAACAGCTAAAAAGGTCTATTACCACACGTGGAGACTTTGTTCGAACACTTAGATAAGAACAGTCATTTACGTAAAAGCTGGACTTGCCCAAGTCGTCCTGGAAGATAGGAATTGACGACTTGTCGCGAGCAGTTCACAGCTGGATAACGCAGCTGGATGGCCGGACGGTTTTTGGTACGGCAGATGGCACCTTTGATCATAATGTTTGACCAATGGCAGACAAGGTTCTACTTTTCCCTGAAGGAATCTGACGGGGGCAAACCAACTTTGAAACACAAATGGCTGAATGTCAAAACGAACATATTGGCGCCACCATTTCCAAAACAGCGCACCTGTGTAGACAGATACAACTAACCCCCTTGTTTTCAAGTTCCTTGCGGTTAGATCCTATTACAAACATCGGGCTAAGTCAGGTCACGTAGATCTTATGAATAATTAATGAGGAACTGTTCGCGACAAGTCGTCTCTTTCTTTCTTATATGATGACTTGGGCAAGTCCACGTAAAAGCAAAAAATGATTTTCATTGGTAGATTAAATCGTAAGTTCCGTGTAGAAGCTTAAATTATATTTCGTACAAGTGTTCTTAGTCAGATCGTTATAGATTTTTGGAGAAGCAAGATCAGTGTAAAATCAGTCGTCGTCCTTTTTTGAGAGTTCACTATGGGCTTGCACAATCCGTTGAACTAAAACTTGAGGAATCGCTACAGTCACTATACTTCCGTGTAGTCTTGTATGCAAGGTCGGGGGCAGGATGCGGGGCAACTAGGGGCAGGTGCAGTAGATGGCAGAGGTATAGGCGGTGGGGCCAATGGGGATGGTGCAGCAGCACAATAGTTAGGCTGAAATTGTGGAGCACACTGTTGTGGGCAAGCTGATCCACATTGTGGCGCAACCGCTGGCATGGGTGCCAGTGGTGGGGCTGGTAAATAACCTGGGGTGGAAGACAACCATCTGAGGTCATTGATTGGCTTGACAACAATTTGGTTGACAAGCAGGGCACATGATGGTGGGCACTGAGGGCCACACGTCATTGGTCGAGGAGCTACCTGAGAAGGAAGCATTTGTGGGGTAGGAATCAGTGGAGGCGTCATCATAGGTGTAGACACGAATCTGAAATCTTCGCTACAGGGGAGTTCCAACTCGCACCACCTAAGCCCGAAGCCCAAGACCCACAAAACAAACAGGCTTTAGGCACGGGAATGATACGGTTTGAAACTTTATATCCTCTTAGCTAAGAAGCTAAGCATATCCAAAGCATTCCAAATCGCGCTGCCAAAAGAGTCGCTGCCAAAAACATACGCTGCCAAAGATTATCCAAAGATTCTTCCCCTTTTTGCTCTTCTTGTTCCTTTTCTCTGTTTCTTCAAGCCCAGAAAGCCATGATTGCTTCGCTTTTATAGCCACAACTATGAAAAACAATTCACAAAATAGAACGTTGTGTTGTTTCTGTCTTGGGAATAGTCCCAAGACAGAAACAACACGACGTTCTATTTTACTGCTGAAATGAAATAACAAACTAAATACGACGTGAACAACTTAAATGAGAAAAACAACTATTCCCAAGACAGAAACAACACGACATGTCACTTTACTACCGAAATGAAATAACAAACTAAATACTACGTAAAACAACTTTAAAGTGGAAAAAACAATGTAATTTAAAATACGCATGGGAAAACAGGTCCTGTGTCCCTTGAGTAAGTCTGTGCGTCATAACAATGCACGGTAAAAACAAGTTCTGTGTCTCTGGAGTAATGATTTGTGCGTTACAATAGGTGGCATGTTGGATGGCATAGTATTTTTTTTGTATTCAATATAAAATTTTACAAAAGGAACTACTTAATACACTACGTACAAGCTACTTTACTAAACTACGAGGACGATACCCGGAGGGTGCAATGTTAATGAAAACATGACACCACGCTCGTCCATGATTTCACTGAGAAAGGGGTATATCTGAGGCAAAATCCTAGGACCTAGGATCTCAAAAAAGGGGGTATTTTCCCAAAAAATTATCCTAGTTTCTTCAAAAAGGGTTTGTTTCATAATCTTTGGTATATTATGAAACATCCCAAAAAGATTTCAATGCTATGTAATAAAACATCGCACGCACACAACAAAATTGCTTACAAGAAGTTCTTGCATTCTTTCACTTGTCGCTCAAGAAATTGATACCAGCAATTGAAAAAATTTTACTGTTTTTTTCAAACTGTGAAGATGTTTCCAGTTTGAGAGTTACTAGGTTTGCTATTGATTTTTGATGAACAAGAATTGTTTTATGAACCATATCTAATGAAAACTAGGAGATAGATAGGAACAAAAACAAGCTTTATATTGTAAAAAAATAGATTATTTTCGTCTATATCTCAATTTTAGACTTCAAGATGGCAAAAAGAGATAACTTTTCTTTGCTGTCTTCATTACAGATATTTCCTTCCCCTCACGCAGATATCCCAAACATACATCCAACATGTAAATTTCATAAGAAACTGAGAATTACTAGAGCCAGCACTGAAAGTTTCTTGAAATTATTGGATTTTGAGTTCTCATAATAGTTTCTAGCAAGCTTCTAAGTGAGTTGATTTAAGCTAGTTGATTGATTGAATTTGTGTGTTGCACCTGGTAGTCACATGATTTCACTGCCATTAAAGTCGTGATTTCACATAGAGGATTTGAACAAAGCTCACATTTCCAAAATTCCCCTCTGGCCTGTCATCATGGAATCAAATCAGTGATTGCATTTCTTCTCATGGCCACCATTTTTACTGATGGCAAACATTGCACAAACACATATGAAAGTTAAGTGTAGCCCTCACTTACAACAATAGTTTCAAGGAAAATGCCAACCATTTTGAGCCAATACTGCCATGACATACACTTAGGGTACAAAAGTATGGAAACGATGGCCTAAAACATGGCGGCAAAGATGTCCTATGGCCTATGAGCCTCGTAACAAAAGGGAGATTTTCTCTCCAACCCAGACCTCAATTTAAACTCTTACGGCGGGAAAATATTCGCCATCTCGTCTTCTGTTTATCAAACAGACAAGGACAAGTTTTAGAAAAACTTTTTATGAATTTTGAGACGAAAACTTCGAAGTAGTGTTGTTGTCTTGAGCTGCAAGAAATGGAGGAGATATGAAACTGAAAAGTTGTCAAAACATCAGTTTGCTTCAATGAAGAGTTGGTTGGGATGGCTTCATTTTATGCTGTTTACACTGGACATTTTGATTTTGAAACAAACTTTTGGGAATAATCGAGAAATTTTCAGAATTTTGGCTGTAAACTCAAGGCAAGTTATGAGCAGGTTAAAGTTACATTATTTTTCAGGCGACACTTTTCTTTTCGAGCAAGACAAATCTTTATGAAAGTACCTTAAAAAGCTGAAATCTGAAAACGAAATGTTATTTTGTTTATTTCTGGTTTATTCGTGTTGACTGAGCCATCGGAGGTTTGATGTGAAGCCATTACAAGGCAACAACTGCAACGTTCGCAAGAGAAATCGAAATTACAAGCTTACCTGTTAGCAGCTTTCCTTGAGTTTACAGCCAAAATTCTGAAAATTTCTCAATTATTCCAAAAAGTTTGATTCAAAATCAAAATGTCCAGTGTAAACAGCATAAAATGAGGCCATCCCAACCAACTCTTCATTGAAGCAAACTGATGTTTTGACAACTTTTCAGTTTCATATCTCCTCCATTTCTTGCAGCTCAAGACAACAGCACTACTTCGAAGTTTTCGTCTCAAAATTCATAAAAAGTTTTTCTAAAGCCTATCCTTGTCTGTCTGATAAACAGAAGACAAGATGGCGAATATTTTCCCGCCATAAGTGTTTAAATTGAGGTCTGGGTTGGAGAGGAAATCTCCCTTTTGTTACGAGGCTCATAGACCATAGGACATCTTTGCCGCCATGTTTTAGGCCATCGTTTCCATACTTTTGTACCCTAAGTGTAGATACAGGAGCTTGTCTTTCCTCGTCAAATCTCCAAAGTTCCCTTTGCTGAGTTATTCATATTCATTGAGTTGAATTTTTTAGCCTCCTTTCCCTGCTGCCTCGCCCATTCAGATCGGGCTGGGGAGATTGGAGACGAGAGTGACTGCTGGAAGATACAAAACAAGGAGGGGGGCTTTGGGATTTCACGGGTTGCGGGTTTGGCCAATTTTGGCCATCGGGTTTCGGGTTTTCTCTGAAAAAGGTGCGGGTTTTCGGGTTTTGGATAGTTCGCGGGTCACGGGTTTCGCCATTTTTTGAGCTCGGGTTTCGGGTATTGTAATTAAATGTGCGGGTTTTCGGGTTTTAGACGTCACCCGGGTTCTCAATTTTCTAAAAGACAGTGACGTCATGAACTGTATGAAACGATTCTAAGCGTGAAGAAAGACAACTAAAATTTTAATGGCTATTGCCAAAAGCAGGAACGGGGAATGTTGGTGGGGAATCGTGACATCTTGTTTCTTGCGTCAGACACTGGCCCATTCAAGGCAATAGAGTTCCTTGAAAATGACATTTCCCTGACATCACACAGCCATAAAGCTATGCATCACAAGTCATATCAAAGAATTAAATAGCCTTGATGCAGCACGAAAGTTTGATGGGGGTGACAAGTGACATAGTCTTCTGGGATAGACGGCAACAACCATCCTTTGAAGCAGTACCGTGTGCAGACAGTGCTTTGTTATATGCAGCCAACAAACTGGATCAGCAGGCAGTTGGGTTGACTGTGGATAAAGATGGATATGGTGTAAGGTGTAATTGGGAGGATACTGTCTTAGTCTATCATGAAGGTTGAGAGAAGATTGATAGCCACTGTGTAAATGGCAGCAGTTTATTTGTGTCCCATAAGCAAGGCATAAGCAAAGTAGATCTCCGGACAAAGGAGTATGTGTTGCGTTGGTTGTTGATATGCCAAATGAGCCATGTATCTTCGCTGGTTTTAGGACTAACGTGCTCTTTACCAATAAGGAGAGGCTTTCGGTGTGGTTTTAGTGTAGAGGATTGGAGAGAGGAGGGTAGTGTGGATGGTTCAGCTGAAAGTTGTTCACTCGCATGTCAAGTTGTGCATCTTTATCTTTCTTGCGTGCAACTCGGTTTCTTTACGATGCATTCTCTGTTCACACTAAAGGTACTGCGTATACAGGCAAGTCTGCAGCACATGATTTGGTACAGTTTTGCAGCAATATTCTTCATGAAAACGAGCTGGAGATAAGACCTTCAGAAAACATCAACAGGGTCTAAATGGACCTCAAGGCCATGTCTCTTTAAAAACTGTCAGTTCTGTCTTTCTAGATGAGAATGTCCTGGAGATATCTTTGACGAACACAATTACAACTCATGCAACCTATTCAGTGTATGACGCTGGACATAGAAAAGTTCCACGCCTCTGTCCATACAAAGCAACTCAATATCTCAATGCTGGAATACGCAAGGTCCTTTGGTGCCACAATGAAGGAAAGCATCAAACGCCTGACTCACTGGGCAGCCTATTGTCACACCAGCAATCTTGGTATCCAAACTGGTCCTATTTTGAAATTGGTCACACTTAGAGAAAATCGTGTTTCTGTGAATAAAAAAAATTGTATGAGTTCCAAAGTAATCTAACTGTTTTCAGTATCTGCAGGCGGAAGATAGTGACTAATTTTACCATCATTTTCACAAAAAAACCATGAGGTGAAAATTGTGCTGCACAAAAACGGATTTTTTGACCAAAAACGTGCCATTTTTGAACTTGTCTTAATGGGACTGAATGGAGACGAAGTTTTCAAGCAACATGGGGTTGAGGACAAAATTTTGCTCGGGATAATGTTAAATTTTACTCGAAATGGCGCCACACAGGCATAGGGGCTTCCAGTATGGAGTAGGCGTTGCCAAAAGGATAGGAAAATTCTGTCCATCCGACAGTGTCCGTCCGACAGATAGACTGCATGCACTTAATGTATTGACATGCCATGTGATTGATCATTTTAAGCAAAAAGCTGCATCGAAACGCAATCTTGAAGAGTTGAGCAATGCATAGATACCAAGAGTGTAAAGAAAAGTGTTTTTTAGCAGCACAGAGATGCAATTGAAAAACATGCATTAAAATTTCACTTTCTTTCTAGTCCGTCCGACAGACAAGGTAAACCTGGATTTCTGCAGAACAGGGAGGGTCAAACGCAGATCCTGATGGTCCATTTTATAGAAAATCATGTGTTTTAGATAGGTTCATAACCGAGGTAGCCATACACATTAAGGTTTGGGCAGGTAGAAGACCCAAAGTATCTAATGTCCATGCGACAGATTTTTGAATTAAAAAATAGGCCCAACGAGAAGGCACGATACCATTTTCACAGGTGGCAGTTACCAAGCCTCTTCCAACTGTTCCGATGTCTCTAGATGACTGTGAAATTATGAGAGGCTGGGCATCTACAGTACTTATGGTGGTGCCGTACGACAAAGGACTGTCAGACAAGAAACCACAATGGCAAAGCCTTCCAGAGTTCATGTACCAGTGGCAGCTAGATTCAGGACCAAAGGCTACTTTTAACTTCAAAGAAGATGACGACAGCTTATCTGAAGATGGTCCAGATCAAGTAATTGAACGGGAAGATATGAAGCATAAGACAAAATTGATGAATTTGATGAGAGCAGTGACGAAGAAGTCGTAGTCAAGACGAGCTAGAGATAGTTACAGGGAACCAGGACGAAATTGGGAGAGCAACCTACTCGGTGCAAGATCAAGATTTGGAAGAGTCATAAGATTTCATAACAGATTGTTTTTTTGGAATTGGTACTTTAGCTACGATTTGCTCAGAGGGGAGATGTTGAATTTTTCTCCAGAAATCTTTGCCAGTCTCATGATCTACTGTACAGTACCTTACCCGTACATTATGAGGCGTTTGTATTGTTCTTTGGTAGAGGGGTGAAGCCAGTGAAGTGAAGTATCAAAGAATGATGAAACCAATCTTTGACAAGTGATCTTTTGTTGCAAAGTGTATTTTTCGGGATTTCTGATTTTGCATTTGCGGGTTTTCGGGTTTTCCCAATTTTCAGTCCGGGTTTTCGGGTTATTCCAAATTTTCGTCCGGGTTTGAGGGTTTTGGTACCCCCCAATGCCCCCCCTCAACAAGAGTAGGTTTTCTGATAAACGCGAGGCCAAAGAATATAATGCTTTTGCCTGGCCTTAAACCATTTGCTGCGGCGAGTTTTATGGGACTGTACCATTTTCTAATAAAGAGATACCCCAACAATCCCAGAGCCAGTATTTCTGAGGTGAAATTTCTTCAGACTTCAGCGATACTTATATAAAAGGGGGTTCCATCGAACATTTTCCGTGATAAGGGGTCTTTTTGCCAACTAGAAAGTCAGAGAAAAGGGTATTCTACGAAATGGTATGGACGAGCGTGGTGTACCTTTTGCTACCGCATTGCACCCACCGGGGGACGATACCACGGAGTGCAAATTAAATATACAGCTACGAAAAATACACATGAACTTTACTGATAATTACTAAGGTTCGCTTTGCTTTGCATGTCGGGCTAACTTTGGGCAAGCAGGCCTCCCACAAAATGGCTAAACGGGAGATTCGATCGGATTTGAATGGATTTGTGTGCCCAATGAGCCTAACGTCCACTGCGAAACAAACTTACAAGCAAAAGAAATAGAGGTAGGGGGACTTGGTGAGCATGAAGGGCAAAATGAAGGTCCAGAATTTCCTTAGTCAAACCGACCAGTTTGGTGAATGAAATTTAATGTCTGTTCGAGAGCACGTTTACTAACGTCACTGGAGAGGTCTCTATAACCATACAATAAGAGTTGTATCAGTATTGTTCGAAAGGGTGTTGATTTGAAAAAATGGTTGCAATACTACTGACACGCCAGCGAGAAGATCTCGTCGCTGGATGATAAATGAAGAACACAGCAGCAAAAAGTGTTCCGTATCATCGATACCGTCATTTGTAGGGAATATTGGGTTTATGGTGTCCTTAAAGTTGTTCTTAAATTTCTGGAAATTTAATTTACTGAGACCGACTCTCCATTGGGAAAGATACGATAAACCTAATGGGTTATGAATCCCAAAGACAGGTTTTGTAGGAAGACGAATTATTGATTGAAGCCCTGACTTAAAGGCAGCAATGGACGGTGCAATCCTAATCTCAGGATCGAGTTTATTCCATTACAAAACCTTTCTATGCTATGCAGTTAGGATAGAGACTAGATTGAATTGTTGCTGTTCTTGCCCTTATTCGCCCAATAACATTCTGATTGTGAAGAGAGTATTGCGACTGATGAGGTGGTGGAATCGGCTCCTTTGTATACCAGGGAGTGAGGTTATTTATTATCTTGTAGAACAAAGTCATGCGTCTACTCCACCTACGGAAACTGAGTGACTCCCAGCCAAGCTCTGCATATAGTTTTTCACGCGATGTTCCCCTCCATGTTCCTGTTACAGCAAGAGCAGCAGAATACTGGACAGCCTCAAGCTTTTCCATTACATTTGGCAAAATGATGTTTTGGCTGAATTCACATACTTTAGCTGGGATATGATAAATAACATCCCCATAGTCTAGGTGGGGTCGCACATAAAGCTTGTACAGTTCGTGTAGGGTATGTCTGGGCAAATATTTGGAGAGATATTTCAGCAAGCCAATGCCCTTTCTCGTTTTAAGGATAGCAGATTTAATGTGAGTCGAAAAGGAAAGCTTCGAGTCCAGGATAATACCTAGGTCTAGGTGTTTGTGTTCATCTACTTTCCTCAAGGGTATGTTGTTAAAGGGTATAACGGGGTGATCTACTTCGTTTTTTCTTAGAAAGCTGTAATTCGACGAATTTTTGTTGCGAATCTGGATTAAGTGACATCCTCCTATCATGGGCCCACAGGCTAATCAATTCAAGGTCATGGTTCATGTCCTCAGCAGCTGCATTAGACTCTTGAACAACCGTAAACAAGGATGTATCATCAGCAAAAAGCTTTACATTGCATTTCAAGTCCACAGAGAGATCGTTGATATATGCAAGAAAAAATAATGGGCCTAGTATAGAGCCCTGGGGCACTCCCGCTAAAATATCTCCCAATTAGAACACTGCCCGTTCAAAACAGTTCGCTGTTCTCGATCCTTAAGAAAACTTTGCACGAGAAAGAGAAGCTGTCCTGAAACGCCACATCGTTTAAGCTTATATATAAGACCATCGTGCCATACCCTGTCGAATGCTTTAGAAATATCAAGTTACACTGAGTGAACGTTGAGAGGGGGATTACTGTCAAACGCTTTAAAGATCGTGTGTGTTATGGAAATCAATTGGTTGACTGTTGAGTCGCCGGGTCAAAAACCTGATTGATTCGGGTTCAGTAGTTCATGAGAAACAAGATGTGAATATAAGGAATCGAGCATAAGTTTTTCCAGCCTTTTCCCAAAAATTGGGGGAAGATAAATCGGACGATAGTTTCCTTTCAAATTTTTCTCATTTTTCTTATGAATTGGTACTACATTTGCATATTTCCATATTTCGGGAAATAAACCACGCCTCAGACAATTCGTGAATATTATCTTTAGTGGAGTAATTAATGCAGTATCGCTTAATTTTATCATTCTTAATAATAATAATAATAATAATCTATATTTATACAGGATAAAAACTTGGTCAGCTTGCTCAGAAGCTGCTATCAGTCAAGGTCCTGTTAAAATTAAAAGTTAAAGAAATTAAAAGATATCAAATTACAAGATCAAGTTTAAAAACATCCATAGAATACATATTTAAAAGTTAAATTCACTGTCAAGTTGATCGCATTGTCTCTTGAAATTCATTATAGACTGTTCTTGTTTCAATGCATCAGGTAGTTTGTTGTATAATTTTGATCCCTGAAACAGAAATGACTTCCGACCAGCTTCTGTGCGAACTTTTGGAAGCAAAAGGTTTTTGTTATTCCCACGGGTTTCCTTATGATGCAGAATTTTCTTGAAATAGTCTTTGAACAGCCGGGGTGCCAGTCCATTTTGGCATTTAAACACTTCAACTAGGCATCTCTTGTTTCTCGCATGATTGACAGTTGGTAATATCACTCTTTGGCTCTTTCCATTGATTATAGCTAAGACTCGAATCCGGATTCTTTCAAACTGCAATTTGTGTGTATTTGACATACCAAGCATGATATTGCTGCAGTACAACATCTGTGGCAAAATCATAACCTTGTAGATTGTTTCTGCTACCCATGGGCTGACCTTACAGATATTTCATCCCAGCCATGAGCTTTATTAGGATTTAGCGATCTTATGATATTCAGATTTTTTTCCTCGGAGATGGCAAAATCACTGATCAAGATAGAACTTCCCGCAGTAACATGTGGTATTTCACTGCCTGCGTCGATCGTCGTACATCAGAGAACGAAATAGTCATTGATAAACTGTGCTTTTTCAGTAAAGTCCGTTATGAATAACCCATTCTCTAAAAGTGGCGGTATTATGGAAATCTTCGCCTTGTTCAGGACAGTATTGATTAAAGACCAGTAGGCTTTGCTAGATGTTTCTGGATTGGCTAAAGTTTGCCCAGTCGTCCGGAGGTAATTTTGTTTTGCATCCTCAATCATTTTTGAACCTTCAGAAATCATCTTCTGTATTCTCAACCTTGTTATCTGGTCGACCGTTCCTTACATAGTTTTTATAAGCGTGATTCAGAAATTTTCTGACGGCTTGTGCTATCCAGGGTGCTTGGCGATGTTTAATCGTTTTGATTTAATTTGGAATGAAGTTAGAATAAATGTTCAAAACAACTTCATTGAGTAGCTTAACCTGCTCATTAGGGCATGTGATTTTGTCAAGATGCTCACGCCGTCTAAACATTTCGATACTTTTCATGATGGCAACAAAATCTGCTTTATCACAATGCCAGATCCTGTGGGCATAAGGAGGTACAGATATTTTTGAAAGAGAAAGTTTTCCATAAATGATTTGATGATGTAATGACATTGATGATGTAATTTGATGATGTAATGTAATGCTCATGTAATGACAGATGAACACCAAACTCAGTAATGAGGTTAGGCTGATAAGCGAAGATGAGATCAATGCAAGATTTGGAATCACCCATTAAGTGAGTTGGTTCTGAAACCAATTGATGAAGACCAATGCCAGCTGTCATTGGCTCAAACAGTTTCCCCTCGTTATTTTCGATATTATTTTCCCACCACTGCGTTGATCGACAGTTGAATTCACCAGTAATAATAACGCAGAATGGATTTTCTGCATGCATCTTTTTTTTTATATATATCAATAATCATTACATCACACATTACTAGCTACACTACTTAGAAAGTCACTCTACCAATTACGCTACGTACAAAACTACTCTATTACACTACTAAAAACGATACCGCAAGGAGCACAATGCTGTGTCTACCCTGCGGCCATTTAACATAAAGATAAAAACTACAAGCAGATATGAAGGGAAGGAGAGAAAAAAAGAAAGAAAACCAAACAATACATATAAGTCCCCGAACAAGTTGCAGCAGCTAAGCTTCAGTAGCATCATTTTATTCAAAACGTTGTGTTGCGTATATGTATCTTAAAGTTGCTTTAAGGATTTCAGAATTAGAATCAACGGACAGCCTTTCATCACCATACAGTATCAATTTAAGCATTAGAGCATTTGAAAGATTTGGCAAATCATACGGTTGCAATGTTGAATTTACACTATCGAGAAGATCTGTCCTGTATGCATCGTAAGAATGGCAGTGCAGCAAAAAGTGTTCCGTGTCCTCAACGCCGTCGTTTGAGGGGCACATTGGATTCAATATCGGATTCATTTGGATTCATTATTGAATTCATTTGTGAGGGGCACATTGCATGCATCTTGGAGAGCATCAGCTCAAAATTTGTTGTAAAGTTATCAAATTCACATTGGTCCTGACTTAAACTCCGGTAGAGTACTGCAAAAATGTATTTTTTTCCTTTTCAATTAGATCTCGCAAACAACAAAGTCAGGGAGAGTCACCAAATTCGAATGATTTTTGGAGGGAAGGGAACCCTTAACGTACAACCCAACACCTCCTGTTTTCACATTTTGAGAATGGTTATCTTTATGTAAAGAATATCCATCTAGCGATAGCCTTTCTTCCCCAGCAGTGCTGTCAAGATGAGTTTCTACAATCCCATTTAAATCATGTTTGTAAATAGAATTATATGCTTCCGTCAAGGAAATCCTCAGATCATGCGCAGTAATACTATTCAAAATCCAACAACAGAAATCAAGTGTTTCTGGACCAGCATTTGTTTCAATATCGCCACTGAGCAAAATAGTTATGAGGACAAACCATTGTATACGTAGTGTGTAACATGCAACGCATGTAATGTAAAAATAGGCATACGGAGAATGAGAATACTTGTATTGAACGAGAATAATGACACCTAACGGGATCCGCTTAAGTTCTACAGTCACATACATCACTATTTTGACAATCTGATGCATGCAGGCGAAAAAGGGCAAAAACATAACTGCATTCCTACGGAATGTACTGCAACAAACTGTGTAATTAGTGAAATAGGTAAAGCCAGGGAAGAAACAACAACAAAACCAGAACAAATAGAACTAGAAATCGGCATTGTCAAAAGGAAACCTTCTCGCTGGTCCTAAGGGGCAGTAAAATACAATGTAACCACTTAGTCCCAAAGTAAACGATGAGAAGACTGACAAATGTTAATGAAACGTAAGCAGGAGGACGATGACGAAAACTATGTAAACTTAAATAAAAGAATTCTATAGACTTCACATGGGATTTGGAATTTTACACCCATGGAGTCCGTGGGTTTTCAGACAAAGGATATTTTTTGGCAAAAGATGGGTTCTCTTGTTTGACCTATAAATTGCTTGTATTCCATAGAGGGGTTCAGTTTCAATTTGAATGAATGTTGGAGTGATGTTAAGAAAATATAAAGCTTTCTTAAAGGACAATCTCCACTCAGCAGAACCCCACAAGCAGGCCAAAACTGACACTACAAAAACGTCAGTCACGCGTAGCATTATATTCTAAATCAAAGCAAAATTTTCACACGTAAATAAAAGATTTCCTGTCCAATCGGAAAACTCCACTGAGCGGAGATCAGCCTTTACTTGCATTACATATTGAAATAATACTCTAGGCTATGGCCTGTTTACTCATTTACTCCACAACTTGTGCAGGCGTGCAAAACGCATTTGAATAGTGATTCCTGTTGGTTATTGAAATTTACAAATGCAAATAAGATAAATGGTAAATTTGTTTCTTACGCCCAAGGCAAGCATGCAAACGTCCTCCACAAGACACATGAGAGCCGCCCACCGAGCAATATGCCCGCCGCCCGGCCACGCCGCAAAGCACTGTCCGCCAAGAGCACCTTCTCAGAAAATGCTCTTTGGCACAACCAGGCAGGAAGACACCACCCGACAAGCAAATCCCCGAACGCCCGGCAAACACCGTCAACACGCCTGGAGATATCTAACCAATGGGGTATTTACCTATTATCTGATGCGACTATAATGAGTGAGGAGTAATGGACTTACCAACAAGGAACACTGCACGGATCTATGAGTTTTGTTACAAGCCTCACAAGGAAAGATGTGTTAAAGGCATTAAAAAAAGATTTAGTCATTCAAAAGTTGAAGTCCAGTTGGAGTAAACAGACCACAAATTTCATCTTCCCACCAAGAATGTCTCAAAGCTGGCGAAATGGCGAAAATGAATAACAACAACAAGGTAAGGGGCTATAGGCCCAAACTATTTGAGTCTCACATGCAAGTTAATCCACTCTTTACTCATCGTCACAGCTGTTGTCTTCTACAATTGTGCTTACATCATCTTCTGCAGTATCTGCATCATTGGAGGCAGTTTCCTCTTGGAAGATTTCCATTAATTCAGCTTCCTTTTCAAAGTAATGAAATTTTTCATTGATTCTTGCACACAACCTGCAATTGACGTCGGCAAACACAAACCCAAGCTTTCTCGATTCGAGTAACTGGGATAATGTTGTAACATCGTCAAGCCTTTTCTTCGTGAGATCAAGCCTAATTCTATAAGATGACCAATTCTTCCTTGCACGATCTAGACGTCTCTTGTCTTGGTCGCAAGAAATTGCATCTCAATGAAAAGGGAAACGCCTATCTAGCAAGAAACCTTTTAAATTTTATCAAAACTTTTTGAACTGCGGTGCCTCCAACGGTGCAGACCATCCAAAGAAACGAAAACTGTTCAGATTGCATTAATCCAAGTGAAGGCATTGATAGTATTAACGAAGTCATAGATAATGACACCCTACTGGATCCATCTGAAACATCATCTTTATTAACCCAAGCTGAAACTGAGGATAACTGTTTTGATGAACTGAAACTCCTCCGCCTTAAATACCCAAGAAACCTCATAATTAGTTATATCAACACAAACTCCATCAGAAATAAATTTAGTGGTTTTTCTGAGATGATTGGTGAAAACGTCGATATTTTGGTGATAGCAGAGACAAAAATCGATTCATCCTTCCCCACGAGCCAGTTCTTATTAGACGGCTTTAAAAGTCCCTATAGACTTGATGTTTCTGGTAATAGCGGTGGAATTTTGGTTTATGTAAGAGATTGCCTCCTTTCAAAATATGTTAATCTTGTTGACACGTTGACACCCCTCCTGATATCCAGGTCGTGCCAATTGAGATTAATGTTAGAAAACAAAAATGGTTGATATTACCAATCTATAGGCCTCCACTGCAAAATTCAGAATATTTTGTAGAAGAAATATCAAAATTGATTGATAAATGTTCTAGATATGATAATGTAGTGGTCCTTGGAGTCTTCAGCCTAGAACCTGATGACATAGCATCATTAATACAAGATCATGATTTATATAACATGATCAAACATCCAACATGTTTCAAGTCTTCCAAGGGCCGTTGCATTGACTTAATATTTACAAACAGAAAGCGTTCCTTCATGCATTCCAAGTCATTTGAGACTGGATATAGCGATCACCATCATATGATCTACACCATCTTAAAAACAACGTTTATTAAACTCCCTCCAAAAAAAGTTACCTATCGAGACTATAAGAACTGGTCTCAGCTGCGTTTTGAAGATGAGAAAAGGCAAAATTTGATCTAAGCTCACCCATCTACCTATGGAAACTTTGAATCGATTTTTTGAAAACACTTGAAGCAAACACCCCTACTAAAACAAAGATAGTACCAGTGGTACCGACACTCAGGAATTCCTAGATCAGGCTGTTAATTTGGTAAAAACAGAATCTCCCCAGACTGAAGTTGTGATATCACTGCCAATTCTGAGGAAAGATCGAGAAGGCCAGTACACAAAGAAGGTACTTGAGCTGAAAAAATACTGCACACAGAAGAACGTCAAAACCATTGAGAATGCCAACATCACGGAGGAGGGACTTGGTATGAAGGGCCTACATTTGAATAAACGAGGTGTTGCAAAACTTGCTCATAATTTCTTAAATTTTTTTAACAATAACTGATGCGAGCAACATCCAACTGATCAAACCAGTAGGGCCTGTAGAAGGGATAGTGATAACCATAGTACCGAACAAATTCTTACTGACCGTAGTCTCATTCATTATCCTGACTGGATAGAACAAATTCAAGATCTTCGGAAAAAGCATCCAAAAAATGTTATCATTAGTTATCTTAACATAAATTCAATTAGAAATGAATTTGAAAACATCATGGATATGGTAGGTAACAACATTGATGTGATAATTTTTGGAGAAAAGAAGCTTGACGATTCTTTTCCAAGAGGCCAGTTTAAGATACCTGGCTTTAAACAACCATATCGGCTGGATGTAACTTCTCGGTCGGGGGGATTGATGGTACTGGTCAATGAGAATATCTCATCTAGAACCCTCAATGGGATCGATATTGCATCAGATATGCAAATAATTCCCATTGAGCTAAATTTGCGTACGAAGAAATGGCTGTTACTACCTGTCTACAGGCCCCCGAACCAAAACAATGCGTATTTTAGAGAAAATTTACAACGAGCAATTGACTTCTTCTCATCTACTTATGATAACATACTATTGATTGGTGATTTTAACATGGATGTAAACGAGGCTGGTATACGCTCTATTGTGGAAGACAACGGACTAGTAAACCTTATTCACAGTCCAACTTGTTTTGAATCTGCAAATGGGAGATGCATTGACTTAATAATGACAAATAGCAAGAACAACTGCTTTTGCAGCAGCACGTTCGAAACAGGTTTCAGTGACTTCCATCATATGGTGTATACCATCCTTAGGACTACTCATGACAGATTACCGCCAAAAGTTGTTAGCTTTCGTTCTTACCGAAATTTCTCTGAAACTTATTTCCGAGAGGAATTAGCACATAAAATGGATGAAAATCCACCAGAAAATTATGCAGAATTTGAAAATTTGTACATTACCACCTTAAACAGCTTCGCCCCCAAGAAATCTGTCACTATACGAGGCAACAATAAGCCTCATATGTCTAAAAAACTACGCAAAGCTATGATGAAACGCACTCGATTAAAAAATAGAGCAAATGTTTCTCGGGATGACGAAGACGTACGGAATTTTTCATTTTTCATTCATCTTTAAGTATTTAAACAGGTTACAAATTTCAGTAATAAATGACTGCGTTACAAATTGACCTGTGAAAAAACAGAAAAGCCTAAATTAAAGAGAATTATAATACAATGTACAAAAGAGCATAATAAAACTGAAAATGAAAATATAATGCACCTCTCATATGGATTTTTTAAAGGTAGACAGGGAAGATGCCAATTTAGTTTCCCTATTCAGCTCATTCCATAGTTTTGCTCCACGATAAGAAAGTGCTTTTTGGCCTGTGCTTGTTCTTAGCAGAGGTATATGCAAGTTTGTTTCGGTAGAGCGAAGAATGCGATCACTGCCCTCTGAGCATTTACTGAAAAGTTCCCCTAAATATTGAGGAGCAAGTGAATTCAATGCCTTATTGGTCAGTGTTGCTGTTTCTTTTCTGATGAGATCTTTAATTGATGGCCAGCCAAGATTTTGGAGCAGAGGGGCAGCAGAAGCATCGTAAGGACTATCGGTAGTTATTCTTGCAGCTCTATTCTGGATCTTTTGGAGAGAATTAAGTTTGGTTTCACTACAACAACCCCAAACCGAGCAGCAATAACTGAAATGTGGCTCAACAATTCCTCTATACATTTTCTGCAGATCACCTGAAGGAAGAAATTTCTTGGCATGCTTAATAAGACCGAGAGCTCGCAGTGCCTTAGCCTTAACATGTTCAATGTGGCGATCCCATTGGAGTTTGTCATCAATTTGAACTCCCAGATACTTAGTATCAGTTGTAATATTAATCTTTTGATCACCTATTTCGAAACTAGGCTTAGCTTCAGTCTGCTTTTCGATCTTTTGAATATTTGGTCTGGATCCAATAATCAAAGACTGAGTTTTTACAACGTTTAGGGACAATTTATTGCCATGTAGCCACTTCTGTAAGTTCACAAGATCCTGGTTTAGGTCATACTGCAGTTTAGAAAGGCATCTCGAGGAGTGTGAAATCGCAGTATCATCAGCGTACATGGTGACCTTTCCTTTGTTGAGGCAGAATGGTAAATCATTTATGTAAACAAGGAACAGAAGTGGGCCAAGACAGGAAGTACAAGATCCAGAGATAGTCGTTGTAAGAATGAATAGGGAAGCAAAAAGAGATTTCTACAAGAATCTTGACCCAACAAAAGTCGGAAACGAGAGGGCGTTCTGGAAGACATTCAAACCTCTCTTGTCTGATAAGGTAACGAACACAAATACCAACATAACACTTTTTGAAAATAGGCGCACAATGTCAAAAAGTGATGAAATAGCTGAATGTTTTAATTCTTATTTTGCAACTATAACAGAAACACTAAAAATCGACCAAGCTCCAACAAGTGATGTCATTGAACCATCCCCTCATCCGGTTTTTGAGGCAATACAGAAATTTAGATCGCATCCAAGTGTCATAAAAGTCAGACAAATGGTTGACGAGAACGCTGTCTTTCAGTTTCACCATTTCGAACCTGCAGAAGTCTGGGATAAGATCAATCGCTTAGATGCAAGTAAAAAGACAAGTGGGGATTTGCCTGTACATATTCTTAAGTTGACCTCTGATCTTTCTTTCGGTGCGGTTACTAAACTTGCAAATGAAATGGTCGAACAGTGCATATTTCCTGAAAACTGAAACTCGCAGATGTTTCACCTGTATTTAAAAATGGCGATGCCACAGTGGAAAAGAACTTTCGTCCAATTAGTGTCCTTTCGTCACTATCAAAGGTTTTCGAGCGCCTACTGTTAAAACAAATTCTACCGTTCATTGAAAAGAGGCTATCGTCGATCCTTTGTGCTTTTAAAAAAGGACACGGTACTCAGCATGCTCTTTTTCGGGTTATTGAAATGTTACGTCGCTGTATTGACAAGGGGGTGTCACTGCCATGGTACTGCCATGGGGATGTCAGGTGTTCCACAGGGGTCTGTTTTGGGACCCTTCCTATTTAATTTATTCATAAATGATTTCTTCTACAACATACAGCACTCTCAGGTATGCAATTTTGCGGATGACAATACGATCTATGCATGTGGGCAAAGTCTAGATTCCGTCGTTTCAAACATCGAGAAGGACATGAAAATTGCTATAGATTGGTACCAAGACAACGAGATGGTTGCAAATCCTGAGAAATTTCAACTAATGTTCCTTGGCCTAAAAGACGATCTCAAACTGTGTATTGACATAAGTGGAAATGTCGTTCAGATGACTGACAGTGTGAAACTATTGGGTATTACAATTGACTCCAAACTAAACTTCAAGGAGCATGTAAAGTCAACATGCAAAAAGACGTCAAACAAAGTCAGAGCCTTTTCTAGGATTGCTCCAAATCTTGAATATGAGAAGAGCACAATATTATACAATTCTTTTATACTGTCCAATTTCAATTACTGCCCATTGATCTGGATGTTCTGTGGGAAAACATCAAACAATGATATAAACAGACTTCATAAACGTGCCCTGAGAGTGCTGTTAGATGACTATGAGTCTACGTTTGAGGAACTCCTTCATAAGAGAGGTGAATGCACGATACATACAAGAAACTTGCAAAAGCTAATGCTGGAGGTCTACAAGTGCTTAACCTCTGGCAATCCCATCTTCTTGTGGGACTTCTTCAAACGTAAACCCGTAAAGTATAATCTCAGAGTAAAGGATCTCGTCCAACTTCCAGATACGAGGACTTTGAGATACGAGAATGATTCATTGGCATTTAGAGGAAGCATACTTTGGAACACACTCCCTGACAAAATAAAATCTGCAAATAGCGTCAGTCATTTTAAAAATAATATCGAAGACTGGACGGGATCCAAATGTAATTGTAATTGCTGATAGGCTATTCCATAATTTTGCTCCACGAAACGAAAAACATTTTTGCCCAAATGTAATTGTAATTGTAGATGAAAGGAATTGTAGATAGGTACGACCAGTTGGCATTTATTAGTTTGTTTAACTATTCCTTTTTTAGCCAACTATAAACAAATGTATGATTATTATTATTATTATTATTACTTATGGACCTCTCAAAGGCATACGACTGTCTGCCCCATGATCTGCTTATCGCTAAACTTGAGGCTTATGGCTTCGGCTTAGACAGTCTGAAACTCATTCACAGTTACCTCACTGAGAGAAAGCAGAGAGTCAAAATAGGTAGTCGATTTAGTAGCTGGAAAACAGTATCAAAAGGAGTTCCGCAGGGGTCCGTACTTGGTCCCCTCTTATTTAACGTATTCATAAATTTCATATTCATATTTCATATTTCATTCATTTAGGGAGGGTTGCCCTTCAACAAAGTTGTTTTTCAAGGGGCCCTCCATTAAAAACATCTACAATATAATCTAAAAATAAAAGTATTTCAAACCTAATTACAAGAAAAAAAACCATAATGTTAAAACCTATTTACAATAATTGATAATTTACACTAAAAGAAAATATTTACAAAGAGAAAACAAATTACAATTTCAGGGCAAGGGTAGACCATGCAACGCCGGCAGCAGCCACCCCCGATCGACAGGCCAGCCCAGAGCAACCGACGACAATAGATCCAGTCACCAGTCGCTCTGACCCGGCCGGCCAACCAAGAGCACCCGCTGCCCCCGCCACAAAGTCCACCCCTGCCCTCATCTCTAAATAGACTTTTTAAAGCTATTCAGAGAGGATGCCTGTTTTGACTCAGCTGATAGGCTATTCCATAATTTTGCTCCACGAAACGAAAAACATTTTTGCCCATTCGCAGAATTTTTCTTTGGTAACCTCACATCAGTGCCGGTATTACGGAGGGTACGGGTGGAGCATTGTGAGTTTTTTGTAAATAGGCCACACAGGTATTGCGGAGCAAGCTCATTGAGTGATTTGAAGACCATTGTTTCAGATTCAATACTAATAAGTTGTTCAATGGTCTTCCAACCCAGTACTTCGATAAGTGGTCTGCTTGGGGTATCAAAGCTGCTATTTGTTACGATCCTGGCTGCCCGGTTCTGAAGCTTTTGCAACTGGTTTATTTCAGTAGAACCACAGCAACCCCAAACAGAACAACGATATCGAAAGTGAGGCTCAACAATACCTGCGTAGAGAGTTTTCAGAGTTTCCCTTGGTAGAAAATTCTTGGCATGTTTTAAAAAGCCAACAGCCCTTGAGACCTTGGCAGAAACAGCCTTAATTTGTTCTTTCCAATCCAAAGAACAGTCAATTTGTACTCCAAGGTATTTCGTTTTTTGGACTACTTCCAGCTCACTTTCACGAAGATTTAGATCCAAATCCAGATTTGTATCTTTGAGAATGTTACGTTTCTACTTGGTGGTAATAAGCATAGAGTTTGTTTTTGCAACATTCAAGGAAAGCTTATTGCCTTGTAGCCAGGTGTCTAGATCCCTTAGATCATTGTTAATAGCCTTATTCAGCTGAGTTATATCATTGGACTGGTGGCACAGACTGGTGTCATCAGCATACATGGACACAGTAGAACCTTGGACAGCCTGTGGGAGATCATTGATGTAAATGAGGAATAGAAGAGGGCCAAGACATGAGCCTTGCGGCACACCGACTTCAATGTCCTCTATGTCTGAAGCAACACCATTGACCCTGCAAAACTGTTTCCGGCACGTTAGGTAAGACCTAAACCATGATAGCTCCCGATGCTGAACACCATAAACTTGGAGCTTTTTGCAGAGAATTTCATGGTCAACAGTATCAAACGCCTTTTTCAAATCAATGAATACTAGTCCCACAAGCTGACCAAGGTCCAGCCCATTGTACCAGTCCTCAGTATTTTTAAGTAAACAAGTAAGTGTAGAATGGAGGCGTAAGAAGCCAGACTGGTCAGGAGAAAAGAGATGGTTTTCTTTCATGTGCTGATACAGTTGGTCAAAAACAAGTTTTTCAAAGAGCCTTGAGATGACAGGTAAGACTGAAATTGGGCGATAATTGGACTTTTCTGTCTTATCCCCTTCTTTAAAAATTGGGGTGACTCTAGCAACCTTCCATGAGTCAGGAAACTGGCTTGTTTCAATTGAAGTATTAAACAAGGCAGCCAGAGAGTTTCCAATGAAAGGGAGAGCAAGTTTCAAAAAATAGCTAGAGATATTGTCAATCCCAAAGCTCTTTGCAGTCTTAACCTTGGCAAATGCAGCCCTGATATCTTTAACCTCAATTGTCTTGAAGTTAAACTCAGTCCTATCTTTGTTAACTTCATAGTCACCTGACAGAAGGGGATTAGGAACAGGGGCAATTTTGTTCGCAAGATCCTTACCTACAGAGCAAAAGAAGTTGTTCATTACATTAGAAATTTCTTTTTTGTGAACAGTTTCAGTACCCAAGTCTTTTAGACATTCAATGTTACTAGACTTTGATCTCTTATTAAGCAGCTCATTAATTGTCTTCCAAGATTCCTTCATGTTGCCTTGACAGGACGAAATCTTGTCAGTATAATATTGCTTCTTAAGATGACTATTCATAGTATTGACCTTATTACGGACCTGCCTATATGAGTCCATTAGAAATTGGGACTTTCTTTTGGATGCAGCCTTTTTTAGCTTATCCCTAGTCTGCATTAGGGCCTTAAGGTCTTTATCAATCCAGGGGCAATATTTCTCTGAGACACGCATTTCAGTTATTGGGGCATGTTTGTCTATTATCAGAGAAAACAAGCTGGACCAATAGTTAACAAGACTTCTTAAATGACTTCTTTTATGCCATAGAGCACTTTCAGGTTTGCAACTTCGCTGACGATAACAAGATCTTTGCATGTGGTGAAACTCTAGACGAAGTAGCCATATGCATTGAAAATGACATGAGAGAGGCAATGAATTGGTATAAACGAAACGAAATGGTTGGAAATCCGGACAAATTTCAATTAATTTTCTTTGGGCTCAAAGAAGACCACGACTTATGCATTGATATTCGTGGCAATGTCATAAAAATGTCTGAAACGGTGAAACTCTTGGGCGTCACCATTGATTCGAAACTAAACTTCAATGGGCACATCAAAACTATTTGCCAGAAGACCAAAAACAAGGTTAAAGCTTTTTCAAGCATTGCAAGAAACCTTGACTATCAAAAGGCTAGCCTCCTATACAACTCATTTATACTGACAAATTTTAACTACTGCCCACTCATTTGGATGTTCTGTGGAAAGACAGCCAATGAAGAAGTCAATCGGGTTCATAAGCGTTGCCTGAGAGTGCTGCTAAATGATTTCGACTCTAATTTTGAAAAGCTATTACACAGAAATGAGGAAGTTACAATACATGAAAAAATTTGCAAAAACTTATGTTAGAGGTATACAAATGTATTACCTCTGGCAACCCCTCTTTTCTGTGGGAGCTCTTCAATCGAAAGATGCTTCCATATAACTTAAGAATAAATGATCTCCTCAAACTTCCTGAAACCAGAACTAGTAGATATGGAAACGAGTCTCTTTCTTTTTGAGGTTGCATTGTTTGGAATCGGCTTCCAGACATATATAAAGCTGCAAAAAGCTGTGATGAGTTCAAAATTAAAATAAGAAGTTGGAGGGGATCTGGATGTAACTGCCGCATTTGCACATTTTAAATAGGATAGAACATCAAGCATTGTAAATAGGGTAGAGTTGGCCTTTATTAGCATTTATAGCTATTCTTCTAGCCAACTGTAAATAAATTGTATTATTATTATTATCATTATTATTATTATTATTATTATTATTATTATTATTATTATTATTATTATTATTATTATTATTGTCAATAATGTACATCTCAGACATGTTTGTCTGGTAAGTTCTTCTGTTCTTTTATCTCTGAGAGCGGGTAACAACAAGTCACCAGGGGTCTCAAAGTTCCTTCTCCTGTTGCTCTAAAGAGACAAAACTTTTTGCAGTATCCTCGCTGTTCCAAGCAATGCCGTTTTCTGAATAATTTCCGTCGCAATCTTCACATCGAACTTCTCCATGTATCTTTCAAACTTGTCTGAAATGACTCCCAATGCTCCAATCACTACGGGTATCACCGTAACTTTATTCATTTGCCATACATGACCTATTTCTTCTTTCAACATTTGGTATTTTTCGATCTTTTCAAGTTCTTTTTCTGTTACTCTCTTGAATCTCCTGGTACAGCAATATCGATTATTTTCACTTCTTTGTTCTTCTTATCTACAAACACAATATCTAGTCGCCTTGCCTCAATAAATCTATCACACTGAATGGTGAAATCCCATAAGAGCTTGAAATTCTCATTTTCAATTACTGCTCCTGGTTGCTGTTCATACCATTTCTCAGCTCTTTCCAAGCCTCCTTTGTTGCAAAGTTGCCAATGAACATATCGTGCCACATTATCATGTCTTCTCTTGTACTCCCTCTGAGCTAACTTTCCGCACTCACTAACCAGATGACTAATAGTTTCTCCTTTTTCTCCACACATTCTGCAGAGCGGAGAATCAGCATTCTTATCAATATGGAACTTTGTGTAATTCGTTCTTAAAGCTTGTTCTTGAGCACTGCATACCAGTGCTTCTGTGCATCCCTTCAAATCTCCTTTTGCGAGCCGTTGCCATGATTTATCCCAATTCACTCCTTCCTTGTCCCTCACAAACTGGCCATGCATCACCTTCTGTTTCCAAGCATCTTCCATTTCCTGGCTCTTAGACCTTTTGTATTCATTTGGTTCCATTGCTTCCTCGGCTTTAACTATACTGGTTTCCCCTACTTTTCTCAAGAGAATCTCTCTGCTGTTCTTTATGTACCAACCCAGGTTATTTTCTTCTCCCTTTACACAACTCTCACAACTCATCAAACCTCTTCCACCTCTCTTTCTTGAAACGTATATTCTTCAGTGGCGGAGCCACGGGGGGGGGGGTTTGGGGGGGTAAATACCCCCCACATTTATGAAAATATGGTAATTTAGATTCGTCCAAAAACCACATAAAAAACTTAGGGTAGGGGTAGGTCTGCCTTTAGCTTTTAATCTCGCTTTCTTACTCTAAAATATGAACTTATTGTTTTGAAATCTTTTTCTGTCTTTGTCATTCTAATTTTGTCTTTGTCATTTCACATTATTACATGACTCATTTAAACTTTGACAAGTTGTGATACCAGTTGTAATACAATTCAATACACAAATGATTTCATCTGTCGTTTTTTATCCAAAAAACGGTGCATCTCTATATTCAAAAGGGCGTATCGTTTCCCAAAGTCCTAAAGGGCGTGGCCCCAAAAAATTTTCCGGGGGCTTCGCCCCCGGACCCCCATGTCTATCCTTACCCCGCCGCTGATATCCTTGCAACGTCACTCCTTGGATGAAGTTCCTTGCTTATAGTCATAACTTTCCTTGTTTTTCTATCGATCTCTTGAAGCTCATTCTTAGTCCATCTAAGTATGCCGGCTCCATATCTCATAAGTGACACTGCCCAGGTGTTTGCCGCCAGTATTTTGTTCCTACCGTTTAATTTTGATTTCATAATGAGATTGACTCGTCGCAAGTATTCCTTTCGGAATAATTCTTTCATCTCCTTCTCCTTATCTTGTCAAGCTCTAAAATACCCAGGTATTTGAATCCTTCATCGCCGACCTCCTTAATACTGTCTCCATTTGTTAGTCTGATATCTTCACTTTTGATCAATTTCCCTCGTTTCATGATAGTAATGCCACACTTCTTTACCCCAAACTGCATTCCAATATCCAGACTTATCACTTGCACAGTCGACACAAGACTATCGATTTCATTCTTGTTCTTAGCAAACATCTTCAAATCATCCATGAATAAAAGATGGTTGATTTTCACGTCTCCAAGCCTGTACCCTGCTTTAGCCTTGCGCAAAACTTTTGACAAAGGTATCATACACATTACAAAAATAAGTGGAGAGAGGCTGTCTCCTTGAAAGATCCCTCTCTTGATGTTGACCGTTCCGAGAAACTCTTCACATGACGTCAATTCCGTTTTCCAGTTCCTCATTGATCGCTGCAGAAAACTTGTCACATTTTGTGGTACTTGTGCCATTTTCAAACATTCGACTATCCAAGAGTGGGGTAACATGTCATAGGCTTCTTTATGGTCCACCCATGCCATGGCGAGGTTCTTTTGTCGTTTTTTGCAATCAGTGAGAATCATCTTGTCAATCAAAAGTTGGTCCTTCGTTCCTCTGCTCTTTTTTCTGCATCCGTTCTGTTCTGTTGGTAGAATATCATTTTCTTCTAGCATCTTGTATACACTGTCAGCGATTACTCCCGTCATCAATTTCCACATGAGTGGTAGGCAAGATATTGATCTATAGTTATCAACCACGTTTCCTTTCTGCGGGTCTTTCTGGCACAACACTGTTCTGCCCATTGTCATCCAGGCAGGTACGGGTACCCTGCTATCTAGCATTTCATTCATTTGTTCGGCGATCCTGTCATGCAGTGATGTCAACATTTTTATCCAGTATCCTTGGATCCCATCAGGTCCAGGAGCTTTCCAATTTGGTATCTTCTTTGCCTGTGCTGTTACCATTGCAAAGTCTATCATTAAGTCATCCTGTCTTGTTTCCCCACATTTATCTTTTAATTCTTTCAACCATTCTGCATCCTTATTGTGTTGTACCTCGTTCCCCCAAATATTAGACCAAAATTGCTTGCTTTCCTGCGCATCTGGTGCTACGCCTTCACTTTTTGACATTCCATTAAATTCCTGATATATTTTCTTCTGATCTTGCTGAAACAGTCTATTAATTCTAAACAGGTTAACTCCCTGTTCATACCTCTTCAGTTTTGCTGCTTTCGCCTGTAGTCTTTGCTTCAGCTCTTCAATAACGACATTTTCTTCTTTCTTCTTAATTTGATATTTCCTCTCCAGTTCTTTATACCTTTCCTTCCTAGTGAGTTCTCCTCTTTTATTTCTTTGCAAAATATTCACATGCTTTCTTAGTTCTTCGATAGTTCCTTTTATCCTCCTTTTCCACCAAGGTTCTTTCTTTGTATTCCTTCTTGCATTACCTGTCTTCAACCCAACTTTTTTCGAGATGTAGATAGCAACTGCACCGATCAACTTGTTTGTATCAGTTAAGTTTTCTGTTCTTATTTTCCCGATGATCTTATTTACTTTACCTATCCACTCTGACAAAACATTTCTATTTACTTTCTTTAGTCCTCTTGTATCACACACTTGGCCACTCCTCATAATTTCAACAATCTCCTCAATCATAAAATTTTATTATGATGATGATGATTATTATTATTATTATTACTCAATTGCACAGTGTTGTTCTTGATAAATACTGGTTCTTCTATAGTCAAACTGTCAAGCCTTAACAAAAGGCCTTAGACAGAAAGTACTTTCCTAAGAATATGCGCTGTTCCAAGGAGGGCAGATTTTTGAAGTACTCGCATGTCTGTCCGGATATCAAGTTGCTCCAGGAAGTATGTCAGCTTCTTTGGAATTGATCCTAATGCTCCAATAACAATGGGTACAACTTTAACTTTTGCAGCTGAGCATCCCCACATTCTTGATATTTCTACTTTCAGTTCGGCATATTTAGTTATTTTTTCAACTTCCTTATCTGCGATATTCTTGTCTGCAGGTATTGCAACATCTATTATGAGACATTCTCCTTTTTCGACATCATGTACAATTATATCTGGTCTTCGATGTTCAATTGTCCTGTCTGTTTGGATATCAAAGTCCCATAGAATCTTTGGCTTACCAGTTTCATTTAAAACTTTCTCTGGTACATGATTGTACCACTCGTCGGAAGCACTATATCCAAACTTTCTACATAGTGTAATTCAATAAAAGTATGTGTTGCGTGTGGTACTATGGTAATTAAACGACAATGTTATAAATAAATGATTAAAGTACCAAGTGAAGCGTAGATGTTAAAAAACACGACGTTTCGAGCGTACACTCGTTATCAAGACAACGAGCTTGATAACGAGTATACGCTCGAAACGTCGTGTTTTTTAACATCTACGCTTCACTTGGTACTTTAATCATTTATTTATAACATTGTCGTTTCTACATAGTGACCAGTGCAAATTGAGACAGACTTTATCATGCCGTCGCTTGTATTCTTTTTGTGCCAACATTTTACAACCTGCAACTACATGATCAACGTTTTCCACTCGCTCGTTGCACAAGCGACATTTATTTGTGGCAGTGGTATGATAGATTTCTTTCTTCACCGCATTTGTATTTAGCTCTTGGTCTTGGGCAGCTACCAACAAACTCTCCGTTTCTCTTTTTAAGTCTCCACTTCGAAGCCACTCCCATGATGTTTCACCATTCTTCATATCTTTCGTATCTCTGTGGAACTGTCCATGTAACTGGATTACTTCAAGTGCTTCCTTTCTTTCACAGGCAATCCTATGTTGGTATTGATTCTTCTAATCAAGGTCAGCTTCAGTTACTCCCAATTCGACTGCAGCATGCTCAATAAGCTCCTCTTCACTTTTTGCGATGTAATATTTAATTGATCTTTGTTCTCCATTCACACAGTCGGATTGCTGATAAGTCCTCGTCCTCCAATCTTTCTTTTCATGTACAATCGAGAGACATTTGCCTTCGGGTGAAGTGCTCCATGCATGGTTAAGGTTTTTCTCATTTTTCTGTCTAACAGGTCTATTTCATATTATTATTATTATTATTATTATTATTATTACTATTATTATTATTATTATTATTATTATTATTATTATTATTATTATTATTATTATTATTAGACGTTTCGATTATAAAATCTTCATCAGTGTATTTACAAATCTAGACAGCCAAGTATTTATACTCTAAACATAAAATTTGCATTAAAATGTATTTCTAAAACCCAGACAAATAAAAGAAAAATTAACATTTTAAAATCCTATTGAAATGAAAAGAAGTTTTTACATAAGAACAAAGCGGTTCCGAAACAATGAATGATTTCTGTGCCCAAAATACCCCCAAGTGGCCTTCCAAAGTCTCCTACTCCCTGTTTAAATTTTTGGATTTGGACTGACTAGAAAGAGAGTGAAAGCTCTGCGTGACAAGAACTTATACAACCCGAGACAGAAGGCAAGAGTGCAAGCTAGTGACCCTCCAAGGATTTGCTTAAGTTGCTAAATCCAGGATAGCTCGATGGGGAATTCCACCCCACCACTACGTGCAATTTTGCACGAAGTCAGCCAGCCAACACCCCTGCCATTATGCTGCCCATGATTTTCAATGCAATGGTAAGAGAACTAAGCAGTGCCACAAGCAAATATATCCAGCTCAACATCGGCTGCCCTCTCATTTAGGCCATTTGGTGTAAACAAACCCAATTTGTATTGCCAAAAAAGCTCCTTCCTGCGAAGGGAGTACACATCCTGTGCTCCATCAATGAGGCGAATAACGACCGAAAATTCACCATGGTGGCCTTCCTCGAAAAAATGAGAGAACAAGCTTGCCTGAGGGACCGCCTTTCCCGTATTAAGAGTACCAGCATTACGCTTCTGTTTGTAAGTCCGAAAGTATGATTTGTACACGTTAAATCTTTGACGAAATTTTGTTTTAGTGCTGCCAACATACTTTTTGTTGCAACATGTACATTGCAACATATAAACTACGTTTGTAGAATTGCAATCGTAAGCCCCTGAAAAATTCTTGAAAGATCGCGAATCATTCGCATTAGAAAAACTGCAGCCCTCTTGAATAATAGGGCAAATTTGACATCTCTTACCACTGCATTTAAAAGTTCCTTTTGGCACCAACTCCTGATCTTGAGTTTGCAACTTAGCGCGAACCAAAGTGTCTTTAAGGTTTTTAGCCCTCCTAAATGAAACGAAAACTTTTCCGCCAAATTGCTTGCGATGTTCGTCGTCAACGAAGAGAATATTAGCGCATTTTCGCAAAATATTGCTGACCCCTTGAAGTGCCGGATGGTAAGTTAGAACCAACGGTATCCTCGTGTCATCCTTCTGCTTGGAGATCCCATTTAACAGGATTTCCCTATCCAATTGTCTGACCTTGTCTAACTGAATGTCGATTTCCCCTTCATGATACCCCCTCCCAATTAGCCACGATTTTAAATCACCCATCCGTTCGTCAAAAAATGAATCTTCGGAACAAATACGCCTTATGCGAAGGGCCTGTCCGTATGGGATGCCCTTTTTGGTGTGATAAGGATGACAAGAAGAACGGTGCAGGAGCTGATGTGTATCAGTCTGTTTCGTGTAGAGATCTGTCACCAACTTGTAACCTTTTTTAATGACTTTAGTGTCAAGAAAGTTGACGCTCTCCTTGGACCATTCAGCTGTAAATTTTATGGAATGGTGTGCAGTGTTGAGGTATTCTACAAATTCGGAAAGCTTCTCTTCACCATGGGTCCAAATTAGGAAAACGTCATCTATGTAGCGCCACCACAGCCACGGCTTGCAGCTGGAACCCCTAAGAAGTTTTTCCTCCAGATCTGCTAAGAACAAAATCGCGTATGATGGCGCACATTTGGTGCCTATTGCTGTGCCCCTCAGCTGATGGTAAAACGCCCCATTAAACTCAAAAAAGTTATTCTTAAGTACTACATCTGCAAGTTCAACAAGAGATTCCGTAGAAACAGACTGATCGTTCCTAGAGTTTAAAACGTCACGCAAAGCCTTCAATCCCTCGTCATGTGGTATACTTGGGTAAAGCCCAACGACATCAATAGTGCAAAGAATAGTATCCTCTGGAAGCCTGTCTAATGACGCAATTTTTTGCAAAAAGTGGTTTGTGTCTTTGATGTATGAGCGGACACTTTTAGCAAGAGGTTGTAAATGGTAATCCAAAAATTCCGAAATGTTCTCTGTATAGAAGCCAGAGTTAGAAATGACAGGCCTTCCGGGAACACTATTCAACCTTTTGTGAATCTTCGGCAGTAGGTAAAACCTTCCAAGCTTGGGATTATTGACCATCAGATATTCTAATGTTTTATCGTCAATGTCCCCTCGCTCTCTAACCCTACTCACAGCTTGATTGACCACACTGTGAAGATGGTCCGAAGGATCATTATCAAGTTTGGAGTATACTGCAGCGTCCCCCAATTGGCTTTCTGCCTCTTTGACGTAATCTTCCCGATCCCACACAACAACCCCAGAACCCTTGTCTGCCTCCTTGATAACGATCGTTCGGTCCGACTTAAGACTATTTAAAGCCGAAAGTTCTTCCTTCGTAAGGTTACTGAAGTTTTTACCATCTACCGATAACTTCATTAGTTCGTCCTCCAATTTAGACAGGTAAACCTCTATAGCTACATCTTTGTGTCTAGGGTTGAATTTACTACGGGGCCTAAAAACAGGAACTTCTGAAAAATCTTCGCTATCTCTAAAATACCACTTAAGTCTTAATCTTCTGCCGAAATTTTCCAGGTCAATTTTGATTTGTGAAAAGTCTACCTCTTTTGGTGTACTAACAAATTTAAGACCTTTGGATAGAACTGATATTTCTGCATCGCTTAGCGCGCGTTTGGAAAGGTTAACTACTTTATCATTTTCAAAACGTCCTATCATACGACCATTATCATCTTCGTTAACTGAAAACACATTATTAATGTCCCCGTTCACTTCTTCTTGGTCACTGGCTGCACCTTGCGTTCTTGATCTTTCCAATAAATTTGGGGGTGGATTTTCAAAATTATCTTCCAGTAATTGTATTCGCACTGCATCTAGATTAAGATCGTCGTTACGAGTGGTACCACTCTGACCTGTACTTTCCATATCTTCACCAATGTCCAAAAATGATGCTACGTCCTTGAAAAATGAAATGGTCTCCAACAGACTATTCTCTTCACTCTTGAAGTTTCTATTGCCACATAACTTGGATAGTTTTTTGTCTCTTCGATCCCTGAGTTCTTGATTAATTTTTCCTATTTATCCAACAAGCTCACGAAAATTGCGTAGCACATTGGAATAATCTGTCTCATTGGATAACCACACAGAGGTCCCATTCCAAAATTCAACTTCAAATTCCGAAGATAAAGAGGCATATTCTTTCATTAAAACCTCGGTCAAGTTGTTTTCAGCACAGAGTAAAGTGTCATTCCATTGTGAAACAAAAACATCAGATCGCTTATCAATTTGTGCAGTCTTTTTCAACTTTAGGCCATTAGGAATCACATTAAAGGCGCGACATAAACTCAGGAACAACCAGTGATTTCTGTAGCGTGTGATTTTGCTTGCTAAAGTGAAAAGCTGCTTCTTTCCTACAACTTGGCTGTCTTCATTCATCTCTGACCCTCTCCAATTGGAAACAAATACAAGCAAACTCAAACCATCACCAAAATAAAACAGAAATAAAATTAAGAGAAACACAACTGTTCTATGTCAGACGTTTCGATTATAAAATCTTCATCAGTGTATTTACAAATCTAGACAGCCAAGTATTTATACTCTAAACATAAAATTTGCATTAAAATGTATTTCTAAAACCCAGACAAATAAAAGAAAAATTAACATTTTAAAATCCTATTGAAATGAAAAGAAGTTTTTACATAAGAACAAAGCGGTTCCGAAACAATGAATGATTTCTGTGCCCAAAATACCCCCAAGTGGCCTTCCAAAGTCTCCTACTCCCTGTTTAAATTTTTGGATTTGGACTGACTAGAAAGAGAGTGAAA
The DNA here is from genome assembly GCA_964020215.1 of Aurelia sp. 3 sensu Dawson et al. (2005). Taxonomy (NCBI): domain Eukaryota; kingdom Metazoa; phylum Cnidaria; class Scyphozoa; order Semaeostomeae; family Ulmaridae; genus Aurelia; species Aurelia sp. 3 sensu Dawson et al. (2005). Next base: position 12,914,030 of record OZ026577.1, read on the forward strand.
GCTCTGCGTGACAAGAACTTATACAACCCGAGACAGAAGGCAAGAGTGCAAGCTAGTGACCCTCCAAGGATTTGCTTAAGTTGCTAAATCCAGGATAGCTCGATGGGGAATTCCACCCCACCACTACGTGCAATTTTGCACGAAGTCAGCCAGCCAACACCCCTGCCATTATGCTGCCCATGATTTTCAATGCAATGGTAAGAGAACTAAGCAGTGCCACAAGCAAATATATCCAGCTCAACATCGGCTGCCCTCTCATTTAGGCCATTTGGTGTAAACAAACCCAATTTGTATTGCCAAAAAAGCTCCTTCCTGCGAAGGGAGTACACATCCTGTGCTCCATCAATGAGGCGAATAACGACCGAAAATTCACCATGGTGGCCTTCCTCGAAAAAATGAGAGAACAAGCTTGCCTGAGGGACCGCCTTTCCCGTATTAAGAGTACCAGCATTACGCTTCTGTTTGTAAGTCCGAAAGTATGATTTGTACACGTTAAATCTTTGACGAAATTTTGTTTTAGTGCTGCCAACATACTTTTTGTTGCAACATGTACATTGCAACATATAAACTACGTTTGTAGAATTGCAATCGTAAGCCCCTGAAAAATTCTTGAAAGATCGCGAATCATTCGCATTAGAAAAACTGCAGCCCTCTTGAATAATAGGGCAAATTTGACATCTCTTACCACTGCATTTAAAAGTTCCACTGCAGTTAAAAGTTAGGAAAAATTAATCAAGAACTCAGGGATCGAAGAGACAAAAAACTATCCAAGTTATGTGGCAATAGAAACTTCAAGAGTGAAGAGAATAGTCTGTTGGAGACCATTTCATTTTTCAAGGACGTAGCATCATTTTTGGACATTGGTGAAGATATGGAAAGTACAGGTCAGAGTGGTACCACTCGTAACGACGATCTTAATCTAGATGCAGTGCGAATACAATTACTGGAAGATAATTTTGAAAATCCACCCCCAAATTTATTGGAAAGATCAAGAACGCAAGGTGCAGCCAGTGACCAAGAAGAAGTGAACGGGGACATTAATAATGTGTTTTCAGTTAACGAAGATGATAATGGTCGTATGATAGGACGTTTTGAAAATGATAAAGTAGTTAACCTTTCCAAACGCGCGCTAAGCGATGCAGAAATATCAGTTCTATCCAAAGGTCTTAAATTTGTTAGTACACCAAAAGAGGTAGACTTTTCACAAATCAAAATTGACCTGGAAAATTTCGGCAGAAGATTAAGACTTAAGTGGTATTTTAGAGATAGCGAAGATTTTTCAGAAGTTCCTGTTTTTAGGCCCCGTAGTAAATTCAACCCTAGACACAAAGATGTAGCTATAGAGGTTTACCTGTCTAAATTGGAGGACGAACTAATGAAGTTATCGGTAGATGGTAAAAACTTCAGTAACCTTACGAAGGAAGAACTTTCGGCTTTAAATAGTCTTAAGTCGGACCGAACGATCGTTATCAAGGAGGCAGACAAGGGTTCTGGGGTTGTTGTGTGGGATCGGGAAGATTACGTCAAAGAGGCAGAAAGCCAATTGGGGGACGCTGCAGTATACTCCAAACTTGATAATGATCCTTCGGACCATCTTCACAGTGTGGTCAATCAAGCTGTGAGTAGGGTTAGAGAGCGAGGGGACATTGACGATAAAACATTAGAATATCTGATGGTCAATAATCCCAAGCTTGGAAGGTTTTACCTACTGCCGAAGATTCACAAAAGGTTGAATAGTGTTCCCGGAAGGCCTGTCATTTCTAACTCTGGCTTCTATACAGAGAACATTTCGGAATTTTTGGATTACCATTTACAACCTCTTGCTAAAAGTGTCCGCTCATACATCAAAGACACAAACCACTTTTTGCAAAAAATTGCGTCATTAGACAGGCTTCCAGAGGATACTATTCTTTGCACTATTGATGTCGTTGGGCTTTACCCAAGTATACCACATGACGAGGGATTGAAGGCTTTGCGTGACGTTTTAAACTCTAGGAACGATCAGTCTGTTTCTACGGAATCTCTTGTTGAACTTGCAGATGTAGTACTTAAGAATAACTTTTTTGAGTTTAATGGGGCGTTTTACCATCAGCTGAGGGGCACAGCAATAGGCACCAAATGTGCGCCATCATACACGATTTTGTTCTTAGCAGATCTGGAGGAAAAACTTCTTAGGGGTTCCAGCTGCAAGCCGTGGCTGTGGTGGCGCTACATAGATGACGTTTTCCTAATTTGGACCCATGGTGAAGAGAAGCTTTCCGAATTTGTAGAATACCTCAACACTGCACACCATTCCATAAAATTTACAGCTGAATGGTCCAAGGAGAGCGTCAACTTTCTTGACACTAAAGTCATTAAAAAAGGTTACAAGTTGGTGACAGATCTCTACACGAAACAGACTGATACACATCAGCTCCTGCACCGTTCTTCTTGTCATCCTTATCACACCAAAAAGGGCATCCCATACGGACAGGCCCTTCGCATAAGGCGTATTTGTTCCGAAGATTCATTTTTTGACGAACGGATGGGTGATTTAAAATCGTGGCTAATTGGGAGGGGGTATCATGAAGGGGAAATCGACATTCAGTTAGACAAGGTCAGACAATTGGATAGGGAAATCCTGTTAAATGGGATCTCCAAGCAGAAGGATGACACGAGGATACCGTTGGTTCTAACTTACCATCCGGCACTTCAAGGGGTCAGCAATATTTTGCGAAAATGCGCTAATATTCTCCTCGTTGACGACGAACATCGCAAGCAATTTGGCGGAAAAGTTTTCGTTTCATTTAGGAGGGCTAAAAACCTTAAAGACACTTTGGTTCGCGCTAAGTTGCAAACTCAAGATCAGGAGTTGGTGCCAAAAGGAACTTTTAAATGCAGTGGTAAGAGATGTCAAATTTGCCCTATTATTCAAGAGGGCTGCAGTTTTTCTAATGCGAATGATTCGCGATCTTTCAAGAATTTTTCAGGGGCTTACGATTGCAATTCTACAAACGTAGTTTATATGTTGCAATGTACATGTTGCAACAAAAAGTATGTTGGCAGCACTAAAACAAAATTTCGTCAAAGATTTAACGTGTACAAATCATACTTTCGGACTTACAAACAGAAGCGTAATGCTGGTACTCTTAATACGGGAAAGGCGGTCCCTCAGGCAAGCTTGTTCTCTCATTTTTTCGAGGAAGGCCACCATGGTGAATTTTCGGTCGTTATTCGCCTCATTGATGGAGCACAGGATGTGTACTCCCTTCGCAGGAAGGAGCTTTTTTGGCAATACAAATTGGGTTTGTTTACACCAAATGGCCTAAATGAGAGGGCAGTCGATGTTGAGCTGGATATATTTGCTTGTGGCACTGCTTAGTTCTCTTACCATTGCATTGAAAATCATGGGCAGCATAATGGCAGGGGTGTTGGCTGGCTGACTTCGTGCAAAATTGCACGTAGTGGTGGGGTGGAATTCCCCATCGAGCTATCCTGGATTTAGCAACTTAAGCAAATCCTTGGAGGGTCACTAGCTTGCACTCTTGCCTTCTGTCTCGGGTTGTATAAGTTCTTGTCACGCAGAGCTTTCACTCTCTTTCTAGTCAGTCCAAATCCAAAAATTTAAACAGGGAGTAGGAGACTTTGGAAGGCCACTTGGGGGTATTTTGGGCACAGAAATCATTCATTGTTTCGGAACCGCTTTGTTCTTATGTAAAAACTTCTTTTCATTTCAATAGGATTTTAAAATGTTAATTTTTCTTTTATTTGTCTGGGTTTTAGAAATACATTTTAATGCAAATTTTATGTTTAGAGTATAAATACTTGGCTGTCTAGATTTGTAAATACACTGATGAAGATTTTATAATCGAAACGTCTGACATAGAACAGTTGTGTTTCTCTTATTATTATTATTATTATTATTATAAGGGGAAACCTGTCCCACAGGCAAGTTTTTTCAGTCATTTTTTTGAAAACGGACACAACGGAAAGTTTCGGGTTGGGATTAAAATCATAGATGGGGCTGATGATGTTTTTTCGCTTCGTAGGAGGGAGTTGTTTTGGCAATATCGACTTGAAACTTTTGCGCCAAAGGGTCTCAATGAAAGAGCTGCAGATGTAGAATTAGACGTGTTTGCATGCGGAACGGCTTAGATTCTACCATTGTATCTGATTGTCCCAAGAGGTTATACTGGCGTAAATTAATAATGTTTTGTGTTTGCCCTTTGTGGCTTCTCGTGGGATTCAGCTATTGCTAAAAGAAGAGTTAAGCAGTGTGCTGTTCTCTCGGGGGGTCACTTGGGGTAGCTGCAAGGTTGCCAGTGTAACCTAAAAAGATCCAGTATGAGTTCAAGGAGCTTCCAGTCTTTCTCAAATTCACAAAGGAAAAAAGTTTTTTGTATAGTCATCTGGGATTCAGCTACTGCTAAAAGAAGAGTTAAGCAGTATGCGAATATATCGGAGGGTCACTTGGGGGAGTAGAAAAGTTTCCAGTATAAGTTTAAGAGCTCCCAGTCCCTTTTCTAACTCACAAAGGACACTAGAAAATATTTTAACTTGTGCAAAGCAGCAAAAATTCTATTGTTTGTTATAAGATTTTTCAGATAGACCAATTGTAAATTTAGCATTATCACCATGTAAATAATTTTAGGTGTAAACAACGTAATGTCTATAAATGCTCGGCTGCCATGTAAAGTTTTTTATACTGATGAAGATTTTAATCGAAACGTTTACGTAATCCAACAGTGTTTGTTTTTATATTATTATTATTATTATTATTATTACAGCACTACTTTCACATATTATTAGAGATGCCAAACGTAAACAAAGATCCTTAGTAATAACTTTGCTAGACCTACAAAACGCATTTGGAGAAGTACAACATGGACTAATTGATACCATGTTGAAATATCATCACATCCCTGACCATGTCGTTGAACTAGCAGATGCACTGTATGCAGATTTCAAAACAACGATCACTACCAGAAGCTATGCTACACCATTTCTTAAAATTGAAAAGGGAGTACTGCAAGGAGACTGTCTCAGCCCTCTCCTCTTTAACCTTTGCATTAACTCTTTCATCCGTACCCTGCAAACAAAGGAATTCGAGCAACTAAGCTACAGGTCAAATAAGCTGTTGACTCCGAGAAACTGGTTCCAATTCGCAGATGATGCAATTGCAATCTCAGCAACAGAGTATGAAAATCAAACTCTCGTTAATGCTTTTTCAAGGTGGTGTAATTGGGCTAAGATGAAAATCAGACCTGACAAGTGCCAAACATTTGCTATGAAAAAGGTTCTAACACAATCCAAACAGTTTAAGCCAAAAATTTACGTAGACAATATATTGATTAAAAGCATCGAAGAAAGGGAAAGCTTTCGATACCTCGGGCGTTGGTTTAACTTTGACATGGACAATAGTGAGCACAAAAGGCAGCTTCTTGACACTACAAATAGAACCCTCAGCTTGATTCATCAATTACCGTTACATCCAAAAAATAAGCTTCAAATATACAATCGGTACTTTCTCAGTAAAATCAGTTGGGATCTCACGATAGCAGACATAGATGCAACGTGGATAAAGCAAAACCTAGACATGATTTGCCACGGATATTTCAGAAAATGGTTAGATATGCCTGTAAGTGGAACAGTTGAAATATTGCAATTATCTAAGGCACAGTTTGGACAGGAAGTCATTGATACAAGTACAAAACATACTCTTTGTCAAGTGACTTTCCGTAAATGTCTGAAAAACTCCATAAATGATGACATTCGATATCTGCATAATACAACATCAGAAAAGACTAACATCCAATATGACTCGTTCCATACAACAAAACTTGCGCTAAAAAAGATCCGGGAAGACAAAAAATCGAAGGTAGAGTCATTACAGGTTCAGAGTACAGTAATTACAGAGTTATGGAAAACAGCACTCCCGAAGGCAAAAGATTTTGGTTTAAAGTGCAACATCGTCTTCCTAGAAACATCTTTAATTTTACCATAAGATACATGAACAACTCTCTTGCTTGTTTTTCTAATTTAGCAAGATGGGGCATAAACGTCAGCGCAAGCTGTTCATTCTGTAGGGAGGTTCAGAACACAAAGCATATTGTAGCTGGCTGTGCATCATGTTTAAATCGCTACACATGGCGACATAACTCGGTGCTGTTAAATTTAGCTACGTTTTTGCAACCAATGGTCAAGAAGCTTTACTGTGACATTCCATCGTTTTTATCACCCGAAATTGTGACTGGTAATGCTGCACGACCGGATCTACTCGTTGTGGACAGGATGAACACTCTGTTTATAATTGAGCTAACAGTAGGCCACGAATCTAACACGGCGGCGAATGCTACAAGAAAGGCAAAGAAATACGAACATCTCTTAAATGATGGTGACCTAAAACGTTCGTATCGAAAAATCTGTTTTGTGAATCTCGTGATGACTACTATCGGCATCTATTCAAAACATTCAGAGGATTTCTTCAAATTGCTGAAAGATTTAAACATTGACAACACAGCAGCAACGTACATTTCTACAAAGCTAACAGAAATTTGTATACGTTCGTCTTATTATATCTTTTGTATGAGAACGAAGGAGTGGACTGAAGTGGATCTAATGAACTTCTAAGTTGAACCTTACCTTACTTTTGTTAACTATTTTGAAGCACCTATGCGAATGCAGGCAGACTATGCCTACACCGTAGTGAGTAGTCTGATTCTGTTACTGTTTTTAAGTTGTATGTAATTAGTTGGATTTTATCATGAAAAGTTTCCATCATTATTATCATTATAGTCAGGGCCAATGACATGCCGCACATGAATAAAGATCTACGGAAGGCTATGAGGAAAAGATCGACTTTGAAAAAAGTTGCAAACTATAGCAAGCGAGAGGAAGATGTGAGAAAATATAAAGATCAAAGAAACTTTGTCGTGAAATTGAATATTCAGGCTAAAAGACAGCATTTTATGTCGCTACAGTCGAAAACAATTGACAACGATAACAAGTTTTGGAAAACTGTGAAACCTCTGTTTTCTAATAAGAATCCCATGAGTGAGAAGATTACCTTGATTGAAGATGGTAGAATCCTTTCAAATGATGTGGAAGTTGCTGAATGCTTTAATGAATATTTTTGTTATATTACGGATAGTCTGGATATTGAACCCCCTGTTTAAGGAGGTGCAAGAACAAATTTCTGTGAAACAAATGGTTTTGAGAGCAATTAATAAGTATGAAGATCACCCCTCTGTAAAGGTGATTAACCAACATTCAACATCAAACAGCAACAGCTTTAGATTCTCTCATGTAAGCCCAAATGAGGTTATGAAGCAGATAGACCTGCTTGGCAAGAATAAATCCAACAGTGGGAATATTCCGACTGGCATGTTAAAGGCAACGAGGGAAATAGTTTGCCCCTACCTAACAGATTGTATCAACTCTGCAATCTATGATTGCAGGTTTCCAAACGAACTAAGGGAAGCTGATCTCAGCCCTCTGTTCAAAAATGATGATCCAAATTATAAGGGAAATTTTAGGCCGTAAGTGTCTTACTTGCAGCCTCAAAAGTATTTGAAAGAATAAACATGCTTTGATAAGGTTGATAGAGAAATTGAGGAAATGTTTTGACGCATCAGGTATAGTAGGAACAATTCTAATGGATTTATCTAAGGACTACGACTGTCTGCCTCATGACCTCCTTATTGGAAAACTGGAGGCATATGGATTTGATTTAGTCATTGCCTTATGTATAGCTATCGGGATGGCCGCCACCAAAGGGTAAAGATTGGTTCACATAGAAGTACTGCAAAAAGAATAAAAATTGGAGTACCACAAGGATTTGTCCTAGGTCCGTTGCTCTTTAACATATTCATCAATGATCTATTTCTGATGAGATTAGACTCTGAGATCTGCAATTTCGTAGATGATAGCACCATATACTCATGTGGGCTAGACCTACACGAGATTGTTACCAATTTGGAAAGTGATCTCAGTAGATTGCTAGAATGGTTTACAAGCAATGGAATGGTTGCAAACCCAAAAAAATTCCAACTCATGTTCCTTGGCTTGAAAGGGCAGAGACGACTTCGACTTAACATGAATGAGAACAAATTATCGGCAAATGATAATGTTAAATTGCTTGGAATTGAAATTGACAACCAATTAAAGTTTAGCAATCACGTCAAAACATTATGCTCAAAAGTCAATAAAAAAATCAATGCCTTAATATGTATATTTCTAGAGAACAGGCATTGACAATTTGCAACGCGGTTATCTTGTCGAACTTCAATTATTGCCCTTTGATCTGGCTATTCTGCAATAAATGTGCGCACAAAGATATTAACCGCACACACACAAACGTGCTATTCGGATCCTCTATAAAGAATACAAATGTCGTCTTAAAACATTGCTCACTCGCAGTAGCAGTTTTTGTATATATGTTAGAAATCTGCAGAAACTGGTGACAGAAATCTATAAGTCCATAAATCATCTTAACCCATCACTTATATAGGAATTTCATGAAAGGAAGCCTGTAAGTTATAATCTAAGGATAAAAAATCTGTGAAAACTGCCACAAACAAAGACACAGGGCTATGGGCAAGAATCACTTTCATTTCGAAGGAGTCTACTCTGGGACACCCTAGATGATAGCGTCAAAAATGAGCCAACACTTTCGGCTTTCAAAAAGAGGATCAAAGATTGGGCTGGTGATAAATGCACCTGCAAAATATGTCGCTAATTTTTGTACAATGTATATTTTTTGTTCTGTAAATAGTTGGTTTGAAATAGTATTTTTATGATTACTATTGTAAATACCAACTTTAATTATGGATTTAATCAAAATCAAATCAAAACGATAGACTGCCGTACGGTGTTTCCATGTGGTGAATCTCACTATCATTGCATGCACTTTTTTTGCCTTTTACGACTTTTGGCTTCCCAATTCGATAGGCCCTGTCGATAACATTATTAGGCACACTCAAATCTAACTTTGCAAAAACAGCTTTAACTTTGGCCAGGCATTCCTCACCCGATTCTCTCTCTTCCGTTGCAATGCCGTCGATACGCAGACATAGGCGGCGGTTGTACTGTTCTTGGTCGTCTACGCCTTTTTCAAGGGATGTTATATATTTCTCCATTAATGTCATCTTTGACTCGAGGATTTCTATCCTTTCATTTTGGCTCTTAATTGTCTCATGCAAAGTTTGGATACATTCTTTCGTCGCCATGGCTTTCTGAAGTTCTGCAAACATGGCACCAAAGTATTCTTGCTGCTGTTTCATCATGGCTGCGGCCTAACACTTCCAAACGTGCTAGAAATATTCTTTCGTTTATCTTGCAAATTCAAGTTCAGGGTATCTATCATTCACTATTATCCACAAATATTGTTCACACCAAACTATTACAAGCTACATCGCTTTGATTTTCATGCTAAAACCATCAAATTTCCCAATTTTGCTGAGCACAGTTTTCACATGACCGTTCTCCACGACGCCACGTGAGCAATATTATCTAGTTGGTTGTGTAAGACATGAGACAGAAAATAAGGCCATTGCATTCTTCAGACTTCATGAAACGCCAGGAAATCAGTGGTCCGGAAAGTGATCATATCAGCTACCATGATTTGAAGATCTTCTCTTCTCCCTTCATCATTTCTTCTCCCTTCTCCCCTATGGAATTTTCTGAATTCTCCCTTCGTAATAGCACCCCCCTGTTCTTGCTCTGTCAACCAACAACTCTCTTTTCTGCACGTGTATGCTACTTCTTGTAAAGCACACAACTTAATACTTCATGTAATATCATCACATCCTCTTTATTTTAAAATGAACAATCCATCAGCCCACTAAAGTTCTTCTGGTTTAACACAATGATTTTTTTTAACAGTCCATAACAGTTTTTAAAGTTCATAATTTTTTCTTTAATGCATAGTCTCAATGTGTCTGCTTGGTTTCTTTTTTCTCTTTTCCTGATCCTGTTCTGACTATAATTGCTCTCTCTGGGCTTTCATTCTCTCTTCTTTCAATCCTTGGTCCCTCTAACTCTGTACTCTTTGCATCAGGATCACAGTTAATTGTGTCATCTGCACTATCTTATCATTTGCATTGCATTCATTTAATATTGGCTTATCAATAGATGAATTTGTACTTCTCAAGTGTATCCTATTTCTTCTGAGAGAGGCATAATTCTCTGTATTTACAACATATGAGCGTGGTGATACCTGGAACTTGACAGTTGCTTTCTTATCCCATGACTTTGTACTTGGGTTATAAACCCTTACGCTTTATCTTGGTTTTAGCGCTTTGAGTGACTTTGTCTTTCCGTCATGATAGAATTTCTGTGATATTATTCTGTTCTTTCTCCACTTTACTACCTCTTTTGCCTTAGGGACATCTAATTTCTTACTCAATATAGACAGATTTGTCCTTAATATTCTTCCCAACTCTACAGGAGACTTTTGGTTCTCTAATGGTGTGGATCTGTAGGCTAACAGACCTAACTGCATGTCATCTATACTCTCAGCTGATTTCTTGATAATATTCTTGACAGTTTGAACAGCTTTTTCTGCTGGTCCATTTGAAGATGGATGCTCTGGAGTGCTGGTTTCATGTGAAAATCCCCATTCTTCAGAAAACCCTGAAAATTCTGAGCTATCATAAGAAGGACCATTGTCACTTACAACTGTCTCAGGATTTCCATGTCTTGCAAAAACAGACTTCATTGCCTTTGTTACTGTGGCAATTGACTTGATGCTTATACTACCAAGTTCAGGATAACTAGAATATGCGTCCACCAGAACAACATAATCTTTCTTGTCTACCTCAAATAGATCTGTACCTACTACTTGCCATGGTCTAGTTGCTACTGGATATGGTTTCAATGGCTCTTTCAACTCTTTATGTTGATACTTTTGACAAATTTCACAATTACTGACAATATTGTCAATGTCTTGATTCATTTGAGGCCAAAATACAACTTGTCTAGCTCTGTGCTTGCACTTTTCTCTACCTAGATGGCCCATGCGTATCTTATGCGAAATTTCCTTTCTCTTGGTATCACTATCCTTGAGCCTTTTAAAATCATACCATTATGGACAGACAGTTCCTCTCTAAAGTTCCAATATGGTTTGAGCTCTGGTCTACAGCTAGACTGTCTGCTTGGCAACCCCTTTGATACTGTTTCTTTCAACACCTTCAGTTGGTCATCTTTCATTGTGGCCTCTATGATCTTCTTTTCCTTGCCATCGGAAACCTGCATATATGACAGCACTCCATCCACATACGCTTTCACATGTTTTTCAAGGTCAGTGTCTCCTCTCTCTACAGGTGATCTTGAAAATGCATCAGCTGCATGCATCCACTTTCCTGGTGTATATGATGCAACCAGGTCATATCGCTGCAGCCTCAATCTCAATCTTTGAATCCTCAAAGGGCTTTCACTTAGTGGTTTCTTGAAAATTGCTACGAGTGGCTTATGGTCTGTTTCAACTTCTATTCTCTGGCCATAAATGTATTGGTGAAATCTTTCACAAGCAAATTTAGCAGCTAAAGTTTCAAGTTCAAATGGTGCATATCTTGATTCACAGTCACTTACAGCTCTTGATGCATATGCTACTGGCAGCCACTCATTATCATGGTATTGTTGCAAAACAGCCCCAAGACCAACCTTGTTTGCATCTGTAGCTATCTTAATGGGCTTTTTTGGATCATAAAATTTCAAAACAGGCTGTTTTGAGACAATATCGTTCAAGTTAAACATTGCTTTATCTTGCTCATTGCTTTATCTTGCCCTTTGAAATTTTTTGATTCGCATCATTTGCACAGCTCCATTTGTACATTGTCATGGATAAGTTAATCGTATCATCAATAAATCAAATTCGTCAAAGCAAGAAGAGGCCAGACACTGAAGTCATCTTAAAACGAATGCAGAAAGAAGCATTGGAAGTTTTAACAAGCATGATCGAAAATGGCCTAATTGAAAACCGTCCCAGTAATGGTGAGGAGTCTCTGTGGGTTGCCGAATCAGGTGAAATTGATAGCTCTTCTTCACAGTCAAAAACAGATGAGATCATGCCTGGTGATTCTGGTACACATACACAGCCAAATGATATAATTGATAATGGTGAGAAAGCGAAATGGGATGATTTTGAAAGTTTTAAAAAGTTTATTCATGGTGAAGTTCTTGATTTGAAAGCAAAGGTTGCCAGCCGAAACACACCTGAAAAAAGCAGCTCTCCCGATTATGAGCGTGCCTTCATTCGAAGCCTTGAGCATCGTATTGTTTCTTTAGAGAAACAGCTAGATTCTAAGCAAAAGACAATCGACAAATTGTTGGAAGATCGCTTCGATAGAGCCATTTTTCCTGATCAGGCTAGGCTTTTTCCTAATTGTCACGCGGAGGAGCTGCAGGTACCTGCCACTGTTGCTGATTACAAAAGAGACAATTCACGAGACAATTTTCACAAACGGCTATCACAAAAGTCAATTGAACTGAACAAAAGGACACTAAATGTTGAAACAATGGGCCCCAAGACAACTAAAACTGGAAGCAATAGCGCTTCTGTATCTTCAAGTAAACAACAAGTTCAAACAACGGAATGTGATGAAAAATCGAAAGGCAGCGGCTCCACTGAAAAAAAGCGAATTGTCATCATCGGAGATTCGATGGTTAACAATATCCAGGAGAATGGTTTAAACAAACACCACCACGTTCAAATCAAGCGCCACGGTGGTGCAACAACCTTGGATGTGAAAGATTTTATCAAGCCCATAGTTCGAAGAAAACCAGATTTGATAATTATTCATACTGGTGCCAATGATTTAACAGATGATAATGTAAACACTGCCGAGTCTCTCACAGAAATCTTTGAAGCAGCCAGAGATGTGTCACCTGAGACTGAAATCGTTATGTCATCCGTTATCACAAGACAAGACAAGCCTGGAATGCCTAAGAAAGTCAAGAATCTAAGCAAAGTCATTGATGAGGTTTGTGAAAAATTCAGTATCAAAGTGATGTCCAACTCAAATATTGGTGGTGAATGCCTCAGTACTAAAAAACTACACCTGAATCAGAAAGGGAACTCAGTATTCGCTAGAAACTTTCTAAAATTTATCAGTAATTATTGAACTGTGGCCAAAAATAATCAGCCGATTACGGCTAGCGACATCAGCATTACCCAATTGAATAGAGCTGATACATACATAGGGGTGGATCAGGATGGATGTACCAACATTCATAGCGTCCAGATTCCTCCTGCTACTCCACAAAATGTATCTCCCAAAACGCTGGGTTTTGCCAAAGGGATGGTCATTGCATCTCTCAACATTAATAGCTTACCTTTGCATAAAGACGAGGTTTCGTCATTTATCAATGAAAAGGGGATTCATGTTCTTGCCTTAAACGAAACGAAAGTCGAAAGAAAAATGGGGAATACTCTATTGAATATCAATGGCTATAAGATAGAAAGGGAGGATCGAAACAATAGAGGAGGTGGAGTTGCAATCTATGTAAAAAGCAGTATAAATTACGCTCGAAGGAAAGACATACCCCTTGATGCCCTTGAGTTGGTTTGCATAGAAATCAAACCAGTGAAAGCTTCCCCTTTTATAATCATTGCCTGGTATCGACCACCAAGTGACCCCATCTTAACTTTCGATAAGCTTGAAAAAGTTCTTCAGTACCTTGAGAATGAAAATAAGGAGATACTTTTAATTGGTGACACCAATTGTAATCTGTTGCACCAAGAAGTCCTTCAGTCTCCTAATAGCGATCTTGCACCGGCGTTTGGTTCAACGGGTACTGCTGATGCTAACACTAGCAGTGGTATGTGTAAGCATATGATTGATTTGTATGAAGCGTATGGCCTAAAACAGCTAATTAAGGAGCCTACTAGGGTAACTCTTCATACGTCTACCTTAATTGACCACGTGGCAGTTAGTGATCCGAGGAATATTGTTGATTCCGGCGTTCTAAAAATTGCCATGAGTGATCACTATATGGTTTATTGTGTTCGGAAGTTTCGTGGAGCATTGACAAAGCAACATAAGAAAATTACCACCCGTCAGATGAAAAATTTTGATGAAACTAGCTTCCTTGCTGACATCTCCTCTGTAGATTGGAATCTCATTATTCAGAGAAGTGCTGATCTTGACTCAGCTGTGGAGAACTGGACAAATTTGCTCTCGCTTATAATTGAAGAGCATGCGCCCATGCGGCAACGCAGGGTTTCTGATAGATATTGCCCATGGCTTACCTCTGAGCTAAAAGCCACTATGAGGTCAAGAGGCAAACTTAAGAAATCTGCTGTAAAACATGGGTCTGCTTTGTTAATGCAAGCATACCGACGTATCAGAAATAGGGTTAATAGCTTAAATACCAAACTGAAATAGGCATATTTCTCAAAAAAAATTGCCGATTGTCAGGGCAACATGAAAGAAACTTGGAACACCATTAACAAACTAATTAATAAAAGGTCCAAAACGACCAACATTTCTTCACTAGTGGTGGATGAGGCCTGCCTGACAAATAGCAGTGAAATCGCAGATTCTATGAATGACTATTTTTGCAACATTGGTAGCAAACTTAGTTCGAAGATACCAAACATAGAAAACCCACTTCTCAATGGTGATTATTCAATAAACGAAGACCATACGCGCTTTCACTTCCATATGATTCGCCCTGACGAACTAAGCATAATAATGAATAAGTTTAAAACATCTCAAAGTTCTGGCATTGACGGTATATCAAGTTCATTTCTCAAAATTGCGATGCCTGTTCTTGCACCATCATTATGTAGTATATTCAATACGTCCATTTCACAAGGTTGCTTTCCAGGAAACTGGAAGATTGCGAGGGTCTCTCCTATCTACAAAGATGGCTCCACCGAAGATAGATCTAACTATAGACCTATTTCTGTGCTTCCTGTAGTCTCACGATTATTTGAAAAGATAGTCTTCGATCAGGTATATAATTATTTTACTGAGAATGAATTTTTCTACTCAGACCAGTCGGGTTTCAGGCTATTTCACTCCGTATTGACATCCTTACTGAAGTGTACCAATGATGATACGAACTTATTCAATTTTGGAAATAATCTTACTGCAATGATTAACAACACAAACATAGAGCTAGAAAAGCTTGACAGTTGGCTCAGAGCTAATAAGTTGATGGTCAACACTAGTAAGACAAATTACTGCCTGTTCCATCCATCAAAAACAAAATCAGTTGATGATTCTTACATTGTAAAAATGGGTGACGAATTAAAGCAGTCTGACGACATTAAATATCTAGGCATTAAGCTAGACAATAAACTTACTTGGGAGAATCATGTGCACAAAGTTAAAAGCGAAATAATCAAATATACTAGCATGTTTTCGAAACTGAGGCATTATGTACCAAAACCGTGTCTAATGTCGCTATACGACTCATTAGTTCTCTCAAAGATATCATACGCCTTTGAAGCCTTTGGCATAGCGTCGCAAAATAAGCTGAAAGATCTACAAGTCTTGCAAAACAGGATCCTTAGGATACTTCAATTTAAAGATCGTAAATATTCAACAAATGCAATTCACAAGGAATGCAACATCCTGAAACTTATTGATTTGTATGAATTTAAGATCTTAAAATTCATGCACAATGTGCATTACAATAAAGGGAAACTACCCTCAGTCTTCAAAGGATACTTTGAAAAAAATGAAGGTAGTCATACATATCCAACGCGCCAAAGTAAAGACTATAAAATTTTTCGAGTAAACAAAACATGGGGAGATAAAATGATACGAAATAAAGGTGCACGTTTGTGGAATGAACTTCCCTCTCCAATTAAAGATATCTCAAACCCTTATACCTTCGCTAAGAAATTAAAAGAAGTCCTCATTGACAAATATTAACCAAAAAGAGTGCAAATCCATTACTAATAATCATATAACCAATTTCCTTACTCATAAATCTAGATATCCTCATATTCCCATCATATGATAGTATACATTTTCATTTCATTTAATTCTATCACTTTTTACTACATTTTTTTTTTTTTTTTTATTTAGCGGCCCAAGCTAGATAAGCAACGCTTTACTTGGGTCGCGTAGAATGCAAGTACTTTTTCATAGATTTATCGTACATTGTAACAACTTGTATTTTACGAATAAAATTGAATTGAATTGAATTGAATTGAATGATTGGTATCTAAGTTTCGACAAGGGACTCTTTTCTGGAGTCACTTTCATCGACTTAAAGAAAGCCTTTGACACAGTGGATCACGATATTCTCATAGCTAAGCTGCGTTTCTATGGAGTTGAAGGCGTGGAGCTCGACTGGTTCATATCATACCTAAGTAATAGGAAGCAATGCTGTAAGGTTAATGGCAAAACTTCTGAAATACAAGACATCCAATGTGGAGTGCCTCAGGGCTCTTGCCTTGGCCCACTCTTATTTTTGATCTATATTAATGACTTGCCGTTTGCCTTACAAAGAACGAGGGTCACAATGTATGCAGATGATACAAGCATTTCCTATTCCTCGAAATCTGTCTCTGACCTGTGCAATGCCATCAACTCAGATCTTCAGAATCTTAGTTCGTGGCTCCAGGGTAATAAATTGTCTCTTAATGTGGCCAAAACTCAGTGCATGATCCTTGGTACTGTACCAAACCTCAGAAGACTTGATTCCAATGATTCAAACAGTTTTCCCCTTTTTCAAATAAATGGCGATGAGATCGAATCCACGGGTAATACAAAATATCTTGGGGTTCAAATCGACCCGTCATTAAACTGGAAAGAGCAAATCAACGTTGCTATCGGGAAGATTTCAAGAGGAATAGGAATGCTCAAGTATTCTAAGAAATATCTTTCGCTGCAAACCATACAAAGGATGTACTTCAGCATAGTTGATTCGCACTTTAGATACTGCTGCTCTGTCTGGGGTTGTGCTGGTGATACGACACTAAGAAAATTGCAAAAGCTACAAAATCGGGCAGCTCGTGTAGTGACAAACAGTCCCTTCGACCATACATCGCTGCCATTAATATTAAAACTAGGGTGGTTAACAGTTAAAGAGATGATTGACTTTGAGACAGCCTGCATGGCATATAAAGCCTTGCATGGGCTTGCACCTCCCTATATGAAGTCGATGTTTCATAAATTGTCCGAGTCTTGCAATCGGACTTTACGTAATACCAGCACTGACCTCAGGATCCCTTTGTGTAAAACCTCAAATGGGCAGCGGAGCTTTTCGTATCGAGGAGTTACTGTTTGGAACCAATTAAGCCTTGAAATCAAAACTGCTCCTTCGCTAGCTGCTTTCAAAACGAAATTAAAATCTTTTTTGAAAGATCAAAGAGGTTGATGATCGAAATCTACTTCAGCCACATACTTTGACTTCAGAGTCCCCTTTCTTTTTGAAAATTTTCTTTTTCTTATATATTGGATTTTATGCCGATAATTATTCATGTAATTAAGTAAGTTAGGGTTTTAAAGCAGGGCACATTGTAAAACAGTAGATATCCATAGTTACTGAATGTATTTACCCTGTTGAAATAAATGAAAATGAATGAAATGAAAAATGGTCTAACAATGCTCTTAAAGGATAGTTTTCACTGAAAGATCTGGAATGAATCTGCTTAAATAATTGATCATTCCCAAAAACCTCTGAAGTTCTTTTTTATCTCTTGGTATTTCCAGCTTTAGGATTGCTTCAACGTTTTTTGGATCTGGTTTTAACCCACTTGCTGATATCTTGTCACCTAAGAAAGTGAGCGTAGGTACTGCAATCTCAAACTTCTCTTTCTGGACTTTAAGGCCTACTCTTTGAGCAGTTTCCACGACTTTCTCTAGCCTTTTATCATGCTCTTCTTTATTTGAACCCCAAACTATGATGTCATCCATTGATGTTTCTACTCCCTCCAAATGTGCAAATAATGTGTGAATGACAAGGTGACAGATTTCAGGTGCACTGGAAATTCCAAATGTTAGCCTAAGGTATTGGTATCTGCCAAATGGTGTATTAAATGTACACGTCTCTGAGCTCTTTTCACCAGTCTCATTTGCCAAAAACCTGTTGATGCATTCAACTTGGAACATACTTTTGCATCTGCAAACTTTGCTGCGATTTCTTCCCTTGTGGGCGACTTGAAAGTTCTCTTTTTATTGCATTGTTCAAATTTCTTGGGTCAAGGCAAACATGCAGCTTTCCATTTGGTTTAGTAACCAAAACAAATGAATTTACCCATTCTGTTGGCTCTTCTACCTTCCTAATGACACCAAGATTATCCATTCTTTCTAACTATTCTTTAAATTTATCATAGAGTGCAAACAGTACTTTTCGGCAATATTCTACCACTGGCACAGCATCAGCAACTAATTCAATATTCACAACATTTGGTAAATACCCAGGATTGACTTAACATTGCTTGGACTTATAACAAACGGTGTCCTGAGGGTCTTTCCTTTATGGCTAATTGGCAATATACATCGCCCCTTTACTAGTGCATCTCCTCCATCATATGCCTTCAACTTGATGTTTGAGTGCCTTAATTTTGGCCTCTCTTTGAGTGGAGAAAAATCTTCATAACTAAGAATATTGACATCAGCCCCCTTGTCTAATTTCATTGGAATAATTGAATCAGTTATATGAATGGGGGCAATCCACTGATCATTCTTGAAATTTGACTCCATTGAATAAACAAAAAAATCCTCATCATCATCTGTTTCATTTTCTTCCACGGTGTTGACTTCTGTTTTTTGGCTATTTTTACACACCTTTGCAAATTGTTTATTTTGCCACACTTATGACATTTTTGTCCCATTGCTGGACATTGATTCTGTTTGCTAGTGTGTACATATCCACATCTTCCACATGAATCTCCCTTATTGTGTTTTTCTTTTAAATCTTGATGCTCTTTCCCTCTAAATTTTACTTTTTGTTGCTTGGAAATTGCATGAGTTTCAGCTGTTGAATCTACAATGGTTTCATATGTTGGCTAGCAATTTCTGCTGCTTTGCAAATATCTTTTTCTTTATGTAGAGACAAATCTATCTCCCGAAGTAATATCTCTCTGGTACTATTATTATCAATCCCTTCAACAATGCGGTCTTTTATGATTGACTCTGTCAGGTCACCATATTCACCATTGTTTACCGGGCTCAATCTTATCTTTCTCTGCAGTTGAAATCGAAAATGTATAGAATACTTCAATGGCAGCCTCTCCAGCTAGTGCTAAAAATGTGGCACACTGCAATCTTTCAGACTTTGAATCTTTCTCCGTCGCGGTCATGTACAGCTCGTACTGTTGTCGCCATCTTCTCCAATCTTCTGCAAGGTTATTGCCTTCAAGACTCAGTGGCCTAGGTAATGGAATTTGTTCAGCCATGACTATTTTTCACACCTGACACCATATAATATTATCTACTTGGCTGTGTAAGACATGAAACAGAAAATAAGGCCATTGCATTCTTGCTCTTGTCAACCAACAACTCTCTTTTCTGCATGTGTATGCTACCGCATGTAAAGTACACAGCTGAATACTTCATGTAATATCATCACAGATGGTGCCCCACAACAGCTAGGCTGGCAAGCTGGAGCACATCTGGGTGAACAACTTGGCCCACATTGACTTGGAGGCTTCAAGCGGGGGGCATTATAGGTGCTTCTGATTAAACTGATATCTCCACAGGCTTGATCCACACGTTCACTGGTTGCTGACCAAAGAATAACCATAAACTTGTAATATGAAGTTCAAGCCTAGTTTGGAACACTATAGGCACATTCAGAGTTGCTTAAGGGAAGAGGTTTTAAACCGTGGTTAGTAGTTGAATCTCATTCATTTCCTGTGGTGTTTATTCCTGTGGAGTCTTTACAGAAATCCTTGCAGGAATTTATCCTAAGAATTCTAAGGTCCAAACTATTTTAGACTGTTCTATGATTATTGTATAGCCAATAGTAACAGAGCTTTCGCTTAAGAATTCCATTGGAAGCAAATAAATGTGTTAACTACTTGTAAGATTGGTGGAAAAACTGTTATCAATTGAATCGAACTAAGACGTTAGGGTTTCGAAATGATGCCCCAGCTAACAAGTTTTCTTCAAAGAGACCATGGCTTCAAAGAAGTCACTTTACCTGCAAAGAAAGAATGCAGGTTAGATGGCAAACAGGAAGTTTGTACTAAAAGGCATTACATAATTCTACCGACTTCTCATATCATCGTGATGACAGATGACACGGCACCTTGGTAAGATGTTTTTCGCAGTATCTTCAGAGTAATTGTCTATTCAAGGAATCAAACAAACGTAGGAACCTGTTTAATCAATGACTTAAGCCTTTAATCTCATGTATTTGCCTTAATGGATCATTCACTAGGGAGACATGAGGCACGAAGAGGCTACCCAACTAGGCTCTGCCAAGCAGCACCCCTGACCTAAGCAGGCCGTGATCCATGCTTTCCGTTAACACTCGTTTCATTCATACTTTAGTAACTTTAAGTTGCTTCTTTCATTTTCAGTCGGAAACGCTTGTTTGAAAGACCGACTAACCACAAAAGGTTGAAAATATTTTTTTCCCATGCACTTCTTTGCTCCAAATCAATTTCAATGGAGATAACTGGTTTGGCATCGTTATTTACAGCGAAAACAAAGCATGGACTATTTCATTTGAGTAAAATTGTGACATAGGTTGCCCACAAAGCATGCATTTACTTGCAAGAAGATATGTTCTTCAGCAGGAAGTATTAGATTTCATTGAAGATCAAACGATCTGCTTTGTTGGGCAGCCGCTTGAAAATACAAAAATTTCTTCATAAGATTAACAGGATTGACAAAGAATACAGAGATGACTTCATATTATATTACTTTGTCATTTAAATGGTGACAATAACTCTGTTCCTTCCATTGTTACATAACATTCAGCGAAGCATCATTTGTTTGAGCGACTTGCTTCAAGGCGTTAAGAATTCTATGTGGCCTCTGCAAAGATTGACTCTATGAGCTAGTGATTATGAATTCTTCATATGAAACATTGGTCGGAAAGCGCAGCTTTATTATAAATTTGAGAACCAGGGCCACGACGAAAATCTTGAGGGTCTTTGAAAAGAAAGACAAATCTGTATCGACAGTTAAAATATCATGACAAATTCAGTTGTGATTATAATGTTGTGATTATTCGACTAAGCCATGGTTGTGAACGTTTCGAGACGAGCTTGTCTCATCTTCAGCTAAATAAAAGTTACACATGCGAGGTTTTATAGTGAGAAATGGATAAATAAGTTGACGATCATACGATGTCTAAGTAAGGAAAGTCCATAGAAGTTAAAGATAAGAAAGAAGATAAGAAAGATAAGAAGATAAGAAAGATAGAAGATAAGAAAGTCCAGTGAGATTAAAAAAGATACAACGGTATAGAGGAGTTCTGTTGATTGAGTGTCGGGCGGTCCCTCATATGACGAGGAAAGTTTCTTTTAAGGTTTTTAAATCGTTGCCTGATAACCATTATCCAATACAATTTCCAGAGTAAAAAGCAAAGATTACTTCAGTTTATGACCAAAACATATATTGCATGGCTACAGGCCTGCCGACAGCCAACATGCAGGCCTCAAAGGACAACAAGACCTCCTCTCTCGAGTTTTAATTCTATTTGCAGACTACATCACCAACGTCTGCCGGATGAAAAAGAGTCTCTTCGTAGGGTACTGTGCACTCTTTTTGGTTTTGAAACGACGCAAAAATTTGAGTTTCCAATTTGCGTCTTTCCCGGCATAGAGCAATACACCACTTAGCATTGACCCCCGGTAGCACTGAAAATAAGCACGATTAGCGCAAGAAGGTCTGTGATTTTTTAAATCAACTGAAGAGAAAGGGATATCAAAATTGAATTAACAACACCTGCTTGGCAAAGAGAGAGAAAATAGAAGTGATGGCAATTAAAAAGGTGCGCTAGTAGTATAAATATCAGTGACTTAAAAGAAGGCCACACTCAGTTCTACAGCCAAACAAGAAAAAGACGTGGTCAGCCAAACAAGAAAAAGACACGCTCAGTAAAATTAACAAGAGACGATAAAAAGGTAAGTTAACTCTTCAGCTATATCAATAATCTCTCATTCTCTTAGGTTGAACTCAGGGGCGGCGCCAGCCTTGAAAAAGTGGGGTGGAACAGAGATAAGATTGATGGCCAGAAGGTATACCTAACGATTTTTATATCGTTTTTGCTTAGGAATGAATACTGACCTGAGGAAAGTGGGGTGGACATGTCCACCCCAGTCCACCCTTTGGTGCCACCCTTGAGAAAGCCCACACAG
Source organism: Aurelia sp. 3 sensu Dawson et al. (2005) (assembly GCA_964020215.1). Lineage (NCBI taxonomy): Eukaryota > Metazoa > Cnidaria > Scyphozoa > Semaeostomeae > Ulmaridae > Aurelia > Aurelia sp. 3 sensu Dawson et al. (2005). Next base: position 12,936,285 of record OZ026577.1, read on the forward strand.
CCTTATTACGTCCATCTGCATTTAATGTAGGAGGTAACAAAATCAGTTCTTCACAAATCTCGTGGAAAGGAGGCAGGTTAGTCAATATGAGGAATTATTGTATGATCTCATTTTTAGCTCAGTGATGTGCTAATTTCTACGCGAAGCAGGTCTTCGCTAGTTAATTCTATTAAAGACGCCTAGAGTATCCTTGTCAAAATCGTTGTTGGTGGGAGTATGACATGAAATTTTATTTAAAAGGATTTCGGAGCTTGGAATTTTCTGGACTTGAAGTAACATATTCCATGCAAACGTCATGTCTTGAATTAGCCTCAAAGAGAGCAAGGCTTGAAATATATTGAAACATTGTATACACATTTGCAACTGCTCTCTTCCACCTTAGGATCAATAAAATGTTTCATTGCTTATGCTATGATTCTGAAATGAATGTGATAGAGTTTTCAAAAGTATGTTCAACATTCTTATGCGTTCTTATGCAAGCTCGTAAAAAATCCTTTCCTATTTGCATATCAATAATCTACTGACCTTGTCTTGGTGTTTGTTGTAGGGTACTGTCAGAATGTTTGAAATTCTATTGTTGAAATCTACCCAATAGACCTTTTAGCTATTCTGAAAAAGAATCTCAATCGAACGATACTTTGCTCATTTTGTAGAATTTCGAATGTGCACAATAGTGATAGGAGCTCTAACGCCACTCGATCGAATCTCGTGTATAAAAATGTATAAAAATAAAGCTCGATCGAGGCTCTTTTGCTGAATAGCTAAAAGGTCTATCGTCTGCCCTCTGTAAGCTGAAGAAAGGTTTATGCTAAGTCTAAGTCTTTAGATTAATGTAGTGGATAATCAAGTTCTTCTGAAGCCTAGAAGAAATTTTGAAATCGATTTCCTGAAAACCTGGAGAAGCAATGACTGAGCATTAGTTGTTTGCCAAGCAAACTGTAATGTCATATGTCATACGGAATTTCAACAGACCAATTGCTTCCAGGGCTTCCAGAGCCTCTGGAGAGGATCCAACAATAGGCTTTTGTCTGCTTCTCGCTTAAACATGGCAGCCCGTTTTCAGAAATATTTCTCTTCAGATAGTCATGAATGTTTGAATGACTAATCGGTCTGTAAAGATTAAGTCGACGCTAAGTTGCCACCTGCAAGATGCATCAAGCGGAATCTTTTGCTTTCCATGGCTTGGAGAAAGCTCATTTCAAAATACTATTTTGGCTTTAAGCATCATTACTCAAGCCACTAATTTAAAGATGTTGATCAAAATTTATTGCCTTTCTTGACACTGAGACACTGAGACATATCACTGAGACACACCCTAAATCTGATAGTACATTTTTCGAGCAAAATTAGAAAATTTCAGTTCATTCATTTCATTTTTCATTTCATTTAAATCATATTTAAAGTTGGTATTTACAATAGTAGATAATAAAATACTAATTCACACCAACTATTTACAAGAAAGATATACTTTATACAAAAGAAAGAATCATTAGCGGCATATTTTGCAGGTGCATTTGTCACCAGCCCAGTCTTTGATCCTCTTTTTGAAAGCCGCAAGTGTTGGCTGATTTTTAATAGTATCATCAAGGGTGTTCCAGAGGAAGCTCCCTCTAAAGGACAGTGATTCTTGTCCATAGCCCTGTGTCTTTATTTGCGGCAGTTTACAAAGATTTTGTATTCTTAGATCATAAGTTACATGCTTCTTTTCATGAAATTCCCATACAAGCGATGGGTTAAGATGATTCATAGACTTGTAGATTTCTGTCAAGAGTTTCTGCAAGTTTCTAACATGTATACAAAAACTGCCACTGCGCGTGAGCAATGTTTCGAAGGGACATTCGTATTCTTTATAGAGGATCCGAAGAGCACGTTTGTGTGTGCGGTCAATCTCTTTGTTTGCACCTTTGTTGCAGAATAGCCAGATCAAAGGGCAATAATTGAAGTTCGATAAGATAACCGCGTTGCAAATTGTTAATGCCTGTTCTCTAGAAATATACGTATTTAGCCTAGTAAAGGCACTGATTTTCTTGTTGACTTTTGAACATAACGTTTTAACATGCTTGTTAAACTTTAATTTGTTGTCAACTTCAATTCCTAGCAATTTAACATGATCTGTTGCAGATAATTTGTTCTCATTGATATTAAGTCGCAGTCTTCTCTGGCCTTTCAAGCCAAGGAACATAAGCTGGAATTTTTTTGGGTTTGCAACCATTCCATTATTTGTAAACCATTCCAGCAATCTACTGAGATCACTTTCCAAATTGGTAACAATTTCATGTAGGTCTATCCCACATGAGTAAATGGTGTTATCATCTGCAAAATTACAGATCTCCGAGTCTAGTCTCATGAGACACAGATCATTGATGAATATGTTAAAGAGCAAAGGACCTAAGACAGATCCCTGTGGTACCCCAATTTTTATTCTTTTTGCGGTACTTCTATGTGAACCAATTTTTACCCTTTGATGGCGGCAATCCAGATAGCTATACATGAGGCAGAGGCTGTTGAAATCATATCCATACGCCTCCAGTTTTGCGATAAGGAGGTCATGGGGCAGACAGTCATAAGCCTTAGATAGATCCATTAGAATTGTTCCTACTATACCTGATGCATCAAGACATTTCCTCCATTTTTCTATCAACCTTATTAAAGCATGTTGCGTACTATACCCCCTCCCTGAAACCACACAGGATTTCGGAGAGTTTGTCTTGAAAGTATGGGCATATTTGGTCTTTTAGAAGTCTTTCATAGACTTTGGAGGCTGCAGGAGCACTTATTGGCCTAAAATTTCCCTTATGATTTGAATCATCATTTTTGAACAGAGGGCTGAGATCAGCTTCCTTCAGTTCATTTGGAAACTTGCAATCATAGACTGCAGAGTTGATACAATTTGGTAGTCTTCTCATCATAAAGGAATAGCAAAACTGGTCAGTTGATTATTATGTTATAGGTCAAAGAGTTATTGAAGAGCTACCCTGGGTACCAGAGCCTCAAAATTTAAATGAAAGGAATTTCTTAAGAAGAAGAGAGAGAAGGAAGAAAGGAGGCTCTGGTCAAATGATAACGCAACCTCGTTTTGGCGCTAATCAGCGTGATTATGAATCAATTCGATCACCTTTTGCGCAATGATTGTAATCAATAAACACCGTCATTCATACTATTAATCACATATTTTGTTGTTATCTGAACTTTATTATTTTCCTGAACGATTGATGATCTGATTCGAATGGCGAGAAAAGTTTCATTGTTGTGGAGCTGGATGTTTGAAGAAAGCTTCCTGTAATGCTAAATTCGTCTAACCACAATAACTGATTTCAACTGCTTCCAGCCATTTGTAACTATCAGCATGGAACTGAAGTCTGTCTCGCGAGATTCAGGCGAAATTTCCTAAATTCGGAACTACAGTACGAATGATCTAACGTTTTTCGAAATAAGTATTTATTATAAAAAATTGTATTGTACCGTCTGCGGTTGTTACAACATTTATGGGAAAACCAAGGTCAAGTCACTTATGGGATACCCTGGGTACCAAATGGGGAAACCAAGGTCAAATCCAAACGTCGTGTTGTGTTGGTATTTGTAAATTATATGATTGACAAATGTCTTTGCTCAAACAAACTTTTGACAAACAAACAAACTTTTTTTTCACAAGCATGGCGGAGTGTTCGGACGTGGAATAGCGAATGGAAGTTTTCTTAGGAAGTGGTTGTCTGAATGATGTTATACAAGGGTCAAAAAGAAAATGTAAGCTTCACAAGTCAACAATCTTCTAGTTGATGTATCATTTATACTGATTTGCAAGGAAAACAGCAGGAGAAATTTGCGATGCCAAGGCAAACATGCTCTCGGTCGAAGAGTGATGAATTAGGCCCTCCCGATAAAACGGAGGAGGATTTCATGACCCGCACAGCATTTGAAAAGATTTTGGACAAGAAACTGGACAGTCTCAAAGAGGATCTTGCTTCAAAGGATGATATACAAGGACTGTTGGGTGTAATCAAAGAGCAGCAGTCGAAAATCAATTTTCTTGAATCAAGGCTTGTCCTCATGGAAAAGTATGTTGGCCACCTTCAGAAGACTGCGGATGAACAAGAACAGTACCAGAGACGGCTCTGTTTACGGATAAATAACGTGGAGATCAAGGCGGGGGAACCGGAGTCAGGCGAAAATTGTTTGAAAGAAGTCAAGAAAATCTTCAATGAATTATCAGCGAAAAATCCCCGACTCTGCAATCGACAGAGTGCACCGCATCGGACAAGTAAAGGAAAGCGAAGGCAAACGATTTCGTCAGATTATAATCAGATTTACAACATGGCGTCACCACACGATGGTGTATAAGGCAAGAAAGAACTCGGATAAGTATAGAGCCGTCTCTGGTACTGTTTTTGTTCATCCGAAGTCTTCTGAAGGTGGCCAACATACTTTTCCATGAGGACAAGCCTTGATTCAAGAATGTTGATTTTCCAACGCTGCTCTTTGATTACACCAAACAGTCCTTGTATATCTATTTAAGTATAGAGTTCGACTGGATTAAACGAAGAAAATTATGAAGTTGATTTGAAAAACGAATGAAATGTTAAAGGGCAGAAATTTGAATGGTTATACGTTTGCAGATATTAACTGCAGACTATGTGCGAAACTGGATGATGGCTTCTATTATTTTGAGGACGAAACAGAGTTCAAGGACCTTATCAAGCATAAATTAGGTGAGGAGCAGGAGGGAAGCATTTCTGAAGAAGATTCAGACACAGTTACAGGAATGGACGATGAAGTATTATTTAACCAATTTTTGACTTTTTACTTTTCTTTGTGTTCTCATAGCACTGGATTTATATTTTTCGTGCTGTTTCTTATTTGTATTTGATATGGGAGCACTCCTTCCCAATGCATTTCGCGTGCTTGATTTAAGGTGAAAAAGCTGTCTGCCGTTGAAAATCATTAACTATTTCCTGTAAAATTCCCCCTCCCCTCACGTTTTTCCCTCTTGATTGAGGGGGTGTCACTTTTAAGGCAACGTGGAAGTTTAAGCCTGATCGCCGATGCTCTAAGACAATGGTCGGCGATGAATTACGATTTAATGAAAACCAGGTTTTACAATCAAGGATTTTTCTGGTTTTTTTGCGATGAATGAGCACATTATTTCTGCCTTTTAAATACGATTGAAAATTTTTGTGACAGTCATATGCGATTTTCATTTGATGATATGCTCCTAGCCTCAGTTTCTGTTATCATTATTCCAGTGTTCTCTAACAATATCTTTTGTTAGACCAAATAAACTTATTTTCACGGTTATTAAAAAAGTAAGTTTTCCCCTAGGGAATTTCCTTCCACTTGTCTAACATAGCTTAATTATTGACAAGTAGAAAAATGACCTTACGGAAGTCTCAAGGGTTTTTCCATGATAATAATTTCTTTCAAAATGACCTAATCTAACTATGAAATTTTCAATTGTTTCCACAAAGTTTCCTTGGTTTGAAAACGAGCACGGTTGTTGTGTTTTTTGTGCTTTCAAGGTCTCTATAGGCCACCATGTTGTGTTTTTCTTTTACTGATCGTTGTGCTAAGATTTGTATTTACTTAATTCGCCTTTCTAACAGTGTGTATGTTTGTTTACTTTATGTTTCGTCACTTCGACTTTCCCTATTTTGCAATAGTGGTTGCATTGTGACTGATTGTCCCTTACGAGCGGCGAGAAGATTTCCTTACGATGATGCCGGTTTGTTTGTTTGTCAACTTATTTTACATCGATTTATGTACATAAAAGCTAGCTTACCATGTACAAATGTACAAAGTAAACTAATCTAAATCGATGAATATATTGACATAAATAAATAAATGAATAAATAAATAAATAAATAAATATATAAATAAATAAATAAATATTTTTACAATCTTTTACTAAACTAACTAAATAAAATAAGCTAATTTGGAGGCACATATTTACAAGCACTACATTTACAGTTTTGGCCATCCCACTTTTTTATCATGTTTTTTAAAGCTATTCAGATTTTCTGCCGATTTTATTTCATTTGGCAGTCCATTCCAGATTTGAGGTCCCAAAGATCGAAGGCTATTTGAACCAAAGGTGGTGACTTGATTTGGTCTATGATGCTGTAAGTCATAGGACTTTCGTAGTGAGTAGCTAGAAGATTTTATTTTGAAAATATCTTGCATGAAGGAAGGGTTTCAATTTTTCAGAGTCTTAAAAACTTCTATGCTGAGGACACTTAGACGGGAAACATGCATAGTACATCTTTCTGACTTCGAAAGTAAGTCACCGTATGAGCTAAGGTGATCATTGTGTAAAAATCTAAGGGCACGTTCTTGAATTTTTTCAACTTTTGCAAAGATTTAGCCGAAGAAGAATACCATACTAAGGGGCAATAATCAAAATTAGAATAGACAAAGCTCTGAACTAGGATCTTCTTTTCATTAAAGCCAATAAATCTTTTTAGTCTTTTTAATACATTGAGTTGTGATGCAGCTTTTCTGCAAAGCTCAGAGATGTGCTGTTCAAAGTTCAGTTTATAGTCTAGGTGAATTCCTAGTTACTTGACCGTTTCTTCCGATTTTGAAATCTATCAGTGGCGAGCATCAATAGGGTGTTTCCGTGTAGCTCTGACAATCATGTTCCCCCAGAGCAGAAATGTTAGGCCATTTTTCATGCATTTCCAAATTTTTAAGTTATATTTGTTCTGTTATTGGTCTATCGCAGTCTCAATCCTCGTTCTACCATTTACACTGACAGTTCATTTTCTTGCAGTTCACTCTGTTGCACCAGAGTTATGTTTTTTGTCTTTGTTCGCCCGCATGCATCGGTCTGCGGAGGTAGTGCTGTATTTTTCCGTGGAAATCTTCAAGCGAATCCCGCTAGGTGTCATCGTTATTGCACGATTTAAATACTTTCATTCTCGATAGATCTACTTCTACATGGCGTGGTTAGCATGTTGCTCTCTACATGTACAATGGTTAGTTGAAAGGGCCATTCTGCTGAGTGGTGATGTAGAAACTAATCCTTGCCCTGAACACTTGATTTTTGTACTTGGAATCTGAACAGTATTGCTGCTCATGATTTTTTACGAGTCTCTCTCATAGAGGCCTATAATTTGGTGTATAATTATGACCTTATTGGTATTGTTGAAGCCCATCTTGACAGCACCGTTGATAAAGATAGGCTGGCACTAGATGGATATACGTTTATTCAAGATACCCATCCTTGTGAAGAGGGGTGGTGTTGGTTTATACATTAAAGATTCCCTTCCCTCAAAAAATCGATCGGACCTGGTGACTCTTCCCGAATGTATTGTGCATAAAATTCAATTAAACAGGAAAAATACTTCTTCGCTGTAATCTATAGAAATCCAAATCAGGGTCTAGAGGAGTTTGAAAATTTTACAATAAACTTTGAATTGATGTTTTCCAAGATGCATGCTGAAAATCCGTTTTGCATTATCATTACTGATGATTTCAACTGTAGGTCAAATCAGTGGTAGGAGAATGATATCGAAAATAACGAGAGAAAACCATTTGAGCAACTTGCGTCGGACAATGGTCTTCATCAGCTGATCTCAGAACCAACCCATTCGATGGGTGAGTTTAAATCCTGCATTGACTTAATATTTACAGATCAACCGAACCTCATCATTGAGTCTGGTGTTCATCCATCTCTACATGAGCAGTATCACCATCAGATTGTATTTGGTAAATTATCTGTTCAAAAATATAGTACTACCTCCATACACCCGTAGGGTTTGGTACTATGTGAGGCAGACTTTGTAGCCATTAGAAAAAGCATTGAATCGTTTCAATGGCCCAAACATCTTGACAACATGACATGCCCTAATGAGCAGGTAAATCGTCTGAGTGAAGTCCTTTTGAACATTTATTTTAATTTCATCCCCAATAAAGTTAAAACAATTAGGCCTCGTCAAGCTCCCTGGATAACACAAGCCGTCAAAAACTTTCTTAGGAAAAAAAACCGTGCATATAAAATTTTTGTGAGGAATGGTCGACCAGATGACAAACTTGAAGGTGTACAAAAGATGACATCTGAAGATGCGAGACTGATTGAGGAAGCTAAGCGGAATTATTTCCTTAAGGCAGGAAAAACTTTGGCCAATCCTGGGACCAGTAGCAAAACCTATTGGACTTTAATGAATACTGTTCTAAACAAAATTAAGATTCCCATGATTCCACCTCTTCTCGAGAACGGGTTATTTGCAACGGACTTTGCCGAAAAAGCGCAGATATTTAATGACTATTTCATACTTCAATGCACGAACATTAACACAGGTAGTGAAATTCCACTCTCTACTCACATCTTGTATCACACGAACTACTTAACCCTAATCAATCATGTTTCCGCCCAGGAGACTCAACAATCAACCAGTTACTCTCAATATCACATACGATATTTAAAGCATCAGACTGTAATCCTCCTCTGGATGTTCGCTCCGTTTACCTTGACATTTCTAAGGCATTTGGTAGCGTTTGGCACGATGGTCTACTTTATAAATTCAAACGATGTGGTGTCTCAGGACAACTTCTATTTCTAATCCAAAGTTTTCTCAAGGATCGAAAGCAAAGGACTGTACTGAATGGACAGAGTTCTAATTGGGGGGGATATTTCAGCAGGGGTGCCTCAGGGCTCTATTTGTTATGAACTCCCTATGGACGCTATCATTCTAGTATTCTTATGTAATCGGTGTCATCATTCACTTCGATAGTTATGCATGTTTCAACAAGGCCTATTTCTTGATTTCATAATACTACTGCGGATATGTAGAGGATATAATAAAATGGCGACGAGAAAAAGCCAATAATCAAGAATTGCAAGGAATATGGCTGCAAAACTTGACCTGATACCACTACCGAGTTTCGATCCACACAGCGATCAGAATAACCTTGCTGCACGATGGAAAACCTGTATTAAACGTTTTCATACATTCATCAAAGCAGCAAACATCAGTTTTTCACTCCAGCAATCAGGGAAGTCAACAAAGACACCATTTCATTCCATTAGCACCAACTTTACCTGCAAGTTCTCTTGGAAATCCTGTGATCAATAAGGTTATGACCATGATAGCAAACAGGAGAGGTCTCTGGAGATATATTCCTAATTGCTGTTGGAGTAATGCTAGCTGTTTTACAATGGTATAAAACAAAGAAATATAGAATGAACTATGGTAATAGATAAGTCAGAAAGGATAATCAGCCCTATGTTAGATAAGGCCAAATTGCATTTTGGTTTTGAGTTCGATACATACAATGGCATTTTGCTGTTGTTGCTCTCATTTACCTCTCCTGCTTTCTTCATTCTTCAGAAATAAATAGTTCACCGTTCACCCTTCCAGTCCCGTTTTGGTGACCAATTATTTCTAGTTGTCCAGACTTCATATAGAAAGTCATAGACGAATCCCAGCATCTAAGAACCCATTTTTTTACTGTACTTAGTTAATGATGCTGACTAGTTTAGGCCTCCCTTATACGGGGCCTAACAGAGGGGCATTCCACTTATTTGCAAAAGGATTACTATGGATCTTTGATCGAATGAAATGCCCCTCACAGGTCAGAATGAAGCAGAGACTCGAGCTGAGGCTACAATGAACAAGGCTGATAAAGGTAAGGGAAGTCAATGTTTACCTGCATTTCCACACAGCCAACCTTCTTTACACAAGAGCCATGCTTGCTCGAACTGTGCAAAGCGAAACTGGACGTTCTTCTCTCCTAGGCCCTCCTCTGCTCTGATCTCTCTGCTTTGGCTAGGCCCTCTCCTTTACGCGGCAACTCAATCACAAACTCAAGGCGAGACACAGGGTTGCTGCAATCATGGACTTGCCCAAGTCGGCCTGGAGGAAAGAAAGAGACGACTTGTCGCGAACAGTGAACAGCTGGATAACACAGCTGGATGGCCGGACGGTTTTTGTTACGGCAGACGGCACCTTTGATCATAATGTTTGACCAATACCAGACAGGATACTGCTGTTCCGTCAAGGCAAATGACGGGGGCAAACCAACATTGAAACATAAATGGCTGTATGTCAAAACGAGCAGATGTTTATATATTGGCGCCACCTTTTCCCTAACAGTGCTCATGTGTAGACAGATACAATTGACCCCCTGGTTTTCAAATTCCTTGCGGTTAGATCCTATTACAAACATCGGGTTAAGTCAGGTCACATACATTTTATGAATAATTAATGCGGAGCTGCTCGCGACAAGTCGTCACTTTCTTTCTTATATGACGACTTGGGCAAGTCCACTGCAATCACTGCACTCGTGCCTTGAGAAATTGTCAGATTTGAGGTTTAAATTCTTTGCAATGATTTTTGTGGAATAAATTCGGCCAATCAAAACGCACCATGGATCGAGATGCATGAGTAGATTATGATTATTATTATGACCTAGGTACTGCTCGCCGGACCAACCTTTGTTCTTCGCTTATGTGTCAGAAATGGGGTCCTTTGTTTAGCATGACTGAACGTAGGGATAACAGTCATAATGGCATGACTATTTTCATAGGGGGATTTCCGGCAGGTCGTGCCAAGATCACAACGGATGCCCTGTTTTTCTCCTGTTCTCCATCGAATCTCATTGGATGAACTGAACTAAACACGGGGGCATCGTTAGACAAACCATATTGACCAAGGGGGTGTATTCGATCATTTTCTGTATTTCTGAACTGGCTGGGCGTCAAAGAAACTGCGTTTTCGCACAAAGAACGATTTTTTTGTGATTGAAAAAATGGTATTTTTGGAAATGTTTTGTCATGCCCGGCATGACAAGCATGACCTCTAACTTCGCCACTGGACATCTTCAAAACAATGCTGATACGGGAAGAGATGACGATTTGGATGCAGCAATCAAAAGTCTCAAAGAATATTTCGCCCTAGCACAAAACACAGATTTCGAGATATTTCGTTTTCGTCAAGCAAGGCAACAACCCCAAGAAACCTTAGAGAATTTTCGCACTCCCATGAGGAAACTGGCTCAAACATGCTTATTTCCCACAGATTCAGTGGATAACGAAATAAAACAGTAAATTATTCAAGGCTGCTCAAGTTCCTCATTGTGGAAGTACGCCCTGAAAACAAAGGACGTCAAGTTGCAAGATATTTTGGTGAAAGGCAAAACAGATGAAATCAGTAAAGAGCAGGCCAAAGAAATAGAAAAACAAACCACAGAGCCAACAGAAAAATTACAAGCTATGGAAATCGAGCACAAAAAGTACAAGCCGAGTCGCAGAGGAAAGCAAATCAACAACGAAATTCTGCAAATACACCCGAAAGGAAACCATCTACTTGTTATAACTGTGGATTTGACTACCCTCATCGCGATAAACCCTGCCCAGCCCAAGGAAAAACGTGCAGTTACTGCAAGAAACAAAATCATTTCACTCGCTGTTGCAAACAACGTCAGAAAAACCAACAAAACCGCGAGAAAGTAAATACAGTGAAGGATGATACCAGCTCAGATGACAACTCAGAGGAATATGTTTACTGTATGGATAAAACTAACGAGAACACAAAACACAAAGAAATTGGAGACAAAGCTCACAATCAAATGGACAGGACGTTTTGTTTCTCATCGACACAGGAGCAAGTGTCAACATTCTGGATGAAAAGTCGTTGGACAGAATCAATACCACAGGGAAACTAGTCTTGCTCAAGAAGTCAAACACAAAAATCTTTGCCTATGGATCAAAAGCACCACTCCAGCTACTAGGAACTTTGGAAGAAACTGTCGAAACAAATAAAAAGATTTCTCTTACACGATTTCACGTTGCAAAGAATGTGGAAGGAAATTTTCTCAGTTCTCAAACGGCTCAAGAATTGCACCTTATCAAGATCAACATAAACAGCACGCACGCAGAAACAAAAACAGCGAAACAAACAAATTCAGCCAAGCCTACGATTGATTCACCAGATTACGTCAACCACTTGTTGGAGCAACACAAGAAAGTTTTCAAAGGAGTTGGAAATTTGAAAGAATTCGAGGTCAAACTTCATACAAATCCTGAAATCAAACAAATCATCCAAGCACAACGTCGAATACCTTTCCACATACGAAAGAAAGTCGAAACAGAATTAGACCGACTGGAGAAAGATGACATAATTGAGAAAGTTGAAGGAGCCACACAATGGGTAAGCCCGTTAGTTATAACCCCAAAGAAGAACAGCGAAGAAATAAGAATTTGCGTGGACGTGCGTATGCCTAATTTGTCAATTTTACGCACAAGACACCCCATGCCAAAAACCAGTGGCGGCTGGCACCAAAAGTGAAATGGTATTGATGAACTGATGAATGAACTGAACTGAAGCTCAGAAAAGCTGAAAACGAACAAAGGTCGTGAGTTTGAGGTGCCATAACTCCTTGGAATCGGGAGATATTTTGACCGGCATCCAAACTTGAATGCTCAAACGTATGGAGAGTAGATTTCTTCAAAAAACTTCGGGAAATTTCAAGCAGCTTTTTGTCCTGGTTCCGTTTTATGAGGGTAGGTAAAATTTAGAAAAATCTCCACACGTTTCTTTCGTTTTCTTCACTTATTCGCCGTCTGATTGGTCCGTAAAAACGAGATTTTGGTGGTTTCCGGCCATGGGCCACGAGCAAAATTCGGCTAAAACATTTGATTCCTATCTTCCAGAACACCATTTCTCAAACAATTCAAGATATCAGCAATGCCAAAAACATGTCTGATGACGTCATAATCTGGGGAAAGACACTCGAGGAGCACAATATTGCCTTAACCAAGGTATTGCAAAGATTCGAGGAGAAGGGAATCACTCTCAATGAAGGGAAATGCCGTTTCAACAAAACACGTCTTCTATTCTACGGCCTATTCTTCAGCAAGGAAGGGGTTAGCCCTGATCCAAGCCTCATACAAGATTTTGCCAATACACAACCACCAAAGAATGTCAGTGAAGTCCGAAGTCTACTAGGAATGTCTCAATACTGCGCAAAATTCATTCAAGATTATGCATCAATCACAGAGCCTCTGCGAAGGCTAACGCAGACAAATGCTCAGTTTCAATGGGGGAACAGCCAACAAGGAGCGTTTGAAAAACTAAAGAAAACTCTCTTATAGGACCCAGTAATGGCTTATTTTGATATTGCCAAGCACACAACAGTGACCACAGATGCCAATCCATACGGAATTAGTGCGATACTGTCCCAAACATCAACACCAGAAGCGACAGATCATAAAATTGTAGCATATATATCAAGATCATTGACCCCTTTCGAACAGCATTACTCTCAGACAGAACGTGAAACATTAGGACTAGTATGTGGAATTGAACGTCTTCATTTATTCTTATATGGAGCAGGAAATCTCGATGTGTTTACAGATCACAAAGCACTAGAAACGATTTTCAACGATCCCGTTGCAAAACCACCCGCTCGCATCGAGAGATGGCAACTTCGATTCCAAAATTACAGCTTTACCGTAAATTTCAAGAAAGGATCAGATAATCCGTCAGATTACACGTCACGTCACCCAGCTTCACATCGCCCAGAGCAAGATACAATTGCAGAGGAATACGTAAACTTCATCATCAAAAATGCAGTCCCTAAAGCCATGACATTACAAGAAATTGAAGAGGAGACGGAAAAAGATAAAACTCTCCCAGCTGCAATTGATCTAATTCGCAGAAATCGATGGCATGAAGTAGATAAGATCCAAGATCCTACCATCAATAAACGAGATCTCAAAATCCTGCGCAGCACTAAAGAAGATCTTACTGTTAAAGGAAACATAATTCTTAAGGGTACAAGGATTGTCATACAGCAGAAACTACGCCACAAAGCTATAGAACTTGCTCATAAGCCAGGACACTCAGGCAACTAAGACAAAATCGTCACTGCGTGAAAAAGTATGGTTCCCATAAATCGACAAAATGGTGAAAGAATTCGTTGAGAAATGCACTGCTTGCCAAGCAACAGGACAAGAAAACAGCAAGGAACCAATGCAGTCAACAGATTTACCACCAGCCCCATGGCACACGGTCAAAGCAGATTTCTTTGGACCAGTACCTTCCGGAGAATACTTGCTTTCAGTCATTGACACATACAGTCGATTTCCTGAAGTCGAAATTGTTAAGTCACCAGCAGCTGGAAGCATCATTCCAAAACTTGATCGTATCTTTGGAACACACGGAATTCCAGTCAAATTTATATGTGACAATGGTACACCATTTAACGGAATTAAATTGAAACATACATGAAAACATGGGGAATTGAATTCAAACAAGGAACACCACTATGGCCTAGACAAAATGCAGAAGTAGAATCATTCAATCGACCTCTCAAGAAGCTACTTCAAACGTCTGAAATTGAAGGAAACAATTGGAGGAAAGAATTACACTTATTTCTACTTAACTACGGATCAACACCACACTGCACAACTCAATCTGCACCTGCTGAACTTTTGTTCAATCGTGTGATAAGAACGAAAATTCCAGTCGTAGGAATTACTTCGAAGCCATCAAACAAACACAAGCTTGTCCAACGAAATGATAAAGAAAGCAAGGCAAAGGCGAAAGTCTACTATGATAAACGTCAACACACAAAACCATCTGACATCAGAGAAGGAGATCTCGTACTCGTCAAACAAGAAAGAAAGAACAAACTTACAAGTAAATTTGATCCAAAGCCATATCGCACCATTGAGATCAGAGGAAGTAAAGTAATCGCTTAGAGATCAGACCATAAGATCACTAGTACATTTCATTCTTCAAAAAGTTTCACAATTCCTTCGATACAAAAACAGATTCAGAAACTGATGATGATGATACAATGCAAGCAGACAATGACATTCGAAATGACACTGAACCTGAAGCCGATATTGTACGTCAATACCCAATGAGATTACGAACGATGCCTATCTACTATGGTCAAGTTGCCTTATTGAAATTTAATTGTTGAAGTTGACACATTGAAAGTTGCCTTATTAATAAACTGCTGAAACATATAATCGATGTTCGTAAATTTTATTTCCGAAGAAGAGGAGAGATGTTATGGACTCCCCGTGGATGCTAACATTCTGGTATTCTTATGTAATCGGTGCCATCATTCACTTCGATAGTTATGCATGTTATGTTCGGTTCAACAAGGCCTATTTCTTCATTTCATAATACTACTGCGGATATGCAGAGGATCTAATACTATTCTAGGACCCTTGCTTTTCCTTGTGTATACAAATGATTTAGCTGTAGGGTTGAAGTGCAACATTAAGTTATTTCCTGATGATACATCATTGTTCACAGTGTTAGAAGATTCCAATGCAGCTGCTAATGACATGAACCATGACTTGGACTTGATAAGTCAGTGGGCTTACGCATGGAGAATGTCCTTTAATCCTGATCCGTAGAAACGAGCTGCTGAATTTATATTTTCAAGGAAGAGAACTGAAATCGATCATCCAGCGATCTTTTTAAAAAACATACCTGTGAAGAAAGTAACTGAACATAAACATTTAGGGATCATCCTGGATTCAAAGCTATCTTTCTCAGCTCATATCCAATCTGCTATCTCTAAAACAAGAAGGAGCGTTGGCTTGCTGAAATATCTCTCCAAATATCTGCCCCGGCAAACCCTAGATGAATTGTATAACCTCTATGTGCGACCCCATCTGGACTATGGAGACGTCATTTATCATATTCCTGAAAGAGTACGCGAATTCAGTCAAAATATCATTTTGCCAAATTTTATGATAATGGACAAGTTAGAGTCTGTTCAGTATTCTGCTGCCTTAGCTGTGTCAGGTACATGGAGGGGAACATCTCGAGAGAAGCTGTACACAGATCTTGGTAGGGACTCACTGAGTTCCAGAAGATGGTGTAGACACCTTACCTTGCTCTACAAGTTTGTAAATAACACTAGTCCTGGTTATACAATAGATCCAATTCCCACTCTCAGGGCCTCTTTTAAGAAATGATAACTAGGGGAGCAAATTTCAAAAAGGGGACCAAAATTTTGTCGCTAGAAACATTCTTCTTTATGAACTCCCTAGAATCGGGTATTTCCTACCATGCATAAGGTGCAACTTAGAGATTGACTTTAGACAACCTATTTCAATCAAAACTAATTTCATAGAACCAAACCCAATTAGCCAAAGAATTTTTTTACAAAGTCCCTTTCACGGTATGAATCGAGTTTAGGCAAGTTCATTCTACGGTCCTTCGCAGTGAGGAAAGCTTGAACTGAAGGTCTTGGGTCAAACTTGGCTGTTGCCACACCATTCCAATGAATCATAAGGCGAGCGTTAAGGGTTGCTTCACTTGTAGCCATTCGTAAGTCTAAAAATAGCACATTGTAAGTAGAGACACACTTCTCCACTGTCATGCTGTGTGGACTGACAACAGAAAAACTTGACAACAATTTTGTCACTGGCTCCTTGCTTCCTCTTAGCATGTGAAACAAACGGACCCCATAATCTTCAACGGCAATGTTAGAGCTTGGCAGCATGGCATCAAAACTTTCAAAAACAGCATCGACAAATTCTTGCTTGTTGCTAATGTTGCTTGATGGCAGTAATGGGAAAGCTGGATCAATGAACTGTTTGGGAGTTTTGGCTGATGTTAGCTCAATCAGAGATTTGACAAGTTCTGTTTGTTCTTCATTGAGCCTTGTCTATAAAGCAAAACAATGAAAATCTTGAATTTAAATACGCTAGGACTCTTTTGTGACCACAGTAACAAACAAACAAACAACAGTTTCAAGCACCTTCTTGTGAGAAAGTCTTTGCCAGTGCGAGTGTATTGCCTCACTTTTACAATTATCTTTTGTTTCCTTGCATTTATAGGGAGATTAAAACAGATTTGAAAGCAAAGCCTTTCAGGAAAGTCAGGAGTTTAGAAGATTTTAACTCTGGACAACAATTTGTCAAAGTTCCATGGTCAGAGCGTCTTTTAGTTTCAATATACAGCATATTTACTGAAAAAATCAAATGACTGATGTCAGGCAAGCCTTCCTCCTTTCAATATGGTTTTTGATACCACGTTTGGTACCAAAATAGCTATCAATGGTTTTCATTTGACACAATATCTGTGTTTTCTACGCTGACATACCTGAATTGGTAAATCTTATATTAACAAACTCAATCAATGAGATACTGTTACACTTTTGAAGCTTACCTGAAGGAAGTTCTTGGCAGACTCTACAACCTCTTGCCTAATTGCATCCCTGTTTCTCCTGAATGCTGTCACAAATGTATGATTGATTGATCTTTTCTCATTTCGCCCTGGACCTTCCTCTCTTGTCTCTGCATCTTTCAAAGTTTTCTCGTCCTTTCCCCCCTAAATAGTGATACAAAAACATTTAATTTTTCTGTGTAATGTCGCTATGTTTAGAAAACGTAAGATCACTTCTGGTGAAAAAGGTGTTTTTGCCATTAAAAGGAGGCATTGGAGTATGCACATTTGTCAGGAAAGCTAAAGAATGTGGTATTCATACATTTTTGTTACATGTTCCACATTTTCAGGAAAATTTCTGCTACTCTCTCCAAGCTCGGTTTCAGAGAAGCTCTGTTGCTGATAAAATTGTAATAACCCCTGAAACATGATATATAATATATGGAAATTCAAGATGACATTTAGAGATTAATTTACAACTTGTGCAAATACCTGGATAAGGTTCTGTTTCCAAAAGCTCAAGTTTCTGCAATGCAATATCTCTGTACCTTAAGATATCTGCTATAATGATATTGGGCTTCTGTGCTTCTTTCTCAATGTATCTGAAAATACTGCAGATATCAATCATAAACCCAGTGAGCCATGTTTGCAACCCATTGGATTTCCACACCTTCAAAAAACCTTTAGCAGTGTTGATCTCCTTTTTGTCATATTCTCCAGCAGGAGCAGCAGTGATCTTTGTCCAATGCTCTATGCATCCATCTAAATTGTGAAGGGCAGCTTCGCAGAGTTGAACAAGGTGCTGTGCAAACCGTATTTCGTGGTGTGGAGGAAAGGTTTTCATCTTAGGCTTAATGTTCTTTAGCTCTTTAGTACGCAACCCAGATGTACGGTAATATGTTGCAACATCAACCAAATTGGAGTTCCAGATTTTTAGTTCTGGAATGGATTTCATCGCATCTTCCATAGCCAAGTCAGATCTATGGCATGCACACCAAAAATTCAATGTTGCATGTTCAACATACCCTTCTATTCTTGCCCACAGACCAGTTGATCTTCCAGTATTAGCTGACTCTCCATCAGTTGTAACACCAACAAGTTTATCTGATATTTCCTCTTTTGAAAGTCCTAGGTCATTCAAAGATTTTACCAGGGCTCCAAAGAGGCCCTTGGCTCCACGTTCCTCTGCTTCACTTACAGACAGGAATCCAGTTTCTATTTGTATTGGATCTTCCATTGAATTAAATCGGAGAAATATGAATTTTTTATCTTGTTGCCTCATGTCCACAGAGCCATCCATTTGTACCGAAAAACAAATGCTTTCTTTTATTTCTCTGGCAAGGTCACCTCTTTCTGACTTTCCTAATATATTAAGCATTTCTGCATAGTGCATTGGATCTCTGTAATGAAGCTCAGCTGCACTTGGTTGGTAAGGTGAAAAGTTTCCTTCTTCTTCTTGGCCATACATTTTCAGCTGTTGCTCAGCATGCAAGCCAGCTAGGGATCTTGAGGGCCATGACCAAGCAGCAAGTGTCAAATTTTTGCTGTCATTGTAAACATCCACTGCCATGCGGGTTAATGTTTGCAGGACAGTTGGGTCATTTGATTTAACAACTTTAATCCATGGGTGCCTGTCATCTTTTGAATTCCAAAGAGCTGTAATTCTCTTTTTATCCACGGCTGCTGCATGGGAAGTGCCATGAAGGTGATCTATGACATTTTGCAGCTTCTTTCTACCATCGCAACGAACCCCCTGTGCCATATATACTCTATTATTTCCGGAAAATTTTCTGGCTTCTTCTTCAAATTCTTCACACACAAGACATTTCACAAATGCCCTTTTGCGAGCATCCTTTGAGTTTATTGCCATTCTTGACTTCTCATTGAAAATTGTCAGTACATTGTCACCAGCTTTCCCCACAATACCATTAATCCAAGGGATAGCCTCTGTAATATTCTTTAGTGGTTTTGAGAGCGCTTCTTTCCTTTTCTTTCCTGGTTGACAGTGTTCAAGCTCAATCGTAACATCATCTTTGCTACGCTCTTGACCATTGTTCTGGATCTCAACTGGATTTTCTGGAGGTGATGGTGAAGGTGAAGGTGAAGGTGAAGTTGCGTTTTTCAGCACCAAGCGCTGGGATCGCAGAAATAGAGCAGACCTAATCGAGTCCGCGACCCCTTGTCATGACGCTCAAGTGGTGGGGCCCTACCGAGACTCGAACCCACTCCGCCTGACTATTCTGGCTGCAATGTCAGAGGATTACACCACTGCGCCACAACACCTTCAATGGTGGTTCTGGAGTTGTAGGCCTAGGCCTATCATCACTGTGCCGTTCATTTTGTTGTTGCGCCGAGATATCTACAGTGAAGAATTCATTCATCTTGCGACATTTTGCTGCGTCATTCTTTATCTTCCGCTCTTTTTCAAGCCTTCTCTTTTCAGCATAAGGCATCTTTGCAAAAATAACGGGGAAAACTGTAGATCAGTGCCAAAAGCATGTGGCTGTCTGGATCTGGAGCTTGGGATGATGTTTGCAATGTTGTCATAGCAGCAGCCTCCTATCTAAGTTCAGTGGAGCAAAGAGAGGCTTGTCCAATAAGCATTTTATTCGCCAACGCAGGCTAGGTATATGGGCAGCTTACAGCTGATGTGGGCCTGCGGCACTACGGCAAATGGACAAACAGGAGAAAGGGACCATCTACTGGGGGGGGGGCAAAACACTATTAAAAACTGTAACTAGGGGGGCAAGCATGAGGGACTAGGGGGGCTTTTGCCCCCTAGTTTGTATGTTAAAAGAGGCCCTGCCCACTCTTCATCAGTCGCAGTATTGTCTCCGTGACCAGGATTTCATTGGGCGTATAAAGGCAAGGACAGAAAAATTCAAATCTACTTTCTATCCAAACTGTCTATCCGAATATCCGAATGGAATAAGCTCGAGCCTGAAATGAGGCTTGCACCTTCTATTGCTGTTTCTAAGAAAGAACTCTTATCAATTATCCGCCTCCCCCCCCCCCCCCTGCACGATCTGTCTTTGGTATTCACGATCCAAAGGATTATCTTATCTAACTCAACTTAGAGTTGGTCTCAGCAAGTTAAATTTCCACAAATTCAAGCATAATTTTAGGGATACAATTAACCCAATGTGCCCAACAAATGATGGCATTGAGGACACCGAGCACTTTTTGTTGCTCTGTTCTTCTTTTGATGTTCAACGTCAAAATCTTCTGGCTGAAATTGTTGAAGTATACGACGGTTTTTACAAATCACCGATCTATCAAATGATGTTTTGGTACAGCTTTTACTATATGGTGATCAAGACCTTTCATACTCGAATTAGCCTTATGCTATATCCGCGAAACTGGTCGGTTTGATTAAAAGTTCTTTTTGTGACTTCAGTATTAGTAACCATCAATCCCCTTTTAAGTTCTTTTCCCTTGTAGATTCTTTTTCACATCAGATGTCAAGCGTTTTCAAGCATTCTATCTACTATCAACTAAACGAGTTGCGCCTGACATTCGATGTGGAAAGCGATCTACTGCATTTTCCACCAGTTCTTGATTGTTTGTATTGTAGTTGTATGCTAGTTTCACGTTGCGCGTCTTTTTTATTGGCCATGGGGTAGTCATTGTCTTTCGCTCCCCATGGTATCGTACCTGTAGTGTTGTATAGTATTTAGAATAGGTATAGTTAAATGTAATGATATATCGTAAATATTCATATTTGAATAAAAAAAACTTTTGAACAACTAAAAATTGCGTAGAAAAATGATGCTAAAACAAAGCCATCCTTGATATCTCCCAGTCTCCGAAAGAATGCGGCCTTGCCACAAACAAAAGTCAGTTTCACTGCGAAATGATCGATACAGGAAGTATTTCTTGGGTACCAGTAGGAAAAGCTTATCACAAGAAAGGAGGGGTCACTGGGGGGAATGCAATTCCACATTTCCGCAATTTTTCTGCCCTGTTTCCGCAAATCAGAAATTGGCTATTTTCGCAGTTCTTTAGGGTTATGAGCAAAGTCTTCCTATTTCATGTAAAAAACAACATAAACCATTTTCTTTCCATTTTGCACGTGACCGATCAGACTCGAACAGTTTGCAGTCATCATAGGTGATTATTTCGCGCAAAGAGTGTGTTGTTGCTGTTTCTATTGTGGCTGTTTTCTTCAGATCTTTGTGATATGTATTGTTTTCGTTTGTCTTAATGCCTTTAAGTAAATGTTACACAATACTCTGACGGAATGAGCATCAAATATGCGATTTTTTAGCAACTAATAAATGATTTTGCAGAAAGATCCGCATTCCGCAAAATGCAACAAATATCCGCAGTCCGCAGAAATGATGTTTAATTTCCGCATTTCTGCAGCGAAAATAGGCCGCTATCCGCTATCCGCTATCCACTAAACCCCAGTGACCCCTCTCCCCAAGAAACTGGTTGAGGACAGAGAATGTCATATTTCGACAGGAATCAATCTGAAATCCAATTCTTATGCTCGATATCTCAAGTAAATACAAATCGTATCACATACAATAACATTAAGAAAGATAATGACGTTCCTACCATTTTTCAATGCAGTCCTCATCAGCAACGATTATTCTTTTACCAGTGTAGGCCTAAACCTTCAACCAAGTTCACTGGGCGAATGAAAGCGCAACTTCAAACAGCAACGAGTTTTCCTTGATCATGAAGCCATTGTCTCAAACTGTTGTGGAGTTAAATTCTATTTTTGCTGAAAAGCTTTCCAGTTACAGACTCCACAGCTCGCCAAAAAAATTTTTTTTTTTAAATATCAGTATAAAATATTACAATAGATGCTGCATTGTACAATACTTTAACTACAATGCAACACTACAAGGACAATACCATGAGGAGCAAAAGACAATGTCTACCCCATGGCCAACACATAAAAATATACAACTATATCAGCAACTAAATAAACACCTACAAGTGGTACACATACGATATGATACTGATAGATACTGGAATCTGTTTCACATTGGCATGCAAGGTCATCGACGGAGGCGCCGGATGCCGAACAATACAAACCCTGGCTGAGAGAGCAACCAACAAAAAGCAAAAATTGCTGCCGTTCCTGACTCCCTCCAGAGCCCCACTGTTCAAGACATTGCGCCTTTTGAAGTTGTCAGGGTTTATGGATCACAATAACGTAGATGTTAAAAGTTTGAACTTAAGTGTAGATGAATTTCAAACCTTACATCCAATGCGAAACAGACTTAAACAACGGGAAAGAACAAATAAAAGGAGGAAAAGTGACTTTGCGATCAGCTGCTTCAAATCACTTCAATTGAACCGGCCTGTTTTATGAATGAAATTTAGGGTTAATTTGAGTACGTTTTTATCAACATCAATGGAAAAGTCTTTGCCACCATACAACAAAATTTGGATCAGCGCTTTATTTGGAAGGCTATTTATTCGAACATATGGTAGCAATAATTCCGAAACTCCAGCTAGAGGATCTCGTCATTGATTGTCAAATGAAGGGCAGAGCAACAACAAGTGCTCCGTATCCTCAATGCCATCATTCTTTTGGCACATTGGGTCAATGGTATCTCGGAAATTATGACTGAATTTGTGAAATTTTAATTTACCGAGACCGACCCTTATTTGGGTAAGATACGATAAGCCTATCGGGTCATGAATACCAAATACAGATTTTGCAGGGGGGCAAATTATTGACAAAAGCTTTTTCTTAAAAACAGCAACAGACGGTGCAAGCCTGATTTCTGGATCGAGCTTGTTCCATTCAGATATGCAGTTAGGATAAAAGCCAGATTGAAACTGCTCGATTCTTGCCCTCATCCGCCCAACGACACCCTGGTTGCGAAGAGAGTAATTTGACTGACGAGGTTGTGGGATTGCCTCCTTTGTGTACAGTGGTGTGAGATTATTCATAATCTTGTAGAACAAAGTAAGGCATCTACTCTATCTTCGGGAGCTCAGCGACTCCCAGCCAAGCTCAATGTACAGCTTTTCGCGTGATGTTCCCTTCCAAGTTCCTGTTACGGCACGGGCAGCAGGGTACTGAACAGATTCTAATTTTTCCATTAAATTTGATAAGCTGAATTCACATACTACTTTATCTGGAATGTGATAGATAACATCCCCATAGTCCAGGTGTGGTCGCACGTAGAGCTTACATAGTTCGCCTAGGGTATGTCTGGGTAGATATTTGGAGAGATATTTCAGCAAGCCAATGCCCTATCTGGTTGTAGAGATAGCACATTTTATATGAGCCGAGAAGGAAAGCTTTGAATCTAAGATAATACCTAAATGTTTATGTTCATTTACTTTTTTACAGGTATGTTGTTAAAGAGAATCACTGGATGATCTATTTCATTTCTTTTCCTTGAAAATAATAATTCAACAGCCTGTTTTTGAGGATCAGGATTGGAAGACGTTGTCCAATCATGGGCCCACTGACTTGTCAATAGAAGGTCATGGTTCATATCACTTGCTGCTTCGTTAGCTTCTCGAACAACCATAAACAAAGACGTGTCATCGGCGAAAAGTTTGACATTACATTTCAAATCAGCAGTCACATCATTTATGTATACGAGAAAAAATAATGGCCCTAGAATAGAGCCCTGGGGCACTCCCGCTGAAATATCTCCCCAATTAGAACACTTTCCATTCAGAACAGTTCGCTGTTTCCGATCTTTAAGAAAACTTTGGATGAGAGAAAGAAGTTTCCCTGAGACACCACATCGTTTTAATTTATAAATGAGACCATCATGCCACACCCTGTCAAAGGCTTTAGAAATATCAAGATTCAGAGAGCGAACATCAAGAGAAGGATTACAGTCAAATGCCTTGAACATCGTATGCGTTATGGAAATTAGTTGGTTTGCTGTTGAGTCGCCAGGACGAAAACCTGATTGATTGGGGTTGAGCAAATTACATGAAACAAGATGCGAGTGTAAGGAGTCGTAAACGAGTTTTTCAAACATCTTCCCGAAAATTGGTAGAAGAGAAATAGGATGGTAGTTACTCTTTACATTCTTTTCGTTTTTCTTGTGAGCCGGGACTACATTTGCACACTTCCATATTTCGGGAAATACACCCTGTCTCAAACAGTTCGTGAATATTATTCTAAGAGGGGTACAGTGGCGAAGGTGGCGGTCATGCTAGTCATGCGCAGCATGACTAATAGTTTTCTGAGATATGAGTAATTTTTTTTAAGGAGCAAAAAACATTTTCTGCAAAAAGTTTCTTAAAATCACAAGATTGAAGTCGCTGTGCATCAAATTTCTATGATAAAACCCATCGCTTTCCAGCAGTTTGATACCTCGGTCCCCTGTGCTAATTCCCGCTCGATTGGGCAAAGCAGGAATCATCAAAGGGTTTCCATACTAATTTTGGTACTTCCACTTTGCTGTCATGGTCAAATTTCGATGTTGTCCTTACTGGTTCCCTATGTTATGGCATGCTATTCTGAAATAGCGTGAATCGGGTCATCATAATGATAATCTTAGCAATGATTTGATTGGCTGGAGCCGATCTTACGCATGGCCATTGCACCAGTTTTCATCTCAAACTCATGCTGTGATCTCATAGCATGAATTGCGTTAAACAATAGAAATGATGACGAAATAAACTTTTGTCTCATGATTTCACTACAACTGACAGGCACAACAGTGCAGTGTAAGTGCAGTGAAATCTTCGCGTTCATTCGAAGAAGAATCATTATTTGAAGTTTGATTATTATGGAATGCGAAAATTCATGTAAAGTTTGTCTTGAGGGAGACATTGTCCAGCTACACTATTGAGGAAATCTTTTGCAGCTTCAGCGAGCAGGTGATGGTATGCGATTGTTAGGCCCATGTGATGGTTGCCATTTTATTTTGTAGGCCATCATTGACATTTTGACCCGCTGTGTCATTTATAAGCTGTGGCATAACAACAATGCTGCGTCTAATAGGCCATAAGTGTTTTGTTCTATTTTGCATAGACAGCCTATTTTATATTGGACTTCCCATTC
Organism: Aurelia sp. 3 sensu Dawson et al. (2005); assembly: GCA_964020215.1. Lineage (NCBI taxonomy): Eukaryota > Metazoa > Cnidaria > Scyphozoa > Semaeostomeae > Ulmaridae > Aurelia > Aurelia sp. 3 sensu Dawson et al. (2005). Next base: position 12,961,416 of record OZ026577.1, read on the forward strand.
AAGAGCATTGTCCTGTTTTTGTGCAGTATTCAAGTAACTTTCCAAGAGAACTTTCCTATGCTTGCTGTATTATCATCATTTGTGTGGCTGACAAAAGGAAATTTAGCAAGGGAACTTTCCTGTTTGTGCTTGCACATCATGGTTTGTTGCTAACAAAAGGAACTTTCCGAGAGAGCTTTCCTGTTGTTGCTTGCAGTATTATCATCATTTGTGTTGCTGACAAAGAAGGAACTTTTGCAAGGGACCTGGCATGCTGGTGAAAGTTGTTACTGTTACCAACATGACCTTACAGCATGTTTTTCTCCAGGGGGTACTCTGAATTTTTACAATAAAGGGGCTCAGATACCTTTTTGAGTCTAAACTTTTGGCAGAAATAATATATTTCTTGGTTAGTCATTTGTACAAGAATTTTTATTGGTTCATGGACTTCTAGATCATTGTTTGGGTCTCAAGAAATATGACTTACAAACAAATTCAAATGTCAAGCAGCATTATCAAAATATGTAAATCCAAAGGTGTCACATGAAATATATAAGTTCAGGGTACTTTTCCTCGTATAGTGTTGCTTACTAAATGGTTTTTGGCCATGCAGGCCAAAAGTTATCTTGTATTGTATTCATGACATACATTTTTTGGGCTTAATATTTTTGTACACCAGCCTGAGCAGCCCTATCCTATTTATATCAGAATAACCCCCTTCAGGTTATTATCAGTACATGTGTTGCTAACTAGTGGAGCTTTCCAAGAGAACTTTGCCTTTTGTGCATTATCATTGTCACCCTGTTATTTTTTTGCTTTTTCAGAAACTTGCCAGAGAACTTTGCTGTTTTTGTTGTATTGTCATAGTTTGTTGCAGATCAAATGTCCTCCTACAACAGCCAATCTCTTGCAAAATAAATCATTAGTTTGATTGCCTGCATGTTTACTTGCCAGTGAACTGGGATGGTCTCTTCTGCTAAGAAAGATATTCCTGTGACATGGGACTTGTTGCAGTCAATGATCTCTTCACTGAGGACTAAACATGTCAGGCAACCAATCAAAAGAAATGATTGCATGAGATCTGAAACCCAAGTACAATGACTGCCAAATCTAATCATAATAAATGTTTTACCAGTGAAATGTCAAGTTTGAAGCAAGAGCATTTTTGATAACAATGCTTAAGGCCTAAAATTTGAGATGACAAGAGTTTTTCCCAAATCCATTTGTGTATTTTATCTTGCTACAGCAATGGGCGTTTTCCAAGCTTTTCAGAGAAAAATGGGTGTGGCACAGGAAGATTTTTCCGGGGGCTCCGCCCCCGGACCCCCACGCCATTTGCGCCTGTGGCGCAAAGAGCTTCCTCTTTAATCCTTCGGCGCAGAGCATGACCTTCCTTCCCTCCCCAGCTTCGCCACTGGATGGGTAAGTAATGAAGCATCACTTATTTTAATAATTCTTATAGAAATTTCATCCCAACCATGTGCCTTGTTAGGATTGAGAGATCTTATGATATTTAGAAGTTTTTCCTCAGAGATGTTAAAGTCACTTATCAAAGAAGTAGGTATTGGAATATTTCGAGGGAGATCACTACCTGTGTCAATTGTTGTACACCGGAGAATGAAATAATCATTAAATAACTGAGCCTTTTCAGTAAAATCAGTTATAAATAACCCGTTCTCTAAAAGGGGTGGTATTATAGGAATCTTTTGCTTTATTTAGAAGGGTATTGATTAAAGACTAATATGTTTTACGAGATGTCCCTGGGTTATTTAAAGTTTGTCCTGTCTTACGGAGGTAACTTAAAGTTTGTCCTGCGTTTAGCATCCTCAATCATTTTTGCACCGTCAGATGTCATCTTTTGTAGTCCTACAAGCTTATCCTCTGCCTGACCAATCCTAACAGAAGTTCCATAAGCATGATTCTTTTTCCTGAGGAATTTTTTAATATTGTGTGTTATCCAGGGAGCTTCACGAGGCCTGATAGTTTTAACTAGGTTTGGAATATAATTAGAGTAAATATTCAAAAGGACTTCGTTGAGTAATTTTACTTGCTCGTTAGTACGTGTGATTTTTTCAAGATGTTCCTGCCAACGAAACATTCCAATACTTTTCATATTGGTGACAAAATCTGCTTTATCATAATACCAGATTTTGGGGGTATGAGGGGATGATGAAACATTCGAAACAGATAATTTCCCATAGACGATTTGATGATGGCATTGCCCATGTAGCGATGGATGGACTCCAGACTCAATAAAGAGGTTTGGTTGATGACTAAAAATCAAATCAATACAGGACTTTGAATCGCCCATCAAATGAGTTGGTTCCGACATCAGCTCACGTAGACCAAGATCAGATGTTGTTTGCTCAAAATAGCTTTCCTTCATTATTTTCGATATCATTTTCCCACGACTGGGACGAGCGGCAGTTGAAATCATCGGTAACGATAACAGAGAATGGATTTTCAGCATGCAATTTTTGAAAGCAACGACTCAAATTCACCGTGAAGTTATCAAATTCACTCTGATCTTGACTTGGACTTCTATAAACAACTACGAAAAAGTACTTTTTCCTGTCTAATTGGATCTCACACACAACGCACTCTGGAAGAGTCACAAGGTCCGAACGATTTTGGAAGGAAGCGAATCCCTAACATATAACCCAACGCCACCTCTTTTCACATTTTGTGGATGGTTCTCTTTGATAAATGTATAGCCATCTAGTGAAAGCCTATCTTCGTCAATGGTGCTGTCAATGTGAGTTTCAAAAATGCCGATTAAGTCATAGTCGTACACTGAGTTGTATGCCTCAATAAGATAAACTCTTAGAAAATCATATGTAGTAATACTATTCAAATTCCAACAGCAAAAATCAAGTGATTCTGGACCAGGATTAGTTTCTACATCACCGCTCAACAAAATGATTCTGAGAATCAACTATCCTATGTGTAGTGTGTAGTGCGAGAATAGTGTCATCACCAATCGAATAATCCTTGAAGCAACCTTTTCTTTCATCAAAAACACGAAAAGGTTTTCAGATTGAACTTAAGCACAAAACAGCAGCAACATTTTCGTTTATTTTTTAGTATTGTAACGGGCGTCTTGTAAAGAAGTATTCCCATTTGCACCGTGATAGCTGAAATGCATACTACAGTCTCCAAGATAGTGTTTGGGTGCTTCATTGACCACCTGCAGTAAGGTGGGGGAGCTCTTCTTTCTGAGACGCCCGTTCGAGTTTCTTTTCCTTATTAATTTTTTTCTTTGTGTATGTATGCTTTAAAATTATTGTAAATGGCTGTCGTAGTTGGGACTCGCTGACATCATGTCCTTTCCAGCTATGGCAGCCATAGAAAATTTTAAATCAGCTTTGTAGTTTGTTTTTTTTTAAATTTTATATGGTAAAAAAAAAGCTACGCACGCCATTCATTTCATTTTTCATTTTTAAATATTTAAACAGGTTACAGATTTCAGTAATAAATAACTGCTTTACAAATTGACCTGTGAAAAAACAGAAAGCCTAAATTAAAGAGAATTATAATACAATATACAAAGGAGCATAATAGAACTAAAAATGAGAATATAATGTACCTCTCATATGGACTTTTTAAAGGTAGACAGGGAAGATGCCAACTTAGTTTCCCTATTCAGCTCACTCCATAGTTTTGCTCCACGGTAAGGAAATGCTGATTGGCCTGTGCTTGTTCTTAGCAGAGGTATATGCAAGTTTGTTTCGGTAGAGCGAAGAATGCGATCACTGCCCTCTTAGCATTTACTGAAAAGTTCCCCTAAATTATGAGGAGCAAGTGAATTCAATGCCTTATAGGTCAGTGTTGCTGTTTCTTTTCTGATGAGATCTTTCATTAATGGCCAGCCAAGATTTTGGAGCAGAGGGGCAGCAGAAGCATCGTAAGGACTATCGGTAGTTATTCTTGCAGCTCTATTCTGGATCTTTTGGAGAGAATTAAGTATGGTTTCACTACAACAACCCCAAACCGAGCAGCAATAACTGAAATGTGGCTCAACAATGCCTCTATACATTTTCTGCAGATCACCTGAAAGAAGAAATTTCTTGGCATGCTTAATATGACCGAGAGCTCGCCATGTGAAAGTAAGCATAATAAGAGTGAAAGGACCTCTTCCGAACAGCAACAAGAATAACTAGCGGAATTCGCTTGACGAGTTCCACGAAAATGTACAAAACATTCGCCATTGTTGTGAAAGCAAACGTGATCACAACCATCTGAATCAATTTTTCTGGTCACAATCGAAGTCTTGTCATGTGACTCACGCTATCCAATCAATTCTCACAGAATCTGTATACCCGATTGGGCAAACAGACTCCTCATTGGTCAATTCCTACCATGGATGTCACCATTTGACCAGAGCCAAGTTTCTTTCCTTCCTTCTTTTTCCTTTTTATTATTTTCTGGCTCTGGTACCCAGGGTATTGAAGAGCTTGCGGGTGTGCAGTATGTCTAAGCATTTCAGCATTTATTCGAGACTACGAAACAGAAATTACAATCGTAGCCATAAGGTGTTCACAAAAAATCATTTTACCCCGATTTTTTAGACCTCTACCAAAACATATCCATAATCTTCACTTCCCCCCTCCCCACATCTCAATGTTGTTTTTGTCTTCAGCAGTCATTGCAGGTATCAGTTTTTAGGATACCTTCACGAAAAACAGTTCAGTTCAGTTCAGTTCAGTTCAGTTCATTTGATTTTAAATTCCACTACATACAAATTTCATAAAAACATTAAACAATACTAAACATAAACTACAGGCTACAAATTACAAATACAAGTATAGAGATTAAACATAACTACAGAAAAAATAGGAAATTTGTATGAAGAGGAATTCTTAAGGAGGAGCCCCCTCAGTAGCAAAGCTAATCGAGGAGAGAGCACCCCCTTTTTGGAAAATTTGAATTAATGAATATAAATTGTTGGCAAAATAGTGTTGATGACTATCTATAATCTGCTTTAATAATTGTTTTCAAAAAGGAAGGCTTTGAGTCTCTGACGAAAGATATTGACAGATGGTGACCGTTTTATTTCTACAGGAATGTCATTCCAGCACTTTGATCCATGGTAATGTATAGATCTGAGGCCATATTGATTGGTATTTTTCTGAGTTAAAAATATATCATCCTTGCTAGCCTGTCGTGTACCATATTGATGAACGAGTGCCACAGATTTAAAGAAGTTGTGGAAACAAGTAGGGGACATTTTATGAACAGATTCATACACAAAGGTTAGAAGTTTAAGTTGAAAGAGATCATGCAGTTTTAAGATTTTTAAATCTGAGAAGATAGGAGTTGAGTGCGAAGTAAAGTTCTCAAATGCAATTGCCCTTATAACCCGTTTCTGTAATAGGAACACTGGATTGATATGAGTTTCATACGTAAGACCCCAAACTAAAATTCCATATTGGAGAAAAGGTGAAAATGGGGGGTTATAAAGACATATTAGAACATTTATTGGTAAGAAATGTCTTACTTTGAAGAACATACCACAAGTTCTTGCCAGTTTTTTAGACAGCTCAGTAAAATGATACTTCCATGAAAGATTTTCATCCAAGAGAACTCCAAGAAATTTAACATAGCAAGTCTTTTTGATAGGAAGGTTTCCAATTTTGACATTGATTATTTGAGAGGAGGAATGCTGGGGGGATTTAAAGATTATAAAGTTAGTCTTATCAATATTCAATGACAATTTGTTAACATCAAGCCAAATTTTAACTTTTTTCAATTCATTATTAACCGTTCTTTGAAGCAAATCAAGATTTTCAGCTTCACAATAAATATTGGTATCATCTGCAAATAAGTAGAAGATTAGTTTTGAGGATGAGTATGGCAAATCATTAATGTAAATTAGAAAAAGGAGAGGACCAAGGACTGAACCCTGTGGTACCCCACACGTAACAATGAGATAACTAGAGTTTGATCCATTTACTGATACGTATTGTTTTCTATCTGTGAGATAAGATTTAAACCAGACTAAGACGGTTCCACGAATTCCATAGTGTTCAAGCTTTGTCAGAAGAACTTCATTATTTACTGTATCAAATGCTTTTTGTAGATCAATAAAAATTCCACAACCAAATTTCCTGTTGTCCAATGAGTTCTTGATGGCTTCTGTTAAACTAACCAGGGCATGGTTAATAGAATGACTAGCGCGAAATCCAAATTGTAAAGTGTATAGTATTTCCTGCTTTTTTAGATATTTATAAAGACGTTCATACATGACTTTTTCAGTGATTTTGCTGAAGACAGAAAGAAGAGAAATAGGTCTATAGTTGGATGCAACCAGTGGACAGCCTTTCTTAAACAGAGGAATTACTTTGGCAAACTTCATCTTGTCTGGGAATATCCCAGACTGAAATGATTCATTTACGATTTGAGAAAGGGGTGAAGATATTAGTGGAGAAAGGGCTTTTAAGATTTTCATAGGAATGCTGTTTGGTCCTAGAGATTTTCCAGTTTTAAGCAGAGAGATTATCTCAGATATTTCATTAGGAACTGTCTCATTATCAGATAAGTTAGAAAAGATATTGTCAATAAGGGTGGAAGAATTCTCAGATACCCGAGATGGGTGAACAATATATGGAAGAAACTGCTTTGAGAAAAGAAAGTTAACATAATTGGTAGTTTCTGTGTGAGAGTTATAATTCAGAAGGTTGACATTAAAGTCACCAAGGATAAATACTTGTTTATTAGATACAGCTGGAATGGACAAAACTTCATGCAAATATTCATTGAAATTATCAAGGTCAGAGCTTGGGTGACGATACAAACAACAAAGTAGATAATTTTTACCATTTCTATTTTCAACTTCAACCCACACTGCCTCAAAATTTGAACTATCTTTACCTAGATCAGGTCTAGGAGTTGGAATAAGCCCAGACTTCACATAAAGTGCAACACCGCCATTTTGACTATGCGACTGGCATGGAAAGCAACTATATCCAGGAATTTCAACATTTGTTTTTATGGGATTTGCAAAAGAATTCCATGTTTCAGATACACCAATGACATCAAAGTTAATTTTCAAAGTAGCAAGAGTTGAAACAAGCTCATCAAAGTGAAGTGAAAGACTTCTTACATTCATATGAAACAGGGAAAAGTCAGTTTCTGTAGTGCTAAGACTAGATAGTTCCTGGAGAGTATGATAACTTGAGTTGATACTGGAAGGTAGGTGTTCATCAATATCGTAGTCATCAAGGTTAGGCAAGTTTGAGAGACCAGAGGTTATTTCAAACGATGGCAATGAATCAACAAACGAAGGAAAATCAAAATCATACAGATTTATAAGTTCGTTGTTATCCAGTTGACCAAAGGGAAACATCATTTTTGTACAATTTAAGCAAAACCAAGGTACATCATCAGGTTCTTTTTGCAGCTCTTTATATTCAGAATTGGAAATGTCATTGCATTTTATATGGACCCAAAAATTGCAATTATTACAGTAAACTGATTTGACGTGAGCAAGTATCTTTTTGTGACAAATGCCACAAGGGAAGGTATCAGTTATGACCATTATGTCCTAAAATGAACTTGAACAACTTAAAGCAAATTAACCTACAACTAAAGTGGCAAAAGAAAAGACAAAACAGAAAAAAAAAGAAAAACACAATAATGTCTTACTGTACTCAGTACTTTCAAGAAGGGTTCATGAAAAATTGACAGTAATTTCATCATCTTCTTCTTCATCAGACTTGACATTGTTGGCTGTAAATTTCCTGCCTGGTGGCTTGTCTTTTACGATCAGCCTGTCCTTTATGAAATATGCTATCTTACCCTGCTTTCTCATCTTATCCAACAAGGGGATTTGAGCTTGCCTTCTAGCCAAGGTGTTGGCCGAGTAATCATTGAAGAACAATATACCATCAGGCTTTTTCTCCCTTGCTTTCTTGACTATCATCTCCTTCTGTTTCCAGTGAACAAATTTAGCAACAATATGTCTGGGTTTATTCTGGTCGTGACCTTTTGAGCCAGGTTTATGGTTGACTCTGTGGCATCTTTCAATTTGAAGCTCTTCTTGTATGCCAAGTTTTTCCTTTACCAGATCTTTGACAATGCCCTAGGTTTTCTCTTCACTTGATTCTGGAACTCCAATCAATTTCAGATTATTACGTCTACTCTGATTCTCAGCATACTCTTGCTTACCCTCCAAACCTTCAATTTGTTTCTCTGCATCATTCAGCCTTCCCTCTGTCATACTCAGCCGGATTTCAATGCTTTGCAACTGGCTTTGTTTTTCTTCACATTTAGCTTGAGAGAATTCAAGACTGGCCTTCACTTCGGCTACATCTTTTTGGATAAGTCTCATTTCCTGTTTCATCTCATCAAACATGAGTTTGAATGCGTTCGTATAAGCAGAAGACTGCGTATGCAAAAGTTCTCGAACAACTTCCAATGTAAGAGTCATCACTTGAAAATTTAGGCCCGTTAGGCCACGCACGTGCTGAAGTGTCCCGAATTGAAACTGACGATAATGTTGAAACCGAACTGATATTTATTTAAAAAAACATTTGTACTGCCCCAGAAGAACAGAATGGGGCTTATTAACAGAACATAGAACCGTAGTTGATGAATAAGGCGCAACAAACCAGTCACATCGTCAGCCTCCTGGTTTCCATCCGCATTTTTGAAAACATTCAATAAGGTGAGCAAGGGGTTGCTAAATGAAAGCATTCAGGATTTTCCAAACAATTCTCAACACTTATGGCTAGGATTGTCTTTTGATGATTGAAAATCGCTCCTTGAAGAATGTGTGTCGAATGAGTCCTTGCAACTAAATTTTAATACCAAAATGGAATAATTTGACAGATGTAGCATTTCTTGACTTATGATGTACAGGAAAGTAAGGCCATATGACTGATTCATATCCTTGAATCCATAATTGAGATGATCCTAGAAAGCTTTAAATCTAGGGGTAAGGAGATCTCCATGCACACATTAGATAATTGTCCATCATCGACGCATCTCCTGCAAACTTCTGTTCTCTATTAAACTAGTCACGAAAAACGGCACTAAGGAACTGAGGCATCCTACTGAGCCGTGAACATTTCATAAATATTCAATAAAGCTGGAGAAACAATGACGTCTCATCATAGTTTCTTATACAAATACATGTACCGAAAAACATTTGCCAGCGGGTAACGACGGATAACGCAACGGGTAACGAAAATTTTTTGTAAGGTTCAGTACGGGTAACGGCATATTTTTAAAATAATTTCCACCTCCATAAGGTAAAAATTTATAGATAAACATTAAGAAACTTTGGGACTTCCAACAATGTTTGCATTGGAGCAAACTTCTAGCGATCGGATGAAGGTTCTCCAGCCGCGAATAAGTAGGCTAATTTTGCACCTCTTTAATGCCGTCAGGGGAATCAAACACCGGCATATTTCCACCTCAAAGTGGTCAGAAATGTGTTATTCCAATACAGGTTTGGTTTATTGTTGCATAGACAGGACGGAAAGGAAACCTGATGGTTGTGGTTTAACAAATTTTCTCTCTCTCTAAATGTGAATACAAAGACTCATAGATAAGCTTCTCTAAAATTCTACTAAAAATTGGAAGGAGAGATAAAGGGCGATAGCTTTCCCTCAAATTTTTCTCATTTTTTTTCTTATGGACTGGTACAACGGTAGCTCGTTTCCACGTTTCAGGGAAAATATCATGAAACAAACAGTTTTAGATAATTGATTTTGACGGTATTATTAATGCGTTATCGCACGTACAAAGACTGTAAATTTAATAGTACTCAGTTTCGTAAATTACTTAATTTTGCCGGGAAAGACACTCATTTTGTATTTGATGGGCAGTTGCTCGATCAAATTGATGGGGGTAGCAATGGTATCACCGCTAGAGCCATCTTTGGCTAACATTTTCATGTGTATGCTGGAACAACGATATCTTAATGAACGTCGTTCCGAATTTAAGCCTGTATTGTATCGTAGGTATGTTGAAGACACGTTCTATTTATTTAAGAGCAGGTCTGACATCGGAAAGTTTTGGATCATATAAATAGTTACCATCCTAACATAAAATTTACTGTTGAATTCGAAATGGACAGCACACTACCATTTCTAGATGTGAGTTACTCAGGATCAAAATAGTTTTTCTACTAGCTTATTTAGGAAGAAGACCTTTACCGGACTTTACACTGATTTTGGAACTCTCTCGCCTGATAAATATAAGGTTCTAGTGTACCGCACTTTTCAGATATGTTCTACGTTTGCCAATCTTCATGATGAGGTTGTTAGAACAAAAGGGATTTTTAAAGAAAACTGTTTCCCTTTGCCACTTATCGACCCTGTCATTAAAGTCTTTTTGGACCAATAGTTTAGTAAAGGGCATCAACTTTCTCGCAAAGAAGAGGAGTTTCTTATGTTCTGATTCCCTATTCTAGGAAGGTATCGTTTGCAAGTTAAAACCAAGCTTACAAGGCTCTTCAAACAATGTTACCCAACTGTCAAACAATGGGTTGTTATCAATTCTCCTAAGCGGTTGGCATCTTATTTTAGGTTTAAGGACCGCCTCCCTATTCTCATATGCTCTGCTGTAGTTTACTCATATAATCGTCCTGGCTGCAATGCCTCGTACTATGGAAAAACAACCCGTGATTTAGTTACCCGCTGCAGAGAGCACTTGGGAATCAACAAAGCAGGTAAAAAGATAAAAAGTAATTGTTCCGCCATTGCGGACCACATTTCTAAGTCCGGCCACAACGGCTTCCTTGAAGATTTTGATATTCCCAGCAAAACTACGGGGTGACCCAAAAGAAACTTCACGAGCTAGATCATAACTAGCTCCCTGAAATCAAAAGCTATTGCCAAATGATTTCTATCACAGTTTAGTTGAAAGGCTCGGCTATCTTTTGAGATGCTGCATGATCATTTCAAGCAGTGATTACCATCAGAAAAACCAGATTCAATGAAAATTTCGAATCCAGGATTCCTCATTTTGAGTGAAATAATCGCCATCATTTTCCAGTCAACATTTTGTGAAAACTCGACATAGCGATGGATTTGAAGTCGTCTGGGGAAATTTTTTGTTTGCAAAATGATTGACCTCTGTTCCTCATTCAAATTTCATGCTCCAAAGCAAATTTCGAGTTCAGCTTTTTTCACACTTTCAAAAAAATTGACTGGAAAGTGAGGGAATGGTCCGAGAAATGAATGAATTTCCATATTTTTGAAACTGTTTTTTCGGACGGCACGCATATCTTAAACTGACCAAGCAACATGTCAAAAGATAGCGGAGCCTTTCAGTTACATGCTGATACCTTCATAACATTTGCTTTCATGAAAATATGTGCGATCTAGCTCGTGAAGTTTTTTTTGGGTCACCCGGTAAGAGTATTTTTGACCTTCTTATTTACTAAAGTCTCTTAATCCGTCGGGACCATCCTTCTCTCAATTTACAACAATCCTCAGTCCCCCTGGTACTGTTGTGAGTTGTTTGTCTCCGTTTTTCTATTAGTATTACTTGTTTTACCTATAGTTTTAGTTGTTTTTCTCCCCTCTTTGCACACAGCTTTTCTATGGCAACCTTGCCCTTTCTTGGACTATTCCCAATTCCCACCAACGTGTACCTCATTAAGTATTTAATCGTAATCCACCCAATTAACCTGCTGAGGATGGACCTTGGAAGGTTCGAAACGTGCTAACTAATTATTATGGCTTAGCCACTCAATTTATGTCTTCTGTCACTATTGATTTTAACATGGACTTGTCTTCTGATTTGTGCCACTAATTTAACATGGACTTGTCAACTTTATCAATATTTCATGATTGAAATATGAGCAAAACAACATGATGGCTTTTGTCGTCGTACTCGCCCTAAGACATTTTTATCATTCGCACTGAACTTTCGTCCCAACCGTGTGCCTTGTACGGGTTAAGATTACTGATAATTCGCAATATCTTCTCTTCTAGTCCAGCAGAATGGTGTAAAATAATGGCAGAATTGTGGGTTTTGAGGTAAAAGCATGAAACTTGGCACACTGATAGAACTCGACATGCTGATTATTTTGAAACTCAGACCCATCTCAAAATCTCATTTTATGACGTCATTATGACGTCATCAAAATCTTATCGCCTCTTAATGCAATAAATGATGGAATGCTTGCACTTTTGAATCATTGAGGTTAAATGTGTTATATCCTTCCTTGCACACTGATAATACTTGACATACTGTTTATTTTGAAACTCAGGCCCATTTCAAATCTCATTTTATGACGTCATTATGACGTCATCAAAATTTTATTGCCTCTTAATACACTAAAAGAAGGAATGCTTGCACTTTTGTATCACTGAGGTTAAATGTATTATATCCTTCCTTGCACACTGATAATACTTGACATACTGTTTATTTTGAAACTCAGGCCCATTTCAAATCTCATTTTATGACGTCATTATGACGTCATCAAAATTTTATTGCCTCTTAATGCACTAAAAGAAGGAATGCTTGCACTTTTGTATCACTGAGGTTAAATGTATTATATCCTTCCTTGCACACTGATAATACTTGACATACTGTTTATTTTGAAACTCAGGCCCATTTCAAATCTCATTTTATGACGTCATTATGACGTCATCAAAATTTTATTGCCTCTTAATGCACTAAAAGAAGGAATGCTTGCACTTTTGTATCATTGAGGTTAAATGTATTATATCCTTCCTTGCACACTGATAATACTTGACATACTGTTTATTTTGAAACTCAGGCCCATTTCAAATCTCATTTTATGACGTCATTATGACGTCATCAAAATTTTATTGCCTCTTAATGCACTAAAAGAAGGAATGCTTGCACTTTTGTATCATTGAGGTTAAATGTATTATATCCTTCCTTGCACACTGATAATACTTGACATACTGTTTATTTTGAAACTCAGGTCCATTTCAAATCTCATTTTATGACGTCATTATGACGTCATCAAAATTTTATTGCCTCTTAATGCACTAAAAGAAGGAATGCTTGCACTTTTGTATCATTGAGGTTAAATGTATTATATCCTTCTTTGCACACTGATAATACTTGACATTCTGCTTATTTTGAAACTCAGACCCATCTCAAAATATCATTTTATGGCGTCAATATGACATCATCAAAACATCATTGCCTCTTATATGTGCTAAATGAAGAAATGTTTGCACTCTGTATTACTGAGGCTAAACTTGGTGTAGCATTTGAGAATAAATTAATTACTTTTGATCATGATAGAAAAGTTTTCCCGAGTATTAACCAATTTCCCTTTAAACATCGTTCTGTCTCAAGTTTAGAATCCCTCACTTGCAAAAACCACTTATCTGAAGAAATCTTCATCCTTCTCAATCGTTGTTTTTAGCCCTAACACACATGTACTACGCATGTTGAGTGCCAATTCAGTGACAACCCTCACCTGTAAAAGGCACTTATATATCTGAAGAAATCTTCATCCTTGTCAATCGTTGTTTTAGCCATAACACACATGTACTACACATGTTGAGCGTCCATTCAATGAGGGCACAAGAGCAGTCCGAGGAGAATGAGGACGCGAGGAGGCTATCTTTCAGCTCCGTGGAGCGGATGGTTGGCATTTTACGTTCAAGGGAGGAGCCCCAGCGAATTGCTTAAAGTAGTGAGATGCGAGAAAAAATTCAAGATCAAGAGCTGGTGAACGAAGAGGTACATCCCCCCTAATTTCCGAAAGTCAGCAAAAATTGTCAAAGAAAATGAGATAAAATGAGTTGGGTACACCTTCTGACTGAAAATGACGTCAGAGTCCCCCCCCCCCAGCCCACTTCTTTCGGAATTTTTAGAGCTGGCACTGCGACTGAGCTAGTTGCCAGGCTGGGTCTTATTTATATCTGTCAGGGTGTTTCAGAAAAACGCAACCCACTTTCATTCGAGATTCTTCAGGAAATAATAAGATTTGAATAGATTTGACGCATACCATCTGAAAGTACATTCTATCTTCTTTCCGATGATATCAAAGTCAAGTGCATTTTTTATTGCTTAATCGACGTTTTCGTTTTCGTAAGTATGGTCAATTTTAAATGCCCGAAAGTGATAGGGCATTTATATAGACGATAATCCACCTTTGGGAGAGCTTATTTTGCATTATCTTCAACTTCATCCAATGAGGATGAAATTGCCTATTTTGCTTCTAAAGGCATCACCTCAACTGCTTTAGACTTGAAATACTTTCACAAAAATTATTTTCATAATTTTTTGCCGGAAATAATGGGTTGATTTTGCTTTTGCAGCATGCTGCATTTGAAATTGGCCAATATTAATTTAATGATAAAAATTTCAATTAATGTATCCATACTGCGTATCACTAGAAAGAAAAAGGATTGTACTTTCAAATGGTATACAATACATCTACTTAAATTTTGTCAATTTTTTGAGATTTTAGGTTATAGTTGAGTTGCGTTTTTTCTGCAACACCCTTTATAAAGAGTTACAATACATGCTACATCTACATTCTACTATACGTTCTAATTACTATACTGGGTGTCCCGAAAAAAGTTTCCCTACTTGAACGGTTCAAGAAAAACTGCCATTGTCTCTTTTTAACGATCTAAACGGCAATCTCCCTCTGAAAGGCTAACTTGGATCCATTTGATTTTTTCCGATATTTTGCTCAACAAAGACCTCCAAATTATGATTTTCGAAAAATCTTTTACTCAAGAAACCCTTCAAAATGTGAAAAGTCTAGCGATAGAGATGTGCTCCATTCTTTCTTTGCCTTACATCACAGGCGTGAAACCATGCAACCGCTTGTCAGTTTCACAAAATGGTATGTGAACTCGACGATACGCTAAAGTGCGACCCAGGATCTTGTCTTGTTTAGTATACTTTTTTCGAAAATCGAGAAAGCTCGTACTCTGTTACAAACGGACCAAATAGACAAATGAGATTCTTCTTGCATCCCTTTATGGGATTCAAGCTCGATACTATTAGAATTCAGTTAAAAAGTAGAATTTCCGTGGATTGTTAGATGCAGGTTCAACGATTTTATTGATCATGTGTTTTAGCTTTTTCTCTAGCATTTCAAGTATTCTGTTCTTCAGGAAAATAACTATGACGGGAAAATCAATCGGCGCAAATCCAGTCAGATCTAAATTGGGCATT
This sequence comes from Aurelia sp. 3 sensu Dawson et al. (2005), assembly GCA_964020215.1. Taxonomy (NCBI): domain Eukaryota; kingdom Metazoa; phylum Cnidaria; class Scyphozoa; order Semaeostomeae; family Ulmaridae; genus Aurelia; species Aurelia sp. 3 sensu Dawson et al. (2005). The sequence continues at coordinate 12,976,527 of OZ026577.1, forward strand.
GTATTAATAGATTTCTTTTATAGTTTGTATCAAATAACTAATTTCTTTTATAGTTTTTATCAAATACGCACTTTTACTGAAATAACAGTTCACATTGGGAAATATTTTTGGGACGTCCGGTACAACTATACAACACCACATGGACGTGACCAAAAAGAGCAAGAGACAATAACTACCCTGTGGCCATTAACATAAAGGCATGAAAAATGGGAGCCTCGGATAGGGCCTCGGATGGGAGAACAACAGTGAAAGCAACTGCTGCAGCCACCCAACCCCCTCCACAGTCCCCAACGCGCTTCACATTGCAATGCTGTCAGGTCAGGGGTTGGTTCACAATATCATAAACAGCTAACAAAACTGGGGAAACGTACGTAGCGGCTGTGTGGCATAAAACGATAGTTTAAAGAGTTACAAGTCATTCAGGCTGGGTATTTCTAGGGCCAGTCACTTTTTGCGAATCCTGGGCTTCCATGTACATACAATAGACCTTTTAGCTATTCTGAAAAAGAATCTCAATCGAACGATACCTTGCTAAATTTTGTAGAAATTTCGAATGTGCACAATAACGATAGAAGCTCTAACGCCACTCGATCGAATCTCGTGTACAAAAAAGTATAAAAATAACGCTCGATCCAGGCTCTTTTGCTGAATAGCTAAAAGGTCTATTGGGGATGGTTGAAGTAATCAGCTAGGAAGCTTGCACCCTTCAGAATGACCCTACCAAATGCATTTGTAGCATGCAGAGAACTGTGGATGGTATCCCAAAAGGGGAGGCTGTTTTGGTTGATGTATATGTCTTAAAAGCTCAGCTCAAATCTAGAGCGCTTTGCAGATAAGTTGTAGCTTTTTGTGATTGATCATGACCGTTACTGCCATTGTTACTTAAAAAGGCTACGGTGAGTTGTGAGTTATGGCTATGTCTATCATCCTATTCCTGTAAGCTTCATTACTAGTCTATGCTACACCTCAGAATTTGAACATCCAACAACATCTCTATTGTGACGTCATCATGGCGTCACTGTGACGTCATCACACCATAATTATGGCCATAGATTTGTCCCATTGATATAAATCCATTTATACATCGTCCTGAAAGATGGCTGAAGATTTTCTTATTCAGAAAACCTGATGCTTTCAAAGGGAGACTAGCAAAAACTGGATCATGAATCCATCTAACTGTGACGTCATCGTGACGTCATAACATCGAGTTTTCAAAGTGGGTCTGAGTTTTAAAAGAATCAGCATATCGAGTTCTATAAGTGTGCCAAATTGCATGCTTTTACCTCAAAACCCACAATTATTTCACCATTCTGCTGGACTATTCGGAGATGACAAATTCTCGAAGCTGAGATGCCGTCACAGGTAAATGACTGGGAATTTCACTTTAACTGTCCAATGTTGTGCATTGAAGAATGAAATAATCATTGAATATTTGAGCCTTTGAAGAAAAATCTAGCTCAAAGATATCTTTTTTTCTTTTTTTTCAATGAAGACTCAATATCATTACAAGATACATGGTCTAACTACGAACTACAAATTAAGAGCTACTAACAAAATATCAGCGAGTATAGCTACGTAAAAAATGTCTTTTTATTGTTCTAGGCTATGCATCATCAATTTTCTGGGTTTCATTTTGCGATCTAAGTTTATAAATTGTGTTAAGATATCTTGTAAATGTCTCTAAAAAGTGACAGTTTTCATTGGTTTGTAGAAAAATGAGCTTTTGTTCAAGGGTTGGAATTTTTTCAAAATTTGGATAGGTATCTTTTGTGTAATGTAAGAAGGTTACTCGTTCTTCTTTAAACATGTCACATTCGAGAATAAAATGCGTTTCGTCTTCAATTTTGTCTTTACAGCTTAAGCAGAACCGTTTGTCTCTTTCCATTGGAGGTTTGCAACGGCGTCCTCTTTCTATTGTGAGGCAGTGGTCGCTACGTCGTAGTTTTGACATAATTCAAACAATACACCTCAGTGACGTATCTGGGTTGTGTCCTGGATGAGAACCTGTCTGGTGAGTCAATGGCAACCAGGACCCTGAGTAAAATCAATAGCAGACTAAGGTTCCTCTATAGAAAACAAAGCTTTCTTGCCCGGGGGGGGGGGTACTTCACTATAAATTCATACGGGGGTGTGCGCCGCAAAGATTTCTGTTACAACCCAATCCCAGAAATTTGGTCCGATATTGATACCCAATCCCAGAATATATGTCAGATATTGATACCCAATCGAGGAAGTAACAAAAGCAATTCGACGTCAAAAGGATAAGGGATTGAGGGCTGGGAACGATTATTTTGGTTCCAAGTGGCCACTGAAACGAGGTTCTGATCTGAGGACGTTTTTCAACACAAAAATACTTGAAATCAGTTCACCTGAAACTGACAACGTGTTGCTCGAAAATTTATCCAGTTGTACTTTCATTCAACACCCATTACAGAATTTTGAGTAACCCCAATTCCAGAAAATTCCGAGTGAAGGTATACCCCAATCACAGAAATTTTCCAGTAAAAGGATACCCCAATCCCAGAATTTTCAGGCCAAAAACTACCCAAAACTGGCGCACATCCCCGTCTTACCCATAGTGAAGTACCCCCCTGGGCTTTCTTGATTTCTCTCTCCGTAGGTTACTTGCAAATGCACTGATTCAGCCCCACTTTGACTATGCATCCAGTGCTTGGTTTCCAATGCTAAATGAAAGGTTGACCAAAAAGATTCAAACAGCTCAAAATAAATGTATCAGATTTCTGTTTAAATCTGAATAATAGAGCACATGTAGGAATCAAGGAATTCAAAGATATGAATTGGCTCCCCACAAAAGAGAGATTTGAACAATGCACTGCTACAAATGTATACACTGCACTGTAATGCACTGTAATGCACTGCTACATTTTGAGGTGTATTGTTGAATATCATTCTCCAACAGAGGGGGTATTTCGGGTATCTTAGCCTTGTTGAGAATTTTATTGATCAGACACCAGTACTTTTTGGTGCCAGTCGAAAGATCTGATAATGTACGACCAACTTTAGTGAAATATTTATGCTTAGCATCTTTCACAAGTTTCGATCCTTGAGCTATCATATTTTGAATTCCTTCAAGCATATCTTCTGGTTGACCTTTCTTGACAAATGACTTTAAAGCATGATTTTTCTTTCCTAAGAAACTTCTTATGCTGGGGGTAATCCAATGAACCTGGTGGGCCTTTATCTTTTTGAGTTTGGTTGACATGAAATTCGAACAGATATTCAGAAGGACTTCGTTCAGAACCTTAACCTCCTCATCGGAATGTGGTACTTCTTCAAAAGTTTCTTGCCAACGGAACATTTCTACACTCTTCCGAATAGCGGGAATGTTTTCTCTGTCATAAAACCATAGCTTGCGAGTGTAAGGCAGCGGAGCAAGATTTCCGACAGACAATTTACCGTGGATAATTTGATGATGGCATTGCTCATGAAGAGAGGGGTGAATACCAGATTCAATGAACAGGTTAGGTTAATCTGCAAAGATCAAGTCGATACAAGATTTTGACTGACCAATCCAGAGATTGGTCGATCCAGAGATTGGTCGGTCCAGAGATTATGTGATGTAGTCAGAGGTCTGACATCAATGTTTCGAATTGTCTTCCCTCCTCATTTTCATCCTCTTTTTTCCACCACTACTGAGGAGAGCGACAGCTGAAGTCCCCAGATCCCAGTAATGATTGACGGCATATGGCTTCTCAGCAGACATTTTAGATAGCATTAGGTCAAAATTGTTCATGAAATTGTCAAATTCTTGCTGGTCCTGACTGGGACTTCTGTAAACAAATAAGGAAAAAACATCTTTTCCTGTCAAGATTGATATCACAAGTGATTCTTTCAGATAGTGTTGCAATGTCTGGCCTTTCCTTCTTCGGAAGTGAATCTTTAGCATACAAGCCAACTCCACCCCTTTTGGAACTCAAAGGGTGATTATAATTAATGAATTCATACCCTTTAGGAAAAAGTCTTTCCTGATCTACAGAATCATCGAGACGTGTCTCAGCAATGCGGTCATAATTATGTGTGGAGTTGTACGCTTCTATAAGTGAAACACGAAGAAAATCATGGGCAGCAATACTGAACAAGAAACTTCTAATATTCTCAAGAGAATCATAATAAAAAATTCATGGCACTTGGAACTTGATGCAAGTTTCGTTCTTTGGTTTCAGATGCAATATCTGCTAAAAATGATTCATAGCTTGCAGTATTTTGTAATGTAATGGTGTTTCTATGAGCAAAACAGCATAGATTTTAGTGGTACAGACATAAACAAAATAAATGACTTACAAATTCAAAGAGCAACAGAAATTTACAGGCAAGATAAATTCTACGCAGACGAAATGATAACACTTCATACGACTTCATCCAAAGAACAGTTGCTTGTCAAAAACTGTCTTCCAAGGACCTTATCTACAAAAAAAAACCACAGGCAAAAAAAATTGCTCGCTGCAACTAGGTTCTAGCCACTACTTCCTTGTGCTAATCATGAGCTGCTCTGATTATGTTCATGACAGGTACGTGCAAGCATCCCAAATTTCATAGGTACGTGCAAGCATCCCGAGCAAAGGGGGTGCTCTCTCCTCGATTAGTTTATCTACTGAGAGAGCTCCTCCTTTAAAAAAATTCTTCCTCATACAAATCTTCTGATGTTCTATGTAGTGTTATCGTAATCATCTCCTGTAACTTGTTATTTGTAATGTTTGTAAATTTTGTTAGAATGATTTTTTGTATGTTGATGAATTTTTAAAATAAAACTGAACTGAACTGAACTGAACTATTTGGTCATGACTTTTTCCTGAAAATTCGGTCTGTTCTGTGAAGTCTCTCTTGTAATATTTTGAGAGATACATTAACTTTCTATCACCCACCAATCGATATGCCTAGAAAGCAACACAATGCCCCTTCTGATTCACTGCAAGAAAATAAGCGTCTTCATGTTCTCTAGGCGCAAATGGCATCTTTCAAAACCTCATTTGTTGTAATGTTGGTGGTCCTAATTGCTATGGATACGACAAATGGCTACTTTAGACTTGGAAGAAGTGAAATGGAAAAAAGCAGCTCGAAGGAGCACCGTAGCCCTAGTATTGATACCATGGAAAGCGCTGTTGCTGCAAAGGTGCTGAGGAAAATAGCAGCTTGTGTTGTTGAGGTAAGAATTTTCTGAATTTAAGGCACTCAGCTGTCGATGGGTAAAACCACTTGGGATGTATGTATGTGTGTATGTATATATGTAAAATTTGCCATTAATGATTAATGATAGGACTAAAAGATCATAGAAAATTAAAGGAAAAAAGAAGAATCTACTTACAAATGTATACTATAATAAGTATCTTGAGGCAAAAAGTAGGCTTAAAAAATGGCAGGGATGGCATTAAAAGGTCAATACAACCTTGTTTCCATAATGGTCCCCCCAGAGGTGTCAATGAAAGAAAAGTTTTCACAAAAGAACAGAAAAAACAATGTTTGTTGCTGAAAAGTTGACAGTAAAGTTGCATTTTTGATAATTTGATGGATAATTTCTGATAAAGTCTTTCTGACTAGAACTTTCTAACACTATCACTCTTAATCCTATTAACCCTAAAAACTACTCCCTATTGTTTTCTGTTTTAACTGATGTGCCGACTTTCCCGTAAATACTAGCTTCTAACAGTTTGTAGCATTATTGCCTGATGATCGTATCAACGTGAAACTATTAGTTGCAGTACAAGGTTCTCATTTTATGTGTTAACCTGTTTATATATATATATATATATATTCTCATAAGCTCCTTCACAATGCGAATTAAAGTAGATATATGCTCTGTCTGATTAAAAGAACAGTTATTACTGATGAAGGCTTTCGCCGAAACGTTTGAAGAATGTGTTTTTTATGAGTTTATATATATACATATATATATATAAATATATATATAAATATAAATATATAAATATATTACATATTTATTTATATATATATATATATATATATATATATATATATATATATATATATATATATATATATATATATATATATATATATATATATATATATATATATACACATATATATATATATATATATATATATATATATATATATATATATATATATATATATATATATATATATATATATATATATATATAGACACTCAAAGAAAAACACTTCTGGTAAACGTTTCGGCGTAAGCCTTCATCAGTAATAACTTTTCCAAATCCAACAGAGCATACATATAGATTACGAAATTTAAAACAATAGCCTAGGCGGGATCTTACCTATTACAATACGCATTGAAAAAGTGTTAAAGTAGCGGTAATGACAAAGGTGTTAGGAGAACGATCACAAGAAAGCGCAGAGTTAAGAGCTGCCGAAGTCGGTGTTTGTGTCTATCTCGCAGGAGCTGGAAAAAATGTCTATTAAAACAAAACAAACGATAGAAAGATCCCAGAGTGGATGGGCAGAAAGAAATCCCTAATAAAACAGCGTGTGTCCCTAACGAAAAGCTGAGTGCAAAAAATCAAAACAACACAACAACCAAAAAGTAAACAAAAATGAAATCTATGTATCTACCTGCCTAGTGTTTAAACCCTTAGGGGCAAAGCAATCTAGCCGATATTGCCAGAAGCTTTCCCGCATCCTATTACCCCCCGTTAGCCTATCAATTATCTTAACGCTAATATCCTTCAGAAACCCCCGGTGGCCTTCTTCAGTGAAATGTCTGAAGAATTCCGCCTGGGGTACTGAGGCCCCCGAATTAAACTTACGACTGCACGCCTTGTAATTGTTAAACCTAAGCCTAAAAGGCGTGCAGGTGCTACCAACATATTGTACACCACAAACAGTACATTCCAACAAATACACGACATTTGACGAGTCACAATTAAACGAATAGTTTATCCTATATTCCCGGCTATCTACGTTAGAATGAAAATGTTCACTATTGCTCATTACATGACACACTTGACAACGAGATTTACCACAACGAGAACATCCCTTCTTATCGGTCCCCCCATTTTCCTCACTACTGAGCCTAGCCCTAACAAGTATATCCTTAAGGTTCTTACATCTCCTAAAAGCTATTAAAGGTGGCTCAGGAAACACCCTCCTATGCTCCTCCGAATTCGTGAGCATAGGATGGAGTCTCCTGGCAACCTTCCCCAAACTATTGAGCGCTGGATGATATGTTGCAACAAGTGGAACCCTTTCCCCCCTCCCTTGGTCATTGGTCCTATTTCCCGTCATTGGTCTATCGTTTGTTTTGCTTTAATAGACATTTTTTCCAGCTCCTGCGAGATAGACACAAACACCGACTTCGGCAGCTCTTAACTCTGCGCTTTCTTGTGATCGTTCTCCTAACACCTTTGTCATTACCGCTACTTTAACACTTTTTCAATGCGTATTGTAATAGGTAAGATCCCGCCTAGGCTATTGTTTTAAATTTCGTAATCTATATGTATGCTCTGTTGGATTTGGAAAAGTTATTACTGATGAAGGCTTACGCCGAAACGTTTACCAGAAGTGTTTTTCTTTGAGTGTCTATACTATTTTTAAAGCATCTTTTAGAATAAGCTTTTGAGAATATATATATATATATATATATATATATATATATATATATATATATATATATATATATATATATATATATATATATATATATATATATATTATATATTTATATTAATATATATATATAATTATATATAAATATATATATAAATATATATATATATATATATATGTATATAAATATTCAACAGCTAGCGAGCAACCAGGATTTCTCCTTTTTCGGTGCAAACGGAAACAATTTTTAAAATTCTCAGGAAAATCGAGAAAATTAAAATGCGCCACAGCCGGGAATCGAACCACGGATCTCCTGCTTTCCGGGCAAGCGCCTTAACCTTTAGGCTACCGTGGCACGTTTTAATATATATATATACTCATAAGCTCAATCTCAATGTGTAATAAAATAGATATATAAACTCAGAAAAAACACATTCTTGTAAACGTTTCGGCCAAATCCTTCATCAGTATAACTTTTCAAAATAAGATGGAGCATACATATAGATTATGAATTTCAAAAACAATACAAAACGATAGCCGAAGCGGGTCCTACCTAATACAATGCGTAATAAAATGTGTAACTGATGTGCCGACTTTCCCGTAAATACTAGCTTCTAACAGTTTGTAGCATTATTGCCTGATGATCGTATCAACGTGAAACTATTAGTTGCAATACAAGGTTCTCATTTTATGTTTACATTTTATTACGCATTGTATTAGGTAGGACCCGCTTCGGCTATTGTTATGTATTGTTTTTGAAATTCATAATCTATATGTATGCTCCATCTTATTTTGAAAAGTTATACTGATGAAGGGTTTGGCCGAAACGTTTACAAGAATGTGTTTTTTCTGAGTTAATGTATGTGCATTTGCTAGCTGTTGAATATTTATAAAATAAGCTGCTTGAAAAAGGCGAAAGCTGAAAGCAACCTATAAGGTGCTAAAATCGAGAAAATTAAAACGTGCCACGGTGTAGCCTAAAAGTTAAGGCGCTTGCCCGGAAAGCAGGAGATCCGTGGTTCGATTCCCGGCTGTGGCGCATTTTAATTTTCTCGATTTTCCTGAGAATTTTAAAAAATTGTTTCCGTTTGCACCGAAAAAGGAGAAATCCTGGTTGCTCGCTAGCTGTTGAATATATATATATATATATATATATATATATATATATATATAAAGTGAACGGTCATAGAGAAGAAGAGGGACAACATCTTTAGAGAGCAGGCATCAATTTGGTCTTTTGCGCTTTTTATTTTATATTTCAGTGCTAACTAGTTTCGCCCACTAGGGCATCTTCAGAGCAACCTTCAGAGCAATCTCTAAAGATGTTGTCCCTCTTCTTCTCTATGACCGTTCACTTTATATATATATATATATATATATATATATATATATATATATATATATATATATATATATATATATATATATATATATATATATATATATATATATATATATATAATTGTTTATGATTTGTACATGTAACCAAAGTGCAGAGCATTATAAACAGGTTAACACAGAAAATGAGAACCTTGTATTGCAACTAATAGTTTCACGTTGATACGATCATCAGGCAATAGTGCTACAAACTGTTAGAAGCTAGTATTTACGGGAAAGTCGGCACATCAGTTAAAACAGAAAACAATAGGGAGTAGTTTTTAGGGTTAATAGGATTAAGAGTGATAGTGTTAGAAAGTTCTAGTCAGAAAGTCCCACGTGACTTGGCCTTTGCGTGAAAGTTGCTAAGTAGAAATTTGTTTTGGTGTCGGCATTTGGATAAAAGTTCTGATCTGTTGTTTAGGAGGTCTGTCTGGTTTTCAAACGAGATGATGGATAACTTCTCAGTGAGGCAAAGAAGGCATCTTTTTGTGATGTTGTTGTAAGCTGGGACTGTTTTGGAGATAGACCATGAGACTTCGGGCGTGACTCCTGCTGTTTTGGAATCCCATATGAATTTTGACAGTGTCGTGCTCTGCTTGTACTTGGGGTGGGTGAATGACAATTTATGCTGAGAGTACCTTTGCTTGAATGGCCCTTCAGTTAATCCTATGTATGTTTTTGGGCTGGCTGATGGTGTTGTTGCAGTGCTGTGTAAATGACGTTTTGTGTGCTGCATTTGCCTTGCAGGGGGCAGTGAGCTGAAAATTGTCATTCACCCACCCCAAGTACAAGCAGAGCACGACACTGTCAAAATTCATATGGGATTCCAAAACAGCAGGAGTCACGCCCGAAGTCTCATGGTCTATCTCCAAAACAGTCCCAGCTTACAACAACATCACAAAAAGATGCCTTCTTTGCCTCACTGAGAAGTTATCCATCATCTCGTTTGAAAACCAGACAGACCTCCTAAACAACAGATCAGAACTCTTATCCAAATGCCGACACCAAAACAAATTTCTACTTAGCAACTTTCACGCAAAGGCCAAGTCACGTGGGACTTTCTGACTAGAACTTTCTAACACTATCACTCTTAATCCTATTAACCCTAAAAACTACTCCCTATTGTTTTCTGTTTTAACTGATGTGCCGACTTTCCCGTAAATACTAGCTTCTAACAGTTTGTAGCACTATTGCCTGATGATCGTATCAACGTGAAACTATTAGTTGCAATACAAGGTTCTCATTTTCTGTGTTAACCTGTTTATATATATATATATATATATATATATATATATTCTCCTAAGCTCCTTCATTAGACTGTATTAAGAAATTAATATGAACTCAAAAAATACAACTTCGTGTAAACGTTTCGGCGTAAGCCTTCATCAGTGACTGTTCATAATCAAACCAAGCAATACATATCAATCCTAAAACATTCTAACAATACAAACAATAGCCCAAAAGGAGATCCTACCTATTAAAATGTGTGAGACCAAAGGTGCTAAAATTACGGTAACCGGTGTGGCAGCGGAAAAGATGAAAGAAAGCGCAGAATAAAGAACCGCTAGAGACGGCGTCTGTGTCTGTCCCGCCGAAGCTAGAAAAAAATCGTCTATTATAACAAAACAAACAATAAAAGATCCAAGGGCGGATTGGCAGAGCAGAAAACCCTAAAAAAACAGCGTGTGTCCCTAACGAAAAGCTGAGCGCAAAAAGTCAAAACAACACAACAACCAAAATGTAAAAAAAAATGAAATCTACATAGGCTATTTTCTCGATTCTGAAGATCATTAAAGAATTTATCCTTGATCTTATGCTTGAAGCTGTTGACATTATTAGAAGATTTTAGGCCCGACTGTAAACTGTTCCAAATTTTGGGTCCTATGTGGGAGAGACCATTTTGCCCCGTGTTAGTCTTTCGAAATGGTAGATTTAGTTTATTTTTAGATCTTCGAGTGATCCGGCCCTGGCAAACTGGTGAGAAGATCTCCGACATGTAGGGAGGGGCTGAATTATCAAAACACTTGAAAACATTTGTAGCAGTGCATTGTTCAAATCTCTCTTTTGTGGGGAGCCAATTCATATCTTTGAATTCTTTGATTCCTACATGTGCTCTATTATTCAGATTTAAACAGAAATCTGATACATTTATTTTGAGCTGTTTGAATCTTTTTGGTCAACCTTTCATTTACCATTGGAACCAAACACTGCATGCATAGTCAAAGTGGGGCTGAATCAGTGCATTTGCAAATAACCTACGGAGAGAGAAATCAAGAAAGTTTTGTTTTCTATAGAGGAACCTTAGTCTGCTATTCATTTTACTCAGGGTCCTGGTTGTCATTGACTCACCAGACAGGTTCTCATCCAGGACACAACCCAGATACGTCACTGAGGTGTATTGTTTGATCTTGATGTCACCTCGTCTGATGTCAAGCCCCTTGCTGCCAGATCGTTTATTTTTCCTGCCAAAGAGTATAGACTTTGTCTTGTCCTCTCCGAAGTGAATGCTTAGTTTATTATCAACAAACCAGTCACAAAGGGAGTTAAAATTTTCATTTAGTTGCTTTTCTATTTCATTGATGTTATTATCTCCGAAAACAAGACAGGAGTCATCTGCATACACAAGTAGGTCACAGTTAACTGCCTGAGGCATATCGTTGACACATAGGAGGAAAATGAGTGGGCCAAGAATAGAGCCTTGCGGAACTCCACATGATAATTCCCCAGGTGATGAGGTCTCTTTCCCTATGTTGACAAAAAGAGTTCGTCTTGTTGGATGTATTTCTAAAATAGAACAAGAAATGATCAGCAGAAAAGGGGTGCAGTTTTTCGTAACTCTTATCTAATTTGGATGGAGGTTTATGCGAATACTTGGGTGAGGAAAAATGTACAAGAACGTAAGGTGGAGTTTGAAGCTCTTTTAACGTTATTCAATGTTTCAAAGGGATTGAAAAACAAACAGCAGCACCATCTCCTCATTTTTTCTACTGATTTGCTTTTATGATGTAACCTTTAGCTGAAATGTAAGTGGCATTCATAGTGAGGACTCAGTGAATTCGTGTCTTTCCTTATCATGAATGTCAATTTAATGTAATTTCACTTTGTAGTTTAGCTACCAACATAGGTGCTGGTTTTAATCTATAAAAGTTGAAAAGTCTTACGATCAAATATGATTAGTAGCCTCAAGACATATAAATCCCTTTCTAACGAATTGGATTTCTCCTTGTTGCAAGAATGGATTGTAGTCTCATGCCATTGGAACGACCTAAAGGATCCCCTTAACTGCAGCACTAGTAGGTGCGTTTCGCTTTGCAATTATTGATACCTTTGATGCTATCTTACAATCTTAGGCATGCCAAAACTGTAGCTGCCTAAAACAAAATATCCATTAAATTCTAAGCCACATGCCAAATGTAAGTGAAATTAATTTGGCCTTATAACTAACCCCAAAAAGCAATGTTTTAAGTAATAAAGCAATATGATAGAAATTTGACAAGTTCTAAGCGTTTTCACTTTTAATTTTTTTTATATCAATTAAAAGAAAATTACAATTACTACAAAAATACAACTACATTAACTGTGACATTCATGGCGAGGAAAGACACGAGGTCACCGGGTCCTCACCATGAATGCCACTTACATTTCAACTACAAATTTAATTCAACAAAAACAAAAATTAAGTAGAACGAAAAAAAGGGGGGTGCTGCTGCCACATTTCGACATTAATTTAACCTTGCCGAGGCTTTGATGAAGAAGATGGTTGCTTCTATTATGATTCTGTTTGCAACTGTACCCAAATTTTGATCACCAAATAAGAGTAAAAGACAAAGTTCTTTCGGATTAACATCGGCAACATTGAATCCATCGATATCTGAGAGCTGGTCAAAGAGATCTTGGCGCAATATGCTGTATAGAGGGCAGTGCAGGAGAAAATGTTCATTGTCCTCTGTACCAGTGCCGCAGACACACATTGGACTTAAGCAGGCGAAGCTATGTTTAAATCTATGCCCATTTAATGCACTAAATTCAACCCTGAGCTTGGTTAGAAGTCTGATACCCAGGATGTCACGAATATTGTAGGTAGGATTTTTACTTGGCCGTATGATAGCAAGCAGATTCCTTTTAAACTGGGAAATCGACGAAGAATTTCTTACCTTATTATCCAGTAAGTTCCATTCAGATATGGTATTTTGGAAATACGAGTTCGAGTACCGAATTGTTCTTCCAGTAGGTTGTTCGTAACAATGTGGGTTTCTTACATTATAGACCAGATTTCGCTGCTGGGGTATCTCAGAATACAGGTAAGCCGGTGCTTTGGATTTGCACAGGGAATAGAAATGGCATAATCTGCGATACCATCTACGATGGTACAGGGTTTCCCATCCTAATTCGTTATAGAGTTTTTGCCTACTTGTACCTCTCCAAGCTCCCGTGACAGCCAGTGCAGCAGAGTATTGGGTCTGTTCTAACTTTTGTGTGAAGTGAAGGTGCATTTCAGGGTCATGTTTATGGTATATGATAATCTAAATGCGGTCGAACGTAAAGCTTGTAGATTTGCTCAAGAACTTCTCTACAAACGTATTTTGAAAGGCATTTTATCATACCAATCCCTCTGCGTGCTTTTAGGATAGCCTCTCTTATATGACTTTGGAAATCAAGTTTTGAGTCAAGAATCAGTCCTAGGTGCTTATGCTCATTCTTGGAAGCTATTGCATCATTTCCCAATCTGAGGTTTGGATGGTTCGGTTTTTGCCTTTTACAAGAAAAGATAACTTCCTCCGTTTTATTAGCATTGAACTGCATTTTCCACTGCCACGCCCACAAATTTATCTTTTCAAGATCGCGATTCAACGCTCGCGCGGTAATATTTTCATCATCCACAACTGAGAATAGGGATGTGTCATCAGCATAAAGCTTAATTCCACATGTAACGTTGCTATGTCATTTATGTATATAAGAAAGAACAGCGGACCAAGGACTGATCCTTGAGGTACCCCTGCAGAAATCGATTCCCATTTTGAGCTTTTCCCATTCAAAACTACGCGTTGTTTTCGGTCCTTTAAAAAGTTTTTGATAAGCTGGAGGATATTGCCAGATATACCATTGACTTCCAATTTATAGAGGAGACCATCGTGCCAAACCCTGTCAAAAGCCTTTGACAAATCCAGGAAGACTGCACGCATTTCTTTGCTAGGCACCTCCTCAAAGGCTCTGTAAATGTTGTGAGTTATCGCCAACAATTGATCGATTGTTGAATCTCCTGGCCGAAAACCTGATTGATGATGAGACAAAAGGCCATTTTCATTAAGGTGGCTATATATTGTATCAAAAAGAAGTTTTTCGAAAATTTTTCCAAAAATTGGCAACAGTGAAATTGGGCGATAGTTTTCCTTGCTCTGTCTATTACCCTTTTTGTGGACAGGGATTATGTTAGCCTTTTTCCATTGGGGGGGGGGGGGATAAACACCAGAGTCTAGGCATTTTTCAAAGATCAAACAAAGGGGCTCCACTATTGACTCGTCACACATCTTGATCATTGAAGAAGAAATATCGTCACATCCATGTGCCTTTTTCGTGTCAAGGGACCTGATAAGTCTTAGAACCTTTTCCCTGTCGATTTCCATGTTTTGTAAACTCACTAGACCACGGGGTATAAAACTAGGAATTGTACTACCAGTAGCTACTGCACAGCATTGAGAAACAAAATAATCATTAAAGACGTTTGCTTTGGCCTCCACATTGGTAACAAATAAACCATGCTCAAGCAAAGGCGGTATATTGGAGAATTTTTTCTTATTAATAAGTTTACTGAACAACGACCAGTACGTTTTAGTTCCAGTTTTGGGGTCAGATAACTTTTTGCCAAGGTTTCCATAATACTCATTTTTAACACTAGCTATCAGTCTAGATGTTTCACTTTGCACATTTTTTACCCGATTCCAATCTTCTTGCTTCCTACCATTTTGAACAAATTTTGAATAAATTCTATGTTTGCGCTTGATAGCAGTTTTTAACTGGGGTGTTATCCATGGTTGATCTTTGTCGTTGAATTTTACAATCTTGTTGGGTATAAACAAGGAGAATACTTCAGAAAGCTTTTCAGTGAAAATTTTAACCATCTCCTTGGAGTCAAGTCCTCTAAATTTATCTGACCAGTTTATTGCATTGATTGAGTCGCAGATCGACTGTATATCAGCTTTTGGGTAATCCCAAATGGTTCTTTTATAAGGAGGGGCAGATGGTATAGATGCGTTCAACTTTCCATAGATTATTTGATGCTGGCAATGATCATCTAAAGAGGGGTGGACACCGTAATCCACAAACATATTTGGCTGATCAGTAATAATCAAGTCAATGCAAGACATGCCTCCATTTCTTATATTTGTTGGCTCATCTATGTTTGTTTGTTTTCAATTTGTTTTGAGTGAGCTTGTCAGGATTTCTAGCGACTGAAAGCTAATTTAGGCCCACTGTGCATGCCACATCCAGGCATGGGACCCCTAGTTTAACGTCCCTTCCGAAGGACGACGAGGTGAGTTGCGAGGTCAGTCCTCAGAGGTTACCTATCCGAAATCTGACCTCACTCGACCAAGCTTAACTTCAGTCACCTGACGAAGACTGTATAAGCCACTCAGCCACTCACCCTGCTGATATAGGCCGTTTGTTTCAATAAGCTCCTCCAAAGTGGTTGCTCAATATCTTCCGTCCACCAATGAGAAGATCTGCAGTTAAAATCACCTGTCAAGATTACACATTGCGGATTTTCTCCTTTAAGTTTGTTTAGCACCATTTGCAGCTTATCAATAAAATATTCAAATTGCTGGCTACGTTGACTTGGGCTTCGATAGATAGTACCTAAAAAGATCTTTTTACGTGCAATGTTGATTTCAGTGATAATAATCTCTTGTAATAACTCAAGATCTTTTCTGCGCCTTATTGGTAGACTCCCCCTAACTCACGTGCTCTTATTGGTAAACTCACGTGCATAAAGACAGACTCCCCCTGTTTTTGTGTTACTTGGATGATCACTACGAAAAACGTCTTTACTAAAACCCTCAATGTAAACCTCATCATTCTTTATTGACTTATCAAGCATTGACTCCGATACAGCAATGATATCGAATTTGTGGAGGGCATCATAAGCCTCAATCAGGGGTATCTTAATTCTGTCTCTCACGCAGAGGCTGTTTAGATTCCAATGAAAAAACTTTAGGCATTTATTAATCTGCGGACCAGGATTTTGGTGGACATCCCCAGATAAGAGCAACAGTATGTGAATAGGATAACGCTGTCCAAGCTGTAGCATCTGAAGACCCGTACCAATGAGGAGGGCAAAGAGAACATGTTGCAGTACCATCGAAATTTTCTTTGCATATACGTTTTTATGCAGAATGATATGGTTGCAGCATTTCACAAGCTCAAGGAATAGCGACATCACAACACAGAGCCTTAGGGTAGCCTGCGCATTTACTTTTGCAAGAATATACCTGATGTCTGGTATTTCTGTAACAGGGCATGAGATAAGACAAGGTGTAATGGTGCAAATGTGGGACCAAACAAACGAGATAAGGAGGGAAAATGGAAGCGTTTCAACGGACAGAAGGATGATGAAGTACAAGTAGGCAAAGTAACTCAGGATACATGAAATTATCTCAAAAACTGGTATTGCATAGCGGGCTTTCGAAACAGTCAAAACTTTGTGTCCAGCGATTCCTGCACGCCATTCACTGGTTCCTACTGGCATAAGTTCGCCATATATCCTTGACCACTCTCAGGACAAACAAGTGATTTTAGCCTGTGTTTGGAAATCTGACGTAGAAAGCAGCAGACAAAAAACAAAAGATAATAACAACTGATTGCGAAAAGGGGGAAAAGAAAAGAAAAAGACGCAATGAAAAAAAAGTAAATAAAGACAGTAATTAAGAATGAGTTTTTCACGTGGGTGTAACGTGAAAGACTCATTGCTAAGAAAATGAGCTATCAGGGGAATTTTTCACACGCAGCGTAGCAGCCTAGGTGAATGATCACTTTTTATATTGAAAAGAATTGTAAGGCAAATGATAAATTTTGTTCATTTTGCAGTGGAAACAAATCCATTGAAAACATCCGCATGTTCACCGACAAAATTTTTGCTCAAACACACGCATGTAAACAAACGTGGATTTTGGCCTATTTTCCAAAGGAGGACTTGCATGTCAATCTCAGAACCCTGAAAGTACCTCTAGAAAGTTTAAGATGGCTTCGAGGCAAGAAAAAAGAACAAAAAACTAAAAAGCAAAATTTTTTTTTTATAACCTGTAAACACCTCAAAGCCCACACGAGGATTTACCATTAAAAGGTCAAAGAGGGGGTAGGGGGGTATTTGGGGGTTATAAAACGTCTTTTTCAAACCAAGCACATCAGAATTGCCATGCAAGTCATCCACAGGACAAAAAAAAAACAAAAAAAAAAACTCAATCTAGCACATGAAATCAATACAGCGTGTAAAAAAAATTGTCCACAAAACCTAACAACAACGGGGTAACAGGGTGGAAAAAAATCAGTCTTCGGAGCTCAGTTCATCATATTTTCGTTGCAGGTCATCAACTGATACGAAGAAGATAAACTTCCCATTTTTTAATTTGGCTGACAGGTTGCAGTTTATATCTGCAAATACAAAGTCAATGCCGTCACAGCTTTCCGCCCAATCCTCAGCCTCTAAAAGTGTGCTAAGTCGTGATCTCGTCAGGTCCAGCCTAATTCTGACTCGTTTCACCTTTTTTCTACTTCTGTAGACCTTTGTTCGGTCTGTAAAAGATGAAAAACGCACAATCATCTGATGGCGTACTTTACCATCACTATTTCTGGCTCTCTTAGGACCGATTCTATGAGCCCTGTCGACACTGCCAATACCAACTCCACAATCAAGCTCGTCGAGAACTTCCTTGACCTTCTCCATGCAATTTTCAGATTCACCCTGCTGAGGTAAATCAATGTCATTTATCCTAAGGCACAGTCTCCTGCTGTATTGCTCTCCATCATCAATTTTTCTTTCAAGATTATCCAAAAGAGCAATTCTTCTCTCAAGACTGTCTAGAACCGCCATTTTGCTCTCCAGAATTTCAACACGATCTTCAAGGCTCTTGATCTTTTCATCTCGTTCTTGTAAGTTTTCATCAATAATTTCTTTAACTTTATCAATTGCTTCATCTATGAACCTTTTATCCGCAAGCTTACATAAACTTTCTCTCACAGGTTTCAACGCTGCTTCAATTATTTCCTTTACTTGCAGTTGCGTGACCTGCTGTCCATCCATCGTCGCTTTCCGCCTTGTCTTAGGCCCTTCATGCCCGTCAACTGGATCCATTCAATACATCAGCAGAGTGAACCAAAATAGAATTCAACTTCACAAAATTTAACTTCACAAAACGGTTAAGATTCCCATCCATACATTTTTTGCATGTTACTCCACTCCCCTTCTACTAGCTCATTCAAAAATCTTCATTCATTAGTGACCACCACAATAAACGCAGCCGGCGGCCATCTTGCAAGGAGAACCAAGGAGTGACTTTTAATTTAGTCTCTTCGTTGTCGCTGGGATTCGAAAGGTTTTCAGAATTTTAATCTGGGCAGACAAACATGTTTAAAAACGATAACGTGAACGTTTTATCTGGGGGAAAATGCTTGGAGCACTGTCCATTGTGAGAACGCCAGCCATTCCTGTGCGAATGACCTCCGTAGTTTCTACAAAGCATCAGAACCATGCTAAGAATTTTCCTTAGTCTTGCAAAGATGCGGGGCAAATAGAATGCGGGGCCTTTTCAACAATGTAAGCATTAGTAATAGAAGACTTGCTTGTTGGCCAAAATGTCTCTGATTCTGCTAAAATTATTGCACCAGTCGTCTATTTATTGTCTGTATTATCAGTCAGGAAGATGTAAAAAATCCGGGGCCCAGAACGTATCGAAAAATCAATATGAAGAATATCGAGAAAACCGATATCAAATCAATCGGAAAACCGGGCCCCCAAGGTATATCGCAAAACCGATACCGAGAGTAAAAAGAAAATCGATATCAATAAACCTTTACACAAAATCGCAGCAATCTATTGAAATAATGATTTGCCGGTCTCACCTTGCTTTGGAGTCACCAAACGGCGTGCATCTGGCGTGCACGGTAAACCACGAAATTTATCAGCAGCGTTTAGTTTTGGAAACAGATTGCCTCATTTGCAGCAATGAAATTTACATCCTTTTGGGAATGCAGGCCCCTCCTTGAATTGAACTTTACTCTGTGTAAAGGTCTATCGTATCGTAAAACCTCACCGTTAAAGCATCGTAAAATCTCGATCTTACTTCCTTGTGGACACTGAAAGATCAATAGCTTACGACAAAAAATTCCGTACGGTGTTTGCATGAGCGTTTTGCAGTCACATACGTCAGTCTGGAAGATATTGAAAAACGGAGACCCTAAGTATGTCACAAACCGAGATCCTATTAGTTTGAGCAACTTCTCTGGTTTTTCAGTAGCACTCCCATAGTGTGCTAAAAATCAGTGATAGAAACATCGAATAGCAATTGTAGCATGGTGTTTGAATTGAGGCTCGGCTTCTAGATAAATTTGATATCGGTTTTTCGACATTCTCGATATCGGTTTTTTTCGATGTACTTTGGGGCTAGGATTTTCGATATACATCACACGGCCTCCTCTCACGATGCTTGGATACCAAATGATGGTGAAACTTAAAAAAGCAAGGTAACTATGACACAGAAAAAATCAGTGTTATGAAGCTAAATAATCGCTTAATTCAAATATCACGTCATACCTGTCATTCGACGTCTCTATCACTGAATTTTTGCACATTTTATGGGAGTACTGCTGAAAAACCAGATAAATTACTCAAACTAAATGATCTCATTCTACATGGCAAGAATGTTTCTGCAGGTCAGAGCAATCAGATTCGATGCCATGGCATGCAATTTTTAAAACATACGTGAGTTAACCAAAGGCTAGGCAGCATTATTGATTACGTCTGCATCTCTCTTTCTGTGGACAAGAAAAGCGGTAAATCGGCCAAAACCAAGGAAAAATACGACAAAATCAAATTTTGAGGACAACTATCATCCAAAGATGAGACTTTTGGCAAGACAAAGAGTTCCATGTCTACAATTATCCTTCTTTCAGAGTCGTAAAATAGATCTGCTAAGGGGTAGGGACAAATTTGCCGCCAATCGAAATATGGGTAGGTGAATTCATTTCGAGCAAGCTGTAAACCAACGGGTGGTGTGATTTTAGCAGGCTGCACGAAATTTAGAGCAACATAACAGTGTCCTACTACTCATGATAGAAGTTTTAATGACCCATAGTCTCAACAGGGCTCCCACCTTTCCTCAAAAGGCATGCAAATTAACCAACACTTTCTGGAGAAAGTACTTGCACTGCAAGGATCATGACTTTAGCTACACTTTACTTCTTGCTGAAGCGCTCTTCCTTCTTACTTCTTCTGAATTACAACATTCAGATCAATTTACAAAGTTCATATCAAAAATGGTGTAAAACTATCAAAAGCCGAGCCAAGGAATATACTGCCTGCAAAGTCTGCAGTCGCAGCCTTCATTGCTCCAATATTTGATTTTATTCTTAAATTGTTGCATAGAATTTGAATCCTTCATTTCCTGTGGAAGAGAGTGCCAAATACGCAGCCCTCTGTATCGGATTGTTTCAGTACCATAATTAACTGTACGTACCATAGGAAGTAAATATGTATTGGCATTTCTCAAATAATAGGTGACACTTCTATTCAAGAAAATTTCATCCATAAAACTGGGGTTTTAATTATTCGTAGTCTTGAACATCTCAGTCATTAGCAATTGCACATTTTCTGGCGTATTGTTACAGATCTATCTTTTTCTAATGATGATACGAAGCTGGAAGTATAGTCTTTATATGCTATTCGTAAGGCTCCTTCATGCAGTCTATTCATCTTGTTATTCATTTTTCTGCTATGGAACATCCATACCAAAGGACAGTATTGGAACTGGCTAGTTACGAATGCTCTCATCGAAAGTCTTAGTTTATCAGTTCCAAGATATGTGGACATACGTGACAAGGCAAATAGTTTGTTGGCAGCCTTTTTACAAATATTGCTTACATGCTTTTCAAAGTTGAAATTTGAATCTATCAACTCCCCTAAAAGTTTCTCTTCTTGTGAATAATCGACGGTACAGTTGCCAATATTTATGCCGACATCTTGATTTGTTCTTTAACTAAAAATTATAAAGTGGCATTTGTCCTCGTTAAGTTTCATGGAATTATTTCCAAACCATTCAATTATGATTTTGGAGTCATACTCTAACATGGAGACTACATTTTCGAGACGTATATCGCATGTATAAGTGGATGCATCATCGGCATAGTTACAGATATCTGTCTCTTGAATCGACAACAGAAGGCCATTGATGTAGATATTTGAAAGGAGAGGTCCAAGGACGGATCCTTGCGGAACACCAAGCTGAACATGCTTATGGTTACTGAAAGAACCATTGATCTTTACTCTTTGTTGGCGATTTTCCAGATAGCTGTTGACAAGCAATAAAGCTTCACGGCTAAATCCGTACGCATGCAACTTAGCAATCAGTAAGTCATGTAGAATGCAGTCAAAGGCCTTTGAAAGGTCCATGAATATAGCTCCAACTTTTCCACCCTTGTCGAGGCACGTTTCCAATTTTCAATTGCCCGTATCAATGCATGTTGTGCAATGTAGCCCTTACAAAATCCGCAAAGCAGAGATGATAAATACTGAGACATATATGCTGATATTTGAGTACCCATGAGCCTTTCAAATACCTTTGAAACTGTTGGGAGCACACTGATAGGTCTGTAATTAATCTTGAAGGTTTTGACCTCCTTTTTAAAAAGAGAAGATACATCGGCTAATATCAATTCATCAGGAAAGGAAGCACGTTCTATTGAGTAATTCAATATGATTTGCAATGGTGCAGAAACTATTTCTGACTCGGATTTTAACGACTTTGGAGGGATACTCTTGAAAGTGGTAGCTTTAGAGGGGTTTAGCTCACTAACCCATTTTTGATATTTTCAATGGAAACCTTTTCAAATGAGAAAAAACTATTGATTTCATTGAGTGAACGAATTTTTTGAATACTTGAATGCCTCGAAAATTTAAACACTATTTGATCGATGGGGTCACAAATATTTTCAGAAGGAAAAATAATATTTTCATTTTCGATAATTCCAAGAGAATCAGTGATTATGACAAAAAAGGTATTAAGCGTTTCAGCTATATCAGACTCATTCGACAAATTTTCCCTTGTTCAACCAACGTTATTCGTGATTTTGATGACCTCTTATCCGAAATAAAAGGTTTGACTGTTTTCCAAAATCTCGTTTTTGGTTGGATTTCTACAACAATGGTAAGCATTTTAGGCTAGTTTAGACATTCATGTAACTCTTGTATGCCTTATTTCTTACATAGCGAGATTCGTTCAGCTATTAGAAATCATCAATTAGCTGCAGCGGCTAGGTAGCTTAGGCCAGATCAACCTCTGCATCACGCTCCAAGCCCGCACTTGTGAAAATCTCTCCCTGCTCAACCCCCGCCCAACTTTGAGCAAATGCAGATACTTTTGAAAGACTACTGGCAATGTATCCAGCGAAAAATTTTGCTGAGATAGTATGAGACTCATGAGATGTTTTAGTTTTCTTTCGAGGTACTTGCAATGATTCTGCTTTAGGCCCATTCTCATGCTTCAATAACATTCCGAGATTGCATCCGATTCGAAGCTTTAGCATTTTCGGGTTATTTCAATCAATCCAATGAGGGTCGAACGGTTTATAAAATAGTGGGGCAAGTTGAAATGCTGTGCAACCTTGAAATAAACCCATTTCAAATCCCCATCTTCTTGTCTTCTTCGCAGTCGTTTTCTACAGCAAAAATTTCTTTGCTAGGCAAACCTAGTTATCCTTGCTTCGTTGCTACTTCAACACAAACGAGGTCGCATATCACATCGCAGACAGCACCAGTGCGTATTTCTTCTCCCTGGTCTAGGCCAAATAAATGGTGACCTTTGTGTGTCTACTTTTCCAAGATCAACTTTGGTCATTACTGTTGAAGAGGAAAGCCTTGAGTTTACTTTGAAGAAAGACAAAATCGAGTTAAGCTGGGAGAGACAAGGAGAGAATGGAAAAGAACAGATAGAGGATGCCCACCAGGTTCATCATTTGGACCACTGTTGTGGAACATCTTTCAAAACGATCTAGTTCATAAAATTGAATTTTGTAAAGTCAGTATGTATGCAGATGACCATCAGCTATACTGTTCAGATAAGATGCCTCAGTTGGTAGAGAGACATTTAAATCATGACATCAAAGCTGCAACACAATGGTATAGTCAAAATAATTTACTTGCAAATAAAAAGAAATATCAGGCCATGATTATTGGTCCTCCAAAAGCAATAGATGCCAAAATAACAGTAAAGGTAGATGAAGAAAAGATTGTTGCTGCAAAACAGCTTAAGTTATTGGGTGTTATAATAGATGATCAAATAAATTTTAGTGTGCACCTAAGAGAAATCAGTAGGAAAGCAAGTCAGAGACTGGGGGTACTCAATCGATTTTGTAGCATCCTTTCAACAACTCTGAAAATTACAATCTACAAGACATCCATCCTGCCTTATGTTACCTACTGTAGTACTGTTTGGCACTTTACCAAATCATATGATCTCAGAAAAATAGAGAGGATACAAGAAAAAGCAATGAAGATAATCTATTGTGACAAATCAAGCAGCTATGAAAAATTACTAAGGACAGCAAATCTATCTGCTTTACAGAACAGGAGAACCCAAGATATTGCAATACTGATGTGCAAAGTCAAGCACGGATTGGTCCCTGAGTACATGGCCCATTTGCTTGAAAAGGCAGATCAACATTATGCACTCAGAAACAATGACTTTGTAATTCCAAGATTCAGAACAGTTGTGAACGGTAAACATTCTATTAGATATTTTGGGCCTCGACTTTGATCTAAATAAAGTATGTGTGACAGAGAAAAAACTAGTTTGAATTCTTTTCGTACAAGTTTGAGAAAGTTAGATCTAACGAGCTTGGTTACAGATAGCTGCAATGGACAATGTAAATATTTTAATGAATAACTGGACGTTTAATACATGATACAATTTGTAACATCTTATTTGTTACATCTTATTCTGTTTTCTTCATGATATTTTTATAAATGTAAATTAGGATAGATAGTGTCCCCAGTGAGTATCACTGCTAAAGATTTATGACACTTTAATAAAGTTACAATAATAATAATATCAAAATTTACGACGAATACCACTAACTGAGAATGATGTTTGTATCCACGTTATTCCAGCATTTAGCTCTTTAGTAATGCACTGATCGCATTGCAGAGTTTTTTCCGAGCTAAAAAATACCTTTAGGAGCTTAGCGTGTCTCATATTGATGAACAGATTAAAACTAAATCAAAACAAGAACGAAAACAAGAAGGAGAGACCTTATACATATGAACAATCACATAGGCAAGTGCGCAGTTTCAACTGAACTTGAGTCGTTTCGCTGATTCAAGGTGGGTCAATTTGGCTAATTGGTCAATTACTCTCGAGTACCGAATAAATGGGGGGGGGATGAGAATGATCGGGGAGGGGGTTGGAAATAGTTCAGTAAAATAATGATCGGGGGGCTGGAACAATCGATGGGGGGTTGGAAATGGTTTGAAACAATAACATTTGAGGGTTGGAACAATCGGGGGAGGGGGGAGGAGGCTGGACAAAGTGAAAGTGTTCACTTTTCGTCTTCCTAGTTAAACATATATCTTTATAATATGAGTGATGTTACTGAATAAATTGAACTTATGAATTTTGAATGCGTTTCTTGAAACTTCTCCTAGCGTTTTGTTATGAATTCTCTAACATGTTTCTAGATGAAGAAAACTTGACAGACGTTTTGTAATTTTCGAAAACTTTACCAATTTCATCAAGGAATTACGCATCTTAATTGAGATCCTCGTCTTTGCTGATGCCAACAAGTGAAATTGCATTCCCGGAGACAGTGTTGCTTTCTCTCGGTGGTTCTTCATTCCAGGTTTCGATAGGAATGTTGTTGTTTGATTGAAGGGCTTCCAATAGTTAGACGATATTGGCTTCTTCTTCATCGTTTGCATCTTCTTCCCTCATTTCCTCTCCATCAAAAAGTTCGCTACCTTCGGTGTTTTTCCCTCTTTTGATTGGAGGATTGATTGAGCGGATCACCTCTTTGATTGTGCTCGGTGGTCATTTCTTCAGCATTTCTGCTCTGAAACTTCTCATGCCTTCTCCTAAAAGACTGAATATCTTATCACTGACCGAATAATCTTCTGATCCATCCAGAGCGTTGGTGACCCATACTGATTTGAAAGCAGAGCTTTCATTGATTCTTACATCCTGCATTGCATCAGTTAGGAATGTCATCATTTCGATTCGATCAGGCGCTGGCACTTTTTGTGGATTATCCTTCAATTTTTCAAGCATCAATAAAGACTCCTTGTTTTTGTACTCCATCTTAAGAGCTCGGTGCAAATGGGTGTCATTTACTTGGACAAATCCTGTTATACCGCCACCAATAACAACTAAAATATAGCCTCGTTTCCATAAAGCTTGTCTAACTTCGGGGATGAGGTGCACTGCATAATCGTCCAGAACGTAGATTGCGAAGTTTTGGTGACTGAACATGTTAAATCGATTTGGTAAGTGGTTAATTGTTTCTACAAGCTGTTCCAAGCGATAAGAACCCTTCGGTGCCCATTGATAAAAACAGGCTTCTTTTTTCCAAACAGCCTAGGTTTAGATCGCTGCACTCTGTTGTCACCTGTCTGCTTAACTGTACGAACGACTGGTATATTAACATGGATAAGGGTCAGTATACAGCGATGGTGTTCATAGACCTCAAAAAAGCTTTTGACACTGTTGATCATGAAATTCTTCTTAAAAAGCTGACGAAGTATGGTATCATAGGTCTTGAGAATACCTGGTTTGCTTCTTATCTGGAAAACAGAATGCAATTCTGCAGAGTTAATGGGGTTCCCTCAAACGTTAACAATGAAAATTGTGGGGTGCCACAAGGCTCTTGTCTTGGTCCTCTTCTGTTTTTGACATATATCAATGATCTGCCATTTTCTCTTCAAAACAGTCAGGTTACCATGTATGCAGACGATACCACCATATCATATTCGTCCAATAACATCGATGATCTCAACGATAATCTAGATAGAGACTTGAACTGCCTGAAGCAGTGGCTTCAATGAAATAAACTGTCTTTAAATGTTATTAAGATTCAAGCCATGGTTGTAGGATCTCGACCTAATCTTAAAAAGATCTCTGAAAGAAATGTTCAGTCCCCCTCCTTTGCTATAGGTGACTCGCAGATTGAGACTGTTTAGAAAACTAAGTATCTGGGAATTCAGCTTGATCAACACCTTGTTTGGGATGAGCACACTAGATTCTTGCGTGCTAAGGTCTCTCGTGCCATTGGGTTTTTAAAGTATGCCAAGACAATACTACCCCAAGAAACTCTTAGCCATTGGGTTTTTAAAGTATGCCAAGACAATACTACCCCAAGAAACTCTTAGCCATTGGGTTTTTAAAGTATGCCAAGACAATACTACCCCAAGAAACTCTTAGCCAAATATATAGAGGAATCGTAGAACCGCATTTCCGCTACTGTTGCTCTGTGTGGGGGAGCTGTGGGGAATCCAGAAGTTACAAAATCACTGCACTGCAGAATCACTGCACTGCAGAAAATCACTGCACTGCAATACACTGCAGAAGTTACAAAATCGGGCTGCCAGAATTGTAACAAACAGTAGCTATGATGCACCTGCTGATGCCCTCATACAACAGTTAAAGTGGCCAAATATCGCTGAAATCATAAAATGAGAGACAGCGACGATCGTTTACAAATCTTTAAATGGTCTTGCACCGACATATCTCTCAAATATATTTTCAAAGAACTCATCACGGCGCACTGTCAAGTTGAGAAACTCGGAGACTGACTTACGAATTCCGCTTTATAAAACAAGCAATGGGCAAAAATCATTCTCATATCGTGGAGTACATCTTTGGAACAGCCTTGAACCTGAGGTTAAGCAAGCACCCTCTTTATATGCTTTTAAACATCGTCTTTAATTTGATCGTGGGTGGCGGGATACGGTTGGATTGGACTGGGGTCAGTCGAATTCTTTGCCTGCCATGAGGTGCTGTAAGCCTCGTTGCACGTTTAGAGCCTCGTTTTGGTTTAGGCCGCCATCTTAGATTTCAGTTTCTTCTTGTGATGTCTGCTGCTTGAACTAAGTTGTTTTAAATCATGGCCTGTTTCTCTGTTTACTGTTCTTCTCAGCTCTACTATCAGGTAGTAGAGCTGAGAAGACATATATATGTTCTACTAAAACCGCGCATCCTCTCTCATATTCATGTTCAGCCTTACCATATCTATGATTTATACAAAAGCACATTCAAATTTAAAGTTTATTATTTGTTTCAATCACCTCTAAGGGGACCATTATGGAAATAAGGTCATCTTGATCTTTTAATGCTATCCCTGCCACTGTAACTAGGGGTGTTTTTAACTTGTATATATAAATTTGCTATTTAAAATTCATTGTAAATATTTTATTCATTCTTTTCATTTATTTTTAGCTTTTTTCTTCAACTATTGTAAATTATTTTTAGTAGCAAATTTGAACATACATACATACATAGGTCTAAGGATACATACAACAGCTTTACACAGATATCAAAGTAGAGCTAAAAAAGGGAAGACAGCAACATGCGCGGGCTAAATTCGATTTAACAAAGATACCACCAAATTTACAATAACGCTATCAAATTGTTTCTCATGTCCATAATTACATGACACTTGTTCTGAACAATTATGGCAGACAACGAAGGATGTCATCGCTGATACTGCAGGAAAAATATTCCTAAGAAAGTAAGGAAAATAAAATCACATTTGTTATCATAGAAAGCAATAGAGATTGCTGAAGAACAACGAAATGCTAAAAACAAAAAGATTCCTCTACATTTGATAACGTGAACAGAGTGTTTCAAAATCAGGCAAGGAAAGATAAAGAAATATAATTGAATGATATCAGCAGAAATGTGGAAGAAAATCAAGCAAAGAGAAAATCAAGAAATGTATTCCAGGCTATTAAACAGATCACAGGAAAGTTTGCACCTCGCATAGTAACAGCGAAAGACCAATATGACAAAGTACTCACAGAGATACAGCAGAGATGGATACGATGCACACAACACTTGTACAGCAGGGATGCAGGCATATCAAGTGGTTTCATTGAATAAGAACCTGCAGAAGAAGCGGAACTAACTCTTGCAGAAATAGAACATGCTTTTAAAGAACTTGCATGTAATACAGCTCCAGGTACGGACAATGCCCCCATCGACTATAACTTTAACGCCACTACTGAGCATCGCCATAGCACTTTGCTCAATCAAATAAATGCACAATGTAAAGATGGGAGGACTATCAGTAAGAAAGCCAGTAACACTCAATCTGCCCCAACAGGTGAAAGAATTCAAACACAGCAAAGCAAGCTACTTACTATAACGGCACTTATCACCAGCTAAGGGAGCTAAAATTTCATACCCATCATATCCACATGTGTTACATTTTTTAGTTATCCAATAGAAATTTTTTATGCATTACATACATATCTCCCCAATAAAATGAAAAAGGCTATTCATTAGATTTTAAAAATGCATCTCTTTAATCTTATATAAAACACGTGCAGAAATAATTTAGTATACAGGGTTTGCAGCTGCAGTCTTGAATTGCTCCATATCTTCAGTCATAATGATCTCATCTGGGAGTCTGTTCCAATCTACAATCGTTCTGGGAAAGAAGCTGTATTTGTAGCTCTCGCATGATTTGCTCATCTGAATTGGTCTCCATGCTCCTGAAGAGAGAGATCTAGTTGTTCGCATTGTTGGCATCATGATGCAGAATGGTAATGGAATTGCAGTATCGTTATTCTTTATTTTGAACATCAATACGAGCCGTGCATATAGTCGTCGTTGAAAGAGAGGCGGCCATTCAAGTTGGCGTTGGAGGTCTGAGACACTAGTCGCCCAGCTGTGCTGATTCATGGCCCATCTGGCTGCTTTTGTTTGAACTTTTTCCAGTTGTTCAATTTGTTTCTATGATGGGGGTCCCATACTGATGATGCATATTCAGGCGTCGGCCTAACTAACGTTTTGTATGCTGTAGCTTTGACTTGGATAGAGCATGCAGAGAGGTTTCTATGTAGAAAATGTGCTACTTGCTTCATAAGCAGTGTTTGTTATATGTTGAGACCATGACATATTTTATTCTAATTCGAATTCCAAGTAAGGATGACGGTCAACTTCAGACACAGGAACATTATACATTGTTTACTGGAAATCAATAGGATTTTTCTTTTACAAACTTTTAAAATGTGGCATTTTGTAACATTAAATGCCATCTGCCAGGTTTCTAACCAATTACCAGGGACCGCAAATCGTTCTCAAGTTTCTCAGCATCAGGCAATAATCTATTTCACGATACAGTAGACAATCATCAGCAAAACGCTTTATATGGGTTCCCTCAGACACATTATCTCCGATACCATTGATATGTAATAGGAACATTAAAGGACCTAGGACTGTTCCTTGTGGCACTCCTGATGTTACACATGTCTCCTCTGTCTTGTCACCATGATGCCAAGTTTCCTTTACGTTACCATTTCCGGCCTAATGCTCTTGGCATCGATGAAAACAGACAAATTAAGATTATCATATATCCTCAATGAGAAGGTCGATTTGAAAAAAACTTTTCCACTTTACAGATAAATTTCTGCCCTTGTAGAGCATGCAGGTTAAATTTTTAAAATTTCAAGATGAAATAGACGTTTTTCAAAAATTAGAATTGGCATTTTTTATGACAAAAACAGTGGAAACATCATAATTCCGACTTTCATAGTGACGAAAAAAAATTCAACTGAATCTAACTCAAAGCAAAAATACTAAAATTGCATTGAAGCAAAAATACTAAATTTAATTTGATGCATGAAAATTTTTTCTGCACGAATCTGTACGGATCCTTTGGCAAAGATGTTTTCAAAGCATCAAATTAAATTTAGTAATTTTGCTAAGAGTTAGATCGAGTTAGAATTTTCGTCCTCACTATGAAAGATGAAATCCTGATGTTTTCCAATGTTTTTTTTTGCTAAAAATGCCGGCCTTATTTTAAAAAACATTTATTTCATCTTGGGATTTTAAGACTTAATTTGGATTCTCCATGTATCTGTAAAATAAAGAAGATCTTGAATATCGGCCCTCTCGTTGAGGAGGATATATGGTAATTTCAATTTGCATTTTTTAATCGATGCTACGAATATTAGACTGGAAATGGTAATGCAAATAAAACATGGCATTGTATGCCAACTTTGAAGAATCATAACTCAGGACTCAAAACTCCCATTTGAAAACTCTTTGTTTCTTTCAATAGTAGCGTCTCTCCTGTATACCCCCAGCATATGATGAAATCATAAGCTAGCTTATACTCGAATTAATTCCATGCCTGGATCACCGTGGGTTGTTAAACTGATGGAAGCATTCAAGAAATGATCCTCTCACAAGCGCTTGAAGGATGTCTGTTGAGACTTGTTTATAGCATTCCCAACAGATCACGTTCATCCTTTTGCCAATGGAAGCATTTCAGAAAGTTATTTTGATTTTGTTTATGTGAAAGCGTGATTCGTGATATGGCAATCTGTTGACCAAGGTTTCTACCCTTCGCTGTCGAAAAAGTAAGCAGAAATATTGAAAGTTGGACTGGAAGAAATCTAGCTTGGCTCTTTCATGCAAACTATGTAAAGTCGTGGGTCAACAACTTAGCTAAAGATATAGCGAAAGAAACCCAAATTTTTTCGAATAGTTTTGGAGAAAAATACACTTTTCAGAAATCAGCAAAAAGTTTGAAAACTAATGTGTAGAGCCAGCCTTAATAAAAACATTGTGATATAAGCATCTTTTGATTTCCAAGACTATGCAGTACAACGTCCTTTAACCGCTTTTTGATAGACGGAATAGTATTGGAGAGATCGACTGTTTTCTGAGGAGAGTGGTGTCGCAAAATGGCAACTCGCTATTCAGTGGTCTTAACACCATATGCAGTTGCGTATTGTTTGCCATGTGAGAGACAGGATTCAAACGAATCTAAAGAACCACCTCTAAATTCCATAATGTTCTGGTTTCACTAAAAGAATATTATGAAGCACTGTATCAAATGCTTTTGTAGATCACTGAATATTCCAAGACTAAATTTTTTATTGTCTAGCAAATCTAGGATGGCTGTTGTTTGTCTAACATGAGCATGGTTAATGGAATCAGTAGCAAGAAATCAAATTGTAGTGAAAACATGGTTCCATGTTTTCTAGCATTGTGTGGAGACGCTTATATATAACTTTTTTCTGCGATTTAGCTGTAAACATGGAGAAGGGAAGAAGGTCTGTAATTCTACGCTGTTAAAGGCCGCAAACATATCGATTTTCCCCAACAACGTCCTTCGGACCTGTTTTTGGGGGAGGGGGTTCTGCTCATGACATTTTCAAATTGCGGTTTTACATTGAAAAAAGGCCTTATAAGAATAAATCATAACTTGTAAGTCTGAACGTTGTCTTTATTGACTATCTCTGCCTGTCACAATGAACTTTCTAAATGAGCTCGTATCTGAAACTCTTTCACTTTTAAAGGTTGGCCTAAGAGATACCTTCAAGCCATAATGTAAAAATTTATTTTGATTCAACTCAACGATGATATGAAATCAACTGTTAAACCGAACTCAACGATCGTACGAGATCAACTGGATAATGATCCAGTTGATCTCGTACGATCGTTGAGTTCGGTTTAACAGTTGATTTCATATCATCGTTGAGTTGAATCAAAATAAATTTTTACATTATGGCTTGAAGGTATCTCTTAGGCCAACCTTTAAAAGTGAATGCTTTTGTAGATCACTGAATATTCCAAGACTAAATTTTTTATTGTCTAGCAAATCTAGGATGGCTGTTGTTTGTCTAACATGAGCATGGTTAATGGAATCAGTAGCAAGAAATCAAATTGTAGTGGTGAAGGTCGTACGAACGCTCGACAATTACGAGATTTGCAATCATATAGAAAAAGGTCTCGCGTCATCATTATGCAGGGCATGTTCCTCAAATTAGGCTCTGCCGGAGGTTCACCATAAAGGTCAAAGGATTGCGAGAATTCTTCAGCCACTGCATTTGTCTAACAGCCCCTTCCAGTGCTCATTTTTTCTTTTAATGTTAATTCTCTATTACACGTATCTCTTTCACAAGAACGTAAGAATTTACGCCAGTACTGAAAGTTTCTCAAAATGATTACATCTTGAGTACTGGGAGATTCTTACGACTTTCTTTAAAGGAGTTGGATAAGAAACTATCGGGGAAATTTTTGATTTGGCTGTTTTCTGCTGAGCTAATTCAATACGACTGTACCACAAAAATTCAAAATGAATTTCCCATCTTGGAAATTAGCCTTTTCAATTATTTCTGACACAAATTCAACTCCATATGTTTTGGGATGGATGCGATGTAATTGGATTTCTAACAAGTATTTTCGTTGATCTTTCACCCAAAGATCAGCCTGTATCTAGATCTCTCCTTTCAAAGTGCGATATTTGATACACAAAACGAGGATTTGTTTACATATTTCTTATCCAGCTCCTTTAAGGTGACATAGAAATCTTCATGTTCACTACATGTACCCTCCTGAACATTTCAAACAAATCTTTATGAAGCCTTTCCAGTGTTTTGACATCACTCAAGTACTGCGAGGGTATTATGATATAGGAAACTAATGAGAACGAAGTAAACAAGTGTTTCTGTTGTCGAAATGAATAGTTTCTTAAACTTTCTTTAACTATGTTTTCCAAAAACTGGAGTTTCTTGATTTTTGGCGATCTGAGAGTTGAGCGTCTTATAAGCAGTTTCTAACAAGAAAAAAATGTTGTCAGTCACAAAGGAACACGACGCATCGCAACAGTTACATTCAAAGGAAGTTCGTCCCTTTGATAACTTGCTTTATCAGGGATGAAATTTATATCAAAGTAAGGTCAGTTTCCAACACTACCACACACTACTAGCAGTGCTGCGATGTCCAGGCCTATGACATGCACAAATATATCCTAAATCAGCGAAAAATTTAGGTCCTGGACGTTTTGATAGGGGTGGGGGGGGGTGTCTAAGCCGAAAAAATCGATATGCTTGTCGCTCAATGGTAGACAACCCCTCTTGAAAAGTGTGATTATTTTGTTTTTTCTTTCTTCCAGAGGATGAAAAAGTCAGGAGATGGTGAATGATTCAAATGAAATGAGAATAATGGACAAGAATATTTGTTAAAGAGAAAAATTTATGAATCTGATGAGTGTATATTAAAATCCAAATAGCGTAGAGCTTAAAGGGTCAGTTATCCAATGTCAATTGTGTTATCCAGTATCAAGCTAAGAGAAAATTTATTCTTGTTTGTTTTCTGCTTCTTTCTGACAAACTTACAGCTAGAAAAATAGACTGTTTCAATAGTCACAACTACGATCATGCTTGGGTTGGGATAGAGGAGCATCTGCATATCTGCAGTCAATGAAAGGAACAGCTTTGCTCAAAAATGTAAACGAGAGATATGACAATTCGCGAGTTGCGAGTTTCGAGTTGGCTTTCCATCATATCAGTTCATTCTATTCTTTATACTTTTGTTCAAATTTTAGATTCTACCCAAGGTTTCTTGTAAGCTCCTTAGATGAATTTCTACTTCTCTTGAAAAATGAAAAAAAGAGTTGCATTTTGAGGCTAAGACTTCAATCAATCGTTTCTTCTTACGATGCCACCCGTCTCTAAAATAATTTCTAAGTTTGCCTAAACAGATTTCCCTCTCAGGGGCACTGCACGGGGAAAATGACATCTGGATTTGCTAAAGTCACACTCAAGGAATGAGGTTTTGGTGTTGGTGCTTTGATTTTTGACCGACTATATGTACAAAGATGAATAAGATTTCATGCAAAATATGACTGGCAGCAGAACGGGACAGAGCATGTGCCTTCTTTGTTTTGATATAAACTTGGAGAGAAGTTTGAGATCTCAGATCGTCAAAGGAGTTTTCTCCACTTGTATAGAGTATTCTCGATGCTTGGGGGGACTTATTATGGATCTTGCCCGAATAGGAACTGCCCACAGTGAGCCTGAAATGCGATAATTAGGTATGATGCAGCCCTGCAAGTCTCCAATGCTATGGTCTTCTATGATGATGGAGGATGCTTTGACACCGCTTGAAAGAAATTTTGTTAGGAATCTCACGAAGGGCCGAGCAGAGGCGGGGTCAGGAGGGGGTAGCCATAGGAGCCCATGAATGATAACTCAGGTTTTCAAATATAGCTCAAATTCAGGTCTCTGCCAGGTTCATGATCAAAGAGAGCCCCAATTCGATTTGATTTTAATTTCTTTAGGCACGGTGGCCACGTCAGTCAAAGAATTGATTTACAGTGGGCCGTGCAAATAAACACCAAATTACAAAGTATGCATAACTAAAAAGCCCTATTTACAAAATCTTTTTATAAACAAATTAAGTGATGCTAACTATAACATGAAAGAGAGACTCAGCATTCGGTGTTGGCATTGTTGATACGTTTTTTGAATATTTCATAAGATTTTGATGATTTGACTTCAACCGAAAGATCGTTCCATGATTTAGCACCGTTATATGAAAAGCATTTCTGGCCGAAAGCCGATTTGCGACGAGGAACGGTCAAATCTGTTTTAGTGTTGCGAAGTTCTCTCTTGCATGTATCAGACAGCCTGGCAAACATTTCAGTAAGGTAAATGGGAGCTTGGTCGTTTACCGATTTGTACACCGTCTTTAAGGTTTCTGATTCGATAAGTTCATTGATGGTGGGCCAACCAAGTTTTCTGATTATGGGTAGGGCAGAAGCATCATAGGCACTGTTTGTGACGATTCTTGCTGCCCTATTTTGAAGTTTTTGCAGCCTATTGATAGCATTGATGCCGGCAACTCCCCATACCGGGCAGCTGTATCTGAAGTATGATTCCACCAAACTTCTGTACATTTTTTGTACAGTAACAATGGGCAGATACTTTTAGGAAAAACGTAACATCCCTAATCCACGTGAAACTTTTTTCGTCACTGCTGAAATTTGTTCGTCCCAGCTCAGATATTTGTCAACAATTACCCCAAGTTATTTGATATTTTCTACTATGGAAACATTCTCCTCGCCTACTACGAAAGAGGGCTTTGCTACTCTATCATCACTTATATCTTTCAGTCGTTTTCTGCTGCCAACTACAAGACTATGTGTCTTAGCAACATTCAGGGACAATTTATTACCATGTAGCCAAGTTTTGAGGTTACTCAGGCAATCATTGACGCAGTCGTTAATATGTGTAACCGAATCCGACGCAAACATAAGGCTTGTGTCATCAGCATACATATTAACGTCACAATGTTTTATCTGTAGATGGAGGTCATTGATATATATATATATATGGTAAATAACAGAGGCTCTAGACAGGACCCCTGCGGTACTCCACAGGTTATGGATTCTATATTCGAAATCTTCCCATTTACCTTACAACATTGCTTTCTATTAGTTAAATAAGAGAAGTACCATTTCATTTCTTTATTATGAAAACCGTAAAGCTCGAGTTTTTGCGATAATATTTCATGGTTCACCGTGTCAAAAGCCTTTTTGAGGTCCACAAAGGTAACTGCAATGTACTTCTCAAATTGCTATAATGCATTAAAATCAATAAGAAACAACTTGCTATTATTTCGTGATTCTTGTACATAATGACTGGCTAGTTCGATGACATTATAATTGTAAGTAGCTGCAAGGTTGATTTTAGAAATTTTCCCCGGGGGAGCATCCCCCGGACCACCCTAGACGGGTGCTCCTCCAGCGTAACAATGATGGAAACTTTCATGATAAATTCGAACTTAAATACATACAATTTAAAGATACGCTAGTCAGACCAAACTACTCTCTATGATATGGGCATAGCATGGCTGTATACACAAAGGTGTCTTTGAAGGTTCTATGGTAAAATAATTCGTAAAAACAGTCCATGAGCTCAGGGTCAGTCTAGTCTTTCATTCTCATGCAGAATATGTAATACGAAGACCGTATACAAACCTCAATCAACTTGGAAGCAATGTATTTTACAGCAGTGTCATCAACATTCAGTTCTTGCAACATTTTAAAGAATTGATCTGATTCTCTTGAATATATTCCAGCAGTTGTCATTACAAGATTAATGAACTTAATTTTCTTACAGACGCGTTTTAAGGTACCGTCTCTTAAGAGGTGTTCGTATTTCTCCTTTTTTCTTTTCTCATTCTTCTCTGTATTTGTTTCATGACCTACTGTTAGTTCAACGACGTAGAGGTTGTTCTTTTTATCCATTGCCAGAAGATCAGGCCTTGAGCTTGAACCAGTTACTATTTCAGGTGACGAGTAGGAAGGGGGATCGCTGTAAAGTTTCTTTACAATCGGCTCAATAAACTTTGCTAGATTTAACAACACTGAATTATGTCTCCATGTATAACGATCCAAGTACGGTGTACATCCAGCCACGATATGCTTTGTCGTTTGAATTTCTCGACAGAAAATACAATTGGGGCTTGTGTCTATGCCCCATCGCGCTAAGTTAAATAGGCAGGCTAGGGAGTTGTTCATGTATCTCACTGTGAAGCAGAAGATATTTCTTGGGAGCCGACGTTGCGTCTGGAACCAATAATTCTTTGCCTTCGGGAGAGCAGTTTTCCAAAGTTCCGTTACTACTGAGCCCTGTACCTGGAGAGTTTCAATTTTTGACTTTTTATCATCTCCTATCTTTTTCAATAGCTTGCTTTGCCAAATGAAACGAATCGTACTATATATATATAATAGCTATATCCGCATAAAAAAACTATAATTAGTTCTTTTCTGCTTTAGCAGCAACATAAATGTCGTTAACTAGTGCTGTCCAAGTTTGTCTCTCTTGCGCTAGTGTTCTTAAGCTTTTGAGATCGTGTATCGATTTGAGCTGGGTTATGCTGTTGTATCTATTTTTGAACGTGTTATGTTTCTTTAGCATAATTATGTCGTTGTGTAATGAAACTGGCAATGTAATTACTGGTCTTCCTCGAAACTTCTTTGCATTTGATTTTTCAAAATAGTAATTCATTGCTTTCTGGGCTGGTGTTTCTGGGTGTGATCTTAAAAACATGTCCAAATAATTTCCATCTATTTCGTAGTATTTCTAGGGATAAGACATCTTCGCCAGTTTGTCTGTACACTTGTTCGTTGCTTATGTGTGCAGGGTATTTAACATTAAGTACCTTCCTTAGCTGTTGTCTATGAAAAGAGTTTAAACTTTCTTCCTCTTTCTTTGTTAAACCCCAAGTGCCCGAGTTGTAGAGAAGAATTGGCTTGACTAAGGACTTGTATAACTTGACTTTCAGAGTTTGCTTTATTTTGTCTTTTCTGATCCAAATATTGCTCACTTTGTTCATAGCGACAATTGCCAATTGCTTCCTTCTAGACACATCTTCGACGTCTCCCAACAATGATCCTAACTTTTTAACCGTCCTCCATCTTTCTTCGCAATCTTGTTTTATGATCTTTAGATTGATTCCTTGTGTCTTTTCGCATCTGTAAGGAACTTTGATTTTCCTTTCAAGTGTTGTCTCTTCTGTTTTGGATTCATTGACTTTCAGATTATCTTCTAACAATATGTCTTTGATGTGTGATTTCAGATCTTCTTGTTTTTGTTTATCAGTTGTTATGAAGTCTGCGTCATCGGCATAAATGGCTTCTTGTGGGAAAGTTAGTGTTTCGTCAACATTGAAAAAGGATCTTACATTGCTTAAAGCATGTTCAAAATAGATGTTAAATAATGTACCACTCAGTGCATCTCCTTGGGGTGAGCCAATGTTACTTTCAAAGGGTTCCGTATTGACGTTGTTTAATTTGATTTTAAGAGTAGTGTTTGATAATAATAGTCGAATCATTCTGATTTCATCACTGTTCAGAAATGAAGATAGAATCTCTAAAAGCTTTTCTCTTTTTATGGTATCGAATGCACTACTCATGTCAATCCTTGTTATGTAGATCTTTTCTTGGTACATGTGAACTCTGGCTATGAGCCATTTATGTGCCCAAACTATGTCGGAGGTACTGCGAAATTGTCTGTATGCGCTTTGTGATCTGGACAGGAAATTTTCCACTTTTGGCTTCGTTCTTTCTAATACAATATTTGACAGCATTTTTCTGATTATCGGTAATAGTATAACTGGCCTCAAGTTCTTGACTGGACCTTTTACTTTTCCTGGCTTTGGTAGTGAGACTAAAATTCCAACTCCTGTCTCGATGTCATTGTGTTTTTCAAAAGCTTCATTCATGATGGTTGGGAGGCTATTGTGAAGTGCATCAGGACCGTATTTTATTAACTCTGCTGATATATTGTCATATCCGGCTGATCGATTATTGTTTAACTTTGTGACACTTTTCATCACTTCTTCTTTAGTAATTGGAGAATTGAGTTTTCGTGGATCTCCCTCGAAAGGTTCTAATTTTTCGGCTCCTTCGTCTTTAAATTGAGTTTGAAAGTGGCTATTTATGATTCTATAGATTTGTTCTGGGTTGACTACACTTCTTCCATCTTCGTCGTGTATGTAAGGATTTTCATATTTTTTCCTTGATAGCATATTAACGGCTTTGAACATTTTTGCAGAATCTTTTATTTGATCAATTTCTTTTACCCTTTCGTCCAGGCTCTCTTCCTTCAATTCTATCAGCTTCTTTTTAATTTGATGTAAAATCTTATTTCTTTCAGTTTTCATTGCTCTTGCTTTTTCGATATCTTTGCTGTTGTTAATTTTTGTTCTGAGTTCCTTTTGCTGTTTCGATAGTTTTTCAACTTCTTCACCTTCTGGTCTGTTGTTGTTGTGCGTTCCGCAAAAACCAACTGTTAACTCGGCTGCTTCCGAGATTTTTGACTGAATTGTCTTCCATTCGATTGCTTCATTTCCAAGCTGGTTTAGTTTTGCTTCTAGTAGTGATTGATATTCTTTTTGCTTTTCTATGTTATTGACGAGAGCTGAACAATTATATTTTTTGTTACTGTTTGAAGTTTTTTGCCGGTACAATTTGTGGAATTCGATTTCTAGTTTGCAAATTACAAGTCTGTGATCGCTATCTACCAAGGTATTTGAAAAAGACCTTGCATCGATTAAACAATTTTTTTTGCTCATAGGACAGATGATATAGTCGATTTGGTTAAAAATGTTTATATTAGTGCCGTTTCTTTCACGTGTATTCTGCCATGTTGTTATGTGGCGTGCTGGATGTTTGAAACTGCTGTTGCTTATAAATAGTTGATGAGTAGTACAGAAGTCGATCAGACTTTGTCCTGAGTCATTTCGAAAACCTCGGGAGTATTTGCCAACACACGGTTCTTTGATTTTGGATTTGCCTATCTTTGCATTTAAATCGCCGCATAAAAGTAATAAAGACGAATTTTTGTTTTCACTTCATCAATAATGTTCCCGATCTGTCCATACATTTCGTGCAATTCGTTGGCATCATTTTTCACTTTTGCTGTTGTTGGTGCATAAACATTGATGATCGTGAGCAGTTGTTTTTGCTGCACTGTTTTAGTGATGCGAAGATTTATATTCAATGGGTTGTTTTGAACTTTGTATTTTTCCTGCTCTTTCAATTTTAGCTGTATGACACACACTCTATCTGACACTTTCCAATACTTTACAATTCTGTCTTTCCACTTCGGTGATATCAAAAAACCATTTCCATAATGACGAGAATTTGATTGTAAAGTTATCAAACGATAATCTTTTATGTTGATGTCTCTATTTTCCGTGATCTTTGTTTCTTGAAGACAACAGATATCAATTTTATATTTTTCTACATCGTGCACCAACTGTTCTTGTTTGAATTCATCTGTAAGTCCCCTGACATTAAAAGTTCCTATGTTGAAAATGT
Source organism: Aurelia sp. 3 sensu Dawson et al. (2005) (assembly GCA_964020215.1). NCBI lineage: Eukaryota > Metazoa > Cnidaria > Scyphozoa > Semaeostomeae > Ulmaridae > Aurelia > Aurelia sp. 3 sensu Dawson et al. (2005). The sequence goes on from OZ026577.1 coordinate 13,016,565, forward strand.
TTTTTCTTCTCATTGTTTAAGTTGTTGACTGAAGTTTTACGCCAGTTTAGGCCCATCCATGAGTTGTTATAACAAATCGTTGCAACTGAATTTACCGAAAACATCTCCATTGTGCTGGATCAGATGAGGTTTCCATTCGTGCATGTTACTCTAAACTGCATTAGTCGACTTGTTGCACATATAACATCTTTATATGTTGCTATTAGACAGGATTAGCGAGGCCATATTCGTGGTCTCGCTAGGAGCGGCCGTCACCCACTCCGCCAAAGTATATGCGATTTTTCTGACGTAACGTTATGGAGGTATCGTATGTCCTCATTCAATGAATGTTCAAGACATTTTCTACGAGTCACCTGACAAAGGGTAAATTTAGTGCTGACGTCAATGACTTCTAGGCCAAATTGTGATCTGGAGAGCTGTAGAATTTCTACCGTCCCGCTTACTGGAATTTCGAGCCATCGCCGGAAGTACCTATGACATTATCGAGTCAAGGTTTTGTTTTACCCAAGTTATATCGATATCAGTGATTGTTAGGTCCCAGCTTATTTTGAAAAGGAAGTATTGATTGTAGAGTAGAAGCTTGTTTCTTAGATGCAATGGAAGCTGATGGATCAAGCTTAAGATCTTTTTAGTAGTGACTAATAGTGCTCATTATTGTTCATCTCCGTGCCGAACCAGCGACCAAGGTATTTAAAGCTTTCGTTGTCCTCGACGCCTTTAATTAAGACATTGTTGATGTAGATTTTTGCTTTGTATTGTTTACACAGTGTGGCAACTTTCTTCATTGCAAATGACTGGCATAACAATAATAATAATAATAATGATGATAATAATAATAATAATAATAATAATAATAATAATAATAATAAAAACTTCATATATTTTCAACAAAATTTAAAACTATCAATACTATACCAGTCGACCTCCTCTCTAATAACAGGCAGAGATACGACTGCTGGACACCAAGGAAAAAAGAAAGATACCCTAAAAGTTCAAATTACATGCTTAAAACTTCGAAATGTTCTCTAAAGGAAAAAGAATTGTTCACTAGCAATTAAAATTATCTAGAGCTGGAGTAATGACTGTTCTGTCCATTGTTTATTCCTGCGGCAAAAGATATAATAACTACACTTTAAGGCTATATTAGCTGCCGTTTGTATTATATATGTTGAGCTCTTTTCTGCTATACCAATGCTTGACATCATGGTTAAAAATGAATTACAAGACATACCAAAAACTCCAATGCTACCCATTGACAAATTCACAAAATTTACTACCTCATCATATTCATCGTTTAACCTGTGAGATAGTTCTTCATATTTGGCTTCCTTCCTTGCTGCGTTCTTTTCAATATTTACCTCGAATCCAACTGTCAAATCCATTATGTACAACGTTGCACCTTTGACAACCAACAAATCAGGTCTTAGTTCCATACCTGTAATAGCACATGGTGATTCCCAGCCATCCAAGTCTACATAAAGCGATACATCCTTCAAAGAACTCAGCGTCCCAGCTATGAAACTAAGGACAGAATTGTGTCTCCAGGTGTAACGGCCTTGCTCCAAATATTCCTTACAACCAGCAATAACATGTGACAATGTTTCATGTTCTTTACAAAATGTACAACGAGAATCATCCGTCTGTCCCCATAATACCATATTACTCCGATTGGCCAGAGTATTGTTTAGAAATCTAATAGCGAAGTTAAAGATATTTTTTGGCATCGAGTGATGAACATCCGACCAAAGACTGATAAATTTTGGCTGATAATAATTATAATATTAATGATGATAATAATAATGATAATAATGTTGACACTGAAGAAGATTTTAATCGAAACGTATGTCAGCAACAGTTGTGTTTTTATATTATGATAAATTCTAATATGATTTGACTAACGAGAGCTAACTAAGATGTCTCAACGTCAAACGTTTGTCTAGCATACTCAACATCAAATTCCAGTCTGTCCGTGAAACCATTTGCATCGGTTTCGCCATATCATGTTTCCACATATCATATTAGATACACTGCACCATTTTATTGTAGACATCGCCTCCTCACTCGACAGTCCTAATCCCCTTAAGTTATTTCTTACGTCTTCGTGAACAGTTTCAAGCGATCCAAAGCACAATATTCTTATATTTGTCTTTATCCCATTCCGATTCAATATGTTTTTGAGTTGTTGGTACTTCCTAGCTTTACTTTCATATGACTCTGACATGGACAAATCGAAGCATACAGTTACTTCTATGATCTCGCATTCTTTTTCGTTAGACTTTATCTCTAGCAAATCAGGCTTCCGGTCATTGATTTGCTGCAGTTCTGTTCGTAAATGTGGAAATGCTGTTTCTGCCATCCTGTTAACAAACTTGACTGACGTTTCACTGTACCGACGAATCTTGATAGATGGCTTCTACTATCCTATCGTGTCGTTTTGAGTAAAGATCCTTAAATCTGTTGCAAGAGTTCATTAAATGGGCTACCGACTCTGTGTGATGGTTACACAACGAGCATTTTTTTTCCTGATCTTTCTTCCAAAAATTGATCAGCTGGTTGAAGGGTATTTGGTTCATCCTTGCTCGTAACACAAATTTTACTAAACTATCTAAAAGCTTCCAACCGTAATATATTCGATGTGATATTTTCCGATCAATGGCATCTATTCCTATGAATTTCCCTTGAAACCTGAGTTCTGAGCACTTTGCGACATCAAGTTTTTCCAATTCTCCCTCGATCTCCTGCTTCAGATTTTTATGACTAAGTTTTTTTCCATTGACAACAACTTTCGCCAAATTATCCTCGTATATGACACACCCTTTCAACTTATTCACTTGGAGAAGAAGATCTGGCCAATCTGAATTTCCACCGTAAGTTTTGTTTTTCACCAGTCTGTCGTTGTCATCTAATTCGTAGCCTAAAAAGTTCTTTTCACAGTTTGTAGATCTTACACCCCGGGCTCTCATATCCAAACTTAACGATTCTCTTGCCATATACCTTATATTTTCTTCTTCGTGGTTTAGCATGTTGACTAGATTTGAGATTCGTGTAGCTCTGTAAACGTTGGATGGCTTTTTTATACCAAGACCCCCTTGTAGCCTGCCAATGAAAAACACTTTATCGGTTGTTTTAGGGTACAACCCAAACATATTTCTTATGACACAGCTAACTTTACTGTCCATCTCTCCTAGTTGTTGTTCCTCTATTCTTGTGTTGTCAAAGTGATGTAATATTTTGGCTAGAGCCATGTTGTTAAACGCACTAAGTTTTAGAGGGATTGGAAGGGAGCTAGCCTCAGTCTTATTCAAGATTTCTTTGAATTCTTCGATAAAGGCTTCAACTTGCTTTGGGTCTTCACCACAAATGCTGAGAGATTTACCGAGATATTTGTATGCCTGCGATCTCTTATATGTTTCAATCTTTTCTCCTTGAATCTCTATGACTGGTTGTCTATCATTCTTTCCTTTATACCAATTATTGCCTGAACGTCTTTCATAGAGTAATGCACATTTTGGTCCCTTCACTTTTAATCCAGCATCATTAAACAGTGGCTCACTTATTTCTAACATGTTCTTGAGCATTCTGAAATCATAAGAAACCATTGCGATATCATCTGCATATGCTTGAATAGGTAGGGGGTTAATTTTTCTTTCATTTTGAATACTAAGAGCTATCAAGGAATAATTGAAAGCAGGCTGTAAAACTCTATTTAATACCATCAGAAAGATGATAACACTAAGTGGGTCTCCTGTTTTTGTGCCCCTCGTGATGTAAATCTTTTTTGATAAAGTGTTCCCACATATGACTTGAAAACATGCTCCTTCATAAATGTTCTTGATGATCTTACAATACGTAGCAGGAATATCATACTCGCTCAGTGTCTGTATCAATTTATCATGCTTGATGCTACCATAGGCATCTGCGAAGTCAATAAACAGGACGTGCAACTTTGTACTGATATGTTTGAAGTCATCCAAAGCCGTTTTTAAACTGAAAATCAGATCCTGCCTGTTTCTTCCTTGCAAAAAGGCTCGTTGCCAGAATTCAATTTTTGGCTCGATCAGTGGTAAAATTCTCTGGATGATACATCGGGAAAAAATCTTATAAATCACTGATGACAGGCATATGTCACGCAGCGTTGTTAAATCCTGTTGTTGAAAATTCTTCTTCGGTATCCTTTGTATTATATCATGTTTCCAACTGCTAGGCACCTTTTTATTGATTAGACATGTATTAAAACAGCTTCTAATGTCTACCCCCTTGTCATCATATTGCATTTTCACATCTTCATAGCGAACCCCATCAAGCCCTGGTGATTTCCCATTGGGAAGCTTCCTTAGAACAGTTTGAAATAATAATAATAATAGTAATAATAATAATAATAATAATAATAATAATAATAATAATAATAATAATAATAATAATGATGATGATAATAATAATAATAATAATAATAATAATAATAATAATAATAATAATAATAATAATAATAATAATAATAATGATAATAATAATGGAAACTTTTTATTCCCTACAAATACTACTATACATGATGACACCCATCACTCTCAATTAGGCATGATGGGGAAATTTACAAGTTCTAATTAAAATGTTCCTTAAAATAAATTGAAAAGTATGCAGCTAATACGTTCGAAATATAATATTTGTCCACATCTTGAAAGAAAAGAATTTAAAACGTTAACAGTTCTGGACTTGTCCACTCACTGTCTCTCTTACAAAATATGTAGTACGTACAACGTACACAGATTGTTATTATTTTCTTTTCCAGGTAAAGTTGTTCTTGCTTACTAGTTGATAAATTATGCAACATATTCATAAACGCTTTGTGTCCGTTATAATAATAATAATAATAATAATAATAATAATAATTATAATAATGATAATAATAATAATAATAATAGAACAGAAGGGTTGCAGGAAAGGAAGTCGAGGGACTAATGATTTGTTGTATATTGACCAAAGGATGATGAAAGAGGCGAAGCAACGCAGGAAGAATCTTGCAATGGCGTGGTTAGATTACTGTAAGGCTTATGACTTAGTGCCCCACTCATGGTTAAGTGAATGTATGCACATGTTTGGTATTGCCTCCAATGTGGAGAAGATGTTGACTGCAAGTATGCAAGGTTGGCGTACAGAACTCACCTGTTGTAATGAATCATTAGGCCAAGTGAGATTCAGGAGAGGCATCTTTCAAGGAGATAGCTTGTCGCCCTTGTTATTTGTGATTGCCATGATTCCCTTGAATTTAGTTCTTCGAAAGATGAAAATAGGTTACCAGTTTAGTTCTAATAAGGAGCAAATCAACCATCTGATGTTCATGGATGATATCAAATTGTTTGCAAAAGACGAAAGTGGGCTTGATGCTTTGATTCAGACTGTGAGAGTTGTTAGCACAGACATAGGGATGAAATTCGGACTGGAAAAATGTGCTGTGCTAGTGATGAAGAGAGGGAAAGTGACAAAATCTGATGGCATAAGACTACCCGATGACAGAGTGATTAAATCCATTCATGAAGAAAATGGTTACAGATATCTTGGCATTTTGGAATCTGACCAAGTACTGTGCAATGAAATGAAAGAAAAGGTGAGAGCTGAATACAAAAGAAGGGTGAAGAAAGTGCTAAAATCAAAGCTAAATGGAGGAAACATGATATCTGCCATTAATACTTGGGCAGTGCCATTGATTCGATACTCTGCACCTTTCCTTGAATGGCGAAGAGATGAAATCAAAGAAATGGATAGGACTACAAGAAAAATAATGAACATGTATAACGCCCTACATCCAAGGGATAGTGTAGCGAGACTGTATTTGCCCAGGAAAGAGGGAGGAAGAGGACTAATGTCGGTAGAAGATTGCGTAGAGTTGGCGATTTTGGGGTTGGAAAACTACATTCAGAAGTCAAATGAAAGGTTAATAACCAGTGCAAGAAGAGATCTTGAAGATGAAGAATTAGGTACAGAAAAGGAATTCAAGGCACAGAGAAAGGAAGATAGAAAATCGGGATTTGAGGCCAAGGCATTGCATGGGCAGCACTTTCGACAAACAAAGGAATTTAGTGATACTGAATCGTGGAGATGGTTAAGAGAAGGGGAACTCAAGAAGGAGACAGAAGGCCTTATCATGGCTGCACAAACCCAATCATTAAGAACAAATGCAGTGAAAGCAAAGATTGACAAAAGCACTTCCGATACCACGTGTAGAGTCTGCAAACAGGCAGAAGAGACGGTAGATCATATTGTCAGTGGGTGTTCAAAGTTTGCTCAGAAAGAGTACAAAAGACGACATGACTGTGTGGCGCGTGCACTGCACTGGGACTTATGTCGAATGTATGACATACAAACTGCACAAAAATGGTATGAGCACCAGCCTGAAGGAGTTGTGGAGAAGGAAAATTTAAAGATATTGTGGGACTTCAATATACAGACCGATAACGAAATTCAAGCAAGAAGACCAGACATAGTAATCCACGACAAGAGTAATAAGAGCTGCTATATTATTGATGTCGCCATTCCAGGTGATGCAAGAGTTCCACAGAAAGAAGCTGAGAAGATTGAAAAGTACAGTGATTTAAGGAGAGAATTGCAAAAACTCTGGAAAGTCAAGGCAAAAGTTGTTCCGATCGTAGTTGGTGCTCTTGGGACGGTGTCTAAAAGTTTGACTGGCTACCTGAAGGAAATTAAAGTGTCAACCAAGATCCAAGTGATTCAAAGATCTGCTTTGCTCGGCACCGCAAGAATTCTGAGAAAAGTTCTAGAGATCTAAGGCCATGGGTCATGACTTGATCTTTGGAAGTCACAAGAACGTCCAGTGAACATATCATCAATAACCACTGTGAAGAAAGCAACATAATAATAATAATAATAATAATAATAATAATAATAATAATAATAATAATAATAATAATAATAATAATAATAATAATAATAATAATAATAATAATAATAATAATAATAATAATAATAATAATAATAATAATAATGAATACTTGGAGAACGGACTTAACATCTGGCAAAAATGTCTTTGGAGAAGTTAGGATAAAGAGAGGGATATTTCAGGGAGACAGCTTGTCTCCTCTCCTTTTTGTATTGGCCCTAATTCCATTGACTTTGATTTTAAGAGATGTTAAAGCAGGGTATGATTTGAGAGAAAAAGTGAGGATAAATCATCTACTATTTATGGATGACCTGAAATCATATGGCAAAAGAGAAAACCAAATAGATACACTTGTCAACACAGTAAGAGTATTTAGCGATGACATTAGAATGGAATTTGGAATCAGCAAATGTGCGATCTTGATCATGAAGAGAGGAGAGATTGTGAAATGTGATGGTACTGTTATGCCAGGTAATGAAATTATGAAAGGTCTTGAAGAGGAGGGGTACAAATATTTAGGAATTTTAGAGATCGACAACGTAAAACACGAAGAAATGAAGGAGAAACTCAAGAAGGAATACATCAGGCGGGTTAGATCAATACTGAAATCTAAGCTAAATGGTGGAAACATCATCCAAGCAATAAATGCCAGGGCTGTATCAATCATCAGATACGGTGCAGGAATAATTAGCTGGAGGGTAGATGAGCTGAAAGCCGTCGATAGGAAAACCAGAAGGTTGCTAACAATATATAGAGCATTGCACCCGCAGGCGGATGTTGACAGACTCTATTACAAAAGAGCAGACGGTGGCAGGGGCTTAATCAGTGTTGAGGATTGCGTTGAGATTGAGGTAAACAGTTTGTATAGCTATATAGAGCTGAGCAAAGAACCATTTCTAAAAGCAGTAAGGGAAGAAAACTTGTTGGGCTCTGGAATGCCAAAGGAAGCAATCAGGGTAAAAAGAATGGAATCTTATAAAGAGAAGGTTCTACATGGCCAGTATGAGAAGTTGACTGCAGGCATAAGAAGTTCTGATTCATGGGAATGGCTGAGGAAAGGTACGCTGAAGAAGGAGACAGAGGGGATGTTGATGGCAGCCCAAGATCAGGCGTTGAGGAAGAATGCTATAAAGAGCCGCATAGATAAATAGGATGTTTCACCTGTTTGCAGAATGTGTGGAAAAAGAGAAGAGTCTATTGCGCATGTAGTGGCTGAATGTGAAAAATTGGCCCATAGCCAGTACAAGAATTGGCGGCATGATAGAGTTGGGAAAGTAATTCACTGGGAGCTTTGCAAGAAATATGGGTTCGATTGTACAGAGAAATGGTATGATCATATTCCAGAAGGTGTTTTAGAGAATGAAAAGTCAAAGATCTTATGGGATTTTAGAATTCAAACGGATCAGCAGTTGAATCACAACCGACCTGACATCGTAATACACGATAAAGAGAAAAATGAATGCAAAATCATTGACGTTTCATGCCCGTTTGATGGAAGAGTGATCGAAAGAGAAGAGGAGAAGAGGGAAAAGTACGAAGATCTTAGAAGGGAAGTGGCAAAATTATGGAATGTCAGGAAAGTGGTGACAATACCAATCATCATCGGAGCTCTTGGTACGCTGAGCAAAAACTTTAAGAGATATGTTGAGCAACTTGAAATGGGACAGATGACAGCTTTATTACAAAAGACTTGTGTACTTGGCACGGCAAAGATAATTAGAAGGACTCTGGACACCTAAGATTGAGGGATTCAATCCGCTGCCCAGAAAAAGCCGCCAAACAACAAAAAGGCGTGAAGAAAGGACAATAATAATAATAATAATAATAATAATAATTAATAGACCCATCTTGCCCATTCGACACTCGTATTGAAAAGAAAGAAGAAGAAAAATGCACAAATTACAGTGACCTGAAGTATGAAATTGCAAGAATATGGAAAATGAAAAAGGTGGATGTTATACCAGTAGTTATTGGAGCATTAGGGACAGTGACAAAGAATTTTGATAAATGGCTGGAAAAGTTAGAATTGGATGTTACGGTAGAGATGTTACAGAGACCATGTTTGCTTGGAACAGCGAGAATAATACGTAAAGTATTGGATATAAAGTAAAGACCAAGGAAAGAAGTGATGTCAAGATACCAAAGACCACTGGGTGTGGTCCGCTATCGTGGCAAATGAACCAGGAAATAAGAACACTCCTGTGAAAAAGACAAATAATAATAATAATAATAATAATAATAATAATAATAATAATAATAATAATAATAATAATAATAATAATAATAATAATAATAATAATAATAATAATAATAATAATAATAATAATAATGATGATGATGATAATAATGATAATGATAATAATAATAATAATGATAATAATAATAATAATAATAATAATAATAATAATAATAATAATAATAATAATAATAATAATAATAATAATGATGATAATAATAATAATAATAATAATAATAGTAATATAAGAAACAAAACCATCATCAAAAATTAACAGAAAAAGAAAATAAAAAGAAACACAACTGTTAAAACTCTGTATGTTTTGATTAAATACGATTAAAACTCGATTCGATGAAATTCGATTTAACTCGAAAATTCGACTTAAAATTCGATTAAAACTCTGTACGTTTCGATTGGTGAGCCTCCGTTGGCTAAGGGTACCTACAGGTGCAATGGCAGGAAAAGTTGTCAGATATGCAACGTCATCACGGAGGGGGATAGTTTTGAAAATTCGGACGAAAACAGATCTTTCAAAAACTTTTCGGGGAGGTATAACTGCAATTCAGAAAACCTAGTTTATTTACTACAATGTGAAGTTTGCAGCAAAAAACATGTAGGTAGCACCAAAACCAAATTTCGGCAAAGATTCAACGTGTACAAATCTTATTTTAGATCTTACGCACGCAAACATAACGAGGGATCACTGGACAGGGGTAAATTAATCCCACGAGCAAGCTTTTTTAGTCATTTCTTTGAGGGGAATCACAATGGTAAGTTTGAGGTTAGGGTTAAAATGATCGATGGGGCTGATAATGTTTTTTCATTACGACGTAAGGAATTATTTTGGCAATACAGACTGGGACCTTTTCTTCCCAAGGGTTTGAATGAACGGGCTGCAGATGTGGAACTCGATATGTTTGCGTGTGGCATGGCCTAATTCCTGCCATTGTATCTGGTTTCTCTGGGGGGTTCGGTTGGCAGTGCTCTGCTGTCTTCCTGTTTGGCTTCATGTTTTTTTGCATGTGGCGTTAGGGTGGAATTCCCTATCAAGCCATTCAAGATTCAGCAATTTGCGAATCATCGAAAGGTCAAGTGGGAGGGCCGTGGGGTTGCCGGCTGCATCCCTTGGAGGTTTGCTCTGTGATCTATTTGATCCCACGTGGTAAAAGGACATACGGGAGGGTCATATGGGAGGGAACATTTGCTGATGTGCCAGTTACTTCATTTCTTCTTTACGCTGAAGAAAGTTTGAATTTAAAACGTGATTTTAATTCCCACTGGGTCTTAAATTCGGGGTCAGTCATGTTTACTAAGAATAGGGTTCTTTGTAATGAAATGTAATCTTAGTTTATTTTTAACTGTATTGAAGTTGTTTACCACGGAGTATAAATCCTCGGTTGTCCAATTAGAAAAATGATGATAATAATAATAATGGAAACTTTCATTCTCATAAATAAACTTACAACAAGATGAATATTTAAAATGTAAAACTTACAGTATAAAGAATTTAATCGTGACTACCACTCTCCATAAAAGGGCATGTTAGTCAAGCCTTACTGCCTTCAACAATTTTACTTCTTTACAATGTTAAAAGTTCTGGATTGGTCCATTCTTTGTCTTTCCTACAAACTATATAGTACGTTGTCCTTATACAGACGTTTATGATGTTTCTAATGAATTTTTTGATAGAAGTTCCGAAAGTCCAATGCTCTTTAATGCTTGCAGTATGCCATTTCCATCATCATCCTTGCATATCAATACTAGGGCGCTCATACTGAGATTCACAAATGTTACTTTCTCGTACTTTTTCTTGAGATCAACGATGGTAGAGTTGTATTTTCCAACCTTCCTTGCACAATTTTCTTTCACGTTGGTAACAAAACCACAGGTTAACTCTAGAACGATAACTGTCTTCTCTTGATAGACCATGATGACATCTGGTCGCTTTAGTGTTCCGGTGACAACTGTGGGGCATGGGTAGCCTGGGATATCAGCAAATACTTTCAAGTCCCTCAGGCCCTCAATTTTGCTCAAAAGAGTCGCAAGGATGGAGTTGTGCCGCCACGTGTATCTGCCTTGTTGAAGGTGAACTTTACAACCTGAAACAACGTGCAATAGGGATTGACTATTATCCTTGCATGCAAGGCATGTGTCCATGGTTGCTTTTCCCCACAAGACCATATTCTTTAATGTAGCTAAGGTATTATTCATGTATCTGTTCGTAAAGTTGTAGATATTCGATGGGAGAATGTCTCGTACATCTATCCATAGCTTTTTGAGTTGCTCATTACTGAGAGTCCACATCTGTTTCACGATGTACCCTTGATACTGTAGATCATTTGAAATCTTTTCGATTTGTTTGGCTCTGACAGATTTTGTCACGTCACTTGTACTTTTATATTGATCAACCTGGATGCTTTCTTGTGCGGTAGCTTGATGTAAATAATTTATATCGGGATTCGGAGATTTCTTTAGACAGTTACGCTTGGTTGTTTGACACTGCAGATACTTTAATTACTTATTACTTACAGATATTTATTATAGTAATAATTTCATTAATAATAATAATAATAATAATAATAATAATAATAATAATAATAATAATAATAATAATAATAATAATAATGATAATAATAATAATAATAATAATAATAATAATAATAATAATAATAATAATAATAATAATAATAATAATAATAACTACTACTTGACCAAGTTGCTAAGCAAAATTACTGCTTAAAAACTGGTGTGTTGCCGTGATCCCAGGAATATATCAGCTAAAGTCCGCTTACAACTAATGACTACTGTCCCAATAACTTTTTAACTCTGCTACTGTCCCAATAACTTTTTAACTCTGCTCCTCCAGATATAGTTTCCTCCAATTATACATGATATTGAACACCATTTCATCACATTCTTTATATTTTCTTTACTTTGGGAGAAATTTCTCAATCCTTTCCATACGTCACTTTTTACACACCCAAGCGAACCAAAACAAAGAACAGCCAGCTGCGATGAGAATCCATTTCTCTCCAGATAATCACATAACTCCTTATATCTTCTAACTTTCTCTTGATAAGCATTTTCCAAATATAAATCATAGCAAACGGTTGTTTCCACTATTGTGCACTGCCTCTGTATACGATCAAGAATGACTATGTCTGGCTTACGATGAACAATCTGCTTGATTTCTTCTTTAAATTCAGGGAATATTGTTTCTGCCAACAAGTTGGACGAAAGTCTTGCCCGTGGCTTGTTTTCCTTAAATGAGTTTTGCAATCTTATTCACAATTCGATCATGGCGACGTGAATAGAAATTCTTAAACTCGTTGCACCCGTTTAACAGGTGCGCGACGGACTCAGTATGTCTGTGACAGAACGGGCATTCTGGATTGTGATCTCTATTCCACAGGTGAAGGGTAAAGTTGGTGGGAAGAATACTAAGTCTCGCTTTGATTGTAAAAATCACGAGGGCATCATCAACTTTCCAATTATAATAGATCGAGTGTGACGATTTTATATGAACATTTTCAAGATTGAGATAACATCCTTGCACAGTTAATTCCTTAGAAGCCTCGATATCTCTGTCAACGCATAGGTGATACAGCTTCTTTTGAAGCTCACACTGATTGTCATACCATGTTCCTTTAATATGAGCCATCGCCTTGTCATTCACGTACTTAACATCAACGTTCAAGCTTCTTGCATATCTTACCATATCTGGCCAGTCAGACTGACAACCGAAATTTGTGTTACAAGCCAAGAAACCATCATCAGTTAATTCATATCCCAGGAAATTATTTGCTCCATCCGTTGGCCTAACTCCTCTTTTTTTCATGTCTAACTCGAGAGATGACCTCGCAACGTGCCTAAGATGCATGACGTCATGATTTAGCATTTTGATAAGAAAGGCTAAACGTGTTGATCTATAGACATCAGAAATTCGCTTAATGCCCAGACCACCATTTTCTCGGGGGAGGAATATCACAATTCGTGTTGTGGACTTGTAGAGGGAAAATAATTCTCGAACTGCATCAGTTATTATATTGTCCAGCTGGTCTAACTGCTTCACACTCAGTCTTGAATTATATCCTCGTCATGTTGAAGCTTGTGCTTTGGGCCTAAGTAAACAATCTTACCAGAGCGAACAGCGGCTTTGTATAAGGCTTTTAACTTTCTAACCAAAGTCATCAATAATCACCAGCAGCTACGGGAATACTCAACGATACATCCCAGGAAACTTGACTTGCATTTACGACGGCAACTACGACGGATTATTGATTCAACTCACTCTTCAGCAGGCGCCCCGAGGGGCACGTCTACCTCGTCGAATTTATTGAATAATCGAATTCAAATTCGTTAAATTCTCGTCGAATTCATTATTATAATTATAATAATAATGATGATAATAATAATAATAATAATAATAATAATAATAATAATAATAATAATAATAATAATAATAATAATAATAATAATAATAATAATAATAATAATAATAATAATAATAATTGAGAAGAAAGTGGACGAAAGAGGAAAATATGGTGGTGATGGAATGCTATTACAAGAGTAAGCCGCATATTATAGGATATCGTAAGAGAATGTATAGATTGTGGAACGAAAAAGGATTATTCATAACCAATGAGCAACGTCTGGTTGATCAGGCAAACTGTATCAGGAAGAGAGGTTGGTTGACAGGACTTGAACTGGAAGAAGTACGGCGCAAAATTGAAGTGGAAGAGAATTTCGGACAGGCTTTTACGGATCGTGATGATGACACACGTGATCATCAGGATACAAATAACGTGGCAGAAAATGAAAATCCTCAGACGACCCCCATTTCAGAACCTCTAGAGGGCTTAGAAATATTAGAACCATTCACCCAGGAAGAACAAACATACTTTAATAGGATGATTGTGCTAATGGAAGAGGGAAATACAGAAATTCCGAGCATGAGAAATATTGATAGACAAAAACTAGCAGAAACAAGCTCAAAAATTGACAAGATGCTCAAAAAGATCAGGATTAATGACATAACAACACTCAACAGGGTCATGTACGCGGGTGGAGTTATAACGTCACAAATGTTGGGAGTAAAAGCGAAAGTACAAGAAACTGCAAAGAAGCCATGGTGGCAAAAACGACTGGAAAGCCAGGTAAAGGAGCTTCGTAAAGATTTTGACAGAGTGAAAGTGATCAAAGATGGTGGAAAGATAAAAAAGAAGCACAGAGACAGATTACAACAAAAATATAGATTGAAAGAGAAAGGTGAGAACACGGTCTTAGAGGTAATAAGTCAAAGAATCAAAGCAAAGCAAGGCAAAATCAACCGATATAACAACAGGATTAGTCAATACCAGCAAAACCGAATGTTCCAGAACAATGAAGGAAACTTCTATTGTAAGCTTAATGGTGCTGGCAAACAAACCGAGAATGAACCTCCGGATGCCGAAGAAGCAAAGAAATTCTGGCAGAATATTTGGAGTGTGAAGAAAGAACACAATAAAAATGCGGAATGGCTAAGTAATGTCAAATCAAAAATGAACGAATTACAACAACAAGAAGACATCACTATTACTAAAGAAAGCCTACAAAAAGCTGTAAAGAAATTACCTAACTGGAAAGCACCAGGCAGTGACGGTTTACAAGGATATTGGATAAAAGCCTTCAAGTCATTACACGGAGATATGGAGAGGCTTCTTAATAAATGCCTAGGAGAAGGTTGGGTTCCGTCATGGATGACCAAAGGAAGAACTGTACTGATCCAAAAAGATCTTAGTAAAGGAAATGTTCCCAGTAATTACAGGCCAATTACGTGCCTGCCAATAATGTGGAAAATACTAACGGGAATTATTGCTGTTTGTGTCTACGAATCTCTGGATAGCAGAGGAGTGTTGACTGCAGAGCAGAAGGGCTGTAAACGTGGAACAAGGGGTACACATGACCTTATTTACATTGATAAAATGGTACTAAGGGAGGTGAAAAGAAGGAGAAAGAATCTGGCAATGTGTTGGATCGATTATCGTAAAGCATACGATATGGTTCCACATTCATGGATCATAGAATGTCTGGACTTGTTCAAAGTAGCAAAGAATGTCAGGAATCTGCTAACAGAGACAATGGAAAAATGGTGTGTTGAATTAACATCAAATGGAAAATTACTAGGAGAAGTTAATATCAAAAGAGGGATCTTTCAAGGAGACACATTATCACCGCTAATATTTGTTATTGCATTAATCCCACTGACATTAGTTCTGCGTGATTGTAAAGAGGCATATGAATTTTATAAGAACAAAGAGAAATTGAATCACTTGCTCTATATGGATGATTTAAAATTGTTTTCAAAAAGCGAACGAGGGCTAGACTCACTGATTAACACCGTGAGGATCTTTAGTGCAGATATTAAAATGGAATTCGGAATAGAAAAATGTGCAGTCCTAATTATGAAAAGAGGAACGAAAGTAAAGAGTGATGGCATTGTATTACCAGATGCAGTAAAGATAAAGTCATTAGATGAAGGAGAATCCTATAAGTATTTAGGAGTACTAGAAGATGACAGAATAAAACATCAAGAAATGAAAGATAAAGTGTCAAAAGAGTATCTTAGGCGAGTGCGAAAAGTGCTAGAGTCAAAACTAAACAGTGGGAATTTGATAAAAGCCATTAACACCTGGGCAGTGTCTCTGTTTAGATATACAGCAGCAATTATTGACTGGAGGAAGGAGGAAATAATGAAGTTGGACCTACGGACAAGGAAGCTACTTACTATGCACAAGGCTCATCATCCAAAAGACAGCGTTCACCGTTTATACATAAGTCGGAAAGAGGGTGGGCGTGGCCTTATTAGCATAGAGAATTGCGTTGAAATTGCAACAGTAGGATTAGAAAACTACATTCAAAATAGCACAGAAAGACTCATAATCGCAGCACGAGGGGAAGACAAAGAATCAACTGAAAGTGTTAACAATGTTAAACAGCGAATTAAAAGAAACAGAAAGGCGGAATTAAAGGAGAAAAAACTACATGGTCAGTTTCTTAGAGATATAGAGGAAGTTGCCGATGAAAAAACATGGAACTGGATGAAAAATGGTCATCTAAAGAGGGAAACCGAATCTCTTATTATAGCAGCGCAGGATCAAGCCATCCGAACGAATGCTATCAAGGCCAAAATCGACAAGACTCGAGATGACAGCATGTGCCGTATGTGCAACGCAAAAGATGAAACAATCACCCACATCATAAGCGAATGCCCTAAACTAGCCCAAAAGGAATATAAAAGAAGGCATGACTGGATGGGTAAGGCGATCCATTGGGATCTTTGTCGAAAGAAAGGTTTTGCAACCACTGATAAGTGGTACGAACATGAACCCCAGCCAGTTACTGAAAACGAGAAGTTCAAGATCCTTTGGGACTTCACTGTACAAACTGATCATATCGTTGAGGCAAGGAGACCAGATATGATGATTATCGACAAGGAGAAAAAATTATGTTTAATTGTTGACTTCGCTGTACCTTCTGATCATCGCATTGAAATAAAGGAAAGAGAGAAGATCGAGAAGTACCAAGATCTTAAACGAGAAGTGCAAAAGCTTTGGAACATGAAAGCCAAGATTATACCCATCGTTATTGGTGCTCTTGGGACGATTCCTAAAACACTGCAGAAACAATTGGAACAGATTGAATCAAGTATTGCCATCAACCAAATGCAGACCACCGTATTACTGAACACTGCAAGAATACTACGAAAGGTCCTGGAAATCTAAGGAGACTTGTTGTCACTAGATGTTCAGAACATTAAATCCGTCAATGGACGAGCGTTGAATTTTCATAATAATAATAATAATAATAATAATAATAATAATAATAACAATAATAATAATAATAATAATAATAATAATAATAATAATAATAATAATAATAATAATAATAATAATAATGGAAACTTTCATTCAAAGCAATTTAAAATACAATAAAAGCTAAAACCTAGTCTATCCAGCCAACTCTCCAAAATTGGGCATTGGTTGCATACTCACACAGTTCAAAAGTAAGATCAATAATGTCCTTATACACTACCATTAAAAGCTTAAAAGTTCGGGGGATGTCCATCCTTTATTTCTTAGACAAAATATATAGTACGATGATCTTATACAAATATTTGTTATTCGCTTAGTGAGGAACAGAATTTCATTCTCTGGTACCCTTATAGAACGTAAAAGTTCGAAAAAGTTTCTGCTGTCTTTCTCTATGAAACCGCAAGCACCCATGGACACATTAACATAACGAACGTCATCATATTTCGGTAGTAAGTTTGACTTCAACGTTTTGTATTTGTCGCGTTTTCTTTTGCTGTTTCCCTCCATATTTGTTTCAAAACCAATGGTAAGTTCTATGATGGTTACGACTAATAATAATAATGGTGACGAATGATGGTGACGAATAATGATGATAATAATGATAATAATAATAATAATAATAATAATAATAATAATAATAATAATAATAATAATAATAATAATAATAATAATAATAATAATAATAATAATAATAATAATAATAATAATAATAATAATAATAATAATAATAATTATAATTATAATTATAATTATAATTATAATTATAATTATAATAGTAATATAAGAAACAAAACCATCATCAAAAATTAACAGAAAAAGAAAATAAAAAGAAACACAACTGTTAAAACTCTGTATGTTTTGATTAAATACGATTAAAACTCGATTCGATGAAATTCGATTTAACTCGAAAATTCGACTTAAAATTCGATTAAAACTCTGTACGTTTCGATTGGTGAGCCTCCGTTGGCTAAGGGTACCTACAGGTGCAATGGCAGGAAAAGTTGCCAGATATGCAACGTCATCACGGAGGGGGATAGTTTTGAAAATTCGGACGAAAACAGATCTTTCAAGAACTTTTCGGGGAGGTATAACTGCAATTCAGAAAACCTAGTTTATTTACTACAATGTGAAGTTTGCAGCAAAAAACATGTAGGTAGCACCAAAACCAAATTTCGGCAAAGATTCAACGTGTACAAATCTTATTTTAGATCTTACGCACGCAAACATAACGAGGGTAATAATAATAATAATAATAATAATAATAGCAATAATAATAATAATAATGATAATAATAATAATAATAATAATAATGATAATAATAATAATAATACGATCCTAAATTATTCTGCACCCAAGCAAATGGCAAAGACCTACTGCTTAGTTCAAATACAGAATGTTTGTTGGTTTACAGTTACTGTTAATAAACGCTATAGCACATACGGTGAATGAATTTATCACTGAGTATCAAACATGAAAAGGATCACACTTGATGTAGCTTAAAAAAAAAGAAAAAAAAAAGCAGACCAAATGAACAGCAGACCAAAACGGAAGATGAAATGGAAAGAAATCAGTGATTCAATTTTTTCACCCTGTGCTTCCAGATATAATTCGCTCCAATGATATTAGAAATCGAGCACCAAGTTAACAGTTCCTTAATTTTTGCTTTTCCAAATCCAATATTCCTCAATCGTTCATAGACGTCCTCTTTGATACACCCAAGTGCACCAAAACACAGAACATGAAGAGAAGGTTTCCAACCATTTTCACGAAGAACGTCACACAGTTCCTGGTAGCGATCACACTTCGCTGGAAACGAAAATCCAAAGTAGAGATCAAAACACACTGTAACCTCTGCTATGATAATATCTCGTGAAGTTTCATCCATTATCACAATGTCCGGTTTCCAATGTTGAAGCACGGTCAACTCTTCTTTATTCTCCGGCAACAAAGTTTCTAATAACTTGTTTGTATAAACCTTCTTCCTTGCACTTGATATCAACTTTATTTCATCGAAAAGTTTCCCAACAATCCGATCGTGACGGCGACTGTAGAAATTGTGAAATTCCTTGCATCCATTGAACAAATGAGCAACACTCTCAGTGTGACCAAAACAAAACGGGCAACACGGATCATTAGTTCTGTTCCAAATATGAGTTGTGAAATTTGTTGGGAGTAAGCTTAAACGCGCTTTGATAGCAAAACGGACCAAATCATCACTTATGTTCCAGTTGTAAAATATAGAATGCGACGCTTTTATCTGAATGTCATTTAGTCCAAGAAAAGGACCTTGGATACTAAGTTCTTTGCTCTTCTGGAGATCTCTATCTATGGTGATGCGAAAAAGTCTATTCTGAAGTTTAGGGGCTTCGTCCAGAGTTAAATCGTTGTGAGTTATTTCTGCTTTTCCGTTTCTGAAAATCACTTTGACACCCAACTTACGAGCATATCGTAGCATGTCTGGCCAGTCTGACTGGCACCCGAATCGCGTTCTTGCATTCAAAAAGCCATTAGCATTCAAGTCATAACCAAGAAAGTTATCGCTATTCTCTGACAGTGGCACTCCTCTTTTAACCATATCTAACCTCAAAGACTCACGAGCCATATTTCTGAACTGTAGCACATCATGATTCAACATCTTGACTAAAAATGCCAGTCTTGTAGTCCGATAGACATCGGACACTCTTTTCACTCCAATACCACCATACTCCCGAGGTAAATAAATCACAAGATTGGTTGTAGTAGTGTATAATGCATACATTTCTCTGACAGTCTTAGTAACTGACTTGTCAATATCCTCAAGTTGTTCTTCCGATAGTCATGTATTATAAAAATGATGGAGGATTTTGGCTAGGGCCATGTTATTCAAAGCGCTTGCTTTAAGTGCCAAAGGTAAACTGGAATCCGAGATTTTCTTCACTAAATCGAGATACGTTTTAATAAATTCTTCAACTTGAGCACTGTCTTCACCTGACAACGACAGAGATTTTCCTAAATACTTGTACGAATAGTTGCGATCATGCGTCTCAAGAACATTTCCCTGAACAGTAATTACCGGAGTGACGTCATTTTTTCCTTTGTACCAACTATTACCAGAGCGTCGTGCGTAGAGAACAGCACATTTCTCGGGTTTAACTTCAAGTCCTGACTGAATACTGACTTCTTCGCTGACATCGAACATCTTTTGAATAAGCTTAGCGTCATGATGGGTAGTGTTAATATCGTCTGCAAATGCCTGTACCGGTAATGGATTAATGATCTCATCGTTCAAAATGTTCATTTCATCTAAAGCTCTTCTATACATAGGCCAACATACAACATCAATCACCAGAATGAAAATGAGGGCACTAAGAGGGTCCCCAGTTTTGGTACCACGTATTATATAAAATAGTTCACTGAGCTCACATCCACAAATTACCGCGAAGGACGAATAACGGTAAATGTCCTCAATCAATGCACAATATATCAAGGGAATATCGAATGACTCAAGGGTTTCAAAGATGAACTCATGCTCTACACTGCCAAAAGCATCTGCAAAATCAATGAATACTGACACCATTTTTGAGCTCTTATGTCGAAAATCATCAAACGCTGTTTTTAAGGTGAAAATCAAATCTTGCCTGTCACGTTTACTGAGAAATGCACGTTGCCAAAAAGCTACTTTATCCGAAACAAAGGGAAGCAATCTGTTGCACAAAGCTTTAGAAAACACCTTGTATGACACTGGCAACAATGATATATCTCGGAGGGTCGAAAGGTCATCGGGGTTAAAATTTTTCTTGGGAATCCTGCTAATCACACAATGTTTCCAAAACGCCGAGACACGTTGATTAACCAAACAAACATTCATAATATTTACAATTTCTTCATCACGATTACAATTTCGAAGATCTTCGTAATACACTCCATCGATACCACATGATTTCCCTCTGGGGCACTGCCTTACGATATCTGTAATCTCCTCCACATCAAATAGATTTGATTGATTTACCAAGGATCGAGCTAATGCTCGATCAAAATAATGATTTCCTGATGGTATGAAGTCACTGCGAATTGCACATTTCGGAGATGACTGGAAATAATTTTCGTTCTGTGAAACAGTAGAACGGGCAGTTACGGTTGCAGGCCAACAGCCATTATTTCTTATGACAGCGATCGCCTTCTTACGTCTGTTCAACCACAAATCAACCAGCTTTTCCTTAGAAACTTTGTTCGAATCGTTCGCTGCAGCGTTTTTAATGCTGAAGAAAGGGCTTATTGTTGTTTTGATAAACTCCAATTGATTCTTTATGTAGTCAAGGGTATTGTTCGCACTTTGAATAGAGTATTCATCGTTTCTTGGATACGTCTTGACAACGCGTGCTGCGTAGCGCTGCAGTGCCACGCTCCAATGGCGACCATTTGGTTGCACAAACTGGAAGTCCTGGTTTTTGTAAAATATTCCATGGAGGATTTTATGAACCCGCATCCAAAGACTAATGTTTCCCTTACAAATGAAATCCCCATGATTTAAGCGTCTAGAAGCAATCTGTGCACGAAACTGGGATTCTTTTTCCTCAAAACTTGACCACTCAGCTTCATCAAGGACACGCAAATAACAACCAAAGTTGTAATCAAAACCTGCAGATAATTTCTTTCCAACGAAACATATCTTTCCACTGCGAATTGCTGCTTTGTATACTCGTTTCAATTTCTCAATCATAACATAAACAATCCAACTATATCACCAACAGCATTAACGGCGGCAGTTACGACGGATTATTAAATCAAAACAGAAATGTCGGGCGGAGCGCCGTTAGGCACGACCACCCTCCATTCTGCACTTGTCAATAATGATAATAATAATGACTCTGGACACCTAGATAGACATCTATGATAATAATGATAATAATAAATAGTAAGCTTTCTTTTTTAAATGATAATAATAAGCTTTCTTTCTATTAGTTTTGAAAATTCGGACGAAAACAGATCTTTCAAAAACTTTTCGGGGAGGTATAACTGCAATTCAGAAAACCTAGTTTATTTACTACAATGTGAAGTTTGCAGCAAAAAACATGTAGGTAGCACCAAAACCAAATTTCGGCAAAGATTCAACGTGTACAAATCTTATTTTAGATCTTACGCACGCAAACATAACGAGGGATCACTGGACAGGGGTAAATTAATCCCACGAGCAAGCTTTTTTAGTCATTTCTTTGAGGGGAATCACAATGGTAAGTTTGAGGTTAGGCTTAAGTACTTGGCACGGCGAAGATAATTAGAAGGACTCTGGACACCTAAGATTGAGGGATTCAATCCGCTGCCCAGAAAAGGCCGCCAAACAACAAAAAGGCGTGAAGAAAGGACAATAATGATAATGATAATGATAATGATAATAATAATAATAATAATAATAATAATAATAATAATAATAATAATAATAATAATAATAATAATAATAATAATAATAATAATAATAATAATAATAATAATAATAGCAATAATAATAATGATAATAATAATAATAATAATAATAATAATAATAATAATAATAATAATAATAATAATAATAATAATAATAATAATAATAATAATAATAATAATAATAATAATAATAATTATAGGGTCAAGGGTTACTGGAGGAGTAGTCCCTTTCCTAGCTGGCCTTCCGTGGCGTCCTAGACTGGTCTCCCCACACCCAGCACCATGTGATGGGGTGGCTGGGATGGCTGCTGCCCTTTGCTTTCTTACTTGCTATCCCAATTGGGGTGGCGTGGGGGCAGGGGGTAGTGGCTGTTTTGTCTGCACATGGGGGTCCCATGCTCACTGACTTGCACTCATTTTCTAAGCTAAAATATTTGCAGGGGTTGTTGTCTGACATCAAATGTGAGACAGACATTAAAATTTTTTTTTTCCTCAGAAAAATGTAAACTTTGAATTGTGAGTGTCTGTCATGGTGGGAACTCCGATGACCTTGTGTCTATTTCCGCCATGACAGGCACAGTAGCTGTAAATTTTTGTGTTTATTTTAATGGATTATATATAAAAAAAAAAGCACCATGTGAAGCGTAATATATAGCCACTCCATAGTGAAGACCGTCTGTGCGTGGTGAAGAGCCACATCCTACTAGAGGTGACCCTGTGACAAGCAGAACACAGCGGATCTAGGAGAGTAAACCCCGAAAACAAATCCGTAACTCAAGGTGTTAATCGTGCTGACGGGTGTATGGCTACAACGGCATGTAGTCACTAACGATACAAGACAACCACTGCCTTGTGGATTAGGCGTGTACGCCAAAGGCTAAGGGTGTAGATCCCTAACAGAAAGCTACTAAGTAGTGCCCAGACAGCTATGGCATGTAAGGAAACTACCCCAGTCATGGGCAAATGACCTGGTAAACTGGACCAGAAAGTCTTGGAAGATAACCAGTTTAGGAGAATGTCACTCTGATGTAAAACACCCAGCTATGGGAAAATAGCAACAATTTCCAATGAATAACTCAAAGAAAAGTTTATCATGCCGCATAGCTCGTCGCGCGGATCAACAAGGAGCGCGTCCCCCAACGAGGAACCAGGCTGGGGTCGAAAAATCTACTACTGGAACAACCTCACCCAACAATGATCTGGCAGGTAACCTTACAGAGAACTTCTCTCAACAAGTCCCTCCAGACACAGAAGATACGTCCAGAAATAATAAAAAGGCATCTGGACAAAAATGGACAAGGGAAGAGTATATACAAGTCATGACAGCATTTTATGAGGCAGAACTTACGCCTGTGGAAGGCTCAAATACAGAGCAAACATATAAATCATGGAGAGAAAAACACCCGGAAAGCAGACCAGCGATGGATGCCAACAAGCTAGCAAATGTAAGACGCGATATCATTAGAAGGAAGAGACTGGAAGACACCACGTTACAACAGCTTCAAAATGCTATAAGAGAGAAAACTGAAAGGCAAAACATTGACAATAACAGTAATGATGTAGAGGAAACTGAGATGCAGCATGAAACAATTGTCAATGAAGCACCAAATACCGAAACCCTAGGTCGGACCAATACCAATGATTCAGCTCCAAATGATGAGATCAATGAAATCTCAGAAAAGATAACTATTAGATTAGAAGAACTGAAACACCAAAAACTATCTGATAGAATTCAACTACCTAAAATTAGAAAGGATAGAAAAGCAAAAGATCTCATACACAAGGGAAATATTGCGATCAAAAAGTTGAAGGCAGAGACCGTGGAGCCGCTTAAGATAACTGAAATTAACCAAATGATATACGCAACGGCATCAGTGATAACAGAAGAACTTGGAGTAACGATACGGAATAAAAAAGAGCAAAAGCATAAGCAACCTGCGTTGAAGGAAAGGATTAGCAAGGACATAGAGTGCCTAAGGAAGAAGCTGTCAATTTTAACCGAGAAAGCACAAGGTGGCATGGTATCGCAAAGAAAGATTACACGAGTGCTGAAGCAACTTAAGTGTAAGAATGAAGCAGACATACCAGTAATCATAGAAAAGATAAAGCAACAAATTGCGGCCAAAAGCCAAAGGATAAGGCGGTACGAAAAGAGAGGGAAGCAATTCCGGCAAAACAAGCTGTTTAAGGATAATGCGAAGCAGTTTTATAGGGAACTTGGCAAAAAGCAGATCGATGTAAATGATCCACCTACACTTGATGAAATTGAAGATTTTTGGTCAAGAATATGGGAAAATGAAGAAAGCCATAACGAAGTAGCCGAATGGATTAAGGAACAGGAAGAAATGTACAAAGACCAGCAACGCCAAGAAATGACAGATATCACAACTGATGATATACGCATGGCAATAAAGAATTCAAATAATTGGACATCGCCAGGGTTAGATAAGATTCCAAATTTCTGGCTTAAGAACATCGAGGAGCTGCACTCGGACATGGCAAGAGAATATACCATCATGATCAAAGAACCAAATAGCTGCCCAGAATGGTTAACACAAGGATTAACATTCTTGATTCCTAAATCTAATGATACAAATGAGGCTAAAAACTATCGACCAATAACTTGCTTGCCAACCATGTACAAAACGTTAACCTCAATTATTACAGACAGGACATATCTTTACCTAGAGGAAAATAGATTACTGCCCAATGAGCAAAAAGGATGCAAGAGAGGCTCATATGGTTGCAAAGATCAGCTGCTAGTGAATAAAATGATAATGGAGGACTGCAAAACAAGAAAGAAGGATCTGACAACATCATGGATTGACTATAGGAAGGCATTCGACAGTGTGCCACACAGTTGGATTATACAGACATTGGATCTTTACAAAGTATCTCCAGAGATCGTTAACTTTATGAAAGTGAACATGCAAAATTGGAAAACAACATTGGTTCTAAGACATGCTACTGGCACCCTGACGTCTCGAATGATAGAAATAAATAGTGGCATATTTCAAGGCGACTCATTATCCCCACTCCTTTTTTGCTTGGCACTGGCCCCCCTAAGCAACTTACTCAATGATACCAATTGCGGATATGATATCCAACGAAAAAAGATCAACAATCTCTTCTATATGGACGATTTGAAGACATTTGGCAGAGACAACCAACAACAAGAGCGCCTACTTCAAACAGTTAAAAGATTCAGTGATGACATCAATATGAAATTTGGGCTAGATAAATGTGCAACAGCAGAATTCAAGCGAGGTAAATTGACCAAAACGACATCAATCATTTTTGACGAAGATATAGCCATCAAAGAGCTGCAACAGGAGGATAGCTATAAATACCTTGGAATCAATGAAGCTGAAGGAATTCAACATGCAAAGATGAAAGAAAAGATAAGAAAGGAGTATTATAGAAGAGTTAGGCTGATACTCAAGAGTGAACTCAACGCAGTTAACCGTATTGCAGCCATCAACTCGCTTGCTATCCCAGTCATCACATATAGTATGAATATAATCAATTGGCAAATAAATGATATCAAGAAGCTGGACACTAAGACAAGGAAATTTTTAACAATGTATGGTATGCACCACCCGAAAGCAGACGTAGATCGACTTTACCTACCAAGAAACGAAGGAGGGAGAGGACTGATACAAATAGAGCTGACTTACAAGATAACAACTGCTGGTCTCGAAACATACTTGAGAGAAAGCAAGGACAGAATGATGAAACTGGTCTTAGAGCACGAGAAGAAAAAAGAAGTTGTATTCTGTTACGAAGGAAGCTGCTAAATTTCGTCAAGAGCTAGGAATCGACCAAACAGAGCACAATGAAACAGATAGTGTCACGAAGAAGGCCAAAAAAGTGAAGGAACTAGTAAAAAAGCATGGAAAGGAACAGATACAAATAAGATGGGAACAGAAGCCGTTGCATGGTCAGTACCTACAAAGAGTAAAGAGAGCAGACATTGATGAAACGGAAACACATAAGTGGTTGAAAAGCTCAGGACTAAAATCAGAAACAGAAGGCCTAATCATAGCGGCACAAGACCAAAGTTTAATGACGAAACAATATCAAAGTGAAATAATAAAAAATGGTGCGAACCCCAAATGTCGACTGTGCAATGAGTATAATGAAACCATTGATCACATTGTAAGTGGATGCCCAGTGCTAGCAAAATCAGAATTCATGCAGAGGCATGACCAAGCTGCATCATACATGCACTGCAAGGTTAGTAAGGAATTCGGTCTACCTGCAGCGGACACATGGTATAATCACAACCCAGAAACCGTCATCAGCAGCGGTCAAGTTACATTAATATGGGATATGCAAGTACACACAGATAAAGAAATAAAGGCTAATAAACCGGACATCATTATCAAAGACCACGTCAACAACACGTGCCAACTGATTGCTATGACAATACCATCGGACAGAAATGTATCGATAAAAGAAGTCGAAAAATTTTCAAAATACAAGGACCTAGAAATTGAAATAAGTAAAATGTGGAAAATGAAAACAACTACAATTCCTGTTGTTATAGGTGCACTTGGAGTTATAAAGAAAGGAATGAGATCAAACATTGAAAAGATACCGGGCAAAATAAGCTTAGAAGAACTACAAAAGATCACATTGCTTGGGACTGCTCATATCCTCAGAAAAGTTCTGTCAATTGACCTATGAGACCTTGCTTGTCCTAAGAACTATGGATTAGATCTGGATCTACATGAAGAAAAACAAAGACTTTAAGAGACATTCAATAATAATAATAATAATAATAATAATAATAATAATAATAATAATAATAATAATAATAATAATAATAATAATAATAATAATAATAATAATAATAATAATAATAATAATAATAATAATAATAATAATAATAATAATAATAATAATGATAATAATAATAATAATAATAATAATAATAATAATAATAATAATAATAATAATAAGAATTGGCGGCATGATAGAGTTGGGAAAGTAATTCACTGGGAGCTTTGCAAGAAATATGGGTTCGATTGTACAGAGAAATGGTATGATCATATTCCAGAAGGTGTTTTAGAGAATGAAAAGTCAAAGATCTTATGGGATTTTAGAATTCAAACGGATCAGCAGTTGAATCACAACCGACCTGACATCGTAATACACGATAAAGAGAAAAATGAATGCAAAATCATTGACGTTTCATGCCCGTTTGATGGAAGAGTGATCGAAAGAGAAGAGGAGAAGAGGGAAAAGTACGAAGATCTTAGAAGGGAAGTGGCAAAATTATGGAATGTCAGGAAAGTGGTGACAATACCAATCATCATCGGAGCTCTTGGTACGCTGAGCAAAAACTTTAAGAGATATGTTGAGCAACTTGAAATGGGACAGATGACAGCTTTATTACAAAAGACTTGTGTACTTGGCACGGCAAAGATAATTAGAAGGACTCTGGACACCTAAGATTGAGGGATTCAATCCGCTGCCCAGAAAAAGCCGCCAAACAACAAAAAGGCGTGAAGAAAGGACAATAATAATAATAATAATAATAATAATAATAATAATAATAATAATAATAATAATAATAATAATAATAATAATAATAATAATAATAATAATCTGTCGTCTGGCAAGGTGATGCCATCAGACTCAGCAATCTTTCCTCTTTTGCATCACTTGTCATGAAAAGAGGAAAGATTGCTGAGTCTGATGGCATCACCTTGCCAGACGACAGAACGATCAGGAATTTAAAAGAAGACGAAAGCTACAAGTACCTTGGTGTTCAAGACTTAGATGATATAAAGACGTCTGAGATGAAAGAAAGAGTCAGTAAAGAGTATAAGCGAAGAGTGAGGAAAGTGTTAGAGACAAAGTTAAATGGAAACAACGTCATTAAAGCAATTAATACATGGGCTATTTCAGTGGTAAGATACTCTGCTCCATTTCTAGACTGGAGGAAAGAAGAGATTCAAGAATTAGATAGACGTACTAGGAAACTTATGACGATGCGCAAAGCACTCCATCCAAAAAGCAATGTAGACCGGCTTTATATTTCACGAAACGAAGGTGGTAGAGGACTTCTCAGCGTTGAAGATACATCAAAAATTGGACTAGAGAGATACGTACAGGAGAGCAAGGAACGGCTGTTGAGTGCAGCTAAAACATCGGACATGGAAGTGAAGGAAACAGTGAAACAATATAAAGATCGACGAGCAAAAGAGCGCAAGGAAAACTGGAAGGAGAAAGTCTTACATGGCCAATTCATTAGACAAACTGAGGAGATTGCTGGAGAGGAAAGGTGGAAATGGTTGAAAAATAGTGGCATTAAGAGGGAGACCGAGACTCTCATCCTAGCAGCTCAAGAGCAAGCCATTAGGACGAACCTCATCAAAGCCAAAATCGACAAAACACAGGAGGACAGTAGATGTAGAATGTGCGGTAAGGTTGATGAAACTATTAATCATCTCATCAGCGAATGCAGCAAAATGGCGCAAAAGGAGTATAAGAACAGACATGATTGGGTCGGGAGAAGAATCCACTGGGACATATGCAGGAAGTTTGGGGTAAATGTAAGCGAGAAGTGGTACAACCATGAGCCAGAAAGTGTGGTTGAAAATGATACTTGCAAGGTACTGTGGGACTTTACCATCCAGACCGATCATGTAATTGAAGCTAGAAGGCCAGACTTAATTTTGATCAAGAAGAAGGAAAACAACTGCATTATCGTTGACTTTGCCATCCCATATGATACCCAGATAGAGCAAAAGGAGAAAGAGAAAGTTGAGAAATACCAGGATTTAAAGAGAGAACTCCAGAAACTGTGGAATATGAAAGTAAAAGTAGTACCCATAGTCATTGGGGCATTAGGAACACCACCAAAAGACATCAATAGGAGAGTAGAAGAACTGGGAATTGAGACCAGGATTGAAGAGATGCAGAAGACTGTAATCCTGCAATCTGCACGGATCCTAAGAAAAGTCCTTGAAAATTGAGGAGACTTGCTGTTACCAATATCAAGGAGCCGTTACCTCTGAATGAAATGACATTTTATCAGTGTGCGATAATTCAATAATAATAATAATAATAATAATAATGATAATAATAATAATAATAATAATAATAATAATAATAATAATAATAAAAATAATTCCCACAGGCAAGCTTTTTCTCTCACATTTTTGAACAAGATCATCAGGGTGAACTTTCTGTTAAAATAAGAATCATCGATAGTGCAGGTGATGTGTATACGCTCCGCAGAAAGGAGCTTTTTTGGCAATATAAATTGGGTGTATTTTCTCCTAAGGGCCTGAATGAAAGGGTGGCGGATATCGAGTTGGATTTGTTTGCTTGTGGGAGTGCCTAATCCTTCTACCTTTGCACTTAGATCCCGAGGGAGTGGAAGGAGATGCTGGCCGGTTAAAGTCATGCATTTTGCACGTGGTGTTGGGGTGGAATTCCCCATCCGGCCATTCGGGATTTAGCAAATTAAGTAAATCCTTGGAAGGTCACTGGTTGGCATCTCTTTCTGTTTCCCTTGAAAATTAGGATACTGCTACGGTGAACACTCTCAATCCCATGTGGGTTAAGAAAGGAAACAAATAAAACAAACAAGATAGGCTGTATTATGGTAACTTTATGGTTTTGAATGTGTGTGGAGTATTTTAATTTTGTTTTTATCGTAAAGCCTGGTTCGCGCTTGGTCTTTTGGTTCGTTGGGGTCGTGCGGAGGGACCCGATAGACAAAGGACTCAAACTCCACGTCTTTTTCCTTCGGGTTTCTTTGCGTGGTCCTGGCGGCCCGGGGGACCTAGTGTGAACCGGCCTTGAGTGTATGTTAATTTTGTTTACGTTGAAAAAGTATGTATTATTGTAAGTTCATAGTTTTGAGATGTATCAAGTGTATTCTAATTTTGATTTAATGTTAATTTGATGGTAATTTTGTTTACAATGTATAAAAACCTGGCTGTCCCCGTTTGTAAAGCAAACTGGCGAAGATTTTTTAATCGAAACGTATTTTGGCAAATCACAGTTGTGTTTTCTTAATATTTCCCTTTTTGAATGAAACCTATTCTTTTTCATCGCAAAGATAAAAAATATTATTGCCATATTATTATTATTGATATTCAAACACTAAAACTTTACTGGGCAGCCGAGAACTTATACATATCAGGTCGTTCACATGAAAATGTCATATTCACAATTAAAAAACAATAAAATTAGATGCCTCTTTACAAAATCTGTCTGCAACTCGTAAGTTTGAGAAGGGATTGGAGGCGTTTCAAAGTTCTCCTGAATCCTCAGAGGCTGCGCTAGTAACTCTGCAGTTCCCCCAAGTGACCCTCCGAAGGATTCGCATGCTGCTAAAACTTTTATTAGCAATAGCTGAATCCCAGATAGCTTGATAAGGAATTCCGCCTTACAAGCCATCTGGCTTTCCATGCAGAAACGAAATTGAAAATGCAAAGTCCTGCATTCCAGGTAAGTGCTGTGTTGCTTCCAAGATAGGAATCAAATGTTTTAGCCGATTTTTGCTCGTGGCCCATGGCCGGAAACCTTCAAAGCCTCATTTTCACGGACCAATCAGATGGTGAATAAGCGAGGAAGACAGAAGAAATGTGTGAAAATTTTTCTCAACTTTACCAACCTTCATAAAACGCAACCAGGACAAAAAACTGCTGGAATTTTCCCAAATTTTTTTGAAGATATCTACGCACCATATGTTTGGGTATCCAGATTTGGATGCCGGTATAAATACCTCACAGTTTGGTGGCGATATAGCGTTTTCTATCAGGCAGCATTGGCCGAGGCTTGCCAAGCCTTGTTTACGCCACTTCAAGTCAGGTGATAAAGCCTCTTGATATAAAACCTCCTTTCAATTTCATTACTAATTTCGAACCATGCCATGAATGCAAAGAGTAGTATAATACAGAAATTTCTCAAGAGTATTGCCATATGACTTGAAACGTGTGAACTAACCGAAGCAAATTTCTTTAGTTCACAAAGAAATCGAAGGGGCATTGAATCTTGAACCAAAGAAACTGCGGTGGAAGGACAATAGCAAGAACAATTGGAAACGTAAATATTTGCCGCTCTGGGATCGTTGTTAAAACAATCACTATTGTTATTGCCATTGTTTCTAACCCAGAGTCTCTATTGTTTAAGGTTGAGTGCCTCATCGGTTTTGGAAAGGCTATAACTTTGAGAAACTACGAGGTATTTAAACCGGCATCCAAATCTGGATACCCAAACATCTGGCGAATAGATTCCTTCAAAAAAATCCGGGAAATTTCCAGCAGTTTTTTGTCCTGGTTGTGTTTTATGAAGGTAGGTAAAGTTGAGAAAAATTTTTTTCACATTTCTTCTGTCTTCCTCGCTTATTCACAATCTGATTGGTCCGTGAAAATGAGGTTTTGAAGGTTTCCGGCCATGGGCCACGAGCAAAAATCGGCTAAAACATTTGATTCCTATCTTGTTGCTTCCATGAACTTTGATAAAGTTTTGAGCAAGTAAGAGCCAGAACTGTATCGTACGCCAAGTTGACTGAAATGAAATATTTTGTTAAAACATGAGTTCAAAGAATCAAATTTTCCTTTTCTTTCTGTGAAGTGGGCTCTTTATTCAATTTCAGAACTGATTTCTTTTGGGCCACAACAGTTAACCTGTTTAGCAATTTCGACCCCCCTGCATTTTATGATCTAGTAATGGTAACGATTGCAGCAAAGCATGTATTTGCCTCGTATTTTCTTGTAAAATTTTGAATATTAATATATTGAGTGTGCAAGGATGATGTGTCGGCGTTGCCGGGCAGGGCAATCAAGAATCTCGCGCCAATTTTAATGAATCACAAATCATTTTGAAAAAAATGCCTACCCTCAACGAAGAAATTTGTTATGCAAAAATTCATCTGTTCCTATGCCGGGTGTCCCAAAAAAGTATACCGACTTCGTCGACCCTAGCAATAAGAATATAGCGTGAATCAATCCGA
This sequence comes from Aurelia sp. 3 sensu Dawson et al. (2005), assembly GCA_964020215.1. Lineage (NCBI taxonomy): Eukaryota > Metazoa > Cnidaria > Scyphozoa > Semaeostomeae > Ulmaridae > Aurelia > Aurelia sp. 3 sensu Dawson et al. (2005). The sequence continues at coordinate 13,048,925 of OZ026577.1, forward strand.
AATAATTTTGAAAACATACCTCGACAGCTAACTTGAACATAGATACCTTGTTTGTTGATATCAGTGCGTTGAGAGTGAAGATATTAATCTTCAAAGGACAAATTTGCCTCCACCTCCAAACCTGAGATTTGACGATTTGGCCTAAGCAAATTCTTGACGCAGATTGAATAAGGTCAACAAAATTTGAAGGCGGCACAACAGATGTGTTTTAAAAAATACATCTGAGACCTATCGCCAAGGGAGCTCCGAAATCACACTTGCTATTCATCTGTGAATGTACTCCCTTGAGCTCAACGTGCTTTTGACATCATCGAATGATCGAATCATTCCTTGAAAAGAATTTGTTATCAGATCTCTCGAGATCAGGTTGATCATGACGTATCTTCGAAGCAGCATTCCCAGATGGGTCATCAACAAGATAGGAGACATCTTTTGGCCCCCAAAAGACCTCTAGACCTTTCAGTCTTGACTCCCGAGAGATCTGATAACAAATTCTTTTCAAGGAATGATTCGACAGTTGCACGAGTGTGTTGATGCTCAAGGGAGTACTTTCGCCGATGAATAGTAAGAGTAAAATTAATTGTCGATATTGAGATGAATGAAGCTGATTTTGAAGCTCCCTTGCCGATAGGTCTAACATTAACTGTATTTTGGAGAACACATCTGTTGAGCCGTCTTCAAATTTTGTTGATTTTATTCACTTTGCTTCGAGAATTTGCCTAGGCCAAAACGTCAAAGCTCTGGTTTGGAGGTGGAGGCAAATTTGTCCTTTGAGGATTAATATCTTCACTCTCAACGCACCGATATCAACAGTGAGGTATCTATGTTCAAGTTATTTATCGAGGTATGTTTTGAAAATGATTCCGGATTGATTCACGCTGTATTCTAGTCGCTAGGGTCGACCAAATCTGTATACCTTTTTTGGGACACCCGGTACAGTTAAGAAAGATTTTACTTGGAAGCTTGAAGAGTTTTGAGAAGAGCTAAACATTGCAATCAAAGTTTGTCCATTTTCAGCATTGATGGAATTGGGAATGCATGGGTTTTCTTCCATGGAACTAGGCAGCCAGGTTTCGTGCTCGAGGGCATATTTCTTGCGGGCTTGGCTTCTTTGTGGATTGACGAAATCCCTTTTGATTTAAGCCTTAAACTCAGAAAAACCACGGGATGCAGGAAATGCTGAATTTGGAAAAAGATTAATATGTGATACATCGAGTTTTCCCTATCCTAAAATTTATCAATTCCTTAATGATATATCTGGTTTGTTCCTTCTCTGGGCACTTTACCTGCCAATACGCTATTGTAACCTCTGCGCGTGGCGCGAACCTATGCCACTCAAGTAGAAAATGATTCTAACAATAACAACGAGGCCATTGCAGAAACATAAATCAAAGGCAGCTAGCATGGTTTGCTATTAAGTATAAAGTGTTTTAAATAGCATCTAGAATTTAACTAGATATATTTACAATAAATTTTCATATCATTAGTCGTCAATTTGTTCTCTATAAAAAAATAGATTGTTTTACTAAAACAATAAACTGACCAAAGTTTACACAAATCTTTTGTTAAAAAGCTAATCTGGCAGATCTAATCAAGAGTGCCTACCATGTATGAATTGAGCTAAAGTTTAGTGACAAAGTACACAGAGATATTGCTGTACTGAATAATTTTGTGGCTTCAAATTCCGGCATTGATGTAATCTCTTGTGACTGTAATGTAATACGATATCAACTGTCGTAAGAGATGATCATAGGGTGCCGGGCAGCATATTTAGATTAGCAAAGCAGGGACTTCTGCCTGTACTGCTCTGTGCACTGGGAAGAAAGTTCTTTGGGTCATATATCCCTTCCTGGCATGAAAGGGTTAAGGGAGTCTGCGTAATCTAGACTAATGCCGAGATCTTTCTTCCAACTCAAATCAAATCTAGGTCTCAGCAAAATGTCTGTTTAATTCGTCTCAAGGCATATCCTTATAGAGGATAAATTCTCTTCAGCATGCTTCTCTCCTCTGAGATATAGGCTCGTCACTCGGGTCTTGGTTTCAGTAATGAACACCTTATAGGTACTTCGAGGAGAAGATGTGCTAAGGACTTCAAACAATGATACACGGAGGTCAGAAAGTTTGTCAGAAGTTTTCTGACAGCAAATTACCTTTCCAACCAAATGTTTAAGAGTAGAATCGTTTTTTTTGTTAGTATTATGTATCTCCATTAAAGAAGCACTGTTCCTATAATTGTGCAAGTTGATTTGCTATCTTCGATTTCTTGTCCCATCTTTCATGTTCTCCTCCTGTACAACACTCTTCCGTGCAGTCTGGTATACAAGATCGGGGGCAGGATGCAGGACAACTAGGGGCAGGTGCAGGAGGTGGCAGAGGTGCAGGCGGTGGGACCACTGGGGGTGGTGCAGCAGCACAACATGAAGGCTGACATTGCGGAGCACACTGTTGTGGGCAAGCTGGCCCACATGTTGGCGCAGCAACTGGCATGGGTGCCGGTGGTGGGGGTGGCAAATTTATAACCTGGGGTGGAAGGGCAACCATCTGAGGTCGTTGATTAGCTTGGCAACAACTTGGTTGACAAGCAGGGGCACATGATGGTGCGCACTGAGCGCCACATGCCATTGGTCGAGGAGCCATCTGAGGAGGAATAATTTGTGGTGGAGGAATCTGTGGAGGGGTCATCATGGGTGGCATGCCGGATGGTGCCCCACAACAGCTAGGCTGGCAAGCTGGTGCACATCTGGGTGGACAACTTGGCCCACATTGACTTGGAGGCATCATCGGGGGCATTATTGGTGCTGGTATTGGAGGAGGCATTGGAGCAGCGCTGCAGCAGCTTGGAGAACAGGCTGGTGCACATGAGGGCGCACATGCCATTCCACAAGGCATTTGTGGTGGAGCAGCAGGAACCGTTATCTCCATAGGCTTCATCCACACGTGAACTGGTTGCTGACCACAGCATTGAGGTGTGCACTGCGGAGCACATTGTGGAGCACATGGTCTAGGGCAAGCAGCTGGCATTGGTACTGGCATCGGCATTGGGGGTGGAGGTGGACGTGCACAACAACTTGGTTGGCACTGCGGAGCACAGCTAGGTGCACATTGTGGTCCACATTGAGATGGTGGTACCATGGGCATTGCAGGTTGTGGCACTGGTGGAGGTAATGATTGACAGCAACCTGGAGTGCATTGGGGAGCACAACTGGCAGAACAGGCAAGACCACAAGGAGAGGGGATTCTTGGAGCGGGTGGTGGCATCATTTGAGGTGGAGGCATCATTGGTGGTGGGGGAGGCATTGCTCCACAGCACTGAGGACTGCATCTTTGAGGGGCACACATAGGGTTACAGCTGGGTCCACATGGCATCACTGGAGGCGGGCCTTGAGGTTGGAGGGCTGGCAGCAAATGTTGAGGAGGTGGCATTGGCATAGATGCACAGCAACCTGGACTGCACTGCTGTGGAGCACATGTCGGTGAGCATGAAGGTCCGCAGGGCATCACAGCGGCAGAGTACGCTGCTGCACAGCATTGTGGACTACAAGTTGGTGCACATGTTTGAGGGCAACTCTGTCCGCATTGGCTGTAGGGTGTTGCAGGTGGAAAGATTTGCTGTGATGGCATGCGTTGAGCACCTTGGTATCCAGGAACACAGCAGCGAAAATCACATTCAGGCATGCAAGTATGAGCACATTGTGGATCACAGAAACTTGGCCCTTTTGGTCGCTTTGATTTTGTCTTCGCTCTCTTTTTAATCTTCGAGCCTAGGCAAAGGTAATTTTACAAAGAGCAATTACAAACAGAATGGTATTGTAGATAAATAACATTTAAGTTAACCCTATCTGACCTGGGTGATTTGAAACACTCAATGCCTGGGGGGGGGGCGGATTCCGCCCCCCCTGTTTATCTTTGTTGTTGCTTGAGATATGGCAACCAAACTTGGCACAAAGGTTGTTCATCATATAAACAATGTATTTTTGAAACAATAGTTTAATTAGCGTTGTTGTTGTTGTTGCTAGAGCATAATTAAGATTATGATGTCATATGACGTCATAAAAATGAAAGTGTGTTAAAAGGTCGTAAAACTTTACTTTTCGTAAAGAAAAGAAATATATAGATCAAAATAGATGTAAATTCATAGTTTAGACTTAATTGGACCAATTAAAAAGGATTAAGAGAGATACAATGAATATTTTTCACAGAGTGTGGCATGAAAACTTGGTTACCATGGATACAAGGCTAAAGATAGAACACCAAAATTGTTACAGTTTGACTGCTGTATGATAGAAAGTTAAACTTGCTAAATCTCAGAGGCATTCAGCAAACACGGAAAAACGTATGAATGAAAATGTACGAGGGGGGGCGGAATCCGCCCCCCAGGTCAGATAGGGTTAAGACTTATTTAAACGAATATACTAAAGCTTTCACTTGAACTAGAAAAGCAACTAGCTGGCAAAGGATTGGCTCAAACACATTGGTGTGGGGTTGCGTTAGAAATCCGTCCAAATGCAATGCAAAATCATAAAAAGATATCTTGACTTCAATTGCAAGGTATCATCGGCACCCCGGAATATATTTAGATGGAATCAAAAAGTTCAATTCTTTTTGGAAGTGATGAATCACTAGATACATGTTTTTAAAAGGAATTTAACCTTATCAAGCCTAGGGGGGTTGAATCAGCCCCCCTAGCGGTTCTTTTCTGTAGATTTTTACCAAGTGCACTTACAACACTGAAAATTTCTGACTTTTAGTTTTTGACCTTGTTACGATGTAAAATTGATTTTTTGAAAAAATCAAATTCATTCCAGGGGGTAAACGCGACCAGTTTTCAAGAGATGCATGTGTAAAACTTTGGATAATTCCTAATACAATCTACAGCTAATGTGATAGAATGATGAAAAGCTAGGAATGCATACTACTTTTGATGCTCTATCCAACAAACTAGCTAATTATTAATTTGAACGTATGGTTTTGCGGATTTTGGCACTACGCATGCGCACATTCTTTGCATTCCTGTGTGATGATGCCATCACTTTTTGTTAATTTTTCTTCACAGAGCAAATACTATTTAGACATATGATACAGTGAAATTGGACTGATGTCCTTGATGCTTTTTGTTTTCTCACAAGCAACGATTGAAACTTTTTAGTATTGAGCCCCATTCACTTTGAAAATTGAATATTGTGACGTCATGGAAAGGTCACGCGACATATCTAAAAATAGATTTCATTTTTGGGTTCATCATAAGTTGTTCTATACACATGCAAAGTTTCAAGGCTCTAGTTGTCCAGAACAGAAGTAAATTAGGGGGGCCCAATCAGCCCCCCTTGGCTTCCTAGAGCATCATACACCCTAGGCCTGATAGGGTTAAGAGATGCGTTATCCCAACTCTAACACACTTCTTCTCAAGTGTGGGCAAAGCCTAAACGGTTAACCAGGGCCGTCGAGAGTTGGGATGATTCATGAACGGGCGCTCCTGCAACAAAGTTGGCGGAGAACGCTTTGAAATGTGCTCGTTCTTGCTGGGACCACCCCATTCTATGCACTGTTAAAAGGCTATTCTTAGAATGAAACTCCCTCCTGTTAAAACATAATTCTCAAATAGAAGGTTTGTTTCTATTATGTATGTAAGGAACAGTTTATCCATATTTGAAGGTGGCATTTACAATTATGACAAAAAGCAACTAATTCAAATCTACAATTTACAAACAAAAATACGTACTCTTTAGTGATTATTTCAAAATCATCATTTCTATTTACACAAAAATTAGCGGCCTATGATGCAGATGCATTTGTCTCCAATCAGGCATTTGATCCTCTCCTTGAAAGTCGAAAGTTTTCACTCACTCATTTTGGACACTGTCATCATTTCATTTCATTCCATTTCATTTTAAATTATTTATACACGGTGGCCTCATCAATCAAAGACTGCTTTACAGGGGGACCGTGTTAAAAACTTACGAAATTAATACTATATTGCTAAAATACCTTAAGATCAAAAACCTAAAATAACCTAATACAAGCATATCTAAAAAGGGAAATAGACCAGAAGAGGCTGGAGGGGGAGCATTATCACCCGAGCTGGCAATTTACCAGACCAACTTTTTCTAACTCAACTTTTTGCGTAGAATACGAATCCGGATGTTGCTTGGGCGATTAGGGGGGCGTTTTCAAGATATAGGGGGTCGAGAGTCAAAATACATGACATTAGCCTGTTTCTTACGTTTTCTGCAATATTACAATTAAATGGGTGACTTGTGATGATACCTGATGCAACTGTGAGCTATTTTGACAAGCACTGCCTGTCTCAAAGATTTGGGGGAAGTATGATTTGCAGGGGTTCAATGGGTCAAAAAAGCGAAGAGAATATAATTGGGTGAAACTGAAAACTAAGTGTATTTCACGACTTGTTGTTACAAGAAGGTGCTTTTCTTAGCTTGTCCATGAACACATAACTTTATTTGAGATGCTTTATTATTCGATGAAGGCATCATTCTCATTGCATAAACGAGAGGTATTGAATTAATGCTAATTAAAAATGCTTCATGCAGTTAAGGATTATGTTTCTTACAACATACAAGAAATGAGAGGCCGGATTCAGTTCAGTCTCTGATTTTAGCTACTGCTTAGTTACAAGCTAACCTTAAAAAACAGTTTTAAATGGTTCCAAAATACCTGCCATGTTCTTAAATTCAAAGGTTCCAGAATATTATAATATCATGTCAGAATTCATATTGTTCGGCTGCTAAAACTGAATTGAGTCAGTCTGTGACAAGAGCATTTGAAACTCGCGTTGAGAAACAAAACGAAAATTTTGTTTAGGAAATCATTCATCTAGGTTATAGGACCCAAAAGATTTGAAACATGCATGTAAGGAGTAAGTCTGGGAATCGAAAATTTCAGGTTAAATTCTGGTCTATGTTTTTTTGGCATTGAAATTCAAATTGAATGCAGTTGCCTACTTCAGAAATAGGATTTTATTTTCAATAGCAAGTAAATCATGGAGTAGAATGGAACGTGGAATTCTCGTTCCCATATATGGCTTTTTTCTCACAAGGATTTTTCTAAGTTTTTGGTCTTAAAGGTCATTGATTTTATCATTATCTAAGTTGGCCTTTGACTGAAAGATTAACATTTTAGGTTTGATTATCAGCCGCGTACTCTTTATTCCACGGTCTGCCAAATGTATTGACATTGTTTTACCCACCCGGTAGATGTTTCTATATCGGATAGATGTTTCTATCTTGGCAATCGCAGCCAACAGCGTCCCAATATTGTAAAACGGCAGACTTTTCATACTTTTAAAGAAACGAAAATATTGTTCCATATCATCGTTTGCATAAATTTACTTTCCAAGCAAATTTCACCGATGACAGAGTCACTCTTCTTAGATGTGCCGATTTTCCGCGGCAACCCAAATGTGGTACCTTTTTTCTGTAAAGGATTCCTTCTAGATCACTGTTCGGACGTGTAACTTAATTCTGTCAATGTACTTTTGGTACACTTTACCTATGTACCTCGCCCTACAATAGCACATGTATTCCAAAATCAGCAGACTTTGATCTGTGATAGACGTGAAATTGTTTGAGATGGACGTTTATAATGAGCGTTTCGATCTGAGATAAAGACACCGGCTGCTACAAAAATTTACGCTCTGCCTGCAGTCATTTTGAATAGAAGTCATTCTCAAATTAGATGTCTACTGCAAATGCCCGCGAATAGCAACAATCGAATTGCTTTACAAACCGCGAAATGTTGGTCTCCTTTTCTGACTAGCAAGAAATCTAGTGTCACTTTTTCAACGTCTAGCAAGTGTTGGGAGTTGTTTTCTTCTCAAAATTGAATCTTAACGAAGTTATTGGTCTTTTTGGTGTATTTTTGGCAATAAAGCAATATTTTAAACAATAGCATTGTATCGCAAAATACAATTTCCCAAAGCATGTACCTGTAAACATATACATATGATATAACTTGTACCAGGACCTTCAAAACCCCTTCGTTTAATTCGACAGTGCAACAAGACTACGTTTGCAGATTGTACTAGATTCGTTGAAACCATCTTAAATGTATTACGCGTGAGAATATGATCGATGAAGATTTTCTACAATCTTTGAAATCTGTTTTTGTTGCGTTAGCTTGGTTGCAAGGCAAAAGTTCATTTAGTAATCTTTGAATATGAGAACATGGCAGGTATTCTGGAACCATTCAAAACTGTTCTTTAAAGTTAGTTTGTATCTAACCAGTAGCTAAAATCAGAGACTGAACTGAATCCGGCCTTTCATTTCTTGTATGTTGAAAGAAACGTAATCTTTAACTGCATGAAGCATTTTTTGATTAGCATTAATTCAATACCTCTCGTTTATGCAATGAGATTGATGCCTTCATCGAATCATAAAGCATCTCAATTAAACTTTTGCGTTCATGGACAAGCTGAAAAAAGCATCTTCTTGGAACAACGAGCCGTGAAATACACTCAGTTTTCAGTTTCACCCAATCATAGTCTCTTCGCTTTCTTGACCCATTGACCCCCTGCAAATTATACTTCCCCCCAAATTTTTGAGACAGGCAGTGCTTGTCAAAATAGCTCACAGCTGCATCAGGTATCATTACAAGTTACCCATTTAATTGTAATATTGCAGAAAACGTAAGAAACAGGCTAATGTCAAGTATTGTAACCCTCGACCCCCTATATCTTGAAAACGCCCCCCTAATCGCCCAAGCAACATCTGGATTCGTATTCTACGCAAAAAGTTGAGCTAAGAAAGTTGGTCTGGTAAATTGCCAGCTCGGGTGATAATGCTCCCCCTCCAGCCTCTGGTCTAAAATATGATAATAGAAATAAAAGGAGTAAAATCAAAACTGGTGAATGGATCGAAATATTCTATTCAAAGAGTAGGCTGCAAGTGGCGTTTTAGTTTCGACATAGTTAATCCAAAGAAATACCTCCAAGTAAAATAAGTAACGTTTACTCTGATTTCACTTTGATTTTAGGAATAATTTAGATATTTACCCACATACTATCGTTACTGTTACTATTGTCATTATGATTCTTAATAGACTAGAAACTGTTAATAGAAAAATAGAAGTTTTAGACCATGTATCCATAGATATTGTGTCTTATGAAAAAAAAGTTTGCATTTAAATGAATTAAGCGAACTTGCTTCTTTTAACATCGATGACGTTCCAGGGAAAATGCCATCTGAAAGACAATAGCTCTTGCCCTAAATCTCGTGGTTTTACAGGGGAACTGCGCAGTTTGCAGTAATCTCGTTTCTTTAGCTATGTTTTTTTTCATGACATTCCAATGCAAGCGATGGATTAAGATGATTCATTGACTTTTCGAGGACTTCCAAAAACCAAGTGAGACGTTTGAACGGCTACTGTGAAGGAGTCATGAATCTAATTTTATTGTTTTCTAGATTTATGAATTGAAGAGACTTCAATTTTGAATTTGCCACCCAGCTTGAGTAAATCTGACCATTGGTTACTGATTTATGGACCAAGGATATCAAAATTAATAGTTGTTTTGGGAGCATTGTGATACTGTGGGGAACACATAGTTCCCCGTCCGTAAAATCATCATTATTGCAGTTCCGAGAACGAGACTTGGTATAACGGTGTAGGGTATCGGCGGTAAATTCCGGACGGCTGTATTTGCCGGACAATCAGTCCATGAACCCATTTCACAAAATCCTTTAATTTCAGGGAAACTTGCATTTTATTTTCATGTTCTCCATCTATTCCTTGATCTTTTCGCATATCTTGAGTTTTTAAAATAAACTCCTGCTAACTATAAATCCCTCATAAACGAACAGTGCCCCTGCGTGCATTCGAAAAGATGGTCTCAACGTTCTTTTTTGCAAATCAACTGGTCAATGATGTTCAACTCGTCAGATATGCAAGACAAGCTGAGTGATGCCGATGAAACTACACAAAATAACTTTCAAGAGATAGCAAAATAAAATATAAAAGAATCGCCAACGAAACGTAACGTTTTTCACGCTAAATCTCGACAATTGACTTTGCGTCCGGAATATACCGCCACGCGAGAATTTAGGCCTAAACAACCCAACGGAAAAGAAGAGCTACAGAAATCACAGGAAGATGCGAAAAATTGTTAACTGTTAAGAAGAGAAACACAAAATAATGTAAATTGAGCATGATAATTCTGTATTTTAATTTGGAAGGAAAGTTTCGGCTCCTTAGAGCTCCGAACCTTGAGCGTCCGGAATTTACCGCCGATACCCTATAGTAACCAAATCTACACAACAAGCTATTGTTTTGACTCTTCATTACATACATGACGTCACCATGACGTCGTGGTTGAGGAAAATTGCAGTTTTTACTTACTAGTGGAAAATTTGGCAATATCTAAGTTTTATTTGGCAATTTCTTTCGTAATGCAACTAGAATATATGAAAAACATCAGTACGTAAAGATCTGCATTATGATATCTATCTAAGTTCATGGCTTATGTGATACATTCATTATTGATTTACACCATTTTGTCATGGTTCTATCTAAACTCCTAAATTACTGGTGCAACTACTCTGACATGCTTTAAATTTATGTATAACTATCAAAAGAACCAAGTTTGACCATCAAAATTTATCCAACATATCTATTGTTATTTCTATGACATCATAATCTTTCTGACATCATTAACTTTAAAACTGTTGACGTCATACAAAAATGAGTAAAATTGCATATCGTGTGAAAGCTTTCATTGAGAGCTATCGATTGCCGGTATTCTCAACGACTTATAATCGTCCTTGCAACATTGGCCTTCCTTGCGTTGTTTTCTAGCCGACCACGTGTTGAAAAGACATTGATCATGTCATCAGTGTCTACCATTTTGAAAAATCTTTTAAGATGTTTAATTTTTCTGTTAAAGTTTAGGAAAGTAGAAACGTTTCAGCTCTTTATATTTGAAACTGAAGACACTGAATCAAATGAAATTTCCTGCCGGCAGTTTGTACCCTCCGGTAGCATAAGGGTTAGGCCTTAGGCTGCGTTTACGATAAAAGCTTGTTTTTGGGTGCATGCTTTTGCCTGCGTAAACGCACTTTTGTTTGCGCTTTCCAGTTCAGATTGAAATTTTCATTTGAATCCCATATAGCAGGTCGCTTTTTACTTCTGAAATGAAAAGCTTACAATAGATTTCGCTTGCACGCAAGTGTAAGTAAGTAATCTGCTTGCTGACCAACAAGCTTTTTCGCATGAGCAAGCCTCTTTCCGCATGCAAATATTTTGTACTTACTTTCACACCTAATGAAGAGTAATGCTCGAAACATTGTGTGATTTCATTTTTCATGTACAAAGTCGTATTTTATGAAGAATTAATTGATTACAAATATTTTGTAGTCTGAACACTCTAAGGGATCAGTATGGTGGATTTCTGCACGAGCGTTTACGCGCTTACAAAATACGCGCTTACAAAAGATTGTACAATGTAAACGCAGCCTAAACCTGAAATTGAGCACCAAATGGACTCTTTACCAGGAAATGCACCTGGGAGTAATGAAGGACCAAATGGCTCAAGAATGTTAACAGGGAAGCTTTTGGAAAGAAGTATGGTTGGTTTAGATCGATTTTGTGACTTTGAAGAAGCAAAAAAAACTGACTGACGCATACCATGGCCTGAATCACTTTAGCTGCAGACAACCATTTCTAGTAACCGTAGACATGCTTTTCCTTATAAGTTTTGAAAAATCTGATCTATGACTACCTGATTCACTTATGAAGAGCTATGAACTGGGTTAGGCTCATTTTTGATTCAATTTCTTTGCCTTTATCATTGATAGAGAACACCACATCCTCTGGTTTTGAGGCAACAGTAATTCTGACTTTCTTCCTTCATAAAATAGCAAATATTTGTCGGACTTACTCAAATCGGTACTAAACTCAAATTTGTAGTCTCTTCTGTTTATAGATTGGAAGAATAAACTACTTCTATATCGGCAATAAAAAAAAGTGATTCTATCAGAACTGATCCTAAGGAGATAGCAGACTCAATGAACAAATTCTTTTGTAGTATTGGAGAGAAACTTAGCAAGGAAATACCTGATACTAATAATGTTTTTTTAAACAGTGCCTCTGCTGGTAGTACCGAGAGCGATAGGTTCACCTTTTCGCCACTTCAACCAGACCATTTGCTTAAAGCTATAAACAAATTTAAAACGTCTCATAGTTTTGTTTTAGACAACATTTCCAGCCATTTTCTTAAAGTTGGAGTGCCTATTTTGGCTCCTTCATTGAGCGAAATATTCAGCTTATCCATTTCTAAAGGCTTATTCCGTAATGACTGGAAAATTGCCCGGGTTGCACCAATTTACAAGGATGGTCCGACTGACGTGGATTCAAACTATCGACCTATCTCGGTATGCCAGTAGTCTCGTGCCAATCAGAGAAGCTAATTTGTGACCAATTCTATTCATTCGTTTGTTTTTAAAACGATCAGGATTTTGGAAATTCCATTCCGTGCTAACCTGTTTGTTAAGATGTACAAGCGATTGGTATCTGAACCTCGATAAGGGACAATATACTTCTGTCACCTTCATAGACTTAAAGAAGGCCTTTGACACTGTTGATCACCAAATATTGATAAGAAAGCTAGGCGTTTATGGAGTTGCGAGGAAAGAGTTGAATTGGTTCAAATCTTACTTGCAAAATCGTAAGCAGTGTTGCAAGGTTAATAGGCACGTTTCCAGCATGGAGTTAATTAAGTACGGGGTTCCCCAAGGTTTCTGCCTTGGGCCTTTACTATTTCTGATATATATTAACGATCTTCCCCACTCACTAAAGTTTGGAGAAGTTGATATGCATGCAGACGACACCAGAATTTCCTACTAGTCGGACTCGGTCACAAACATTAATGATTCAGTATACAAATTTATGAATAAGAAGAGCATTGCGGGAATTCCTCCAATTCTAGAAAATGGAATCATTATTACCAACATAGATATCAAGGCAAACGTTTTGAATGATTCTTTGTGCAACAATGTTCCGAAATTTCAACCGGCAGTACAATTCCGAGCTTTTTGCCTCCGTGCAATTAATCTTTAACGGACGTTGCCATTAACAGGGATAAAGTTTTACGACTAATTCGGGCACTTGATTCCAAAAAAGCAGGTTGTTGTGACAACATATCTGTTCACATGATTAAGATATGCGATACCTTAATAGTTAAGCCCCTATGTTTAATCTTCGAAAAAATCTTTGGAGACGGGAACGTATCCTTCTGTCTGGAAACATGCTAATATAATTCATGTCCACAAAAAAGACGGCAGGCAGAACAAAATGAGCTACAGGCCTATTTCGCTCCTACCTATCTTTGGGAAGATATTTGAAAAAGTAATGTTTGATGAAATTCATAACATCTTTGTGAGGATGGACTTCTAGCCCAACAACAATCAGGCTTTCGACCAGGAGACTCCATTATTAATCAATTGTTATCTATAACTCTCAACCTTGACAAAGCATTTGAAGCTTGTCCTACCCTTAAAACTAGAGCGGTCTTTCTTGATCTTTCCAAAGCGTTTGACAGGGTTTGGCATGAGGGCCTTCTGTACAAGTTAAAATGCAATGGTATGAATAGGAACGTCCTTACTTTGATCCAGAACTACTTAGCAAATCGTAAACAGCGAGTTGTCTTGAACGTTAAAAGCTCAAAATGGGTACCGATATGTGCTGGTGTGCCACAGGGCTCTGTCTTGGGTCCACTGTTTTTTCTTGTCTACATGAATGATCTTGTCGAGAATGTGAACTGTGATGTCAAAATGTTTGCGGATGATACCTCTCTCTTTTCGGTTGTTGAAGATGAAAGAAGATGTGCTGATGAGCTCAATGCAGAACTTGACAGAGTGCGAGTATGGGCATGGCAATGGAAAATGCAGTTTAATGCAAATAACATTGAAGAGGTTGTTTTCTCTTGCAGAAAAAGAAAACCGATCCATCCTCACCTTTTGCTAGGCCATGTGAAGTTGAGAGAAAATCTGAGCACAAGCATCTTGGAATGCAGCTTGACTCTGAACTGAATTTTCTCAGTCACATTAGAGAGGCTATTGGCAAGGCTAGAAGGGGCATAGGAATGATACGATTTCTGTCTAAATATGTGGCTAGGAATGTGCTAGACCAACATACAAATTATATGTGAGACCACATTTAGACTATGGAAACATCATTTATCACAAATATGATCCAGAAATGCGCTTAACATTTACGCAAAGGCTTGAACAGACCGAATATTCAGACACCTTAGCGGTTGCTGGTGCTTGGAGAGGTACAAATAGGTATAAATTGTATGAAGAATTAGGATGGGAATGTCTGTATCACAGAAGATGGTACAGAAGGCTATGCCATTTCTTTAACTTAGTGAAATCACAATCACCAAGGTACCTTTTCGATGAAATCCCTCCCGAACGTCAACTTAACTACGGTCTTAGATACCCTCGTGATTATGAAGTACATGTTGCCAGAATCAATCGCTTTTCTAATACTTACTTTCATAATACCCTGTTTGAGTGGAATTTGCTTGGGGATGAGATCAAAAATTCAATATCCCTTTCTCAGTTTAAGAGCAAATGATTAAAAATCATGAGACCAGAGGAGAATTCTTTCTACGATATTTCTGGTATTGAAGGTGTGAGATTACTCACAAAGTTGCGATTAAGGTTTAGTGTGCTAAATGAACATAAATTTAGACAAAACTTTGATAGTCTTACTCCATTTTGTGCTTGTGGTAATGACATGGAAGACAACGAGCACTTTCTCCAGCACTGCCCCCAGTTTGATGTGATGCAGCAAGATCTCTTTGGGCAGCTCTCTGTAATCCCTGGTTTAAATATTGATCTAGATGATAAACCTTTGTGTGACTTGCTTCTGTTCGGAGACTCAAAAGAATAGTGTCATCATCAATCGAATAATCCTTGAAGCAACCAATCTCTTTCATCAAAAACACGAAAAGGTTTTCAGATTAAACTTAAGCACAAAACAGCAGCAACATTTTCGTTCGTTTATTTTTAGTAATTGTAACGGGCGAATTGTAAAGAAGTACTCCCATTTGCACCGTAGATAGCAGAAATGCACACTACAGTTTCCAAGATAGTATTTGGGTGCTTCATTGACCACCTGAAGTAACGTGGAGGAGGTCTTCTTTCTGAGACACCCGTTCGAGTTGCTTTTGTTAATAAATCTTTTGTATATATTCATATTTTGAAATAAGTTTAAGTGGCTGTCGTAGTTGGAACTCGTTGACATCATGTCCTTTCCAGCTATGGAAGCCATAGAAAATTTACATAAGCTTTGTAGTTTTGAATTTTTATATGGTAAAAAAAATGATTCAGTCACTGAAGACTTGGATCACCTTAAGTACTGGTTGGAGAGTAATAAGTTATCGCTAAACATAGCAAAAACACAGAGCGTGCTAATCGGTAGCCGAAATAGACTCAAAAATATGGGCATGTTTGAAACCCAGAGACAGCCCTGAGAATGGGAGAGGAACCTATCTCTATGGTTAAACACACTAAATATTTGGGTGTTCAGATTGATCAGCATTTGCTCTTGGATGAGCATTTAAGCGTCATTACCAAAACAATTTCTCGAGGTTTAGGATTGCTGAAATACTCAAAAAAATATTTGCCATTATTCACCATTCAAAGGATGTGTAAGAGTCTTGTAGAGCCTTACTTCAGGTATCGTTTACCTCTCTTGGGGGTAAATGTGGTATAACGACTCTTCAAAAATTGCAAAAACTGCAAAACAGAGCAGCCAGGATGGTCACAAATAGTCCCTATGACGCCTCCGCATTACCACTAATTAAACAACTTGGCTGGCTAAATATTCAACAAATGATTGAGTTTGAAACAACAAAGATCATTCACAAGTCATTGCACAATGAAGTACCTGAATATCTGCAAGGTCTGTTTACTAGGATCTCTGATAAATGCGTCAGGGAATTACGCGATTCCAAAATGGATTTGAACCTTCCGTTGTTGAAAACATCCCTTGGAAGAAAGAGCTTTTCACTCAGGGAGCAAAACTTTGTAACAAATTAGGATCCACAGCCAAAACCCCAAGTAGCTTCTCTGCTTTTAAGAAAGCTGTCACACAAAATTGATTTTAAATTTTCTTTTATTATTTCTATACGTTAGCTGCGACATAAAATTTTAAATAGGTTTTTTAAATATTCTCTTTGTTTAGTTGACAGGGCACGCTGTAAAGCAGTAATTTTATCTACTGAAGTTTTTACCCTGTATATAAAAATGAAAAATGAATGAAAAAAAGGAATTTGTTTCATGGCTCCTTCACATTAACCGCTCAACTAGCGCACACATTTTTGGGACATCCTGTAGATCTCTGTCATTTATTCTGCAAAGTTTTTAACATGTACCGTCTGTTCCACAGCAAGCCCAACGTATTTCAGTAAGGGGCGCTCGAATATTCCAACGCTTGATTTACCAAGATCTTTTCTTTCTTCAGATAGAATATCTCGTTGAAAGTGTTTGCAAATAAGATTTCCTTGTCTCTGTCTCATATGAAATACATTTCGTTTTTGTTTTTCGTCCTTTCGTCGTCGATAAATCCAATACAGGGCCTCGAAGAAGGCTATCTATCAAGGTGTAATGATAATCAAAATGCCCTTCGTTTTGATTTGCGTTAGTGTTGCACTGTTGTATCTATCTATGTATTGCATCTTTATTTGTCCAAAAATGCAAAACAGCACATCACAATATTGCTTATTTATCAAGCAACATTTTTAGATATCTTTCTGTTTGAATGTTTTACCAACATTCGACAAATTTCGCTGCTAAAGCTCATGTAGTCGGCCTTTTTTATCTTTCTCAAGTAGGCTCTGTATCTTCCCTTAAGCCCAATACTCACGCCAGACAACACCAAGCCTGAATTCTGACGTCACATCCGGTCTCTGTTGCATGAAAGCTGTGGCGTGAAAGTAAACTTTTGTAATAAATGCTAAACGTCGGCAGGCGTCCCAAGTGTCGCTAAGTGAAATATCGAGGTATAATATCGAGGTATAACGCAATAGCTTAGCCTGATAACCAGCCAAAGAATAATGGGATGGTTATCAGGCTAGCAATAGCTGTATCTTTGCTCTTTCAACATCTTTAAGAGTTTTGGACTCAAAGTTTCTTGGTTTATCAAACTTTTTTCAAAGGCCGTCGACAACTCTGTTTACAAACTTGGGATGCAGCACAGCAGGTGAGCAGACTTTTTTGTAAATGTAACGTTTGTCGTTGGTTTCATAGCAATTTCGTTTAAAATTTTGGATTCCTCGATATTTTTTCAACCTATTTAGTCGCTTTCTACGAACTGTTGACCAAATAAAGTTATATTTTTCTCGTCTTAAACGTGGCCTCGATGTTTGAAGAAAATTGAATTAATTTTTCTTGGCCTAAATTTACCCAAATTTTTTCAAAGTGCAATATTTTCTAAACTAAGGCAGAAATTCTCAATTTGGAGATACAACGCACTAGTTATACGCATCTACGTTCTAAAAATATTCGCAGTTTTGCCGTAGCCTTTGCCATTTTTTCATCGTTTTCAAAGGCAATTGTTGCTCCAGAGCCATGACCATTTATTCCTCGTTAACGTTACGTGCTTTCTTTCACAAACGTGTTTGCTTCTTAGTCGGAAAACAGATGTTGACCCCTACTAAATTTACTACATTCGAAGTTTATTTGAAGTTTATGGAAACCATTACAATGTAAAAGAAACTTTTACCGTGCTGTAGTAATTGATACTTATGATTTTGTTCAAGTGATGTGAAGATGGTAACATAGTAGCAATTGAATCATCACAAAATTGAAATATTTATTGCTTTAAAATTCTGAGACAGCCTGAATCTTCTTCTGAATTTAATCCGCCAAGGTTGGAGGTTTGAACGTTGATGATGCATGAAAATCGACAAGAATAACTAAATGTCTAGCCACTAAAAATTTTCTTTGGTCAAAGCTGATTGATATCTCTTTCTAGTAATTTCAAAGTTAGATATCCCTTCTCCCCTCCATACCAAAGCCATCAGTCAAAATTTTTCGAGTTATCATGGTTACTGTTTGGCATTTTAAAAGTCACTCAGGAAGAAAAAGTAACTGAAATCACTAAAACTAACAGACCTTTTATACCTAACTTCTTGCCGCACATTAACGATGGAAAAATGAATAAGGCTGTTGTTGCGAAGCGAGGAAGCATTTCGTGGAAGACCAGTCATTTACAAATTGCTGGATTATGAAAGCTGTTCTGTAGCACAGACCCAGAAAAATGGATGACCAATACAAAGATGCAATTATTGAAGCAATTCCAGCCATAAGGAACCAAAGTAAAAGGCCTGACAGAGAACTTATTGCCAAACACGTTGCATCGAAATATGGCCTAAATCCAAGCAGAACAATAGAGACGATCGAGGAGCTGCTCAAGGATGCTGTAGTGTATCTCAAGGTAAATAAACATGGTAAAGAATCATTTTATGTATCGAAATTAAGCGCTGAATGCACAACAGAAGATGAGAGCGCAGTTGAAAGTGATGATGAGGATGATGACTTCCATGAATTATTTGAAATCCCTTTGACTCCTGGTAAAGGGGAAGCACACGATGAGCCGTTTTACGATCATGGGGACTTGTCTGATGGGCCATGCATTTTTGGAAATCATACTGAATCTAACTTGCAAAGCCACCCTGACTCATCAAACGGGAATGGAGGGGTAAAATCTCGTACACAGAATTCAGGAAAAAATGAAGATTTTGCGAGCCTTGCTAATATCATTGGGAATATGGCGAAGTCTATTAGGTAGCGAACTTAATTCTATGTTGAATTGTGAGAGAAATAAAGCAGAAAATCTTTTAACTGAAAATTTCTCATTAAAACTCAAGAATCAAGAGTTACAGACTATCATGGAAACTTTGCTCAATTCCCAAAAGAGCCACAACAAGTCACAAGTGGATGCATCATGCAAAACCTTAGAAATTCGCTCTGACCTGATAACTGAAGCTGATCGCCATCACAAAGGATCAAATAGTGAAACTGATACTGTCATCGAATTATGAAACAGTAGCCAGTCAAACGAAAACAAACAAAAAAGACCAAGTAAGGCCAAGAGAAAATCACTGCAAAGGCAAAAACAAAGCAAGCAAGAAGAACAACAACAACAACAATCTGGGAAACAGAAAAGATCTGCAGCTGGCTCGGAGCAAACACAAAGACAGCAGCAACAACAAAACACGGCACCCACTGATCAAAGGAACAACAGAAAAAAATTGAAAGTCACAATTGTTGGTGACTCACAAGTGAAAAGATTAGACCAGGAGAAACTGTGTAACCAATACCGAGATGTCGAAATACTTGGACAATCAGGAATGAGGATTAAGCAGGCTGCCACAAAGACAGGGAAAACAGATAGTGATGTTATAATAGTTCATGTTGGAACAAATAATTTGAGTTCAACTTCACCAGAGCAACTTTCAACGGAAGTCCTAGACACTCTCCAGAAAATACAGGACAACAACAAAAAGTCAAGGGTCGTATTTTCATCTGTTTTCAAGCGTACAGACAAAGGTCTCAATCTCAAAATTATCAAGCTACATAAGATCCTGAATGAAGAACTGACACTGAATGGTTTTGACATAATTGATAATGATAATATCCATTTTTCCAATCTAGCCAAGGATGGTTTGCATCTTAATGAGGGTGGCACTAGAAAATATGCTAGCAATCTATGCAAATTTATGAGGTATTGCTAGGGAAGTCATTGTTCTAATGTAAATGACAGTAACAAGCCCAGGCCTTTACGGAAGAGAAATGGTCTTAAGATAGCGTTTCTTAACATAGTATCATTGCGGAAACACAGACACGAACTCAGTGTGTTGCTCCATGACAATGACATTGATGTAATTGGTCTTTGCGAGACTAGGCTAGACGAAAAAGTCTCTGATTCTGATATTTCAATTGCAGGTTACAAAATATTTAGGAACGACCGAGATTTGAACGGAGGAGGCGTTGCAATATACATAAAAGAGAGTTTTCCTGAACCCTCTGTCAAACTGAAGAGTGATTCTCTCGAGCTCCTCGTTCTAGAACTCGTGCCAAAAAACAGTAAATCTTTCTTTTTAGCATGCTGGCATCGACCACCAACATCTGGGTTTGATATCCAGACGTTCGAGGATTTAAGAAATGAACTGAAAAATCTCGATCAAAATGAGAAAGAAATAATTCTAGTAGGAGGTACTAACTGCGATTTCAAATGCAACCGAAATAGTAATGCAAACAAGCTCAAATTTATCTACTCAGAATTTCAGCTTGAGCAGCTAATTAAGTCATATACGAGAGTTGCAGTGACTCACACTGATGACGGTGACCCCACAGTTAGTAAAACGCTTATAGACCACTTCTCTACCAATAAGCCAAATTACATTCTTAACGTAGATATTATAGAAACTGGAATGGTTGACCATTACATGGTTTACGGTATAAGGAAAGTAAACGCATCGAGGCTAAATTCCTCCAAAAAGAAGAGACTGGCTGAAACTCGTAGCTTAAAAAAGTATAATAAAGCCTTGTTTCAGCAAGATCTGCAAGAAATTGATTGGGATCGTCTCCTTACACCCCTGACCGATGAACCAAGTAAGATGTTAACAACATTCCAAGAGATCTTTGAATCGCTAGTGAATGTGCATGCGCCCCTTAGGGTCAAAAAGTTACGCAATGAATTCGCCCCCCTGGCTCACTTCCTCGGTCAGAGACCTTATGACTAAAAGAAATAGAATGAAGAAGGCAGCTATAAAAAATCTTCTCCTTTGGCCAAATTATAAAATGATACGTAATCAATGCACTTATGCGATACGAAAGGCAATTCAGGATCATTATCATGGATTAATTGAAGAAACCAAAGGGGGTGAACAGCAACACAGGTTCGTAATACAGCAACAAGGCGCTATCAAATCCGGGGGATCACCTTAAGATTTTCACCGAAAATCTGACGAATATCGAACGTCGGCGCTCTTTTACCTGAACATCTTGCTGAGGTCGAGGTTCCGTAGATTTCAAACCACCGTGGAGATATGTTTTATTTTGCGTTTGTTTCACATCATTTCACGGTGGAAAGTGAGAACAAATGCATTGAGTAGAAAGTTTAAAAGCTGGGGAACATTTTGATGCAAAGAACTGGGCGTTTGATGCAAAATTGGCCAAGATAGAGCGAGGACAAAACTGTTGTTAGACTTTTGCAGGTAAACAAGCTGCATTCCTTGTTACTATTATAATAGGATACAACGCAACAAACACAGGCAATAATGTTGCGTCATTGCAGTACAACAACAGCAACAGGACCGATGTTGCCATGCCGGCATGATGTTGTGATGATACTGTACATAGCAAGAAGAAAGACACAGAGATAAACAGTCAACCGTTCAAAGGTATGAAGTTCATTTTACTTCAACTAAAAGAACAAGTGGTGTTACTTATTTTGCAGTTAGGAAAACAACACAGCATAAATTGGCTCAGTTAAAGCTAGGCCCCACAATATACGCGATTGGGCCTCCTGTGATTGACGCGTACAATTCCCTCCGTCGATTGGATGTTATAGCAGTTTCTGAGTCAATGCTTGACAGTTCTGTTAGCTATGATGACATCTTTATAGAGGGTTTCAGTATCATCCAAGCAACTCCAAGCTTGGCGGAGTCTGTCTGTACTTTCAGGGAGAGTTTACCAATAAGACGTAGGAGTGATCTGGAACTGCTTCAAGAAGTCGTTGTTTCCGAAGTTACCATTGCACGGAAGGAAATTTTTCTTGTAGCTGTTTACCGTAGCCCCAGCCAAAAAAGTGAGTAATTTTCGAAAACTTCGTCAACAGACTGCACACAACACTGGATCCACTACGTTGGGAAAGACCATACACATTGATTGCGACAGGAGACTTTAACTGCATATCCATTCAGTGGTGGGCAGAGGATTTGGAAAGCCCTGAACGGACTGCTCTGGAGGAATTCATTGAAGCAAATAACTTATGTCAATTAATTTATGAACCAACTAACATATGGGGTGAATGCATGTCATGTATTGACTCATTATAACTGAGCAACCTAATATGTTTGTGGAACATGTGCTACAGCCATCGCTAGATGAACACAGTCAGCATCAGATAATTTACGGTAAATTAAGCATTACCATACCCTCTCCACCTCCATACAAGCGAACCGTCTGGGATTACTCAAAGGCTGAAACCGAAGCGATAAAAGATGAGATTCTAGGAATTGACGAGGTTTCTCGATTTATTGCACTCAGTTCTGACGAAATGACGGAGTGTTTCATTCAAATTCTTGTATCCACTGTCACTAAAAGTATACCAAGTAAAGTCGTTGACATTGACGACAAAGATCCATCGTGGATAACTCCTGGTCTTAAAACAGCAATCAGACGTAAGCACCAAGTTTACAAAAGACTTGTACAACGTGGGAGGAGGCAGGAGGATTGGGCACTAGTTAAAAATGTTCGGAATGAAACTTCAAATTAATTACTGGCGCCAGAGTCTATGTGAGTCTAGAAAGTTGGCTGACCCGGGTCAGGGTGTCAAAGCGTACTGGTCGGCTCTGAACAGGTTGATAAACAAAAAGAAAGTAGTTAATATTTCACCTTTACTGGAGAATGGAATATTTGTGACTAATGTACACGCTAAAGCTAATGTTTTCAACGATGTTTTTGTTGAGCAGTGCTGCTCTTTAGCAACTGGGAGTACCCTTCCAGATTGTCTACCCCGTTGTAACAAAATGCTACAAAACATTGCTGTCGAAGGGGATAAGGTTTTTAAGTTGATAAGTAACCTAAATACTAATAACGCTCATGGATGTGATGACATGTCAGCATCAATGATAAAAATTTTTGATTGCTCCATTGTGGAGCCATTGTGCCTTATCTTTGAAAAATGCCTCGATACGGGAAAGTATCCCTCAATATAGAAAAAACCAAATATATTTCCTGTGCACGAAAAGGGTAGTCGACAATGCAAAAACAGCTATCGACCAATTTCCTTGCTTCGAATATTTGGCAAAATGTTTGAGAAATTGATCTTTGATTATGTTTATGAGCACCCAAGCGAAAACGGTCTGTTAGTGCCACATCAATGGGGTATCCGTCGGGGTGATTCGACAGTCAATCAGTTGTTGGCAATAACTCATAAGATCTATTATGTCTCTGACGATATTCCAAGTAAAGAAACTAGGGCTGTTTTTGGCGACCTAAGGCCTTTGTACAGAGCTTGGTCTGTACAAACTTGAGTGCAGTGGGATATCTGGGAGCATCCTTGCAATAATTCGCAACTTTCTTACAAGCCGTGAGCAAGGTGTCCAACTACAAAATATGAAAGCTCAGAATGGGCAACAATTTCCACTGGAGTACCTCAAGGCTCTGTTTTAGGCCCCTTTTTCTTTCTTTTTTATACATATGATCTTGCTGATGACATAAAGAGTAATGTTAAGATCGTTGCTGATGACCCATTTCGTTGTCATTTGTATTTGTTGTCATATTTCTTTTCATTGCTTCGCAAATTGAAGAACCGACCTGAAATGAATGAGAAAGTGTCTTCATTTTTCAAGCTGCCTTTCTACAAGTCTGTTTTCTATTTACTCCTTTAGTTGAAATTTTTCGGCAATAAGTAAACCTGCATGGCCTGGTTGTTGACATTGAGCCTTCGAAATGAAAACTCAACGGGATCATGAACAATTGCTTGAACAGTTCAGGCACCAGATGTGTTAATTTTATAGCCACTCTGACTGGCCTAAGCCACCCTTATGGTGCACCTGTGACCACTCGAGCCTTCCAGGTGACTTCCTGCTGTGTCACATGCTCAAACGTCATTTCCATGTAGGAAACTGGATGGAGGCAACGGGAGATGTTGGAATATCAAAAGCATGTTTCCAAGCACTTGAGGGTGGTAAGGGGGAGGGGTAAGATCACGAAGAAATAATAGCCTTTTCACTTAAATTAGTATTGGCTTTTCATGCTAAACGCAAGGCGCTCGCAACAAGTTTGCCCTCGTTCCAAATGGACGAATGCTGGACATTAGGCCGCTCAGACCTCACGGCACTAAAACTAATATCAAGCAAAGGATCAAAATAACGGTAAGCATTATCTTGCAATTGTAACTAAAATTACAAAAATCTACTTAGTTCAACAGAGTATTCCAAAAGGGCGATACTCCTCTAGACAGAACTGCCGAAGAGCTTAACAGTGATTTAGAGATAGTTAATTTGTGGCCATGGCAATGGACAATGCAGTTTAATGCTGACAAAACTGTAGAGCTCATCTTCTCCACAAAGAGAGTTAAACCCATTCATACTGTTAGGAAGCGATGCGGTAATATAAAAGGCCAAGCATCAGCATCTTGGCATGATTCTTGATCCCAAACTGTATTTTCAGAGTCATTATTATTTTCATTTTTATTATCATTTATCATTATCAATTTATTTAAAGTTTGAGTATTCCTTCCCAATATTGACAGAAAAAGACCGGTCCTGGAGGTAAGATTTAAACCATGAAATGGTAGAGTCACTAAAGCCAAGACATACCATCTTATCTAGGAAAATTTCATGGTCAATTGTGTCGAATGCTTTTTGAGGTCAATCAGAATCATACCTGTGAACACACCATTTTCAAATCATTGATGGATCCTATCACTCAAGTAGGATAGGCAAGTATTTGTTGAATGGTGTGCACGAAAGCCGGATTGGTATTTAAATAATATTTTATTTTCATCGAGGTACTTTTGTACTTGACCGTGAATAATTTTTTCTATAATTTTTGAAAGTTGTGGAAGCAGAGAAATTGGTCTATAGTTTTTAGGATCATCTTTCGATCCTTTTTTGAAGAGTGGCTTCAATTTCGCTTGTTTACAACCATCAGGAAATGTGGATTGAAGGATTGAGAGGTTGCATAATTTAGTTATTGGCTCTGCTAGAGCCACTGCACCGTCTTTAAGGAATTTTCCAGCAATGTTATCTAATCATCCTGTTGCTTTCGAAGGGTTGATCTCTTCTAAGAGTTTTAGAACAGTTTCAAGAGAAGTGGGAACCAGTTCAAATGGTTCAGAGTTGTTAAGGTGTTGGTAGTATTCACATACATTATCTAGCCTATGGGGGGACCGCTTGAGTTTTTTTTAACTAAATTCGAAGCTAGATTTGAAAAAATTCTCTAAAAATGTCAGCATTTGTTTTATCATCAAAACATGGTTTACCTTCATCGCTAAGGCAAATTTTGGAAGGTGATTCTTTCCCTGATGACAACCCCAAGGACTTTAGACACTTCCATAGTTCTTTGGGTTTCCCTATATTCTCATTTAGTTTTCCAACGATAAACGATTTTTTCTTTTGTTTTATCAAGTTTTGAAGATGGTAACGCGCTTTCTTGAAGTTTACATAATCCGAGTGGATTTTAGAAGTTCTAAATTTTTTAAGTAGTTTTTCACGACTTCTAATTCCCTCAAAGACCTCATGGTCCATCCACTCCTGTGAGTCCTTCCGTATCCGAATCTCTCTGACAGGGGCTATTTCATTAACAATATTGGTAATTAGTTCAACAAAATGGGAGTATGCAGCATTAATGCCTTCATATTCCATGTAGTTTGGAAATTTGATTTGTCTGAGTTTATCGAGAAAGATTTCCTTTGTGTAATTTTTGAATGTACGGATCTTGATAAAAGTGTGTTCATATCTTTTGACTCGTGTGGTCTTTCTAGTGCAATAAATCAGCTGATGGTCGGATAACCCTAAACCTAAAACCCCATGCTGAGAAACTTTTTGAGGAGAGTTTGTAAGTATGTGGTCTAGGAGGGATGTTGATTTATCAGTGATACGCGTTGGTGATTTGATTAATTGTTTTAGTCCATGGACGGAGCAGAACTCTTTATATCTCTTAATTCCATTGGATGTCTTAGTACCTTTGTCCATCAAATTGATATTTAGATCCCCAAGGATGTAAACCTCTTGGTTGTCAAAATTTGTAGTTTTGGAGATTGCCAGTGTTAGCTTTTCTAGGAAACCAGGTGTTGTTGGAGGTCTATAGAGAACTCCCACAAGAACTGGTTTTGATTTTGGTAGCTGAATATCAAAAAACACGTTCTCAATATCTGGTGAAAAATCCTCTCTTTGATTGAATACTAAATCTTTCCTTATGTAGCAAGCTACTCCTCCACCATGTCTGGGCCATTCTGGAAAGTTCCAGCAGCATTGGAGTTACAGAAACAGAAATAAACAGGGGGGCCATAATGGCCCCCCGGGCAAGGACATCAAAAAATTTACCCGGGTAAAATAGGGTTAAGGGAGATACCTTGTTGGTATTCAATTTTTGAATCTGTTCAAGTATCTCATTGACAGTCACAAGCTTAAATTCAAATTGGCTCAATTCGCAACGTTCTTTAATCATCTTGATGCAAGGACGATTTTCATATTTTTGGATAGCTTTTTCTTCTGGGTCATGTATCCAATTTGTTCGTGATAGCAATGACTGATCTTCAGAGATTCCTAGACTCTCTGTTATATTTGCGAAATAATGACTAAAATTCTCCGCAGTTTGCACGTCCTCAGTTATCATTTTTCCATCTTCAATCAGAGTCGCGCTGAAGTTGTTTGTACCTCATTTGAAAATACCGGTTTGACAGTCTTCCAAAATTTACGATTATCCGTAAGGTCTTCAAGGTTGAGTTTCCTATAATAATCAGATTTCGTCTTGCACAGGAGTTTCACACAAAAATATCTTTGCTTTTGGAAGGCTCTAAGGTCAGTCCTACTCTTGATGTATCTATTGCGTAGCTTTTTGCGATGCATCATCGCTTTTCGTAAGGCCTTTCTCATAAAGGGGCCATCATTTGAACGCAAATATTTCTTCTTAAGAGGAGCATGTTTGTTGAGTGTATTTATGACTACAGCATCGAAAGCTCCATAATCCTCGTTATCCTGCAATTCAGTCGAAATCCGATCACAAAGATCTTTCCAGAAGTCCTCCGGACAGAATCTTGCATAGTTTTTATATGTAATGATCTTAGGCCCTTTTCTCCTGCATCCAGCTTAAGAACTGCAACTACCATGGCGTGAAAGTCCGACAGCCCTGTATGTATCGTTGCTGTGCTCTCAAAGCTTCTTTCTCTCTTCCTCAGAATCAGATCAATGCATCTAGGACTGTCTGACTTAAAGCAGGTTGGAATCTTGACCGAATTTGACAATTTATAGCAATCCATGAAATCACTGATAATACTCTCCCTAGGCTCACAACTGAAATCACCTATTAAACAAAAACTGTCATATTTACTACTCTCCCTCTTATTTACTAATTTGCGATATTTATTTACTAAAAGTACAGTCCCTTCCCTATCTCATCAAAGGAATATTCTTCAGATTGAGAGAGACGACGGTAAAAGCTGATAAATAGCCATTTTTGTTTCTTAAGACTTATTTCACTTATCCCACATTCGATGTCATTTGGTGGCTTGCAGCCAGTTAACTCTTTGCAGGGAACACCTTCTCTGACATAAATCAGCAAGCCACCTCCATGCTGATTTCTATCAACTCTGATGGGTTTCGAAAAACCATCCAGCGCAGCAGAAACTGACTAGTTGTGAAGGTTGCATCGACTTTTGTCTCTGGAACAGCTAACACGTCAACATTATCCGCTGTACGTGGTTTCAGGAATTCAAATTTTTTTCGGATCGAGTTGCTATTTAGGTATGCAATATTAATTATCTTTTAATCAATTGTTAATTTGTTAATCGATGTTAATTAATCATTGACTACCTTTTTGACTTTTGTCCTGACTGAGCCGAGTGAAGTAGCCTCGTTTTCAAGAAAATCATTATCAGTGGCCCCATGACACCCTACAACAATATTAATACTATGTATACTGGGGGAGGGCGGGGGAAGGACACTATCATAGCAACCCACGGCTTTGCCATCCCCGATCCCAGCCTCCATTTCAACGCATGAGCCAGTGCCAGAGGACGAGAGAGGGACACCCCCCACAGCAAGCTGCAATGGCGGCGCCTACCTCTATCTCACCCTCTGCTCCGACACATGAGCCAGACCTAGAGAACGAGAGAGGGGTACCACCACAGGAAGCTGCAACTGTGCCAACCTCAATTCCACCCTCCTCACACTTGCTTGTCATGTCATAGTCATATCAAGGCTACCTTAAAGGCAAGACGAGGAATTGGATTAATTCGACGTGTTGTCGGATTATTTTGCCAGGGACTTCCCTAATTAAATGTTCAAACTTTACGTCAGCCCCATCAGGCCTAGGGTATTTGATGCTTTAGGAAGCCTGGGGGGGCTGATTCGGCCCCCTAATTTATTTCTGTTCTGGACAACCTAGAGCCTTGAAATTTTGCATGTGTATAGAACAACTTATGATGAACCCAAAAATGAAATCTATTTTTAGATATGTCACGTGACCTTTCCATGACGTCACATTATTCAATTTTCAAAGTGAATAGGGCTCAGTACTAAAAAGTTTCAATCGTTGATTGTGAGAAAACAAAAAGCATTAAGGACAAGTCCAATTTCACTGTATTCTTTGTCTAAATAGTATTTGCTCTATGAAGAAAAATTTACAAAAAGTGATGACGTCATCACGGGGAATGCAAAGAATGCGCGCATGCGTAGTGCCAAAATCCGCAAAACCATACGTTCAAATTAAAAATTATCTACTTCGTTGGACAGAGCATCAAAAGTAGTACGTATTCCTACCTTTTCATCATTTTATCACATTAGCTGCACATCTTATTAGGAATTATTCAAAATTTTACACATACATCTCTTTAAAACTGGTCGCGTTTACCCCCTGGAATGAATTTGATTTTTTCAAAAAATTAATTTTACATCGTAACAAGGATAGAAACTAAAAGTCAGAAAGTTTCAGTGTTGTAAGTGCACTTGGTAAAAATCTACAGACGAAAAACCGCTAGGGGGCTGATTCGGCCCCCTAGGCTTGATAGGGTTAGACCTCATTTAGATTAGACCCATTGGTGGCATTGTCTACCACAGACATGACCCTGACATGCTCCAAAGCTTCACGCGTAAGTTAGAACAAACTCAATATTTGGCTGCCTTGGCGGTGACCGGTGCATGGAGTGGTACAAATAGGCAAAGGCTGTATGAGGAACTGGGTTGAGAAAGTCTCTATCAGAGGAGATGGTATAGACGTATGTGCCATCATTTCAAGTTAATGAACTCACAAAATCCAGAGTATTTGTATGCAGAAATCCCACCCGAGCGTAAAGTCATGTACAATCTTAGAAGTGCACGTCTATGAACAAAACATAGGTAGATTTGTCCGGTTTTCAAACACCAATTTTCAAAATACCTTTTTTGAATGGAACTCGTTCACTCTTGATATTAAAATGCTACATCAATTGCAGAGTTCCAAGCGTAAATTGCTGGGAATTATAAAGCCTGCTCAAAAGCCTACTTATAATATCACGGCATAGCAGGTATTAGACTTCTGACTAAGCTTCATTTGAATCTTAGTCCCTTAATGAACACAAGTTTTGGCACAATTTTGAATGTCTGAACCCCATCTAAGCTTGTGGCACAATAAAAGAAGATAACAAGCACTTTCTCCTGCATTGCCCTCTCTTTCAATCGTCGGGTACGAATCTTCTTGGTAAACCCGGGGACTTTTTTGGCATTGATATTGAGAGTTTGGATAGTAAGACCATTTGCAAATTACTTGTATTTGGTAGCCTAAACGTAAATGAGATTGTAAACAGAATAATTCTTGAAGCGACCATTTCCTTCATCAAATCAACACAACGATTAGGCTAGAAAGAAAACTATCAATTCGCAGGGCACCCTACCAGGTGAGTCAAGGATATATTTCTTTGATGCATCTGGTACACCTAAAGTTTTGTAGTTTACCGGGTGTCCCAAAAAAGTATACATATTTGGTCAACCCTAGGATTTAGAATATAGGGTGAATCAATCTGAAATGATTTCCAAAACATGAATCTATTGTTAACTTGAACACAGATACCTCGTTTGTTGATAACGGTGCGTTGAGATTGAAGATATTAATCTTCAAAGGAAAAATTTGCCTCCACCTCCAAACCAGAACATTGACGTTTTGGCCTAAGCAAACCCCTGAAGCACAGTGAATAAAATCAACTAAATTTGAAGACGGCACAACAGATGTGTTTTATAAAATACAGTTTATGTGAGATCTATCGTCAAGGGAGCTCCGTAGTCAGCTTCATTCATCTCAATATCGACAATTTATTTTACACATACTATTCATCGGTGAACGTATTACCAAGAGCACCGACACACTCTTGGAACCATCGAATCATTCCTTGAAAAGAATTTGCTATCAGACCTCTCAGGAGTCAAGACAGAAACCTCAGTTATTCACTGAAGTGCCAGGCGACTTACTTCCGAATAACATAAAATGACATCTTGCATCATTTAGCTTCATATTGTTGTCAACAAACCACTTCGAAAGGAGGCTAGCATCTGCCTCTAACTTATATTGAACATCATTTACGTCAGACTCGCTTGCAAAGATAGTAGTATCATCTGCATAATTGCAAACCACACTGTCATTCGCCAAGAAGAAAATGTCATTGATAAATATGTTGAATAGAAGGGGTCCGGTCCCAAGACTGAACCTTGCGGAACACCTTTCATTGATTCTTTCAATGCACAGAACGATCCGTTTACCTATACCCTCTGTTTCCTTTCATTGAGGTAGCTGCAAATGAGCTCAAGTGCACTTCTGCTAAAGCCGTATGCATGGAGCTTAGCAATAAGTAAATCATGATCAAGGCAATAAAATGCCTTAGAAAGATTCATAAGAAGCGCCCCTGAATGGCCATTTTTATCAAGAAATTCCCTGCATTTTCAATAAGTCTCATCAGTGCATGCTGTGTGCTATGTCCTTTACGAAAACCAAAAAGATATATATAGACATTACTGGTACCATAAAGGGAATTATTTGATCTTCTATAATTCTTTCAAAAACTTTGGAGACCGCAGGTAATACCGTTATAGATCAATAGTTTTTATTAATGAAGGAATCTTCGCTTTTGAACAAGGACGATATTTCTCAAATCTTTAGCTCATCAGGGAACACACCACCGAAAACATCAAAATGCTCCTTGAGAAGCCTAGTAGGTAGGCTGCCAACGGGGCAAGACATTTTCGGGTTAAGCTTTTGCAGCTGTACCACCACCTCTTGCAAAGAAACGTGCTCGAATTCAAATCTATGTTCAACTTGCACCCTGTCCTTGATAAGTTTTACAGATGGATGAAATTTGTATTTTGTCAAGGCAATATCGAGTGGATCACTGATTTCATTGGTTGGCGTCAGGTTCTCACTTACTGTAGGAATATCAAGGATATCAGTAATGCTCACAAAATAATCATTGAAGATATTTGCGACAACTCTATTATCATTGACCAGCTCATTATTCTCAAGGAGGATAATTGCTGCAGATGTCTGGATTTCATCCGAAAACAATGGCTTAACGGTTCTCCAGAATTTCCTATTATCTGTTAACAGCTTCAAGTTGAGGTTTCCATAATAGACATTTTTGGCTTTGCGCAGTAACTTGACGCACTTATTGCTTTGTTTTTTGAAAGCTTTCCAGTCTTCATCAATTCTCACTTTATTGTATCTATTACGCAGCCTGGTCCTCGTCATTATTGCTTTCCTCAGAGTTATTATCTGAAATGACACCCAGAAATTTATGACTACTTGTGATTTTACCAAAAATGATGCCCCAAAATTTATCTTCTGCTCGAAAAAAGACACCCCAAAAAATGACACATCCCGTACCCGCATGTATGGTAGTTACCCCCCCGAGTTTATGCACCCTGTATGATTGAATTGGTACATAATTTTTGCAGAAATGTAGGAGCCTCCTGCAATTCTATTCACTGAAGCTAAATAATTAACATATTTAAGCTGGAGAGCTCATTTTGGCAGTCAATACAAGGAAATGCTATACAAACCAGCTTGTAAATTTAAAGCAATCAGATTTACTATGTTTGAATAAGCAAGTTTACTTACGAACATCTGCAAAGGATATTGGCATCGGAATTTGATATCTTTTGTCATTTTTCAAATTTCCTGAAAGTCAGAAAGCATGATTTTACCCACAAAGAAAGATGAATGCAACTAGCGTCAAACATATATGTTGATTTGATAAGTAAATAGATGCAGTAGAAACCATGTCCACACAAAAACAAAATCCTTTACTTTTCTTTTACCTAGGCTTGCCTCAAAACACCTGCAGCGTTGCGCCGGGCCACTGTCTTTCCGAATGAGCTTATGAAATGGAATATTTGCCGGTTGGCACTTTTGGCTGGAAATCACCTAATGTGACCTCAGTTTTGAGCTTTCTGCAATAGTTGCATTGCATCAATCGAATGACAATCTCAAATTCTATACCAAAATACTCTGCACACAGACCTATTGTGAATATTTGTGGCCCCCCTCCATCTTAATCTGTGGAACTCACACGAAACTTTAAAATTAAATGTGTAAAATGTTTTTGTCTACCTCTTGCAACCGATTAGATCAAAAGAAACCTTAGGTCGTTCGCAATAATTCCAGAAGGAACATTTTTTATATCAACATTATTCCTGGACTTTATTCGAAGATGTGCAAGTTCAGTTGAAGGAATTAGGCAATAACAGTTACACATTTAATTTCAAAGTTTTACAATGATTCGAGCCCTATGATCCAGCACGGAGGTTTGATTTGAGTCAACGTTCTCATTTTCCCTCAATGTTTGTCTTTCCCCTCATCCTTACTGCGTCATTGATCTTATTTTTTCCAGGCACTGTTTGACTTCATTTGCATTTTCTTTTCTCCTCGACGTCATCTTCCTTTTCAAACTTTAACAAAGATTGAAAGCACCATAAATTGTAAAATGATCGAGGAAATTCAAACTTATCAATACAAATGTACTCAGTTTTTGAAGATCTACAAGACGGTATCAAACTAAAGTCTGCAGCTTTTTTCGTTTAAGATTTAGCAAGTTGATGACGTCACAACTTAAAAACTGGTTGACATTTAAAAATGCTGTAACTCTGAATGTATTGACAATGTCAAAGATGCTCTTTCTGGAATTATGGTTCGTTTTTGACCAATTCAGTTGAAGGAATTAGGCAATAACAGTTACACATTTAATTTCAAAGTTTTACAATGATTCGAGCCCCATGATCCAGCACGGAGGTTTGATTTGAGTCAACGTTCTCATTTTCCCTCAATGTTTGTCTTTCCCCTCATCCTTACTGCGTCATTGATCTTATTTTTTCCAGGCACTGTTTGACTTCATTTGTATTTTCTTTTCTCCTCAACGTTATCTTCCTTTACCTGTATGCTCCATCTTTCAATTTCCTGTACTGCTTCTGTTTCCGAATTTGAATACCAAGAGGTCCTTTACTCGATCTTTTTATATTCCTTAATTTACTTCTCTGTGACATTTTTCTTTTCTAAGTTGTTTCCTTTCTTGCACCTCTCTCTTTTTCTTTCTACAGACAGTATTTTTCATGTCCATCAGCATGAAATCTATGAAACGTATCATTAGTATGACACATTTATTCGAGGAAGGCCTTCATTTAAAGTAGATGTCTATTAGATTAATACGGAGCGATAGTTTCCTTGGACTTATGTTACTTTATTATTCTGAGCGATTCGTAGTTTAGAGTTAAAGTAACAAAAATCTTCAAATGTCATAATTCCTTTTCTCTTATTGTGAGTGAATTTTGGTTCCTTTCCCTCTCGTTGCAAAAATGATTTTACGGCTTTACCTTCATATGACAATGTTGCATTTTTTGGGAAAATTCCAAATTTCCATTAGCGTGTAGCTTAATTTTTTTTTAATCGTATTCGACCCAGTCAACTTGCTGAGGATGGATCTGGGAAGGTTTGAAACGTACTACTAATTTAATATGGCTTATCCTTTCGGTTTATGTCTTTTGTTTATCATCAATGTTTACTATCAAATCAATGCATGGACTTCTCAAC
Organism: Aurelia sp. 3 sensu Dawson et al. (2005); assembly: GCA_964020215.1. Classification (NCBI taxonomy): domain Eukaryota; kingdom Metazoa; phylum Cnidaria; class Scyphozoa; order Semaeostomeae; family Ulmaridae; genus Aurelia; species Aurelia sp. 3 sensu Dawson et al. (2005). Next base: position 13,082,941 of record OZ026577.1, read on the forward strand.
TTTCTGATTTATTATCACATTTGACGTGTTACTAATTTACCATCACATGGATCTGTAAACTTAATGTAACTATGTTTTCTTTCTGAAACTGATTGAAATATGAGCCAATCAACATTATGCTTTGTTGTCGTCGTACTTGCCCTGAAAATAATGTTGGTGCCCTATAACAAGAAGGTAGCAGATAAAATCCATCTGGTTTCGAATCCTGCTCTTATCTGCACCCCTCTCGTCGAGTTTTACCTTTCAAAACTACATCTACTAAACCCCATATACCTTGAAGGATAACCTTCCTCTATGCTTTTGTTATTCCTCTATTGGAAAAAAATTCGCGATCCTAATTCTGATTCTAATTCTGTGATTCCCCGTTGCATACCCTTGATTTGATTTCAGGAAAATCTTTAAAATTTACATTTGCATTAGATGCGAGTCTGACATGTTTGTAACCCGGGGGAGTACTTCACGAGGGGTAAGACAGGAATTGCGCCAGTTTTGGGTAGTTTTTGGCCTGAAAAGTCTTTGATTGGGATATCCTTTTACAGTTTCTGTGATTGGGGCATACTTTCGCTTGGAATTTTATGGAACTTGGGTTTACTGATACACTCAAAATTCTGGCAATGGGCGTTGATTGAAAGTACAACTGGATAATTTTTTCGAGCAACACGTACTCAGTTTCAGGTGCACAGCTTCCAAGTATTTTTTGTGTGTTGAAAAACGTGCTCATGTCAGAGCCTCGTCCCAGTGGCCAATTGGGACCAAACTTCTCGTTCCCAGCCCTCGAAATTTCAAATCTTGGTGGCAACAATGGTTGAATCCTGGGACTGGGTATCAATATCTGACATACATCCTGGGATTCGGTATCAATGTCGGACCGAATTTCTGGGATTGGGTCGTTACAGAAATCCTTGAGGCGCACAACCCCAGTGAAGTACTCCCCCTCCCCCGGGGTTTGTAATATGTCTTTGCGGCTTGGTATCCATAGCTGGATCCATTGCAATTATGTAACGGAAAACAAACAAAGAGACAAACAAAGAGACAAACAAACAAACAAACAAACAAAAAAACAAACAGAAAAGATGGCCTTCAGCAAAATATCCAAGAAATGATTCAGAAAGGTACTTTAATACTCGTTGCTGGCATGGTTGATGCAAATTACAGGTAACTGGAAAGATTCGGCAATTCTTCTTTTCGTGACCTCGCAATATTATCCATGAACTTTAAAAAATCAAGGGATGCGCCAATACCTTACTTTGCAATTAATCTTTTTAGCAATCATTTCTTTGAATTATTTTATTTAGTTTTCTTTTATTTTTGTCTTAGATATTGTAGTAGAACCGCATAGTATTTTTGTAAGTGACTTAATTAGCAAACTGTATCGTAGTTGTTAGTCTAGTTCCATGTCTTTATGTTATGGCCGTGGTGTTGACATTTATTTTTTGCTCGCATGGCATCGTCCTGTAGTGTTGCATAGTTATTTGAAGTATAGTAGAATGTAGCCTTGTAGTAATATTTTATATGGATTAAAAGAATGAATTAAGAGGAAGGCGAGGAAAATCATTATCAAAACCAATCCAGCAGATATGTTGACAAAGATGAAAGAATCAGTTTACCGTTTCTCAATTGAAAATTCCAGCTAGTTACTGAAACAAGGCCATGATAAATAACAAGCAAAGTTGGCGACTAAGAAAAGAATTGACGACATTAGTTGACTAAGTCATATTGCAATTGTCAGTGTAAACCAACTGGAGTTGCCAATTTCAAGTTTGCCAGTTTCCAAACTGGAGTCTTCCACTCAAAATCATACTAGTATGACATTTAGAAACTTTATCTACGGAACCTTATATTTGCAGCTCGACTATTACGGTTTACTAGAAAAGAGAAAAGTGGGGAACAAAAGACTTTGTAAGGCCCCATTTAAATGACGAAAAAGAATACTGACTATCCACTAAATCAATAAATCGACATTGCTCGGCCATGTGACGAGGTTGTTCCTAAACAACGCAGGGATGGCGCGACCGGGAGTGCTTGGGGGGGGGGGGGCAGGAGCCCCCCAAAAAATTCACTGAGCTCCCCCGTCGGCACTTGAATTTTTAAAAATTTCTGTGCACTGTCGGCACTCGCGTAACTTGCTTGTTATGCTTTTAGAGAGTGTAGTCGCATTTTAAGCCAATCTGAAAGGTATGGCCCGTAAAAATTTTGCTCGCTTCGCTCGCCGTCGGCACTCTGGCAGTTTTTGCCCCCCAGAATTTATTCCCTGGCGCCATCTCTGAAACAACGCGATGATAATTTGCTTCATTCTTTTGAAATAAGTGTCAAGGCTAGGACTGGAGTGATTTAAATATATAGCTATATCTAGAGAGAGCGTGTGGCCGAAGAGAGAGCTTGTGGCCGAGTGGTTAAGACGTCTGACTCGTAGGCCAAAGGTCAGAACGGCCGTAGGTTCAAATCCCACGCTGGACAGTTTGGTCGCTGTCCGTAACTCTAGCCCGGGTCAACCAGAGCCATGTGAGAGAAATCTGGTAGCTGCGGCGGGTAGCTGCGGCGGACTGATGGTAAAACATTCGTGGCCCCTGCTGGAAATAAGTCTCTCAGACTTTCGCAGGCTAGCCACGTTAAACATATATACCTACCTACCTACCTACCTAGCTAGCTTTCCTCGGCTTTCCTGGTAGAGTTATCCGCTGTCAGTCAACATTGTTTTGATTTATTCCACCTTAAGTTTACGGATATGTGATTTGGAGAAGGCATGTTGAAGATACGATAATCTGGAGTTTCCGGCAGCTTTAATTTCAGGATATGGAATAGTCGAGCTGTCGAGAAAAGGTCGCTTCCCCCGTTTGATTTTGAGTGGAACTGCGTAGGAGCTCAGGGGCGAAAAGTAGCTTGGACTATGCTTACATAATGGCGACATTTAAATCCTTGTTGTGACGAAAAATTAAGGAAGAAAAAGGTAATATTAACAAATTCTTCTCGCAATTCGATAGAAGGATTCAACACAAAGGATAAGCGATTTTGATGGAATATTGAAGGAATTCAGACAAGTAAGCTGAGGACCTTAATCATACTAATAAAAAAGATCAATTACCTTTTCCTTTCAAAGCTGTTTTCCTCGAGACAGCTGATTTTTGCAAACCTCTTCTTGATGCTTAAGAAAAATACTTCAAATCACTATTCAACATTCAAGTAGTTTCAGTTTCAGTTTCATTTTATTGACAGTCATCTTAAATACAATAACAAATACAATACATAATTCTAAATACATGAAAATTAAAATCTACACACAAAAGAAAACAATGAAAATTAAAGATTACGTAAACAACGATACAATTTGCATTCGAAAAATTTGTCTAATAAGGGGTCCTCAAAGTAGATGAACTAATAGAGAGAGGACTATTCCCTCCACCATAAAAGAAAACTGAAAATAATCTTTTAAGGGTAAATGTAAAACCAGATGATCAAAAATTGAATAAGCTAATTCAGAAGGGAATAATCACAATTTTAGAAATTTCTTCAATTTTGACTTGAAATTATTAAAAGAATCTGACCAGTTTGGAAATAAAGAAGGAGGAAAAAAGTCGTAATCAATAATCAAAGAGAATAGCCATTTATGAGGAATTCGTTTAGTTTTGATCTGAAAATATTAAAGGAAGTTGACATTTTGATAAACGTTGGAACACCAAGATACTTTATTACTTTAAGACCATACAAAAATGTGTTCCTTGAAGGTTATAAAATGTCGTCTCTAATTGCCTTACCTGTTCTATGGCTATGAACTGTGTTACTAAGCAGGAAATAGCTTAGAAAACGCACAGGTGAAAGATGGTTGAGAGATTTGAAGACAAGCTTCAGAATATCCCGATGCATCATATCCTTCAGTTTTGAGAATTTTCAATGAAGCAAATATTGGTGTTAGTGTTGAGGGAAATGCTAAGAGTTGATAGGAGATAACCTCAATACTTTTTTTCTGCATTAAGAAGAGAGGTTCCAGATAGGTGTCATAGGAAAGACCCCAAGTTGCTTAGCCATAGCAAAGAAATGTGGAGAAAATGGAATAATAAAAAGATTTTTCAAAACATCAAATGAATTAGAGCAAAGATGAAGACAAACATTAGGTCCTTTTGGATGATTACAAAGTCCGTCCTGCGATAAGCAAGCATAGGAGGGTACGATTATTAATTCGCTCATAGCCCCAAATGATCGTTGATGCTGTTTTAGCTGCATATCTGAGAGATACGAGAGTTACTGTCAAATTCACTTTCGATCGAGAATCAAATGTCTTTTGTTGAAACAAACATCGCCGGAACAGCAGTTTTGATCTTCATGCGCATTTCTTCTCCTACTAAGTCAGGATGATACACAAAACATCGAAAGCCACTAGCCCTAGTTTATCTACCGGCTGACCCAAAGAGAGTTACCCGGCACAATCTGTTACAGAAAAATAAGTTATAAGCCGATGGGAATGATTCAAACGCTGTTCTTGTCGCGTTTTTTTCGGCACGGTAAATTTTGCAAATCAAGGATTTTGAGAAAAAGAGCATTTCAGAAATCCTCAAAAAGTTGTCGAAAACAGAGGATCGATTTGCAGCCATTTCAGATCTTCAAAACAACGAGGAGCGTGCTTCTTTCAGGCTGGGAATTAGATTTTGCATGAAACTGTTCATGCATCTGTCTCAAATTAGATTTCTTGTCAGATCTACGATGACACTAAATTACATATGCAAAGCACTTCAGGTGTTGTTATTTGCGGGTATCTAATTTTAGGTAGAGAATTCACTGAGATAACCTCTTTGCAAGATCATATGCATGAAGACATCTTGGTTAGCGTTGTCACATGCCTTCCTCCAACCAATGGTGCTATTGTTTGCTGAGATTCTGCAGCTTCAATTGCGATGTTTTCATCTGTAGCTGTATTGAAGGTGTCCTTCTACCTTCGGTGATGCTGCGAATGCAAACCTGAGTGCAGGCCGGTTACATCCCCTTCTAAAGTTGACTTATATTCTTAATGACTACTATTAATGACTGGCCAATGATGCTTTTATTCTAGAAAACTATTGTTTCAGCGGAATTTCCTACCACAACCACAGTAACGTGGCACGACATAAGGGCCCTAAGTACTTGAAAATTCGTTGCGATGTAAAAATTTTCGATTTGGGTGGCAGATCAGGAGAATATCTCTTAACAGGTATCCAAATTGGAAACTTTGTTCAGTCAATAGCGAAGTAGAACGATAATTATACCCTGCACTCAAAAAAATAAGGGTGCTAGATAGGGTGTTTGAAAAAACCTAGGGGTTGTTCAAGCTCTGAGAAACCTGCAAGGGTTTTTTGGAAAAACCGGCCAGTTGATGGGGTTTCTTCAATAACCCTAAGGTTTTTCTGACTCTTGAAAAACCTCTTGGGGTTCTCCTCTTGTTCAGCATAACCATAAGGTTTTTCCAAATTCCTTTAAGGATGAAGGGTTCAAAGGTAACTGACTCAAAAGGTCAAAAGATCCCTTGGAGGTTCATTGTTCGCCATCTTGGTTCTTGCGAAAACCTTCAAAAGTTGCCTGGGATAATTCATGATTGCAAAGATTTTGCATTTCAGAGACTTTTCTTGATTTTCGGTTTTTTTCAAGTGGTAATGTTTAGAAAACTAAAAGCGGCAAATGATGGTGCGACAGCGTGCGAGAGTTTGCATTTCCTCAATGTTGACGAGAACAGATAATTGGAAACGTTGCACCAACAAGATTGCAAGCTTTCCATTCGCTCTACAAGGCACAGAGCAGGAAACATAAATGTACTGCGTTTTATTTTCAACGTTCTACTTGCATAACATCACATTGCTTTCCTTGGGACTTTATCCGGACATGTTGGGACGAGTATAAGCCATGTGACTGAAACAGCGCGAATTTCGAATTCGATCTGGAATTTTCGAATTCGATCAACTCTTCGATCTGGCGTAAGCACGAAATCTTTCCTTCTCTTCATCGTCTACTTTCGAGAGATAGCTGCCTTTCAAGAACTCACAAGAATGCCTTCAATACACAAGACAACGAAGAAGCAGATAAATTACAAGCAAGTTCCAACCAAAACATTGGTAAGCTTCTTCACAGCATTACTTTTACTCCTAGTTATTCGCTGTGTCATAATTTCACATCGACAACCACACAGATTTTTCGGACTTTTCTGTTTATGGCCTAGCTAGGTAGCATACCTCGTCGTCCTTGTCAAATTTTCTTTAGTCAACTGTTGCTTGATGGAGATTAGTACAAACATGAATGTAAAAAAAAAGAAAATAGCTTTGTTGTTCGTTCGTTTTTGTTACACAACAAACATTATGTTCATTTTCAAGTAGCCAACCAACTAGAAAGATGCTGTCTTGATTTTCAGTTCGACTTCAAGATGGCGAAACTTCTCTGATCTGTATGAATGGATAAAATTGAGGGGAAGTCTACTATCATGACATTGGCTGCAAAACAGAAACAAGGTAAACCATGAAGCGAATTTAGATTCTTTTATTGCATGTAAACTTTTTTTATATAAGCTTAAAAGTTGGCTGAATTGAAACTCTTTCTTCGTAGAACCTCAAGCTTTATTCATCACAGCTTTCGCCTTCGTTACCATTGTGCTTCCAGGTCGGCCTAGGTATAGGAATAGGATTTTGTAAAAGAACGGACCTGATATAACTTAGGAAACCATTTATTCTGTGAAAGGAAAGCATCAGCAAAGTTTTGCTTATTTTTATTTGTTTGCTGTATCACTCTATATGTTGGGCAATACCTGAAAATTATTGGAGAGGCTTTAAAAACTTTCATTTGTCCATTTTAATGTCCACAAGGGCAAAGATAGGCACCATAGATTTATTTATTGAAACTTTGAGAAATTTTTGAAAAACATCGAGGTTTTAAGAAGCATTATTTTAAACCATATGGCAAGAGTTCTTTTACCAAAATAAACTTTCTCAAGTTTAAAATTTACAGTATTGAAGTCTATTAATTTTTTGACGATCTGAGAGGTGAATTTCATGCACAAATACCACCTGGATAAACAATGTTAAGAACTTCTCGTAATTTTCCGCTTAAATTTTTCTTGGTTCATCAAAATTTTGTTGGCTCTGTTACACTTCAGAGGACTTGCTTTGAGTGAAAATTTTACCAATACTTGTTTTGAGATTTGCTGGAGCAAAGGGATGCAGTTACTGACAAAATGCCTACTCTTCTGACAACAATCTTGATAAAAAATTTTTTTCTAAACTCTATTTAGAGTGTCCATAATCCCATTTCTTCAGACACTAGAAACTGAGAGACTGACGCAGTACCGAAAGTTTCTTAAAATCATCAAATTTTAGCACTGAAAGTCTTTTGATGGTTTGAGAGAATGTTCCTCGAATTAATTTTGTACTAATTGGTGGGGGATCTTCTTTTGCTTGGGGAAATTTCAAAGACATTGCATCCTCAGTTCTTTTGCAATCCGTGTTAAAAACTAAGACATGTTTAGTAATTTATGCTACAATTTCTTTTTAGAGGCTTGAAGAAAAAGACCAACGGAAGATCTGCATAGTTTCAAGGTGACAACACGTAAAAAAGACAGTTATCAATACTATAATGGAACAAGGTACTGCATATGTCGTAAAGAACAGCCGAAATCTTCGTGAATGAACTTTAGAAGTTGTCTTTGATTAGCTGAAGGCCTTGATTGACTTTCTTGAATATCAGAATACACTCATCTTTTTGGTGTAAAACCGTGGCATTCAACTTCATGATGAATTAAGACGCTCTGTGATAAAACTTTAAAAACATTCGCACCTAGAATTAACAAACTCAGCTACAAAGCCCAGCCCAATAAAAAGACCAGTTTCTACAAAAATTTGTGTATTGACAGTACATACTTAGACTTTGTTCTTCCCGAGGGGTGTATCACTCTTCCGAAAAGATGTACAAGATTTCTTTAAACAGTAAGATTTTAAGGACTTTTTAACGGATTTTTCTGTAAAACAAAGTAATTTTTTGCCAAAGGGGTACGATATTTTTATACAGTGATATGCCCTCGGTTCTTCCCTTGTATGTAACTGATAAGTTATAATCAGTTGTAAATCAGAAAGGCATTGTTCGTAGCGTTTCGTGATTTAGCATTTGCAATGTTAATTGAGACTTGTAACAAATGTAGTACACATCAAGATCCAAAAATCTTCGGACTGTCAAACTTTGTGACAAAATTTTTTCTGCAAGGTTTTGCAAATTTCCAAACACACGAGCACACTCTTGGTTATATTTTTGCTCATGACACTTCAGTTTGAATTGGTTAATACTAAATTAATTCTATACTTGTGAACTGAAGGATTTGTTAGTTAAGAACTAAATCCTTTTTGGTATGAAGTATGTATCGGAAACTTTTCAGTCCGAGATATTTTTGGATTTTCATGTAACCAACATTGGTAGATATAAAGTTTTGAGATACAGAACTTTTAATGAATTCAAGAGGCAAAATTTAATTGAAAATTTTATGCAAAAATGTCTCTGTTCCTTTGTGACGGTTCTCAACAATATGTATTACGAATAAATGTTTTGCGTGCCTTAAAGTTTCTTCAAAGGACTTGTGCAGGGGCAGCTTACATCACACAAGAGTGCGAAAGAAAACCCAATATACACCCTTCGAAGAGTTCTTATCTTAATAACCAATCAGAGTTCCATAAGGGGTTGTTTCAAACCCGATCAAAGGTGCTAAAAGATGTAAACAGAAAAACCCTCGAAGGTTTATCAGCAGCGTACAAATACGTTACCCCTGGAGGTGGGTGAAAAAACCTTGTGATAGAGGTTTTCTGAGAAACCCCCTCGCGTGGTTTTCTAAAAAACCCTTTCGCAGGGGTTTTTCAGAAAACCTTTTGAAGAGGTTTTTTTGAAAACCCTTTGAAACGGGTTGTTTGGAAAACCCTTTAAAGAAGGTTTTTTAGGAAACCCTTTTGAAGGGGTTTTTTCAGGAAACCCTTTTGAAGGGGTTTTTAGAAAACCCTTTTGAAGGGTTTTTCAGAAAACCCTTTGAAACAGGTTGTTTAGAAAACCCTTCAAGACGGTTCTCAGAAAAACCCTTTGAGAGGGTTTTTTATAAAACCTCTATGAAAGGGTTATTTCGAGCACCTCCAGGGGTAACGTATTTGTACGCTGCTGATAAACCTTTAAGGGTTTTTCTCAGCACCTTTATTTTTTTGAGTGTGTTGCGCAGAGGCAAAGGAACCCGCGCTAAAAACAAAGTTCTTAAACCCCTTGGAAGCAATTTACCGAAAGCGCTTATTGTTAACTAGATGTGATGTGAAATCCAGCCCCTCAATTGCAAACCTTAATTTAGGAAATTTCGACAAATTTCTTGGAATGAGCTGCCCCGACAGCGTACACGAGACTTGCCGGCCAGTGAAATTCTTTGAATCGCGCACGAAACAATGATGTTTGAAAATGAAAACATACACCGTTAGCTTTGGTCTGTTCAAGTGAGCTTTGGTGGGACTAAGGGACAAGATTACAAGACATGAAATCAAGAAACAATGGTAGTGAAGACTTTGCCAAAAAAGCTAATTAGGGACATCACTTAATTTTCAACGTTGAAAATTGAGCGACCTCTCTCATTAGCGTTTCTTTTGCCAAGGTCTTCGTCCTGTCATGAGCAAAGAGAAACGAAAAATTTGCTCTCACCAACAGTGTGCTTTTTGCATGCTCTGTGCAAATGTGCTGTTTCGACTGCCCCCAAAGGACTACCCCTTCAACTGACTACGATTGGTGCTCCGTAGACTGATTGCATATTCGTAGTTATCGCTATTGATAGACTGATGGACACTCACACTACGGCTCATGGACTTTGATACTGAAATTTGGGATGAAGTTTTCACGTATCGATTTTATAACTAGAAATGGCAACCATAGCAACATTGTACGAACTCCAGGCAATGGTGGATGGGCCTAAGTTGCCGGCTCGAACCTCCAATGTTAAAACAGCTCAGAATTCAAGTTTACAGTGATATTAGCCATGAACAAAAGCCACAAGTATCCATACGAATGTTTCCTCAATCCATGAATCAACAAACCTTTCACTGTGAATCACGGATTCCTCATTTTTAAGGCCAATTAACTTCCATGAATTCCCGATTGCTCAATCATCAATCATAGCTGAAGACGGACTTTGCAATCATCCAAAAGGATCTTAGGTATGGGTCCAGAAGGACTTAAAATTAAGGTCAGAATGCTTTTTGGCATCAAATGCGGTGAGAACCATGAGTTTGCAGGTTCTTCTTTTCCTTGGGTATGTTCTTGTTAGTGTTTTCCTGTTTATGACATTTGTCAACTTCCTGGGTAGGGAAATGAGGCGACTGCAAAAATAAAGGAGGATCGTGAAAAATTACCATTACCTTTCACAGCTTTCGGTCTTGATTGAGGTTTTGTACTTTTCTTGGTAACTTTTGCTGCGTCTGCAGAAGAATGATATTCTATATAACAAATGACAATGTAGCAAATTTAAATAACTGTGTTAATACAGCGCGCTTTGGACCCTTTTAGTCCCTCCTGCATAAAGCTGCCAATATTACAGAATGCAGATGAAAAAACTTGGTACAATACTTGGTACAATACAGGGTAAATTAAAACTTGGCACATAATGTCAATGGTGGAATCAAATAGAGGAGTCATCAAGCAAGTAGAACAATTTGATCATCTAGGCTGTTTCCTGACAAGTGATGGAAGATGTGATACAGAAATAAAACGACGAATAGGAATGGCAAAGAAATCTTTCAAAGAGCTAGTCATTTTTCAACAAACCGAAAGATCAAAATAGATACAAGAATAAAGATACTGCCGGGTGAGTCAAAAAAAAGTTCGCACTTATCAAAATTCTTAGCATCAAGAGTACTTCACAAATCTGAATGATTCAAATTTTAGTTAAAAGCCAAATGATCGAAGTATTTCCGTGATTTTTCTGGCTACCTTACGATTACTATGAGTATTGGTAAATTTAACCTATAAACATTTTCATGCTTGCATAATGACTGAAAAGGGCCTAAAACATTGATCAAATCATGAAGGATTCCTCGCACAGAACATGAAGGAAGGTCAATTTTCAATGGTTGAGAGCTATCCACGCTACATTAATTGCCATGGGATTGAAAATCCATAGTATTTGTTTGAAAACCTACGTCTTGTAACTCGAGTGGTGAATCAGTGGGTAGTGAATTTTGTGAAGCTCACAAAGATGATATAGCTGCGGATAACATGCCCTCCTCTAGTAATGAGTCGCCCACTGTACCCTGCCCTTATATTTTGTCAGACGTTCCCCATCATGCTTTTGATGATGCCTTTGATGATGGGATTCGAGAGCGTTCTTCAAACTTGGAAGGCAATGATGATGGGAACGGAAATTCTGAACTGAAAAACCTGAGGCTAAAAAACGCAGGGCGCCTGGTAGTTGGATACCTTAATATCAACTCCGTAAGAAATAAGTTTGAGGGACTCAAAGACTTTGTTAGCGATCACATCGATGTTCTAATGGTTGCCGAGACTAAAATTGATAACTCATTCCCGAAAGAGCAATTTTTCATCCAGGGCTACTCGGCACCTTTTCGATTAGATAGGAATAGCAATGGAGGTGGTCTACTAGTTTATGTTAAGGAAGATGTCCCTTCCAAACAGCTAACGTCTTTCAAGTTTGAGGATGATATAGAATGTATTGGGTTTGAAATTAACTTGCGAAAAAAGAAGTGGGTTGTTTTCAGCATATACCGGCCACCAACACAGTCACAGTCTCACTTTATCGGCCAACTTAGTACAACAATAGATCATTTTAGTGATAAATATGAAAATTTCGTTATTGTTGGAGATTTTAATGCCTTGGAAACGGAACAGGAGATAGGTGACTTCATGGATCTTTTCGCTTTTAAGAACTTTGTAAAAGAGCCTACGTGTTTTAAGTCCGGTAACCCTAGGTGCATTGATCTGATATTGACGAATAAAGGAAGGAACTTCCAACATACGACGGCGATTGAAACTGGGCTGTCCGATTTTCACAAAATGGTCGTTACAGTTTTGAAAGCTTCCTTTGACAAGCAAAAGCCAAACGTTGTTAATTACAGGGACTATAAAAACTTTCGAGCAGAAACATTTCGACAGGAGCTTCAAACTGAACTTGCTGATCTTGATGTAGAATGTTTGACTTACGCATCCTTTCAAAATACCTTTCTACGTGCGTGTTCTAGATAAACATGCGCCAATGAAAAAGAGGTACATTCGTGCTAATGATAGTCCATTTATGAACCGTACTCTCCGCAAGGCGTTCATGCTACGCACAAGGCTGAAAAATAGATATAACAAGAATAGAACGGCTGATAACTGGGACGCTTTCCGTAGACAGCGTAATCTTTGCGTTAACTTATCCCGTAAGGTAAAGAGAGATTTTTATAATCAACTTGATATTTCTGAAGTTACAGACAACAAAAAATTTTGGAAGACTGTCAAACCTTTTATTTCGGATAAGAGCTCTTCAAAATCACGCATAACATTGATCGAAGAAGGGAAAATTATGTCGAACGAGTCAGAAGTAGCTGAAACTTTTAATAACTTTTTTGTCACTATTACCGATTCTCTGGGAATTGTTGAAAATGAAGATATTGTTCTTCCTTCTGACGATATTAGCGATCCCATTGATCCCTTGAATGTGAACATTGGTTCCTTCTAATTTGAAAAGGTGTCAGTTCCAAATATGAAAAACGAAGTTGATGGACTAAACCCCTCCAAGTCAACCACGTTCAAGAATATTCCTCCAAAACTGTTAAAAAATGAGTCCGAACTAGTCTCTACACCTTTGCAAATCATATCTAATAACTCAATAGAACAATCTTCCTTTCCGGATGAATTGAAGTTAGCAGATGTGTCCTCTCTTTTCAAAACAGAAGTCAAAACTTTCAAGGGTAATTACAGACCAATTAGTGTTCTCCCTGCAGTTTCAAAGGCATTTGAAAGGCTCATGGATACTCAGATTTCTTCACACATGGCTCGGTGTTTATCATGGCTGCTTTGTGGTTTTCGCAAGGGCTACAATGCCCAACATACATTGATGCGCGCAATTGAAAAATGGAAAGCTTGCCTGGACAACGGTGGGAAGATAGGGGCTATCTTTATGGACCTTTCAAAGGCCTTTGACTGTATTCGACATGACTTACTAATTGCTAAGTTGCACACATACGGATTTAGCCGTGAAGCTTTATTGCTTGTTTACAGCTATTTGGGAAATCGGCAACAAGGAGTAAAAATCAATGGTTCTTTCAGCAGCTATAAATATCTAAGGTTTGGCGTTCCTCAAGGATCCGTACTTGGACCTCTATTTTTCAATATCTATATCAATGACCTTCTGTTATCGATTCAAGAAACAGATATCTGTAACTATGCGGATGATACAACCATCTATACATGCGATATTCGTCTCGAAAATGTAATCTCTAGGCTAGAAAATGATTCTAAAATTATAATCGATTGGTTTAGAAACAATTATATGAAACTGAACGAAGACAAGTGCCATTTTATGATATTTGGTGAAAGAACAAATCAAGAGGTGAGCATAATTATTGGCAGCTGTGCCGTCAATAATTCAAAAGAGGAGAAGCTGCTAGGAATCTTAATTGACGCAAATCTTAGCTTTGAAAAGCACATTAGCAATATTTGTCAAAAGGCTGGCAATAAACTATTTGCTTTTTCACGAATGTCTGCATATCTAGGTACTGATAAATTGAGACTTTTGATGAGAGCATTTGTTACTAGTCAGTTCCAATGTTTTCCATTGGTTTGGATGTTTCATAGCAGAAAAATGAACAACAAAATCAATAGACTGCGCGAGAGAGCCCTAAGAATAGCATACAAAGACTTTTGTTCTAGTTTCGCAACTTTGTTGGAAAAAGATAGATCCGTAACGATACATGAGAAAAATCTGCAATTGCTAATGACTGAAATGTTCAAAACAATAAATAATCAAAGTCCCACATTCATGAATGAAATTTTTCCTCAAAGAAATGCTGCTTATAATTTGAGAAATTAAAAAACATTCAGAGTTCCTATCGTACATACTGTTAAATATGGTACTGAAACAGTCCGTTATAGAGGACAGCACATTTGGCACACTCTTCCACAGGAAATCAAAGATGCAAATTCTGTGCAACAATTCAAGAATAGAATAAAATTTTGGAAACATGTAGACTGTGACTGTAGACTATGCAAACAATACATACCCCAGCTCGGCTTTTTATAGTTTTATATCTCGTTTAGATTGTATATATATATATAGATTTTATGAACTTTGTAATTTTATTGACTTGTTTTACTTATTTTGTGGTATTATTGTAAATTAATTTGTTGGCTTGAATTAGCATTTTTACATTTTAACTATGTAAGTTGCCAACCTTAAATAAAATAAAATAATAATAACAATGAAAGGCCCATTGCCTATTGTTCTGTGTGAATAGAGTCCTTACGATTTGATCGATATTTTGTGCCCTTTTTCAGTCATTTTGCAACCATGAAATTTTGATAAAATTGAATTTACCAATACTTCTAGTGCTGGTAAGAGAGGGAGAAAAATCACAAAAATACTTGAATATCTCGGCTTTTAACTGAAAGTTGAATCATTCAAATCTGTGATGTTCCCTTTGTGCTACAAATTTGTAAAAGTGGGAACCTTTTTCTGGCTCCTGGTAGTGTGGTCCCTTCTCCTATATTGTTGCAAAACCTGGAACGGGAGTAAAAACATGGAAAGTGGATTGACATCTGTGGAATTGTGGCTTTACAGGTGAATGCTTAAAATGTGATGGACATCAGTTCAGGAGAGGGTCTGTCAAATTAAAAGCTTCTCAAATGTATCTGAAACGTCATCATATGCCTTTTATGCTCCATGCATTTCACTCCCCTTTTTTGCGAAGGATGATGTTTGGTCACAGCCTTTGATGGAATGGAAAAAAGTACGCAGCTGTATTTCTTATCACCACCGCACATTAGTGCCCAATTGAATGGACTGGAAAAAGCCAGAATTTATTATTGGCAAAACCAATGGCGATCCAATGCTCGATTCATCCAAGGTTTCTCATCATTACAACTGGCAAGGCAACTTCATAAGTATCAACTGTATGTATAAAAAATGCTCTCGTATCCTTGCATTACGGCAATTTTGATACAGTATGTAGGAGAATCCAAGCGTCAGCTTTTTACTGTTTTCATGGTGCTTCAGTCGTCGAGTCAAAATTGATCATGATTGCAAATACTGTTTCCCTTATTGATGCAGTCTGCTTAGCTTAGTGTCACTGATGGTAACTGATTGATCTGCAAGATATATGTGAAGAGGTCTGTCTTCCTAGCATCTTACCGTTGAGAACTCCTGCTAGTTGTACGAGCTCTGATAGTTGGCTGAAGCGTATCTTAGATCCTTTCTACGCTGGTTGCTGTCGTGCTTTGAAGCTTTTTATATAGACAAAATATACAAAGATATGTTATCTAATCCCTTCCAATTTCTCTCTCTAGGTACCATGCCCATCATGGGCGTAGGTGGTCATGGACTTCCACTGTCTACGATCTTTTGCAGCATGTATCATGTCATTAGTTTTCATTGCATAATCTTCTGCCATGGATGTTAACGTCATTTGCCTCTGTTTTCCTCTCGCTTTCTTGCCTTCAATCTTTCCTGTCATTACGATTTCTTCCAACCCTTCCAATATCTAGTCAATATGTTATCTAATCCCTTCCAGCCGTTTTGCCAAATATGCCAGAAATACTTCCTCTGCATGCTATCAGTTTAGCAAGCAACTGGTTTCAGCGTATTGAAAACTGATGTTCCATCAAGAAGAAGCATGTCCTATGTCTCGCCAGCAACACGAGGTGCAGCAATTTTCCGAGGTCTCAGGATGATCTGATTTAGATCTTAATCCTAGGTTCGCATGCTTAGAAACGGAGAGAGGAAAGCTTCGATTCTTTTGGCCGGCGAAGTCACCAAGATCTTATCGCGAAATTGGGAAGAAATATTCTGGCAAAGAGAGAGAGACTGTGTTTCTCAGTGTTGCAAGTCTCTGTTTCTACTTTAACGATTTATTTGCTTCTGGGCAAGAAAACAATGGATACTTGTTGTTTTTATCAATGTGAGCGCTGATGTACTTCTCTTACACAGCATTTCTTCAACAAACCCCTTATACCGTTCCTTCCTGACACATGAATCATAGCTACTGTGAGTGAATCCAACACACGCAGGTCTGTACTTGACTTCAAGATGGGATTTCCCGGGATTTCCTATCTCTATGATTGATTGTCTTGGCTCTTTTTGAACTCCGCTCTGTCATGTTCCAAAACGCTCGACTTTGTACATTGCTCTTGCTCATTGTTACCTTGAAATGTCTTTAAATCCAATGCAGTTCATGCTGCTCCTGGACCGGACATCACCAATCTCAAAAGATCAGTTTTCCATCAACGTAACAGTGCCTCTATCTCTCTTGGCGCATTTTTTACGCTGCAAATGTAATGAACCTGATCGATCGTAGTTGACAAATGTCAATGATTGATCTCACGTACTACAAAATTAAGTTACCATCTTGAAATTCTTTCAAAACAGATTGGTGTGGATCTTCTAAGGAGACCGTATCCATGCCGTATCTCTGGGGTAGAAGGACAACCAGCATGAATCATTCTGATGACTCAAGGAACAGAACTATGGCATAAATGATGTCAAAGCATATTTTACAATTCAAAGTTTTTTTCTCGTATAGATCTCACGATAGAATCATGACTGGCAATTTGAAGTTGCTCCAGCATAGCTGACCAGTACTGGAATTGTGTCTTTAAAGCTGACCTCCAGTACTCTTCGTTGGCCCACAAACTAAATAATTGTGTTTAGCTTAGCTAAGGGCATCTAAAAGCCTCTAGAGGAGCAAGTTGTCATAAAATATCAACAGGTAATAAGGAAAATCGCCTCAAGTCAAATGTTAAACACGCTGAAATTTTGAATGGGAACCATTTTGTACAGGCCGTTTTATAGGGTCATATTAAAGTAACATTTTCTTCACATTTCATAAGTGATCACACAGAATGTGACCGCCCAAACGGGCTACACAAGTTTCTAGAAGTTATGCAAAGCAACGAAAGTTAATACCCTTTAATTGCTTCACATAACTTCAATTAACGTGTGAAGCCAGAATGAGAAGCAAATTTTACGTGAATATGATCGTGTAAATTGGTTTCAAGGGACCAATTTTAAGAGGCAGCCAAGTCCTGTTGAAGTGCTTTCGCAAAATTTGCAAAACAATTCAAGCTTTCCACAGAAAAAGCATGATCTCTCAACTTTTCTAGCGCATTTCTATGCCCAGAATACTTTGGCATAGCTGCCATTTTGAAATGCCGCCATTATGGAAAAATGCAAAATTTGTGATGGGCCTCTAGCTTAATTATTTTTCAGCACAAAATATAGTACAATCAAGGGGATTTTCATGCTTTTACCACAAATCCCACACTTTCCTTGAAATCTGCTGAAAATCTGCTGGACTAAATGGAAATGACAAAAAAGAACCAAACACACTAGTTTGCATGAATTATGAATCATGGCTCCAAAACTTGATGCAAATAATCCACAAGAATTTCAATGAATTGCTCTGGATCTTTACCTGCGTTTCAATTTCCCCTTCCAGTGATCCATAAAAGCTATTCACCACCGTTTCATCCCTCTTTCTGTAAGCAAGCAAGCACGTTCCAATTTGTTGTGTGTCCCCCTCCCCCCCCCCGGTGCGCGATCGATTCTGGGTGACAAATGGCTCTATGAGAGCAAAGAAGCTAGCAGAAGATGATGGGCGCCGGGATAGATGGGCTTGTGCCGAGTGTACCAAAAATACAAAGCTGATCGAAGAGATTCCACCCACGCTCTGCTCCCAGCGGTTGCTTTGATTAAAAGATTATTCGAAATTTTGCAAACCTTAACTACGGGGTGAGGGCTACTAAATAGATCCAAAACATATGCTTTCTGCTCGACTTCCAAGATATGTCAAATATTATAGTAATCAACCAATTTCTAGGTGCTTTTTGTTATAATTGCTGTTAATAAAGTTGAAAGGAAAAATCAGCCAGAGCTGAATATTTGAATTCAGTTCAGGGGCAAGAGCAAATAATTATGTAATAATCTAAAAATATAGCGCACCATATCTCTTGGCTTCCTTGGCAAATTCTCTTTTGAATAAATCTTTGTCTTTGTCATCTAAACCATTCAGTAGGTTATCGATGTTCATGTCTACAATGAATAATTATCATCTTTTACATTTATTCTGTATCAAAGTGCTAACTACGTTTCTGCACTATGCAGAATTTCATTAAGAAGAGAAACGATTCGATGTATTATGATACCACTTTTATCCCTCTCTTCGCGCTCTAACCTAATAGTAAAGCCTAACTTGGGAGTTGAAAAAGAATTGGGTGACGACCGCACTTTCTACCCGGCCATCAATGCTGCACTACAAAAGCTTCACTGCCAGCCAAATTCACATGGAGGTGTGCTCATTGTTGTTCCTGCCAAATTTCGCGAGTGCATTTCTCCTCAAGAATCATAACGTGCGAGCGTCATTTTGGTGACATCACTTACGTTTTTTTCTGCATATGGAAATCTTTTTGCGGGGATATAGTTCTGTGTAAGAGAACTGGTTACAGCTGACCCATGCAACGAACGAAAAGCTGACAGCAAATAGAAAAGCAAAGCATGCCGATAACAAGCAAAGCATTCCTTATTCATATGAGGAAAACTGTCCTACCTTCCAGTCTGGGCTGTCAGGAAGGATGAAATGCGTGCGTTTATAAGTAAAATTTCATCTCACCTTCCAGCGTTTTCATCCTACCTCCATGCCCATGATTCACAACAATAACAATAGTAGTAATTAGTGTTTGGTGCCAGCAGAGATCAAGTTTCCTATTAGCCTGTGAGCAGACGTTACCTGCACTCAGGCTAGTTTCCCATTTTCTCACTTTGATGCGTGGGCAAGACAGATAAGATCATCCCATCTCCAAGCTTGTCATCCCACCTTCTAGCGTTTATATTGAAAAATTTCATCCCCCCCCCCCCCCTAAGTGAGATCCCAACTCCCGTAGAGTGGCAGCAAGGACCGCGGAGCACAGTTTGGATTGGGGGGGCTTAAAGTAGCAGAGGACCTGAGGGGGTCTGGGGGCGAAGCCCCCAGGAAAATTTTCTATGACCACGCCCTCTACTTTGGCTATAAATGCGACCAACGCCCCTTTCCACAGGCAAACTCGCCTTGGAAAAGACAGTTATCATCAGCATATCCAATCACTAAATAACATTAAAAAGCATCATTTATAGAGATGTACTGTATTACATTTTATTTTCCATTGCGAAAAGACTCAGCCTAGAATTAAAGGACTAAAGTTAAAAAACTTTCCCAATCTCGTGGAATTATTATGTCCGAAAAATAATGATATGGAGACACATTTTCTCTACTTTCAGAAGCAAACATTTTAAACGTAGAGAACCTAACGACGCAAACACTATTTCAATCTTTAATTTTGTAGCACTGAAAAATCCAATGATTTTTTTCAAATTTTCGAAACTTTTGTATACCGTTGTGGGTCTATTGATAAAAATTTGTTGGAAAGTCGATAGAGTTTATATTTTCTGTGCTCCTCATATGAGTATCAAGAATTGCTAAATTATATTTGTTTGGACATTTCAGAGATCGAAGCTGAGTTGATAGACGTCTTGGTAAGAAAATTTGTCGTCGCACTCGTTGCTTGTTGCCGGGTTAGCATTCTGCGATTTACAGGTTTGGAGAACTCGCCTCATCAGCAATCTTTCAGGAACTGAAATTCGCTTAAAAATAGCCGCAAATCATGAAAGTGTTTTACTTATCGTTTTCTAAAACTTTGGGTATTTGAAGCTGTGCTTACCACGATGAAACTATATCTTGGCATAATGCTACTGGACGCATTTCATTTGAGAAGAAGCTTTTAAAACATTCTGCTTAGCTTGATTTCTGATAAATGCATGAGAAACGGTACTGTGGGGTATACAGACTCTCGAAAATAAGGGTGTTAAGATTTTAATAAAACAAATGGCGATATTTAATCATAAAAACAAAATTTGTGGAAAAGCTAAAAACTATCTCTTGAAAACTATTGGGGGGGCTAAAGCCCCCGCAGCCCCCCCGGCTCCGCGGTCCCTGAGTGGCAGCTCACCTAACCGGGATGACTTGTCTTCCACATAAACGTGATATGAAAATTATTTGGGATTGTATAGGAGGGTGTAATCTCACCTTTCAGTTCACAGCCTTGAAGGTGGAATGAATTTCCTTGTGTAAACAGGCCCTAATAACGGAAAGGTTTGTACGTGTCTTTCGTAGTGGGAACTTCAATTATCTAGTGTCTATTCCCATCATGATAGGCACGGTAGCTGTAATGCTTAAAGTATGTTTCTTTAATTGGTTGTACAATGCATTTGCTGGTAAGAAGGATCATGAACATATCAAAGAATCAGAATGAGCTCAAAACTCTTTCGGTATATCATTGTTTAACCCATGTTTGATTAGCAAAAATTTCTGTTTAGTTTACCATAAAAAACATGAAAAGCATTGTTCTACGGATTTTCACATTCTACGAGAGTCTAATATAAGTGCATCGAATTTGGGAATGCATTGAATTGGGCCCATTACTTGAAGGGATACTTGCGGTGATGATTCACCAAAGGAAAAGGGCATTTGTTGCAAAATAGGCAGATATATCAATAACACTCGAACGCTTTCAAAATCTTACCTTTGTCCATATGCTTTCGAGATGGCTTAGACGATACTTCATGCAACACCACTGCCACCAAAGCAAGAACGAACGCAAGAATAACTTTCTGCACCATATTGTGGACTTATGATTTCTAAAAAAAGTAGACAGTGAATGAGAAGATGAGAACAACGAAATCTGGCAAGAGTGTTTAATTTAGAAAGGTTTGAAATGACAAGATATGATTCTTTTGTTGATCATTACGTTGAATTAAATATGAAAACAAACAAATGAAGCTTTTAGTGCCAAGGAAAGGGATCGCATCACAGAAGTATCTAAGCACAAACTATGCATGCGAAGTGTAAACTTAACGCAAGGTGTTGGTGCAGATAGAGCCCCGTCAGGTTAACTGTTCTAGCAGCAAAGTCAGTAGAACCACCAGTGTGTCACAGTGCCTTTAAAGGACACTGAAAACAATTCGATAAGCCAAAGAGATGTTCAGAAAGTACACAGGAGCTTAAACAACCACCAGCCAGTGCAGATTTAGAGATGGAGGGGTGGTTAGCGCATGTCGGTCCTGCCATTCCACAAAATGAGCTATTTAACTGGTAGCGGTTTCCAGGTATTTTGTGAAAGATAAAAAGGTGGATCACTTTACATATTGAAGATGAACACCAGCCAAAGAGTTGATCACCAGATAAAAAACACTCATCCCAGACAATGTCAACAAAATACAAAGCAGAGCAGTTGATGAATGTTTGAAACTTAGTTGTGATCAATCTCGTACCAACAGTACACGGTTTAGCGAAGGAGGAATTTCATGATCAATTCATCTTTGCATATAATGACTTGTTATTGTATAGTTTATGTTTCAAAATGCTCTATGAACCAAGAAGAAGAGGCCCTTACAACTCACTGACCCTTAAAGGGATCTACTGGTAATGAACCTGCTCTCAAAGTGTTGAAAACTGTAGCCGGATACAATAACAAATTCATGTTTCACGCAGTTGTTTATGAATGACTAGCTATGGGGCGCCTATAAGGAATCATCTGAGCCTATGTTGTCTAACCAGAAGGAATCAATGCTACGTTTGATCGCACAATGATATAGGCTAATGTGAAAAGAATCGCTAAACGATAGTATTCACTCAAGACGCATCTCGCCGCAGTTCTACCTGCCATTGACGTACCCTCGACCAGTAGCTAGCAATAAGGTACCCATTTTCAAGTCATTTCAGTCATCGTTTTCGAATCAGTCAATAATAAGTATCGTTACGTTTGATCACACAAATATGCAGACCATTGTGATAAAAGACCGTCATACAACGGCATTCCTTCAAGATGCATCCCCACCCACCAATGACAATCCCAGAGCCGGTAGCCCGGCCCACTAGTGGGTGCCTATTTGAATCATTCGATAATTTGGGTCAGTGTCATCTGAGAAGTCATTCAAGAAGTAGTGTTTCGTTTAATAATGGTAATGATAGTACCTTTCTCCTTTCCGGAGCAGCTACTGAAAAGTAACACTGGTCAATGTACAGTATAATTGTTTTCGTTAAACTAGAATTCAATAAAAGAGCAGTACTGAGCCCAAATCTTTTCTAGATCATTGGTTTTTGTTACTTGCAGGAGTTCTTTTCTTCGCACTTGTTTTCCAAACTTTACACAGGCCCATAGATGCTCCATTGTCTCATCTTCTATTCCACATCTTCTACACTTAGTGTTGGGGTATTTGCCTTTATAACATAATTTGCTCTTAGTTCCGTCATATTTAGTTTTATGGATAAGAGTTTAGGAGCAAATTTGCTATTTCTCAGATAGTTTTTTTAATCCAAACGACGACTTTCTTATCAGACGTAGTTTTCTACAAAGGATGTCTGCTGTTATTGGAATGCACTAAATGAAATAACGTTCATTCAAAACGGATCTCCGTTGATTTTTAGCTGCAACTGGTAATCCCAGGACAATCTTAATGCTAGTAGCTAGCAAGTGGGTGCCTTTCGTGAATCATAGAAGTCTTACGGCTTTCTATATGGATAAACGAGGCCGAGTCAAATAGAATACCGGGTGAGCCAGAAAAAAGTGCATACTTTTGAAAATTCATAATATCGAGAGTACTTCGCAGATTTGAATGATTCGAATTTTAGTTACAAGCCAAAAGATCAAGGTATTTTTTTGATTTTTCTCGTTGTCTCAAGAGCACTAGAAATATATATAAACTGAAGTTTACAAAAATTTCATGGTTGCAAAATGACTGAAAAAGGGCCTAAAACGTTGATCAAATCATAAAGGACCACTCGCACAGATCAATAAAGAAAATCAATTGTTCATGCATGAGAGATATCCATTGTACATTTATTGCCATGGGACTGAAAACCTTTTCTATCTATTTGCAAAGTGCAAGTACAGTCTTTACAATTTGATCATTGTCTTGGGCCATTTTTGATTACAAAGTCCAACTTTGTAATCTAAGGGGGGACTCGATGTCAGTAAGAAAGTAAGAAAGAAAGAAAGACGCACAAACATCTGACATAAAGACCAAAATATTGCCATTGACCTTGAGGCGATTCTTGTCCTTATACTAGGAGCAATTGATTAACGTTTTATCTCTGCTAATTGGCACTGAAATAAAGAAAGCGCACATAAAGCGCATACAAGACAGAAGTTTCCCGCGATCCTATAGCAACATTTGACGTCGGCTTATTTCATGTTAGACAGATTTGACACCATAAGATGGATAAATTACTAGGATGTTTACCCTGGCACAGCAACAAATTCACCCAGAATTGGCACGTTCTTGACTTCATTAGCAGCTTAATTATGTCAAAACAATCGTTTTCTAGGACGAACGAATCATTAGCCACTTATTGATAGTACTCATTATGCAAATAACTCAACTTTAGAGGATGATGTAACCGGTGGCCTGCACAGAGGCTAGCATTTGCAGCATAACCAAAGGTAGAAGGACACAGCAACTTCGTCCTACACAGCAACGGATGCAATCATCGCAGGTGAAGTTGAGACGAAAGGTGCAGAATCCCAGCAAGCAATGGCGCCATGGACTGGGGGAAGGGACGTGATCACACTGAACCAAAACATCTTCATGCATATCATTCTGCACAGAGGAATCTTCGTGACTGCTTGTCTCAAATTAGATGCCCGCGAATAGCAACAACTGAAACGTTCTGTAGGGTTCTGCATGGATAATTTTGCGTTATCGTAAATCTCACATGACATCTCATTTGACACAGATGCACCAATAGTTTTGTGCACGAACTATAATCAAACTAGGGGTAATGACTTTTGATTTTTGCGTATCATTCTCGTTTGACATAAAGACCAAAATATTGCCATTGACCTTGAGGCGATTCTTGTCCTTATACTAGGAGCAACACTGATCTCTCTGACTGTAGCAAAAAACAGAATCAACGATCATTTGGGGTTATGAAGAAATCAATAATCAGATATTCTTATGCTTGTTTAGCTCAGGACGGACTTTGTAATCATCCAAAAGGATCTTATGTTTCAGTCATTTTGCGACCATAAAATTTCTATCAAGTAAAATTTACCAATACTTCTAGTGCCGGTAAGACAGCGATAAAAATCACAACATTACTGCGATCTTTCAGCTTTTAACTGAAATTTGCATCATTCAGATTTGTTGAGTACTCTAGTTCCTATAAATTTTTAAAAGTGGGAACTTTTTCTGGCTCACCCAATAAGTCTGAATAAGATGAAGAAAATGCTGATAAGCACAGTTAATCCTTTAGGCACTCAATATCCACATACGTGTTGAGACAGTCAAGTACTATTTGTTGGGGATACGAATAGGCTAAGTTGTGAGCCTCGAGGAATCCCCTCAAAATGGCTCCAGATCGCATGCGTAGTAGCGATTTATGTGAATGACGTAATATGCAAATTAGCTTGGCAGTTGAGAACAGGAGAAGAAAACAATAGCAAAGTTGCGCATGACAGTGTGAGCCCCGCCGTTGATTCGCTCTCAACAAAGCTGAATCACAATCGGTCAAAGCAATAGGGTCAGCACTTCATCTCCCCAACAACTATGGGCTAATCCTAGACGTATGCGCGCAGTTTTTTCCATTTCAGCAAATCCTGAGCTTGTACCTCGTAGTTGAGACGTTGACTATAGGACGATGTAAAATTTCTTTGATCGTTCAACCGAGGATCATTCGAAAGATTTGTAAGGGTTTCGATGCTGGGAGCGCCTTTCGATGCAAGTATGTTTGGAGCATTTATCTTTCATCAGTAATTATGTGAAATAGAACGGACAAAGCAGTTACGCAAAAGACATCGAAAATCGAAAGATGGAGCAACATACATCATCCAATAGAATTTGACGCTGCAGATAAAAGGTAGCCATGAAGGCGGGAAGTTAGACGCTGCAGTGAAAAATGACTAGAATACAAAAAGGAAAACTATTTACTGAGTCCGCTGAGGATGAGAGCTTAAATCTCAAAAGATAAAAGTTTCTGTAATATTTCCTTCTGCCTCCTTCAGTAGATGCTATAATTAAAACCAAGTAAGGGCATGTTGGTTTTTGAACAGCCAGGTGGGTGAAGGCGTCTCTAAGCACTTTCATCCACATTACTGGTGCATTCTCCATGTTCATGTGTTTTGAGCTCAAAGTTTACTAGATGATCTTCGAGACTGCTCATCCAGCGGCAAGCTGTTCCAATGTACATCAACCCGCATCTGATACAGTGTCAGAGGCAGACTGACGAGCATGCAAAACACTGATGAACAGAGAAATTTGAACGACTCGTAGTACGATGTTGTCTGGGTATAGGTACTGGAAAGCACGGCCATTTCCACAATGAAAAAATGATTACTGCTACGATCGCTGATGGTTGGTTACGGCTGGTCTCCTTGTATACTCAGCTATGACTGCCGTATTAAGCAAAATAACATTTTGGAAAATTTATGGAGAATGACACGGCACTCAGTTGAAATATCGTGCTTGAAAACTGCTCTCTTCAAAAATTAAGAGCCGGAAATGGACAGGTTTACAGCCCCGTGTGGGTAATTGGTTGAATTTCGGACAAAGATGCTTATCCAAGCTAATTTTACAATTACCTAAATAATGCGATTCAGGCAGTCAAAGTAAAGGAAGAAACTTCCACCAAAAGCATGACGGCAATGTTCTGAAACCCCACGGTAACAGTGATTTCCTCGAAATTCAAGGCAACTACTAATGTATTAAATATCTCAAGATCAAGAAGCAAAGAGAAGATGACTAAATTGCAAGCTCAGTTTCAGTTTCAGTTTCGTTTAGATATCATCAATCAATGCTAAATACAATTTGAACAAATACACTCTACAACTAAGTACATTACAACAATGGAAATTAAAACAATACTGACTGAAAATAAAAGATAAGTTACTTTACATAATTGTATTTAAGATTGACTGATTAAGAAATAACTGGAGCATCAAGTTTTAAAGAGTGCCTCTCTCCTTGAGGATTGCAAAGCAATTACATGTCACAAAGCCAACACATGCTCACAAAATGGCAAATACGGTTCTGCTACCTTTGAAATATGAAGGAAGAACCAAGAGGGAAAAGATTGTTGACGACTGCAGAAAAACATCAACAACACTCGGAAACCACAGATAGAAAGCAAACATGTATGCAACACTAACAAATTAGCATCTTGAAGACCCGATGAAGATGATGGAATATTAGCCATTATTTGATTTGACTGAAAGAGAAAACAAATGGCAAGCACTTTGGTTCAAAATGAAGATTCAAATGAATTGGAAATTCCTGTGAGGGACGAGTTTCAGTGATGATTTGAAAGTTTACAAGTTGGCTGAAGTGATTCATTGTGCTGTCATTGCACATATCACAAACAATTTTACACTTGAGTGGAAACTGGGTACAAGGCTGTCGAGATTCAACGAAGAAGAGAACAAATGAAATTTTAGCAAAAATTAGAAGAATCAAACAAAAACACGAACTAGTTGTCAGTCTTACCTCGTTGTTTTCGGATCTTTTCTTTAATATCCTCTCGAGACAATACAAGTTAACTTTTCAACATTGCAAACAGCAAAATAAATGCCAATATGATCTTAGATCAAAGGTTGTAACCCCGCAAATTGAGTATTTGTATCTGAAACCAGTATCTATTCAGAGATGCAAATGCAAACACCAGTTGCAACAAACAAAATAGTTTAGAAAATAGACCAATTTAAACAATCTTCGCGTTCGGTTTTTGCAAAATGGAGCTAGAAAATGCTGGAAAACAAAGCATTGATTGTGCATACGCTTCGCTTTTCAAAGCTCTAACAAAAATAATGCGTTCACGCAATCTGTGATTGCTTATCCGATAAAACGAAGACCAAAACGCTCTATCGGTATATAATACCTGATCAGCAAGCGTGTAACTCCGTGAGCACGACTTCAATTAACCAGATTGAATAGATCTGACCTCTGCAGATTAAGGATCATATCTAATTGCCGTCTAAGCTGGTTATTGATATCACGCTATGGTAAATATATCCAAATATTTGTAACAAGACAACTATCCATTAATGTGCGGGATTCATCTTCCATGCTTGCGGTCGGAAGAATTTGTACAAAAGCAAACGAATCCTAGACTTGTACGGGATGAGTCGCAAAGTGTCAAAACGGAAGCCTGCTGTTGGCTGATCACCTTAGTTTAGCAAACACGTTCGACTTTGCCAGCAAAGATATAATTGTTTATCTGTTCTATTGTTCCTTAACTACAAGCGATATTACACAATCTTTCATCTCGGAATGTGTCATACAACAGACAGGCCTATATTTATGGATGAAACCTGCTAGCACCTTGGTAGCGATGACAGTTAAGTTCGGTCGAGCTCCTTACGTGTACCGGCAACTTGTTGTGTAAATGTAACGCCTTCTCTGTGAATTTCTATTCGTTGACAGTTTCTGTTCTTCAACATCCTCAGGCCGAATCGTTACCATATTTGATATGCCACCATCACCAATGAAAACCGTTCCTTCAACGTCAGATCTCACTTTACCTGTTCTTCATCCTGTGTCATCTATTGCTTCATCTGCACCAAATGTCAATCCTTTTACATCGGCGAAACTTCCCGACAAATCAACAACCGTTTTGGAGAACACAAACGCAATGTAAAAAACAAGATCCATCTCGAGGTAAACCATGAAAACGATCCTGATAGCAACATATCGAAACATTTCAATTCAACTAATCATTCAACTGACGATATGTTCATTCTTGGCTAGTTATATGCACCTCAAGATACCACCAAACGCAAAACCTTGGAGAAACGCTTAATCGTTAACTTAAAAACTCTTCATCCTAGTGGACTTAATACGCAATTTACTTATCTGCAATGGGCCACTTACCCCATCTCTATTCTCAATTCCTCCCTTCTCCTTATTCATGCTACGTCACGTCGCATCTCGCATTCTTTCCTATCCGTCGAATCTTGTCTTCTCTTTGCTCGGCTCGACTGATTTCGAGTCACTTGATAACGAGTATACGCTCGAAACGTCGTGTTTTTAATATCTATGCTACATTGGTACTTAAATCTTTTATTTGCAGTATTATCGTTTAATTTACTGGAAATATAAGCGACATTTAACTTTATATTTCGCAATTTCCATCATATTGCCTCTAAGATGCAGTAGAAGATATCCAAAAGCAAAAATTGACAGTTTGGTATCTAATTAAGCCCATTATTTATTTCATTCATTCAAAGTCTGTTTATACCAGTTTGTAAATGCTTCATTAAAGTCCTTAATGAACAACATCGGTGTCCATCTGCCTGTATGTCCGTCCGTCTGTCTGTCTGTCTGTCTAAGTGCCACGTCTTTTGACGTTGGCAATTACGTCGATTCAAGTCCTTCAATCAGTTGACGCTTGCAATGATTTGCAGCCTGTCCAAGAACCTCTCACACGTCCTATAGTACTGTTCATAAAGACCATTGTTTGCCTTCGCTCTCCCCCCAGCTTTTCCCATAATTGCTAAATATACAATTTTTCCCTCTCCTATTAACGAGCCATAACTCTCTTGCTTACAGCAACATGACATAAATAACGGCAGGAACAGAAGTGTTAATAATCAATAGTGTTGGTTTAAACAGAAGGTTAATTCGTAATGCCTTCTTACAGATCAAAAGGAGTAACAGCTTGGGTTAAAAGTCATCTCACTCTTTTGTTCGAAACTTCGATAATACTTTACATACTACGAGCTACGGTATTTACAAAGGACTACTTTCTACAATACTACTTGGCCGATAACCCCAGGAGCTAAGGCTGTATCAACACTGAGCCTCACTCTCTTTAACTACACACTCTATGGAATCATTCGCTTATTAAAACTGGACGGTTGCGGCAGAAATTTGTGGATGAGATTGATGGTTTCCGGCCAGGAGCAACGTTAACTTGAGCTCCTATCGTCTGTGATCCACTGTAAACTTAAAAGAATGAACTTCGTTCAAAGTTTCACTGAAAAAAAGATGTCAGATCTTATATAACCCCTCTCAATGACAAATTCCTCTCTCGTTTGATGCGTGTCATATAATTATTCAGCTTGCACCGCCTTACTGTGTTCCAGCTGCATTTATCGAGAACTTGTGGGCTCACAATCCAGCTGTATCTCTTAAACCATTGACGGGGAAAATGATCTTACTGGCAAGTTCTACGAAACTCAGATACACACGAGGAGGGCTTGGGCGGCTTGGGGGTAGCGGTGGTCAAAATGATGTATCGGCGTTTGTCGAAACGTAATTCATGAATAAATGCACCAGTATGCACCGACTTACCTCTCATTTTGAAGCCGGAAGACTAACTTAAGAAGCGATTTCACTATAATCGGCCATACTTTTTATTGTTGTGGACGATCTCACTGAGAACTGCCATTGTAGACTTTGCAAAACATATATACCACACGTTGGGTACCTAACATGATACGATACGTTGTAATTAAATTTTTTAAACGATTTGTAATATATTTTCTTTTAATTTTAAGTTAAGTAGTAGGCCTTAATTAGCAGTAATGTTGCTATTTTAGAACTTTTTAGCCTACTGTAAATAAATTAATGATAATGATGATGATGATGATGATGGGAAGCTGCCTTTGAAAAGTCATGGGAAAGTTAAAAACTTGCAATCATATCTCTCCCATATGTCGTCTTTGATGAGCTGAAAAGTGCGCCAACTATCTTCCCAGGAAGTTGCAGTAAAGTTTTGCCTTTGACTGGGATAATTTTTGGGATTGGCCTATTGTTCCCCTTTGACTGATCTTTTGTTCTCCTTTGCTCTAAGAAAACTTCAGTGTCTGAATTTTGTTTAAAGCGGTTTCCCAAATGCGGGACTTTGCAGCAACAAGCAACACATGTACACTGAAGTGTGCGAAGAATATACTTGTCATTATACTTTGCTTCTTTTAGGATAGCATGCTCGTTTTTCCAATCTAAGAATTTGAGGCAGCACTGAAGCTTTCTTAAATCATCGAATTTTCAGTACTCAGGAGTTTCTTATAGAGTTTCTTGAATGTTCCATGTAAATCTTCACGTTAACTACCGGCTCCCTCGTGAACCTTCACAAAAAAAAGGTTATTTCAAGCCTCTCCAATGTTTAGGCATTACATTCCGAGAATTATGATACAGGAAACAAGCGAGATAATGGGAAACTATGTTAAGGGATTCCTTTGTCAAAAAATGAATAGTTTCGTAAGTCATATTTTCCCAAAGAGCGTCGTGGGACGGACAAAGCCCCAGAAATTTCCGAAAAATAAAGTTTTTTTAACTTCATCCTTTCTTCCGTTTACGAGACGCTCGCAGTGGCGCACGCAAAATTTTAGAGTTTATTGGTGTTATGTTGGGATCGGGTCTATATGAACCACCACGAAGGAGACAATCCTCTCAGGATGAAGCCCAATGGTCAGGCCCGTCCGAAGGAAATTCATATTCGGGATGCTGAAACCAAATGCGAGCGCAGCAAATTAAAATAGGAGTCCTGGGGCTCAACCCCAGAAAAAAATTTGCAGCCAAACCCTCTAGATTGTTGGAAAGTGTCCCTTTTCGTGAAGAAGTCGCTATTGAAAACATTAGAAGAACTTGGTTAGCGGAAGGCTTTCCTGGGAAATTTTTGAAATAGAACTTAAAAATCACTTAGAAATAGACTTGCTCTTATTGTAGTTGTATAAAATATAACCAAGAAAGTTTGATAACTCTGATAACTTCAAGATATTCTCATTTCTTTAAACATTCTTTTCCAAATACACATTTCAGCCCCCCCCCCCCCTATTGAGATCAACTCTATCTTCCGAAACAATGAGCTTTCTTTCTTGCAACAATGAGCTTTCTACCGAAACAATGAGCTTGTTTTCAATTTTTCGAGGCACGATACATAGTGTATAAAAACTGCTGAAGCCAGAACTAATATCTGGAAACTTTCTACCAGAAAGCAACGGAAAAAGGTGTGTGTTGTGGGAAGAACTGAAAGCGATGCACAAAATCTGAGCCGATCAAATGAGCTTAGCGTAAGCCTAAAGTCAATGATTTCCGACGAAGCGTTAAAATTTCCCCAAAATCCGACGATCTGAATTTTAGGGTGGCCCATGCCCCCTTGCCCACCGGGCCATGACGCCCCTGATTTTCCCACTGGTGTTTTTTAATTTTTTGACGATATGAGAGTTGAATTTCTTATGAGCAATGTCTTATAAACAATACGTGCAATCGTTCTATAAATATTTCTAGTTCCCTTCATGGTATGTTCCAAGCTAGGCTGCGCGCAGGCTACAAAATGGCTTCTAAGCAGA
Organism: Aurelia sp. 3 sensu Dawson et al. (2005); assembly: GCA_964020215.1. NCBI lineage: Eukaryota > Metazoa > Cnidaria > Scyphozoa > Semaeostomeae > Ulmaridae > Aurelia > Aurelia sp. 3 sensu Dawson et al. (2005). The sequence goes on from OZ026577.1 coordinate 13,114,474, forward strand.
AAAATTTGTAACACTATGCAGACTATCGAAACAGGTTACCAGTCGAAGGCTTTAACTTTCTCTAGAGCGAAAGGTCTTTCAGCATACAGCTCAAGTCCTTACTGGTTGTTGAAGCAAGAAGAAATTATCAAATTTCACGGTATTCAGCCAATCAAATGGCCCCTTTCCAAATTGGCCGTTAGAAGTGAATATTTGAGTACCCTCACCAAAATTGAAATAGCTACTAAGTCACAAAAACTACGTGGACTTTTCTTTAGAAGGGATGACCCTTTGCGGTTTGTAGAGTGCTTGGAAAAAATATTTCATTTGGAGCCGAAATTACATTCACTTCCCGGTAAAGACATGCTTTCAAACATCGATAAAAAAAGGCTGCAAATGAGATATAAGAATAAAAATCTCTGCGACTATGGATATTGCCCTAAGCAATAACACAAGCACTGTCCCTTCAATCCCGGGGGGGGGGGTACATAACATGTTGAGGGAACGGGTATGTGCCGCCCATATGGGTGGGTTTTTGGGCCCCAAATTCTCTAAACAAGGGTCCCTTTTTCGGCAGATTTTCCTTAAACCTGCTTAAACAAGGGTGGGTTATCCAGAAATTGGCGAAAAATAGCAAAAAATGGGTGGTTTTCCGCCAAATTTCATCATAAAAGTGGGTATGTCCGCAAGTTTCGGTAATTAGAAGAGGGTACCTTTCTGAAAACCGGGCGGCAGACTCCCGTCCATCCACAAGTCATGTACCCCCCCCCCCCCCCGGGCCTTCAATCTCAAAACCGCAGGTGATCTTCAGTGATATCTGCCAGAAATGTAATCTGGTTCTAAACTTCTTACCGATTAAAACTCATTCTTTGCCTCCAAAAGGGCTTAGTTTGTATCATTGAGCTAAATGATTCACTTACCAACGTGTCAAGGATGAATTTGGCTTCATTTTCCACGTAAATGTCTCCAAATTTCGTTTCCAGTCTTGAGCAACTCCTTGCAAATTCGTCTCGTTCCATATTTTCTCTGCAAGCGCCAGTAATCTCCTCAAAAAGATCGCATCGATAGGCTTTGAGCCACAGATAATGCGATTCGATACAGTTCATACACCCGTGAACAGACATGCATGCCTGATTTTGCTTAATTAATTCAAATGGAAACAAAGCGGATAAAACATTTTTTGGCTGCATAATTCACCAAAAGCTAAATTTTTGTTGAGCTGAAAGTTTACCGCTTTCCTTCCTTTGTGTGACTTTATTGAATGATGAATAGATTTGACACATTTTCTTGCACAAATTTTTTGTTGCTTTGTCGATTTGTATAAGGTCTATTCGTTGGTGAGCTAAACAGCCAAAAAATGTTTTATTCACTTCATTTCCAGTTGAATCAATCGAGCAAAATCAGGCATGCCATGTCTATTCATGAATGTATGAACTGTATCGAATCGCATTATCTGTAATGCAAAGCCTATCGATGCGACGTTTTCGAGGAGATTACTGGCGCTTGCAGAGAAAATATTGAACGAGACAAATTTGCAGGAAGTTGCTCAAGACTGGATGTTTTAAACAAAAGCTGCCCCTTCCAAATACGTAAGAAAAGCGCAAAGCGCAGCAGAGTGGGAAAGAGATTTTATAAAATCAGTACGAGTTTGGCAAAAGCTTTTTGAGGGTTAAATTCTTAAGGAGCCTCGGCAACGAAAAATCAGTGCCATAAATTGAGGAGCGCCACGGTATTTTGAAAGAAACGGAAACATTTCGAGGAGTTTTGTGATGTAGAGCGGATGTATTCACAATAATGTTCCTTCTGCAACTCTCCGATGACTTAAATACAGTAGTGTCCCACATATAAGAAACACAAATTTAAGATTCACCAGCCCTGACTTTTAAAATAATACTCGTTCGTTCGTCATCTTATTTTATATCGATCAATTTTAATCTAGCTTACCATATACAAAAATATAAGTATGCTAATCTAAATCGATAATAACAAAAAGTAAAAATGCGAATAATTTCATAAATATTTTCTATTGTTTCATAATCGATAATTTTCTTATAATTCAGATGAATACTGGCAAGCATTGCATTTGCAGTTAGGCCCATCCCATTGTTTTATCAAACGCTTAAAAGAATTTAAGTTGTTGGTGGATTTTATTTCGTTTGGCAATGCATTCCAGATTTGCGGTCCTAATGATCGAAGGCTATTTGAACCAAATGTGACTTGATTTGGTCTATGATGCTGCAAGTCATATGGATTTCGTGATGAATATCTAGAAGATTTTATTTTGAAAATATCACTCATGAAAGGCGGGTTTAGATGTTTCAAAGTCTTGAAAATTTCTATACAGAGAACTCTTAGACGGGAAACATGCATAGTACATCTTTCCGACTTCTCAAGTAATTCGCTATAAGAGGAACGGTGATCATTGTACAAAAATCTAAGAGCACGTTCTTGAATCTTTTCAATTTTTTGCAAAGACTTAGCCGAGGAAAAGTACCATACTAGCGGGCAATAATTGAAATTGGAGTATACAAAACTTTGTACAAGAATTTCCCTTTCACTAAAGCCAATGAATTGCTTGAGTCTTTTTAGCACATTAAGTTGTGACGCAGCTTTTCGACTTTTGCTTTTCGACTCCATTTGATAAGAAACAGGCTCAGGTCTGAACAATGCGTGCTTTTTATAGAATAACATAAGAAAGGTGTATATCTTCAGCTTTCCAATAGAGTCTATTCAAAACAGTGTCTATTCAAAATAAAACAAGAATTTTGCATACAAATGAAGCAAACAGCACCTTCCAGGAATAATTGTAGCCTCTCTTGGAAGATGATGTCGGAAAGAGGCACTACATCGTCTTCATCTATGCCTGGTTTTTTTGCTTGCGTTTTCCACAGCGAAATATTTTGCAAAAACTATACATCAAATTGAAGCCCACGAGCTAAACTTTCTGAAAATCACTGCATTTATGCCAGACCCTTCGTTCCTGGAAAATCAAAGCATAAGGCAGGTAGCCCCTTCTTAATACATCCGCAATAACCGTAAGGTCAATTCTTGCGCGACAGACTTCTACATCTAAGTTAGGATGATTAGTGCTTTATCAAAGTTAGCCTATGTTTAATGAAAGTACACTTTGGCAAACGCCAATACATAATTCTGGTCATCTGGTAGATACCTTCATTTGCAATGGATATGCTACCATTTACCAGCTATCGGAAGATAGTGACATGGTTTTTCAAAAGATTGAAGCCCTTTCACTTTGGAGTATCAACGGGGTATGCCAAATCCACCACTAAGGATACGATGATGGAAGATTTAGTACACAGACCGCAAGATTTCCTTTTCATTGATACAATGGAAGCGGTATACTTGACGCTGCCGAAGCAAGGCTGGCATTTCCAGGCGTACGAACCTTTTTCGGGCAGACGCAAGAACCTTATTTACACTTGGGGGCAGTACTGGAATGCTTGAACGTTTTTACATGCTGGTTTTAGTAACTATTTGATTCATTTTTGAAAATAGCCCTGCTCTGCAATGGAATCTTTTAACAATTTCAAAACTAACAAATGTGATTACTTTATGTTTGGCTCATTCTTAAAGATGTGCTAAACTATTGTCTCCACGTCATATTCCTTGTGTGAAGGCTGTCCCTTAGTTGAGAAGTCGTTTAAATCATCAGCATCAATTATGTATTCATTGTTTATGTCATCCTGTAAAAAAGAGAATTTAAGGCTTGGTTATTTATAGTTAAATAATTATTTTTAGTAAATAACTTATCAACTTGTTTAAATGTATTCAGTGTCAAACAGAAAGGCAAGTACTGTGTGCATCAAAGCGAGTATCATGCGTCTGAAAACTCGAATCAAGAAAAGTAAGGTGAAGTTGCGTTTTTCAGCGCCAAGCGGTGATATCGCAGAAATAGAGCAGAAGAGCAGACCTAAGTGGTGGGGTCCTACCGGGTATCGAGCCCACTCCACCTGACTGTTCTGGCTGAAAGTTAGAGGATTACACTACGGCGCCACAACACCTTCATAATGAAGATTACAAACAAAATTGGCAGGAAACAAGAAATGCTTGAAAGCCAAAACGTTGACTTGCCTTTGTGGCCTTCCTGAATATTAGAAATATAAGTAGTTGAAATTCAAGCGCATTAAATACGCAGAACGTTATACGGGCTTACGAGCATAAATCGAACTGTCACTTAAACTCTTTGACCATTGATACGGGTTGACTTGTCAAATTTATTCAGCTGCTCAGCACTGGAAGAAAATATAGACGTACAAAAGACCAAATCGATGCCTGTCTCGTAAAGTAGTTAGGCCCTCTTCCAACAAAATCCAAATTAAAGGTATCTAGCAATGTGTTTTTCTTCGAAGGAGATGAGAGAAAAGGACCTGAAATCCTAGCTTAAGTTACCATTTAACTCCTTTAAGAGCTTTGAAGGAATTAGATCCTTACATATTTATGAATCATCAAAAACTAAGCAATGGTAATCGAAACATTGGCATCAACATTGATTGTTTATTGCATAACATTGCGTTGAAAGTAGCCAGCTTCACGGGTTGGTCTTTTGCATTTTTTTCGTTCCTGATGACTAGTTTCATCCATTAGGGCATCTTAAGAGCAACTCATTTCATTGTTTTTTTAAGACTTAGTCACAAAGAAATATGCAGCTTTCCTCGAAAATGTCATCGTTAGCTTCTATTGAATTGGCCGTATGGTTCATATGTACTACTATCATCATCATCATCATCATCACCATCACCATCACCATCACCATCACCATCACCATCATCATCATCATCATCATCATCATCATCATCATCATCATCATCATCATCATCATCATCATCATCATCATCATCATCATCATCATAATCATCATCATCATCATCATCATCATCATCATCATCATCATCATCATCATCATCATCATCATCATCATCATCATCGGCATTTTTTACGACAACCGTTTTGAAAAGGGTAGCTAAATTACGCCCAGTTGGTGCTCACTAATGTTTTTTCAAGTACAAAGTAAAATGTATTCTTATAGATACGACAAAAGACATCATGCGTGTAACGTAAATTTTCGGCTGAGTATCTCGATTGAGATTGGAAAAGACGATCAGTTTCAGAACTCAACTTGTGCTACGAAAGCTATAAACTATTTGCAAATGCATTCATCGCCCTTCACTCCTTTTGCGTCGTTTAAGTAAGAAGTAGCTTTGAAACCCTATGAAAACCACGTAGTGACAGGCTGGGCTGGAAGCCATTGAAAAACGTACAGCTAATGAATCTAAAACAATGGTCTTTAAGCCTCTGCATGAACAAGCCCAGGCCCCGCAATAACTAAAGAACCTCTTCTCCGAATCTCGAAGTGCCTTTCGTATGTTCTGTGTAAAACAGAGAAAGATTTCAGAATGCTGAAGGAAATGTCAAGAGATGGGCAAAACTGCTTTCCTTGTGGAGGAGCATAAGTGTGGACCGACCTTTCAGCAGATACCAAACATATAAAAAAACAATAATAAAAAGATACCAAACAGGTATTTTCCCTAAATAGCTTTAAACAATCTATTTAGGGTTTAGTTTGGTCTTCCTTTCTGTTATCAAAGACTTTGCAAATTTGCATTTGGCTTTTAACACAATCGTTTTTCTATTGCAATCAATTTTTTCTCAGTAATACTTGCAAAACAGCTCCGGCTGGAGGGCAACCCTTCTTAATAGAATCAAATATATACGATTTTAAAATTTATAATAAAGGTTTACACATTACACGTAATAGATATTGCGCTAAAAGTCGTATAAGCTTCCTATACCTGGAATAATAGCAAAAATGAGAAATGACCCAATCAGTAGGAAGAATAATAACCAACTATGCTAGTACAAAAATATGATTGCATTGTGAATAGCTTGGAAGAAGTGTACAAGTATATTAACCTTCCATAATCATTTCCATAATTTAACAAAGATATGATCGAACCTCGGACACAAAAAACTGAGACGTGTTTATTTACGCTGAATCTGAGATTGAGACAGAAGGATCTCTTTGTGCTACTTGGATTAGGTTCGTGTTTTACAAGCATATCTGGATAGACTCAAGTCTAAATTGGGGAGCGGCAATCTAGCGCCGATAAAAATGGAAGAATTCAGTATGAAGTTGAAAGATGAAAACATTTGACGATTCTTTCTTCGGGCTATTCTAATGAAACATGCATTTTGTGATTCAAGACAAAAAAAAACGCTTCGAAAGTAACATCATCTTTAGCTTGTTTAGAAACACAGAATTTTTTGCGTCCGAAATTTCCAAGTAGCTACCTTATTGTATACATTTGACATATTAATCTTTTTACACAGGTTCACATCTGCTTATAATACCTGAAATTCACTACGGTAATATGTAAGTATAGTTTGGGACACAACTGATTAAATCTGTCCCTGACTAATAAAGAGACTATATCTTAAGTGAGAAAAATAAACAAATTAAACGAATTATTGACACTAAATAACGCAAATATGAATATATTGCGTAAATTCAAACGAAAGCAAACGAATACAGATGACATCCACCATCTTGGCCTCTGAGAGGGTATGGAATTTTGTTTGAGATAAAGGACAGTTCTTCCATACAAATCCACAAAAGGAAATGAAAAACTGCTCAAGATAGCGAATGCTAAAGATGGCGGACAGCTATGATAGCCGTTGCCAGCTGCACGCAGAGATAGAAGAATGGGAGAGTCAAAGCTCTGCAAATGTCTTCCGCAAAATCGAAGTGAAAAAGGAACATTGACTCTCAAGCCAAAGCAGATATCTAGGGAAGAAAGGTCTTCTTGCAGACAGACAGTGGATGCACCTCCCTAATACCAGTTTGTGATTGGAAACACTGTGCAGCAATATGAATTTGACTCTTGTGTTTGAACCTTTTGTAGGTAAGGTACGGATTCTGTGTAAATGCTAGCCCGATTTGTGCCAGTTCGGGACAGATCCCGTTCTGGATCAAAGCTGTTTTCTCTCGTGTAAACGGGGTCTTAGAATACAAGAAGCGACGAGAAGCAAGATAAAGTTTCACAACGAAGCCTTGGAAATGATGTCTCTTTGAGCTGGATGGATATAGCATTTGTCCAAGACGAAATGCTACAGATCTAAAAATTATTTACAAAGTCAAAGGTCCACAACTCCCTGTCCATTGTGTAGATTGATTTGTGTTTAGCCTTCTTTGATTTTAAAAGATGTACTATTTTGAGACGCAAAAGATGTGGTCTTATTCAGAAAGGCTTTATGAAGGTTAAGGACAGTTAAGCATTAGCAGCTCCGCTATCCGTACAAGTTTGGGATCATTTACCAGAGCGATCCAGATTGGAATGGATCCCGTCAGAGACTCGTGTAAACGGCTTGGTCGATCCCAAATTGGCATGGATAGGAAATGATGCTAATCCCTTGTTTGTCATCTTTTGTTTGGCTTCAGCAATTCTATGAGTTCTCCGCTCGGCTCTTTGTTTTTAAACAATCAAGCGAAAACAAAGGGCATAGTTCTCATTGTATTGCGTACATAGAAATCAAAGCAGATCCATCTGGGTCCGATCCAGTACACAAACTAGTTTGGGATCGATGGCGTGTAAACACCTACAAAATTTCGGGAACGGTCTCAAACTGGATCGATACCGTACGGGATCGGTTCTGTTTCTCTCGTGTAAACGGGGTATAATGAACAAAAAGAATGACAAATGCTTTCCTGCTACAGATGTCTGGATCGTGGCCTGTGATTCGGAGAGAGTATGGAGTCATATGTTTGGTTACGTCTAAAAAAATTGCTATTTTTTCACAGTAAATCCAAAACGAATAGAATTTGCATAGCTCAGCTTATCACTTGTAAAGCCCCGTCGTGTAGCCATTTACTAAAATTGTGTTCAGCATTTATCAGAAAATTTTGATCTCACCAAATACGTTTCTACAAGTCTATTGCTACAGCAGAATGATAAATGAAAACTATTTCGACAAAAAATATGAACTGTAAGGTGGGCATTGAGTACTAGAATACCAATCAGCAACCAAATAGAGTGCTAATGTCAATCTGAGTGAGCCATACCATCAAGGTGTAATTCAAGGGTCAAAACACATGGTCGTAATATCTCCGTAAGGGGCAAGAATTGACCGACAAATGTAGTTAGCATTCAACGAGGCCAGAAACTTCAGCCTACTCTATGGAAACGTCATGTCATTATGAGGTGTAGAGCTTGTATTGAGCCCCAAAAGCTTTTGTCATTTAGTGCTATTCTAAGGATTCTATTTTCGTTGAAACATGTATGTTAATTCAGCTGAATTCAAACTTGAAAGATGTTGGCAGCTGCCAAAGCAAGCCAAGCCTTCACAAGCTACAAAATATACCCAAGAATGGGTCTCCTCAACAATGTGTAAGCGTTTGAACAGTTCCTGCGAGGGAGCCTTGGTTTAAAACATTGTTCTTTCAGCTTGAGGTATAGAAGATATCCAAACTTAGATTTTGCGACCTCGCATGTCCAAATCGGGCCTGCACTCACAGAAAAATTCACTCAAGCAGGCAAATTCTGAGGCAGCGCAGGACAGATGGTTATTGAATTATGCTGGTATGCGCAATTTGAAGGAAATTTTCAGTCAAATCAACTATAAATTTCTATTCTCTAAAATTCCTCGATCAACCACATTAGAGAAAATTTCACGAGAAGATACTGTTCATGTCAGAGTGGCATCTTCTGATACTAAGGGAATTTTCCAACTCAGGTTTCGTTTCAGATGTGGCGTTGTGGTGTAACAGGCGGACAAGGTTCGATACCCGGTAGAGCTCCACCACTTGAGCGTCTTGACAAGGGGTCGAAGACTCGATTACAGCTGCTATACTTACGCAATCCAAGCGCTTGGCGATATGGAAGTAGCTTCACCCTCACCTTTTATTTCATCTTGTTGTGCTTTTATCAGCCACGTTGAGCTTTTTGAATCATGAAGAGTGGATTTCACTTTCAAAGTTCAAGAAGCCTCCCAAAATAGTACACTGTTTAGCTGCCCCAAAAGCTTTTCCACATTACACATAGATATCAACTGCATAATTCAAAAACCATCTTTCTATGGCTGCCTCAGAAATTTGCCTGTTATGAATTACTGAGAGAATACAAACGCGTTTGAACATGCAAAGTCGCAAAATCTAAGTTGCGATGTCTTCTATAACGCAAACTGAAAACAAATATTTCTAAAACCAAGGCTCCTTCCCAGGAACTGTGCGAATGCTTGTATACGTTCTAGGACACGCAGGATTTGGACAGACACTAGCCTTATCTGAGCAGCTGAGAAAATGCTTCCACTCTGAATCCAGTTGCTCTTTTATGCTTATCACGAAACAACGGTCGTGGTGCGTACTACGAAGTAATCACTCCAGTTAGTGAAACAAATGTGAAGTATGGGTTATCCTACTCTCGATTGAGTCCTTTGCTCTTATCAGAAAACTTATCAGAAAAGTCCCGACCGTATCCATGTATTGACTTTTGAGGGTCATAGATGGTCTGTATCATTGATCACTTACTACGGGCTCTAAAAGCTCTCTTCTACAAGCTTCAAAGTCCTTAGAGATTACTCCACATATTTCATTTTGCAACCTAAGCGCAAAGTTATGCGCACACGAGAGAATCTCACTAACAAATAATGCACAGTTTCATTCTTCGTGCATTGTGTCTGCCTTTTCCTCACGTGTTCCAAAAATTAAAGCATTCTTTAATTCAAGCACTAATAAAAAATGTTCGATAACAGATGATTAGGTTACAGGTGGTGGCAAGAAAATTTTAGACCAAGATGGACTTCGTTCTAACTGTCATTATAAACGGTATAAACGGAATTGAAAGCATTCCTTAATTCAAGCACCAATCAAGAATGTCAATTACAAAGGAGAACTCCAACAAAACTCCAGCTTACTGGCTAATATCGTTTAACTTTCAGATCACTAAACATGGTTGAGTTTTAGTAGTGCACAAATGAAAGTATTTCTTGAAGACTTTGCTGCACACGGGACTAAAATGAGCAAGCAAAGTGCCATGCACAGTTTCATGAATGAAACAATGCCCAAGTAAGATGCTCTCGTATTTCGTATACACCTAGCTAAGTACTGTGTTGAAAGCTATCATTTAATTGAAAGAATTCAGAGTCAAAGCATTTTGCTACTGTTACATATGTAGCACTTGAGTTTCATCAGCATAACCGCTGTCACATATATTTCATTGGTTGATGTGAACAAACTGAGACCTCATCGGGATCGCCACGTTACATAGTTTCAAGTATGAATTCAACTTCTGCCTTACAATTGAGTTGATAATTCGAAATCTGGGTCAGGTATCCAAAGCAGTGATTACTTTTCACAGCTATGATAAATCGCCTGATTCACCTAGTGAGCTACTTACAGCTCAATTACATCATATCTCACTTCAGTTGTCACGGGTACTCCCTTGGGTAATGTCCTTTGTTTCTCTCTTCTGATCGGCGAGCCACTTACCTGGTAATTATTCGACTTTTCCATATGATTTGGACTCAACCGCTCTCCTGGATACGGAGGAGGCTGCTTCTTTCGAGGATCTCGATACGCGTCTCCTCCACCATGGCCACTCATTCCACGGTTTTCTGTCATGTGATTGCTATGATCAGTTTGCAGCGTAGATGATTGCCTTGATCGATACGGTGGTGGGTTTCCACGATAATGATCAACACTTTGGTTGTCATGGTAGTTGGTTGTTTCCTCAGTTGGACTCCTTGGGGACATTTCACTACTTTCATTGACTTGTGACTTTCGAATCCAAACCGAAGAATTGTTCTGGGCTCTACGGTAAGCCAGTTCAAGCTTTGGATCCCGTCGTCGATTGCGCAATTCTTGAGGAGGTATTTCCCTATGGTTTTCAGCCGGTACTGGATTACTGCTTTCGTCCACGTAGAATTTCGTTCCTCCAGATTTCCCCTTTTTCGATTTCTCTCGAGAATTACTATCACTAGGCAAATTGTGCATCCGTTCTTGCTGTCTTATAGCACCAACCTGTTGCTTTCTGGCATCACCATGTGGCTGCACTTCAATGTAATGCGCCTTCACATTAACGCCAGTTGTGTTATCATAGTCCGAGTGACGCTTTGTATCCTGCACTTGAAACGGCTCTGGTGACACTGATCTGGCTTGGCTATGAGCATGGTCGTATTGCAATTGCTGTTGTCCGCTTTGCGCAGCATTCTCATGAGATCTATTATGCCCGTCACTATCACTCTGTTGGCGAGGTGAACGTCTTTCTTGTGACACCACACCATCATTCTGTTCACCAGCCCTACTTTGACTTCTGCGTTCTGGGTTCTCTTCATTTAACGGTGGAGAAGGTGGCCTTCCAATAGGTACCTCGATTGTATTTTTCCTGTCCGCATCTTTCGATTTCGCTCGCTTTGAAGCAGTCATGCTGCTTCCCCTTGTAAAAACGGTGCCTGGTATGATTTTCGGATATTCTTCTTTCGTAGCAGGGGCTGGAGGGTCTAATTTGGCTTTCTTAAGTTCTACCATAGCTTCCTGTAAGATATCTATCATCTCATCGTCACTGTAAACCAAGTCATTTGCGAGAGTCTCCTGCAAATATGGGGCAAGCTGCTCAAGATCCATTCGCAGAAATTGCTCTGTAGAGATAAGAATGTACCAAAGAATAATATGGTGAAGAAAAATAATCGACCACACTTCAATAATAGCTTAATAACTAAGATCAAATATTGAGGTCAATTTGTACTCATAGTACGCTGTTTGCTAGAACTCAGCTGGTAAAGGTTGAGGCAAAGTTGCGCTTTTCAGCACCAAGCGCTGGGATTGCAGAAATCAAGCAGACCTAATCGGCTCCGCCACTCCTTGTCATGAAGCTCTAGTGGAGGGGCCTTACGAAGTGTAGAACCCACTCCGCCTGACCGTCATCGATGCAAAGTCAGAGGATTTCACCACTGCGCCACAACACCTTCTGCAACGAATATATACCAGAACTTAAATCTGAATCACTCTTCCCATCAGACAAACTGTTATTTGGACTCTCGATATATAAGAATGCGGAAAATGCTAAAAATGAAAACGGTTTCACTAAATCTATACACACATGGAAACCAAGTCAAACCAAGTCAATGCAAGGTATAGGTTTGAGCAGATGGCGTAAAATCTCTTTCGAGAAAGCATCTAATTTGGATAATAGTTGAATGATACTCATTAAATAAATGGAGAGAGAGTATCAATAGTGCACAGAAATATCTTAAATGCTCTCGATGGGGTTGCCTACAAATATCACTTAGCCTCCTGGCTTACATCTAGATTTGATAAATATGCTCTCTCATTAAAGCAACGAAGATTACTAGCAAAGCTGGCGGGACATGTTTTTATGAATTTACTACAAGGCTGCACCAGCAGAGTATAAAACAGCTTTTTCAGTTAAGTGAAAATCACGTACTTGGACCAGATTTCAAGGCTGGCCTGAAAACAGACTAGGTTGATCGCGAAAATGATCATAACTTTGTGAAGGCTGAATCTGAAGAGAAAAGGAAGCGCTCTTTCGTAATAGCTGGGAAGCTGGAAATGGGTTGTTAATGTTATCATTTTAATCATTAATATGATTAATATGATTAGAAATTGAATTGAAAAGTGGAGTCTTCGGGATCATTCGTATAGGCTTGAGATGTTTTCAAAAAATTAAATGAATCTCTGTACTGACATGAGACAATCTTTTCTCTTTGGATTTCAAGTCCAGTCTTTAGGCTAATGTCAACACAGTGGGATTGTGCAAGCACGCGGAAATTTTATTGTTCAAGTTGACAATAAAGTTACCTTTTATTGTGTAAAATTTTATTGTGGCCTTTTATTGTGTAAAATTATACCCGCTGTGTCGCAATTAGCCTTCAAGCCAACTGAATTGAGGTTCTTCGATCGATGTAGCCTATTAAATACGAGCCTTCACAGCAATCACAGTTCGTGAGGTAGCCAGCAACAAAACTTGACCCCCAAAAATTGAAGACTTTTACTTGACATTGAACCATATGTCATAAGTTGGGTTGTTGGATTCATATCGTTTTTTGCCTGTCAAAAGGAGGTTCTTTGTTTTGAGGACTCAGCATGCACAAAAGGAATTCATATCCTTTTTCATTCATATAAAATAACTACAATACATATCTTACTTTCTACTTTACTACCCTAATTACTGTACTACACACTACAGGGACGACACCATGAGGGCGACAGACAATGACTACCCCATGGCCAACACATAAAGACGCACATCATTAAACAAAGATAGAGAGGAATATAACTAAACCAGGTAAACTAAATACGAATACAAAGTAATTCAATAAAAATATGTGTTGCGTGTGGTACTATGGTAATTAAACGACAATGTTATAAATAAACGATTAAAGTACCAAGTGAAGCGTAGATGTTAACATTGACATAGCGTAGATTTTTAACATCTACGCTTCACTTGGTACTTTAATCGTTTATTTATAACATTGTCGAATACAAAGTAAACCGACGAAAAGTAGGTGCTAATGTATGGGAGTTCGCAGCAAAGGAGCATTTAAAAGCGTTGTGAAGCATGAATAAATTTGAGGGTTGCCTCAAGTAGCTTCTTATTGGTGTCAATGGTTAACTGTTTGTCAACATACCGGGTGTCCCAGAAAAAAGGTAACAGATTTGATCACGACTAGCTCTAAGAATTTGGCTCGAATTAGTCGGAAACAACGTTTAAACTAATCCTCGATAGTTAAATTGAAGATACATACCTTGTTTGTTGATTTTGGAGCATTGAGACTAGAAATTTTAGTCTTAAAAGTCTAGGTTTGCCTCTATCTCCAAACCAGAGCTTTTGGGTTTCGGCCTAAGATGTCAACGCGCTTGTTGTGGAATCTCCTGAATCATAGCCAAGTACACACAAGAGGCCTTGTGCTTCGGAAAAATTCTTAATAGAGATCTAAATCGAGCTTGACAATCAAACTCAAGAATTTTTTCCCAAAGGGATATCTCTGTTCATTCTACGAAAGCTGTGAATTGCCGCTCTGCAAATTAAAAGTTACCCTAAAGAGAAATGATTCCCTTGAGTGTGGAAAAATATTCCTTGCTGGAATAAAATGCATTTTGTGATCATTGAAATTATTTCAAAACAAGAATTCGTCACTTATACCCAAAAGGATTAAACATCCACGAGGATAAGATCCTTGAAAGCGCTCTCTTGTGCCTAAGTTGCTTCTTCTTTGTAAATTCATTTTCATCTTGGCCGGGAAAAAATATTCCTAAGGGACTTTTTCAGTTTTCAATTTTTGCATTTGTGATCAGATGTGCATGCACAAAGCAAAGGTCCTTCCTCGGACTTTCTACATTGTGCCTATCCTCGAGGAGATTCCTCACAAAAACGCGTTTGTAGTTTAGGCAAAATCCTAAAAGCTCTGGTTTGGAGGTGAAGGCAAACCTGGACTTTCAAGATAAAAATGTCTACTCTCAATGCTCCAATATCAACAAACAAGGTGTCTATATTCAAGTAAACTATCGAGGATTAGTTTAAAGGTTATTTCCGATAGACTGGATTTGAATTCTTGGCGCTAGCCCTGATCAAATCTGTTACCTTTTTTTGGGACATCCGGTACAAAATGAATTTGAGAAAGACTTCATTTGAAAGAGACGAAAAACCATGAGGGAGCAATATTGCATTCACACTATTGAGGAGATCAGATCTAGGCCCGTCATGTGAATGACAAAGCAGCTGGAACTGTTCCGTGTCCTCTACCACATCATTTGGGGGACGCAAATAGTTGACTGTATCCCTAAAGTTATGCCTAAAGTTATGAAAATTTAGTTTGCTCAGCCCTACTGAGTGAGACAGGCTAGACATTTTGGATCATGAACACCATATACTAGTTTAGGAGTGGGTCGGATAAGTTTCCATAATTTTGTTTTAAAATTACTCGATTAGGGTGATGAACTAATTTCTGGGTCAAGCGTGTTCCATTCAGAAAGACAATCAGGATAAAAGCTGTTCTTGAATCCTATCGTTCTTGCCCTTGTCTGTCCAATTACATCTGCATTACGAAAAGAATACATAGCATTACGAAAAGAATTCATATCCTTACTATGATTGGAAAAAAGCGGTTTTCACTTTACTAATTTAAATTCATATGCTTTCTAATGTTGTCAGACTGCAAAGTTGAACACTCTTAGGATGTCCGTTTCCTTACCAATGGATA
The DNA here is from genome assembly GCA_964020215.1 of Aurelia sp. 3 sensu Dawson et al. (2005). NCBI lineage: Eukaryota > Metazoa > Cnidaria > Scyphozoa > Semaeostomeae > Ulmaridae > Aurelia > Aurelia sp. 3 sensu Dawson et al. (2005). The sequence goes on from OZ026577.1 coordinate 13,129,684, forward strand.
ATTTCGTGTCGATCCCATAGAAATAAACAACTCTGATTATTGAAAAGCAAAGGTACCCTTTTAGCCATGTATGAAGAATAGTTTGGTTGGGATAAATGTTGGCCAAAACATTCTGGGGAATTTGGTTCTTCCACACTCACCATCTTTGCCTTCCCTTGCCTCCTCTTTCGACTATTTCATATGCTAGAGACCACTCAGTTAAAGTGCCAAGCCGGCAAAATCTTACACAACGGAAGATACTCAACTCTAATTTCCATGCAGGGTGGCAGCGACATACCGGGTGTCTCAAAAAAAGTACCCCCTTTTGACTGGATGTAGGGATGAAGCGATAAGATATAATTGCTCTCCGAGTGGTTAGCTAAATTTATCAATCTTGAACTTAGATTCACATACCTTGTTTTTAAAAATCGTCCTCCAAACACCAGAGATACAAGGTTGCAAAGACAAAATTTACAGTGCACCCAAAACCAGAGGTTTTGAAAAAGAGCCTAGCCATGATTTGTATTATTGATCTTTTCCAAAGCACCTGTAAACTTTAACTTTCATTTTCCGCTTTTGAAAAGAATGTAAGACTCGTGGACATCGCCCCCTCATTAAACAAATATAATAACAAATTTGGAAAGAATGATGAAGTTGTGCAAAATTTCCCAAATGAGCATGCATGTGTTCCTTTTCGTCTTCTTTGACACTTGGAGCGGAATGCAATGCACGGATCGATTCCTCAAAGGAATAACTATTTGTAGAACAATTGGAGCATTTTAAGGTATAATTCTTTTCAATAGAGAAAGCTAAAGGTCAAAGTCGACGTTCCTGTGCAACATGCCTGTGATAGCAAATCATGGCTAGGCCCTTTTACAAAACCTCTGGTTTTGGGTGCACTGTAAATTTTGACTTTGCAAGCTTGTATCTCCAGTGTTTGGTGGCCAATTTTTAAATGCAAGGTATTTGGATCTAAGTTGAAGATTGATAAATTTAGCTGTCTACTCGGAGAGTAATGATATCTTATCGTTTCGCTCCTATTTCCAGCCAAAAGGGGGTACTTTTTTTTGAGACACCCGGTATTTTGCGTGAACAATGGCATTCATGTCCACTCGTCAATTTGACTTCGAATGGAAAATAACCTCCAAAATGTCAAACAGCACTTAAGGAGAAACTTCTTCAGCTTACGTTCTATATTTGTCACGATTCCTGACTTTACCAGATGGGCAGCATAGGCTGTGACTACGACCTACCATCTAGGGTCAGAAAGCTCAATTGTTAGAGAATAGACGTAGTCTTTAATGGCATATTCTAATCTCGTTTTGGTTCTTTGAATTCTCGTCAATGTTTTAAAGCAGTGGTCAGACGCACTCTACAAAGCACATCACAAAGACATATTTTTACCACACTTTCTGACGCGAAAAGTAATTAGTTTGCCAACAGATGCATCCATTTTCCATCCGACTTGGTCTAACTTTTCTTAGTTACAGAGAAACTATTTGATCTTATGCATATGGAAATTATCCAAAAAGGGATGTAGTCCGTTGCAGTCGTCACTTGTACAGCCGTAACTAGACAATTTTCGCTGTCCTGACCTGGTTAGATGTCTTGCAAGGTGTCACAACAGTTCAACTGGAAACACGAAAAGGTGGGCCCATAAAATCCAGGAAGCTAGAACTGGAATTACTATTTTAAGATTTTGGAGCGAAACGCTTACTACAGATCTAAAAGAACTATCGTAAATTATGAAATTAAAAGTCTGAAAACTGAGAAAATTCTGAAGGAAATTAATGAATCAGAACTTGTTGCAGAATTCCAAGAGCCGAATTTCATTGCAAAGATAGGATTGTATGCCATTTGTTGCAATATACCATAGAATTTCTTCAAATGTCGAGGAAGAAATCTAATATATGCTACGGATATATTATGCGACAAATTTACAAAGCAGTAATGATAAGAAAGGAAAGCCTACAGAAACTTTACTGAATCCTACCTCGACTGGGTGATTTTTCACATCTGCAGGGCCGAGGGGGGGGGGCTGATTCAGAAATGCGATCAGAGATGAGTACCATTAAAAGCTTGACCGTCATGATAATTCGAATACGTAGTTTGTTTATTTTAATTGTTATACATACCGGGTGTCCCAAAAAAGTATACAGATTTGGTCGACCCTAGCGACTAGAATATAGCGCGAATCAGTCCGGAATGATTTTCAAAACATACCTCGATAGCTAACTTGAACATAGATACCTCGTTTGTTGTTATCGGTGCGTTGAGAGTGAAGATATTAATCCTCAAAGGACAAATTTGCCTCCAAACCAGAGCTTTGACGTTTTGGCCTAGGCAAATTCTCGAAGCAAAGTGAATAAAATCAACAAAATTTGAAGACGGCTCAACAGATGTGTTCTCCAAAATACAGTTAATGTTAGACCTATCGGCAAGGGAGCTTCAAAATCAGCTTCATTCATCTCAATATCGACAATTAATTTTACTCTTACTATTCATCGGCGAAAGTACTCCCTTGAGCATCAACACACTCGTGCAACTGTCGAATCATTCCTTGAAAAGAATTTGTTATCAGATTTTTTTTTTTTTTATTCATATAAAATTTTACAATAAATCTTACATTAAACTATACGTTTCTAATTACTATACAATACTACAGGGACGATACCATGGGGAGCGAAATACAATGACTACCCCATGGCCAATATAAAAGCACATGCAATGTTAAACTAAAATACAACAATGTTATCAGTGTTAACAATGTTATCAGATCTCTCGGGAGTCAAGACTGAAAGGTCTAGAGGTCTTTTGGGGGCCAAAAGATGTCTCCTATCTTGTTGATGACCCACCTGGGAATGCTGCTTCGAAGATACGTCATGATCAACCTGATCTCGAGAGATCTGATAACAAATTCTTTTCAAGGAATGATTCGATCATTCGATGATGTCAAAAGCGCGTTGAGCTCAAGGGAGTACATTCACAGATGAATAGCAAGTGTGATTTCGGAGCTCCCTTGGCGATAGGTCTCAGATGTATTTTGTAAAACACATCTGTTGTGCCGCCTTCAAATTTTGTTGATGTGCATCAAGAATTTGCTTAGGCCAAAACGCAAAAGCTCTGGTTTCGAGGTGGAAGCAAATTTGTCCTTCGAAAATTAATATCTTCACTCTCAGCGCACCGATATCAACAAACAAGGTATCTATGTTCAAGTTAGCTATCGAGGTACGTTTTGAAAATCATTTCGGATTGATTCACGCTATATTCTTATTGGTAGGGTCGACAAAATCCGTATACTTTTTTTTGGGACAGCCGGTATCATGACGCCATCATTTCTATTTGTGGTCAAATTGTGAACTTGAACTAAAAAGCAAGTAATGGAACTTTGGAATTCTTAACAGAGAAATGAGGATCGGGCGTTCAAATCTGGTAAATTTGTGGAGGAAAACAAAAGCATGATCCTGGCTCTCAGTATAAACACTGCTTCCTTCGGATTTCTGAACACTTCGCAGAGAGTTTTGTAAAAAAAATTTGCGCAAGATGAGTTGGCAACGGCTCAGTTTACACTGAGGCAAGTGTTATTGGACGTTTTGCTTTGTTTCTCGTTATTATCATTCATTTTTAGCTGATTTTTGAAATTGAATAACAGCTGTTGAAAACAACGAACTTCGATTTGCACCAAAATGGAACTCTTGCATGCTTGCGCTTTTGCGTTGTAACTGTTACACCACCAAATCAACTAAAAATGAACAAAAACAGTGAGAAACAAGGCCAGAAGGCAGCTAAAACATACCGTGTATGAACTCAAATCATTCCTAACTCGCTTTGAGTAAACTTGTCGTTGACTAACTCTCTGAAACATTTTCTGAAATCAAAAGCAACTTCTTGCGGCAGCTAGCATCGTTATAGCTAGCACGCTGGTCATGCTTTTCTTTCTGACACGAGTACACCAAATCTGAACACTCGATCTAAACCTCTTTAAGGAGTAAAAAGATCTACTGATTTGCATATCATCTTCTCGAGTTCTGGTTATTCCGTGAATTAGGCTCCATCATCTTCTATCACATTTATGTCAGTGTGGAGTAAACAGGGTTTGACCAGCATAGGGCTCAAATCTTTCAAATCTTTAAAGAGGTGGATGTAAAACTGTATCACATTTTTCTTTTAATTAAAGTGCTTGAAAGAAACTATGGGTAATTTGCTGTAAATCTGTCGTGGCAATTATTTATATCTTGATTATTTTCTAAATGGCGGCATTTTGATTATTTTTGCAAAAATTCATCAAAAATTTTGAAGAAATTAAAATCATCGTAAATCTTAAATTATTCGAGGGAAATTGATAAAATCTTCAAGAAAACCATAGTTTATGAAGGTCTACAATATGGTTGCAAGCAGGAATCTGTAGCTCTTCTAGCTAAGAATTTAGAAATTTGATGACGTCACAGCCTCAAAATTAATAAATGCCGCCATTTTGAAAATAATCAAGGTATTAAAAAATTGCCACGGCAAATTTACAGGAAATTATCCAAAGTTCCGGCCAAGCACTTTAATTCAAAGAAAAATGTAATGGAGTTTTACACCCACCTTTTTAAAGATTTGAGCTCTATGCTGGTTTGACCTCAAAACATAGAATCTCAAAACAGCATTTTGAAAAACAGCTATATTTCCGAAACAAAATTAGATGTTTTCATCAAATGAAGGGCACAGATGCTCAATGTATATTGAGGAAAAGTTACGAAACTTGAAAAAAGCAAAGAATTTAACTGCAAGACATAGCAGAAGAAATACTGAGAGAAGGGCTTCTCCTGGTCCTTATGCCACATCTTTGGCTGCCCCGAAGTGCAAGTCAGTTGGAGATTTCATAAATACATGAAATGTTTCCTGTCCACAGCTAAGGAAATGGAAATATACACAAAAAGAGTACCTAACCTATCTAACCATATCTCAATCAAACAAATTCCTACTAGTTTTGGTAATTTGGTGAAATATTACAAGGTTTTTCCAGAGAAGAAAGCTGCAAGCAGGTATTTTTCACAAATTGTACAGTACAGGGTGACATTAAAAGTAATCTTCCTAACATACCACCAGAACAGGCCCACCCTCCCAAATATCTTTTCGTAAAGAGGAAAAGGCCTTTTTTACTAATTTTTTTCGACTAATCTGCGAACAAGCTCTGCACGAAATAAATAACACGTTACCACAGCTACTCGTCAAATTCACCAAAAAGGCTGCTAACCAAAGTGCGATACACCATTTCAAATTAAGCAAGAATTCATTTTAAACTGAAAGCATAATGTACTTACTTTTATGTAGCTTCATAATACCATATGCCATTCCATAAAGAACTCTATCTCCCTCAGTCATGAAACAATCATAAAGGCGAAGGACCAAAGAAAATGGTAGCTGAAATGGAAATGAATAACAGTCATGAAAAGGGTAATAGGATTACCGGATGTTCATGGACTTTATCATATCATATTTCACTCACAGTTACATACGCCGAAGACACAATCTTATTGTCATCATCCTTACACTCCGATTTATCTTGGTGCATTCCTGATGTTCTCATTTCTAGCACGTACAAACTCTTTGAGGTGCTCCAATAGACTGAATGACGCATAATTCTTGGAATCAAAACGATTTCAAATTCGACAGCCAATACTATCTGCTATGGCGTTTCAATCAAAACTTTGGTAGATCACCCGAGAGTAACTTCGACGAGCGCAGATGACAGGGTGGTGTCATTTTGACTTGTGAAATCCCATCCTAAAATTCACAAATTCTGCAAAAACCCCGCTGAAACTTACGGGCCATTCAAAATATATACCCTGAAATGATAACAAAATTACCAAGTATATGAAACAAGATCAAACTTGATGCCTTGAAGTTATACTTCTCAAACGAGACGCCCAAATATATGTCTCTTTTCGATCTTACCAAAAAAGAGATCCAAAAATCTATTTTCTGCGTAAAAAGTGTCAGAAATATTGTAAATTGAAAATTGTAAATTTCTGTTACGGTTTCTGAAAGGCAGCCTTAGCTAACGGGGTTACCGTGCATAAAATGAATATAAACTTCTTAATGAGTACAATATAACAGAACATGAATAGAATGAATGGAAAACAATTTATGGAAACGTTTCACCCCCAAATCCGTGAAAACGCCATGAAACCCTTGAGTAGTTAGGCTAGCAGTTAAGCCATAAGTATCATAGTAATGAGTTGTCCTCATAAATTTATCGCAACCCTGACTTCACATCTGACGTGGCATGGAATAGCATAGTATCTATTAGATATCAAATTTTCCGCAATGTTGTTGTATTTAGTTTAACATCGCGTGTCTTTTCATGTTGGCCATGGAATAGTCATTGTCTTTCGCTTCCTATGGTATCATCCCTGTAGTGTTGTATAGTAATTAGAAGTGTATAGTAGAATGAAGGATTTGTTGCAATATTTTTACTGAATAAAAAGTATCATAGTCAAACTCTATCGGTCTACCATATTGCTCATACTTTGTTAGCTGAACAAAAAAAGCTGTTGGAAAATATTATGCACTTGTCACAACCACCATCCTTTCTTTCGTTTCGTTTATTTATCACAATGCAACTTTATTGCTAGCAAATTTGGTTAAGATGATGGGGCTGCAACTCAAAAACGACAGCACTAGTTTCAGCTAATCCATGTTGACATTTTAGCTGTACAGGCATTAAGAATCTTTAGGAATCTGGTAACTGTTTTGAAAGTCAAAGGCTTTCGAGTATCTCAATATTTTCTTTTGATTTTGCAGGAGCAGGTATCTCTATATGCACTTTGGTCTCAAAAGTCAAATACGTGCCAAGGGAGTAAAAATTAGAAAATATAAGTAGAACACTTACTCTATCGAGAAAACATTGCATAAACCACTTGAGGGTATATAGTGAGGTAAAACATCCTTCTTTTTCCTGAAAAAGAACAGAGGTGGACAAAATTTTTTCCTCTCTGGGAATCTACGTTTGCAGCTGAAAAATTTCTGCAATATTTTTCAAGTACAAATATCAAACAATATGTGTTTACTTATTACGTGTTAACTATTGTGGTATTAAACGTTACAAAATGAGTAAAAAATCGCGCCAAAAGTCTCGTTTTTTTATTTCAAAATGGTTGATTCAAACCAAATCATTCTTCAAACCAAATCAGATGTGATTTAGAAGACCTATCTATATTTGAGAAGCAACATTGCAACTGCCAGAAATGATGTAAGAAGAATGTTCTTTCCTCTTTGATTCATTGAACTGAGGTAGTATGTCTTATGACAACATCAAGAGAAACTCTGCTCTGATTGATGTTATGATGCATTTATCCGCTAACAAGCATTCACTACTAGGCCTATCTCTAATGTCCATGTACATTAAGTAATTCAAAAACATAGCATCCTTATCATCAAATTTATTCAACAACTTGGGCTTAGGGCTTGCTTTTGATCAAAGTTTCATGAAATTTCATGAAATATACTGGTGTGAATTTTTATTTGGGCAGCTTACACAGAATGTGCTTTATGAAACTCTGCAACTCACATCACGGTTTGAGATGAAAAGACATAACCTCTGTTGTCTTTGAGCAGGCAAGCTTTAATTTGAAATTTATTCCCAGGCATAAAACAAAGCCTTGACTTTGAGAATGTAGTTAAATGCATGTATCCACAAAAATGTTCTTTGAAGACAAAGCTAATTCAGCCATAGAGTAATCCTCATAAACTGTCTATCCACACTTTTCATGCACAATGCACAAGAAAAAACAAAGCAGTACTGACTCAACAACTTTCACCAAAATGAAGGCACAAGTCAGGGCCATTGTGGATTTGTGGAGAAAGCATGAGCGAGTGTTGATATATTTTCAAATGGTGACATACATAAAATCAAGGTGTTATGTAGATAGAAAAAGAGAATCAAGTGCTATTATAGGCTCCATAGGCCCAGTCTCTATAGCCAGATTATGCTTTTGGAAAGTAACTTGCAGCACCATCACCAACAACATACAGAGCAGGCCTTGGACAAATGGATACGATAAGACTACTTAAAAAATTTTGAAGAATTCTGCACATTTAAGGTAAGAATTCTTGTGCTATATGACCGAATACAAATTTTTTGACTAAGGATTTTTAAGGGAGGAAAGCCATTTTCATGTGTGCAAGGCTTGTATTGTATAATATTCTCTGTTCAAAGCAATTTACCAATTTTCAAAAAATTTTCTGAGGACTTTTCCAAAAAAGGTAGCCTTACAAATAAAACCGATTTTTCCATTCAAACACATTTTCTTGGTACATCATAAAAGTTATTTATCAAAGTCAACATCGGATCCAATTTACATTGTATCAAAAGTAGAGCAGGTAAGCAGTTGGAATATTTTCTGTGAAACTAATTTTTGTTCACTTTCATTCCCAGAGTTCAAAATATAATTTCAAATGTTAGAAACTTTCGATACTTTTCCCACCTCTGAAAAAGAATGTGAATCATGTTCTCTCTTTCTTGGCAGGTTACGAGAACAAGGTATTTCAAACCAACAAAATTAAATTTAGCGAGGCGTAAAACCAATAACTGTTGAAGCCTTGCATATGATCATATATGATCACAATCCCATCGTAGTAGGTTAATAATGTAAATAATCGGAAGACATTTCGTGACTACATGTGAAGAAACAACTAAAGTCATGCATTAAAATTGACTTTAGTGTATTGCACCAAAGCAATGCTGTAAGACACGAAATATCGTTTGTTTTCAACTACTTAAAATGACATTTTAGAATGAGAATGTTCAAATTGGCATTGCTCACCACAAGAAATATTGTTTTGCTATGTTGCTACAAAAAACTCTGTGATAAAATATAAATCTACAAGGTGTCCCAGAAAAGTATAAAGAATTGGTTGTCTCCAGCAACAAGAATTTAACTTTAGTCCAATGCTAATCACTCTCAAAATGTTTTCAACAGCTGACTTAAACAAAGATACCTCGCTCATTGATATTGATGATTTGAGAGCAGAAAAATTAATCGCAAAAGCTCAAATTTTGACCCACTTGCAAGTTCAAGTTAACGATCGAGGAAAATGTTGATAGTTATTAACCACTGATTAAAATAAAATTCACACTACTCGACCCAAACACATCTGTATAGAGGGTGTCTCAAAAAACTTGTTCAACGTTTGATTAAATACTAAAATATAACGATACGCTGAATGAACACTTGGTCAAGTGACCCCTTTTCATGAGACTTTGGATTAATGTTTGAAACCAGAATCTTGCAAATTCGCTAAACATTCATGGAGTTACGAGCCTTTGAAGTTCAAGTTTGTGCGAAAACTGAAACCAGAAGCCTCGAAATGGCAGTTTTTGTAAACACCTCATAACCCATCGTTTCTGCTATTTCTCAATTGTTTAAGGGCAACCAAATGGGACTTGAAAAGGTTTCGATAACCTAACTTTCAAGCATATGGATGCTTTGAGGAAACATTCAGTCTCTCGTTGATTATGTTTTGAATCACTGTTTTTGGACATACGCAATGTAATGATCGCAAAGATCTAATTGCCTTAGAAGTATATTTGGTTTGCTCTGATATCAATGACAGGCATGACATTAGACAAGCTTCTTTTAACTTGGTCTTTGAGGTTTTTTGCATAACAGGTAATCTGGGGGTTTCTGGTATCAGCCATCGTATATTTTTGATCTTTGAAAGCTCGCAACTCAGTGAATTTTCAACCGATTTGCAAGATTCTGGTCTCTAAAATTATTTCATAATCTAATGAACAAGTTTACCTTCCCATGAGTCTGTTCATGTTATCGTTGTTTTTCAATATTTAATCAAACGTGGAACAATTTTGAGACACCCTGTACTTTCTTGGAACTCCTGGTAAATAAAACGATGATCCGAAGTGACTAAACATTCTGACTTGAGTGAGCACCCTTAGTAATAACTACATACCAAATGCTTTTGCAACTTCGGCATTGTCTTATGAAGTATTTTGTCATGATGGCTTTGGAATCGCATCAGCTTGGGAAATCCAGGAACAAAGAACCCTGAAAGAAAAAAATATCAAACTACCAAGTAAGCAAATGAAGCAATTCGCACATCAGAAAAATCATTAAAATATATGGGAATGAAAAAGAGGATGTCTCACGAAAAGCTTTAATCTAAAAAAATCTCTCGATATGCTTATCCAAGCAACACAAATGAAGCATTTGCTGAAAATGTGGTAATGCAGTTGCTAAATGCAGTTGATAAAATTCAGCAACAAAAACAAAATCAGGTAGATGTCAAATCTGAATCAACTGTTTTTTGAAGCAAAATTTGCAATATCAACATGCGTGACTGGCCAGACAGTAATGACCACCCGATATTTTTCATTCATCTCTAGGTCTATCCATTGACCACGATTTTACTATTCGATTAGTAGTCGTATGCGAAAACGCCGATTAATTGATTAATGGAACGCCTGCATGAGAAAATTATGTAATAGACAGGAACAGAAAATGATAGAAATAGAACAAAATGGCGAGAACAATAGAATAGGCGATCATTATCTTCCAAAGCATTCTGGTTTCTTTCCAAGGTGGTCTATGGAAATCGATCATTGTCTCGTCATGAATGAATGTCTGATGAATGTGTATGGGTCAGGAGATGAGAAAATTCATACCCAAGGACTAAAGGACTATTTTTAAAGTAGAGCGTTGCGTTACTAGCTATATTGCCATCATGTTTCAATGCTAAATCTTCAACTATCCTTTGTTTTATGGCATTTGTTTTTAGACCCTTTGTTAAGAACCTACACCCTGATTGGGGGATGTACCTTATAGCATAAGAACCTAAACAGGCTGAGTTCAAAATCTTAGGTTCTTATGTGCGGGTTTTTACCGTACAGTCCCTTTGTTCAAATATGATTCCAAGCAGTTGTATTCGTAGGAACTATTTATATCACTGTATACAGTAAGAACTCGCAAAATAGAAACCACTTTATAAGAAACCTCAGACTGATATTTTTGAGAAATGGTGCCCTCATATAAGAAACTTGTCAGCCTGATTTTAGGAAGATTTCTTACAGGAGGATCTCAAATATATAACACACTTCATCATGGCTGAACAATTTGTGATGGGTTCTTCTCAAATGCGTAAATTCATGCAGCAGCTTGCATCAGCATACCAACTTGGTGAACTTCCACTTTTGATAATCTAAAATCTCAGTTTATGATGTGCAGCAGTATACTCATGTATGAATGTAAAGATAGTTAACTTGAATCATTGAAGGTTTCTTAACCATATTATAAGAAACCTTTCAGCCTCTTTCATTGATAAATGTCTGTTTAATAAGAAACTAAACAGGTTGTTTTGAAAAAACTGGCTTCTATTTTGCGGGTTCTTACTGTACAGCTGTCCAGTATAGTTCGCGAGAGATTACCGTTCTAGCCAATCAAAATGAAGGAAGAGCTATACAACTGTCTTGGTAAAATAACTACCAGGTAATAAGTAGCACAAACAATTCTCTAGCAAGCTATTACAGACAGTCTTTTTACTATTCCTTGTTTAACTTCCTAAATTGTTTCCAAGAGTCTTCCGATCGTCATCTCTAATGCCGAGCTACTTACCATGCATATGGTGGATCTTATCAGTGAGTAATGCCGATAAAGCCCAAAATGCATCCTGCAATGAGAAATGCAGCACTGTCACTGAATCTAATCAAAAACTAATTATTCTTTGAAAGAAATTCTTAACTCTATCACAAGTCCAACAAAAATACTTCACTCATAAAATACAGCACGTGTTGAAGGGCTATCTGCAAAGCAAGGAATCCCAAATTTTCATTTGACGTTCAGAATTTTAGAATTTTCCGAGAAAACGACGATATTCCACCTGAAATCTGCACCTTTCAAGTAAATCTGGACTTTTCAAACCACTTGTGTACCAGTCTGATCCTGATGATACAGAGGAGCTAAATTTCTTCCGTATATTTCAAAATCCTGCTTGGATAAGTAAACAATCCGACTTTTTAAGTTTGTCAGATCTCGCTCTTACCACGTAAAGTAAGTTAGGAAAAACAGTAGTCTTGTATCTAGCTAAAGGCTACTCAACCGACTTTACACAATGCCCCCTGGTCACTATGCTTAACATCATATAGCAAAGTGCGGCCACAGACGGCGCTCATAAATATGGACCAGGTACCTATTCATACTCCTGGGTGGAGAGAGGCACAATTTGTGTTAAAATCTTGCCCAAGGATGTTCTCCTCAGATGTGGCCAGTGCTGGTTTCGAACCCACGACCTTGGATCGTGAGCCCCACACCTTACCATTGTGCCACAGAGGCCATTATTGTGGCAGCATGCAGATTAGATGTGCCCCTTCCTTTTTCTATTTCTTCATTCTCAGTGCGTTGCTTACACTGGAATCATTTCTTCTTTTGTTTCAAGTTGGAACCACGTAACAAGAATGAAAAACGATGAAAGGACTAGCTGATTTGCAGAAATCGATAAATTTCCACGTTCCAATCGAGTAGGGAAACCCCTGAATAAAAACTAATTAGCTGGAGAGAAACAACTTTTCTAATTGTCCCTATGAAAACATTCAAACAAATACCATATCTACATTACTGTGTTCCAAAAGCAATTAGAGAGAAATCTGGCTCTTATGACGCACGGTACTCTCAATTGAACGACGATATCAAACATCAACGAACATTACAACAAAGACAACAACTAGACAGCAAAGTACAATTCAACAGTAATATCACCAAACAATCAACTACAGACAAATAAATGACACTTATGTATACCTTTTTCACTCCTGCAGTTCAAACAAGCATTACTACATTATCATTCAAATGCTGCATTCGGATTGGGCAATCCAAAGTCGAAAGAATTTGACTGGATGAAACTTAACATAGTTTAAATGAAACTGGTTTAACTGTGTCAAGGCGAAGAGGGCGTTAGTTGGCTAAAGTTCTTCAAAGGCAGTTTGCCACGTATCCGGCTGCCTACGAAAAGGACAATTTTTTAAAAGAAATAAAAGAGAGAGGAAAATGATAATGAAGAGAGGAAAGAAAAGAAGCTGAGATAAAATAGAATCGAAAAAACAGAACTGTACAAATTCTTTGTCAAACCTCCACATATAATATTCAATCGTATGTTTTGTAGTACAATGTGTGATACGATTTTGTAGCCTACGCGTAGACCAATTATTCCAAAAGAAGAAAGGGTCTACGAAACAAAGAGCAGAGGCTTGCAACGGCGGTTTCTAGATTTCTAGAAACTTAATTTATGCAGCCTTTGTTGAGACACATTTCAAACATCATTTGAAAAGCGAATTAGAATGATTAGAAATAATAACCTGTGCGGCCGTAGCAAGCTATTGCTCTTTGTTTCGTAGACCCTTTATTCTTTTGGAATAATGGGTCTACGTGTAGGCTAAAAATTTTGATGATTGTTACAAAACATAAATCTGCCAAAATAATATTGGTTCATCTCTGTTTGCATGTTATCATGGAAACCCAAGCTACCTTGTTAGCATCGTGATTTGATAAACCCTTCTTATGCATTTGCCTTGTGTGGGCCCAGTTTCGACCTCTCGAGTAAAACTTAAAATGCCTGGAATAACCTCTGATAAATTATTTGAGTTTATGAATGATAACTAAAGTCAGTCACCTTGTCATAACGCTCTGAAAAGATTTATTTTGCAGCTACTCCGGTAAGGGATTGAACGAAAATGACATGAGTTCTTGCCTCATTTGCAACTTTAGCATGAAAGCAGTTCCAGCAATGCCCTTCTGAGGAATCCAGACAAATGCACTTGTAGCAGATACATGTATTTGTCGCAAAGTAGAAATGAACTTGATTTTTGATTGTTTACGCCTTACAAGATGACCCAATAAAAAGTGAACATTGCAGAAAACTAATAACCAGAAGTTAAAACTACATTTGTACATTTGTAGAGTGGAATAAGGTAATCTGAGTCACATTGTTAAATGTAACATTGGCTCCGAACCTGTTGGCAATGGTAGTTTACGAGCTACATGTCATTGAGTCAGACTACGAAATTGCAAGAAAGATTATCAAAATCATTTCCTTCATTCTGCTATTCAACTAAACATCAACTTGATCACATGTGACCTTGATACAGCACCGAGACATTGTAAGACTTTAAAAAATAGTCTTATTCAAACAGCATACCTGGCACGTACAATATCTTGTTTCGCCTTCGCTATCGCTACTTTTATGGCTCATAAAGATGGCGACAACAAAGGCCAACCAAAAGATGGTACGTGCAAACCATGCTAATTGAATACGAGCCTTTAAATGTTCACGTGAAATCGGAAGACATCGCTAGCAGGGTAGCATTATGATGCTCTTTAAGATATCACTTCTTGTAACTTTTTATACGAACAATCTCGACTCTGTCCTAGATTGTATGTCATTTAAAGTGACAATCATCTTCAAATGAGTTTAGTTTTGGACCTATAAATATGCAGCAAAGAATTTTCAAGGTTGGCAAAATCATAAGATTTTACTGATGCAAAATTTTTCATTTTTTATTAGGTCACCCGATAGAGGATAGTCTTGCTCACTTCACTTTTTCGTGAAGGTTGTTTACACTCACTCTTTAGTAGTATTTTTCTGCACCACACATAATTGGGTTTTTATCCAACAGAAAAAGTGCAACCGAACCGTGTGTTGCAAACTGCTAAATTATCATTTAAAAAGACTTGAGCTGGGAATAAATAAATAGAAGAACTTCAATTAAAGGTACCTCCTCATTCATGTACATTAACAGTAGAGCAGCAATTCCACTCATGCCTTGACAATAACCAACTTCCTGCAAAAATATTCGCAATTTCAAATGATCAACATATGTTTGAAGTTTCGCTACAACAAATTTGCATGAACATTTGTCTGTTTAACGAGTGTTCAGAAACTAGTACCTGACAACTTGGTGGGCTCTGACCAAGGTTTGACGCTATATGGACAACAATAAGCAGCTGAAATTTTAGCTGGCATTGGAAGAAGCCATTCGAGCCTTTTCCTTGTCTCTAAGAACCTTGGATTGGTTCCATTTAGAGTTTCAATAACATTTATAAAACAAAAATCTCAGCTATAAAAGGTGACGATTTGCTTTCACAACTGTTAAACTTCATTAAACACATACGAATAAAAATTTCCAACGCAGTTGTCTCAGGATCGAATTCTGTTTTTATCTACCTTTACCGATTCCTGCACAACTGTTGAAATAAAGCGACTCTTACCACATTGTACATGGAGTAGGCTGCAAGTATGTGAAACAATGCTTGTTGCCTACAATGAGAAAATTCACAGCTGTTAAGATAATTTGCATAATTCTCCCTAGCATAAATGGGTGGTTTTTGTCCAGGTCTCTTCTCTGAATATGACCACATCTCGTAATTCCTGAGCTAACGACTCTACTTATTTCATGTAGCAGGTCTCAAAATGCGGGGACTCAAACCACTAAACGTCGAAGTAGGTCGTCAAGCGTGACACCACAGAGCCATTCCCGCATGACATAAAATATGAATGCATACAAAAGTACTCTAATTATACAAGCAGTAATATAAAGGTTCCACGTTTCTAGAAATGCAAAAGCCCAACACAAGAGTACATGCAGTTTAATATCACTATAAATCAATTTCCCTGCCACAAATATTTCCTTTCTTCGTTCTATTGCAACAATGTTAACGTCAAATTATAGCGCACTTCGAGTCAGCCAGACGGCTTTGCAAAAGGTCTTGAAACAGTGTAGAAAGTACCAGGATTTATTACAATGCTATTGTGGAATGTAAAACAGACTTCTAAAAAATGAAGGCGAAATATATCATGTTTAATCAAATATTCTTGGGAAAAACAAGTGAGTATCCAAGTTGCCTTGCCTGACCAGTTAAACCGGTTTCATTAGGACATACTTTAAGAGAAGGCCTTTGGTAGATCTTTCGACAAATGATTCTAATACTAAAGACCGTCGTAAAATGTTTGATAACAGACCGCACTTTGTGCAAGGGGTCTTCGATGCATGAAAAATTGTACTATAAAGAGGCGAAATCAATGAAAGACTTACTTTACACTGAACCTTTCTCGAAACATGATATGATCACGATATGTTCTATTCACATCTAAATCAATCTGTCGAATATCTGGACTTGATTCTCGTGCCATATTCTTGAATTTCTGCAAAAAACAGAGAAAGAATAAATATGTGAAAAAATAATCAATCTCGAGACTCTAAAGGTTCCTTAAAAACCTTTGTAAGGAAACAAGTTTTGATATTATCCATGCTCTTCTTTCATGAGGTACATATAATGAAGAACTTTCAGTAGGTGTAAACAGTTCATCGATACTCTCCATCGGGCGATGACCCACTGTCTCAAAATGATGTATCAGCGTTGCCGAAGTCTGTTACCATGAAGTTGTCTACCAATTTAAACTGAGAAAATGCAACATAGAAGCAGAAATAAATTCTATTAAGACCAATCACATCGTGCTAGTGTTGTGGATCATTTGCTGGAGACTTGTTTTTAAATACGCTTTAAAAGAGAACCAGCAATTTAAATAGCATTTTGCCAAGATTTCACTTTTAAGTATTGAAAGCAAGCATGATTATACGAATAGAGTCAAAGCTGGCAACTTCTCTGCATAGCTTCAAGAAAACCATTTAGAAACAGAAACTTTTTCCATTCGTTTTTATTGCAAAGTTTGAGCATCATTGTACATAAGTTTCAAATGTTGTAAATAAGGCTTTATAGATTAATTTAGCTAATAGCTCTTTCTTTGCATACTATATTGTAATTAATGCTTTCATTGGAGGGCCTAATGAAAACCAACTAACTCTATGATGGTATGATCGAATTTAGTGGAAGGAATTCATATATCTAAGTAAATACTTGGCTACAAAGGGATTCGTAAGTCACTAATGCTCCATTCACACTGCAAGTTAAACCAGCTTAAATTAAACCAGGTTTTTGAATAGAGCCTTCTGATTGGTCAATCCAACAAATCCGGTCATTTGATTTGTTGAAATTTAGACTGGTTTAGATAAAGGTGGTTTGACAGCGTCGGAGTGAATGCAGTATAAGGCAGGAGCAAAGATAACAATCAATGGCACAGAAGTTACGAACGCCGAGGTTTATGAATATCTTGGAAAAAGTGTGGACAAATCGCTGTCTTTCTCAGATCAATATGACAAGGTTTATCGCAAAGCAACGAAAAAAGAATGCATCTTTAGAAGCTGACAACTCAAACAAAAGCTGAAAACTCAAGCAGCAGAATTAATCAACAATATAACTTTGCCAATTTGTTCAATGGTTAAGGTAACTCAGCTTTCTGCTCCAGTGAGCAGCGAGTAGCAGTTTTGTATAACCACTCTCCTCAGAAAACAATTAATTTCTCCAATACTATTCGGTCTATCGAAAAGCGGCAAAAGGACGTTGCTCTACATAGTCTTGGCCATCAAAAGATATGCAGATCGCAATTTTTCTCTTAATGCTGGCTTTGGAGCCAATTTTTCAAAACTTTTTGCTGATTTCAGAAAAGTGGATTTATCTCCAAAACTAATGGAAAAATCGTTGGTTTTCATTCGTTATATCTTTAGCTAGGTTGTTGATCTACAACCTGACAAGTCTGACTGAAAAAGCTAGTCTAGATTTCTCGTAATCGAATTTCACACTTGTTTACTTTTCGACAGCGAAAGGTAGAAACCTTGGCCAACTGATTAGCACATAAGAAAGACTTGAACCCTCTTGTAACGAAGTTTGATTTCAGATCCCCGCTCGTTGTGAGATCTGATAGAAATTGATATCTTGTGAATGTTCATGAAAGTCTCAAAGGACACAAAACGGAGGCTGTGAAATGATTGTAATATTCAAGAAATTATACTTTCACAAGCGCTCCAAGGATGTCTCTAAATGGCCTCTTACTTTCTAACTTGTTTGTCAGAAATTCCACTCGAAATGTCAGAGACTTGAAGAATACTGATCTTTCACTATTAAAAGAACTTTTATTGCTTGTCGTACTGAAAAAATGGTGCTTGATTGTAGGCTCGGCGATTAAAGCCATTTACGCCATCTCTTTAATACGACATTGGGAAGATGACTTCCAGCGATTCATCGGGACAATTGGTATGGACATAAGACAGACAGAACAAAATTACCTCATAAACTCCAACTCTTTCAATCATAGCTCTGTCTACACCCAAAAGCTTCTTCCAAGCCTCACCACGAACACTGTCTGGAATTCCTTTGAAAACTCGACGCTTGAGCTACAGAAACAAAGTATTATCAAAGGAACCTTAGAGGTACGTCACTACGTGCATCGATTTGGGAATATCTGACAAAACCGAAAACCCTTTGAACATGCCTCTTTACTAATGCCAATCGAGAGGCACTTTGCTCTTTTGGAAAAACAGTCGAGACTTTCCAGAGTAAAGGATATTCTCTTCTTTTCCCAGTAGTTTTATGAAAAACAAAAAGATTTAGGCCAAAAGCGTACGGTATATTTATATTTGGGGGTTAAATGATCCTCGATTCAACAGGCCCGTCTCAGTTGCCAGTCGCACACAAAGCACTCATGATTTCCTAGGACCTTTCTCTTTGACGTCAAATTTAGCTCAAACAATACGTTGCTTGTTTGGAAGCAGTTTCCCGTTTCATTAAGCTATCAACACGCAATCAACATGTTTATTTATCCTTGCAAGGAAACGTAAAAAAAACTACGCTTTGTTCCGCAATAATGGCTGCAATGCTTGATTTTTGCATCACAAAGAACTTATTAAAATTTTCGTTTCCTGTTTGTGAGGTGCCCCCGTCCATCCCGGCTTGTCCAATCATAAATCATGATGTCCTTTCTTTTTGTCATTTTAATCAAATCAAATTCACTTCCTTTGCTCGCCTCGCAAAGCAGGATGGGAGGAGATATAAAAGCAAGATGGGGGCTCGCCGGAAACACTATTTTCCCCCAGACCCATCACAATGGTACACTCAGTGACCAAAAAACAAAAACCGGTCTTGTTCTACCAGAAATGATCTAATGAATGTTAAATCTTGCTCGAACGGCAGTTGCGAAAATACTACAAAATCCAAATAGTTGGTGAAGCAACAATCATGTAATCATTGCACAATTCGTAAAGCAAGGAAGAGCAGCGCCAAGACTGCTTGATCAAACTGGTTCGAGCCCTGCTTTGCTTCAGCAGCCTTAGCTACTTAGACATAGGAGATAATTTTACTGCGTCACCCAATCCGCATATAAACAGGTGAACAAATGCATAAATTGTGAAGAAGTGTCACTGTAATTGCTGCTACTGTCCCTACTGCTGTAATTAAGAGTGTTTACTTTTACGAATATTATATTGTATCTATTTTTTTATTACAAACTTGTAAATACTTATTGAGGCAAATCGATATACATTAATACATGAGCTGCCAGAATTTAGCTACTAATTGAAAAGTCTTATCAACAATGAATAATAGGCTATTTGTTTATAAAGGTCTTTAAGGCTGATCTCCACTAGACGATTTTCAAGGCAATTATCATGTAAAAAATCAACGAAAAACATGCGCAGTAGAACATATCTAATCGCCACATTGAGAAATTCATTGGAAGCAAAGCAGAAGTGGTTTCTATTTTTGTCTGACAACTTTGATCATCACTGTACTTTTTGGCTGATGGAATGGCAGGATTGCCACAGCTTTGCTCGCACTTAGGAGGAAAAGAAACGTACTTGCGACACAAGTGGAGATTAAAACAGGTTTTTCGTTGCACATTTTTTGGACGATCATCGAAAAGATTGCCCAGTGGAAATCAGCCTAAACGACCTTTCAAAAGGGTATACTTATTGTGGTCTGACCACATAATACCTTTTCACTATTAGTATATTTATCCCAATTTTCAAACATTTTGATCCATTTGCTTGCCCTTTCTCTTTCCAATTCAAGCATCTGTAAAGAAGCGAGGCACAAAAATTATTTTGACCGAAAAAATATGACTGGTAATGGGCTGACGGCAGTGATCGAAGCTCATTTTAGAATGCAGTTCAATACTGAGGCCAAAAAACCATACCATGTATGAGCTAACGGCGCTGGCTTAGGTCAAGCTCAGCCTTCCAGTGCCTTTGCTGGCGGATAGTAGATAGCAGTAAATTGAGCGAATGTTGAGGCACGTTAGTCCGCTACTGGCTCTGATTCCAGTTACCTGAGCAATACAAGTGATCGTCAAGAAATTAGGCATAAAACAAATATCTATAAAAGGGTATGACAAAGAACAAAGTATCACCAATCTACATGGAGGGGGTAACAAACTCAAAGGAGCTACGTCTCGAGGTTTAAAATTTAAAGAGCAGAGCATTAACAAAGAAAACAAGTTACAAGACACACTACTTGTGAATTTATAAAAAAAACTACAAAAGCTATAAAAAAACTGGTAGCGATCCTATTCGAATTCTTTTCTGGTAATCCTACAACATAAATGTCAATTCGTCTTTTAAACTGAAAAAAAATTACAAATGAAACAGATTGTGTTTAAGAGGAAATGAGAAATTTATTGGAAAACATTCTTACCCGTTGATCTCTGTCAAGATGAGGCAATGGATTTTTGCTGCAAAACATAAATTGATTCAGGTTCACCACCTTCTGATTAGGATATAAGTCATTGTAGGCCAATTCTTTAGAATCAGAAGCATGCAATGAAAGCTATATGGATTACTGAAAGATGGGAAACTGAAAACTTTCCATACAACAGCCTGAAACTTTCTTCACACACAGTGCGTGAATATTCATTGAAGAGTGTCAAATTTTATCCAGTGCAAAAGAACTCGTTATCATAGATAAGCCAGTCTCCCTTTCAATAACAAACGATTCTCTCATTTTGGTTGATCTCCTGCTACCCACGTCTTCTAATCCAAAACTGTCTACCTCCTAATCAGGTAAGATTTCATTTGACGGCCAGAGGACTGTCAAGTATTGCTATAAAACTTTATGTGCCCTGAAACAAGATCTTAAACACCACCCTTAAATTTTACGTAATTACGATAACGATAAGGAAAGAAAAAGAAATGAAAAGAAACAAAACGAAGAAGATGAACTTGAAATTTGTGTTGCTTTCCAGGGAGCACTACCATATAAACCGCTACGGGATATGCTATATTTTGGAGGGTCTCATTTCTGGTACAATCACTAATAGTCATTAATTTGGATATAAAGTGTTTGTTTGTGAGGTCTAGCTAATATACCATATTTAATGTAATTTACGTAGACATTAATTTGGTATGTTATTTTGGAAGAATAACTCTTCAGGGCATTAATTTTGATGTCATTTCATATGTATTTGAGTAGAATTGCGAAGTTTGTCACAATTTTGGCGCATACAGGATGCTCTAAACATATCGTGCTCCGAACGTGTCAACATTGTGACCAAACGGCAGAATATTATCACAAAGTAATTGCATGATGTTGCTTTTCAGATCTCGAATTAAAGTCTGAGACCGTCAAAAATGATCAAGCCATGACCTTTAGAAGACCAAATTTTCCTGATGACTGAAAGCATCGGTCGGCTATTTTGGCTTACTTTTTTGCAGCGATAAAAGGCCACGTGGATCAACTGAAACTGCTTTCTCCAATGTCATAGCTCTTGCGAGAATTTCCATAAACATCTGCGAGTTCGACTATTTCTTACCCCCATGATCTCTGATGGAATGTCAAAATGAAGACAAGGCTCCCAAAGACAATAAACAATAAAAAAATTATGACCGACCAATTGAACCAACATAAGGACAAAAGTGGTCAATTTCCCGATGACCAATCAGGTTTTTTTGCGCCTAAGGTCTAAAGTAACGTGTTTTCTCAAGAGCACTGATGATTGGCACAATGGGTTGGATTTGGTAAAGGCATTTGACACTGCTAATCATGAAATTATTTTGAAAAAACGATATGGTGTCCAACGCCGGGAACTTTCTAGGTTTCAATCCTACCGCACCAATCGCGAAAAGCTTTACAGGGTTAATGGAGTTGACTCAGAAACTGGGGATACAGAAGTTGGTGCACCACAAGGCTCATGTCTATTATTATTATTATTATCGAGCATATCCGGCTTGCAGTGCATGCACTGTTCGCCTCATGCAATGCTGCAAATTGTTTCAGAAACTTCTTTCCACTTGTCTCTGTCTTCAGCTATTTTTCGTAACATGATCAAATCTTCAGTAGTTTTAAACTGTTTTACTTCCAGATCATGTTTACTATTTGCTTCAACAATGTCATAGTGTAATATCACTGGCAACGTTCTTCTCTGGTTTCCTGTATATTTCTTAGCATTATCTGGTATTTCAAAGTACCAGTCCATGGCTTGTTGACATGGTGTCTGCAGTGGAAGTCTCAACATATGTCCAAATGTTCTCCATCAAGTTTCTTTCATATCTTTGCTTATTTGTCTTTCTCTGCATTCTTCATATAATTGTTTGTTTGTTAAACCTCGGTAGTTTGGTGATATTCTCCTCAGCTGCTTGCGGTGAATACAATCGAGAGTTTCTGTCTCCTTTTTCGTTAGTCCCCATGTTCCAAAATTGTATGTTAACACTGTTTTAACTAGAGTCCTATATAACTGTAATTTTCTCTTGTTGCTGACTTTTGACTTTTTCCACAGTTTCTTAACTTCAGCCATTGCATTATTTGAAAGTTGTTCTCTTCTTCTCATATCTTCATAGTCTCCCAAAAGTGAGCCTAATTTCTTTGTCTTCCGCCATTTTTCATCACTCTTCTTCCTTTCTCTAATTATAAAAGTTTCTTCTGTCTTGTCATCATTTACTTTTAAATTTCTCTCACCAAGTGTTTCTTTCACTATTCTTTTCAGGTGTTCTGTTTCTTCTTTGCTTTCAAATAGGAAATCTGAGTCATCTGCATATTCAAGTTCAGTTGGTAGGCCCGGCGGGTGCACTGTTATAGAAAAATGTATATCATGCGTGTCCATAAAATCACAGAGAAAGGGGTGCAAAATCAATGGAATCCAGGGACCTAGAATTTAAGAAAAAGGGGTACTTTTTACACAAGTATGTCAGTGAATTTTTGAAAAAGGGGTGGCTTTCAGAATGATAAAAGCAGAAAAAGTAGATATTAAATGCTTGATTTCACTGATCAGATGAAAGCCAAAAGAGGCAACTTTATCTTTTGAAAATAATTATTTATATACATTGTACTTGCAGTATGTTTATATAAGACTAAAACTTAAAGAGCCATTTTGAGGTATGATGAGGCTGCAAAACAAATGAAGAAACACATCATTGTGCCAATTTTGTATGTTGAAAAATGGGTAAATGGTACAGAGGCTAGGAAATTCTGTTCACTTCTTGCTAATTCCTTTGCCACAGTTAAGCATATTGAGAGTTTACCATACTGAGCATTGCTTTACAAATGCTCACTTTAGGCAAGTGATGATGAAAAAATGATGATGCAGCTCTCTGAGCCGGTCTGAGTGGAAGAAAATCATACAAGTCTCACATCATACCATGTTTGAATTTTTGGACCTGCTCTGTTACTAAGTTATCTGCATCCAGCATGCAGGAACGTCAATGCCATCCAAATTCATGGAGATCGAATATGAATACAGTTTTTCGAGCTCATTTGCCTCAATTCTGACCAGTCCACCACTAGGCCATTTTAAATTTATTTTTACTAGCCTCTCATTCATAGCCAAATCGAGGCTGGTAAACAAATTGAGCCAAATCGAAAAACAAATGGCGGGAAAAGAATAAGGAAGATGTCTGTCTGCCTTGAAAGCATATTAGCAATCAAAGATGCGACTTGACTTGGTGGGTTATTCTCACATTACTCTGTTGATCGTTAAGTTATTTCCTACTTCAGTTTCTAGCAAGGTACTTTTTAGCCTGATCTACAGTAAGGAGGTCCCACCTAAGTAAGAAAGCTGCATGTGCAGAGGCTGATTGCTTCAAGTACTCTCGAGTACCGAATAAACGGGGGGGGGGTGAGAATAATCGGGGGGAGAGGGTTGGAAATGGTTCGATATAACACTAATCGGGGAGGTTGGAATAATCGGGGGGGGGCGTGTTGGAGAAATAGAAAATAGTCGTTTTTGATTACAAAGTCCACTTTGTAATCTAAGAAGGGGCTTCGATGTCAGTGAGTCAGTCAGAAAGAAACCCACTTCCGTCACGCTCGTTAAAGCAATTGATTAACGTTTTATCTCTGCTAATTGGCACTGAAATAAAGAAAGCGCACATAAAGCGCATACAAGACAGAAGTTTCCCGCGATCCTATAGCAACATTTGACGTCGGCTTATTTCATGTTAGACAGATTTGACACCATAAGATGGATAAATTACTAGGATGTTTACCCTGGCACAGCAACAAATTCACCCAGAATTGGCACGTTCTTGACTTCATTAGCAGCTTAATTATGTCAAAACAATCGTTTTCTAGAACGAACGAATCATTAGCCACTTATTGATAGTACTCATTATGCAAATAACTCAACTTTAGAGGATGATGTAACCGGCGGCCTGCACAGAGGCTAGCATTTGCAGCATAACCAAAGGTAGAAGGACCCCCCTCCTACACAGCAACGGATGCAATCATCGCAGGTGAAGTTGAGACGAAAGGTGCAGAATCCCAGCAAGCAATGGCGCCATGGACTGGGGGAAGGGACGTGATCACACTGAACCAAAACATCTTCATGCATATCATTCTGCACAGAGGAATCTTCGTGACTGCTTGTCTCAAATTAGATGCCCGCGAATAGCAACAACTGAAACGTTCTGTAGGGTTCTGCATAAGTAATTTTGCGTTATCGTAAATCTCACATGACATCTCATTTGACACAGATGCACCAATAGTTTTGTGCACGAACTATAAGCAAACTAGGGGTAATGGGGTAATGACTTTTGATTTTTGCGTATCATTCTCGTTTGACATAAAGACCAAAACATTGCCTTTGACCTTGAGGCGATTCTTGTCCTTATACTAGGCGCTCGATTTTCCACTGAAGGCGACTTTAGCAGCAACACTCATCTCTCTGAGTGTAGCAAAAAACAGAATCAACGATCATTTGGGGTTATGAAGAAATCAATAATCTGATATTCTTATGCTTGTTTAGCTCAGGACGGACTTTGTAATCATCCAAAAGGATCTTATGTTCTTAGTGAACAAGTATCTTTTACTTATTTATGTGAACAGTGATGTTACTGATACATTTATTTTTGAACCCTGGTTCTGTTGAATGCACTTTTTAAGACGTTTTCTTGTGTTTATTCAGAAATATGTTTACTATCATTTCATTTTTCCAAAAATTAATAAAAGGGGGGGTTGGAATAAGAGCGGGGGGTTGGAAAATTTTTCAAAAATTAATAAGCGGGGGGGGGGGACGATTATTCGGTACTCGAGAGTAGCCAAGTCTCTGTTTTGTTTGCAAGACATTATAAGATTAGACATTACAAGACAGTATGACAACACTGAGAAAACCAGAAAATAAGTTTTCTAGTGAGATGAGATTACCATTTGGAACAATTTTCATCAGAAAAAAGATAATAGAAGCACATACAACACAGTATGAATGATCATAGTTGTAATAGCATTTTTCACCTAGAGAGGTAAAATTATTTTGATTGTTATGGTCTTTTGATTCCTTGATTTGTCATTAGTTTTGTGTATTGATGATGCCTTTAATGATAGTTTGTTGTGCATGTTTGATTCTAAGCCTTACAAAAATATGTTTTTGCACAACTGCATATTATTGGAAAGGTCAGGACAAATCAGATCATTCTTATATGATGTAAGAGTTTGGTTCAATCAAAGTGAGAATGTGCTGTCTTTCATGAATTCTCCCAGATCTTTGCATATTTAAAAAACTTGTCATGCTTTTTTGCCCAACTCATATTCATGCTATTGCATCCAGAATTGTTGTATGGAAATGAAATTTTTTAGTTGTTATGTTGTTGCCCTTCATAGGAAAGATAGTGAAAATTTCAGCTATTCCTTGTCATAGATTGAGCAAGCAGCTGTAAATGGTTGAGATTTATCAAATAAAGGCTACAGTTTGTTAGGTTTTATGAGATATCAGTGATTTTCAATAAAAAGGGTGCTTTTTACAATTTGAGGGGCGGTGAAAAGTCAGTGATAGGGGTCCAAAATTGAAACTGATTCTCAGTGAAAGGGGTCTTTTCGTGAATCCATGGACAAGCATGTATGTACTCCTGTAATTCAAGTGCACCCGCCGGGTTGGTAGGCTTGACTTTTCACTGTTATCTTGTGATCTTGCTTCAGTCATTCGTTCCCTCAATTTTCTTAAAGCGTTCTCGAATTCTATGTTAGAGAAAGTCCCAGAAATAGCATCACCTTGTGGATAGCCTATATTTGTTTCTACAGTTTCTAGATCATGGTTTCCAAATTTAATTGATATGGTAGTGTTTGATAATAAAAATCTGCACATTCTTTGTTCATCCTCATTGAGTAATGTTTCTAGTTCTTGCATTAATTTTCCTCTTTCCATCGTATCAAATGCGCTACTCATGTCTATTCCTACTATAATGATCTCTACATTCTGGTATAATTGTACTTTTGAGCATATAAATCGATGTGCCCATACTATATCTGTTGTTGATCTGTTTGGTCTGTATGCTGCCTGTGTATGCTGAACATGTTTATTCACCTTTTCTTTGATTCTGTTTAATGTAATTAGTGACAATGCTTTTCTGATAACATTCAGAAGATTGATAGGTCTTAAGTTTTTTCTAGGGCCTTCTGGTTTACCAGGCTTTGGTATTGGTTGTAGTATTGATCTTCCTACATTTATCATGTCACTGTGTTCCTCAAATATACTATTCAATATCCTTGCAATATCTTCCATTAATGTATCTGGACCATATTTCAAAAGTTCTGCTGGAATACCATCCTTTCCAGTAGCTTTGTTGTTGCTCATACGGATAGCAGCTTTCTTTACTTCATCAGCTGTGATTTTGTTTTCTAATGGTTTTGGCTCACCTATAAATTGTTCTATTTTCTTGACTGATTCATCATATAGCTGTTCTTGAAAGTGTGCCTTAACAGCCTGGTATTTTTCTTTCTCATTGATTATGATTTTGCCCTCATTGTCATGTATAACTATATTCTTGCTTTTGCCTTTTGGTTTTCTTAATCTTTTAATGCTTTTGTACATTTTCATATGATTTGGTGCAGCATCTATTTCTTTAACTATTTCTTCAATATTACGCTCCCTTATTCTTTGTATTTCGTTTTTAATTTCCTTCATTATTCTGTTTCTTTCCTTTCTTAGATCTAATATCTTTTCTGCATCCTTGGTATTGCTTATATCTATTCTTATTTTCTTCTGTTCCTTTGATAATTGTTCTACTTTATCACTATACTCCTCATGATTCTTGAACCCTGGTTTGCATATTCCCACAACCTCCTTTGCTGTACTTTTTATAATATCTTTAATATCAGACCATGAATTTTGTGTGTCATCTTTTTTCAATTTTTCTTCAATTATTCGCTTGTATTCTTCCCGTTTGTTGTTGTCATGTGTTAGTAGTTGTGTATTATATATCTCGCAAGGTCTCTGCTTCTTTTTTGGTTTCTTGTACACTTCAAACCATTCAATAGTCAGTTTGGTGATTAGAAGACGGTGATCACTATTGGTTAAAGTGCCTTGATAAGATCTTGAGTCTTGGAGTAAGTGTTTGTGTTTCGTTTCTATTGTGATATAATCTAATACTTTCCTGATGCTTTTGGTTTCATTTGTTTCTTGCTCTATCCTAATTTGCTCCCATGTCGTACGGTGCCTTTGGCTATGTTGGAAACATGTGTTCGATATTATTAGGTTGTTTGCCTCGCAGAAGTTTATCAAATTTATTCCATTAGAATTTCTTTTTCCAGATGAAAACCTTCCGATGCATTTGTCATCTTCCGTCTTTTTGCCAATTTCTGAATTAAAATCTCCTGCTATTAGGAGTACAGAGGTTCCTTTTTTGTGCTCTCCATTACCTGCTCTAATTTATCATAGAACTTCTCTAGTTCTTCAGGTCTATCTTTTGTTCTTTCAGAGTGAGGCCCATAGACATTTATAATTGTTATTTGGTGTCTCTCATGTTTTTTTCCTTTCACAAATTTCATCTTCATATTCCTTCGAAATACCTTATAGTTTTCTGTTTTCTCTTTGCCTGATCTAAGTTTAAAAGTCATTTTAAGTCCTTCGGATTTTGTTATCCTTGGCATATCATTCTGCTGTCTTTTATTATCTTCTGGCCTTACTTGTAAAACTGCTATCCTATCATCTACTTTCCATACCTTATGGACACACCTTTTCCATTTCTCATGTATAATGAACCCCATTCCATAGTGTACATTGTTAGTAGGGAGACATATCATTCGATGTCCTTTTATCTCTTCGTCACATCCATTCCTAATTTTGGTTTCCTGGAGGCAGCATATATCTACTTTGTATCTTTCCAAGTCTGTTGCTAGGTTTTCTTTTTTGTAATCTTTAGTAGCCCCTCTTACATTAAACGTTGCGACCCGTAATTCTTTCATTCTTTCTTATTAAATCTTGTTAGCTTGTTGGGAATCTTCACCATTGCTGTTTCATTGAGGTTTAGGCCTATTTTTTGATTGATGGTTGTTGTTGTTCTCAGGCTTGTTTTGTCTAGGCCTATCCAAGACAAGCTCCGATCTCAGGCTTGCTGCAGCATCGTTCCGTTATTTTTCGCAAAGTTTGCTTTCTGGTCAAGTTACTTGATCCACTGGTTTGTCTTCTAACATTAGTCATTTCGATTCTTCATTTCTTTCAGACCATCTTGCGATAAAATGCAGCATTTTAGACTTATTGCTGACTGAGTCAGCAGGAGCGGCGTCACCCGTCTCCGCCATTTTTGACAACTCATGTCTTGGTTCCCCTATTTTCTTTATCTATATCGATGATCTCCCAGAAGCTATTCAAGCTATTCACTGTGCCCATTTTGCTGATTACACCAGTCTATACCATCAGTTCAGCGATTTGACTGAGCTGAGTGGGGCTGTCAAAAAAGACCTAATGCAACTGGAGTACTGGCTAAAGGCAAAAAATTTTCCTGGAATGTTGCGAAAACCGATGCCATGCTTGTTTCCACCAGATGGAAACATACCACCCTCAAAAGTCGGAATGAGGAAGTGAAATTGGAACTTCGTGAAATAGAACTGGAAGTGGTTCAAAAACCAAATACTTTGGTATCCAAATTGACTACAATTTGGACTAAAGGCAGTGGTGGGTTAGTGATTCATTTACGCAAACTGCAACCCCCACCCTGCTCCATTTTTACGGCACTTTCTGTTCAGATGAAAACCTGGTATTGCCATTTCACCGTCATGAATATCTTTGTGTATGCGTGTCTCACTAAGTCCAATATCATGAACTTGTTCCAAATTGGATCGCGGAGAAACTCATCAAAACCAGCCTTATGGCATACCAGACCAAGAATGTTTTAATGAAGTACTCTCAACCCTCGTATTTCTGAAAAGTAACAGTGGCAGTATTATCCAAACTTTCAACGCCAGAATTCAGAGTAACATCACCACGGAGAAGGATTATCATGATGAATATATACTGCCACCACATTGGCTATGGAAGAATAAACTCATCTTCTTGCGACTCACTGCTCTGCCATGCGCTTTGAATAGACTCTTCGAGATTCCTCCCAAACTACTGCTCTACCAAGGAATTTTCCCTCAGAGATATTACGATAAGATGTGAAGCCGATGTAATTGTGATCATGATCATCAAAATCCTCCATCACTTTTGGCCAGCAGACCTTCATAAAACAAGAGCTATCTATGAAAAATACCAGGTACAAATACGTTGAGGGCAAAAGCCATGTGAAACTTTGTTTCAACCAATCTTGTCAAAACAAGCATCCTTGTAAATAGGCTTTTATCACTGACAATATGTTTAATTATACTTTATTGTCAGCCATTAGTAGCAATTTAGTTAAAAGAGTCAGCAACCAAGCAGCGATCTCTCTTTCTCTCTGTCGGTTTGTGAAAACATCCTAATCCTGCAGTTCACTCTGCTCTATATAACCTATTTTCATCAAACAATAACTTAAATTTCAGAGGCAAGTCCTTCAAGCCTTCTTAATTGTTTCTTATTCCATGAATGTGTACTTGCCTAACTTTTTATGGTCTTGAGATATTGAGTGGGGAGGCAATAGAATTGAACAGACTGCTGGAATGAGGCATTTTGCGAGACAAGAGGGGGGGGGGGCAAATGCATCTTGCAATTTCAACGGAATGAGAAAGGCCTATTACTTTATTCCATTCCTTTTATTGGTGTAGTCTGTTCCCATTTCCAAAAACGCTGCAGTCACTGACTATTATTGCTAGTTTAATTTCATTTATGGGAGGGCCCCTATCAGCACTTACGCTAAAGGGCTACCCTCCTCTTTAGTTAAATGAATTGAAAATTACAAAAATGAATTTCACGTAGTGTTTTAACAATTGCCGACTTTTGTTCATAAATATCTTCCTTCACTGTTACAAACTATTGCTGCTTGACTATCAAGGACTATTAACTGAAGACAAGAAACTCACAAAAAATACATCTCACGTATATTATTTTCTACAATTTTACAACGATTCCCTCCTTCCCGTCACAAATCTCCTTAGAATGACAGAGAACTGCAGAAAAACCTTTTCATACCTAAAGGGTTTTGCAACTTTACCATTTTACATCTTTGATAGTCAATCAATAGTGGAATGTAACAATGAAGGAAGAAAATTATATACAACAGTTGGAAAATGGTCGAAAAGAAGCGTGAAATACTTTCTGTCATTATGTATCTTTTGATTATTTTTTATTTTGAGAATCCTTGTCTTCATGCTGACATTCCATCAATGATCGCGGCGTAAGAAGTAGTTGAGCTCCCTATCGATTGTAGGAATTTGTGCAAGAGCTATGGCATTCGAACCTATCGATCTCGGTTTCAGCAGATCCATGAAGGTTTTTTAACGCTGCAAAATAGTAAGGCAAAGTGGCCGACCAATTGTCTCAGTCATTAGTCTAATTTGGTCTCCTAAGGCTCATAGTTTGATCATTTTTCGACAGATCTTTACGAGGATGGTAACAAACTTTAATTCAAAATCTCAAGAGCAACATCATACAAAAATTTGGCGAGAATCTTTTGCCACTTAGCTGCAATCTTCACGCAAACAGGGCATAATGCTTTCGGGACACCAAGTTTATTTTGAATGGCCAAATAAATACTGGGGTATAGCTTCTATTCTAGAAATGTATAAATTTTATGGTGTAACTTCACAAGTCAAAAAGGCACACTCCTGTCATCTGCCTACTGTTGCGGCTCAAATTGTTAGTTAGCATTCTTTCTTACAAGGAAATAACACATAAATGCTTAGGCAGTAGCTTCATGTTGGTGCCACAATTTGCAACAAAGCTATAAGAATAACCAACGAAAAAAGTGTGGCGTGGTACCTACACAGGATGATAGTCTAACAACTGCAAAAGGAGGCATTTTTTGGCTGAGCCAATATCCATATCTTTTTCAGCATATCAACTTGTCTATTTCCACCAATTCTTCACACAAAAGTCTGTGAAATACCTTTATCATACTAGCAAGTTAAACCAGCTTAAACTAAGCCATGTTATCAAATGTTCCATTCTAACTGGTCAATCCAAAAAATTGAATTCATTTGACTGGTTGAAATTAAACAGGTTTGGATAAAGCTGGCTTAACTGTTTAAGTGCAGATGGGGTACAAATTTGAAAAGTCCTTCGCTTGAAGGCCTTACCTTACGATACTACTATAGTGGCTTTCACACGATGACGTCAAACAACAAAACTTCATACGAAAACGACTGAATGAGACCAAAAAGTCACAGATAAAGGTAACAGCTAACACAACATTGTTTTAACTCTTAAACATGACCCATGAAAAAATGCTAATTTTGACCAAACTTCACCTTTAAGGCTAAAATATTTCATCACTCTTTTTCCACTGGGCTGTCCAATCATAAAAAGTATAATTCGAAACATGAATAATTTAAACGAGGCAACTCTTCTCTCCAAGCGGCATAATTTTTACAGACATATTTTGCTTTTTAAGTTATATAAATTGCATGTTTTGGTGCGAAATGGATCAAATATATACTTTCCTAAAATAACACTTCCTTATGACTCACCTAGTACATCTGTCGTTAAATCTGAAAAAATTCTTTAGGTAGCCTTGTGATGAAGGATATCCAGCCATAAGATTTGGCTCTTCAGTTTCAAAAGCAGGAATCGAGTTTAAAATTAAATCAAATGTCTTGAATACTTACTGCAAGAACCCAAATCTGTCCGTAACTTGATACACAATGAAACTAGCATCTTCCCACGGCTCAATTGGACCTTCTACACCCTGAAAAGTTAATTAACTAAACATAATCAGAAGAACCATCTATACAACATTGTAAAGAGTCAAAATCTCATACAGTGGATGGATATGGTGGTAACAACTTAGTTTCAGAAAAACATGATCTCTCTCATGATTACATAACTATAAGTCTGTTGTCATTTCTTAACAATGTAAACAAACAAGGATAGATAATGTTACAATAGGATCCATTAATTTTGACTGACATCCAAGCACAAAAAGATCAGCAATCACAGAAAAAGAGAATTATATGCCTGTTTGGTCAAGTCATACAGACAAAGAAAGCCGCAAAAGTTTCTCTGAAAGCCATACAGGTAGCTTGCAGGTTCAGCATTCCAGATGTGTTCTTTAAGAGCAAACATGAGCAAACATCAAAAGATGGACTTTAACATCAGCCTTGGGGTGTTCAATTTGTCTGTTTCAGAATCTGATTAGGAGGAGATTCAAATCTTCATATTTTTGGGTGTAGTTAAAGCACTAAGCATATAAAATGTCTGTGGCAGCTGTTTAGATACAGCCTTCCTCTCATAACATATGTTCATGTTTGCCTTGTGTTTCAGAGCAGCTTTGCAACTTGCTTTGTGTTTTCTTGTGACAGGTGTCATTGAAAACCTGGGCTCCTTAAAAAATTTTATGTGCCTGCGAGCTCAGCACTGAGTAAAAAATGTGCCTGCGAGTAAAATCAGATGTAGTATATAGTGAGATACCGATCAATCGTCTGCTTGCTGTTTCAGTTAGTCACTGGTTATGAGTCCTGTAAACACCGAAAAATGTCTGCCGCAAGCAAATACGAATTTTCGCTTTCATAATATCAAATGTTTATGAACGATTCTCCTTTCAGCGTGGAAAATTAACAAATTAGTACCCTATTAACAATATATATTCAGGAAAAAAGAAAGAAACAATCTTAATCATTGCTATACCAAGGGGTCGTGCTTGGGCCCAAACTTTCCACGGTTCAAAAGATACTCTCTAAAACCTTTTCTAAAACAAGCGATTGATTCTTTTTCTCGAATTTTGTCAGGGATATCATTCGAATTTTTTACACCAGAGAAGTAGAAACTTCGCTTAGCAACATAACTGTGGGAATTTGCAGATCTTCACGATTTCTGGTTCTATAATGTGGAATTACGGATCGCTCAATGACCTTATGGTCAAGCAAGATTTTACATGTCATGACTCCTGGGCCAAAGGAGATCAGGACTTTTGAACAATTTACAAGTCCATCCGTCCTGACACTTGGCATTTACTAGTAGCGTTTTTACCCCTGTCTGCGATCGCTGCAGTTGGGATAGTTTTGTGTTGGAAAAGCAACTCCAAACATTCCGTAATTTCGTACTCCGTTTTTAACTGTCATTTTATCAATTTCATAAAACATTGACATTTTTTGAAAGTGAAACAAGCTCGACGTCAAACCCACATCAATTAAATCTTAATCCTTCGGAACCATTTATTTCGTCCTTCATTTATCAGATTTAATGTTAGTATTCTAAAGATTAAACGATAGATATGACACAAATGACAATCAGTTTGGTTGCACTTTCATGCTATGACTGATAACTTTTTGCTGCAGTAAAATCATTTATGTTTTGCAATCTTCGCACAAAGTACCAGAAGGACCTTCATGCTCTTGCAATATTTTGGCATGCTCGCTTCAAGAACCCTGTCTGCATGTTGCAATTTAGGGTCATTTGCAGAAATCATCATCTTGAGTTCTCTTCTTTGCTCTTAAAACGGTCTCTTTTTATTTGTGCCTTCATAAATTGAGACGATGGATTGATTTGCTGACTGCTTCAACCAAGAATCTAGCAGCAGCTACACATATTCTGTGAATAATCATTTCTGCATCGATAATAAACGATAATTAACGATAATAAACTGTATGTTTGTACTGTATTACCGACTTACTTTGGTTTCATGGTTCAAATACTACTTCAGAGCCTGAATTTAAAACAGGAGGCTGATCTGCCTCAGATTTTTAAGCTTAGTTTAGTTAGTTTCTTAGTTTTAGCACAGTAAATTACTGTGGTTTTAGTTCTTGCGTACTGTACAGGAGTAAAACGAACAAACAAACAAAACGACAAAACAATAGGACTGGCACCCAATGGTGCAATATCACTTCCGCAATTACATTCGCAAATTTCATTTCCCCCCGATCTGAACAAAATTCTGTTGACATGAGAATTTCAGGTTGACCTGACTTTTCAGATCGGTCTGAAAGACCGAAACGAACCCAGACCGGCACGAGTTTCATTTCGCCTGTTCTCATGTAAACACTCGAAGGGCTCCGACCAGACACTGAAATGAAACTCCTGGCGATCTGAAACTCAGGCCGGTCTGAGTTTGCTCATGTAAAAAGCCCCTCATTCTAGAAACCCAAAATCGCATTATGTTTTTCACTAGATCCTGAATCGAGAAACCTGAATCAAATGCGTAATCCTGCTTTCCCAACAAATCCCTTCCATGATTCTCTTGGCAGTGAAGAACTTTCTCCGTTTTATTCCAACAATCGGAGAATTTTCTTTCATGTCGAAGGGCAGTGAGCCGTAGAAATGGTGAAAAAAGTTATTAAGTCGTAACACGACACCTATGGTATGGATAGATCCTAAACGTATGGATTCTTAAACCCTTAAACTTTTCTTAGCAGTGTTATTTGAAGACTTTCTTAGCACTTTAGCACTGTAATTTCTAGTCCATTTTGTTTCTTAGCAGGTTTGCGGGGTGAGTGGCCGAGTGGCTTATACAGTCTTCGTCAGGTGACTGAAGTTAAGCTTGGTCGAGTGAGGTCAGATTTCGGATGGGTGACCTCTGAGGACTGACCTCGCAACTCACCTCGTCGTCCTTCGGAAGGGACGTTAAACTAGGGGTCCCATGCTTGGATGCGGCATGCACAGTGGGCCTAAATTAGCTTTCAGTAGCTAGAAATCCTGACAAGCTCACTCAAAACAAATTGAAAACAAACAACAAACAAACATAGCACTGTAATTCGTAGTCCATTTTGTTTTTAGGTACTTTTCTCTCTTTTATTTTATTCTTTTGATAGATAGGATTTTTTGTTAGTTGTATTCATTCATTGTAAGTAGTTTTTAGCTGTTTTTAACTTGTTTAGTTTTGTAAGTTTTTATATGGAGGGCCCCCTGTAAATCAACCAATTGGTTGAATAGTCTCCCTCCGTAAAAAATTGAAATTTGAAATATGAAATACAGATATGAAGAAACTGTTACATGAGTCTGAGCAGCTGAGGGGGGCTGGTGCAAGAAATCGTCATTTGATCGGTTGAAAATGATAATGCC
Source organism: Aurelia sp. 3 sensu Dawson et al. (2005) (assembly GCA_964020215.1). Lineage (NCBI taxonomy): Eukaryota > Metazoa > Cnidaria > Scyphozoa > Semaeostomeae > Ulmaridae > Aurelia > Aurelia sp. 3 sensu Dawson et al. (2005). The sequence goes on from OZ026577.1 coordinate 13,165,366, forward strand.
TACTGACAAAAATCTTTGATTTTCGTAAGAAATTTGAGAGTAGAGTATGACATTGTCTATCGACCTTCACAGTTGAGATTTCTTGCAACCTAATATCAACAAAGATCTTCAAACGCGGATAACATGACTACTACTGTATTTCATACTTTCTTGATACTGTATCTAACATAGACTTTGCTGCACGTGTTCTTGAAAACTTTGCGTTTGTGAACTTACAAACTTTCCAGAGGCGTTTCGATTTCGTTGCTTTACTTCTTTCACCTACTTAGGATTCTTCATTTCTTGTTTCAGTCTTACAGCGTTCTTTAATCCATTAATGACTATTCTTATCTTCATCGACTTTGAATTGATTTTGCACTTAATTAATCGAGACTACAGAAAACATAAATTGTCGAAGCTCTTGACCCCATGGTAATTTTCAATAGAACCCAAGGGCAACAAGGAAGTAGACTGCAGCAATTGCGTTCGCAAATAAAAGAAGACAGCGATGAAACACTTCATTCCTGATATTTCTACAGACAGAAAATTCGAAGAAGGCCAACGACAGTTGTAAAACACCTGGAACAACATCTGACTCATGCGTGTGATGAATCGCTCGCATTATTGGCTCCATGCGTGTGCCAATGCGTGCCCGTGCAATCGCACAAATTAAACGGCTGAGACTGCACTTATATTGGACTGATTCAAGCTATATTCTTATCATTAGTGTCAACCAAATCTGTTGACTGTTTTGGGACACTAGGTAGAAAAATCAGTTGATAACCCTATGACACAAAATTAGACTAAATAATAGCCCTAATCTGACAAAGTTTCCCCCTTTGATATGCCTTGACAATCAACTTCAGAAAATTGTCTTCTTTAGATACCCAGCTCAAGAAAAAATAGATGAAAATGATACCCTGAAAAATGGCTTGGCCCCATGTACAAAAGAAGATATCGATTGCACATACAGCAACAAAGGTTCTTCTGTGCACAGTAGTACACCACCAAAGAATGCTGCTGCTCCCATGGCTACTTAGCAGGAGCCAAGAATTCAGTTTCCATTTTGGAGATCTGTCAAAGAGCCTGCAATTTGAGTTTGATATCTGGTTTCAGTTAACATGACTAGCATGATTCTAATTAATGTCTGTGAACAATGCATGTCAACACATTCTAATTTGCGCTATGTGGGTGTGACTTCTTCTCCATGGACCTTGCTTCAATCCCATTCCAGCAATCTTATAATGAATGCTGCTATCAAATTGACTGCTTCCTCAACAATCCTGAACATTTTCCACACATTTTCTTTCAACACATTAAAAGGGCTATATCCTTCATCTGGCCTTTTTGATAGTGAGAGATGTAATAATCAAATTAAGAGACTTACCCTGTCATATCTGCCAACAATATAGGCTCTAGCTTTATCTGCATCCTCATCAATCAAGTCATTGCCTTCACCTAAAGGAAAGAAACACATTTTGATGTAAGCCATTGAGCAAAAAATACAGCACTTCTTCTTTAAAACAGAGAAAGTTTCATGTAATGATGAATGAAGAATGTCACCTCTTTGAAAAACCATAGCAGCAAATTGGCTGGCCTGATGGTTCTTTTGCATTTTGCCCGAGTCGCCCGTGTTTTCATTTTTCTCCTAGGGGCAGAGCAAAAACACGGGCGACTTGGGTAAACTCTAAAATGTGTCCTATTTTGAACAGCAAAAGATATTTATGTCTTCTGTGCCCAAGGAAGGTCGAAATAATACTATCACACATCGCTTTTGCAATGAAAATATTCGCCCGAGTTGCCTGAGTCGCCCGAGCTGCCTGAGTTTCCGACCTTGCCTTTCTGCCACCCTTATATCTGCAACCGCTAAAATGAGAGGTGGTATAAGGTTTTGCCAAAAAACTATGAATTTGGTGCTGTGACTCTAATCTGATACTGGATTCTGTTCAATGTGTCTTTTGCTTTTGGAAACATGCTTGCAAGGGAACTGCATAAGAGGGGTCAGTTCAATGTATCAAAGGTGAGCAGAATTTCTTCCAATCTGCAATTATTTTGGAGCAAGGCATGAAATCTTCACAAAAACTGAGCTCTTCTTTTCACTGTTAATACCATCTGGCAGGAGCTCAATCAGAAATCTGTTTTAGCAACAAAATGGACTTCAAGCTCTGCTTTCTTTGAAAACTGTTGTTCATTACAATTAATTTGGCCAGGCCCTGAAATGAGAGGTGCTCGATGATTTGATTTGATTTTAAATTGTTTAGGCACGGTGGCCACGTCAGTCAAAGGACTGATTTACAGTGGGCCGTGCCAATCAATACAAAACTAACAAAAGCATACATAACTAAAAATCCCTATTTACAAAATTTTCTTATTAACAAATTAAAATGTTGCTAACTATAACATGAAAGAGAGAATCAGCATTCGGTGTTGGTATTGTTAATACGTTTTTTGAATATCTCATAAGATTTTGATGATTTGATTTCAACCAAAAGATCGTTCCATAATTTAGCACCCTTATATGAAAAGCATTTCTGGCTGAAAGCCGATTTGCGATGAGGAAAGGCCAAATCTGTTTTAGTATTGCGAAGTTCTCTATTGCATGCATCGGACAGCCTGACAAACATTTCTGTAAGGTAAATGGGAGCTTGGTTGTTTACCAATTTGTACACCATCTTCAAGGTTTCTGATTCGATAAGTTCATTGATGGTGGGCCAACCAAGTTTTCTGATTATGGGTAGGGCAGAAGCATCGAAAGCACTGTTTGTGAAGATTCTTGCCGCCCTATTTTGGAGTTTTTGCAGCCTAGTGATAGCATTGATGCCAGCAACTCCCCATTCCGGGCAGCTGTATCTGAAGTACGGTTCCACCAAACTTCTGTACATTTTCTGTGCAGATACTTTTTGGAAAAACGTAATATCCCTAATCCACGTAAAACTTTTTTCATCACTGCTGAAATTTGTTCGTCCCAGCTCAGATGTTATCAACAATTACCCCAAGGCATTTTATATTTTCTACTATGGAAACATTCTCCTCGCCTATTACACGAAAGAGGGCTTTGCTACTCTATCATCACTTAGACTCTATCATGAAAGAGGGCTTTGCTACTCAATTGAGTGCGAGCACCTCCACACCTGCCTCAAAAATCCTGCTGGCTCAATTGTTTAAGGGTCTTGCTCATCAAAGATGTTCCTTTTGATGATCTGTGATTACGACTTTAGAATGTATTTGAAATCAAAGATTCAGCTCAGATCTGCTCAAATCTTTGGGAAAGGGCTGTGGGATTGGCCATGAAGTTTAAATTATTGACCAAAAGCAGCAGGTTAAAAAGTATCCCTAAGCAAAATACTTAGTGTGTTTGGAGCATGCTTCAAGCTTGATACTACCATAACGTGTTTTGAGTATGATTTTCGTGTAAGTTTGAGAGCTTAATTGAGGTAAGAATTTTGCTCTGCTTGTGCGCTAGCTTGTAGCATGTAATAGTTTGAGCTGGAGGGCAAACCCAATCAAGCTTGATTGTAGTATGTTTGAGAATGACTTTAATATGCTGTGATTGCCAAGCTTGATCAAGCTCTAATCATAAATGCAAACTGGTCAAAATTGTGTCAACATACTCATTCAAGCTCCTTCAAGCCAAAATCATGCTCCTTTCAGGCTTGCACAAGCTTTGCAAGCTGAACTTTTTCTTATGGTTTGATGCAAACTTTGCTGGAGGTATTCCAGGGTTGTTCAATCTTATTCAACTTGCAAAGGCCCAGATTGAAAAGCAAGGATGGGCTTTATTTCTGCTTGATTCTTTTTCACTGATTAATCATTTGTTTTAGCTGAAATTTTTCACATAAAACAATAACTGTACAGTACCTCAATTTTCCAGAGCTGACTATTTGGTTTCCCACAAAAGACAACAATAAGTAATAACTTAGGAGCTTGATCAACCAACTATTAGCTCATTTCAGGGCCTGGCCAACAAATAGATTACAATACCAGATGCATATGCACTAGCTATCATTGATAAATTGTACACTGGTCTGATCTTGAAGATGTTTTTGTTTCATGTTTTACAGGTATGCACAAGTGTCTTAAAATTTCTGCTTTCCAAGACACTGAAAATCATAAAAAACATAAATCAAGTTTTCTAGGGACTCTGCATGAATGGACCGACAGGAAAAATTTTTGTTGTGAGATGTTAAAGCTGAATAGTGCAAACTCCTGTATTAGTATTACTTCAACAAATAGGTTGTTTGCAAAATCCTATCATAGTTGCAACAAATGCCATGCCATGTCATTCCCCATATCACAAATTCTACAAAACTCCATGCCAATGCCTGTCTTAATGATGCTTTCATGTTTGCCTTTTTAACCCTTTTGGACACAGGAATGCAACCTGCACCACAGCATAACTTCAATTAGATTACTGCAGGAAACAAGGTTATCACTGAAAGTAAATTCACATTCCTCCCAAGATAGAAGCAATGCTCATGCAGCAGATGCATCTGATTGATTATGAAGATCACTGCAAAAAAGTTTTCTCTTTGTCCGGTCTTTACAAATTTAATTTCATAGTCATTTTTTATATATACCATAGTTTTCAATGTTTTGGAGAACAATAATTTCAAGAAACTCACAAACGCTTCAAAACCTAAAAACAAAAAAATTTGCAAAACCTGTAATTCAGAATCCAATTCAGGCTTTTAACTAAAAATTGAGTCATAAAAATCTTCAAAATATGTCCAGTGTAGGGCTGTCCAAATGAAAGATTATAACTATTCGAATATTCGGTGCTAATTTTACCGAATATTCGGTTATTCGGCGAATAGGGGTGTGGCTAGAGTGTGGTCTTGCCTGAACAATTTAAAATCTTTGTATGATGGCAAATATCAATCTGTGCACAGCAAAATTGTCAGGAAAGGGCCTGCCCCTGGTCCAGCTGCAGTCCTGTGGCCTGCCAAGGTACCACAACTGACTGAAGCTTGCTTTATCAAACAGCAGACGTCATAGGAAATCCTCAAGGCAGTTTCGCCCTTAAAAATAGCAATACAATCAAATAAGGCACAGAAATACAACAGGCTGACAATACTTCATTGTTTTACAAAATAATGTGCCTCCCACTGCCCTTTGTCTCACTTTCTACCCATTGTCTGGACAAGAAAATTTGATCTGTTCGATCAGTCACACTATTCACAATGTTCGCTATGTCAATCTATTCGGTTTCTTTGACTGATCATTTGCATTCCAACCAGTCGACTGGTCATACTATCCGAATAATTGATCAATTCGACTTGTCATACTATCCGAATACTCGCATTATTCGGACTATTCGGTTGGCAGCGAATAATCGTTTTGCTTCAATGCTATTTGAATGGTGATCAGATAACCGAAGCGATTATTCGACCTTCGGTGGACAGGCCTAGTCCAGTGTAGGTTTATTGTGAACTGCCAAGACTGCAGAGTATGGAAAGTGCACACCCAAGATTTTTTCCCAAAATACCACTGCACACATGAGAAAGGGTGTAGCACACTAAAATTTTGATATGCTCTATAGTTTGAAGCTTTTATTGTGCCACACTGACAAATGAAGAGCTTCAGACAAAAACCACAACCGCAAATTCAGAATTTTTCACTGTGTTTCTAGACTTACTACAGTCGTTGTTATGTCTCTGTTGGTAGTCTTGCTTTGATACTTGAGATCTGGGACTCATTGTAATAAGTCTATCAATGCCTGTTATGTGCAATCAAAATCTGGAGGTTTCCTTAGGCCCAAACCATTTCTGCCAGAATGTGAGATAGAAAAGCCTTTGAACTGTCACATTTTTTCACATCAATTTTGATCTTTTTTGCCAGAATTTCTTACAAATACAAACTCAGACTGGATGTGAACACTTGAAGTGCACACTTAGGTAAAATTGCACACTTGCACACTAATTGCACACTCAATATTTTGCTCTTGCACACCTGAGATCTTGTTAGAAACTGTAACACTCTGCAGTCTGGTGAACTGCTAAAAGTGGATCATTTATTTTGAAGCACCCGATATACAAAACAATCCTGACGTGAATGTGAATGTGTATGTATTTAAAGGAACTGAGCCCATATAAGTAGTTGAGCGTTGACGCTGTCCTGAATTTTTGCTGACAAACCGCTGATGGCTCTTTGTTATCACACAATAGTGATAAAGTCATTAGCAGTGGAGAACAAAGACTTCTTGATCCTTGGATTATCCTCATCAATTTCTTTGGTTTAATTTCAATAGGGACTATATGACAACTTTTGTTTCATGATTGTTGGAAAGAAGTTGATATTGGTCATGAGAGTGCTATTTATAATGGACTCATGCCTTTAAGTATGCCATTTTCTACTTGTCTGTTGGCAGAAACATCATCATAGCTAAACATCTTAAGCAGATAAGATAACATGGTAACCCATGAGTTAGCTAATGGCCAATACATAAATCTGGGAAAACCCTCCTCTGCTGCATAGGCCCATGGAAACATTTTGATTTGCATGAACAAACGTAATCTTCTTACCATCGAAGTTACTCATTTTGGGCGATGTAATGCCTTCTTTCTGAATCCTAAACTGTTGGGGCTCTGAAAGTACGGACTATGCAAATGTTTTGTAGATAATGAGATGTCGGTTATCCCTTTTCCTCCATTCTGATCGAACGATCCATACTGCGAAACTGACTGATGATTGGGCCTAGTAGGTGATAACGACAACCAATTCTTGCTCTTTTCCTCAAGCCATGGGCTTCCCCTGGTCGACTTTTATGGTATTGGAACAATTTCTGTGATAATTTGTAAGTTATCTTCTTTCTCAGTAATGGATATTTGGGTTGGAATTCTTGAGTTCTGCACGAATATTTCAGTTACCGCAATTCCACTCATAAATCCGTCGCCATTTCCTTTCTTTTCCGTGTACACAACCCATCATACTTACGCATGCGTAATCACTGACACCAAGGAGTGTTGAATTTCAAAATGGTGATCACAGGAAGCCAACATGAAACTTTCATGATCAATTTAACATTTTTAATGTTAAATTTACCGATACTTCCCCGGGGGCGGGGGGGGGATCACTTGACTTTCCAGGATACGGGGTTGTGCCATTCAAATCGTAAAAGTATCACCAAGTTTCAAGTTTCAAGTTTCAAGTTTCATTCATTGTCAATAAATCCTAAATACAATTCATACACAAAACTTCACAACACAAAAATTCATACACTAAGTTACATTACAACAATAAGAACTAAAACTAACACTACTGAAAAAATAAAAGAAGAAAAATTACTTTACACAATTGTATCTAAGATTTACTGACTAAGGAGGAGCTCTCTAAGTAGGTAAACTAATCGAGAGAGAGCCCCCCCCCATAAAACACAAAGAAACCAAAAATTATTTTAAAAACAAAGACAGACAATAACCAAGAACCAGATGAACCTCAACGGGATAGGACTTGTGTGTTAAACTAAGTGTTATTTTGTGAATATGAATCAAGGAAGTATCTTTTTAGTTTTGAACGAAAAACCACAGTAGAGCTAGCAACACGTATGAACAGTGGAAGGTGTTCCAAAGTTTTGAGCCAAAGTACTGAATTGTTTGCAGACCATACAGAGTTGTATTTTTAATAGACTTAAAAAGATCACCTCTTGTAGCCTGGCGAGTCCCAATTCTATGAACAGATGAATTTGGCTGAAAATAATCATGGAGATAGCTTATTAATAGATTTATAAACAAAGGTTAAGATGTTCAGGTGCAGAACATCCACAATTTTTAAAGTCTTTAATGACTGAAAAATTGGTGTGCTATGAGAAAGGAAGGGTTCAAATTTAATGCAGCGAAGAATTTTCTTCTGATGAATAAAGAGTGGGTTTAGGTAGGATTCATACGTCATTCCCCAGGCTGAAATACCATAGTTGAGGAAGGACAAGAAAAGTGAGTTGTAGAGAGAGACAAGAGTAGGCAAGGGGGCATAATGCCGCACTTTGAAGAAAATGCCAACAGTTTTAGAAAGTTTTTTACAAAGTTCAGTTGTATGGTACTTCCAAGTCAGATGTTCATCCATGAGAACTCCTAAAAACTTTACATACTTAGTTCTTTGAATAAACTGTTTACCAATTTTGAGGTTGGTGAATTCTGACAATTTCCTCCTTGGGGAATGAAAGAGTACAAAAGTTTGTCTTCTCAATGTTTAGTGCAAGCTTATTTGAATCAAGCCAAAGCTTAACCTTCTTTAATTCTCTGTTGATTTTTTTGGTTAGAAGTTGAAGGTTATCAGAGTCACAATAAATGTTGGTATCATCAGCAAAAAGGAAAAAAGATAGAAACTGTGATGAATTCGGTAGGTCGTTGATGTAGATTAAAAATAGCAGTGGCCCAAGAACTGATCCTTGGGGGACACCACAAGTTATGTTAGTGAGGGAAGAAGAATGGCCATTAATTGAAACAAACTGTTTGCGGTTACTGAGGTAAGATTGGAACCAGCTTAAAGCGGTGCCCCTGATACCATAATGTTCTAACTTTTTTAGAAGTATATCATGGTTAACTGTATCAAAAGCCTTTTGAAGGTCAATGAAGATACCACAGCCAAATCTGTTTTGGTCCAAAGAAGATTTTATAGTTTCAGTTAAACTAATAAGAGCATGATCAGTTGAGTGACCTGTGCGGAAACCAAATTGCATGCAGAATAATACCTCACAGACTTCAAGAAATTGGGACAGGCGCTTGTGCATTAATTTTTCAAAAATTTTGCTGAAGACAGATAGGAGTGAAATTGGCCTATAATTTGATTTACTGGTGGCAAGTCCCTTTTTAAAGATTGGAATAACCTTAGCTATTTTCAGTTTTTCAGGAAAGGTTCCTGTCAAAAGGGATTCATTTATCAAAACAGCAAGATCTTTTGAGATAGGCAGATCAAGAATTTTTAGTAGCTTGACTGGAATACTATTTGGCCCACTGGATTTACCATTTTTCAGAGATTGAATACGGGAGGATATTTCTTCTGCTGTGCACGGGGATATGAAGAATGAGTCCAAATTAGGATTGGATAAATAGTCTAAAGGAGATTTTGGTGTTCTTGGAATCCTCTTTGTGATGTTATCAGCAACATTAGTGAAATAGTTATTAAACTCATTTGCTATCTTCACTGGGTCTGAGATTTTGGAACCATTTTCTTCCTTTAAGAACCTAACACTATCAAAATTTCCAGGTCTAATGCTTATTATGTTCTTTATACCTTTCCAAAGCATTTTCATATTATTTTTATGTTCATCAAAGTACTGGTGAAAATAGCTCTTTTTGCTTTCTCTTATTTCATTGACAATGCGATTTCGAAACTGTTTATATGCCTTAAGATCATTTGGGGATTTTGTTGATTTAAATTGCTGAAATAAACTATCTCTGATTTTCATCATTCTTTGAATTTGAAAATTAATCCAAGGTTTATTTTTTAGCTTTAAGGCCCGCTTATTCAGCTTTTTCTGAGGACAATGTTTGTTTACAAGATTATGAAGATTAAGAAAAAAGGTGTCAAATTTTCCATTTAGGTCCTGACTTCCATCATCAAGAAAGGAGGTATCCATTTCTTTATAATCTGCAAGAAATTTAGCTTCATCAAAGGCCTTGTAGTCATATGAAAAATAAGATGAAGTTTTGAAGTCAGGTGCATTCTCACTCAATACAGCAAATTGTGGAAGGTGGTCAGAAATTAGAGACAGAATGTTGCCTGCAAAAATGTTACTTTCAGTTGCATTATTAACATAAATATTGTCAATAATTGTTGATGAGGAGTCTGTAATGCGAGTTGGATCAGTATGGATGGCTGGAAATGGTAAGAGAACATAATGTTGATAAAATCATTACTGGGGGTATGATTATCATATTTGAGTAAATCAATGTTAAAATCACCCATAAATCCGGAGAAATTTCTCATAAGTATACCCATAAATCCGGAAAATTTTCCGAAAATCATACCCAAAAGTCCGGAAATGCCAAACAGCTCACCAATCAATGAATTTTTACAGAAAACTATACCCTTAAATCCAGAAAATGCAAAAAATTGTTGAAAACCATACCCCCACGTGGTCAGTTTCAGGTGAAGAACTGATTTCAAGTATTTTTGCGTTGAAAAACGTCCTCAGATCAGAACCTCGTTCCAATGGCCACCTGGAACCAAAATAATCGTTCCCAGCCCTCGATCCCGTATCCCTTTGACATGTAATTGTTTTCGTTCCTTCTTCGATTGGGTATCAATATCTGACATATATTCTGGGATTGGGTATCAATATCGGAATAGATTTCTGGGATTGGATCGTAACAGAAATCCTTGCGGCGCACACCCCCGTATGAATTTATAGTGAAGTAGCCCCCGGGATGTTAAGTTATCCCCCGGGGGGTAGTACTTGTAAAGAAGACAGCAAGAAAAATCAGAAAAATACTTCAATCTTTCGGCTCTTAACTGAAATTTGAATCATTCAAATCTGTAATTTGTAATTAAACTATCAAGTTTCGCCAGGAACATGAATGGGTTGCAAGGGTCTTGTTCAGTTACAGTATTTATTACCTTTGAATACAGGGACGCACATTATGGGGGGTGTGGGGGAGAGACACGCCCCCAATATTTTCAGAGTAGGTCCAAAATTTTTCTCATAGACGAAAAGTCGGTCTCTGACGAAGCTTGGATCTTGGATAGTTCGATTCGAGTCCTAGTTGGTCCGACTTCTAAATGTTTTAGGCACAGACGTTCGAGTCCTTGGATAGTTCGAGTCCAAGTTGGTCTGACTTCTAAATGTTTTAGGCACAGACGTTTAGGCACAATGTTTTAGGTCCATGACGACGGTTGGAAATTTTATCGTGATCGGGAGGGTCGTTGTGGGTCGTTCTAAGCCAAAGTGGAAGACGGCATTTAAAAAAAATTTCCCAGACCAGTGTCAATTCCCAGACATACTATTCTACGATTGGGCAAAGCAAACGTCCAGGATTAAAGACGAATGGTCACATAATTTCCTTCGCACTGAGAAACTTGTCATGTTTGATCGTGCCGTTATGGCCTATAAGATCATGAACAGACTCTGCCCAGAAAATCTGTGGAATAATTCCAACAAAGATCCCAGTACACCAGCTACAACACGCGATTCTGCAGAGATCTTCAGATTCCGAGGTATAATCTGGAGTATGCCAAAAAAGGATTTTCCTATTCAGCTCTTAAGAACTGGAATGAAATCCCAATAAAATTAGGGAACTTCCTACCTTGTGCCAATTCAAAAAACAACTAAAAGCATATTTGATGAGCTGAAAGCCAGTTAAAACACGACTCCCTGGAAGATCAGCAATGCGATTACCCCTCAGTATTTTATAATTTTGTATGATGTAATATAATTAATAAAACTTTATTTTTTTTGTAAGCTGCAGGGATTTCGTGTATAAATAATTTAAACTGAAAATGAAAAAAATGAATCATTGGATTGTGAGACTTCTAAAACAAAGTAACAGTATCTTTTAATTTTAATTAAAGGTATATTAAGGAATCAAAGGTATCACAGAACCCAAAAAAGTTTACCTTTAACTTCAAAATGAGAAGCATCAAAGACATCAGAGACATTTTAACGAAGCTAAATAGAAAAAAGGCCGCTGGCTATGATGATATACCCACATCTTTTGTTGATGGGGCAAACGAGATAGCTGGCCCTCTCTCAAAATTGATCAATCGATGCCTCGAAATGGCAGTCTTTCCATCTTCTGAAAAATGCTCCAAAATTACACCAGTTTATAAGTCAGGTGAGAGAACGAGTATGGATAACTACAGACCAATATCAGTACTCCCTGTTATTTCGAAAGTCTTTGAACGGGTTGTGCACAATCAGCTCTATGACTATCTGGAGGCCAATAATATGCTCTAGGAGAGAAAGTTTGGTTTTCGAAACAGATCATCTACTCAACACGCAGTTACTTTTTTCTCAGATTTCATCAGAACCAATATGGACAAGGGTGCTATGACTGGAGCCGTATTTATTGATCTGCGAAAGGCTTTTGACACGGTGGACCATGCGAGACTCCTATCTAAACTCCCTATCTATGGTATTAAAAACAAGGAACTGTGCTGGTTTGAGAGCTATCTGTTTGGTAGAAAGCAAATTGTGTCATATGATGGAGCTTTGTCAGAAATTCAAGCTATTTCCTGTGGAGTACCGCAGGGATCCATGTTGGGTCCACTGCTCTTTACCTTAATTATAAACGATATCGATAAAGATTTACGACAATGTGAAATGAACCTCTATGCTGATTTTTTTTATTTATTTAAAAAACAACAAGATATAAAAACAGCAAGATTAATTAACTACGTGCCATCCATGGTGGGAAAGGACTTAAACAAGATGTGTGCTCTGTTGTAATGAAATATTATTATTATTATTATTATTATTATTATTATTATTATTATTATTATTATTATTATTATTATTATTATTATTATTATTATTATTATTATTATTATTATTATTATTATTATTATTATTATTATTATTATTATTATTATTATTATTATTATTATTATTATTATTGTTGTTATTATTATTATTTTGCCCAAACATTGGTCTAAATGTACAGTAGAAAGCTGCTGGAAATGTTCAAAGTTTCCGGTCTGGCACTGGGGTGTCGGTAATGGCAGGGGCACTGAGGGGAGCAGTGTGCAGTTTGCCGCCAGGATCTAGGGGGCCTCATAATTGAAGAGATCTTAACATTCTGACTGCAGGAAATGTTCTGAAATGCATTTAAGGCCGTTTTAAGCTAATCTTAAGAGCATGATCACAAAAATTTTCAGCTCGCTTCGCTCGCATGGGGCATCATTTCACAGTTTTGATCGTGGGCCTCCAAAACTTCGAGGAGGGCCTGGTGTCGGTGGTGGTAATTGCCCGGGGGGTGCAGTTGACCAGATTTTGGTCGAGGACGTGCCATCGAGGTTTCAAAAACATACCCGTTCCTTATACCAATTTTTGAAAAAAATATACCGGACCTTATACCAATTTTTCGAGAAAGTATGTCCTACCTTATATTTCATACCAAAATCCTTCAAAATTGGTACCGTTCCTTATACCAAAATTGTGAAAATTGATACCGCTCTTTATACCAATATCTGGAAAATCGATACCTTTCCCGATGGCACGTCCCCGGACCCAAAATATATAGTGCACCCCCCGGGGGTAATTGAATGGCGTTGGAAATTTGACACCACCGTCTGGCCTGACAGGAGAAACCTTCACCGTAAAAACAAAACAGGCAAAATCGAATCAAAAAGCTTTGAAAAAATAAGTGTGAGGGGCTGCTCTTTCACTCTTGCAGCGATTTTTGCTATGCTTGAGATTAATTTTCCTCGCGAAAAAATTCTGCTTTTCTAAAAGGTATTTACTTGAAATCTATCCTGAAGATGCCAATTTATGAAGAAACCTGTCACAAAATGTCAAAAATTCTTTTTTAGAAGTGTTTAGAAGTGACAAACATGGGATCAGGAGAGGTGTTCTAAGCTTAAGTAGAGGGTGTGTCCTCAAAAAATTTCCTGGGGCCCTTGCCCCCAGACCCTCTCCTTTTATCGTCCTCAGTTAATCTGTACTGCTTGTATCAAAGTTCCTCAAGAGCACGAACAGCCTGTATACACCAAAAATACACCCAGTCTGTCCAAAAAAAGCTAGTCGGTCCAAAACATGCTGACACCCCCCCCCAAAAAACAAAACTTGAATGTGCGCCCCTGTTTGAATATCAACCTTATTCAGGTTCATTTTCTCTAGTGATATTATTTCTCTACCATCAAACACAAAGGAACGGAACACAACGACTCGCAATTCTTACCTCAAAGCTAGTTCGTCCCTAAGGGACAGTCCTTATAACTTGTTTTATCCAAAGAAAACAAAGTTATTCACGCTAGATGGAATACTTTATAGTATTGACACCATTGACACTTTTCTTTATCAAGGAACAACAACGCTATGATAGGAATAAAATGTGTTTGCAGATTTTAGCTCGTTTGCACTGTGATCCATTGGGCTCTTTTTATCAAATTAATGCCAAAAAATAAAGTTCTTAATCCTAATAAAATTTTAAACTGGCGACATGGACCATAACCTAGGGGCTCATGCGCTGCAGAAGGTGAAGATATTGATTTTTGAAGTTAGGCTTAAATCAGATGTTTGTTTACATGACCGGAAGAGGCATGGTACTGTTTTGACAGCACAATACAATTCCTTGTATCTAGCCCCAGACTTCACCGATCTTTTTCATCTTAGTCTTATTCTAATCCTCTAAATGTGTGGTTTGAGACAATGTAAAGCATGCTAAAATATTTTGCATATTTAGGACCATTTTTAGACCATTTCGCAATGGTACTTTTCAAAAGAGTTTTTGTCTTCAAAAGCAATCTTAGAATTAAAAGCTGAAGACAAAAAAAGTATGTTTCGCTATGCTCTTCAAAACAATTTCAACAATTAGAAACACCTTTCTAACAAGTTTCTACCAAAGGGCTGGTGCCAATTCACCTCCAAAAATTTAACAACAATCTTAATTTTAAAAGTTTTGTACATGATATAGACATTTTTGCACATTTCGTGATGAAAAATTAGGTAAAATCAAACGGAAAGCTTTCCAATTGTTTGAAATCGATGCAGAGTCAAAGGTATGCCATTTATTTGTCACTTAAGCCTGCTAAAGCCTCGAATCAAACATTTTCAAGGCCAAAATGGTATTTTGCAGCCATTCGTCCCTAAAAGAATTCACAATTTTTAAATTTTGCATGAATTTTAACAAATAAAGCCTTCCAAAGTGTGTCAAATATTAGTCATCTGGTCATCATGTTGTTTTAACATGTAGGTAAGGCCTGGTCACCTTTGGTCTTTTCACTGGATGTCTATCAAAGTTAAGTGGTTATTATATGCAAAAATCTACCCTGGGTACCAGAGCCAAAAAATGATAAAAAAATTCCCTTCATTTAAATTTTGAGGCTCTGGTACCCAGGGTAGCAAAAATCTTAGAAATCAAATTAAAGACTTGTGAAATGAAAATAGTCATAAAAGATGTTTGGGATCGAATTGGCACCAGACCTTCGATAGAAACTTGTTAGAAAGGTGTTTCTAATTGTTGAAATTATTTTGAAGAGCATAGCGAAGCATACTTTTTTTGTCTTCAGCTTTTAATTTCAAGATTGATTTTTGAAGACAAAAACTCTTTTGAAAAGTACCATTGCGAAATGGTCTAAAAATGGTCCCAAATATGCAAAATATTTTAGCATGCTTTACATTGTCTCAAACCACACATTTAGAGGATTACAATAAGACTAAGATGAAAAAGATCGGTGAAGTCTGGGGCTAGATACAAGGAATTGTATTGTGCTGTCAAAACAGTACCATGGCTCTTCTGGTCATGTAAACAAACATCTGATTTAAGCCTAACTTCAAAAACCAATACCTACTTCACCTTCGGTTGATTGATCTCGAAAATTTTTGCAGCGCATTTTTGCAGCGATTAGATATTTTCAAAAATTGGAGAAATTTGGAGTAGAATTGTGTCCAGGTTGCGTTTTATGAAGGTAGATAAAATTTAGAAGAATCTTCACACGTTTCTTCTGTCTTTTTTTATATACATCTTAAAAATCAACTCATTATCTTAAATACAACTAATGTACCATCCATAGCCAAAAAAGACACAAGGTCACCAAGTTCTGGTTATGAATGGCGCTTACAATTTTCAACTTGTTACAATTCTAAGAAGAAAGAAAGAAAACTAGATAAAGAAGCAAACTAAGCGAAGGGGTCAACAAGGGTATCTCAAGATAAATGTCAGGAGTTTCTACGGAATTAGGGATATAATAATTGAAAGATTACTAGTCGAAAATAATTCCTGCAGACTTCTCCAGCATTTATCCTGGGACAGACATCTAAGAAAGAAATGTAAAAAGAAAAGTAAAAGCTGCTGTTTAGGATAATATATCCCTAATCAAAACGGCCCGTATCTTTGATGTAGGATATTTTATGTGTAGGATATTGTAGACTCGAGAATAATGCTATTTTCTATCACGCTACAACTGGGGCTTCCATATAGAAGAAGCTTACACTGGGATCTATCATCGAGGCGTGTGAGATCAATTCCTGAGATGTCAGAGAACTGGCCAAAGAGATCCAAACAAAGGGTGTAATAATGTGGGCAGTGCAGAAGGAAATTTTCGTTATCCTCATTGGCTAAACCACAATTACAGACTGGAGAGAGGCAGTCAAAGGCATGTCTGAAGCGATGCTCATTCAAGGCACTAAATTGAAGACGGGCCCAGTTGGTGATCTTATACCTGAGATCTAAGATACGCGATATGTAGAATTTTTAACTAGTCGGATGATTGAGAGCATTTTCTTTTTAAATTGCGCAATTGTAGTAGCATTCTTAATCTCGCTTCTTCTGTCTTCTTCGCTATTCGCCATCTGCTTTGCCCGGGGGGATAACATAACATGTTGAGGATATGGGTATGTGCCTCCCATATGAGTGGGTTTTTGGGTCCAAAAATAGCTAAGCAAGGGTCCTTTTTCGGCAGATTTTCCATAAACATGGGTGGGTTTTCCAGAAATTAGCAGAAAATTGTCAAAAATGGGTAGTTTTCCACCAAAATTCATCATAAAAGTGGGCATGACGGCAACTGTCAGTAATTAAAAGAGGGTAGCTTTCCGAAAATCGGGCGGCAGACCCCCGTCCATCCGCAAGCCATGTACTCCCCTGGGGGTGGCTTGGCTTGTGAAAATGAGGCTTTGAAGGTTTCCGGCCATTGGCTACTAGCAAAAATCGGCTAAAACATTTGATTCCTATCTTGACAACGCCTAAAAAGAAACTGGAAGCATATGCACAAGTGTCACTCATATCGGAATTGAGGTCCTGGACGCTTTGTTTAGGGGGAGGGGAGTTGAAGGGTCTAAATGAAAACGTCCAAACGACTTTTTTGGTGGCAAATCGACATGTTTTCGGCCCCTCAGTGCTGAGCCCTATCTGACCTGGGCGTTTCGAAACACTCAATGGGCAGTTTTAGCAGGAAGACGTGGACGTCTTTGAAAACACAGCTACTTTCTTGTGGTTTCAGAGCATTATAATTTTCCAGCGTCTTCCTCCCAGAAAGCTGCTCACAGACAAACAACTTCCCAAAGAACAGTTTGTATTCTCGCATTTCCATCATTTGTGAATGTGCTCATATTGCATTTTGCTTCCCTTCTCGATCTCCACATCCTTTCTTTTGGAGTGCGGCCTTCGAAAGTATACTTTTCAAGTTGTCAGTTTCAGAGTAGAACGTACAATAAGTCTCTTGAGACACGCAAAAGTTTTGAAGTTGATTTCACTTTGTAATGTACATCCTCGAACCATGAGCGTTAGGACACCAAGTGTGTAGCTGTTAAAATTTATATTAGTAGCGAGCCACCTTAACTTATTGTTTTTTTTGTGTCTTGAACTTGTTTTTACTTCTTACACAACTACCTTTCAATGTTTCGTAATTTTGAAATTTTCAGTAGTGAGCCAAGTTAAGTAAAGATCCACCTTAACTCTTAAAGCTGTTTTCAGGTAAGAGCTTTATGAGTTAAGGTGGATCTTCACTTAAGGTGGCTCACTACTGAAAATTCCAAAATCACGAAACATTGAAAGGTGGTTGAATACGAAGTAAAAACAAGTTCAAGACACAAAAAAACAATAAGTTAAGGTGGCTCGCTACTAATATAAATTTTAACAGCTACACACTGGGTGTCCTAACGCTCATGCTCCAACAAAAGAATTATGCTGGCGTCTTCTTGACTCACGTCTTCTTGCTAAAGCAGCCCAATGCCAGTGGGGAGGGGTGGATTGCGCACCCCTTGCGTAATTCCGTTGTTTTAATAGATATGGCAACCTAATTTTTCACAATGGTTATTCATCATGTAAATAATAAATATCTGAAACAATAAGGGGCCGATTACATGGAGCGGGCTAGCCCGGTTAACCGAGGTGAAATGCTTTCACCCGGGATCCCGGGGTTAATAGAAGTTACAATATTTTATATACTTTCGATTACATGGCAAGCGGGCTGGCCCGGTTAGCCGGGATCCCGTCTGCTGCCTACCGGGCTAGCCCGGCAAAACAGGCTGGAGTTGAGTATTCTTCTCATGTAATCGATTCAAGACCGGGCTGGCCCGGCAAAGCGGGCTGAGAAATCTGCAACGCATGCGCTTTATGACCAGATTATGCGATTATAGCGGCAAATATTTTACAGCCCGGGCTGGAAACCCCCATGTAATCGCTCAGATCATTTCAGCCCTCTAAGGCGGGCCAGCCCGGTTAACCGAGCCAGCCTGTTCCATGTAATCAGCGCCTAATTCGATTAGCGATGTTTTTTCCATTAAGATGCTGTATGACGTCATTTAAATGAAAGCATGTTAAATGTTCATCAAACTGACTGTTCACTCAAAATGAAAATCATACATCAAAATTTGTCTACCACCAAACTTAGTCTAAATTGTACCAATTTAGAAAGATTTAAAGACATACAAAGCATAATTTTTACGTGCAGCGTGACGACTTGGTCACCATGAGGAAAGGCTAAAATAGAAGTTCCAAACTGTTACTGTTGCATTGCTAAATGATAGAAAGTTACTAAACGTCAGCGGCCTTGTGCATTTATCAAACAGAGTGTAAGTACAAATGTACTAGGGATAGGTCAGAGAGGGTTGAAATGCTCAACTTCAAATGAAGTGCTGTCTACTCAGCGCGACAAAACATTAACGTCCGTTAAGTAGTTGTTCTGCAAATAAACGCCCAGGGATAAGGACATTTACTGTCATTCCACTTAAAGCCATGACCGGGTAGGAACAAGTGAATGCAGTCCTCATCACCATCGCTATTGTTTGGTTCACCATAGTACCAATTTGTGTAGCTAAAATCTGCACCGTCACTCCATCCAAATGAACCTAGAATGGTAAAAGTAATTAGCTATAATCTGAAAAGACAGTTGCGCTAAAGATGGCAGGTTCATAATTCATTGAAAGGAAGAGATGACTGTAAAGAATTTCTTATCAACAAGTTACGTCATAGTGTGGCTGTAGTAAGACAAAATTTCAGTTAGAGCATTGACATACTGAACGATACACTATCAATCATGGGAAACAAACAGCTTAGCTTTTCGGACCCTCGGTTGCGTTTTAATTTGGTTCTAGGAGGTTTCTCGACCAACCTTGAAACGGAGAAAAGATTATAGAATACAATTTGTCTGTCAGTCTTTGCAAGCCCTTATACTCCTTTCGAGCAAGATTTTTGCAGCCACTAACACCGTGCGTAACATTTCAATGCATCACCGCACAATTTCAATTTACCATTTTCCTACAAGTGGTAGACTTTTGCCCTTACGGGATTTGTATTCAGCGATTAGAGGTTGTTCTTGAGCTGCCAGCTTAGACCTTTTCACAAAATGAGTCTGTTAAATCGCGTGCCCTGCGTGCCCTGCGTGCCCTGCGTGCCCTTTAATAAATGAAAATTCCAATAATGAAAATGCAACAGAAGGAATCTCGGACCCTGTTGAGAAAGCTGTACAAAAATTTGCGAATCATCCAAGCATTTTAAAAAGTAAAGGTCACTATCAAAATGCAGGCCCCTTTGTTTTTCAAAAAGTTACCCCTGATGCCGTTGACAAAGAGATTAGGAATTTAAATCCTAAGAAAGCTACAACACACAAAAATATCCCTCCTAAAATTCTTAAATCTAATTCTGATTTGTGCGTGGAGCCTTTAACACAAATCTTTAACGATTGTGTTGACAATTCGACTTTTCCTGATGAGCTGAAGTGCGCGGATGTCACATCTCTTCCCAAGAATGGACCAACCAATACCAGGACTAACTTTAGGCCAATTAGCGTTCTGCCAACGGTCTCAAAGCTGTTTGAAAGAATAATGGACAAACAGATAGTTGCTTTTATTACGCCTTTTTTATCTTCACTTCTCTGTGGTTTTCGACAAGGTTACAGTGCTCAACATGCTCTCGTAAGGCTTTTAGAAAAATTCAAGATAAGCCTCGATAAAGGTGGTAAAGCAGGGGCAGTATTGATGGATCTCTCCAAGGCATTTGATTGTATTAGACATGATCTCTTGATTGCAAAATTGCATGCCTATGGCTTTTCTTATGAAGCGTTAACACTCGTTAATGATTACCTCACAAACAGACAACAGAGAGTCAAGGTAAATGGTTCCTTCAGTTCTTGGAAAGACCTGACACGAGGTGTCCCTCAGGGGTCAGTCTTAGGCCCACTGTTGTTTAACATATACATCAATGATCTCTTACTTTTCATTCAAAGCTCAGATATCTGTAATTATGCAGATGATACCACAGTCTATGCTTGCGACAAGAACCTGGAAAACATAACTCATAAGCTTGAAAATGACTGCAATGTAGCATTAGAATGGTTTGCCAAAACCTTTATGAAATTAAATGCTGATAAATGTCATCTTTTGGTCATTGGGAAGAGATGTGATGATCCAGTTGCTGTTAAGATTGGAAGCGCCGAAATCGTTAATAGCTCTGAAGAGAAATTACTTGGAGTTCACATTGATAGTAAACTCTCCTTTGACCATCACGTCTCGAAACTTTGCCAAAGAGCCAGTAATAAACTTTATGCACTTGCCCGCATATCCCCGTATATGGATCATAACAAACTAAGAATCTTGATGAGGGCATTTATTACCAGTCAATTTCAATACTGCCCTTTAGTTTTGATGTTCCACAACAGGCAGCTGAACCAAAAAATCAACAAAATACAGGAAAGGGCATTGAGAATAACATATAAGAACACCGAATCGACTTTTAGTGACCTATTACAGCGGGACTGTGCAGTCACTATTCATACAAAGAACTTGCAAATACTTATGACTGAAATGTACAAAACTAGAAATGACCTAAATCCCTCATTTATGCAGGAAATTTTCTGTGAAAATATTACTCACTACAACTTGCATAAACAATAACGAATTTATTCAACCAAGAGTGAGATCAGTCAACAACGGCTCTGAAAGCGTCAGATTTAAAGGTCCGCAGCTATGGCAAACGTTACCACCAACAATACGCAATTCAGAATCCCTTTATCAGTTTAAAACAAAGATAGGGAATTGGTACGGAGAAAATTGTTCATGCAGGTTATGCCGCACATTTGTTCCCAACCTGGGCTTTTTGTAATGCACATTTTTAGATATCTGTTTTTATACTGTTTGATATTGACAATTTGTAAATATTTTATCCACC
The DNA here is from genome assembly GCA_964020215.1 of Aurelia sp. 3 sensu Dawson et al. (2005). Taxonomy (NCBI): domain Eukaryota; kingdom Metazoa; phylum Cnidaria; class Scyphozoa; order Semaeostomeae; family Ulmaridae; genus Aurelia; species Aurelia sp. 3 sensu Dawson et al. (2005). The sequence goes on from OZ026577.1 coordinate 13,186,602, forward strand.
ATTTTTATGTAATGTTTGTATTGTAATATTTTTAGGTTGGAATTAATTAGCTAACTACTTTTAGCTATTTTTACTATTGTCCAACTGTAAAGAAATTGATAATAAATAATAATAATCTCCTCGTGCCCTCGTGCCCAAAATTTCGGCGTGCCCTCGTGCCTTCGATGTTGGCGTGCCCTCGTGCCCTCGTGCCCGCGTGCCATCGATGTTGGCGTGCCCTCGTGCCCTCGTGCCCGCGTGCCCTAATTTTCGGCTTGCCCTCGTGCCTTCCATGTTGGAGTGCCCTCGTGCCCTCGTGCCCGCGTGCCCAAATTTTCGGCGTGCCCTCGTGCCTTCAATGTTGGCGTGCCCTCGTGCCCTCGTGCCCTCGTGCCCAATTTTCGGCGTGCCCTCGTGCCTGTGTTGCTTTAAAACGATGAATAACATCTGACATGAACTTGACGACTTTTCATTTATTTTGACGACTGCACCACGTACCCTGCATTTTAAGTGCTCGCAATTTTCAATTTTTTTCTGTGATGATTAGGGTAAGACGGGGTAAAGTGAACTACGGGGGTACTTTCGAGGCTTGACCTTCATTTTCAAATGCAGTTACAGATCCAAGAATTCTGTTTGATTTGATGAAACAAGGATATCTATCGATACAGGAAAGATAGATGGTCATAACCATGAGCTTGATAACAGCATAAGATTTTTTTTGTAGTTTTGGTTTTACCTCAGGGAGAAGTTTCGGGGTAAAGTGAACTACCTCGAAAAAGTGTTTCTCTCCGTGGTGATATGGTATCTATATGCAATATAACGTTTTCTTAAGTGTATTCCCATGATTATCGATCGATTTGTATTCAGTATGTGACTCAAATTTGTACCCAAAAATAGTTTTTGGTAAATATATTGATTCTGCAAAGATTCTTCTCAACATTGGCCACCATTTCACTTTTTAATTTTATTCGATTTTTGGTTTTGACATGCAAAGGACTGCTTACAGTCGCAAAGTGAATAACGATTCCAGGTTCCCCTGGTATTTGATTGGTTTTATTGAAAAGTTTTCTCAGTAGTTCACTGTAGGCCTACCCCGTTTCGGAGTAAAATGAACTAAGCGAAGTGGTCTCCAGAGAAACCTCTTTTGTAAGACAGTGGAAAAAGATTTCAAAAACATTTTTGCTGGATAAACTTACCCAAGGACATAATTTCAAAACAAAGTTGAAAAGTTTGCCCTCAGCTGCAGTCTCTTCTGCGTATCCTTAAAAAACTTCCAAAATAGTCCACTTTACCACGTGTTATCCTAAATTATCTCCTTTATTTGGTGCAGCCTAGCAGTTAATGTCCCTATCATTAATTAGATACCGTCACGTGTGCTTGTTGTTAAGTTCCGTAGATGTTTGTCTCTACAAAACTTTATCCATGTTTTAAATTTTTCACTTCAAATTCTCTGCTCAGGTTTCTCGGATGAAATTTAGAAAAAAAGGATCACTAAGTTTCAAACTTTCAAGAAACATTTAAAGGGTCACATCCCTCAAGAGTGTCCTGCACGCGGGTACGAGGGCACGCCGAAAATTTAGGCGCGAGGGCACGCCAGCATCGAAGGCACGAGGGCACGCTGAAAGTTTGGGCACGCGGGCACGAGGGCACGAGGGCACGCCAACATGGAAGGCACGAGGGCACGCCGAAAATTTGGGCACGCGGGCACGAGGGCACGAGGGCACGCCAACATCGATGGCACGAGGGCACGCCGAAAATTTGGGCACGCGGGCACGAGGGCACGAGGGCACACCAACATCGAAGGCACGAGGGCACGTAGGGCACGTAGGGCACGCCATTTAACAGACTCTCACAAAATCGCAGCAATCTAGTGAATTGTGACTTGTCGGCATAACCTCGCCTTGGATTCACCAAACGGCGTGTATCTTTAACGGCAGCCCACGAAATTTATTAGCAGTGGCTAGTTTTGGCAACAGAGTGCCTTGTTTGCAGCAATGAAATTTACTTCCTCTTGGGAATGCAGGCTTCACCTCGAATTGAGCTCTACCTTGTGTAAAGGTCTATTAGAGATTCTGTTTCACACTTTACTTCCCCGTTAGAAAGCCAACTGAATGATTCATTTGTTTTGATTTTATTAGTATTTTTTGCAAACTGACCATGCAATTTATTTTTTTCCAAGATGATGGTGATGATTATTATTATTCAACTGAACATTCTCAGTTTAGATGTGTTCCACTTCATGCTCTGAAAGCAAGTTCCAACGAGTAACTAATTGTTTCGTCTTCAGGTTTGTAACTTCTTCCTCAATATTCTTCCCTTTCCTAACAATACTGTTATTGCACATGTACTACTCTCAAATCAATCTCAATTTTCTCTATCAATTTATCAAATTCTTTCGATACTGCCCCTAGTGCACCAACAACAACAGGTAAGACAATCACTTTCTTCATGCCCCACATGGTTGCTATTTCTCTTTTCAGGGTCCTACACAATTCAATTTTTCTCGCTCTTTGGCTCTGTCATTCTTACTTTTTAACCCTAATCCTACCGGGGGGGGGGGTGTTTTCCACCCCCCTCATGGTTTTTTAATCGCTATTTCTTTGTTTTATGAAAAATTATCCCCAAACTCACTGATTTTTAGTTTTTATATGTTTGCCACATATTTTTGGAAAAAAAATTTCAAAATGGTGGCCAAATGTCACGTGACAATACCATATTTGGAGAGTGGTCGATGGAAGTTAGGTTTACTTAGTCATTTCTATCAGTAAAACTAACGAAAATGGGTTAATTCTTTGTGAGCTAATAGAATTTATTAATTAAATCCGAAATTTGTAGTTATTTTTATAATTTGATGACGTCAGTATCCTCTATTTTGTGTGACGTCATTGATGACGTCATTACTGATGATGTCATCAGAAATTTTCAAAAATATTTTTTTGAATTCTCCATTCAAATCTTTATCGTTTTCTGACATTTTTGTATCTTGAACAAGCTTTAAAAATGCTTTTCTGCGTTTCTAAAGTTCTTGGTTTGCCGAAAGCAATGGTTTTGATTTTTGAAAAATTCTGACCATTTTTTGATACTGTGTGTAATTATTGGCATGTTTATGTGATCGAAATTAATGGAGAATCACATTCAATGTATTTTGACACCATTTGCATTAATACAACGCTTTGTGCTTGCTTCTGATGGATTTTTATCGAAAAAAAATGAGAAGAGTGTAATTTTTCTGGAGTGTGTCTTTGTTATGACGTCATTGTGACGTCACAATGGGCGTTGGAAACACCCAAATCACCATAATTGTTAACAAAGCATGGTTTAATGCCTCTGCCAAGCCTTGCAGCGATAGCTCGTTGGGAAGGCACTTTTCAACAGGGGGGTGGAAAACACCCCCCCCCCCGGCTATGTTAGATCAAAAAAGCACGGTAGGATTAGGGTTAAGGATATGGCAAGTTCCCCTTTTGCAAATCACAAAGGAAAAAAACATTAACGCCGATTGGCCCGCTGATCAATGGGACGAACCAAGCGTTTTTGGGATGATGACGGGCGATAACCCTGAGATTCACAAAGGAATGATGACGGGCGATAACCCTGAGATCGACACTGTGCAGACTCCAAAGCGCTCCTGGAGGTTATTCTGGAGTAAATCCAAAAGACTTTCGCTGATAGTATAGTATCCCGAACAGTTACTCAAGAATCCCACAACACTGCTACATCAATAATCTTGCATTGCTTTACCACCACAGTGTCAATTTGATGATCGCACTGGATGTTTAAATCCCACAGTAGGCGAAGAGTGCAGGGGCGCACATTAGGGGGGATGTGGGGGGGTGAGACACCCCCCCAATATTTTCAGAGTCGGTCCAAAATGAAACCAAAAGTCGGTCCACGATAAAGCTTGAATAGTGTGAATCCAAGTTGGTCCGACTTCTGAATTTTTAGGGCAAAGGTCGGTCCATGACGACAGTTAGCAATTTCACGAGAAATACTTGACACAGTGATCGGGAGAGTCGTTCTAAGCCAAAGAGGAGGACGGAGTTTAAAAAAATTTTCCCGGACATGCTATTTTCCCAGCTGTTGCAAATACTCAAAGTTTCCAGTCTAGTACTGGGGTGTCGGTAATGGCTGAGAGGGGAGCAGTATGCAATTTGCCCCTGGGGCCTCAGGGTCTAGGGGGCCTCGTATTTGAAGACTTGTTATCATTTTGACTGCAGGAAATGCTCTATAATGCATTTTAGGCCATTTTAAGCTAATCTAAGTAGCATGATGGCAAAAATTTTCTGCTCGCTTCGCTCGCAGGGGCCTCAAGTTTGGCAGGTTTGTTCATGGGCCTCCAAAACTTCTCGGCGGCCCTTGTGTCGGTGGTGGCATAGGAAATCAGGCACTTCTGAATGAATCTCAAAAATAAAAGGAAAAATCGGTTGTAAATGTTATCCATCAAACGTTGTATCTGTTTCAACAAAACGCTAGCATTGTAGAAACTAAAAATCACGAGAGAATGCTTTCTTAAAGGAAAAAAACATGCTAAAACAAGCGCTTTCGCTGTGCTTTGCTGCGAAGAAGTCGTTTTATTGAAGATCACGCCGTTATTTGAAACTCCAAATCCTTGACCAAATGACGCGAAAGTCTCAACCAAAGAAGTTTGATGTGTGACGAAAGATTGTGCTTAAGACAAAAAAATTTAGTGAAATCTCCAAAACACATAACAAGAACTGCTATGCGGCACAAAATAGTCAATAAAGTGAAGCAAAAGGGTCCCTAGACGGAACACATTACAGATGGCAAGTATACATGCTGTCCGAAAACCACCGTCTGGCCTGACAGGAAAAACATCCACTGCAAAAGCAAAACAGGCAAAGTCGAATCAAAAAGCTTTGAGAAAATATGTATGAGGCTCCTCTTTCACCCTGATAGCGATCTTAGCTTTGTTTGCGATTAACTTTTTTTGCGAAAAAGTCTGCTTATCTGAGCCAAAGAGAGTGGTGTCTACTTGAAATTTATCCAGAAGATGCCAATTTATGAAAAAGAATTTGTTACAAAACGGCAGAAATTCTCTCTTAGAACCGGCGAACATCTGATCACTAGAGGTGTTCTAAGCCAAAGCAGAGGGCGTGTCCTCAAAAAATTTCCTGGGAGCTTTGCCCCCAGACCCCCTTCTTTTAGCACGGTCGTTAATCTCGACTGCTTGTATCAAAGTTCCCAATGAGTACGAACAGCCCATATACGTTCAGTCGGTCCAGAAAAATTTAGTCGGTCCAAAGCATGCTGACACCCCCCCAAACAAAATTTTAATGTGCGCCCCTGGAAGAGTGGACATGTTGCCTTGCCACTCCTCAAACCACAATCAGTTTTAGATGAGGTTGGAAATGACACAAATGGCAGTTTTAAAAAGCTCAGTTTTGGGATATTTCACTCGAAGGTTACCGTCCTCTGGAAATTTCCAAAAATAAAAAACAAAATAATTAGGAAAGCTGATCTTTTGCATCTTTCTATTTTATCTTATATACCCTTGGAAGCCCCTCAGTCGACGACTGATTTATAGGGAGCTATGCTAAAATATGCAAAAAATTCATTTAAAGACCCATTGTTCCATGATCCTTCGTGGTGCCAAAGTCAACTTTCGTATTATCTGAAAGTCCTTTTCGGCCTAAATTGCCTTTGCCTTACTAGTCATTCGGCGCACAAAGGGTCCTGGTTAGCAACGTTACAGACTAAAGCTAATCGATAACATAATTACAATCGCTAAAAGAAATAAAAAAAATACATGTAAAAAAACACAGAGGGAGGTATCATTGATTTTTCGCGAACTGATGATCATTCTATGGCTTTCATAAAATCTCATAACGTTGACGCATTTTTGGTCTTTTTAGAAACACTATTCTAAAATTTGCCACCCTTGTAAGAGAAGCATCTTTGTCCGTCCTGTGGTCGTTTTTAGACAAGGGACTCCTATGTCATAGTCCGAATTCCTGAGAGGCCATGTTGTAGAAACGCTGACCTTTGTAAACTTGTCACTCATATAAAAAGGTGCATCGCCATTCAGGGACTTGTAAACAATTCCAGAGATGGCGCCAGGGAAGAAATGCTGGGGGGACAACGGCACTGCGGCACTGGGGGACAACGGCACTGGGGGACAACGGCACGACGACTCAGGGTGCCGACGGCAAGCGAAGCGAGCAAAAGTTTTACGGGCCATCAGATTGGCTTAAAATGTGACTACACTGTCTAAAAGCATAAAAAGCAAGTTACGAGAGTGCCGACAGTGAACAGAAATTTTCAAAAATTAAGTGCCGACGGAGGGCTCAGTGAATTTTAGGGGGGGCTCCTGCCCCCAAGTATCCCGGTCGCGCCATCCCTGAAAAATTCTAACAGATTCAAGATCAATTATTTCACTTACTGTGGACCACTTAAATGCACAAATGACTGGGAGTGGCGAGGCATCGAATTGGTTGTTAGTGATCAATTTTGCCGTTCGACTTTGCAGTTTTTGCAATTTTCCTATAATTGATACACCAGCATTACCCCAAAACCAGGCAGCAGTAACGAAAATAGGGCTCTACCAAACTTCCCTACATTGTTTCAATCGTAGCCGGTGGAAGATATTGTTTTGCATAATGAAGAATGCCACTGGAGATCTTATTCGTGACAGTATTTAAATGATTAGTCCATTTGCGTTCTTGATCCACTTGAACTCCGAGGTATCTTACATCACTTACAAGTGTGGCATCTTCAGAACCTATTCTAATCTACGGCTTAGGGGTGTCAAGATTATCTATCTTGCCTAACTTTTTGTTGCTTCCGATCATCATTGCTTCTCTTGTTGCAACTTTTAACGACAATTTGTTGCCTTCTAGCCACACTTCAAAGTTTCCAATCAGTGTTAATGGCTTGATTCATTGCATCAACGGAATCAAAGGAATGATATAAACAAGTGCCATCAGTGTACATTGACATATTTGATTTTTCGAGACAATTTAGGAGATCGATAGGAGATCGCACTAAGAAGAGAAGTAGCCTTAGCCATGACCCTTGTGGTACACCACAATTCACGACCTCTGTTTTAGAAAGCTTACCATTTACCTTGCAGTATTGACGCCTATTTTCGAGGTAATAATTAAAACAATTAAGTTCTTTCTCTTCTAAACCGTAAAATTCAATGCTTTGTGTCACACATTTATGTTCAGTCTAGTATTGTGTTGTTTGTTCCTGTCTTTTGTTTGGTATATCGCATTGTCTTCTTGCATTGTTATTTGTTGTAAGCCTATTATGTTATGGCTTTTGTAGTGAACGCTATCACTGACTATTGAGTAATGGCCCCAAGAGGACTGGACGCATATTGTTGTTTTGATAGAAGGTGTGACTTGGAACGTAACGTGTGATTAGGTGGTTGATCGTTTTAAGTTGGTGTTGGTTAACGTGTTGAAAAACATGTCGTTCGTTTAGATTTATCCATAGTTCGGTTTCTTAGTTGCAAATCGCTTTAGGCCATTCATTCTTACTCGTGACAATTGGGGGCTCAGCCGGGAATGGCAACAAAACGACAGTCAGCGAAAAGATGAGGTTTCCTGTATTTTCAAGCTGTTGGGAGCTGAAAGTTTGATGTTTTGAAATCGCTTTTTGGAAGATTGGTTATTGGGAATCAATAGAATTTCATAGCACGGTGGCGGACATCAAAGGGAACTTCGTTTGTTATGCTGAAGGTTTTGAATAAAGCGAAATAACAGCAAAGTGAAGCCAGTAATCATGGATAGATTGATACAGTGTGGTCGCGAGCTCGGGCTCGAAGGGAAAGAGTTACATCAGTTTATCGAAGCGCAGCAAATTATCGAGAGAGATGAACGCGCAGAGAGTCGCAGAGTAGAGTTGGCGAAATTGGAGTTTAAGGTTGCTATAGAGAAGGAGAAAAAGGAGATATTAGAGAAAGAGCGGTTAAAAATTCAGGCTGTTTTGGAGCTGAAAAATGAGGGAGTAGATATGTCAATGAATTTCCAAGGCATAGAGGGTAGACAAAGGGCTAAGGGGCCTAAATTACCTACTTTTGTTGATGGGAAAGATGATTTGGATAGTTATTTGAAGAGATTTGAGCGGTTTGCGATGAGTAATGGATGGGAGAGACATGAGTGGGCGACAGCTCTAAGCGCCCTGTTAACAGGGAAAGCTCTCGATGTTTATTCAAGGTTGCCAGATGATACTGCGTTGGATTATGAGAAGGTTAAAGAGGCATTATTGATTCGATATCAATTGACAGAAGAGGGGTTCAAGAAAAGATACAGAGAATCAGACCCAGAAGAGGGGGAGACTCCTGATCAATTTCATGCGAGGATCGATGGGTACTTAGACCGTTGGGTTGAGCTATCGGGAACTGAGAAGTCTTACCAGGGACTGAAAGAGTTAATAAATAAAGAGCAGTTTATAAGCAGATGCCCGCAAGATCTAGCAATTTATTTGAAAGAAGTGGCCCCGCAAGACCACGATGTAATGACAAAGCACGCACAGCAATATCTTAGTGCACATGGGAAGCAACTTGCTCGCAAAAAGAATAGAGTGGTACATAACTCGGAATCTTCTAGCAGCCAAAGTCAAGCTAACAGTAAAGCAAAGGATTATGGGGAATTCAAGTGTTTTATTTGCCATCAAAAGGGTCACAAAGCTTTTGAGTGTGATTCTATGAAGAAAGCAGACAGGAAATGTTATAATTGTGGTGGCCTAAATCATGAAGCAAAGGACTGTCCGTCTCCAGGGCAGGGTAGAAAGAAACCACCCACAAAGGCTGCAGCATCATTGTCAATCAAACAAGAATTAGTTGATAAAGAGAATACTGAATCAGAGGCAGCAGCAACACAGGCGGATATTGAATCTTGTATAGTAGGAGATGAGCTTACCATAGGGTGTGGTAAGAGAATTCCTATTATCAAATCTGCGTGTATCAAGCCAACAGAGGGAAGTGAAGATAGCATGCCAGTGGTAACAGGGAGAGTAGGGAACAAATCAGTAAGTGTATTACGTGATACAGGCTGCAGTGGTGTTGTTATTAAGAGAGATTTGGTCACAGAAGAGGAGCTAACAGGCAGATTTGGTTACATGCTTTTGATTGACAGAACAATTAGAAAAGTACCTATTGCAAGAGTTTTCATAGACACTCCATATTTTACTGGAGAAGCTGAGGCTCAATGTTTACCGGATGCCATGTATGATGTGATTATTGGGAATATACCAAATGCAAGAGGACTGGACGCATGTTGTTGATTTGATAGAAGGTGTGACTTCGAACGTAACGGGTGACTAGGTTGTTGATCGTTTTAAGTTGGTGTTGGTTAACGTGTTGAAAAACATGTCGTTCGTTTAGATTTATCCATAGTTCGGTTTCTTAGTTGCAAATCGCTTTAGGCCATTCATTTCGTACTCGTGACAATTGGGGGCTCAGCCGGGAACCGGAAGACCGGAAGACCGGAGGACCGGAAGATCCTGACGCATCCTGGGAGATAGCATGTGCTGTTACAAGAGCTCAAGCAAAGAAAGGGCAAGGTATACCTCCACTTAAGGTACCTGATGCGACAAAATGTGCAATGGTTACAAGAGAACAGCTCATCAAATATCAACATGATGACAATTCATTGGAGAAACTTAGAAAATTTACAGAGCCAAAGATAAAAGGAGATCAGTCAGTGCACTTTGAAGAGAAAGGAGGAATTTTGTATCGTGTTTTCAGCCACCCCAGGGTAAATGGAGGCAACGAAATACGACAAGTAGTTGTGCCAGAAAATCTGAGAAATCAAGTCATCGAGCTGGCGCATAGTTCGTTAATGGGGGGTCATATGGGAATAAGAAAGACAAGTGACAGAATTTTAAGTAACTTTTATTGGCCAGGCCTTAACGATGATGTTGCACGATTCTGCAGGACATGTGACATATGTCAGAAAACTGAGAGCAAAGGGAAGACAGCAAAAGTGCCATTACAAAAGATGCCCTTGATAGAGACGCCATTTAAGAGAGTTGCAGTTGATTTAATTGGGCCAATTTACCCTTCTTCAGAGAAAGGTTATCGCTATATTTTGTCTATGGTTGATTATGCTACGAGATACCCTGATGCTGTACCATTAAAGAACATTGATACAGAAACTGTTGCAGAAGCTTTGCTTGACATGTACAGCAGGTTAGGTTTTCCAGAAGAAGTTTTAAGTGATAATGGTACACAGTTCATATCAGAATGCATGGAGGAAGTTTCCAGATTACTTAGCATCAGACAGCTAACATCAACGCCATATCATCCGATGTGTAATGGTTTAGTCGAGAAGTTTAATGGAACATTAAAAGCAATGCTGAGGAGGTTATGCAGTGAACAGCCAAAACAATGGCCTAGATATATCAATGCAGTATTATTTGCATACAGAGAAGTACCCCAAGAATCTACTGGATTTTCACCATTTGAGTTGTTGTATGGGAGAACAGTAAGGGGACCAATACAGATACTGAAAGAATTGTGGACCAAAGAAGTACAAGAAGAAGAAGTCAAGACCAGTTATCAGTATGTTGTAGAGTTGAGAGAGAGGTTAGATCAAACCCTAAAGATTGCAAAAGAATCATTAGAGAATTCACAAGTACGTTACAAGAAGTACTTTGACAAGAAAACCAAAGATAGAAGCTTTCAACCTGGTGATCAAGTGTTAGTTCTGCTACCAACTAACAACAACAAGCTTCTTATGCAGTGGAAAGGCCCGTATAATGTGGAGAAAGTAGTAAACAAGAATGATTATGCGATCAAGATAGGTGCTAAATCAAAGGTGTACCATGCTAATTTGTTAAGAAAGTATCTTAAGAAAGAGGAGAAAGATGATGTAAAGGATGCAAAGAGTAGTGAATTACTGAAAGTAGCTGCAGGAGATGTAAGAAAAGATTCAGAAGAGGAAATGTTCAATGAGGAGAATTTGCTAGAAATAGGTAGTTTAAGTTCAAAAGAGAGTTACAAAGATGTCAAGGTGTCACCAAAGCTTGAAACAACACAGTCAGATGATTTAGAGTCATTGATTCAGAAATTCAAGCCATTATTCACTGACAAACCAGGATCTACCAGTTTGATAGAGCACACCATCAATTTGACAAGTGATGTACCAGTTAGATCAAAGCCGTACTCAGTGCCATACGGAGTTAGGGAATCACTTAGAAATGTTATTCAAGAGATGCAGGACCTTGGTATCATTAGAGTCTCAAATTCACCATATGCATCACCTGTTGTTATCGTTAAGAAGAAAGACGATTTAGATCGAGTCTGTGTTGACTATCGAAAACTCAACAAGTTAACGGTGTTTGATCCAGAGCCTATGGTAACATCAGAGGATCTTTTCAGAAGATTTAGCGAAGATAAGTATTTCTCAAAGATCGATCTGAGTAAAGGATATTGGCAGATTCCGGTAGCAGAGAATGATATTCACAAAACTGCCTTTGTAACACCGGATGGTACATATGAGTTCCTAAAAATGCCTTTTGGGATGGTGAATTCAGCTGCAACACTAGTGAGAGCAATGAGGAAATTACTTGCAGGTTTAGAGAATGTAGATAGTTACATAGATGACATCTTGATTCATACCAGAACATGGGAGGAGCATTTACAAGCTTTGACAGAGTTGTTTAGTCGCATGTTCAAATGGGGTATTACTGCAAGACCTTCGAAATGTGTCCTTGGTGAAGAGAAAGTTGATTTTATTGGACACAAAATTGGGAGGGGTGAACTAGGTTTACATGATGAGAACGTCAAGAAAGTTAGAGATGCACCAAGGCCAAGAACAAAGAAAGAGGTAAAGTCCTTCCTTGGACTCACTGGATATTACAGGAACTTTATTCCTAACTATGCAGCAATTGCATCACCATTGTCTGATTTAACCAAGAAAGGTTTGCCAAATGAAGTAGAGTGGAGTGATGCACATGAGAAAGCCTACGCAACGTTAAAGAGGATGACTATGACTAAACCAGTTCTTCGTTTACCAGAGATTTCAAAGCCATTTGTATTGAGAACAGATGCATCAAACACAGGGATTGGTGCAGTGTTACTGCAAGAGCATGATGGTCAACTATTTCCTATTAGTTATGCAAGCAAGAAGTTGTTAGAGAGAGAAAAGGCTTATTCGACAATCGAGAAAGAATGCTTTGCAATAGTGTGGGCAATAAAGAAATTCCAGCTTTATCTTTATGGAACAGAGTTCATAATACAGACAGACCATCAGCCATTAATCTACTTGGACAAGACTAAATTTGCAAATGACAGAATAATGAGATGGGCAATGTTCATTCAGAACTACAAATTCAAAATTGAATTAATCAAAGGATCAGAGAACGTTGGTGCAGATTTTTTGAGCAGAGTGATATAGAGATAAGAAGAGAAGAGAGACTGAAAGAACATTCAGAAAGAGTGACATGCTGAACATAATGTTTGATATTGAAAGAAATCAAAGATTTCTCTTGAAGAACGGAGGTGTCACACATTTATGTTCAGTCTAGTATTGTGTTGTTTGTTCCTGTCTTTTGTTTGGTATATCGCATTGTCTTCTTGCATTGTTATTTGTTGTAAGCCTATTATGTTATGGCTTTTGTAGTGAAAGCTATCACTGACTATTGAGTAATGGCCCCAAGAGGACTGGACGCATATTGTTGTTTTGATAGAAGGTGTGACTTGGAACGTAACGTGTGATTAGGTGGTTGATCGTTTTAAGTTGGTGTTGGTTAACGTGTTGAAAAACATGTCGTTCGTTTGGATTTATCCATAGTTCGGTTTCTTAGTTGCAAATCGCTTTAGGCCATTCATTCTTACTCGTGACACTTTGCAATGCTTCTTTCAGAAAATTTCCTTGAACCAAATTTCTTTCTCTGAGCACGATGATGACGGAACTTTGCACAGTGTGATGAAAAATTTGAGAGTGGGAAAAGGGCTTTACTTCACAGATCGCCTAGTCTCAGAATCCCACAGGACTCTAAATGGGAAACAGCACTTGGGCAATAACCAATGCAAATCTCTTTTTGACCCAGTTTAAGCTGATCTTAGTAAGCGAACTAAAGTTTTACTTTTTTTTCTATTCATGATAAATTAAAGTTAAACTCAATTTCACTAACATTGTAAGAAGACACAAGGTCATCTGGCCTACACCAAGAACGGCACTTACAATATTCAAATACAAATTCAAACGTAAAGGAAACGAAGCAAAGATTAAGGGAAAGAAAGGGACTGGCAATTCCACACCAAACTCAACACATGCTATGGGCCTAACCCATACATCACAGGTCTAATATCAGTTTTGTACTATCACATCGAAACTGATGGTACAATGACGATGGACATAAAGCACTATTGGAGCATTTGAATGGCTTGCTGTAAAACTGTCTAGAAGATAGGAAAGAGAGCTGCTAGATAATTGCGTTATGCCAAATCTATTTAATGCTGATCCACAGATATAGCATGCCACCCAAGCGATAGGACAAAGAAAACCCGTTCCCTCACTTAGGCAACATGCCAGCACCCACAATCAATTTAACCTGTTTGTTTTTTTGATGTACTCAATCGTTGCTTCGTCAATCATATTCATATTAGGACTGCCATAAAGAAGCAAGTTGCACAAGGTTTCTGAATCCAGGTTTGCGATATCAATACCGGACACTTCAGTGACAGTGCCAAAGAGATCCTCTCGCAATTGATTAAAGCGGGGGCAATGCAGGAGATAGTGCTCATTGTCCTCGTTAGCCGCACCACAATCACATATAGGCCTGAGACACTCAAAATTGTGATGAAATTTGTGCGCATTTAGGTCACTGAATTGTACGCGAAGCTTGGTTATATTCCTAATACCCTTTAAGTCAGATGCTCCATGAATAGTATTTCTGACCGGTCTTATTAACGCAATCAGTTTCCGTTTAAATTCAGCAATGGTTTTAGAAGCGCATATTTCAGTTGGTAGTTTGTTCCATTCATGTAACGTGTTATGAAAATAGGAATTGGAAAAGCGATCGGTTCTGGCTCTATTTTGGGCATAGGCTTGAGGATTACGCAGATCAGAAGATATCTGCCGTTCAGGAGGAATTAGAGAAAAAAGATATGCTGGGTACTGTGTCAACTTTAGCTTGAAGAAATGGCATAGTCTTCTATACCATCGTCTCTGGTACAAAGATTCCCAACCAAGTTCATCGTAAAGCTTTTGCTTACTTGTACCTCTCCATGCCCCAGTCACAGCCAAAGATGCTGCATACTGCGTTTGTTCAAGACGCTTTTGTAATAACTGATGACAAGTCAGGGTCATATTTGTGGTAAACAATATCACCGTAATCAAGGTGGGGGCGTACATACAGTTTGTACATTTGATCAAGTACATCCCTTGATACGTATTGTGACAAGTGTCTTATCAACCCAATTCCCCGCCTGGCTTTCAAAATAGCTTCACTCACATGACTTTTAAAGCTCAATTTGGAGTCAAGAATCATTCCAAGATGTTTGTGCTCTGTTTTGCTTGTAATTTCTTCATTTCCGAGTCTCAAAGGAGGGTGCATTGGGCGCAACTTTTTAACGGAAAAAAGTACCTATTCCGTCTTGTCAGCATTAAAGTGCATTTTCCATTGCCACGCCCACAGGGAAATTTTTTCTGGATCTCTATTCATATTTTGGGCAGAGACGGTTTCATTTTCAACCACTGTAAACAGAGAAGTATCATCAGCACATAATTTGACGTCTCACTGCAAGTTATCTGTTAAATCGTTAATATAAATAAGAAAAAAGAATAGACCTAATACCAAGCCCTGGGGTACACCAGCAGAAACCTCCCGCCACTCAGAGGATTGCCCATTTAAAGTCACGCGCTGCTGTCGATGTGCAAGAAAGCTTCTGATTATTTTCAGAAGATTGCCCGAAATACCATTACTTTCAAGTTTATAGAGTAGAACTGCATGCCACACTCTGTCAAAAGCCTTGGACAAATCTAGAAATACAGCTCTCATTTCCCTGCTTGGAATTTGATCAAAGCCACTGTGGGTAATGGCCAACAGTTGATTTACAGTTGAATCACCAGGACGAAACCCAGACTGATTCTCACTAGAAGACGATTGGCATTCAGGTGTTCATATATATCATCAAACAGAAGCCTCTCAAATATTTTCCCAAATATTGGTAACAGCGAGATTGGCCTATAGTTTTTCTTGCTTTGTTTGCTCTCCTTTTTGTGGATAGGAATGATGTTGGCTTTTTTCCACGAAGATGGGTACAGCCCTGTGCTGAGACACTTTTCAAAGATCATACAAAGTGGATCAACAATAGAACTGTCACAGATTTTAATCATAGAGACCGATATTTCGTCACAACCATGGGCTTTTTTAGTATCAAGCGTTCTGATCAATTTCAAAACTTTTTCTCTGCTTACAGTAATATCCTTTATTTGATTGTTGATTCTGGGTAGAAAGGTTGGTAAAGAGCTCATATCTTTGTATTGTAGAACATTGCTGAACAAAGTATTCATTAAAGATACTAGCTTTATTCCCAGGATTAGTGATGAATAGGCCATTTTCAAGGAGTGGAGGAATATTACATTACACGTCTTCTTACTGTTAATCAGTCTGGTAAGCGTTGACCAGTACTTTTTGGGTCCCATGTTTGGATCAGAAAGCTTGCGACCTAAATTTTGGTAGTATTTGTTTCTCTGCATTAACAATCATCCTAGAGGTCTCATTACGAATAGTCTTAACTTTACACCAGTTATGATGATTTTTGCCTCGCTCAATATATCTCCTGTAGACTCTATGTTTACGTTTGATGGCTGTTTTAAGCTGGCTAGCTATCCAAGGCGGATCCCTGTCATCACATTTGATAGTTCTATTAAGAATATCTGAGGAGAGAATCTTAAAAATTGTGTCCCTAAAAACCTCAACCATCTCGTCCGCCTGCAGACCCTGAAATATTGACTCCCAGTTTAATGCTGATATGGCTTCCCTGATTGAAGGAATGTTCGCCTTTTTATATTCCCAAACAGAGGGCTTATATGGTGGTGCATTCGGCAGGGAAATATTTAGTTTACCATAGATGATTTGATGCTGACAATTCTTATCTAACGACGGATGGACTCCTGATTCAATAAACAAATTAGGTTGATCTGTAATGATCAAATCAATGCAAAACATCCTCTCTCCACGAAAATTGGTTTACTCATTTATAAGCTGATACAAGTTATCAACTTCTATTATTTCGTCCAATGCCATGCCCTCAGGGCTTTCCGCATCCTCAGTCCACCACTGTGAGGTCCTGCAGTTAAAATCCCTAGTAAGAACAACTGAGTGAGGTCTTTCCACTTGCATACGATTTATCATCATCTGCATATTACTAATGAAATTTTCAAATTGTTCACTATTTTGACTTGGACTTCGATAAACTGTGACGAAAAAATTTTCTTACGGGAAATGTTAACCTCACATACAATAGTTTCCTGCATCAATTCAAGATCTCTCCTTTGCTTGATGGCAAGCCCGTCTCGAAAGTAAATACAAACACCGCCAATTTTAGAACACAAGGTTTTACTGCTCGCCTTGCTCTCATATCTACAAAGTTTTCCGTTTTCTATCGAGTGGGCTTCAATTTTATTGGATTATTTGCAAGCTGGAAGATTTTTTGGGGAAAGCCTAAAACTATTTAGGAATGAAATGAAAAATAGGCAGCTCCAAAAATTTCTGTAGGATGACCATTGTATAGCAAATGGTTACACTATATGCTTTGTTTGTACCGGGTGTCCCAAAAAAAGTATACGGATTTCGTGGCGATAAGAATATAGCGCGAATCAATGCGAAATGACTTTCAAAATATATCTCGATAGCTAACTTGAATATTGATACCTCATTTGTTGATGTCGGTACGTTGAGAGTGAAGACATTAATCTTCAAAAGACAAATTGCCTCCACCTCCATCCAGAGCTTTGACGTTTTGGCCTAAGTAATTCTTGACGCTCAGTGAACAAAATCAAGAAAATTTGAAGACGGTAAAACAGATATAATAAAATACAGTTCATGTGAGACCTATCGTCAAAGGAGCTCCAAAATCAGCTTCATTCATTTCAATATCGACAATTTAATTCAAACATACTATTCGTCGTTGAAAGTTCTCCCTTGAGGATCAATCCATTTTTGAAGTCGTCGAATCATTTCTTGAAAAGAATTTTTATCAGATCTCTCGAGATCAGGTTGATCATCACGTATCTTTAAATTCCCGACGGGCGGGTGGATCATCAACAAGAGAGGAGACATCTTTTGGCCCGCAAAAGATCTCCAGTTTCTCCAGACCTTCCTGTCTTGACTCCCGAGAGATCTCATAACAAATTATTTTCAAGGAATGATTCGCTCTAGGAAGTACTTTCACCGATGAACATTGTGTGTAAAATAAATTCCTTGACGATATCTCTAGCATAAACTGTATTTTGTAAAGAACATCTGTTGTGCCGTCTTTGAATTTTGTTGCTTTTATTCACTGTGCTTCAAGAATTTTTTGGCCAAAACGTCAAAGCTCTGGTCTTTGCCCTGGAGTATCTTGTCTTAACACGAGAGACATTGCGAAGGAAAAGCACACTGTTTGACATTGAGAAACCGTGAAGGTCAACCCACATACGGTTTGAAGCCATGAAGGTTAAACAAGGCTGCATTAGTTTTGAAAGGCGACGAGAGTGCCTGTTTAGTGCTTGTTTAGGTAAGTGTGCTCGTCGCCGACCAAGGCTAATGTCTGTTTTAAACATGAAATCCTTTTAAAATGTCCAGAAAAGCGATTCGCATGAGTCCCCTAATGTTTGTGCCCGGTTTGTGCAAATAGCTGTATGTACTGCTAGCATTACGTTCTGTCGTGGGTGACTTCTTCTGGTCTGTTATCAGGGATGAATAGATAAATATGGTTAGGAGAATGAAAACCAATAAATGATAACTCATATTTTCAAAGTACGTCCCAAATTCAGATCTCTAAAGTAGAGCCATTGGTGAAAATGGACCGATAAATGATTTCTTTTAGCGAGGGTTCGTTAAAAATGTAGGATAAACAAAATTATGGTGTCATTATGTGTTCTAATTAGCATTACC
Source organism: Aurelia sp. 3 sensu Dawson et al. (2005) (assembly GCA_964020215.1). Taxonomy (NCBI): domain Eukaryota; kingdom Metazoa; phylum Cnidaria; class Scyphozoa; order Semaeostomeae; family Ulmaridae; genus Aurelia; species Aurelia sp. 3 sensu Dawson et al. (2005). The sequence continues at coordinate 13,204,653 of OZ026577.1, forward strand.
AGTCAAATGTAGCAACTAAAAGGCATTACTAATCTGATCCACGGCAATGCAGCACCGCGGCATTGTGGCACTACGGCAGTTTGGCAATGAGTATTCTTTTACTGTGCCACAGAGTTCCGTTTTAATACTTTGTAACGTTTCACTGCCTGCAATTACGAAGCTACGAAGCACAAACACAGTTTATCAGAAAAGATTTCAAGCATAAGTATTGTAAGCATAAAAAACATTACCGTTGAAGAAGGCAGAAATCATCATTTCTCTAATGAAACGAAGAAAACTTAAGGTTCTAAGGAAATGCTAAATGATAAATGAAGAACAATGAGTACCTTTAATCCGCGGGGGCAAACCTTCCTGGAACACCTTGATGTCAACTTTTCCTTTAGCATGCAAGTATTCCGGTTTATATTCATCAAAATAATGGTGCGTGAACGTATGATTAATATGTCAAGTCAGTCAATGGGATTTGCTTGAGATCGCTTGCGTTGCGTTGCATGAAACTACGACGTTGCTGTTGCTGCTCTTTGAAGCATTGCTCTTAAGTTACGGCAAACGCATGTGACACGAAATTTGCTTTCGCTCCCTAAAAGCCGAACTATTATCGGAATCTAGTTAAAATATACACCATTCAATGCACAAGAATGTAGGGACTCTAACCATATCAAAATTATTGACAAATTTTGTAAAATGATATTTTCCGGGCAAATTTATTATCCAAAAGAGTGTACCACCTTCAAAAGCTATTTTGTACCTTTGCGTTTGAGGTAACAAAATTTGACTTACATTACCAGGAAGTGCAGATCCTAAGCCTTTAAAGAGTGTCTGGGATCTTTCAAATTTTCTTCCTTCAGCCCGATTTCTACTCAGAAAAATCCTTGTGAAATGCGAAATATTTCTCACGAAAAACCGTCTGCTCATGGGCACTAAAATTTCGTCAGTTCTCTGTGAAAAAGTATCTCTGCGAAAAACAGTTGAACTCAATTCAACTTTTTTCGCATTTCGCTTGCGAAATAATGATTTGGCAAATCATGATGCAGCTGATGATGCACTACCGCATTCGTGGGTAAGGCAGGCAATTGTTTTGATTCAGAATTGATTAGCGCCTGCCAGTTAAATTAAATGACTGAAAGAAGTATTCTTTTGAAGATGTTCAAACGGAATTCCATGAAATGTTAATAAGATACTCAGTGCTGTAGTGCCGTAGTATCTTATTAACACACTATTGGGATCAGCAAACGCGCAACTAAATATTGAAATGCACGTCAGTCAATTTTTCCATTCATTAAATGCTTTCTTGATCCTTCAATCTGCAAAATGGTTGACGATGGATTGGTAATCAAATTTTTCTGTGATGTCAGATTCGATCATTATTAAGACCAATAAGCAATGTCTATCTGACTGATGGAAAAACAAATGCAGTCCTTTTCAAATTTTAGCTGAAGGTGAAGGTGAAGGTGAAGTTGTGGTTGTTAGCGCCAAGCGCTGGGATCGCGGAAGTAGCTAAGCGTTAATCTAGTCCCCGACCCTTGTCATGACGCTCAAGTGGTGAGTCCTACCGGGGTTGAAGCCGACTCCGCCTGACTGTTCTGACTGCAAAGTCAGGGGATTATCACTGCGATACAACACCTTCAACGCAATGATCTTCAGCATATGCTATTCTAGCGATTCTAGCGAGCAAAGTCAGAAGACTTCGATTTTTTGTACCTTTATTAATCATTGCGTATAATGATTGGCTCCTCTCTTTCGATGATATTGAAGCAACTCAATTCAGTGAGATTCTGTCTACTTACAATTTAACGCAGCTTGTTCAAGATCCTACGCATGAAAGTGGCTACACATTAGATCTGGTCATTACAAGGGCTTTGTCAAACTTTGTAAGGAATATAACAGTAGGGCAAAAAATATCTGATCACTTTGCAGTTAAATGTCAACTAGCCCTCAAGAAGCCTGGCATTGAAAAGAAGGAAGTTACTTTCAGAAAGCTGAATCAGATTGATTTTGACAAGTTTAATTCAGACCTTTGTGAAGAGTTTAAAGGTTTTGACCACTTATGTGATATAAATGACCTCACTGCTTCATATAACAGCACTTTGCTCGAATTACTTGACAAATATGCCCCGGAACAAACAAAAGTTATCACTTTGCGTAACATGCATCAAGGTTTTTCTCTTGACATCAGAACTGAAAAGAAAAAAAGGAGGCTGCTTGAGAGACGCTGGAGAAGAAGTAAGTCTGCTATTGATAGAGAGGAGTTTGTGAAGCAAAAGGAAAAGGTGAAGAAAATGTTGGAAGATTCAGACACAGAGTTTTACTCGAATTTGGTCATGGAAAATTCAGGCAATTCAAAAAGATTATTCAACACTCTCAACAAAATGCTAAAAAAGAAAAATGAGTCCCAGTTGCCACCACATGACTCGGCTTTGCAGCTAGCTGATGAATTTATGGAATATTTTGGAGCAAAAATAGAGAAAATTCAGGACTTCATTGACCAACCTATTGCTGTTAATGGTCATGAATGTGACTGTGTGGAAGAACTGAAATATAAGACCCCTATTTCAGCCTTCAGTATGCTCTCTGAAGCCAACGTTAGTGATCTCATAACGAAATCACCAGCAACTTTTTGTGATTTAGATCCAGTTCCAACATGGATTTTAGGTCGTTGTCAAGAAATTATCGTTAAAGTCATGACTCAAATCATTAACAAATCACATCTATCAGCAGTTATGCCTGAAGATTTCAAATTGGCATTACTAATTCCATTATTGAAAAAGGTTGGACTTGAAGTCATAAAGCCTAATTTTTGACCTGTCTCCAACTTGCTTTACGCTTCTAAAATGATTGAAAGGGCAGTTGCAAATCAAATGGTTGAGCATATGAAACGGAACAACTTATTTGAACCTTTACAATCAGCATATAAGGAAGGTCATAGTACTGAGACTGCTCTATTAAAAGTCCAAAATGATTTACTTGTGGCTATGGACAATCAAAGGGTTTCCATTCTTGTATTACTCGACATATCAGCTGCTTTTGATACTGTAAATCATCGCTTGCTCTTGAAACGACTCAATGATAGATGCGGTGCAGTGGGAGATGTGTTAAAATGGTTCGAGTCTTATCTAACTGATCGTTCTCAAACTGTTAAAGTAAAAAATGTTACATCGAAGAAAATGGCTCTGTCCTGTGGTGCTCCTCAAGGTTCAGTTTTGGGACCATTGTTGTTTCTGGTTTATACATTGCCATTAGGAGATACTATGCGCAAAAAAGGGCTACAATTTCACATCTATGCTGATGATACAAAAATTTACATGTCTTTCACACCTAATATTGACTGCATAAGTTTCTCTATATCAAAAATTGAAGAGTGTATCAAAGATATTGAAGCATGGATGATGATAAACAGGCTTAAGCTCAATGGTGACAAAACTGAAATGCTGATCATTGGTACCAACAAACAATGCAGGAAACTGTCAAACATATCCATCACTGTTGGAGGCAGTGTTATTGAAGCCAGTGAAAAAGCAAGGAATCTTGGTGCTGTTTTTGATACGAATTTGACACTGAAATCACACGTGAGCGTAGTGTGCAAAGCAGCTAGATATCATCTGCACAACATTAGCCTAGCTCGGCGATTCCTTACTAAGGAGGCTGCGGAAAAAGCTATTCATGCCTTTGTAATGTCAAGACTTGACTGTAACAATTCTCTGTTATATGGATTACCATCATGCGAATTACAAAAGCCACAAAAGGTTCAGAATGCTGCGGCAAGAATATTAAAGGGTGAAAGCAAACGCTGTCATATAACACCGGTGTTGAAGCAACTGCATTGGTTGCCTATTACAAGTAGAATACAATACAAAATACTTCTGTTAACTTTTAAATGTTTAAAAGATCTAGCACCAAAATATCTTAAGGAATTGTTGAAACTGCGAAAGGCTTTTCGTTGCACTAGATCTGCATGTGATGATCTGCTATTAGAAGTAGAGAAAACTAGATTAGTTACTGCTGGGGATCGTGCCTTCGTAAATGTTGCCCCTTTCCTGTGGAACAGACTCCCCTATTCGATTAGAGCTTGTACAACAGTTGAAACTTTTAAAATCTCGTTTGAAGACCCATTTATTTGAACAGTATTTTTATTGAATGGATTGTTTAAGTTAGATTTTGAGTGAAACGTTGTAAACTTTTGTATTTTTAATCATATCTTTAATTAGTCTTAGTGTTTGTAATTGTAATGCGCCTATGAGCCCTGTGGATATATGGCGCAATATAAGTGCTTTTATTATTATTATTGTTATGATACAATGACTGTTTTTGGAGGTATAAAATGGCTACCAGAGTGACTCTAGCAACCTTAATTTTGCAGCTAAGCAAGTTCTCCTATTGACTTACTGATAGCTTGCAATATTTGCAAGGAAATCTTGGCAGTATTGAAGAAATCAAGCGCATTCCACTGTAAATCTAATGAGAAAGAAGACATTATTGCAGAAGATACATGTAAGACATCTTTAGTGCGCTTATCAATGGCAATTATATGACCAAAAAGAATTTCACTCCTCATCGATTTCGGTGATATATTTATGTAAATCGATGTTAGAGCTGGTCTCTGGTTAGAGAAGGTAATGCCACGTAGAGTAATGTGGCCACTGATCTTGGATTCCATTGTGCTTATGGGACACTTTATTGCAGCCCCGCTTTGAGAGTTATGAGCCCCGCTTTAGCATGGTGTTGGAAAGCAAGCTCTAAATTAGGGCATAGTTTTGGAAAGGGAAACGTCTTTGAATTTCCTAGGTAATGCGGTATCAATCATATCGACTAGCTGACGATCAAGACTTTGAGGTACATTCATATAAAATACATGTTTCTTTGGGAGATATTAACAAAGGAAAAAGATTTTACCTCCACTGACATTGCGCTTGCCACCAATCCAGATGAATTCAATGTATCCTTTAGCACTGATGAACTCTTTAACGGCTTCGTTTTCTTTCTCATTCGAAATGCTTACAAGATCGCCTCCCAGAGATATGCAATGTCTTCGTGCATCTGGCCAACTTCTCTTCAAAGTGACACCATCATTTGCTGGAATCTGATACTTCCTTCCTTCTGCTGGATTAAAAACAATTATTTTGCCGTAGTTAGTGAGATTTGATCGAGAGGGAAGACATCCGTATGGTACTTGCGCTCTGACTAACAGTTGGAGTTGGAGGGAAATCCAGCCAAATTTTATGGTCGCTTGAAAAGTCATTACCTTCCTAATTCAAAACGTATGCTGGAGGAAGGATAGCCAGTATCCTAGACCCCGATTCCAGAAAGGAAACAGGACCTGTGTAAACTTCGCAGATTTCTTGTTCAGTAGTTGAGATGGATTGTTTGCATAATAATTCAGAGTTTGGAACAGCAAAAGATGAACTGTCAAATCTCTTTGAAATAAAAAGAAAGGTCCCCACTATTCAATGCGATCATTATCACGTACTCTTTTGAGTTCTATTTCTTGAAACTTAGCAAACCTCCTGAACAAAGAATCTGCGACGGTCACACGATTCCTTTCCTTTTGAAACTGAGGTCTGGGATGCAGGCTTTGGGACAAGGTGTACCTCATAGATACCTCTAAAGGTAGAGGGGAGGAGGGCTGATGATGACAGATAAAAGCATCCATATGTTCTTAAAAACACGGTGAATCGTTGTGCCTCTTGGCCAGTTAGGGGTGCTTTACTGTGTTTGAACTTAGAGTATCTTTATAGCCAATCAAAAGGGTTAGTAACAAGTTTACCTATGGAAATTGGCCCTTGAGACGTGGCTGTTTGTTCTGGTGACAATTGCTCCTAAGACAGATGCAGTTTTGTAACTATTGAAAAACAAATTGTTACCTGAAATATTTCGCTGCCCATCACTAGCCAATCAAGTGAAGCTTATTGATTAATATCATCATAAAGGAATTCCCTAAAGTTGTTGTCTCTGAAAACGACCTTCCTTTGCTCAGAAGAGTGACGGACAGGTTTTAGCTGTCAGAAACAAGGCGCTTTGAGAAATTTCCTTCAGCTTGCAACAACAGTGCTTACCGGCATAACGGAAAAAACAGACCCAGGACCAGTAGGACCGGACCCTAACGGACCGGACCCCGGCAGAATACCCATTCATTTCAATGTTTCCAGATGACTGATTGGGTACATTGATAATGGGCTACTTGCTTTTTTACACACTAGAGCCTATTTCATGGTTCCTAGAAAGCCCCCTGAGGTTTAACAATGTATTATCTTACAATGAAGAAAGCTAAGACATTTCTATTTTAAAATCATTTTTTCGGTGCGGTTGCGGGATAGTGGTGAGATGGGGTTCCTGCTGTGTGGATGGGTGGCTGCTTCCCTTTGGTTTCGGCGTTGTCCCGATTGGGATGACGCTTGTGCCACTGGGAGGCGGCTGTCCGTCGGCGGAATGGGGCCCCCTCTTCATTATCTAGCACCGGTGTCCTTTCAAATTTCTTGATACTCGCTAATATTGTTGCCTGGCATCGGATGTGAGACAGACATTAAATTTCTTTGTAGTTTTTTTCTGATGAATTGTAAATATTGAGTTGTAAGTGCCTTTCATGGTGGGAACTTCGATGACCTAGCGTCTATTCCCGCCATGATTGGCACAGTAATTGTATTTGTTTGTGTTTTATTCTTTGATTGATTATATACAGGGTGTCTCAAAAAAATTGTTCGACGTCTGATTAAATATTAAAAAATAAGGACAACATAAACAGGCTCATGGAAAGATGACCTTGTTCCTAAGATTATGAAATAATTTTAGAGACTAAAATCGTGCAAATCAGTTGAAAATTCACTAAGTTATGAGCTATCGAAGATCGGAAATATGCGGTAGCTGAAACCAGAGACCCCAGATTACTTGTATTGCAAAAAGCTCGAGGACGGAGGTAAGAGAAGCTTATCAATGTCATACTTCTCGTTGATATCAGAGTAAACCAAATACGACTTCTAAAGTAAATTATTTCTTGCGATCATTCTGAAAATTTCCTAACATTGCGTAAGTCCAAAAACAGTGGTTCAAAACATAATCGGCGAGATACTGAATTTGTTTCCTCAAAGCATCCATATGCTTGACAGTTAGGTTATCAAAAACCTGTTTGAATCCCATTTGGTTCGCCCTGAAACAATTGAGAAATAACAGAAACGACGGCCTATGGGATTTTTACCAAAAATGCCATTTTGATGCCTCTGGTTTCAGCTTTCGTACAAACTTGAACTTCAAAAGCTTGTAACCCCATGAACTTTAATCGGATTTGCAAGATTCTTGTGTCAAAAATTAATTTAAAAGCTCAGAAAAAGGGTGACTTGACCAAAGGTGCATTCAGCGTATCGTTATTTTTTAGAATTTAATCAAACGTCGAACAATTTTTTTGAGACACCCTGTATATAAAAAAAAATACAGCTAAGACAGTTGGTTGTGGTAGTTTTGTTTTGTATTAGATTTTGGCATTGTATGTTATTTGAATCTTGTTCTGAATGTCAATGAGAATCTTGTCCTTGGGAAATTGAAGTGAGTTACAGGGCCTTGCTAGAGTGTTGATCATGCGTGGATCTTCATGGGTCTTCGTTCTTTCAACTGGAAGTTTGTCTGTTGATTATACGATCAATGTAGCAGATTGTGCATTCTTGCAGTTAATGTGGTATCTAGAGTATAGTTAATTCTTTTCAGCAATGATTGTATTGGCCTTGTCTTCATTTTCGAAATGAAACTTCTGTACCGTCATTACAAACTCACGACGGAAAGGAATCGGCATTCATAGGGGTCTGGTCCGTTAGGGTCTGGTCCTATTGGTCCTGGGTCTGGCTATTCCGTTATGCCGTGCTTACCAGCCATCACTTTTTGGCAGACACTGCATAAAGAGCCATTTCCGATTTTATTTGAATGAAACGGAAATAGGTTGCAAGGTTTTGATAGAGTCCAATCAAAGAATAACTCAATTTAGCATGTTCGTTCGTGCAGCTATCCTTTTAAGTTTGAGTTAAACATCATCAGCTGTATGGAATCGCAAATCAAGCATTTTGATTTTATAACATTCAATTCACACTTACAACGCAACCTAGAATCCATGAGAAATAAATTCATTAGAAATATAACCCCCGCAATCAATTCACATTCTTTGGTCTGTTTAATTTTCTTTAATCTATTATCTCTATCTAGCTTGAGGGTCTTAGAGTTGGCAACCGAGAGCGCAGGCACATGAAGACGAGATACTTCTCTTAATCATCACACAAAAAGATGGATGAAGCTCTATCTAAGACAACTAAGAAAGCTGCAAGTCATGGACCAAACAAAGGCCAAGTTTCAAATTCAAAGCTACCTGTACACCGTTTGGGTTGCTGTGTATCAGTTTCTCAGCTGATAATGGTGGCATGATGTCTTTCAGAGATACTGTCCTTTGTTATTGATTCTAAAATCGTATATCATGAGACTCAATTTCAGATTGATTAGATTAAGGAAAACAATTTACCTTCCTTCCTGTCATCTTTGTTTCCAAATGTGTACGGTGGTCCTAGAAAGCAAAACAAAGCATGACATGAAATTTCTGATGGACACTGTGGCTGAATGCTCATCTGCTTAGACTTTCAGAGCACATTGATTGATGAACTTTTCTCTGAGCTTTAAAGATTTAAATGCACAAATTATGTCCTTAGCATTGACAAATTAAAGAAATGCGAATTTGAGTAGATCCTCCTTTGTCCCAGAAATTAGACTGGCACCTTCAATTGCCGTCCTTAAGAGAAAATTGCTCTCAAAAATCCGCCCCCCATCCAAAATCAATCTTTGGTATTCATGACCCAAGAGGATTATCGTATCTTAGACAACTTAGGGTTGGTCTTAGCAAATTGAACTTTCACAAATTCAAGCACAATTTTAGGGATGCTATAAACCCAATGTGCCTCTCAAACGATGGTATTGAGGATACGGAACATTTTTTGTTGCTCTGTCCATCTTTTGACACCCAACGACGAGATCTTCTCTCTGGAGTTCTTGCATTAGTTCGACCGTTTGGACTCTCTAACCCTTCAAACGAGGTTTTAACGCAGCTGTTAATGTATGGTAATAAGGACTTCCCAGATGAAATCAATAGAAATATCCTTGAGTTAACTCTACAGTTTATCCATGAAACTGGTCGATTTGATTTAATTCGTCCAAATTTTTGCCATCCGTCGAGCAGCCACCAAGTTTAAGGAAAACAATTTTAGTAAATTTTCTTTTTGAGTATAGTTCTAGGTGGTCTTGCCTGTTTCCCTTCAAGCCACGGGGTAGACATGACATCTTGCTCCTCGTGGTATTTTATTTGTAGTATCGTAGAGTATTTTGTAAGTAGTGTAGTGAGTATCTTGTATTTGTAAATTTTTTAATTGATGATATAAAAAAATCCTCCTTTCTTTCACAAAACAACGAAAAATAGTGTTGTAAAAAGGCTCACTCTGCATGGGATTTTAATAAGTAGTATTTTCAACAATGTCTTCTCATAGACAAGAGCCCAAATGGCGTAAACAGATATAGAAGTGGATTGGAAAGCAACGCTTTGTTTGAAAACTTGTTTCGATCAACTTTATATAAGGTTTGACAGTGGTGAGCATCACAACTGTGGGAGCGATGTTTTGAGTAGGTGAGATTGGTTAATGAATTATTGCAAAGTTTTATCAATGACTGCACCAGTTAGATCATGTGCTCATGATTCTAGTTAGTAGTTTTTGGGATTTTGCAGTTTTTTGGTGTGGGTATTGAGATTTTCGAACACATTTCTAGCGTGGCTTTTTTAAAGCAGAGGACACAGATTTGCTGAAAATAAGCTGGATCCTAGTTGACTCAGCGTAAGGCCGATGATAGCAAATATTCTGCCAAGAAAGAAAAACCTCATATTTCGTTTCTATAGGATTAAAAGCGAACCAAGTTTAAAGGCTTACGGGCAAGTTAAACTCAGATGAAAATTGATACTGGTTGTTTTTCTAACTCTTATGTGAGAACTAGGCTCCCTGACATAGCTGAATCTCCACTATCCTGAATATTTTAAATCGCTCATTAGCTTCACATTTTATATCACTTCACATCACATTAAATCACTCATTACCATCTAAAAATAGGAGGCAACATTTGATCTTATTATTTATCATTAAACTAATATAAACTATGTCCTGCATTGAACAATTTCACTGGCATGCCCAGTTTCTGACATTTGAAATATTCTTGCTTTCAACATACAGTAACGAAGATGGAGTATCTGACAAGTAACAGCTATATTTACCAGGAAGCTTCGGCAATTGTACTTTCTCCCAAACAAAGTCACGCTCTTTGATCTCTTTAAGCTCTTCTTTCCCATTAATTGCTTCATATTTACCCAATGCTTTGTACCTGACAACATTAGTACAACGTTTCTCCAAACTGCATGCGAAAAACTCTTTTCTGATGACATGTCGGCTCGTTGCTATTTCTTCTTCGCAACCATGAACAAGCTTGAAAAAGGAGCTTTCATTTTTGACCATGACCACACAGCAAATTATTGTCATGAACAGAAATAAAAGTTGCTGCATGACAGTTAAATGATCTTATACTACAACAAGAATATTGATTTTACATTCTGCTGGTAATTTGATGTTGTTAAAATGCACTTTCTGCCAAGGTAGTTGATCGTGAAGACAAGGCTCTTTTAATCACACATTCTAATCATCGACAAGCAGGTGAAATCTCGCACTAATTAAAACCTGCCTTCATTGCGGATATTTGACCTCCGGTTAACAACATGACAAATTGTTAGTAGCAGGACCAAAAGGAAACTTCTGCAAAAAGTCTCAGTTAGGAAATATTGTCAATGGATATGATAGGTACAAGACAAAGCCAGTATGCCAAGTGTCCCAATAAGGAAAGAGATTTGACGGGGGCCTTTGATAAGAATTTAATTTGAATCGATCCCTAATGACTTAAAAGTACTCAACCATAGTTGACCTGAAGATAAATATCGTGATGCACTGAAAGTTGGAACATTAACCTTGGGCGTCCAAATTTGCCTCTACCTCTAAGCCAGAACTTTGATTTTTGGCCTTGGCTGCAAAGGTGAGATTAATTTTGGTCAAGGTTGGCTAGGGATAAGCCATGAGCGATAGAGCGTATTATATTGATCTTAAATCCCGAAACGCTCTCATGTTTGGTGAAGTTGGTAATTGTATCTCCAAACCACCATGAAGTCCCAAAACACGCTTGCCGCAAGTCCCACACAGCTCAAATGCGACATTACAAGGGCTTGCTTCGGCTGCCTTGGAGCAGTGTGAAGATGGCGAATAACTCATGCCTATCTTTTATTTTTCTCTTTCATTGGTTCATCTTTTCATTCGGTTCATCAGTATATATCATTGTTTCTACCAACCAGAAATGAAAACATAAAATTGGAATAAAATACTCATAGCAAACACCTTAGGCCTAGGCTTACCTTTGACAGCAGCAACTGGCCTAACAACCTAACATGAGCACCAATATAGACGGCAACCAGGAGTCCTCTATAAAACAAAGAGCAGCAAGTGAAGCCTGCTTAAGCCTGCTTAAGCCTGGTGAAGCCTGCAGCGTTCCCTTTGCTACTGAAACTCGACAAGTTTAAACACAGCTACAACTACCATAAAGCAAATTCAGCAGGATAAGTTTCCTGCAGAAACAGAACTGCAAGCAGCCTAGGATGATAAACCAAAGCATTTCATAAGGCATTTTCGTACATAAGAGGCACTAGGTGACCTTTGGCCAGCGATAGAGCGTACTGACCTGAAATCTCATGGAACGATCGATTGACGATTGTACGTCAACAATGGCAAAAAACGCCAGCTACTGCTTGCTGTGCAGTGCTACGTTGCAGGGGTTTGCTTGGGCTGTCCTAGAACGGCGCGAAGATATCGAATAGCTCACATCTATTTTTTATTTCCCTTCTCGTTAATTTGTTATTTGGGTGCTGCAATTTCATGTATCATTGTTTCAATAAACTGAAATCTCCGCGATCGCAAACATAAGCGTAGTTGTTTTTGACAAGGACCCCTTCTTAGGTACACATTTGAATAGACTTGTAAAACTGAGAAGTGATAAATGCATTAACAAAAGATTTGTGGTACAAAATTTGAAAATTGCCGCCAATAACTGGTTCATCGTACTAAACTCATAAACGCAAAAAAGCAATGTAATCTGCGGAATGAAAACTTTTAACTCCTGTAAAGGAATAACTACTGTGATAAACCTATAGCTAGGGAGAAACTGTTGAAACCTGCAAGAAAAAAACGAATAAATCTTAAATCATGAAAAAATAAGTTAGTAACTGCAATGAAGAACAACGTCGAATAACCAAAAAAGGCTTTGGTCTTTGGCAGCTGCTGTTTGTGTTCAACCAAAGTAGCTGGTTTGGGTGTTACAGCCATGTAGTTTTGGATTTTCTCTTGTTCGTCTGGCGTCAAGACAGCCAGTTTTTAGCGCTATTTCATTCTTAACAAAAACAGAACTGAAAAGAGTGAGACGAAGCACGTTTTGGCTATTCAACATTGTTCTTTATTGTAGTTACTAATTCATTTAGTTGCTTTCAGAGTTTAAGATTAATTCGTTCTCTCTTGCAAAATTCAACAGCTTTCTCTCTTGTTAAAGCTTAGTTGTTCTCATTTTACAGGACGTTTTTACAAACGGTGTTTTTGTTCTGTTTACGGGTTTATTATGATGAGTCCGCTATTCAAAGCCATTAACAAACTTATCAACTAGCAGTGTCACCAAAAAATAGCTTTCGTTAGTCCAAAAAATAGCTTTCAAAAATACACCAGACCAAGAACGATTGATCATTTCTATGTTCTTTGGGTACATATGATTTCTTGTTTTGCAATAATCTTGATAAAAAAGGTGCATAATAATGCCGAAAAAATTTCTTTCAAGGTCTTGGTCAGCTAAAATGGAGCGAAATCCCAAAATCTCAGGTTTAAAGATAAAGATCTATGTTTAAGTGAACTATCAAGGAATATTTTACAGTAGATATTATTGTGGATTGACCAACACGAGGTTAGATCTGTTAAGATTCTTTGGGACACCTGGTAGAAGCAATAAGGAAAATTTCAATTTGTTTATCATTTGACAAGAACGAGAACGAGAAAGAGTTGAAAAGTATGAAGGAACTTTGAAATTCAGTGTCATTCAACAAAAAAGCCTGTTTGGTACGGAAAAACAGAGATTAAAAACAGAAATTAGGGTTGGGCTAAGCAAACTCAATTTTCACAAATTTAGACACTAAATTTAAAGACACAATCAACCCAATGTGCCCAATAAATGATGGCATAGAGGACACGGAACACTTGTTGCTGCTCTGCAATTCTTTCACGGAGTATAGACGCAGTCTTCTCGCTGGTGCTAGCGATGTGCTCCAAACGTACGGATATTCCGAAGCTCCGGGCAATAACATTTTACAACTTCTTTTATACGGAGATGAAAGCCTGCTTTTGGAAGCAAATGCTTTAATAAGGAACTTGACAATTAAGTTTATTTTGGAAACAGAACGCTTTGATTAATCTTTCGACTTCCCTATGAACACCCCCATACCCCCAACCCTCCATGTATTTAATGTTCTTATTTATTTATCCTTGATAGTTTGTGGTAGCTTGCAACCAAGTAACTAATTTTTTTTCTAGCCTATGCCGCCTCTTTGGGTTTTAAATTTCCAAACTTTTAATCTGCAATTACTTGGTTACAAGCTACCTTAAGTCGTAGCTTAAGATCGTATTTACTTGTAGTATGTTGTTCGTCTATGTTTTTCATCGCCCCGTTGTTTCGTTGCGTACAGTTTCTTGTATTGTCCTCGTCTTGTTTCATGTAACCATGGGGTAGTCGTGTAGGTTTTGCTCCTCTTGGTACCGTCCCTGTAGTGTCGTATAGCTATAATTAGAAAGTATGGTAGAATGTAACAAATATTGTAAATTTTTATCTGAATGTAAAAAAACAGAGAGATTTTATTTATCATTTGATTCAATAGACAGTTTTAAGCCCTCCAAGATTCAAATTCTGCCAGATCTGTTTGGCGTCGCAACATTGCAATTGTTAAATCAATGAAATTTGGAAGTTATTAAGGTTACGGTAAACGTTTATGACACGAAATTTGGTTTTCGCTCCCTAAAATCCGAATTATTGACGGGATCTAGGTAAACTATAATCATTCGGTGCACAAGGAAGTGGGGATTTTAACCATATTAGAATTATTGACAAATACTGTAAAATGGTATTTTCATGGCAAATTTATTGCTCAAGAGTGTACCACCTTCAAAAGCTACTTTTTAACCTTGTGTTTGAGGTAACAGAATCTGACTTACATCAACAGGAAGTGCAGAGCCTAAGCTTTTAAAATGTGTCTGGAATTTTTCAAATTCCTTCTTCCTTTGAAACTGCATGCTGTCAAACATTAGCAAATGACTTTTCTGCCCTCCCGCAGTTGTATTTGGCTATAAAAGACGGACCAGGACACATACACAAAGTTTGGGAAACACGTTCCAATTTGAAAGTCTGTCCTGGCCATGTGCAAATTTTCAAGCCATTCGATTGGCTCAAAGCTTTTTCGTACCTGTACCTCATGGATTTGTTAGTCCTGAGAAAGATGGATTTTACGTAGAGGCACTGGTAAAGTACACAATGGGACCATACAAACCACATTAATCCCGATCAAGCTATTTAGGCTTAAAAATCAATCAGAGTCCTCAAATAATTACCCGCTAAACACAACCATACAAGAACGCCAAATGCTATTTCACACAAACCACAAGGATTCAAGGATTATCTACTTAACAGGTCAAGCATTTGGGTATGGATTTTAAAAACCACAAACAAAAACTTTGATTAAAAAATTAAGGAAACCTTCGTTTACATGAGATTTCTTCCATTTTCAAAACTTCTGCTGGCTTCAAGCAAGGTATCATCGTGTGCCTTGAAAGTTCGGCTAACAGATTATGAAAAAATCGAAAAATTGATATTTTCACCATGAAAACGTTTACCGTAACCTAAAGCCCATTAATTGAAAAGCGCGTCCTTCCAGACCCAACCGTTGCTTCATATCTGATGGGATGGATCGAGAAACGAGTGGTCTTAGAGCTTGCCATATAAAAAGTCCGTACGTCAACAAAAACAAAAGAACAACGTCTCACGATACAAAGCATCTTCATTACTGAAATCAGCAGTGAAACTGGCTGAAATGCATGCAAATGATTTGCGACACGTAACTGCAGATTTGCCTCAAGTTCAGCTGCTAAAGCATTAGCATTTGGCCTCACTTTAAGTGACCTTTTGAAACCTCTGGTCTGCAACTACTTCTGCAAAATTTCCTTGTTATGTGTTGACAACAAAAGTGTTGCGGGCGCAATGGTGTAATCCTCTGGCGTTGCAGAATGACAGGGTTCAATCGCAGGAAGAAGCCCACCACTTAAACGCGATAACAAGGAGTCATGAACTCAAGAGGTCTTCTCTATTCTACTTCTGTGATCCCAGGGATTGGGCTAAAAACTGCCAGTTAATCTTCACCTTCCCACTATCGACTTATGTGGACTGCCGATGCTGTAGACACTTAACCTATTGTCAAAAATAGCATTAATTAGAGAGTGTGGCACTTTAGGTATTCAAAAAACAATCTGAATCAACATATTGAAAGAGTTGATGATAGGCTTTTCTCGACCTGTTGGCATTACGAAATCCTAAGATCGATGCTCGTTGTGCAAAGACTCAGCTGGTTCCACAGTCAGAAGAGCTCTCTTCTCGAGGATCATTCAGCTACTGCTTCCATGATTGTTCACATGGCGTAGACAAATACAATTACCGTGAATTCCACAACGTTTCACGAAATGATAGACGAATTAAGGATATTTCGTTACAACTGCAAATTATATTCCATGTTTCGCTCCGTTACGCTGGATCCTCAGTGGCGGCGTATCTCAATCTATCATCTGACTGGGACGTGCCATTTCTTTCCCGAGCTGGCACCCATAATTCCATAAATTTTGGTGGATTGTAGGGCCATGATTTCGCAAATCAAATTTAAATCATGGCCATAATTCCGGAAATTAAGAAAAATCTCCTGAAAAGGACACCTACAATGCCGTGAAATGGGTAAAAATTGTGAAAATGATTTCCATAATTCCGTGAGAAAAGTACCCCTAAGAAAATGGCACGTTCCCATACCACAAAAAGTACTAAGGTACCCACTCCCCCCCCCCCACCGAGGCTAGATCCTTGTAGCGGAACGACTCCTGAATTGCTTTGAGAAATATTGACGTTATAGTTATAAATATTTATTTAAGTCCTCAACGATGGTGTGTACAATATTTTAGGGGCTGTACAAAAGTAGGAATATTTACAAATTATAAATTATAGGCTAATCTAACAAAAGTGTCTTTACATCAATAATTTCAAAGGGTTCATTTCCTTTGCCCAGCGGTAAGTCATTCCATAAAGGCCCTGCATGTATAAACGACCGAGTAACAAACTAAAACGCAAAATGGCACAAACGTTTTTATAACTATATAGAATGAAAGGGATGGTGAATTTGACAAAAATTTGGAAATCTATGGCTATTATTCTTTTTGTTGAGGTAAAGCTGGACGGGGAAAAGTTGTAAAAGTCCAGAAGTTGACAAAAACGTTGCAATTCCGACAAATGATCTCCTGGGAAGGGAGGCGCTCCACCCCCAGCCCCCCATTGGCTCCTACCCTGTAAAAATCTCTGGAGATGTATTATGTATCTGCGTGTGCGTAGTTTCTGCATGTAGCATCGCCCTTCCTTGCAGTGTAATCATACTTTGCTTTGAGAATTTAATAACTTTGCACTTTCGTATGGATTGGTTGCAAATTGTATCTCCGATCCACCCGCCTCTTTCGGGTATTTTCATGTGTGATCTCCACTCTTTTGCAGGTGGAGCTGGAAAGATTTTTCCAAAATAGACGAGGCCGTTGGGAGGGCGACTTGCTTTTCCGGGAGAAGTGCTGGTTCCCTCTAACGCCCAACTTGCCCAAAACATGAGAAAATTCAACTATGAATTGGTCTGATGTATATGAGGAAAGATTTACTTAAAATGTTGAAATATATCTGAACTGCAGCCTAGCCTTCGTAGTATTAAGCCAATCTATTTGAGCATAGCTTTGAACTAATGCTAGAGGAGTCGATGAGAATGAAGGAGTGGACGATCATTCAGAACTGATGTACTTTTTTCAGGAATCCTGAGAACATAAGAATTCTGATCACAGAGATATTTGCACGTCGGCTCGAACAGAGCGCAGTTCATGCTAAGGTGATGTTCCTTATATGCAGAAGCTCAGGTTCTAATAAAGGTATAGCAAATGTTTTATCTTTGCATTTTATATTTATGCAGGTAGCCGAATTCTGCTGGAATCAGCAATTTTACAACGCTGACCTGTTAAAATCCTTGAAAGATAACACTACGCACACAAATTGGGTTATAACTTTTCCGAGTTAAACTCGAAGGAAAATATCACGCAGCTATTAAACAGATTCCTTGAATGTAGCCAGGTAAGGTGCCAATTTATTTTCCTTGCTAATTCTATTCCATAGTTTCCGATGTGACGCAGAGGTTCCTGTTTTAGAATTTGCTCTCGGCAGATGTAAAACGAATTGAATTGAAGAAGCCATAATGACCGGCTGTGCGTCGGATCATGTTTGAATGAAGATTTGCAGAGAAGTCTAACAATGAATTTTCAAAGACAGGGGCACTGCAAAACGATGCAGAAGAAAAGAAGCCTATGTTTTTGATTAAATGTTGATAACATTTAGGAGCTGACATTTCGTCTTAACATAGAGCTTCTTCAGTGGTTCGTTTGAAGAAGCCCTGTATGCCGAAGCAAAATGTCAGCTCGTATATGTCGGGTGAGTACGAAAAGCTTATCCCGGTTTGCGGGCTTTCGAAGAAAAGGTGTGCGACTAATATTCGAAAGGAAAATTTTTATCTATGAGAATACTATTTGGTAAGATCACTCACCTTTAGGGTCCAAAAATTAAGAAAATGTTTGAAAGGAACATGAATGGGACGAAGATTCCACGTTCCATTCTAGTCCATGATTTACCTTGCATTTGAATACAGTATACATCCAATACAATTGTCAGTTTCAGAAACAGAATTTTGATTTCACTGTCAGGTAAATGATGGACCACAATGGAACATGGAATTCTCGTTTCCATACAAGTCCCTTACAGGCATTTTCAAAATTTTGGGTCTTAAAGATGAGTGAATTTAGCAAAGCTCTCATATAAGTTGCTCTTGACGGATAGATGAACATGTCAGTTTTGAATAATATCTAAACAATCCTTATTCCACAGCCCAGCAAACGTATAAACTTGCTTTTTACTCACCTGACATAATAAATATTTGATCAAAAATGTTCTTTCGCTTGGTTTTGTAATGTGCCTGCCTTCCTGTATACTGTATGTAACTTATATCATATCTGGCACTTGATTTTCAAGTCAGTTATCACTGTCTCGCTTACTTTTGTGGACTTTCCCGGAAGCGTCTTTTTTGCAGCTAAAAGTGATAGTCACGCTATTTCCTCTTCGTCTTTTTGGTGTCATGCTATTTTGTCCCGCGTGCTATCGTCGAAGTATTGTTGCATTGCATTTCATTTCACCATTTTCACTTTGTAATATTAATACAGGTTAACATAGATTCATAATTCATATATTGTTCAACCTGACCTGTTTAAAA
Organism: Aurelia sp. 3 sensu Dawson et al. (2005); assembly: GCA_964020215.1. Lineage (NCBI taxonomy): Eukaryota > Metazoa > Cnidaria > Scyphozoa > Semaeostomeae > Ulmaridae > Aurelia > Aurelia sp. 3 sensu Dawson et al. (2005). The sequence goes on from OZ026577.1 coordinate 13,223,371, forward strand.
GAAATAAAATTAAGCACTAACACTAATAAAAAAGGAAATTTACATGCCTAATTCACAATATTGCTCATATCATATTGGCTGCTGTATTGAAACTTTCAACCACTGTCAACAATGATGTATGATCAGCAAACTTAACATAGCACTTCAAGCCTACCGCCAGCTCATTTATGTATACAAGGAAAACAAAAAGGTCCCAGAATAGAGCCCTGAGGCGCCCATGTCGAAGTATCTCCTCAATTAGAGCTCCGTTCATTCAGTACAGTCATCTGCATTAAATTCGTGAGAAATTTTTGGATTAGACAGAGGAGTTTTGTCGATAAACCACTTCGCTTTAACTTATAGATTCGACCATCGTTCTAATCAAATGCTTTAGAAATGTCAAGGTACGGAGAACGAACATCAAGGAGAGGATGACAGTCAAAAGCTTTAAATATGTTATGTGTTACTGAGGGTAACTGGTTGACGGTTGAGTCCCCTGGACAAAAATTTGATTGGGGTTGAGCAGTTCATGTGGTACAAGATACGAGTGCAGGAAATCGTGAGTTTTTCAAGTGTTTTCCCCCAAATTGATAAAATAGAAATAAGACCGTAATTCCCTTCAGGTTTTTCTAATTTTCAAATGAACCAGCACTAGATTTGCACTTTTCCATGTTTTGGGAAGTAAATCACGCCCCAAAAAATTGTGATAGTTGCTGTAACTGGGTGAACCAATGCAGCATCGTTTAACTTTATCATTCTCGCCGATATTTCATCCCAGCCATGTGCTTTATTTATTTTTTCTATTTGTTTGCTATTCATTACAATACAGATCTTACATTCTACTTTACTACCATAATTAATGTACTACACTAAGGGGACGACACCATGAGGAGCGAAAGAAAATGAATACCCCATGGCCAAGACATAAAGAAGCACAACATTAAGCAAAGATAGAAAGAATGTAAGTAAGCAGAGTAAACTAATTACGAATACAAATTAATCCGAAATTTGTAGGTGTGTGTTATTAGGATTAAGTGATCTTCTTTGACATTACGATCTTTTCCCAAGAGACGACAAAATCAGTTTTCAGAGTTGTAGTTACTGGAGCTATCAGCGTAGTGATCATTGCTATGTTAACCAATGTGGCTGTTGCTGTGTTATGTTGATGGTGGCTCAGCAAGTGACAGTAAGGCTACGAGGCAATGAAACAGTTGACCTTTTCTGTGCTATTTCAATCAAAATTGTAGTTATCCTGTAGGTATTCTTTACCTGTGTTAATGGTGGTGCAAGTATAAAATAGTCATTAATGATCTGTGCATTTTGGTAAGATCTGTTACAAGAAGCCTGTTTTATTGAACAGATGGGATTGTGAGAATCTCAATTATATTTAGGACAATAACTATCAAATTCAACTAATTTGTGCTACTGCCAGGATTTGCAAAAGCATTCCCTGCATTAATAAGGAGATAAGGAAATAACTCCGCTTGGCATCCTTAATTAGACCAGCGCCTTCAAATGCTATCCATAGCATACCTTGAAGCTAGTGGTCTGCCTGACAGCTGTTCACGAAAATATTCACGATTTTTTCCTTAGAAAATTTTTTACGGCTTTCGTTATCGAGGGTGCTTGACGAGGCCTAATTGTCTAACTTTCTGGAAACAAGACCCTTTTTCTTAAGACAAAGTTTTCATTCCTGAGGCGAAATCTCCTCTCAAGGCAAACTTCTCACTCAAGGTAAAACTTTGTTTCCGATGGCAAACTTTCTCAAAGCAAATACTTTCTGGAGATAACTTCATTTACTAAGAAATTGATTGCAAAAATGTGCCATAAATCTGTTTCCTCTTTGGATTAATAGTAATTCTGATCTTCGCTTTGCGAGCAACAATTTGCCACGCTTCTGACATAAGCTCACTTTCCTCACACCATTCAGAAAGTAAAACATTCAAGAATGTCTGAAGTATTCAGTGCACCAGTTGTTGGTTTTTATTCAGTCAGACCACTGTTTTGAAATTTTGTCTTGAATGGCATAACGGAATAACCAGACCCAGGGCCAGTAGGACCGGAGCATAACGGACCAGACTCTTGGGCTATCATTCGTGGACATCTCTCACCTGATATCTAGTTTGAGACATAGTGTAGTGTTCTTTGCTTCTTTTTCATGTCTTGTATTTTTTTTCCTTTTGTAATTCATATGTAAATCGTCTTGGTTTTTTGTGATGCCAGGGAGTAGTCATAGCATTCTGCACCCAGTGGCGTCGTCCTCGTAGTGTAGTTAAGTATTCTGTAAGTAGTGTAACTAATAAATTCGTATTGTAAATTTTTATTGGAATGTATAAAAAAACTCTTGGGGAATACCCATTCCTTGAAGTCGAGAGTTGGTGATTGCCGCACAGAAGATGCAGTCCAAAAGAAAAATACCAACACAATCATCGCTGAATAAGTAACTAACCTCTGGATACCACGGCAAATGCAAAAATACAACGCCTTGTAACTTACCTTAGTTTCTCCAGAACGAGATTTGCATCGACATTCAGAGCAAGATGCCGATAAAGCAAAATGCCAAAAAATGATACAAACCAAATTTACGAACACTGAATAAAAAATACTGTGTTGGCTATCTTTTTAGGATTATGCATTTGAAACCTCAGGGAGCTTTCCAGGGACCAGGAAACAAGCTCTAATGTGTACAAAAGCAAGAAGCTTGTTATCAATATACCTCATTTGTTATCTGGAAACATGGAAATAAATGGGTATTCCTCACGGGTCTTGTCCATTAGGGTCCGGTCCTACTGGTCCTGGGTCTGGTTTTTCTGTCGTGTCGTCTTCGACAAAGTCCCGGAACAGTTATCATTGAGTCGACAAAGCACTTTAAATATTAACAAAATAGTGAATTTCTTTGGTCCGCTGTCTGCAGGAGCTCTTTCGATTTGTATTGAATGTATAAGCATGCACCTTTTTGCGGCAAAATAGTTGGCATGACAAGTAAACACAAAAACCAGTTGAATCATTGTTTACTAAATCTTCAGGTTTTTGAAAGATAGAAGATCTCACTTTCTGCTTGTACCTCAATCGTAGGATAAACCTGTAGTAAGGCTAGTAAGGATTCGTAAAAGTGAAGTACAGAAACTGCTAAAAATTGTCAAATGTACAAATCTTAATTGCGGCGCGCAGCGCAGCATTAATATTCTTGCATAACGACAAAAACGACGAGGGACGCGTTCGTTCCGTTTGCCTCAGGAATTTGGCCTTGTTATTTTCCCAATTGTGTTAGTACTGACACAATATATAGGAAAAGTGGTCATGCCTAAATTGACATTTCTATGAATCATATGCGTTTTTGACTGCAGAATGGGAATCTACAAGTTGATTTAGTAGGAATCGATGAAAAAATCTCTGTTGAAATGGTTTTTAGAATTTGTCAATCATGACGTCATGTCATCGATGACGTCATGAATTTTTTTGAATTTCAAAAAAATGCAAAAAATAATGCATCAATCGAAAGCTCTTCAAACGCTCTTTTCAACTATGCAAATTCCATGTCGACACAACGCACCTGTCAAAAGTTATTGAAGTATTTAGGAACATTTAGCCCTTCCTTGACGTCGTCGATTTACGTGGACATTCGAAAATTTTCTACGTACAAGACACAAGATCTACTAAAAGATTTTGGAAGCAAAATCTCACAACACATTAAAAAATTACTTATCCATTAGAAATATGACGTCATAAAGATTTAGGACATCTTAGAGATAAAAAATTGCTGATGTCAGCAAATATAAATAAATCATCAGTCAAACGAGAGTACTAAACGAAAGTATTCATCAAGAAAAATTGAATAGTTGAGTCTCATTTGATGAGATTCAACAGAAGAGAAGGAACTTAGAGCCATGCCAAAGATTTTGCTTGTGACTACGCTCCAAATATGGAGTGACTACTCTCCAAATATGGGCCTCTGGTGGCCACGTGGTTTAACAACAGGAATTGAAATTTCTAATTGCTAGTTACCTTAAATTTTGACAAAAATTAGGAAGTTTCATCGTTATATCTATCATCGTTTAGTAGCTATCATAAAAGACAAAAGTTCGAGAGCGGGGGGGGGGGTCAGAAAGCACCCTCTCCCGGTTGAAATAGGGTTTAAATAAAGAGAAGCTAAACTGAAAACTTTGAATTTTGAACGACATTTTCCTTTACAGTTGTGATAAATCGACGAATTGTAGACCAGTTTCAGTGTCGCTTGCATCAAACTTTTATCTATGAATTACATGTCGTTCAAACCTACATGATAAAATACTGAGTGAGTCTGGAAATGACATTTGCAAGGATACTATCCCCTGAATATCACCAAAATGCCATTAGGTGTTTTCTTGTTGAATATTCGACATGGCAAGTGGACTTGGTTGGGGAATTTTGTGGCTTGAATTGCCCACTCTCGGCCGAAGGGCATTAGAGATATCTTTCAGAGAGACCCCTGAATGAACGGAGATCTAGCGACATAATCAAAACATAGCATAAAAGAAACGCAGGCGCCACTTATCTTCCTTTTATTTCATAGATCAAAAACATGAAATACAATAGTTTATATTTAGATTACCCAGTTCCCCTAGCTAAGTTTGCTTTAAGCCCGTTGATTTACTTTAAAAGCGGCCTAAGTTGCCCTCAGATCCCTCATAATTTCGGCCATACTGCATAATGACGCATGTTTCATAGATATTTTATACGTATTTCATACATCTAATTCATTTAAGGAGGGTTGCCCTTCAACAAGTTGATTTTCAAGGAGCCCTCCGATAAAAACGTTAACTGCAATAAAAATACAAAAGTAAAGGCTATTGACTAAATCAAACTGCAAAACCTTATTTACAATATCTTAAACTTATATACCATAGTGTTCAAAATTTACAATAAAAATGAAAGAAAAAAAGTTTCTGTATCTAATCATACATCGCCAAATGTTTTTTATTTTGCGACTAAATAAAAGTTTTCTCGCTGGTACTAGAATTGATTCAAGAGCTTTCCTTTCCCTGAAGGGGAAAACATAGTAGCTAATATATTCTTAGGAAGGAAAACCAACAAAAGCTTGCCATTCTTGCAGATTTATGAAATGGGTTCACTGCAAGATAAAATCTTTACCCATGGGACGAAGTGATAGATTGAATCCTTGCAAATATCTGATTGAAGAAATGGGCTGTGCTGTGAAGCAAAACATTTTTCAATATTAGTGTGTTTTGATGTTCAGGGGCAGTACTAATCTAGTGCATTTTGCTTGCTTTTGATAAAGCTGTTGAAAATTGACTTACTGTGCAGTGAGACAAATTAAGATGACTTTCTGAGACTCCCCATATATTGATCCTAATTAGTCATCGAAAATGTCAAATTAGCATAAGTCTGATGTAAATGGCACAAATGTTATTAGTAGTTTCATGAAAATTTATATGAGGCTTTTGCCGAAATGCTATCTAATCAGTAGGGCAACAGGTAGCAGGTCTTATGGAATCAATACATCAATGTTAATTGAAATATTTTCTGGAATGAATATGTTGCTGAGAAATGTGAGAGAAATCAAAAATTAAACAATATATATTCATGAATACGCTGCTACTTCGATAATCGAGTTTGTTTTTTTACCAAGCAACATAGACAAGTTTACTAACGGAGACAGGGCAGCAGTCTCACTGATTATATCGACCCTGCATTCAAAATTACTGCCAATGAAGGTGAATTTACGGTTCACCATTTGGTCTACATCGAAGAAAAGGTACGTTCATTCGTAAAAAATTTCCGAATTCATGACAGAGTCAGCTCAATGAGTATGTAGCTGTACATTTTGTTTGTAAAATCTTTTACAACTGTCAGGCCTCAAAACCATCAACCTGAAGAGAAATATTCCCATTATAGAGATACCTAGAGAAGAGCGAGTACATCGTCCTGAACTGGCATCGCATTTTCCACATTTTAGGCCTGTTTATAAACTTACAGAAAGTGCAAAAATGGATTGCTAAAGCATTTTTCTTGCCTTACATTCTCATTAACTTGTTTCCTGTAATTTTTTCTTATGCTGAGAAGAGTTTTTCAGACGCACTTGAAATGTTACGTTCGGTGTTCGAACGTTTCTCGATTTACTTTATCCAGCAGCGCTTTTGCTTTGACTCATTTAGGCATCAGTCATTGTCAGTGCCGGGTAGAGGCCTGGAAGATATTTCTATCGATAATGAAAAATTTTCATAGCCCTTTCATTTCCTCATTAAGATTTTTTCAAGGGCCCCTGATTATTTAGCTGCAATTTTTGGTGGCCTCTCTGCAGAAGTGTTAGGTAAAATCTGTGATAAGCTGTTTCTCCCTATGAAGGGACTAGAACTTTGGTATAGCCTTTAGTATCTGTATTGTTTGTTGTTAAAGATCATTTAGGGTACACATGCCTATCATGCTTCCCGTGGTATCGTTGTTGTAAATATGTTTCCTTAAATTGCAAATGTTTAGATTATGTAAAAAAGGGAGTCGGATGTAGGTAAGGTTTGCGTTAACACAACAGATCAATTAAAGATGCAGCTCGCATAAGTAAGTGAAAATTTAATATTCTTGCTTCAGGACATCTCCATCTTGTGAATCTCTTTGTGCAAGAGAACATCGAAAGTCATCATGAAACATTTTGTATCACTGTAAGTGTTTCTTGCTTTTATTAGATAGTAAAGTCATCTATCACTGTTTATCTCATCCGTTCAAGATATATGGTACACATTATCAATGCATTATAGCATCAGTAGTACCGAGCTGCAGGAAGAATCTCTAAGCGCCATCCTGCTGATCTCTCTTGAGGAAGACGGCATTGATATTCTCCTCCTTGTATTGTTGCTATTCTTTCTCAGAGTTGCAGGGGAAGGCAGCAATCATCATAAGGAGTTTGGCCAATGGTGCTTCCCAATTTTGAAGATCAACTTTAAAGGTTAATGTCGTCTAAAAGTTAAAAGTATACCGGATGAGTCAGAAAAAATGTGGGGCGTTTGGCGGACCGTGACATCGAATTTAGCCATCCGATTGCCGTGAACAAAATTTTTCTATGAAGCCAAAGGTCTAACTTAGATCATAAACATTTTCCCATCGAAATCGGTCATTGGGTGAATTTGTTAAAAAATATTTTCTTTCGTAAGACTTTGTATGTGAGTCTTGCAAAATGGTGAAATCTTTTTCCAATCCCCTTCCGCATTTTATCTTGGCAAGGTTTACAGGTACACGTGGTATTATCAGGGGAAATTGAAATAGCCAGGACATACTGTTTTCTTCCCTGGGATGTCTTATGATAACTTGCCCTGAGTGAAGAACATATTTGAAAGACATTAATAATGTAGACTTCTTTGTCTTGCGAAGAGGTTTCTTCAAGCAGATCAACGTTGAGTAAATCGCAGTGGGACTGCTTGCAGACAACACTTTTCCCTAAAGCCTGGTGCACACTAGGTCCTTTGAGTCCTTAGAGTCGTGCATCAAACCCCGAGTCTTTGTATTTTGGGTCTCTCAGCACAACCGCAATGACCCAAAGAACCAAGTAGTGTGAACCAGGTCTAACTATTTCAGTATCCCCTGATAATACCACCTGTACCTGCTACTCTGGCAAGGCTAAAATGCTGAAGGGGCCTAGCTAAAGATTTCATCAGTTTGCCAGACTTACATACAAGGGCTTACGAAAAAAATATTTTTTAACAAATGCATCTAATAACCGATTTCGATGGGAAAAGGCTTATGTTCTAAGTTAGACTCTTAGCAAAACGGAAAAATTTATTTCACGTAAACAGGTACAAATTATGGACAGTTTATGAAGATTTCAAAGAACTTTAAAGCCTCGTTTTAAGAGGAATTCTTAAGCCAGTGGAATGAATCAAAGTTTGATTGACAGCCGAATGTCTTCCTTTAAATAATTGTAAATGAAGGTAAATTCTGATTTCAGAAGATTTCTTAACTTCAAAGTACGTACAACGGGCTATATATTGTCCACTGGGTTACATGCAAACATGTTTAACCTCTTTGCAAGGTATGCAAGTAGGAGTTCCCTCACATGAGCAAACTCAGACCGGTCTGAGTTTCAGATCGTTTTGGAACTCATTTCGGTCTGCTGTCGAAGCCCTTGGAGCACTCACATGACACAGGTGAAATGAAACCCAAGTCGACTTGAAATTCGTTTCGGTTTCTCAGGTCGGTCTGGGTTTTCAGGTGGACCTGAAATTTCTTCCTGTGAGCAGAAAAGGATTTCATTTCGGTTCGAAATGACTTTTCAAAAGATTTCGACGATTTCCCGAATTCTGTTTGTTTAAACGCACATGGATTTTTAACCTTGTAATCCTTGTAATCGATCAAGTGTAATTGGCATTCCTTGTGTTCTTTTGGCAATGATAATAAGTAAGATTTCATTCAATGTCAGCCAGTTGGATCTTAACCCTATTTCACATGGGGGGGGGCGTTTTTCGCCCCCCAAACAAACTTTTCTACACTGCGTCGAAACGACACAAGATATGATGACCAAACCCTTGTGACTTTTACTCAAATTTAATTGGCAATCAAAATTTAAATGCCTCATTGTTCTAGATTTGATCACGTGACCACAATAGCACCATATTTGGAGAGTAGTTGACAAAAAACAGTTTTGAACATCCATAATTTCTTCGTTTCTCGTCCGAATTACTTGAATTATGTATCAGTCGATTGCCCTTGATGTGAGCTTTCACTTGATATATAAGTTTTGCTAATTTGCTGACATCAGCAAAATTTAATATCTATGACGTCATTCATATTTATGACGTCATTTTTCGAATAAATTAATGTATTAATTAAGATTTTTGTTGCAATTTAGCCTAACCTTGTTTGTTGCATGCATATTAAGTCAATCTATGTCAGAAATAGCAAGAAAACTACGGAAAACTGCAGTGACAATAAGTAGAAAGGAATAAAGAGCTAATTAAGCGCTAATTGGTCTATAAATAGATACTTCAGACTGCTTCAAAGTGCATATTTTAATTGTACAATGTATTTCCTATCATTTAAGGCTATTCTCATTAAAATCGGTTGAGCATTCAATTAAATAGAGTTTTTCTTGCAAAGCAGCAATAAATTGGCCAGTTTTCCTTTGTTTTTTGGTTGCCTAGCAACTAATCACGTGATTAATTCATTACCATTGTTATATTTGGAAAGCTTATTGTCCAAAGAACAATGGAGTAAAGTTTCAGTGTTACATCTTTTGCAGTTTCAGAGAAAAAGAGGGGGGCGAAAAACGCCCCCCCATGCCAAAATATCGAAAAAATACCCCATGTGAAATAGGGTTAATGTTATGAAGCAATACCAATATCTTTCACAAAACAATTGCAATTGTTCTCATTGCCAAATAAACTCACCCATTGCTTTCTTTCTTAAACCGGTCTGAAAATGCTCATGTGAAGAGGAGGCAAATTAGCAGACATAGTCAAATTTCAAACCGATCTGAAACTCAGATGGGTCTGCTTTTTCTCATGTGAGGGTAATCTACAAATCACTTATGTTCTTGCTGACATATGTCCACTGTTTTTTTTTGTTAGAAACACGGTGGAATTGATCATCCAATAAAATACTAATCGTTTCTTAACTTGAAAGTTAAAAATTAAAAATCAACTCAATATCTTAAAAATTAACTCAATATTTTAAATACAACTAATGTACCATCCATAGCCAAAAAGACACAAGGTCACCGAGTTCTGGCTATGAATTGTACTTACAATTTTCAACTTGTTGCTATTCAAAGAAGAAAGAAAGAAAAATATATAAAGAAGGTAACTAAACAAAGGGGTCAACAAGTGTATCTCAAAATAAATGCCAGGAGTTTCTACGGAATTAGGGAGATAATAATTGAAAGATTACTGGTCGAAAATAATTCCTGCAGACTTCTCCAGCATTTATCCTGAGACAGATATCTAAGAAAGAAATGTAAAGAAAAAAGTAAAAGCTGCTGTTTAAGTTTAGGATAATATATCCCTAATCAAAACGGCCCATATCTTTGATGTAGGATATTTTATGTGTAGGATATTGTAGACTCAAGGATAATGCTATTTTCCAACACGCTACAACCGGGGCTTCCATATAGAAGAAGCTTACACTGTTATCTATCATCGAGGCGTGTGAGATCGATTCCTGAGATGTCAGAGAGCTGGCCAAAGAGATCCAAACGAAGGGTGTAATACTGTGGGCAGTGCAGGAGGAAATGTTCGTTATCCTCATTGGCTAAACCAAAATTACAGACAAGAGAGAGGCAGTCAAAGGCATGTCTAAAGCGATGCTCATTCCCCGGGGGGGGAGGGGTGCACAACATATATTTCGGGGACGTGCCATCGGAAAGGGTATCGATTTTCCAGATATTGGTATAAAGAACGGTATCAATTTTCATAACTTTAGTGTAAGAAACGGTACCGATTTTCAAGATTTGGGTATGAAATGTAGTGTTGGATATGCTTTTTCGAAAAATTGGTATAAGGAACGGATATTACTTTTTCAAAAAATTGGTATAAGGAACGGGTATGTTTTTGAAGCCTCAATGGTACGTCTCCGACCAAAATCTGGTCAAGTGCACCCCCCGGGGCTCATTCAAGGCGCTAAATTGAAGACGGAGCCTAGTTAATAATCTTATACCTGAGATATCAGATACGCAATGTTTAGAATTTTTAACTGGTCGGATGATTGAGAGCAATAGTAGCATTCTTAATCTCGCTGTCAAGTGAATTCCATTCGAGCAGCGTGTTTCGAAAATAAGTATTGGAAAAACGAAATGTTTTTGCTGCTGGTTGCTCATATGCGCTTGAATTTCGCAAACTTTACGTCAATTGACGCTCCTGTGGTATTTCTTTGAAAAGGTATTCAGGCGATTTGGACCTTCTTAAACAAAAGAAATGAGTCAATCTACGGTACCATCTTCTGTGATAAGGGTCTCCCAACCCAGTTCCTCATAAAGCTTCTGTCTCCATATTCCAGTCACTGCTAGAGCCGCTGAATATTGTACCTGCTCCAACTTTTTTGTGATTTCAAGATGCATTTCAGGGTCAAATCTATGGTAGATTATATCACCGTAATCTAAGTGTGGCCTTATATATAAAGCTTATAAACTTGATTTAGAACCTCCTTAGAAACATATTTGGAAAGATATTTTATCAAGCCAATACCTCTTCGTGCCTTCAGAATTACCTCTCTTATGTGACTTTGAAAGTCGAGTTTATGATCCAAGATCATTCCGAGGTGCTAATGCTCCGAATTTGTTTTAACCCTATTACTGTAGGTTCACAGGGTAGCTCACGTTCCTATAGGGGGGGGGGGGGATTTTTCCCCACAATGAGTAATGCCTCTAATTCAATAAATGTTTGGATAATTGCAAAGTTATTGATGAAATACGTCACATGTAGTTGAAATATTAGTACTATGTGGACTTGATCACCGTTCCTCTTATAGCGAATTACTTGAGAAGTCGGAAAGATGTACTATGCATGTTTCCCGTCTAAGAGTTCTCTGTATAGAAATTTTCAAGACTTTGAAACATCTAAACCCGCCTTTCATGAGTGATATTTTCAAAATAAAATCTTCTAGATATTCATCACGAAATCCATATGACTTGCAGCATCATAGACCAAATCAAGTCACATTTGGTTCAAACAGCCTTCGATCATTAGGACCGCAAATCTGGAATGCATTGCCAAACGAAATAAAATCCACCAACAACTTAAATTCTTTTAAGCGTTTGATAAAACAATGGGATGGGCCTAACTGCAGGCATACCGGAAAACCAGGACCCAGGACCCTGAGACAGGACCCAGGACCCAGGACCCAGGACCTAGGACCTAGGACCCAGGACCCAGGACCCAGGACCCAGGACCTAGGACCCAGGACCTAGGACCCAGGACCTAGGACCCAGGACCCAGGACCCAGGACCTAGGACCCAGGACGTAGGACCCAGGACCTAGGACCCAGGACCTAGGACCCAGAGCCTAGGACCCAGGACCAATGATTTTCATCTGCAAATATCGTATTTCCCTGCTTCATACTGTATGTGCTTTCGGATCCTTTGCAGGGTTTCTTAGCTTTGTGACTCATTTTTGTGGCAAAAAAATTTCTTTAGAGTCTCTTAAATTGTAACAAACTTGTTTTCACAATTATCAAACTTCATTGAGGACTGTTCTTTGAACCAAGGATAAAGTTATGAAGGGAAATTGCTCTTTTTAAAGTCCATCTCAAACTAGATGTCACCTGAAATGTGCAATAACGCAAAATTACTTTGCAAAACACTTCTGTTGTTGTTTTTCGCGAGCATTTGCAGATTACCTCAAATTTGAGACAGACTATAGTTTTAGTACTGTCATAGTACTGTCATAATCTCTCTGGAAGAGACCACTACAGCTTCCTACTGGTGGTTTCTTATAAAATGTGGGACGCAAGTGATTAATGTTTGAGAGACATTGTTTTGAAGCGTTCATGAAAAACGATTGGGAAGCTAAAGATTTTCGGAACCTTTAAGGAAATCGTAAGACGTCCAAGTACTCGAAATCTGAACACTTTGAGAAACTTTCCCTCAAGGAACTAATTCATCCCGGGAATCATTCATATTTACGAGGAAGGCAACGATCACTATTTGTCAACATCAAAAATTAGAAATGTTGATCTGGCAAAACAGGAACTCTGTAAAAACTTACGGAAAAAGCTTGGTCCGGCTTATTCACATCGCTTAAGAGTATTGAGACATATTTGTGATGGTAAAAATAAAAAATAACACTTTATATGTTTGATGTGGATTAAGGTGAATGACCTGGCATATGTATCATGCGATGCTGCACACAAGACAAATTAAACCCAGGCACGCTATAGTGTCTATTGTCATTTTGCTTTTTGGAAACACGTATCAACTATCATTTCATAAGACGGTTGATATCGTCTTTCAGTCAATGTTTGAACTTATGTTATTTCTAGCAGATCATTGCGCGCGATGAAGTCTCTAGCCACAACTCTGAAATTTCATAGAATAATCCAATGAAAAGCTTAGAGTTCTTTGTAACATAAAGATTGGTGTTATCATTTTGTAAAGGTTCAATGACAAAGCAACTTGCGTTTTAAACTAATTTGATGATCTCTACTAATAAGAACCTATTTGAAATTTCAGGCAGAATGGGCTTGCCCCTTTTCTTTGCTTAGGAGACGAAGTTCCGAGCTTATGAATATTAAACTTATCTATATGCGAGGAAGCTGCCAGAACTTATCAAGCTATCACTTTTGAAATTATGCAGCTCAAAATTATCTATATTGTCGATATATCAAAATCCCTTTTTTGAAACTTTTCTGGGGAAGGACACCACCAGTCGTGATATTAAGCTTCTTTCACGGCAAATTCTCCAAAAATTTGGCGTTTTCCAACGATCTGAAGGGCGTGGTCATGGAAAATTTTCCCGGAGATAAGCCCCCCGACCCCTGTTTTCCTTCCTGCGCTCTTGCCGAGTTCCACTCCTCTCTATGAGTTTCGTTTCGTGAAATTCAGGCATTTTCATTTACATTTCAGGCATTTTCAAGAACATCGTATTGTTTTCTTTATCGGTTCGTCAATAAAACTCAATAAAACTCCTATCTACTTTTTAAGAAGACCCAAACTTGATCTATCTGTAGACCTCAAGGACCGCGGAACAGGGTAGGCTGGGTGGGCGATAGCCCACCCACTTTTTGGCAACAAATGGCCTTATTTTTGTCGGCAAAACTTGAAAAAAATTAGCACTTAGTCGGCTGAAAGAGAAGCTGAAATTTGAACCGTCAAAGGCGAAATCAAAAAGATATATATTGAAGTTCTTGATTTCGAAGTACACTTTATAGACCTACGATTCAATCAGCGAAATTTTATGGCATACGAACAGCTTGAATTCTCCTCGAGGCATTGGCAGCATTGGCATGCAATGCTTTTGCAGATGAAAATGAATACTTCGAACTACTCACTATGATGGTGATAGGGTGATAGTTTCTTCATGTTAGTATGAAAAGGGCGCTTTTCTGCAATCCAATGAGCTTGATCCTAAAAAATTTTTCCGGGGGCCTAGCCCCCGGACCCCTAACTTACATTCGCTCAGCGCTCGCTTTATAGCCCACCCACTTGTTGGATTGCTCCGCGGTCCTTGGACCTAAAATGAAAGAACCCAAATAGTAACAGACCCACAAAAATCCACCTCAGACCCAAAAATCGATGGTAGACCCAACTTGGGCTGGTACTGGGAGATTCTCAAAATCATCGGGTCTTCCTTTTCAATGTTTCACTTGGCTAATCTTCTTTTCCTACCTTTGGCCCTTTTTCCTGCGCATACCGACAAAAATCACGTTATGTCCTTGTCACCTCTGTCCTGTAGACACGAATTATTTTTCCCCAAAATATCCACTAAAAAGATTGCATGTAACAGACAAACTTTGCCAAACACCTCATAATGACTTGAGCCATTTGTCATTGTAACGAATGCTGATTATATAATGATAGGTCAAATGTCTTCTCTTCCGTGATTTGAAAAGGGGCACGCCTCTCTTGCAACATCGGCTTTCTGGGTCATCTGAAATTTTGCCAAGCAATTAAAAGAAATTATAACGGTATTGATTATGAATTTGGTCACGCCAAAAGATCACACGAAAAGCTTTCAAAGAAATTTTCTTTCTGCATTTTATCAGATGCGCTCACTTTTTATTCACCAGTAGGAAGCTGTAGTGGTCTCTTCCAGAAAGATTATGACAGTACTATGACAGTACTAAAACTATAGTCTGTCTCAAATTTGAGGTAATCTGCAAATGCTCGCAAAAAAACAACAACAGAAGTGTTTTGCAAAGTAATTTTGCGTTATTGCACATCTCAGGTGACATCTAGTTTGAGATGGACTTTAAAAGGAGTAATTTCCCTTCATAATTTTATCCTTGGTTCAAAGAACAGTCCTCTGTGAAGTTTGATAATTGTGAAAACAAGTTTGTTACAATTTAAGAGACTCTAAAGAAAATTTTTGCCACAAAAATGAGTCACAGAGCTAAGAAACCCTGCAAAGGATCCGAAAGCACATACAGTATGAAGCAGGGAAATACGATATTTGCAGATGAAAATCATTGGTCCTGGGTCCTAGGCTCTGGGTCCTAGGTCCTGGGTCCTAGGTCCTGGGTCCTACGTCCTGGGTCCTAGGTCCTGGGTCCTAGGTCCTGGGTCCTGGGTCCTAGGTCCTGGGTCCTAGGTCCTGGGTCCTGGGTTCTGGGTCCTAGGTCCTGGGTCCTGGGTCCTAGGTCCTAGGTCCTAGGTCCTGGGTCCTGGGTCCTGTCTTAGGGTCCTGGGTCCTGGTTTTCCGGTATGCCCTAACTGCAAATGCAATGCTTGCCAGTATTCATCTGAATTATAAGAAAATTATCGATTATGAAACAATAGAAAATATTTATGAAATTATTCGCATTTTTTACTTTTTGTTATTATCGATTTAGATTAGCATACTTATATTTTTGTATATGGTAAGCTAGATTAAAATTGATCGATATAAAATAAGATGACGAACGAACGAACTTTATCTCATTTTTAACCACATTTTTTGCCTGTTTTCAATGATGTCATGATTCAGTTACACATGACAAAAATGGACTTAACTCCCGTAAAAAGAGCTGCTGAGGCTAAATTTTTAGCTTATCTTAGTCCTCTTTCTATTAGCTTTCGAATGCTATACCACACAACGGAATTAAACAGAAATTTGTTTTTCAAAAAATTGGGTCACATGAATGATGACGTCATATTTATGACACGTGTAAAAAAATTTTTTTCTTCTAACCATAATAATGAGGACCGATAAATATTTTAGTCACATATCTATGAGGATTTATCAATAAAAAATTGCCTTGTATATCAAAACTTTAAAAGTTTTGAGGGTGGGGAAAAATTCCCCCCCCCCCTACAGGAATAGGGTTAACTTCTTCATTCCCTAATTTGAGAATGGGATGGTGTGGCTTAGTTCTTTTCCAAGAGAAGAAAACTTCCTCTGTTTTATCAGCATTGAGTGACATTTCCATTGCCATGCCTATATTCGGATCTTTTCAAGGTCGCGGTTCATATTGTTAAACCACTGATTTCTTGGCCTAACATAAAAGTGTATCTTCTGGGTTCGCGGCAAAAACAAGAAATGGATTTAACTAAAACAAAAACTTACGACCTTCAAATATTGCCAAAACGATACGGGCGGCGGCTAACGGCGGAGACTTTTCTCAGGAAACGACACGGCAATGCTCAACGTCAACAGTAACTCTTCAAATCCTTCGAAACTTCTTGAATACACAATGAACTAAACCTACTTAACTAAAATCAATTATCAAAACCTAAAACTCTTTCGTCGCGGCGTCGTCGGGTCGTCGTTTCGTCTAATATTTCGGCAAACGTCTTTCGGCTTCAACTTCGACTGTAAGTTCTAAAACAATGTCCACACCACCCAAAAACACCCTGACGAAAGGTTATAAGCAAAACGGTGAAACAATAGCAACGCCTAAAAAGTTTATATTAGGAAAACGTATGATAGCATAAAGGTGGTCAACGCCTAAAAATGTTCTTAAAAGGACAACGTAAGATTTGACAGCGCCTAAAAATCATATATATTGTCAATCATTAATTAAGATATACCAATCACATAAATCTACGAAAATATTGAGTCTGCAGCGTTCCTAAAGCTCGATGATTCGAGTCCGTATTTGGTCTTTTCTTTCAACTTGTTGTGACACCCATCAATCAACATCATTTTTCAAAGTCACGGCAAGGAAGTCCATAAAATGACACGTGAACATGGCTATCTCGCCATGAAAAAGGACAAGGGCTGGCATTATCAGTCAAAAGACTGAATATCGAATGCGATAACAATCACGTGCACTATTCTCATGTACACGTCACAATGTGCACAGCAAAATCACGTGTTCATAGGGAAGCCAAGGTATTACAACAATATCTAAGCCTGAAGCCTGCGTCGTACTCGTTGTTTACAACGGAAAATAGAGACGTGTCATTTGAAAATAGCTTCACACTACTGCATGATACATTTTCTGGAAGGTCATTGATGTATACAAGAAAGAATAATGGACCAAGGACTGATCCCTGGGGTAGACCAGCTGATACAGAGGACCAATCAGAAGATTTCCCGTTTAATACAACACGTTGTCTACGATCATGTTTTTTTTTATCAATCTAAAATTTTAAAAACAACAATTCAATACAACTACTGTGACATTTGTAGCGAGGAAAGACACAAGGTCACCGGGTCCTCACTACAAATGCCACTTACAATTTTCTACAAAATATTAACGGTAGCTTAAGGTGGTCGCAGGAGAAGAAAAACTTTCGGAATTTAAAGATTGTCAAATAAGTTAGAGCTTTTCTCCTGCAACCACCTTATTAATAGTAGAAAAGGAAACAACAAAAAAACAACAAAAAAAACAAACAAACAAAACAAAAAACAAGAACAAAAGCTAAATCGAAACTGAAGTACCCCCAAAACCTGCACAAACAGCCCACCCCCCACCAAACCACAAGCACGAGAGCACCGGCAGGGAGAATGGAATCTATGGTACAGAGATCAACTCCGAGGAGAAAAGAAAAAGAAACTAAAAAACTTCCAACTAATCATAGACTCCCCCAGCCAACGCCCCCGCAGCAGCAGTCCGATGAGCAGAGACCGCCCATGCAAATATCGGGAGCACCCCAGTCAAGAAAAAGGCTTAGGCTGCTGTTTTTCCCGAAACTTTAATTGAAACGTCCAGAAGTCTTAATAAAAGAAACAGTTGCTTCTAGAATGATTCTGTTTGCAAAGGTACTTTCATTTGGGTTCCCATATAACGACGAATGACAAAGATCCTTTGCGTTCATGCTAGCAACATCATATCCGACATCCGAGACTTGACCAAGGAGATCTTGGCGCTGAGCTGTAAACTGGGGGCAGTGCAGGAGGTAATGCTCATTATCTTCCTTTCCTGTACCACAAATACAAATTGGACTCAAGCAGTCAAAATTATGGCTAAATCTATGTTCGTTCAGATGACTGAAATTAAGTCGAAGCCTTGTTAGTAGTTTGATTCCCAAAATATCATAGATATTGTAAACAGGGTTTTTCTTAGGTCTAATGATCCGAAGCAATTTGCTCTTGAAAACGGCGAGAGAAGGAGAATCTTGTACTGCTTTCTCTAACAGATTCCACTCACATATTGTGTTATGAAAGTAAGAGCTAGAAAAGCGCATTGTTCTACCTACATTTTGCTCATAACAACTCGGGTTTCTTAAATTATAATCAAATGAGCGATGTTCAGGTATCTCATTGAAAAGGTAATCTGGGCTTTTGGAAGTGGTTATTGAAAAGAAATGGCATAATCTTCGACACCACGTTCGGTTAAAAGTGTTTCCCATCCGAGCTCTTCAAGCAGCTTATGCCTACTTGTACCTATCCGCGCTCCAGTAACAGCTAGTGCTGCTTTATATTGAGTTTGTTCTAGTTGTTGCGTAAAGTTCAGCTGCCTATCTGGGTCATATTTATGGTAAATTATGTCTCCATAGTCTAGGTGAGGTCTCACGTAAAGCTTATAGGTTTGATCAAGGACCTCTCTTGATACATATTTAGAAAGGTATTTTAACAAACCGATTCCTCTGCGTGCTTTCAAGATAGCCTCTCGAATATGACTTTTGAAATTTAGCTTTGAGTCAAGAATAACACCAAGATGCTTGTGTTCCAATTTTGAGGCAATGACCTCCTCTCCCAATTTAAGACCGGGGTGGATTGGCTTATTCCTTTTGCATGAAAATATAACCTCCTCTGTCTTGTCAGCGTTAAACTGCATTTTCCATTGCCATGCCCATAGGTTAATTTTTTCTAAATCTCTGTTTAAGTCAAGTGCAGCTACATTTTCATCCTGAACGGTAGTGAACAATGACGTGTCATCGGCAAATAACTTAATACCACATTTAACATTGTGGGTTATATCGTTAATGTAGATCAAAAAAAGAGTGGTCCAAGAACTGATCCTTGAGGTACACCTGCGGATATTGTATCCCACTTTGAACATTGTCCATTTAATACGACCCTTTGCTTACGATCTGCCAAAAAACTTTTAACAATCCGAAGAACGTTTCCATGTAAGCCATTGAATTCCAACTTATAAATTAGACCCTCGTGCCAGACCCTGTCAAATGCCTTTGATAGGTCAAGGAAGATGGCACGTGTTTCTTTACTAGGAGTTTCATCAAAGGCTCTATAGATATTTTGTGTGATTAGCAGTAACTGATTGATAGCTGAATCACCGGGACGAAACCCTGATTGATCATGTAAGAAGACGATCATGTAATCATGTAAGATTGACGATCATGTAAGAAGTCCTTGATAATTCCAAGAAGATTACCAGCTATGCCATTACATTCCAGTTTGTATAATAGACCCTCGTGCCATACCCTATCTCTGTTGTGATTTAATGTACTTTGCTTTTGTAGCTTGGTTTTTATTTGTTTGTGCATAAAAAAAGAAAAAAAACTAAAGCGTTTTGACTTTGAGAAGATCGGATGAAATGTGCTCCCGGATTACGTGAACCCAGTTTACGTCAGAAAATATTGATATAAATTTTGTACATGGATTTATAAAGAAGCAACAAGAGTAGCATAAAAAACTATAATATTGAAATTCAGGAGGGGCAAGAATTGAATAGTGAGCTAAATGATCTTCAATTAACCCTATAGTGGTTGGGCTATCTGATGCGTCTTATTTTGGTTGGGGGGGGCAAAAAAGCCCCCTACCTAACTCTTGACTGGTAATAGCTAGAGCAATCAAATTTGGTGTGCTAATAGCCTCAGGCATGTGCTTTCTCAAAAAAGTGAAAATTAACCTTAAATTGGCCATCATTTTTGCTCACGTCAGCATTTTCTTTTGTGTGGCCAAGAAAAGCAGAAAAATTGGCCAAAGTCAGAAAATTCGCGATAAAATTAAATGTGGAGCAATATTTCCACCCAAACATGATAATTATGATACATCAAATAACACTACGTTGCAAAAGAAATTTGCAAAATATTAAAATCCTGCTCCTTTTTTGTGATAATTGAGATTTGAGAATTTGCAATATTTCCAGGGTCAGTCCCAGAAAATTGTCTCGCGCCCCCTCATTTTTCAAAATATTTCAATGAAACTTTCTAAAATGCTGCGCAATAAGTAGTTGCAAAACGTCAAGAAGTTTCATGGTTATAAAATGTTTTCGGACAGAATTATAAAAAAAATCTACTAGGGAGCAAATTTGCCCCCCCAACCAAAATAGGGTTAAAGCAAAAGTGGAGCTTCCCATGTTAGGGTCGTGACCCCCAAAACCCAATTTTTTCTCTTTGCATATCTATTAAAGATTGCAACAAAGATTTTATTAGCTGCACTACTTCACAAGATTACTATACCATGCAGTTATACAATACTACTGGAACGATACCCCGAGGAGCAAAGGACTATGACTACCCCAAGGGCAATTGAACACAGAGATTAGAACTACTGTCCCTGTACATGCTTCGAGCTACCGGTCGAAACAAATTGAGTGTTTGGACGCACAGTTTCTCGTTCACAATTTTTTTCGACCGGCCCTTCCATGTTCCTAATTCTGGATCTGCTGCCGTGCTGAAATCATCAACTAAGTACTTTGTATGAGAATCAAACAGTTTGGTTTAAGAGTTACATGTTCCAATAATGGATAAGCTTTGGGCCGGAGTCTCTGGGGGGAGGGGGAGTTACTTGATTGTGACCGTGATTCTAGACTTTGACAAAAGGATGCATTTGTATGGTAGGCAATTTGAAGAACTCCGAACCCTTTGGCATGAATTTCAGGAAGTTTCGTATCAATGTCTATGAATTCTTTCTATTTGAGGATGCAAGGTTTATTCAAATTTATGTTGTTATAAAAATTCTAAAAAAGCTACCCAACCAGATTTAAGGTTAAACACAGAGCCATATATACGCAATTTCAGGTGAAAAACCCATCCATACGAGCGGAACGTCCAGTATCAATTAAAAATCAAGTCCCCCCCCCCCGAGGGGAGTCTCTTTGCAACAACGAGTATTTAAATATAGAATCATAGTTTACATAGTATGCTGTTTCAGTTCGTGCAGAAAAAAATTCGTAATATGAGAATTACATAAAGTAGCTGAAAACTCGACAGAAAACCAAAGCGCAAGAGAGGTAGATTTCATATTTCAACCCTGATTTCAATTGTATGTGAATTTTGTTACTCATGTAGGACTGTCATTGCGTTTGTCATTGTGGGAGCCTATACAAGAATCCTGAGACTGGGTTGTCTGCAGTACGCTGACTTCACCTACGTGTTGGAAGGAAAGGTCCTCCTTGGCTCTATAATTGCAACGTTTCTGAACCTAAGTCCTAAAGAATGCGAGCAAGAGTGCATCGACAACCATGACTGCAAGTCGATCAATACGGAAAATGCTGGCAGCAAAACATGTCAGCTTAATAGCAAGTCATTATCAGATGCATCTGACGGCGTCAGCTGGACTGTCATGCCTGGCTGGACTTTCAAATCAACGCTCTTCAACGATAGAAAGGTGAGATGGTAAAGGAATACTTTCCCAGATTTCATTAAGTTTCTTCTTTTCCGTTAATTTTTGATCCCTCAACAATTTCTTCAGATCTCAGCCTTCGCTACTCGCAAAGAAGATTTATGTGGCAAAGTTTTTTGTAATCGTTTTTTGTAATAGTCTTTTGTAATTGTCCTTTGCAGTTGCGTAGTTGTTGTATTTTTATGAGATTATATACCGGGTGAGCCAGAAAAAAATTCCCACTTTCGACAGGCCAGGATAAATCACACACTAGACCAAATTCAAATATTTTTGGTTTAATCTTTTGCCAATATCCTAAGTTATTCTTGGCTATTTTTGGTCGATTTTTCGGAAGCTTATTTATTGACATATTAACGATTTCTTGAATTTTTTTCGAGGGCAGACAGCCCAAAAATGTGGAAAAACGTTGATCAAAATTTTCTAAAGATTGAACTTGCCAGAACAAAGGGAGTGCTCTTCTAAGTGACTAGGGAATTTGGAAATGGATTAATTCTTATCTGTCGCACGTGCCGTCATTCAAGGATTGCGCAAGTTTAGTATCATTTAAAGACTCTAAAGTCTTTCATCATTTCTTTGAAATTGTACTTTGTAGCTACCTCACTTAATCCATTTTGGGAATTGAAAGTATTTCAAACAAGTGTGTAGATATACGACTTCTAATTTTGATGCGAAGACCTATTTTCCGCGCGTCATTTTAACTTTGCCTGACGCACGCAAGCCTTTTATTCAAGGCGCCTAGTGAGCGCAGTACATTCATGAAACATTTCAAAAATATTTTGCTATATTCATGACTTATTTGCTCTCATTTACAATCGAGGTCATTTACTATTTGCTATTCCCGTTGGCCTAAGAGCGGACAATTATCAAGTAGACCGAACAGAGGCTAGTATCAACAGTTGAAAACGGCGCTCTCTCAAAACATTGTGCAGCGAGAAGCGGAAAAGAGCGGAGGGCAACAGTGGAGGAGCACAACCAATTTAACTGTGAAAAGATCGATGAGCAGGATGGGTGAGGGGTGAGGGACAAAGTCATTTCCCCATAAGAAAGTTTCCTAACTTTCCGTTCCTATGCAGATAATATTTAACAATAATTTGGAAGCGAAGATTGATGAAGAATACAATCAGATGCGCGAATTTAGTGTAAGGATTTATTCATTGAAATATCATCGAATAAGGGCGCCATTTGCCAATTATTTTCGTTTGACACTGGTCACAACAAATCGATAGTAAACACAATTTTCAAGTTCTCCACTTACAAATGAGTTTGCATTTTCAACTATCCACTGATTATGTGGAAATGCGAGATAACATCATTTTCCAATGAGGAAAGACCTATGCTATGTAAGTTTGAAAGCAGGAATACCGCAATGCGACGAAGAACAACAGCAAATATGTGCGAACTTAAGAAATATATATATTAGATGCCAATATTTCGTCCTGCCATGCAGAACTTCTTCAGGGCTGTTATGTTTTAGTTACATTGAACCCTTGATGCATACATAGGTACCCTTGCCTTACATTAGAATTGGTTGTTTAGCTTTAAAGTGCGGACTAGAATTCGAGCACAGCACGCAGAAAATAGTGAGAGAAGTAGACACATTCAAATTTTACATTTCACTTTGATTCTTGCAGGCTAGAATTTATCATCAATAATATTTCAACTCTAACTAAAACAGCTTCTTTTTCAAAATAATTCACAGTTATTCGTTAGGAATATTATTCGCTCCATTATCGATGCAAGATCTACAGCGTTTTATCATAGCATCAAAAGCGTTCTGTATCATTTGTAATGGAATGGCATGAAGTTCTCTCGCTATTGCCAATCGAAGCTGGCCAAGATTTTGAGGTTGGTTTTCTTTCCAGATTTGATGCTTCAAATATCCCCACAAGAAAAAGTCGCAGACTGTGAGGTCAGGGGAACGTGGGGGCCAGGGCCAATCACCTCTTTTACTCATAATCTTTCCAGGAAATTGCCCTCCTAAATACCTCATTGAAGCATTGCTTATATGGGCGGGTGCTCCATCTTGCTGCCACCACGTAGCCCCTTGATCCACGTTTTGTTCTCTGAACTCCCGTTGTATGACGTTATATCGTATGATTCTTAGGTATTCTCTAGTATCAAGCCTCCCATTGACGAAATGGGGTCCAAATATATTTCCATTTCTTGTGAGTCCAGCCCAAACCATTACCTGTCCTGGCCCTTGTTGGCAGTCGATATAATGGTTTGGTGGATGTCCTTGTCTGGATTCGGCATACTCTGCAACGTTTTTAGAGTTTACTTCTGAGTTGAGGCTAAATATTGCCTCATCGGAAACAACAAAGTTGTCGAGAAACCTTGGCTCCTGCTCGACAGTGTTCAAGAGCCTTTGGCAAAATTCCATCCTTTGGGCTGAATCACGTGGCAAAAGTCTTTGTCTCCGCACAGCTACGTATGGATGAAATTTCAGCTCCCTTACAATCCTTCGGAATGACGTCGCAGACAAGTGGAGCCCATTACGTCTTGATGACCTGGAGCCGTTCTCTATCAATGCCTGGCGTACTCTCTCTACATTTTCCTCACTCCTTACTGTTCAACTGCGCCCACTGTTACCTTTGTTTCTATTATGGCAAGTGCCATACTCAAGAAACTTTCTATAAAGTTTCGACACAGCACGCCTTGTAGGTGGTGGAATATCTGGCCAGAAAGCAGCCCATCTCCGAACAACTTCTCGGGAACTATCGACTCTGGACATCTCTACACATATCCAGGTTCGTTGCTCTACCGTTAGTCGAGACATTTTGGAAAGGAAAGGATTCAAATGTTTCTAGGTTTTATAGGTTTTTGCAACAGTCGCTACTACGATTGACACTTTGAGCATCTCAAAAAGCAGTCGTGTGTAGCAGAATTTACTATAACGTTTTATAATAGAAAGGAACTGAGAATGCAAAGATTACTGCCCCTAGAAACTTAGTTGCACGTACAGAACAACATATTTTGCACAATAGAAAATAAAAAAGTATCTGATTGCGCAATAAGGATGCTTTTCTATTGTGAAATCACGCTGTAGACCTTGCATCGATAATGGAGGGAATAATATTCCTAACGAATAGCTGTGAATTATTTTGAAAAAGAAACTGTTTTAGTTAGAGTTGAAATATTATTGATGATAAATCTAGCCTGCAACAATCAAACTGAAATGTGAAATTTGAATGTGTCTACTTCTCTCACTATTTTCCGCGTGCTGTGCTCGAATTCTAGTCCGCACTTTAAAGCTAAACAACCAATTCTAATTTAAGGCAAGGGTACATAGCATAGGTCTTTCCTCATTGGAAAATGATGTTATCTCGCATTTCCACATAATCAGTGGATAGTTGAAAATGCAAACTCATTTGTAAGTGGAGAACTTGAAAATTGTGTTTACTATCGATTTGCTGTGACCAGTGTCAAACGAAAATAATTGGCAAATGGCGCCCTTATTCGATGATATTTCAATGAATAAATCCTTACACTAAATTCGCGCATCTGATTGTATTCTTCATCAATCTTCGCTTCCAAATTATTGTTAAATATTATCTGCATAGGAACGGAAAGTTAGGAAACTTTCTTATGGGGAAATGACTTTGTCCCTCACCCCTCACCCATCCTGCTCATCGATCTTTTCACAGTTAAATTAGTTGTGCTCCTCCACCGTTGCCCTCCGCTCTTTTCCGCTTCTCGCTGCACAATGTTTTGAGAGAGCGCCGTTTTCAACTGTTGATACTAGCCTCTGTTCGGTCTACTTGATAATTGTCCGCTCTTAGGCCAACGGGAATAGCAAATAGTAAATGACCTCGATTGTAAATGAGAGCAAATAAGTCATGAATATAGCAAAATATTTTTGAAATGTTTCATGAATGTACTGCGCTCACTAGGCGCCTTGAATAAAAGGCTTGCGTGCGTCAGGCAAAGTTAAAATGACGCGCGGAAAATAGGTCTTCACATCAAAATTAGAAGTCGTATATCTACACACTTGTTTGAAATACTTTCAATTCCCAAAATGGATTAAGTGAGGTAGCTACAAAGTACAATTTCAAAGAAATGATAAAAAACTTTAGAGTCTTTAAATGATACTAAACTTGCGCAATCCTTGAATGACGGCGCGTGCGACAGATAAGAATTAATCCATTTCCAAATTCCCTAGTCACTTAGGAGAGCACTCCCTTTGTTCTGGCAAGTTCAATCTTTAGAAAATTTTGATCAACGTTTTTCCACATTTTTGGGCTGTCTGCCCTCGAAAAAAATTCAAGAAATCGTTAATATGTCAATAAATAGGCTTCCGAAAAATCGACCAAAAATAGCCAAGAATAATTTAGGATATTGGCAAAAGATTAAACCAAAAATATTTGAATTTGGTCTAGTGTGTGATTTATCCTGGCCTGTCGAAAGTGGGAACTTTTTTCTGGCTCACCCGGTATATAAAAATGACCAAATTCTAATTCTAGAGAAAGTCACAAATTCAGCTGCATCTGGGACAATAATTTGATCCTTGATTTACTTCCCAAAGTTGTGCTTAACCATGAAACATGTAAATTCTGGTAATTTTTCAAACAGGAGTACTTTTTTGAAAGCCGTGTAGCTGCTAAAGTATCGCAAGTTAGTAATCATCGTTTAGCATGATTTACGATTTCAAAGATCAAATAAAATAAGACAGAGATGGTTAGAATATAAAGATAGAAAATAGATATTCAATTTGTATCTCATCTTATTTATGAAACTTGTGTTTGAAAGGTTGGCAAAACCTGCAAAGCACTGAGTCCATGTCAAGAAGACGAGCTTTGTGTTGATACATGCAACTGCCCAGGATATGAATGCATCCTCTGTGAAGGAATTGAGCAAAGCCTTCCTTGTATCTTCCCTGGTAAGTAAATAATATCCTATCTTTACACTTCTAAATGTGTCAGTATGATATTGTCCATTGTGATGGTTTTCATAGTTCAAGATGATATTCTCTATTTTTTTGGGTACGTATACTAATTCATTACATAAGCTTTTCTAGGATATATATGCTAGAAAACTGACGTACAATTGAACTTGCAAAATATCTACTTACTCAATGAATGACATTACATACAAACAAAATTCTTGATGACATGGCACAGAATGAATCAAATAAACGATTCATTGACAGATTTGCATACATAGATGCAAGACATTTGTGATGTTCTGTTCTTTACTTCTTGAGTTTGAATTCAAATGCAATAATTGGATGGCCAATTTCTTATCCAAATTAATACTGTTCCAAAGACTGACCTCACGAAAGACAGAAGTATTGCAAAGGTCCAATTTAGAGTTTCTTTATTGTCTTGAGATATTGAGGTGCAAGATAGTTACGATATTTGAAAACCACAGAAGATTTTCCTTTATCTATCAAACATTGTGCAGATCTGTGAGAATTTATATTGAATTAATGCTTCAGCACTTGAACTGTTATCTTGATCTGCAAAGATGGAAATTAAGCGTAGTACAATGATGCCTGGAACTTCCTTAGTTGGTATCAAGTAGCTGATTGTATTCATTTATGATGAAGCTAGATTATGTAACGAACGTTGAATAAAGTATCCATTAAAAATCCTTGAGTATTTTCTCTTCCAGCTTTGTTTCTAAGGTTTTCGCTATAGTCCAGCTTTTCGCACATTCATTTACGTACGCTTTCTATTGTTGCATGGAAGAAACTTTCTTCCAAGTTAGATTGACTACATATTCGAGGTTATCGCAATTGATAGAATTATGGACGCTCAAATCATGACTCATGGAATTTCACATTGAAATGGGGACAAAGCAGTTTCTCTCGATTTCATGCCCAGTCATGAGTCTTTTTTCAAGTCTTTCTGTACCTTTGACTTCTAGATTTGTTTCATCTTGATAAAGAGCCCTGCCCTTGTGCAATTCTTACATCATTATCGTTCTCAGCTTCCACGGTATTGATCATAAAAAGAGTATCCTCCTTGCGAGTGAATTTGAAAGTGATGATATTTTAATTAAGCATTCAATTTGACTTTAGGGAATTGGGCACTAGGAAGAAACACCAGACAGTCGTCAACAGCACACGGTGGAAATAGCGAAAGAGCGGTTGATGGGAACCGTGATCCTAAATGGGAACATAGGTCATGCACACATACTCATAAGCAAGATTACCCATGGTGGAGAGTCGACCTTGGAAAGCTTATCACTGTTCACAGAGTTAGAATTGTCAATAGAGATAGAGCTCATGAAGTGTTGCATGATTTTAACATCAAGGTAGGGACAGAAGATATACAACATCGAAACACTAAGTGCAGAGAGAAGGCCAAACATCACAAAACTGGCATGCTTTCTTTCAGGTGCACAGTTCCAATTAAAGGTCGCTATGTTTTCATCGAGTCCAGGAGGAAGCAGATTCACTTGACAGTCTGTGAAGTAGAAGTAACAGGGACATTTCCATAACAGAGCTTTATGGTACTGTGAAGGTACTTTTTGCAGAGGGTGCAGTCTGTAGATTACCACAGCAGCATCTTTAATGAATTCTTTATGAAGGAGAATGTTATCTAAGCAAACGAATCAAAAGAGAACAATGCTAAAAAATGGCGAGAGATGGCATTGCGTCCTACTGTTTGTGTTGGAACTGTGTTGGATTTGCCTAGAGTTTTTTTTTATGATCTCTACTACACATAGATCATTATCAATCTTTTTCGATGCTTGCTTATTCAGTTCCTGCATAGTTTGTTGTCACAGAGCACTGTTTTGATAGTTTCTGACAAGTATCTGTCTCTTAAAAGCTACATCTGGTTCTGGTTCTAATTGCTCGCTGATATGGATGTTTCACGATAGAAATTTGAATAATAAGATAAATAGGATACATGAAAGGGCCTTAAGAATCGCATACAAGGACAATGTTTCTACTTTTGAAAAACTGTTAGAAATGGATAATTCGGTAACCGTTCATCAGAGGAACCTGCAGTTGCTCATGGTAGAGATCTACAAAACAGAATATAATCTAAATCCCAGCTTTATGAAGCAAATTTTTGAGGAAAAAGAAATGCCTTACAACTTAAGGTGTTCTGATAAACTGCGACTACCAAAGGCGAAAAAAACCTGCCTTGGAATCGATACAGTCAGATTTATGGGGAAAAAGGTATGGGAGACACTACCAGCAGAGCTGAAAAACTCGGATTCCCTTCAAGTTTTCAAAAGGGTTATCAAAGCCCATAAATGCCATGCCTGCAACTGCAGATTATGCAAAGTGTTTTATCCAAATTTAGGCTTTTTATTGTAAATTATATCTTCACTTTAATCTTACATGTATTTTCTGTTTTCTTTGTTTTTGTAAATAGTTGGCCTTAATTAGCAATTTAGCTATAGCATTTAGCAAACTTTAAATGAAAGAATTAATAATAATAATAATAAAAGGCTATGCATGCTTGAAATTTCCCAAACTTTTTTAAGAAATCTACTCTCCATATGTTTAGGTATGCAAGTTTGGATGCCGGTCAAAATATCTTTCATTTCCAAGGAGTTATGACGCTTCAAAGTCAAGTCCTTTGTTCGTCTTCGAAAACGCATGTGAAACATCACTATTTCCCATAAAGTCGGTACCGTGGGTTTGGGGGCCTGACCTGCTGTCTTTGGTGTTCGAAATATGGCTTACGCAAGCTCTAAAATGTGCTACATCAAATCAAGCTTTTGGCTAAGAAATTTCAAGTGTACCCATCTCTTTTCGTTTGTTTGAGGCATCCTGTAGCTCTGTGTATCTACCAGACTGTGCTTGGTCTCCATTGGAAGATTTTCTTCCACAAATAATACAGTAAATAGAATCGTAAGCATCAAATTGCTTTCTTTCTGCGTCCAAACACTGATCTATGATCACGAAATCACAACATGCGCTGCCCGTTGCGAGGCATGGGGAAGAGGCAGGAACATTCCGAAACATCGTCGAACTGTGTCTATTCAAACACCAGAAGCAAAGCTGAAACACAAAGAACTGCTCTGGGTGAGCCAGAATGTGTTCCCACTTTAGGAATTTCATTGTACCAGGAGTACTTCACAGATTTGAATGATTCAAATTCTAGTAGAAAGTTGAAGATCCAAGTGTTCTTGTGATTTTTCTCGCTTTCTTAACAACAATGGAAGAATTTTATAAGAATTTCGTACTTGCATAATGACTGAAATAGTACCTGGAAATTGATCAAGTGGTAAGGACTCTCACCACACACAACAATTCGCAATGGGTATTTCCTCTCTCTCGAAAGTTGTAAGACATAGATTTTCAAGCACATACTAATATCCCATGGCAATTAATGTGCAGAGGATGTCTCGCAGCCATGGGAAATGGCATATTCCTTTGTTTATCTGTTCGATGAGTCCTGTATGATTTGATCAATGTTTTAGCCATTTTACAGTTATTTTGTGACAATGAAATTTTGTGTAAAGTTGATCTTACCTACATTTCTAGCGCTCGTAAGACAGCGAGAAAATCACAAAATTATTTCGATCTTTCAATTTTCAAGCAGAACTTGAATCATTCAAATCTGTGAAGTATCCTTGATGCTATGAATTCAAATGTGGGAACTTTCCTGACTCACCTGTGTAGGTCTAAAAGAACACACCATGTAGACACTAAAAGTTTACGGGGTGAGTGGCCGAGTGGCTTTAACAGTTTTTGTCAGGTAACTGAAGTTAAGCTCGGTCGAGTGAAGTCAAACTCTGGATGGGGGACCTCAGAGGCCTGACGTCACAACTCACCTCATCGTCCTTCGGAAGGGACATTAAACAAGGGGCCCCATGCCAGGATGCGACATGCACAGTGAGCCTAAATCAGCTTTCAGTAGCTAGAAATCCTGACAAGCCCACTCAAAATATATTGAAATGCAAAAAACAAAAAATAAAACAAAAAAAGGCAAAAGCTGTAGCAATGACATACTGAGAGTCCAGAAAGTTCGTAGAATTTTGGCACATCAAACTATCCTAAATGGAGGTCATACGACATGCAGGTCGCTTAAAGAACCATTGCCTCTTGAATATCAAATAAATGTAAATTCTACTATTTTATTCAGCATCCGACATGCTGAATTGATATCGCAATTCCTGGCTGAAATCTATTACTGCTCATTGTAATTTTTAGGAGATCTTCTTAAGAATATCTCCTTGAAAACCTTGAAAAACAGCCTAAAATCATCATGAAAGTTCTTTTATATTTCTGTTTTCCAGCTTTGTTTGAACACGTGTTCAAACAAAGTTGCCTCCATGGCAAAATGAAAATGTCATCCGAAATGTGTGTCACAAATTTATTCAAGAGACTTCTATCCTCCCTAAAGTTTAGATTAGTTTCTTGAGGAAACTCTAAACATGATTTCAGATACGAGCAACCGATTTTTAAAGTTAATTTTAGATTTTGATCAAACAGGTCAGCTATCAAAGAGAAAATCTTGCAATGCAACCGGGCGAGTCAATAAAAACGCTGGCTTTTGAAACAATCCTGCTCCCTAATGATATCAAAAAACTCTCTTGTTATCCCCGATATGTCAAATTAGGTTCAGTACTTTACCCGGCTTTAATCGGTCATTCCTTCCCGTGGAAATGTGAGATTTGCTGCAGAAAGCCCCTTGCAAAAACCTGCAAAAACGAGCAAGCAAAATTTCCCTTTGTTCTCCTTCCCTTCCTAGCAATATTGACTCTTGGATGTTCTCATGTATTTTGTCCCAATGGGCAAATGGAATCCCCTGAATAGACTTTTCAACCCGCAAAAACGAAAGTGCTGAAAGTCATTGCTATGAGGTTAACACATCAGGGATTCTTACTTGTAGTTTTAGCATGTTTTCTAAGATTTCTCAAAGGGATTCATTTTAGAAAGTCCAATACAGAATCTGAAGGGAGTGGTCGAATTTAGCCAGGAAAGTTTCTAAAGATAATTGTAGCCCTTCATACACCGGGCGTTATTTTTTTGACTCACCTTGTATCGCTTTGATATTGACGAAGTAGCGTCTACCAAAGTTATATGATGTTTCATCTTTGATTCACACTGTACTGCGGGTCCCAAAGACGTGTGCAACTTTTGAGTTGCTACTGTGAAGAAGCCAGGAATCCACTTTCCTAATTTTCAGATTTTTGAATACAGGAGATTTGAACTTAGAGTGTGGTACAAGGCTTGAATACATCTGAGAAGTAGTTTTTACTTTAGGAGCAAGAAAGTCAAAGTAGATCCTTTAGCTTTTCTGAAAAGAATCAGAATCAACGATATTTTGCTACGTTCTGTAGAATTTTCGAATGTGCAAAATAGTGGTAAAAGCTCTAATGCCTCTCGATCGAGCCATGTGTATAAAAATAACCTCGATCCAGACTCTTTTGTAGAATAGCTAAAAGGTCTATTGCTTGTTCCTCCAAAATTGCAGAATTCTATCAAGGTACTGTTACCTGACACAAAATGGATCAGCTTTACATTATTACCAGGAAACGCAGTTGGGAGTGTTTAAACTAGCAAAGAGCTCAAGGGTACACACATATATACCAGGAAGCTTTTGAACAGCAAAATTGTTGATTTGATGCTGGTTTCATCATTTCAGGAAAGTAAACTCATGGTTGAAGGACGGATACCATGGCCTGCAGCACCCACTCAAACTGTGCTCGTGTGTTTTTAGACATATTGTATATTATTTTGATGTTTGGTTGCATATTGATACTATTAACTTACTTTGAAATTGATGATAGTTAGGCCTTAGAAGCAGTATAATTTCTACTACTTTTATAACTACTGCATCCCTTAATGATACCATGTAATGTTTTACGAAAGAAGATGAAACCAATGAATCCCAATCTTGCATTAGAAAGCAAAACGAAGTTATTTGAAGGACCCTGGATCTATAGTTCCATGTCCTTCCTCAAATTGGCCTCTGCCTGCAGAGAAAATCTCTATTCTCGTTCTTGAAAAAGAAAGTGGAATTTCACGAAAATGTAAGAATCTTGCGAGCATTATTTACCATTTGGGTTTTTTCAAGGTAGCTCTTCCTTCCGCTCCAGTGAGCAGCGAGATTCTGTTTCGAAAAAGCACTATATCATCCGGCCTATCGAAAAGCGGCAAAAAGGATTTGTTTTGTATAGTCTGTGCAATAGAAAGATGTATAAATTGCAATGTTTCCTTCAACGCTGGCTCCTCAAATTCCAGATGTATTCTTTCTGTTGATTTCAATATGCTGGATTTATCTCCAAAACTACTGGAAACATTTTTGATTTTTTATGGCTCAATGTTTTGAAAAGTAGTTGATCTTCATTTCACATTATCCTGGGTACCAGAGCCAAAAAAAGATAAAATAAAAGAAGAAAGGAAAATGTCCTTCTTTTATTTATTTTTTTTTTGAGGCTCTGGTACCCAGGGTAATTTCACATATACTAAGTCTGATCGATAAGGCTAGGGTAGATTTCGTGCAATTAAACTTTATATTTCTGTTTTGTGTACTTTTCCAAAGCGAAAGGAACAAACCCACGGGGGGGGGCGGGTTCTCGTCTAAATTTCGGGTAGGGGTGTGCTGCCCACAGTTTCAAAATGGCACCGTTGGCTAGACCAATTTTTGGTGAAAATGATAGCCTTGGCTAGACTAATTTCTCTGTTAGAATTGCCCTGAAAGGGACTTTTAATTTCTACTGTTTGATTATCATAATACAGTAAGAACCTGCAAAATAGAAACCAGTTTTATCAAAACAGCTTGTTTAGTTTCTTATTAAAAGGGAATTTATCAAAGAAAGAGCCTGAAAGGTGAAACTGTAATAGTGAAAATATTGCAGATTCCAGAAAAGTCCTACAGATTCTAAGCAAAATAGCTAAAGTTAATTTGAGGCCGCTCTCAGTTCAGAAAAGCAGATTCCTTCTGTTTTAAAATATATCATGTTAGTGATTTTTCACCACGGGCTGCTCCGCAAAAGTCACAGGACCAAAAAAACAATTGATACACGAACTCCCGCTACGAAAAGAACAGAAAGAAGATCGAACAACATGAACGGGGTTTCCACACGCTAGCGAACCTATACAAACTACAGTGGAAACGCCATACTGAGGCGGGGTATTATGATAACGTGGTGGGGTATTATACATAATGTGGTGGATACGCCATTCGGGGGTGGGGTATTATATTTACGTGGTGGGGTATCATGATTGATGTGGTAGCATAATACCCCGCCTCTGTATGGCGTATCCACCACAGTCGTGCGTATAGGTTCGCTAGCGTGGTCCAAGTCAAACCCAATACACGTAGACCAAAAAGAAATTTGCATAGACCCGGACCAAACTTATTGAGTTTGACTCAGATATTGAAGGCAGTTTGTTATAGGCATCGCGAGCTTTTATTTAAAGATTGCTTTGCCAGTTGTCGGCAGATCCCTGTGTGATCTCTTCAATAAATCACTGTTTACGGGAAAATTTCCGGAGGACTGGAAAATAGCGCGTATTGCACCCATCTTCAAGAGTGGTGCTAGGGATGACAGGTCGAGCTATAGGCCAATATCAGTTCTTCCTTTCATATCTAGGCTATTTGAGAAATTAATTTTCAATCAGTTTTATGAATACCTGGATGCAAATAAATCACTATACGAGCACCAGTCTGGCTTCCGACTCTTACATTCGGTTGCAACAGCCCTTATGGCTAGCAACAATGATTGGTACCTGAATATAGATAAAGGAAAATACACTGGTCTAATCTTTATTTATTGATTTGAAGAAGGCTTCCGACATGGTTGATCATGAAATCCTACTGAAAAAACTGAAAATGTATGGAGTGACTGGCCTGGAACATGACTGGTTCACATCATACTTGGATAACCGTAAAAAATTCTGCAGGGTAGATGGCACCTCCTCTGATGTGAAGGGAATAAATTGCGGAGTTCCTCAAGACTCTTGTCTTGGTCCACTCTTGTTCCTGATTTACATCAACGATTTGCCCTTTTCCTTGGAAAAATCCCATGTCAGCATGTATGCTGATGATACGGCCATCTCCTTCTCTTCAAAAAGTATTGATGACCTACAAAATGACCTAAACTTAAATCTTTTGAAGCTACAGGATTGGTTGCATGCAAACAAGCTTTCTCTGAACGTTGTGAAAACGCAATCACTTATAATAGGCTCTGGTCCAAACATCCGTAAGATTGAAAGCCAGCCTGATGCCCCACCATCTTTTTCCATAGGTGATCAGGACATTGAAATGATTACCAACACAAAATACCTAGGTGTACAGATAGATAGTCACCTCAACTGGGACAAACATATAGATACTATCAAGACCAAGGCTAATCGAGCACTTGAACTAATTAAGTATTCTAAGAAATATCTTCCATCTGATGTACTCAACAAAATGTATAGAGGAATTGTTGAGCGCCATTTGAGTTACTGTTGTTCAGTTTGGGGCTGCTGCAGTGAATCAAAAATTGCGTCTTGCAAAAAATCCAAAATAGAGCGGCAAGAATTGTAACTAGTAGCCCATACGATGCCTCTGCTGCTCCGATAATTGAGAGCCTTGGTTGGTCAACTATCAGTGATCTTATAAGAAAGGAGACAGCCATGCTAACTTACAAGTCTTTAAATTCTCTTGCACCAAATTATTTGAGAAAATTATTCGCAAAATGTTCGGATGGAAGACAGCGGTTTCTGCGCTCATCAGAAACTGATCTCAAGATACCGTTCCTAAAAACGACCAATGGCCAAAGGGCTTTTTCTTATCGCGGTGCAAAACTGTGGAACAGCCTAGAAACAGTGCTAAATTGGCCCCCTCCCTGAAAACCTTCAAAGAACAGCTATAGTCGGGGATAACTTTTATTTCATTTTTACGTTCTCTTTTATTGCCTTGGTTATGTATGATATTGTAAATTAGGTTAGGTCAGTAATTCTTTTGTTTTGATACGTATTTTAATCTTTTTAACAGGTCAGGTTGAAAAACATACATAGTTATGAACCTTTTTAAACCTGTATAAATATTTTAAATGAATGAAATGAAATATGGTGGATACGCCATTCGGGGGTGAGGTATTATACATACGTGGTGGGATATCATGATTGATGTGGTAGCTCGCCTCTGTATGGCGTATCCACCACAGTCGTGCGTATACGTTCGCTAGCGTGGTCCAAGTCAAACCCAATACACGTAGACCAAATAGAAATTTGCATAGACCCGGACCAAACTTATTGAGTTTGACGCAGACCCAGAATATTGAAGGCAGTTTGTGATAAACCCGAAATTTTACATTATATTCTTATAATCAAAATGTCAAACAGACCAACCTAGTATTTTTTCAGTCAGATAGGCTTTGCCTGAGAATTGCCTATCACTGTGGTGACCTTCAGTGGGCACCATTGATATCATGGTGATTCAAGTTGCCCTTTTCTTTGCTTAGACGAAGTGCTAAGAACAGCATAATATTTTCTTTATCGGCTCGTAATCTTGGGCCCGCGTTAAAACTCAATAAAGCCCCTTTTTACCATTCAAAAAGACCAAAACTTGGTTTGGCCGTAAGTGCACCCAAAATCATAGAGCAAGACAGACCCAAAAAAATTTACTTCATACCGAAAAAGCATTGCTAGACCCAACTTGAAAAGTGCCTTGGATCTGACTTGGACACCACTTACATTTTCCCGTCCACCCTATGATATCACACAAAGCAGCATATAGCGACATCTTCATAGTTCTGAAAGACACATAAAAAGTCTATTGTTGGTATCTGGCGAAGAACAGATGAAATTAGAGTTTCAGCGAAATTTGTATATGTAGACGTATCTTTTTTACAGAGAACTGCTAATAAGAAACTCAACTCTCAGATCGCCAAAAAATTAAGAAACTCCAGTACTGAGGAAATATAACTTAAGAAACTATTCATTTCCACGATGGAAATCTCTAGCATACTTTTTTAAGTCTAAACATTGGGAAGGCTTCAAAGAACTTGTTCAGGAGGGAACATGCAGTGAAAATAGATAATGTTGTGGAGCCCTTTAAGGAAGTCGTAAGAAACTCTCAGTACTGAAGATCTGATAATTTTAAGAAACTTTCATTGTTGGCCCAAATGCTTAGTTTCTTATAAAAGAATACGTGCAGCTGATTGTTTGATGGTAATGGGAATGCTGTGTGTGCCAAGACTTGGCAACAGCATACCTACAGATCTTCAACCATATTGCAGGGTGCTTTCTTGAGTCATAAAAATAGCACCTTTAGATATCTGCTGATGGACAGATTTAGTGAAAAATGACAGGTGGAATCATTTGAATAGAGTCACAAAAAACTGTAAGCAGCTTTAAGGGGGGGGGGGGCCTTAAACTTAAACAAACCATATGATTTATGAGTTTTCAAATCAGTGAAAATTGTCGTAGATGGATATGTAAAACCATGATGTTAAAACTCTTGAAGGCAATGGCTCCAGCAACTTTCTTTTGTAGACATTAACTGTTTATGTTTGAATGTTTGCACTTCATAAGTAAGACCGTAAAACGCAGACAATGACTCCATACTGGAGAAATGAGGAAAATGATGAGTTAAGCAAAGAGACTAAAAGCTAGTAGGTAGATGCGTTGCCTTTCTCCGAAGAACATACCTCAAATCCACAGTTTCTCAGAACGGCTCCCGAAGGTGAGTTCACTCAATGCAAAGATAAAGGGGACTCCCCGAATTCCTTCCTATTTGGTTTCTAAATTTGCTGCGAAGGAGTGTATTATGCAAAGTGAAAGTTGGTTTATTTACTTCCGTGATGGACTGGTGAAATTGAAGCTGCTTGTACGTCTGTGATTTTGTGACGATTCATTCTTTCTTTATTCGAAATAAACGATTGAAGATATCATATGAGGCCAGTGATTCACATTGATCGCAGCACACAAAAGGTACCTCTTCTTTTCAAGACTTTTCTGGAGGAGTGGAGTGGAGGGAAGTGGTGAAGTATCTTAGTTTCTTCGCAAGGGGATGATCTGACAACCTGGCAAAGTTGTAGGCCACCTGTTAATGGTCGCCTGAAAGCTCAGAGACTTGTACGGCAAATCTTATTGGTAAGTATTTTGTAATACTCAAAAAGCAGCCATTGGTAACTGGCATCAAATTCATGTCACTATCTATTGTTTTCACAATGCTAGAGATTGGCCCAGGGAGACTGGCCTATGGATATCATATATCAAAGGTTCTTTAGGAGACCAATTCTGCTGTTTTGTGTTCATCGCCGCGATGGTAACTATTAAGAGAAGTGATGATTAAGGGTCGTCTGAAGTTATTGCTCTAAAGAGAACTTCTGAATTACACCAGAGTAAGTCAAACGGTAGGAATTTTGACCATTATCTTACACTCTACAACCAACTGACTCTGGCTCAGACAGGATTTGGTAAGGGAGAGGCATATTGAGTCAAAGTAAATGATGTGTACTTGGGAAATTTTTAGGGATATAGGTTTGCAAAAGGGCCGTTACAAGTGGTTAAAAATGCTCTGTATCCCGTTATTTTGACACCTGACCAGTTTTCTTGCACTGCCATGCTGCTGACGATAGGCAGAACAGTACATCGTGGTTACAGCGGTCTCTAAGGACGCATTCATTTATTTATTATTGTTTCCAAATAAAGACGTAGTAACCAGGATGATAATATCCTATTTTTAGATCATGCTAGGTGCTACCAGGTGCTGCCAAGGTGTTGTAACATAGATGATATGTTATGCACAAGCAACAATTAAGTAAACGCATGCACTCTGAAAAGCGTACAATTATATTCTGTGGAAAAGAGTACACATTTTCTGAAATCAACGTTATTTTGCCTGAGAGATTAGAGAAACAGATTTTCTCGGATTCTCCCTATCATTTTGTGGCCAAGGCTTGCAAGAAATCTCCTTTTTACCATGATTACCATCCAACTAAAGAATTTTTGTGTATGTGCATCACCCTTATGTTTTCTTGGGCTCATCAGGAGGATGTCGAAGCGGTATGCTTTAAAGTTTGAAATGCTTAATAATCAGTAAAGATTTATCTAACAGGTGCTAGAAGATAAGATATGCTAGGACCCTTAAATGGGCTATCCTGAGTAACGAGGGAAACGAAAGGGGGATGATGAGAAAGTAATTTATGTGGATAGCAATAATCTCGTTGTCATGTGTGATATTTTACCCGATTTTTGTGGTAAATACTCCCATAAGTCGTAAATGGCCCATTGTCTGACGAAAGGACATCGAGATCCGGATTCCGCACTTCAAAATTAGCCAAAGTAGCTTGCTCTCGTAAATCACATCTCTTTGTCATGATTCCTCCTTTCTGCAAGTGGATATGAGCAACAGTAAACATTGCATTCTAACATAGGTACAGTTAAGCCTTGAATTATGCATATCCACACCAAATTGTGAGTATTTTGCATAAGAACATTAAAAAAGGCTAAAAAGAAGCACAACAAGAGGCATTGAAAGGTATGAAATATCTTACGAACTGGCCTGGAAATACGGGTTCCTGTTAACCGTGGAACGACATAAGGCTATTAGCAATCGCCGGCCCCGGCCCCCCGGCCCCGGCCCTCGGCCCTATGGCACTCGGCCCCGGCCCCGGAAATTTGATGATGGAGAGTTAAAATTTTGATACCAGTCTATTTGTTAGGCCAAATTGTAATGATGAACAAATGCTCAAATGAAGGGTGATAAGTGTTAAAGAGAAACAACGAATAAAATGCAATGTTTACTTGTCTTCCGCTAAATCCTGGGGCCGTAGTTTTGTAATCTTGTCTTGGCGCGCATTTTGCTATCATGTTCTCTTTGTTATAAAATGACGTGTAGCGCTGATCACTTGAAAGCTATCAAGGGTTGAAGGTGGCTAATTTGAATATTTGAGTTGTTTGGCTGGTGGGAGTGACCGCTTCTTCTACTCTCTGGAACTTGACAAAGTACGGTATTTTCCTTTTTGCCCTCAAATGCACAAATTTTGCAGCCTGTGTCCCAGACGCTCCACACTTTTGAGAGTTAAGAGAGCTCGCAGTTGGTATATGATAGTGTATATTTTGTTTCTTTCATCTAGTACGTCTTACGGACGCTCTCATATTTGTGATTTCGCTATTGAACTTCAGGAAACTTTGAGTGAAGCTATAAGTCACAAAGAAACGGCAGTTTTAGCAGCAAACGAACTAACAGAACGTCAGCAATGTTAAGATTTTCGAGGCCAGCTCGAGATAAAAATAATAGGAAGTTATTCACTGTGAATTGTCTTCAAACTGAATGCCTTACACCCGCCTTACAGTTGGTTTCAATGGTTTCAAGTCTGCTTTGCAGACCGCGTGCGGAGGATAGGGAAGAAAAGTAAAGACAGAGCAGTATATGATATAGGTTTCTCTTGATCTTGGAAGTAAATCAACGGTGTTGGAAAGCAGCTTAGCGAAGGTGCAGGTAAATGTGAAGTTGCATTTCTTCCTCCTCGTCGTATTCTCCCTCCCTTACGGTCTGCACTGCAGACTACAGGATACTGGCGCAGCTTCTAAGCACCAATATCCTATCCCTGTTGGTAAAGACTGCAAGAAAAATTTCTAGAAAAGTCATGAACACTCTCATGACTTTTCATCAGAACAATGACATAACGAAAACAATGGCTAACAATAGCCTTTGTCTACGATGGGATTCCTGGAGACAATAGGAATATTGAGATGCGCGCCAAGACAAGACTGCAAAACTACGGCCCCAGGATTTTGCGCAAGACACGTAAACATTGCATTTTATTCGTTGTTTCTCTGCAACACTTATCACCCTTCATTTGAGCATTTGCTTGCCATTACAACTTGGCCTAACAAATAGACTGGTATCAAAATTTTAACTCTCTATCATCAAATTTCTAGGGCCGGGGCCGGGGGGCCGGGGCCGGTGATTGCTAATAGCCACGACATAACGACTAATGACGACAAAACGAGTAATAACGAGCGAGCTATCAAATTACAGTATCGAGTTGTCTGTCCAAATGGATGTATCAACCGGATCACCATGAGTACGGAATGGACTGATCAGTGGATCTAGGGGATAGCGGAGCTCACGAATTTTCTGTTTCTTTGGAAAGCAAAGTAAGAAACAAGCAAGCTGATCAATCCTTTTCCTCTGTATCCCCCTTGTTTCGTGTAAATGTGTGAGTAGAAGATGGAAAGAATGGTTCCCTGTTTCCAAATCCTTTTTCCTAAAGCTTTTTAATCCGTCACTTTGGATCGTGCACTCTATAGACTTGCTCCAAGTCTATTTCGTCAATCAAAAAAAATTGGGAAAAGGAAAAATCGGGAAAAAGACCTTTCAGATCGACTTATTACAGATGACATACCTTTTCAGATCGACCAATGACAGATGACAAAACAACAGTTATCATGAAGATTGGGCTCATTTTCAGTTAACCACACAAAATGTGTTTTGACTTCAACTTCAGAAAAGTGAATCATAACAAAATGTTTATTCAAAGAGTTAAGATGAATTCTTTTCCGAGTGTGAATTTACATGTTAGTTGCTTTAAAGTCTCAATAGGCACCATAGAACGTTTTTAAAAATTTAGTTTTTTAATCATTAGATATTAGATATTAACGTATTACGTAAGAAAGTTTGGCAGCAAAGTATCCCTATGATTAAAGAAATTATCCATAAGCCCCGGACCTCAGCTTCTTTTACCGCCATGAAGTAGGACGCCGCACTAATCTCTCTGGTTTTGTCTGGAGCATGAACGTGCAATGTTGTTGCTCATAACTCCATTTTCAGATTACTAATTTCTTCTTATGATATGCCAAACTGTAAGTTGAAATGTCTAGAATTTAACTAGAGTGATTAGAAATTTTCAAGTGCAAAAAACCTTTTCTCTGTGTTCCATCAAACATCGGAACTTTTTTTGGGACACCCGGTATTAGTTATGTTATGTTGCCAAATACTCTATGGGTTATGGTAAAACTATTATCGAGCCATTCAACTGTTATTTTATTTTGCCAAGAACTCTCTCTCTCTTATGGTAAACTATTATTAGGAAGCCAAGGGATGTTGCCTATACCTGCAAATGTCGTTGTTGTTGTGTCAGGGAAAAATTTTAAGGAGACAGGGAACTATTCTTTCCATCTTCTACTTACACATTTACACGAAACAAGGGATACAGAGGAAAAAAATTGATGAGCTTGCTTGTCTCTTATTTTGCTTTCCAAAGAAACAGAAAATTCGCGAGCTCCGCTCTCCCCTAGATCCGCTGATCAGTCCATTCCGTACTCATGGTGGTCCGGTTGATACATCCATTTGGACAGACAACTCGATACTGTAATTTGATAGTAACCTATTCTCACTCTTTGCATTGTCCTGCTTACCAAATTGGCTAAGACATGGAGGTGCGAAGGAGATCGCTGTTTGGTA
The DNA here is from genome assembly GCA_964020215.1 of Aurelia sp. 3 sensu Dawson et al. (2005). NCBI lineage: Eukaryota > Metazoa > Cnidaria > Scyphozoa > Semaeostomeae > Ulmaridae > Aurelia > Aurelia sp. 3 sensu Dawson et al. (2005). The sequence goes on from OZ026577.1 coordinate 13,265,258, forward strand.
AGCAGGACAGCTACTCTTTCAAGTCGCCGCTGAGGGAGGTGGGTGGGATCGAAAACCATCGTCGAGATGCTTGTTGCGTGGAAGAATAAAACCAAATGAATTCGAGCTTAAATACTGCGCGCAGTCCCTTGAGACTACCACAATAACTTTTTATCCCCAGGGAACGCCACAGCCGTGTTCCTTTTCAAAAGCAGGACAACTTCCCTAGTGAGAATAGTCATTATGGTGTCTCTAATGAACTAGAAAGACTAAAATACGGGAGTGAAGCCTCTCAGAATATTCCGTTCCCTGAAATCTCTTCCAGCCTGTTCTGCTTGCAAAGTTGCTGATGCTGCTAAAATAGCGCTGGGATCGGTACATTTTGAAACCTTGTGAAATTGTGAATAGTGGATTGCCATGTTTACACTTCTCCAGCCAACATGTTTCGCTATGTCTTCATATGACACTCCTAAAGCTGCGAGCGTGATAGAGCAGCCACTGCGAAAACTGTGCATAGTTTCCCCGTCATCAATCGAAAGGTCAGTGAGATATCTTTTCAATCTATTTGCCACGGAGGAGCCAACAAACGGAGCTTCAGAAACAAAGCCACGATGGTCAGTTACCCGGAATAAATATCCGCTTCTTAGGTCGATGGACATCTCTTTTGAAAGGGATAGATAGAACTTCAGGTTAGAAACAGGGCATAAAATGGAACCCGGGATTTCTCTAATGGCGAAAACATTACTTCCACTTCCCCTTAGAGTCTTCCCAAATACCTGGTTGAATATAAACCCTTTGTTATCGGGAAACGATAACAGATCGGATGACTTAATTCTTCCTAAATCTGACCCTCTGTCCCCAGAAAAGAAGTCTACCGAGAAGAAGGCAAGATCTCTGGCTAGGACATAGGTTGTCGAAGGCTTTGAATTGGGGTACTTTATTAGACATCTAAGGTGGCGACAAAGGGCGGCTAACTTGTCGAGGAAAAAAGGAACCGCTTTAGAAGGAAAAACCCTTGCAACCGTGTGCTCTTCTAAAACCACCTTGTAGTAATCCCTCACTGATGAATGGGCGGCTGGGTTCCCCAAGTGGAGATCTTCGTTCCAAATTGCCCCTCTGCCATTATCTTTGAATATCGACCTGAGTTTCCCAATGTTGTTATCAATAGTTCCAGGGGACAAACCCTTTTGGCAGTTACAAACAAGTGGCCTTTGTGCTGCTGCAGTTGCTGTCGCTGCCTGGCAGCCCTTTGAGTGTAACACAGTTTTCCCAAATTGGTCCCTCCAGACTAGAAATTGTATTACATCATTGGGCGAGGCGGTTGCTACTGATTTCTTATCAGGGAGAGACCATAGGAAAGACTCAAGTTGTTGTTGCAGGTTGCTCTTTTGACGCTGATATGGCTTCTTTGCTTTAAAAGATTCCAGGGACTGAAAACGGCTTATTATTCGGTCTTGATCAATCTGGACTAGCTTTGGAGGGTCTGCAAGCCGACGGTGCGCTTTGCGAAATCCGCATTTTTGGCAGAAATTATGATCACTGTCATTTGGATAGCCACACATCAAGCAACTCACAGCTGGTTTCCAAAGTCTTGGGATTTCAGGGTACAGCTAGAGAGGAAGAAGTTAACTAATATAAGAGTCTATATACAAATAAGTCCCAAGGAAGTGGTCTTGAGTGCCAGCCAATCTTCTTGTTTGGAGGAAACATCAAAACATCACTTTGTCCTTTCTTCCCAATGAGTAAATAGTCCACGCATGTAGAATTCAATAATGGCCACCAAAACTTTCTTGGAGAGATATCCGGGACTACTATTGAGAGACGAATCTCCATGGACTTGAAAAAATTTAGCAATGGACCAATCAGAACAAATGGCGGGAAAACGTACAGGTTTTCATCAGAAGGCAAATTTTGCGCAAAAACATTAACAGCTTCAGCTCCCACGCAGGGGTAAGGAGAGAAAAATCTCAAAGGCTGGCCATTACGATCTGTTCTGACATTAGACGGTAGCGCCATCAAATCTATGGTATGAGGACCAAAAGCACGATCTACAACTTCCCACGTTTGGTCAGAAAGCCGGCAATCTATGTCAGACGTGTATCTTGAGGGAGCATCAGCTTCCATCTGTTGTGATGGCACATATGTTAGGTTCAGATTAATGTTTAGGTTAAGGCAGAGGTGAAATAGCCGTTTTATTTCATTGGTCAAGGAGATGCTACGGCTCCCTTCCTTATTCCAACCATCAATTAGATTTTTGTTATCAACAAGGGCATTTACTCTACCATTCTGGATTTCGTTCGAAAATACCATCAAGGTGTGTTGTAAAGCCTTGGCTTCTTTGACTGCAATAGAACAAGGTAGCTCGTCGTTCTTCCAATAGTCATGTGATTCTTTTTTGTCTGCAGGCAAAGAGAGAATGCCGCCCCATCCGGAGTTGGATGCATCTGAACATAAAGATACCGTAAAATGTTTCTCACTCTTCCAGGGCAGGCATTTTTCCCAGGTATCTAAAAAACGCCAATGTACAAGTTCCTCTTTAAGTTCCTCAGATACCAAAATAGGTTTTTGCTTGTTGAAACATTGGCTTATGCTGGCATTAACTTGGCGAATGTATAACTTCGCAGCGGGGACAGCCAAGGAGAATGAGATCGCTTTTCCAGCGAATCTTTGAAGCGTCTTGAGAGCAACAGTTTTTGATCGGATCATTGATTCTCTGAGAACAGCGAATTTCTCTCTTTTTTCTTTCGGAAGAATGAATGCCTGTAGTACCGAATCAGAAACAAAACCCAAGAAGGTAATCTTCTGTGTAGGGGTTAGCACAGATTTGTTAAGGGCTACAAAGTATCCGCAATGAACCAATGCAAGAGAGGTGATAAAAACTGCAGCTTCTGCAAGTTCAAAATTTGTCCAGTCTTGAGACGCATGATTAGGCAGGGACAGCTGACCTATATGTCTGTCATCGATGTATTGGGACAGTGGAACACCATTTGAACGAACAAAATTTGACACACCTAACCCTACCGTATGATAAACATAGGCACTAGGGCTCCACCCGAATGGAATAGTGTTGTATGTGAAAAACCATCCTTTCCAATAAACTCCAAAAAACTTTTGGCTATCCTCGGTCAATTTTATATGATCGTAACCTGACTTATCGTCTAGTTTTGTTTGAAAGAAATCTTTCTCGACATATCGTGGCAAATCCGTAACTGGATCAAAACTAATTGGTGGACTTTGACACCAAAGGTTGAGGAACCTCTCATCGTGGCACATCCTTGGTTTGCAGGGCTCTATTGTTATAGGCATAACTAGGTGTGGCGGTGTGCATTGGTCTTTTTTACCCCATATGGAAAGGGAACCATTTGTGACTCGTTCTATGATCGTGCTTGAAATAAAGTCTTCAAAGTCGTCACAGGATTTGCTATTCGGGAAGAATTTTCTTGGGGGGTAATCTGATTTGTAGGACATTCCTTGGAAAGATCCTCTAAAAGGGCGCAAAAAATCATATATTGATACACCATGTTTTATATACCCAAGAATTTCATCACACTTGTAATAGCCTCTTAGGACATATTCCCATGCATCATAATTGTTATGTAGTTCTCCTGCCACAAAGTAATTTGGATCTCGAAAAATGACATCTGCTGCTGTTGCCTTAGCGTTGCCATTCTTTACATCAAATAAACAACATAATGGCTTCTGGGTGACCTGACTGGAGGGCAACCCCTCAGAACTGCACCAATTTATCTTACTTGCCGTTCTTACTCCCTCACCATGACCAAGGCGAATTATAACTTCCTCAAATGATGAATAGCCACCAACGGTCTAAGAGTAAGGATAAACGGAAAAAATTTTTAGGTGCTTTCCTAACAAAAAGCGGGTTACCCCCTCAACCAGGTCACCAAGAACAACAGCTATGCTGCGTATTAAGACCCTTAGCTAGGCCCCCTGGTGACTAAGAAGAGGAGAAAAACACTAAAAGTTGGCCGAGAAATGAAGAATTACCTGAAAACTTTGAAAGGAATGCGTTACAGGTGAATACCTATTATTCTTTGTTTTGTTTGACAATGGAACCAAACCAGTTATACGAGAAGATTAGTCCCGTTCGCTCAGATGCCAGTCCATAGCAGACCTAGAGGACCCTCTCGTCCATTATCTGAGAAAAGTAATACCAAAGATTTCATAGAAACTTTGTCTAAATTTATCTGCCAACCTTGTAATCAGTGTCGGACGAACATCTCAAAACTGGCCAAAACACAAGTCACAAAAAGAAACCACTCTTCAAATTGCTTCCAGATGCAGGCATTAGGAAAAGGCAAAACACATTTCATTGCTTGAAATTTTGACCTTGTTGGTGCCGTAAGTAAAACTGGAAGAAATTGTGTTGACGTGCTCACAAAGGCCCCAGATCTAATGACAGAGCGTTGGCATCCAGACCGCCAAACGGCCTTGAAAGTTCCCTGGCATCAAAACAAAGGCTAACAGCATGTCAACACAATTCCTTTTTAAATGCAGCCTTAACGAAGAAGCGACAATCAGGCAGAAAAAGAAAAAATAAAAGAAAGAGTCGAATTTTAATTCCATTTCATTCCTTCTCTTGAACTAACAACTCTTTGTTCAAATATTAAAGAGACTACAACAACATATGTCAATTGTTCTTGTTATATGGTTCGGGCCTTCTGTAAGGGTGTGTACCAGCTCTTCGTTTGTAACAATAGTAGGCAGTATGCCCAGCTGTGTAACAATAATCACAAAATCTACCCCTACTGACTCCCCGATGTTGCCCTGGGACCCCACCATTGAAAGGGTTTACATGCTGTGCTGAGAATCCATATGAACCAGGGGGAAGGGGGTACTGACCCGCAATTTGATTTCTGAGGAAAACAGGGGGGCTGAAGGGGGGAACGACAGAGTTAGTTGCTGTCGAGACTGGAGCCTTCTTATCATCTCTGTACGTTTTATCAACCTTTGATAATGAGTTTAAGATCTTGTCATAGTCCTTGTCTCCTAAGAGCGATAACATATATTGTTTAAATTGTTCTTTGGGCTTTTCGATACGCTCAGCTAAAATTGCGTAGACAGTTGCGTAGTAGTCTGCCTTTTCATCCTTTAGCTCTCTGCTGATCGTTTTAAGGCTATCCACTTTTTCCAAAGCGTGGTATTTATCGAAGTCGACCAGCTGTCTTAAGGCATACTGGGTGATACCCGTCTTAATTGAGGCTACCGTAGGTTTGCTTTGAGTTTCTAGAGCTGCCACTCTTCTTAGTAATAATGCAACATCGGGCTACGAAAAATAGATTAACTACAAATTAGCCAAATATAAATCATGACAAAATCTAGCATCAGACAATTCATAACATCAATTTTCAACAAATGACAATGGTGCCGGAAAACGAATCACAAGAGAATATCGCTCGGATCGAAGAAATTATGTCTTTTGAATCAATCAAAAATTTCCATCAACGAAATTTTCACCTACACTGTTAATTATGTTACTTAAATTCATCAAATATTTCCAACAAAATTCCCGCTTCAACATGACAAATTACGCTACTTAAATTCATCAAATATTTCCAGCAACAAAATTCTCGCTTCAACTGGACAAATTACGTTACTTAAATTCATCAAATATTTCCAGCAACGAAATTCTCGATTGAACTGGACAAATTACGTTACTTAAACTCATCAAATATTTCCAGCAACGAAATTTTCGCTTGAACTGGACAAATTATGTTACTTAAATTCATCAAATATTTCCAGCAACGAAATTCTCGCTTGAACTGGACAAATTACGTTACTTAAATTCATCAAATATTTCCAGCAACGAAATTTTCGCTTGAACTGGACAAATTATGTTACTTAAATTCATCAAATATTTCCAGCAACGAAATTCTCGCTTGAACTGGACAAATTACGTTACTTCTATCCATCAAATATTTCCAGCAACGAAATTCCCGCTTCAACATGACAAATTACGTTACTTAAATTCATCAAATATTTCCAGCAACAAAATTCTCGCTTCAACTGGACAAATTACGTTACTTAAATTCATCAAATATTTCCAGCAACGAAATTTTCGCTTGAACTGGACAAATTACGTTACTTAAACTCATCAAATATTTCCAGCAACGAAATTTTCGCTTGAACTGGACAAATTATGTTACTTAAATTCATCAAATATTTCCAGCAACGAAATTCTCGCTTGAACTGGACAAATTACGTTACTTAAATTCATCAAATATTTCCAGCAACGAAATTTTCGCTTGAACTGGACAAATTATGTTACTTAAATTCATCAAATATTTCCAGCAACGAAATTCTCGCTTGAACTGGACAAATTACGTTACTTCTATCCATCAAATATTTCCAGCAACGAAATTCCCGCTTCAACATGACAAATTACGTTACTTAAATTCATCAAATATTTCCAGCAACAAAATTCTCGCTTCAACTGGACAAATTACGTTACTTAAATTCATCAAATATTTCCAGCAACGAAATTTTCGCTTGAACTGGACAAATTACGTTACTTAAATTCATCAAATATTTCCAGCAACGAAATTTTCGCTTGAACTGGACAAATTATGTTACTTAAATTCATCAAATATTTCCAGCAACGAAATTCTCGCTTGAACTGGACAAATTACGTTACTTAAATTCATCAAATATTTCCAGCAACGAAATTCTCGCTTGAACTGGACAAATTATGTTACTTAAATTCATCAAATATTTCCAGCAACGAAATTCTCGCTTGAACTGGACAAATTACGTTACTTCTATCCATCAAATATTTCCAGCAACGAAATTCTCGCTTGAACTGGACAAATTACATTACTTAATTTCATCAAATATTTCCAGCAACGAAATTCTCGATTGAACTGGACAAATTACGTTACTTAAATTCATCAAATATTCCCAGCAACGAAATTCTCGCTTGAACTGGACAAATTACGTTACTTAAATTCATCAAATATTTCCAGCAACGAAATTCTCGCTTGAACTGGACAAATTACGTTACTTAAATTCATCAAATATTTCCAGCAACGAAATTCTCGCTTGAACTGGACAAATTACGTTACTTATAACCATCAAATATTTCCAGCAACGAAATTCTCGCTTGAACTGGACAAATTACGTTACTTAAATTCATCAAATATTTCCAGCAACGAAATTCTCGCTTGAACTGGACAAATTACGTTACTTTTATCCATCAAATATTTCCAGCAACGAAATTCTCGCTTGAACTGGACAAATTACGTTACTTATATCCATCAAATATTCCCAGCAACGAAATTCTCGCTTGAACTGGACAAATTACGTTACTTAAATTCATCAAATATTTCCAGCAACGAAATTCTCGCTTGAACTGGACAAATTACGTTACTTAAATTCATCAAATATTTCCAGCAACGAAATTCTCGCTTGAACTGGACAAATTACGTTACTTATAACCATCAAATATTTCCAGCAACGAAATTCTCGATTGAACTGGACAAATTACGTTACTTAAATTCATCAAATATTCCCAGCAACGAAATTCTCGCTTGAACTGGACAAATTACGTTACTTAAATTCATCAAATATTTCCAGCAACGAAATTCTCGCTTGAACTGGACAAATTACGTTACTTAAATTCATCAAATATTTCCAGCAACGAAATTCTCGCTTGAACTGGACAAATTACGTTACTTATAACCATCAAATATTTCCAGCAACGAAATTCTCGCTTGAACTGGACAAATTACGTTACTTAAATTCATCAAATATTTCCAGCAACGAAATTCTCGCTTGAACTGGACAAATTACGTTACTTTTATCCATCAAATATTTCCAGCAACGAAATTCTCGCTTGAACTGGACAAATTACGTTACTTATATCCATCAAATATTTCCAGCAACGAAATTCTCGCTTGAACTGGACAAATTACATTACTTAAATTCATCAAATATTTCCAGCAACGAAATTCTCGCTTGAACTGGATAAATTACATTACTAAAATCCATAATACATTTCCAGCAATGAAAAACACCGTTTGGGCGCGACAAAATGCAAAATCCAAAACCAAAATAAATCAGTAAAATGTTTCCAGGTATGGAAGTACGGCTGGAAAGATGTAAAGAAATTCATCAAAAACAAATAAGGGCCATGAATTATCTTGCCAAAAACGAAAAGCTTAACAAATTTTGCAGGTTTTGGAGCGAAATCCACGCCACCACAGCTAATTGACTTGCACGTGTTCACATCCTGTAAACGAAGTACCCTCGGTTGTGGCCCGAAGCAAAGCACCTTAGCAGCGAAATTTTAGGCCCATTGTTACAATGGACGGCGTGCAAGAAGGGTAATAGAAAGCAAACCCTGCCTGACATGAAGAACGAGGATTACAAGTTCAGAACAATAGCTCAGATAGGCCCAAACATCGAGAAAAAACAACCAGACTTACATTATTGTTCTCCATCGGTGCAGGTGCAGGAACGACTGGAGGCGGTACCTCTTGCTGCACCAAGGCAGCTTCGACAGCTGCCACGTCGATAGGATTTGGAGCTTGGGCCATGTTTTGTCAGCGGCGACTTGTACAGAGAATGACCTTTCGTCGCGATGCTTGTTGCGTGGAAGAATAAAACCAAATGAATTCGAGCTTAAATACTGCGCGCAGTCCCTTGAGACTACCACAATAACTTTTTATCCCCAGGGAACGCCACAGCCGTGTTCCTTTTCAAAAGCAGGACAACTTCCCTAGTGAGAATAGCTCGTTATTAGTCGTTATGTCGTTCCACGGTTTACAGGAACCCCTGGAAATACAGCTATTGAAGAATACTTGAAAAGTTGCATGGGTTTGAATAATTTGAGGTTTAACTGTTGGTTCGAATATAAGATCAATTTCCTTTTAATTGTCACCCGTCAAATGCGGTTGTTGTAATGCACTGTTTATGGTGCACAGGCCCGCGGAGAGAATTTGTGGGTCCTGGGTCAGAATGCAGCATGGGCCCCTTGTCAAATGAAACCCGTTTGCTTTGTTTTCTACAGAAACAGAAATTCGCAGGGCTCGCTGTCTCTTAGATCCACTGATCAGTCCATTCCATACTCATGGTGGTCCGGTTGATACACCCATTTGCACAGACAACTCGATGCTGTAATCTGATAACTCGTTATTAGTCGTTAGGTCGTTCCACGGTTTACAGGAACCCAAGAAACTAAGAATAAGTGAATATTCATACGATCTGGGAAGCATGGTTACACTCAAACAAACAACCTCAATCATTTTTCAAACACCTCATACTTTACTTTGAAAATTAGAGCTTAGTAGAGATTACTGTTTGTTCAACGTCATAAAAAAATAAATACTGAGTGCAGTACTCAGAGATTTCTGCTCTGTCCTCCTCCTGTCCGTCTTACTCCGCAGAGACAGTAGAGGCTGCACGTAGGCTAAAATTTGTAGCGATCTGAGAATTGAGTCTCTTATAAAAAAATTAGCGTTGCCAAGGGTATCATTTTAACAAAAATTGGTCTTGCTAACGGCAAAATTTTGAAACTGTGAGCGACAAACATCTACCCGAAATTTAGCCGAGTGCTCCCGCAAATATTGACTTCCTTAAAGTAAACCCATTGCTGGCGTTAGGAACATTCACCCTTCGAACAAGGATATGACCGACCATGTGAAGTATCTATAGTTGCAGCCCCTTAATTAAACGATGAATTAAACGACTGAAACTCATGTTGTAAGAAACTTTGAGTACTCAAAATCTGATAAATTTAGCCCTGATCCACATGCAGGGCGTGTTTTGCACCCACTTCATGGTTTTTCTGGCCACGCTTTTAAAGGACATCAATTATGTTGCGCAAACTTCTCTGAAATTTAGCAATTATCTATTAGCCACATTTTGATCGAAAAATTTTTAAACAATAGAACTCACAGGTCATGTGGCATGACCATATTTGGAAGCAGGTAGCGGGAAAATCGTTGTTTTTGATTATTTCAATGGAAAGATTTGATTAGATTATGAAGTTTATATACCAAATGAATCAGTTAACGAGGGGCTTTCATTTGATACCGGAATTTCTTGAATTTGATGGCATCAGTATTTTCAAGATGACTTCATTTTGGCTGCAATTTTCAGCTAATTAGCAAGTTTTTTGAATATTTTTTAAATTTTTCTATTGAAAGCACTCTAATAATACGGTTGTGATGAGGTATTACCATTTTGCAGCTTCTTTTTGTCTATTTTGACAATAAACAAATCAATAGCACAAATGACATGATTAGAGTTGGCTTATTTCTGCCAAAATATCACTCCAAAATCATTACTTTCAGTAAACGGACATTTTCATGTCAAGTGTGTAGCTATATTGAACAACGAAACCAAACAAAGTTCAGGCAAAACTTTCTTTAAATTCAAATTTAAGTTGGAAACTTGATTTTCACAGATTTTCAATAAATAAAGCGTGATAGCCACATTGAAATCATGCCACTTGCTTCAAATTACTTGCTTGCTTTGTAACTGTGGAAAGTTATATTTAAAGGTCTAATATCACCATTTCTGAAAATTTGTACTATGGACATTTTATCATCGCTGAATTCGATATCATCACTCAAATCGTGATATTTTGACAAGAAGTGCCCCTAAAAGCCCCTGAAAGATGGGGTGGTGTGAAAAATTACCGCGCAAAGAAAGAGACTGGGTCGAGTGTTTGTGACGTAACAGCAGGAACCACACCACGCGCAAGTATCCAATGCATTATTGAGGCATTTGAAGCGTGCGGATAAACCGTGGGAACAAACGAAGTAGATCTAAAAAAAATCTTGGAAACATTGTCTGAATCATCATGGAAATCGAAAGATGTGTGCTATTTTGCTACAACCTCGAAGAATGTGTTGCTGAAGAAGACGAAGCAGCAACAGCGAGCGATGTCCGTAGTACGCCAAAATTCACGTTATCCTTTGACCCAGGCTTGCACATTAAAAATCTTTGTCAAGATGACACTGTTGCTGACGAGGAATGGACAAACAAGTGACTAGAGCATACTGAAATAATAAGAAACCCACCACTGATTTTAATATGAAGGCTCTTACCTCAGTTTACAGCGACAATGCTGAGTTCGCGGCCAAATAATAAGATTCATCACGGGTTCTCAAAGAACAAGCCAAAATTTATGCCTCTACGAAACGGCACTGAGTTCCTCAACGCTTCCCAACTGCACGCTCATAATAACTGCAAATTTTAGTGTAAGATGTATTAACATTTGACACCATTCGAAAGAAGATTCTTTGAGCTATTCATACATAGTTATTGTTTCCTTCAGCGGTCAATGTTACCCCGGAGAATTACCTCTTCTTTGCGGAACGCCAGATATAGTCTTTAGGGAAACGGTTCTTGTATTGAAGGGAAAGCTTTTACCTGGCCTATGTGAAGACCGTGTACTTTTATGCGCGACTATTAGGCTAGCTTTTAACCCCGATGTCATCTGATATCAAACTTCTTCCGTATGATAATTTCATCGCAGGAACAGAGGCACACTGTTGATCGATGTCTATCAAAAAGAAATGCTAGGAGCAAATGACGGAGTTCTTCTATTCGGTTCATTTTGCCTTCTCTCTCTCTGCAAGTTCCGTCCACTTCTTCCTTCGTTTCTTCGCTTCAGGCTTGTCATCTCCGAAGAAGCCAGTTTATGGACTGAAATAGCTACCCAACTCTTTGTCAGGCGCGGATTTAGTGGGGGGGGCCGAGGGGGCCATGGCCCCCCCCCCAAACGATAAGAGTTCTCGTAAAAATTGTTGCCGTTTATAGATAAACGGATAAGTTTCAAACCTTTATCTCCCAAAATAACCATGGCACAGCTGCACGATAACTCTGCTAACGACAAGACAGTCTAACTAACTCACGAAGTAACTTGCTATTGATCAAAAAGTATGAAAAAGACATGAATTTGAATTTAGTAATGATGAACAAAATTTCATTGTGTGAGATAGAGATTAAAAACCTTTTGTTTCTTTCACTTTATCGAAGTATCGGAGTGATTCAGGACATTCCAGTGAACTGAGCTGTTGCAGTGAAGTTTTTTCATGATAAATTTTGCCCTGATAATGGTGATAAAGACTCATTTGTTGTAATAGTTATATGCTTTTAGAAAGTAACTTATTAAACGATGAGAAGTTTGATAACTGGTGACTCGAATTTGGGAACTTAGGATTGGAAATTCCGCAGGATTTTCTCGTAACTTTGAAATGCCTTTGACTCGTGAATTTTTTTTAGATATGCGTCATTTCTTATGGCAATTTTGCATTTCCACGGTTGTTGAGCTTATTTTTGCGCTAGGCACTCTCTAATTGGTGCTCATGATAAACATTTCATGGTCCTTTACTTTCCCAAATGACAGCTCGTTGCCTTTTGCACAAAAACGCCAGTGGTATTTCCGGAGGAATGAAGTATAAATGATCAGCAAAATGATCTGTGAGGAAGCAAAAAGGGCGTTTCCCACGTCTTCCGAGAGTCTGAAGGGCGTGGCCACGTAAGGTTCCTTCCGTGTGGCCCTCCCCAAACTCCAAGGCTGGATCCGCCCCTGCTCTTTGTCGTAGGTAATTGCTGGAACCATAAACCATACATCTCTCAGGCATGGCTGAAACGACAGATTTGCGGGAAGAAGCAAGATGCAGCCTTGTAGTGTTTTCAATGAAGCCCTGTGCTGCGATTCTCTCATGCCTTCCTGTCGTGACGTTGCAGAGGTCGTTACCAGTCTTCTTTTCTGTGCGCGGTAATTTTGAAAAATTTCCGGAAATTCGCAACTTTGGGGGGCTTTTAGGGGCACTTGTAGGCAAAATATTGCTATTTGAGTGATGTTATCGAATTTAGCTGTGAGAGTACGTCCATATTACAACTTATCGAAAATGGTGATATTAGACCTTTAATTCTAGTTAGTCTAAGGCAGTTTTCAGAGGGGGATGGAAAGCACCCCCCCCTTCCCCGGTAGCTCGAAAAAGCCCATATGGATTAGGATTAAGAAACTTTCAGTGCTGTCCCAAATTCTTATTTTCTTATAAAAAAATGCGTGCAGACTAAATTCTATATCAAAAGTGTCATAAGTTAGCGTTTTCGAGACTTTATATTGTTATTCATATTGAAGATGTTGTAGGCAGTACAGGTGAGTCAAAAAAATGCCGGCATTTGAAAGACTACTGCTCTCTGAATATATATGTAATGATATTTTGCAATATTTGATTAAATAGCTAACATGTTCAATTATTTTTAGAAAGTTTTCCGACTAAAATCGGTCACTCCGTTCAGATTCTGTAGGCAATTTTCTAAAATGTCTCCCTTTCAGAAACCTTAAAAAACGTGCTAAAATTACAAGCAAACTCCCTAATGTGTTTGCCTCACAGCGATGACTTTCAGCATGCTCAATTCTCAATTCAATAACTCAATGAAATTTTCTGTGCAACCCTCAATTAATAAGAAAATTTCGAAAATGCCCAATTTTTTCATTTTCTTATTGATGACGAAATTCATGACGTCATATATCTAATGAATTTAGGTAATAAATATAAGATAACAAATTTCATTATTTTTTTAGAAAGTTATGTTTTTATAATAAATTGATGCTTTATCTGTTATTTAAGCTTAAAACAAGAGTAACATTCTCTCTGAATAAGTTTCTACAGTCAAATCAGTAAAACTACTGTTTTTGACCAGAAACAAAGAGAATTGATGACGTCATCAAAAGTACAACAATTACAGTAAAATAAATTAGATATTCGCACTTTTCACATCAAGTTACACTAGATAGCCAAGTTTCATCTTTCTAGCCCTTATCAATGCGGAGTTCTGAGGGGGGCTAATTTAGCCCCCCTCGGCCTGAGGATGCTCAGAAAATCCCGGTCCAGATAGGGTTAATTGCTGACTATTGACAATGCTCTAAATCTACTATAGATAGATGCATCAGTCTCATAGATAGATACATAATATGTTTACAAGCGCTTCATTGCTGATCAATGATCCTGCTTTGCTGATTACAAGAGTAGACTATTTAACTTGCATCCCATTTCTGGAACTGGAACTGGTACTGGGACTGGGTAGACAGCGACAACATCTTGGATGACGTGGTCAGCCTGCTTACCATGTAATTGATAATATGTGAAGTGTTGTAACTTGAATTTACCAGCAGGATTCCATACTCCAGGCAATCTCACTCTTGGAATATGTGAAAACTCATTATCATGTTGTTTTTTTGTAGAATCGGACAAATCTCAATGGGAAACTGCATGATTGGGAGGAAGTTTTTGAAAAACAAAGTTACTCCAGATGCAGAGAGGAAAGACTCAAAGCCTAATGGAGGGGAAAGCAACTTCTGTAACATCAATTTTAGAAAGAAAATTAAATCTGGAAGGAGTCAGAGAGATGCTGGACAGTGTAATGATGCTTTAAAAACATTTGAAGAATGCTTGAAAGAATCCGAGACGGTGGAAGACAAAAAATTTGAAATCATGGCTCTGTCAGAGTTGGGAGTCAACTATTATGAAATGAAAGATTATGAAAAGGCTTTGATTTATTTCGAAGACATGTTGCAACAGTCGACAAACATTGATGACAAACTTGGGTTGGCAGCTGCACATCACAATTTAGCAGCTGTATCCGAGCCCCTTGGGGCCATTGAAAGAGTTATTGAGCATTATGAAAAGAAAATTGAAATTTGCTGTGAAACTGCAGACCTTAAGGACATCGAGATAACTTACAATGATTTGGGGAAAGCATACTGCAGTATAAAAAGCTACGAGAAGGCAGAAGATCGTCTTTTAAAAGCGCTGGAAATTGCCACAAAGAGACAGAATATCAATGAAATGAGACTATCTCATGACAGGCTAACAAATTTGTATTACCAGTTGAAAAACTACGAAAAGGTGTTGCAACATCAGCAACAGTCTCTTGATATTGAAAAAGATAACATGGCAAAGTTACACAAGATTAATAATCAAATTGCAAATACCTATGTGATGATGCAGAATTACGACGATGCATTGCATCATTACAAAGAAGCTTTAAGGATTTCAGAAGACATGGGAAGTACTAAAGACATTGCTGCTGGACATGATAATCTTGCTGCTTTGTATCAAAACATGAAAAAAGTCAAGAAAGCAAGATATCACAGGAAAAAGCGCCTTGAAATTGCTAATTTCCCCTGACTTTCTCAAATCGTCAAGCTTGGCTTTTAAATTTTGTGCCTTTTTTACTTTCACCTCTTTTAAGATTTCTTATTCTTTTTAAAATTTGATACCTCGAATAACATGTTTCAACAAGGACTGTTTGAATGAAATGGTCATCTAGTATATTTTGTTATACTTGACTTTGTTTCAAGAACAAAGGGCCTAACCATTTCAAGAAAGAACTGAAACTGTTTGCTGATGCCATTTCTTTCTTATTTCTCTTGCTGTTTAGTTTTAGATTCCATTACTTTGTTGTGCAGGTAGCTGTTTTTAAAACAACGAGCTTTCTTTTTTTGGTGGCGTGACTGGCCGGTTAGCTAATCTAAACATAGTGCCTCGTCTACTAGTTTTTACCTTTTTCCCTATCAATAACAAAACATAAACACTAAAATTTGTTACATTCTACTGTGCCATCCAAAGCAGGAAAAGGCACAAGGTCATCTGGCCCATACTTTAGCAGACACTTAGAATTTTAATGCTTTAGCAAAAAAATGTGGGGATCAGATGGCTTTGTACCAGATAATACAAAACCTTACGATTTTAGAACGTGGAATCCAATCTGGCTTGTGAATCCCATTTTACTTGACTGCAGACGTAGCTTAATGACTGAGTGCTTGCTTTGTAAACGGATGGCTCTTGGCTCAAATCCCGGGCAAGTCATTATGAAAACCTTTAGAAATGCTATTCATTTTCTCTCTGCTCAGTGCCCGGCACCAAGCATTTGGATTCGGACTCGCGAAAGAGTTGCGGCCATCTCTGCCGTTGGGTAGGAGCAAATGAAAAATGGGCTTCCGGGCTACCTAACACTGCGGTCGAACTAATTAGAGCACTATAGCCCTTAACCGCCACCCTAACGCATTCTCCAAGTTTAGGGTTGTTTCTAATCTTACAGCGCTAATCAAGTCTTGGACTTAAAATGGAAATAAATTGCAAAATAGACTTTTGGCTCATTATTCTTGCCCTAAATTTGCATTAGCTTGTTTTCTATAATTTCTTCTCATGCTGAGAAGAACTTTCCTGATGCGCCTGATGCACTTGAAATGTCACGTTAAGTGTCGAACGTTTCTCGATTAATTTTATTCAGCAATGTCTTTTATTCATTCTCATCGTAAAATGCCGGCGAAGGCCCAATAACTTGTTTTCAGCATTTTCAACCTCTTTGAATGAAACATTCGAGAAATTCTTTTGAGTTGTTGACTTCCATATTTGTTCAGGGGTTTTCTATTCCAAAGCGAGTCGATTGGCTAAAAGTCGCTCTGACCGCCATTGTATGTGAAAATGGTCTTTCCTTATGAATAGCGACCTCCCCGTTTTCTGCTAGACGACTTTATAAATAAAATCAGGTGTTAATAATATTTTAGTTAACCCTATCTGACCTGGGGGGGGGGCGGATTCCACCCCCCCTCGTACATTTACATTTATGCATTTTTCCGTGTTTGCTGAATGCCTCTGAGATTTTGCAAGTTTAACTTTCTATCATACAGCAATCAAACTGTAACAATTTTGGTGTTCTATTTTTAGCCTTGTATCCATGGCAAACAAGTTTTCATGCCACACTCTGTGAAAAATATACATTGTATCTCTCTTAATCCTTTTTAATTGGTCCAATTAAGTCTAAACTATGAATTTACGTCTACTTTGATCTATATATTTCATTTCTTTACGAAAAGTAAAGTTTTACGAACTTTAACACACTTTCATTTTTATGACGTCATCTGACATCATAATGTTAATTATGCTCTAGCAACAACAACAACAACGCTAATTAAACTATTGTTCCAAAAATTCATTGTTTTTATAATGAACAACCTTTGTGCCAAATTTGGTTGCCATATCTCAAGCAACAACAAAGATAAACAGGGGGCAGAATCCGCCCCCCCCCAGGCACTGAGTGTTTCAAATCGCCCAGGTCAGATAGGGTTAAGAAAGCATTTCTGACGGGCGACCTTTCGTGGAGTTGGGAGGGGAACATTTTGATAGAGTAACGTAGCTCTATTAGTACGCATGAGAAGTGAAAACTGGAAAGGAACGAAAAGTTTTAATTTTCCACCCAATCAAAGTATCAAAGTGCAATGAATGTTAACCAAAAAGGGGAATGAAGCAAATTGTTTTTTATGACAGTATAGTTTAGGTTACGGTAAAGGTTTTGTGACACGAAGTTTGCCTTTCGCTTCCTAAAAGCCGAACTATTAACGGAATCTAGGTAAACTATCCATCATTCGATGCACAAGGATGTGTGGATTCTAACCATATCAAAACTATTGGCAAATATTGTAAAATTATATTTTTCAGGAAAATTTATTGCTTAAAAGAGTGTACCACCTTCAAAACCTATTTTTGCACCATTGCGTATGAGGTAACAGAACCTGACTTACATCAGCAGATCCCAAGCCTTTAAAGTGTGTCTGAGATTTTCAAATTGCGTCTCCCTTTGAAACTGCATGCTGTCAAGGATAGCTAATGATTTTTCAAACTTTCCATAGTTTTATTTGGCTTAAAAGACGGACAAGGGCATATAAAAAGAATTTGGGACACAAATTCTAAGTTTCGAGTCTGTTTTTGTTCACGTGCAAATTTTCAAGCCATTCAATTGGCTCAAAGGGTACAAAATAGCTTTTTCGTACCTGTACCTCGTTGATGTATGTATGTATGAAATTCTTTAACATGAATAACAGGGCTAAGTTAAAAACTTGTTTACAGCCTGGTTCACAAAGTAAAAAACTAAAATCAAAACTAAAATCCTAATCAAATTGTAGACTGACGACGTGATTCCTCGTATTCGTTCAACATTTATAATCTGATGTTTTACTTTCACTCATACAAAGGACTCACGACCAAACAGATTCTAAACAGGGACTAAAATCTTATGAAAAATCAGAAGAATCTTAGAACATCTTCCATCCTACGAACGTCGAAAGAAAATTAGAACGTCCCTTCGAAGGTCACTTCGAGAGTCACTTCGCTTCGAGAAGTCGAACGTTGAACTAATGAGCCAATCAAACGCTACAAATAGGCACGTGGGTTGACCATATTAAGAAAGTAGTGATCTGATTGGTCGCGCCGTGAACGCGGCGGACTTGGCCTAATTAGTCCCTGTATTGAAGCGTAAGGACATAAGTCCCTCAACTGAAGCGATAACAACAACAACAACGAGCGTAAGTTAGAGGGACTTATGTAATGTAGTCTAATCAAATTGTGTACAGTAAAAAATTCTTTGGCATAAAAGTTCAATGGAATGACCAGTCATATTTTACATAAGAGTCAGATTTAATTTTGTCCATAAAGTAGGCTTTACATTTTATCTTAAAGTTCTCAATAGACTCAGTGTGACGTATTTCAGTTGGTAACAAATTCCAAACTTTTGCTCCATAATATCTAAATGATTTTAGGTAAGTATGTCCAGTTCCTCTAATTTTGAAAAAGTGACTATTGATTTGTGAGTCCTGGAAAAAAGGGATTTTACTCATAGGCACTGGCAAAGTTCACATGGGGATCACATAAGCCAAACTAATCCGGATCAAGCCATGTAGGCATAAATATCAATTAGAGTATTCAAATAATTACCCGAAACACAACTATACACAAGCACTTAGGGATCATCGGCTTAAAAGGTCAAGTGGTTAGATACGGATTTTTAAGACGGGAAACAAAAACGCTGGTTAAAAAGTCATGGAAACCTTCGTTTACATGAAATCCTTTCCATTTTCAAAACTTCTGTTGGCTTCAAACAAGGTATCATTGTGTGCCTTGAAAGTTCGGCTAACAGAATATGACGAAATCGAAAAATGGATGTTTTCACCCAGAAAGGTCTACATTTCTAATAACAACAACTACAAAACAATATTAATAGCAACAAAATAAAGTAATAGTTTACAGAGAAAGCTAAACACAGCTACGAAGCAATATCAAAAACAACAAAATGATATGATAGTATACAAAGGGAGCTTAACTAATTTAAAGGCAATTTGTAAGTAAGGAATTTCCTAAGGAGGAGCTCCCTCAATAGGTAAACTAATCGAGAAGAGAGCATCCCTAGTACTAAAAGCCTATACTTAACTAAAAGTTTTTTTACAGTAGTAATACCTTTCGTTCATTTGAAGATGTCGTAGAAGTGTTCAGAGATATTTTAAACTTGGTATTTTAGGGAGAATGTATAAGATTTGAGTTTGCGACGAAAAATGGACACAGAGGAGATTGTTTGATAAAGTCAGAAATGCTGTTCCAAAATTTGACGCCTGCGTATCTAAGAGATCTTAAGCCATACTGCAACGTATTTTTACGAGTCATAAAAATAGCACCTTTGGAAGCATGCCTTGTACCATAATGATGAACAGCTGTCTACCGTAACCTTAAATTTTCTTTAGGGATAGCTGATGCGGTAAAAATGAGGGATGGCGGTTCAGGGAGATGTAATTTACTCTGGCAGGTTTTACCATTGCTCCTTTAAGTTGTGGCTGTACTTCAAAATGTGGGAAGATTAAGTTGCTGAAGTGATACAGTAAAGACTATGAACTAAAGAATCTTCTGATGGTAAATAACCGTTTTAAAGGGTTTGTGCAAGGCTAAAAGCCTGCATTTGCACTTGGCAGAAAAATATAAAAATAGCCCATTGAAATTGATGGCCCACACGTGTTGTTAATAATCTATAGCTAAAGAAACAATGCTGTGTTTGCTCATTTTCTTTGCTCTATTTATAGAACAGCCTATTTACCATTGCACACTTCCATTAAGTCCCTATTATACCGCCAAGATAAAATGAGGAGGTTCTCCTTATTTTATCTTGATACCGCTCATAATAGGTGTTTTATCTGAAAGGTAGCGATTCAGGGCGATGGTACTCTATTTACTAATTGGCCTGGCTGCACCTTTGTTGACTGCCTTTTATTTGGATTTTTTAAGTTTCTTATTGGCTGCTTGTCAACCGTGCTATAGAAGGCAAGTTGTTGTAAAATTATTAATCTTTAATGTGATGTCAGTTGTTGCTTTGTTGAGTTCATTTACAGTTGATTTTACTCGTTAATTAATTTTCTCTTGTAGATTATTTCGTCATTTTATTCATCAATATTAGAAAGTTAATTCCATTATTCAAATATATCTGCGCGTTTGCATCCCTGTTTGGAGTAGACTGATTTTCATCCGGAGGAAACAGTATAATGGCTGATTTCCACTCAATCCATACATTTGATTACATACTACTTTTTCGAATGCACGATGCAATTCTGGCAACACAGAAATTGGTCTATACACCCCCCCCCCAGCAACGACCCCGCTGAAACATTGCCCCGCCAAGGTTGAAGGATGACCCTCCAAGAAAATTCGTTTCCCCGCTAACGTTTGATTCTCAACACTTCCCCTTTCCCCCGTTGAAATGGTTGTTTCCCGTCAAAATTATACAAGTTGCATCATAGAGAATAGCCTAAGATTTCATTTCCCCTTCATGATATTTCTAATCCCCGCCCAAAATGTATATTTTCGTAATTTCCCCGCCGCGGGGTCGTTACTGAGGGGTGTGTCTAGGGTTAGAACAATGAGCAATGCTGCAATGCACAATCATTTCTCACTGCGCTCTTGTAAATGAGGGCAACACGTGCTATTTTCCAAATAACGCGCCTTGGCTGTGAATGCAAAAGAAGGGAGAATAACACACAATAAGAAATGAAAGACAGGAAAAATGATTTCATAAACAAAATATTTTCTAACAAGCTGAAAGCTGTAATATGCTAATATGGAGTACATGGGATAGGGATATGAGCTTCCATGCTCTGAGCGCAACAGCAACATCCTTATCCATTTCCATGGCAACAAACCTAGCAACGAAACTCTGCACCAGGCCTCGCTATAGATTTGATTTGCTTCGAAGAGAATAAGAGTCAGAAGACAAAATGAACTGAAACATCTAAAGGAAAGTTTTTCAGGCAAATTTGATTCTCTAGACGTTCTGACAGCACATGTATAACACCTAAGGTGTTTATCAAGTTGCTTTAATCATCATGGTAAGTATTTTCAATTGCCATCTCTGCTCAGTCGGTCAATGCAGCGCGCGGCGGCATCAAGGATAGGCCCAACGACAGGAAGCTGCTGTCCGGCGGGAAAAATTAGACAGCTCCCATAGTGCATTCCATCTTTTCTCTCCCCCGGATGTTTCCGCCAGGGATGTGGGCATAGCAGGGTTTGCCGCCAGTGCCAATTTGGTGGTGCTCATGGAAGTTACAAAAAGAGCGCAGGGGAGATAATAGATTCCAGTGACAAGTACAGAAACAGAACAGAGAACAAACAGCGAAGAAAACCATTGCCTCAATTCCACCACACTTGTTGTCACTTGCACCACACCAACTGCCCGCCAGATGATGACAAGTGAAAATCTTCGCCAAAAACCTTGATGTGAGAAAATCAAAAATAGCTCTTTACCGGATTTCTCCGGAGCTTTGGACATCTCAGCCAGTGGTGGAGCCATACAAGAAGTAGAGGGGGAAGATGAGTATTTTAAATGATCAAACTTGGGGTACACAGATACCACCACAGGCCTTTCAGCGTTGGGAATCAGACAGCAGTGCCAGAGTGAATCTCTGTGCTGTTCTTGCCCCAAATATTTTGGAGCACAATTTTGTGCGCCAGTGTGCACCAAAGAATAATCAACATCTACTGTTTAATACAATGAGACATTGAATCATCCATTGTTTTGAGACCTCTTTTTGCGCCAAAATGTGTGCCGGGGGCCAATAAGTTCTTTCTCTTCGCCGAAGATCTTCTGGAAATCCATACTGGAATACATGTATGTTACGCCAGAGATCCCCAGTGTGGAGAAACATTGAAAACAGTGGTAGAACAATGGGTCTATTTTTTCGAAACAACTGGCATGGTGTCAACCTCTGGCATGACGAAAACAAACTTTCCAACCAGGCTGGAAATAGTCACTTAGATTCACCCTGAAGCCGTGGTCCAAGCTGGAAAACATGTATGTTACGCCAATATCTTTGGCCAGGAGGAACATCAAGAACAATGGAAGGACAATGGGTCTATTGTCTCTAGACAATCGACCTGTAGCTATTCTAGGAAAGAATCTGAATCAAACGATGTTTTGATGCAATTTGAAGAATTTTCAAATGTGCATAATGGTGATAGAACCTCTAACGCCACTTGATCAAACCTCACATGTATAATTGTATGAAAATAGCGCTCAATCCAGGCTCTTTTGTAGAATAGCTGAAAGGTCTATTGGGGGTAACAAAATGAACTTTCCACACTGGGCAGTGATAATCAGTTCAACACACTTTCCTAAATGGGAAATGTTAGCCTGAAACAGACCAGACTGGAAAGTTTGTATGCTTGGGCAAATTGAGATGGCCTAAATAAAACTGCAGAAAATTTGTGTTTGAGAACAATAGATTAAACCAATAGATCCTTTGTTTATTGCCAACTGAGCAGCTCAGGTTGAAAACCACGTATGTTCCTGCGCACGCAAGATATTGCAGACGCAGTACAAACTTTCCAGTTTGGAATGCAGATAATACCCAAAGAAAAGGTATAGGCTGTGCAATGATGCTCACCTATTGTATGAGCCAGCCTTTTATTTCAATAGGAGTCTGAATGGCCTGTTCTACTTAGCATCTGTGTATTGTCTGCTGGAGGGTACTTAAGAAATTCAACAGTGTGTTATTAAGGCACAGGCAGTTCACTGTGATCTGCTTCTGTACGCAGATGATTCCTGCTAGATCTTTAGAGATGAAGATATTTATTGAGAAAATACATAGCATCTTGAATTGAAATTTCAACTCTTTGCATTATTGGTTTTGGACAAAAAACCAAGCATTCATTTTGGGAAAACAAAACAAAATGCATTCCTTTTGGCTGAAAAAATGTGGAAACCTTAAATAGCTTAACATCAGGAGAGGCAAAATAAAGATTCAACAGCACTCAGTGGTCACATATCTTGGAAGTTTTTTGGAGGAAAATCTCTCTGGGGAATCATTAGCAACTAATGGGCTTGGAATATAAATGGCAAGCTGAAATTTTTGTATGGAAAACAAAATTTCAGGCCCTGAAATGAGAGCCGCTTGATCAAGCAGCCTTTGTAATATGAAAGTGGGCTGCATGCGGCATTTTGCATGCCCTGGTTGGTTTGGGGCGTGCAATGGCATGCAATATTAAATTGCTAATTCTTTAATCATGATTGTGAACATTCGTTGTTTTCCATCCATGTTATCAAGTAATGTGGGGTTGCTTTCGGGATGACCTTTCATATTGTGAACTAACAAGAAAATGGATGGCAAATCCTTTGTAAGATTTGACTGCCTTGAGTAAGGTCTGCAAAGCGTTGAAGTGTTGTTTTGATGTTGTTGTTCATTCAAAAAAAGTTTCCATCAGGGCCTTTTCTTGTCCTTGTAAATAATAAAATTCAGTGGTAAAAGTTACGAAAGTATTGACAGAGTTTGTATTTCTCTACTGTACTGTCTTTCAAATTAAGGGAAAGGTCAAAGCAGTTAGGCCATCCAGTGTCCTGTTTTCCCGTTTGATAGAGTGTGAAGCTCAGTTGAAATCAATTAAAGATTAAAGTTGTTAGCAGATTAGAAGGGTTTTAGAGCTGAGAGTACATGCCCCTGAAACAAAACAGCCAATCCTTTTTAAAGTTCATAGGAACCTCTTACGCAAACTCATAGTAGACCTACCCTAGAGATCCATTACAGAAAGTGTGGAGAACAGTTTGCTCCCTGATCTTTGATGACCCCAGTTCAGCAAGAAGAGAGCAAGATAGATGCTGGTTCATGAAGAAACTTTTGTATCGCAAAATACAACCGTTTGTAATGATTATCAAGACAAGTCCATACTCTACATCATACCATGTTGAATCCATTCGCTAAGATAAATTCACTTGGAATTCATCTTGTTTGCTATGCCAATCAGCTAACCTTTACAAAAGTATCCTTTTTTGCACTCAATACAAAATTTTACAATACAAACAACTCAAGACACTACGTACAAGCTACTTTACTAAACTACAAGGACGATACCATGGAGTGAAGGAGACCATGACAACTCTGCAGTCTTTAGCATAGAGAACATGTTACTAAACTGAAATTAAATATACAGGTACGAAAAATACACATGAACTTTACTGATAATTACTATGGTTCGTTTCGCTTTTCATGTCGGGCAAACTTTGGGCAAGCAGGTCTTCCCACAAAATGGCTGAAAAGGAGATTCAATCACGGATTTGAATGGATTTGTGCCCAACATCCAATGCAAAAACAAACTTACAAGGAAAAGAAATAGAGGTAAGGGGACTTGGTGAGCATGAATTGCAAAACAAAGGTCTAGAATTTCCCTAGTCAAACCGACCAGTTTGGTGAATGAAATTTAAAGTCAGTTGGAGAACATGTTTATTAACATCACTGGAAAGGTCTTTATCACAATTCAATAAAAGTTGTACCAGAACGTTGTTCGAGTTGATTTGAACAAATGGTTGCAATACTACTGACACGCCAGCTAGAAGATCTCATTGTTGGATGTTAAATGAAATATCCTTCCCCCTTCGTAAAGAACTCAAAGCGCTATTCAGTATTTAGCAGCAAAATTGTAGGGACATCCAGCGATAAATGAAGGAGTCATTTCAAATTCTGTCACAGAGACGTGTGCATGCGATCGGATGCCCCATATTACCTAAACTGTACTGTACTTGTATGATATGAGGAACTGATATTGAGGTGTGCCAGGAAAGTTTGCCTCCCCGCCTCCAGTGAATTAACGTACTCAAATACACTTCACATAGTATTGCCTTGAAGCCTTTAAAATGAGGATTTCTACCTCCTTCTGTGGTAGGGGCTTGGGGGCGACATCGGCAACGCCCAGATATTGGTAACCAAAATACTATTTTGATTGCCAGTTCTTGCTACAGATTAAGGCCTTATTTAGGTCATGTTGGCGCTCTCAAGCAAGGGCGAATTAGTTGAATCACATTCAAATTCTGCTTTATCCATTCAGACGATAGGATTTCTATCACTATTGTTTAGAAAGCCAATCAGCAGTTAGTTATAGCAGTGCGATTCAATTCATCCTCTGTTTTCCTTGAAGCTTTGTCTGCTAAAGTGCATTTGTCCTAGTTGTGCTCTATTTCTCTTTATGTTTCAGACTACAACAAGGCGTAATCAAGAGGCAGCGATTAATGAATTTAGAAGGAAGGAAGTGGAACGAGAAGCAAATCTCAAATTACTTCAACAGGTAAAGTATAAATCACTGAATGATGTATACTGCACAGCACAATGATCTCTAAGCACCCAGGATTTCTATCCTTTTTGGTTTTGGTATTCTGTTATTTTTGTCCAGTTGTAAATTATTTTGTAAGTTTGTTAGACTTGCTTGTAGTAAGTGTTTACTTTTGCCATTGCTTGGTTTGGACGCTATATAGTGCTGACTCATTAAACGGCCACCTTTGATCTGCCCAGGCACGTTAGGTTCAGCTGAGATATGATATTTCCAAAATGCAACATCTAATACGTGCTGGCCACTGGTGGTGCGGCAAAACGATTAATTAGCAATGTTTCAAATACTATGGGGTCTACCCGGTGTGCTCAAGTCCCATCACTGGCACTACAAACTACAAGCCAGCAACCAACTCAGCTGTCCATCATTCCTAGGTTGGCAAATGAATACTTAGAGACAACTCTGAAGGCACAAGCTGTAGTGCTGCAGGCAGGTCACATCAGCGGGCACAGCTGCCAGAAACCTACAATCTCTGCCAAAAGTCTTGAAAAAATCACACACCCCTCTCCTCTTCCCCACCGTCCTGGTAATGTTGGTTCCTTGAGAGATTCCACAGTGCTTTAGGGCACAACGAAGCAGCTGATTTCCATCGTATCTGGTGATCATATTTTAGAACCAACATTGTTCAGATGGGGCAGGGGGTGTAAAAAAGGGGTGAATTAAGGTTTCCTTTTACTTTTATGTATCACGATGGCTGATCAGACAACAAAGCAGCAATGAATTTTTTTTGTCAAGTTGTTTTGGCAAGGATTGTTATCTCCATTAACAAATAAATGTTGCGTGCCTGCTTGCTTTTCAATTTCTAAATGAATATATTGCTAACAAGCAATTTTGTTTTTGGCACAAAATAGCCTTTCAATGGATTCTTCATACCAAACCTATAAACACGACAAAAATACCATAATCTGCTGAAAAAACTCTTGTAAAAGAACAACAACCAAAATAGACCTGCAAGAGACAACACTGTTGAATCTTGCAAGAAAATAGGAAATGATGAACCCTAAACCCTGAAAGGAAAGAAATTAGTTGGTGACTGCCATAAAGAACAATATTAAATAATCAAAAGCGTAAGTTTTTGTTATTCAACATTCATTTCAGCTCAGTTTTATTGATTTATCATTGCTCACAACATTGTTCTTTATTATTGCAGTTAAGGCCGATCTCCACTTCAGTAGTTTTGGTCGGTGACACGCACGTTTGCCGAGTGCGCATGCTCTTTAGCAACAGAGGCGAGCGCGCTGGTCGCCGACCGAAACTACTGCAAGTGGAGGACGGCCTTTACTAACTTATTTCTTCCTTCAGGGGTTAAGATTAAGTTTTTGTCTTGCGGGATTCAACAGTTTTCTCTCTAGTTACAGGTTTATTGTGTCGTGCTTTTATAGTGAGTTAACAGTTTTTTTCTACATATTATGGTGTTTGTTTCGCGTTTGTGTTACGGTTTAATCCAGTGAGTCATTTGGAAATCGCAGCTTGATGACAAATCTTAGGGCGAGTACGACAACAAAAAGCATCATGTTCATTGGGTCATATTTCAATCACAATAAATTGACAAATCCATGCAATATTAGAAATAGAAAACTGACAAGTCCATGTTAAAATCAATGGTGACACAAATCAGAAGAGATGAATCGAGAGGCTAAGCCATAATAAGTTAGTACGTTTCGGATCTTCCTAGGTCCATCCTCAGCAAGTTGACTGGGTGGAATTGCGATTAAATACTAAATGAGATACACGTTAGCTCGAACCGGGTATAGTGCCAAAAAGGGCCAAATTGCCATATGTAGATACAGCTGTGTGCAAAAGGGGAGAAAAAATAGCTAAGGAAACCGGTACGACTACTAATACTGTCAGAGAAACGGAGACAAACAACTCAGAACAGTACCAGGGGGATTGAGGATTGCTGCGAATCAAGGGAAGGGTGGTCCCGAAGGATTAAGAGACTTTCCTGAATAGGGAGATCAAAAGAATTCTCAGTTTGCTGAGAATATCGAAATCTTCAAGGGATCCATTTTGGCCGATTTTTAAAATGTGGTCCCGAATTTATTCAAGACTATTTTCAAATCTGCTATTCGAAGCTATTATAGTTGAGATAGCAAGGACAGATTTTGTGACACAATAGCAACAGTTGCCGATTCGACGTGCCGATTCAAAAACGATTAGTGAATGCAGACAAAGGAAATGCTCTCAACCGGCAAATCAAAACAAACATGACTACAAAGGTTGCCTCGACGCCAACGCTCGCAACTCTCGCCATGGGCCAGCAAAAGATTATTTCTAAGAGAAATTATGTGCTTACGACGAAAGATAATGGGTAAATCTAAAGTTCTGTCTCACGGATTTTGTTTATTTGATTGAGGAGCTGTGCGGCAATTGTTTCATTTAAACCCAAAATACTTGGGAATTATAATGCCTTCTGCTTGGCTTCTAAGCCAGATGAACAAAATCCGAGCGACAGAACTTTAGTTACCCTTCTACTTTCGTTACAAGCACATAACTTCTCTTAAAAACTACCTTTCACTTGCACAAAGCGAGAGTTTTGCCCTACTGGTTTTTGGGAAACCTTTGCGGCCGTGTTTGTTTTGATTTACCGGTTGAGAGAATTTCTGTTGTCTGCAGTCACTAATCGTTTTCAACTCACTGGTCAATTTAGCAACTGTTGCTATTGTGTTACAAATCTGTCCTTGTTAGTTGGTATAGTTGGGATGGAGGATACATTACATTACAATAGTAGAACTTACATTTGAATCGTCTTTTGCGCTTTAATCTTGCGGTTTGTTTGCAGGAAAAGCTTCTTGAAGCAAATATGGATAGTGAGGAGAGGGTTGAAACTAGAAGATTCTTGCGGAGACTTCAACTGGAAAAAAAGGAGAGAGAAATGGCAGAAGCACTCAAATCAGTGAGTTTTACCGATTTTGTAATTTTCATGACAATGTTTAGAGGACAAAAGTTTGTCCTCTGGTTACATTAGGCTCAAAAGTTTTCCACCGATTAACATTTCGGACGATAAACTTTCGTGAGCATTTTTTGAATACACTTTTGGTATTACGGACAAATCTGTTTTTGGACAAAGTCTGGCTTGTTCACATCAGCTCTTTAGATTTACTGAAACTAGCCATGTTAATATAGTTTGGAATAGAGTCCTGTCTTGCCTAAAAGTCCCTTTTCACATCAAAGTTTTTTCAAAGTAGAGTAGCGCACTTCAATAAGTTTCCTTCCACTAGCACTTATCACTGACAATCTTCATTGATTCTGTGTGTTTTATTCTAAATCAAATTTTTGTAAGTTCATTCCTTCTTATTGAAAACAATTATTCTATTCACACTTATACTTTTCATGTTTTGTTTCAAGATTTTCACCACTCTTCGGTGGCCTCTTCAGTGAAAATGTTTGAACCTAACAAACGTTGCATTCTTCCACTGTTCATAGAATTTAAATTCGAGAAATCGATGAGTTAAAATCTTTTGCGTCATTTTCTTAATTTGTTCATGTTTTGCCATTCTTCTTTTGTATTCAGCGTTGGGTTCAATTCATTAATATAAACTGCTTCTCCGACTTGCCTGAGCAATGCGTCACCCAAGCACATCGCCAACATATCGACATTTGCCTCTTTTGAAGCGGAATCATGCCGCTCTAACTTGTGTTTGTAAAAAACCAAATTCTTTTCATTTCGTTCATGTTTAACCTAGTGTGCACTTGCTCTCTTTCTGATGTATCTTGCTGTTTCTCCTCTTTACTGGGTGTCTCAAAAAAATTTTCCTCATTGGAACAGTTCCAAAAAATAAATTGTCTTGTTTTAAACGACTTAAGCGGTAATCTCTGGCTCAAAAGCCAACTTGGTTCCCCACATTTTTTCCCGGATTTTTCCTCATCAAAAGACTGCCAAAGTATTAATTTCCGAAAATCTGTTCCTCGAGGAACCCTTGAAAAAGTGAAATGTCTAGCGACGGAGATATGTTTCTTTCCTTCCATGTTTTACATCACTGGTGTGAAGTGGTACAGCTGCTCGTCGATCTCATAAAATTGATATTCAAACTAGGCAATATGCTATGAAGTGTGGACCACAGGAGACCTTGTCTTGCGTGGTATACTTTTCTTCGAACAATGAAGCAAAATCGTGCTTTTTACAAGCAAAAAAAGAGAAATATGATTTTCTTGGGCCCCGTTAAGGAGTTCAAGCCCCGTACTACTGGAATTTTATTAAAACAGTAGAATTTCCGTTGATGTTGAGGTGCAGGCTTAACGATCTCATTGATAACACCGTTTTCAGCTCATTTTTGAACATTTCAGGGTATTCTTTTTTCCCGGAATGATTATGGCAAATCCATGCGTACAGATACAAAAATGAAACACGTACTCCGATCCAAGTTGGGCATTGCAAAATGTAGCTCTCTTTTACAATTTTATCAAAAATAGACAATTTTACTATAATGGCAGGGCAAATCGGAAACTTCTTTTTGGAAAACCCGGTACGTTCGTTCTCTTTCGTTGCTTTCTGCACAGCCGAGGCATTTCATTCTGTACACGATATCTCTCATTTTGCAGTTTATTTTTGGTTAACTCTACAGATGTTGCACGTATCTTTTCCATAAGAATCATTTTGAAATGGATCCGATTTACCTATGACGTTCCGTAATGATTGTCCTGATCATTCAACAACTTGTATCTTTAGCTCGGAGCTTTTAAGTGTTCTCTGCCGCTAGCTCTCCTGTCGGTTTCGCATCAACAAGCATAACTGTTCCGCATCCTCCTTCCTCATATCATTTGTTCCCTTTCTCCATCTTTTCCGTTTCTCTCCTTTCATGCTGCCAACATTTCCCCCGATACATTGGACATTCTCACATTCTGTCGTCTTCAATCAATCAATTAATCAATCAATCAATCAATCAATCAATCAATCAATCAATCAGTTGATGACTGTAAGGTCCCGTTCTCACAGCTTCGTTTTCATATGAAAACGGAGCAAAACTTACCCGTTTTTGCCTTGCGTTGACATTGCTCAGCTGTGGGGAGCCTACACCAATGAAAATGCATGAATTTGAAAACTGTGCATTTTGAAAATGATCCGATTTAAATGTGAACGCCACAAAAAAGAGACATTTGAAAACACTTTGCATTCCTTTGTTAATAGGCTGTTGATTACAGTGTCATTCAAAGTCCCGATTGATGCCTTTTGGCAGCTATTGATTAAATACTTTGTTTTGAAAAGGGGGTCAACAACACCGTTTTGCTGGAGCAATGTGAACACCTATCGCTTTGACAGCGTCTTTCTCTAAAGACGGAGCAAAACTGTGAACGGGTAGCGTTTTTATCAACAAAAACGGATAGATACGAAGTTTTTACGTAGCCTAATTGTTTTATAGGCCGAGGAAAGAAAAATTGCTACTGAGAGGCAAAGGGAGCAGGAAGAGCGTCTTGCTAAGGTATGCATTAAAACTTCTCAAGTGCACTTTTCTTGTCGAGTGTAAGTGTTGTTAGGAATTTTTCCGATAAATTCTATCGTGGTATCGCCTCTTTCTGATTGAAGGCTGCGAAAGCTTTGGTGTTACAACCTTACAACATTTGCTTACAAGGAGAATGAGCATAATCTTGTTTTGGCTGATTTTGCAGAAAACTGTATAGGCTGCTATGGAATTTAAAAAATGTTGCATAAATCTCTCTTATACTCTAACTTGTGAAAGTTAGTAGGAAAAGGATCGAGAGAAATCGCCATTCAGATCTAAACCAGTTAGATGATTACATGAATGAGCTGTCCTTAAAAGCAATCTATCATTTCAACTCAAGCCGCGAGAAACTTCCTTGTTTGTCACGAATCTTGTAAACATCATCACCAACTCCGACAGTTGTAAATTATATATAACAGTGAGTTCATCTGCTATTGGGGACCACAACGTTTGATTTAAAGATCTCTCTATTTTGGGCAGAGCAAACAATAGTTTGATTTGCTCATTCACACCCTTTGATTTTACGGGACAGACCTTAACTTAGGCCCCGGTTACACTGTATGAAGACAGCTTTGGATCCGTAAGAAACAGTGATGTATTACCCATTTGCACTGCTTCTGCTTACCTGTAATACTTTTGCTCCTACATGAAACTTTTTTTCTGGAGCAGTGCTTAAACCGGAACAGCTTTGTAGCAGATCAGAACTGCATCGTAAATCTCAATAAAGATATACTTCTTTTAACGCTCCGATTTATTCATGAAACTGGTCGTTTTGATTAGAAATATCTAGATCTCAGTTATAAGCCATAAAGCCACCAAAGCCACCAAGTCCCCACCAAGTTAAGTAAACGGTTTTCTTTTTATCCCCGTGTAGTAGTTACGTGTTATCAGTAACGTGTAATTCTTGTGCTATCTTTGTCTTTAAGTCGTAACGTGTAGTGCTATGTTCGTGCTTCCTGTTATTTGTGCCATGCGGTAGACGTAGTTTTCGCTCCAAATGGTATTGTTGTAGTAGTAGGGTATAGTAGTTTGTAAGTAGTGTTATTAAGTAATATGTATTGTAAGTTTTTAGTTGGAATGTAGAAAAAAAAAGAACTGCATCGATGCAATTTAAATTTGGTATTAATTTGCAGCAGTCACTTGGTCCTGTACTTCTTCTTTAATCATTTTGTATGAATAAGTTTGTGGCTTAGTCATTGGGCTCCGTTCATGCTTACAATGTAAGTTTGTTTATCAGCCTTGGGACTCCCTTCATGCTGCAAATGTAAGTCACGTATGTTTACGCCGCTTTACTTTATTTCAACATTCTTATGAACCAAGCTTGTTGCTTTAGGTTGGAAAATAAAAGTATCTTATGAATCAATTGCCTAACGTTTGACCTGATTTGTGTCGTGCTCAGTTGGAGTGTCATAACAGTTGGGAATTGGAAACATGGAGTAGACAGTACGTTACATTAAATGTCAATAAAAAGGTTAAATATGCAATAAGATTGTAATTGCATGTTTCATTCACAGGTTCTGGTGTTTTTACGAAAGTACATTTACTGATTTGTTATTAAACTGCAGGAGCTTGAACGCATGCAGCTAGACAGTATGAGGGATGAGAAATTGAGACAACAGATTCGAGAAAACAGGTATGTGTAATATAAGCCACTGTTTGCTTACTTCAGCTATACAAACTCGCATTTACGGAGTAGACGGCCACATGTTGCCTTACAACTTGAGTGGGAGCTACTCTTCATACCTCCCCTCTTGTTCATGTGCAGATGTGTTTTGGAAATTGCAGCCAGAATGTAAATTTTATTGCAAGTGTCACGACGAACAGCTTCATTTAATTAACCCTAAGGATGACATGATTGAAAAGACTGGAAAAGTTTTAATTATTCGACGAATCCAAGTAATATTATATTAGTAATCACAATTCATATGTTAAGGACAAATCCAAGTAGAAAATATTGACAGATCCATGTTAGTGACAATCCAGTAGTTAAGACAATATGAATTAACTAAGAAATGATCAGGTAAATAATTTCAGAACGTTTCGGCTCTCAAACTCGTGCCATCCTCAGCTAATAAATCAAAATACACGTGCTGTTTATATAGCACTGATTATGAAACCGCTTTAACTGGTCAGTTAAGACAGCGTGGAAAAAATGCGCAGGTGTAGATTCCTTTTTATGTTGTAAGAAGAGAACTCCTTCATTTCAAATTCTGAATGCTGTGATTAGTCTAGAAGTCAATTACGCATTCAAATAATTTCAAAAACCAAGATAAGGCTCAAATTCTTACTGATTGCCAGAGCATGTAGAAATTATAAAATTTTGCACCATTTGCCCAATGACATTGTCGCTTGCTCACCTAGAGAGAAAATAGCCACATTGAGGTTAATTTCAAAGACCCCTACAAAAACTAAAATGGATTCCAAACTGCTTTAGTTTGTTGCGGTTATTTTATAAATCATTTTTAGAGATGTCGGTCCAGAATTGTTCAAATGTTTAGGCATGCAGCTTGTTTGCAGCCTTAAAGTGCGACCAAAAAGAATGTAGAGTGAACACATTTTTTTCGTTACCATTTCTACTATGTTTGTTTCATAGTAAAGGCCAAGGTCTCTTTCGAAAGAGGGAGAGAAGCGTAATATTCTTATCAATCATTTCTGAAATTTAAACTTTCAGAAGGGGCTTAAAATCAAGCCTCAAAACAAGGCAGCTCTTGGCCTAAGCAGCCGTCAAGGTTGAAAAGTATATTAACTCAGTAGATTTTTGTCCACATACGAAAAAATGGCCAAGGGTTAGTAAATTTTTGAGACTCTAGTTTTCTCAAAAACGGGGGAAGCAACAAGCCGCTACAACAACAATAACAGGGACTTTATCACAGTGTGAATATCGCATCAGAAAACCTGAATGAACTTCTAATAGATTTGAAAAACGAGCTGGAAAATATATCGAATTGGATGAGGATTAATAAACTTAGTTTGAATGCCAGCAAAAGTGAATATATGGTTATAGGCCATAGGCGACAACTGAATAAGATAGGTAATGATTTGCCAGATCTTGTCCTCAATAATGAAGTTATCAAAAGGGTTGACAAGACAAAATACTTAGGGATAAACATCGACGAAAGCCTTAACTGGAAAGTGCAGTACAAAGCTATCAAAAATAAGCTGAAAGGGGGCTTGAGCTCCTTAAGAAAGCTGAAAAACATCCTTCCGCAAAGGAAACTTGATCAAGTTTATAAAGCTCTCTTTGAAAGCCATCTTCGCTATGGCAACATTGTTTGGAGTGCTCTTTCCAACACCAAGCTATCCCAGTTGCAAAGATTACAGACAAGGGCAAAGAAGCTAATAGCGAATGCCAAGTATAAGGACGGATGGACTTGCAAATGGCTCAATGTAAAGTCATTGATCTCCTTTGACCAAGGAGTCATGACATATAAAATCTTGCATGACCTCTGTCCCGAAAATCTTCGCCATAAGTTCACTGAAAGATCCATGATTTCAGAGTATAGAACCAGAAACAGTGGAGATTTGCAAATTCCTAAAGTTAGGTTAGAATATGCAAAGCGAAGTTTCTACTTTTCTGGTGTCAAAAACTGGAATGATATCCCTGACAACATTCGAGAAAGAGAGTCAATCGCTCGTTTTAGAACAGGTCTTAGAGACTATCTTTTGAACCTTTCACAGGACCCAAACACGACCCCTTGGTAGAGCAGCAACTCATATTAATTATATCTTTTCCCATATTATTTTGAACAAACATTGTTAATAGTTAGTGTATTTGCTGAAAGGTAGCCCGTGTATAAATATTGATAAAATGAAAATGAAATGAAATGAAACTGTATCAAGCATCAAAGATAAACTCAAAGGATTTTAACCGAAGTCAGTCTCTTTGAAAGAATATTTTGTTTAGATTCTAAACCATTATATTTAACACATTTATAGTTTTTGAAAGGATCTTTTTAGTGTTTCTTTGCAGTATCGCAATGTTTCTCATTTTCCGAGCTAGCCGCTTGAGAGATTACAATCGATAAATTTCATATGTTTTTTCAAGAAATAATTGTATTCTAAAATGCTAAATTAGATAGTTTAATGTTCGCACAACATATTTTATCAAAGAAATCAGCATCACTTGACACAAAACAGTGAACTAAAGTTAAACTCCTATGAGATTATTTGTCATGCTCGATACAGTTTCACTGTGATGAAATCTCTGATATTTGTTTTTGCAGCAACTTGTTGCTCCCCCGTTATTGAGAAAACCGGTTTTTTCGAAAGCTGCTAACCCCTTGGACATTTTTTCGTATATAGACAACAATCTACTGAGATAGCGAATGAACAGATCACAGTTCTGGATATAGCTAGAGTAGAGTTTTTTAACCATATGCTTTTAAACCTTCACTGTTGCGTAGGCCAGAGTTGCCCTCTTTCAGTCTAGACTTCAACCCCCTTCTGCAAGTTTAAATTTCTAAAATCTTTGATAGAATTATTACGCTTCTCTCCCGCTTTCAAAGAGAGCTTTGCTGTTACTATGAAGCAAGTAGA
The DNA here is from genome assembly GCA_964020215.1 of Aurelia sp. 3 sensu Dawson et al. (2005). Lineage (NCBI taxonomy): Eukaryota > Metazoa > Cnidaria > Scyphozoa > Semaeostomeae > Ulmaridae > Aurelia > Aurelia sp. 3 sensu Dawson et al. (2005). The sequence continues at coordinate 13,300,662 of OZ026577.1, forward strand.
GCCGAAATGGCACCGAAAAACATTTTTACTCTACATAGTCTTTGGTCGTACTTTTTTAGTTGCGTTCATTTTCTGGCTGAAGAATTTTGACTGAAATAGCTACAGAAATCGCTATAAATGAGATATGAAATAAAGATTTCATTAGTTAGGATGACCTGAGCAATGGCCCAAGTCATTCCTTCCATTGTATCTCAAAGTTGGAGGCGGTTTTCATTATTTCTGGCAGAGACATCATGTTGGCGTAAAGTTTTCCGTACTGAAAAGTAGATTCCATTCCACTACCCTAAAATGGTAAATGTATTTATCAACGTGACTCACTCACGTACGAACTCACGAATGACTCAGGCATCAGTCTAAGTTCGTTTGCTTTTGTCCTTCAGCAATAGACGATTACGCTAAAGATGTCGGCGAGGAACTTTTTACCAAGATGCATTGCGTTCGAATTACGAATCCTTAACGATTGAATAGGAATTCGATTAAAGAACGCAGTGCATCTTGGTAAAAAGTTCCTCGCCGCTATCTTTAGCATAATCGTCTATTGCTCTCTCCTCTTCAAACAGCAATGATGAATCTTACAAATGTATCACAACAAAAAACTCGCGTAAAAGAACATTTCTGTTATGTTGAAATGAAATGATTCCATGTCCTTGCGTTAGGCACAATGGTTTTTGCGCAAATGATTTCTATCGATGCAAACAAACAAAAGGAACAAAAAATTAGTTTTAGATTCGCTAGAAAAGGTGCAAGGTTGCCCGTTTTCTTTGTTTGCATTGATTTTAAGTGAAATAGGATGTGAAAACTATCCACAATGCTTCGAATCATGATCCTATTTTTCTTGCCATTGCTTGGACCAGAATTTCTGCTCTCCAAGATACACTACAGTAAAGTCCCGCCTTTAAGGAACTGCATTATAAGAAACTCAGGTCTGATTTCGCTGAATAAAATGTCTCTCTACAAGAAACTATCCATGCTGATTCATGTTCAGTTTCTTTTCCAATGGTATTTAGTAATATTTTATGGCATATATTTGAATATGTCTCCAATAGGTCAGAATTCTCTAGAAACAAGAATGAAAGTTTTGAACCTAAATTGTTATAATTTCAAGAAACTTTCAGTACTGGCCCAAACTATAAGTTTCTTGTACCACTGTCATATTTAAAAAATGTTTTCTTAACAATTTTGACAACTATTTGGCATATAAATACGTTTCTTATACCATGTTTTGAAGAAGTATATCCCAACTTAAGAAACCACTCAGGCTGTTTTTGTGAAACAAGTTTCTTAAAGGCGGGACTTTACTGTACCGGTGCTTTTTGCATTTGACTTGGAGGGACCATAATTCTTCAAAAGGCCTGAGTTATTTTTTCTTTCCCATGGACAGAGAAAAATAGCATCTCTGGAATTAGTCTATTCGAAAGCAGTGTGGAGAACTAAATCAAACTATTGTTCTTGTTGGGTTTTATGAGCGATAGTAAACTTGAATAGAATTTGGAATCTCCATTATTGTCTTTTACTATTTCAAGCGAGATTTGCTGGGAAATGCTTGACCGTACTGGGTCGTTAAGATGAGACTGGATGCGGGTAACTCACTTAGCAACGACCAAAATAGTTGATTCCTATGCCATGTAGTTAGCAAGCACACCTAAAATTGCTACAGTTGAAATTTCACAAGATTGTGACCTGGATTCAAATGAGTTTTTGAAATCAATGCATTTTTGAGCCAATTGGTTGGAGGTAATTTGGTTATAAGATGAATAAAAGTGTTTTTTCGTGTATCGGGGATTTTGAAATAAGTGTCCTCTTGTCGTATTGATCAAGTGCATCTTTTGAAGCAATGATTATTTTGCAGCGTGGAATTACGGGAGCTTGAAGCGAAACTTAGAGCTGGCTATATGAACAGAGAAAGAGCAGCTCAGCTGGCTGAGAAGATGGCACGTGATTACAAAGAAAAGGTATGTTGTTAGCACATGTGATTTTCACGAATAATTTTGTTGATACACAAAACAGGACACGTGATTTCCAGGAATGGCTCTGCTAATAAAACAAGCAATACTCGTGATACTAAGAATGAGTTTTTAACACCAACAACACAAGTGATTTTCAGAAAGAAGCCCATAGTTGCACCGATAAATGCTGTGACATCCGAGCGAGTTTTGGAATCTAAAGCTTGACTAAAGGTTACTCTAACAAATTCTCAAAAATAAATTCATTCTTATTCATTCTTAAAAATGGCTGTAAATCAGTTTCTCTAACAAAACTGAAAGAACAGATTTTTACCTTTGGTCATCGTATGCGCAACTCGTTGAATCTTCCAGTGCTCCAGCAATGGTACATTGAATTGTTGTTTATTAAATCTATCACACAATGAAAGTTAGTTTAAGGCTCTTTTTCAACCATCATACTTTGCACGTGGTGTCTCCTGATTGGCCTTCGTTCTGGCGAGCCAAGAGATGCCACATGCAAGGTATCCTGGTTGAATAAGAGCCTTTAAGCTTGCCTTCATTCCCTCCCTACAATAAACATAAAATGTGGAATAATGGAACTATAAGAATCAAGAATATTGCTTATGGTCTCGTGAATACTCAATGTGAATCGCCCCTTGCATGTTAGGTGTGGGAAATATCTGTCCGAAGGGTCTTTATGCTCTTTATCATAGAAATCTTTCATAATTAATGGACGCAGTTGATATCTTATAGTTGCATACATTTCGCCATTGTGTTCTTTTATTTTAGGAAGTTGAGGCTGAAATTGCCAGACAAACAGAAAGAGAATATAAAAGATCTCTTGAAATGGAGAGAGAAAAAGAGAGACAGAGATGGGAGGAATCTGTAAGGTATCAAGAGGAATTAGAAAAGCAACTGATGGAACAAGAGAAAGCCAAGCAGGACCAATATGAAGAATTTTTGAAGGAAAAGTTGATGATTGATGAAATTGTTCGCAAAATATATGCAGAAGATCAAAAGTGAGTCCTTACTTTTTGTACGAGTGTAAATTGTTACTAAGTAAGAGAATAAGAGCTGCCCCAGATAAAAGCTGGTTTCAGCAGTTGTTACGGTGCTACTACAAGTCTCTAAGAGGTAAATTCAATTGGAGACCGTAAAACAAAGCCCAACTTACATCTGGATTGCTTTCTTATTCCTGAAACTCTATGCAATGATTCATTTGTAGTATTTTATCGAATAATTGATAGACTCCGGAAGAACTCAAAATAGTTCATCAGAAACATCGTTGAAAGTGAAAGCTCAAATGCTGTGTAGGAAAACTCAATGGACATCAGATTTCAAACCATGTTTTAAACCAAGAAGGTAGTCATTTCAAGCGTTATTCTCAGGCGCTAGTAACTTAATGAAACATGGACATTTGTGAACAAAGTTTTCACGGATATCAGAAATCAAATTATCCAGTCTTTGTACGTGGGTGGGTTCAATTCTGTTTCGTGAAAACAAAAAGTATTTGTTTGCAAGCCACTCCGATTGCTAAAGCAAGAAGCCCTTTCTGTAGCACTGTATTTTAAGAACATAGTGCAGCTAAAGACTTCTTGGCATGTATAGACATTTTCTTTGTCTTATCTATTTCTTGCCCTACTCGTCTCTCCTTGTTCACTCACGCTTAATCTAGTGAAAGCTTGATTTCACTAAGCACAGTTTGGTGTAGGTCAGAAGGACTTGTCAATACTATTTCACAGTTCGCTCCCCCCCCCCCCCATTTGAAGTGTCTTGAATCATTTCGAGCCAAACGGTGTGTCTAGGGTAAATTTAATCTCCCAGTTTCTTTCAGCTTTGTTTCTTCTGTGTCCATCCACCAAGCTAGTATTATAAAATGTTATTTGACGTAAAGTCTTGAACTTCTACTCTTTTCTACAATATTGATGTTAAGCAAACGTGAAGTTAATTCCCACTTCATTGCATTGGTGAAATGTGACTGCTTGATTCCTAGTATCGCAAGGTTGATAGCTCCATACACGGTGATATCCATAGCTTCTGGCGGTCGACGTTTAGTAGAATAGTTTTCCCGGAACATTTTTGCTCTAGTTTCGAGTTGTCGAACAGTCCAAAATCTTTTGTATTGTTTTGTTCATGATGCTTTATTTAAAGGTTTTAGTGCTGATCGTCAGACAAGATTAGATTCATTCATTACAAATGTAACTCATTTTGTTCTTGAGATGGTATCAGTAATCTGTAAGAATGAACAAGTGTTCCGATTTTCATGTTATCAGAAGTTTTTTTCGAAAGTGTCATCAGAAGCATGTTTGTCAGAAGCATCTCGATTTTATTGATTTAAAAATTATTTTGACCCATGTAAATTGACTTTTGCTTTACCTTTCAAAGTCATCCAATGTAAGGAGTGACTTTGGTGGCACGTTTGTGGTTGCAAGGAAAGTGGAAAACAGCACAAGAACATTGTTTCCTCTTTATATCTCATATTGTTGTTTGTCATTTCTGTTCGTAGTCACAAGGAAACAACATCAAAGTACCCCCCTCCCTTTGAAAAACAGCACAAGAACATTGTTTCCTCTTTATATCTCATATTGTTGTTTGTCATTTCTGTTCGTAGTCACAAGGAAACAACATCAAAGTACCCCTTTGAAAAACAGCACAAGAACATTGTTTCCTCTTTATATCTCATATTGTTGTTTGTCATTTCTGTTCGTAATTGCAAAGAAGCAACATCAAAGTACCCCCGTCCCTTTGACTGTAGCAGTTGATTTCAGGTGTATTTTTTCTGCCCTGGAAAGTCCTGTCAGTTTGAACGTGTTCTGTGGAATCGGGGCTGTATGCTTCACTTGTGAATTTTGTGATGTTAATGTACTTGATTGTTTCACCGCGCTAGTATCTTTGTGTAATCCCAACCGATTGAATTGTTAAATTGTACCTTGCAGGGAGCTTGAAGCAAGATTAGAAAAACAAAAGGCTACCAAAGAGTATGTTGAGGACTTTATGAGGAAACGTGAAGAGGTATAGTCTCTTTTTTATATTGCAGACAGGAATTCCTATTTAGGATCGAAAGAGTTCATTTTACCCCACGTTTGCCACTTCCACTGTTAGAAAATGAGATACTGCAGTATATCATAGCCCCCTCTGTTCTAAAATCTTGGAAGATCGACCTATAACTTCCAAGAGACAGTCAATGGCAAGTTTTTCAAGTTCTTCTTTTAGGTCATTAACTGTCGTAGATTTATAGCAAGGATTATGTGGCTAGGAACTAGCGTTGTAGTTAGTATCTTTTGTTTAATCAGTATTCATGAAATATATGTCGTAAAATTTTATTGAAATACCCTATCTTGGTTAGAGATAGTACTGAAGATATTGTTTCTTGCCCATCTTCTAGTGGAAAGAGCGAGAACAACGGTTGATGGAAGAAGAGAACGAGAAGATCCTCGAATTTGCACAGCAACAACAACGACGAGAACAAGAGAGAATGGCTGAAAAAAGACAAAAAGAGGAAGCTATGTCAGCTGTACAGCAAAAGGTGATTTGAGCTTCTGTATTAATCGGCCTTTTTCTATAATAGCCATCTACAAGGAAACATGAGTAAAAGTGTTCGGGGAAGCCGTTCATGATTTATTTCAATTTGCAACAATGATAGTGAAATAACTATTTTTCAATGAAGCTGGAGGTCTAAATACTGAACAAGGTACTTAACTACTCCCTTTAGATATTGGTTAAAATCCAAGCCTAGTGCATAGTATGTATTGGTTCTGTGTTATGGTGCACTGATTATGGTGACATAGGGCTTTTTGCCAACATTGCATTCTTATTGCGTATCTTTCGCGATTCCAAAGAAATTTGATCTAAGAGGGCAATTCGTCTTGGTAAAAAGCTCCCTGTCGCCATCTTTAATGTTATCATCATAAAGAGCACTCGCCATTCTCTTACCTGAGAGTGGTTTCATTGAATTCCATATTGACATTATAATATTTTAATTGCACGTTGATGCATAATTAGTGTAAGCCCTTATCATATACAAGCTTGCTCGCTCTTTGAAACAAAATCAGAGATTTTTGAACACAGAAATGGATACTTGTTGGTGATACGGTTACTCCCACTACCTGACTTCCTGTAAATTAATGCAATTTGATGAACACGGTAGTTTTTCAACTTTCTGGTTTAGTTTTGTGCCCATTTGTGAAAACTTTCAAAGCGGCAAAAGCTATTGTGACTTAAGATTAAACTGGTTTAGGTTCTCAAAGGTCCAGTCATTGCTCTTAACCTTAACACCCCTTAACATCACACATAGTGATCGTTAACAATGTTTTCAGTTATCAGAAGAACTCACTGCAAAACAAGCAGCCATTGATGAGATGGACAGGTATGTTGCCAGCTTAAAATGATTAGCCATCCATTTGTTAAGTTCATTTTCATTCGGGGCAATTTCCGAACTGGTACCGTCAACTTTACACTAGCAAAATCTTACACCATCAAAATTCAGTTAGCCTTTATTGGTTATTCAACTTCAGAGCGATGAATTGTCCCGCTGACAGTAACATTCCGTTAATACGACTCCCACAATCGGAAAGGTTTGTCAGTCGAACCTTGAAATATGATAAAGCAGTTCAAATAAGCCAATCATAGCGGAAAAAGACAGAGGATCATCAAGATGTCACTATAAATGGCATTTAACTGATTGTTCAAGTGTAATCAATGGATTTATGCTCATGAGACTTTTATTCTAAGAATCCATTACCTCCAAAGATTCTATCAGATGGAATGCTCTATTTTGATATTTTTGCAGAATGTTTAGTTTGGTATCGAAGAGAGCTCCCCATACCATAACGGAAAAACCAGACCCAGGACCAGTAGGACCGGACCCTAACGGACCCGACCCCGGCAGAATACTCATTCATTTCCATGTTTCCAGATGACTGATTCGGTACATTAATAATGGGCTACTTGCTTTTTTACACACTATAGCCTATTTCTTGGTTCCTAGAAAGCCCCCTGAGGTTTAACAATGTGTCATCCTAAAATGAAGAAAGCTAAGACAGTTGGGTGTGGTAGTTTGTTTTGTATTAGATTTTGGCATTGTATGTTATCTAAATCTTGTTCTGAATGTCAATGAGAATCTTGTCCTTGGGAAATTGAAGTGAGTTACAGGGCCTTGCTAGAGTTGATCATGCGTGGATCTTCGTGGGTCTACGTTCCTTTCAACTGGAAGTTTGTCTGTTGATTAGATGATCAATGTAGCAGATTGTGCATTCTTGCAGCTAATGTGGTATCCAGAGCTTAGTTAATTCTTTTAAGCGATGATTGTATTGACCTTGTCTTCATTTTCGAAATGAAACTTCTGTACCGTCATTACAAACTCACGACGGAAAGGAATTGGCATTCATAGGGGTCCGGCCCGTTAGGGTCCGGTCCTATTGGTCTTGGGACTGGTTATTCCGTTATGCCAGTCAGCATACTATGAAAATAGCAGCAACAAAGACCAATTAAGGGAAGACACGTGCAAGCAATGCGGGATGAAACAGACCCTTTAAGTGGCTTTTAACAATCTAGAAGAAGGATTAGGCAAACTCTAGTTATTTCTTTTCCTAGAGTATTAGATTCCATAATAACGATCTGACTCCTTTTATTCCGGAAAGAATGCATGACTCCAAGCCATAAATGTTTGATAAATACAAACTCGGCATTTGCTAATCCACGGCACCACGGCACTACGGCACTACGGCACTGAGTACTTTAACCAGTTTATAAAATTCCGTTGAAACATCTTCAGGAAACTGTTCTGGCAATAATCTCATCGACCAGTAACGTCCAAGGTACACCAGCTCGTTTGTGAACAGGCCTTTTGTTCCTTCAAGCCTATCCAGAGGTTAAACAGTAAACACCAGCATTGGTTTGGTTCACACAGGATGTCCTTGGAACCTATTCTTTGGTTGCTTCTCAGCCGAAGTTGCCCCCCCCCCTCCAAACAAAATAAAGTTATGAGTTGGTACCGGTACCAAAGACTTCTCCTGTCAGCCCCCTCTTGGGAGATCGGATCTTTCTTGGGGATCGTTCTTGAAAGCAAAGGAATACATGAAAAAGGAGTCCGAGGACAAGGAACCATTATCACCCCTCGGCAGATTTGGCCAGTTGTAGTCTTAGTAGAACTAAGAAATTTTTAAAAGTTAAAATCATGGAAATCATGGTAAATATATCATTGAACCTCTATTCTTGAGCAATATTAACTAATCATTTGTGTTTTCAACATAACAAAACACTGTTTATTCTTATATAATGTTTTAAATATCAAGAAACATATCTGCCGCAGTGTTAGCGACCACATCGATAATTCTGCATTCAAAAAGTAAGAAACAAATGAAGAAACGTTCAGCATTAAAATGGACAAAATTCAGGTTAAATTAAGAAACCTTTAGTACTGGGTTAGTACTATGGCCTGATCCTAGTTTCTTATAAACAAAAACGTGTAGTACCACAGGGAAGAAGGGGCATTAAGGGGGCAAGAGTCCCCTATTGTGTAAGATATATTTTCCGCCTTATATAGGAATAAACAGTGCTTTGTTATGTTGAAAACACAAATGGTTAGTTAATATTGCTCAAGAATAGAGGTTCAAATAATATATTTACCATGATCATGACTTTAACTTTTAAAAATTTCTTAGTTCTACTAAAACTACAACTGGCCACATCAGCCGAGGAGTGATAATGGTTCCTTGTCCTCGGACTCCTTTTTCACGAATTCCTTTGCTTTCAAGAACGATCCCCAAGAACGATCCGATCTCCCAAGAGGGGGCTGACAGGAGAAGTCTTTGGTACCGGTACCAACTCATAACTTTATTTTGTTTGGAGGGGTGGCAACTTCGGCTGAGGAGCAACCAAAGAATAGGTTCCAAGGACATCCTGTGTGAACCAAACCAATGCTGGTGTTTACTGTTTAACCTCTGGATAGGCTTGAAGGAACAAAAGGCCTGTTCACAAACGAGCTGGTGTACCTTGGACTTTACTGGTCGATGAGATTGTTGCCAGAACAGTTTTCTTGAAGATGTTACAACGGAATTCTATGAACTGGTTAAAGTACTCAGTGCCGTAGTGCCGTGGTGCCGTAGTGCAGCATTGCCGTGGTGCCGCAGTGCCGTAGTGCCGTGGTGCCGTGGTGCTGTGGATTAGCAAATGCCTACAAACTCGCTAGATCTTTTCTTATTGATTTTATCTGAAGATCTAGCCAATCACATCCGTGACAGTGTGCCTTTGTAAAGTCATTGCTAGCCATGATCCTTTGTGGCGCCAATGTCGACTTTCTTGTTATCTGGACGTCGTTTCTGGCTTAAAGGACAAGTCTTGGGTTGATGTAATTATTGTTAAAAAGCAACCTTACCTACTGCTGAACACCAATCGTGAGTTCTTTCCAAGTTTTGATGCCTCCAACATTCGTAGATTGGTTACTGAATCTTCGTAAGTTAGGCCAAATATCGTCGCAATTTTGTATTTTGTACGAGTGTGCGAAGGCGCGACAAGGAGTTTAGCAATGTGAGTTGTATAATATCAACATATTTGGCAGCCTCCTTCAGGTCAACATGAAGCGACGTCATAGAAAATGACGTCATTTCGCACTTCTCTGCAGATTGAAATATGTAGCTTCGCAGATTGAAAGAGAAAATAAATTTAAAAAAGTACTACATACCATTCACAACAGTGTAATCTCTTGAATAAGCAAAAATTATACCAACCCCGGACTTGTCCTTTAATGTCTCTTTGCCTGCTTTTCATTCGGCACACTAAGGATTATATCTTACAATGGGTCTTTAGCGTAGGCAAGGCGTCGATTCCGTAATTTGATATTTCTGACCCTCCAATTTCAAAAGGGACCTTTGCAACGGAGATCTAGTCTAAAACACCACGCAAGTGAAACACAAGTGAACACGAGTAAATACAAATGAGGACAAGTAGAATACAAATGAACACAGCTAGAAGCAAATGAACACAAGTAGAATGCAAATGTTTGTGTACAAAACGGGAAAAATGCAAATGTTGATGTACTAGTTTAAGAGAAATTACTCTTGACGATCTTATCGATTTTATTGTATCTCATTCTTCTACTTTTTCATTGTTGTGAGTAAACATCTGGCTGACTTGCAGAAGTTGGTGCATAATGTCGCTAAAAATTAACTGGATGTCCGTGTCATATAATTCTTTCAACATGACACGTCCCTGTTGAATGACAGCAGTGTATGCAGATCCTCCCTCTTTTGCAAATCGCACCTATTGCAGCAAAATGTTTGTTTTCATAGGATCAGAACAGAATTGTACGTTGAGGAGCAAGAGGAAATGGAACGAAAGAGAGAGGCTGTAAGTATCCTCAATTTTAATTAATCAATTCTAGAGACTAATGCGATGTAACTTTCTTGTCTCAAGTTCTGTCAAAATTGGCTCTCGGTTTCTGTTGCCACATAGGGTGTTCCAGAAAGCACTAAAGATTTCACCGGGGCTAACGACAGGATTTTAGTTCGAATCGATACTTTTTTAGTTGAAATCATGCACGTCGATATTTGCCTCCGCCACCTAATCAGCGCTGTTGGGTTTTCGCGTTTACTGCAGACGTCCTGCCGAATGGGCGCTAAATTAGGGATCACATTTCTAGATGTGGCATCCAAGTTGGTTTAGATTGCAGTAAATCCTTGCATGTAAGAAACTATAAAAATAAGAACCTAGAGGCTGCTTTTTCTAAATCATGCGCCCTGTAATTAAGAACCGGTTTCAGTTTGATGAAATATAGGTTCTTATTGCAGGGGTACAAAACTTGAGTTCTGATTGTTGTTATTAAGTTTATTTTTGTCTTACGTGGCTGATAAATCTGGGCTCAAAAATTTTTTCCTTCTTGGAAGCAAGCTAAGCAATTTCATTTCTTCTTACACATTCTCTTCTTCTTTCCCAATATATCACCCTTTTCCTGTCTCTCCTTCTTTCTTTCCCTTCCTTTCCACCCATTTCTTCGTTTCTTTCTCTTCCTTTCCGCCCCTTTCTTCATTTGTTTCTCTTATTTCCCTGCCCTTACATTTCTTATTCCTACTTTCCGTCTTTCCTTCCTGGCAAATTTGAGCATTTCAGCTACCTTCCAAGTTACGCCGCTACCACGCTACTTCTTTTCCTTGAGCCCTATCACAAAGTTTGATTCTCCTCCCCTGGTAGTTGTTATGTCCATAAAAACCTTTCCAAAATGAATATAAGGACTGAAAATTGTTTTTGAAGACTCTGATAAGGCCTACGTGAGGCACTCTTCAAATAAGAACTTTTTACCTTGAAGTTAGTTTTAAGGCCTTAAAATAAGAACCTATTTCAGCCATCTCTTAACCCTATTGGTAATGGGCGATTTTTTACTTACTTTATACTGGGGGGGGGGCATTTTCGCCCCGCTTTTTCTCCGAAACTACAAAAGATATAACAGTAAGACTTACTCCTATTGTTCTTTAGACAATTAGCTATTAGAATATACCAATGACAGTTAATAAGTCTCGTGCTTCGTTGCTAGGCAACCAAAAAACAAAGGAAAATTGGCAATTTTTTACCTTCTTAACAAGAATGGCCGATTTTATCTTAGGCCGATTACATCTGTCCCGTCTTTCAAAGGTTGGCATATCCTATTCGTTTGATGATTCGAAACAAAATCCACGGTATAAAGCCTACAAAGTCTCTACTGTTTTGGTAGCAAAAATCTGCATTACTGGGATTTCTTATTCAAATCTCTGTTACATTTTCTTCTGTGGCAATTCTTGTATAATTTGCTGGACATATCAACTTCATTAATAAAATCAATTATTTCTTTCCGTTGATAATCAATTTCATTATCACTCCATTATTGGCAACCCATATTCGTCTTTTAGGCCCTTTTGCGGAAACGTATTCAACAAAGGTTGGACTTACAAGAAATAAGCAAGCAACAAATGGAAATGAAATTAAGAAAGAAGGAGGCGGAGAAAGAGGAAGAAGAAGAATTCAGACGGCAGGTAAATACTTTGTGTATATACAGATTTCATGTTGGGCGTGCCGATGATAGATTACCAAGTAGCTGCTAATTGACCTCTTAGCTTTTCAAAAACGAGTTCGAAAACGAATAAAAAATGAACAATTTTTTGATCCATTTCGTAGAATTTTTTGAATGCGGACAAAAGGGATGGAAGCCCTAACGCTACTCAATCGAACCTTGCGTGTAAAAATGTTAGAAATGTCGCTCAATCCCGATTCTTTTTGTAGAATAGCTTAATTTTGTATTCTTTACCAGATGAATGATTTTTTTCAGTAAGTTGACGACATGGCAAACTTTGTAGCCTTTAGCAAAGAGCATTGAGCCGTTTCATTCCTTTAACATCTTTAAAAAGAGCCCGTACTCTGGTGAACAGGTAAGGCTTGTGAATGAAAAGCTTTCTTAGGAGGCATATACCTGCTTATGAAGATTTCATGTTGAGTCCACAGCCAGACGGAAGTCTTCAAAGCATTCGAAAAGTGATATCTGAAGGTGCGAGATTGATGGAAGAAACCAATGAAATTACTTTCGTAAAGCTGGAAAAGCCTTGGCTAATCTTGGGACTGATAGCAAACACATTGGTCGTTAACAAACTGATCTAATGTTATTAATCATTAGATTTGAGAACATTTGTTTTGTTACTTGTAGCATGAATTCATGGCTGCCAACTGCCATCACTGAAAACCTGAATTTTGAGACGTTTAGGTATTTATTTTTTATCCGGTAACTTAGGCAACAAGTCTTTCCACTGTTCACATCTCCTCATACTCGAAGGAAAACCACAGCACAGGGCTTTTTGTACCCAGTTGCATTGTTTTCATGCATTTGAAGTTAATGAATTTCCTCATTTTCTATGAATCAATTGATTCGTTGCCCATTTTGTTTAGAGTAGGGTTTTCTTGCTAAGTGTTGTGGCCTTTGTTGTTGCATGAAGTTTAAGACAATTCATTGGCTTTTGATTTGCAACAAAAGGTTGCTTAGTTAGCTTCTTGGACTTAGAGTGAAAGCGGAAGAAGCGTACCATGTAAATTCGAATATTATTTGAAAATAGATTTTTATGACTGGATACTGTCTTGCTATTTGCTTCCGTCTGATTCAAATGATGCTTCCGTTGGGAGTGTATGAAGGATTACAATGGGAGTTCCGTTCCTTGGAAACCACAATGAATAAGAATGATGTTCAATGATTTGTCTCTGTCGAGAAATCAAAATCCAATGAACATTCGATTCTATTATGGATATTGACAACATGGGTGGTGCGCTTCTCCCATTTCCACTGTAATGGTCAACGACTTAATTTTTTGCGAATTGTCAAACATCGAAGGCTTTCAGGTTGAATCTTGACTTGATAACTGTGTCAATAAAGTAAATGTACATTCTTCTAAACTAGTTACCTAAGTCCCTGGTATACCTGAGGTAAACCTTGCTAGACGGAGACTCATAGTAAAGTAGAAAAGAAGCTGACCCTAATTCTAAATTCATTAATCGAATCACGACCTAGGCACTTCTCAGCTGTCGTCCTACAGAGCTGAGAAACAAACCTTTGATTAAAAAAACCCCATTGTACATCTGAAGAAGAAAGTTCATTTAACCCATTGAGCGTCAATATTTTAATGCCAAAAGTTACCAGAAGAATCTCCTGCCAGCCTCCGCACAATTCGTTCAAATGTAATCAACTGCATCCATGGAATCATTTTTCAAATAAAGCATCAAAGATCCTGCACTGTTGTGTCCACGCGAGACTTCGTTTTTGTGTGCCGTGAAGTCTCTGTTGATCATAATGAAAATTTCACGTCGAAAAGCACAGGGGACGATGGACTAAAGTTGTAATTCACAAATACTTGGGGATGGCTTCGCACGTATGACCAAGACTAATAGACTGAAATCCATCTTCTACCTTTTCCCTAAGTCTGTTGTTTGGCGGATCGTGATATTTGGTAAAGGAATCATTTAATTAATTATTGGTGATTTTTTGTAAATTCCTCCTGGGTAACACTTTTTGGTGGCGCAACCATTTGATCAGCTGACCATTTATGACAAAGTAAAGGCAAACAAGGGTTTGCTTCCAGGCTAGCGCTTTATTGCTCCCCAGCAATGTCAACATCAGAACCCGCATATAAGGACCTTGGTGATTAAGAACCTACAGGCTCGAATTTTCAAGCTAAACCCCCATTATATAAGAACTCATCTGGTCTGAAATTGGAAAAGGTTCTTATTTGTAGAGATCATCAAATTAGCTTACAACTCCAGTCGTGATTGAACCTATGCAAACTGATAATACCATATGTCCATGTTCCAAATAACTCTAAAGATGCTTTGAAAGCTTTTCATTGTATTCTGTAAAATTTCTGATTCTTCCACAAACGTGTGTTGTGAATAAGACGTGCTGAACTCAGGTGCTGTGAACTGATAGAGTAGGCTTGAAGTTTCAGTCTGAACAAAAGAAATTTACCTGAAAGCCCTGAATGAAATAAGAACCAATCTACGAATCTGAACAGCCTCATCTCTTACTAAGACTGCGTTCACACGATGCCGGCACATTTTGAAAACGATGAAAAATGTGACGGTAGCAAAATCTGAGCTAGGGTTCACACGATGCCGGAACAATTTGAAAACGGTCGGAAATTTGTCAGTAAAAGCTGGTTGCAAGACTTTGGTGCCATAGGAAGGTACCTACAACCCAAGTGTCAATCAGTCTTCTTCCAAAAACGTCGAAAATTGTTCTATTTCAAAATTTTCAAGTGTTTACAAGATGCCGTTTCCAAAATGTGCCCATTTCCGTTTCAGAGTTCCGTTTTCAAAATCTACCGTTTTCAAAATCTGCCGGCAAAAAATGTGCCGTTTTCGTCTGAACAGGAGGCCTATCCGTCGAATTTTTCACCGTTTTCAAAATTTGCCGGCATCGTGTGAACGCAGTCTAAATACCCAATTTCCTAAGAACTTAGCCACGCTGATTTACAAAGTTGTAAATTCATATACGCGGGTTTTAGCCGTGTTCAAATCTTCTCTACATGTTCGAAAGGGTTAAAACTGTTGTCTTGCAGATGAATAACACCCTTGACTGTTTTGCAGTGCAGAAAAAGTTTTTATACAATATTAGAAATTTTCTTCCTTTTGAAATTGCTGGAGAATAACCGAAGTGCTGTTTTTGGAGCATCCACTTATTTTAACTTTCCTCTACTATAAATTAGTAACCACTCGTCAGATTGTCCAAAACAAGGTCACAGACTCAAATTTGAAGCTTGGCCTACAAAACTGTATCAAAATTAAGACGATCATGCATTTGTTTGTTACCACTGCAGTAAACAGATCGATTCCTTGCAGATGTTGGCGAAGTTCGCGGAGGATGATCGCATTGAACAGATGAATGCGCAGCGACGAAGAATGAAACAACTGGAACACAAGAGGGCTGTCGAAAAACTTATTGAGGAACGTAGAATGCAGTACGAAATGGATAAGGTATGACTGTTTTGATTCTTAGAAGCGGAAAATTGACCAAAATTGTAGGAAGTTCAGTTTGGTTGCATAAATTTGAAACCTTTCTCAGTAAGGTCACGACGTTAGTGAAGCTTTTAGCGTTTGGAAATGTGTCAATGAGAGAATTTCTTTCTATTCATACATTGGCAATCAAACACTCACAAATAAACACTGCTTACCTCTGTTGGAGCGAAGACAATCTCTCAAACCATCTCTCCAAACCTTCAAGCCATCTCTCAAAATTATGGTTATCTACAGTGAAATTTTGGTTCATTTGGAAAATATGCAAATTCTCTGATGTATATAAGTGTGACTGACGTAATTGACAGGAAACTACGGGGTGTCTCAAAAAAGTACCCCCTTTTGACTGGAAATAGAAACGAAGCGATAGGATATTATTACTCTCCGAATGAACAGCTAAATTCGTCAATCTTCAACTTAGATTCACATACCTTGCATTTAAAAATCGTCCACCAAACACCGGAGATACGAGCTTGCAAAATTTCCAGTGCACCAGAAACCAGAGGTTTTGAAAAAGGGCCTAGCCATGATTTGTATCATTAATATTTTCCAAAGGTATGTGCTTTAAACTTTAACTTTCAGTTTTTCATTTTTGAATAGAATAAAAGACTTGTGAACATCGCCGTGATTAAACAAATATAATAAAATGTGGTAAGAATGATAATCTCCAAAATGAGCGTGCATGTGTTCCTTTCCTTTTCTTTTACACTTGGGATGAAATGCAATGGACGGACTGATTCCTCGAAGGAATAATTATTTGTAGGACAATTGAAGCATTTCAAGGTATAATTCTTTTCAAAGGAAAAAGCTAAAGGTCAAAGTTGAAATTCTTTCGCAATATGCCTGTGATATCAAATCATGGCTAGGCCCTTTTACGAAACCTCCGGTTTCAAGTGTACTCCAAAATTCGACTTTGTGAACTCATATCTCCGGTGTTCGGAGGATGATTTTAAAATGCAAGGTATGTGCATTTAAGTTGACGATCAATAAATATGCCTATGAAGTCAAAAAGTCCCAATATTTTTTCGTTTCGTTTCCATGTTTAGTCAAAAGGGGGTACTTTTTTTAGACACCCGGTAGACTCTTTTTACAAATCATATTGTTTGAGTGCTATGGATAAGTTGCTGCTTTTTCGTTTGCTCCTTTGTCTAGAAATTAAAATTGGCAACTGCTAACCGTCTTTTTAACGTGATCAACTCCTTTCCCAGCGGCTAAAATACGATAAAAAACTATGTAGAGTAAAAATGTCTTTCTATACCATTACGGCTCGCTTTGATTGACGATGAAGGCTAAGTTATCTTTCAAAAGAAGATGAGAGTTGTAATATTTTCATGAAACACTTTTTAAATCGAAGCTTGTATACGGGAACTGAAATCGTTCATAAGAAGGGTAACTTCTGGCATACACACCTGCCGACATCCAAATATACATAGTTAGAGAGCCTACTCTTACTGTATCAAAATCTGTGCTCCTTGTACCCTTAAACGCAGTATATTTGGTCTTTAATTTTTTTCATAGTTGATTATCCGTCCAGGGTACATAAGTTTTATATTTAAGAAAAGCTGCCTTATAATGTGTCCCCCTAAAACAACAAAAAACCTAACCTAGTTCCAGTATGTCTTTATAGTGTAAACCCTAGATTGCGAATGAATAAGAAAATCTCATTCGAAGTGAAAGAAAAAATTGGCCACACCCTAGTTTCGATTATAGTCTTCATCAAGAGATATTTCTGTTCTTTTTCAAGAAAGCCTTTAGCTTTTTTACTATTGCCAGTGATTTCAGTGGTTTTAAGTTCGGGGCTCAGTTTCTGGTAAACTCCCCCATCCAAATCACTGCGACTTTGATGTCTTTTTTCTTGGTAACTTTCGTCACTTGTTCATAGCTGCAAGAGAAGAGGAAAATGGCACCAAACTATTGTTTCCCTTTTGCATGTCATGCTTTTGGTGCATAATGGTCACGCGTAAAAGTTGTATGAAATAGATGAGAAATTAATCGAAGTCACCCTGCGGTAGCCTCACGACATAGTCCCAGATATCGCAAAATAGCAACAACGACAACAACAACAATGACAACAACAACAACATTTCCTTTTTTGCTCAATCTGGGCCTTATGGACTTTGATACAAATTTTTGAGACGGAGATGCACACGTTTACGTGTGCCCTTTGGAACGAGGCTGCAGTGTAATCTCGGAAGCGAGGCAAGTGACCCTCGACAGTTGGAAATTATCAAAGCTGCGGTGAAGTTCATGGAAGCTAATTGGCCTTAAAACTGAGGAACTCCTGATTCACAGTGAAAGGTTTGTTGCTTCTTGGATTGAGGAAACTTTCGTATGGATACTTGTGGCTTTTGTTCATGGCTAATATCATTGTAAACTTGAATTCTGAGCTGTTTTAACATTGGAGGTTCGAGCCGGCAACTTAGGCCCATCCACCATTGCCTGGTGTTCTTACAGTGTTGCTATGGTTTCCAAATCTAGTAATGAAATCGATCGGGGAAAACTTCATCCCAAATTTTAGTATCAAAGTCCATAAGTCGTAGTTTGAGCGTCCATCAGTCTATCAATAGCGATAACTACGAATATGCAATCAGTCTAACCCTGCGGGACGTTACATGAAGATGCAAATCATTTCACAAAAAAGTGTCATAAGTGTTATCGATTTGCATGCTCGTTCAGCTAGAATGAGCAACCATATGAAAGTAAGGATCCTGCAGTTCCTTTCTAGTTCCAAGTTTTAAGAAAATACAAAGAATTTCTCCCGCAAGTGTATTCCTTATTGTTTAATTATTGTTTTTTTCTGTGCAGATTTCACACAGCTGCGGCACAGCCACCAGAGACAATTTTTCTCAATCGATGATTGCGCTAAAGATAGTTACGAGGAATTTTTTACCAACATGCACTGTGTTCGAATTACGAATCTTTAACAATTCTATAGGAATTCGAGTAAAGAACAAAATGCATCTTGGTAAAAAATTCCTCACTGCCATCTTTAGCGCAATCCTCTATTGAAATACTCCCCGTTTGTGACTTAAGAGCCACTGCTAGCTACGATCCTCTGTTGTTCAAAGTCGACTTTCGCATGGTGATCTTCTAGTCGTTTTTGGCCTAAACTATAAGTTCTGTTAGCCTTGCTTTTCATTCAACACACATAGGGTCGTGTTTGACAGTGGGTCTTTAGCGTAGACAAAGCCATAGAGTCCAAAGCTTGATATGTCCTTTTTTCCAATTTTGAAGGGTGGCCTTGCATTGGGCATGCCTCCCATACTTCGCTCTCGGCATCCCTAGTTGTTTTGCAAAGAATGCGTGCAAAGGCTATAGATTAGCACAGGGCCTTTAACGACACCTGTAAGCACAGGATGCCCAAACAGTTAACTGAACAATAATAAGATTACAATCTTAAAGTTGTTAATTGTATAATACCTTTGTGTGCTATTTGTTGCACTTCTCCATGGCTGTGTTTACATTAGAATACTAGCAAGTTATTTCACAAAGAACTCTCGCATTCGAACAATTATGCAATGCAGTGTAGAAGTCAAACACAGCTGTGGAGAAGTGCAACAAATAACACATAAAGGTATTATGCAATTAACAATTTTAAGATTGTTAACTTATTATTTTTCAATTAACTGCGTTGGCTTCTTGTGATGTAAGTAAGTTGGATTTAGTCTTCTTGTAGCCGAAGGCTGTGCATCGTTCGTATGAAGCTATATAATCTGTTGCTTACGGCAATTACACTTCATGTGAGGTTATAGACACAAAATGGATGTTATTTCCTTCAAAAAATTTGATTCATTTCACTCATCATCTTTTGACTACAATTTTAGGAGCGTGAGATGCAAGAGCAGGAGGAACTGGAAAGAATGGAAGCCTTTAGGAAACAAATTATCGAGGAAGAAAGACAACGGCTTCTACAAGAGCATGCTGCTAAATTGGTTGGCTACTTGCCAAAGGTTAGTGCCTTCAATTTTGATAGGTCTTAAAGAGTTCTATAGTGGATCCAGGACCCCAAAGTAAGAAATTTGACTGGTTGAGTTTCAACTTCAATTCATTTATTGATTGGACTCCTAGTTCGTAACTAAATAGTGAAACATCAACGGATTTGTCAGGTTCCAGTGTCTCAAATTACTGCTAAATCTCAGGAACAGGATGATCCTCCAATGAGCCTGTTCATATCATCGTTATTTGTCAACACTTATTTTTAGGTGGAACAATTTTTTGAACACCTTGTAACTCATTAGAATCATTACCTTTCATCCTTTGTTTCTCCGCGTTCTTTGATTTGCTGAAATCACTTGACCAAATGGATTCTTAATATTACTCTGAAATAGTGGGCCCACTTTTTCAAAATGGCCTAAAAGCAGGAGTTCTCGTACACTCCACAAAATCATTTTAAACTTTGGTCTAAAGAGCTTGAAAATGGAAAAGCAAACTTTTCATAGAAAGAGGATGCTTTCTTGACCTACTAATAACAAGATCACCTTCAAGCAGTAATCTTCCTCCTTAGAATCAATTCGATAGTAATTCGATAGCAAGATTCGATAGCAATTCATTTAGTTGTACAGTGTGTCTCAAAGAAATCGTTCGATGTTCAATTGACTATGAAAAAATGACGAATATAATGATAGGACTCTGTGATTAGGTAACTCTTAATAATCAAGGAGCCACAAGCGTTTGACGTTCAAGTTTGTGGGAAAGCTGAAACCAGTGGCTTCTAAATTTTATTTGTGGTAAGATTAGTATGGGCTATTTCTTCTTTTGTTTCTCGTTTATTTCATAGCAAACCAAATGGGCTTTGAAAAGATTTTCGATTAGCTAACTTTCAATCTTTTGGATGCTTTGAGGAATTCTGATTTAGTTTCTTGTCGATGCTATCTCATTGTTCTATTCATGCATTCGTAAGCAAATTTTGACAATAATCACTTTCGAAGTTCTGTTTGGTTTGCTCGGATATTCTTTAGACGTATGACATTGAAAAATCTATCTTTACCTTGTTTTTTGGTGCCTTGTACAATGCAAGTCATCTGGGGGTCTATGGTCTAAGCCGATGCATATATTTGATCTTTGAAAATTCGTAACTAAATAGTAAAACATCAACGGATTTGTAAGGTTCCAGTGTCTAAAATTACTGCTAAATCTCAGGAACAGGATGATCCTCCAATGAGCCTGTTCATATCATCGTTATTTGTCAACATTTATTTAAACGTGGAACAATTTTTTGAACTCCTTGTAACTCATTAGACTTATTACCTTTCATCTCTTGTTTCTCCGCGTTCTTTGATTTGCTGATATCACTTGACCAAATGGATTCTTAATATTACTCTGAAATAGTGGGCCCACTTTTTCAAAATGGCCTAAAGTAGCAGGACTTCTCGTACACTCCACAAAATCATCTTAAAGTTGGTCTAAAGAGCTTGAACATGGAAAAGCAAACTTTTCGTAGAAAGAGGATGCTTTCTTGACCTACTAATAACAAGATCACCTTCAGGCAGTAATCTTCCTCCTTAGAATCAAATTAGATCCATTACAGCTGCAAGAGCTCCAGGCCACATCAACTGTTTTCGGTATGCCACAACAACAACTGTCCAAATAATGGCTCCTGATTGGCTGAAAACTAAATTCCAGCAATTTGGTTGGTGAAGACGGAATCACTCATAACTTCAAACCTTTAAGAGCAATGTTATGAATCCCTATTGACCAAATGATATCAGCATATCAAACCATCGGCAATAATGCACCGTGATCTAATACCTCGATATTACTGTTTTACATTGTTGCTTCTCTTCGGCTGAAACCTAACCAGTACTAGGAATCAAATTCAAATGTCTCCTGCGCGTCTGAACAGTCAGTTCCTACACAGCTTTAATCCTCGTTTCGAACTTCCTCCTACGATGAAAATTTGAGGCAGTTTCAAATGAGGATGAACGCTGTCTAGGAGCCAACAGTTCAGACGCACAGGAGCCATTTGTATGTGATTTCTAGCACTGGTTACGGGCCAAAGGGAAAACAACGAAGAAAGCTATGGTTTATCGAGGTAACAACTTTAATTTCCAAACAACAAACAGGTTGCATTATTGCCCATGATCAAGCAATACATGGAAAATAAGGGACGAACAGGCACAAGTCTAGTAGCTCATGCTAAGCTGAAGTGGAGCTCTCATGACGGCTCGATGTTTCTTTTTAGGGTGTGCTTCGTGATGACCACGACTTGAATATGTTCGATGATGGCTTCAAAAGCACATACCGACCGACTCGGCGAGATCCTTTTGAAAATTATGATGATGATGATTATTAATGGGAATATCATGTGACAATGCCGAACATAATGTTGCAGCTTCTTAATGTAAATAATGTGTGCTCATGCTACGTAAGGTATAATGGTTTTGATGAGAATTATTATCGGATAGTTAAGATTGTTTCTATTAATTGTTCTCCCTCTGTTACATGTTCTCGATAAAATTGTGAATCGTGTTGTTTTTGATGCAGAGCGCTTTATCAAATACGTCACATACCGATTGTCGCAGGAAACCTTGTCTCCTTTGCAGAAGTGTTGTGAAGGAGCTTATTTTTTAGATTCTCTAGTTTCGTGTTTAACAGAAGAGGCTTCAACTTAAATTTTTGTGCCTCATTTGCTACTATCTACTTGATAACGGCTGAGGTTGAGACCATGAGACGAGCAATCTAAGGCTCCTCTCTAAGACCAAAGGGAATTTTTCTCAAAAGCTCCCGAAAATTAGCTTATTGGTCATGCCAGACTGCCGATCTTGCCGATCTTGCAGATCAAGCAGTTTTGATAAAGATGCCGATGAAATAACTTCCAACTCCATATCATTTTCTACGAGTTTTCGATGAAAACTAATAACAGAAGTGATCTTTTCATAGCACTTAAGACTTCATGGTTTTGAATCTAAATTAGAAATCGCTTTGATTTGGTTTCGTTGTCGATTTCCTCTCAAGTCGCAGGAACTCTGAAAGTCAGGCGACATTAGGAGAAAGGAGGAATGTACATAGAAACATGAAATGGGTAAATATTGACGTAGTCAGGATTGTATTGTCACATTCAATGGTCAATGTTGGATTTAGGCAAATCAATAATCACGATGAATTCGAACATAAGATCCTTTTGGATGATTACAAAGTCCGTCCTGAGCTAAACAAGCATAAGAATATCTGATTATTGATTTCTTCATCTCAACTTCACCTGCGATGATTGCATCCGTTGCTGTGTAGGAGGGGGGTCCTTCTACCTTTGGTTATGCTGCAAATACTAGCCGCTGTGCAGGCCGCCGGTTACATCATCCTCTAAAGTTGAGTTATTTGCATAATGAGTACTATCAATAAGTGGCTAATGATTCGTTCGTTCTAGAAAACGATTGTTTTGACATAATTAAGCTGCTAATGAAGTCAAGAACGTGCCAATTCTGGGTGAATTTGTTGCTGTGCCAGGGTAAGCATCCTAGTAATTTATCCATCTTATGGTGTCAAATCTGTCTAACATGAAATAAGAGGGGGGTGACAGGGCAGTGGTACCATGGTACCAGAGGGGTGGTACCTGGTACAACATTGTGCGAATGTGGTGGAACCTGGTACCTATAATTATAATTCTGAGGTTCGTCTGGTTTATGTTTTTATCTAATATTTTTTAGTTTCTTTGTTTTTATGGGGGGGCTCTCCCTCGATTAGTTAACCTATTTGGAGAGCTCCTCCTAAGTTAATCTATCCTAAATACAATCATGTAATGTCCTCTTTTCTTTTTTAGTCTTTAGTTTGTAGTACTGTAGTTTTTTCTTTCAGTGAATTTATGGTATTGTAATGTATTTAATTGTATTGTTATTTGTTTAGAATTGTATTTAGGATGGATTAATGATTCAATGAAAACTGAAAAACTGAAAGCAAAGGTAGGGGTACCGGTACCAAGCTTATATGGGTCGGTACCAATAAGAATTTCGTCCTTGGATGATTTTGGAATTCCTAGAACAAAGCTTAGCTTTTAACAGTGCAGACAGTGACACAGATGCCACGGTGACGTGGTCAGGAGCGGTTTGGTCTTCCCATTGGTCTCACGAGGAACTGACGTAGACCTCTTTTCAGAATTCGTCACATTCATGATAGCTCCTTCCCCCAAAATTGGTGGTACCAATACCTTCGATTTGGGTGGAACCTGGTACCTTATGAGTTGGTATCGGTACCAAAGACTCCCCCTGTCACCCCCCCTCATATAAGCCGACGTCAAATGTTGCTATAGGATCGCGGGAAACTTCTGTCTTGTATGCGCTTTATGTGCGCTTTCTTTATTTCAGTGCCAATTAGCAGAGATAAAACGTTAATCAATTGCTTTAACGAGCGTGACGGAAGTGGGTTACTTACTTCCTTTCTTTCTGACTGATTGACATCGAAGCTCCTTCTTGGATTACAAAGTGGACTTTGTAATCAGAAATTAAAAGTTTCGTCACTGATCTGAAGTAAGATGACAACAACAACAACAACTGCAGAGATGAGTTCCATTTCACGCCACACAACAAGTTGGAAAGTTTTAAAGATATTGTTGAAAAGCAACTGCAAGTGCGGCTTGTCAACAAGATATCCAGTTTACAAGATGGCTCTAAAGTATCTAAATCAAACAGAAGCACAAAACATTGATAATGAACTTTTCACTGAATACAAATTCAGTGTCGACCAGCTTATGGAATTGGCAGGTAATCCACACTGGTGGGCCTAATTGCGCGGGAATTTTACGTGATTAGTCGTGATTCTTTTTTGGGTGAGAAAGTCCCTTTTATTGCAAGTTAAGGACACTTCAATTTGAATAGCAAATATTCAGCTACAGTACTGGTCTTCTTGCACAAACCAACACTGTTTCCGCCTGTATGGACAATGGCAGATGCACACCCAACCAAGGTTGTTGTTTGGGTTGCTTCTTGGGCCGCACAGTGATGTTAGGAATCAAATGTTTGCCATGGGCCAAGTTTAGCTCGTGGCCCATGGCTGGAAACCCTTTGTGGCAAATAAGTGAAGAAGACAAGAAATGTGTGAAGATTTTTCTAAATTTTACCTACCTTCATAAAACACAACCAGCACAACACAAAGAATAAAGATCTGCTTGAAATTTCCCAGATATTTTGTGAAGAAATCTACTTGCAAGATGTTTGGCTATCCGGATTTGGACGCCAGTTTAAGCTATGTATCTCATGGTTTCTTGGAGTTATGGCCTTGCAAAAACCGATGAGGCATTAAACCTTTTAAACAATGGAAATTCTGGTGTGAGACATGGTAATGACAATAATGATTGTTGTAAGAACGATCCCAGAACGCCAAATATCTATGTTTCCAATTGTTCTTGCCATTTTCCTTCCATTGCAGTTTCTTTGGATCAAGATTCAATGCCCCTTCCATTTCTATGTGAACTGAAAAAATCTGCTATGGCTAGTTCACACATCTCAAGTCAAGTACCACTACTTGTTATTTCTTGTACTACTGTTTCATTCATGGCACAAGTTTTAATGGTGCAAAATAAGTTTATAGAATTGAAAGGAGGTATTATCAAGAGGTTTTATGTATCACCTGACTTGAAGTAGCGTAAACAAGGCAGGCTTGGCAAGCCTTGACTGATTTTGCCTATCAGAAACGCTATATCTCCACCAAACCGTGAGGTATTTAAACTGACATCCAAACCTGGATACCCAAACATCTGGCAAGTAGATATCTTCAAAAATTCAGGAAATTTCCAGCAGTTTTTTGTCCTGGTTGCATTTATGAAGGTAGGTACAGTAAAATTTGGAAAAATCTTCACACGTTTCTTTTGTCTTCTTCGCCTATTCGCTGTCAGATTGGTCTGTGAAAATGAGGTTTGAAGGTTTGCGGCCATGGACCATGAGCAAAAGTTAGCTGACACATTTGATTCCTATCTTTGCTGCACACCCTTGAGTGATTTATGACAAACATGACTGAGCAAAACAGGTGTGCATATATGAAAATTTGTAACTTTCAGCCACCTTGCTCAACTGATGATGGTCATGGGATACATACAAATTAGGTAGATTCAAAGATAGACCAAAAATTTGAGCAAAAAAGAGAAGACTAAGAGTGCAGTTACTGTATGAATACTGATATGAAATGAGGAATTTACCAATTGCTCTAATGACTTTTAAACACTTTTCATTTGAAAGTTTCAAGATGTGCTTACTTGAGGTGGATACTTGCTAACCGTTGCATACTGCACACTTCTTCATGCTCATCTGAGATCTCATCGAAAAGTGTCATACTTTCCATACTGGCCCTCAAGAACTCTTAAAGACCCTCTGCTAATGCTAGCATTAGGCTTTGCACACTTTCTTTATATATCTGATCTGATTTCTCCAACATATTTCATGTCATGAAAAGTTGTGGCATAAGTTCCAAAGTTGAATAATGCTTAAATTTCCCAAGAGTTTGGTTGCATGACTCAAAATGGGTGAAACAGACCTTGGCCGATTAGGTCAATGAATTCCCCTGTTAGTAAACATCCTTTCTTTTTTGTAGTAGTTACGTGTAATAAAGTGAAGTTATGTGTAGTTTATGTGCTATCTTTGTCTTTCAATGCTGCCACGTGTAGTGCTTGTTGGGGAGACCAGATATGCTTTGTCGGAAGAAACTTATGTGTTCCCCCGTGCAGTAGGTTATAGCTCATGCGCAGTAGCGTTTTGGGGTTGAAGCTCTGAGGGGCGCATGAGATTTGACCCACTGCACGGGGGGGGGGGGGGATATTGATTTCCTCAGTCAAGTGTATCTTGTCTCCCCAACAAGTGTTATGTTCGTGTTTCCTGTTTTATGTGCCATTTTGTAGTCATAGTTTTTCAATCAAAGTGGTATTGTTTTAGTAGTAGGGTATAGTATTTTGTAAGTAGTGTTATTAGGTAATATGTATTGTAAGTTTTTAGCTGGATTTATATTTAAAAAAACACTTTCTTTGCTAAACAACTAATAATAATACTGCTGATAATAATTTCGAATATTTGAATTGGATAGACACTTCAACTTACGAAAAACTGTTATCAACATGTGTCCAGTATTAATTAAAGAGTGCAACCTAAACAAATACCAAGCCTAAAGAAAAGCAATGAAAAGTACTTAATCAATTTTTACAATGAATGTGTCTACGCTTTCCAGCTACCATGTTTCATTAAAAAGTAAGAAAATCAGTTGTTAGCATTTCACAAGCTTCCAATGGGACCACATCGTACCCTTTTGCACCGGTGAATGAGAAACTTTCCTGGCTACTCCATTTTAATCACTGGCAGACGCATTATTTTTGAACTGTTTCTTCTCAGTATCAAATGTTCTATCAGCTGGAAGTAATTCCTGAAAGGATCGATGACTTTATCATCTAGGCATGATCTGACAAGGGTACTAGCTTGTTTCTTGTTGGCATTAGTAACAGACTGCAGTGTGATTCTGTTGACCGAGTTTCTATTCACAATGGCTTTGGCTCTATTGTGGAAGGAATCCAACTTTTCTGATTTGTTTCGTGTGTTGCAGAGCAGGAGGATACCTCAATATGTAAACATTTGGTAAAATCATACTTTGCTAGCTGCTTTCATATCCAGGTCTCCTCTGGATATGTGACAGAGAGGTATGGGAGGTATGGAAGTAATCCTAGAATACCCCCTCAGTTTGGAGGCTCTTTTTTAACTCTTGATACACCTTTTGAGGAAACAGGGACTTTTGTGGTATCCTTACTACTGATTTTTATTGTTTGAATTGTTAAGGAAAAATTGCTTTTGGTCATTCTAAAAAAGAAACTATCTGATTTGAAGGAAGCAAGCAATTCTTACTTGTTTATTCAGTCTGGTTATATGGGCAGCGATGTGGCAATTGTGGGCCTGCGGCACTTGGGCTTGTGCCCTCAGAGTTGCCTCCTGAGTTTCCTCTGATTTACCAACCTCGGATACTACTCTATTATCTACTCTGGATACTTTGGTTATAATTCTGCCTGTTATCTCAAGTTGTTCTTGGCGAATTTGGTTTTTATGCCAGTAGCTCAATTTTGGTAATTGTCCTATTGCTTGTTGTTGCCCAGCAACGAATCACGTGACCAGTGAATCTCTATTGCTACTGAAGCTCAACTGTCATTCTCAAAGCCAATTGTCCAAAGAACATTAAGGATAAATTCCTTATTTTTTCCTTTGTCTGTAGGTCAGTCGGTTTCAATGCATTCAGTTTCCTCAAACAATTGCTGGTAGCTGCCAAGTGTCCATGGCGTGTAATTATCATTCACGTCAATGATGTTATGCTGCATGAGGGCGGGGCAAAGGAAGACAAAAGATGCACTGGATACAGGCTGTATTCAGTGCAACTTTTGTCTCCCTTTGCCCTGCTCTCCAGCAAACATACCCTGCAACATTTCTGTTTCTAAACTGTTCCCTACCTGTGGAAGGGGTAACTACAATGGGCAGCTGGCTAACGGTGCTGTGCTATTTTGACGTCTGAAATCACACCAACAGGAGCAGATTTTGTAACAATAGAATCTTTGGTTTGTTTACGTATGACGCAATCTTGGTTGCCTAGCAAATCAGAGAGCTCTATTTCTATGGCGTCATCTCATGATAATGGCGACGAGAGGGGTTTGCTGTGGAGAAAACCACACCCTCGTTTTTTCCTCGCCACGAAAATATACTTTCGCAAAAATTCAAAATTTTTCGCACCTGCATAGATAGAGGCATTTTACATACTTTGTTGCTTGCACTAACCTCTGCGCTTTCTGCTCTTCGCGCGATCGCTCGCTGTTTGACTCCCCTTCTGCACGCCCTCCACAACCCGCCGACGGCTAGGCCCCAACAGTCAATACATCATTGCAGAACATAAACCTTCCCTCGACTTGAAAGTATATCGTTTAAAACATCAAAGGTATTCAGGAATTACAGGCTTTGCGTTTAGAATTTAGCCTCCTGACTTGGTTGACCTCATCGTCCCACCAGACTGGCCTCTAGTCAGAAGAACCGAAAGGTACAGTCATTTTGAAGATGCGTAATTAAAAGAATTGAACTTACCCAACTTTTGTTCACGGAGACCAAGAATTGCTGAATAAATAAAAAACCACTTGTTTCATCCTCAACAAAACGAATTCCTAACGATAAAATGAAACTGTTTTCACAGCACAAGTTTCTCCAACTCAGCCTTGATCGCACTCGCACAATAAGTTGACGAATGTGAAATGTACAACCATTCCAAAATCTATGAAGACTGGCGCGAAAACAATCTTGCCTCCAGTCTCCAAAAATAGAAAGTGTTTTCATAACAAACTTTGCCCTTGATTTTTGGGGCAGTCATTTTCAGTTTATGGTGAGGAAATTGATCAGAAAATGTATCTTGACCTTCGAATAAGACGAAGTGAACTCATTCTGCCAAATAAGAAACCAGCCATAACTGTAAGCTCAGTTTTTCGAAAATATAAAACTTGTGTCATCCGCAGCTTGATTTTCCTTGGTCACTCGAGGAATTTTTGAAACTGCACCACTTTTCTAATAAAAATAAATCAGCTCCAGGGACTCCAGGCAGCTCCAAACTTCGCACAGTTCGAAAAACTGACACACAGTCTAAACTTGAAGAAAGCACTTAGAAACCCCAGACATGTATCTGATAAAGAATTTGTTAACGGGAGACTTTTTCAAGTGAAGCTGATTTTTTGAGAACTTAGTTATCCTTGAATCAATTAATTGTTTGAAACTGCTCCCTCGGGAAGCTGTACTTTGGATAATGTTCCAACATCCAAATTTCTTAAATTTTTATCTGAGAATTTGGTTCCTTATGAAGCCAGATTTTCTTACTTTCATTGAGAAAACATGTGTAATTCATTTAACTATGCTTGATGTCTATTTCCAGTTAATTTTCTCACAATGAACTGAGAATGACTCCCTCACAAAATGGGGGAATGACTGCCTCACGAAAACGGATGAAGTTTGTTATGGAAACACTTTCTATTTTTGGAGACTGGAGGCGAGATTGTTTTCGCGCCATTCTTCACAGATGTTGGAATGGATGTACATTTCACATTCGTCAACTTATTGTGCGAGTGCGATCAAGGCTGAGTTGGAGAAACTTGTGCTGTGAAAACAGTTTCATTTTATCGTTAGGAATTCGTTTTTGTTGAGGATGAAACAAGTGGACTCTTATTTATTTAGCATTTCTTGGTCTCAGTGAATAAAAGTTGGGTAAAGGCCCATTTCCACTTCAATCGCAATTCGCAAAACGGGTGCGATTTGCGAATTCCGAATTCAAAAAGCCTGCGAATTCAATACACACTTCAAACTCATTCGCACGAATTTCGATTGTTTATTCAACCAATCAAATCTGTCTCCTTTTGATAGCGCGTGTCGCCTTTATCTCTTTGTTTCGTAAAGTTGTTTTCTGATTGGCTGCTTTCAATCGGAGACAATGGTTCGCATGCGAACGTTCGCAAGAAATCAAATATTGCGAACAGGTCAAAATCGCATTGCGAACGTTCGCATGCGATTTGCGAACGTTCGCATGCGAATTTCAAACAAAGGATCGCATGCGATTTGCGAATTGCGAATGAAGTGGAAATGGGCCTTAAGTCCAATACCTTTAATTACACATCTTCAAAATGACTGTACCTTTCGGTTCTTCTGACTAAAGGCCAGTCTGGTGGGACGATGAGGTCAACCAAGTCAGAAGGCTAAATTCTAAACGCAAAGCCTGTAATTCCTGAATACCTTTGATGTTTTTAACGATATACTTTCAAGTCGAGGGAAGGTTTATGTTCTGCAATGATGTATTGACTGTTAGGGCCTAGCCGTCGGCGGGTCGTGGAGGGCGTGCAGAAAGGGGAGTCGAACAGCGAGCGATCGCGCGAAGAGCAGAAAGCGCAGAGCTTAGTGCAAGCAACAAAGTATGTAAAATGCCTTTATCTATGCAGGTGCGAAAAATTTTGAATTTTTGCGAAAGTATATTTTCGTGGCGAGGAAAAAACGAGGGTGTGGTTTTCTCCACAGCAAACCCCTCTCGTCGCCATTATCATGAGATGACGCCATAGAAATAGAGCTCTCTGATTGGCTAGGCAACCAAGATTACGTCATACGTAAACAAACCAAAGATTCTGTTGTTACAAAATCTGCTCCTGTTAATCACACCCTAACATTTATACATTTTTGCGGAGATGATATCCCAAAATTTACAGGCCACTCAAATATATACCCTAAAATTGTAACAATAATCAAAAATTTTAACCAAGTATGTGAAATTTGATTAAAATCAATATTCTAAAGAGTTATGATGCTAAACTGGCACCCCAAAGATCATGGCTATTTGTGATTTTACCAAAAATGACACCCCAGGATTTATTTTTCTGCCTGAAAAAGGTACCCCAAAAAATGGCAATCCCATACAAGGGACATCCCAAATACCCAAAGTATTTCAATTGTGCTAGATCAACTTTGACAAACAACCTGTCCTTGTGTTAGTACCTGTGTCCTTTAGCACCCATTCGTTTCTTCTCTCCAGCCAACTAACCCGTATAGTCAATGTCAGGCGCCAGATCTCAAAACTTTCTATCCTTTTTCTGTCTGCCTCTTTTAACATCTAAGTTGCAGAGCCATACATTGCGATCAGGAATACTTGTGCTTGTATTGATCAAAATTTTGTTGCGATTCTTATGGACTTATCCTTCCATATTGCTGTCAAGTTTATCAATGCTTTTTTCGCTGTCGCTATTCTTCATCCTTTCTTTGCTCTATCATTTTATTGATCACTAATCATTACACTACGTGCTACATCTACGTTCTACTATACTTTCTAATTACTCTACAACAATACCACACTACAGGGACGGGACCACAAGAAGCAAGAGACAATGACTACCCTGTGGCCATTAACATAAAGACATATAGATAAAAAATTTAATAAATTAAGACTAGATACTGATACAAACACATATTGGAATCCGTTCCACATTGGATGTCAGGCCCGCATAGGCGCGAGTTTGCAAACGTATGCTGTCAGGTCAGGGTTGAGTTAACGATATCATTGGTCATGGACCTTTTATGTGCTTAACATCAAATGTGAAACAGACTTACAAAAGAAATAGGGAAAAATGTACTGTAAATAGTGGCTGTGTAGCGTAAAACGAAAAGTTATCCAAGCCGACCCGTTTTGTGAATGAAATTTAGAGTAAGTTCGAGCAAATTTTTATTTACGTCATCAGGAAGTTCTTTATTACCATACAATAAGTATTGTACCATAACGTTGTTTGGAAGGGTATTGATGTGGACAAATGGTCGTAACAATTCCGAAACTCCAGCGAGAAGATCTCGTCGTTGAATGTCAAATCACACTTGCCAAGTATTCAAACAACTTCACTAGTTCAAACCTTCTTGCGTTAAGCCATCATTTAATTGTTCGTAGCATTGAACTTTAGGCAGATGCGGCCCATGCTCGATTCACTTTGTCGGTCAACCTTTGCAGTTCTTCTGTGCGGTGAGCCAAATCTTGTAGTTTCTCCTGTTGCTCTCGAAGAAATATCGAAAGGGAAAAGGAGCCACCTCCAAGTGAAATATGCCGAAATTTCAGCCTAGTCCAATTAGGGCTAGGATTGCGGATCGTCCTGTTTTTTTTTCAAGTTCCTGGAATAGTTGTTAGGATGTGGTTTTGGTTTCGTCTGTTGCAGATGTTTTCTTGCATAAAAGATTTTGCATGAATCATCCTGCATCTTTCTATTTTTTCTATTTGACTGATAAGTTGGTTCCCTCTATTCATGTTTTCAGATAGGTTTCTTTATTTTGCACTATGGTCTTGATGTTTTCATGTTCATAGTTCATAGATTAACAGATGTATTAATTCTTCATTAGTAGTTCTAGCTTCTCTGCAAGGTTTACTATTGCTGAGTTTTTGTTTTTCACTTTATGTTTTTTAAAGACAAATGCCAGAGATATAAGGCATCTTAAATCAGAGGCCGGGGCAATCTAAATATTGCCTATTGTATTCCATTGTGTCTGATGATCTCAATAGATTCTTATAACATTGGGACAAATGATGGCAGGCAGCCATCTTTTGTTCTATTTATAAGCTAGGCGCTATATCCGTCATTTGTCTTTAAAGCCCTGGATGCAACATCTATTGCTGCCGTGTGATAGAGACTGTCTACTTTGATCCTTGCTTGTCAAGAGTATTCTATATGTCGAGCCTTGAGCCCTCGAGCCTCGAGCCTTCGAGCCTTGTATTTCGAGCCTCGAGCTCTCGAGCCTCGAGCCTTGTATTGCGAGCCTCGTGCCTTTTCAAGTTTTGAAGCCTTAACGTTTCAGAATGAAATGAAAATGAGGCAACATTATTTAACAAACGGTGCACATGAATTTCAAAAATTTTAACAGTAACGTTTAAGTTGAGACTAATGGTGATGGCATGAGAATTTCATTGG
The DNA here is from genome assembly GCA_964020215.1 of Aurelia sp. 3 sensu Dawson et al. (2005). Classification (NCBI taxonomy): domain Eukaryota; kingdom Metazoa; phylum Cnidaria; class Scyphozoa; order Semaeostomeae; family Ulmaridae; genus Aurelia; species Aurelia sp. 3 sensu Dawson et al. (2005). Next base: position 13,333,521 of record OZ026577.1, read on the forward strand.
CATGGAGGAATGCATGCCAATTAATTGGAAAATTTAGATCTCAATTAGCCTCCCATTGAAACTCTTACATGCAATTTTCCCACTACATGCAACAGAACCATCACAAGCAAATGATAGAAGTACCATGAACTGTAATGTAACTTCAGTTACAAAAGCCAGATTGTCAAGTTATTTTGGAGTAATTGGCTAGTAGTGATAGATCTCTCACATACACATGAAGCACTTTCCTGAAGTATTTTCTGTGTAGCACATTCTTTGAAATCGGGCCTGTTCGGTCCTTGAGAAAATTATGTGATGTGGCAATTTTACAAATTCACATGGATCTTAGCTAATGCCTTGAACTTGAGTACTAATTGATCTTCGCAAAACAAATCCTTGAAACTTGAATCCTTGATGTTTGCAAAAAGATGAACCTCAAAGATGAAAGCCTGTAGCTAAAAATATAACTGGAAGGCTCAAGGGCTCGAGGCTCGAAGTATGAACCTAAGGCTCGAGGCTCGAGGGCTCGAGGCTCGAGGCTCGAGGGCTCGGAGGTTAGAAACACTCGCTTGTCGAAGGGTATCGTCAGTTTTTACTTCTATTTGTGAGGGAACTAAACTGCCATGTCGGTCTTCTTCATTTCTAAATCTAGGATATTTCGAAATTACGTAAGTTCCATACAGTATTTTGTACTTGAAGGAGATTGCATCTGACCACAAGAAATCGTTGATCAAAATTCAAAACCTTATTTTGACCAGTTTCAAAAGTATGGCGCAGCTTTTGATGAAAAGTGGTTTTTCAACATAATCCAAGTGCAAAATCAATTTCCCTAGTGCAGTCGTTCAAATTTAGGTCTCAGTCTTACATTAATTTATGGAAAGTACGCTCTAAGAAAATGCCATCATCAACCCAAATTTTGTGCTTCCTCTTGCCGCTGATTGTAATGGCAATTCGCATTTTTTCACATTAGGTCTTAGTGTTGCTACCGCAATTGCAAAAGCATACCCATTGAATGGATCTACCGAAGCTGGTAATATACATAAGAATGTATTGGTTTGCTGTGGTCCTGGAAACAATGGGGGAGATGGTTTAGTTGCTGCGAGACATTTGAAACTATTTGTAAGTAATAAAACTGAACAATTCTTTGCAGTTAATGCAGATGAATTTGAGAATTTGAGAAACATCGAGAACTGTTTGTAAGAAGTGATCGAATTCCAAACACTTTGCAATGATGAATGTCACTTGAAGGCGAATGAAAGTAGTCGAGAAATAGGAGAGAGTTGAGTGTTTAAATTCGGATGTTAGCCAATTCGAGAAGGCCTTGACGTTTTATAAGCAAAGAAGCGGTGGGACAATTAGCGCTGGCATACTTTTAGTCAGAAAAAATGATTTGTTTGCTATGCACGTATGCAAGCCTTAGATTTTCCATGGTCAGATGAGAGTCAACAATGATCTTTACAAATCAACAACAACCATAAAGGGGACGAGAATAATCGGGGGGGGGGCTGGAAATGGTTCGAAGTCACAATAATCGAGTTGGAACAATGGGGGTGTTTGGATAGATTGAAAATAGTCGTTTTCTTAGCAAAACACGTATCTTTTATATATTTATGTGAACAGTGATGTCACTGATACATTTACCTACGAACTCTTGTTCTGTTGAATGCACTTCTTCAGACTTTTTCTTTTCTTTATTCAGAAATTATGTTTGCCATCATTTCATCTTTCCAAAAATTGATAAAAGGGGGTTGGAATAAAAGCGGTGGAGGTCGGAAAATTTTTCAAAAAATTAATAGGGGGGGGGACGATTATTCGATACTCGAGAGTATGCAGAGTCCTTTTTGGAATTTCTGCCTGAGAAGATTATCAACTACATGGTCGTTCCAAATCTAGTAAGAAACATCTTTGATTCTTGTTGTGAAAAAGCCTTCCCCTCCAGATTGATTTACAATCTGGATTTACCGTAATAACACTGTCCTCAGAAGAGGGTCCTTTAAAAGTGTTGGAGGGAAAGATAGAAGAAGACAAGGGATGGGAGCCTTTCGTGATAATGGCATGACATCGTTTCTCCGTGGAAAGTTGCGTTTGCATTAACTGACGAATGAAAATAGAACCCATTAAGCATTTTGGTACGCGTTGCTTGCAGATGTTTTATTTCATTAAGAGATAGCTAACTCTGGATTTCTTTGCATTTTAGGGGTATAGTCCTTCTATTTTCTATCCAAAACGATCATCAAAGGAGCTTTTCACAAATCTAACAACGCAGTGTCAAGGCATGGACATTCCATTTCTCCAAGAGATGCCTAAATCACCTCAGATCAATGGACAATACAATCTTATATTAGATGCCATATTTGGTTTTAGTTTCAAAGGAAATGTAAGACCACCATTTGATAATGTATTGGATACACTGAAAGATGTAAATATTCCACTGTGTGCTGTGGATATCCCATCAGGTAATTTTTCCAGAATTTTTATGATTATTTTAAACCATGATTGAAAGGCCGTTTGTGATGATCAGCTAGCCTCACTCCATAAGGGCCCTCTAAACTTACGTTTATCTCATTGAGTTGAGTTGTTGCTGTTGTTGTCGCTCCACTGAAGGTCTTATTTCACTAGAGAGCCGTAAAAACGGCAAAGAATGTCAATCGACGACGAGTTTCTGTCGCCCTGTCATCTACTGGTCAGAATGTTGCGTAAAGGCAGGCGATTTGCTATTATGGCAAGAATGAGCCTCTACCGACGTACTTGTACCTAGTTTTATAGTACAGCAGTTCTAGAAAACTGATTTTTAAGACATTTTAGACCCAGTGGTTGTGGAAAAAAGTAGTGGGTGATTTAGGCCCAATTGATCTTTCAGATACATTCTAACAATGTATGCGAATCGAACGATAGATTGATACACTTGTAGAATGCTCGAATTACACAATAGTTATTGAAGGTATAACACTACTTGATCGAACTAAATCGAGATTGATCCAAAATAACGAGGCAACATGGACGATAGACTTACGAAAGAATTGGAGAGGAGCAAACCAATGCCACCAAAGTCCATCTTTAGTCGGGCAAAAATCATAAACAATTGACTTTTCATTGGTCGGCCCTCTAGAATTTATCTTCCTGAGCGCTTATCGTAAGGATGGTTTGTCAATTCGCGGTGATCTGCGGCCACTGGTAAAGGAAAGTCAAGAAATTATTAATTGTTTTTTTTTTGATAGCCTGCTTACATGATGTTGCTACAAAGCCGGTTTGAGATTGATTGATTTGTGAGCATTTTGAAATTTCCAGTCATGTCTCTTCAGTTGCCCTGTGTGCCAGAACCTCGCGGAAGGAGGGGAAGGGAAATGAAGTGGAGAAGGGGAGGAGGAAAAGAGGATCGTTTTCTTGTTTTAGTCCCGTTGCTTTTCTTTTTTTTATTGATATAAATTATTACAATAACAATATTACTTTCTACCATACAAATTCTAATTACTACCGAGTGAGTCAAAAAAATGTTTAGGCGTTTGGAGGGCTGTGGAATAAAAAGTATGTGACCGATATTCAAAAATGAAATGTTCATCTATCAGTCAAAGGTCAACTTAGATGAGAAAATTTTGTGTGGTAGTATCCTTCCACTTACAGACTCGGAAATTAGGAAAATGATGGTAAAGGGTATGTTTGGGAACAAAAGTTCCACATTCCATTTTGGTCCATGATTTACCTGCTATTGAAATTGGAATTCAGCATCTCAAACTGGCAATGTAAACTTCAATGCCACATAAATCATGGATCAGAATGGAATGTGGAATTCTCGATTCCCATACAAACCCCTAACAAGCATTTTGATTGTTGTTGGGTCTTAAAGATGTTTGATTTTACCAAACAAAATTTTCTCATCTAAGCTAGCTCTTGAGTGATAGAGTCACACTTAAGTTTTGAATATCGGTCACATACTTTTTGGTCCATATCTCTCCAAACACTTAAACTTTTTTTGACTCACCCGGCATACTACGCTACGGGGACGATACCATGGGGAGCGAAAAAATAATGACTACCCCGTGGCCAATAAGAAGACACGCAACATTGAACTGACAAACAACTACACCACGATTTAAGAACTAATGGAAAATGTGCTAGATTCTGTCGCACATTAGATGTCTGGTCAGGCTTTCAAGGAAATAAAATGCAGTCACGAGCACAAGTTGTTCGTGAAGTTGAAAGATGGTCAGACTGCCTGACATCTACTGTGAAACAGAATTACAAAGAAAAAGAATATTTACTTCAAAGGACTTGGTGGCTGCTTGGTACGAACGCTGCAAATGATTCTAATCAAACCGACCAGTTTCGTGGATGAAGCGCAAGGTCAATTCGAGTATATTTCTGTTCAATTCATTAGAAAAGTCTTGATCACCATATAATAAAAGCTGTGTCAAAGAATCTTTTGAAAGATCAGTAATTTGCCTAAATGGTCGTATTAATTCAACAATTCCAGCGAAAAGATCCCGACGTTGAGCATCAAAAGAAGGGCAGAGCAGCAGAAAGTGCTCCGTATCCTCAATGCCATCGCTTGTTGGGCAAATTGGGTTTATTGTATCCCTAAAATCATGCTTGAATTTGTGGAAATTAAATTTGCTGAGACCAACCCTGAGTTGGGTGAGATAGGACAAACCTTTTGCGTCATGAATTCCAAACACAGATTTTGCAGGGGGCGGATTATCGATAAGAGCTTTTTCTTAAAAACAGCGAAAAAAGGTGCAAGTCTCAATTCAGGCTCAAGCTTATTCCATTCGGATAAACAATTTGGATTGAAATTTGAATTTGTCTGTCCTTGCCCTTAATCGCCCAATTGTCATTGGACGATTAAGAAGTCCAATCATGAATTGTCCTGATCATGAAGACGGCACTGCGACTGATGAAGAGGGGTTCTTTATTTTCATCCCATTTATGCTCATGAAAGTAATGCAAGATGACATAATGACAGGACATTATCTCTTAGCTACTGAGATAGAAGCACGAACAGCACGGACTATTTCATGTCTGCATTGGTGTATTTTCAGGAGGCAGTTGGACATGACAGTGAGCTGTGCATCACTAATGAGAATGCTTTGCTTGTCATCGGCTCGTCAATAGTAATTTTGACAAAGATGCAAAGTTATGAACATGTTTTCATCTCTTTGCATCGACGTTGTTCTAGATACACTTATGAATGCAACTGAAGGATTCTATTATTCTACCGGTTTACCCAAAAATATGACACTCTTTGAAATTCATTAATGGCTGAGGATGAAATAAATCTAAGGAATTTCCTTTTGTGCATTCATGTCAAGAATCAAATTTGTCTTTAAATATTGAAATTATATAAAATTTGTTGGAATTTTTTTGTAAGAAGTCGCCTGGCTTTGATGCATATGCCGAAATCCCAGGAATGATTATCAATTTCAATTTTACTCTGCAATAACATTCAGATTTGTTCCAGGCGTCCTTGTCAAAGCTCTTTTATCATGTCACAGCATAAATCGTAAAAATCGCATTGAAAAGCTCCTTGGCTAAAAATGCAATATTTTGTGAAAAGCTTATTGCTCAAGCCTTGTTTTGTCGTGCCTTTATTTCGTCATCCCTCTTCCAGTAGAATAAAATTGCGATTATCCGTCAATTTCATTTGGTTCTTTATACAAATGCACAAAAAAGAAACTTCATATAATCAAGTTTGCTTTTCAGTTTTTATTGGGTCACCCGATATGTTGATTTCATCCATTTGCCACGAAAGCTCAGAAAATTGTTAAAGGGGGTGTGATGTGGTAAGCAGGCATCTTCGTAAATGGAACAAGAAAACATTTAGACCTTGCTTTGTTGCTTTGACTGTTCATTTTCCTACAGCGCATGTATAACATCTATTTGAATGGGATTTTTTTTTAGATTTGCAGATGCACAAACCTTGCTCAAATCCTTGAACGGTCATCTTTCCTGAGCAAAATTAAGCAGCAAGGAAAATATTGGAAGTTCGAAGCCAGTAGGATAACAGCGTAGAACACTGTTTTTGGATCAGATTTAAGATCCTTTGTGAATGATTCTTCGCAGTTCTTCACAATGATTTGTAACCTGTGACAGTGATCTTTGAATGATTTGTGAAATTAAATTCTTGACATGAATGCACAAAAGGAACTCCCTTAGATCTGTTTCATCCTCAGCCATGAATGACTTTCCAAGAGACTCACATTTTTTAACTTAACCGGTAGATCAGCAGATTCTTTACGATTTCAAAAGTGATTTTTTTTCTATTCATCAAAGAGGATTAACAACAAATTTTGCGTACTACTCTACTTATCTAATTACTCTACAACACCACAGGAACGATACCAAGGAGAGCGAAAGACAATGACTACCCCTTGGCCAAAACATAAAGACAAGCAACGGTAAATTACATACAACTACTGTACATTACAAGCAATTAAAACGAAGAAAATAAACTGATTGATGATACATCATACATAAAGGGACTTGGTGGTTGGGACTTGACACATTGCTGAGGTTTCAAAGGATATTGATCAAACCGACCAGTTTTGTGGATGAAACGTATAGTCAATTCGAGAATATTTTTGTTCAAATCATTAGAAAGGTCTTGATCGCCATATAGTAAAAGCTGCGTCAGAGCGTCATTTGAAAGACTAGCGATTTGTACAAATGGTCGTAGTAACTCTACAATTCCAGCGAGAAGATCTCTCCGTTGAAGATCAAAAGAAGGGCAGAGCAGCGATAAGTGCTCCGTATCCTCAATCCCATCACTTGTTGGGCACATAGGGTTTATGGTGTCCCTGAAATTATGCTTGAATTTGTGAAAATTTAACTTGCTGAGAACAACCCTGAGTTGAGTAAGATAGGGTAATCCTATTGGATCGTGAATTCCGAAAACAGATTTTCAACTCAGGGTCAAGCTTATTCCACTCGGATAAACAGTTGGGATAGAAACTAGATTTGCATTTTTCTGTTCTTGCCCTCATTTGCCCAATGACATCCTGGTCACGAAGACAGTACTGCGACTGATGAAATGGGGGAATTGGATCTACTGTATACTCAGGACTAAGATTGTTTACAAACTTGTACAACAAGGTAAGGCGCCTACTCCATCTTCTGGAACTTAACAACTCCCAGCCAAGTTCCGTGTACAGCTTCTCGCGAGACGTTCCTCTCCATGTTCCTGTTATAACCAAAGCAGCAGAATACTGAACGGACTCTAGCTTTTCCATCATATTTGGTAAGATGATATTTTGACTGAATTCACATGCTTTGGCAGGAATGTGGTAAATAACATCACCATAGTCCAGGTGGGGTCGAACATAGAGCTTATATAATTCGTTAAGGGTTGCCTGGGCAGATATTTGGAGAGATATTTCAGCAAACCAATGCCCCTTCTCGCCTTAGAGATAGCTGATTTGATATGAACTGAAAAGGATAATTTTGAGTCTAGGATAATCCCTAAATGTTTATGTTCATTAACTTTTTAAACAGGTATGTCGTTAAAAAGGATCACTGGATGATCAATTTCAATTTTCTTCTTTGAAAATGTTAATTCAACAGCTTGTTTTTGTGGGTCAGGATTGAAAGACATTCTCCAAGCGTGAGCCCACTGACCTATCAAGTCCAAGTCATTGTTCATGTCGTTGGCAGCCGTATTGGAATCTTCAACCACTGTGAACAACGATGTATCATCAGCAAATAACGTAACATTGCACTTCAGGCCTACGTCTAGATCATTTATATAAACAAGGAAAAATAATGGTCCCAGAACAGAGCCCTGAGGCACCCCTGCTGAAATATCTCCCCAAGTAGAACTCTGTCCATTCAGTACAGTCCTCTGCTTTCGATCCTTGAGGAAACTCTGGGTTAGAAAAAGAAGCTGTCCCGAGACACCACATCGCTTTAGTTTATAAATTAGACCGTCGTGCCAAACCCTATCGAACGCTTTAGATATGTCAAGATACACAGAACGAACATCCAGATGAGGATTACAGTCAAACGCTTTAAATATTGTATGTGTTATTGAAAGTAACTGGTTGACTGTTGAGTCTCCTGGGCGAAACCTGATTGATTCTGATTAAGGAGTCCATGTGTTACAAGATGCGAATAAAGAGAATCATATATGAGTTTTTCAAGTATTTTCCCAAAAATTGGTAAAAGAGAAATAGGACGGTAATTCCTCTTAACATTTTTTTCATGTTTCTTATGAACCGGCACCACATTTGCACATTTCCATATTTCTGGGAATAATCCCCGGCTTAAACAATTTTGTGAAAATTATTTTAAGTGGAAGAACCAATGCACCATAGCTACGAAATCTGCCTTATCGTAGTGCCAAATCTTTCGGGTGTATGGAGGTAGTGCTACGTTTGAAACCGATAATTTACCATAAATAATTTGATGGTGGCATTGCTCATGTAGTGACGGATGTACACCAGACTCAATAACGAGGTTTGGTTGATCAGTGAATATCAAATCAATACAGGATTTCGAATCACCCAACAAATGGGTTGGTTCTGTTATCAACTGATGAAGCCCATTGTCAAACACTAGTGGCTCAAATAGTTTACCCTCGTTATTTTCGATATCATTTTCCCACAACTGAGTTGACCTATGGTTGAAATCGCCAGTAATGATAACACAGAAAGGACTTTCAGAATGCATTTTGGATAACATCAACTCAAAGTTTTTTGTGAAGTTATCAAACTCCTCCGGGCCCTGACTTGGACTTCTATAAATTACGGCGAAGAAGTACTTTTTCCTGTTTACTTGAATTTCGTACACAATACATTCTGGGAGGGTCACTAAGTCAGAACGGTTTTGTGACGCAAGAGAATCTTTAATGTATAGGCCAACGCCACCCCTCTTCACATTTTGAGGATGGTTATCTTTTACAAACGAATAGCCATCTGGTGCCAGTCTATCTTCCTCCACGGTGCTGTCAAGGTGAGTTTCAACAATGCCAATAATGTCGTAATTATAGACCGAGTTGTAAGCCTCTATGAGCGAGACTCGTAAGAAATCATACGCAGTAATACTATTCAGATTCCAAGTACAAAAATCAAGTGTTTCAGGGCCTGGGTTCGTTTCTACGTCACCACTTAGTAGAACTGTCCTAAAAACCAACCACTTTGCATGAAGTGTGTTGCATGTTAAACACCCAATGTAAATGTACGCATACAAGAAAAGAAACTGCCTCACAGCTACATGCCTGTAGCGAACAAGACCAATGATACAACGAGGAATTCGTTTGAAAATTTCAAGAGTCGTGTAAAGCACCGTCTTCGCAAAGTGGGGCAGACAAAGACAAGAAACATGACTGCGATGTCACAGAGTGCACCTTAAGGAACTGTATTGTTATTGCACAGGGCAGAGCAAGGATAGAAATTGCGATGAAACAATAACAAAACCATTATAACTCAAAAAGTGAATTGAGCCTATTTCAGACAATACTGGGTTAGTTGTTTTGTCAGAGGAAATCTGTCACATATTTTCCCTTCATTTCATTTTTATCGTGCATCATATTACACGGGAGGTGCTTGATATCTAAACATTGGAAAGGGTTGAAGTTGAAACGTTCACGAGGTAGTGAACTCGAAACTTCTTCAGAAACCTTTTGTACGAAACTGTGACTACTCACAATCTGATAATTTAAGAAGCTTTCAGTGCTGACCATATTCTTTGTCTCTTGTTAGAAAACTGTACGTTTATTTCTGCGGGACCTTGGCATGCAGAATCTGTTTCCTGCACTTTGCTTCTGAGCCCCTTAAGATTATCTCTTTGCTTTGCCAAAGGTCTCAAGGAAGCCTTGTCGACAGGCTGATAAACCATATGGTGACTTTTTCTTTTAATGAGGTTCACGTATTTTTTATTTTTAACCCAAGGTTGGGATGTTGAGAATGGAAACCCAGATGGCCTGCAACCGGAATTGTTGATATCGCTTACTGCTCCAAAGATGTGTGCAAAGTATTTCAAAGGACGATATCATTTTCTCGGTGGTCGGTTCGTTCCTAAATCACTTGCCAGTAAATACCAGTTGAACTTGCCATCTTATCCCGGAACTGACTGTTGTATGTTGCTTTCTGACAAATGATTGCATTATTGTGATTTTTTGTGACCATTTAATTGTATCATTTGATCAGTGATTTAGTTTTTCCGTTATCGCTTGCTAAAGAATAGGGTCGCGCCTCCAGTCCTCGGACAGTATTACTCAAATGGTAATCATCATCATTTAGAAATTGCATACAAACCTTTGAAGCACAACAAAAATAGTTTAAAATAGGTGCTATCAGAATATCTAAATCAAATTTCATTAATGTCTCCAAAACGGATTTCTTGGCTCCTTTTTGTGTTGTTGTCTCTTTCCAATTTACGGACATTGGCAACATCTGCACGTGCTACATTTGCACTTAATTTTGGGTTTTATATATTCTGTTATACTGTATATTTTGTAGATAGTTGGTGTAAATTAGCTGTTGTTAGCTACTAACAAACCAACTGTAAATAAGTTTATGATTATGATTATGATTACATGAACTCCAGTCTGCGGACAAGTAATAAATTTGCCACAAATTTACCTTGAAGTGCATCATTTCAGAATGTTTCTATCACATTAATCATTGCTATCGCATAACCATACATTCCAAATCGCATTGATTCAAATAAGCTCTATATCCACGCCAAAATTAACGAAAGAAATCGATCATAACATCCCGTAAAAATTGGGCCTAAATTGTCGCACAGATAGACTATTGAACTAGAGATAGACTTGCTTCAAGTCTCGTCCGTTCATAATTTCTCGCCTGTTCGTTATTCGGGCCACTCATTTGGAGTGGCCCGAATAACGAACGGACGAGACTTGCAGCAAGTATAAAGCGCAGAAGAAACAAATGGAAGAACATGTGTCCGCAGACTGGAGATGGGCGTGTCGGTACCAGGTTGAACTTTAAACCCCCTGAAGCCTGAATACGAGGCGAATTCACCAGCGCTTCTAAGGGAATTTGAAAACAAAGCATATTCAGACAATCGGAGCGTGAAGAAAGTTTCAACGGAATATTTTACGAGGATTTACAACAAAAAGTTAAAATTTACGGGTTTTTGACGGATGCTGGCAATAGAAGGGATTCTTGGCTGTCAAGTTTTAATTTGCTCAGGAGATGATCAGTTTTGCCCGATGAAATTCTCGACTGAAATTTCCGAATGAGTATAAAACAAAGTTAAAATGACCAGAAAAGTGCGAGGATTTACGGTCTTTTTATTGTCGAGAGCCAGAGCCCTTAATGGTTGTCCGCAGACTGGAGCTGTCCGCAGACTGGATGTATGACCCTACTAATTTTCTGGATATGAAAGTTATCACTAAGTAATAATAAATACAAATTCTAAACTACTAGTCGATTTTCGCCTAAAACCAAACTGACTGCTGAAAATAGCTTTCTGATAATTGAGGTGCATGAAAGACGAAGATCAAGATACTTAGAAAATTCTGCGAAGATTGGTTCAACGTTGCTTAAGTTTTATGCCGAAAAAATCCAGCTTCATTTCATGAATTAGAATAGTAATAGCCCGCTTATAAGAAGCTAACGGTTGAAAAGTCTAAGTTTCAATTTTGTTATAAGAACCAGTCCATTTTATTCATCGTTTAAGATCCGTAGCTGGCATCGAAAATTGTAGGTGAGTTTCACTCCCGGAGGGGGGGGGGGTAGCTACCATAGATGAAGGTACGGGATGTGCCATTTTTTGGGGTGCCTTTTTCCAGCAGAAAATAAATCTTAAGGTATCATTTTTGGTAAAATCACAAGTAGTCATAAATTTTGGGGTGTCATTTTAGAAAAATAACTCTTTAGGGTATTGATTTTGATCAAGTTTCACTTACTTTGTTAAAATTTTGGATGGCTGCCACAATTTTAGGGTATTCATTTTCGATGGCCTGTAAATTTTGGGGTCTCGTCTACGCGAAAATTTATAAATTTTTGGGTGCAATATCAGACGTCAAATGGCACACCCCCGTCACCCGCTTATTGAAGTTACCCCCCTCCCCTGGGTTTCACTATAATGTAGAAGCTTCTGCTATAGATTATTGAGAAAAGGCTGTTTTCTCCTTTTCCCTTTTAGTGCTTGTTATATGTCTGATGAATTGAATTGACTTGAATTGAATTGAATAAGTGAATTACACGTTAGCTGTGGTCACACAGGCATTTTGCCTTCGTTGCAGCTGTTCAAATGAACGGGCTAATTACGCTGCGATATATGACTTCATATTGGTTTCACGTACAACACAGTCAAAGCGCTTTGTCCCTGGGAGCTGATTCTATAAGATTACATGTGGGTAGTTCTTCACTTAGGACACAAAAGTCTGGAAACGATGGCCTATAACATGGTAGCAAAATTGTCCTATGCCCTATGATCCTCGTAACAAAACAGAGACTTCCTCTCCAACTAAGGTCTCTATCTATGCGCTAAATGCGGGAAAATATTTATTATTTTGCCTTCTGTTAATCAAATAGCAAGAAAAATTTTCTGAGAAACATTTTATGAATTTTGAGATGAAAGTTCAAAGCTGTGTTGTTGTTTTTGAGAAGTACCAAATGGAGGAGACCTGAAAAATTATCAGACAAATCAACTTGCTTGGATGAAAATTTAGTTGAATGGCTTCATTCAATTCTGTTTTATTGGACATCTTGATTTCAAAAGAAATTCATCAGAATTTTGGCTGTAAAGCTCCGGCCAAAAGCTCTCGATTTTTTACTGGACGATGCTCGACAAAAATCGAGCCATGTCGAATGTCGTTGAGCAGCGGGTGGCCAGTCCCCGTTTTAGTTTCTCTCATATAAAAGCCCGCTCTATTTTGTTGCTGTTGTCAAACCGGCGTCAAAATTAAAAAAAAACATCTCACCTGCCAGACCCGGGGTTAGGAGGTGAGATTCTACCTGCCCATAGAATCCTTTGTATTTTCATTTGCGTTTACAGGACGAACGCAACAGCGCCAGTATAGTGAAATCCCACCTCACTAGAGGTTGGATCTCGCCTGGGTGAGGTGAAATTTTTCATTATAAACGAAAGACAACCAGTAAAGTGAGGTGAATTTAAATTACTCGCTGATTCTTATTGGTCAGTTCGTTCTCATTTCACGGGAAGAGATACTTTACTCCACCTCGCCTCTCAGCCCCGGGGCTTACAGGTGAGGTGAAAATCTCAAAAAACAGTGACTGAAATTTACCTCGCCTTTCAGCCTCGGTTCTGGCAGGAGACGTGTTTTTCCTCATATAAACAGGGCCTAAGATATGGTATGGGTAGTAATGAGAACCCCCTGTCAAATTCCAATCTCTATCGTTTGCAATGCATGTCGAACATTTCAAGATGTCCAAAGTATGCCGGTGTACATGCTGTTTTACTGTATTTTGCTGACTTAAACAATATCTTTATATTTATAAGCCACCGTAACCATACCATCGCGGCCCTTTCAACGCAATTTGAAAGCATGATACAACTGAATTCCTTAGAAAGCGGCATGCCCTGAAGGAAACCGGTGTTCACGTGCAGAACCAGTGTTTAGTTTGTGAGGAGAAAATTGAGCTGAAAATCCAAGTGCAATCAAACAAGGATCTCTGGGATCTCCTGTGATAACAATTTTCATTGTTACAATCCATGAATCTATACGACGTTTAGCTTAATGTTATCGCCGATTCTCACCCACTTCATTCTCACAAACTCTTAGGGATAGCAGGCTCTGCATTAAGAAGCGTCCTGGGGATACACTTGACCAGATTTTGGTCGGGGACATGCAATCAAGGCTTCAAAAACGTATCCGTTCCTGATACCATTTTTTTTGGAAAAAAGTATACCCTACCCTTATACCAATTATCCGTATGAAGTATACCGAAATCTTAATACCAGAATTTTGAAAATCGGTGCCGTTTCTTATACCAACATTGTAAAAATCGATACGGTTGCTTATACAAATATGTGGAAAGTCGATACCCTTCCCAATGGCACGTCCCCATCCCGTACCCAAAATATATTTAGTGCCCCCCTTTCCGGAGGAGGATGTTTTATTGATGATTTTCGCTTCGATAATAGCTTTTTCCAGTCTTCAGCATGGGAACTTCGCATAATATTCATTGCCGATTTTTGCAGGTCATCAGTATCGTGTGTTATTTGAAGATGCCACATATCTGATCCTTGAATCTTTACATCATTTTTCTTAGTTGTGATAATTTCGCATGTGGGGTGGGGGGAGTAAACTGCGACGTTAAACTTTAATATCTCCGTATGTATTAGCTTCAAAGCGTAAGTTGAGGATGTTTGTTTACCAAAAAAAAATTCAGAAGTTCCTGTTGAGCTCAAGGGCGCCTGAGGCACGGGGGCAGCGGGGGCATGCTTGATTGTTTTCACTAATTTCGTGGCACGACGTTGTACACTTTCTACCATTTTAACTTGTTTGATTAGGTTTGGTCTCAAATCCCTGAAGATATGTCTCAAAATGTAATTGTTCCACTACGATTGGGTGCCTTCCGAATCGTAACAACAACGTTTCGGGATACTTATTTTCATCGTTGGATTTTCTTGATCTTAGTTGTGAAAACTGGTTTGTGGTAACCTTATCTTCCATCGATATGCCGTTACAGAGAAATGAAACTTGATTCCTGGGAATTTCAACAAGCTTGTGCCCCCTAAAATCCTTGAAAATGGGTATCAAAACCGACCGAGAATCCTGAAATATGGGCCTTGAGTCTTCCCCTAAATGCTGGGCGGCACGTCGCCGTCATCCCGAGAGTCGAGTTACCCCCCCCCCCCCTCCGGGGTCTAAATCTCATAGAAAGACCGAAATATCTTGTATCGCAAGAAGGTAGTCACGAATTTGGATAAGATTCCTTCCCCCTTGCGTGTTATTAGTTATGTCATATTGCTTTCTTTACGGTTGTAAATGAGGTAGATGAAGCAATGATTTGAATTTTAGTTTACAATTCGCTGAGTAGTTTTCAAATTCATCATTTATACATGATTTCAAAGAGATCTCAAACCGATGAAACTGTTGTTTAATAATGTATTGTAATGAATTGAGCAATACTGTTTAATTCATAAACCACAGTAACCATGGCACCTTTTAAAGTCAATAGGAAAGCAGCAAGTAATAATAGAGTAGCGGTTTCCATTTTCATTCAATGTATTTCAAAAGCACGAAGGACTGAACTGAATTCTGTTGGCTTGAGAATTACGTACTGATTACAAGGTAAGTCAGCTGAATTTGTCGACAGAGTGACAGAGTAAGTTTATTTTCCTAGCATTTTAGCCAGTGTTGTATACATTGTTTCTCCAAGCGTTTTGATACAGATCTCAGGGAAACTCGTTGTGTTGGGTGAGCAAGTAAAAAGTTCCCACTTTTACAAATTCGTAGCACCAAGGGTACATCACAGATTTGAATGATTCAAATTTCAGTTAAAAGCAGAGATATCGAAGTACTTTGTAACATTTCTCGCTGCCTTTCCAGCACTAGAAGTATAGGTAAATTCAACTTTATTAAAATTTCATGGTTGCAAAATGACTTTCAAGGGCCTAAAACATCGATCAAATCATAAGGACTCTAGAGGGGTGTCGCCCTGATTGAGGGTATTTTACGTTGGTCGAATATTCCTGCTGAACGAAAAAATTTTCAGAACGAAACTTACCATGAACTTCTTCGTTAACTCTTCACTGTTGTTGATGTAAAATATATTTGTCATTGGTGATATTGCCTTTAAGAGCAAGCTACTCGAGAACTTAGTTGTCGAATGGGCCTAAATTTCCAACGTCGCCCTGGTTGAGGGTATCCAAACTTTAAAATGGTTTCAGGTAAATTCAAGATAACTTGATGCGAAAATTAGCAGCATATCAACGATTAAAGAGTTTTTGTTGTTATCAAACGTTTTCTGGTTGCGTTTGCTGTGTTTCGTTATCCTAAACACTGACCTTTGTTGCCGCTTTCGTTCAAAGACTTTTCAAGCAAGCTGACATCAAGTTTTCCTCCTTCGGTGAACTAAACGATGCTTAAATCAATTAATGATTTAGGATAAATATCTTTTATAGTCCACTGATAGAACAAACCTGTTTTTGCACCATAATATGTCCTTTTACAGTAAATAGTTGTCGCCTGTCATGCGTTGGCAGTGCAGATTTCGTTCAAGAACCCGGAAGATACCACAGTACCCTCAACCAGGGCGACTTTAGGCCAATCAGACGGCGTGCAAAAAGTAGCCTGTCATGGCGGAAGCAGATGTTATATCTCTGAAGTTGCGTGAAGTACTTATTCTGGACAAGCAAAGCTTGGTGAGAGGCCATTTGTTTGTTGTGAAAGTTTTAACAACGTCGAAAAAACCAATCAAAAAGAAAATTGTGCGACAAATTGTGAAAGAAAAAGTGGCGGATGCTTACAGTTACATCTCAGGTGAGCTTCTTTGTGCACTTGTCCCTCTGTTTGTGGACGGAATGTTAAGAAACACAAACAAGGATTTATTTAGCAAATGGAGTCACCAAAATATTTTCGCGTGCTTTTTTGTTATAACAAGGCCAAAACTCCTGTTATTCAACAACAAATGCAAGACAGTTAAAATCTGTCAAAACGCGTTTACCCCCAACCAGGGCGACACCCCTCTATTCACACAAAACAATGTAATTGACAGTGGGAAGTAGATGACCCTGTGTCTAATCCTGTGATGGTGGGAAGTAGATGACCGTGTTATATCGCTAACTAAACCTTGACCTGACAGCATACGTTTGCCATCACGCGCCTATGCTAGCCTGACATCCAATGTGGAACAGATTCCAGTACAGTGGCGGATTTAGGAGGGCAGATGGGGGCAACTGCCCCCCCCCTTCACGATGAAACTTCAACTTTGGCGCCCCCTTTTTGGCAAGAAAAGCTCCCCTTATCCTGAACGAATGCACCCTTTTTTCAGTGATTCGTTTGAATGCGGCGAACAGAGGCGGACTGGCCCACCGGGAAACCGGGAAATTTTCCGGTGCGCCCTTTGCCTCAAGTTTGTTTTCCAACAACAAGTTGTTATTTTACAAACAATTATCGAATTGAGCCAAAAACGATTACAGCCATCAATTGACCTAGCGGATACCTATCGGAAAGAACTACATATGTTTTGTGGTATCTCAAAATATTCCCTTTTCAAAGATCTGAAGCCCCTGAGACGTTGATCAGGATAAAACTCCAGATGATGTCGTTTAGAAGTTTCGTGTAGATGTTTTCAGACGTGTTATTGATGTTATTGACCAGATAACAACGAGTATCACGGAGCGCTTTTCTGCAAATTCAGAGTTGATCAGAGGCACATGTTGTTTTGACCCCAATCGATTTGAAGAGCTCTCTAAAGTCGGCATATCAGTTAAGGACCTGGGAAAGGTTGCATCACTTGTTGGTGTGTCTGCCATTTCTTTGAAGGCTGAGCTTGCTTTATTCATCTCATTATTCAAGCATCTAAGTAAAACGCTTCAAGATGATTTTGGTGATATTCAGGCCATGGAAAGTATTTTGGAAGAAGCTGACTAAGAGAGAATTTGCGACATTGAACCGAAAGCAGACGAAGTAATTGGTATCCTTGAAAATCTTTGGTGTAAAATCAACAACTTGTACGGACGCAGCTTATGCCGAATTAGGTCGAATTTCCCTTCAGTCAAATAGACATGTCTGCATGTTAAAATTCTTTGCAAGACTGCAATTGCTGAATGTCTCTGAGCCACACAGACTTGCCTGTAAATCCTTTCGCTTCCTGTGTGAAGCTGCTGACTTAGGTTGCATCAACTAGATATCAAGGGTTCGTGAATTGCAAGCCGGATACGATATTCTACCTAGTGACAACGTCTCTGCTATCAAATCAAAGGTTAGATGCTTGTTTGAAAGCCGCACCTTGTCTAATCTCAATGAACTTCTAGTGCATGATAAAAAACTTTGCACTTACGCTCAGATAAAGTTGGTTTTCAAATATGAAACTTTTTTAGATGTAATAAACGACTTTAAAAAGAGGCAGTGTTTCTCAAAGTTAAGAATGAGCCCACACACCCTTGAAATAGAAGCTGGACGGTTCGGCAGTAGCTAATAGAGTACCTAGATCTGATAGGTATTGTAAATACTGCTTTTCATTAGGAATACAAGTTCTTGGTAATGTAATCCACTTTGTTATGATTTGCCCACAGTTTCAAGAGGACAGGAAATGTCTCGAAAATAAAATAGCAAATGCTTACCCAAATGTAAACCAACTCAGTGTGCAAAATAAATTCATCTGCTTATTAAGCCAAGAAGACAAGCACTGTTTGAATTTAGTAGCATCTTTCTTGTTGAAATGTTTTAAACTGAAATCTGAATCCTGCTTGCAATAAGCGTACACCATCGGATGTTTATTATTATAAGTAACATAATGTAGATTAGATTGCAGTTATGTTTATTTAACAGGACAATTGATATTTTCTATGTAATCAATTATGTACCCTCAGTAAATTAGTTAATCTTATAGTTTTTCGTATTTAGTTGTGAGGCTGTCTTGGCCTAGATACCCTTTTATATATACAAAAAAAGAAAATCGAGTTGCCTGCAAAGGAACCTGCAAGCAGTGCTTGGTTTGCTGTTACAGAACGCTAGATATCCGTTAAAGGTGATCTGAAGCGAAAATTTTTATTGATGCAGATGAATAGCACTGTTGAACGATGAAGAATGTCATTAAAATTTTTTTGATACTTCGTTTCATCTTCGAGTTATCCACTAATTTGTACGATTGGCTGATGACGTCATTTTGTTTGCAAAAAGTACGAGAAAGTATACAAGGTTGACCACATTTCCAAAGGGAAGTAAAGTCAACGACCTTTCCTTCAAATGAAATGCCTTTCTAAAGGTCACATCAGTTGATGAAACAATGTTTATTGCATTTATTCTGCTCAGCTGAAATGTCTCCTAAAACTGTAACCTTCCAAAGATCAGATACAGCTTCTTTCCATATAGAATCCTAATAATTTGCAAACAAAATGACGTTATCAACTGACACTGAAAATCATTGGATAACTTAAAAACGAAACAAGATATCAAAAAAAATTCAACAGGAATTCTTATCAATCGGAAGGGCCCTTCGTTTGCATCAATAAAAAGTTTCGCTTCAGATCACCTTTAAATGCATCAGCATTCTCCAACCTTTTCTTAGCCCATGAAAAATTTTCTTAGGTTAGGGCTCCATATGGTTGCAGCCGTCTCTAGTAATCTCTTTTCTGGGCAATGTCCGTTTGTTTCGTGAGCTAGAGGAAAGTGACTCTCTCAAACACGTGATCATTTGTCAGGTGACTGTGTGATTGACTTTGCGACGAAGCCTTGATATTTTATCTCATCTATTGATGTGCATTGGGATGTTTTTTTTGTCCTTCATTCATCTAAATTAAGCGGGAGATAGACCACATAGATTTCAACGCAAGCATGGGTTGAACTAGAGGTTTAAACCCGGAGTGGTAACTTCCATATGTAGAACAATGGGTACGTGCCGCTCATAAGGATGGGTTTTGAACTTCAAAAATCCCTGAATATGGGTCTCAAAATGTAAATGCTCCACTAGGATTGGATGCCTTCCGAATCGCAACCAAAACGTTTCGGGATACTGATTTTCATCGTTGGATTTTTTGATCTTATGTTGCCTGCTGGCGCGTTCAAGCAACTTTACCACTGTTAGTTGAAACCACACAAAAGAACTCTTCGTTATCCATGGCTAACATTAAAAATCAGTCCAATAAAAACAACGATTACATTTGTTTTTAGTCCATTGTCTTGACTCACAAACCTCACATTTATGTTACGATTTAGTGTCCTCTACTTAGCGCCTCTCTGTTCGAATTGCCTCGTTTCCATACTATCCAACTAAATGATCTCTTTTGCCTCGTTCTCATACTGATTCTATTCAATTCAATGAAAAGTATTTTTCTGTGGGGCCTACACATCTCCCTCTCTTGAAAATGTAGTCCGCGACATTCAATTCTTCAGTACTGGTGTGTTCGAATTACGACTGTCACGTGTTAGCTCGTACTTGACTTGTTACCAGCATAAGTTATTCAATCCTTAGAATTCTATCACCAATGGAATGTTCTTTTTTCTTAAACAATGTTCTTCTCAACAAAACACAATAGCTTTTGTCTGAATGTTTGTCTCAACCAAACACAATAACTTTAGTCTTTAACACACAGCTTAATAACGAACTGGCTGATAATGAAGTGGTATCCTGACTGATGCAATGTTATTCATAACAGGAACGAAGTTTGAGAACAGGGGTGGCGCCAGGGGAGGGCTAGGGGGGCTACAGCCCCCCCCCGTCGGAGGCATCTAGCCCCCCCCCCCCCCGTCGGAGGAAATTTTGGGTCCTCGTCGGAGGAAATTGGCAAAATAACGCATGGAAACGCCAGTTTTCAGTCATTTTAGCCCCCCTGTCGGAAGCTCCAGCCCCTCTGTCGGAAAATTTCTGGCGCCACCCCTGTTTGAGAAGACTGGTCGTAAATAAGCGGGTTGACCGAAACCGTAATACTGAAAACGTAGAGGCCGGCGATGTTCCCTTGTTAATCTGCGTGGTCTTCCTTCAGACGTTGACGAATCTGATACCGGTGGTGATGATACTGATGTGGCCACCTCATTACTACTGTTTAGCGGCAAGTTGTCTCTCATCCTTTCAACAAAAGGTGATGACATGTTAGGGGATGGTGATTCAGCTCCTTCACACCGGAAATTCTCAACTGTTCGCTTGTCATGACGTTGCAACTGTCTAACTTGGCTCAAATCATTCGGGAATAATGAAATAGCTTCTTCATCTTCAGACTCTGGTTCATCGACGATAAGTTCTTTGGGATACGACGTAGGTGGACGGTCGCGACACGATCTAGTTACCGATGGTCTCTGATTCCCTTCTGCATTCCTTGTAGGTGTTTCAATGGGCATTACACTGCATAAGCATGTTACGATGGAGA
This sequence comes from Aurelia sp. 3 sensu Dawson et al. (2005), assembly GCA_964020215.1. Taxonomy (NCBI): domain Eukaryota; kingdom Metazoa; phylum Cnidaria; class Scyphozoa; order Semaeostomeae; family Ulmaridae; genus Aurelia; species Aurelia sp. 3 sensu Dawson et al. (2005). Next base: position 13,354,461 of record OZ026577.1, read on the forward strand.
ACGCGATTCTTTCCTCTGCCCGATTCTAAAGTTACCTCATAAACTGGCGTATCTCCCTCCTTATTCACAACGCGATAAATTTCTTGTTCCCAGAAAGACCGAAGCTTCCCTGGACCACCACGTGGCGTTAGGTTCCTCACTAAAACTCTGTCACCTTCAACCAACTCGACTGTTTTGACCTTCTTATCATACTGATGTTTCCCTTGGTTCGCTGGTTTGCGTGAATTTGAAAAGGCGATTCGATAAGCTTCCTCCATACCCATACTCTCTTTCCATTTCTTTACAAACTCTGGGTGTGAATGACGCTTCTGAACAGTAGCTTCTTTCGGCAATAACATGTCGATTGGTAACCTTGGGCGTCTGCCAAATAACAGGAAATGTGGTGAAAACCCTGTTGAGTCATGACGAGTGCAATTATACGCATGAATCAAATGTGGCAAGTGACCTCTTCATCTAGACTTGTGATTTTCCGGTAATGTGCGCATCATACCGAGGAGTGTTCTGTTCATCCGTTCAACGATGCCATTCCCTTGTGGGTGGTACGGTGTGGTTCTCAAATTCTTCATACCGCTCAGTGTTGCCAAATGCTTGAACAAGTCACTTTCAAATTCTCCTCCTTGGTCATGTATCACTCGTGCTGGGAACCCGAATTTTGGAATATGGTCATTGAACAACTTTTCAGCAGCTGTCTTCGACTTCTTATTCTTGGTCGGATAGGCCTGTGCGAACTTGGTGAAGTGATCTACTATCGGCAAAATATACTCAAATCCACCAGAACTCTGCTCTAGATGCAAGAAGTCAATTGATTTTAAATCGAATGGTGCTGTACTCTCTATTGGACACAAAGGTTCACGCACATGAAACGTTGGCTTCTTCTGTTTCACACAACGACACTGCTTTGTTACGAAATTAGTAATATCTTGACGCATAAATGGCGAGAATAATCTGTCTCTCACTAGATGTAGAACTCTTTCACAACCAACATGACCCATGTTTTCATGCAACTCCCGATAAACAAGTCTTCGTAGTTGTTTTGGTAAAACAAGTTTAACATCGTTGCCAATCTTTCTCATCAATAAACCATCTTTATTCAGAAAAAGTTTATTCCAATCGTAAAGCAGGCGTCTAACAATGTAACTTTCGCTCTTTCTTTGCTCTGACGTTGGACATGTTCGTTGTAGCTTAAGCTCGATGATTCTTTTAATACATGGATCCTTCCTCTGCTCACACTTAAAGTTGTTACTGTCTAATCCTTGGGTACCGGGTTCAGCCTGATCTTCATTCACTGAGTTGATATAAATCATGTGCTTGTCTTCCTCGCGTGATTTACCAGCATTACTTAAAATAACTTTACAAGTGTCCTTTTGAATTTCTTCTTTACACTCCTCAAAATAATTCTCTGGATTTAGTGATAAGCGCGATAATGTATCTGCATCAATATTTGAAGTTCCTGGTCTGTAACGAATGTCAAAGTCAAAATCTGCTTGCTCGCCAACCCAACGGAGACCATTTGCGTTCAGTTTCGCCGTTTTCAAAACATATGTCAATGGATTGTTATCAGTAAAAACTGTGAAATGTTTCGCATAATGCAAATAGTCACGAAAGTGATCAGTAATCGCCCATTTAAGAGCCAGAAATTCAAGTTTTCCTGCATGAAGATTATAATTTTCCTCAGCATGCGTGAGTGTTCTTGATGCGCAACCTATTACTCGTAATTTTCCCTCCTGTTTTTGATAAAGGACAGCCCCAATTCCAGTGCCTGATGCATCTGTATGGAGAATGAATTCAAAATCAGGAAATGCCATTACAGGTGGGGACATCAACGTGTTTATCAAACTTTCTAAAACATCTTGATGCTTGCTCTCTCAAACGATCTTTGACTTTGAAGATGGATGTCCTTTCAACTTGTTTCTGCTTTTCATATCTTCCGGAATACGAAGTAAATCATAAAGAATTTTCGCTTCTCTTGAAAAGTTCTTCACATAACGACGGTAGTATTCCAAAAATCCGAGTATCTGCCTTAGTTCTCCTACAGTTTTTGGTGGGTTTTCCTTCATCTTTGCAAGGGCTGACATTTGTTCTGGGTCAACACGATATCCATCTTTGGAAATTATACGTCCTAAAAACTTTACCTCATTCTTGAAAAAGTCACACTTTCTTCCTTTCAGCTTTACACCATGCTGACGTAGTCGTTGCAATACCATCTGAACATGCTGGACGTGCTCTTCAAAGGTTTTCGAGAATATTATGACATCATCCAGATAAGGTATGCATATCTCATCTCTCAGGTCACCGAGGCATGACTCCATGAAGCGTTGGAAACTAGGAGGTGCATTCAGCAAGCCAAAAGAGATCCGCACCCACTCAAACAGTCCCAAGGGTGTGGTAAAGCTGTGTACTTCCTGCTCTCTTTCATTGACAAAACCCTGGTTATCTGCTTTTCCTTGGCCCAAAACGGTGAAACCAAGAGTTCCCGCCTAAGCTGTCTGGAGTGTCTTGCACACGTGGAATCGGATGCCTGTCTGGGATTGTCTTGCTATTCAATGATCGATAGTCTATGCACATCCTCAATGAACCATCTTTCTTTCTGACACAAACAATACTTGAGCTGTACGGGGAACTTGATTTTCTGATGAAACTGTGCTTCACCAGATCCTGTAAGTAGGCTTCAACTTCCAGAAATAAGGGTCTTGGAAATGACGAATATTTCTTCTGTACCGGCGTGTCATCATTAATCTTTATGTCCAGCTCTAACTCCTTGATACATCCTATTTCATCATCTGTCTTGGTGAATGATTCGTGTTCTTGTAGTAGCATTGGCATTACTGTTTCCTTTTGCTTCTCAGTTAGTCCCTCTAGATTAATCCCATCCGAAAATCCTGGTACTCGCGTTTCACTGACTTAGTGTTGACTGCCGCTGTGACAACTGCATCCAAATCTTCCTCTGTCTCTGTGTCTTGAGTCAAATATGGTATTACAGAGTGTACTGGTTCAAGATGGCCAATCAAAGTTCTGCCAGATAACCTAATGTCATGATTTGACGTGTTTGTGATTGTTAGGTTAGATGTAACTGTATTTCCAGGCTTAACAGCTATCAGACAATCTTGCACTTGCAGACCTTGGGGTAAATGTCGAGTGTCCGGTAGAAATAACATTGGGATTTTCCTGTGCGTAAAGCCAATATTTGCATGACAAGACACTACAACAGTTTTAGCTGTCTCAATAACTCTATGGTACTTCCAAGTTTTCACTGGTGTCAGAGGCTCTTGGTCAATTCTTTGTATCAGGTTGACTAGCTGACCAACCGTTTGTGGCTCTGCTAGCACAAAATAGCCTTTTAATGAGTCAGTTATTGGACCCTCACCTTGCCAAATATTCACAGTTTCACTAATCACATTGAATCCAACAATTGGATGTTCAAGATTAGAATCTGTGACTAAAAATGGCACAGTGACTGATCCTTGAGCTCCATCTTTATCACAGTGTAAACTGAAAATCAATTCTGTCCAACCCAGATATGGGATTGAAGTACCATTTGCTGCTCTCAAATCAATTTCTTGACCATCCAATAATTCCTTTATTTCTCTTATATCTACTTTCCCAAATCTGTCCCTCAAAGTCTGCAGTGAAGTTATGGAGACTTGCGCCCCACTATCCCACAATACTTCAAAATCCTTCTCACATAATTTGCATTTTGTCAAGCATTTTTCTCCAATTAATTTTGCAACTTGATTTCTCTGTTTTGGTGACAGATGAGATACATAAACCATGTTTTCTTGAGAACAATTGTTTCCAACCTTTTCCTTATTTGACAACAAGAACAAAAAATCATAAATGATTTTATGTCTTGAAAAATCAGATTTTTGACAAACTGCTCTGCATTATGAACAGTGAAACAAACATGAAATTGGGCTTACCACTTGACAAAAATTACATTTTTGGGACAACTCTGATTCTGAGGCAGTCACACCCTGTCCCTTGGGGCTGCCCCCACCTGGTTTCCCTGTGTCTTAGCTTTCTGTGGGCATTGAAACTGGAAGTGGTCTGGTGATCCACAATGAAAACATTGTTGACAAAGAGCACCATTTCCAGCAACTCTGCATGCTTGACAGCCTCTTCTTGCTAATCTTTCACCAGAGAAATGAGCTTGAGAAGAAATCTGCTGCTTTTGAACTGGTGGTTGTTGCTGTATCGTCTGCTTTGCTACCTCTTCTCTCAATGAAGAGACTTCTGCCTGCAATTTTTCTACAACAGCTAATAGCTTTGTTTCCCCTGCCTCTTTTCCTTTGCTTTCTTTTCTGGGTTCTTTTGCCTGATTTTCCTCTACATAAATGACTGAGTTTACCCTTTTTGACTCTTTCAACTTTCCTTGAGAAGAGAATCTCATCTGCCTTTCATTTTCCAAGGAGACTTCATCTGAAAAATAGCTCATAAGATCTTCATCCTTGACATCTTTTCCACCAAGAAATCCTCTTACTAGCAGCAATATTGTCATCTCTTAAGCCGGTCTTGAGTGCATTTAGGAATGTTTTCTGCACAATTTCCCTGTCATACCTTATTCTAGCACCTTGTTCTTGACAAGAAAACAGCACTTTTTGCCTCAGATCAAGTGCTCTCATCAGGAAAGCCATTGGTGTTTCATTCCCCTTTTGATGGCAGACAGCTAGCTCTTGATGCAAGAATGTTGCATCCTTCTCCCTATAATGACTTCTCAGTGTTTTCCTCACAAAACCAAGTGTCAAATTGGTGATGCTTCCAAGAAACTCCTCAAATGTAAGCCTGGGGTAATAGCCTGAATGGCACCATCCACAATTTCATCCTCATCATACCCCTTTCTTAGACCAGAATCTATTTGATTTGCTAATGAAACAAAATTTAACTTTTTAGACTGTCCTGGTTCTCCTATGGAACCCCTACTCCTAAATTCCCTCCTAAACAAAGAGCTTCTCATCTTCACACCTGATTCATGAGCACCCAAGTTACCTTCTAGACTCATTCTGCCTTTCCTACTCCTCGACCCTTCATCATTCACCCTATCTCGACCCATACCTGCAAATGACCTACTATCCCCTGTGTCCCTATCAAGTGACCCCCTGTTCCTTGTTTCAGATGGCCCAGACATTTCACATTCTTCTCCCTCCCCAGATGGGAGATCTCTCTCTGCTCCCAAAGAAACCAGAATTTCTTTCATAAAATCCACTCTCTCTACCCTATTCTTCTTCTCCAGTACCTCCCCAATATAATCTAAAATCACCACTTTCAATTTAAAATCTGGAGCTTCTAAATCTTCATTAGGAATCTTCAGTTTACCTGCTAATGACAGTAGCTCTTCTTTGCTTGCCTTACAAACATATAAATCAACCGCTAATCGTGCTTCTTTCTCGTCAACATTCCCTTCTTGATTCGCCATACTTTTGCACTTTTCTCCTGTAGCCTACTTGACCTTCACCTACCTCAAATCCAGAACCAAACAACCAACAAATCGAGTACAATCTTCATCCGGGCGGTGCCTCCAAAATTTGTTGCCTGCTGGTGCGTTCAAGCAACTTTACCACTGTTAGTTGAAATCACACAAAGAACTCTTCGTTATCCACGGCGAACATTCAAAAACAATCCAATAAAAACAACGATTACATTTGTTTTTAGTCCATTTTCTTGACTCACAAACCTCACGTTTTTGTTACGATTTAGTGTCTTCTACTTAGAGCCTCCCTATTCGAATTGCCTCGTTTCCATACTATCCAACTAATGATCTCTTTTGCCTCGTTCTCATACTGATTCTATTCAATGCAATGATAAGTATTTTTTGTGGGGCCTACACTTACTTTTGAAAACTGCTTGGTGGTAATCTTATCTTCCATTAATATACCTTTACAGAGAAATGAAATTTGTTTCCTGGAAATTTCAACAAGCTTGTGCCCCCTAAAATCCTTGAAAATGGGTATGAAAATCGACCGCGAATCCTGAAATGGGTCTTCCCCTAAATGCTGGGCGGCACGTCGCCGTCATCCCGAGAGTCGAGTTACCCTTTACGGGGTGAGTGGCCGATTGGCTTATACAGTCTTCGTCAGGTGACTGAAGTTAAGCTTGGTCGAGTGAGGTCAGACTCTGGATGGGTGACCTCGGAGGTCTGGACTCTCAACTCACCTCGTCGTCCTTCGGAAGGGACGTTAAACTAGGGGTCCCATGCCTGGTTGCGGCATGCCCAGTGGGCCTAAATTAGCTTTCGGTAGCTAGAAATCCTGACAAGCCCACTCAAAACAAATTGAAAACAAAACAAACAAAACCCTCCCCCTTGGGTTTAAACCTCATAGAAAGACCGAAATATCTTGTATCGCAAGGTAGTCACGAATTTGGATAAGATTCCTTCCCCCTTTGCGTGTTATTAGTTATGTCTATTGCTTTCTTTACTGCTGTTGTAAATAAGGTAGGCCTACATGGAGCAGCGATTTGAATTTTAGTTTACAAACGGCTGAGTGGTTTTCAAATTCATTATTTAAACATGATCTCAAAGAGATACCGATGAAACTGTTGTTTAATAATGTATTGTACTGAATTGAGCAACACTGTTTAATTCATAAACCACAGTAACCATGGCACCGTTTAAAGTCAATAAGAAAGCAGCAAGTAATAATAGAGTAGCGGTTTCCATTTTAATTCAATGTATTTCAAAAGCACGAAGGACAGAACTGAATTCTGTTGGCTTGAGAAATACGTACTGATTATAAGGTAAGTCAGCTGAATTTGTCCACAGAGTGACAGAGTAAATTTATTTTTCTAGCATTTATCCAGTGTTGTATGCATTGTTTCTCCAAGCGTTTTAGTACAGATCTCAGGGAAACTCGTTGTGTGTCGGGTGAGCAAGTAAAAAGTCCCTACTTTTACAAATTCGTTGCGCCAAGGGTACACAAGCGTACATCACAGATTTGAATGATTCAAATTTCAGTTAAAAGCCGAGATATCGAAGTACTTTGTAACCTTTCTCGCTGCCTTACCAGCACTAGAAGTATAGGTAAATTCAACTTTATTAAAATTTCATGGTTGCAAAATGACTTTCAAGGGCCTAAAACATCGATCAAATCATAAGGACTCTATTCACACAAAACAATGTAATTGACAGTGGGAAGTCTTTGTGTTAATGGCCACAGGGTAGTCATTGTCTCTTGTTCCTTGTGGTCCCGTCCCTGTAGTGTTGTATTGTTTAAGGATAGTGATAGAAAGTATTAGAAAGAATTAATTAGAAAGTATAGTAGAATGTAGATGTAGCATGCATTGTAATTTCTATATGGATATAAAAAAAGAACAACCCGGTAGCTCTTCCCACTGTGAATGGCATAATTAATGTATATTGTATTTGTTGTTTAGATATGATTTGTTTGTCCATAAAAAACTTCTCCAAGAAGTTATCACTGATATCTGCCTTTGTTCCCCTGAACAGCAGTCATTATGGACTGACGGGAATTTTGTGCCTAAGAAAGTAAAAATATAAACAGAATACGAACATGACTCTGTCGCTCTCCTTCCAAGCTCTAAAATGACCCTTATCAACTGATCAGAATTATCATTTTCCCTCCTTAACAGCTATATCCCACAATGTATAGCAGAGTGCCATTGTTCCTACTATGCAGCTTCCAGCTGGCTTATGCCCTAACACCAACGGAGATTTCAGCCTTCGGCAATGGCGCCACTGTGAGCAGTTTCAATGCCACACATTACAAAATAACGGCAACTGGTCTTCCAGATCATGATACACAAAAAGTCAACCCGAATACTGCCTCCCATCAAGCCCATGAAGTAACGATCCCAAAAAATCCATCATTCACCAGAAAAACTTGTCTTCCCTTGGGACAAATCGGTGTTACTATTAAAGGAGTGAGCATGTTCAATCCATTAACAGTGGAAGGATATGATGCAGTGAATGGAGCAAATAAGGAAATCTTTGACAGGTAAATATACTCCAAAACGTCGATGACCAAAAAGTAGTTTAACTACCCAATTAGATACCAGCTACCACAGTCAGGATCAAGATACCTTTCAATGATGAATTAAGAGAACAAGAAAGTATATTGAAAACAGCCTCTCCTGTCCATAGTCTTGGATTCAAAACATGTCGCAAACCCAGGGGGGGTACTCCATAACTTTCAATACGGGGAGGTCCATGCCAATATTTAGGGTCCCAAATTTTACGTTAAATCAATATTTGGGGTCTGTGAATTACAACATGGACAAAAATTCAATATTTTGGGTCCATAAATCTGAAAAAAGGAAGAATCGTGGAGTTTGGTGTGAGTCTCCAAGGCATTAGACTCAATATTTGGGGTCCCCAAAACATTAGGCTTAATATTTAGGGGTCAGCAACGAAATCGTGGCATGGACCCCCCCGTATTGAAAGTTAGGGAGTACCCCCCCTGGGGTCGCAAACAGAACCAACTGCAGGACCACAAGTCACCTTTTCTTGAGCACATCTCAAAAGAAATATTTCAAATAATTTGTTTATTGGGTTCACGTCCAGGTTTAGAACATTCATCTTTTGTTATAAAGCTATAACTTCTCTCAAATTCTCAAATGAATAGTTCTCTTACTGGTTTAACAGCGAATTTTGTGACGTTGTTTCTTCTAATTACTTGTTCAAGGAATTCTTATGTCTGCAAGAGCTGATCGCTTTGAATCCTGGTCACAATAGAAAATAATTGATGCTGTTGTGTAAAAGAATTTGTCCTTGTTCACAGTAGTTCTGAACTTAACCCTAATCCATCTGAGGGGGGGGGGGGGAAGTTTCTTCTTTCTTCGTTTTTAGAGAACATATTTATGTCCCCAAAGCCTCTTCGACTTTTATCTATTGATTAAACAATTTTTAAACAATAGTATTCACATGTCACGTGACATGCTCATATTTGGAAACAAGTAGCGGAAAATCATTGTTTTTGTTGATTTCAATGGCAAGATTTGCTTAAATCATCAAATATTGTGTACCAATTATAGAGTAGTATGTTAGACTAGCTCTACTAACCTCTCAATCCTCCTGTCGTGGTTGCTGATAGCCAGACGATCCAAGTCAGTTCTAAGGAGCAAAAAGACATTGTGTAGCCAGTCTGGTATTATGTGCCAAATGAATCAATAAACAAAGAGCCTTGATTAGATACCAGAATTTCTGGAATTTTTGAAGGCAAATTTCCGCCGTTCGTTAGTTTGGTGGATAACTCTAACATAATGTATCACAGACAATGTTTGTCCCAAAAGCTGATAGTTTCCACCGACTATGTTTTGTGTGTCGAAATTCAGTTCCGGACAAAAGTTGGATTGCTTTTGTTTGAAAGTCTGTAATCCTGGTCATTTTCCCGTAAATTTGGCGAACAAAAGAAGATAGAATCGCTTATGTGAAAAGTTGAAATGCTGTTCCTTTTGCTTGATTTGGCAGACAGAAGTAGAAACTACTTAAGCTCCGGTCAAACTGATAAAAAGTCTTACAGAACATTTATCAAAATTCATATTTTCATTTAACTTCATGATCTGAGTTGGTGGTCAAACAGAACTAACATATGCAGTTTGTCTACAGTAAAAACCCGCGCATAAGAACCTACAATTTTGCAAATCAGCCTGATTAGGTTCTTATATATTGAGTATTTATTGGGAAATTAGGCTGTTCAGGTTCTTAAATTGGTTCTTGTTTTATTCAGGGCTTTCAGGTATTTCTTTTGTTCAGATTGTATCTTCAAGCCCATTATTAACTGTCAGTTCACAGCACCTGAGCTCACGAGGCCTTATTCACAATTGCAGTTTGTGGAAGAACCAGAAATCGTACCGAATACAATGAAGAGTTTTCAAAGCATCTTTAGAGTTCCTTGCAAATGCACAAATAGCAGTATCAGTCTGTATAGGTTCAATGACAAAGCAACTAGAGTTTTGATCCAATTTGATGATCTGTACAAATAAGAACCTATTTCGATTTTCAGGCTGAATGGGTTCTTATATATTGGGGATCTAATTTCAGAATTTCAGCCTGTAGGTTCTTAATCACTAGGGCCTACCCGCGTAAAAGAATACGCGGATTTTAACTGTATGTATAACTTTTTCAAGAGACGAAAGACTTAATTTGCAGGACTTTGGAACAGATCGACAAAATGTACATAAAAGCAAGTCAAATTATGAGCGTTATAACCGTATAATTATCACATTGATACATAAAGACAATACCTGACTAATGACTTCATAACTTGAAATGACAACGCAAGTAATCATGTTCATACTAGCTAACAGAGTTCTTGTTGTGGCGAAGATTTGGTTCCAATATGCTGCTACTGTCATCTATATTAAGTGGACGTTTGACCGTAATGCGTACAGTTACAAGCAACCATCTGAGAAATAGTCATATTTCCGAAATAAAATGAAATGGTTTGATCAACGTTGGAATGATAATGATTAAGAAAAATACTCAGGATTGAAATAGCAGGCAAGAAAATGAGAAGGGCTCGAATTAGCCACCCAAGTAAAGATGGCTAAAGAGATACTGTGAATTTTGAGAAGTCCACTCGTGTGAGAGCGTTACAGTGGCGGCGCCAGCTCTGAAAAATCCGAAAGAAATGGGAAGGATTTTTACGTAATTTTTCAATCTAAAGGTATATGTGACTATTTTTTGCCATTTTCATTGACAATTTTTGCCGACTTTTGGAATTAGGGGACACGTCCCCCCAGTCCCCCCCCCGTGACGCCGCCACTAGAGTGTTACTACGATCAAAGCTGCTTGATCAGTTTGTTTTTGACACTGTTGATTTGCTTTAATTGCAATCATATTTCTCTCCAACCTGTACCAGCAACTGCACTGGCATATCTTTGCTCTAAGCTGCACGTGTACGAAACTAAGTACTGGGGCCAATACTGAAAGTTTCTTGAAATTATGAGACTTTCAGAATCCAAAGCTTCTTGCGAGTTTCTTGATGGTTCCATAACAATTTTCAGTCTTACTAACTTTCCCTCCTGAATTTTCAAAACAAAGTATTTCGCAGCCTTTCCAGCGTCAGACGTTACTCAAGTACCTCTGGAATAATATGAGACAATTGTGCAGTAAGAACAGGGCAATCGCGCAGGATCAATGTTTCGGATCCGTTCCAAGATCCATTATCAGCGTGTGAAAGTGTGCGTGAATCACCTTTAAAGAGAGCAGTAACAAAGGGTACCAAAAAGGCAAACAAGTGCAAATATGGGATGGGCAGCAAGTGAAAATAAAGTAAATATATGCAAAGGATTTCTTTCTAGCAAAATGAATGATTCTCAAGATATGCCTTCCTTGTACTGGTGCTTCTTTATTACTTTTTCAGTCTGAAAGTTAACTCTCCTATGAGTAGCTTCTTATCAAAAGAATGAATGTGTGCCTCTGTTTCATACACTTACCACAAATGTTTGCTTCCCTATTTCTCAGCTGCAATGGTCACCCAACAAATATTGGCGAATACCATTACCATCAACTTCCAAATTGCACCTACAACGGCACAGCAGATGAATTCATTGGTGTAGCTCTTGATGGCTTCTCTGTCTATGGACCAAACGTATCAGAATTTGGCAGAAACATAAGGAACTCTGATCTGGATGAGTGCCATGGCCGTACATCGACGATCAATGGAGTAACTGCGTACAGATACTACATCAATTCAGAATATCCTTATATCATGGGTTGCTTCCGTGGAGATATTGTACCGACCAGTGACATGAGGTCGTATAACACATCTATCGTTTGCTCAGCAAATGCCACTGGTAAGTTTCATCAAATGTGGTCCCTTTATCAAACAATATAATCAGAATGATATTGAATGTAGCAATACAATATTTTGACATAAACCTATGTTTTTCTTGCTTGGAGATTGCCCAATAACTTATTTCTACTCACAAAGTATAGAAATTCAACTATTGGATTTTACAAAGAAATTTATGAATCCTCTTCTGTATAAATCTTCGTTCATCGTGGTAATAGTACTGGTACCCTTTCTGCGAGCCTTTCTGTATAATTGATAGTGGGAAAGATATATTTCAGCTTGAAAGGCACACTGTCGTGGCTTTGATTGGCTAATCATGGTGTTGAAATCACCAACAAAAGACATGGCCTCTGAACAATTACCTAACCCTAACCCTTACCCTATCCTTAGGTCTGCCCTTGGATCATACTTTGTTTCGAGAATAAAGGCTGTCAGATCGCTATCGTCTTCATGAATTTCTGTGTACAGCGAAATTACTGAAGGTTGCCAAATCCTATTCTTTTTTATTGTCTTTTTCACCCTATCAGCGCCACGACAGTGTGCCTTTAAATTGATTGCTTCGAAACATCTGAGAAGCAAATTGAGAGTTAATCAGCTTTTCGGACCACATCTAAGGATATCTGCCCAGGCAACAAAAAGCACTACAGTAGAATCACTTGTTTCATCAGCTTTCAAAATCCACCTAAAATGAAAAAATCACCTCATCAAAATGGTAGGCGGAATGTATCAAAGCATATAAAAATGCATTGTTTATTAATTTCGCAGCCACTTCTAAGGGAACCTATATGGAAATTTGGTCAAATCAGTATTGCAATCCCTGCTACTACGGTATAATTAGGGATGTTTTCAACATGAATTTGGTAACGCTGTATTAAGCACATTATGTTTTAGCTATTTTATTTCATTCTATTTCCAGAATCTTTAACTTTTAACTTTGCAGGGAACTGACACATACTGGTGATCCAAAAAAGTGACCCGATGTAAAAAATAAGTAAGAGACTGATGGAAATGCTTCAAACAATATTCTGTGGCTAAAAATTACTCTACAATATGAGTACTCTTTGCAATTCTTTCGCCATGATAAATTTCGAGAATTAAGGATTTTGAGGGAAAGGGCAAGCCTGACATCATCAAAAGTCGACAAAAACAAGGGACCGACTTACAGCCATTTAAGAACTTCAAAACAATGAGCAGCTTGTTTTATTCCAGGCTGGGAATAGGCAACTCAGTTAAAACTTTTCCCAGAAAGATTCAAGTCCCCAGGTACTTAACAATTGGGAATAACGTTCCTTCTAAACTCGTGGAATTTTAAATTAATTGAACTACATACGCAAATCGAAATCTTCAAGAATTGCTTGCAGAAAAACAGGAGTACCTTTGTCCCTTGAGACAAGAATATCTTAGGTACCTAGGAACTATAAACTTGGTCTGAAAATTTTCGACTGAGTTGCTTATTCAAAGCTTGATATAAAACACGCCCCTCATTGTTGGCTGCAAATTGATCCCCTGTATCTGACGACGTTTTAAGGATTTCAAGCATGTCCTTTCCCCCCAAGTCCTTAATTTTGGGAAATTTACTGTGAAAAAACAATTGCAAACAAGACTCATAATGTAGGGTAGCCCTTTTGGCGACAGAACATTTGAAGCATTCCAATTGACTTCTTACTTATTTTTCTATAACAGATTGTGTCGGGTCAAGTTTTTGGGTCATATGCGTGTGAGAATCATATGAACAGGGAGAATAGTGGTTTACTTCATAAATTTATTTCTTAATGTGTTCAAAGAAGTCGCGTAATTTTTAGTGGGCTCACATTTGAACTGTCCAAACAGTGAAAATGAAAGATATGAAAACATCACTTTTCATTTAATCCATGTATTCTTTCTTATCGTTTAGCTTGCAACTGCCCTGTAACATCAAGAGGACCTCCACCACGTCGTCCAAACGATGCTGCAATGATTTTGTCAAATGTCATGCAGATTTATGCTCTGATTGCTTTGATTGGCATCTTTTTCATGAAATAAAGAAGAGATACTTTATCTTTTGCAAGCACTGCTCTTTCTTTCCTTCTGCACCACAAGGGCTCCTGAAACGCAACCCACGTATCGTTGAGTTTCTGCAAAAACTATGAAATTGATATGATAAAGGCTAACTGAAAGCATGATCTATGTTCTATTGCAAATGAAACCACAGTTTCGCCAAAAAAGCTAGAAAAACGACGATGGTGACTAAGATTAGTTTACCAAGATCGTTTCAAAGGCATTGGGCTTAAAAGGCAGTGAATGGATATATCTGTAGGATGCAGCCACCAAATATGTTTTGCACCTTTTGCAATGGCAAGCTTGTTACCTGCTGTAACAGCAACCTTAGCCTGAGATATGGCATACTTGATACAATGCTATGCAATACTTATTGATAACTAATTCAATTAATGTATCGAAACAGTGGTTCATTGAAACAAAATACTTTCCTTTTGCATTGTCACATGTCTGCTCACACAAATTGTCTGCTGAAAGTGTTCAGCGATACGTAGATTGCATTTCTCGAGGCGCTTTGCAGTATACTTGACGCTACGGTACAAGGTATCCCAAAAGAGTTGCTCGACACTTGATTAACTGGTAAAAGATAGCGATATGATGAACGGCTTCGAGGTGAAATAAATCAGTGCCTTGAATTTTCAGTCAATTCTTGATAACAGAATCTTTTTCTATATCCATATGGAAAATTACAGTACATGATACATCTACAGGGTGTCTCAAAAAAATTGCTTGACGTTCGATTGAATATTGAAAAATAAGGACAACATGAACAGGCTCATGGAAAGATAACCCTGTTCCCAAGATTATGAAATAATTTTAGGGACTAGAGTCTTGCAAATCGGTTGAAAATTCACTGAGTTACGAGCTTTCGAAGATCAAAAATATGCGATAGGCGAAACCAGAGACCCCCTCCCCCCAGATTACTTGTATTGCAAAAAGTTCGAAGACGGAGGTAAGATAAGCTTATTCAATGTCATACCTCTCGTTGATATCAGAGCAAACCAAACACGACTTTTAAAGTAAATTCTTTCTTGCGATCATTCTCAAAATTCCTTAATATTGCATAGGTCCAAAAACAGTGGTTCATAACAAAATCGGCGAGGGACTGAAATCTGTTTTCTCAAAGCATCCATATGCTTGACAGTTAGGTTATCGAATACCTGTTTGAATGAAAGGTTCGCCCTGAAGCTATTAAGAAATAACAGAAACGACGGCCTAAGGGACTTTTACCAGAAATGCCATTTCGAGGCCTCTGATTTCAGCTTTCGCACAAACTTGAACTTCAAAAGCTTGTAACCCCATGATTTTTTTTTCGGATTTGCAAGATTCTTGTGTCAAAGATTAATTTAAAATCTCAGAAAAAGGGTGACTTTATCAAAGGTCCACCCAGCGTATCGTTATTTTTTAGTATTTAATCAAACGTCGAACAATTTTTTGAGACACCCTGTACATTCTAGTATACTTTCTAATTACTATACTTTGATATAACCCTGAAGGGACGGTACCACAAGGAGCAAGAATCTTGTAAACCAGACGTTTATAGAGTTATGTCACGCCTTTGATTCTTTTTTTCTCATTTCTCATTTGTTTCAGAGCAAATCAATAGAGATTTGAAAAGATTTTCGATAACCTAACGCTCACGCGTATGAATGTATTGAGGAAAAGGATTCATTCTCATGTCGACTACATTTGAAACTACTGTTTTTGGACACATACAATCTGAAGGAAATGTTGACAATGATTTTAAGAATTAAATACGTTAAATGTCGTTTTTAGTTTGCTTTGGGTATCAAATTGAACTGAACCGCTATTTACCTCGATCGTCGAACTTGTT
The DNA here is from genome assembly GCA_964020215.1 of Aurelia sp. 3 sensu Dawson et al. (2005). Taxonomy (NCBI): domain Eukaryota; kingdom Metazoa; phylum Cnidaria; class Scyphozoa; order Semaeostomeae; family Ulmaridae; genus Aurelia; species Aurelia sp. 3 sensu Dawson et al. (2005). Next base: position 13,370,079 of record OZ026577.1, read on the forward strand.
TGCATTGGAGATAACCTAGGGATCTCTGGTTACAGCATTTGCATATTTTTACTTTTGAACGCTCGCACCTCAGTGAATTCGTAACTGATTTGCAAGATTCTGGTCTCTAAAATCATTTCAAAATCTTAGGAATAGCGCTATTTTTTCATGGACCTGTACATGTCATTGTTATTTTTCAAAATTTTAACCAAACGTCGAACAACTTCTTTAGGACTCCCTGTATCTTATTCATAGTTACACAGCTGTGTCGTGTCAAGTGCACCGGGTGAGTCAAAAATGGCCCGGTGTTTGAGAAGCAACTGCTTCCTGAGTATATTTTGCAATGTTTCACTGGGTGGCTAACATGTTCAATTATTTATAGAATTTTTCAATTCTGCAACTTGTCACTACTTTCAGATTTTGCAAGGGATTTTCATCAAATATTACCCTTCGAGAAATCTTTAAAAACGTCTAAAATTACTAGCAAGTTTCTGTAGCCTGTTTACCATACAGCGATGACTTCATTACGTAGTAGCACATTCTTCCCTCCTGGGTGAATGAAAAAGTCTTCCCCCCTGATGTGAATAACTTATTCAAGGAGATTCCATTCTCCCAAGAGGGCAAAATGCATGAGCACATCCAGGTGTCATTATTGGTAGGAAGGAGAGCAAAGGGAAATCTTGCTCGTTGTTTGCACTCGTTTTTGCAGATTTTCGAAAGGGGCTTTCTGCAGAAAATGCCCCATTTCAACTGGAAGGAAATGACCGATTAAAGCCGAGTAAACTACTGAAGCTAATCGTTGCATCAATGCTTTCATATTCAGGGAGCAGCATTTGTTAAAAGCCCGACCTTTTTATTGACTCACCCTGTATTACGATCACTTGCAAATCTTAACTCAGATCTTGATCCCATTTTGTAAAGTTAATGAAACGTAGCACCTACTGTTAAAAAGGATGTGGACACCAAAATGCTTCTTTGTATGATCTGCGTTATAGCTGAAAGCAACTGTATCATAGGATCATTATCAGTATAATATAGGCAATGTCATCATAGTATAATGTAATATATACCATCTACTTATGCTTACTAGTATAGTATAGGCAATATCATTGTCAGTATGATATAGGCAACATTATTCAGTTGATTAAAAATTAGCACCCACGATCAAAAAAGAAAATTCGAGCACCAAAAACGTTCTTTGTATCATCGGTGTTCTAGCTGAAACCAGCTGTATCACGAATGATATAGGCAATACCATCATAGTATAATAAAATATCTACTATGTACTAATATATTCTAATAGTTAATTTCCTTATCAGTACAATATAGGCAACATTATTCAGTTGATTAAAATTAGCACCCACTATTACGAGAGAAAAATTGAGCACCAAAAACATTCTTCAGCATACAATCGTTATCAGCATAATATAGATAATATCATCATAGTATGTTATTCAGTTAATCAAAGTTAATACCTGCTATCATAAAGGAAAAAGTGAACACCAAAACCTTCTTTGTTAAATCTTTGTTGTAGCTGAAAGTAACTGTATCAAGTACACATTCATTATCAGCATAATATAGATAATATCATCAATGTATGTTTCAGTTATGTAAAATTAGCACATACAATCATAAAAGAAAAAGTGGACACCAAAAAACGTTCTAACATTCAGTCCGCTCAGAATATCCTGCTGAGTTGAGGTGTATTTCCAGTCAGTGGTATTTTCCGAGCAAACTGCACTTGACACGCTGAAATGTTAGTCACGCGCAACATTCAATTCCAGTCACGGGGGTGAGGGGGGGGGGTTCTTCAATAGTAAAGGTACCTGGGGATGTGCCGCCCACAAGGGTATACTTTTTCAAACTTTTTAGTCTAGCCAAGGGTATACTTTTTGCCTATTTTAGTCCATTAAGTCTGGGCAAGGGTATCCTTTTTGGATATTTAGGTCAAAGAAATGTCAAACTTCGGTAATTCCTGTAAAGAAACCCAAATATTTTCAATTTTGGTCCAGAGAATGCAAAAATTTGGCAAGTTTTGTCTAGAAAATGCCAAATCATGGCACTTTTAATGTAGAAATTAGTCTAGCCAAGTATCATTTTCAGAAAAATTGGTCTAGCCAACACTACCATTTTGAAACTGTGGGCGGCCCACCCCTATCCGAAATTTAGCCAAGAACCCCCCCCCCCCATGAATCCAATTTAGAGCAGCATTTTCACACGTACTCTCGGGTGCCTAATACAAGGGGGGACGCTTATTAATTTTCAAAAATTCTATCCACCCCCGGCCCTTTTTAAGACCCCGTTTATTAATTTTGGCAAAACAATGTCCAAAGCTCAACATGATTTTTATACGAATTTTTGTTCAAAAGATAAACCATTGCAGTGTACTAGTAAACTGAATCAAATGTTTTCTTTTGGAAAAGAAGTCATTGCAGTGCACTTCGTAAGCTAATTCGAATGTCTTCTTTTGGAAAAAGAAGTCATTGCAGTGTACTCGTAAACTAATTCGAGATTAGAGACTTCGTTCTTTTTATGTTCTTATTCTGTTTATTTACATTTGTTTCTTGAGGACTTGAAGAGCTCTAAGCATATAAAATGCACTTGTCTCCAGTAGATAACGTAAAAACCCGTTTTTTTGCGAATTTCTGACCCCCCCCCCATTTATGAAGAATTAGTTTCTTTGAGGGGTTCCCACCCCTCCCCGTTTATTAAGACCCCTTGTATTAGGCACCTGAGAGTAAACAATGGATTTCCTGTTCAATCGAGAAAGTCTACCGGGTGTCCCAAAAAAAAGTATGCAGATTTGGTCGACCCCAGCGACTAGAATATAGCGTTGAATCACTCCGGAATGATTTTCAAAACATACCTCGATAGCTAACTTGAACATAGATACCTCGTTTGTAGATATCGGTTCGTTGAGAGTGAAGATATTAATCTTCAAAGGACAAATTTGCCTCCACCTCGAAACCAGAGCTTTGGCGTTTGGGCCTAAGCAAATTCTTGAAGCGCAGTGAATATTATCAACAAAATTTGAAGACGGCACAACAGATGTGTTTTCCAAAATACAGTTAATGTCAGACCTATCGTCAAGGGAGCTCGAAATCAGCTTCATTCATCTCAATATCGACAATTGATTTTACTCTTACTATTACATCGGCGAAAAAACTCCTTTGAGCATCAACACACTCGTGCAACTGTCGAATCATTCCTTGAAGCGAATTTGTTATCAGATCTCTCAGGAGTCAAGACTGGAAGGTCTAGAGATCTTTCGGGGACCAAAAGATGTCTCCTATCTTGTTGATGACCCACCTGGGAAAGAACCTTCGAAGATACGTCATGATCAGCCTGATCTCAAGAGATCTGATAACCAATTCTATTCAAGGAATGATTCGACGATGTCAAAAGCGCGTTGAGCTCAACAAGGGAGTACTTTCACAGATGAATAGCATGTGTGATTTCGATGATTTCGGAGCTTCTTTGACGATAGGTCTCACATAAACTGTATTTTGTAAAACACATCTGTTGTGCCGTCTTCAAATTTTGTTGATTTTATTCATTGCGCTTCAAGAATTTGCTTAGGCCCAAAAGCCAAAGCTCTGGTTTCGAGGTGGAAGCAAATTTTGTCCTTTGAAGATTAATATCTTCACTCTCAACGCACCGATATCAAACAACAAGGTATCTATGTTCAAGTTGAGTCTGCTAAATTACGTGCCAAACGTGCCATGACATGTTACGTGCCAACGTGCCTACGTGCCCACGTGCCAAATTTTCTTACGTGCCAACGTGCCATGACATGTTACGTGCCAACGTGCCAACGTGCCTACGTGCCAAATTTTCTTACGTGCCAACGTGCCATGACATGTTACGTGCCAACATGCTTGTGGCCAAATTTCCTAACGTGTCAATGTGCTATTGCATGTTACGTTCAAACATGCAAACGTTCCTGCCCGTCATGTGCCAATTTACCTGCGTACCAAATTGTCGTGTGCGGTCCATTCGTAGGCAGTTTCTTAAATTTTTGGCCATCCAGCTACAAACAGTTTCTTTTGAGGCTTATTTTTCTTCATTTGCCAAGGGTAGTGGTATCGAAGAAATTTTGGATAATTTCTAGCAGATTTTCCCCGGCCTGAAGTTTGATTAACCTGACAGCGTAGCAAACGTTGAATGTCGGTTCATAAAAAAGAAAAGGAAATTTTTAGACACAAGATGCCTAAATCATCTTCAGGTATGGGGCCCACATTGAAATTGCTCTGCCTTAACCAACAGTTGTTCTCAGACTCGTATCTTAGAATGACATGCTGGCATATCGGTACATTGGAGTGCAAACTTGTAAGAAATTTTGGCACGTAACATGTGACAGCAATAATGCACGAAAAGAATTTGGCACGTAGGCATGTAGGCACGTAGGCACGTAACATGTGATGGCACGTTGGCACGTAAGAAAATTTGGCACGTAGGCACGTTGGCACGTAACATGTCATGGCACGTTGGCACGTAAGGAAATTTGGCACGCAGGCACGTTGGCACGTTGGCACGTAACATGTCATGGCACGTTGGCACGTAAGAAAATTTGGCACGTAGGTACGTTGGCACGTTGGCACGTAACATGTCATGGCACGTTGGCACGTAAGGAAATTTGGCACGCAGGGACGTTGGCACGTTTGGCACGCTTGGCACGTAATTTAGCAGACTCGTTCAAGTTAACTATCGAGGTATGTTTTGAAAGTTGTTTCGGATTGATTCACGCTATATTCTTATTGCTAGGGTCGACGAAATCCGTATACTTTTTTTTGGGACACCCGGTAGTCGTACAAGCCTTTAGGTAGCTGAACGACACTTCATTCTCTGATATATCGAGTCCCTGATTTATGAATGTGAAGCTTTTCCATGCAAATATTCGTCTTTTTTGCCAATTGTTCGCATCACGGCCTAATTGCACGTGATATATCGATCGATAACGGAAGACTTACACGACCCGTTCACATCACAGCAAGATCTTAGTTACTATATTGTTTTTTCGTACGTTTGCTGATTTCGTCTTCGCTAAGCCAGGTTTTCGAGGAATTCGCAGTTCAAGTTCAACTGGCAGGACGGAGCCAAAGGACAGAGGTCAGGTTAGAGAGCCAAAAGCAAACAGATCACAAAGGCTTGCCAAAAAATGTCATATTTACCGTGGGTACGTTTCATGTTTGTTTTCGTTGACTGTCTGAAACTTGCATATGATTCCGTAACTGTTACGTTTTTTTTAGCATTAGCTTTGTTTCGCCAGCATATGTTATGTTATCCAGAAGAGGTGGAAAAACACTGCCAGTGCCAGGAGGGTTTGGAAAAAACAACAAGGCTTCCAGAAAGAAAACGGTTGCATGTTTTAACTGTAATCCCAGGGATGTTCATTTAGGGTTGGGGTGCTCGTGTGTATACAAAGTATATCAACCCATAAGATAATGTCCATCATAACAGAGTCCCAGTATGGAAAGTAAGACAGATGCACACCCATTATTTTTATTGGAGTTGATGGTTGCACACTGGAATGACAAAAACAACAGAGCGGAGTGAGTGGCTGAGTGGCATACTGTCTGTGTCTGGTGGCTTAAGTTATCCTCAGTCAAGTGAGGTCAAACTCTGGATGGGTGACCTTGGAGGCCTGAAGGCCTGACCTCACAACTCACCTGGTCTGTCATCCTTTGGAAGGGACGTTAAATAGGGGTCCCATGCCTTGATGTGGCATGCACAATGGGCCTAATCCACCTTTTCAAGATAAGAGGTGCAAAAATGGAAGTCTTTTGTTGTTTGAGATTTTGCATTTTTGAGGTTAAAATCTTGTTCTGGGTACAAAGTTTAGCATGAAAGCGAATTTTTACTTTCACATCTATCTTTGTTTGGAAATTACAGCGATTTTAAGAATTCAAAGTTATAAGGGCTTTGACCGTGGAATCAGATGTTTGGACAAATTTTGTCCAAACTTTTGATTTCACGGTCAAAGTCCTTATGATTTCTAATTCTTTAAATCGCCGTTATTTCCAAATGAAGACAGACATGAATGTCAAAATTGGTTCATAAACTAAACTTTGCATGCAGAACAAGGTTTTGGCCTCAAAAATGCAAAGTATCAAACAACAAAAGACTTCCGTTTTCGCACCTCTTATCTTGAAAAGGTGGATTAACTATCAGTAGCTAGAAATCCTGGCAAGCTCACTCAAAACAAATTGAAGATGAAAATGAAAAAGAACAGAAACTGTGTTTGCATGCATGAGAATTCATAACTTTGAACCCCTTAGCTCAACTGATCATGATCAAGGGAACACAAGAGTAGGAACACAAGAGTAGGTTAGATGGCCTCAATAGACCTAAGATTTGAGGAAAAAAGGAGACTAAGAGTGCATTTATGAATACTGATATGACACAAGGAAGTTACCAATCGCCTGAAAGACTTTTAAGCATTTTTTATTTGAAAATTTTAAAGATGTGCACACTTAAAGTGCACACTTGCTAACCATTGCACACTGCACACTTTGATTTTTCCTTTAAGCACACTTGAGATTTGGTTGAAAAGTGCAATACTTTCCATGCTGAATGGGATCTAAAACAAAAAGTATGATGCATAAAAATAAACCCAAAAGTAGACTATACAGTACCATGGAAATTTTATATACATTTTAATTTTCTCGATTTTCCTGAGAATTTTAAAATAATGTTTCCGTTTGCACCGAAAAAGGAGAAATCCTGGTTGCTCGCTAGCTGTTGAATATTTATAAAATACGCTGCTTGAAAAAGGCGAAAGCCGAAAGCAACCCATAAGGTGCTAAAATCGAGAAAATTAAGACGTGCCACGGTAGCCTAAAGGTTAAGGCGCTTGCCCGGAAAGCAGGAGATCCGTGGTTCGATTCCCGGCTGTGGCGCATTTTAATTTTCTCGATTTTCCTGAGAATTTTAAAATAATGTTTCCGTTTGCACCGAAAAAGGAGAAATCCTGGTTGCTCGCTAGCTGTTGAATATTTATATATATATATATATATATATATATATATATATATATATATATATATATATATATATATATATATATATATATATATATATATATATATATATATATATATATATATATATATATATATATATATATATATATATATATATATATATATAAACTCAGAAAAGACACATTCTTGTAAACGTTTCGGCCAAAGCCTTCATCAGTATGACTTTCCAAAATCCGACGGAGCATACATATTGATTATGAATTTCAAAAACGATACACAACAATAGCCTAAGCGGGTCCTACCTATTATAATGCGTAATATGTTAAAGCAGCCGGTAATACAAAGGTGGCGGGAGAAAGATAAAAGAAAGCGCAGAGTTAGGAAGTGCTGCAGTCGGTGGCTGTGTCTGTCTCGCCGAAGCTGAAAAAGATAGCACGTTACAACAAAACAAACAATAGAAAGATCCGAGAGCGGATTGGCAGAACAGAAAACCCTAAAAAAACAGCGTGTGTCCCTAACGAAAAGCTCAGTGCTAAAGTCAAAACAACACAACAACCAAAATTATAACAAAAATGAAATCTATGTATCAACCTGCCTAGTGTTTAAACCCTTAGGGGCAAAGCAATCTAGCCGATATTGCCAGAAGCTTTCCCGCATCCTATTACCCCCCGTTAGCCTATCAATTATCTTTACGCTAATATCCTTCAGAAACCCCCGGTGGCCTTCTTCAGTGAAATGTCTGAAGAATTCCGCCTGGGGTACTGAGGCCCCCGAATTAAACTTACGACTGCACGCCTTGTAATTATTAAACCTAAGCCTAAAAGGCGTGCAGGTGCTACCAACATATTGTACACCACAAACAGTACATTCCAACAAATACACAACATTTGACGAGTCACAATTAAACGAATAATTTATCCTATATTCCCGGCTATCTACATTAGAATGAAAATGCTCACTATTGCTCATGACATTACAGACTTGACAACGAGATTTACCACAACGAGAACACCCCTTCTTATAAGTCCCCCCATTTCCCTCATTACTCAGCCTAGCCCTAACAAGTATATCCTTAAGGTTCTTACATCTCCTAAATGCTATTAAAGGTGGCTCAGGAAACACCTTCCTATGCTCTTCGGAATTCGTGAGCATAGGATGGAGTTTCCTGGCAACCTTCCCCAAACTATTGAGCGCTGGATGATATGTTGCAACAAGTGGAACCCTTTCCCCCCTCCCTTGGTCATTGGTCCTATTGCCCGAATTTGCTAGAAGAGTTGCCCTATCCAACCTACGTACCCTATCGATTTGCTCGTTAACTAAAGACTCTTCGTAGCCCCTGTCCTTAAGCCATCCAGCTAACTCACCTACTCTCTCCTGAAATTGGCGATCCTCCGAACATATCCTACGAAACCTAAGAGCCTGACCATAGGGGATCGCCTTCTTGGTGTGCCAGGGGTGACAAGACTTCTTATGCAAGTACTGATGTGTATCAGTAGGCTTGCAAAACAAGTCTGTCGAAAGGACTCCCCCCTCCCCCACGCTAACCTGAACATCTAAGAAACTTATACTACCCCGTGACTGCTCGCTAGTAAACTTAATGGTTTCGTGACTACTGTTGAGATGATTGATGAAAGACTTCAACTTTTCTTCCCCATGCGTCCAGACAAAGAATACATCATCGATGAATCTCATCCAGACGAGGGGCTTGTCAGCTGAAGCATCCAACAACCTCTCTTCCAACCGGGTCATGAAGAGATTGGCATAGGCCGGAGCGAACTTCGTGCCTATAGCCGTGCCCAATTTCTGCCTATATAACCTATCATTAAATTCAAAATAATTATTCTCCAAGACCAAGGACGCCAACCCCACTAGGGTATCAGTAGCCACGCCCGGGTTTTCCCTTCTATCCAGCGCCTCCCTGATGGCCTCTAAACCCTCCCCGTGTGGGATGCTGGGATAGAGCCCCACAACATCAACAGTGCATAACAAAGCCCCCTCTGGTATCTTACCTAACTTACTTAGCCTAGACAAAAAATGGTTGGTATCCTTAACATACGACCTACTTTGGCTAACCAACGGGTTAAGATGGTGGTCTAGGTATTCTGAAATATGCTCCGTTATAGTACCGCTATTGGAAATGACTGGTCGCCCCTTTACACTACCGTTGTCCTTCGCTTTCTCCCGCCACCTTTGTATTACCGGCTGCTTTAACACATTTGTATTACGCATTATAATAGGTAGGACCCGCTTAGGCTATTGTTGTTTATCGTTTTTGAAATTCATAATCTATATGTATGCTCCGTCGGATTTTGGAAAGTCATACTGATGAAGGCTTTGGCCGAAACGTTTACAAGAATGTGTCTTTTCTGAGTTTATATATCTATTTCTATTACACATTGAGATTGAGCTTATGAGTATATATATATACATATATATATATATATATATATATATATATATATAAATATATATATATGCATAATCAATTAAAAGAATAAAACACAAAAAGATACAACTACTATGCCGCTCATGGCGGGAATAGAAACTTAAGGTCATTGAAGTTCTTTTTCCTATTCATATAAGAAATTTACAACAAATTTTACATTCTACTATGCCTATCAGCTACTATGCAATGCTACAGGGACGATGCAAAGGGGAGCGAAGGACAACGACTACCCCAGAGCCTGAAACATAAAGACACGCAACAATATTTTACATACAACTAACTTTACATCACTCACAATTAAAGGCTAAAGGATACTCTACTAGATTCTGTTTCACATTGGATGTCAGATCTGGGTTGAAACTGAAATAAAACAAGGTCACAAGTGCAGATTTGTTAAGGGATTAAGTTGGATAAAATCCGACATCCAACATGAAACAGAATTTACAAAGGCAAAAGAAATAACATTTACGTAAAGGAACTTGGTGGCTGCTTTGTACATAGCTTAACCAAAGCGACCAGTTTCGTTGATAAATTTAATGGTAAACTCAAGAATAGTTTTGTTGACGTCATCAGAGAAGTCTTTATTACCATACAATAATATTTCAACCAGAATGTTGTTCGAAAGACTCTTGATTTGGACAAATGGTCGTATTCTAGCGAGAAGATTTTTGACGTTGAATCTTAAAGGCAGGGCAGAGCAACAAGAAGTGTTCCGTATTTTCAATTCCATCGTTTATTGGGCACATAGGTTTAGGGTATCCCTGAAGTTATGCTTGAATTTGTGGCAATTCAATTTACTGAGACCGACCCTTATTTGGGATAGATAAGGTAAGCCTATTGATTAAAGTTCCCACCATGAAAGGCACTTACAACTCAATATTTACAATTTATCAGAAAAAGAAATAACTACAAAGGAAAATTCAATGTCTGTCTAACATCTGATGCCAGGCAATAACATCAGGGAGTATTAAAAATTGAAAGGACACAGGTGTGGTAATGAGGAGGGGGCCCACCCCACCAATGGGTAGCCGCTGCCCAATGCCGCAAGCGCCATCCCAATTGGGATAACGCTGAAAACAAAAGGCAGCAGCCACCCATCCGCACAGCAGGAAAACCCATCCCCCCACCTTCCCGCACCCACACCCGCACCGAAAGATAATTCAATGTTTGGAAAACCATGGAAATGGACCCAAAAAATAATTTAATTTTACGTTAGTTTACATTGTGTTTTTCGCGTTTCTTATTTTTCCCATATTGAGACCTAAAATCGAAATCCAGAATCTCAGGAACCCAGCAGTAACTGTACCAATTGTTGAGCATAAAATAAGCTGCACTCAACTTCATCTCAGGCCCAAGAATGCAACCTAAGCACCCCTATCCTAGATATAGCAGAGTACCCCACTGAAACTGTACTAAAATTCTGCAAAGAAAGGATGAACAAAAAGGAGCTAGAAAAAGTAAATCAGCCAGAGTGGAAAATTTGTACTGTGTGTGCAATATCTTGCCGGTGCAGGAACGTACGTGGTTTTCAACCTGCGCCACGCTGTTGACAATAAAGAAAGGATCTATTTTTTTAACCAATATTTTCAATTTCTCAACCGTGAATTTTCCGTGCAGTCTTACTTAGGCCATCTCCACTTCCCATGCAAGAGTGCAAGATACAAACTTCCAATCTGGCATTATGAGTATATAAATGAATGAGTGAATATTCAGTGAATCATCTGAATGCAATGGTAGAGCCAGCAGAACCCTTTTTATCTTGTGTGAGAATTCTTAAGAAGTTAAAATTGTTAGTTTCATAAGAGCTGGTGCCTTGGAGGGGGGTACAGGACTTGCGGATGGATGGGGGCCTGCCGCAAGGTTTTCAAAAAACTACCCTCTTCTAATTACCGACAGTTGCCGTCATACCTACTTTTATGATGAATTTTGGAGGAAAACTACCCATTTTTGACAATTTTTTGCCAACTTCTGGAAAAACCACCCATGATTAACGAAAATCTGCCGAAAAGGGGACCCTTGTCTGGAGAATTTTGGACCCAAAAACTCACCCATATGGGCGGCACATACCCATGCACTCAACATGTTATGTTGCCCCCCCCCTGGTCTTTTAGAATGATTTTTTTATTTATATGAAAATCCTACAATAAATCTTAGATTCTACTATGCGTTTCTACTATACGACACAACAACGACGATACCAAGGGGAGCGAAAGACCATGAGTACCCCATGGCCAATTTGAAAGGACCTATAATGTTAAACTAAATGCAACAGCACAACGAACGATTTAAATATCTAATGAATACTATAACTAGATTCCCTCCCACATCAGATGTAGGTCAAGGTCGCACATTTTTAGGAGCACAAGTCATTACATGTAATGGGTTATTCTTAGGGAGTAAATCGAATGGCTGACATCTGATGTGAGACAGAATTGACAAAGCCAACAAGACATTTACATTAGCGGACATGGTGGTTGCTTTGTGACATAACTGAAGCTTGGGAGATCTTAGTCAAAGCGACCAGTTTCGTGAATGAACCGTAAAGACAATTTGAGTATATTCTTGTTCAAGTTGTAAGAAAGGTCTTGATCACCATATAACAAAAGCTGCGTCAAAGCATCATTTGAAAGATTTGTGATTTGCACGAATGGTCGTAATAATTCAGCAATTTCAGCAAGAAGATCTCGTCGCTGAACATCGAAAGAGGGGCAGAGCAGCAAAAAGTGCTCCGTATCCTCAATGGCATGCATCGTTTGTTGAACATATCGGGTTTATGGTATCTCTAAAATTATGCTTGAATTTGTGGAAATTTAACTTGCTGAGACAAACCCTGAGCTGAGTAAGATGGGACAACCCTTTTGGATCGTGAATTCCATAAATAGATTTTGCAGGGGGGGGGGGCGGATTATTGACAAGAGTTTTTCTTAAAACAGCGATAGAAGGTGCAAGTCTCAGTTCAGGCTCAAGCTTATTCCATTCAGATAAACAATTAGGATAGAAAATCGACTTGAATTTTTCTGTCCTTGCATTTAATCTCCCAATGACATCCTGGTTGCGAAGACGGTACTGCGACTGATGGAAAGGGGGAATTGGATCTACTGTACACGCAGGGCTAAGATTGTTTACAAACTTGTAGAACAAGGTAAGGCGTCTACTCCACCTTCTAGAACTCTGGCTCCCAATAAACATCACCATAGTCCAGGTGAGGTCGAACATAGAGCTTATACAATTCGTTTAGGGTATGCCTGGGCAGATATTTGGAGAGAAATTTCAACAAACCAATGCCCTTTCTTGCTTTAGAAATAGCTGATTTGATATGAGCAGAGAAGGATAGCTTAGAGTCCAGGATAATTCCTAAATGTTTATGGTCACTTGCTTTTTCAAAGGTATGTTGTTAAAAAGGATCATTGGATGATCAATTTCAGTTTTCTTCCTTGAAAACATCAATTCAACGGCTTGTTTTTGTGGATCAGGATTAAATGACATTCTCCAAGCGTGAGCCCACTTACTTGTCAAGTCCAAGTCATGGTTCATATCGCTGGCAGCTGTATATGAATCTTCTGCCACTGTGAATAAGGATGCATCATCAGCAAATAGCTTAACATTGCACTTCAAGCCTACAGCTATATCATTTATATACACAAGGAAAAACAAGGGCCCTAGAATAGAGCCTTGGGGCACCCCTACCGAATTATCTCCCCAATTAGAACTCTGCCCATTCAGTACTGTCCTCTGCTTTCGATCTTTGGGAAAACTTTGAATTAGAAGGAGAAGTTGGCCTGAGACACCTCATCGTTTTAATTTATAAAGTAGACCGTCGTGCCATACTCTATCAAATGCCTTCGAAATGTCAAGGTACACTGAGCGAACATCAAGCGGAGGATTACAGTCGAAGGCTTTGAAAATAATATGTGATATCGAAAGTAACTGGTTGATTGTCGAATCTCCTGGGCGAAAACCTGATTGGATTCGAGTTGAGTAGTTCATGTGATACAAGATGTGAGTAAAGAAAATCGTATATGATTTTTTCGAGTATTTTTCCAAAAATTGGAAAAAGAGATATAGGACGGTAGTTTCCCTTCACGTTTTTTTCATTTTTCTTATGAATCGGCACAACATTTGCAATTTCCATAATAATAATAATAATAATAATAATAAATTCTTTGTTTAAGGTTGGCGTAGGTGATAGCACTAGGCTAATTAATGCCAACCATAATTACAACAGCATGAAACTAGAATAAATTAATATAATAGATATTAAGGTGACTATGCCCACCGCCCCCGCGAAGCCGCAAGCCTCCGCCCAGCGAAAAGCCACCCCCAGGGACCATCCCGCCCCCGAGCCCCACCCAGCCCGCCGAAAAAGCAGCAGAGAGGCGGCCGCTCCGCACAGTCCTGACAATAGAAGAAACTTTGAAAGCCGAGACCACGCAACACAACACCGCCCCACCGCCCCCCAACAGGCCGAGCAGCACCCGAGAAGCAGAAAACCCCCAAAGAGGGCGGCCCCCGCAGGACGGCAGCCCGCGACCCACTACAGCGGACAGCATAGCCACCCTAAATGTAACCTAAATTTACAATGTACGTCTTACATAATCTACAGTTGCATGTAAAATTCCAAAACTTAATATACTTTTTAAAATGTTTTACAGTTAGGGTCTCCTTTATATGCAATGGTAATATACAGGAAATATACCACGCCTCAAACAGTTCATGAAAATTGTTTTAAGAGGAAGAACCTGTGCATCATCGCTCAACTTTATCATTCTCACTGATATTTCGTCCCAGCCATGTGCTTTATTAGGATTAAGTGATCGTACGATATTAAGTACTTTCTCCTCAGGGATGAAAAAATTTAGAATTATTAGACAGGGAATGTTGTCTTATGATGTAACAAATCAATAACCTTTTATCCTGTGCTCTGTTTCTACCACATTGACCATGGAGATCAAGGCTTCATCTGATACCCTTCTTATTTGAGATGGACAGTGTTATTTTTGATGAACACAGGACTGGGTCTGAGTATGGCTATGGGGGAGGACGAAAATTTGTGTGGTCGTTTCTCCATTGTTTTGTAGTTGCTCTCTCCATTGTTTTGTCATTGCGCATGCCTATGCATTACATACCGCCAGGGTCGATTTGGGATAGCTGGTGAGTCAATACAAAGAAATTTCTATGGTCAATATGTAACAAGGGCATTTAGAGCAGTGGCGGAGCAAAACGAAAAATAGTGAGGGGGTAAAAGTCCAAAGTTTTCCAACTGGGGCGGGGGATAAAAGGGTATTGCCAGACTTTGTTATTGCATTTTTCAATCATAGTTTTACTCAGATTTTCAAAAGTTTTGGTGCATTTACCCCCTCATACCCTCCCTTGGCTCCGCCATTGACTTAGAGGTCACATGATGCAATAGTAGGGGATGAAAAGTTATTTGATTTGATTTGATTTCATTTATTTATGGAGGGTTGCCCTTCGGCAAAAGCCGTTTTTCGAGGGGCCCGCCAATAAAAACATTATTATTATTACAAAAATACCAAATATATTATATATTCATATTTGAATTTTTCAAGGAGGGTAGACCTTCGGCAGAAGCCGTTTTTCATGGGGCTCTCCGGTAAAAACTTAATAACAATATACAGTTAAAATTGAACATGACTAGAATAAAAAAAACCCATAACCTAAAAGCCTATTTACAATTATACAATATATACAATAGAAATGAAAAATTAACCCTTTATCAATTTCTTAAAACTATTCATGGAGGATGCTGTCTTTGACTCAGCAGGAAGGCTATTCCATATTTTAGCACCTCGGAAAGAAAAGCATTTTTGCCCATTAGCTGACCTTTTCTTTGGCAACCTCAGATCAGTCTCAGTGTTCCGGAGGTTGCGGGAGGAGCATGCTGAGTTTTTTGTGAAGAGGTTACACAGGTATTGTGGAGCCAAGTCATTGAGCAACTTGAAGACCATTGTTTTAGACTCATTGCTAATGAGCTCTTCAATGGTCTGCCAGCCCAACTTTGCAATAAGTGGTCTGCTTGAGGCATCAAAGCTGCTATTTGTAATGATTCTAGCAGCACGATTTTGTAACTTATGCAGCTGGTTGATGTCTGTAGATCCAGCACAACCCCAGACAGAACAACAGTATCGAAAGTGGGGCTCAACAATACCTGTGTAAAGAGTGTTCAAACTTGCCAGAGGCAGAAATTATTTAGCATGTCTTAAAAAGCCGATCGCCCTCGAGACCTTTGCAGAAACTGCCTTAATTTGTTCTTTCCAATCTAAAGAGCAATCGATTTGCACTCCAAGGTACTTTGTCTTTTGAACCACTTCGAGTTCATGGTCACGTATCTTAAGTTCCAAGGCTTCACTTCGACTTTTGTGAGAATTGTGTTTCTGCTTGGTGGCTATGAGCATTGAATGAGTTTTTGCTACATTTAGCGAAAGCTTATTGCCAAAGTAAACTACCCTAATCTAACTACAATGAAAACCATACTATTAAAAACCTATTTGCAAGAACTGATCATTTACATACATACTAAAAATGAAATAAAAGAGAGTAAAACGAAAACGAATCCGGAGTCACTGAAAGAGGCAGATCCCGCAGCTCCAGCACCAGCCGCCCCCAGGCGGCAAGACATCCCAGAGCGAACAGCGATCAAAACCATGACCGCTATGCGCCCCGAGCCGGCTCGCCACCCCAGGACAACCAGCGCCACCACCGCAGGCCCCACCCCTGCAGTTATCGCTGAACAGACTTTTTGAAACTGTTTAGGGACGTGATTGTTCTGTAGCCAAGCCTATTATGGTAACTCTTGCTTTCCGCCCCAGTGAGCACCAAAAGATTACTTTCTGAAATTTTCCTCTCCAGAAATCTATTAATTTTCAAAAGAACTTCATTATCATACTTTGTCAAGAGTGTTGTTGCAGGGGCGGATCCAGCCCAAAGTTGAAGGGAGGATTTAGAGAGTGGGCACCAAAATAGAATTAAAGGTAAGCGCGCCGAAGGTGCGCGAAAAATTTTGGGCCTTTATTTCAGGAGAATTTTCAGGTTTTGCTACTGATTAACGGGTTAGTGTATAAAATGTCTCCCCACATTCAGCACACAGTGCTGAAAAAGAGTGCATTTGTGTAGCAGCGACCAAAGGAGTTTCTTCACGAATGGAAGAAATACATTGTGGTGTACCTCAGGGATCTTGTCTTGGACCCCTTCCTTTTATAGTCTATATCAGTGATCTTCCGTTTTGTCTCGAGAGCAGCCAGGTGACCATGTATGCTGATGATACCAGCATCTCCTTCACTGCAAAAAGTGTCGACGATCTGAATGTGACGCTGAACAAAGATCTTGATTCTTTACGGAAATGGCTCCAAGGCAATACTGTCATTGAATGTCCTGAAGACACAGGCGATGGTTATTGGATCTCGTCCCAACCTTAAGAAGATTTCGACAAAACTAGTGGAACCCCCTCTTTTTCTATTGGGGGCTTAGAAGTCGAAATGGTAGATAACGTCAAATATTTAGGGGTGCAGATTGATAGACATCTGGCTTGGGACGAACATATCCATTTTGTACGATCTAAGGTCTCTCGTGCAATTGGATTCCTTAAATATGCAAAGAAGTTACTGCCACAGGACACTCTCTGTAAAATGTATCGTGGTATCGTTGAACCGCACCTCCGCTACTGCTGTTCAGTCTGGGGGGGGGGCATGTCGCAGGGGCTGCAAAAACTTCAAAACCATGCAGCTAGAATTGCGACCAACAGTAGTTATGATTCTTCTGCTAGTGCCTTGATAAAAACTCTAAATTGGCCTACGTTAGCGGATATGATAAAAGTTGAGACAGCTTGCATGGTTTATAAATCAATAAATGACCTTGCGCCAGACTATCTGTCAGAAATTTTTACGAAAAACTCGGCATGCAGTAGGAAAAATTTGAGAAACACCGCAACTGATCTCCAAGTCCCTCTAATGAAAACGTGCAATGGTCAACGAGCTTTTTCATATCGTGGTGCTGGTGTCTGGAACCACTTAGATTTGGAAGTCAAGCAGACATCCTCTTTCAAAGCATCTAAAGATGCTATAAAAATGATTTATTTTGCTATTTCTTTTTTTATTCATTTAATTATGTATGTACCATTGTAATTAGGATAGGGTTTTAAACGATAAGTAAAATTTTCTTTTTCTACCGAGTGTCTCAAAAAAGTACCCCCTTTTGACTGGAAATAGGAACGAAAAGATAAGATATCATTACTCTCCAAGTGGACAGCTAAATTTATCAATCTTCAACTTAGATCCACATACCTTGCATTTAAAAATTGGCCACCAAACACTGGAGATACAAGCTTGCAAAGTCAAAATTTACAGTGCACCCGAAACCAGAGGTTTTGTAAAAGGGCCTTGCCATGATTTGCTATCAAAGGCATGTTGCACAGGAATTTCGACTTTGACCTTTAGCTTTCTTCATTGAAAAGAATTACACCTTGAAATGCTTCAATTGTTCTACAAACAGTTATTCCATTGAGGAAACAATCTGTGCATTGCATTCCACTCCAAGTGTCAAAGAAGAAGAAAAGGAACACATACATGCTCATTTGGAAGATGTTGCACGACTTCATCATTCTTACCACATTTTTGTTCTATTTGTTTTATTCTTTTCAAAAGCGAAAAACTGAAAGTTAAAGTTTACAGGTGCTTTGGAAAAGATCCATAATACAAATCATGGCTAGGCCCTTTCACAAAAGCTCTGGTTTTTGGTGCACTGTAAATTTTGTCTTTGCAAGGTCGTATCTCTGGTGTTTGGTGGACGATTCTTAAATGCAAGGTACGTGAATCTAAGTTGAAGATAGATAAAGTTAGCAAACTACTCGGAGAGTAATGATATCTTATCGCTTCGTTCCTATTTCCAGTCAAAAGGGGGTACTTTTTTGAGACACCCGGTAGATTTTAAGCACGTCCCTCTGAAAAGTAGTCTTCTTAGATTGACGGGGTAACTGAGGATAAATAATTTAAAATGAAAAAATGAAATGAATGAATGAAAGTTACAAAACACATTGCGATTTTACGTGCGCACGGAGTGAGCAACGGACATTGAGATGTGACGATGAACATGAGACTGACTAAAGAATTTACATAGCTATGACTACAACTTAAATACAGATTCATTACAGGAAGTGATTACTTACAATACGATGGAATGAAGGAGAAATAGCCCATAGCCCATACATTAGAATTGACATGATAGAGAGGCTGTCTGTGATGTACTTGTAGTCCTACTACATTTGAGTCAGGATACGGGGCGCTGTTGTTGCCAAAAAGGTGGCGCCGAAGCTGAGTTTTCATTTTTTTTTTATATAGATTCAATATAAAAATTTACAATTTACAAATTACCTACGACTACGAACGATCTACCATACAATACCACAAAACGATACCAAGGGGAGCAAAAGATCATGACTACCCCAGGGCCATCCACATGAAGAATATTAATCTAAAACTACAACTAAATATACAATTACGAGAAACTATTACGAACGATGGAACAGAGAAACGAGACTCTATGATAGGGGAACGTTACAAAAATGAACATGGTGTGGTGGCTTAGTTACATTTGGCTTAATTTAGTCGACCGGTTGTGTGAATGTATAGTAGAGTCAACTCGAGTATATTTCTGTTGACGTCGTTTGGGAGGCCTTTATCGCCAAATAATAAAAGTTGCGTCAAAACTTCATTTGAAAGATCAATATATCCAAATGGTCGAAGTAATGCAAAAACGCCAGCGAGAAGGTTTC
Source organism: Aurelia sp. 3 sensu Dawson et al. (2005) (assembly GCA_964020215.1). NCBI lineage: Eukaryota > Metazoa > Cnidaria > Scyphozoa > Semaeostomeae > Ulmaridae > Aurelia > Aurelia sp. 3 sensu Dawson et al. (2005). The sequence continues at coordinate 13,389,271 of OZ026577.1, forward strand.
GACGTTGAACCTCAAACGAAGGGCAAAGCAACAAAAAGTGCTCCGTACTCTCAATACCATCGTTAGAAGGGCACATTGGATTTATGGTATCCCGAAAATTGTGCTTAAATTTGTGAAGGTTTGATTTGCTAAGGCCCACTCTAAGTTGAGTGAGATAGGATAAGCCTATTGGGTCATGAATTCCAAAGACAGACTTAGCAGGGGGGCGAATTTTCGAGAGCAACTTTTTCTTGAAGATAGCAACTGATGGTGCAGTTCTAATTTCCGGACATAATTCGTTCCATTCAGACAGGCAATTTGGATAAAAGCTAGATTTGAATTTTTCTGTCCTTGCCCTTATTCGCCCAATTACATCCTGATTGCGAAGTGAGTACTGTGATTGCTGAAGTTGTGGGATCGGATCCATTGTATATTTAGGCATCAGATTATTCATCATTTTGTAAAACAGCGTAAGGCTTCTACTCCATCTTCGGGAGCTCAGTGACTCCCAACCAAGCTCAGCGTACAAGCAAGGAGGAAAAATCTTTTGGCTTTTGCGTGTTTGTTTACATTTTATGAGTGTTTGTTTATATTTTGTGCGTGTTTGTTTACGTTTTTCTTGGGAGCCAATCACAAGGCTCTTACATTTCACGTGACTGTGTGGTAGATTTGTAGCTAATGGCGTCGTATGAACATGGCGTGGGGCATTTGGAGCAAAACCATACTCCATATTTAGGCCCGGAAACACATTAATTTTTCGAGAGTTTTCAAAAACTTTGAATCAGACAAGAAAGGCTGATATTTTCCTAAGATTTTTGCCAAAGCCTAAAATGATGAAATTTGAAAGCTCGAAAATATCGCTGTTAGCTTTTTAACGATTTTTGCCGCCCTCCATTCTGCCTAACAAGGCCTACTTGACAGATGATGCTATGTTTCCTTGATAAGAATTTGTTTCTGCAGCACAGTTTTCAGCGCAACGGAAACTAATGTTATGAAAATACTTTTCAACTACTTTTTTCTTCATTTAACAACACAAGCACAATTGTACTGGAAGACCCAAAGTTTCCTTGCCTGTTAGAATCTAAATCACAGATCGTTGTTAAAATACGTGAGATTGCCTATGTGATTCTTCTTCGTTTTGAGTTTTATTTTGCAGTTTGCTACATTAGAAACAATCCGATGGAAAAGAAACGAAGGGAATAAAAAAAGAATCAAGGCACGAGGGATAACTGTGAAAGGTAGAGCTTTCTCTACTCTGCTCGCAAGTATCTCTAAAATCAAATATATCCAGAAATTACTGAATTACTTTGCAAGGCGTTTAAGATTCTGCTTGACCTCTGGTTGACCTCATCCTCTCATCAGATTGGCCTTAGTCAGAAAACCGAAAGCCAAAGCAATTTGAAGAGGTAAATAAGTAATAACTTACCCTGTTTTCATTCACTTAGACCAATCAATGCTGAATAAACAAAGTTCCACTTGTTTAATTCTGAACAGAGTAAATTCCAAGCGATAAAATGAAACTGTTTTCACTTGCCATATTTGACCAACACAGCCTTGACTGTGCTTTCACAATAAGTTGACGAATGTGAAATGTACATCGATTCCAAAATCTAAGAAGAAATGGCGCGAAAACAATCTTGTCTCCAGTCTCCAAAAATGTTTATATGTAATGAAATACACAAATTTATTTGATAAGAATAAAAAGTTCTGGCTTTATAAGAAACCAATCCCTCAGATTACACAAAAAATAAGAAACTTGAATGCTTGAATATTTTCTAAAGAACAGCTTTCGTAGGGGGGTGTTTTCTACAATTGAATTGGTTCAATGCTGACTAAATTCTCGAAAAATCAGTCCCTTTTCAAGAAGACACAAGATCCTTTCCAGAAACAATTCCGTTGCTTGTAAGGATACATCTTTTTATAAGAAATTGCTTATGATTAGAAACTCAACTCTCACATCGCCAAAACTTAAGAAACCACGTACAGGCAAAATGTAAATTAAGGAAGTATCTATTCTTGACAAAGGAAATCCTTGACATATTTTTGCTTCATTTTCAGTTGTTTACTGTATCATATTACAGTACCTGAGTGAATACCTAAACGTTGAAAAGGCATAAAAAACATTGTTTGAACTATTCACCAGAGCACAGGTAATAAAAATGAAAATTGCCATGGCAGCTCTTGAGTGTTCAAAATCTGATAGTTATAAGAAACTTTTACTATTGGCCCAAATTCTTAGTTGATGAAAAAAAATGCTTGTAGAGTGCTAAAGTTTGGAACTGCATGTGTGTTTCTCATTCTAGAATTCTCATATCTTAATGGGCGAAGTTTGGAGATGTCAAGAGCTTATCTATTTTAGTTAGAAAAGCTTCCAATTTACTTCAGCAATGTCTAATCATAACATCGACAATCAAATACATTTACTCGTCAGTTTCCTAGTTATGAACTGAAAATGACTGCGGTAAAAAAGATAGAATAAAGTTTGTTATGGAAACATCTTCTATTTTAGGAGACTGGCGACAAGATTGTTTTCGCGCCATTTCTTCTTAGATTTTGGAATCGATGTACATTTCACATTCGTCAACTTATTGTGAGAGAACAGCCAAGGCTGTGTTGGTCAAACATGGCAAGTGAAAACAGTTTCATTTTATCGCTGAGAATTTGCTCTGTTCAGGATTAAACAAGTGGAACTTTGTTTATTCAGCATTGATTGGTCTAAGTGAATGAAAACAGGGTAAGTTATTACTTATTTACCTCTTCAAATTGCTTTGGCTTTCGGTTTTCTGACTACGGTCAATCTGATGAGAGGATGAGGTCAACCAGAGGTCAAGCAGAATTTTAAAGGCCTTGCAAAGTAATTCAGTAATTTCTGGATATATTTGATTTTAGAGATACTTGCGAGTAGAGTAGAGAAAGCTCTACGTTTCACAGTTATCCCTCGTGCCTTGAGGCTTTTTTATTCCCTTCGTTTCTTTTCCATCTGATTGTTTCTAATGTAGCAAACTGCAAAATAAAACTCAAAACGAAGAAGAATCACATAGGCAATCCACAGGCAATCTCACGTATCCCAACAACGATCTGTGATTGCGCGCGACGAAGGAGCGTGCTTACTAATTGCGAGGTAGTGAATTTTCGTTTGCTGGCCACGCATATCTGTTTTGTATATTGCTTCATTGCCGCTGTTCAAAACGTTCGCATACCTACAACTTTCCTGATCACATGCAAGGATTGGCGACGACGCAACACATCGAGCAAATAAATTCTCGTCAATAGGATTAACTTAACACAATGATCTGTCGACCCTGCTTTCATCACCCTCCTTCTGGTCATAAAATATGGAATAGGGAATGGAACAATTAGATCCAGTTCAAGGGAACAGCAAAAAAGTCATTTACGAATTTAGTGTGGCTTTATTTGAGTTTAGATATATCTTAGAGTGCGCGCAGTTGATAACTTGTAGTTACTTCTAGTTTAGAATCTAACAGGCAAGGAAACTTTGGGCCTTCCAGTACAATTGTGCTTGTGCTGTTAAATGAAGTAAAAGTAATTAAAAGTATTTTTATCATATTAGTTTCCGTTGCGTTGAAAACTGTGCGTAGAAACAAATCTTTATCAAGGAGACAGCATCATCTGTCAAGTAGGCCTTGTTAGGCAGAGTGGAAGGCTGCAAAAACCCTTAAAAAGCAAATTGCGATATTTTCGAGCTTTCAAATTTCATCATTTTAGGTTCTGGCAAAAATTTTAGAAACGATACTAGTCTTTCTTGTCTGATTCAAAGCTTTTGAAAATTCTTGAAATTAATGTGCCTTCGGGCCTAAATATGGAGTATGGTTTTGCTTCAAATGCCCCACGCCACAGCTTCTGTGCTTATACGACGCCATTAGCTACAAATGCACCACAAAGTCTCGTGTAAAATAAGAGCCTTATGATTGGCCCCACTAAAATGTAAACAAACACGCAAAAATGTAAACAAACACGCAAAAAGATTTTTACTCCTTGCTCAGCGTACAGCTTCTCTCGTGATGTTCCCCTCCATGTTCCCGTCACGGCAAGGGCAGCAGAATATTGAACGGACTCCAACTTTTCCATCAAGTTTGACAATATGGTATTGCCGCTAAACTCGCACACTTTAGCCGGAATGTGATATATGACGTCTCCGTATTCCAGGTGGGGTCGTACATATAGCTTAAATAATTCGTTTAGGGTGTGCCTGGGTAGATACTTGGAGAGATATTTCAGCAAACCAACTCCCTTTCTTGTCTTAGAGATAGCTGCCTTAATGTGAGCCGAAAATGATAGTTTTGAATCCAGGATAATCCCTAAATGTTTATGTTCATCTACCTTCATCACTGGCATGTTATTAAAACGAATTTCTGGATGATTCATTTCTATCCTTTTCGTGGAAAATATCAATTCAACAGCTTGCTTTTGCGGATCTGGATTAAATGACATTTTCCAATCATGAGCCCACCGCCTTATCAACTCTAGGTCGTGGTTCATATCACTGGCAGCAGAGTCTATGTCTTCTACTACGGTGAACAACGATGTATCATCAGCAAAGAGTTTAACGTTACACTTAACCTCAGCAGCTAGGTCATTGATATATACAAGGAAAAATAAGGGTCCTAGAATAGAACCCTGGGGTACTCCTGCCGAAATATCTCCCCAGTTAGAATTCTGTCCATTTAGAACTGTTCGCTGCTTTCGATCCTTGAGAAAACTTTGGATAAGTGAAAGAAGGTCTCCTGAGACGCCACAACGTTTTAGTTTATAGATCAGACCGTCATGCCATACCCTGTCGAATGCTTTAGAAATATCGAGATAAACAGAACGTACATCCAGGGGAGGATTACAGTCAAAGGCTTTAAAGATCGTGTGGGTTATGGAAATTAACTGATTAATCGTTGAATCGCTAGGACGAAAACCTGATTGGTTCGGATTGAGCAAATTGCATGAAACGAGATGCGAGTATAAAGAATCGTACATGAGTTTCTCCAGTATTTTCCCAAAAATTGGTAAGAGAGAAATTGGTCGATAGTTCTTCTTTAGATTTTTCTCGTTCTTCTTATGGACTGGTACTACATTCGCATATTTCTATATTTTGGGAAATAGACCACGTCTCAAGCAATTCCGTGATCATCAGCGTGGAAAGTGAAATTACGATAAATCCTGATAAAATTTTGAAGAATTTTCAACAAAGTCTTTTCTTTCATGGCTAAGACATCTAAAGATCTTACTTAAAGGTTAATCAGTTTAGATTACAGAGATATACCGGGTGACCCAAAAAAAGCTTCACGAGCAAGATCAAGATCACAGCGAGCTCCCTGAAATCAAAGCTATTGTCAAATGCTTTGTATCACGGTTTAGTTGAAAGGCTTAGCTATCTTTTGAGATGCTGCATGGTCATTTTAAGAAATGATTACCACCCGAAAACCAGATTCAAAGAAAATTTCGATTCAAGGATTCCTCATTTTGAGTGAAATAATCTCCATCACTTTCCAGTCAACATTTTTTGGAAAGTGAACATAGCGATGGATTAGAAGTGTTCTGGGGAAATTTTTGTTTGCAAAATGATTGACTTCTGTTCCTCATTCAAATTTCATGCTCCAAAGCAAAGTTGAAATTCAGCGTCTTTCACACTTTCCAAAAAATGAAGGAAACCAAGGGGATGGTCTGAAAAATGAATGAATTTCCATATTTTTAAAACTGTTTTTTTTTTACAGTAGGCTTATCTTAAACTGACCAAGCAACGTATCAAAAGATAGAAGAGCCTTTCAGCTATACGCTGACGCCTTGTTTGTCTCCATAACATGTTCTTTCGAGAAAATATGTGCAGTCTAGCTCGTGAAGTTTTTTTGGGGTCACCCGGTAGGTATTGAATGATTGTTTCTGAATTCTCGTCGTTTCTTTCTTTTTCAGGATTATATCCCCAATAGTAAGTATTCATACAATGGTGATGGGGTGGCATATTTCATGCAATTCCCCAAAAATTACTTGCAACCGTATGGGCGGTCAAAGCCTGTGCCCGATCAAGAGACGATCCTTCGGAGACTAAGGCATTTCAATTGTGAGTGGCTGAAGAGGCCCAAAACGGGTGCTTCAGAGCTGTACAGCTCAATCAGTGAAAATCTCGTTCTTCTTCTGGATGATGAGAATTGTATTAGAAAGGAGGAAGTGGAAGCTGTGGCAGAGAGCCAAGAAATGTTGGACTTTCTGAAGTATGGGGCCATGTTCCACAGATTTGCTGAGCCAAAAGGTGGGCTGCCCGAGGCAAAAAAGCTTGTCCAGCATTTATTACAGCCAAATGAGCAGCTGGACAATTTTTTCTCTCGGGCCTTTCTTATGGGAAATGCCCTGTATACTATGGCAACGCATTGGTTTGTTGCTCGTACCTTGATGGGCAATCCGGCTGATTTTGCAGCGAAAATGGACGTGCCTGGCCACTTGGCTGCAAAATTCAAATTGAGCCGAAATTTAATGGACTTTCTCCCATTAATTGCCTATCAAGGTATCCATCTGGAAATTGGAAATGAGGGCATTTCCGATAATATTGCCCACCTTTTGGTTCAGCTTAGAGTGCCAAAAAACGCCCAAGCAGACGAGGGCGAGAATAGAATAGAGGAGGGAAAAAGATGCAAAAGCGAGGATAGGAGCGAGGACGAAAGAGAAGGGAGGAAAAGATTAAAAATAGAAGAAACAGCAGGTGATTTTTATGATTATGATCAAAAAAGGAATCAATTCAAAGAATGGAGGAGATACAAGAAGCAAAGGCAAGTAGAGGAAGGAGTAACTGTGTTGAAAAAATCAAAATTAATAAAATCAAATATCAAATGTCAAATATCAAAGGACAAGGGCAAGAACGAAGTGAGTCGTGAGAACGAAGAGAGGATCAGAGCTGTTATAGATGAACAGGAAGGAAGTAAAGTAGAGGAAGAGGCTGAGAGACTAAAAAAGTCAAAAAAGTCAAAGAAGAAAGACAAGGCGAAAAGATGTCTCGAAGAACAAGAAAGGAGCATAGGTGTAAGAGATGACCACGAATATAGAAAATCAGAGGAAGAGGCAGAGCTACTGAAAAAGTCAACGAAATCAAGGAAGAAAGAGAAGAGGATGGAAGGTCTTGAAAACGAAGAAAGGAGTAGAAATTTAAAAGTAGACCAGGGACAGAAAGAGTTAGAGATGGTAGAGAAATTAAAAGATTCAAAGAAATCGAGAAAACACGCAAAGAGGAAGAGACGTCATGAGAACAAAGAAAAAAGGTGCAAACGAGATGAAGTAGAAAAGACAGATGATAAGGAGACAAGAAAGGCTAAGAAAGTTAGGAAAGAAAAGTTTTCAGAAAATTTCTAGAAATGTATACTTACTGATTTAAGGCCCTACGGGGTTTACTTCCATTATGGCTTAACAAGGTGTCCTATTAGGGGCAAACCAACCTCGAACCCAGGACAATGATAGCCCTGGAATCGAGGTTGGGGTCAAACAGAGCCAAAGTAAAATTTTTCGAAGCTTTACCTCCAAATGTAGCATAACCCCCTCCCCCCCAAACGATTGTTTTTGGAACCAGGATTGGTTGAATGCAAGAATTGCCATTTTCTGCAAAGTGTGATACTGTCTGAATGTAAAACGTTAAAGTGAAGGAAATAGCTTCAAAATTCATAGACGAATATTGCTGCAACTATTCGCATGTGTGGAAATTCAATAAGAGCATATTGAGTTGTAATCTCATAATTGCGATGGAATCTTAGACTGCCCTGAATAGATCTTTCGCAGTTTTGAGAAAGGGACTAGGGAGAGCGCCGCCCATTCTGACAGCCTTGGCAATAGCAGGAAATAAAGGGAGTCGCCTCCTTGCGGCTCGGTTGCCTTTCCTCCAAGCTTGAGTTGTTTTCGATTTATTTTCACCCTTCAAGGATCACACGATGGTTGTTTGGATTGGTAAGCGTTTTCTGGCCAAATTATTTGGCCATCTAGTCATCATTTTGCCTATTGGTGAAAGTATTTTTTTAAGTCACTTTAATGCAGGTATCTGACGTCGGATTTGAAGTGGCTCAGTTTAGGCCCAAACGATCAACAAGTCTAACTTCAAACTTGAGTGAACAGAGACAAGAAAGTGCCTCAAAGTAAAATCACAAATGGAAAATTATTTAAACTCACAAATGGATGGAAGGATGGCAAGACGCCTACATAGTCTGGAGGAAAGACTTAGCATACGAAGCAAGGATCATGCAACTCTTGAAAGGTGCAAATAAATCGAAGATATCTCGAGTTGCAGGGAGATGCGACCGAGACGCAAGCCAAACGTTTATCACCGAAGTGGAGGGGCTCCCCGATTCTTACTGTTGCCAAGGCTGTCAGGATGGGCCGAAGTCTCCCCAGTCCCTTTCCTCAAATTGCGAAAAAGGCCTATTGGTAGGATGTGTTTTGCAAACAGGACCATTTGGTAGCCACTCGAAAAACTCTTCAATGAGAGTACCTCCTGGGATTGAAGGTTGCATGATCCGAAAAGTAACAGATTTGCAGAATTCTCATGTTCTACCATCCGACCTAATTAGAGATGAAACTTTTTACGAAGTCCCCAATATTTGAGTTTGATGATGTTACTACTATTGAACATGCTTCTGTCCTTTTGAGTCAAGCATTGGATAAATTCCAGATGCGATTGTCATTTTAGTACCACTACAAACCAAAGATTAGAGTGTAGTTTGTAAGCCGACATTTTGTGCAGTAGCGTTTTGTAAATGATGATGCTTCTTAAACGATAAGATGATAAATGCCTAGTGTCCCAAAAAGAGGTCTAAAGGCTTTAACAGGCCCTGGGAAGGAGCCTTGCATTCAAAAAATTTTTATTTTCAATTGATGGTATTTTGCGATCTCGCATTTCCAGATCGGGTTTTTATTCGCAGAGTAATTCACTTAAAGACGCAAAATTTCTAAGTTAGCCAAAGACAGTTGATTCGAGACATATGCAGTTGATTGACTTATGCAGTTGCTGTCAATGCGTAATTTGTAAAAAGCTTTTGGGGCAGCTCAACAATACATTATTTTCAGAAGTCTGTTGAACTTTGAAGTTGCAGTTTACTCTTCATTAATTTAACAGGCCGATATGACTGAATAATGACAACAGTAATGACACTTTGGTGAGAAAGATCCTTTAGTAGCAGGAGACACTACTTGTATTGTGACCGATCCTGTTCCGTCAGTCCTAGGAAGTTGCGCTGTGAACTGTTAAAGTGTAGATGCATATCTGTTATTAACATTTTCTCTAATCTCTATCATTGTTTAATTGATAAGGAAATGTTGAGAACAGAAATTTTAATGGTTGAGCTGACTCTAAGGTTTCTTCAGATGCCGTGCATATGGTAGAAGAATAATTCAATATTAATCTGTCTTAGGCTACTTCAGGAATTTTGCCTTCTTGAGTGAAATGCTCTGCGAATACAAACCCGATCTGGACGTGTAAGGTCGCAAATTCTAAGGTGACATCTCATCAATACCGTGAACTGAACATGAAAATACTAGAATCCAAGGTTCCTTTGCAGGAACTGCTTAAACGTTCATACCTTTTCGGGACAACCGGTAGATGATTTAAGTACCAAATGTAGTGTATATGTTAAAACACGGCGTTTCGAGCGTATACTCATTATCAAGTGACTCTAAATCAGTCGAGCCGAGCAAAGAGAAGACAAGATTCGACCGAGGGGAAACAGTGCGAGATGTGACTTGACGTAGCCAGGATAGGGAATAGACCTTTTCACATTTTTGAGAAAGAGTCGAGGAGAGTGCGGCCCATGCTGACAGCCTTTGCGGAGGTAAGGAATGAGGGAGATCCCCTCCTTTCGGCTCGGTGCATCTCCTTACAAACTTGAGTTATTTTCGATTTATTTGCACCTTTCAAGATTCAAATGATACTTGCTTAGTCTTTGATTGGTTAGTGGCGATGTTGAAATCACAAACAAAAGATCTGACGTCTCAATAGTTACCATCCCTTTATGCTCTTGGATCGTTCTTTGTCTCGAGAATAGAGGCAGTGACCTCGTTATCGTCTTCATGAATCTCATTGTACAGCGAAATTACTGAAACTTACATACTTCCATCCTTTTTGTTGTTTTCTTCACCCAATCAGCGCAACGACAATGTGCCTTTAAATATTTTCTCTGGATTGCTTAGCCACCTCGTCATCCTTTCACCCATTGGTAAGTGTATTTTGAATCACTTTATTGTAGGTATGCGTTCTCGGCTTTGAAGCGGCTCAGTTCAGCTCAGGCAATCAATGTGCAATAAAGTTGCTAAAAATGCATGCATAAATGAGCTGAAGGATAGCAAGACGCCTGAAGAATCCAGAGAAAACACCTACCGTACCAAACAAGTATCGTGCAATTCTTGAAAGGTGTGAATGAATCGAAAATAACTCGAGTTCGCAGGAAGATGCGACCAAGACGCAGTCTAGACGCTTATCACGGAAACGGAGGGGATTTTCCTGCAGTTCTCAATGCTGTCAGAATGGGCCGCGCTCTCCTCAGTCCCTTTTTCCCAATCTTGAATAGATCTATAGGAAGAATATAAGAATAGAGAGCGGGAAAAGGCCTATTGCGGAAAAGTAAGTCACTTATTAAGTCCATCAGGACAAAGAGTTTTGAAGTTAAGGATTATGCGCATCTCCAGGGTCTTGCGTCTTAAGGTGCATATAACAAGACAAGAGTGGACATATCGGTAGTTAAATGGTTAGCTAAGTTGAAGTGTTAAGATATGTTGCAGTCAGGATTGTCTTTATAGTTTTCTTTGAGATGGCTCTTACTTCTTGAATCATGCACGCGTTCTCCGAAACAGTTGGTGATTTTTCGGGAGGTTTCGGCGATGTGAGAGAAATAACATTTGGTGCAGATTAAACAGCAGATTACACAGGATGGAGAAAGGTAAAGTTGGATCTTACGTTGCAGGAACGGTTTTGTTGGTGTTGGTTATAGTGTTCGATTGGTTGATGTAGATGCAGGTCTGACAGAGGCGATGTTGACAGGAAGACGGCTGTTGTGAAGTTATTAGGTTAGTTCTTACTAGGAGGTCCTTCAAGTTCTTGTCTTTGCGAAAAGCCATCATTGGAGGTGTATCGAAGATGTTCTTCGTTTCTGTGTCGTTAGTTTGAACACTGAATGTACTGTTTGAAGATACATCTTGCAAATAAGCAATTTAGCATTTTCTTGCATTTTGAACAAACATCAAGTTTCAGTAATCAGTTTCATTGACTTTGCATAACACAAAAAATACATTTTCATTACCTTCTTATGCAGTTTCAAATCATATAAGAAAACCAAGAAGTTAGTAAAAGCATGACGTCCAAGCAATTTTCGAACAGTGGCATATCTCTCAAATTCAAGATAGGTATGAAAAGCTTTGTCGACTTCAAAAGTTTTGCCCTCTATTTACCACAGGGTTCAATCACCGCGCTCCCCATTGCAATGTTGGAAGCTGACGAAAATTCATAGATGAGTGCACAGGCATGTGTCCTCAAGCAACCAACATTGCAGTGGAGGAGGGGGGCAAGGTAGTAGTTTACATGGAGGAAAGGCATCTTTCAACACAAAACTCGTGTGTCTCCACGACGTTTGTCTAAGATTGTAGATGATGAGTGAGTTTACCATAAAAAGTTTCCTCATCTAAGTTAACCTTTGACTGATAGATTAACATTTCAGTTTTGAATATCGGCCTCATGCTCTTTATTTCACAGTCCGCCAAATGCATAAACATTTTTGACACACCCGGTATATGTTAATTGCCTGTTCATGTTCTTGTTATTATAAGAAGAAAATGCTTATCACTAGAGATGTATATAGATTAATAGCCTGTTTTGTTATTGTTATTGCTGTTGTTTTGTTATTGTTGTGATAAAGAGAAAAGTCAAAGTATGTAATGTCATTGCTGGCGGTCTTCGGAATTTGAAGTCACAGGACGCCCGATGCGAGTAGAAGAATGACTGAATGCATACAAAAAGCGATAACTACGGGGCGAGCCAGAAAAAGTTCCCACTTTTGAAAATTCAGAGCACCAAGAGTACCTCACAGATTAAGCCGAAGGGCTTCATTTCATTTCATTTCATTTCATTTCATTTCATTTCATTTTAAATTATTTATACAGGGTAAAGTCTACAATAACAATTGATTTACAAACTACCCTGTTAAAAACCTAATTACAATAGTTACATAAGCAATAAATAAATAAATAGACCCTAAAAATACGTTAATGAAAAGAAAATTAAAATTTGAAAGGAAACGGTTACGTGCTGCCAAAGTGGCGTCATAATAAGGCCTGTTTTTAATAATTTGTGCTTGAAAGCCAAAAATGTGCTTGCCAAAAAATGTGCTGGCAAAAATGGGCTGAAGTATTTTTGAGATTATTCTCGCTGTCTTGCCAGCACTAGAGGTGTCAGTAAAGTCACTAGAAAAGGGCCCAATATATTGATCAAATTGTAAGGACTCTCCTTACGCTGAACAATACGCAATTGGCTTTTCCTCTCCCCTCTCTAATAAGAGATTAATTTTCAAACAAACGCTAAAGTTTTTCAGTCCTATAGAAAAAATGTGCAGTTGGCACCTCTTACCCATGAGAAATTGCATTTACTTGATTGATCTGTAGGAGGAGTCCTTTATGATTTGATCAATGTTCTAGGCCATTTTTCAGTCATTTTGCAACCGCGAAATTCTAGTGAAGTTTAATTTACCTAAATTTCCAGTGCTTGTGAGACAGCAAGAAAATCACACTACCTTTGATCTATTGGCTTTTAACTCGAAATGGAATCATTCAAATAGGTCAAGTACATACATACTCTAATGCTATGATTTTACAAAATTGGGAAGTCTTTTCTTGCTCACTACCCTGGGTACCTAGACTCTCTCTGAAAGAAAGAGTCTGGTGCCCAGGGTACTTGCTCACCAGGTACTCATAAATAGCCATCGGTATCTTTAAAGTAAGCAGCTTTCGCGTTTCCCTACTTTTTATTTGCTGAAATTCTTGAATGTTTATTCCGCAAAATTTAGGAAAGTTTGAAATTTGCGAAAGTTCATGACCGCAAATTTTTCTTGAAGTATACAATTCGCGAGACTTTATTGCCGCAAGAGTTTAAGATATGAATTCGCCAAGTCTCATTCCCGCAGATCATGTTCGATTCCAATGCTTTGAAAATGTCTTTCGGCAGAAGTTTCTTCCCTTACGGCTGATTTTCCACTCAGTCAAACTTTCCGAGTGTACTGGAAATCTTTTGTTTACGCGAGAAAATGCCATTTTGAATTTTAATGGAATGTTACGCGAGACAAACATTTGATCGTGCAAAATTCAGTCCGCTCGGAAAATGCTACTAAGTGGAAATCAGCCTCTAAAGTTTCAGAATAGATCTTGAGTACCAAGACACTTTGACCATTGATAGCTCAAGAACAAAGCGGCATTGGATCATGGAAAAAAAGAATTCAGTGCTTTCTCGTTTCAACAGTAACCCCTCAGACAGTTGCAGAAGTAAGTACGATTTCACGCAGGGAGGAGTCGGGTAATTTGGGTCTAAAATTGGCATTTTTCGAAGAGAACGGTGTACCCTTGAAAACTTGTTGGAAATGTTGAAGCTATTTTTTCGTTTTTCCCCACATTGAACCTCTCGTGGTTCTTGGGAACTTGCACCCATTCTTTAATTTGAAATTTAAATGTTTTTTGGAATATTTCACTTTCCTCTCACCTTTTCACATAATTTCAAACTGTTGGCGGAAAGTTTCGGTCTATTCGTTAAAATAGGTATCTATTTCATTAGGACTGTTGTAAATTCAATGAAATAAAGCTATAACATTTTTTTATGGATAACCGTAATTGAATTTTCAGAGTTTTGTAGCCTAGGACTTGAGAGCTTGCACAGAGAAAATTTAAAGATATATCGTAACACCATCAGCACACAATTCAAGGCTGCAACCTCCCGGGGGGGGGGGGTACATGCCTTGTGGATCGACGGGGGTCTGCCGCCCGGTTTTCAGAAAGGTACCCTCCTCTAATTACCGAAACTCGCGGTCATACCCACTTTTATGATGAATATTGGTGGAAAACCACCCACTTTTTGCTATTTTTCGCCAATTTCTGTATAACCCACCCTTGTTTATGGAAAATATTCCGAAAAAGGGACCCTTGTTTGGAGAATTTGGGGTCCAAAAACCCGCCCATATGGGCGGCACATACCCGTACCCTCAACATGTTATGTACCCCCCCCCCCCGGGTGCAACCTATTCTTGAAAATGGAAATCCAACAAAGTTCTTGCCAACCTAGCTGTTAATGAAGTTAAGTAAGTGCTGCTGAAAGCTTTAGTGTACATGATACTACTATTTCTGCAAGTTGCTTGTTACATTGATAGCAGTAGTGGAAATGGTAGTGCAGTACACAGCGACTGTTCACTAATGTTATAATACGTAAATATAGTTGCCTCAACTTCAGATCGAGTATGGAAGAGGTCAGTGCGAAGAGAAAACCGCTTCGTCTTACAATGCTCTGTTTTACAATAGCAGGGTCAGATACGGAAAGAAAACAAGATTTACCTAATTACACTAAAACTAGTTGTTGATATTGTTAGAGGAAGTGTTCCTCAGCAGGGAAACTTTTGCTTGACCCAGCAATTTGTTACAATAGAGAACGAAATCTAATTTATGTTTGGACGTAGCATCATTGCTTTCGAAGTTGTTTAGGAAGCTCGAGCCCCCTGCTTCCTGTTGATATGTTCAGCGTTCATTCCATATGGTGCAATTTTTGGACAAGCTTTCCTTCCTCACAAAGAGAGAAACATCTTCCACCACAAAGCAGAATTATTGAATAATTGAGATTAGCCTCTGGAATTCCAGAGAAGCCATTGTTGTGATAATGGCATTTTTTTGTGAAAATTTATGTGCCCAGACTTCATCTGTAAGAGGTTTTTTTCAGGAATGTTTTCTTGCTCCTAAAGAACTTTTGATACGATATGTTTTTAGTTGCTTGCAATAGCAGTTCTGATGAGCTTCCTCAGACTGCTTACAATCATTCCTCACCATCCTCGCTTTGTAATCATGTTGGCACTTGATAAAAATGTTGCATTCAAATGTCTCCCTTTTCTTGAGCTCACATGTAGCTCCCAGTTCAAAAACTAAACCAACAACATCATTTGTTTCTATATCATCGTCAGAATCAGTTTCCTCCGCCTCAATTGCTTTTATGCCTTGGCGAATTTGTCTATCAGGTCGAAAAGGCACTGAAAACATAGCATAGGATATTCGAATTTACCCTTTCATAGTTTTCGAATATACTTGACTGTGCGCCTTAATTCATTGTACACATTCTTCACAACTTCATAGCATTCAGGCTTAATTAATGTGCTTCTTAACTTCGGCTTACTTAATTTGGTAGGCGGTTCATTTTAGTGTAATAAGATATGCTTTGAAATTGTAAATGATGACTGTTAATTTCATCCTGAAAGAGACATCAGTGGTTGATGAGAGTCATTCGTGTTGAAATATGTGCTATCATTACTGTGAAACTGCCATTCTGTTGTTTCAGCTCGCGCATGCGCATCGCAGCAAAAATACTCCGTCCATCCTCGATTTTTTGCAATAAATGGCTGCTCGCGCATGCTCGCAGCAATAAAATTGAAAGAAGTGAATCCTTGCGTCTTGTGCAGAAACCACTGAAACAGGAAAGGACAAGCGTACCTTTGATATCTACATCAATTTGCTTGCAACGGCTTGCAATGTTATTTTCAGGACCGTTGACAAGAGGGGTAGTTACCAGGGGGCCCGGGTCTTTAGGGGCCCGGAAAGACATACATTTTTCATTTTTTCTTTGTTTTCAGTTTTCCTCAAGGAACGTCTCAGCGGGCACACTGGCCTTCTATGCTTAAGCTTCAACTCTTCATTTGAAATGGGTATTTTTCCTGACATGTGGAAAATAGCAAGAGTGACCTCTATTTTCAAGTCTGGTTCGAAGAACGACATGGGCAATTACAGGCCTATATCCGTGTTATCTGTTTTCTCGAGGTTGCTAGAAAAACTAGGGCATGATCAAGTTTCAAATTACTTGAAGGTGCATAAGAAATTTTCAAAATGTCAACGCGCATTAAAGATGCATAGCACTTTAACGTCACTACTTAACGTAACAGATGCGTGGTTTTCTAACATTGACAAACGCAAAATTAACATAAGCGTATTTCTAGACCTCAAAAAGGCTTTCGATACGGTGGACCACGGTATTCTCCTCTCAAAGCTTACTAAGTACGGCGTTGTAGGGACACCTCTTCGGTGGTTCACATCGTACTTGACAAATAGAAAACAATACTGTCAAGTGAATGGCCACAAATCTAGCCTAAAAACTGTTCACTGCGGTATTCCTCAGGGTTCGTGCTTGGGGCCTCTCCTCTTCATTCTGTATGTCAATGACTTTGAGCAGTGCCTCAATAAATGCACCACAAACATGTATGCGGATGACACTAGCGTAACTTGCTCTGCTGAAGATATTGACGAACTCTGCGATGATCTAAGAACTGAGGTTGACAATATTGCAGAATGGTTACGGCAGAATAAGCTCAGTCTGAACACTGATAAAACAGAATACATGGTTGTTGGTCACAAAAGACAAACTAACCGTATCCAAGGTCCATTAGAGGTAAACATAAATGGAGGACCAATCAAACGGGCCAAAAAAGTCAAATACCTTGGAATTACAGTGGACGAAAACCTTACATGGAACGAGCAATATAAAAACCTCAAAGGTAAAATTAAAAATGCTCTCTCGTCCCTGCGGAAATTAAAGAACATACTACCGCAATCAAAATTGGATCAGGTGTACAAGGCACTGCTTGAGAGTCATGTGAGATACAGTGATGAACTATGGGGCAGTTTGTCAAACACAAAGCTTGATCATCTTCAGCGTCTGCAAACTAGAGCACGAACGCTAATAGAAGGCTCTAGATTAAAGGATGGGTGGAGATGCAATTGGCTTTCAGTCCAAAACTTGATAAAATTTGACAGGGCCGTGATGATCTATAAAATAATGAATGGCCTCTGCCCGGACAACTTAAGAGGGAGACTTGTTACCAGATTTCAAATATCTAGTTATCAAACAAGAAATCAGTTGGATATTGACACTCCAAGGCAGAACCTAGAATTCTCCAAAAACAGTTTTTTCTATTCTGGTGCAAAGACGTGGAATGAAATCCCATTAGAAATCAGAAAAAGTTCCACTATCACCCTATTCAAAAGGAAACTGAAGGAATTCCTACAAAATTAGCATCCTTCCCGAAGCACGATCCCTAGGAAGACCAGCAAAGTTGTAAGATTTTATATATATGTAAATAGACATTTGTATAGTTTCTCTTTTCTTTTTTAGCTGATAGGGTTTTGTGTTTAAATATGATAAAATGAAAATGAATGAATGAGCCGGTTTTCCACTAGGCGGACTTTTCCGCGCGCCTCGTAACCTCGAAGTCCCTGTCCATTTATCTATTTATTTTTGTCTCTTTACGTTTGAAAGTCTGTTGCATATTGGTCGGCAGGGGCATAGTGGTTTATTCTCTTACTTCAAAAAAAAATACATATATAAAAGGAAAAATAAAAAAAATTCCAATATAAGTTTTTCTCCATCATTACTTTTCCTCACCATCAAATGGATCTGACGTCTAATATGCAGCAGACTTCGTGTCAAATCGTTCTTATTATCCGTATGTATTGTTTTTAGTAGTGTTGTTTAAGTTTAAGTAGTTTTCTTTCTTTTATCTATGTTCATTCCCTTGGGGTAGACACAGCCTCTTGCTCCCCGGGGGTTTTTGTCCCAGTAGTATTGTAAAGTAATCCTTGTAAGTAGTGTAGACCGTAATATGTATTGTAAAATTTTAATGACATATATATATATAAAAAAAATTGGTTGGCGCCATCGTACACGGCGGAAAAGTTGAGGTCAATCCGACTTTCAATTGCGCGCATAGCGGAGCGCCTTGATGTGACCATTGTTAGAAATAAACAATGCAAATACAACAGCCGCTCCGCTGCGCGCGGAAAAATTCGTCTAGTGGAAAACCGGCTTTAGTCTTAAAGCCGGTTTTCCACTAGGCGGACTTTTCCGCGTGCAGCGGAGCGGCTATTGTAATTGCATTGTTTATTTCTAACAATGGTCGCTTCTGGTCGCTCCACTACGCGCGTATTTGAAAGTCGGATTGACTTCAACTTTTCCGCCGCGTCCTAAGGCGCCAACCAATCAAATCGCTTGAAGGCTCTGACACATGACTTCAGTATTCCACGAGAGGGGGAAAGCCACGGCGATTGACTAAAAACAGCTCTGAAAATTGCTAGAGTCACTCCTATTTTCAAAGACGGAGATAAGACTGACAAGTCTAACTATCGACCAATATCAGTCTTGATTGTCATCTCAAGGCTTTTTGAAAAGTTAGTAACAAACCAGCTGTACCAGTACATGAATGACAACGGGCATTTTTCATCTGGCAAATCCGGCTTTTTGCGCCTTCATTCTACAGTAACATGTTTACTTAAAAATACGGATGACTGGTACAATGGAATGGATCTTGGTAGGCTTGTGGGTCTAGTGTTCATTGACCTTAAAAAGGCGTTTGACACTGTAGATCATAACATTCTCTGCAAAAAGCTTGAGCTCTACGGTTTACAGCAACGTGAACTCTCTTGGTTTAAATCCTACCTTTCCAATCGGAAACAGTTTTGTAGGGTTAATGGTGTGGATTCAAAAATAGGGGACATAGAAGTTGGTGTTCCACAAGGTTCATGTCTTGGCCCTCTTCTCTTCCTCATCTACATCAACGATCTCCCACAAGCTGTCCAAGATTCTGCCGTGTCCATGTATGCTGATGACACCAGTTTGTGCTACCAGTCTCACGATTTGACTCGGCTAAATGAGGCTATTAATAGTGACCTTAGAAAACTGGGCACGTGGCTACAAGGCAACAAGCTTTCGTTGAATGTTGCGAAAACTCATTCTATGCTTATTTCTACCAAGCAGAAACACAACATTCTCAAAAGTCAAAATAAAGACTTGGTTCTGAAAATTCGCGATTATGAGCTTGAAGTAGTCAAAAAAACAAAATACCTTGGTGTGCAAATCGATTTTTATCTTAGATTGTAATTAATGTTTTTATTGGAGGGCCCCTTGAAAATCAACGTGTTGAAGGGCAACCCTCCTTAAAAGAATTAAAATGAAATGAAATGAAATGAAATATTTTTAAAAATTCTTCGTCATTGAATTTCTTGGAAATTAAACATCTTTGTTAGTATGCATGCATTGTTTTAGAAACAACAGCCGCTCCGCTGCGCACGGAAAAATCCGTCTAGTGGAAAACCGGCTTAAAGCTTTATTATCGTTATATAAACCGCGCCTGAATTATTGGCAGCCAATAATTCAGTTGTCAGCCTCGCATGTATCGTTCGGTCATGAGGATTAGCGCGGTTTCCCTTTGAAGTTCTTTGTAGATCAACAAGGTGTAACTTCCCATAGCAAGGAAAACAAACGGATCTGACGACCGTCTCTCATGACTTTAGAAGACAACTGACAAAGCGAGGCTAGGAATGTATTTATAGCGATAGTAAAGCTTTAAAGGCAGTCTGTCACGTATCTGATTGGCCGCTACAATCATTGCTCAACACAACGGATTTCCTTGTGAATGTGTGTATTTGAAACAAAAGAGGGCTAATCTTCTTGACTTTCTACGGCCGTAGAAAGTCAGAGGATTGTCAGCCATTCAAATTTCCTATTCTTTGTATTGTCATTATCACCCAATCAAATGCGTGACAGACTGCCTTTAACACAGAGATCAAAAAAGATTTTCCATCCAAAATTGTTTGGAACAGTGTATAGGAGGGCATGTCCACCTAAGAGCTGTTTACCAGTGACTTTGAGGGCGTAGTCCAAGAGAAAAATGCCGTGGCCCCAAAAATTTTTTGGGGGCATTTAGCGCTGGAGGGTTCCTTTTGCTCCCAACCCTGGGTTCGGTCCGGCTCACGGCCTTAGTTATTTTATGTTTGTTTTTGTTTGGGAGCCATTGCCAATTCTTGCACAAGGCAACTCATAACAAATCCCAGTAGGCCCAAATTACTCCACTTTGCAAAATGATCGAAATAAAATTTACCGGCTCACAAAAAGATTCAGAACCATTTTTAACACTTTTCCAAATGATTGAACATGAGATCGATTTTAGGCCGGGAAAAATCTGGACATTGAAGCAATAGAAATTATGAAATTCTAGAGAGTTTCTTGTGTTCTCAAATAAAAACCTTTATGAAAATAGTAAACGTTTAGGGCCTTGTTAGACACGACGAGTTGATTTCAAACGAAGCATTACTAGAGTTTCCACTCAGCAAAATGACCTTTATTACAATCAAAATCCAGTAATACTGTAAGTACCCTTTGGGGTACCCTTTCCGAAGTTGAAGTCAAACAAATTTGTAAATGGGAACTATTTTCAGTGTGTCGTCTACTGAAAACTAACGCAGTATGCTTGTCTAGCCCTATGGTGGTTGGGCTATTTGACAGTACTATTTTGGTTGGGGGGGGGCAAAAAAGCTCCCCTACCTAACTCTTGACTGGTAATAGGTAGAGCGATCAAATTTAGTGTGCTAAAAGCCTCATGCATGTACTTTCTGTAAATATAAAAATTAACCTAAAATAGCCACCATTTTTGATTACGTCAGCATTGTCCTTTGTGTGGTCAAGAAAAGCGGCAAAATTGGCCAAAATCAGGAGAATCGAGATAAAATTAAATTTGGAGCATATTTTTCATCCAAACATAATATTTATGATAGAATGCATCAAACAACACAACATTACAAGAGAAATTTGCACAATATTCCACTTCTGCTCCTTTTTTCGCGATAATTGAGATTTGAGAATTTGCGATTTTTTCTGGGTCAGTCCCTGAAAATTGTCTCCCGCCCCCTCATTTTTCAAAATATTTCAATGAAACTTTTTGAGAAGTTGCACAATAAGTAGCTGCAAAAAGTCAAGGAGTTTCATGGCTATAAAATTCTTCCTCGCAGAGTTATTCATAAAATCTACTAGGGGGGGGGGGCAAATAATGGGGCTAGAGGAGGATAATATAGTAGTCAACTGTCGAAAATGTTTGAACGACAGGGGATCCGGACCCCCCCCACTTTTCAAAAAGTTGGTCCTCGAGATTTGCACAAAAATGTAATAAAATTGATGGGTCAGTTCTGTCAAGAAGTGGTCTCATCGATTCTTGAAAATCAAGCAGAGAATGGTTTTTTCAAGAATTGGTAGCAAGGTTTTGGTTTCTAAGAAATGCTTGAATACTGCTGGAAGAGGCATTTTAAGCCAAAGTAGAATGCATACCTTCAAAAAATTTCCTGGGGTCTTGACCCCAGACCCAATCATTTCAATATCCCCGTTATCTCAGCTTGAACATGCCATCCACTGGCTGTTTATAGGGATCCCTGTTTGCTGCCATTGTTGCAACAATCTCATCAAAACGATTTGAAGAGTCTGTACCATAACGTGCATGAAATGCAAAATATAACTAAAAAGGGCGTTTCCCTCATTTTCCGAGCATCTGAGGGGCGTGGTCACTTAAACCTTCTGGGGCTACACCCAGACCCTCTCACTTTTCAAGTGTTGCGTACGCCTCTGCAGGGCAAATAAACATTGCAAATTACAAAACGTCTCTTTTGAAAGCATTCCCTCAAGCTTAAAAAAATTGACCCTAAATGAGAGAAAGTTATGAAGGGAGTCTAAAAATTTTTGAGTGAGCTGGGAAGAATATAAGCTGTAAAGCACTGGTAAAAATGTCAAAATCGCCTCAAAAAGTTTGTCTTGATGATGATGATGATGATGATATTGATTCATGAAAAACATATGTACTAATGCTAATATACCGGGTGAGTCAGAAAAAACGTGGGGCGTTTGTCGGACTGTGGCGTCACATTGAGCCACTCGATCATCGTCAACTAAATTTTTCCATGCAGCCAACAGTCTAACTTAGATAATAAAACTTTCCCGAATGAAATCAGTCTCTTAATGCATTTGTTAAAAAAGATTTTCTTCATAAGACTTTGTATGGGATTCAGGCAAACTGGCGAAATCTTTGACCAAGCCCCTTCAGCATTTTAGCCCTGCCAGAGTTTCAGGTACACGTTGTATTATCAGCAGATACAGAAAAAATATAACCTGGTTCACACTAGGTCGCATAGGTCGCTATGATCGTGCAGAAAGAACCAAAAGACAAAGACCCAGAGTTTCAGTCCTTTGTCTTTTGTGTCTTTCTGCATGACTCTAACGACTCAAAGGACCTAGCGTGAACCAGGCTTTGGGAAAAAGTATTGTCTGGAAGACGTCCCATTGCTATTTACAGAACGTTGATCTGCTTGAAAGAAACCTCTTCAGAAGAAAAAGAAGCACGCATTATTGATGTCTTTCAAACATTCTGTACGTAGGGCAAGTCATGATAAGATATCCTAGGGGCGAAAATACTATCACCTGACTATTTCATTCTCTCCAGAAAATACCACGTGCACCTGCAACTTTTGCCAAAATAAAATGCGGAAGGGGCCTGACAAAAGATTTCATCAGTTTGCCAGACTCCCATACAAGGTCTTACAAAGAAAATGTTTTTAACAAATGCATCAAATGACCAATTTCGATGGGGAAAGGTTTACAATCTAAGTTAAACTCTTGGCTGCATGGAAAGATTTAGTTCACGACAATTGGGTGGATAAATGCGATGTCACAGTCCGCCAAACGCCCCACGTTTTTTCTGACTCACCCGGTACATACGCATTCCATACGCCCCAGAAGAAGCAAAGCTTATCGAGTCTGGGGCGCTTACAATAACTAGAACAGTAACCAACAGTGAATATAGCTATAATAAATTCTAAAAATTATCATAAAATACAATAGAAACACAAGATTATGGACGAAACACAAGTAGCAAAGTTAAAAATTAAACGATGGTAGGAAGCAGTAGACGGTAAGTCTCGTAGGGTTAATTGCAAGTCTACTAAATGTTTTTTATAGGTAAGAATGTAATTTATTTTCTTTAACAGTGGTAAGAAATCGTTTCAAGGAGGTTATCTTGTTTAATTCTGGAGGCTGTGAGTTCCAAATTCTGGGACCTTTAACGCAAATAGCCCGGTCTCCATGTCGATTCTTCGTTTTAGGTATGTCATAGTTATCATTGTGACGTGTTGCATAGTTATGAAGACTTGACCTAGTTTGAAATAAATCTTGAAAAACGTCCGGAAGTTTTGCTTTGTTGTACGTGTACAAATGCATCAGTTTCAAGATACATCAGTTTGCATCAAAATGCATCAGTTTGTTGTACGTGTACAAATGCATCAGTCTTCGCCACAAAACATTGCCATCTCTTTGTGTATCAAGGATGACTGTTTTTGTACCGGTATAATCTCGCGCATCCCGTTTGTGCATGGAGGATTATTCTTTCCCTAGGTACATGAGCCTAATTTTTATTAGGCTCTGGTACCCAGGGTAGATTCACGGGGGGGGGGGGGGTTCTGGGCTAAATTTCGGGTAGGGGGGTGCCGCCCACAGTTTGAAAATGTAACCGTTGGCTAGACCAATTTTTGTGAAAATGATACCCTTGGCTAGACTAATTTTTCCTTCAGAAGTGCTCTGAATTGGCATTTTCTAGGCAAAACTTGCCAAATTTTCGCATTTTCTAGACCAAAATTTTTAAAAAAAGTTGGGTTTTTTTCACAAAAATTACCGAATTTTGACATCTCTTTGACCAAAATTCCCAAAAAGCATACCCTTGCCTAGACCTAACTCGACTAAAATTGCCAAAAAGTACACCCTTGGCTAGACTAGAAGTCCGAAAAAGTATACCCTCGCGGGCGGCACATCCCCAGGTACCTTTACTATGGAAGAACCCCCCCCCCCGTGGGTAGATTATCCTTTGAGAGCTTGCTGCTGTCCAGACCATAGTTCCTTTTCTATAGACTTTGGTTTCAGAAACTGATAAAGCACTATGGGCCTATGTCCAGCTGTGTTGTTTAGCTTCTTTAGAAGTTAGATGTAATTTGAAATAAATTTAAACTTTGAAATAAAATGAACACAATGTTAGCAAGAAGAAGCGTCCGAGGACAGATGCTTGAGGAACATCGATTTGTGTGGTTGTTGTTGCTCCAAATGCTTGGAGCTCAGTCTCCAAAAACAAACAAAACATGGCAGGCAAGTGGTGATGAAAAGTTGATGGAATAATGAAAGAGATTGACGACATTACAACTATGAAACGTAAGGGATCGCTGTAAGTCAATTTGTTTTAACATTACGTGAATTTTATTTTGTTGGAAGCTGAGCTGAAGTCAGTGTTGATGAGAGATGGCACAAGCTGCCCGAAATACAACTGGTGGTGCTAAATCTAGGCCCAGCAGGCCTACAAAACTGACATCTGTTACTTCTAAGAGAACAGAAAGGGAATATGCTCTTGGAGACCTGAGCAATCTTCCAGAATCCGAACAGAAATTTCTGAATAGCTGCTTAAAGGATAAGAAAAACTTTGCAACCCTACCTCCTCCAAAGTCAGGGGACTGGTTATCAGAACATAAAGAGTATAATCAAAGTGTAAAGGGATGGAGAAGACGATTTGAAAGTACAATTCTGAACCAACGCCGTTTAAAAACCAAAATTTACTTGGTGCCCTTAGATAAAGAGATATTGAAAGCGGAAGTAAATATCAGTTGTAAAGCAGAGAAGTTGAAATTTCTAGACCTGCTGCAAGAATATGCCCAGATATTCTTCAAAGGGTTCACTGTTCATGTTTTGGACAGTCGACCAAAAACAAAATTCACATCAAGGATCAATGAAGAATCAGGAAGAAAGCAATTGTTGGTATCAGATATTTACAAATTTTTAGAGGCAATGTTCCCAAGAGATGCTTACTGCATGGTTGGAATTACAATGGTTGATTTATATCCAAGTGAGTCATGGAATTTTGTGTTTGGCCAAGCCTTTGCAAGGACAGGTGTGGGAGTATTTAGTTTTGCAAGATATGATCCAAAGTTTGATGATGATGATGATGATGATGATGATGATGATGATGATGATGATGATGATGATGATGATGATGATGATGATGATGATGATGATGATGATGATGATGATGATGATGATGATGATGATGATGATGATGATGATGATGATAATGATGATGATGATGATGACAATGATGGTGTTCAAGGTACAAAGTACAGCCAAATGAATGATTTTACAAACAGTCTTATTTTGTGGAGAAGTTGCAAGGTAAGTTGGGGATGGGGATGGAGCAATTAGTTTTTCTTTGATTACATTTAATTTCTTTGATTACATTTGATTTGATTATGTTTGAGTACCATTGCTCTGTTCAGATGGGAGGGGTGAACAGAAAGAAAATGTCTATTCTTTGTTAAAATTTACACGCAAGTCATACCTACCTGTGTCTTTATCTTCGTTTCTTTTTGCCTTTCCTTGCTTTCCTTTGCAGCTTTACTCATTTATTCAAGTTTGCAATGGCCTAATTTCAGTCTCAGTATATAATCCAGGATGCCCTCCTTTGTGGTTTTGTGATTCACCAGGAAAATTCTTGCCTTTGTGGTGGATATTTTTCACTCTGACACCCTTTTAATATGCACTCCTGAATAAATTAATCTCTTTTCATGTAACTTTTCATGATGTTTCACATGGTGCTACAAACAGTGTAATGTATTTCATCAAACGCTTTTATGCAATTGGAAATTTCTTCAAGAAATGTTTTCAAGGTTACTTTCTTGGTCCAGACATTTGATGATGCTTGCTTTGTCTTGCAGGTAATGGTGCATGAGACTTGTCACTTATTCTGTTTGAGCCATTGTGTATATTATTCATGTGCCATGAATGGAAGTAATCATCTTGAGGAAGCTACAAAAAGGCCAATGTTTCTTTGTCCAATTTGCTTATTGAAACTGAAGATGTCTGGTCTTCATTTTGACCTGAAAGACAGGTACAGTGAAATGCTCCAGTTTTTTAAAAAATTTGAAGATGGAAATTTCGTCACAGCTGCTCACTGGCTTGAAAGAGTGCTGCAAAAGTTCTAGATTGGCAGGTTGGCACTGAAGTAATTTGTTCAAATTGAGTCTAGAGACGTTGACCACTGTCTTATCAAGGGTTGGGAAAAAGAGTAAACAGAACAATATGAAAGATCTATTATTGTCAATGAAAGGAATTATGAGTGATACATGCGAAATTATGAAGACATTTGAGGAATTTAGGGAAAAGAATTGGAAAGAGACAGGATTAAGTGAAGAGGAAGATTAGGCTACCGAAAGATTTGGGGAACTGTTATGGTTTCTACACATGATAATAATTCAGGGTGTTGATGTTTGTGAAAGCGGATCAGTTGATTTTAGCAAATGCAATCTTGATGAGAAAACAGTACACAGTTGCACCAGTTTCACAGTTGCACCAGTTTAAAGAAAGTGTTATTCTATCAGCAGCAAGACTAGCTCATCAACAATGGTCAAAAATGTGATACAAATGTTCTAGATTGAATGGTCAACGTTGAGGTGAAATTGATTCCATTCATTGGAGCTGCACCCATTAAAGAAAGGAAATGAAACATATATTGATTGAATAAATTTTAGAAACAAAGCAAAAGGAAGCATCATTCTTTTCAATAGTTGATGCCACTAGCACAAGAGAAATGTACTGACACAAGAGAACTGACACAAGAGAAATCTACTAGACGTTGAAACTGATGAAGACTGGATGATATTCACTGAATGGCAACTGCTATTGAATATTGATAAAGATTTAAAGGGTCTGTATCATCCAGCATGTCTTGCATGTGCCATGTCTTGGTTTACTTTTGTTGTCGCCATTTCCATGGCCCATGAAAATGGCCACAAAAACGACAACCAAGAGATGACACTTGCTAGGAATGCTGGATGAAACCGAACATTTCAACGAAATGCTAATATCATTTCATTTTATTTTAAATTCTTTTTACAAGGTAAAGTTTATATACAATAAAAAAATTGATTTACATATTGCCCTGTGAAAAACTTAATTACAGTGTAGTTACTAAATACGTAATTAGATAGATGGATAGACAACTCAAAATATGTCAGTGAAAAAGAAAATTAAAATTTGAAGGGAAACTGATACATGCTGCCATCATAGTCTTTTGATACACTCAAAAGACTATGCTGCCATCGTGGGGTCATTGTAAGGACTGATTTTCGTAATTTGTGCTTGAAGGCCAAAGATATGCTTGCTCTTTTAGCCAAATTGCTAAGGTTGCTCGAAATACGTGTTTTCCTTTGATGACAAACTATGAAACAGCCCTTTTATGTAAGCGGGAGCTTCATTGTGGAGAGCCTTGCAAACAACCTTTGGAGTTTCTGACTCAATTAGCTGCTTAAAAGTAGGCCACCAAACTTTTGTAGCAAAGGTTCAGAAAGGGCGCCATACGATGGCATGGCGTTGAGGATACAGAGCATTGATTGTTTCTCTGCCTCGCTTTTGAAAGCTATTGACCATAAGCTAAAACTCGTTGGTGTGATTAGAGGTTTAAAACTCAAGTTGTAAGTCGTACCATGTCCCGTTTAAGTAAATGTTCCTTCCTGTTTTGTCGTAGTTAGATGTAGCTTTATGTTCTTTTTCTATATCTTATTTAATGACAAATGACTATTGGGTAGCTCGTAGTACTGTAGAGTAGTTTGTATTTAGCAATACTATCTATTGTTAAATATTTAACAATCGTATTAAGCAATACTATTTATTTACTACAAGCTACTATTTAGCAATACGTATTTAGCAATCGTATGTATTGTAAATCTTTAACAGAATGTACGGGGATGGATTAGGCAAAGTCCACACTGCAAGGAAAGGTCGAAAAATTGACAATTAGCAGCCACTTTGCCTTTACACAATGCGCTCTAGTTATTGTTCTATTTCGCTGCTGACTGACCCCAGCATCATGTAGTGTAGTGTATTTTGCACAACTCTCGAATCGTATCAGAACAACAAATATCAACAAAGTGTCACCATCAAGGATCATTTGTGGCCTGCAGACTGCGACCCCGGGGGGGGGGAGCACTCCCATAATTGACTTGACGGGATGTGCCGCTCAACAGGGTGTCCTTTTACGGTAAAAATTATGCGACAGGGTATTACAGTTGATAAGAAAATTATGCGACCGGGTATCTAGTGGAAGGACACCTTTTAGAGTTCTCATGAAACAATTAATTTTGGCAAAAGTTTTATGCGACAGGGTATACTTTTGGGCAATTTTTTATGCGACAGGGTGCAGGGTGTTGAGCGCTTTGCCACACACCCTCGTCACTTCCCTAGTCAAGTACCCCAACCGGGGGCTGCGACAAACAGGTTTCGTGCTTTTAATCAGAGCTTCTTATTCCTCAGTCTTCTTATTTACTAAGAGCCTACAGGCTGTTTTTCCGAAATGATGCACATTGTAATTAAGAATCGGATTCAGTTTGGTGAGGGTCTTATTTTAGAAAGCAAAGTATGGGTTTGATTGATGTTATTAAGTCCATGTTAGTCCTCCCCTTCCAGTTGACTATTGAAGTTTGATCCCCCACGAATTAGTTTAGGTCCCCTCAAAAGCAAATTAATAGGGCTGAAGAGCCTACACAAGGCATCTTAGTGCCCTTGAAGTTTCAGCCTGACTCTCGAAGAAGTATGTTCTTATATTGGGGGATTTACTCCCGGGGGGGGGGGGACTCATATATTTTTCTGTACGGGGACGTGCCGCTGAACAGGGTATCATTTTCAGGATTCTGACTCCGGGACAGGGTATCATTTTTGTAAAAATCGGCTCCATGACAGGGTCCATATTATTCATTTTTGACTCCGAAAGGTCGTTTTAGGCCATTTGCACTCTGCGAATGTGATTCAAATCGCTTGGATGGCAATATTTTCACATTTTTTCGATAGATTTCGTACAAATTTCCTTGCAGAGCACAATTACTCCGGGACAGGGTATCATTTCAGGAATTTGACTCCGGGACAGGGTAGCTTTTTAGATTTTCCAGCGGCACCTCCACGTATGTTCCTAGGCCAAGTACCCCTCCCCGCCCCCGGGATTTACTGTACATTTGCAGCATAGGAACTTGCCAGTTTTTAATAGGACAAGTAACTTTTAGGGCTAAGACCCATACTGAGTGATTCTAGCTTTTAGAACCCAACTTTATAGGTTTTAAATCGAAGAAAGAGGTTGACATTGGCCCAGCTGGACCATACCAATGTTTACTTGAATACAGCACAGGTAGCGAGAAAAATTAGTAAAAATAACAAGTACCTCCCTTTTTACTTTAAATGTTTGCCCAATTTGTCTAGATAGGGCCAACGACAACGATGTTTGTGATATAACAGTTCCGGTTCGCTTTCCACTCCGGAACCGTTTGTATCACAAACATCGTTGTCGTTTGGCTAACCTAGACAAATTTGTCGAATTTGGCAAACACTAAAGTAAAGAAGGAGGTACTTGTTATTTTTAGGTAATTTTCCCCACTACCTAAGCATACAGAGCGACAGCAGAGACTGCCTTCTTGAAGTGGCACTTAAAATGGCGGTATTTTTAGCAAAAGATTAGAAAGAAAACTTAAAAGATACAATTTTTCAAATCTATTTCTTGCTAAAATCGAACAGTTTCTTGTAAAAGATAGCCCCTTGCTCCATACCTGCACCTCTTTCTGCAACCCCAAGATCTGCAACCTTTTCCTTGGTTTCCAAGGAAGCGTTGCTATGCAAATTCGAATCGAGGTTACACAAAAGTCCACAATGGCCGCCGAAAATGAATGAACGAATATTTGCTGATCTGGAAGACTGTAAATTGAGTTGCAGCAGTTAAGCAGGAAACCAGTCAACGTGCAAAGATGGCAATGACTGATGCTCTATGTTCTGCAGCAGCTGATGGGGATATTGAGGTATCCTATTATGACTCGGTAGTTCCAGTTAAGCCCCGTCCAAAAATGCCTGGATCCGTACCCAAATTTTAGGCCTTGCGGGCTAGTTTGCACTTTAAGGCGCTTTAGCGGACACACTTCCGGCAATTCTCCGTGTTTGAGTTTTGTACCGAGTTTTGATGAAAAAATCCGTCTCTGAGATCAAAGCATATCTATTCTATTGGCAACCAATAGAATAGATATGCTTTATCTATTCTATTCTTTGGCAAAAGACTAAAGTGCTTGCCAGTTCCAGCTGCAGATCAAGGCCTTTTAGGTCATGTTGTCACTTTCTTCAAGCAAGGGCGAATTAGTCGAATCACGTTCGAATTCTGCATTATCCAATCGAATGATAGGATTTCTATCACTATTGTTTAGAAAACCAATCAGCAATCAGTTGTTACAATAAAATTCAATTCAACTCTGTTTTCTTTGAAAGCTGTGTCCGCCAAACTGCCAAAGTGCATTTGTCCCGCCTTGCGTTTACACCAGACTCAAGGGATCCAAACGCATTTGGATATGCTATCCGTTTGGATCCGATTCCAGAAAGATCTCCAGGTGGGATCGCATCCAAACTGGTACGGATGGGAAGTGAAACGATTATTATTATTTATTATTATCAATTTGTTTTACGTTGGCAACTTACATAGCTATATATAATTAAAAAAGCTAATTCAAGCCAACAAATTAATACAATGCTACATGAATATATACAAGAAAAATAAGTCGATAAAATTACAAAATTCACAAAGTTCATATCAATTTACAAAGTTCATATTAAAAATGGTGTAAAACTATAAAAACTATAAAAAGCCGAGCCGAGGAATATACTGCCTGCAAAGTCTGCAGTCGCAGCCTTCATTGTTCCAATATTTGATTTTATTCTTGAATTGTTGCACAGAAGAAGAATCCTTAATTTCCTGTGGAAGAGAGTGCCAAATACGCTGCCCTCTGTATCGGACTGATTCCGTACCATAATTAACTGTATGTACCATAGGAAGTAAAAATGTATTGGCATTTCTCAAATTATATGTGACACTTCTTTTCAGGAAAATTTCATCCATAAAACTGGGGTTTAAATTATTTGTAGTTTTGAACATTTCAGTCATTAGCAATTGCACATTTTTTTGGTGTATTGTTACAGATCTATCTTTTTCTAATAATGATACAAAGCTGGAAGTATAGTCTTTATAAGCTATTCGTAAGGCTCTTTCATGCAGTCTGTTAATCTTGTTATTCATTTTTCTGCTATGGAACATCCATACCAAAGGACAGTACTGAAACTGGCTAGTTACGAATGCTCTCATCAAAAGTCTTAATTTATCAGTTCCAAGATATGTGGACATGCGTGACAAGGCAAATAGTTTGTTGGCAGCCTTTTTACAAATATTGCTTACATGCTTTTCAAAGTTGAGATTTGAATCAATCAACACCCCTAAAAGTTTCTCTTCTTGTGAATTATCAACGGTACAGTTGCCAATATTTATGACGACATCTTGATTTGTTCTTTCACCAAAAATCATGAAGTGGCATTTGTCTTCGTTAAGTTTCATGTAATTATTTCCAAACCATTCAATTATAATTTTGGAGTCATTTTCTAACATGGAGATTACATTTTCGAGACGCATATCGCACGTATAAATGGTTGTATCATCGGCATAGTTACATATATCTGTCTCTTGAATCGATAACAGAAGGTCATTGATGTAGATATTGAAAAAGAGAGGTCCAAGGACGGATCCTTGCGGAACACCAAGCTGAACATGCTTATAGTTACTGAAAGAACCATTGATTTTTACTCTTTGTTGCCGATTTTCCAGATAGCTGTAGACAAGCAATAAAGCTTCACGGCTAAATCCATACGCATGTAACTTAGCAATCAGCAAGTCATGTCGAATACAGTCAAAGGCCTTTGAAAGGTCCATGAATATAGCTCCAACTTTTCCACCCTTGTCGAGGCACGTTCTCCATTTTTCAATTGCCCGTATCAATGCATGTTGTGCATTGTAGCCCTTACCAGGGGCGGATCCAGCCCACGATCTTGACCGACTTACTAGCGAGCGCGAAGCGCGAGCAAATCTGTGGAACTAGCGAGTGCGAAGCGCGAGGAGTCCGGGGGTCCGGAGGCAGAGCCCCCGGAAAAATTTTTGGGACCACGCCCTCCAGATCGCCGGAAAACGCCCTGTTTTAAATGCCTCCATGACACGCCCTATTATAGATGTTGAGACCTTTATAGCGTCGAATGGACATAGCCACCGAAAGATATGACGCTTAAGAACTTTACTTCGAAAAAATGGTCACCAATAGTTGTTTACTGTACAAGTAAAGATAAAAAATTGTGGATCTCTATGTGTCTAGTCTCAAGACATCTCAAACAAAAGGCAATGCGGCCAAGAGCTTCCGCAGTTTGGAGAGAAAAGCCGAACTTCGATGATTCGAACTAGCATAAAAATATCGAGCTAAGGAGAGGTAGGAGAGGAAAATGTTGAATTACAAAAATCGTCGATCATTTTGAGTTAAACCGTAGTGGAGTCATAAAATCTCCTCTAAAAAGTCGGATGTGCCAAAAAATTCAGGTGTTTGAAAAATTATGAATTGAATTTCACTTGACGACAAAGGACTGAAGTATTTTGTAATTTGTGTCACATTCCTGTGAGCAACTATTCGAAAGTCCTTTGTTGCAAAATTCTCAAAAAGGCCCTGAAATGATCATCAGTGTGAAGGGAATGTTGTG
Organism: Aurelia sp. 3 sensu Dawson et al. (2005); assembly: GCA_964020215.1. Classification (NCBI taxonomy): domain Eukaryota; kingdom Metazoa; phylum Cnidaria; class Scyphozoa; order Semaeostomeae; family Ulmaridae; genus Aurelia; species Aurelia sp. 3 sensu Dawson et al. (2005). Next base: position 13,421,930 of record OZ026577.1, read on the forward strand.
CAGAAGACGTCTGATACCCGTGAAAAAAATATACTTTTGTGCTGTTATGTATAAAGAAGTTTCATTGCAATGTTATCAAGAGTTTCGAGGAAGTTTCCTGTTTAATTCACATACTGATCATGGGATTTTCTTCAACTTGAATTTACAAACATTTTTGGTATTCATGAAACATGACACAAAGTTTGAAAAAGTTTTGGTCTTTTGGCTATCAAACAGAATTCATTCCATTCCACTGTAAACTTTCAAATGCCTGAACTTTTTAACAGTACATCCAGTATAATATCTAAAAAACTCACCAATCTGCAAAAATTGGGATTGTTGAAATGATAAGAAAACTGTCACTAGTGATCATCTGTCATACACCTTAGTTGATTAGCATAGCTAATTTTTCAAGTAATAAATGTAATCAATGCAACATGACAAATGTAACAAACTGCATTTGATCCATGGATTGATCTTGTAATAACAAAATGAATCAGACATTCACAGAAATATTCTTCTCAGAGTGCCCTTTGACCATTATATTTCATCAATCATTTTGCTATTCAATGCAATTTTCAAAGTTTGTACCAGAGACATTTTACTGGTGCTCATCCCCATATGATTGCATGGTGAAGTAATTTCCTCAGGCTCATCATCTAGAGGGGTTAAACAACATATACAGCACAGAATATTATGAGTCTTTTGTTGACAGCTAAAATTTTGATTTGAAATTTATCAGTCAATTGGAGGTTGAGACTGTGCAGCTGTAGGTTATTTTTGGCAATAATATCTGTGAAAAAATCCATTTCTTTGGGGTGTTGTCAGTTCAAATGAATCATTGCAAGTAAGTCCAAAGTTTTAGATATTCTTTTCCTCTCCTTCACAACCTCTGATGATTTGTTGATTTCAGCCACAGTCAGATATAAAATTATCCTTATATCCTTTAGTTATTATAATTGAAATTTCATGCTCTGATCAGTATCAGTCCAAAATCTTTCAGTGTGTTTGCTTTTCAAAGCTATCTTAAATCCGGTACAGTGAGAAGACTTTCACCATTTTCAAATCAAATACTGGATGAGTCAATGACATCCATTGTGCAAAATCAGAATCATTGCAAAGAAATCTGCTTTCCTTCAATTTCAGCAGGACACTCTTTCCATGGAAATATGAGCGACACATTCTGCCCCTATTATTATTATCATTATTATCAATTTCTTTACAGTTGGATACCAGTAAAAATAGCTACAAGTGGTTAGCTAATTAATTCCAACCTATCAACCCTTGCTTTAGTTTTCATAACATAAACATATTGGCCTAGCTAGCCCCCAGGAAGGCATATCGACTGGCCCTGAGAGCTAGTTGGCCTATCGTTGTTTGTTGGCTGGTTTACTGCAAGGACGTTTTCTAGGAAGTGTCAGTGAAGGCTCTTCCGTACATATTTTATCAGTTAGGTATATCCATGAATTTAAAAGAAAAACAAAATAAGCTCACCCTGCAGGAATAATTCTTTCCCTCCTCTTCCAACTTGAAACGATATGAAAAGCCCGCCATATGAGGAAGCAAGTTTGAATATGAGGCCAGCTCGCTGCAAGTTTTCACGTGGTTTTGACAGACTTCTTGACCGTCTTCCAAAGCTGTTTGACCGACTTACAAACACCCTGTGATCTTGGCAAAATCCTCAAAAACAATGCTTTTTTCATGACCGCGCATCTTGTGATGCAATTTTGACCGCCTTACCAATCGTATTCGCCCATTTTATTGTTTCACATACAAAACAAAACAATCGCGTTGGAAAGTATTGCACAAGCAACACAAGCGCTCCAGAAGACACAGATTGAATTGAATTTTGTTTTGCGTGCAAACGACTACGAGGCATATCCAGCATGGCTGAGCAGCAAACCGAATACGGCAGTCATCAGGGGCGTCAAAGCTTCGAGGAGGGCGTGAATCAACGAAATTAGTTGGCGCATGAAGTCTATGCAACACTACTGACACCAAGCAAAAATTAGGAACATTTTTATTGTTCTCGTTCTTCCTTAAGATAAATGGCTTCCCACTTTTTTCTTGAAAGTCTGACCGACTTCTGCAAGTCTCGTAAGTCGGTCTGGATCCGCCCCTGCTTACGAAATCCGCAAAGCAGAGATGATAAATACTGAGACATATATGCTGATATTTGAGTACCCATGAGCCTTTCAAATACCTTTGACACTGTTGGGAGCACACTGATAGGTCTGTAATTACCCTTGAAGGTTTTGACCTCCTTTTTAAAAAGAGAAGATACATCGGCTAATTTCAATTCATCAGGAAAGGAAGAATGTTCTATTGAGTTATTAAATATGATTTGCAAGGGTGCAGAAACTATTTCTGATTCGGATTTTAATAACTTTGGAGGGATACTCTTGAAAGTGGTTGCTTTAGAGGGGTTTAGCTCACTAATCCCATTTTTGATATTTTCAATGGAAACCTTTTCAAATGAGAAACAACCATTGTTTTCATTGAATGAACGAATTTTTTGAATACTTGGGTGCCTCGAAAATTTTAACACTATTTGATCGATGGGGTCACTGATATCTTCAGAAGCAAGAATAATATTTTCATTTTCGATAATTCCAAGAGAATCAGTGATTGTGACAAAAAAATTATTAAACGTTTCAGCTACATCAGACTCATTCGACACAATTTTCCCTTCTTCGACCAACGTTATTCGGGATTTTGATGAGCTCTTATCCGAAATAAAAGGTTTGACTGTTTTCCAAAATTTTTTGTTGTCTGTAACTGCTGAGATGTCAATTTGATTATAAAAATCTCTTTTTGCCTTACGGGATAATTTAACGCAAAGATTGCGCTGTCTGCGGAAAGCATCCCAGTTTTCAGCTGTTCTATTCTTATTATACTTATTCTTTAGTCTCGTGCGTCGCTGAAAATCCTTTGTTCGTGCGTCGTGCGTCGATTAAACTGAAAATCCTTTGTTGACATTTCAAAGAGGGGAATCAGAGATAAGACACAGTCTAAATTGCAAAGGATCTGATTAAAATAAGAGAAAAGGTTCACTAGAGCGCTGCTTCTAAAATCCAAAAGGATCCAATCCCGTGTAAATGCCAACAGTTCTGGATCCAATCCAGTGTATAGTAAACTCCCATTTGGATCCGATCCGGTGTAAATGGGGCCTTAGATTAGCACTCAAGAAGGAGGGGCGGGCCTGTCTAATTGCTTTTTTGTGTTTAATTGTATCTTAATGTATTAATTTACATTTCATTGTTAGTAGAGGAGCATCCCCCCTAAATGGTTGGCTAACATTTTCATCTGGTATTACTAAATGGTGGAATCACCACCAGAGAGGGCCAGCCAGTAGAGCATATGGGGCCAAGATAAAAAGTTGGAGTTAAGAAATTTGGGAGATACTTCCTCAAACATCTCCGACATATCTGACATCACCTGCATCTCCATGTTTTTACCTGATGATTTTTACTATTTGGTAATCGTATGCAAAGGCTTGATAACCGATTAATTGATCAGGGCCTAAAATGTAACACTTTTACGAAAATATAGGGCCTTGCAACCATAGCCACTTTTCATAGTGGTATGAATTTTGAAAGTGGTATGACATTTGAATTGAAAAGGCAGCCTCGCAGTACACTATGCATTGGCCTTAAACTTTGTATGCGGCAGTTTAGGCCTGGCTAGCTTTAGGTGCTTGCAAGGCCAAAATGAGGCCAAAAGCAAGCTTGCAACAGCCCAGAAAGAGTTTGATCATTTCTCACTTGAGAATCTGTCCCAGATGAAAACTCTGACAGCTCGTAAAACTTGAAAAATTCAAAAGGATTTTTCCTATCTTTACTTTTTCCACTTTTCATAGACCATATTTGATCATTTCGACAAAATTTTCAAAGTAAGAAAATAAATAACAAACCGTTTCAAGTAGAGTTTGAAAACAATTCTGAGCTTCCCAAGTTTTCAATGCTGTGTGAGCTTTTGCCATTGCCTAGCCTTGAGAAACCTTGTCGCCAATAGCATTGTTGACCTTATTTCAATCTCCATTCCATCTTGGATGATGATCACAAAGAACAATACAAAAGCATGTGGATGAAGAATCATTTATAAGCTCAAAATATTGGGTGTATTAAACCCTACCAAAAACTCTTTGTTGCAAGAAGATACCGCAGAAGGGAACTGTCTATGTTCAATGGACGATAGTTGTCCTTTCTTTGAGATCACTTCTGTCCTCCTGAACGCTAAGGTATGCAAGCAAGTTGTATAATGTAACAACTTCACTTTTCAAAGAGCCACAGTTTGCAAGTAAGTAGAGCATTGTATTTGGATGTCTTAAAGAGACACTAACACAAAATTTTGGCATCCGAAAATTGCCACGAGAACATTTGAGAAACATGATGAAAGCTCGCATTACCTGAAAATATTGTCTCCTTGTCTTTACTGTCCATGGCAGGAAAGTTATGAGACCGCGAGAACTGGAAAGATTTTCTTATATCCTACTTTTTATCTGGTCTGCTGCGGGGAAACAATGGATTCTATGTCACTTGGCAGTTTTCGGTCAGCGAATCTTGCATCGGGCTATTCGACCATTATGGCTTTTGTTTATCTACTATCACGTACAATCATCATTTGACACAAATATTTGAACACAACACAAAAGGTACATAATCTCTACACAACCCAATTAGCGTGCCTTCGGCAGATCATTTGTTGATGTCATTTTTTGCATTAGTGCCTCTTTAAATTATTTCTAACTGAAAGCAATAGTGGGGTGGTTGTTGCAATTTCAGATGCGTTGATCTTTGTTTCCATCCTAACGATTGCAAAGAGAAAATAATCACAAAACTGGTGATATAAATTGGATGTTGATACGACATTTATACTCACCTAATAGATGCATAATCATTATTTATATTGGTGCATTGAAATTTCTCCTGGTGAAACTTTTGAAAAATCTTTGATGAAACTTTACACTTAGCTGGAATCTTAGCAGGCTTTACACTTTGCAGGCTCTCATGCCTACAAAAAATCATTTATCATACCATTGTTATTATTATTATTATCAATTTATTCATCGTTGGATGATAAAATACGATAGCTAAAATAAAAAATAGCTAATTAATTCCAACGTAAAAAGATGTATATACAGTATTAGATAAAAAAGTAATAGATAAAAGTATTTACAAGTCATCAGAATATACATTTAAAACGGATATCTAAAAGCAATCATCATAAATAGCCCAAGTTTGGAATGAAAGTGCGGCATAATTTGCAGGGACAATTTTCTCCGTACCAATTTTTAATCTCTTTTTCAAATCGACGAAGGGTTTCCGAATTCCGAATGGTTGGTGGCAACGTTTGCCACAGTTGCGGACCTTTAAATCGGACGCTTTCTTTCCCGTTGCTGACGGATCTCACTCTGGGTTGAGTAAATTCGTTATTATTTCGCAAATTGTAATGAGTTGTATTTTCACGGAAGATTTCCTGCATGAATGAAGGGTTTAGCCCATTTTTAGTTTTGTAGATCTCAGTCATAAGTATTTGCAAGTTCTTTGTATGAATAGCAACTGCACAGTCCTTCTGTAATAACTCACTAAAAGTAGATTCGGTGTCCTTGTAAGTAATTCTTAGAGCCCTTTCCTGTATTTTGTTGATTTTCTGGTTAAGTTGCCTGCTGTGAAACATCCAGATTAAAGGACAGTATTGAAACTGACTTGTAATAAATGCCCTCATCAAGTTACAGTCATTTTCAAGCGTATGAGTTATGTTATCAAGGCTCCTATCGCAAGAATAGATAGTAGTGTCATCTGCATAATTGCGTATATATGAGTTTTGAATAAAAAGTAAAAGGTCATTAATGTATATGTTAAACAACAGAGGTCCTAAAACTGACCCCTGAGGAACACCACGTGTTAGGTCTTTCCAAGAACTGAAGGAACCATTTACCTTAACTCGATGTTGTCTGTTTGCGAGGTAATCGTTAATGAGTGCTAATGCTTCTTGAGAAAAACCGTAAGCATGTAATTTTGCAATCAAGAGATCATGTCTAATACAATCAAACGCCTTGGAGAGATCCATCAATACGGCCCCTGCCTTACAACCCTCATCAAGGCTAATTTTGAACTTTTCTAAGAGCCTTACCAGAGCATGTTGTGCACTGTAACCTTGTCGAAAACCACATAGAAGTGAAGATAAAAAAGGTGTAATATAAGCAACTATCTGTTTATCCATTATTCTTTCAAACAACTTAGAGACCGTTGGCAGAACGCTAATTGGCCTAAAGTTAGTCCTGGTATTAGTTGATCCATTCTTGGGAAGAGATGAGACATCCGCACACTTAAGCTCATCAGGAAAGGTTGACTTTTCAATGCAATCATTAAATATTTGTGTCAAAGGCTCCACGCATACGTCAGAATTGGATTTAAGAATATTGGGAAGGATTTTTGTGCGTTGTGGCTTTCTTAGGATTTAAACTTCTAACCTCCTTTTCAACGGTATCAGGGGCAACTTTTTGAAAAACGAAGGGGGCAGCATTTTGGTAGTGACCTTTGATTTTTAGAATGCTAGGATGATTCGAAAATTTTTTTTCTGCCTTCTGAACAGGGTCTGTGATTCCGTCTGTTGCATTTTCATCATTGAAGTTTTGATTTATTCCAAGAGAGTCAGTAACGGTTACAAAAAATTCATTCATTGTCTCTTCTACTTCAACATCGTTGGACATTATTCTTTCACCAGCGGTCAGAACAATTTTATTCTGAGATTGTGATCTGTCAGAGAAGAAAGGTTTGACGGTCTTCCAGAATTTCTTATTATCCGTGACAAGTGAGATATCTATGCTATTGTAATAATTTCTTTTCTCTTTTCGAAATAATTTAAAACAAGAATTTCGCTCTTTTCGAAAGTTGTTCCAATTTTCAGCGGGTCTTTCTTCGTTGTATTTATTACGTAGTCTAGAGCGCAGCATTGTCGCTTTACGCAGAGCACGGGTCATAAATGGCTTATCATTTGCGCGGACATACTTCTTCTTCATCGGAGCATGTTTGTCCAAAACTCTATCAAAGGCGGTTTCAAATGAACTGTAATTCAAATCTGGTGTGTCTATCCGTTGTAACTCCTGTTGAAGATCATTTTTGAAAACATTCTCATTATACTTTTTGTAATTTATATAGTTAATGACAGTTGGTCCTTGTTTGGGGAAAGTAGTTTTAAGCACAGTAACAACCATTTTATGAAAATCTGACAGACCAGTTTCGACAGTGGTGGTTTTTTGTACACTCCTGTTTCTGTTTGTCAATACAAGATCTATACATTTTGGAGTGTGTGATTTATAACAGGTTGGCTCTTTGACTAGATTTTTGAGACTGTATAGGTCCAGAACATTTTTGAGCTGTTCCTCAGTTTCATTCATGTTAAAATCCCCTATAAGCATAAAATTCTCATAGTTTTCACTGTAGTGGTCAAGCGCACGACCAAGATTTTCAAACAGATTTTCCTGAGATTGAGTTGGTGGTCGATGCACGCTAAAAAGTACCCATTTCTTTTTCCTCAAATTTATTTCGAAACTAATGCATTCGATATCGTCAGAAAATTTAAAAGAATTTAATTGATGCGAAGGTATATCACTTCGGACATAAACTAGTAAGCCACCGCCATTTGCATCTCTGTCTGATCGAAAAGGATTTGCAAATCCCTCTATGGCTCAGTTTCAGTTTCATCATATTTAAATTCACTACATACAATTTATAATCCCAACAATACAAACAAATAACTTAACTACAAAGACTAGATATATAAAATTTTACACAGAAAATTAATACAATGATACAAAAATTAATACGACACTAAGAAAAGATACAAAGGGGGGCTAAATAAATTGTATGCAGGGAATTACTTAAAGGAGGAGCTCTCTCAATAGGTAAACTAATCGAGGAGAGAGCCCCCCCTATCCTAAGATATAATCAGATAAATTTTGTTTGTTTAAATAATTGTGCAGTACAAAAATGGCTCAAATTCAACGGTCAACCTTGTTCAATAAATGAATTTTCAGTCTTGTTTTGAACAATACTTTTGATGGAGCATTTCGGAGTTCCATGGGTAATGTATTCCAAAGCTTAGCACCAAGATATCTAATAGACTTCAGACCATACTGAAGGCTGTTGTTTTTAGACATATATAGATCACCTTGACTGGCCTGTCTTGTGGAGTACTGATGAACAGATGAGCAGAATAGGAAAAAGTCATGAAAGCAGCTAGGTGAAGTTTTATTAACAGAATCAAAAACAAAAGTTAGGAGTCGCAGTTCAAAGATCTCAGAAAGTTTCAGGAGCTTAAAATCATTGAAGATTGGAAGAGAGGGAGACATGCGAGGCTGAAATGAGATAGCTCTGACTGCTTTTTTCTGTAATTTGAAGATTGCCAAATTGCCCCGTTGGAAAAAGTAGAATCAATTTTCGTTTCGGCAAGCATCAGTACATCCACATTTTGTGAAGTGATTTCCTTCAGCGCATCAAATTTATTTCTTACAGAATTGATGTTTAGGTATCCAATAATGATCTTACCAATGTTTCTTATTCTTAATAACTTCAAGGTAGATTTTGCATCCGTGGCACTGATGTCTGCTACTAGGGGGGGGGGGGGTAGCTGCGGGAAGTGAACGGAAAAAGCAGCGTTTAAGGGAGGCCTATCTGAGTCCTGGGCACTCTCGCCTGCATCGTTGCTCTTATTTGAGTCAGAACGATCCCCTGAATAATCCTGTGAGGAGCATATGACATTATCGTATGATATTTGCTCAGAATCAGATGAATCGTTAATTTGTTGCCTACCTAAATTACAGCTAAAAGTACTTTGTCATAGATAACCTAACTTGTACAAAAATTATTTGCTAAAAATCTCGTTCCTTCTGGATTTAAGTGTAACAAACTGCGATTGAGATGCTCTGAAGTTATGTTAGAATTGTCAATAAATTGCAAGTACTCAAGTACTCACCATATCCCCAGCACTCAAGAGATATGCCATCCCAGTGTATCATAGAATCTGTAATCATCATAAAGTTTTTGAACTTTTCTATACAATGCAACTGTTTCATGCAACCTGGTAACTAATTGCAATATTATTTACTTGCCACTTGTGCAGCAAGGACATGGTCAAAAACTTTTAAGCTGATAACCACCATAGAAATGTGTTATTGTTTGTTTTCGTTGTGATAATCAACATTGGTAGACAAAATTTTTGCAAGCCCCTATGAATCATGGGTCCCAGACCTTTTACCCCTTCCAACCCCTTCTCTCTTCTCAATGGTTCTGAGTTCAATTATTAATTAAATGTTTTATATATTTCCATTCTAGCTTGTGAAGGGATTTATAAACAGGGGTGCAGATCTAAACAGGAAATCATCAGATGGATTCATGCCACTTTGCTTAGCTGCATTTTGGGGACATAGTGACATTGTCAAATTGCTGCTTGAAAAGGGGTATAGTGTTCTTATATGCAGGGATTTACTGTACATTTACTGCATAGGAACTTGCCAGTTTTTGATAGGACAGGTAACTTTGATCGCTAAGACCCATACTGAGGGATTCTAGCATTTAAAATCCGACTTTATAGGTTTTAAATCAAAGAAAGAGGTTGAGATTGGCCCCTCTGCTGGACCATACCAATGTTCTATCTCAATCCTTTTTCTTATTTCTGCATGGCATTTTACATCATCTGTTATTTTAGTGCCGTCATATTTTGCCATTTTCAAGTTGGACCGCTACTGTTTGAATGTGGTGTCGCTGTTGTTGCACCTATTGGACAGATAAAAGTCCAAACGATTAGCAGCTGCAGTTATACCACTGGTCATAAATATCTACGCTATGATAATGGACCTAAGTCCATTAAGGAGGGATAGCAAGACCGCAAGGTATGAAGGCCTACTCTTCAAATGCTGGGTGTTCCAGAAAAAAGTATAAAGATATGTCTGGCATCGACTATTAGACTTTAGCTTTAATCATGGCTAATTAATTTCAAAATGCTCCTCGATACTTATTTTGAACATAGATACCTCATTTGTTAATAGTAGTAGTTGGAGTATTGAAATATTGATGTTGAAAGCTTAAAAATTTGCTGTCTAAACTCCAAACCAGATCTTTGGTGTTTAGGCCTTAGCAAACTGTTGAAGCAGAGCAAATAAATCAGCGATTTCGGTGGTAAAAGTGTGAAGCAATCTTTGATAACATCACGATATTCCTTTTGCTAGGAGTCACTCGTGTTGCCATTCGTTCAATTTTTCTTCTTTTCCCAAAAGGCCGAAGCTCTGGTTTGGACTTGGAAGCAAATTTGAACTTCCAAGATTAATATTTTACCTTGCAAAGCAACAATTTGAACGAATGAGGTATCTATGTACAAGTTAACTATGGAGGAAAAGTTTGGAATTGACTAGGCATTGATTCAAGCTAAATTCTAATCGTCCGACGCGACCAAATCTGTTTAATTTCTTCAGGGAAACTGGTAGATCCTTTGTTATTGATCTATGTGATCATCTTTAAACCAATTTCATTTCATGTATCATGTTTAACACAAAATCCCTATTAGCTAAAAAAAAGAGAAAGCTGTACAAATATTTATTTACAAATATATAAAATCTTACGAATTTGCTGGTCTTCCCAGAGATCGTGCCGTGCTTTGGGAAGAATGCTAATTTTGCAGGAATTCTAACTGCTTTCTTCTGCATATGTTGATTGTGGAACTCATTCTGATATCTAATGGGACTTCATTCAACGTCTTTGCATTATAGTGAAAAAGTCTGGAAATGAAAGCAAATGCACATATCTTTTAGGGCAGATGTGAATGGGAGAAACAGTAGTACGAGATGGACTGCATGCCACTGTGCTGCATTTCAAGGGCACGGAAAAGTGATTATGCGGCTATTGGAATTCAAACCAAAACTTGACCTCAAAGATGATTTAGATAGGTGAGGAAAACGTATTTTGCAACAGACTGGCATAAATTTCAATAGAATCTTTACAGTAAAAGTGGAAAAAGCGTACCATGTAAATTGGAAGATAATATGAAAATATATTTTCATGACTGGATGACTATTCAAACATTGCTTTCTTATTTGCCTCCGTTAGATTCGAATATTGCTTCCGTTGGGTGGAGCGTATGCAGTATTGCAATAGGAGGTTCTTTCCTTGGAATGTTCAATAATTTCTTCATGCAGAGAAAGCAAGATGCAATGAGGATGCGATTCTATTTTGCATATTGACAACATGGGCGGTACGCTTCTTCCGCTTTCACTGTAATTGAATTCATTTCATTTCAAATCTTAACCGGGGAAGCCCTTTTGTAATGCGTGTATGCAATTGGCCGTTTACTACAAAGCTTGCAAACTTAGAATACTGTAGAAAACTGTGCTAACCTCACAACAGTTTTCAGTTCATAAAATACTGGTAATAGCCCTATGGTCTAAAATGAATATTGACAGTAAGGGAAATTCCAAATATACACACACCTATTATACAGTTAATCAGCACATTTTATGAAGATATGATGGAAGACGCCTGCTTTACACTCAGCCGGTAAGTCATTCCATGACTTCTAAAAGAGAGACACTTTTATCCGTTTGTGGAGTTTTTCCCCTTTCGGTTGCCTTGGGTCAGTTGCTGTATTCCTAAAAATTCCTTGAGGCCAGCTGAGATGTTTTCATGAAAAGTTTACGCGCATACTGTGGAGCCAGCTCATGAGGAGATTTGAAAACAGTAATATTAGACTCTAGGAATCAGTTCATCGATGGTCTGCCAGCCAAGTTGTTTTAAGATTGGCATTGCTAGATTATCAAAGTGGTTGCCAGTTACAATCGACCAGCAGGGTTCTGTATTTGATCTCAGTCGCACAGAAAAACAGATAAGAAATACTAAGGTTCTTGATGAAAGTAATTTTATATGCACTGCTAAACATGCATAATATTAGACTCTAGGAATCAGTTCATCGATGGTCTGCCAGCCAAGTTGTTTTAAAATTGGCTTGGCCAGATTAACATAGTGGTTGCCAGTTACAATCGAGCAGCAGGGCTCTGTATTTGATCTCAGTCGCACAGAAAAAACAGATAAGAAATCCTAAGGTTCTTGATGAAAAATTTCATTTGCACTGCTAAACATGGAAAGAAATCGAAATTTTCACTTCACGAAAATCTTGTCTGGTTTTGAGATATTTATGGTAGTTATTTTTCTCCAAATACCCGAGGGACTCATAAATACACTGATCCTTTTGCGCCACTTTGGCTAAATATTTGAAGTACAAGATTGAATCATGGCTAGGCCCAGTTGGCATTTGCTATCATTTAGTATGCAAGGATCAGTGTTAGTCAATTTCTATAACAACTGACACGTATAGTGAAGTGAGGTGCACTAATGAAAAGTAAACTAAATTAAACTTAAGGAAGGTAATTCAATATTTAAAGGCACTTTACAATTCCATTACCCCGTCACACAATGAGTTAGATCAAGAAGGTGCGACGGCCAAAACGCAAAAATGTGCTGAAACGTAATAACAGCAACATGTATTGATCCAATCAGGAAGAACATCCTTTTGATAAAGTCTTTGTGGAATATTGGAAATTGTCAAAACCATCAAAAACCATCGGAAATGTGAAATTTAAGTACATGATTGTGAACAGCCCATTTTCGGCTGTATTTTTGGCAAATTGAGAAATAGGACTTTAACTTTACGATAAATTCTTATTTGATAGCAAAGTAATAAATCCAAAATTTCGAGAAAAATGTCAGAAATTAAGTTGAAGCTTCAGTTTCAAGATTTAAATCTTATGAATTAGTTCTACAGCTTTTCATGTACAATTTCTCGAACAATTGATGGATTTTGCTGACTCACCGAATTTTTTTTATCTTTCTAGGACTGCTGTGGACTTTGCATCAGCATTGGACTCAATATGGCCACATTTTGCAGGTATTTAAACAAATAATGAGTTGCACGAGATTTTGATGTTTTGTTCCGGGTGTCTAGAATTAAGTCCTTCTTTTGATTGGAAAAAGGAACACTGAGATAAGAAGTCGCGACTTTCTAAGTACACAGCTAGATATTTTAATCTCCAACTTGAATGGACGTATCTTGTATTTAGAAATGGTCAAATGAACGGTGGAGATATGAGCATTCGGTTTCATAGTTTAGAGTGCACTTGAAACCAGAGGTTTTGAAAAGGGCCTAGCCATGATTTCATTTGATGCGAAGCTTCCATTCGCAAACTCATGAATGTAATCCTTTCATGCTCGCACTTTTGAACTTTAACTGTTACATATTGCTTCACAACACAGTCAGCTAACAATGAACGTAAAGAACGAGAAACAAGGCCAGGAATCAATTGAAACTTGCCTGTATATAAACTGAAACATTCATCACTCAATCTGAGTAAAGTTGTCGTTGATCAATTCTGTAAGAAGTGTGCTAATATTTCTGAGATCCAAATAAACTCCTTGCTACAGCTAGCAGTGTTTTTACTGAGAACGGGGGGTAATCCTTTTGTTTTCGTTCACTAAATTAACTAATATCGACGCTCGGTCCAAGGTCCTAACCTCTTTTCTGCCAAGTAAAGAGATTTATTGCGGGTATTTGATCATTGAATTCTCTTGCAGCCCAAGGATGCAAACGCACAAAAAAGCAAGATTTAATAAGAATGAAAATAGTGGAAAAGGTAACAGTTTCCTTTAATTTGTCACGCTTATCTTAATTTCGCTCATCTTGATACTTGCTGTTCGAGTCGATTACATGCCTTTGTTTCGCCTGTGCCTGAACTGATTACGCATTGAAGTTCATTCAATCGTGGCCAAAAGTTATTGGACGATTGATCAGAACCTCGATATTTGCTAGTAAAAGGCCCCCCCTTCCCCCATGTCAATGTCGTTGTAAGAGATTGTACGTGAAATAAGTTCATAAACCATCTGGTCATGGGAAACTACAACATTGACACCGGGGGGAGGGGTTTGGAAAGCAACAGAGGGCTAAAACTGTAAAGAGGTTGTATTTATTTCCTCTTCAGTAGCTGTCCAGTAACCTTTTGGCCACGATTGTCTCCAGAAGTGAAAATAGATATTGCCTCACAACTGTTCATATGAGCCACAAAATATGTCCAATTATCAATCAATTGGTGGCTTTTACAAGAATTTCAAAAATTTTGAAAATTTTATTCATTTTAAAAATCGATCTGACGTCATAGCAACATGACGCAAAAGCAAACCTTGCGTTTGAAGACAGCGATTGTAGAAAGAAGGCATATCCTCGGAAATTCTCCGCTGATAAAAGACTGCACATGCAGTATTCACAAAAAAGGCAAAATTCAAGCATCAGAGATGAAAAACAATGCTTAATAGCTTGTTAGCAACGGCCAATATTGAAACAATGCCCCATATTCGCGGATACCCGCTGTATATAAGGACTTTGTGATCTCTATAAGATCCGTGCCACGAGTTGCCACGAGTTGCCAAATCGAGTTACCATTTTACTTGTAGGCTTCAGTATGGACTTCAACGAGTTACCACGAGTTACCATTCTTTTTTTAAAATAATATAGTATATTATTTATAAAAAAAGAAATGGTAACTCGTCGCTTCCCATACTGAAGTCTGTAGAAAAAATGGTAACTCGTTATGGTAACTCGTGGTAACTCGTGGACAGCCTGACAAAGGTGGCAAAGTGTCGCTTAAAAATTGTCCTGAAACTGTTAGGAGCAAGTCTAGGTATCATTGTTAGCTATACCTAATCATGTAAAGCAATGGGGGCAACTTGGAATGTACATGTGGTTCTGTACTGTTATTTAATGAATGAACTCAAAGATTGTGCATTGACTCAAGGAACTAGAAATTTCTTCTTACGCCGTTCAATTCCGTCGTTAGTGGATATATCGTAAGCCCCTTTGCTAAAAGTGTAACTCTGGAGACTACTTAACAAACTAACATGGCTTTCATCATGGTATCATCCGTATTTTCGATGTAAGAGGAGCAATTCCTAGCATTGCATCAATATCTCTACATTCAGACAATCGTAGCCAAAAGTTATTGGACGATTGATCAGAACCTCGATATTTGCTAGTAAAAGGCCCCCCCCTTCCCCCATGTCAATGTTGTTGTAAGAGATTGTACGTGAAATCAGTTCATAAACCATCTGGTCATGGGAAACTACAACATTGACACCGGGGGGAGGGGTTTGGAAAGCAACAGAGGGCTAAAACTGTAAAGAGGTTGTATTTATTTCCTCTTCAGTAGCTGTCCAGTAACCTTTTGGCCACGATTGTCTCCAGAAGTGAAAATAGATATTGCCTCACAACTGTTCATATGAGCCACAAAATATGTTCAATTATCAATCAATTGGTGGCTTTTACAAGAATTTCAAAAATTTTGAAAATTTTATTCATTTTAAAAATCGATCTGACGTCATAGCAACATGACGCAAAAGCAAACCTTGCGTTTGAAGACAGCGATTGTAGAAAGAAGGCATATCCTCGGAAATTCTCCGCTGATAAAAGACTGCACATGCAGTATTCACAAAAAAGGCAAAATTCAAGCATCAGAGATGAAAAACAATGCTTAATAGCTTGTTAGCAACGGCCAATATTGAAACAATGCCCCATATTCGCGGATACCCGCTGTATATAAGGACTTTGTGATCTCTATAAGATCCGTGCCACGAGTTGCCACGAGTTGCCAAATCGAGTTACCATTTTACTTGTAGGCTTCAGTATGGACTTCAACGAGTTACCACGAGTTACCATTCTTTTTTTAAAATAATATAGTATATTATTTATAAAAAAAGAAATGGTAACTCGTCGCTTCCCATACTGAAGTCTGTAGAAAAAATGGTAACTCGTTATGGTAACTCGTGGTAACTCGTGGACAGCCTGACAAAGGTGGCAAAGTGTCGCTTAAAAATTGTCCTGAAACTGTTAGGAGCAAGTCTAGGTATCATTGTTAGCTATACCTAATCATGTAAAGCAATGGGGGCAACTTGGAATGTACATGTGGTTCTGTACTGTTATTTAATGAATGAACTCAAAGATTGTGCATTGACTCAAGGAACTAGAAATTTCTTCTTACGCCGTTCAATTCCGTCGTTAGTGGATATATCGTAAGCCCCTTTGCTAAAAGTGTAACTCTGGAGACTACTTAACAAACTAACATGGCTTTCATCATGGTATCATCCGTATTTTCGATGTAAGAGGAGCAATTCCTAGCATTGCATCAATATCTCTACATTCAGACAATCGTGTCCAAAAGTTATTGGACGATTGATCAGAACCTCGATATTTGCTAGTAAAAGGCCCTCCTTCCCCATGTCAATGTTGTTGTAAGAGATTGTACGTGAAATCAGTTCATAAACCATCTGGTCATGGGAAACTACAACATTGACACCGGGGGGAGGGGTTTGGAAAGCAACAGAGGGCTAAAACTGTAAAGAGGTTGTATTTATTTCCTCTTTAGTAGCTGTCCAGTAACCTTTTGGCCACGATTGTCTCCAGAAGTGAAAATAGATATTGCCTCACAACTGTTCATATGAGCCACAAAATATGTCCAATTATCAATCAATTGGTGGCTTTTACAAGAATTTCAAAAATTTTGAAAATTTTATTCATTTTAAAAATCGATCTGACGTCATAGCAACATGACGCAAAAGCAAACCTTGCGTTTGAAGACAGCGATTGTAGAAAGAAGGCATATCCTCGGAAATTCTCCGCTGATAAAAGACTGCACATGCAGTATTCACAAAAAAGGCAAAATTCAAGCATCAGAGATGAAAAACAATGCTTAATAGCTTGTTAGCAACGGCCAATATTGAAACAATGCCCCATATTCGCGGATACCCGCTGTATATAAGGACTTTGTGATCTCTATAAGATCCGTGCCACGAGTTGCCACGAGTTGCCAAATCGAGTTACCATTTTACTTGTAGGCTTCAGTATGGACTTCAACGAGTTACCACGAGTTACCATTCTTTTTTTAAAATAATATAGTATATTATTTATAAAAAAAGAAATGGTAACTCGTCGCTTCCCATACTGAAGTCTGTAGAAAAAATGGTAACTCGTTATGGTAACTCGTGGTAACTCGTGGACAGCCTGACAAAGGTGGCAAAGTGTCGCTTAAAAATTGTCCTGAAACTGTTAGGAGCAAGTCTAGGTATCATTGTTAGCTATACCTAATCATGTAAAGCAATGGGGGCAACTTGGAATGTACATGTGGTTCTGTACTGTTATTTAATGAATGAACTCAAAGATTGTGCATTGACTCAAGGAACTAGAAATTTCTTCTTACGCCGTTCAATTCCGTCGTTAGTGGATATATCGTAAGCCCCTTTGCTAAAAGTGTAACTCTGGAGACTACTTAACAAACTAACATGGCTTTCATCATGGTATCATCCGTATTTTCGATGTAAGAGGAGCAATTCCTAGCATTGCATCAATATCTCTACATTCAGACAATCGTGTCCAAAAGTTATTGGACGATTGATCAGAACCTCGATATTTGCTAGTAAAAGGCCCTCCTTCCCCATGTCAATGTTGTTGTAAGAGATTGTACGTGAAATCAGTTCATAAACCATCTGGTCATGGGAAACTACAACATTGACACCGGGGGGAGGGGTTTGGAAAGCAACAGAGGGCTAAAACTGTAAAGAGGTTGTATTTATTTCCTCTTCAGTAGCTGTCCAGTAACCTTTTGGCCACGATTGTCTCCAGAAGTGAAAATAGATATTGCCTCACAACTGTTCATATGAGCCACAAAATATGTCCAATTATCAATCAATTGGTGGCTTTTACAAGAATTTCAAAAATTTTGAAAATTTTATTCATTTTAAAAATCGATCTGACGTCATAGCAACATGACGCAAAAGCAAACCTTGCGTTTGAAGACAGCGATTGTAGAAAGAAGGCATATCCTCGGAAATTCTCCGCTGATAAGAGACTGCACATGCAGTATTCACAAAAAAGGCAAAATTCAAGCATCAGAGATGAAAAACAATGCTTAATAGCTTGTTAGCAACGGCCAATATTGAAACAATGCCCCATATTCGCGGATACCCGCTGTATATAAGGACTTTGTGATCTCTATAAGATCCGTGCCACGAGTTGCCACGAGTTGCCAAATCGAGTTACCATTTTACTTGTAGGCTTCAGTATGGACTTCAACGAGTTACCACGAGTTACCATTCTTTTTTTAAAATAATATAGTATATTATTTATAAAAAAAGAAATGGTAACTCGTCGCTTCCCATACTGAAGTCTGTAGAAAAAATGGTAACTCGTTATGGTAACTCGTGGTAACTCGTGGACAGCCTGACAAAGGTGGCAAAGTGTCGCTTAAAAATTGTCCTGAAACTGTTAGGAGCAAGTCTAGGTATCATTGTTAGCTATACCTAATCATGTAAAGCAATGGGGGCAACTTGGAATGTACATGTGGTTCTGTACTGTTATTTAATGAATGAACTCAAAGATTGTGCATTGACTCAAGGAACTAGAAATTTCTTCTTACGCCGTTCAATTCCGTCGTTAGTGGATATATCGTAAGCCCCTTTGCTAAAAGTGTAACTCTGGAGACTACTTAACAAACTAACATGGCTTTCATCATGGTATCATCCGTATTTTCGATGTAAGAGGAGCAATTCCTAGCATTGCATCAATATCTCTACATTCAGACAATCGTAGCCAAAAGTTATTGGACGATTGATCAGAACCTCGATATTTGCTAGTAAAAGGCCCTCCTTCCCCATGTCAATGTTGTTGTAAGAGATTGTACGTGAAATAAGTTCATAAACCATCTGGTCATGGGAAACTACAACATTGACACCGGGGGGAGGGGTTTGGAAAGCAACAGAGGGCTAAAACTGTAAAGAGGTTGTATTTATTTCCTCTTCAGTAGCTGTCCAGTAACCTTTTGGCCACGATTGTCTCCAGAAGTGAAAATAGATATTGCCTCACAACTGTTCATATGAGCCACAAAATATGTCCAATTATCAATCAATTGGTGGCTTTTACTAGAATTTCAAAAATTTTGAAAATTTTATTCATTTTAAAAATCGATCTGACGTCATAGCAACATGACGCAAAAGCAAACCTTGCGTTTGAAGACAGCGATTGTAGAAAGAAGGCATATCCTCGGAAATTCTCCGCTGATAAAAGACTGCACATGCAGTATTCACAAAAAAGGCAAAATTCAAGCATCAGAGATGAAAAACAATGCTTAATAGCTTGTTAGCAACGGCCAATATTGAAACAATGCCCCATATTCGCGGATACCCGCTGTATATAAGGACTTTGTGATCTCTATAAGATCCGTGCCACGAGT
Organism: Aurelia sp. 3 sensu Dawson et al. (2005); assembly: GCA_964020215.1. NCBI lineage: Eukaryota > Metazoa > Cnidaria > Scyphozoa > Semaeostomeae > Ulmaridae > Aurelia > Aurelia sp. 3 sensu Dawson et al. (2005). Next base: position 13,441,224 of record OZ026577.1, read on the forward strand.
TGCCACGAGTTGCCAAATCGAGTTACCATTTTACTTGTAGGCTTCAGTATGGACTTCAACGAGTTACCACGAGTTACCATTCTTTTTTTAAAATAATATAGTATATTATTTATAAAAAAAGAAATGGTAACTCGTCGCTTCCCATACTGAAGTCTGTAGAAAAAATGGTAACTCGTTATGGTAACTCGTGGTAACTCGTGGACAGCCTGACAAAGGTGGCAAAGTGTCGCTTAAAAATTGTCCTGAAACTGTTAGGAGCAAGTCTAGGTATCATTGTTAGCTATACCTAATCATGTAAAGCAATGGGGGCAACTTGGAATGTACATGTGGTTCTGTACTGTTATTTAATGAATGAACTCAAAGATTGTGCATTGACTCAAGGAACTAGAAATTTCTTCTTACGCCGTTCAATTCCGTCGTTAGTGGATATATCGTAAGCCCCTTTGCTAAAAGTGTAACTCTGGAGACTACTTAACAAACTAACATGGCTTTCATCATGGTATCATCCGTATTTTCGATGTAAGAGGAGCAATTCCTAGCATTGCATCAATATCTCTACATTCAGACAATCGTAGCCAAAAGTTATTGGACGATTGATCAGAACCTCGATATTTGCTAGTAAAAGGCCCCCCCTTCCCCCATGTCAATGTTGTTGTAAGAGATTGTACGTGAAATAAGTTCATAAACCATCTGGTCATGGGAAACTACAACATTGACACCGGGGGGAGGGGTTTGGAAAGCAACAGAGGGCTAAAACTGTAAAGAGGTTGTATTTATTTCCTCTTCAGTAGCTGTCCAGTAACCTTTTGGCCACGATTGTCTCCAGAAGTGAAAATAGATATTGCCTCACAACTGTTCATATGAGCCACAAAATATGTCCAATTATCAATCAATTGGTGGCTTTTACTAGAATTTCAAAAATTTTGAAAATTTTATTCATTTTAAAAATCGATCTGACGTCATAGCAACATGACGCAAAAGCAAACCTTGCGTTTGAAGACAGCGATTGTAGAAAGAAGGCATATCCTCGGAAATTCTCCGCTGATAAAAGACTGCACATGCAGTATTCACAAAAAAGGCAAAATTCAAGCATCAGAGATGAAAAACAATGCTTAATAGCTTGTTAGCAACGGCCAATATTGAAACAATGCCCCATATTCGCGGATACCCGCTGTATATAAGGACTTTGTGATCTCTATAAGATCCGTGCCACGAGTTGCCACGAGTTGCCAAATCGAGTTACCATTTTACTTGTAGGCTTCAGTATGGACTTCAACGAGTTACCACGAGTTACCATTCTTTTTTTAAAATAATATAGTATATTATTTATAAAAAAAGAAATGGTAACTCGTCGCTTCCCATACTGAAGTCTGTAGAAAAAATGGTAACTCGTTATGGTAACTCGTGGTAACTCGTGGACAGCCTGACAAAGGTGGCAAAGTGTCGCTTAAAAATTGTCCTGAAACTGTTAGGAGCAAGTCTAGGTATCATTGTTAGCTATACCTAATCATGTAAAGCAATGGGGGCAACTTGGAATGTACATGTGGTTCTGTACTGTTATTTAATGAATGAACTCAAAGATTGTGCATTGACTCAAGGAACTAGAAATTTCTTCTTACGCCGTTCAATTCCGTCGTTAGTGGATATATCGTAAGCCCCTTTGCTAAAAGTGTAACTCTGGAGACTACTTAACAAACTAACATGGCTTTCATCATGGTATCATCCGTATTTTCGATGTAAGAGGAGCAATTCCTAGCATTGCATCAATATCTCTACATTCAGACAATCGTAGCCAAAAGTTATTGGACGATTGATCAGAACCTCGATATTTGCTAGTAAAAGGCCCCCCCTTCCCCCATGTCAATGTTGTTGTAAGAGATTGTACGTGAAATCAGTTCATAAACCATCTGGTCATGGGAAACTACAACATTGACACCGGGGGGAGGGGTTTGGAAAGCAACAGAGGGCTAAAACTGTAAAGAGGTTGTATTTATTTCCTCTTCAGTAGCTGTCCAGTAACCTTTTGGCCACGATTGTCTCCAGAAGTGAAAATAGATATTGCCTCACAACTGTTCATATGAGCCACAAAATATGTCCAATTATCAATCAATTGGTGGCTTTTACTAGAATTTCAAAAATTTTGAAAATTTTATTCATTTTAAAAATCGATCTGACGTCATAGCAACATGACGCAAAAGCAAACCTTGCGTTTGAAGACAGCGATTGTAGAAAGAAGGCATATCCTCGGAAATTCTCCGCTGATAAAAGACTGCACATGCAGTATTCACAAAAAAGGCAAAATTCAAGCATCAGAGATGAAAAACAATGCTTAATAGCTTGTTAGCAACGGCCAATATTGAAACAATGCCCCATATTCGCGGATACCCGCTGTATATAAGGACTTTGTGATCTCTATAAGATCCGTGCCACGAGTTGCCACGAGTTGCCAAATCGAGTTACCATTTTACTTGTAGGCTTCAGTATGGACTTCAACGAGTTACCACGAGTTACCATTCTTTTTTTAAAATAATATAGTATATTATTTATAAAAAAAGAAATGGTAACTCGTCGCTTCCCATACTGAAGTCTGTAGAAAAAATGGTAACTCGTTATGGTAACTCGTGGTAACTCGTGGACAGCCTGACAAAGGTGGCAAAGTGTCGCTTAAAAATTGTCCTGAAACTGTTAGGAGCAAGTCTAGGTATCATTGTTAGCTATACCTAATCATGTAAAGCAATGGGGGCAACTTGGAATGTACATGTGGTTCTGTACTGTTATTTAATGAATGAACTCAAAGATTGTGCATTGACTCAAGGAACTAGAAATTTCTTCTTACGCCGTTCAATTCCGTCGTTAGTGGATATATCGTAAGCCCCTTTGCTAAAAGTGTAACTCTGGAGACTACTTAACAAACTAACATGGCTTTCATCATGGTATCATCCGTATTTTCGATGTAAGAGGAGCAATTCCTAGCATTGCATCAATATCTCTACATTCAGACAATCGTAGCCAAAAGTTATTGGACGATTGATCAGAACCTCGATATTTGCTAGTAAAAGGCCCCCCCTTCCCCCATGTCAATGTTGTTGTAAGAGATTGTACGTGAAATCAGTTCATAAACCATCTGGTCATGGGAAACTACAACATTGACACCGGGGGGAGGGGTTTGGAAAGCAACAGAGGGCTAAAACTGTAAAGAGGTTGTATTTATTTCCTCTTCAGTAGCTGTCCAGTAACCTTTTGGCCACGATTGTCTCCAGAAGTGAAAATAGATATTGCCTCACAACTGTTCATATGAGCCACAAAATATGTCCAATTATCAATCAATTGGTGGCTTTTACTAGAATTTCAAAAATTTTGAAAATTTTATTCATTTTAAAAATCGATCTGACGTCATAGCAACATGACGCAAAAGCAAACCTTGCGTTTGAAGACAGCGATTGTAGAAAGAAGGCATATCCTCGGAAATTCTCCGCTGATAAAAGACTGCACATGCAGTATTCACAAAAAAGGCAAAATTCAAGCATCAGAGATGAAAAACAATGCTTAATAGCTTGTTAGCAACGGCCAATATTGAAACAATGCCCCATATTCGCGGATACCCGCTGTATATAAGGACTTTGTGATCTCTATAAGATCCGTGCCACGAGTTGCCACGAGTTGCCAAATCGAGTTACCATTTTACTTGTAGGCTTCAGTATGGACTTCAACGAGTTACCACGAGTTACCATTCTTTTTTTAAAATAATATAGTATATTATTTATAAAAAAAGAAATGGTAACTCGTCGCTTCCCATACTGAAGTCTGTAGAAAAAATGGTAACTCGTTATGGTAACTCGTGGTAACTCGTGGACAGCCTGACAAAGGTGGCAAAGTGTCGCTTAAAAATTGTCCTGAAACTGTTAGGAGCAAGTCTAGGTATCATTGTTAGCTATACCTAATCATGTAAAGCAATGGGGGCAACTTGGAATGTACATGTGGTTCTGTACTGTTATTTAATGAATGAACTCAAAGATTGTGCATTGACTCAAGGAACTAGAAATTTCTTCTTACGCCGTTCAATTCCGTCGTTAGTGGATATATCGTAAGCCCCTTTGCTAAAAGTGTAACTCTGGAGACTACTTAACAAACTAACATGGCTTTCATCATGGTATCATCCGTATTTTCGATGTAAGAGGAGCAATTCCTAGCATTGCATCAATATCTCTACATTCAGACAATCGTAGCCAAAAGTTATTGGACGATTGATCAGAACCTCGATATTTGCTAGTAAAAGGCCCCCCCTTCCCCCATGTCAATGTTGTTGTAAGAGATTGTACGTGAAATCAGTTCATAAACCATCTGGTCATGGGAAACTACAACATTGACACCGGGGGGAGGGGTTTGGAAAGCAACAGAGGGCTAAAACTGTAAAGAGGTTGTATTTATTTCCTCTTCAGTAGCTGTCCAGTAACCTTTTGGCCACGATTGTCTCCAGAAGTGAAAATAGATATTGCCTCACAACTGTTCATATGAGCCACAAAATATGTCCAATTATCAATCAATTGGTGGCTTTTACTAGAATTTCAAAAATTTTGAAAATTTTATTCATTTTAAAAATCGATCTGACGTCATAGCAACATGACGCAAAAGCAAACCTTGCGTTTGAAGACAGCGATTGTAGAAAGAAGGCATATCCTCGGAAATTCTCCGCTGATAAAAGACTGCACATGCAGTATTCACAAAAAAGGCAAAATTCAAGCATCAGAGATGAAAAACAATGCTTAATAGCTTGTTAGCAACGGCCAATATTGAAACAATGCCCCATATTCGCGGATACCCGCTGTATATAAGGACTTTGTGATCTCTATAAGATCCGTGCCACGAGTTGCCACGAGTTGCCAAATCGAGTTACCATTTTACTTGTAGGCTTCAGTATGGACTTCAACGAGTTACCACGAGTTACCATTCTTTTTTTAAAATAATATAGTATATTATTTATAAAAAAAGAAATGGTAACTCGTCGCTTCCCATACTGAAGTCTGTAGAAAAAATGGTAACTCGTTATGGTAACTCGTGGTAACTCGTGGACAGCCTGACAAAGGTGGCAAAGTGTCGCTTAAAAATTGTCCTGAAACTGTTAGGAGCAAGTCTAGGTATCATTGTTAGCTATACCTAATCATGTAAAGCAATGGGGGCAACTTGGAATGTACATGTGGTTCTGTACTGTTATTTAATGAATGAACTCAAAGATTGTGCATTGACTCAAGGAACTAGAAATTTCTTCTTACGCCGTTCAATTCCGTCGTTAGTGGATATATCGTAAGCCCCTTTGCTAAAAGTGTAACTCTGGAGACTACTTAACAAACTAACATGGCTTTCATCATGGTATCATCCGTATTTTCGATGTAAGAGGAGCAATTCCTAGCATTGCATCAATATCTCTACATTCAGACAATCGTAGCCAAAAGTTATTGGACGATTGATCAGAACCTCGATATTTGCTAGTAAAAGGCCCCCCCTTCCCCCATGTCAATGTTGTTGTAAGAGATTGTACGTGAAATCAGTTCATAAACCATCTGGTCATGGGAAACTACAACATTGACACCGGGGGGAGGGGTTTGGAAAGCAACAGAGGGCTAAAACTGTAAAGAGGTTGTATTTATTTCCTCTTCAGTAGCTGTCCAGTAACCTTTTGGCCACGATTGTCTCCAGAAGTGAAAATAGATATTGCCTCACAACTGTTCATATGAGCCACAAAATATGTCCAATTATCAATCAATTGGTGGCTTTTACTAGAATTTCAAAAATTTTGAAAATTTTATTCATTTTAAAAATCGATCTGACGTCATAGCAACATGACGCAAAAGCAAACCTTGCGTTTGAAGACAGCGATTGTAGAAAGAAGGCATATCCTCGGAAATTCTCCGCTGATAAAAGACTGCACATGCAGTATTCACAAAAAAGGCAAAATTCAAGCATCAGAGATGAAAAACAATGCTTAATAGCTTGTTAGCAACGGCCAATATTGAAACAATGCCCCATATTCGCGGATACCCGCTGTATATAAGGACTTTGTGATCTCTATAAGATCCGTGCCACGAGTTGCCACGAGTTGCCAAATCGAGTTACCATTTTACTTGTAGGCTTCAGTATGGACTTCAACGATTTACCACGAGTTACCATTCTTTTTTTAAAATAATATAGTATATCATTTATAAAAAAAGAAATGGTAACTCGTCGCTTCCCATACTGAAGTCTGTAGAAAAAATGGTAACTCGTTATGGTAACTCGTGGTAACTCGTGGACAGCCTGACAAAGGTGGCAAAGTGTCGCTTAAAAATTGTCCTGAAACTGTTAGGAGCAAGTCTAGGTATCATTGTTAGCTATACCTAATCATGTAAAGCAATGGGGGCAACTTGGAATGTACATGTGGTTCTGTACTGTTATTTAATGAATGAACTCAAAGATTGTGCATTGACTCAAGGAACTAGAAATTTCTTCTTACGCCGTTCAATTCCGACGTTAGTGGATATATCGTAAGCCCCTTTGCTAAAAGTGTAACTCTGGAGACTACTTAACAAACTAACATGGCTTTCATCATGGTATCATCCGTATTTTCGATGTAAGAGGAGCAATTCCTAGCATTGCATCAATATCTCTACATTCAGACAATCGTAGCCAAAAGTTATTGGACGATTGATCAGAACCTCGATATTTGCTAGTAAAAGGCCCCCCCTTCCCCCATGTCAATGTTGTTGTAAGAGATTGTACGTGAAATCAGTTCATAAACCATCTGGTCATGGGAAACTACAACATTGACACCGGGGGGAGGGGTTTGGAAAGCAACAGAGGGCTAAAACTGTAAAGAGGTTGTATTTATTTCCTCTTCAGTAGCTGTCCAGTAACCTTTTGGCCACGATTGTCTCCAGAAGTGAAAATAGATATTGCCTCACAACTGTTCATATGAGCCACAAAATATGTCCAATTATCAATCAATTGGTGGCTTTTACTAGAATTTCAAAAATTTTGAAAATTTTATTCATTTTAAAAATCGATCTGACGTCATAGCAACATGACGCAAAAGCAAACCTTGCGTTTGAAGACAGCGATTGTAGAAAGAAGGCATATCCTCGGAAATTCTCCGCTGATAAAAGACTGCACATGCAGTATTCACAAAAAAGGCAAAATTCAAGCATCAGAGATGAAAAACAATGCTTAATAGCTTGTTAGCAACGGCCAATATTGAAACAATGCCCCATATTCGCGGATACCCGCTGTATATAAGGACTTTGTGATCTCTATAAGATCCGTGCCACGAGTTGCCACGAGTTGCCAAATCGAGTTACCATTTTACTTGTAGGCTTCAGTATGGACTTCAACGAGTTACCACGAGTTACCATTCTTTTTTTAAAATAATATAGTATATTATTTATAAAAAAAGAAATGGTAACTCGTCGCTTCCCATACTGAAGTCTGTAGAAAAAATGGTAACTCGTTATGGTAACTCGTGGTAACTCGTGGACAGCCTGACAAAGGTGGCAAAGTGTCGCTTAAAAATTGTCCTGAAACTGTTAGGAGCAAGTCTAGGTATCATTGTTAGCTATACCTAATCATGTAAAGCAATGGGGGCAACTTGGAATGTACATGTGGTTCTGTACTGTTATTTAATGAATGAACTCAAAGATTGTGCATTGACTCAAGGAACTAGAAATTTCTTCTTACGCCGTTCAATTCCGTCGTTAGTGGATATATCGTAAGCCCCTTTGCTAAAAGTGTAACTCTGGAGACTACTTAACAAACTAACATGGCTTTCATCATGGTATCATCCGTATTTTCGATGTAAGAGGAGCAATTCCTAGCATTGCATCAATATCTCTACATTCAGACAATCGTAGCCAAAAGTTATTGGACGATTGATCAGAACCTCGATATTTGCTAGTAAAAGGCCCCCCCCTTCCCCCATGTCAATGTTGTTGTAAGAGATTGTACGTGAAATCAGTTCATAAACCATCTGGTCATGGGAAACTACAACATTGACACCGGGGGGAGGGGTTTGGAAAGCAACAGAGGGCTAAAACTGTAAAGAGGTTGTATTTATTTCCTCTTCAGTAGCTGTCCAGTAACCTTTTGGCCACGATTGTCTCCAGAAGTGAAAATAGATATTGCCTCACAACTGTTCATATGAGCCACAAAATATGTCCAATTATCAATCAATTGGTGGCTTTTACTAGAATTTCAAAAATTTTGAAAATTTTATTCATTTTAAAAATCGATCTGACGTCATAGCAACATGACGCAAAAGCAAACCTTGCGTTTGAAGACAGCGATTGTAGAAAGAAGGCATATCCTCGGAAATTCTCCGCTGATAAAAGACTGCACATGCAGTATTCACAAAAAAGGCAAAATTCAAGCATCAGAGATGAAAAACAATGCTTAATAGCTTGTTAGCAACGGCCAATATTGAAACAATGCCCCATATTCGCGGATACCCGCTGTATATAAGGACTTTGTGATCTCTATAAGATCCGTGCCACGAGTTGCCACGAGTTGCCAAATCGAGTTACCATTTTACTTGTAGGCTTCAGTATGGACTTCAACGAGTTACCACGAGTTACCATTCTTTTTTTAAAATAATATAGTATATTATTTATAAAAAAAGAAATGGTAACTCGTCGCTTCCCATACTGAAGTCTGTAGAAAAAATGGTAACTCGTTATGGTAACTCGTGGTAACTCGTGGACAGCCTGACAAAGGTGGCAAAGTGTCGCTTAAAAATTGTCCTGAAACTGTTAGGAGCAAGTCTAGGTATCATTGTTAGCTATACCTAATCATGTAAAGCAATGGGGGCAACTTGGAATGTACATGTGGTTCTGTACTGTTATTTAATGAATGAACTCAAAGATTGTGCATTGACTCAAGGAACTAGAAATTTCTTCTTACGCCGTTCAATTCCGTCGTTAGTGGATATATCGTAAGCCCCTTTGCTAAAAGTGTAACTCTGGAGACTACTTAACAAACTAACATGGCTTTCATCATGGTATCATCCGTATTTTCGATGTAAGAGGAGCAATTCCTAGCATTGCATCAATATCTCTACATTCAGACAATCGTAGCCAAAAGTTATTGGACGATTGATCAGAACCTCGATATTTGCTAGTAAAAGGCCCCCCCTTCCCCCATGTCAATGTTGTTGTAAGAGATTGTACGTGAAATCAGTTCATAAACCATCTGGTCATGGGAAACTACAACATTGACACCGGGGGGAGGGGTTTGGAAAGCAACAGAGGGCTAAAACTGTAAAGAGGTTGTATTTATTTCCTCTTCAGTAGCTGTCCAGTAACCTTTTGGCCACGATTGTCTCCAGAAGTGAAAATAGATATTGCCTCACAACTGTTCATATGAGCCACAAAATATGTCCAATTATCAATCAATTGGTGGCTTTTACTAGAATTTCAAAAATTTTGAAAATTTTATTCATTTTAAAAATCGATCTGACGTCATAGCAACATGACGCAAAAGCAAACCTTGCGTTTGAAGACAGCGATTGTAGAAAGAAGGCATATCCTCGGAAATTCTCCGCTGATAAAAGACTGCACATGCAGTATTCACAAAAAAGGCAAAATTCAAGCATCAGAGATGAAAAACAATGCTTAATAGCTTGTTAGCAACGGCCAATATTGAAACAATGCCCCATATTCGCGGATACCCGCTGTATATAAGGACTTTGTGATCTCTATAAGATCCGTGCCACGAGTTGCCACGAGTTGCCAAATCGAGTTACCATTTTACTTGTAGGCTTCAGTATGGACTTCAACGAGTTACCACGAGTTACCATTCTTTTTTTAAAATAATATAGTATATTATTTATAAAAAAAGAAATGGTAACTCGTCGCTTCCCATACTGAAGTCTGTAGAAAAAATGGTAACTCGTTATGGTAACTCGTGGTAACTCGTGGACAGCCTGACAAAGGTGGCAAAGTGTCGCTTAAAAATTGTCCTGAAACTGTTAGGAGCAAGTCTAGGTATCATTGTTAGCTATACCTAATCATGTAAAGCAATGGGGGCAACTTGGAATGTACATGTGGTTCTGTACTGTTATTTAATGAATGAACTCAAAGATTGTGCATTGACTCAAGGAACTAGAAATTTCTTCTTACGCCGTTCAATTCCGTCGTTAGTGGATATATCGTAAGCCCCTTTGCTAAAAGTGTAACTCTGGAGACTACTTAACAAACTAACATGGCTTTCATCATGGTATCATCCGTATTTTCGATGTAAGAGGAGCAATTCCTAGCATTGCATCAATATCTCTACATTCAGACAATCGTGTCCAAAAGTTATTGGACGATTGATCAGAACCTCGATATTTGCTAGTAAAAGGCCCTCCTTCCCCATGTCAATGTTGTTGTAAGAGATTGTACGTGAAATCAGTTCATAAACCATCTGGTCATGGGAAACTACAACATTGACACCGGGGGGAGGGGTTTGGAAAGCAACAGAGGGCTAAAACTGTAAAGAGGTTGTATTTATTTCCTCTTCAGTAGCTGTCCAGTAACCTTTTGGCCACGATTGTCTCCAGAAGTGAAAATAGATATTGCCTCACAACTGTTCATATGAGCCACAAAATATGTCCAATTATCAATCAATTGGTGGCTTTTACAAGAATTTCAAAAATTTTGAAAATTTTATTCATTTTAAAAATCGATCTGACGTCATAGCAACATGACGCAAAAGCAAACCTTGCGTTTGAAGACAGCGATTGTAGAAAGAAGGCATATCCTCGGAAATTCTCCGCTGATAAAAGACTGCACATGCAGTATTCACAAAAAAGGCAAAATTCAAGCATCAGAGATGAAAAACAATGCTTAATAGCTTGTTAGCAACGGCCAATATTGAAACAATGCCCCATATTCGCGGATACCCGCTGTATATAAGGACTTTGTGATCTCTATAAGATCCGTGCCACGAGTTGCCACGAGTTGCCAAATCGAGTTACCATTTTACTTGTAGGCTTCAGTATGGACTTCAACGAGTTACCACGAGTTACCATTCTTTTTTTAAAATAATATAGTATATTATTTATAAAAAAAGAAATGGTAACTCGTCGCTTCCCATACTGAAGTCTGTAGAAAAAATGGTAACTCGTTATGGTAACTCGTGGTAACTCGTGGACAGCCTGACAAAGGTGGCAAAGTGTCGCTTAAAAATTGTCCTGAAACTGTTAGGAGCAAGTCTAGGTATCATTGTTAGCTATACCTAATCATGTAAAGCAATGGGGGCAACTTGGAATGTACATGTGGTTCTGTACTGTTATTTAATGAATGAACTCAAAGATTGTGCATTGACTCAAGGAACTAGAAATTTCTTCTTACGCCGTTCAATTCCGTCGTTAGTGGATATATCGTAAGCCCCTTTGCTAAAAGTGTAACTCTGGAGACTACTTAACAAACTAACATGGCTTTCATCATGGTATCATCCGTATTTTCGATGTAAGAGGAGCAATTCCTAGCATTGCATCAATATCTCTACATTCAGACAATCGTGTCCAAAAGTTATTGGACGATTGATCAGAACCTCGATATTTGCTAGTAAAAGGCCCTCCTTCCCCATGTCAATGTTGTTGTAAGAGATTGTACGTGAAATCAGTTCATAAACCATCTGGTCATGGGAAACTACAACATTGACACCGGGGGGAGGGGTTTGGAAAGCAACAGAGGGCTAAAACTGTAAAGAGGTTGTATTTATTTCCTCTTCAGTAGCTGTCCAGTAACCTTTTGGCCACGATTGTCTCCAGAAGTGAAAATAGATATTGCCTCACAACTGTTCATATGAGCCACAAAATATGTCCAATTATCAATCAATTGGTGGCTTTTACAAGAATTTCAAAAATTTTGAAAATTTTATTCATTTTAAAAATCGATCTGACGTCATAGCAACATGACGCAAAAGCAAACCTTGCGTTTGAAGACAGCGATTGTAGAAAGAAGGCATATCCTCGGAAATTCTCCGCTGATAAAAGACTGCACATGCAGTATTCACAAAAAAGGCAAAATTCAAGCATCAGAGATGAAAAACAATGCTTAATAGCTTGTTAGCAACGGCCAATATTGAAACAATGCCCCATATTCGCGGATACCCGCTGTATATAAGGACTTTGTGATCTCTATAAGATCCGTGCCACGAGTTGCCACGAGTTGCCAAATCGAGTTACCATTTTACTTGTAGGCTTCAGTATGGACTTCAACGAGTTACCACGAGTTACCATTCTTTTTTTAAAATAATATAGTATATTATTTATAAAAAAAGAAATGGTAACTCGTCGCTTCCCATACTGAAGTCTGTAGAAAAAATGGTAACTCGTTATGGTAACTCGTGGTAACTCGTGGACAGCCTGACAAAGGTGGCAAAGTGTCGCTTAAAAATTGTCCTGAAACTGTTAGGAGCAAGTCTAGGTATCATTGTTAGCTATACCTAATCATGTAAAGCAATGGGGGCAACTTGGAATGTACATGTGGTTCTGTACTGTTATTTAATGAATGAACTCAAAGATTGTGCATTGACTCAAGGAACTAGAAATTTCTTCTTACGCCGTTCAATTCCGTCGTTAGTGGATATATCGTAAGCCCCTTTGCTAAAAGTGTAACTCTGGAGACTACTTAACAAACTAACATGGCTTTCATCATGGTATCATCCGTATTTTCGATGTAAGAGGAGCAATTCCTAGCATTGCATCAATATCTCTACATTCAGACAATCGTGTCCAAAAGTTATTGGACGATTGATCAGAACCTCGATATTTGCTAGTAAAAGGCCCTCCTTCCCCATGTCAATGTTGTTGTAAGAGATTGTACGTGAAATCAGTTCATAAACCATCTGGTCATGGGAAACTACAACATTGACACCGGGGGGAGGGGTTTGGAAAGCAACAGAGGGCTAAAACTGTAAAGAGGTTGTATTTATTTGCTCTTCAGTAGCTGTCCAGTAACCTTTTGGCCACGATTGTCTCCAGAAGTGAAAATAGATATTGCCTCACAACTGTTCATATGAGCCACAAAATATGTCCAATTATCAATCAATTGGTGGCTTTTACTAGAATTTCAAAAATTTTGAAAATTTTATTCATTTTAAAAATCGATCTGACGTCATAGCAACATGACGCAAAAGCAAACCTTGCGTTTGAAGACAGCGATTGTAGAAAGAAGGCATATCCTCGGAAATTCTCCGCTGATAAAAGACTGCACATGCAGTATTCACAAAAAAGGCAAAATTCAAGCATCAGAGATGAAAAACAATGCTTAATAGCTTGTTAGCAACGGCCAATATTGAAACAATGCCCCATATTCGCGGATACCCGCTGTATATAAGGACTTTGTGATCTCTATAAGATCCGTGCCACGAGTTGCCACGAGTTGCCAAATCGAGTTACCATTTTACTTGTAGGCTTCAGTATGGACTTCAACGAGTTACCACGAGTTACCATTCTTTTTTTAAAATAATATAGTATATTATTTATAAAAAAAGAAATGGTAACTCGTCGCTTCCCATACTGAAGTCTGTAGAAAAAATGGTAACTCGTTATGGTAACTCGTGGTAACTCGTGGACAGCCTGACAAAGGTGGCAAAGTGTCGCTTAAAAATTGTCCTGAAACTGTTAGGAGCAAGTCTAGGTATCATTGTTAGCTATACCTAATCATGTAAAGCAATGGGGGCAACTTGGAATGTACATGTGGTTCTGTACTGTTATTTAATGAATGAACTCAAAGATTGTGCATTGACTCAAGGAACTAGAAATTTCTTCTTACGCCGTTCAATTCCGTCGTTAGTGGATATATCGTAAGCCCCTTTGCTAAAAGTGTAACTCTGGAGACTACTTAACAAACTAACATGGCTTTCATCATGGTATCATCCGTATTTTCGATGTAAGAGGAGCAATTCCTAGCATTGCATCAATATCTCTACATTCAGACAATCGTGTCCAAAAGTTATTGGACGATTGATCAGAACCTCGATATTTGCTAGTAAAAGGCCCTCCTTCCCCATGTCAATGTTGTTGTAAGAGATTGTACGTGAAATCAGTTCATAAACCATCTGGTCATGGGAAACTACAACATTGACACCGGGGGGAGGGGTTTGGAAAGCAACAGAGGGCTAAAACTGTAAAGAGGTTGTATTTATTTCCTCTTCAGTAGCTGTCCAGTAACCTTTTGGCCACGATTGTCTCCAGAAGTGAAAATAGATATTGCCTCACAACTGTTCATATGAGCCACAAAATATGTCCAATTATCAATCAATTGGTGGCTTTTACAAGAATTTCAAAAATTTTGAAAATTTTATTCATTTTAAAAATCGATCTGACGTCATAGCAACATGACGCAAAAGCAAACCTTGCGTTTGAAGACAGCGATTGTAGAAAGAAGGCATATCCTCGGAAATTCTCCGCTGATAAAAGACTGCACATGCAGTATTCACAAAAAAGGCAAAATTCAAGCATCAGAGATGAAAAACAATGCTTAATAGCTTGTTAGCAACGGCCAATATTGAAACAATGCCCCATATTCGCGGATACCCGCTGTATATAAGGACTTTGTGATCTCTATAAGATCCGTGCCACGAGTTGCCACGAGTTGCCAAATCGAGTTACCATTTTACTTGTAGGCTTCAGTATGGACTTCAACGAGTTACCACGAGTTACCATTCTTTTTTTAAAATAATATAGTATATTATTTATAAAAAAAGAAATGGTAACTCGTCGCTTCCCATACTGAAGTCTGTAGAAAAAATGGTAACTCGTTATGGTAACTCGTGGTAACTCGTGGACAGCCTGACAAAGGTGGCAAAGTGTCGCTTAAAAATTGTCCTGAAACTGTTAGGAGCAAGTCTAGGTATCATTGTTAGCTATACCTAATCATGTAAAGCAATGGGGGCAACTTGGAATGTACATGTGGTTCTGTACTGTTATTTAATGAATGAACTCAAAGATTGTGCATTGACTCAAGGAACTAGAAATTTCTTCTTACGCCGTTCAATTCCGTCGTTAGTGGATATATCGTAAGCCCCTTTGCTAAAAGTGTAACTCTGGAGACTACTTAACAAACTAACATGGCTTTCATCATGGTATCATCCGTATTTTCGATGTAAGAGGAGCAATTCCTAGCATTGCATCAATATCTCTACATTCAGACAATCGTGTCCAAAAGTTATTGGACGATTGATCAGAACCTCGATATTTGCTAGTAAAAGGCCCTCCTTCCCCATGTCAATGTTGTTGTAAGAGATTGTACGTGAAATAAGTTCATAAACCATCTGGTCATGGGAAACTACAACATTGACACCGGGGGGAGGGGTTTGGAAAGCAACAGAGGGCTAAAACTGTAAAGAGGTTGTATTTATTTCCTCTTCAGTAGCTGTCCAGTAACCTTTTGGCCACGATTGTCTCCAGAAGTGAAAATAGATATTGCCTCACAACTGTTCATATGAGCCACAAAATATGTCCAATTATCAATCAATTGGTGGCTTTTACTAGAATTTCAAAAATTTTGAAAATTTTATTCATTTTAAAAATCGATCTGACGTCATAGCAACATGACGCAAAAGCAAACCTTGCGTTTGAAGACAGCGATTGTAGAAAGAAGGCATATCCTCGGAAATTCTCCGCTGATAAAAGACTGCACATGCAGTATTCACAAAAAAGGCAAAATTCAAGCATCAGAGATGAAAAACAATGCTTAATAGCTTGTTAGCAACGGCCAATATTGAAACAATGCCCCATATTCGCGGATACCCGCTGTATATAAGGACTTTGTGATCTCTATAAGATCCGTGCCACGAGTTGCCACGAGTTGCCAAATCGAGTTACCATTTTACTTGTAGGCTTCAGTATGGACTTCAACGAGTTACCACGAGTTACCATTCTTTTTTTAAAATAATATAGTATATTATTTATAAAAAAAGAAATGGTAACTCGTCGCTTCCCATACTGAAGTCTGTAGAAAAAATGGTAACTCGTTATGGTAACTCGTGGTAACTCGTGGACAGCCTGACAAAGGTGGCAAAGTGTCGCTTAAAAATTGTCCTGAAACTGTTAGGAGCAAGTCTAGGTATCATTGTTAGCTATACCTAATCATGTAAAGCAATGGGGGCAACTTGGAATGTACATGTGGTTCTGTACTGTTATTTAATGAATGAACTCAAAGATTGTGCATTGACTCAAGGAACTAGAAATTTCTTCTTACGCCGTTCAATTCCGTCGTTAGTGGATATATCGTAAGCCCCTTTGCTAAAAGTGTAACTCTGGAGACTACTTAACAAACTAACATGGCTTTCATCATGGTATCATCCGTATTTTCGATGTAAGAGGAGCAATTCCTAGCATTGCATCAATATCTCTACATTCAGACAATCGTAGCCAAAAGTTATTGGACGATTGATCAGAACCTCGATATTTGCTAGTAAAAGGCCCCCCCTTCCCCCATGTCAATGTTGTTGTAAGAGATTGTACGTGAAATCAGTTCATAAACCATCTGGTCATGGGAAACTACAACATTGACACCGGGGGGAGGGGTTTGGAAAGCAACAGAGGGCTAAAACTGTAAAGAGGTTGTATTTATTTCCTCTTCAGTAGCTGTCCAGTAACCTTTTGGCCACGATTGTCTCCAGAAGTGAAAATAGATATTGCCTCACAACTGTTCATATGAGCCACAAAATATGTCCAATTATCAATCAATTGGTGGCTTTTACTAGAATTTCAAAAATTTTGAAAATTTTATTCATTTTAAAAATCGATCTGACGTCATAGCAACATGACGCAAAAGCAAACCTTGCGTTTGAAGACAGCGATTGTAGAAAGAAGGCATATCCTCGGAAATTCTCCGCTGATAAAAGACTGCACATGCAGTATTCACAAAAAAGGCAAAATTCAAGCATCAGAGATGAAAAACAATGCTTAATAGCTTGTTAGCAACGGCCAATATTGAAACAATGCCCCATATTCGCGGATACCCGCTGTATATAAGGACTTTGTGATCTCTATAAGATCCGTGCCACGAGTTGCCACGAGTTGCCAAATCGAGTTACCATTTTACTTGTAGGCTTCAGTATGGACTTCAACGAGTTACCACGAGTTACCATTCTTTTTTTAAAATAATATAGTATATTATTTATAAAAAAAGAAATGGTAACTCGTCGCTTCCCATACTGAAGTCTGTAGAAAAAATGGTAACTCGTTATGGTAACTCGTGGTAACTCGTGGACAGCCTGACAAAGGTGGCAAAGTGTCGCTTAAAAATTGTCCTGAAACTGTTAGGAGCAAGTCTAGGTATCATTGTTAGCTATACCTAATCATGTAAAGCAATGGGGGCAACTTGGAATGTACATGTGGTTCTGTACTGTTATTTAATGAATGAACTCAAAGATTGTGCATTGACTCAAGGAACTAGAAATTTCTTCTTACGCCGTTCAATTCCGTCGTTAGTGGATATATCGTAAGCCCCTTTGCTAAAAGTGTAACTCTGGAGACTACTTAACAAACTAACATGGCTTTCATCATGGTATCATCCGTATTTTCGATGTAAGAGGAGCAATTCCTAGCATTGCATCAATATCTCTACATTCAGACAATCGTGTCCAAAAGTTATTGGACGATTGATCAGAACCTCGATATTTGCTAGTAAAAGGCCCCCCCTTCCCCCATGTCAATGTTGTTGTAAGAGATTGTACGTGAAATCAGTTCATAAACCATCTGGTCATGGGAAACTACAACATTGACACCGGGGGGAGGGGTTTGGAAAGCAACAGAGGGCTAAAACTGTAAAGAGGTTGTATTTATTTCCTCTTCAGTAGCTGTCCAGTAACCTTTTGGCCACGATTGTCTCCAGAAGTGAAAATAGATATTGCCTCACAACTGTTCATATGAGCCACAAAATATGTCCAATTATCAATCAATTGGTGGCTTTTACAAGAATTTCAAAAATTTTGAAAATTTTATTCATTTTAAAAATCGATCTGACGTCATAGCAACATGACGCAAAAGCAAACCTTGCGTTTGAAGACAGCGATTGTAGAAAGAAGGCATATCCTCGGAAATTCTCCGCTGATAAAAGACTGCACATGCAGTATTCACAAAAAAGGCAAAATTCAAGCATCAGAGATGAAAAACAATGCTTAATAGCTTGTTAGCAACGGCCAATATTGAAACAATGCCCCATATTCGCGGATACCCGCTGTATATAAGGACTTTGTGATCTCTATAAGATCCGTGCCACGAGTTGCCACGAGTTGCCAAATCGAGTTACCATTTTACTTGTAGGCTTCAGTATGGACTTCAACGAGTTACCACGAGTTACCATTCTTTTTTTAAAATAATATAGTATATTATTTATAAAAAAAGAAATGGTAACTCGTCGCTTCCCATACTGAAGTCTGTAGAAAAAATGGTAACTCGTTATGGTAACTCGTGGTAACTCGTGGACAGCCTGACAAAGGTGGCAAAGTGTCGCTTAAAAATTGTCCTGAAACTGTTAGGAGCAAGTCTAGGTATCATTGTTAGCTATACCTAATCATGTAAAGCAATGGGGGCAACTTGGAATGTACATGTGGTTCTGTACTGTTATTTAATGAATGAACTCAAAGATTGTGCATTGACTCAAGGAACTAGAAATTTCTTCTTACGCCGTTCAATTCCGTCGTTAGTGGATATATCGTAAGCCCCTTTGCTAAAAGTGTAACTCTGGAGACTACTTAACAAACTAACATGGCTTTCATCATGGTATCATCCGTATTTTCGATGTAAGAGGAGCAATTCCTAGCATTGCATCAATATCTCTACATTCAGACAATCGTAGCCAAAAGTTATTGGACGATTGATCAGAACCTCGATATTTGCTAGTAAAAGGCCCCCCCTTCCCCCATGTCAATGTTGTTGTAAGAGATTGTACGTGAAATCAGTTCATAAACCATCTGGTCATGGGAAACTACAACATTGACACCGGGGGGAGGGGTTTGGAAAGCAACAGAGGGCTAAAACTGTAAAGAGGTTGTATTTATTTCCTCTTCAGTAGCTGTCCAGTAACCTTTTGGCCACGATTGTCTCCAGAAGTGAAAATAGATATTGCCTCACAACTGTTCATATGAGCCACAAAATATGTCCAATTATCAATCAATTGGTGGCTTTTACTAGAATTTCAAAAATTTTGAAAATTTTATTCATTTTAAAAATCGATCTGACGTCATAGCAACATGACGCAAAAGCAAACCTTGCGTTTGAAGACAGCGATTGTAGAAAGAAGGCATATCCTCGGAAATTCTCCGCTGATAAAAGACTGCACATGCAGTATTCACAAAAAAGGCAAAATTCAAGCATCAGAGATGAAAAACAATGCTTAATAGCTTGTTAGCAACGGCCAATATTGAAACAATGCCCCATATTCGCGGATACCCGCTGTATATAAGGACTTTGTGATCTCTATAAGATCCGTGCCACGAGTTGCCACGAGTTGCCAAATCGAGTTACCATTTTACTTGTAGGCTTCAGTATGGACTTCAACGAGTTACCACGAGTTACCATTCTTTTTTTAAAATAATATAGTATATTATTTATAAAAAAAGAAATGGTAACTCGTCGCTTCCCATACTGAAGTCTGTAGAAAAAATGGTAACTCGTTATGGTAACTCGTGGTAACTCGTGGACAGCCTGACAAAGGTGGCAAAGTGTCGCTTAAAAATTGTCCTGAAACTGTTAGGAGCAAGTCTAGGTATCATTGTTAGCTATACCTAATCATGTAAAGCAATGGGGGCAACTTGGAATGTACATGTGGTTCTGTACTGTTATTTAATGAATGAACTCAAAGATTGTGCATTGACTCAAGGAACTAGAAATTTCTTCTTACGCCGTTCAATTCCGTCGTTAGTGGATATATCGTAAGCCCCTTTGCTAAAAGTGTAACTCTGGAGACTACCTAACAAACTAACATGGCTTTCATCATGGTATCATCCGTATTTTCGATGTAAGAGGAGCAATTCCTAGCATTGCATCAATATCTCTACATTCAGACAATCGTAGCCAAAAGTTATTGGACGATTGATCAGAACCTCGATATTTGCTAGTAAAAGGCCCCCCCTTCCCCCATGTCAATGTTGTTGTAAGAGATTGTACGTGAAATCAGTTCATAAACCATCTGGTCATGGGAAACTACAACATTGACACCGGGGGGAGGGGTTTGGAAAGCAACAGAGGGCTAAAACTGTAAAGAGGTTGTATTTATTTCCTCTTCAGTAGCTGTCCAGTAACCTTTTGGCCACGATTGTCTCCAGAAGTGAAAATAGATATTGCCTCACAACTGTTCATATGAGCCACAAAATATGTCCAATTATCAATCAATTGGTGGCTTTTACTAGAATTTCAAAAATTTTGAAAATTTTATTCATTTTAAAAATCGATCTGACGTCATAGCAACATGACGCAAAAGCAAACCTTGCGTTTGAAGACAGCGATTGTAGAAAGAAGGCATATCCTCGGAAATTCTCCGCTGATAAAAGACTGCACATGCAGTATTCACAAAAAAGGCAAAATTCAAGCATCAGAGATGAAAAACAATGCTTAATAGCTTGTTAGCAACGGCCAATATTGAAACAATGCCCCATATTCGCGGATACCCGCTGTATATAAGGACTTTGTGATCTCTATAAGATCCGTGCCACGAGTTGCCACGAGTTGCCAAATCGAGTTACCATTTTACTTGTAGGCTTCAGTATGGACTTCAACGAGTTACCACGAGTTACCATTCTTTTTTTAAAATAATATAGTATATTATTTATAAAAAAAGAAATGGTAACTCGTCGCTTCCCATACTGAAGTCTGTAGAAAAAATGGTAACTCGTTATGGTAACTCGTGGTAACTCGTGGACAGCCTGACAAAGGTGGCAAAGTGTCGCTTAAAAATTGTCCTGAAACTGTTAGGAGCAAGTCTAGGTATCATTGTTAGCTATACCTAATCATGTAAAGCAATGGGGGCAACTTGGAATGTACATGTGGTTCTGTACTGTTATTTAATGAATGAACTCAAAGATTGTGCATTGACTCAAGGAACTAGAAATTTCTTCTTACGCCGTTCAATTCCGTCGTTAGTGGATATATCGTAAGCCCCTTTGCTAAAAGTGTAACTCTGGAGACTACTTAACAAACTAACATAGCTTTCATCATGGTATCATCCGTATTTTCGATGTAAGAGGAGCAATTCCTAGCATTGCATCAATATCTCTACATTCAGACAATCGTAGCCAAAAGTTATTGGACGATTGATCAGAACCTCGATATTTGCTAGTAAAAGGCCCCCCCTTCCCCCATGTCAATGTTGTTGTAAGAGATTGTACGTGAAATCAGTTCATAAACCATCTGGTCATGGGAAACTACAACATTGACACCGGGGGGAGGGGTTTGGAAAGCAACAGAGGGCTAAAACTGTAAAGAGGTTGTATTTATTTCCTCTTCAGTAGCTGTCCAGTAACCTTTTGGCCACGATTGTCTCCAGAAGTGAAAATAGATATTGCCTCACAACTGTTCATATGAGCCACAAAATATGTCCAATTATCAATCAATTGGTGGCTTTTACAAGAATTTCAAAAATTTTGAAAATTTTATTCATTTTAAAAATCGATCTGACGTCATAGCAACATGACGCAAAAGCAAACCTTGCGTTTGAAGACAGCGATTGTAGAAAGAAGGCATATCCTCGGAAATTCTCCGCTGATAAAAGACTGCACATGCAGTATTCACAAAAAAGGCAAAATTCAAGCATCAGAGATGAAAAACAATGCTTAATAGCTTGTTAGCAACGGCCAATATTGAAACAATGCCCCATATTCGCGGATACCCGCTGTATATAAGGACTTTGTGATCTCTATAAGATCCGTGCCACGAGTTGCCACGAGTTGCCAAATCGAGTTACCATTTTACTTGTAGGCTTCAGTATGGACTTCAACGAGTTACCACGAGTTACCATTCTTTTTTTAAAATAATATAGTATATTATTTATAAAAAAAGAAATGGTAACTCGTCGCTTCCCATACTGAAGTCTGTAGAAAAAATGGTAACTCGTTATGGTAACTCGTGGTAACTCGTGGACAGCCTGACAAAGGTGGCAAAGTGTCGCTTAAAAATTGTCCTGAAACTGTTAGGAGCAAGTCTAGGTATCATTGTTAGCTATACCTAATCATGTAAAGCAATGGGGGCAACTTGGAATGTACATGTGGTTCTGTACTGTTATTTAATGAATGAACTCAAAGATTGTGCATTGACTCAAGGAACTAGAAATTTCTTCTTACGCCGTTCAATTCCGTCGTTAGTGGATATATCGTAAGCCCCTTTGCTAAAAGTGTAACTCTGGAGACTACTTAACAAACTAACATGGCTTTCATCATGGTATCATCCGTATTTTCGATGTAAGAGGAGCAATTCCTAGCATTGCATCAATATCTCTACATTCAGACAATCGTAGCCAAAAGTTATTGGACGATTGATCAGAACCTCGATATTTGCTAGTAAAAGGCCCCCCCTTCCCCCATGTCAATGTTGTTGTAAGAGATTGTACGTGAAATCAGTTCATAAACCATCTGGTCATGGGAAACTACAACATTGACACCGGGGGGAGGGGTTTGGAAAGCAACAGAGGGCTAAAACTGTAAAGAGGTTGTATTTATTTCCTCTTCAGTAGCTGTCCAGTAACCTTTTGGCCACGATTGTCTCCAGAAGTGAAAATAGATATTGCCTCACAACTGTTCATATGAGCCACAAAATATGTCCAATTATCAATCAATTGGTGGCTTTTACTAGAATTTCAAAAATTTTGAAAATTTTATTCATTTTAAAAATCGATCTGACGTCATAGCAACATGACGCAAAAGCAAACCTTGCGTTTGAAGACAGCGATTGTAGAAAGAAGGCATATCCTCGGAAATTCT
Organism: Aurelia sp. 3 sensu Dawson et al. (2005); assembly: GCA_964020215.1. Classification (NCBI taxonomy): domain Eukaryota; kingdom Metazoa; phylum Cnidaria; class Scyphozoa; order Semaeostomeae; family Ulmaridae; genus Aurelia; species Aurelia sp. 3 sensu Dawson et al. (2005). Next base: position 13,464,159 of record OZ026577.1, read on the forward strand.
CCGCTGATAAAAGACTGCACATGCAGTATTCACAAAAAAGGCAAAATTCAAGCATCAGAGATGAAAAACAATGCTTAATAGCTTGTTAGCAACGGCCAATATTGAAACAATGCCCCATATTCGCGGATACCCGCTGTATATAAGGACTTTGTGATCTCTATAAGATCCGTGCCACGAGTTGCCACGAGTTGCCAAATCGAGTTACCATTTTACTTGTAGGCTTCAGTATGGACTTCAACGAGTTACCACGAGTTACCATTCTTTTTTTAAAATAATATAGTATATTATTTATAAAAAAAGAAATGGTAACTCGTCGCTTCCCATACTGAAGTCTGTAGAAAAAATGGTAACTCGTTATGGTAACTCGTGGTAACTCGTGGACAGCCTGACAAAGGTGGCAAAGTGTCGCTTAAAAATTGTCCTGAAACTGTTAGGAGCAAGTCTAGGTATCATTGTTAGCTATACCTAATCATGTAAAGCAATGGGGGCAACTTGGAATGTACATGTGGTTCTGTACTGTTATTTAATGAATGAACTCAAAGATTGTGCATTGACTCAAGGAACTAGAAATTTCTTCTTACGCCGTTCAATTCCGTCGTTAGTGGATATATCGTAAGCCCCTTTGCTAAAAGTGTAACTCTGGAGACTACTTAACAAACTAACATGGCTTTCATCATGGTATCATCCGTATTTTCGATGTAAGAGGAGCAATTCCTAGCATTGCATCAATATCTCTACATTCAGACAATCGTAGCCAAAAGTTATTGGACGATTGATCAGAACCTCGATATTTGCTAGTAAAAGGCCCCCCCTTCCCCCATGTCAATGTTGTTGTAAGAGATTGTACGTGAAATCAGTTCATAAACCATCTGGTCATGGGAAACTACAACATTGACACCGGGGGGAGGGGTTTGGAAAGCAACAGAGGGCTAAAACTGTAAAGAGGTTGTATTTATTTCCTCTTCAGTAGCTGTCCAGTAACCTTTTGGCCACGATTGTCTCCAGAAGTGAAAATAGATATTGCCTCACAACTGTTCATATGAGCCACAAAATATGTCCAATTATCAATCAATTGGTGGCTTTTACAAGAATTTCAAAAATTTTGAAAATTTTATTCATTTTAAAAATCGATCTGACGTCATAGCAACATGACGCAAAAGCAAACCTTGCGTTTGAAGACAGCGATTGTAGAAAGAAGGCATATCCTCGGAAATTCTCCGCTGATAAAAGACTGCACATGCAGTATTCACAAAAAAGGCAAAATTCAAGCATCAGAGATGAAAAACAATGCTTAATAGCTTGTTAGCAACGGCCAATATTGAAACAATGCCCCATATTCGCGGATACCCGCTGTATATAAGGACTTTGTGATCTCTATAAGATCCGTGCCACGAGTTGCCACGAGTTGCCAAATCGAGTTACCATTTTACTTGTAGGCTTCAGTATGGACTTCAACGAGTTACCACGAGTTACCATTCTTTTTTTAAAATAATATAGTATATTATTTATAAAAAAAGAAATGGTAACTCGTCGCTTCCCATACTGAAGTCTGTAGAAAAAATGGTAACTCGTTATGGTAACTCGTGGTAACTCGTGGACAGCCTGACAAAGGTGGCAAAGTGTCGCTTAAAAATTGTCCTGAAACTGTTAGGAGCAAGTCTAGGTATCATTGTTAGCTATACCTAATCATGTAAAGCAATGGGGGCAACTTGGAATGTACATGTGGTTCTGTACTGTTATTTAATGAATGAACTCAAAGATTGTGCATTGACTCAAGGAACTAGAAATTTCTTCTTACGCCGTTCAATTCCGTCGTTAGTGGATATATCGTAAGCCCCTTTGCTAAAAGTGTAACTCTGGAGACTACTTAACAAACTAACATGGCTTTCATCATGGTATCATCCGTATTTTCGATGTAAGAGGAGCAATTCCTAGCATTGCATCAATATCTCTACATTCAGACAATCGTAGCCAAAAGTTATTGGACGATTGATCAGAACCTCGATATTTGCTAGTAAAAGGCCCCCCCTTCCCCCATGTCAATGTTGTTGTAAGAGATTGTACGTGAAATCAGTTCATAAACCATCTGGTCATGGGAAACTACAACATTGACACCGGGGGGAGGGGTTTGGAAAGCAACAGAGGGCTAAAACTGTAAAGAGGTTGTATTTATTTCCTCTTCAGTAGCTGTCCAGTAACCTTTTGGCCACGATTGTCTCCAGAAGTGAAAATAGATATTGCCTCACAACTGTTCATATGAGCCACAAAATATGTCCAATTATCAATCAATTGGTGGCTTTTACTAGAATTTCAAAAATTTTGAAAATTTTATTCATTTTAAAAATCGATCTGACGTCATAGCAACATGACGCAAAAGCAAACCTTGCGTTTGAAGACAGCGATTGTAGAAAGAAGGCATATCCTCGGAAATTCTCCGCTGATAAAAGACTGCACATGCAGTATTCACAAAAAAGGCAAAATTCAAGCATCAGAGATGAAAAACAATGCTTAATAGCTTGTTAGCAACGGCCAATGTTGAAACAATGCCCCATATTCGCGGATACCCGCTGTATATAAGGACTTTGTGATCTCTATAAGATCCGTGCCACGAGTTGCCACGAGTTGCCACGAGTTGCCAAATCGAGTTACCATTTTACTTGTAGGCTTCAGTATGGACTTCAACGAGTTACCACGAGTTACCATTCTTTTTTTAAAATAATATAGTATATTATTTATAAAAAAAGAAATGGTAACTCGTCGCTTCCCATACTGAAGTCTGTAGAAAAAATGGTAACTCGTTATGGTAACTCGTGGTAACTCGTGGACAGCCTGACAAAGGTGGCAAAGTGTCGCTTAAAAATTGTCCTGAAACTGTTAGGAGCAAGTCTAGGTATCATTGTTAGCTATACCTAATCATGTAAAGCAATGGGGGCAACTTGGAATGTACATGTGGTTCTGTACTGTTATTTAATGAATGAACTCAAAGATTGTGCATTGACTCAAGGAACTAGAAATTTCTTCTTACGCCGTTCAATTCCGTCGTTAGTGGATATATCGTAAGCCCCTTTGCTAAAAGTGTAACTCTGGAGACTACTTAACAAACTAACATGGCTTTCATCATGGTATCATCCGTATTTTCGATGTAAGAGGAGCAATTCCTAGCATTGCATCAATATCTCTACATTCAGACAATCGTAGCCAAAAGTTATTGGACGATTGATCAGAACCTCGATATTTGCTAGTAAAAGGCCCCCCCTTCCCCCATGTCAATGTTGTTGTAAGAGATTGTACGTGAAATCAGTTCATAAACCATCTGGTCATGGGAAACTACAACATTGACACCGGGGGGAGGGGTTTGGAAAGCAACAGAGGGCTAAAACTGTAAAGAGGTTGTATTTATTTCCTCTTCAGTAGCTGTCCAGTAACCTTTTGGCCACGATTGTCTCCAGAAGTGAAAATAGATATTGCCTCACAACTGTTCATATGAGCCACAAAATATGTCCAATTATCAATCAATTGGTGGCTTTTACAAGAATTTCAAAAATTTTGAAAATTTTATTCATTTTAAAAATCGATCTGACGTCATAGCAACATGACGCAAAAGCAAACCTTGCGTTTGAAGACAGCGATTGTAGAAAGAAGGCATATCCTCGGAAATTCTCCGCTGATAAAAGACTGCACATGCAGTATTCACAAAAAAGGCAAAATTCAAGCATCAGAGATGAAAAACAATGCTTAATAGCTTGTTAGCAACGGCCAATATTGAAACAATGCCCCATATTCGCGGATACCCGCTGTATATAAGGACTTTGTGATCTCTATAAGATCCGTGCCACGAGTTGCCACGAGTTGCCAAATCGAGTTACCATTTTACTTGTAGGCTTCAGTATGGACTTCAACGAGTTACCACGAGTTACCATTCTTTTTTTAAAATAATATAGTATATTATTTATAAAAAAAGAAATGGTAACTCGTCGCTTCCCATACTGAAGTCTGTAGAAAAAATGGTAACTCGTTATGGTAACTCGTGGTAACTCGTGGACAGCCTGACAAAGGTGGCAAAGTGTCGCTTAAAAATTGTCCTGAAACTGTTAGGAGCAAGTCTAGGTATCATTGTTAGCTATACCTAATCATGTAAAGCAATGGGGGCAACTTGGAATGTACATGTGGTTCTGTACTGTTATTTAATGAATGAACTCAAAGATTGTGCATTGACTCAAGGAACTAGAAATTTCTTCTTACGCCGTTCAATTCCGTCGTTAGTGGATATATCGTAAGCCCCTTTGCTAAAAGTGTAACTCTGGAGACTACTTAACAAACTAACATGGCTTTCATCATGGTATCATCCGTATTTTCGATGTAAGAGGAGCAATTCCTAGCATTGCATCAATATCTCTACATTCAGACAATCGTAGCCAAAAGTTATTGGACGATTGATCAGAACCTCGATATTTGCTAGTAAAAGGCCCCCCCTTCCCCCATGTCAATGTTGTTGTAAGAGATTGTACGTGAAATCAGTTCATAAACCATCTGGTCATGGGAAACTACAACATTGACACCGGGGGGAGGGGTTTGGAAAGCAACAGAGGGCTAAAACTGTAAAGAGGTTGTATTTATTTCCTCTTCAGTAGCTGTCCAGTAACCTTTTGGCCACGATTGTCTCCAGAAGTGAAAATAGATATTGCCTCACAACTGTTCATATGAGCCACAAAATATGTCCAATTATCAATCAATTGGTGGCTTTTACAAGAATTTCAAAAATTTTGAAAATTTTATTCATTTTAAAAATCGATCTGACGTCATAGCAACATGACGCAAAAGCAAACCTTGCGTTTGAAGACAGCGATTGTAGAAAGAAGGCATATCCTCGGAAATTCTCCGCTGATAAAAGACTGCACATGCAGTATTCACAAAAAAGGCAAAATTCAAGCATCAGAGATGAAAAACAATGCTTAATAGCTTGTTAGCAACGGCCAATATTGAAACAATGCCCCATATTCGCGGATACCCGCTGTATATAAGGACTTTGTGATCTCTATAAGATCCGTGCCACGAGTTGCCACGAGTTGCCAAATCGAGTTACCATTTTACTTGTAGGCTTCAGTATGGACTTCAACGAGTTACCACGAGTTACCATTCTTTTTTTAAAATAATATAGTATATTATTTATAAAAAAAGAAATGGTAACTCGTCGCTTCCCATACTGAAGTCTGTAGAAAAAATGGTAACTCGTTATGGTAACTCGTGGTAACTCGTGGACAGCCTGACAAAGGTGGCAAAGTGTCGCTTAAAAATTGTCCTGAAACTGTTAGGAGCAAGTCTAGGTATCATTGTTAGCTATACCTAATCATGTAAAGCAATGGGGGCAACTTGGAATGTACATGTGGTTCTGTACTGTTATTTAATGAATGAACTCAAAGATTGTGCATTGACTCAAGGAACTAGAAATTTCTTCTTACGCCGTTCAATTCCGTCGTTAGTGGATATATCGTAAGCCCCTTTGCTAAAAGTGTAACTCTGGAGACTACTTAACAAACTAACATGGCTTTCATCATGGTATCATCCGTATTTTCGATGTAAGAGGAGCAATTCCTAGCATTGCATCAATATCTCTACATTCAGACAATCGTAGCCAAAAGTTATTGGACGATTGATCAGAACCTCGATATTTGCTAGTAAAAGGCCCCCCCTTCCCCCATGTCAATGTTGTTGTAAGAGATTGTACGTGAAATCAGTTCATAAACCATCTGGTCATGGGAAACTACAACATTGACACCGGGGGGAGGGGTTTGGAAAGCAACAGAGGGCTAAAACTGTAAAGAGGTTGTATTTATTTCCTCTTCAGTAGCTGTCCAGTAACCTTTTGGCCACGATTGTCTCCAGAAGTGAAAATAGATATTGCCTCACAACTGTTCATATGAGCCACAAAATATGTCCAATTATCAATCAATTGGTGGCTTTTACAAGAATTTCAAAAATTTTGAAAATTTTATTCATTTTAAAAATCGATCTGACGTCATAGCAACATGACGCAAAAGCAAACCTTGCGTTTGAAGACAGCGATTGTAGAAAGAAGGCATATCCTCGGAAATTCTCCGCTGATAAAAGACTGCACATGCAGTATTCACAAAAAAGGCAAAATTCAAGCATCAGAGATGAAAAACAATGCTTAATAGCTTGTTAGCAACGGCCAATATTGAAACAATGCCCCATATTCGCGGATACCCGCTGTATATAAGGACTTTGTGATCTCTATAAGATCCGTGCCACGAGTTGCCACGAGTTGCCAAATCGAGTTACCATTTTACTTGTAGGCTTCAGTATGGACTTCAACGAGTTACCACGAGTTACCATTCTTTTTTTAAAATAATATAGTATATTATTTATAAAAAAAGAAATGGTAACTCGTCGCTTCCCATACTGAAGTCTGTAGAAAAAATGGTAACTCGTTATGGTAACTCGTGGTAACTCGTGGACAGCCTGACAAAGGTGGCAAAGTGTCGCTTAAAAATTGTCCTGAAACTGTTAGGAGCAAGTCTAGGTATCATTGTTAGCTATACCTAATCATGTAAAGCAATGGGGGCAACTTGGAATGTACATGTGGTTCTGTACTGTTATTTAATGAATGAACTCAAAGATTGTGCATTGACTCAAGGAACTAGAAATTTCTTCTTACGCCGTTCAATTCCGTCGTTAGTGGATATATCGTAAGCCCCTTTGCTAAAAGTGTAACTCTGGAGACTACTTAACAAACTAACATGGCTTTCATCATGGTATCATCCGTATTTTCGATGTAAGAGGAGCAATTCCTAGCATTGCATCAATATCTCTACATTCAGACAATCGTAGCCAAAAGTTATTGGACGATTGATCAGAACCTCGATATTTGCTAGTAAAAGGCCCCCCCTTCCCCCATGTCAATGTTGTTGTAAGAGATTGTACGTGAAATCAGTTCATAAACCATCTGGTCATGGGAAACTACAACATTGACACCGGGGGGAGGGGTTTGGAAAGCAACAGAGGGCTAAAACTGTAAAGAGGTTGTATTTATTTCCTCTTCAGTAGCTGTCCAGTAACCTTTTGGCCACGATTGTCTCCAGAAGTGAAAATAGATATTGCCTCACAACTGTTCATATGAGCCACAAAATATGTCCAATTATCAATCAATTGGTGGCTTTTACAAGAATTTCAAAAATTTTGAAAATTTTATTCATTTTAAAAATCGATCTGACGTCATAGCAACATGACGCAAAAGCAAACCTTGCGTTTGAAGACAGCGATTGTAGAAAGAAGGCATATCCTCGGAAATTCTCCGCTGATAAAAGACTGCACATGCAGTATTCACAAAAAAGGCAAAATTCAAGCATCAGAGATGAAAAACAATGCTTAATAGCTTGTTAGCAACGGCCAATATTGAAACAATGCCCCATATTCGCGGATACCCGCTGTATATAAGGACTTTGTGATCTCTATAAGATCCGTGCCACGAGTTGCCACGAGTTGCCAAATCGAGTTACCATTTTACTTGTAGGCTTCAGTATGGACTTCAACGAGTTACCACGAGTTACCATTCTTTTTTTAAAATAATATAGTATATTATTTATAAAAAAAGAAATGGTAACTCGTCGCTTCCCATACTGAAGTCTGTAGAAAAAATGGTAACTCGTTATGGTAACTCGTGGTAACTCGTGGACAGCCTGACAAAGGTGGCAAAGTGTCGCTTAAAAATTGTCCTGAAACTGTTAGGAGCAAGTCTAGGTATCATTGTTAGCTATACCTAATCATGTAAAGCAATGGGGGCAACTTGGAATGTACATGTGGTTCTGTACTGTTATTTAATGAATGAACTCAAAGATTGTGCATTGACTCAAGGAACTAGAAATTTCTTCTTACGCCGTTCAATTCCGTCGTTAGTGGATATATCGTAAGCCCCTTTGCTAAAAGTGTAACTCTGGAGACTACTTAACAAACTAACATGGCTTTCATCATGGTATCATCCGTATTTTCGATGTAAGAGGAGCAATTCCTAGCATTGCATCAATATCTCTACATTCAGACAATCGTAGCCAAAAGTTATTGGACGATTGATCAGAACCTCGATATTTGCTAGTAAAAGGCCCCCCCTTCCCCCATGTCAATGTTGTTGTAAGAGATTGTACGTGAAATCAGTTCATAAACCATCTGGTCATGGGAAACTACAACATTGACACCGGGGGGAGGGGTTTGGAAAGCAACAGAGGGCTAAAACTGTAAAGAGGTTGTATTTATTTCCTCTTCAATAGCTGTCCAGTAACCTTTTGGCCACGATTGTTGCACTGATGCAAATCCGTTTCTATGACGCATTTCCCCACGCACGTAGAAACGGATTAGCTCCGTACTGATTCGATATGAAACCTTTCAGTTTCTCTGAAAAATGTTCGATTAAGTGGTGTTGCATCTTCCATCACCGTTGTACATATTCGAACATTCTGCTAAATGTATCAATCTGTCGTTTGATTCGCATTCTTTTTTAGATTGTAGCTGCAAGATCTATTGGGCCTAAATCATCTCCTACTTATTTCCCACGACCACCAGGTCTAAAATGCCCGAAAATCATTTTTCCAGAGCTAATACTGCACCATGAAAATAGGTACCAGTACTTCGGTAAAGGTCCATTCTTGCCACAATAGCAAAAATCCCTTTCTTCCAAGCAACATTCTAACGCGTAGACGATGGGGCGACAGAAAGTCAATGCAAATTGAAATTTTTGCCGTTTTTACAGCTCTAGGGAAGTAAGAACCTCAATGGAGCGACAAGAACAACATCAATTCTACTCAAAGAGATGAGCATAACTTGAGGGTCCGTATGGAGTGACGCTAACTCGTTGTAGGGAATGAATTAGTTGGTTTGGTGTGTTGATTTACACTGCCATGTGATAATGATATCGTCATAATATTCAACATTACCATTTCTCTTGCATTCTGCCAGTTATTTAGCTTGAAATAGTCTTGTATCCTTCGTCACTATGAAGTGCTGCGTTTGGAGCTATTTTATTTCTGTCAACTGCTGTTGTGGCTTCGCTTTACGCCTTCTAGTTACTGGAGTAAAGGCCAACGTTGAATAACCAAAAACGCGTTTCGTCGCACATTCGTTAACGAAAATACCGTTCAGATTAATGTCGAGCACACACTTAAAGAAAGGAAGATTGATAGTTTTTCACTGGAATTTTAGGCACCAGAAGCTTCAAGGCATGATCCAGTCGGAACATCTTACGAAAAAGCATATTTCTCAAGACCTGGTTCTGCATACGTGATGAAAACGCAAGGTCTTCACCCAAGAAGAACCAGTGCCAAACTCACAATGGATACTGGACCAGAATTGACTGGTAAGCAATATATCGCATTTAATCATGGGGATGTTCTTACAGAAGCGCCAAATGAAGACTTACTTGCAACAGAAGCTGAATCAGCACCTATATTTTCAGCATGGAGGACGTGATGTTAGTGTCAACATTGTTATTTTGTAATATACGATTGCTCCTTTTTGGAGAGCACTATTTTTTACTAATTTCTATAGGGTGTCCCAAAATGATATGAAAGACATGGGCCATTTGAGTCTCGGGGGGGGGGGAGGTACTCGACCAGCTTTTGGACGGGGACGTGCCATCGAGGTTTCAAAAACATACCCGTTCCTTATACCAATTATTCCAAACTGTATACCCGACTTTCTACCAATTTTTCAAAAATATACAGGGTGTCTCAAAAAAATTGTTCGACATTTGATTAAATATTGAAAAATAAGGACAACATGAACAGGCTCATGGAAAGATAACCCTGTTCCTAAGATTATGAAATAATTTTAGAGACTAGAATCGTGCAAATCGGTTGAAAATTCACTGAGTTGCGAGCTCTCGAATATCAAAAATATGCGATAGCTGAAACCAGAGACCCCCCAGATTACTTGTATTGCAAAAAGCTCGAAGACGGAGGTAAGAGAAGCTTATCCAATGTCATACCTCTTGTTGATATCAGAGCAAACCAAATACGACTTCTAAAGTAAATTACTTCTTGCGATCATTCTCAAAATTCCCGAACATTGGATAGGTCCAAAAACAGTGGTTCAAAACAAAATCGGCGAGAGACTGAATCTGTTTCCTCAAAGCATCCATATGCTTGATAGTTAAGTTATCGAATACCTGTGTGAATCCCACTTGTTTCTCCCTGAAACAATTGAGGAATGACAGAAACGACGGCCTATGGGACTTTTACCAAAAATGCCATTTCGAGGCCTCTGGTTTCAGCTTTCGCACAAACTTGAACTTCAAAAGCTTGTAACCCCATGAATTCTTATCGGATTTGCAAGATTCTTGTGTCAAAAATTAATTTAAAATCTCAGGAGAAGGGTGACTTGACCAAAGGTCCATTCAGCGTATCGTTATTTTTTTAGCATTTAATCAAACGTCGAGTATTGTTTGTTTAAATAGATTTCATTAATGTAGAAAAGCGAATAAGTGATGGATGTATGCAATGGACTGGAGCGCTTGAGCTGCACATCAACATTTCTAGCAAACCAAGATATGTTTGCTCTTCTTTGCTATCATAAAATATAATCTAACAGTGCCTGATTCTCTTATGAAAAGCTAAAAGACCTTGCTAGCTTCGTTCTTTTAACTCAAATTCTTTGATGTTGACATTGATGATGATGAAGAATACCGAATCCTCTGGTTTTAAGGAAACTAGAATGTTGACTTCCTTTCGTCATAAATCTGCATATAACTTACCGTATTTATGCAAACAAGGTCTAAAACACTAAGCTGAAATCTGTGCAATAGAAAATAAGAGATAAGAAATAGAAATACAAAAATATGTCAAAAACGGGGAAATTGGATTCATGGCTACTCTGCAGCCATCAGTCTAAAGGCATACATGCTTTCCTGGACAGCTTGTACCAGACACCAACGATCCAAATGCCTTTTATAGCCACATTGTTCATCACTTATGCTGAAAAACTGCGAGGAAGATGTTCTTAAAATGTTAAGAACAGTGTTAATAACAAGATGATCCATTGTGATTTGTCACACTGATTGTGACATTGTGAAGGTATTGTGGCGCAGTGGTGTAATTCTCAGACATTGAAACTAGAACAGTCGGGCGGACAGGGTTCTTTCTCAGGTAGAGCCCCATCACTTGAGCGTTTAGCAACTTGATCTTCACCTTCACACTAGAATTAACTATTCGGGCGCTAGGTTAACGTAGTGGTAATTCTTTCGGTAAACATATTTCTTTTACTTTTGATAATTAGATTTTGCGGTTAGTTTTATACATGTATTCTAAGCAGTTTTTAGCCTTTTTTAGCCAGTTTTTGATGGTAAGTTTTATGTGGAGGGCCTCTTGAAAATCAGCCACTAGTGTGAAGGATCCCCTCCTCAATAAATTTGAAATATGAAATATAAATGTCATTATTGTCAGGAAGGAGGACAAAGGGAAATCTTGGTTGTTGTTTTCACTCGTTTTTGCAGGTCTCCGAATGGGGCTTTCTGCAGAAAATCTCCTACTTCAATGGAAAGGAAGGGCCGATTAGAGCCGGGTAAATTACTGAACCCGAAGAGACATATCAGGAATAAAACAAGACAGTTTTCAATAACATTGCTTTGATATTCGGGGAGCAGCATTTTTTAAACGCCGGGCGTTTTCATTGACTCACTCGATAGAAATTGAGAAAAACGTTGTTTCTTCAGAATTAAGAAATGTATTGATGGGTAATGTTGATGATTGATAATTTTGTTACAGAGGCTTCTGCGACCATCTTTCTTCAAAATCTCATTTCTCTACATTTACAGCTGAGGGACCGATCATTAATAATGCCGGGTAGGGAGCTGGAAGATATTTAGAGGGGCCGTCAAAAATTTTGGGCTTTGAAAGGGGGGGGCCACTAAAAATCTCAAGTCTGGGAAAGGGGGCCATAAAAGCTGCAAAGCTAATCTGAGCTATCTGAAGCGAAAACTTCTTCCTTCCATGATCTTTGTAAAGCCTTGCATTTCTACACACAGTATCATTAATGAATATTTTAATGAATCTCAAGGAACCACTTTTTTCTCTTGAAAGAATTTTCATGTTCTTTTTGCGTCACTTGTCATCAGAAAATATGATACGTTGCTTAGGATTTTGACATGAAATTTAATGCAGAGGGGGGCCACTAAAAATTACAGCTAAAAGACCAGGTGTACTTGAAAACTTTAGCGCCAAAATGGAGGGGTTGTAAAAAAATTTTATTATCAATAGAAATATCAACTGGCTCCCCAACCGGCATTTATAACGACTGATCCCTGATATTAAACTGTTTTTCACAGTATGTATTCATGTTGTTTATAGTATGGCAGAAAATTTCATGACGAAACACCTTGCATTAAAATGGTTTTTTATTTCTCGACTTTAGGGTCCACCCATTGGCACTTGCTATCAATTAAAATCAATAATCTTATAATTCTTCAAAACTGCCTTTAATAATGAACTCATCTTACACCCATGAACGCAAAATTAGATAATGCAACCTTTGGAATGAAAACTGTCCAGTCCTGTAAAAGAATGATAACCAATAAATTAATCTGTAACCTACCTCAAGAGAAAACATTTTCCTTCCTTTCAGTTTTTCAGGTTAATTCGTTGTTTCCCTTGCGGGATTAACGTGAAACCTTGAAAGGATAGAAAGTAAGTTGATAGCTGCAGTAAAGAGCAACGCTGAATAATGAAACACGCGTTTCATCACACACTCATCAGCTCGTAGCCTGATAGCCAGATCCAATTTCAAAGGAAACTTCCTTTGAAATTGGGTCTGGTTAACAGCCAAGTAAGTTTCTTCGTGCGAAGAAGAACAACTCAACCAGTCAAACAAGCCGATGTGACACAAGAAGGATAGCAGAAAATCCAAAGCCACTTGACAATAACGCCCAAGCCAATGACTGCACTCAATAATTCGTTCTTCAACGAATCTAACTGACGACTGCGACGAAACGCGTTTTTGGTCATTCAACGTTGTTCTTTTTTGCTGCTAGTTTTCATTCCTTTCAGATTTTCAGGTTAATTCGCTGTTTCCCTTGCGGGATTTAACAGTTTCATACAAGATATAAGTTAATTTGGTCGTTATTCTTACCGGAAATGTCCTTTTTTGGTGTTATTACGATGAGTCTGTCATTTAAAGGTGATCTGAAGCGAAAATTTTCATTGATTCAAATTAACGGCACTGTTGAATGATACGGACTCCTGTTTAAATGTCTTTGATATCTCCTTTCGTTTTCAAGTTATCCACTGATATTAAGTTTCAGTTGATGACGTCATTTTGTTTGCAAATTGCTCGGATGGAATGACTGGAATATAGCTGTATTTAAGCTTTGCAAGGTTACAGTTGTCGGAGACATTTAATTTGAGCTAAATGAATGTAATAGAAATTGTCCTATGGACTGATATGATGTTTAGAAAGGCATATCAATTTAAGAAATATTCTTGGAGTCAATTTCATTTTGGAAACACAGCCAGCCTCGTATACTTTCTTTACTTTTTGCAAACAAACTGACGTCATCAGCCAATCATACAAAATAGTGTGTAATTCGAAAATGAAACAAGGTATCACAAAATTATAAACGACATTCTTCATCATTCAAGAGTGCTATCTATTTGCATCAATAAAAATTTTCGCTTCAGATCACCTTTAAAGCTATTTTCTTGTTCTGTTTATTAACACAAAATTCATCAAAAGACAGTGCAAATCAAAGATGACACAGTGATGCTCAATGAAGTCATCAAATCACAAATTATGAATACAACCTGCTTGACACGTTTCATGGATTGCTTCATCGCAAATGCGAAAACCTGCCAATGTAATGCAGTATTGAATGAAATTCGGCATTGTACAACATGCAGACAAGGAACCTTTCGTTTGCCGATATACCAGGTGATGAAAAAATGTAACAGTGATATCAAGAGTCATCGAACCAGTAACACACGAAGAGATAATTCTATTCCTGATTATCCAAGTAAAGTTATGAACTTTAGTTCAACCACGGGCTGTAGGGAACTCTGAATCAATGGAAGTAGATCTACGTTTGCTAAATCGAGAGATTTATTTCATAATTTACGTTGTCTCACTTGATATCTTGGTATGTAAGAAGCGAAACAAACTACGATACTCTTTGTATGATAGTTTATAATACCGCTACTTTTGCAGCCTCGTTTTGTCAGCTTCGTTTGCGTATTTTTCCTTAGGTTCCATTCTTTTGCACTTTCCCACATTAGTAATACTGGTTTGTTATTAGCTTTGCGTCACTAAACTTTTCGCGCGCTTTGTGACTAACGCGTAATGGTTCAACTAGGAAACTATTTTGATTTTAGAGCTTATGCCACTTGTAGTTCAGGTAGTCATTCCAATACCAACCATTGTGACTCAACCCTAGGACTGACAGATTAGACGCACCATTCACATTTAAGTATCCGCCAAAAGGAACACAAGGATTATGATTAGTGTTAATGGGTGTAACCTCCAGGCAAACTTGTAGCATAAATAGTGCGTCATAACATCGTTGATTTAACTTCAGTAACTTGAGTTCATTGAGTACACGTGGTGCTTGAGAAAGACCCGTCGTACGTCAGATTGTTCGATATTCGTTTGAGAAAAGTATATCTGTGTGTATACTTATTCGTGAAGACTCTGCTCAGACCTTGCCGTATTTTGAAGCCGATTACAATAGGTCAGTCTTATTTTTTAACTCAGAATTTCCTACCGCCTGTGGTTCAACCTGTTTTCAAAGATTGTGTAGACTTTCAAAGGACTTTCATTAAGTATAATGTACTTTACTTAAAGGAATTGAGTCCATATAAATACTTGAGCGTTAACGCTGTCCTGAATTTTTGCTGACAAACCGCTGACGGCCCTTTGTTATCGCACAATAGTGCTAAAGTCATTAGCAGTGGAGACCAAAGACTTCTTAATCCTTGCATTATTCTAAAGAATTTCTTTGGTTTAATTTCAATAGGGATTAAATCACAGCTTTTGTTGCATGATTGAAAAGAAGCTGATATTGGTCATGAGAGCGCTATTTATACGGGCTCGATGCCTTTAATGTAGCCTGAAATCAGGCTCTAAATAGTACAAAGGCCTGTTCACAGGCTACCTTTAATGTAGTTAAGTACTTTACATTTAAGCTTTGGGGTTTCACGGGTTGCGGGTTTGGCCAATTTTAGCCCTCGGGTTTCGGGATTTACGTTTAAATTGTCCGGGTTCTCGGGTTTTGAGATATGTCGCGGGTTGCGGGTTTGGCCATTTTTTGTTCTCGGGTTTCTGGTACAATATTACTCAAATTTCCTATTTTGTCGGGTTCCCGAAGTCATCGAATGCTTAAACAAGGCGCAGGGAGTCAATGAAAACGAAAATGCTGGAAATAATCGAAGAGTACTGACGAAAAATGAGGATTTTTGTTCAATAGTGCAATCTCGGGTTTTGGGTTTTTATGCTTGCGGGATTTCGGGTTTTGCTAACTTCGGTCCGGGTTGGCGAGTTCTAGTACCCCCCAAAGTTTTAGTATTTTGGAAATACATTATAAGACTGTAGTGTTTTGGAAATTTGTGGTAGACCTATATTGCCGAAAAATGTTCTGCCAAGGCCATTGAAAGAGAGGAGACTTATTAGGCCACAGGGCTTACTCACAAAGTCAAATGACAAGGACATTTTTGCGATAACTTTATAGTCCCTTCCGCCATATTTTGCGGAGTCAACATGAACGAGTCAAAGTCACAGATTCGACACAGTTTTTTCCCATACCATATCAACCTTAACGTGGACAATTGTTTAGCTAAATGGATAAAAATCTTTGGTAACTTAGCTAAGATTCTTTATATATCTAACTAAACAAGTTTCTAACACGGTAATCTAGGTAGGCTTTAGACTTGCCCAAAGTAGTCTTGCAAGGCACCTGGAAAGACGACTTTTTTGGCAAAGTGATATCCAGAATTTCTTTGTTCCAGTAAAACATTTCTGTGTTTATATCATTGATGTGGTGCTGTCAGTTAAACTGTGTTCCAGGGGTTTGGACACCATCTAGCTGTCAGTTGTCAGTCAGCTGTCAGTCAGCTGTCAGTCCTTCTTGAAAAGACAGGTGTAAAATGTCATTACAAAGTGACATCATCAATCCCCATGGCGACGGCTCAAGGGGAAGCATATCATCCAGCAAATCGCATTGAATTGCATTATGGCCTAAAAGAATGCGAAAGACGCAGGTGCAAACAAAGAAGAATGTGAAACTAATAAATAATGGATTTGCAAGTGAGAGGAATTTCAAAGACTGGCAATGAATTCAGCAGCAGTTTAGTGCATCACTTTGAACAGTTTCAAGCAGGGAAAGAGTGATACCGTCACCATATTGTCCGCCGCACTGCGCACGACATTATAGCAACTTTAGGCCATCCTACTCGATCAAACCACGGTACAAGATAAATGTTTAACAGCAAAGGTGTGAGGCAAATCATGTGGTGATGAGGAGGATAGGTTTGTCCTTTGTTCTATGCTCTTGAGTAGTGAAACAATATTTAGCAGATGCGTTATTGAAATATTTTAAATTCTTTGCATACTTTGATCCATGTCATTCTCGTTCGCTGCGATCTAATGTTGGTTTCCTACAGTTACTTAGGCCGGCAGTTTGTCAATGATCTTTGCATAAAACAGAATATTTGTTGTCATTAATCATCGCTAATTAAGTGAATAAAGTTTTGGCAAAATATAGTCAAATTTATAAGGCTAGAAATTTGAGTGTTTTTAAAGTTTATCGTACTTGCGTTGCAAATAATGAACTAAGGTGGTATTTCTTAGTATTTTTGCCAGCCAACTTCACTACACCAAGTTTATATCCATGAATGGTGCACTTGTGTTATGAGTAGCCTAGAGTAGAGAGTTAAGGGCATGGCACACAGAAAACATGCCCTGATTTGTATTTTTTTCACAAAACGCAAGGAGGCTTATCAAATATCATCATGCTTTAAAGCTCTAGATTATTTCAACGATCTTCCTAGTACATTCTTGATTAACAAATTTCAGACCAAGCCATACCGAAGCAGGTTGGAAAACTTGCATGATTTGGCCCATCGTAGTGAGTGAAAAGAACTGAGAGATGCAAGCTGCAAGTAGAGTTAAACAAACTGCAAGAGTTTGCAAGAATCACAGAAAATGAGAATAGACCTTGTTTGTTCATGCAAAAAAATTCTATAATAGCTATGTATTAGCTGCAAGCTTGAAAAAGTTTTGTAGTAGTAATGCATGCAAGTTTTCCAACTTAGATAACATAAGTGGACTTGTCAATCTAGCTGCAATCTTTAGCTATATTCCTTGCCAAAACCCTTGTCACAAAATGGGAAGATGTAAGAGCAAATATCCCTCTTTACCTCCAAGTTATTGTTGATGATGTCTCATAGGAAATATCATGTAGCAAGGTACTGTAGACTGATGACTTGATTCCATGTATTTTAATCTGATATTTTATTCTCACTCTCCCAAGGACTCATAAACAAACCGTTTAAAAACAAAGACCATACAGTAAAGTCTTTCAAAAATCTGAGAAAATATCAAAATGTCTTCCATCCTATGAACAACAGAACGTCTAAAAGGAAATCTAACATTACTTCAAACATCACTTTGATAATTCATTTGCTTTGAAACATCAATTTTGAAGCACTGTAAATGCTCTATCAAGCCCACAGGGGGCTTATTTAATTTTGGACCGTGCTTAATAGAGAGGGGGCCTATTAGAGAGGGAGGGGCTTATTCACAAAATCAAGTGACAAGGATATGTTTGGTAGCTTTTCAGTTCTTTTATCCCATATTTTGCGGAATCAACATACAATTTTACAGCTCAAGTACATAAATTTGACACAGGTTTTATCACAAACCATGCCAAAATTAAGATGAAAAGTTGTGAAGCTAAATAAGTGGAAAACATTTGGTAAATTCTAGAATTTTGTGTAGGTGGAGGCGGGGGGGGGGGGTTAATAGAGAGGGGGCTTGTTTCAAATTTTTGACTCAGAGGGGAGTGGCTTGTTAGAGAGGGGGGCTTAATAGAGAGGGGGCTTGATAGAACTTTTACCTTAATGATAGGCATGTTTGCTGACAATATTTTTTAGAAAGAAGTGATCTGATTGCCTGTGCCTAGACATACAGACAGTTGGTCTTAAGCCCCAGTTTGAAGCCACAAACATCTAATTCAATGTGACCAATTGAGATGTAATCAGTCTGGCAGCGAGTGTCAAACAGGATTGACTTAGGTGGGGGGCTTTACACAACATTGCAGCTGAAATGGTGTGATTTTCATGAAAAAATGCTCCAAAAGCTAGTTTGTGACAAAGAAGTGTTGCCAAGGACTGTAGATACTGGAATGAATGCAACAGGGCATTGCCTAGTTTGTTTATTTTGTTAGAAGCTGGTGAAGTGTAAGATTTCACTATCTGTAAGCCCCTTCCCAGTCCCGTCCTCATGAACTTCATCAACTCATGATTTCAGGCAGACATACTGTAGTATTAGACTGCATTACATAAGTCCCTCTAACTTACGCTTGTTGTTGTTGTTGTTGTTATCACTTCAGTTGAGGGACTTATGTCCTTACGCTTCAATACAGGGACAAATTAGGCCAAGTCCGCCCTGTTCACGGCGCATCCAATCAGATCACTACTTTCTTAATAAGGTAAGACCACGTGCCAATTCTTAGTGTTTGATTGGCTGATTAGGAAAATGCTACTGTTTGGAGCGAAAGAAAACTGGGCCTGAGTTCAGCAAGTAAACCGTAAACGGTAAACCGTAAAAGCTGCAGATTTTTCCTTGCACTCATCTTGAAGATTGTCATGGGTCACATAGAATTTATGGTGCTGTTGACGTTTCCGAAAGCTTATTTAGGTACTTCATGTCATGCATTCCCTCGTGAGAATGAAATCACTGTAATCCCGAGAATAATGTGATATCAAAAATGCCGTTTTGGAGTTATGGTCAGCGACTTAAAGCTCCATTCAATTTATTCATTTGAAAGCATGGGACAGTAAAATTTTACACATTTGATTTGAAAGTTTTGCAAAGATTTGCTCCTATGCTGTAACACAGTAATCCAGCACAAGGAGAGCATACTAAATTCTTGTTATTCTATTTTAGAATTCTAGAATCCATTGAACTGAACTGGGAAAGTGATGCCTCTTGAACAGTCTGCTGGCAGTGCCTTTGTTAGGCCAAGGCAAGAGCAGCAGAAGATGAAAGTTGCAGAGAAAGTTCAAACTGATAGATTTTATGGTGCAAAGCGTACAGTCAGGACTGAGCCAGGGGTGAATGCAAAGGATTTTAGAATTGAAGAAATGAATAACAATGAATCAAGCTTAAAAGGGAATGTCAAGCATCAGGAGCAAATGAACTCAACTGGAATTCCTAGAAGGAGTTTCACAAAAACACCAGAAGCTGAGCAAAGCTCAAGACTTCACCGTGAAGTTCAGAAGAGAGAAGGTGCTGAAAGGAGTAGCCCAAGGGCGAGACGGAAATTACCTAGTGCACCTGTTGCATCAGCTATAAGGCCAAGGACGCCAGGTAATAGTAATGATGTTACGTCAAAGATTGCAACCCCAGACCATTCTAGAAGATCAACCCCAGAGAGGTCAAGCCAATTGGAAAAGTCCAGAACAACACCAGAAAATTCTAGGAAGACTCCCGAAAACTTTAAAGGCAAATCAGAAAGTTTAACAAAGACACCAGAAAGTTCAAGGAGGACTGGAGAAACTTTGAAACGAACTGGAGAAAATCTAAGAAAAAGTGGAGAGAATTTAAGAAAAACCCCAGAAAATGGAACTAAATCCCAAGAATTTTCTATTTCTAGAAAGAATTCTGATTCAAGTGATAAGGGCCATAGAGTATCAAAGATTCAAGAGGGCAGTTTAACCTTAAACAGAAAAAGCTCTGATCCAATTGAAGCTGCCAAGTCAAGGGGGATTTTGGGTGGAATAAAATATAACAGTTTACCAAGACGACACCAATCAAAAACTCGCTCCAAGTTTTATTTAGATATTGAAGGCGAAGAAACCTTACAAGCAGAAACAAAAGAGAAATCCCCAAGTAACGATAAAATTGATGCACTAACTAATGGGAAATCACCCTTTGAAAATGGAGTAGAAAACAAGACATCGTCGCTGACAAGGAATGGAAAATTTTTTGGAAATTATGGACTAAAGTCAATGACCAATGGCACTGGAGGTCCAGCGCCAGAAAGTAATGGACAAGAATTACAACAAACTCATGTAGCATTGTATAAATTCATTCCAAGACATAAAGATGAATTAATGCTTGATGAAGGGGACCCATTGCATGTTTCGAAATCAGGAGAAGATTTGTGGTTTGAGGCAACCAATCTTGTCTCTGGCAAATGTGGAATCTTTCCAAGCAGATATGCCGCAGATATACTCTCAGGAGCTGGTCAAGGTATTTATTGTTTATATGAGAAAAGACACCTGCTAGACAAATAGAGAACAAATGATTGTGCTTTGAAGATCAAATAATTTTCAAGAAAACCATTGTTTATGAGTGCCTACAATATGGTATCAAGCAAAATTCTTTCACGCTTCTGGTTTGTGATTTAGAAATTTGATGACGTCATATCATAAAATGAGCTGAAATATGAAGTAGGCTGTAATTTCGAAAAATATTCAAGATTTCTGAAAAGTCCAACGGTAGAATCATAGAAAAGTGGCTAAAATTTCTTTCAAGTCATTCAGTTTAAAGAAATAGGTCATTGAATTTTACACCCGCCATTTTTCGTAGATTTAAAGATTTGGAACCTATGCTGCCTTGTCCTATCTCTATTTTCTCTTGATTTCATCATCCTTATTTGGTCAACCGAGGCACAATTATTTATACTTTATTTGTTTTTACTGAAATATTGTGTAGCATGCATGCAAGGAGTGTTTGTTCATTTCGAAATATACTTAACATAGGCTATTTCCAGGCTTTGGGGAAATTTGGTAACCATAAAGCAAGGCTGTCTTTGATTTGAGCAATTCTTTAATTTCATTTCTTGTCATTTGACTCTTGATAATGTCTCTTTGTAGCTGCTGGGATGAATGCAGAAGACCAGCAGTTCTTTCTGAGGTACTCATTATTTAGTTTTTTTCAAATTCCTGGTGACCCAAAAAATAACTTCACAAGGCAAGGCAGATCATGCCAAATGTTTTTGAACACAAACAAGGTATCAGCGTTTAGCCGAAAGACTTCGCTAGCTTTGAGATGCTGCTTAGTCAGTTTTATGACAAGTCCAGGGCTGATATGACGCAAACTATCATCTGCTGACACGAATTCTTACCTTTTATCCCATTCTGTGCACTCCAGCGGCTGCCAGTTCCAGTTCACAGATCATGAACAGACTCTGCTCAGAAAACCTCTGGAAAAAATTCCAACGAAGATCCCAATACTCCAGCTACAACACGCGATTCTGCAGATATCTTGAGATTCCGAGGTATAATCTGGAGTATGCCAAGAAAGGATTTTCCTATTCAGGTCTTAAGGTCTGGAACGACATCCCAATAAGCATCAGGGAGCTTCCTACCTTTTGCCAATTCAAATAACAACTAGAAATACTTTTGATGGGCTGAAAGCCAATCAAAACACGACTCCCTGGAAGATCAGCAATGCGATTAACCCTCAGCATTTTTCTTTTTGCATATAATATTAACTGATGAAACTTTCTTTTTGTAGTATTTGGCTGAAGGCATTTTGCGCATGAATGATTTAAGATGAAAGAATGAAAGATGCCTCTTTGTCACTAATTTTCTTGCAAGTGCATACGCAAAAGAGGCTAGAAACAATAAAGATACGAGAAAACAATAAGGAATCCTCGTTTTCGTTTGCGCGATATGACGTCAATTTTGCTCAGATCGCTTAATTGAATACGTATTTTCACAAGGAGAAGATGAAAATAGTGAGAAAAAATATGATACTCCATGCCTAACAGTATTGTCATCAAACATACCAACCCCAGACTTGTCTTTTAAGCTATAACTACCCTCCAAAAACCTGTTTCCAAAGTACAGTGGTTGATTCATTTCTCGGACCATTCTCCCGGGGGGGGGGGTACTTGGATACAAAATGACGGGGGTGTGCACGTCTACGATAATTTTTGTGAGCCGGCTTTAGAAAAAATAGCCAAAAAAGATACCCGGCATCAGAATTTTGGAATCACCGAAAACCACATTTCTGTAAATAATGCTCTGTAGACAGAAATAAGCAGCCTCTTTTCTGTTCTATTTGAATGAATCACGTGGGAGGCCAACGCCGATCGTTCGTTTTTTTTTGCCTAACTTCATTGGGAAAATTGGGGAAAATTATCAGATGCTCTGTTGGCAAAAAAGTAACCGGTTTTAGAAACAAGATTAAATTCAGGCTACCGGCTTTAGATTTTATCAGTGAAACAGATACCCGGCCTTAGAATAAATCGTTGAAAAAGATACCCGGAAAGACGTGCACATCCCGTCAGCAAAATGTACTAAGTACCCCCCCCCCGGGACCATTCTCTCCTTTTCCAATCCATGTCTGGATGATGTGACAAATGCCGACCCCAAAAGCGCTTAGTAGCGCGAAATGCAAGTAAAGATCAGTGATAAGTGTCTTTCAGTCTGGTTTTTCGGACGGTAGAAATTGCTGTATTTAAAAAGATTGCCAAGCCTCTCACGTGACGGTGAGGTCAAGCATCTGTCAATAGCTATCGATTTCAGGGAGCTAGTTAAGATCTACCGGGTGTCCAAAAGCTATGAACAGTTCCTGGGAAGGAACCTTGGGTAAGTAATATTTATTTACAGTTTATCGTATAGATGAGATCTCGACTTAGATTTTGCGACCTTGCAGTTTCATTTCATTTCATTTATTCTTATTTAGATAGAATACCCTATCAGCATAACAAAGTAAATATAAATATTAATAATATCAAGAAAAAATAAAGCTGCTCTTCCAAGGGGTTGTGTTTGTGTCGCTCTACCTCAAGAACTCCCTCAATCTTACTTTGAAGGAGCTCAATGAGGCAGAATCTCGTATTTGCTTTGGGATCTCGTTCCAGGCACTTGCTCCCTGGTATCCAAAAGACTTTTTGCAGTACTCAAGGCGAAGCCGAGGAATTTCGAAATCATCAATTTTTCTTGTGTTATATTTCGAAATATTCGACCTAGGAGTGAATTTATTTTTGAGGTTCTCTAGGCAGAGTCCATTGTTTATCTTGTATGTAGCAATTAGCCTGTCATATTTTATTAGATTGCGTACATCGAGCCAATCACATACCCAGCCATCTTTGTGCCTTGTAATTTATGTAAACAGGTAAAATTTCTTAGGCAGCCTAGGGCAGATGGTTATTGATTTATAAGGTTACTATGTAGTTTGGAAAATAATGTAATTTGGAAAAAGCTTTTGGGGCAGCTTAACAATAAATTAATTGTGTCAGTTTGTTGATATATGAAAGCGAAATTTACTCCTCACTAACTCAAAACCCAATGTGACTAAACAATCA
Source organism: Aurelia sp. 3 sensu Dawson et al. (2005) (assembly GCA_964020215.1). Taxonomy (NCBI): domain Eukaryota; kingdom Metazoa; phylum Cnidaria; class Scyphozoa; order Semaeostomeae; family Ulmaridae; genus Aurelia; species Aurelia sp. 3 sensu Dawson et al. (2005). The sequence goes on from OZ026577.1 coordinate 13,487,686, forward strand.
CAACTGTAATGAAACTTGTATGAGAGAGATCCTTTAGTCTTAGAAGACCGCACTTGACACTATTCCTGTTCCTTCAGTCCTAAGAAAGTTGCGATGTGAAAGCATAAATGCATCTTTTCTTAACATTTTCTCCTATCGATGTAGTAGTGTAACAAAATAAGAATGTTAAAGTAAAGTTATTGCTTTTATATAGCGCCTTTACTTTAATTCAATATCCAAGGGCGCTTTACAATTCCATTACCCCCTCAGCTCAGGCATTTTTTTTCTCCCTTTGGGCGTATCTTTTTACACAGCATGCAGCCTTACAGTTGGCGCTTCTGATGTTTTTATTGCCTTCATCACCGAGGTACCAATTTTACACCTTGGTGAGGTGCTCTACCGACGATACCAGGTGTTTCCAGGTGGTCACCCATCCTGGTAATAAATTGGCCCAACCATGCTTAACTTCGGTGATCAAATGGGAACCGGTGTATCCATTGTGGCAAGTCGTAGGTCAAAATTGTTGAGAGGACTCAAAACTTTCTTCAAATTACTTGTATATATTCTATAGTAGTAACATAATGCAATAACCATCTGTATGAGGCTGCCTCGGAAATTTTGCCTGTTTAGGTGAATTACTCTGCGAATACAAATCTGATATGAAAATGCGAGGTCGCAAAATCTAAGTTGAGGTCGCATCTATATTAAGAACTGTAAATGAAAATTTTGCATCGAAGGCTCCTTCGCAGGAATCGTTCAGACGCTTATACTTTTTTGGGGGGACCCGGTAGCTTGTAAAGGGTTTTTTGATCGCCCGGTACTTTATCTCAGCAATGGTGGATGAAATACCATTAGTTTGTTGTTTTATTATGTTTTAAACTGTAATTTATATCAATACTCACCTTTTGCGGGGGCTGTTAGGAAACATATCGAAACAGAGAGGTCTCTACGCTTCCTACTTGGAAACAAATGCTTTTGTTATAAGTGGTCGTTGAATGTAGCAAGGAAAGGAGTGAATGACTGCCAGTCATTTGTCATAAATCAATGTTGTACGTGTTGTATGGAGAAGAACAGATATGGACGAGACTAACCGTGTTTCTTGATTGTGCAATATGCTTTCAAAGTCACTTGGAATGGTGCAATGATAGATCGGTGTTTTGGTCAAAGTCAAAATAGAAGTATCAGGTTTTCGAAAGTAATATATACAGATTTGGTTGAGTATAGAGATGAAATTTTAGCTTTAAAAATGGCTATTCAATTTCAAAATTACTTTGAATATAGCAACCTTGTTTGTTGATATTCGTGTTTTGATTCTTGAAATATTGACGCTGAAATTTCAAATTTGTCGTCACTTCCAAACAAGGTTTAGCATTTTGGCCTAAGGAAATTCTGAACGCATAACAAATATACCACCAATGTCATTAACAGAATTTGAATGAAGCTAAGATTATATCATGTTGTCATCTTGCCTTTTTTCATTTTTTCCTTAATTTTGAATGTCCATGTGATTCAGGAATTCGCTTAGGCCAAATGGATAAGGCTCTTTTGAATATGGAGGCAAATTTTGGCTTCCAAGATCAATGTTTCTGCCCTAAAAGCACCATTATCAACAAAGGAGGGATCTATGTTCAACTTAACTATCGAGAATCAATTTGAGAGTGGTTTGCAATTGATTAATCAGCCAAAAAATTGGCAAATATTCTATGTATCCATGTAGACACTTAACTGAGAGACTGCCGTTGAAAGCCCTCAAAACTGGAGGATGGTCATTGTTCCGGAACTGCTCAAACAGGGAAACTATTTCTAGGACACCTGATACTTTTTAGGACACCTGGTACTTTTTTAGGACACCCGTTATTTATCCAATACCCATAGACAAGATAACAAGAATGTTTCTAATCTTTTTTTTACTTTTTGATTTTAAGGTTCCTGGGATCAGTGGAAGTTGCTGATTACAAAGGAGATGAGATATTGTGCTATGCCATATCCAAGGTAAGTGCTCAAGTGGCATTTCTTATTGACCTGCACTTGCATCAGTCTTTAAAAAGCGAATTATTAAAAGAGTCATTGTGGTATCGTTCTTGGATAGAATTTCTTGAAAGTGACATTGTAAGTTGTTGATTGCTGTTGTTGCTCTACCGGATGAGAAAGAAAGTTAGCACGTAAGTTTGGTTGTAGAGTAAAAATTAGGCAGTCGATATAAAAAACTAAGTGTTAATACATCATTCAAAGACTAACCTTGATCTGAAAATTTTGTTTGGTAAAATCACTCATCTTGTAGGCCCAGAAATTAGGCATATGCTGGTAAATCTTGTCCCCAGAGTGAGTTTGTTGCTCTACCTCTACTCTGGGATACAAGAGGCCGTTTAGCGATTTGATTGGCTGTAACTCCGTTTTGCGCAGTAGCTCCGTTTTGTGCGGGGTAAACGGCCGAAACATGTCAAAATTCGACGGGAAACCACATTCGTTACCCATTTCAACCATAATTTGCTACTTATCTCCGAAATTCGGCGAATAACGAGCCATTTCATTTTCGAAGCTGCGATGAAAGGTTCTCGAATTTGCAACTTAGGCCGATTTTTGTTCAAAACAAACCGAGTTTATTTTCACGTTAAACACACTTGCCAACCCCAAATTATTGTTCAGTACGTTCAAAATACCTTGAAATAAAGTCCTCAAAGTGTTTGTTTTTAGTTTCTCAATTTCTCTTCTGCAGAATTAGCGCTAGAGCAACGGCCATTTTCCCTTGATTAGCGTTGCCTGGCAAACCGTGAAATCCATAATGGTTGCCAATGCACCCATTTTCTGGGCGCATTTGATCGAAGTGTAAAAGGGTATTCATTCGTCTCCATGATCAGCGTATGGCGTAAGAACACCCTGGGAGCGAGGTTGTATCTTGGTAAGAGGTTTATAATGGAAGGAGAATTCCGCGTTCGTTTTTGGTCCTGATTTAGTCATCACTGAGATTTGAGTTCGATACAGTTGTCACTGTCAGAAATAGAATTTGAATTTCAGTGTCAAATTTATTACCAGAAACGAACGTGATATTCTCGTTCCCATACGCCCCCTTGCCTGCATTTTCCAAACTTATGCGTCTAAATGTTGAGTGATTTTAGCAAACAAAATTTTCGCATCTAAGACTGCGTTCACACGATGCCGGCACATTTTGAAAACGATGAAAAATGTGACGGTAGCAAAATTTGAGCTAGCGTTCACACGATGCCGGAACAATTTGAAAACGGTCAGAAATTTGCCGGTAAAAAGCTCGTTGCAAGACTTTGATGCCAATTAAGTGAACCTAAATCCTAAGAATCGTTCAGTCTCGTTCCAAAAGCGTCTGAAAATGTTCTATTTTCATCATTTTAAAGTGTTTACACGATGCCGTTTCCAAAATGTGCTGATTAGAGTTCCGTTTTCAAAATCTGCCGTTTTCAAAATCTGCCGGCAAAAAATGTGCCGTTTTCGTGTGAACAGGAGGCCTATCCGTCGAATTTTTCACCGTTTTCAAAATGTGCCGGCATCGTGTGAACGCAGTCTAAGTTGGCACTGAACTGATAATTCAACATTTTGGTTTTGAATATCGGCCGTGTACTTATTCCATAGCAAGCTATAAGAGGATTGTGCTGAATCTATATGCATGACTTCATAAAAACGAACTTCCGTAAAATACTGCAAGGACGATGTAACAGGAAGCAAAATATCATGACTGGCCCATAGCCTGTACATGGAGAAAATACAACTGAAATTACCACTAAATAAACGACTACAATTGAATATCAACGATTTTTAATGATATATACTGGAGCCTATTTCACATTGGATGTAAGGTGAGGATAGGTGACAATACTAAACAACACAATTCCTAGCCGGAGAACAAAAACCAACAAAATTGCTGCAATCAATGTTCCCCGCTGAAGGTCCCCATTGTTCACGACACAGCACTCATGCTATCAGGTAGGGTTTCTTTTCGCAATGTTGTCTATTTTTTGGATTTAAAATCAATGGAGATCAATTTCTCGTAGATTGTAAATCAGCGAGCAATGCTGTCATCAAACACTCCTCCTGCTTGCACATTGCAAGTTTCATCAAGAGGAATTCGAGTTTGTGATTTTGATGAGAAGCAAGGTGTTCTCAAATCATCACCAAAAGCACCCAGAAAAAACAAGGGCAGGGACAAAGAGAAAGAGAAACAGAAGGTATGTGGCTCACCATATTAACATAGATAGTCCGTGAATCCAAGGTAGGCTCCTTACCTAAGTCGCTCTATTTTTACCTGTGATCTTTGACTGCAACACTATGCGATGGTATCACAAAATTTATGAAGATGTCAGTTTCCCTTAATATCTTCAAATCAGAACTAAGGGGATTCCCTGCCAACGGATATGGTCTTTAATTATTCACCGCACAAAGACTAATTGTTTTGTTTCTCCTTTCGTGGTCCACATCAGGTTGTTCCTTGGAGACTATTCTGATTTTGTATTTTCTAGCAAAAATATTACATTTCTTTAGTTGGAGGGGGGGGGGGGCTCTCCATTAGTGTGTCTCTTAGAGAGCTTCTCTTTACACAAATATCCCTTAAGTATTCATTGTAGCCTAGTACTGAATATACCGGGTGAGTAAAACAATCCCCGACGTTTGAAAGGCTACTGCTCCCTGAGTATATATGCAATGATATTTTGCAAATTATTTTTAGAAATTTTCCTGGCTAAAATCGGTCACTCCGCTCAGATTCAGTAAGCGATTGTCTGAAATGAATCCCTTTGAGACACCTTAAAAAACATGCTAAAATTAGAAGCAAGAATCCCTAATGTGTTTACCTCACAGCGATGACTTTCAGTACGCTTCAGCACGTGCTTTCCTTTTGCCGGGGTTGAAAAGTCTTCCCCTTATTGTGAATAACTTATTCAGGGGGATTCCATTCTCCCACGAGGACGAAAAACATGAACATATCCAAGAGCCATTATCGTCATGAAGTAGAACAAAGGGAAATCTTGTTTGATGTTTTCACTCGCTTTTGCTGGTTTTCGAAAGGGGCTTTCTGCAGAAATTCTCCTATTTCGACAGGAAGTAATGACAGATCAAAGCCGAGTAAATTACTGAACCTAACTTGATATATCGGGGATAAAGCAAGACAGTTTTGATATCATTGCTTTGATATTCAGGGAGCAGGATCTTTTCAAACGCTGGGCGTTTTTATTGACTCACCCGCTATAGTAATTGTTTACTTTTAAGTTAGATTATTATTCTTACAGTAACTTAATTGTCAATGAATAACTGAGACTGAAACTGAAGCTGAAAACTGACTTGACTGATGTCACTTTTGTCAGCAAGGCTCGAGACTTGATTTCTCACCATTTGCAGGAAAGAATTGTTCAGTTGAGTCATTTTCTTCAATATGGTAAAAGAACTACAGAAAATAGTTGTTAGAGTGCACCGAAAAAGATTCAGGCATTTGAAGAATATATTGCCTAGAATACTGCATGGATTCACATACATCGAGATTCATTTGATAACAGATGCACTGAAGTATTCTTTGTTCATTTATAGAAAAACTCAAACCGAAAACCTAAAACTGGGCCAAATACACTCCATCAAATCTTAAAGAATGTTTGCAGGACAGAACAATGCGAAAGTAAATATTATCTCCCCCAAACATTAAAACATATGATTTTAGGTTGCCAAAGGAAAGTCTTGCATTTATTATTAGTAAGGACTAGAAATGTTCCATTCATATTTTATTGCATGCGTCCGATGAACAATTGATAGCCAAAGAAACAACTCTGTGTCTGAGTAATTTCTCGCTGTCGAGTTTACCTTCGCAGATGACCTTTAACCATCTTGCCAGAGTTTAAATATTTGCAATTCTTTAAAGGATCAACGAGAAAGTCAGCAAACTCCAACACATTTCTTCTCGCTGAAAAATGTCACGTTCTGTGGAAATCATCCCAGGGATCGAAGGTATGTTTAGTTTTGCTTAGAAGGTAAGTTAGGGTATGCGAGATCCCCCCTAGCCAGAGGACTCAGGCTGCCTCTAGAAATACATGTAATTTTCAGTCTGCATTTACATGGGAAGCTCATGCCGTCCCATCTTGCCAGGATGTCTTCATTCCATCCCGGCATGATGGGATATCCCACCTAGCCGGGATGGCTTTCTCCTTGTAAACTCAAACAGGTAGGAGAGCGCGCTTTGCCAAGGTGAATCAGACGCCGGTGTGCGTGCGACAACGATCAATCCTTTGTTATAGTAGTATAATGAGCTCTGGTAAGTTTCATTTCGTTCCGCCTCCACCCCACATGGAGAGAAAAGCAGAAAAGCGTTCTGGTAAGGCGAGATATCTCTGCGAGGCAAGATATTCCGGCAAAACAGGATCATGCAAATAGGCCCTTGGTAGAGGCTTTGACCAAGTGAATAAGTCTATATGCAGAAACACCACAGCACGACGAAGAAACGACAATAAATGGTTACAGACGTAAGGGATATATACATTACCAATGTTTCGTCTTACCATGCAGCATAACAGCACCGAAGAGGTCCTGCACATCAAGACGAAATATTGTTAACTTATATGCTTTTAGAATCTATACTCATTTGCCGTCTTATTTTCGTTATGTGGCGGTGTTTTTTGAACCTGCAAACTTATTTAGTCGTCATCGCAAGAATCCTCAGATCCGACGAGCGATGGTGGTATCAAGGGGCAAAATGGTCTCTCCTACCTAGGACCTAAAATCTGGAACAACCTACACTCAGACCTAAAGTCAGCGGTGAGCATAAACAATTTCAAACTTAAGATCAAGTACAATTTCTTTAAAGAGCGAGAAGCGAGAAGCGAGAAGCGAGAAGCGAGAAGCGAGAAGACAACCCTTATGAATATTACTAAGTTTTCAAATTTTGCAATTAAAACAAGAGTCGATCATTACTCTCTACAGTGATGTGGAATATACGTTTTTTGCACTTTTCTTTCTTTTTTCAAGAAAATTTTTCTTTCAAGAACACCGCTGGGGGGACCATTATGGAAACAAGGTCACGCTGACCTTTTAATGCTATCCCTGCCATTTTAAACTGGGGGTGTTTTTTATGATTGATTTTATTCTAGATCTTATTTCGTTTTTCTTATTATTATCTTTGTACACATGTAATTAGCTCTCCGTTTATTTTCCTGTAAAAATGTTTTTTAATCTTGTTTTAAATTGGCGCAATTTGACATACATACATGCATTCATGGCCTTTCCTCGACTTTTTTGTTCAAGTTGTTTAGGCAATGACCAAGTGTTTTAGACAATCTAAGCTCCGTATGAATTCTTGAACGAAGCAAAATAAATGAATTATGCTGTGTCCACAGCCCACAGCCCGAAGCCCACAGGCTGCAAGCCACAGAGGTAAAGGTCATAGAGTTCACCATTTTATGCTCGTGCCATCTCCCGGTTGTTTTTACACAGTGTTTTTCAGTGTGAGGCAAACATGGTGGTAAATTTTGTCTAGGGTTTCAGGGCAGTTTGTTATCTTTCGGTATGGAACTTTTCCATACTTCGTTTTCAGTTTAACAGTGATAAGGACATTATTCATGGACAAGTTTTGTATCATTTCTGAAACTTTCGATGGCATTGACTTTGAATTTCAATGCCGAATAAATCATGGATCAGAATGGACTGTGGAATTCTTGATTCCCAATTAGAAATACCTGACAGGCGTTTTTCCAATTTTTGGGTCCTAAGATGAGTGATTTTACCAACCAAAATTTTCACATCTATGTTAGCCTTTGACTGGTGGATTTCAATTTTGAATATCGGCCACATACTTTTTATTCCACAGCCCACCAAACGGATAAACGATTTTTGATTCACCCCGTACTTCTCTGAAATAAAGTAAGAACCCGCGTATAAGAACCTACAGTTTTGCGAGTGAGCCTGTCTAGGTTCCTATACATAAGATATTAAGTGGTAATGTTCAGGTTCTTAAGTTGGTTCTTATTTTCTTCAGGGTTTTCAGGTATTCTTTTGTTCCGATTCAGACTTCAAGCCTATTATTTATGTCAGTTGACAGCACTGGAGTTCAGAAGGTCTTAACAGCAGAAGTTTGTGGAAGGAAGAATCAGAAATTTCATGGAATCCAATGGAAAGCTTTCAAAGCATTTTAAGAGTTCTTTGCTATATACGCATATGGTATTATCAGTTTGTGTAGGTTCAATGACTAAGCAACTGGACCTTAATTTAGATTTGGTGATCTCCGCAAATAAGAACCTAAATCAAATTTCAGGCTGAATGGGTTCTTACATAGTGGGGGTCTAATTTAAAAATTTCAGCCTGTTGGTTCTTAATCACTAGGTTCTTATAGGCGGGTTTTTACTGGAGGAGATTCCCCATATTTTGCAAGTACTGGAGGTTTTCTTAAGGCTAGACGTGATGAGAAATTTTGCCCTATAAACTTGGATCATGATTTGAAGGATGCAGTGAATGGATGAACGCTTGTAGCATCGAGTCTTCAGATATTGCACTTAATACACTTTTACTTCACGCATTTTCAAACAGTCATCTTCGGTTATATATATATATATATATATATATATATATATATATATATATATACATTGTCAGTGCGTGGATGCAATGAAACTGTAGTTTATATATCACTGCCATTTTTACCCGTTCAGTTTTAGTTTTTGATTTTTTAAGTGTTCCAGGTTCTTGAAACACATTAAATTTCAACGCTAAATTTGAAGAAAAATCAACCAACTGCAAAATAAGTGACTTCTTGCAAACAGAATATGATCTGGTCTATTATCATCCAAATTTTATCAAGGGTATTGTTCACGGTAGCAACGCATTCGCGTTCAGTTCTTAAAACACCCTCAGTGTCAGAAACAAAACAGGACTTTCCAATTCTACGTAAGCAATTGTGTCACCCGCGGTTTGTCTCGGATTTTCTAAGGAGATGATGTTAATAGCTGTGAAGATAAAAAGACAACTTTGTGCCTACAGAGAAAAACTCAACTGTGATTATCAGACGGTTGTTTTATGTTCAGATGACAACAGATTCTTAGGAGGGATGCCTAATCACAACAATATTGAATTTTCAAGCATGTTTTGTGATGAACTGTAATCAAATTGCATGAACTGTACCCCCTTTCCAGCTTGAATGGAATTCGGAAATATTTTTGTAAAGAGAAATACCCTAGACCTAGGCCAAGGGGACCTGGTCAGCTTCCAAGGGATTTCAGCTATAAATTTTCAAAACGTAAGCATAAATTACATTGTTTTGATTTCAATTGGAAACATTTCAGCTAGATATCCACTATCCATAATGGCTCCATATTTCTTGCCATTTGGATTTTGGGCAACTTTCACAGCTTTTAAATTGTTGCTATCTTGTTCAAGCCTCTCGGCTTCTTGTTTATTTATTAGGTGTACTTTAAGAATTTGCTTAGCCAAAAGCCAAAGCTCTGATTTGGAGGTGGACGCAAATTTGAGCTATCGAGATGAGAATTTCTACTTCAGAAGCACAACTACCAACAAGCGAAGTATCTATTTTCAATCAAGCTAATGGTCGAGAAATGTTTGGAAAATGATTAGCAACAAATTAAAGTGAAATTCATATCGCAACCATCATATCATATCATATCATATCATGTCATATCATATCATATCATATCATATCATATCATATCATATCATATCATATCATATCATATCATATCATATCATATCATATCATATCATATCATATCATATCATATCATATCATATCATATCATATCATATAAATATTTAGGCACGATGCCCTATCAGCTGCTACAAAAGTATAATAAGAATTAATAACAGAAATCTCAAAACCCTAAAAGGCTGCTCTTCCTAGGGGTCGTGCTTTAATTGCCGCCAAGGTAGATGAATGCATCAAGATCCCCACGGCCCCACAACACCCAGAGGGACATCACCCCGCAGGCCCCAACCCGGTCCAGAACAGACCAAATCAGGACCAACCGGGCACCATCCCCCAAAGCACCACGGGCCCAACCATACCTGTATACTCTTTTGGGTACCTTGTACATTTAACCAAAGTTGATAGGGAGATTCTTTATTTGTGAAGATGCAAAGAAGCTTTATTACTCTGCTGTTATTCTGTCTCCAATTTTTTTCATATCTTAATTGTTTTCAGAATTTCAGTGGCTTTCTTTTCATTAAAAAAAATCTTGAAAAAACTTGATATCATTGAAAGTACTACATTGATACAGAAAACATGTTACAATCTTCTAGAAAGCCCCAGTTTAAGAATGGCTGTAATACTGGTATCCCAAAACATTGTGCAGTTTATGTGGCTGCTGTAGACGAGCTGTAGATTCAATCATCTTCTCTTTTACGCAGTTGCATAGGTCAGGCTTTAACTTAGGATGTGAGACCTTGTATGAGTCAACCTGACATGTGGTTGTCGATTTATGGCAGAGAAAAGGCAAAATAAGTGGTTGCTTCAAAAACTTCACTTCTATAGTTCTCCAGCAATGTCAAAATAAAGTTACTTCTCAAAGAAAGGGTTCTAGCGTCTTTCTAAACTTTTTGCTAAATCTTTTAAATGGTTAGCAGTATTGTTTGTTCATAAGAGAGCACTTTCTACCTTGTAGAAACCATAGGGGAAATGTTAATACAATGCCAAAACGTTTTCTTTGCCCCGGGGGGGGGGGGTAACATAATTTCTTTGAAAACTTACTTTATTTTGACACAGCTGTAGAACAACAGAAGTGCTGTTTTGCCATCAAAAGGCCATCAAATCAAAAGTCTGACTCTTTAACGATTTATGCGATCTGTGTAAATATTTGGTGCCTATGCGGAGTTATCCGTGTTTACCTAATACGTATTGTACCGGGTGAGTCAAGAAAGTAATCCCTGTTTAAAAAGCCTTTGCTCCATGAATATCACGGTAATGATATTGAAAAATATCTGGTTTTATTGCTAATATGTTCAAATTACCTCAGTAATTTTCCCCGCTTTAATCAGCCTTTCCTTCCCGTGGATAGGGGAGATTTCCTTCAGACAACCCTGCAAAAACGAGCGAAAACTACGAGAAACATTTCGTTTGTTTTCCCTCTTGAAAATAATGACGCTTTCGTGTATTTATATGTTTTGTTCTCTTGGGACCCCCCCTGAATGATTTAATCATACGAGTGGGAAGACTTGTTCATCTTTCGACGAGGATATCGCGTGCTAAATCATGCAGAAGTCATTGCTGTAATGCCCGCGTAAGACAGAAATGTACAGGGAAATTTCTACGTGATTTCGGGCACGTTTTGAAGGTATCTTGAAAAGGCTTTCTCGAGAAGATCCTTCATAATCCCAGAACAGAATTACCGATTTTTCAATCAAGTAAATTGAAAATGGATTTGAAACCGTGTACCAGTAGAATATATGTTTTCAGATATCATCATTTTGATATTCAGAGAGCCGTAGCCTTACAAACAGTGATTCTTTTTATTAACTCACCTGGTATGTTCTTCTGTTTGAGATTTTACATGACTCCATAAACTTCTACTTCACAAAGCTGCAATGGCTCTACTCTATCTATGTGTATGCTAACAAACTGTCCATACGTAGCAGCTGGACATAAGAATGCTTTCGTCTGTCTAATTGGGAGCGTTACGTTTCGAACACAGAAAGGATTTTGAAAAATACCTTTGGCATTGTTATGGCCAACTCGAATGTCAAAGGGATTTATTTTGTCTTCACCCCAAGTTGACCCGCTCTTGACTGTTACAGCCAGAACAAGTGCCGCATTTTCGAGGTCCACTTGCCACCAACGAGGAGCTTCCGCTTTCTTAGTTCTGGCACAGACTCGAAAATCTCCGTTGGTGTTGCCATCGTTTGCAAACGATGAGACGAAGATGATTTCCTTCCAGGTCTGCGTGCTCGATTGATTTGTCGGTTTATTAAGTGCAATGTTCTGTGGGACTTGAAAAGAGAAAATCGTGATTGGAAAGTCGTTGTGTAGTATTGGTTCATCTGGCACTGGTCACGTGAACTCGTCAGATCAAATCATGGGTAATGGAAAACATTGTGGATTGCCTTGATATACAGGGTGTTCCAAATAACTGTGCCATGTTTGTTTTCTATTTCTGTCTGTGTTTCATGTTAAATTCTATTTCTGAAGCCCCGTTCACACGTATCCGGATATTTTTGAAAACTCATCTTTTTATCCGTGTTGGATTAGCGTCCACACGTAGACGGCGTTTTCGGTCACCAAAACGAAGCTTTTCGAAAACTCTCCCTAGAGTGGATACGCTGTTTTCATGTTGTCGTATGGACGGGTCAAAGTGGAGCTTTTCGAAAACGCTGACGTCTCAGCATCGATTCGCGACGCATCATAGCATGCGCACGAATCTTTGACGATCATGCAAGGACATGTTGATTGTCTATTTTCTTCTATCAGAGTTCGAACAGCGAAGTTTGAATGTAGCAAGGTCTTAGTGCGGACGGGGATATTTCCGAAAACGCTCCTTGTGTTGTAGCGGATATTTTTTATACAGGTAAAAGAGATGCGTTTTCAAAAATATCCAGATACGTGTAGACCTGAAGCTGACAATTGCATTGAATTTAGATTTCAATGCCTATCGTGGACAAGAATACAATGTCAAATTCTATTTTCCCATACGAACCCCTTACAGCACTCTTTCTAACTTTTGGGTCTTAAAGATGAGTGATTGTACCAAATAGAATTTCTTCATCAAGTTAGCCTTTGAATGAAAGATAAACATTTCAGGTTTGAATATCAGCCACATGCATTTTATTGCCTACCCCACCAAGAAGGGTAAATGTTTGTTTGATTCAATGGATGAGAAACTCAAAGTTTAAAGCAGGCCTCGTTGTGTCGTATCGTAGCTATGTACAAGAAGATATCATTAAGCGATGCTGGGGATTTCTTTATGTGTCTAGTGATAAACTTTTTTGTTATATGAGATCTTTGCCAATGTCGAACTGTATTTTCCGAAGACCACATTTAATTCTTTAAGGACCTCCAAAATCAAGAAGACAACCCTTATGAATATTACTGAATTTCCAAAATTGCAAAAAAAACAAGACTCCACCATTACTTTCTACTTTGATACAAAATATACATTTTTTTTTACACTTTCCTTTCAAGAAAACTTTTCTTTTAATGGCACCTCTGGGGGGACCATTATGGAAACAAGGTCACACTGACCTTTTAATGCTATCCCTGCCATTTTAAACTGGGGGTGTTTTTATACTTAGGTTTTTATATCAGATCTTAGTTTTTTGTTTTTCTTTTTATCATTATTGTTTTTTCTACGCATGTAATTAGCTTTCTGTTTATTTTGCTGTAAATTTTATAATTAAGTTTTTAATTTTAATGGCATAATATTACATACATACATACATACATACATACATACATAAAGATTGAAATACTCATATATGTCCTTGCATGTGTTAAATTTCTAACGATGAAAAATTTGACAATAATTTTTACACTGCATCATTAAAAAGAATTTGGAAGACAGGCAAGCTACCTTCCTAAAAAGGAGAAAGTTTTGGTGTAATTCAATAAAAGCATATTCGTTGCGTGTGGTACTATAGTAATAAAACGATAATGTTAAAAATAAATGATCTAAGCACCAAATGTAGCGTAGATGTTCAAAAACATGACAGTTTGACTTGGTAATGAGTATGCCCTCAAAACGTCATGTTCCAAGAAAAAATTATATGTCAAATTATATGAAAATTATAGGCGATTATCGAGAAAATTTGGCTGGGAAAGCAGGTCACTGTTTCTCCCATGCGGGGACTTATAGCCCATTTACACGATCCCGGTAGAACGTGAAAATAGCAGTAGTTTATGTCGCCTTGGAAAATATGCTCCCGTCTTGACGATGCCAATAGAATTTGAAAACGGTGTGAAAAATTGCCGTTTTTTCCCTTATGTCTACACCATGCCGTTAGATTTATATGCTACTTGATCAGACAATAGCATCTAACGTCAATAACCAATCAAGATACTGTGGAAAAACAGTGAGAACAATGAGGACAATTGGATACATGAATAGTCTTAGTTTCGAGACAAAAGCGGAAAAAATTCTGCGTGGCAAGGTGCTTCCATACAATGCCGGTATAACCTGAAAGTGGCAGAGCTACGAAGTTTGCCGTATTAGTAACTGACTCAACATGCTGCCGGCAGAATCTGGAAGTCCTACCGCATCATGGAATCGTATAAAAGGGGTCTTACGGTACCATAAGCCTCAAAAACTATCTTCTACCTGATGAGCCAAGAAAGGCCCGATGTTTGAAAGGCTACTGAGCACATAAGCAATGATATTTTGCAATAGCTGATTGAATAACTAACATTTTCAATGATTTTTAGAATTTTTCCTAACTAAAATCGGTCACTCTATTCATATTTTCGAAAGAGAATCCCTTTGAAGGACCTTAAAAACGTGCTAAAATTACAAGCCAGTTTCCCTGTTGTGTTTACCTCACAGCGATGGCTTTCAGCCTGCTTTAACATGTGCTTTTCTATTAGCGAGTTGAAAATCCCCCCCCCCCAGTGTGAGTAACTTATTCAGGAGGATTCCATTCTCTCAAGAGGACAAAATACATGAACACATCCAAGAGTAATTATTGCTAGGGAGGGAAATCTTCTCTGGTGTTTTCATTCGTTTTTGCAGGGTTTCGAAAGGGGCTTTCTGCATAAAATCTCTTATTTCGACGGCAGGAAGGGCCAATTAAAACCGGAAAAATTACTGAACCATTTCATTTCATTTTTTTCATTTAATCATATTTACCCACAAATCCCTATCAGCTTATACAACAACAAGATAATAGTTTGAAAAATAACAATACCGGGTGAGCCAGAAAAAAGTTCCCACTTTTGAAAATTCATAACACCAAGGCTATTTCATGGATTTGAATCATTCAAATTCTAGTTAAAAGCCGAAAGATCAAAGTAATTTTTTCATTTTTCTCACTGTCCTACCAGTACTAAAAATAAAGGTAAATTCAACCTTACAAAAATTTCATGGTTGATTGATTACTGAAAAATGACCCAAAACATCGATCAATTCATAAATGACCTCTCGCACAGAATAATGAAGGAAATGCAACTTCTCATGGGTGAGAGATATCCTCTAGGTATTAATTTCTTTGGCATTGAAAATCTTTCGTATTTGTTTGAACATCGATGTCTTATAGCTCTTGAGGGAGGTGAAACGCCCATGGCCTATTGTTCGATTTGAATAGAATCCTTACGATTTGATCAATGTTTTAGGTCCTTTTCCCGTGATTTTGCAACCATGAAATTTTCATAAAGTTGAATTTACCAATACTTCTAGTGCTGGTAGGACAGTGAGAAAAATCACGAAAATACTTTGATCTTTCGACTTTTAAATAGAATTTGAATGATTCAAATCCGTGTAGTAGTCTTGGTGTTATGAATTTTCAAAAGTGGGAAGTTTTTCTGGCTCACCCGGTAGTAAAAATAAAATAAAAAAAGAACAATGTACTATATCATATCTACAAAGAATAATATGGAATGTAACCGTGGTAAGTGCTGCTCTTCCTAGGGATCGTGCTTTGGGTTAAATGCTAGTGTAGCAAGTAGTCCTTCAGTTTCTTTTTAAATGTGAGAACAGTGGGGCTATTCCTTATATCAAGAGGTATATCATTCCACAGTTTAGCACCAGAGTAAAGAAAACTCTTTTTTGAAAATTCTAGGTTTCGTTTTGGGATATCGATATCTCGGCAGTTTCTCGTTGCGTAAGCAGATATTTGATATCACATGGTGAATATTCCTTGAAGGCTGTTCGGACATAAATCATTCATTATCTTATATGCCATAACAGTCTTGTCATATTTGATAAGGTTAGAGACAGAGAGCCAATTGCACGTCCATCCGTCCTTTACATTGGAGCTTTTAATCAATGTGCGAGCTCTGTCTTGGAGACGCTGCAAATGATTTAATTTGGTATCAGACAAACTGCCCCATAATAGTTCATTACCGTATCGCAGATGGCTTTCAACCAGAGCTCTGTAGACTTGCTCTAACTTAGATTGGGGTAAAATATCTTTAAGTTTGCGAATAGAGGATAGTCCACATTTTACTTTGCATTTAAGGCTTTTATATTGTTCGTTCCAACTTAAGTTTTCATCGACCCTTATTCCAAGATATTTCACTGTCTGAACTCTTCTTATCGGTTCCTCGTCAACCTGTTAGCTGCACGGGTTCATGGATACCGTTAAGTTGTCTTTTGTGGCCAACAATCAAGAATTCTGATCATGGCATTGTTGCTGTCTATGGCATTGTTGGAGGTCCTCATCAATGGTTCTCATCGTACCTAACGAGGAGAGAACAGTATTGCCAAATAGGTGGTCAAAGGTCGAGTCGTAAGGTTGTAAAACACGGAATACCACAGGGATCGTGCCTTGGGCCACTTTTATTCATCCTTTATGTAAATGATTTTGCTCAGTGTCTGGTTATATCTTCCCCTAACATGTATGCAGATGATACCAGTGTAACATGTTCGGCAGAAGATATAGACACGCTTTGCGATGACTTGAGAACCGAACTAACAAATATTTCAGAGTGGATGAGACAAAACAAGCTTAGTCTTAATGCTAACAAATCTGAATTCTTGATTGTTGGCCGCAAAAGACAACTTAACGAAATTTAACATATCGGCAATAAATCAAGACAGTTTCCAATATTATTGCTTTGATATTCAGGGAGCGGTATCTTTTTAAACACCGGGCGTATTTGACTTACCTGGTACCATTTTTGAATATGAAAATTTTTTGTAGCCAAATCCAATGGAGAGCAATTTCAAGAGCTCGTAATGTTGAAAAGGATGTGAGCATAGCATTTGTTTTTTTTTTGTTTTTTTTCAATTTGTTCTGAGTGGGCTTGTCAGGATTTCTAGCTACTGGAAGCTAATTTAGGCCTACTGTGCATGCCGCATCCAGGCATGGAACCCCAAGTTTAACGTCCCTTCCGAAGGACGGCGAGGTGAGTTGTGAGGTCAGGCCTCCGAGGTCACCCATCCGGAGTTTGACCTCACTGGACCGAGCTTAACTTCAGTTAGCTGACGAGAATTGTTTAAGCCACTCGGGGCCACTCACCCCGCAAACGGAAGGAGTTGCTGGACGCTGACTGCAGCGATTTTGTCGGATAAGATAACCAACAGTAATAACGAACCCGTATACAGTGGACCATTTATAAGCTAGTATGTTCTTACCCATTAATTTCTTAAACTTTGGCGACTTAAATTTGTCGTGGCACATGGTCGAGCATTTTCCTTCGATCCCTTGCGTCACTCCAGCTTTCTTGTTTTGAATCATATTTCCACCATTTTCCAGTTGGTTGACATTTCCTTGTATGAGGTTTGCAACAGTAATGCCTTGATCATTCTGATCAGCAACAGTCTTTAAATAGGCACCCAGCGAGAAGTGGCTTTCGGCTGCCATTCCAACCTTGAAAAGTAGGCTGTAGAGTAGAGCCAACAAAACCAACATTTTGTGTATGTGGGCGATATAGCCTATGGCGGATTTTACTAAATCAACTGCCTGAATGTTAGGAACACATCGGATCGGATGTATGTTTGCAATTTAGTTAGCGGTATGTTTGCGGTTTAGGCGCACGCGCAGAGTTATAAAGCTGCTTGTTATGAGCGCTTTTAGATCTTCAAAGTTATTACAGATTTTGTTTTTGTATAATCAATTAATTGCAAATCAAAGTCAAAATCAGAATGAGCGAATTTTTTTTGGATGCTTTGCAGTGAAAACTGGTTCTCTACATGAAGCCAACTGTTTTTGTGTGTGTGAAAGAGAGTTTAATTACGACTTCTATGAATACTTTAATCTATTGTTTACATTGTTAAAGGACAAGTCCGGGGTTGATAGAATTATTGTTAAAAAACAACCTTACCAGCTGCTGAACGCCAGTCTTGAGTTCTTTCCAAGTTTTCATGCCTCGAACATTTATAAATTTGACGATTAATCTTCGTAAGTTAGGCCAAATGTCTTCGCCATTTTCTATTTTGTACTAGTGTGCGAAGTAACGAGAAGGAGGCTAGCGTGGGGTGAGTGGCCGAGTGGCTTATACAGTCTTCGTCAGGTGACTGAAGTTAAGCTTGGTCGAGTGAGGTCAGATTTCGGATGGGTGACCTCTGAGGACTGACCTCGCAACTCACCTCGTCGTCCTTCGGAAGGGACGTTAAACTAGGGGTCCCATGCCTGGATGCGGCATGCACAGTGGGCCTAAATTAGCTTTCAGTAGCTAGAAATCCTGACAAGCTCACTCAAAACAAATTGAAAACAAACAAACATATGGGTGGTATATTATCAACACATTTGGCAGCCTCGTTCAGGTCAACATGAAGTGACGTCATATAAGATGACGTCATTTCGCACTTCTTAGCAGATTTGATATGTAGTTTCGCAGATTAAAGCATGGGCCGAAGGAGACTACTGTGGTAGCCTAAAAATGCTTAAATTGCCTCATTAAGAATTATATTTATTCATACTTACGATGCTGTGGTTGTCTCTTTCTTCTTCATTGTCTTTACCCAAATATGTGAGATATATGCACGGCACGACTATATTTCACATATTTGGGTAAAGACAATGAAGAAGAAAGAAACAACCACAGCATCGTAAGTATGAATAAATATAATTCTTAATGAGGCAATTTAAGCATTTTTAGGCTACTACAGTAGTCTCCTTCGGCCCATGATTAAAAGAGGAAACAATTGAAAAAAAGTACTACACACCATTCACAACAGTGTCATCTCTTGAATAATCAACAATTATACCAATCCCGGACTTGTCCTTTAAAATGTTTAAAGTGTTTTAAAATGTCTGTTTCTAGACATTTTATTCTCATAGTCAGATTTTGACAGGACACACGTTGATAACAACGATGATTCGTTGAAGTGTTTTATCCTGTATAAATATTCGTATATTATTATTATTTGATCAATTAAAAGTGCGCTTTCTCCAATATCAAGCATATACAGACAATTGCTGCAAAGTTTCCTTTCGCATCCTCATAGTGCATTGTGATTTGACGGACATATGATCTCGTTTAAAATGAAAATACAAAAAGGCCGTGTGTCTGTATTTATCAAATTGTTTTGATCATCTACAGATCATCAAATGCAATGGAATATAATAGGCAATATTTAGATTAAGGAACGCATGCGTCTTTGTAAGACAAGTACACGTCTATGCTAACTTAAAGTTAGCCCTACCTCCAGAGCCGCACCGCCATGCAAGTGCTATTAGAGGCCCCGGGCGGGACTGTCTCCTCCAACAGTGAGCAAGGCTAAGCACTGAGAGAGAAATCAACAAGCACCTCACAAGTCATGCTACAGTCCGGTTTACTTCTAGCATGACTTATAGCAACCGGTTTACGGAGAAATATTTAGATTGCCCAGACCCCTCACTTAAGTTGCCTTATATCGTCGTCATTTGCCTTTTTGATTCGCGAAGCGGAATTAATGAGGTTGTGTTGGGGAAATTTCCTGTAGTCCAACTAAGCCTCGTTTTCCACCAACCATAATGCTTTGCACAGCGGCAATATTCGAAATAAGCCAATCGTTTAGGTGGAAACGATATCAAGTGATGAGGAATCTGCTGGCATTATCTCAGATCCTATGTCTATGTCTGGTGTCCATTGTCAACTAGAGGGTTATTTCATCATAGTCAATAACTCCTGTTGTTATTTGCCTAAGAGCCAATATACTGATTTGTCACGAACTGCCATTCAATGGAAGTCGGAAACAGGGAACGAAAGAATTTTGCAACCCCTTGCGAGTGATACAAAGTCTTGATTTATTAGCTATTGTAGCTTGACACAGCGTTTCTTCGCGAATCATTGGTAGGTTTACCTATTTTTGTTCTTCAAATTGATCTAGCTAATTGTCACTGTAATGAGTTGTCCGCGTTTAAGTTTGGTTCTGTTGATAATTTGCCATAAACTATACTTTTGTATGTTGACGATGCAATTTGCGGTTTATGCTCGCGCGCAGAATCATAGAGCTGGTAGCTATGAACGCTGTTAAATTTTCGCAATCATATGTTAAATTTTCGCATTCAGTTTCCATAGAATGACTCAACGGCCAAATTAGAGATTGTTATTAAAGGCAGTTTTATTGTGAATTCTAAGCCGTTCAAATTGGCTGTCTGCATGAAATACTTTAGTGTTTATTTAAAGAAGTCTATTAGTATTAAAATGTGAAGGTTCTTTCTGGCTTTGAGCTTTTTTTGGAAAATCAAACATTAGGTTTCCCATAAAGTGTAAGTGTTAAGAACAGTTCGTATGGAAAGTTTATTGTGTGAGCAAAGTGTCAATATCTATTGCATTTTTCGCTGTTTTCGAGCAATTTGAGGAGGGTGATTTTTTGCTGATGACTAACTTTGGAAGGAGATAAGGCATCAAAAATATTTAGAACCAATAAATAAATTTAGATAGAAGCCTCATTGGGATGAAATTAGTGAAATGTCACGAATTGGTTGCGTAGTTTTTGCAATTGTTTTTCAATAGTTGTACTCCCCCCTCCCGTTAACCGGGTAACAAGCGCCCTCTCCTCACTTAAGCACATGCATATAACGAACAAAGTCCCTTTCAAAGTTTTTATCTTTTTTATTTTACCGCACGTTTTTCTGATATATGATTTTCTGCTTTGCCAGTTTTTTGCAATTTTGATGACAAACGAAGATTCTCTTTGACAGTTTTAGATGTTAAATCTTACTGCAAGAGATTTATCATGTATGATATTCTGCTTTGCGAGTTTTTTGGCAAGTTTCATGGCAAACAAGATTCACTTTAACAGTTTAAAAGTTGTTTAAATTTATAGCACGATTTTTATCATACATGCTGTGCTGCTTTGTGAATTCTTTGCGAGTTTTGACAAACAAAGATTCTCTTAGACAGTTTTTAGATGTTTGATTTTACTGTACGAGATTTATCATATATGGTATTTTGCTTTGCGACTTTTTTGCAAGTTAGATGACAAACAAAAAATCACTTTAACTATTTATCGTTGTTTAATTTTACCGGACGATTTTTACCTTACATGATATTCTGCTTTGTGAGTTCTTTGCGAGTTTTGACAAACAAAGATTCTCTCTGACAGTTTTTAGATGTTTGATTTTACTGCACGCTTTTTATCATAATTATGTGATATTCAGCTGTGAATTTGATGGCGAACCAATGATTGTCTTTGGCAGTTTTGCATGTTTGTTTTTATTGCACGCTGGTCATCATATATGGTCTTCTGCTGTGCAAGTTTTTTGCGAGTTGGATGACAAACAAAGACTCTCTTTGATAATGTTTAGAAGTTTAATTTTACTGAAAGTTTTTATCATATTTGATATTCTGCTTTGCAAGTTGACGGGCAGTGATATGATCAATTGAATATCTTTTGTTCTCATACTTGGCTAATTTAGCCTTACTTCATTTACCCCGACCTTATTATTTATTTTCAATTTCTGTCTTTCCTATAATTTCATAGAAGCAGTGAGATGTACTTATCGGTGTTCTAATTTAAGGGAAGTGCTTACAGCGCTTAAATAAAGTAATGACTTCTTCGGGGGCTTAAGCCACAAAGAGGATGCTAGGAAGGAGAAATGAGAAGAAACGCAATATTTGTTTCAATGTGTTTTGAGTGGGCTTGTCAGGATTTCTAGCTACTGAAAGCTAATTTAGGCCCAAGGTGCATGCCGCATCCAGGCATGGGACCCCTAGTTTAACGTCCCTTCCGAAGGACGGCAAGGTGAGTTGTGAGGTCAGGCCTCCGAGGTTGCCCATCCAGAGTAAACGGGTTATTATTTAGTCAAATTTTTGTGTTTTTGAGTATACTTTCCACCAATTTTTCTAGAACAGGGTATCATTTGAAGGCAAAAATTCTTGATCAGGGGGAAAATGTTTTTTCGTGGGCACATCCCCGTACAAATTTAGGTCAAGTACCCCCCAGGATGTGAATTTATCTTTAATCAATAGCTTATCACTCTCAAAATATCACTCGATACTTAACTTTAACATAAATATAATAATGATTAATGAATTGCTTTATTGTAGGTTGGCATATCGTCTAGCTAATTAATTAGTCACTTAAAGACCCTGTCCTCCCCGTGATCCTTTGTATGCGCACAAACCAGCAAAACATCACAGTTACTGTAAACGACGCACTTTGACCAAAGAATGGGGAATCAAATAGCTCTTAGGAGAAAAGCTGCCCCATAGACTGACGACGTGATTCCTTGTATTCGTTCAACATTTATAATCTGATGTTTTAATTTCACTCATACGAAGGACTCGCGACCAAACGGATTCTAAGCAGGGACTAAAATCTTACGAACAATCGAACGCCTCCTTTCCAAATTGCGCCTCGTAAACAAGTTAAAGTTTTAAAGACGGGGGGGGGGAGGCAACATCGACTCTGATTTGTTATGTTGGCAGGACGTCTCCTGGGAGTGGGCAACATGATGCAATCACGAAGGTAGAACTTGGGGTTGATTCCAAAGCGACTGTTCTCTCCTTTTCTGTCACACACTGTTTAGCAAACCTCTTTCTTTTCTTTCGCCTTGGGACTCAAAGAAGATATTCCATTGCTCGTGCAAGCACAAAAGATTTGTATGAAAAAAGATTGATTTGTACTGTCAGTCTCGAAAGGCTGCCGACTTGTTTTCACACAAGGTGCTTGCAAGCGCTTCATTGAATCTTTCCAATCGTATCGACTGACCAACTTTTTTTACGTTTGTTGTCGAGTAGACGTTTTTTTTTTATAAGAAACTGGTTTATAAGAAACTAGTACTAAAATTTCAAGAAACTATAGCACTATGTCTTATAAGTACGAAGAAACTTTTCAAAGTTTAAAGCATGGATATTATAGCAAATAGATTGCCAAGCTTTATTCTTGAGCACTATTATCTAACCATTTGTGTTTTCAACATAAAAGAACACTGTTTATTCCTTTATGATGTTTTAAATGTCAAGAAACATATTTACCGCAGTGTTAGCGACTACATTGATAATTCATGCATTCAAAAATAAGAAACCAATTAAGAAACTTTTAGTTCTAAAATGGAAAAAGTTTCATGTGAAATGAAGAAACTTTTAGTACTATGGCCTGATCCAAGTTTCTTATAAAAAACGTGTAGGCTACCAAACTTTAGAATTTTATTGCGGAAAAACTGGCCAAGCTTTTGACTTAAAATTTGGTATGTATGTCCGTGAGCATGCTGTGTGTTTGGTGAAAAGTTTGATTCTGAAGCTAGTAAAATATTTTGAAATGAGCCTTCTCGAAAACCGTGAAGGCAAACCCTTTTGTTAAATGTCTTTCGATTGCCAAGAGTATGAGCAATCCCATATACTTTTTACAGAATTTCGATAGCCCGATTGGTTGCAGAGCAATTAGAAAGTTTCTAGAGAGGATCATTTCTGAAAACCGACTTTCCCTGCTCATCAGAGCAGCCTGTTGCAGAGTCATCTTAAATCAAGCCTCCACGGCTTCGATGGGACGATCCTTCATTTTGCAAACAAAGCCCGCGAAAGCAGTGAGAATATTTACAAAAGATGCTGACTAAATCAATGTTATTTCTTTGCTGAACCCCCCGACACATTCAACTCAGGCCCAGTTTTCTTTCGCTCCAAACAGTAGCATTTTCCTAATCAGCCAATCAAACACTAAGAATTGGCACTTGGTCTTACCTTATTAGGAAAGTAGTGATCTGATTGGATGCGCCGTGAACACGGCGGACTTGGCCTAATTAGTCCCTGTATTGAAGCGTAAGGACATAAGTCCCTCAACTGAAGCGATAACAACAACAACAACAACAAGCGTAAGTTAGAGGGACTTATGTAATGCAGTCTAGCTGCCCTAATCCTTCAATTACTTTTGGGAATGTCTTTTATTTGAGTTCAAAGCGATGACTTCACATTTTTCATTTGAGGGTTGAAACGACAATAAAGCCGTGCGGTCCAGGCCATAATCTTTTTCATACAGCATGAAATTCATTGTCAGACCAGAAAGGATCATGGGGAGCACATGGTCTTTAATGCCAACCAAAACTTAATTACACGTTAAAGATAGTAACTTACAAGGATAAAGAGGATATCAATTACAATCATAAAAACCCTAAATTTACAACAAATCGTTTGCACAATCTACAGTTGCAATCAAACTGATGGTTTTTAATGTCTCTTTTGAAGATATTCAACGTCTCCGATTCTTTTAAGGAAGATGGCATTATATGCCATCTTCGCTACAAGAAAACGTGCATTTTCAATACCATACCCTGTCGTATTTGGTTTTGGTGCTAAAATATTTCTGCCACTACGAATGGTGTATGGAGTATCTTTCTCCTCAAAGATTTGATTCATGAAACTTGGCATTGGGATTCCTTTGAAGTTTTGAAAATTCCAGTAGCAAGCAACTGTAAATATTTTGCTCAATAGACGTTGTGTTTGCTTTCGTCAATAATTCCTCGACGTAGGTACCTTTTTTGATAGTGGTGCTTTAAGAGTGGAATATTTATCTTGAATGCGTCAACCTCCGAACAAGAGTTTAGGTCCGTTGTCTTAAGCAAATTCCTGAGGCACATTGAAATTAATAACGGAATTTAAAGAAAGATCAAGAAACTGCACAATGGATGACTTCTAACAGAACAGACAGCATCTGATATCATCTGATATTGCCCAAATTTTTTCAAGATTCTGGTTGATTTATTTGCTGTGCCACACGAGTTTGTTTAGTCCAAAAGGCCAAAACTCTGGTATGAAGGTGAATGCAAATTTGAATTTCAAGATTAAACATTGCAGCTCTGAAAGGACCATTATCGACAAAATGAGGTATCTGTGTTCAGGTCAGCTATTGGGGAACACTTCGAGAGAGATTTGGCATTAATTTAGGTTACACTCACATGGCTACATCAAGCCAAATCTTTATATTTTTTGGGAACACGCGGTAGAATTCCTGTTTGACTGATCAAAGATAGAAGAACGAAATATCCTGTGATACCACATCGCAATGTTTGTCGTGAGGTGAAAGAAATTTCTGTCATGAGGTGAGGTGTTTCTCACTCCCTCTTCCAAATCGATTTGTAAACTGAAGATCATTGACAAATGTACGATGGCCCACAGGGGACATGCAACATGCACTAAGTTTAGCACACACAAAATCAGATTGCTGCACACAAAATCAAAAATCGCACACAAAATTTACTTTCCGTGGTTTTTAATGGTATTTTAATGGTATTGGTATTCAAGATTGATGCACACAAATTTGATTCGCCTCGTACAAAGTGGGTGCTGCAGCACACAAATTCAGACTTGCTGCATACAAAATTCTGTTGCAGCACACAAATTGAGGCCTGCTGCATACAAAGTGGGTGTTGCAGCATGCAAAGAGCGTTGCTGTTGTTGCTATGCTTGCTTTCACTTCCCATTAACTGCTGTTACATACAGTGTATTGTCAATTGTATGAAGACAAAGAGATCACTTTAGGCTACTGGGACAATATAACTAAAGAAACTTTTTTTAACAAAGGAAATCCTTGACATATTTTTACTTTATTTCTTACTCGGAATGTACTTGAGTGATGTCTATTCGAATGGCGTCAGATAACATTGTTTGGAATAGTGCACAAGGGCAGACCTAGCTTTTTTTGGAACTTTTAAGAAACTCTGGGCACTCAAATCTACTAATTTTAAGAAAAACTTTCAGTTCTGGCCTCAATTCTTAGATTCTTATGGAAAAATATGTGTACTTCATTTTATCAAATTTACTAGTTTAATTAATGCTGACATTCCCTTAGGCCCGTCGTTTGTTTGTTTGATGATTCCTGGTAACGTAAAAACTAGTAGGCATAATTTGCATAACAAACTTTTCTTGCCTGGTATTAAATTGCATCCAATTGTCTCAGGGGAAAACCAATACTGAGGTATGTGACTAATGGTGTTGAGCAGGGTGTTGAGATCATTTATCATGTCTGTTATTTATGCACTAGATGAAGTGGGTGTTCGGCAACCGTTGGGGATAGCAACAAAGGTTCGGGTGGAGTTGAAACAATAACAGCTTTGAAACAGGAATGATATATGGCTTGCTGCGTCGGTGTAAATGTGAAAAATGTCTATTAGTGGAGACGAATCGGGATAAGCTACCAAGATGGAATGGATGGTAGAAAAAACACGAAATTTAAATGTGAAATATTAGATGGTAGTCTTGTTGTTTTTGTTTCGTCCCAAGGCTTAATTCTCTAAGTGCAAACCATTGATTTGAATACCGTACATTGTAAAGCATACAGCTCAAATCCTTACGAGACTACCATCTAATATTTCACATTTAAATTTCGTGTTTTTCTACCATCCATTCCATCTTGGTAGCTTATCCCGATTCGTCTCCACTAATAGACATTTTTCACATTTACACCGACGCAGCAAGCCATATATCATTCCTGTTTCAAAGCTGTTATTGTTTCAACTCCACCCGAACCTTTGTTGCTATCCCCAACGGTTGCCGAACACCCACTTCATCTAGTGCATAAATAACAGACATGATAAATGATCTCAACACCCTGCTCAACACCATTAGTCACATACCTCAGTATTGGTTTTCCTCTGAGACAATTGGATGCAATTTAATACCAGGCAAGAAAAGTTTGTTATGCAAATTATGCCTACTAGTTTTTACGTTACCAGGAATCATCAAACAAACAAACGACGGGCCTAAGGGAATGTCAGCATTAATTAAACTAGTAAATTTGATAAAATGAAGTACACATATTTTTCCATAAGAATCTAAGAATTGAGGCCAGAACTGAAAGTTTTTCTTAAAATTAGTAGATTTGAGTGCCCAGAGTTTCTTAAAAGTTCCAAAAAAAGCTAGGTCTGCCCTTGTGCACTATTCCAAACAATGTTATCTGACGCCATTCGAATAGACATCACTCAAGTACATTCCGAGTAAGAAATAAAGTAAAAATATGTCAAGGATTTCCTTTTTTAAAAAAGTTTCTTTAGTTATATTGTCCCAGTAGCCTAAAGTGATCTCTTTGTCTTCATACAATTGATAATACACTGTATGTAACAGCAGTTAATGGGAAGTGAAAGCAAGCATAGCAACAACAGCAACGCTCTTTGCATGCTGCAACACCCACTTTGTATGCAGCAAGTCTGAATTTGTGTGCTGCAACAGAATTTTGTATGCAGCAAGTCTGAATTTGTGTGCTGCAGCACCCACTTTGTATACAGCGAATCAAATTTGTGTGCATCAACCTTGAATTTGTGCATGGAAAGTAAATTTGTGTGCGATTTTTGATTTTGTGTGCAGCAATCTGATTTTGTGTGTGCTAAACTTAGTGCATGTTGCATGTCCCCTGTGGGCCATCGTACAAATGAAAAGTTTACGTTTATATTAAACATTGTAAAGTTTACACAAAATCAAAAATTGTTAATCTAGGAAACTTTTTGCTTTGTATTGCGAAATTCTTTCTTGCTTGAATTGGAAAGCCTGACGTAAGGTAAGTGGGTGCTGTGTCGTTAAACGATTTGTATACCATTTTCCAGGGGCGGATCCAGATATTTGAGCGACCGAGGCAAATGAGGGGTCTGGGGGCGAAGCCCCCAGGAAATTTTTGGGTGACCACGCCCTTCAGACTCTCGGAAAACATAGGCAACGCCCTTTTTATAATTTTTTTTTGGCCGAAAGACCTTGCTTTGAAGGTTATTTCAGGCACTAGGATATGAACATGTACCTCAGATCAGAGCTATTCAAGCCAGTGCTTCTCGAAGTGTTGTTTACATCTTGGCCTAGACAGGCCAGATTTCGTTGTTTACTTACTGACTTGGTATTGTCAGAAAAGTTTCCCTCTGCGGACTGACTTATCCAGTCAACCGCAATTTGGTCTTCTAACACGTTGAAGATGAGTTTAGGTCCACTTTTCATACAGACGAGAGGAAGCGAGACAACAAAAACAGCGAACAACAATAAAGATAGTAGGGCTATCTATTGCTCAATGTTAACCTTTGGACTGCATCGGTCAACCGGTGCAAAACGCTGATTTTTCTCCACTCAGGGGTCTGGGGACCGATGCATTTTGGCTATCGTTTGTTGAGAAGAAGGAGCTGTCAAAGCTGCTATGATTGACACCGATGCACTCATCAAAATGATTACGCAAGGTTCTCCTGTTTATGCGTTAACTTTTGTTGCCTTTGTCGAGACGCGCATCACACATTTTGAATAGGGGATTAGAATAATAAAGGAATTTACCATAGCTGTTTGGAGGACACTTTATTCTTTTGGATAATGGGTCTAATTGTCGGCCATGGCTTTTGTACCTGAGTCTGAGGTTATGAGGTTGCTACGTAGAAGCAGTGGCAACAAAGAGAAGGGGGCATTTGGAAAGTTGAAATGATTTTCGTCTGATAAAAAATCTTGTGCACAGACTTCTAGATTATCGATCATGTGGGACTGACCGATGCATTTGCATCGGTTGCATCGGTCTGGATCCGCCCCTGCCATTTTCAAGGTTCCTTATTCGATTAGTTCGTTTATGATGGGCCAACCAAGTTTTCTTATTATGGGTAGAGCAGAAGTATCGTAAGCATCATAAGCACTGTTTATGACAATTTTCAAAGGATTCCCATCAACTTCCTTGTGATGTCAGAGTAATCAACCTTGGATCTCAAGGAGTGACTTCAAGAACTTTGAATCTACATGGAAAGTGGATCCAAAACAACTAAATACGACGAAATAGGCATGACAGCTGAACGTGGTTGGTTTTGTGTTGCCAAAACGTTATCGGGGAGGGCACCATTCAACTGATATAAACTTATGTGAACAAGGATGTATTTCCATAAACATACCGCGTGACCCAAGGAACTTAGCGAACTACCGGGTGAGTCAGAAAAGCGTTTAGGCATTTGGAGGGCTGTGGAATAAAAAGTATGTGACTGATATTCAAAAGTGGGATGTTAATCTATCAGTCAAGGGTCAACAGTCAATCTATCAGATGAGAAAATTTGTTTGATAGTATCACTCATCTTACAGACCCAGAAATTAGGAAAATGCCGGAAAAGGACATGTTTGGGAACAAAAATTCCACAGTCCATTTTGGTCCATGATTTACCTTCTATAGAAATTGAATTCAGTACCTCAAACTGGCATTCTAAACTTCAATGCTACATAAATCATGGACCAGAATGGAATGTGGAATTCTTGATTCCCATACAAACCCCTTACAAGCATTTTGATTGTTGTTGGCTCTTAAAGACGTTTGATTTTACCAAACAAAATTTTCTCTTCTAAGTTAGCCTTTGAGTGATAGATTAAAATTTACCTTTGAATATCGGTCACAAACTTCTTCTTCTACAGCCCTCCAAACGCCTAAACTTTTTTTTGACTCACCTGGTAGATCGCGAATAGCTCCAGAAATCAAGCGATGTTGTTAAATGCTTTGTTTTACAGTATATTTGAAAGGCTTGGCCATGTTTTGAGATGCATGGCCATTCTAAGCAATGATTGCCATCCGAAAAAGCAGATTTCATTTTCCTTTTAATTTTCATTTTAAAATTCTTTACCCAGGGATACAATTCAGTTTGAACAACTGTTTTACAATGTATCCTGCAACTAAAAATAAAAATAACCTAATAACAATAATCGTCTAATCCTATAAATATACGAAACACCTATTAATAAAAACTTGAATAGAAAAACGGAATATTAAAACCAGCTTTCCTTGAATATTTTCAATTATGAGCTTTGAGTTTGGCTTTAAACGACTGGATGGAAGGAGCTAACTTGATATCAGAATGGAGTTTGTTCCATGTATCAACTCCGCGGAAAGCAAACGAGTTTTGACCATAAGCTGTTCTCATTCGAGGTATATAAAGATCGCATTTCGTATTTCGTAAGACCCGACTATGAACATCTGACAATCGGGAGAAGATCTGACATAGGTTGTCGGGTGCAAGTCCATTTAGGGATTTATGTACCATAGTGGATGTTTCCCTGTGGACAAGCCTATCAACTGAGAGCCATCCTAATCTTTGCAACAATGGAGCAGCCGATGAATCAAAAGGGCTGTCCGTGACAACTCTTGCAGCTCTGTTCTGCAATTTTTGCAAGGTATTTAGTTTAGTATCGCCACAGCATCCCCATATTGAAAGAAAATTTCGGATCTCGGGCTCCTCATTTTGAGTCAAGTCATTTTGAGCCATTATTTTTAGACCCTCCCTGTAGAATGATTCCTTTACGTCCCTTGTTTCCCTGCGTTCCTTGATCAAAGAACGGAGGGAAACAAGGGACGAAAAGGCATCAGTCTACCCTCCTAGACGATAGTTGTGCTTTTGTTTGTTTGCCATATAATTCAAAACACTCGCACTTACACTGTTTTAAGTGTCGATTTGAAATCGTCTGGGGAATTTTTGTTTAGAACATGATTGACTTCAGTTCCCCATTCAAGTTTCGTGCTCCAAAGCAACTGTGGAGTTCAGCTAGAATTCAGATATGGAATTCGATCCCGGGTTCGAAACCCGAGCACATGTTAATTCTCCAGTTGTGGTAACCCACTCATGATTAATATAATTTCACTGTGTCAGCTAATGCCGAATAATAATTTAATTCTATGTAAGTGATGAAGGTTTCAGGCCGAAACACGGAGGAGGAAAAAGATATGGCTCCTGTCGTGGTCTAGGACCTGGGAGCTGAATGACTCCGGATTTCTCCGAAATTTCATTGCGCTTGAGTGGCGCAGTGGATTTTCGGAGAGTCTTTTGACACGAAGATCCTGGGTTCGATCCCGGACAGGAGCACATTTTAATTCTCCAATTGTGGTAGGCCACTTGTGATAAATATATTTCAACGTGCCAGCTTTGAACAATTCTACAGACGTAGGTTAGGTACATATATTTTCAAGTTGCTCTTTGGGCAGTTTTATCACACAGTTTTACGCAGTGAGACCTTTATATTGCCTTGATACAGTTAAGTCCCCGCATATAAGAAACGTACATATAAGAAACTGCAGCCTGCCAGCACAGAGAATATTTTCTCCTCTATAAGAAACCAGCCAGCCTGATTTTTTTCTCAATTCCTTATAAATGATGCTAAATGGAGAAAATACTCAACTACATCCCTAATTTGTTTTGAAGCTTCAGCACTAGCTTTGTTCAAAGTTAAGATATACAGTATTTCATACTTATTTCATCCTTACTCATCTATTAGGGTATCCTTGGTTACAATGAAGCATGTTCCTTGAATTCAAAAAGATGTTTTTTTACAAGAAAGCCTTCCGTAAAAAGAAAATTTTTTAATGGACATATAAGAAACCAGCCAGCCTGATTTGAAAATATAAACTCAACAACCTGATTTGAAAATGTGAGTTTCTTATATGCGGGGACTTACTGTAATGGCACCTTAATTTTGTAATGGACCTCCATGTTTACATCGTCTGTTTGTTTCAGGCCAGTATTATATGATGCCATAAACCTCTGCCTCGCACACTTGCAAATTTGTGCTCCTGTTAATAAGTATACTGACAAATCTTCCGTATGTAAATTTTGGGCACTTGAAATTCACCATCTCACCTCCTGGCAGACTGACCTCTTCTGCACAATAAGGATTACTTCTGCCGCCATCTTTTTCATCATCCCCAACGCGGATATTAAATGGATTGATTCTTGTTTGTTCCCACGTGCTCCCACTTTTTACAGCAACTGTCAAAACTAAAGCACTCTTTCCCAGATCTACTTTCCACCAAGGAAAAGGAGCATTATCGTCCTTCGTTATCGCACACTTGCGGTAATCTCCATTTCTGTTTCCATCGTTGCCGTATTTAGCGTAAAAGGGAGTTGGACTTTCACAACATGCATGTAGGCTGGACTGGGAAGCTTTCTTTCCCATGGCAATGTTTCTTGGCTCTGTAGGAATATAGGGTTGAAATCTTTAAGCTGTGCAAAAAATGGAGTAGACATCTTGTTATCCTTTATATAACTTACAGTAGAAACCCGCATAAAAGAATCTAGGTTTCTCTTGGACAGCCTGATAGGTTAAGTAAATGGTTGTTATTCTAAATTACAGCCTGCAAGGCTCTTAAAAGGTTCTTTCATACAGTACACACCTTGCACATATTTAATGCTGTTTTTCAGCCCAAGAATTCTGAAGAATTCTTTTGACGTCATGAGAACAGTTTTAGCTTAGAATTCTTGTTCAAAAATCATGTAGTCTTTTGTACCCTTGAAGAAATCTGATTAGAATGTAAGAATTCTTGAAAATTCTGAACACATGAAACATGTTATGTTAGAACCTCTACCAGTTTCAGCATTTGGAGGGTTCTCATCTAGGGGGTTTAAAATATGAAGTTTTGCCTCAAGGTTCTTATAACAACAGGTTCTTTTGTGCGGGTTTCTACTGTAGGGCTCGAATCTTGAAAAAAGTTTAAAATGTAGTGTGAAATATTATCAGCCAATTCGGTCAACTGAAGATCGAAGGGAACTTTGTGTTGTTCCCATAATGCCAGAAAGAGATTGCTTGGTGTTGTCATTATTTGTGGAATTACAGGTTTTGAGTTCCATGGAAGAATGTGAGAGAGGAGGCATATAAGATTCTGAACAAGTTGAGCCCGGAAAGCCTTCGGGGCAAGTACCAACATAGATCCGCCTATTCAAGGTATGAAACAAGGAATTGTAACGATCGGCAGATCAAAAGGCTTAGAACTAAACATGCCAAAAAAGGATTTTACCACTCTTCCTTAAAAGCTTGGAACAATATCCCAGCTGATATTAGAGAAATCCAAACACTCGGGCGCTTCAAAGACGAGCTAAAAGCGCACCTGACGAGCTGAGAATGCTAAGAAAATTACACTAAAATACGACCCTCTGGAAGAACAGCCAATTTTTATTTAGGTATTACTCCCATTTTTTTTATAATAGAAACATTGTACTAGGTTTATAGCTGAAGAGGTATTCGTGTAAAAATAATAATAATGATGAATGACGATGATCTCAGGTTTTGACAAATATTGACAGATCCATAAATCGTAAACCGATTGACGAAGATTGATATGACCAATGGGAGAAATACACAGTTTCTGAAGATCTAGTAGATGTTAACAAGCAAAAGTCTTAAGCTTTTATGGTTTACGATTTAGAATTTTGATAACGTCACAGAAAAAATTTTTCAAGGTCTTGCAAGATTTTTCGAGAATATAATAATTTGTAAGATATCCGAAGAATTTTGTAAGGGTTTTCCGTGGTTATGTAGTATTTTTGGGCATAAAAATCTGGATCTTTCTGGATTTTTAAAAGATTTTCAGGATTTCCTTCGGGATTTCTAAGATTTTGTAAAGATTTTTGAGATTTTAAGATTTTTCGAGATTTCTGGGATCTTGAAGATTTTTTTGGGATTGTTTACGAGGGTGTAGGAAATTTGTCAAGTAATTTGCCCGCCAGGCTTTCTAGCCTAACGAAATGCTGATTTTAATGTAAAAAGAACTGTTGCGGCAGGATGAAAATTTACTTTAGCGTCTGCTAACATGGGATCGATAGAGTTGTTCAAAGCCAAAGTAAGGGGCGTGACTTCAAAAATTTCCATGGCGCTTTATCATCAGACCCCTTATTGAAGTACCCTCTCGTCTAATTTGCCCTGGCCATGTTGCTGCCTGACCACACCCTCACTTTTCAGGCCGCGGTAACTACAGGCCCCCCTTAGTCATCCGTGACCGCTGGAAACTTCCGTGCAATCCGCCACTGGTAGTTGGGTAAATCAGGGCACTAACTCTTTGTTTCAATGGAGTAGTCTTGATTCCGAAATAATGGAATCCCCTTCTGTTAGCATCGTTATGAAAAAAAAACAATTTTTGTGAATAAGGCGACCTGCTTATTCCTTACATAGTATTATAATTATTTGATGCCTTACAGTAAAAACGGAAGTAGTGTACCATGTACCTTCCTCGTAATTCTCACATTTAGATGAAAGTTGTGCTCTAGATTCGATTTTCTCCCTTTTTCCTAATTTTGACGAATTCTGCCGCTTTTTTTGACCGTATTAGAGAAAATGCTGACGTAATAATAATGGCTATTTTTTGAGATTTTTTATTTATTTGTTGAAAGTACATGCCTGGAGCTATTGGTACGCCAAATCCGGTTGCTATGGCATTTCCAGTCAATAGTTAAGTAGAGAGAGATGGGGGGACCGGGGCTTTTTTCCCCAAACTAAAATAGGACGTGTCAGGTAGCTTAACCACTACTGGGTTAATCGAAAATATGGAAGTCCCTCACAAGAACCAATGATGTCGTTTGATTAATCAAATTACCTACGATATCCTTTCTGTACCAAACTTTGTAGTCACCTCTATTCTTTGGTAATTCATGTTCGCTCAAAGCTTTCCTGTATTTGTATGTATTTAAATCTTTGATGACATATCTGCAGCTATCTTCAATGCTGCATTGATGGAATTCCTTGTGAAACAGGCTGGTTGCGCTGGAAATCTTTGCATGTTCGCCATATTCTGTGTGTTCTTCAAAATACGCACCACTTTGCTGTGATTCCACAACGAAGGCAGTTACGCTACAAAGAAGAACAACCGCACTGAACAGCTTCATCTTGAAGTGATGATCAGTTCAGAGTACTCTATGTCTTTATTTCATAAGCACGAAGAATTCTGGAGAATAAAGAGCTTCTAGCATTGTTATAGGCTTGATTGAAAGCTGTGTGGCGCAGTTCAAACGGTTTCACGCATCGACTTAAGCACCATGACACGTATCCTCAAGAAAAGATTTCTTATTTGCTGAATATGCTAAATATTGGGTGCCAAACAAAAGTATTCGTTTGCATAGAATGAAATCATTGCCTGCGATCAGATCTTATTAATAGTAATAGTGATATTATAAAATATCAACATTTATACAGCTTTGCTTGTCAGCTAAGAGCAGCTGCTATGAATCAAGGACCTGTGTCCAACGAAAAGTAGTGAAAAAAGAAATTATTATTTACAATGTAAAGGTTTCTTCAAAATCAAAATCAAAGGCGACAATGGGATATTTTTACACCTTGAGAACTAAATACTTTTCGGGCTGTTTCGGTTCTTATGCGAGGCACCACGAGATATGATTTGTTGCCTCGGGTGTCCTTTTTATTGTCCAGTCTTTAAATGTTTCTCTAACATCCTCGGCGCAAGACTGTTCAAACACTTGAAAACTTCAATAGCACATCGTTTATTTCTTACACGATTAATAGATGGAAGGCTAAATTTTGCCATAATGTCCGTTAATGCTCATTGCTTGATTTTGAAGTTTTTCGAGCTTACATTTGTGTGAGTCTGAAATTCCAATGCGTATGTTGCTGCAGTATAAGAATATGGGCAAAATCATTACCTTATATATGGTTTTAGCAGTTTGAGAGCTGATATTCATATGCACTCTTGAAAGCAACTTGATTCTTGAAGATACTATTTTGTACATTTTTTCAAATTTGTTCAACAAAATTAGGTTTTTATCGAGTGTTATCCAGATGTATTCGTATCTGTCTGATTCGACAATCTTTTGACCGGTCATATTAATCTGGATTGTATCGGTTTTTGCTAACTTCTGATGGCTTTCGAAGAGCACAAATTCTGTTTTCTATTTTTTAAGGTTTACTACTAGGTTATTTTCAGCAAAGAAGCTTCCAAGATTTTGTAGATCTTCAAATTGCATATTCTACCGGGCGAGTCAAAAAAAAGTTTAGGCGTTTGGAGGGCTGTGGAATAAAAAGTGTGTGACCGATACTCAAAACTAAAGTGTTAATTAAAGGCCAACTTAGATGACAAAATTTTGTGTGGTAAAATCAAACATCTTTAAGACCCAACAACAATCAAAATGCTTGTAAGGGGTTTGTATGGGAATCGG
This sequence comes from Aurelia sp. 3 sensu Dawson et al. (2005), assembly GCA_964020215.1. Classification (NCBI taxonomy): domain Eukaryota; kingdom Metazoa; phylum Cnidaria; class Scyphozoa; order Semaeostomeae; family Ulmaridae; genus Aurelia; species Aurelia sp. 3 sensu Dawson et al. (2005). The sequence continues at coordinate 13,523,530 of OZ026577.1, forward strand.
GAATTCCACATTCCATTCTGGTCCATGATTTATGTGGCATTGAAATTTACATTTCCAGTTTGAGATGCTGAATGCGAATTTCAATAGAAGGCAAATCATGGACCAGAATGGAATGTAGCATTGTTGTACCCAAAATGCCCTTTACTGGCATTTACTAATTTCTTGGTCTGTAAGATGTGGGATACTACCAAAAAATTTTCTCATCTAAGTTGACCTTTCAGCTTAGAACATTTCAGTTTTGAATATCAGTCACATAATTTTTATTCCACAGCTCTTCAAGATATTTTAATTTCAAGATATCTGAACTTCAAGATATTTCAACTTATGAACATTTCAGTTTTGAGTATCAGTCACATAATTTCTATTCCACAGCCCTTCAAGATATTTGCTTTATCAGTTTAAGTTTTTGATATGCATTTGAAAAACCAGTTTCAAAACGCACTAATTTCTTCATTCTATGATCTTCCCGCTCTTCTCCCGTTTATGTTTTGTTGAATGTGAAAAGGCCGAATTTCAAATTAGCCAAGGAGAACAGAATTGGAAAAAGTAACAATGATCAGTCAGCTTGAACACACTAGATTTCCCCGGGCAACTTAGATACAGATCCATGTTGAGTTTTCACAACAAATCACGAGCCTCTCCGATAGCTATATAAAGTTGATAAAGATTTCTTAAAAAGATATAACACTTTCATTAACGTTTGGCTTTCGCTTCATCAGAACTCCCGATGAAGCGAAAGCAAAACGTTAATGATGGTGCAATATTTTTGAGTAATAATAATTGGTTAAAGCGACCATGCTACTGCTCAAGAGATAGCCAAGCCTTGCAATTAAATTGTTGACCAAACAAATTTGTCCATAGCTCTTTTCTATAGGATGTGTGTTAAGTTCTAGGCTGGTGAATTTTTTGAGTCACCCTGCATGCCGGAGTTTCTGTTTAGTTACTGGATTTCTCCGCTACGGTTTTTAGTTATTGGTTTGTAGTTACTGGATTTCTCCGCTAAAAGACGTTGTGATTTCTCCGCTACGGTTTTGGTCTTTGGGTGAAAGACCTTTCTGGGGCAAGTATTCTAAACCCATCCTCTAAATCTGTTTGTATCCCAGCTATCGTTGCAACGATTTGATATGCAGAAGCACGAACAAAATCTGCGAATGTTGATGTCCTAGAACGTGTTGCCTTTTTCCTACAAGCTTTGATGTAGCTTCAGGAAAAGAATTTTAAGATCCTCTTTTTGCAAAAATTTTCGTGAAACGGCTGCACAGCCTCTTTAAATATATGTCGCTGGTTGCAATAGACGATTCCGGAAATGATGGGGCATTTGACCAAGGTACATTGCACTCTACAATGGAATCAACAGTGATTGGTCAATGGGCCCCGACGACGCCATCTTTTCCAGAATCTCCTATTGCTGTTGCCTATCAGCATTCCTGCCATTCTTATTCCTTCTCCATGGCAACGATCTGGCCCTAAATATTCATTGGCTGCCATAGTTGGAAAGAACATGATGCCACTTACAATGGTGACCAAATATACATACAAAGAATTTGATGAAAACAACAACCCGAATGGGTGTTTCAGAGGAAAGACCTCCCCATCCACCTGCAGAATTTGACTGCGTTCACACAATGCCGGTACATTTTGAAAACGGTGAAAAATGTGGCGGTAGCAGAATTTGAGCTAGCGTTCACACGATGCTGGAACAATTTGAAAACGGTACGAGATCTGACAGTTTGAAACTCTTGCAAGACTTTGATGCCATAGAAAGGTACCTACACCCTAAGTGTCAATCAGTCTTGTTCCAAAAGCGTCGAAAGCTGTTCTATTTTCATCATTTTCAAGTGTTTACACGATGGCGTTTCCAAAATGTGCAGTTAGAGTTCAATTTTCGAAATTTACCGTTTTCAAAATGTGCCGGCAAAAAATGTGCCATTTTCGTGTGAACGGGAGTCCTATCCGTCACATTTTTCCCCATTTTCAAAATGTGCCGGCATCGTTTGAACGCGGTGTTAGTCTATGTTGATAGGCAGCATTAGTTTTCACGTTTAAGTTATCCTGCTCTTTAATGAACCATTTAGCTGAATTTGAGTAAATCTGTGCCCCTCTGCAACTTCGCCAACTGCAACTGCAATCCTATGCTTGCATCGCCAAGAGGATTCCGTCTCGTAGTGTACTACGTTTTCCGGAACAGTAGCGCACACTGCCAGACCTTAGTGAAAAATGTCTATTGGACGGCTTCCCACCCGCCGTAAAGCGGCAGGGAACAAGTTAAAAGCTGGCCTGGCCTGGTAGTCTGTTGTATTTGGTAACTGCGACCCTTGTCATTCCATTGTGTAACTAGAGAAATAATGGGTATGTGGGCATTTCATTTCCCCCTTAATAGAGCTGATAAGTGTCATATCTTTGAGAACGAACTTATGCTGTCACAGCGACCATCAGAACTGCACAGTTAAATCGAAAAAATCGACCAGGTGAAATGAACCTTTTGAAAATATAATGTTTTTGTTTGAGATCAACTCTTATTGAAATAACACTTCTTTGCTTGAATCACTGCAAACAAGACAGATGTACGCGCAATTAACCTACTTTGATTTCTTTATTACTTCAGTTCTTTAATTACATGCTCTGTTTATATTTAAATCGTTGCTGTAATTTCAAGAAGTGAAGATGATATAATTATAACTGTTTATGCAACTGAGTCAAAAGAGGAAAAGGCCGCCTGTAACTACAACAAAATGAGTTGAAATCGAGTATTTCCGCGTATGTTTTACGTATCTACCATTGTGCTTATCATAAACTTTGCAGTCTTTACAGTTTGCTGATTTTGCACGTTTTATAATGTTTGTATTACTCATGTATTATTCAAAGACAATGTGCTTCCCGAGATCCTTTGCGACTTTGATACTATATGATGATAGGTTTGGCTTGCACTCAGTAAAGATGAGTTACCTTTACAATCTTTAAATCGAGGTTGCTACGTATTTCTGATGGAAAAAGCAATGAAACAATGACTCGCGCTTACCGAAGTAACATACAGTTATGGTCTATATGTTTCAAATACATTTTCTTCAGCCATGGATTCGGAGATATATACCGGGTGAGTCAAAAAAAGTTTAGGCGTTTGGAGGGCTGTGGAATTAAAAGTATGAGACCGATATTCAAAACTAAAGTGTTAATCTATCAGTCAAAGGCTAACTTAGATGTCAAAATTTTGTTTGGTAAAATCAAACATCTTAAAGACCCAACAACAATCAAAATGCTTGTAAAGGTTTGTATAGGAATCGAGAATTCCACATTCCATTCTGGTCCATCATTTATGTGGCATTGAAATTTTATATTGCCAGTTTGAGATATCTGAATTTGTGAAGCACCAAAACTGCTTTAGGTCAAATGTCAAACGCACTATCAGTCCTTCGGGTCCGCAGACACACAGCAAACAAAAGACTGCAAACTTTTCAGAACTCGAAATGTGATTTGCTAAAATAAATTGAGCATGCAATGAATATTTGTCTAAATTAGAAGAAAAGGTTACATGAGGATTAATAATAAGGCAACGGGTTATACGGAATGATCAACGAAAGAAACATTAAGAAACTATTACGGCTACGCGTGCAAAATTCAAAGTGTCAACATGGTCTCAAGTAGTAAGTATATTCCAACGAATGACAGAAATCTCTCCTAAAATACAGCAAATCTAACATTGATACTTAAAATGAAGTTAAAGAAGAAAAGAAAACAAAACTTACAATCTATTTGCCTTCGTAGCTATAAAACAGCGATGTTGGCTAAGCCAAACTTTCTTTTAGGCCATGGAGCCTTCCGCTCCCACATCTGCTCCTCAGCATCCCCACAGCTCTTGAAACCTGGATGACTGGATTCACACACCGCCCAGTAACACGCGCAAAGTATTTATAGCTACGAAGACTGGGCTAGACTGGGCACAAACACAAACCATATAAGGACAAACACGCAAAACGGAAGTTCAAGACATAGACAAAATAAGAAACTACGACGTGAGACAAAGTCAAAGGTCGACAAACACTTCACAATCAAAACAAACTTTTAGACAGACAAGATAACAAAACCAGACAGAAGCGTCCCTTGACAATAGCTGTCCCTCTACAATAACTGTCTCTTGACGATAACTTTAAAAACTTAGCTAAAGTTTGAACAAAATAAACAGTTGCACGTTACATCCGGCCCCAAACTGGCGACCCCATAAGACAGTTTTCTTCTTCTTCATATAATACGTGCAAATTCTTCAGCTCTTCCTTCTGTATTGGCAGTTTCCATCAAGCATAATTTGTTAACAGGTCTCACCAAAATTGATTTAATTGTCTTCACTCTTGCAGATCGAACAAGTCCATCTCTTCCACGATTTACTTCTATGATTCTACCCAATGGCCAATCACCTCTCGGAATGTTCTGCTCCACAACAAGCACAATATCTCCTTCTGCAACGTTTCTGGTAACTTCATGCCACTTTTGCCTCGACTGTAAAATTGGAAGGTATTCCTTCACCCATCTTTTCCAAAACATTTCTGCCATGTACTGTATTTGACGCCATCTTCGTTGACTGTATTGATCATTCCTTTTGAAAACTCCAGGAGGGAAACTTTCATTCGACTTGAGAAGTAACAGGTGGTTTGGCGTTAGCGCATTTATATCCCGAGGGTCATCTGATACCTTCGTCAGTGGCCTTGCATTTATTATTGCTTCAACTCCACACATCAGCGTCATAATGCCTTCGCCGTCCATAGTTTGCTTCTTCAATAATGCATTGATTACTTTCCTGACTGATCTAATTACACGTTCCCAGACGCCACCCATGTGAGATGCTGTTGGAGGGTTGAATGTCCACTGTACATTTCGTTGAACTAGGAATTCATGGATGTTCTCTTGATTCCAATGAAGAATTGCTTCTCTGATTTCCCTTTCTCCACTTGTAAAATTGGTTCCATTGTCAGAGCGTATTATCTCTGGTTTACCTCGTCTTGCCATGAATCTTCTAAGAGCATTAACGAACGAGTCGGTGTCCATGCTGTGAATCACTTCAATATGTATGGCACGAATAGTCAAGCAGGTAAAAATAACTCCATACCTCTTTACCAAGCTGCGTCCTCTTTTTACCATGAAGGGCCCAAAGCAGTCAACGCCAACAAATGAGAATGGGGGTTTGTCAGGTGTCACTCTGTCAGATGGAAGATCAGCCATCTTCTGCTCATGTGGGGCTTGGCATCTTCGTTTACAATCAAAGCAGCTTCTTAAAATACGTCGCACTGATACTCTCGCTTGGATGATCCAAAAAAGATCCCTGATGAGTGACAAGACATATTCCTGTCCAAAGTGTCCAGATGTTTCATGATGATATCTAATGATAAGATCACTGACATGGTGCTGTTTTGGAAGAATCGGTGGATGTTTAGGAAGATCATAACCATCTGGCGCGTGCTTGAGACGTCCTCCTACACAAATCAAACCATCAAGAATAGTAGGATCCAGTCGACATAAAGGACTTGACTTCTTCACTGCTCGACCTGACTTCAACATGCTGAGTTCTTCGACAAAACATTCTCCTTGTATGCATGACACAATGCAACGTTTTGCTCTCCGCATTTCTTCCACAGTGATTTGTCCCTTCTTCATCGAATCACCACCTGTGTCTTCTTTTTGAGCTTTCCTCATGAGAAATTCCTTGTATCTTAACAACCATGCTACAGCTTTCTGCAATTTCTTCCAGTTTGAGAACTTTGAGAAAAATATATTCGTCATACCTTTTGTCGCTTCCACACTTGTTGAATATGAATGCATCGTTCTTTTTACTTCATCGTCTCCTTCAGGTTTCTCTCCAAGTACTGCATCACATTTTGGCCACATCGATTCTGCCTTCCACAAGAATTCAGGTCCTTTGATCCATCGTGTGTTGCTGAGCAGGTTATCAACTGAAAGGCCTCTAGATGCATCATCTGCTGGATTGAGCTTTGTATCGACATATCGCCATTGATCAGGTTTGGAACCATCATGAATTGTTAAAATTCTATTCGCCACAAAAGTGTGAAATCTTTTGTCTTCATTTCGAATGTAGCGTAATACAGAGGTACTGTCAGTCCAAAAAACAGATTTGTGTACCTTTATCTCTAGCTCCTTCTTGATCATCTTGTCGAGTTTGACGGCCACAGTAGCAGCAGACAGTTCCAGCCTCGGTATGGTCATTCTGTTGAGGGGTGTCACTCGTGATTTTCCAAGAACAAAGGAACAGTGAATATCACCATTTTCGTTGATCAATCTCAGATAAGACACTGCACCATAACCTTGTTCTGAAGCATCAGAGAAATGATGCAGTTCATTGTAAACAACATTTCCAAAACATGAAGGCTTTACACACCTGTCCACTGAAAATTGCTCCAATTTTGGGACTTCTTGCAACCATTTATTCCACTGCGCAAGATGTAAGTCAGCTATTTCTGCATCCCATCCTATCTTCTCACGACAAAGTTTCTGAAGAATGATCTTTGCTTTCAAAATGAAAGGAGAAACAAAGCCAATAGGATCGTAGACTGAAGAAATTATACTTAACAATCCTCTGCGAGTCGGTGGCTTCTCCTTGCTGCAAATCTTGAATGTGAACTTGTCGGTCTCTGTATTCCATTGTAGTCCCAAAGCTCGCTCTGTTGGAAGCTCTTCATCTTCTAAACTGATGTCTTTTAACTCCTTTGACCACTCTCCTTCTGGTATTGCATTCAACGCTGCTCGGCTATTGCTGATCCACTTTGTTAGGCGAAATCCACCAAGGGAAAGTAACTCACATAACTGCTTGTACATCCTGATCGCTGCTTCTGAATTCTCCACTGATTTCAACAAATCGTCAACGTAGAAGTCTCGGTTTAATGTAGAGATGACGTCAGGATCAAACTTTTCACGATTGTCCACTGCTGTCTTCTTCAAAGCAAAGTTTGAGCAACTAGGTGACCACACACCTCCAAATAAATGCACCAGCATCTGATATTCACAAGGCTGAGCAGACAAATCACCACGAGGAAACCACAGAAATCTCAAAGCATTCACATCTTTAGGGTGTACACAAACCTGATGGAACATCGCCTCCACATCAGCCATCACTGCAACAGCTTCCTGTCTGAACCTGCATAACACACCAACAAGAGAATTCGTCAAATCTGGACCTTGTAGGTAGGATTTTGTCATTTAGTGATTCACCGTGATACTTTGCAGCGCAATCAAAAACCACTGTCACCTTGTCTGGCTTCTTCGCATGAACTACGTTGTGGTGTGGAAGGTACCATACAGTTTCATCATTGCAACTGAGCTGCTGGTCAGGAACTCTGCATGCATATCCCTTACCAAGAAGGTCATCAATGAAATTCGCATACCTTTGCTTCAGAGCAGGATCACGAATCAGTCTTCTCTTCAAATGTCCCAGACGCTGTTCTGCAATTCTTCTATTGTTTGGCATACACGGTTGATTTTGTTTCCATGGGATTGCAATCTGATAATGACCATTCACCAACTGAGCTGATTCTTCAAAGATTTTCAAGGCACGTTTGTCTTGAATTGACATCATCTTCCCATCGTCAGCTAAGGACTCATTGAAATCTTGATTGAAATAGTTCTTCAGCTGATTGCTCAGGAATTCTTCACTTGAAGATGTTGCATTCATAATGAAGCAATATTTACCTTGGCTAGATCGATTCAGTGGTCCATTGAGAGTCCATCCAAATCTTGTCTTAACAGCAAATGGCCCTCCATTTCTAAATTTGCGAATTTCCACTGGCTGCAGAGCTTCAGGCACATCAACGCCAATCAACAGACTGATTTCACCATTGTCAATTGCTCTTGGTAGCTGCACACCTTGCAAGTACGCCAATCTGTCTACGTCTTCTTGTCTAGCAATTTCATCCTTTGAAATGTTCAGCTGTTGCATGGAAAACACGTTGGGCAGTTCAACTAACACATCTTCATCAAGATCCAACACTTCTAAGCTCGTCACAGAGGATTTGCAATCTTCCTTGACACCATCTATCGTTGCCACTGACATCTGACATCTTCTACCTTCTTCACCAAGCTCCCTGAGTAAACTAGCACTGCAAAATGTTGCTGTCGAGCCACTGTCAAGTAAAGCATAAGTTTCAACAAGTTTACCTTTTCCTCTTGCTTTCACCTTCACTGGAACAATCGATAATGCTTGGCTGCCACATCCGGCCCCAGTCTGACTTGCCAATCCAACAAATTGCTTCGGATCACGTGCATTGTCTCTTTGGTCTCCACCCGCCGTCTTCCTCCACTGCTCATTGCGTCTTTGTTCATATGCCAACACTTGTTCGTGTACTGTAGTCATGTGCTTTCGTTTGATTTCGCATCCTGGTACTTCACACGCATGTTTACGTCTGCATCCAGCAGCATAATGAAATGGAGAAAGGCAATTATTGCAAAGTTTCTTAGCACGTATAAATTTGAACTTTTCCTCACCATTCAACTTCTTAAATTCTTCACAGCTGTCAACTTTATGATTCTTTTCACAGAAGTAGCACTTGACATGTTCACCAATCTGCTTGATATTCTCACCATTTGTCTGTACACTGAAGTTCATGTTTCGCTGAGATGTTGGTCTAATAGTAGCTTGTCCCATTCTTCTGCCCGTCTTCGTTGTGGCTGCAGAATCCTTCCCTCCGCCATCCATAAGCTTACCATAAACAGGGTCATTCTTCTCCAAAGCAATGGTCTTCACTAGTCTCTGCACATCTTCAATGTTTGGTTCTCGTCCTTTGGTTCTGATATCTTGAACATGTGATTGCCATCGTGATTTAACAAATCCAGGGCATCTCCCCAAAATCTTCACCAACCGATCTTCATTGTTTATCTGCGCCAGCCTTCCTGTCGCTTTGAGTGTCATCGCACAACTTCCGAGATCGTCTGCCAGCTCCTGCAATGCTTCATGGTCTCCAGGTTTGATAACAGGTCCATTTGACACTTTCTCTGTCCATGAATTCGACACCTTGAAAACATCGCCAAATCTTTCTGCTAACAATCTCTTCGCTTTCAGATAGCCTTCTTCTGGTTCAAGTAGGATACAGCTCTCAATAACCCTTCTGGCTTTCCCTGTACAAAACTGGATGAGAAGTTGCAATCTTCTAGAAAAATCATCAGTATCCTTTTCAACATTGTTTTCAAAGGTTCGCATAAAAATGTAATATTTCAAGGGGTTACCATCAAAAATTGTCAGCTCTGATTTCGGCAACATAGTAGCAACTGCCAATTTCTTCATGGTTTCAAGGTATTCTACACCAGCATCATCCGATTCATGTGAGCTCGAATGTAGGCGTGCTGGCATTCTCACAGGCTCTGTTTTCATCACTTGTTGCAAAGGTTCTCCCATAGTTGTTTGTTGCCATGGAGGAGCACTAGGGTTCAACATTGAATTTGGAAATGCTAACTTGCCATCGACTGCAGACTGCAACTGGCTGCTCACAGGATGGGGTTGTATCATTGGAGTAGGATCGGGACAGGGGTCAGGACGTGTCGAGGACACCGGGTAGGGACGTGTCAAAGACACAGGGTAGGGGTGTGTCATAGACACAGGGTAGGGGTGTGTCGTAGACACAGGAGGGGGACGTGTCAAAGACACAGGGTGGGGATGTGTCATAAACACAGGGGGCTTGCATTGGGAATCATCCTTCATCCTTGGTTGAAACTCTGTTGACATGAATGGATTGCTCTGGACTGATCCTCTCAATGCAAAACCTTCATTCTCTCTCTGTACACCAGACACTCCTTCGCAGTGTCTCTCGACTGACATGTCATTTTCCATTGATCTCTGCACCATTTCACCAGACACTCCTTCGCAGTGTCTCATGTTCGATTTCTGCACCACTTCACCAGACATTCCTTCGCAGTGTCTCTCAGTTGACTTGATAAACTCAGCACAAGCCTTCTCCTCTGCTTCGACTTTCGCAATTTCTGTCTCCAATGTCAACTTTTGTTTCAGTTGACTTAATCTCACTTCTTCGCATTTCAATCGCATTTCTTCATTTGCAAGGCTCTGATGTTTCTCCATCATCGATGCTTCAACCAGTATTCTACGAGAAGAATGAGATTTCGCTTGACTTACCGAGTCTTCTGATCTGATTTTGCTTCCTTCATGCTCATTACGATGAAATTCCAATTTTGATGAATCATTCCAGACAGCCACTCTATCTTTCATGCTCAAAAATCTTGTCTTTGCTTCATGGAAATACGCCGTGCACTCTTCGATGTCATCTTCGTCTCGTAATGAATGACGGTAGATTTCACACGCTTTGCTAAATTCACAAAATGTATGTTCCATCCGTCTCTCAGCAATTTCTATGCCATCAGATTCTCCACCAACTGTCAATGCATCGAACACACGATTGATAGCCTTCGTCAATTCATGCTTTGAATTTGCTCTGGATGTCTTCAGCATCCGTGCGGTTTCTTGATCCGTTGTCATATGCTGCATGCTCCTTGTGTCTGACACTAATTCTCGAATGTCATCTCCTCGCAGCCTCATTCGTTCATCTTCAAAATTCACCTCTTCGTTGGTTTTCTGGTCTTCCATAGCACAAAAAGCGAGATTCAAACTGTAAAGCACCAAAACTGCTTTAGGTCAAATGTCAAACGCACTATCAGTCCTTCGGGTCCGCAGACACGCAGCAAACAAAAAACTACAAACTTTTCAGAACTCGAAGTGTGATTTGCTAAAATAAATTGAACATGCAATGAATATTTGTCTAAATTAGAAGAAAAGGTTACATGAGGATTAATAATAAGGCAACGGGTTATACGGAATGATCAACGAAAGAAACATTAAGAAACTATTACGGCTACGCGTGCAAAATTCAAAGTGTCAACATGGTCTCAAGTAGTAAGTATATTCCAACGAATGACAGAAATCTCTCCTAAAATACAGCAAATCTAACATTGATACTTAAAATGAAGTTAAAGAAGAAAAGAAAACAAAACTTACAATCTATTTGCCTTCGTAGCTATAAAACAGCGATGTTGGCTAAGCCAAACTTTCTTTTAGGCCATGGAGCCTTCCGCTCCCACATCTGCTCCTCAGCATCCCCACAGCTTTTGAAACCTGGATGACTGGATTCACACACCGCCCAGTAACACGCGCAATGTATTTATAGCTACGAAGACTGGGCTAGACTGGGCACAAACACAAACCATATAAGGACAAACACGCAAAACGGAAGTTCAAGACATAGACAAAACAAGAAACTGCAACGTGAGACAAGGTCAAAGGTCGACACACACTTTACAATCAAAACAAACTTTTAGACAGACAAGATAACAAAACCAGACAGAAGCGTCCCTTGACATAGCTGTCCCTCTACAATAACTGTCTCTTGACGATAACTTTAAAAACTTAGCTAAAGTTTGAACAAAATAAACAGTTGCACGTTACAGAATTCCAATTTCAATAGAAGGTAAATCATGGACCAGAATGGAATGTAGAATTTTTGTTCCCAAACATGCCCTTTACCAGCATTTTCCTAATTTCTGGGTCTGTAAGATGAGAGATACTACATTTTCTCATCTAAGTTGACCTTTGACTGATCGACGAACATTTCAGTTTTGAATATCGGTCACATACTTTTTATTCCACAGCCCTCCAAACGTCTAAACTTTTTTTTGACTCACCCGGTAGGAGAACCGAATTATAAGATTCAGATGCATTGGTGCCACATATGTGATAAACCACCGGGTAATAGATTGTTTCGATCAAAATACTCTCTTGATGCTGAAAAATCAGCCGAAAATGAGAACTTACGTTGCCTTTAAATTGCATTTAAGATTGAACAATACATTTCAAGTGTGATAAGTCTTGAAAAGAGGACTTTACTGAGCAAATTTAGGTTATCTCATCATCGTTTAGAGGTAGAGGTCGGTAGATATCATAGACCAAAAAAGAATCCAGGAGACAGAATATGCACTAAGTGTAACATCTTAGAAGTTGAAATTCATTGCCTTATGGCTTGCGATATAAATAGGGAAATCAGAGAACAACTATTTAAACAAATCGAGCGTCAGCATCGTGTCTTCAGACATCTGAATACGAAAGATCGGTTCATTTATTTAATGGAGAAGGATGATCCTGATCTATGTCCATTGATATAAAGTTACATTGTGAATTTTCGTGAGAGCGTCATACGACCTAAAAAATTCACTAAACTCAGACTCAAATGTACGACCTTAATGATTTTTAGTTCGCCTTATATGTAGTTTGCAGTCACGTTATTTTAGACCAATATTATTGTTCATTCATTATTGTTTTAGTTGCTTTAGTTGTTTTAGTTAGGCCCCGTTTACACTATAACAGATAGCTATCGTCGCGTCTCGTTGCGAGTGACCTTATCAGATAGGCCAACTGTTTACACTATACCAGATAGCTATAGTCGCATCTTAAATTCCATGGCAGTTAGGCCTTGTGGTTACATTACGACGGAGCAATTCAGTATTGTTTCTTAATCCTTTGTTTTCAATTTTATCGTTTCTTTGTTCTCAAAGAAAAGAAATATGATTGCAGAATGAAACGTATCAGATAGCACCGTTTACATCATGCCAAAACCATGTCGGAGCGATTTTCGTATCGCTTACGAAACGAAGTGATTTTCGCTCCGATTTGTGGAGCGTCATGCTTCGGATAGCTCTGGTGTGATGTAAACAGCACCCCTATCCGATACGAAAGTTGCGGCGTGACGATAGCTATCCAGTATAGTGTAAACGGGGCCTTAGGTCCTCAGTAGCTGCTTTAGGATGCAAGATGTCTTGTACTAGGCTATTGATGGAAAAATGAAAATCTGAAATCTGAAATCTGACCTTTGAAGTCAAACAATGGACGATCTGTCGTAGTAACTTGAATTCAGAAGCTTGTAACGCCGTAAATACTCAGTGGATTTGCAAGATTCTGATGTCTAAAATTGAATCGGGTTACATTATCGGCGAACTTCTTCATTTTATTGTGTTTTTCAATATACTGGATCAAACGTAACCATTGTTTTTGGGCAATCAGTAATTCAAACTTCCAAGTCCTTCGTTCATTGGCGACGAAGCCTCTCCTTTTGTTTCTGAAAATGAGTTTTGTTGCTGATATTGCATTCACACTGACACAGTTAAACCAGCTTTATCTAAACCAGTTTAAATTTCAACCAATCAAATGACTGGATTTCTTGGATTGGCCAATCAGAAGGCCTTATTCAAAAACCTGGTGTAGCTTAAGCTGGTTTAACTTGCGATGTGAATAGGGCATAACTTCGCAAAAACTGCATATTTCCTTCATTATTTTTATTATGAAGTAATTAAATCAATTTTCAAACGAAGCGACGGATATGTTATCAAATTTACGACTGATGGAATGATTGAGTGAATGATTGAATGAATGAATTTACGATTAAGGTGTTGTGGCGCACAGGGCCGCCCAGAGGGAGTGGCAGGAGGGGCAATTTGTCAGGAGGGAGTGGCAGGAGGGGCAATTTGCCCCAGGACCTCGAAGTCTAAGGGGCCTCACAATTGAAGATGTTTGGCAATTTGACTGCAGGTAATGCTCTGAAACGCATTTTAAGCCGACCTAAGAGGCGTGATCGAGAAAATTTTCTGCTCGCTTCGCTCGCAGGGGGCCTCGTTTTGCAACTTTGTCCCTGGGCCTCAAAAAGCTCTTGACGGCCCTGGTGGCGCATAGGTGTAATCCTCTGACTTTGCAGCCAGGACAGTCAGGCGGAGTGGGTTCGATACCTGGCAGGACCCCACCATTTGAGCGTCATGACAAGGGGTCGCGGACTCGATTAACGCTCAGCTACTTCTGCGATCCCAGTGCTTGGTGATAAACAGGGAGTTTACGAAACGACGACGGCAACGGCGACTGCAACGCAAAGTTGCTTTTGTTTCATAACTTTAGATTCAAAAGATTCCTTGTTTTTCGTTAGAATTTGCTTCCCATGAGAGGCTCTGAAGTTGCCCTCTTCAATTTCACAACTTGGAAACCACATTTCTGGCGTTCGGTACTGCGAAGTAAAACTCAGTCGTTTTAAAGGTGATCTGAAGCGAAAATTGTTATTGATTCAAATTAACGGCACTGTCGAATGATACGGACTCCTGTTTAAATTTCTTTGATATCTCACTTCGTTTTCAAGTTATTCACTGATATCACGTTTCGGGTGATGACGTCATTTTGTTTGCAAATTACTAGGATAATGTGTGGAAAGGTAGGTGCATCTGATCTTTGAAAGGTTACAGTTGTCGTAAACATTTAAGTTGAGCTGAATAAATGAAGTTGAAATTGTCTCATGGACTGATATGATTTTTAGAAAGGCATACCAGTTAAAGAAAAGTTCTTGGAGTCGATTTCCTTTGGGAAACATAGCCAGCCTCGTACACTTTCTTTACTTTTTGCAAACAAAATGACGTCATCAGCCAATCATGCAAAATAGTGTGTAACTCGAAAATGAAACAAGGTATCACAAAATTATAAACGACATCATTCATCAGTCAAAAATGCTGTTCATTTGCATCAATAAAAATTTTGCTTCAGATCACCTTTAAATGCTTGTCTTCAAGGTAAGGATATCGTTTTCAGGCATCTCTGAGTTAAAGGGGGTCTTATTTGGCCTTCTGGATGATATATTGAAGGTAGCGTACGGAAACAAGACTTGCTTTGCGGAATTCCAGATGATGTTCTGGATGGCGTTGCCGTCCTGGTTTCGTAAACTCTCTAATACCGCAACGTCACCTTCATCTTCATCTACATCTACATTAGTTAATCAGCAACTCCAATGTTAAGGCTCCGCTGATGAAATACGATTGGTCACTGCATGTACAGCCGTTTGACAGAAATTGGTTGAGTTAAATTCAAAGGAAAAAAGTAAGGGGATGGTGGTAACTGAGCTCACATGCAGGGACGTAAAGTATTAAAAATCAAAGAAAAAGGTGATTAATTAACAACAAGAAGAAATTTAGTTTAGAAGATCTTCACCAATAATGGTCACAAAATGATTTTCTCTTTCAGATATTTTGGATTCATAACAAAACATCCGGATGATCATAGATTTGCTTGCCATGTGTTTATGTCGAAATACTCCACCGATCCAGTCGCACAAGCTGTTGGGTAAGTGCATGAATTCATTTGAAGTCAGTCTCAGGCCCCGTGCATGGATATGAAGATTCTTTTGAAACCGCGTTTTTTTATCCGTCTAAAAGGATCTGCTTGCACATGAATTGCTGAGATATTCGAAGTCTCAGTTTCTGTTTCCAAGTGATGCTGTTCCCTTTGACAGAAATTTTATCAAACATTAAACTGTTAAATTTTGCATTTTGCAATTTTTGAGGTAATCCTATCTTCAAACAATAATCTTCTCTCGAAAAGCATTTCCAACTTATTGTTGGCCTTGGCATCGTTTGCCTTTGCATACTTAGCCTTCTTAGAGATCTCAAATAATACATTTCCATTGTTTCTTTTTCAAGAAATTGTTGCCGTTAATGATAAAAAGGGTCATTCTAGTCGAGGAATACTATCCACCAAGAATTATCATGTGAGATTCCACCTCCCAAATGAATGCCTTTCTTTTTGGTGTATGTCGCTTGAAAATACGACAGGTGCAGTGAGATTCCATTTTTTCACTAAATCCTTTATATTCCATCTTTCACTTTTGGCTGCTTTGTTTAAGCACAACACGGTCGATATCCTGATGTTCAAATATTCCAAGTTCCTAGAGACGGAATCTCACTCATTCTGTGAAATTAATGAAACACTGCTGATGCAATGTTATGAGATGAATTAGTGTATGTTGATAGCATAGGTTCCAAATCTTAAAATCGGTGTAGAAAAGCGCGTGTAAATTCAATGAAATATTTATTTTAACAGGATGACTGGAAAGAAACTTTAGCTACTTTTCTATGATTCTACCGTTGGACTTTCCAGAAATCTTGAATACTTGTCAAAGTTACTGCCTATTTTATGATTGGGCTCATTTTGATAATGTGACGTCATCAAATTTCTAAATCACAAACCAGAGGAGTGAAAGAGTTTTGCTTGATACCATATTGTAGGCATCCATAAACTAAGGTTTTCTTGAAATTATTTGATTTCTCGTCAACAGGTTTTGAAATTGCGATGGTTTCAAGTTCATTTCGAAAATTTTATTGAATTCTTAAAAAAGAGTAAAGACACTGTAATTCTTAAAATATTGAAGATTTCAGAGAAGTCCAACGGCAGGTTTACTGTAGAATAGTTCAAGTTTTTTTGAAGCCGTTCAGCTCAAAGAAATAGGTCATAGAAGTTTACACCTAGCATAGATGTGAATAGGTCATAGAAGATGTGAAACCCGTGCTTATGTTGATCGTTATTTGTTGAATAGCTCGTATCCCATGTCAGCCCTGGTGCTACCAGGTGCGCGTTATAAATCCCATATAGGTAGTGACTGAAATTATCTCCCCTTTCACTTCCGGGTTTGGCAGCCGATGTGTTTTTGCAGATATAAACAGGTCTTAATAGTGTGAAATTGAATGGTTCCCAGGTGATAATGTTGTCTTTCATGGTCATTTGCATCAGTTGTATACACACTCTAGCACGACCATGTGGATATGGAAATCTTTCAAATCATGTTCTGCTTCAAATAACGTTATATGGTGATAACAATTTTCCAAATGAACTGAATAGAAGCATCCTCAAGCTAACAATACGTTTTAAAGTTAGCACTGGTCGCTTTGAATAGAGTATCTCACGCCCATTCCCTTAGTATACCATCAATGATTTAGTTATATCTTGCTGTCATATGAAATGTTGATCTCAAAGTCGCGATTTTCTATGGTGTGAAGATACTCGTAACTGCAGCAAGAGCAAGTATCATGTCTGTGGTTTGTGAATATTTTCACCCGATTTCTGATTTAAAACAGAGTGTAGTGTTTTGTTTGTTTGCTTTTTCACTTCTTGTTGTTTCCCGTTGATTCTTCATACAGTATGTAGGTCGTCTCAGTTTTTGTGATACCACGGAGCAGTTTCAATGTTTTGCACCCAGTGACGTCTTCCTTGCAATGTCGTGAATTTTTATCGGAATTTAATGAACATCAGTTGTCTTATATTATTGAAATAGCATGCCATATGCTGAAATCAATGCATGATTCATTACCGTAAAATCTGGCAAACGCCAATGCTTTTTCTTCACTCAGCGAGGTTTGACTAACCGAATTTTCTTTCCTTATAGCGATTGCTTCAAGAAATTCTACACTCAATACTTAGATTACAGAGCGCCTACAGAAGATATTTACATGGAGTAGTTACTTGTAAGCACAATTTTCAAGGTACTGCAGCTGCACATATTGCCTTTTTTTTTGCTGTAACGAGTGGAACCAGACGAACGCGCTAGGCTTTGAAACCAACTCCATAAATATGACAGTTGAACGCCATAAAGTTAAAGTCTGCCTCAAATTAGATGTACAGGCCTGGCCAAACGACTGAACCCTTCACTCAACATTTGACTGAACAATGAACAGTGTTAGCTCCAAAGCACAGTTCACAATATTGGGAAGCTCATCGTCAATGCTTTTGGCGGCAAAATCCAAGCGTTTCTGCGCGTGCGCGCACTCAACTTTGTTCAGTACCTGGCCAAACGACTGAACTTTTCACTCAACATTTCACTAAAATTTGTTCACTCAAAAATCTTGTGAGATCTGTGGTAAAGCAAATGAGTTATGGAAAACAATTTACCTGTAGTTATTCGCGATTATCCACACGTTTCTTTATATCGGTGCTGAAACCCAGTCTTCACACGACATCTGATTTGAGACAGACTTTAGTTTTCAACACCGGGTGAATCAAAAACAATAAGGGTAGATTTTATAATACAATAGCGACAGTTGCTTTAATTGAGACCTTAGGGCCTGTTTATATGAGGAAAAACACCTCACTTGCCAGGCCCGGTGCTGAGAGGTGAGATTCCACCTTCCAATAAAATCCTTTGTTCTTTCATTTCGCGTTTACATGAGGAACACAACACCACCGGTATAGTATAGTCCCACCTCACCAGAGGTGGAATCTCACCTAGGTGAGGTGAAATTTTTCCATATAAACGAAACACCACCGGTATGGTGAGGTGAATTGAATCTATTCGTTGATTCTCATTGGTCAGTTCATCCTGATTTCACGGAAGAGAGACTTTACTCCACCTTACCTCTCAGCCCCGGGATTGACAGGTGAGGTGAAAAATCTCATATAAACAGTGACTGAAATCTACCTCGCCTCTCAGCCCCGGGTCTGGCAGGTGAGGTGTTTTTCCTCATATAAACAGGGCCTTAGTTCGAAGCGATTAGTGACTACAGTCAAAGGAAATTCTCTCAAGTGGAAAACAAAACAAATACGGCCGTAAAAGTTGTCCCGAAACCGGCTGGGGAAGATCTCGCCTTGTGAAAGCGAAAGGTAGTTTTATGAGAGGTTATGTGCTTTGTCTCGCGAAGTTAATTTGATTCAGAATCCCAGCAGAAGGCATTATAATTCTCCGGTATTTTAGGCTCAAATGAAACAATTATCACACTGCTCCTGAGTCAAATACACAAAATCCCAAACACAGAACTTTAAATTTACACATAACTTCTCTTAAAAACCACCTTTCGCTTGCAAAAGGCGAGAGTTCGCCCAACTGGTTTCGGGGTATCTTTTGCGGCTGTATTTGTTTTGATTTACCGGTTGAGGGAATTTCCTTCGTCTGCAGTCACAAATCTCTTTGAGTTGAGGTGTCAGTTAAAGCAACTGTTGCCATTGTATCACTAAATTTGTCCTTGATGTCAAAAACAGTTAGCACGTTTGGCGGGCTTTAGAGTAAAAGGTATTTGGCTTGGCTGATATTCTGTTGATATACCAGTGAGAGCCCAACTTAAATCTGGACCGTTCGTTTGGTAAAATCACTCGGCTTTTAGACCCAAAAATTAGGAAAATGCTGGCAAGGGATTTGTATGGGAACGAGAATTCCACATTCGATTCTTGTCCATGATTTGTACATGCCATTGACACCTAAATTACAGTACTGAAAGAAGCAATTGTCTTGAATTACATTTAAGTTGCAGATTTGTTCTGGAGCAGTGTAAACGCTCCTGAACCGCAGCAACTTGTTGATGGTGTAAATGTGTCCTGAACATAGAATACTAACAGCTTTCTTAGCATAACCCAACCACCCCCCCCCCCTTGGTTTCGTTCTCTTAAGGGCAGAAGGTACAAAGAAACACGGTGAACACAAAGCGAATTACCATCATCAGAAACTAAGTGAGTTGGCAATGGGAGAGGATCAACGGTATATTCTACCATAATGCCTCTGAGAGACAGAACTGAAATTTACTGTTATAGCACAATTGCACAGGTCGTGCAAGTATGTACCATAATTTATTTGACTAATGTAAAGTGTTTACTGTAGTCTGTAGAATAAATAAATCTATTTAGTTTGAAATAACCTGCGAGTTGAAAACGGATTTACGCGTGTTCTGTTTCAGTAGAAATCAAGTGTTTGTGATTTGATCAGTGTTAACCACAGACTTTTATGTCTAGCCGAAAACAATTTACTAAATATGCATACCCTGTTTGGACGTTTTACTCAAATCCCAGTGCTCATAATACTTATTTTTATGCAAATTGTCATCTTTGCCACCAATTTCTCAAAACCCGTGATCAGATAATATCTGTCTTGCTGATTAAGAGATATTCATTTGGCAGAGGAACGAATCTCGTTCTTACAACTAGCAGAAAGAACTTCTTTCGCATACCAAAACGCTTGGAAGTATTTTCTTTTCGCAAGGCAGTTACTCAAGCATTGAAGAACAACGCTGTCTAGGTTTTTTCATCCAGGGTTTTTGGGAGGCTTTCAATTTACTTGAGACAGCAATTTTGAATAAAATATGGTATCGCAGGCACAGGAATCTATCAGAAGCATAAACGATCAATGTTTAATTCATTCGATTCCCTGCGCTTCATACGTGAATCACTGTCTACTTAAAATACATAAAACTGTCTAATCACAGATGTTACCTTATTACTGATCGAATACATGGAGCTCTTTTTCAACTCACCCAGTACTGTGTACAGCTAAAATCATTCCCTTTAATTTTCGATGTCCTTTAAAACTTG
Source organism: Aurelia sp. 3 sensu Dawson et al. (2005) (assembly GCA_964020215.1). Classification (NCBI taxonomy): domain Eukaryota; kingdom Metazoa; phylum Cnidaria; class Scyphozoa; order Semaeostomeae; family Ulmaridae; genus Aurelia; species Aurelia sp. 3 sensu Dawson et al. (2005). Next base: position 13,543,670 of record OZ026577.1, read on the forward strand.
ATAAGAAGGAACGAGTAACACACACGGTACTAGGCGCGGTAACATTTAAAGTTACTAGCTAATATTGATTTGTTTTTGTCAATTTGATTCCGTTTGGAATTTGCAGAACTTTGATGAAAATTTTGTAGAAGTCTTCTAAGTGCAGTACATTAAATTAACAAGAACGACGGTTGGAGGGCGTAACGCTGATATCCGTTGCTGGTAATATTATGATGGTAATACTCCTATATCTAGTTTAGGTTGCATTGACCTTGGCGGGATGTAATAACGATACCAGGCGAGTCAAAATAGGTTACAGATTTGGCAGGCTGTAGAATAAAGATCACGTTGCCGATATTCAAAGCTCGGGGGAGGGGTATCTTAGTACTTTTTGTGGTACAGGAACTTGCCATTTTTAGGGGTACCTTTTCAAATCGTTACGGAATCATGGGCATCATTTTCACAAATTTCAGACAAATTAGTCTTAGTGCCTTTGAAATGAGAACCCTTTTCAGCCAGGCTCTCAAAAAAGTAGGTTCTTATATGCGAGGATTTACTGTAGACTAAAATTTAGTTCTGACGATCTACCACCTACTTTCCTACTGTTTATGCCACAGCTTGCAAACGTGTGAATTTTATTTGGTTCACGCGGTGTACGTCATTTTAACATTACAAAAGTGGCACAAGATGAAGGACAATGAAATCTTTTAAATTGATACGACAAAGTGTTCAAAAATTTTGGCAAATTTCATGGCAAGTTCTTAAAGTTTTTTGTCGTCAATGTACTGCAAAGCGATGATGAAAGATTTCTGAAAAATTGATTTTGTGTCTGAGATACAAACTGATGGCCTGTGTGATGCTTGAAAACGTTGGACCTGGAATGTAATAGGGCGGAAATTAAAGTTTTGCGAAGATTAAAGGGAATAACGTAAGAAATAGATGTCACTATATATGAAAAAGATTAAAAATACAAAAGTTAAATGCTATAACCTAAAAGTAGTAAGCAAAGAATCATAAATTAATTGTCTGATGATTATGTCCATAGACTGTATAGTGAATAGTAAGACTTGTACCACAAATCAAGGGTGGGCATGTAGGTATGGAGACAGTGGTCCTATGTATGTCCCAGAAATCAGTTTATTTTGTCCTCATTTCGACAACATTTGTCCGCAAAACCACGTTTTTTCAAATGCCTTTAAAAGTGGCTTATTTTACACGGCAAGTGTGGACTTATATTTCTTTGGTATCTCTTTACCCTAAAGTGCGTTTATTCCGGTGCCTAAACCTTGGACAATGCTATCGTCGGAACCGCCATGTCTTCAGAATCTGGACTTTTTTAATTAATTTGATGGACAAAACTTGCCTCCTAAACAGTGCTCTTTTTTTCAAGTAACGGTTTATTTTTCAAGCATGACGACTAAGACCGCGTTCACGCAATGACGGCACCGGCACATTTTGAAAACGGTCACACGAAAACGGCACAATTTTTGCCAGCACATTTTGAAAACGGTAGATTTTGAAAATTGAACTCTAACTGGCACATTTTGGAAACGACATCGTGTAAACACTTGAAAATGATGAAAACCGAATATTTTTCGACGCTTTTGGAACAACACTGATCGACACTTAGGTGTAGATACGTTTATATGGCGTCAAAGTCTTGCAAAACGTTCCTTGCTGTCAAATTTACAACCGTTTCCAAATTGTTCCCGCTTCGTGTGAACGCTGGCTCAAATTTTGCTACCGTCACATTTTTCACTGTTTTGAAAATGCGCCAGCATCGTGTGAGGGCAGTCTAAACTGGTTTATTTTTGCAACGGGGTGGACAAAAGTGGAAACAGTATGCTACAACTGCATAGATTAGAGATGTTTTGAGAGAAAAAGATGGAGCAATGTAATGGAAGGAATGCAAATGTTAGGTGGGTTAGGTGTGTGACAGGCGACTGAGGTGGAACCATTGTAGTAGAAGAAATGCAAATACTGGGCAAACAAAAGGTGTGCTGCGAAACAAAGGTGGAAGCAAGATTGTAGGAGAAAAGGGTGTTTGATAGAACAGTGGGCTTGTCAATGGCTGAACGCGCGAGATTTAGCCAAAATTTTGCATTGCAAATGTCTGTCTCCAAAACCAGTCTTTGGTGGACAGCAAATCGCTCTAATTCTACAGAAGCTGGGTAGGTTTTATTTTTACTCGTGGACATACACAGGACCATAGACATGACAGTACATGCCCACCCCTGACAAATCTAAATATGTATGTAGCAAATGACTGTTTTAATTATTTTTTGTGTTTTTTATGAAATGATATACCATACTGTACTTGTTCATTTTCAACTTGTCAGTTTGTCTGCAGTTCATGAAGCAGCTTAGTCAGTGTTCAATTGACTTTTACAGGAACTGTATCAAATTCAATTTCTAGGGTTAGTAAAGAGGACCAAGGGAGCTTCACGATTAAGGTGGCTCTGGACTTAAGGTGGCTCACTACTAAAAAATTTCAAAATTATGAAACAGTGAAAGGTGGTTGTATACCAAATAAAAACAAGTTCAAAATCCCAAAGAACAATAAGTTGAGGTGTCTTGCCTCTGATATAAATTTCAAACTGCTACACACTGTGTCCTATCGCTCATGGAGTAGCCAAAGGTTTAGGCCCATTGATCTTTCAGATGCATTTTAAAAGAGAAAATCTGAATCGAATGACAGATTGATACATTTTGTACAAAGTTCGAATGCACAGTAATAGAAGGTCCAACACTACTTGATCAAACACTTTGGAGAGTAGCTGAAAGGTTTTATATAGAATTATTCTGGAGCATTACCATTTATACAAGCCTATAGGGAAATGAGTCATTTTCATTTTATTTTCATTCACTTAAGGAGGGTTGCCCTTCAACAAGTTGACTTTCCAGGGGCACTCAAGTTGTACCATTATCAGTTTAAGCAAAGAGCGAAACTAATGTAATCAAGTCTAGCACTTGACGCTAATTCCCTTGAGAACTATAATCAGTCGGATTTATCTTTATTAACTTTTCCATTCCCTTTTATAAAGTCTTTGACAGCTTCAAACTTGAATGGCCATTCAAACTCATTTGGAACCCTTCCTTTGCTATCCCTCTCAAAAAACCAGAAGAGTGGGAACCAAATCCTTGTCCTTTTTAAGTCCCTTTCATGGAAAAATGGTGCACATGCCAGTGTGTGGTAATAAAGAAATAATCGCGATGAGATGTAGAATGCAATAACAACATCTATTGTGTAATGTTCATGAGCAGCAAGAATGAAGAATATTGCAAATGCATTTAGCAGCCAGCAAAAAGTATGAACAAAGTACCAACGTCGTGGTGTGTCTACAAAAGAAAAGCAGAACCCTGTGAGTATTAAATACACGGTACCCCTTCACAATGATAAAGATTTTTTCCAATCAATTTCATGATCATGGAATTGATCATATATTTGAATGGCACATACCTGAAAATCTCAAGGAATTTTCCTCTATCTTTCAGTAATCATAAGCAATTTAAAGTAAATTGTTACTGGTTAGGTGGGGCCACCAAGAGCTTTTAGAGGCTGAAATGAGACCCCCTGCAAGCAAAGCCAGCAGAAACTTTTTTTGGTCATAACCTTTAGATTGGCTTAAAATGCATTTCAGAGAATTTCGTCCAGTCAAAATGTTAAAAATCTTCAATTATGAGACCCCTTAGACCCTGACGCATGGGGGCAATGTGCCCTCTTGCCCCATCTCAGCTGCCCTGCAGTTAGGAAAATGCTGTTTCCATCAGGAAGAAAATTTGATGACTGCAGGTTGAAGGCTTCAGGTTCCCTTGATTTCCTATTGAATAGATTTTGTGATTTTGATACCCATTACATCATTATGAACTCTCCACTAAGACCATAAAGGACTTTTTTACATACCTTCAGGATTCAGATAAAACCTTGCAAAAATTATATTTCATTAACTGGAACATAAAAAATTGGATTTTCTCTCCTTTCGTAGAAAACTCAGTTTAAATTTCACCAGATATCACATTGCACCAGAGAAACATTCCTGTAAGGTGAAGTCATCCATAAATTCATATACATTACTTACATTCTGTAATTAAGAAGTTGAGGAGGGTGACAACTGAAGTATGGCCACTAAACATGTAGTCTCCACATGTCCGCACACCACTCAGTGCCATACCCATTCCAAAGAAAATTTCTAGTGCCCTTTTGAAACGTGCATTGAAGTTCCCATACTTCTGAAAAAGGAAAATATCACTCTAAAATACATGGGAAAATATACTCAGAAAATGCTGCTTACAGCAAGTCAATATATATATAAATGTTTTACAACTTTAGCAATGCACTGTATTGCTTTGAAAAAAGTCCTGCCTTAAATGGAAAGAAACCCATTAGGCAAAATGCAAATATGGCCAGGGGTAGTTCACACTGATGTAAAGCTTCAACAATGAATTAACCTTGAAGAATTCTTTCTATGCTGCCAAGGTAGTACTTTCTGTACCACAATGTACCGGCCTTTGATCAGCCAACCATTGAGTCTTAGTTAGACAATGGCAATAGGCACTTTGCACAAAGTTTAACCCTATTTTAACCGGGTGAAAAAAAGTGATTTTCTACCGGGGGTGGGGAGTTTTTCGCCCCCTAATTATCTTCGGAACTATAATAGCTATGACAATGAAACTTGCACTGTGTTATGATTAAACAAAGGAGAATCCAAAAATAGCATTAAATAATTTTTAATCACGTGATTGGTTGCTAGGCAACCAAAAATAGGGCAAATTTTGACGAAATTGAGCTATCAGGAAAAACAGTATATTTACATTAAATAACTGGCTAAATTCGGCTAAAAACTATCCAAATACTTACTTGATAGCCTTATTTTTAAATTTCATTCAGTTTTGTATGAATATTTGTGGTTCCTAATTAATCAACTAAATAAATAACGGTAAAAATATATTCAATACAAAATTGTTTCCTCGATAATAGTGCTTAAACATCATCAATTTCACATAATTTGGGTAAAGTCAAATAGTTTTATCGATATTTCAAGTTATTACATGATTTTTCACATAAAAATTGCGAATTCATTAGAAATATGACGTCATAAAGATGTATGACGTCATAGAAATCATAAATTGCTGACGTCAGCAAATATAGATAAATCATATATCAAATGAAAGTACTCATCGAGACAAATCGAATGGTATATGTATATTGACGAGATTCAGCAAAACATAAAGAAACCAGAGAGCAGTTTTCACGGTTTTCTTTGTGACCACTCTCCAAATATGGGCATCTGGCGGTCACGTGGTCTAAAAATAGGCATTGAAATTTTTATTTTCTGATTGCCAGTTAAATTTTAGGAAAAGTCAGCAAGTTTCAGTGCTATAGCTATCATCGTTTAAGAGCTATTAAAAGAAGTACGCGAGGGGGGGGGGGCGAAAAACGCCCCCCCCCCCCCCCGGTTAAAATAGGGTTAAGGGATACAAATGATCAATTCTCAACCAAATGGTTATCCTTTAAAAAAGGAAACCGAAGATCATGCCTATAGAAGGCGGGTTTGGCTTGTGGAAAGAAAGTGGATGGATATTCCAGCCACAATCCAAACAAGTATGTTAGTAGTGAAACACAAAGAGATTCAAACTAGGCCTGTCCATCAATTGAGAATCTACTGGTTGATTAATCGCCAGCAAGTTTCTGATAAATCGATTATATAGTACTTGTACAACATATGATGTCATAATGACATTATTTTCATCTTAAAAGTTTACATAAATCACAGAGTCAACACAGCAGGAATAAACCCAGTGATTTTGAGTTAAGGCTGCAGAAAAAGGATTCCAGTTTCATAGATACTGTATTATCCTGATTAAAAAATAATGAAAATAGTGATGTAAATGACTAGTAATACAACACCAGTTTGGTAGATTTTTGTTCAGGAAAATGAGTGAAATAAGCTGTTTCTGCAAAACCAAGGTAGGTAGGTAGGTAGGCATTTGATTTTAACGTGGCTAGCCTGCGAAAGTCTGAGAGACTTATTTCCAGCAGGGGCCACGGATGTTTTACCATCAGTCCGCCGCAGCTACCCGCCGCAGCTACCAGATTTCCCTCACATGGCTCTGGTCGACCCGGGCTAGAGTTACGGACAGCAACCAAAGTGTCCAGCGCGGGATTTGAACCTACGGCTGTTCTGACCTTTGGCTTACGAGTCAGACGCCTTAACCACTTGGCCACGTGCCAAAAAGGCCAACAAACAAATATCTGCAAAGCAACAAGGAAAGGAAAGAACTACTGTACAGGGGATTTCAGTAGAAAATATCCAGTAGGTGGAATAACTGATAAATTGATTGTTATATACTGTATCTGTTTGACTGGGCATGAAAGAGAGATTTGAACAATGCACTGCTACAAAGGTTTTCAATTTTTTTGATAAGTCAGCTCCATCCTATATGTCTGAGATATTCTCACCAGCTGGCCAGATCCCGGTCTCTCGAAGATCTAAAAACAAACTTGATAAACCTTTTCGAAAGAGTAACAAAGGACAAAACAGTCTCTCCTACCTAGTACCTAAAATCTGGAACTCTCTAAACCTAAAATCTGCCAAGAATGTCAACAGCTTCAAGCATAGGATCAAGGGCAAATTCTTTAAAGACCTCCATACTCAAGAAATTAGTACCTATATATTTTATTAGGATCCTAAAAGCTGTAACAAAACAGTCTATCAACAATCTTGAAAATGCAGTATTTCTCTTATTACATTTCAAGATAACATCTTTTTTTTCTTTTTTTTTCGTTGAACATTCTTTTCTTTCAAAAACACCTCTGGAGGGACCAATATGGAAAAAAAGTTGCACTGACCTTTTAATGCTATCCCTGCCATCTTAAACTGGGGGTGTTTTAAATAGATTTTTAGCTTTTACATCTTAATTTCTGTAACCATTGTAATTAGACTTTTTCTTTTATTTCATTAGATAATTAGTTTTAAACTTTAAGTTAGATGGCAAATTTTACATACATACGTACATAGATGCACTGACTTTGTTTCCAAAATGGCTTTTTGCAATGCTCTATTACTCAGTCATGTATGAATGAAAAGTCCATTAGTTGCACAATTTAGAACAGAATCGATTATGAATGAAAAAGTGGTATAGTGACATAAATTTGATTTGTACAACAAAGTTGGTTATTACATGCATTGAATTAATGGGTTACATTTGGGACTAATTGATTAATCAGTTAGGCCATGGTAATTGATTAATCAGAACTCATTTGACTGTTTGATTGAAGGTTGATGGACAGGCCTGGCTACGGATCTGCTTTGAACTTTACTTGCATAACAAAAGGCTTAGAAAAATGGGGCAGTCCTTGGTATCCTCAACAAAATTCTACAAAGATAATTGCTGACAAAATGGCCATGACTCCCTACCGCTGAGTTGCATTCTAGATGAACACCAGGCACACTCATTGATGTGACATACATTGTAAAGGCCCTCAAGAGGAAGATTGTCCCAGACAACGCACACATTCTGCGAATCAAAATCAGTCTGTGTTTATGAAATATGCAGATTGTTACCCACATAAAAGCAAGGAGCAATGCACACATTTCACAGAGTTCAAATGCCCATGGGATGAAAGGAATGTTATCTAAGATGATGTCAGGAAGAGGTGGGTAGGTCTTCATATCTGGGACACGATCATGGGCAAGAGTCATCACAAAAGATGTGAATAATAATGATGACCATAAATATGCAATGCTTATCATCGTTCTCGAAATATCTGAGAAATGATTCTGCTCTTCTTCTCCTGGACGTCTTTCATCACGGTTGTCTTCTTCATCAGGCGTAAAAGAATCAATTCTCTCGTAATTCCGTTTAGCCTTTTCGCGGCGTTTCCTCCGTTGTTGCACACTTGAAGAGCTTCTGCCTGGGCTGTCCTTTGGCCTACTAGTGCTAGGCCTGACCCCAATTTGAGAGCCATTTTTACTCTGGCTGCTCTCGTCTGCATCTGCACTTGAAAACCCCGAGGCACTGCTCGCTGCCTCAAATCCATTATTCTCAAATTTCAGTTCGATGATAGATCTCACAAGCCTCTTCACATCACCTAGAACTGTGATATTAACAGGAGGACTTCTAAGATCGTCTTCAGTTAGCGTGAGAAGAGCCTTGCCATCGATTTTATGTTCTGAGCAAAGCAATGGAGCGTATTCTCCTAAATCTTTGCTTTCAAGCCATGCTCCAACACCTTCACAAGTCCAATTTTCAACTATTCCAAGGTCTTTCATCTTCTTTCGCCGTGAAGGCTTTCGTAAAATCTTGATGTTGCTTGATCTCGTGACAACCAGCATGCAACGACTGCAATTTTCACATGAAAGGAAGCAACTATTGGTTCCACGAATCTTAGCCATCATTATTGATCAGCCTCTTACTGATGAAAATGCTGCTGTACCATCATGAATTTGCCTCTGTTTCGAAAGAAGGATCAGTTGTTTGTGATTTTGTGTTATTGTTTTCCTTTGCCCCCGCCCCCCAAGCATCCCAAGCTGTATTCGACGACGCAAGCTGGCTGGAATGACGGTAAACGAACTGAAGTATCAAGAGGAACTCGTAAATGATTGATTTTGCTGCATTCCGAGACTATGGACGCCCCAACACCATGCAATTTCCATGACTACACGACTTGTTGTGTTGGATGACAACGCAACGCAAAGTGAAACATTAACATTATGTACATTGATTGATACAAATGCAGAACAATAACAACATAGGCTTATGTAGTAGACTGGCCATCCAAGTTTGGAGAGGGACAAAGAAGGTTGGAAGGTAAGTGTATGCGTGACCAGAATGGATTCTTTTGCTTCCGGCAATATAAGCTGTAACTTGCAGACCTACCTACTACTGTAGTTACTACACTCCTGTAAAGTATCCGGACAGTCGAAACAAAATGGCGTCGAATTTGACCGTTAGCCCTTCGACCCCCAAACGACTTAGCCGTTATGCGGCCATTTCAGGGACTGGAAACCAAAGATTTTGCCGCCAAAAGTTTGTTTATCGATCACGCAATCACGGAAGAAATTTAAAATTGAAAAAGAAAGCAAAGTAAACGCATTTTGATCGCAAAACATGAAGTTAGTTGTGAGGTAACGAAACAACCGAAAACCAAGAAGCATCCTAACTTGAAAATGATATTTCAAATACACTTCCAAATAAATTGTTTACTTGGATAGCATCACTTTGCGCAGAAAAGTCTGGGCTTTGCAAATGTGGGAGAAAATTCAAGTCATATCCCGACAGAAAGGAGTTATAGATAACAAAAGGAACAGTTGCTGCAATCGAGGTAAGGATTTGTAAGAACAGAATTATGGCCATCAAATTCAAAACGGAATTTTTGCACATACTATTTGTTAGGGACCTGATCATTTTGCTCAAGTTAATTCTCCTATGTTTGATAAACAAACTGATACCAATTTTAGGCCAACCTTTCCTCTTATTTATATTTGTGAGGCTTTGTTACAAATTAAATCTTACCTTGGCAACAACGATGTCACAACCCTTCAACCATGCGAGATGCAAATTTATTTTCCATTTTCTAGGCAAGTGTCTTTTCCACGAAATTCACACAATTTTCAAAACTGCAACCTTTTCTGCTTTGTTTGATGGAAGAAACAATCACATCCACCCATGTAGCAGCCTCAAAGACTTGCAATCTGTTAAGCATACTGTCTTTTTTCCGTTGTTTCATTACCTCACAACTAACGTCATGTTTTGCAATCAAAATGCGTTTACCTTGCTTTCTTTTTCAATTTTAAATTTCTTCCGTGATTGCGTGATCGATAAACAAACTTTTGGCGGCAAAATCTTTAGTTTCCAGTCCCTGAAATGGCCGCATAACGGCTAAACCTGTTTGGGGGTCGAAGAGCTAACGGTCAAATTCGACGCCATTTTGTTTGGCCTGTCCGGATACTTTCGTTACGGGAGTGTACCTACTTGCAGACCTACCTACTACTGTAGTATGTGGAGATGTGGCAGCTTATTTGTCCTTGATGGAGCTACAACATGGATGATACAACCAGCTATAGAGAACTATCGCCCTTATCAGACCACTTTTCAGAAAACTAAGATTTTCAGAGAGGTCAAAACAGTTCTGGAAGGGAACTCGCCTTGAATAAGCTTCTCAACTCTTGCTACAAACCTCAAAGTGAGATTTGTTCCATCCGTTTCTTTGTTGTCATGGGTGGTTCCAGTTAATATCCGTACCCCCCCTATGGAAGAGAAAATCCGGATGTATGCAAAAATCCCTGAAAATCCAGGGGCATTCCGCTGCCGAGATGCAAAAATCCAGGGGAAGTGACAAAAATTAGGAAAAATCCAGACCTTCAAGGTGCTTGCCAACTCTTCCATAGGGGCAACATAAGGGTAATTTGACTGTAAAATTGAAAAATCCGGACATTCCTCTACTTTTAGAAGCAAAATCCGGATCTTTCTAACACATGTTATCATGAAAAATCCGGGGCCTTTGACTTGATGAGTTGTTCTTCCATAGGGGGGGTACGGATATTAACTGGAACCACCCCATGCTGGAACCACACAAATACGGACAGGTCTGAAACGCATAAATTAGGCCGTATCGCCCTTATCAGACCACCGCAAAAGAACGATGAATTTAGCACATCAAAATCTTTTCAAGGCCGTTGACAGTTCAACATTTTCTACTTTCCCAGAAAGCCAGAAAGTTACATGACCAATTCTAGTTTGACTGAAAATGATTTCAAAATATTGTTAATTTCACTCCCGCTTTTAACTCTCCAAGCCTTGACCTCAGTCAACTCTAACCACGCGATGCGTCAATAGTCTACAAAACTAAAGGGTTTCACGCAGTGGACACACATGGGCGGCATAATATCAGTGACACTGCTCTTCCAAAAGGAGCCTTAGGTCTCGCAATTTGTGTGCAATTCTCAAAATTTCTGTGGATATGAAACGAGAAGAGTTGGAGGAAACATTCATGAAGATTATTCTAATTTCTATGTTAACTGAAAGAGATATGGAGAAACGACACAAAATAGACATGGTGTGTGGAAACATCGAAGGAAATGTGAATTGTACTTACACCTTCGTTGCAGGTAGGTCAACTTCAAAACTTTATTGCAAGACTTCAGAGCAAAACAAAACAGCGAAAGCGAAGAAATATCAAAGAGATGACATTAGCAAACAACTTTTGCACGCTTTTTGGATTAGCTAGGCCCAAGCTCCCTTTTAATTTTAACATTTTATTCAAGGCCGTTGCACAACACGGAATCGATGGTGGTCCGATAGGGGCGATATTACTCTATGTAGGACTCACTATACTTATACAGCTATAATAGGTATACTTGCAAACAAAAGTCTTACATATCTGGCTATTTCCAGTACTTTGTTTGGTTGAATGAATTCAATCCTTTAGAAACTAGACGGTGAAGTTTCTGTTTTTCAGATTGGAAAGTTTGCAGAATGCACAGGGGGATCTCCCCTATTTCCAAATTGCTTGTGTCCAGATTGGAAAGTTTGAGGAGGGTGCCCGCGCCCCGGCCAGTGGCCGGGGCATGGCCGGGGCAGGCCGGGGCTACTGGCCGGGGCATTTCCAGAACTTTTCCATTTATTTTGCCAACCCCGGCCAGCCCCGGCCATCTTCAAGTGTATTTATGATCTAATTTGCCACAGTTGCTTAATTCAGCATATCTCTGAGAGGTAAAAAGCTTACATATTCTTTAAGGCAGAAAGAATAGGGGATCTGGATCAACTGCTCCCTCCCAGTGTGATCAAAGTTGGAAAATTTACCAAACAAGAAAAAGGAGGTGCCCGCACCCCGGCCAGTGGCCGGGGCTACTGGCCGGGGCATTTCCAGAACTTTTCCGCTTATTTTGCCAGCCCCGGCCAGCCCCGGCCATCTACAATTGGGCTCCAGCCATCAGAACTTTTCCATTTATTTTGACAGTCCCGGCCAGCCCCGGCCAGTGGCCGGGGCGCGGGCACCCTCCTAAAGTTTGCCTTGCGCGGCCGATTTCTCTGCCGCGCACTTTAAATTTCAGCCACGGTTCCAGCCGCAAAATCTTCGTAAAACAACAAAAGGAAACAATAGAGCTATTGTTTTGCGACACAAATACAGCCGTGCAAGCAATTTTGAAGTGGGAGAGATCCCCCGCGCATTCTGCAAACTTTCCAATCTGGGCTTGTGTGGCTGTATTTGTGTCACTAAACAATAGTTCTATTGTTCTCCTTTGTTGTTTTACGAAAATTTTGCGGCTTGAAAATTTTGCGGTTTATATGTATTATTCAATGTAAATTATTATCATTATTATTATTTTTTTAGTTTAAGGGCCCCTTGTAAACCAACCCAGGGTGCATTCCATGTAAAACCTACGCCGAAGGTACACCGCGCCCTAACCTTTCGTACGCCAGGTATTTTCAGGGAGAGAGAGCTGCTAAAAATCTGAGTACTGATGATTTTAAGAAACGTTCAGTACTGGCCTAAATTCTTAGTTTCTAATAAAAGAAATGCATTTATTATCTAAAGAAACTGCTAAAAGATTGAGGACGATCTCGTATTCACGTCAAAGTAAGCAGATTTTGAAACGCCGTCACGCCAAGAACCGATTTTACTGAAAAAATGACGCCGCTACGCCGGCAAAAAAGTCAGGTCTACGCCGAAGATCTTCGGGCCTAAGTGCATGAAATGCACCCTGGAAACCAACTTTGTTGAAGGGCTACCCTTAAAATGAAATATGAGAATGAAATAAAAAATATAAATATTGAACCGCAGCTGAAATTTAAAGTGTGCAGCAGAGAAATTGGCTGCATAAGGCAAACTTTCCAGTCTGGCTCGTTTTAGCACCAATCGCTTGGGATCACATGAAAATGGCTAAGCGCTAATTGATTCCTATGACATGATGTCAAATTGGTGAGGCTGTACATGGTATCAAACCCTGTCTGCCTGACTGTTCTGGCCGCAAAATCAGATGATTACACCACTACCCCACAACACCTTCTACTGATATCACAAGAGGATAGTTTAAAAATATGTGTTGGCCATGCCGATCATTTTTTATAATGTACTGCCCAGATCTAAACGTGGACAGTGCCTGCTCTACTTCCATATTTACTAAACTATGGAATCAGCGAAAACAGGCCAAAACAACCCAAAACAAGCCATAATGACCCAAAGCAAGCCTTATGACCCAAAAATGAGCCATGACCCAAAATGGGTTGTTTTCCGCCAAAATTCATCATTAAAAGTGGGTATGACAACAAGTTTTGGTAATCAGAAGAGGGTACCTTTCTGAAATCGGGTGGCAGACCCCTGTCCATCTGCAAGTCATGTATCCTTCCCAGTAGTGTTACTGTACCATGCTACAAAATGGTGGTACTTGGTGCACCATTTTGCAAAGATGGTGGAGCCTGGTACCGAAAACACATGTGAGTCTGCACCAATGTGAGTCTGCACCAATGTTAATTTTGGCAATGAATGCTTTTGGAATTCATACACTAGTAAAACAAACTTTTAGCTTTTAACAGCATACAGACATTGATAAGTGTGGCGATGAGTTGCTCTAGTGCCATTTGGTTTTGCTCACTGGTTTCACAAGGAACTAATGTAGACTTCTTATCGGAATTCCTCATATTCTTGCTAGACTATGCAATGTTCATTTTCAGTTACTTTCTCCTCTCCCCAAATTGGCGGTACCATTACCGTCAATTGGGGTGGAACTTTACCTTATGCGTTGGTGCTTCCTCTAGAGCTTCCCCTGTCACCTGTGACCTGTCACCATGCTACAAAATGGTGGTACTTGGTGCACCATTTTGCAAAGATGGTGGAGCCTGGTACCGAAAACACATGTGAGTCTGCACCAATGTGAGTCTGCACCAATGTTAATTGCATCAGCATTGCCCCTTTTCAGAAAAAGTTTCTCAGTAGCTTCTGAAGGATGTCTTTTATGCAGTATTTTATGCACCATGCAGTATTTTGCATGGAAATTCCACAAAATGATGCCAAGGACTTTGATGAATTCTGGTTTCATAAATTCATTTCATACCTCTCAAGAATTCACATCTCTTGCATTTTTAGAATTCCTTGAGAATTCTATATCATTACAGTTTGTACCTTATGCAAAGGTCTGCATTTTAGGTTTAAAAGTACTGTATTCATTCTATGAATTGATTAGCCTTTAAAAGTTTTACCCAATATTCATTTCAGTTGATATAATGGATGTAGATTCTACAGTTACCATCAAAGTGAATGGCAGACATATTAAAGCTGTTGTTGTTCAAAAGGGACCAAGGAAGGTGTTTAGAGTGAGTTCAAACAAGTTCATTATCATGTCAAACAGATTTTCTTGTGTTCATATTTTAAGATAGTTCAGACATCTGAAGTCTTTATGGTTTGAGTTGTATAGTATCCAAAGTTTGTGCATAACTTGGATTTTAGATTGGGGTACCCCAGTATGTATTGTATATATTCCCTAGTAGATTGTTCTAAGGTTCATTGAAATATTTTGGCAAATGATGGGGCAGGAAGTTTCTTGGGGCTGATAGTATCAAAAGCACAAATACAGTAGTTTTATCTTATTTTTTGTAGTATGAAAGTAGCTACTGTAGATCTTATTATTTTACAATTTTCTGTTGCACAGTATTATATAATGATTCTGACATAGACCCCTTTGACAACCTATAAACTTACCCCTTTAGCAACATATAAGATTTGTTGTGTATTGTTTAATGATTCTAACATGGAGCTTTTTGACAGCCTATAAACTTACAGGTACTGTAGTTGTTTGTAGGCAAGAGAGAAGTACAGTAACCAAAATGTTCAAAAACTTTTGCATCCTTACAGTAATTTTAATATCGGCTGCCCAAAAAAGTAAAATGCTTTATCTACTTTTGACAGGGCATGATCTTTCATGCATACACAATGCTAATTTTGAAAATTTAAATCTCTACCTGGAATCCTGAATTATATTAGGTCATTCAAAATGCCCTTCATTTGAAAAAAACACTGCTCCCTGGTTATCTTAGTGATAAAACTTTGAAAAGTGTCCTATTTCATTTCTGATATGTTATTTTGCTTCAATAATGTACCCCCACTTTAGTTGGTTATTCCTTCCTGTATTCCCGTTGCCATGGAAGATTTTTGACACCCTTTGCAAACTCTGCAAAAACAATGTGAAAACATTGAGCCGAATGGCAATCATTTTCTTTCATAATAACACTGCCATGTATTAGCACAATACTTTGACCTCTTGGGAAGCTACAATCACCCTGAATAAGTTTTTCATGCAAGGGGGAGACTTGCATCCTCCCAAGAGGATAGCATGTAGTAAAGCACTCTGGTCATTGTTATGATCATGGGGACATTTTCCCATGATTTTTTCATGTTCAGAAAGGTTTCTCTAAGGGTCTTTAAAAAAAATCCCTTTTGAAATCTGAATGGAGTAACAAGCCATGGCAAAAATTCTAAGAGTAATGAAACTGACAAGTGTAAAACACAGGTTTACAGGTTGACAGGTTTAACAGGTTTACAGGTTCCAGGTTGACAGGTCACCAGGTTGACAGGTTACCAGGTTTACAGGTTACAGGTTGGAGAAAATGCAGGTTGACAGGTTAGAGTTATCCGTGGAAAAGCAGGTTGACAGGTTAGAGTTATCCGTGGAAAAGTTGATACTATTGAAAATGACATAAAAAATTTATATCAGGAAAATTCCAATAAAAATAATGAAAAAGGAAAAGGTCCAGGGAATGAATTCATTAAAGTAAATTACAGGGAAAAAACAAAACAGGAAGTAAACATCAGGGATGGCGCTGCAATTAGGAGTCCAAAGGTCAAAGATACAATTTCAATGGAAAGAGAGAAGTCCTACCCTGATTCAAATCAAGACAATGGGATATCAGTGAAATTCCGTCCAAGAGCCCAAAGGGAATTAGATTGTCAAGGTTGGAGTTTCACTAAGAAAAAAAGATTTGAAAATTTTTTCGAAACAACTGCAACTAAACCAGTAACAAGTTCAATTGAGCCCATAGAAACAAGGAATCGTTTTAGTGCCTTACAAAACATTGAAGAAGATATCATGGAAGTGAAGGACAAAACCGTGGTCCATGGGGAGTGTGTAAATGCGCTCAAACAAAGGAGAGGAAAAGCATAACTATGACTATGCATGAATTCCCACCACAGTCTCAAGTGAATAGTCAAGAACAGCAGGCAGAAAATAACATCGGAGAGAGGAAAAGAAACGTCGTCCCAGGGGAGTACACTTACGCTTATGTAACGGAGAGGAAAGCCATCGATGCAAAAGAAAATGAAATTCCATTGGCGTCCCCAGGGCAAAATTCAAAACAAGGTAGGGCAGCAGCCTCAGCAGCCACAAATAGGAGCAGAGCAAATCCAAGACTGAAAGACGGAACTCGTTTTCGAAAGCAAAGTATATCTATTGTAGGCGATTCAATGGTGTCTAAAGTCCGAAGACAAGATCTTACGAGAGAAGTGCCTAAATATCGTATTAATGTCAAGACCTTTCGAGGAGCGAGAGTCGAACATATGTACTCTTACATGGAGCCTACAATTGAAATGGGAGTAGATGGAGTTATCATCTTGTGCGGTACCAATAATTTGAGAGATGAAAGCCCTGAAGTGGTAGCGAAAAAGATTGTAAATTTGGCAATGCATGCAAGCAACAGGGTAGAACAAGTTGCAGTGTCAAGTATTGTGCGCAGAACCGATTCGATAGAACTCGATCAGAAACGGAAAGAAGTAAATGTTCTGCTTAAACAGCTATTAGATCAATGCAAAATTGACTACATTGACCTGGATAACATCAGTACGAACGATCTAGACAGATGGGGACTGCATCTTAACTACAACGGGAACAATATCCTAACTGGTAACTTCATTGATTTTTTAAATGACACGTGACTTAGGAGTATAGAGACAAATTCAATTTCACATGTGGTCGACAATAATAAGAAGTTGCCTGAGCCCATTACACTTACGAATTCCCTTCCTACCAAGCAAAACATTTTCGCATCACCCCAATCAGTCCTTTCGGCACCTGATAGCGATGTTTCTCAAGCTACATCACCTCAATTAAATACAGAAACTTCCCTGTCAATGTCTAGCAATGCGTCACAACAGGTCTGCAATGATATTGATCTTTTATTTAGTCTAAGGGCTGAATTCTCCAGGAATTTGCTTATCGGATTTTTAAACATAAACAGTCTCTGAAACAAAATTATAGATTTGAGAATGATTGCTGAAAGGTGCCTCCCAGATATTTTACTCGTTGAAGAAACAAAGTTGAATTCCGATTTTAAGACCGATTTGTTTCTTATTAACAATTTAGTTGAAAAACATGCACCTATCAAAACAAAGTTCCTGAGGGGAAATAACGCACCCTTCATGAACCCAGAACTGAAAAAAGGTATCTATACCCGCACAAGGCTAAAAAATAGGTTGAACAAACACCCTTCGAAGGAAAACGAAATAGCTTTCAAAAAGCAGCGAAACCGATGTGTTGCTCTACGTAAAAAGGCTATTAAGAATCAATTCAAAAAAGTTACAAGTGACGGTCTCATGTCAAATAAAGCCTTCTGGGATCTCGTAAAACCGTTTCTTTCAAATAAGGGTGGCATGACTGGTAACGAAATTTCCCTGGTAAATGGCGACAGAATTGTCACAGATGATCTTGAGTTGTGTGAAGTCTTCAATGATTATTACATAAATATTGTGGAAAATATTTCTGGAAAGAAACCATGCAAAATTGACGAAGCTAATTCTATTGATGACGATCGAAAAATTGTTAGGTTAATTCTTGATAAGTACAAGAATCATCCAAGCATAGTAGCTATAGTGCAAAACACTGAACGCACTTTTCAAACCTTTTCCTTCAACGAGGTTTCTACCAAGGATGTATGGGTACAGCTAAAAATGCTTGATGGTAGAAAATCCACTGGTGTGGACCAAATCCCACCAAAACTTGTTCGTCTGGCCAGTGATGAACTAGCTTCCCCTTTGACAAGAGCCATAAATTGCAGCATTCGAAATTCTGTATTTCCCCAGAATGCAAAGACTGCTGCGGTTTGTCCTTTGGACAAGGGGGAACCTATTCGTACTGTCGAGAAAAATTATCGTCCAGTCAGTGTACTCAACGCATTTTCAAAGATTTTTGAAAAAATTCTCAAGGAACAACTTACTCCTTTCTTAGATGAAACACTGTCGACTTTCATTGCAGCCTATAGAAAGGCCTACAGTACTCAACATGTGTTGATTAGACTCGTAGAAGAGTGGAAATCTAAATTAGACAATGACTTCCTTGTTGGATCCGTTTTCATGGATCTCTCAAAAGCTTTTGATTCAATTCCGCATGAACTGATTATAGCTAAACTCCATGCATATGGTTTTGATGAAAATGCATTAGTATTGATCCATTCCTATTTAAAAAAGCGAAAACAGAGTGTGAGGATAAACAATGTGTACAGCTCCTTCCAACATATTGTTTCAGGGGTACCACAAGGATCAGTGCTAGGGCCTATTATCTTTAATTTCTACATAAATGATCTATTCTTTTTTATAAAGCAAGCGTCTTTATACAATTATGCTGATGATAATACGCTAGCTTGCTTTTCTAGGTCATTGCCGAAACTTGTCGAGGTTTTGGAAGAGGAAGCAGGCAACGCCCTTTCTTGGCTCGATCAAAATGAAATGATTGCTAATCCTAACAAATTTCATGCACTCTTTGTCAAAAAAGATCAGACAGATACTTCTGGAATAAATCTTGATTTTCTCGGACAATCTATCCAGTCCGAAGAGTCCGTAAAACTACTAGGTGTAACACTTGATTACAAACTGAATTTTGATCCACATATATCAAATATTTGCAAGAAAGCTGCATCGCAACTAAATGTCCTGAAAAGACTTAAGTCTTTCATTGGTTTTGCCGAGAAGAAAATCTTAGTCCAAAGTTTTGTATACTCGAACTTTAACTACTGTCCTTTGGTTTGGTATTTTTCGTCAACTAAATCGTTACAGAAAATTGAAAAGATACAAGAACGTGCGCTGAGATTCCTGCATAATGACCATGCAAGCTCCTATGATGACTTACTTCTAAAATCAAATAGATCCACAATGCTGGTTTCTCGTCAAAGAATACTTTGTATTGAGATTTTCAAAACATTAAATAAACTTAATCCAACATTTATGAATGATATCTTTAGTGTTAGGACTTCAAATTATTCGTCACGAAATCCGAACAATTTGAATCATTTTCGGCCAAATCAAGTAACCTTTGGTTCCAATAGCCTGAGAGCCATGGGACCTAAAATATGGAATTGCTTGCCAAATAAATTAAAATCAGCTGAAAATTTAAAGAGCTTCAAGAATCTGATCAAACAATGGGATGGCCTGACCTGTAAGTGTAATGCCTGTGACTTCAGTTCTACCATGTAATCTTGCCCATATATGCCTTTTATCAATTAATTTCTTCATTCCTTTATTAATTCATTTGTATATTCGATTTAGATTAGTTGTATATATGTAAATATGTATAGCTAGGCAAGAATCGAATTAAAATAAGTTGACAAACAAACAGAGTACAATATGCAATTTTGGAAGATTTCTGCACAACTATGAAATGTTTCTTGAGGAGTACAATGAGTTTCCTTGCAGGAAATGAGCAATTTTGAAATAAAAGCTTAGGACCTTGCAATTTTCTTGACTTGAGTATCAAATTTGAAAAGCTAATTTTACCTTGTTACAAGCTTAGAATAGAACATCAATGGAACAGTCAAATTTCTGCAAAGAAGAATAACACATGAACTTTAGATCAATACAAAGATTCAGTTCCAAAAGTTTCTTACACCAGATATTTTATCAATTGCAAGGGGGATCACTCCCTTGTCTTACCTGATTGAATTGCATTGTGTCTTAAAATAAAGAAACAAGTGGAATCGCATTTCAGATTCACAGGCAAATTAAAACATTTTTCAGTGTTACATTACTCAAGATTTTGGTGGTATGGCAGATTTTTTTAAGAGAGGTCATATTTTGAATGAGAGGGGCATTAGTAGACGTCTTAAAATTTATTATCAAAGTTTTCAAATTGTTTCATTTAGAACTGTCTGTGCCAATCTCCATCAAATGTATGTGGCTGCTGCTGATGATGGCAATTGTTGCTGTTCCATGATTATAATTGACTGTAATTATTTGGCCAAAGTTTTGTTGCTTTCCAATTTTGCTTTCCATTTGTTTTCACCATTTCATACCTTTGTCAAATATTACGTCCAATATTTGATGTTCCAAAGTCAGATAGGTGAACTTGTAGAATTTTCAACCAGTAAACCTGCCAACCTGTAATCTGTCAACCTGTAACCTGTCAACCTGTAAACCTGGTAACCTGTCAACCTGGTGACTTGTCAACCTGGAACCTGTAAACCTGTTAAACCTGTCAACCTGTCAACCTGTGTTTTACACTTGCCGTAATGAAACTTGTTGGATATTCAGTCAGATATTGCCTACATATGTAGGGAGAAGATAGAATTGAAAATGGAATAGTAACAGAAGCAACAACAACGCTGCTACGCAAGTCTTAAAGGGATAGGGTCACGTAATGTAAACAAACTTCTTTCGGAACAACAATTTTTGCAGTATTTTTGATTAGGCCATATCACAGAGATGTTCCATTATTTTTCTCAAAATGAAGGTAATCTATTTTAAAGATGGACTCTTAAACTTCATCAAGAAGCAAACGAAATGTTCATATGTTGTGCTATTGCACAGATCTTGGTGGATTTAACTTTTTTTCTATTCATATAAGTAGTTTACAACAAATTTTACATTCTACTATACCTATCTAGCTACTATGCAATACTACAGGGACGATGCCAAGGAGACCGAAGGACAACAACTACCCCAGAGCTTGAAACATAAAGACACGCAACAATAGCTTACCTACAACTAACTGTACACCTCTCACAGTTAAAGGCTAAAGGATACTCTACTAGATTCTGTTTCACATTGGATGTCAGATCAGGGTTGAAACTGAAATAAAACAAGGTCACAAGTGCAGATTCGTTGAGGGATTAAGTTGGATAAAGTCCGACATCCAACATGAAGCAGAATTTACAAAGGCAAAATAAAGGTGGCTGCTTCGGCTGCTTAGTACATAGCCTAATCAAAGCGACCAGTTTCGTTGATAAATTTAATAGTAAACTCAAGAATGGTTTTGTTGACGTCATCAGAGAAGTCTTTATCACCATACAATAATATTTCAACCAGAATATCGTTCGAAAGACTATTGATTTGGACAAATGGTCGTGTTCCAGCGAGAAGATTTCGACGTTGAATCTCAAAGACAGGGCAGAGCAACAAGAAGTGTTCCATATTTTCAATTCCGTCGTTTATTGGGTACATAGGGTTTACGGTATCCCTGAAGTTATGCTTGAATTTGTGACAATTCAATTTACTGAGACCGACCCTTATTTGGGATAGATAAGATAAGCCTATTGGGTCGTAAATCACAAAGACGGATTTTGCAGGAGGGCGAATTATTGATAAAAGTTTTGCCTTAAAAACAGCAACAGATGGCGTAAGCCTATTTTCAGGATCAATTTTATTCCATTCAGATAAGCAGTGAGGATAAAAGCTAGATTTAAACTTTTCTGTTCTTGCCCGGGTTCGCCCAACGACATCCTGGTTGCGAAGAGAGTATCTCGACTGAGGAGGTTGTGGGATTGGATCCTTCATATATGTGGGTGTGAGATTGTTGATGATTTTGTAAAACAAAGTAAGGCGTCGACTCCATCTCTGGGAACTTAACAACTCCCAGCCAAGTTCTGTATACAATTTTTCTCGCGATGCCCCCCTCCATGTGCCTGTCACAGCACGAGCAGCAGAATATTGAACAGACTCTAACTTTTCCATTAAATTAGGTAAAGTAATGCTTCCACTGAATTCACATACTTTGGCTGGAATATAACATCTCCATAATCCAGGTGGGGTCGCACATGAAGCTTGTATAGTTCATTCAGGGTACTTCTAGGCAGATATTTGGAGAGACATTTCAGCAAACCAATACCCTTTCTTGACTTGGAGATTGCAGTCCTGATATGAGCCGAAAAAGATAATTTTTGATCCAATATAATGCCTAAGTGCATGTGCTCATTTAATTTTTGCACAGATATGTTAAAGTGGATCACTGGATGATCTAGTTCATTTCTTTTCTTTGAAAATATCAGTTCCACAGCTTGCTTTTGTGTGTCGGGATTAAAAGACATCCTGGAGGCATAAGCCCATTGAGTTATCAACTTCAGATCATGGTCCATGTCATTTGCAGCTATATTTGATTCTCAGACAACCGTGAACAATGATGTATCATCTCCAAAAAGCTTAACATTACATTTCAGGTCTGCAGTAAGATCATTTATATACACAAGGAAGAACAACGGTCCTAAAATGAAACCCTGCGGCACTCCTGCGGAAATATCTCCCGAATCAGAGCACTGCCCATTCAGAACTGTTCGCTGTTTTCGATCCTTGAGGAAATTTATGATGAGAGAGAGAAATAGCCCGGAGACACCACATCGTTTTAATTTATAAATTAACCCATCGTGCCATACCCTGTCGAATGCTTTAGAAATATCAAGATACACAGAAGGAACATCAAGAGGAGGGTTGCAGCAAATGCTTTGAAGATCGTATTGGTTATGCATATCAGCTGGTTAATCGTTGAGTCGCCGGGTCGAAAACCTGATTGATTTGGGTTAAGTAATTCACATGAAACAAGATGTGAGTACAGAGAATCGTACATGAGTTCTTCGAGAATTTTCCCAAAAATTGGTAGAAGAGAAATTGGTCGATAATTACTTTTCCATTTTTTTTCATTTTTCTTGTGAACTGGGACTATATTTGCGCACTTCCAGATTCTAGGAAATACACCCTGCCTCAAACAAACATTATCATAAGAGGAGTCACCAACGAAGCATCGGCTGATTTTATCATCCTCACAGATATTTCATATTCAGGTGGATTTTTAGGAGTAACTTTATCGTGGCTTCACCCCATCCACCAAAATCTTAGCAGAGCACAATGGCCACGTGCGGACAACAATGTTATAGAGATAACAGGTTTGTTTACGGTTACGTGACCCTGTCCCTTTAAGGAAGCCCTATTCATGGGCAGTTACAAACTCACTGACCAGATTATTTCATTTCAAGGTGACTTATGATGGTTGGTCAAGTATTTATGATGAATATGTTGCAACAGAGCAATGCACTACTGTACAGGATGGAACACAAGTTACTGATGAAACCAGTGTAAGGATTCTTTGCTCATCATTTGCTGGAACTCATAAATATACTTTTTGCGGGTCATTGTTACCCAGTACCCTTATGCAGGCACATTCAGATTTCAAGCTGTCTGTCTGAAGTCAAATTTGCCCTGACTTCACACTGTAGTATTTGAACTGGTAGGAAAGTTTTACTTAACCACTGCACTGTTAATCCTTTTACCTCAGATGAAATTTGATTTCAAGACAGTCAGAAATTGTAGTGCGTCTGAAAAGGCCCTGTGTGATAATGGCTCTTTAGATTTGTTAGATTAGATTTCTATCATACCAAAGTCTGTGTCATATTAGATGTCACATTACCCAGAAGTTCTCAGGCAAAAGTCTTTGATCAACTTTAGTCATGGACATTGTCATGTGACATTCAGTTTGAGACAGACTTGAGTGCTACCAGGTGTCCCAAAACAGTGATGGATTTAGGGGGCAAATGGGGGCAACTGCTCCCCCTTCATGATGAAAACTCATCTTGGTGCTCCCTTTTTGCAGAGAAGTGCGTTTGAACCATTTTGATCAGGCTGTGGGGCAAATGTACAAATCAAGACCTTATTTAGTAGAAAACCAATACATTCTCTCGATCAGGATACCAACCATTTTTTCCTCGACTTTGGTTTGCTTATTTGCCATTGTCTTTTGGAGGCCCTCTCAGGCAGGCTGCCCCTTCTTCAACTTTGAGCTGGATCCGCCCCCGCCCAAAAAGGCCCACCTTTAAAACATTAATGAAACATGTGTGCCTGCTTTTATTACAGATATCTAAGGATGACAAGCTGACAGTGAAATGGCTTGATGGCTCCTCATACATAGGCACAGTTATCAAAAGTGGTGACGCAGTTGCTAAAGTACATCCAGTGGGATTTCCAAAACAGTACACATTATGGATTACCTCTGACGAGCTGGTTGGAGCTGATGTTGATAAAGACATTGATAGTGATATTGGTAAGAAAGTCTTGTTACTTTCTAATTCAACTTGAACAAATGATTTACAGAAAAGAATTTGAAAGTATCAATCAACAGGGTCATCAGTGTAAACCCACAATTGCAATGTTTGATCCTGTATACTGTAATATGTCGAAAGAAAATTTAAAAGGGCTTTCCAGGCAAAAATGGATATCCGTGAACTGGGTTGTTTATATTTAACACAAAAATTTGTGTCATTATCAATATTACGCAATGTTTCTCCAACTTAGAAAATATGAAACCGGCCACAGACCACAGACCGAGAACTGAGCAATATCCTCACATTTTGTTCCGTGTCTGTAAAGCCGATCAATTCTCTTGCCCGTAGTTGACGTGGACACATCAATGAACAAATGCAACAGGACATTAAAACTCAGTTCAACCAGCGACGCACAACGAACCCATCAAGACTAACCAACGACTACCGACGGGCAGTAACGAAAATATGCAACCTTTGTTCGCCAGCAACGACGCGTAAATATGATAGAGTAACAAGGGCAGATTTTGTAATACAATAGCATCAGTCGCTTTGGTTCACACCTCAATTCAAAGCGATTAGCGAATGCAGACAAAAGAAATTCTCTCAAGCAGAATTTCAAAACAAACGCAGCCGCAAAGTTGCCCTGAAACCAGTAAGGCAAACTCTCGTTTGGTGCGGGCGAAGGGAGGTTTTTGAGAGAAGGTATGTGCTTATAACGACAGAAGAAGGGTAAATCTAAAGTTCTGTCTCACGGATTTTGTTTATTTAATTCAGGAGCTGAGGAGTGACTGCGTACATCTGAGCAACAAATGTGCAAAAATTGTAATGCCCTCTGCTCGGTTTCTGAATCAAATAAACAAAATCCGTGAGACAGAACTTTAGATTTACCTTTCTTCTGTCGTTATAAGCTTCTGTCGTTCTGTCGCTTATCGCTTTGTATTGAGATGTGAACCAAAGCGACTGATGCTATTGTATTACAAAATCTGCCCTTGTTTGTTAGAGTACTAAAATCAAAATTGGTCCAAATGTTTTCCTCCATATCTCGTGTTTGAGAAATGCGTTCAACGAAAGAAAACAATTTTCGAGGGCTGACATAATCTCACCTCTTTGTTTCAAAACGCAGTTTGAGCTTTATGCGGGGATACTGCTCAGTTAACATAATTTCTTAATAATTGACCGTGTGGAAAAGCAAAAGCTTGCGATGATTAGGGAAGTAACGTAGCAAAAATGACAGCAACAGTTGCAATTTTCAGTTTTCAGTACAAAATGTATGCAAAAGAAGTTAACGAAAATGATACGAAAGAGGGACATTTTTAATAATCAAAGGCTCCAAGTAGGAAACTCTTCGTTGAAAGGTTCACTATTCAGAAATTTTTACCTCCTGAAACTTTTGGATATGTCGAATTTATCTTTTACTTCTCTGCATTTACGGTGGTTTAATAGACCCTTGAGCCACTCTACAAGAGAGCTTAGAACGAGCGATATTTCTACCGGTAACTAGGAAAAATGCCCGGGGTAACTTCCATATGTAGAGCAACGGGTACGTGCCGCCCATAAAGGTGGGTTTTGAAACTCAAAAATCCCTAAATATGGGTCTTAAAATGTAATTGTTCCATTAGAAATGGGTAGTTTTTGAGCTGTAACAAAGAATTTTCGAAATAATTGTTTTTATCGTTAGATTTTTTTGCTCTTAGTTGTGAAAATCGGTTTGTGGTAACCTTATCTTCCATTAATATACCTTTAAAGTGAAATGAAAGTTGATTATTGGGAATTTCAACAGGCTTTGGCCCCCTGAAAACCTTAAAAATGGGTATGAAAAACGACCGAAAATCCTTAAGTATGGGTCTTCCCCTAAAATGTTGGGCGGCACGTCCCCGTCATGCCAAGACTCGAGTTACCCCCCCCCCCGGGAAAAATGACCCGACCCGAGGAAACCTGCTATAGAAGTAAAAGTGAGTGGCCGATTTAAATGCTTCGAACGCCGTTCTGTCCCTAAAAGACTGGCCTGCGTTTTGAGTACCTTTGCAATTTTTTCCGGCACGGTAACTTCCCAAATTAAGGATTTTGTGGAAAAGGGCTTGCTTGATTTTCTCCAAAAGTCGTCAAATGCAGGGGATCGATTTACAGCCATTTCAGATCTTCAAAACAACGAGGAGCATGTTTCATTTCACCCTTGGAATAGGAAAGTCACTTGAATGTGTCCATAGAAAGAATATAGTCGCTAGGTACCTAAAGTATTCCCAAGGTGAAAAGAAGCACGCTCATCGTTGATTAAAAGATCTGAAATGGTTTTAAATCGATCTCCGTTTTTCGAGGACTTTTGCAGAAATCAAGCAAGTCCTTTCCCACGACGTTCTTAATTCGGGAGATTTACCGTGCCGTGAAGATTGCAAAAAATACTTGTAACGTGGGCTAGTCTTTTAGTAATAAAACAGCGTTTGGACCATTTCAATCGGCCACTTACGTTTCGTTCTATGATAGATTTCCTTGGGGCACCTTTTTCTGGGTCACCTGGTATATATTTTATATAGCGGGTGAGTCAAAAAGTTTACCCGTTTGGTAGGCTATAGAGTAAAAGGTATGTGACTAATATTCTAAACTAAAATTTTAATCTATCAGTCAAAGGCTAACTTAGATAAGAAAATTTTGTTTGATAAAATCATTCATCATTTTGACCCAGAAGTTAGGAAAATAGGAAAATGCTTATGAGGGGAATGTTTGGGAAAAAGGATTCCTCATTCCATTCTGGTCTATAATTCACTTGCTTTTGAAATTGAACTTCAATTTCTGAAACTTACAATGTCAACTTCAATGCCACATAAATCATGGACCAGAATGGAACGTGGAATA
Source organism: Aurelia sp. 3 sensu Dawson et al. (2005) (assembly GCA_964020215.1). Classification (NCBI taxonomy): domain Eukaryota; kingdom Metazoa; phylum Cnidaria; class Scyphozoa; order Semaeostomeae; family Ulmaridae; genus Aurelia; species Aurelia sp. 3 sensu Dawson et al. (2005). The sequence goes on from OZ026577.1 coordinate 13,570,781, forward strand.
TTCGATTCCCAGACAAACCCCTTACAGGTATTTTTTCCAATTTCTAGGTCTAAATGATGAGTGCTTTTATCAAACAAAATTTTCTCATCCAAGTTAGCCTTTGACTTATAGATTAACAATTCAATTTTGAATATCGAACCAATACTTTAAATGTAACAGCCCACCAAACGGCTAAGCTTTTTTTGACTCACCCGGTAGTAAGCTGGACTGAATGGTGTTGGAGTTTCTGCCATCATTGTGCACACTAAAGTTCTTCAAAGTGTATGTTAAATATATCGTTCGTTTCAGTTCGCAAAATTATGTCATTGTTCGGAAGGGACGTGAAGTCAGTGCCTGGTTGCAACATGCATAGTGGGCCTGAATTAGCTTTAGATAAAAGCCTACCAGCCAACTTAAAATAAATTGCTGAAGAAAATGGGGTAAAGCAAGTAAAAGCTATTACTTCTTTCCTTTTCATTTGACTTTTTGAATAAGCCCCTCGCTCTGATAAGCCGCTGTCTGGAGCCGCTGAAATTGAATAAGCCTCCTGGTGGCTTAATACAGCTTTCATGGCAAGCGACAAATTTTCAAATGTATTCACGATGTATTTCACGATGGATGGTAGAATGTGTCATTCCTAATCAATAGCAAGCAGAGCTTTTTCATTATAGGGGGTGACTTTCAAATTGGACAGAAAATTATGGTGAAACTTATGAATGGGATGAAAACACAAGCAGAGGTGACTGCGAAAGGACCACAACAAGTTTTTAAGGTAAGCATGAATTTTTCAATCCAGTTCTATTTTTTCATTACAGAGCCCCCCTCCCCCATAGGACCCCTGGATAACGGACTCACCTGTTGATTTTGCATTTTTCACGCCATCACGGACTTTAAAACAGGATTTTCACGATCACGGAAAATTGTTGAGACTACCCGTTGACAACGTTGGAAAACGGCATTTTTTTTTGTCTCATTTTTCATGTCACCTGTTAGCCCTGAAGCTCAGAGGCTACGTAGAGTAAAGTCTTGTATCCATGAAATGCGACGAGTCAACCAACAGCATATTTCACACTTCATATCTAATTCTTTTAAGGGGGGTTTCCCTTCAGCATAAGCTGCTTTGCAAGGGGCCTTCGATGAAAAAATTTGATTAAAATCTATGATAAAAAGTAGATCAAAAAGTTGTTGATAAAATCCAACTATAAAACCCGATTTACAGTTTTTAAGACCGTACAATAATTTCAAAATTTGAAATGAAAAGAAAAAAGTACGACCAAAAACTATGTAGAGTTAAAATGTTTTTCGATGCCATTTCGGCTCTATTTGCTTAATAGTAAAAGTTAAGGTCTCTTTCGAAAGAGGAAGAGAAGCGTAATATTCTTAAGCAGCATTTTCAAAATTTAAACTTACTGAAGGGGGTTGAAATCAAGCCTCGATAAAAGAAACTCTTAGCCTACGCATCCGTCGATGCTGAAAAATATATGGCTGAAAAGCTTATCTTAGCTGTATCCAAATCTATGCTCCGTTTATTTGTCAACCCAATAGGTTTCTGTCTACTGACGAAGAAATTGCCAAGGGTTAGCAGCTTTTGGAAAATCTGGTTTTCTCAATAACGGGGGAAGCACCAAGTCGCTACAACAACAAATAACAGGGACTTTATCACAAAAGATTGTACCGAGCATGAAAGATTGTCTCGAGAGAGTTTAGTCGAAATTCACTTCTTCTTCCTAAATGTTGTTGATTTCTTTCAAAGGATATTTTGTTTAGATTCTAAACAGTTAAATTTGGTACGCTTACAGTTTTTGAAAGAACCTTTGCAGTAGCGCAGTGTTTCTCATTTGCGAATCTAGCCGCTTGAGAGATTACAATCGATGCATTTCATGTGCTTCTGGAAGAAATAGTTGTTATCTAAGATGCTAGACCGAACAACTCAAAACTCAAATGGAATATTTTTTCAAAGAAAGCATCGATAATCACGAGAAAGTGACTTTCGGTTGAACTCCCTTAAGATAACCTTCCATGCTCGATAAAGTTTTGCTGTGATACAGTCCGTGTTATTCGTTGCAGTAGCGACTTGTTGCTTCCCCCGATGTTGGGGAAACCAACTTTTCCAAAATCTGCTAGCCCTTGGACATTTCTTTGCGTATGGACGAAAATGTACTTAGTTAACAAATAAACGGAGCACAGATTTGGATACAGCTAAGATAGAGCTTTTCAGCCATATAATTTTCAACCTCGACGGATGCGTGGGCTAAGAGTTGTTTTTTAGGCATGATTTAAACCCCCTTCCGTGAGTTTAATTTTCGAAAATGCTGCTTAAGAATATTACGCTTTTCTTCCTCTTTAGAAAGAGACCTTAACTTTTACTATTAAGCAAATAGAGCCGAAATGGCATCGAAAAACGTTTTAACTCTACATAGTTTTTGGTCGTACTTTAAGTAGTTTTGTTAGAAATATTGAAAGACTATGCCTGCTTTGAACAGGCTGAGAGGCTATTCAACTGTTTTGCACCGCTATTGGGAAAGCAGAGTCAAGAAAAAGCTTAAAACGTCCTCCGGATGCTGATTTTGTTCATGAAATCTTCCTCATTTTACAATTTCATAACAAACTCACTGCGTTGCATAAAGCTCTACGTTTTTATGAAATTTGCCAAAATGGCGGAAAATTTCCCGTCACTCATACAAAACTTCCTAAACCTTCCTCAAATATGGCATTCAAAAGCACAACCTTATACCGTCTCAAGCCGTAAAGCCGTGAGTTCTTCTGGAGTCTGTTCATTTTGTCCTTTTTGGAGACCCGTATTTCCCTGAATAAGTTTTCCATACCAGTGAGGAGACATTTTGATCGTCCCAAGAGCACTGCACACTCCAAAACGTGTTCAAGTTATCACTGTAAGGTTGAAATATTGGGAAATTTGGTTTGTGAATTTTCCACGTTTTTAAAGGCGCTGTAATTTACATTTGATTTTACAGGTCAAATGAATAAATTCAAGAGGGTTTTCTCCTCATGTCTGTTGAATTTATTTCTTCTGTGTTATTATTGGTTGAGCGACGACAGGAAAAGCGTCAGGACGCCAATGCTGACTTGGAGTCATGTGCTCAAATCATGATCATAAAAATAAGCAATTTGATTGGATAATGCACTTGGAGGCTTTGCTCTTAGTTTTTTGTGGTGAGAATAAAGAATTCGTTGAACAATAATAGGAAATCTTTTGGTTTGTTAATGACAGTGGAGCAAAGCCTGTCAATCTGCCTCTTGTTTTGTGCAAAAGCAATTATTTTTCGAGAATCGAGTTTTTTATGATTGAATTGCGGGCCACGGAATCAAGCTCCATGGCACTGCAGAACGCGAAAGGAGTACAAAAATATCGCAGAGGAGAGTGACTTAGTGCTCCCAGTCTCAGCATTCTTTGACTTTTGTAATTGCTAGTATAAACATATCTACTTGCATCGTTTAGGTCACTTATGATGGTTGGTCATCGGTTTATGATGAGTATATTGAAGTATCACAATGCGTAAGTTATAAAGATGGAAGAAATGTTTCTGACCCTGATAAGGTAATTCTTTTCACCATAGCAACTCTTTTATGTCATATGTGGAACGAGAATAGAGTTTGAATCACAGTACATCTCCGCATATAACGGCCTACCAAAATATGAATCGGCAGGCTGTTTTGTCTGAATTATGTTTCTCCTAGTTCAGAACCTCTTTCAGTTTGACAAACTGATATGTTCTTATTGCAAGAGCATGGGTAGTTAGGCACCACAGTTATGTTTCAGTGTATATGTTGCTGCGGAGGAAAATTTATATGTTTCTCCGGAGGAGGGACGCTAACTCTTCCGTAGTAGCAATAATTTCATCCTCCGCAAAAAGGCTGCGCTGTCTAACCATCCGTGGCAAGAGCAGTAACAATAATCTTTGACTGACTTTGAAAATGTACCTCCTTCTTTGCTATTTGTATGCTTATAATCAGACGCCTAGTTGATGATAACAATGCCTGAACAAATAAAAGGGTTTTTAATTCTCTTTGGTGATGAACCCTTTGAGGATCCTTCAATGACAGTTTGCAAGAAAATAGCCTTTAAATAAGAACCTTTACGAACCTTTATACCCTGAAATAAGTGTAAGTACCTTTCAAATAAGAACCTAATTCAGCCTGACTCTCGAAAAAGTAGGTTCTTGCACGCTGGGATTTACGGTATGTAAAACACAGATTATTTTCTGAATTATGTACACAGATTTATTTAGAACACAAAAGCATCAGTTGCTTTAATTGACACCTCAATCCAAACCGATTAGCGGTTGCAGGCAAAAGATAAAGATTGAAGGAATGTTACTGACCTGAAAAGGTAATGTAGAAGAATGTCTAATGTAGGACTACTTGCTACACTAGCACTTAACCCAAAGCACGATCCCTAGGAAGAGCAGCACTTACCACGGTTACATTCCATATTATTCTTTGTAGATATAATATAGTACATTGTTCTTTTTTTTCATTTTTCTTCTTACTACCGGGTGTCTCAAAAAAAGTACCCCCTTTTGACTGGAAATAGGAACGAAACGATAAGATATCATTACTCTCCGAGTGGACAGCTAAATTTATCAATCTTCAACTTAGATCCACATACCTTGCATTTAAACATAAGATCCTTTTGGATGATTACAAAGTCCGTCCTGAGCTAAACAAGCATAAGAATATCTGATTATTGATTTCTTCATAACCCCAAATGATCGTTGATTCTGTTTTTTGCTACAGTCAGAGAGATGAGTGTTGCTGCTAAAGTCGCCTTCACCCAGGGGGGGCACTTGTGAAAATTTTGATAGGGATGCTCGTGTCATTTTTTTGGGTTTGAAATTTACGAAAATGTCATTTTTTTGGGTTTCGCTAAGTTGGCGTCATTTTTAGACAAATCATAAGAGTTGCTGTGATGGTCTCCAAATTCAATATCAGTTTTACTATCTTGTGCAGAATTATAAGGTGCAATTTTCTCAATTTAACTTGTTGTACAAAAGGACAGCTATGGGGGCTCAAGAATAATTCCGTCATTTTTTTGGGTTTGAAAATTTTGGGCCTGTCATTTTTTTGGGTAGATTGAAAATCTGCCCAAATGAGCATCCCTATCTTAAAACTTATAGAGTGCCCCCCCCCCTGGGCGCCTTCATTGGAAAATCGAGCGCCTAGTATAAGGAAAAGAATCGCCTCAAGGTCAAAGGCAATATTTTGGTCTTTATGTCAAACGAGAATGATACGCAAAAATCAAAAGTTATTACCCCTAGTTTGCTTATAGTTCGTGCACAAAACTATTGGTGCATCTGTGTCAAATGAGATGTCATGTGAGATTTACGATAACGCAAAATTACTTATGCAGAACCCTACAGAACGTTTCAGTTGTTGCTATTCGCGGGCATCTAATTTGAGACAAGCAGTCACGAAGATTCCTCTGTGCAGAATGATATGCATGAAGATGTTTGGGTTCAGTGTGATCACGTCCCTTCCCCCAGTCCATGGCGCCATTGCTTGCTGGGATTCTGCACCTTTCGTCTCAACTTCACCTGCGATGATTGCATCCGTTGCTGTGTAGGAGGGGGGTCCTTCTACCTTTGGTTATGCTGCAAATGCTAGCCTCTGTGCAGGCCGCCGGTTACATCATCCTCTAAAGTTGAGTTATTTGCATAATGAGTACTATCAATAAGTGGCTAATGACTCGTTCGTTCTAGAAAACGATTGTTTTGACATAATTAAGCTGCTAATGAAGTCAAGAACGTGCCAATTCTGGGTGAATTTGTTGCTGTGCCAGGGTAAACATCCTAGTAATTTGTCCATCTTATGGTGTCAAATGTGTCTAACATGAAATAAGCCGACGTCAAATTCTGCTATAGGATCGCGGGAAGCTTCTGTGTTGTATGCGCTTTCTGTGCGATTTCTTTATCTGAGTGCTCATTAGCAGCGGTAAAACGTTTATCAATTCCATTAACGAGCGTGACTTACTCTCTTTCTGACTGACATCGAGTGCCCTCTTAGATTACAAAGTTGGACTTTGTAATCAAAAATTGGCCACCAAACACTGGAGATACAAGCTTGCAAAGTCAAAATTTGTGGTGCACCCGAAACCAGAGGTTTTGTAAAAGGGTCTAGCCATGATTTGCTATCACAGGCATGTTGCACAGGAATTTTGACTTTGACCTTTAGCTTTCTCCATTGAAAAGAATCTTACCTTGAAATGCTTCAATTTTTCTACAAATAGTTATTACTTTGAGGAATCAATCCGTGCATTGCATTCCACTCCAAGTGTCAAAGAAGGAGAAAAGGAACACATGCATGCTCATTTGGGAGATGTTGCACGACTTCATCATTCTTACCACATTTTTGTTATGTTTGTTTAATCAGGGCGATTTCCACGAGTCTTTTTTATTCTTTTCAAACGCAAAAAACTGAAAGTTAAAGTTTACAGGTGCTTTGGAAAAGATCCATAATACAAATCCAGAGGCTTTGTTTATTTGATCTAGGCCCTTTTACAAAACCTCTGGTTTTTGGTGCACTGTAAATTTTTTCTTTGCAAGCTTGTATCTCTGGTGTTTAGTGGACGATTCTTAAATGCAAGGTATGTGGATCTAAATTGAAGATTGATAAATTTAGCTGTCCACTCGGAGAGTAATGATATCTTATCGCTTTGTTCCTATTTCCAGTCAAAAGGGGGTACTGTTTTTTGAGACACCCGGTATTGTTATTTGTCAAACTATATTGTCTTGTTGTTGTATTAGCTGATAGGGATTTGTGGGTAAATATGATTAAATGAAATGAAAAAAATGAAAATGACGAACTTTGTAATACAATAGCATCAGTTGCTTTAATTGACACCTCAGTGCAAAGCGAGTAGCGATTGCAGACAAAGGAGATCCTCTCAACCAGTAATTCAAGACATGCAAAGCCGCAAAGGTTGCCCTGAAACCTGAAAGTCAAATTGTTACCTTGTGCACACGAAAAGTGGCTTTTTAAGAGAAGCTATTGCTTATAACGAAAGAAAAAGGGTAAATCTAAAGTTTTGCATGGCAGATTTTGTTTATTTGATTTAAGAACTGTGTGGTAATTGTTCCATTTAAGCTCTAGATACGCAACAATAGACGGTTACGCTAAAGATGGCGGCAAGGAACTTTTTACAAAGAGGCTTTGCGTTCTTTTATCAAATCCCGTAAGAATTGTCAAAGATTAGAATAATTCGAAGGAAATGCATCTTGGTAAAAAAGTTCCTTGCCGCCATCTTCAAATGTCACGTGTGACTTGTTTACAGATACGGAAAGATGACAAGATGAAAGTGAAATGGCTCGATGGCTCTGTTTATGTGGGTACTGTGCTTGAATCTTCGACTGCAGTTGCAAAGGTTTGCCCCGTTGGTTATCCAAAAGAATACACATTATGGGTCACTCAAAAGGAGTTGGTTGCAGATGGGGCAAAAGAGAGCAATCAGGCTGGAGGTTGGTTCACTTACTCCTAGGTGACCAAAAAAGTGCACGATCTAGATCACGTATAGCCGGAGGGGAGGGACACTTCACTGGTGGGTTATACATGGGTGCGCGCTGCAAGAATTTCCGTTGTGACCCAATGCCATAAGAACGGCGGGATTTTGAGAGCCAATCTCAAAATGGTGATGAGATTTCAGATGCTTGTTTTAACAACAGAACAATTGAAAATTTGCTGTCACATCCAAATTTGAGCATTCCCAGAATTTCCAGTAGAAATTGGACCCAATCCCAGAATATTTCTACAAAGAGTGCTCCCGTTCAGAGAATTTTCGTTCGGAAAACGACTCCGAAAATGGTGCATATCCGTCTTTGATTTGATAATGAAGTAGCCCCCCCCCCCCTGAGCTCATATAGCTTTCGGAAAGCAAACGTTATGAGCACAAACAAGACAAAAAAGGGTTTCAGCATGTCCTTGAAGAACTGAGCTAACTTTTGAGATCCTGCTTGATCAATCTTTGCTACAGTAAATTCCCGTATAAAAGAACCTACTTTTTTGAGAGAGAAGCTGAAACAGGTTCTTATTTTCAAAGGTACTAGCGCTAATTTGAAGCTCTAGAGGTCCTTATTAGAAGGACACCGTTTGTAGGCCTTTTGATGTTCAGCCCCATTATTTGTTCTGGAAGGGCTTTTATGGACCTAATGACCAATTGAAGATTAGAATCAAACTTTAAACGCCAGCTGGAACAAAAATGAACTGAATAACAATCAAAAATTAACTTTGCTACCCTCTAATAAGAACCTATGTTTTATCAAAGTGAAACATGTTCTTAAAGGGACATTCTGCGAAAATCAAATGCATGCAAAGGTTTATATCGTTATCCCGATCGAAAAGCAGATTTTGTCAGCCCTCAGAAATCGTTTTCCTTTCCTCGATCGCACTTCTCAAAGGCAAGATATGGAGAAAAACATTTGGACCGATTTCAGTTTTGATACCCTACTATTTTTGTGCTTCGTTGTTGGCGAACACAAGTTGCAAATTTTCGTTATTGTCCGCCGGTTAGTCGTCGGCGAGCATCGATGGGTTTGTTGCGTGTCGCTCTTAGAATAGAGTTTGAAAATCCTGTTGTATTGGTTCACTCATGCGTCCACGATCGACTACGACCAAGAGAAATAATCGGCTTTAACGACAATCCTCGGTATCTGTCTCGGATTCAAATGCGAGGTTATGGCTGAGCTCTCGGTCTGTCGTTTGTGGCCGGTTTGAGCTTTATCTAAGGTGGAGAAATATCGGGAAATGTTGATAATGATATGAATGTTCGTTTTATATGCAAACGACGCAGTTCGCTGATATCCAGTTTTTTTCCCGCGGAATGCCCCTTTAATTACAAAGGTGCATCATTTAGGAAAAGCAGCCTCTAGGTTCTTGTTTTGGTAGGTTCTTATATGCAGGGATTTACTGTATCCTCCAAGACCACTTTCAAAAACATGGCGTTTCTTTAGGCATTGGCTACTCAATTAACATCAATACCTCATTTGTTGCTATTGGTAATGCTGTTTTGAGAGTTGAGAGTTCTCAGTCTTGAACACAGTCTAGAAAGTTCAGATTTGCTGTCATCTCTACATCTGAGGTTTTGCGTTTTGCAAATTCTTGACGCATGGCGAAGAAAGCAACAATGTCTCTGTGAAAATTTGAGAAAAACTAAAATTGTGTTACAATTTGTTTGCTGGGAGTTACCTTTTGTGCTGTTTTTTTCTTTAATTTTGGTCTTGAAATTTTAATTTGCTCTAGTTTGGACAAAGAGGCAAATTTGAACTTTCGAGGTCGAGGCCCACTATGATGCACTCTTACTTTCATATGAAGGCAAGGAATATTTACCGGGTGCTGGTGATTCAGAAAAATCGCGTGCCATTTACCAATCTTTAATAATGCAATTTACCGCAATTTCATTCTATAATTGTTCTTCCTCAAGCAAAAGGACAGAAAAGAAAATATGTTTGGTCGAAATCGTACGCTCCATTCCATAAGTACGACTGGTTTTAATGAATTGTTTTTCTTTTTGCTACGGAGGTCCTCAAGGGTGTCCTGAAATACAGCTTTAAACTTTATTTACTTTAACATTAGTTTTGAAGTAGTTTTGAAATTTTGAAAGTTTTGAATTTGTTTTGAAATTAATAGAATTAGTTTTAAAGGGTATCCTAAAATAGGCTTTCAGTTAAACTTAAAAACCATGAAAACACTCTGTTTCGCTACCAAACGATTGAAATAACGAATACTTTTTTAGAGAACAAAAGAAACACTATTGTTACTATTTTTGATCACCAGGGAACGGTTATTCAAATGGCATTGCTGCGAAGTAAAAAATGTTACAAGAACAATACATTTACACCAAAATAATTCCATTACAAAATTTCTGATAACTACATGGTAAAGATAAAGATTTAACCGAGTTTAATCTGTAGATTCTCAGACAAATTAAGGCTGCGTTCACACGATGCCGGCACATTTTGAAAACGATGAAAAATGTGACGGTAGCAAAATTTGAGCTAGCGTGCACACGATGCTGGAACAATTTGAAAACGGTCAGAAATTTGCCGGTAAAAAGCTCGTTGCAAGACTTTGATGCCAATTAAGTGAATCTAAATCCTAAGAATCGTTCAGTCTCGTTCCAAAAGCGTCTGAAAATGTTCTATCTTCATCATTTTAAAGTGTTTACACGATGCCGTTTCCAAAATGTGCCGATTAGAGTTCCGTTTTCAAAATCTGCCGGCAAAAAATGTGCCGTTTTCGTGTGACAGGAGGCCTATCCGTCGAATTTTTCACCGTTTTCAAAATGTGCCGGCATCGTGTGAACGCAGTCTAAATCCTTTCGCTTAAATGTGGAACTTTGACACGTTGATTATCATTATGATTGTGTCATATTTAGGTACCCTAGAGGATGCATTGAAAGCTGCCATGCAAAAAGCGATGGAGGATGTCAGTCAGCTTATGAACGAACAACAACAAAAGGGCTTGGAAACAACACGCAGTGAAGAGACACCGACAAAGAAGATCGTTAATTTGCAAAGCCCTACACACAGTAAGTACTTTCAGTGACCTGCCTTACGCTATTTTCAGAAATTTTCCTTCGTAAAAGTCACATAGTCCTCTTTGTCCTTTTTAGGATGTTTTACATCTTCGCAGTTGATGTCAGGCCTCACAGCTGACCTCCAATATCCAAACACTTCTAGCACTGACTCAGTGTTTTGGTTTTCTAATTTTTCTCGAATTTGTTAACTCGACATCCACTGCGAAACAGGTCTCTTTCTTTCTGTATCAGTAGTTATCGGTAAAGTAGTTGTATGTAGCTTCTTCTAATCGTATATTTAGTTTTAGTCTTGTTCAATGTCTTTTATGGAATAGCGTTGGGGTAATCAAGATATTATCCTCCTTGTGGTATTGTCTATTGTGTAATAAAGTGTGTTGCAAGTATTGTCTTAGGTAATTCGTCTTTGTAAAATTTTTTAAATTGAATATATAAAAAAGTACTTTTAGTTCTGCTGCGTCAATACTGTGCTACAACATCTCTTGAAGTTTATCATCAAGGTCAAGCAAATAACGTCTTAGACCGCGTTCACATGATGCCGGCACATTTGGAAAACGTTCAAAAATGTGACGGATAGGCCTCCCGTTCATACGAAAATGGCACATTTTTTCCGGCACATTTTGAAAACGGTAGATTTTGAAAATTGAACTCGTACCGGCACATTTTGGAAACGGCATCGAGTAAACACTTGAAACTGATGAAAATAGTACAGTCTTCGATGCTTTTGGAACAATACTGATTGAAACTTAGGGTGTAGGTACCTTTCTATGGCATCAAAGTCTTGCAAGGCTTTTCTTACTGTCAAATTTCGTACCGTTTTCAAATTGTTCCGCCATCGTGTGAACGCTAGCTCAAATTCTGCTACCGTCACATTTTTCACCGTTTTCAAAATGTGCCGGCATCGTGTGAACGCAGCCTTACTTGTATCTGAATCTCACAGTTGTTGTCTGAAATTACTCTGTATCTTTGTATTGATTTTCCTTGACTTCTATTGTGTTATGCAGATTCTCCGTGACTTCTATTTGCTGCGCAGCACAATGTAAGCCACAGAGAATCTTTGCATCACAATACCAGTCACGGAAAATTGATACAAGAGATAGAGAAAAACTCCTAACTCCGTGACTTCTATTATGCTGCACAGTGTTGTGACGCAGTGGTGTATACCCTATGCCCTATTTTCTCCAGAGGACAATTCAAAGTGGAGCAAATATCTTTCAAAAACTTTGATATCAAAATCGAAACTTGATAAATTAATGGAGAAATCAAAACAAGTGAAGAAACCGGCATGGTCTGGCAAAATGATCAGGTCGAATGAATATCATGTTGGTATAGGAGCAAGTGAGGACGACATGGAATTTGCGAAAATTGTAGAAGAAACTCTCGTCAAGCGAGGACTAAAAGTTACAACAGACCAAGATGATCTACACAGCTCACGGACGTTTTTGTTGATATACAGTGACAGCGTGAACATGGATGAAAACGTCATTCGTCACCTTACACGAGCTGCTGAGAGATTCAATATGGGAGAAACGATAATTGTGACCTTTGTGAGGCCGGGCTGCCCCGAAGAGGTAATTGATCGCGTTCCAGACAGAGTGGCGTATTCGTTGTCAAATGTTGTGTCTTTCAACTATGATTTGTTTGGAGAGCCAGCAGAAATGGCAAGAAGAGAAACTTTCAGTGATCTGACAGGTAAGGATTCTTATGAGAGAAGCACAGGTTTATGTTTCAGGGTTTAGTTGCTTTGGATTATTATCTCGACAGTCATGTCTTAGTCTTGATCCACAAGGAATCTCGACTTACGCTAATCTCATCTTATTGAGTTGATGTTGTTTTTGTTTTTGTTGCTCCAGTGAGGGCCTGATTTCCCTTGGGCAGTAAAACTGGACAAAATACCGGGCGTCAACAAGGGCAGATTTTGTAATACAACAGCATCAGTCGCTTGGTTCACACCTCAATTCAGAGCGATTAGCGAATGCAGACAAAAGAAATTCTATCAAGCAGAATTTCAAAACAAACGAAGCCGCAAAGTTGCCCTGAAACCAGTAAGGCAAACTCTCGTTTGGTGCGGGCGAAGGGAGGTTTTTAAGAGAAGATATGTGCTTATAACGACAGAAGAAAGGTAAATCTAAAGTTCTGTCTCGCGGATTTTGTTTATTTGATTCAGGAGCTGAGGAGTGACTGCGTACATCTGAGCAACAAATATGCAAAAATTGTAATGCCCTCTGCTCGGTTTCTGAATCAAATAAACAAAATCCGCGAGACAGAACTTTAGATTTACTCTTCTTCTGTCATTATAAGCACATACCTTCTCTTAAAAAACCTCCCTTCGCCCGCACCAAACGAGAGTTTGCCGTACTGGTTTCAGGGCAACTTTGCGGCTTCGTCTGTTTTGAATTTCTGCTTAAGAGAATTTCTTTTGTCTGCATTCGCTAATCACTTTGAATTGAGTTGTGAACCAAAGCGACTGATGCTATTGCATTACAAAATCTGCCCTTGTTCCGGGCGTCCCAAAATGATGTGTTATCGTTTGATTGTTTATATGTCCATAACCAATGAACCCTTTTTCAAAAACTTTGTTTTATTAGATTGCCGAAAGGCTAATTGTAGTCAGGGATGTTGATTTTCGTCTCACGACGATTTTCACATGACGATAGGAAGATCGATAAGCCTGCTCAAATTCAAATTCAATTTGAATAGCAAGTAAATCATGGATCAGAATGGAATGTGGAATCTTGCTTCCCAAAGAAATCCTTTTCCAGTATTTGCCTAATTTCTGGGTCTCTAAGATGAGTGATATTACCAAACAAAATTTTCACATCTAAGTTAGCCTTTGAATGATAGATTGACATTTTAGTTTAACCGGTACAGCTCTTTCTTACATGTTTTAGGTCTCGTCCAATTGCTCGATCTATCGCTATCAACTTTAACATACCTAAAAAACAAATTTCGTCCATTATAACTATTATTTCTCTCCTTTTAGCATTGATCAAGAATCATGTGAATGAGAAGCACGATTATAATCTCACTGGATTATGGTTGTGCCAAGCTGTTGTCACAAGTGCTGTGACATCATATAGCGCGAGTAGAGATTTCACAATGCTTTTGAAGCATCAAGGGAATAAGGTAGGACCAACTGATGATAACTTATTGCAGTAAATAAGAAGGGGAGCCGAAGCATAAATCACTGCATTAATTTTCTTTTAAGTCTTGAAAAATAGTTTTTTTTCAAGTTTTCCGAAAAATACCCAACCAAGCCCTTTGTTTTTAAATCTTATACGATGTTCTGATAAGATGATAAACTCGACGAGGAAAACTATTTGTAATTGTACTACCGGGTGGATCAAAACGCCCCGGCGTTTGAAAGTCTTTTGCTCCCAGAGTATATAAGCAATGATATTTTGCAATAGCTGAAAGAAATTATAAGCAAGCTTCTAAAATATGTGTTTGCCTCACAGCGATGACTTGAGCACGATTTATCACTTGGCGTCCCCTTGAGTTAAAAATGTCTTCCCCCTAATATGAAGAACTTGTGTTCAGGAGGATTCCATCCTCCCAAGAGGACAAAATGCGTGAATGCGTCTAAGTGTCATCATTGCTAGGAAGGAGAACAAAAGTATATTTTGCTTGCTGCTTTCACTTCTTTTTGCAGGTTTTCGAAGGGAGCTTTCTGCAGAAAATCTCCCATTTTGACGGGAGAGAATGGCAGATGATAGCCGGGTAAATTACTGGCCATAATTGGACATATCGGGAATAAAAAAAGACAATTCTCATCATTATTGCTTTGATATTTAGGGAGCAGCATTTTTTAGACATCGGGCCTTTTTATTGACTCATCCGGTATCAGAATCCGAAAATGTTTGATGTTCATGGCATAACCGTCGAGTCTTTGCAAAACCTTAAATCTGAATGTATAGAGGTACATGTACCCCAAAAACTAAGGTACCCCAAAAACCACAAGGTCAGTTGAAAGGCAATATCTATAGAAGAGCAGCATACAACATAAAACTCTTGATGATCAATGATGCTTAGGTAACTAGGCTACCTAAAAATGTACGTTTGCCATGAATAAGTTGGATTCAAAAAAAATTATAAGGTGTAAACGCAAAAATTTGAACTTGAAATTTTACAGATTATTTCTATGAATGAGTAGCAAGTCGCAAATTCTTTCTTTAAGTTTGCAAACCAATGTTTTTCGGCATCTTCCATGTGTCCTCTTGCCAGAAAAGCACAATGGTTACCTTGCAATATAGTGAACCTATTGAAAGGGCATCCTGACTTTGGTGATTTTTTGTGTGGTTTTGGGGTACATTTCACTGAAACATGGAAAACAAAAGTACAGGGTGTGCCACGGAGAAACCAAATGAAATTATGTATTTTCAACAAAATCACATATATATTTATATATTATTAACACTTTCTGTAAGCAATTAACATAAGGTATTTGTCCATATAACAAAATATCTTCTGAAAGTCAAGGTTAGAATGGTCAAGTTTTTAACAAAATTAACAAAATAACAAATATTTCCAGACAGTCTGTAAACAAACAGCAAGTAAATTTTCCATTTTTCAGCAAAATAACGAACACATCTTCAAGACAACGAACATACAGTTGGTAAAATAGTATATGTTTTAACAAAATAATAAACATTTTCTGCAATTCATTCAACAGACAGTTAATTAAAATTGCCCATATTTTAACACAGTAACAAAAATATCTTTCTAAAAGTCAATCAACATAGGTATTTGTTGTCCAGATGTCATTAAGTAACCAATCACTTCAGAAGACTTCTGTTAATTTTGGATACCACTGGAAAGGTACTCTCATTTGAGGTTACTCTCATTTGAGGTTACTTTGATGTTAAACCATTTGAGGCTAGCTCTCAAACATTTTGGGGGTGATAAATGAAACCTGAGGTGGTTAAAAGTCTGGTCGACTCTGAAATGAATGCAGTTGTGAAATTAAGAGAAAAGAACATTTATCCATGGAATAGAAACATCAAAACTGTTCATCATTTATGAAAAAAACTAGCTGTTAACGAAGTTAAGTCAGTGCTGCTCAGCCTTAAATGCAGTATCGTATAACTAAAACGGAGTAAGCTGTTCAAATTCATATCGCTAAAATAGCTCATTTCGCTCTACGGTTATTAAAATCTTGTTAAGGAGCTATCAGCAAATATTAAGCTGTTCCGAAAACAGTTTCAAAGCGAAATCATCAAAAACTCTAGACAGTAGGGCTGATTCAAGTGAAATAAATTTCAACATCAAAGTTAGCCTTTCTGCTTTAGAATAGGCCATATAGTATGTCGAATGAAAATTATTTTTCTTGACTGGTCGCTTCTCGAAAGCACCTTTTGACTTATCCGGCACAATTTATATGATCCTACACAATTTAAACCTATTCGGCACTATAGTATGATTTCGTTCTTTTGACTTATCCGGCACAATTTTCAAGAAAAAATGATCCAGAAGTCCTCAACTTGTATAATATTCCTAAATTTCGACAAATATCGACAATGCACGGATTTTTAGTAAAGAGATGAGAACCTAACATAGCAACAAATTTGTAATAAAAGACTGACTGGAGGCAAAAAAACACGACTTATATTTCAGCAAACTTAGGCCTTCGAACTTACGTTCTCTTCAGAATGTGACAAACATTAGTCCACAAAATATGAAAAAATGTCAGTCACACTCTGAAAAGAACACAAGTTCGTTAGGTCTAAGTGTACTGAAATACTTAAAATACAAGTGAATAAATTGCCTGTCAATCCTTCAACAACACATAATGAAATGAGCTTGTATGTTTGAAAGTTTTGCAATGGATATGAGGATTGTGGGTCATGGTTGGCAACATAAAATGAATGTGACTCCTTGGTAGACAATAGCAGTTTATTGTCAGTGGAGTGTTATGCTGAAGATAGAATCACACGACACACAGATCATTTGCACTGTGCGAACATTTATCAATGAAAGCAATATCGAGACCGAGACTCTTTCAGCTGCAAATATGATCATAGTCAACGATCCTTATCATTCACTTTTGTGCAATTTTCTGTTTGATGATTTCCTTTGAAACGGGAAATTATCGTCCATTCTGTTCTAAAACCCATTGGGTTTGACATAGTATGATGCCACGCAGGCTAATGTGCTGTTTGTTTATTGTAGCAGGGTTAGGCCGCTAGGCCCGCATTGCCTTGCCTTTTCGTCTTCGAAGCTCTAGCTCTTCTGAAACCATGAGCGATTCTGACACGTGAAGAATGTTTCAGTATTGTCTATGTTACCTCACAAATAAGTCAAAATGCTTTCCTGTTTTTGTTGGTATTTCCTTAATTTTGTTTGAGCCTTGTCGAGCTGCGAGTTGAAATTTGATAGCAAATGAAGGATCTTGCGGTTATATAATTTTCTTGAACTTCATGAAATATTGTTTCAAATGCAATTTGGATTTCGGAATGGACACTCCACTGATCATGCATTAACTAGTCTAAGTGAGAGAATAAAATCTACTATAGACTCTAATAGAGTTGGCTGTGGAATCTTTATTGACCTGCAAAAAGCCTTTGATACTGTCAACCACAACATCCTACTACAGAAACTTGATCATTATGGAATAAGAGGCTCATCACTGCAGTGGTTTGAGTCTTATCTCACTGGAAGACTACAGTATGTTTCAATCAATAATCATTCTTCTAGTCTTGGTAAAGTTACTTGTGGTGTTCCTCAAGGATCTGTGCTTGGCCCATTACTATTTCTGATCTATATCAATGACCTGCCCAATGTAACGAAACTCCTTTCTTTCTTCTTGTTTGCAGATGATACAAATATTTATTTTGAATCTGAAAATATTACTAAGCTTCAATGTAAAATAAATAAAGAACTGCTAAAAGTAAAATCCTGGCTTGAAGTTAATGAATTAGTATTGAATATTCAAAAAACAAACTATGTTGTATTTCACTCCCCAAGAAAGAAATTGCCTGAGCATATCCCTATTAAATTTGGTAAGAATTCTGTTACCAGATCTAGATATGTCAAATTCCTAGGTGTACTGATGGATCAGCACCTCTCCTGGAAATTTCATATTTCTGAACTTACTAAGAAACTCTCAAGGACATCTGGGATTTTCTCTAAAATTAGACATCTCCTTCCTCTTGACATATTGAAAAATCTTTACTTTTCCATTTTCTCCTCCTTTCTGAGTTATGGTTCATCAACATGGGGTCTCTCCTATGATACTTATCTTGAACCACTCTTCATGTTGCAAAAAAAAGTGCTCCGGTCTATTTCCTTTCAGCCTTTCTTCTCTCCCTCAACACCAATATTCTTTTCCTTAAAAATCCTAAAACTAAAAGACATGATTCACCATGACATACTCAAATTTGTGTACAAGTCTCTCAATGGTCTCTCCCCCTCTCACTTTCACAACTATTTTCAGCTTAGTAACACTGTTCACAGTCATGAAACTCGTCAGGCAGCTAGAGGTGACATTTTTCAATCTATAAGAAATACATTTTTCTATGGTCTCAGGTCTATCAAGTATTTTGGTGCTAAACTTTGGAATGGCATACCCACTTTTATTAAAATGTCAGTTTCGTTTAACATTTTCAAGTCAAAATTGAAAGAATTCCTTGTGAATGGTTATGGTCTTTAATTCCACATCTAATTGAAGACATGTTCTGTAATTATCTCACTCTTTGGAGACATCTTCTGGTCTTGTGTTCAATTTTGAATAAATTTTTCTTTGTTTTTAGTTTTTAGATGGGGGGGCTCTCTCTCGATTAGTTTAACTATTAGAGAGCTCCTCCTTAGACAAATATACCTAAATACATATGAGCATGGGTTTCGGATGTGGCCTTGCTGGTTGCATCCGAAACCTATGCTCATTCTATGTTCTGTTCAGTATCGTGCCTTTTTTTTTTATTTTCATCTTCTGTGTCTGGTGTGGTTGTATTTTGTAGTTGTCTATATAGTTGATTGTCTTGTATTTTGATAGTTTTAGTTAATTTAGGTAATTAAATTGTAGATATTTGTATCATGTATTTAGTTATATTTGTCAATGAAAACTGAAACTGAAACTGAAACTTGCGGTTAGCAGATATTGTAAAAAGTCATGTGTCTCAAGCAGGTCTTTGATCGCACATGCGCATTAGGGCAAAAATACTTCGTCCACCCTCGATTCTCTGCCCTATATGACTGCTCGCGCATGCTCGCAGCAATTACCGAAAACATTGATATTCTCAAATATTTTGATACTTGGAAAAAACATGCACTTTGTAATTGCTAGTAAATGAATAACACAATTCCTCTCTGTTAGGTCGGATTGTCAGCAGATTTCAAAATATATGCAGAATCAAGAAAAATAATGCTTTTGAAGATTGATATGCAGCAAACGGCTTGATAAGTGAAAAACTAATGTGGTTTTTGGGGTACACCCCATGTGGGTTTTGTGGTACATTAGATACTTCCACTGAAAATAAGTTTGCAGCTATACTTTCTATCCATTACTGATTTATAATGATGACTTCTTCCCAAATATCACAATGATAGGTGGATCAGCTGTAATCTTTTGCGTGTTTTTGATTGTGCGGTTTTTGGGGTACATATAGTGAAAAACAAGAAACTTTGTCACATCAGTACTCGGTCAATCTTAGGTAAAAAATAACAATACCCTACGGGAAGACCTCGTTTTCTGCAGCCCTTCATTGACACAAAACCATTTTTGAAATCAACTAGTAGGAAGAAAGTTATAACCACACGCTTTTTTGTGGCTTTTGGGGTACATGTACCTGTAAAATGTTATTACCGCATTCTTTCAACTGAATTCATCAAAGTGAACTTAAAGCATTTTGCCATAATGCTAGACAGAGCATTTTTGATATCGCATTTATATTTGGAATAGCAACGTCTTTAAGTTTTATGAAGTGCCGCACCAACCTCGTTCCATGGGTGTTCTTACGCCATACGCTGATCACGAAGCCGAATGAACACCCTGGTACACTTCGATCAAATGCACCCAGAATCTTGGTGCATTAGCAGCCATTATGGATTTGCAGTTTGCTAGGCAACGCTAATTATGCGACTTCGATTCCAAACAACAAAGCAATACTGTAGTAGGTGTTGCTTAGTGACAATATAACATCATTGTTATTCGAATGATTAGGAAGTTTTCGAGGGATAATTTATGTTTGGTATTGTTTTCAAATAGGCAATCAAATTGCAGAACGGTCCCTTGTATCCCGGCGTACAGGTAAAGCAACGAGCGGACTCTGGGGTCAGATTGAGGCAGTACAAATCTCAAGCTTTTGCAAACTTTAAAAGAACCATGAATTCTATTTTGATTGAGGAAAGTCAATATTGCCAGATACAAGAAATAGTCAGTTTGCTCAATCTCAATCTGTAAGGGTGTAGCACGTAAATGTCTGTTGCTGGTATGGTTTGCGATTTGGCAATCGTATGACGTCATGATTTCAAAACCAGCAGATATTTTGAAATGCTGTAAGTGTGAAAGTAACATCAAATAAAAAATGCCCTCTCGGGGATTATGGGGAATTACTTAGAGTCTCCTTCAACCAGTTTATTTGAATGAACAGTGCAATGAAATTTTAATCGACTCATTTCAATTTTTGCGAAGATTCGATGTCTATGCTGATCCTTACCGTTTGCAAACAAAGATATTTTCCCTTTCACAGTACAGTGTTCATTGAATCAAGTACTTGTTTATTAGGGCCATATCCAAATAACATGGTTGAATTTATTGTATGTTCTTCTCCCCATAGATAACAGGAAGGACCGTAGATAACTTCAGGATAGAAGGAGAAGTTCAAAAAAATTTCATCAAGTTAAGATTGTCATTCAGAGGGAAATACGAACATTATCTTGAAATGTGGGAGGAGAATGATTACATGTATATCGCTGAAATTGCGGCAGTCATTCACAATCAAGGTAAGAATAAAGGATATATTGACACTGATCTTTAAAAGAATTGAAACAAGAAATATTGTTACAATACATATTAGATTTTATATTTGATTCTTGATTTAGGAGAATGACAAAAGGGGATAATTGATGCGAAATAATAACAGAACATTTAAGCAGCTATAAAACTGTTAGAAACAGTGAATTAAGTTGAAACCCAAACGGAAGATAGGTTCACAGCTGCACATGGAGCAATGTTGAGAAACCAAAACGCGTTTCGTTGCACACTTGCCGGTTTGGTTCGTGCGAAGAACAAAGCATTGATGGACAAGTTATCAGTTGATTGAAGAACAAATTAAATGTGTTGTGACGCAGTAGTGTGATTCGCTGACTTTGCAGCCAGACCCGTCACATGGATATGGTTCGATGGCCTGTAGAGCCCCGAGCCCCACAACTTGAGCGTCACGACAAGGGGTCGCGGACTTGGTTAACGCTTATGGCAAGCGGATGTCACCATAGTCAGAAAAACCCACTTTTTCTCAGATAAACTGGGTTTTTCTGGAGAAAAACCCACTTTTTCTGGAAAAACTCACTTTTTCTGGAGAAAAACCCACTTTATCTGATAAACCCACTTTTTCTGACAGATAAAGTCGGTTTATCTGAAAAACCCACTTTTTCTACTGATAAAGTGGGTTTTTCTCAGATAAAGTGGGTTTTTCTCTGATAAAGTGGATTTTTCTCAGATAAAGTGGGTTTTTCTCAGATAAAGTGGGTTTTTCTCAGATAAATTGGGTTTTTCTCAGATAAAGTGGGTTTTTCTCAGATAGAGTGGGTTTTCTCAGAAAAAGTGGGTTTTTCCCAGTTACAGTGGGCGTTCGATCACTGTTCTGCACGTGTTTCCTTGATTTTCAAAACAGCTTATTTTTTTGAATATGGACAGTGAAGATAGCTTCAACAATTTTCTTGGGGAGGCAATTTCTGATGTTGAAAACTTGAGACACATGCAGTTCCGACGCAAACAAAACGAAAAGAGAAAGAAAGGCACCTGAGATGCCTCAGGAAGATGGTTTAGCTTCATAGCCAACACTTTCGGTCCAGGACTACGTGGGCCTTTCTTTCTCGTTTCGTTTTGTCCACGTAGGCGCAACGTAGAAAGGCCCACGTAGTCCTGGACCGAAAATGTTGGCTATGAAGCTAAACCATCTTCCTGAGGCATCTCAGGTGCCTTTCTTTCTCTTTTCGTTTTGTTTTCGTCGGAACTGCATGTGTCTCAAGTTTTCAACATCAGAAATTGCCTCCCCAAGAAAATTGTTAAAGCTATTTTCACTGTCCATATTCAAAAAAATAAACAAAATCGATTAGGTAGCTGTTCTGAAAATCAAGGAAACACGTGCAGAACAGTCATCGAACGCCCACTGTATCTGAGAAAAACCCACTTTATCTGAGAGAAACCCACTTTATCTGAGAAAAACCCACTTTATCTGAGAAAAACCCACTTTATCTGAAAAAAACCCACTTTATCTGAGAAAAACCCACTTTATCAGTTGAAAAAGTGGGTTTTTCAGATAAACCGACTGTATCTGTCAGAAAAAGTCGGTTTATCAGATAAAGTGGGTTTTTCTCCAGAAAAAGTGGGTTTTTCCAGAAAAAGTGGGTTTTTCTCCAGAAAAACCCAGTTTATCTGAGAAAAAGTGGGTTTTTCTGACTATGGTGACATCCGCTTGCCATAAACGCTTAGTTACTTTTGTGATCCCAGTGATTGGCACTAAAAGCCGCAACGTCACCCTTTACCCATCGATACAAACATGCTAATGCAGCTTCAGAAGAACAAAAGAAAATCTTAAACCACTGGATAATGTCACCCAAACCAATGACTGGTTTAGCTCAGAGAATACCCGCCAAGGCCCAAGCCTTTCTGGTTATTCAAGACGTTTCCTTGGTCATTCAGCGTTGCTCTTTTTTGCATTGCAGCTATTAAACGATTGCCTGACCTTCCTTTGTTTCAGATCGATGCTTTGTTTCTCTCGCAGGATTATACGATTTTCTCCTTAGTTATAGATTAATTTAATTGCCGTTCTTTTACAGTGTCTAACGCTGCGTTTATGTGTATTTTACAATCAACGAGTTTGTTACTTACGGCTGCTTCAAATTCTGTTTTGCAAACCATTTGCTTGAGGACTAATGCTTGGTAGCTACAGGTCTATGTTCCTGCTCTTTTGTTCGAATGGAAAAAAGTTTAATGACCATATTAAACATCCACTGCCTCGGTACCCAGAATCCAAAGTAACCGCTCCCTTAAATCTTTTCCTTGATTCATCACAAGGTTATCGACTGGAAGGTGAATATTTTGAAGAGACTGATGCTGGAACAGAAAGCAAAGTCGGTGCTTCAAAATTCAATTCCAACAGTGGTCCATTCAGTGCAACGCTTGAAAAGCAAGCTCTTTCCGGGTAAGTTGATATTAAAAATTCGCTCGGTCTGTACTTTTAAGACCTCGGGCTTTATATTTTCCTGTACAACACCAAATCGGTTAGTATGCACATAGTATTTTAACACTACCAGTTTAATTCATTGATTGCAGATTCTACAATGCACATTGGCACAGCAAACCAGATTTCAATGAAACATTTGGAATCATACACCACGGAGGAAATGAGATAATTGCCGATTTCCCACAGGAATTTGGTTCCACGACTGTTGGATTTGTTGATATGTCAACAAAGAGTATCCAGTTGAATTCGTGTGAAAATAGAAATATGGCAAGGACACAGTTAGGTAAGGGTTGTGACTAATGTTCGTCGGTCCACAAAAGTATGCATGTGTACCAAATCTTATCGTGAATTATATGTTTTCTTTACTGGAAGCACTGACTTCAGTATGCGAAAATGTACCTTATCAATTCCGACGTGCGTTTTTGGGGTTCTAGGCAATAGACGATTACGCTAAAGATAGCGGCGAGGAACTTTTTACCATGATGCAGTGCGTTCGAATTACGAATCTTTAACGATTCTATAGGAATTTGATTAAAGAAAGCAATGCATCTTGGTAAAAAGTTCCTCGCCGCCATCTTTAGCGTAATCGTCTTTTTTGAAAATTATTTTGAAATTAAATTCTGTCACAAATTAGACGTCGTATTTTTGATATTTTTGCATTTTTTGATATTTTTCTATTTGATTTTATTAAGGAGGGTTGCCCTTCAACAGAGTTGTTTTACAAGGGGCCCTCCACTTAAAAAACTTACTTACAATTTATACAATATACAATTACCGATTAAAAAAGGGAAAATTACAATATAAAAACCGTAATATAAAAACCTAATACAAAATTTACAAAATCTAATATAAAAGAAAAGAGAAAGTCCTAAATAGATTTTATAGAACTATTCAGGGAAGATGCCTGTTTAGTATCGGCAGGAAGGTCATTCCATGCGTCGTCGTCTGGCGTTTATCGCGTGCCTCTCCTGCCTCCTATGCTTACCTTAAACGAATTTGGCATCAATCGATCGTTGAGAAAATGCACCATTCTGACATTGTTTTGAAAGTTGAAGAGCTTTCATTTTCATTTTCATTTCATTTTTAAAATGTTTACCCTGGGACACAATTCAGTTAAAAAATAGATAAAGCAACTGCTTTCCAATTGTCCCAGCAAAAAACATAAAAAACTAATGAGAAATAAACCTGTTTACAATAATTTCTAATTACATAGCTATAAAACGAGGAAAAGAAAAATAACGATGACTCTTTCGATGTAGAACAGCTTTCCTTAAATATTCTCAATTCAAAGCTTTTAGTTTCGTTTTGAATGACTGAATCGAGGGGGCTAATTTCATTTCCAAGTTGAGTTTGTTCCATTCCTTCGCTCCACGAAACGCAAATGATTTTTGGCCTTAAGCACTTCTTATCTTTGGCACTGCAAGATTGCATTTCATTTCGAGAAGGACCCTGGTATGAACATCAGACAATTTGTGGAAAATGTTACCTAGGTTTTCAGGTGCGAGTTCATTCAAAGATTTATACACCATTGTACAAGTGTCTCGATTGATTAGTTTCTCAATTGACAGCCAGCGAAGCAGCTGCAATAGAGGAGCAGCTGGAGTGTCAAGGGGGCTACTTGTAACAATTCTAGCGGCTCTGTTCTGTAATTTCTGCAAGGTTTTCAGTTTAGTTGCCCCTTTTAAATTGAACCTTCTACAATTTTTGAAATTTCTCAATATCTTTTACGCCGAAATTAGGAAATTGATTTTAGGTCCATTTAGCCACCGATAATTGATATGTTTAATTTCATTTCATTCTCCTAAGAGGGTGAATCAAAGTAAGATTGAGGGAGTTCTTGAGGTAGAGCGACACAAACGCAACCCCTTCGAAGAGCAGCTTTATTTTTTCTTGATATTATTAATATTTATATTTACTTTGTTATGCTGATAGGGTATTGTGTCTAAATAAGAATGAATGAATGAATGAATGAATGAATGAATGAATGAATGAATGAATGAATGAATGAATGAATGAATGAATGAATGAATGAATGAATGAATGAATGAATGAATGAATGAATGAATGAATGAATGAATGAATGAATGAATGGGTCGCTTATGCTAAGGCATGTTCAAGTCACCGCTATGAAGTTAAAAATGTTTCGGTTATTTGCTCTTGATTTTAGCGCGTTTTTAGGTTTCTCAATGGACATGCCAGAGAAAGTTCCTTGTAAAGCTAATGGGGTGGTCAGTTCCAACCATTATTACCTGAAGAAAGTTTCATAAACGAGCCAATACAGAATCCCGTCACTCCTATTGGTTAATCGCACATTCCCTGCGGGTTTCCCGTAGCCTTGTATGATACGATACAAAGACGCGATTTGGTCGCCACAGCAACTTCTTTGGGCTTGTCAGATTTACAATTAACTTAGACGAAATGGAAGTAGCAAAATGAGTTTTTCTAAAGGATACAGGTCAAAATTAGAAGCTGTCAGGTAATAAAACTCATACTAACCAGTTTTGTCATTGTACAGGAAAATATAAAGCCCTTGGTCTTAATGCACAGACCTTGCAAGCTCAGTCTGTACTCTTAAGACCTCGGGCTTTGTATTTTCCTGTACAGCACAAAACCGGTTAGTATGCACATAGGAAAAATCCTGCAAATCGTTGAACGTGTTGGCAATTCATTTGATATTGCGAGATGTTATTGTTTGCTTATACATTGAAGAAGCAGTAGTCTTTTAAACGATAAGCGCTTTCTGACTCATTTTCGGTGCATTTCAACCACTTGTATTCCCCTGAATTTTTGTATTTTCCATTGAGAATTGAAAGTTTGAATCAAATTGCGTGCCTAGTTAGTGGCTGCTAAAAGTTTTTTGCTGCCAGCTCATATTTATTATCTATTTATAGGCAAAGTTGTCCAAGATACTGATGGTGCAGCTGCTTTCCAGTTTCTTGGTTACGGGACCGAGTTTGGTGTCTCAGGTACCCCAGCATCCATTGCGCTGACACGTGATCCAATCCATACTCTAAAAATTGCGTCCGAGGATGATGATGCTATCTTAGAAGAACTGCACAATTCTAAATCAGAGAGGTATCGAAAAATTATTTTCTGTGTACCAAATGCACCTAAGAAAAACAGGGTATTGCAAAGTACCAGGTGAGCCAGAAAGAGTTCCCACTTTTGAAAATTCATAGAATCAAGAGTGCTGCGCATATTTGAATGATTCAATTTCTAGTTAGAAGCCAAAAGATCAAGGAATTTTTAAAGGACAAGTCCGGGGTTTAAAAGATTTGCCTCAAAAAGCAACCTTACCAACTGCTGAACACCAATTGAGACTTTTTTCCGAGTTTCGGGATCTCTACCGGCTGTAACTTCGCAGAATTTTATTCGTAAGTTAGGCCAAAATGTCGTCGCCATTTTTTATGATTGCACGATAAGGAGGTTAGCCTCGGTTTACAAGCCTAGGTTTAAAGGCTATATTGTAACATCGGAAAATCTTCAAAGTTTTTTTTCGGGAAAACATCTTGTACGCAAGTGGGACAAAAATGCCGAAGTGTGAAGGATGTAAAAATGCAACTGGCAGGAAACTTTCGTTCAGGTCGAAAGTGAAGTGTGCGAAATGATGTCATGAATTGTGACGTCATTTCGCACATCTCGCAGATTGAAACACGCAATTTCGCAGAGAAAAGAGAGAAAACGTTGGAAAAAAGTACTACACACCAATCACAACGACGTAATCTTTCATTTTATCTACAATTATACCAACCCCGGACTTGTCCTTTAAGATTTTTTTCGCTGTCTCACGAGCACCAGAAATATAGGTAAATTCACTTTTATTAACACATCATGGTTGCTAAATCATTGAAAAGCGCCAAAAACATCGATCAAATAATAAAAGAGTCTTCGCACAGATTGATAAAGATAATGCAATTGTTCGTGAGCGAGAGACATCCACTGCACAGTCATTGCCATGGGACTGAAAATCTTGGGTATTTGTTTGATAATTGATATTATATAACACTTGAGAGAGATAAAATGCCCATTGCATATTGTTCTGTGTAGGGAGAATCTTTACGATTTGATCAATGTTTCAGGTCCTTTTTCAGTCATTTGCAAACTTAGGATTTTTGTATAAAGTTAAATTTACCGGTACTTCTAGTGCTGACACGACAGTGAGAAAAATCATAAAAATACTTCGATCTTTCGGCTTCTATCTAGGAGCTGAATTATTCAGTTATATGGAGTACTCTTGGAGCTATGAATTTTCAAAAGTGGGAACTTTTTCTAGCTCAGCCGGTAGATCAATGGTAGTACTCCTGTTTGAAAGATCACCCAAATTTGATTACAAAGTCGATAATCGAATTCAGTTTTTGGAAGTAGATTAAAGACCAAATGATTTTCCGAAGAAAAACTAACCTTGATATTGGTGTACAAATGAGCGAGTCTAGCTCTTTCTTTAGAGCTGCCTGGTTTTCAAATCGTACTGCAAGGAACGCCTGATAATTACGAAATCAGTGTTTGTTTGTATTTCAAGCTTATTTTTGGGTCACAATTGACATAAAGAAAACGCATCCTTTCATTGGATGTTTGATGGGTAATAAGAAATTTGAAAACGAAGGTTCTAGACTAGATTGAACATGCTGCTTAGTATCTTTAAAGCAAACTTGTTTTCATCTTTAGATACCTCCTTTTTTCATTGACAAACAAATGTAAAAGAAATTTTAATACTCCTGTTTGAAAGATCACCCAAATTTGATTACAAAGTCGATAATCGAATTCAGTTTTTGGAAGTAGATTAAAGACCAAATGATTTTCCGAAGAAAAACTAACCTTGATATTGGTGTACAAATGAGCGAGTCTAGCTCTTTCTTTAGAGCTGCCTGGTTTTCAAATCGTACTGCAAGGAATGCCTGATAATTACGAAATCAGTGTTTGTTTGTATTTCAAGCTTATTTTTGGGTCACAATTGACATAAAGAAAACGCATCCTTTCATTGGATGTTTGATGGGTAATAAGAAATTTGAAAACGAAGGTTCTAGACTAGATTGAACATGCTGCTTAGTATCTTTAAAGCAAACTTGTTTTCATCTTTAGATACCTTCTTTTTTCATTGACAAACAAATGTAAAAGAAATTTTAATCGAAGTTTGTGGTTTTTGCAAGAGGAGTGTATTTAGTTTTGGAGAACTCGATAGTTAAATAGGACTTACAGCAATAGACTGCAACTCAAGTCTTTGAAATCGATTAATGACACCAGCTGATTCAAATCCTTAAAGGTACAAATTAGCTACATTTTAACATCTTCAAATTTTCGTTTCCTTCTGTGAAAACTTTTCTTTTATTGGAGGGACCATTATGGAAACAAGGTCACACTGATCTTTTACTGCTATCCCTGCCTATTTAACCAAAGGTGTTTTTAGATTTTAGATTAATGTTTTTAAATCTTGTTTCTATTTAGTATCAAACGCCTGTAATTAGACTTTTTTATTTTAATAAACTTATTTTTTTCATTTTTAATGTTTTACTTTGGCAAAAATTTACATACATACATACATACATACATACATACATACATACTGACATGACTATGGTTGTGGGGACTTTGCCATCCTGCATACATTGTGGGGACAACTGATATTTGAATGTAACTTGACAACAGTAAGTAGCAACCGAGAGCTGGTCAAAGGAAAACAAAGACCTTGACCTTGCACTCATTTCAATGCTAGTACACTCGTAAACAAAATTTGTGTATCTACATTGTGGGGACTGTTAGTTTTACACCAACGTTGTGGGGACACATTTTCAGTTTAGCATTCATTGGTCACAAATACCATACTACAGACCACTTAATTGAATTATCCTGAGAGTTAGCCCAATTTTTGCTTCCATGATGGTCACTGAACATCAGATATGTGAACTCTCAATGTACACACTTTCTGGGGACATCCAATGTACACACTTTCTGGGGACATTCGATGTACACACTTTCTGGGGACATTATGTACACACTTTCTGGGGACAGCCAATGTACACACTTTCTGGGGACATTCAATGTACACACTATCTGGGGACATCCAATGTACACACTTTCTGGGGACATTCAATGCACACACTTTCTGGGGACATTCATTGTACACACTTTCTGGGGACATTATGTACACACTTTCTGGGGACATTCAATGTATCAACAATTAGCTCTGGGATATTTAAGCTTGACCATTGCCAGTGGCATTTACATGATGCATTGTATCTCAGAAACATTTCAGGAGTCCCTGAAATTAATCTACATTGAGAGAACTTCAAATGATGTATTGCTTTTAAAACAATCCGTTTTTGAAAGGTCATAAAATCATGACTCAAAATGCCTAAAAACCAACACTTTAATTTGTCACTGGTCAAACTTTTATTTAAATAATTTCAATCCAAGATCAGCGATCTACACCAAAGAGCGCTTGAGTGATGTATTACTTCTACATGTACCCATTTTTGAAAGGCCTTAAAATCATCACTAAAAATGCATAAAACCTATTTTTCAATTTTTCACCAGTGAAAGTCTCCAATTGGATGATTTCAATCCAATAGTATCTATACCAAAAGAGCTTTCAAAAGATGTATAACTACACTTCAAAAACAAAGTATTGAATGGCCTAAAATAATCGCTCAAAATGCGTCAGAGCAAATGATTCAATTCCTCACCCATATGAGTCTCTAATTGAATGATGTCAATCCAATATTATTAATTGAGCTAACAAATGATGTACTATTCTTATAAAGTTTTCTTCCCATTCCTGAAAGAGCTAACCATCACGTTTTTACATGTAAAAAGCTTAAGTTCTCTCCTCTCAAATTTATGATTGAATAATTCCAGGCCAAAATCATTCATCTACACAAAACAGAGTCAGAACAGTTTTGGAATAATGTACTACTTCCATAAAATTGCTTTTCCAAAATCAATCACTGGCATTATTTAGAAAACCTTTTCAATTTCAGCAATTTATGTTGAACTTTCTCTGAAAATTTTCAAGAAACTTTCAACTGCATTGCCTATTCCCAGTGTGAAAAAACACGTTCCTCATTGTTTTTAAGATCTCAAATGGCTTTAAATTGTTCCCCTGCCTTTGACGACTTTTTCAGGATTTTGAGCCTGCCCTTTTCCTCAAAATCCTTAATTCAGGAACTTTACCATGTCAAAAAAAATGGTGAAAAATGCTTAAAATGTAAGATAAGTTTTTCGTTTCGTTTCGTTTCATTTCAATCAACCCCTTACTATTTTACAAAAATAAATTACCTGGGGTCACTTTTTTGGGTCACTTGATGTGGAGTTCAGTAATGTGTGATTATAGCCATAGCATGTCTTCGTGATATGGTAAAGTGCGAGTTGCGAGTTGCAAATGCGAGTTGCGAGTTGCTTATATTTTGCGAGTTACGAGTTACGAGTTGCACTTATTGTGCGAGTTACGAGTTGCGAGTTGCACTTATTATGCGAGTCGCGAGTTGCGAGTTGAACGAAAGGTGCGAGTTGGAAACTCAAAAGTGCGAGTTGAAACAAAATGTGCGAGTTGCCTGTTTTCTTTTGTAGAAAGACCTTTTTCGTCAAATAGAAAAGGTATTCTAAAGTCGCATTTCAATTTGCAACTTTTTTTTGGGTTTTCGTCATTGAAAAGCATTCTTATGCCATCGTAACTTTCCTTATCAGAAGCCATCTATAAAATACTAAGGCCTATTCTTCAAACGTTAAGAAACTTCTACAATTTGCAGCCTTTACTCCCCCTGTCGTTCAAAGACATTACTGCAATACTGTAAACTGGGAACTTGCTTAAAAGGTGTCTTGAAAGAAAATCAAAGGGGAATTCGTTATCGTTCAAGACGACTTGGCAAGTCAATGTTAATTGTTGAGCTCAAAACTTGCAGTGAATTATGTATGACCCTTTCGCTTCCCAAATTTTGAGGTATTGTTACCATCCTGTCCGAAGTAGTTTCTTCAGC
This sequence comes from Aurelia sp. 3 sensu Dawson et al. (2005), assembly GCA_964020215.1. Classification (NCBI taxonomy): domain Eukaryota; kingdom Metazoa; phylum Cnidaria; class Scyphozoa; order Semaeostomeae; family Ulmaridae; genus Aurelia; species Aurelia sp. 3 sensu Dawson et al. (2005). The sequence continues at coordinate 13,601,677 of OZ026577.1, forward strand.
CTGACTTGTTGCATTTACCTCAGTCAAAGAATTGCACTCTGGCCTTGGTTATGTGTTGCAGATTGTTTTTAACATAAAGCATGTAACTAGCTCATATGATATCAAAGAAAATAATTTGCTTATGTGATTTCATCCCTTTGGGAATTATGCTAAAATCTGAAATTCGATAATGAACATTAAGAAACTTTTCTGTAAATCCCTGATTTCATAAAGGCTGTCCAAAAATCGCAGTTTTTTAGCTGCAAAATATGAAAATTTGAAGTTTTTTTAAGGAACTTGCAACTCGCGTTTTGAATGTACCAACTCGCACTTTTCACTACTAACTCGCAACTCGCAACTCGCAAAACAGGAGCAACTCGTAACTCGCAACTCGCACTTTACCAATCCACATGTCTTCAAAGTAAAACCAGTCAGCAATGAAGTCTAGCCAAATAATGCCTTACAAATAAAACCCTCTATGACACTCAACAATGTGTTTATAGCTAAGACATATCATGTAACTGAAACACATTTATGTATGCAAGTCCCACAAATTGCACACACCTCAATTATGTGTTGCATGTAAAACATGCATGAAATCTAACTATCAATTACTTACAAATTGCACATAGGCTAATCCTCACAAATTGCACAATGCACATCCTGACTTAGGAAAATATGCATATGATGAGGTCTCCACCTAAATTTGTAGAGCCAGGTCAGGACTTGGAGAAAGAACTTCTGTATGGAATTTAGCTTGTAAGGAATGTTAATGATTTGGCCCCAATGACCAAACTGCCTTACACTATTCTCTTATTCAAATTCACCTTGCATCAATCAAAAAAGGGAAAACAATTTTCCTTAAAACAACAATCTTTCCAGTAATGACAGCTATCTTGAAAGCAAGCTGTTGATGTAAAAGCAACACTTTTGCACATTCTTACGTCGCTCAATCCCAACAATTACAAGAACAGTTTCATTTCAGCCAACCCCTGTAGTACAGATAAGTCATAACATCAAATGAGAACCTACACCAGAATCTTGATCAATTCAAACCTAACCTCATCAGCAGAAGCTATGCTGTGCATATGAAACAAATAGAAAATTGACAAAGCTTCTAAATTCTCCCAAGAAGAGATTCTTTTAAGAGCCTCATGCACGAAACAGATAGTAATAGCAGAATTTTGAAAAATGGTATGTTACTTCCTCACATAACTAGTTACAAACATATTGTCATGCAGAGGAGGGCAGAGAGCATCATTGGAGACAAGGTAACTGGATGCATTGAAACTTATAGTGTCTGGAGTGAAAGGGATCCAGAATGCAAGGTTGCAATTTCTTGGCATGATGATCCATGTGCATGCTCCACTCCATTGTATGTTTAATTAGTGCACCCAAAGTTTTACAACACATTTTTACATGCAATTAGACTATGCAAAATGTTTCCTGTATTTCACAAACTCTTCACAAGTGTTCATCTGTGCAACACTAGGCTGCCAATTAGTCACATGTCATATTGTCATTCATTTTTATGATTTAAGCATGAAATGAAAACATGTAAAGAAATTTCACACAGAAATTACGGGGTAAGTGGCCCAATGGCTTAAACAGTTTTCATCAGGTAACTACAGTTAAGCACGATTTCCGGATGGATGACTTCAGAGGCCTGACATCACAACTCACCTTACCCTCCTTCACAAGGGACTTTACACTAGGGGTCCAATGCCTGGATGCGGAATGCAAAGTGGGCCCAAATTAGCTTTCAGTAGCTAGAAATCCTGAAAAGCCCATTCAAAGCAAATTGAAAAACACAAACAAATAAATTTCAATACGCCTTTCTCTCAAATTGGCATTGCTAAAGCATATCATAAAAATAAAAATATATGTGCATGTGTACATTGTGGCAGTATGCTTCAATGTTGGTCTAAATCTGATAGAATGAGGGTGTTATTTCTAAGTTGCCATGTGACATAATTGGGGTTATCAATATCTCGTTTAGCATGCTCTTTCATTGCCCAATATGTTTGTGGCAGGCTAATGCCCTTTCCTTCTGTTTTTGTGCTTTGATATTGAACTAATTTCAGAACAATTAAAAATAAACAGTAAAATAAACAACAATAATATAAACAATTCGGACTTCAAAGTTTGTAGCCAAGTAGTGTTTTTCAAACAATGACTATGACACTTTAGCAACAAGTTCTCAGGAATTGGATATAGGCTGATCATTACTTCATAAAATATGTGCATATTGTACATGAATTGTCCAAAAATTTGCATTTACATCCATTTCTGAACAAACTTAAAAGAGTAAGAGAGTTACCTATTTCTTTGTCTTGACTTGAAGCATGAGAAATCTCTTTTTAGCCAGTCTTTATGAATGGAGTCTGATTCTTCTGACACATTCTAAAACGCCTTTCTGAAAGGCAGGAGATGTGCAAAAGTTATTTGAACACATCTGGGCAGAACCATGTAAAGTGCACAATTAGTTAATCCAATTTACTATGTTTGCATCCCTTATTTAAGTACAACAATGTATAAAACTGGTAAAGAACAATACAGTTGTAAAATCTTTCACCGCAAGGTGCATTCTATGTCAAATTCACTCCTTATGTAACTCAACTGAGAGGAAATCAATTTTCAGTTTACATGTTTTAATGGAATTTTTGTGGTTACATTGTAGCCTCTACTTCCACTTCAACTTAACAGCCCTCTGCCAACAGTGCTTGAATTTGATAATTCTATTTCCTTAATCATAGCCACTGAAAAAAGTTATTTCCTTTCAACAGTCTAATGTAGTTCAATATCTAGCAATGTAAGGGTTATCCCTCCTGATGTTGATGCCAAATATCTATAACCTTTCTGCTCTGTGCGATTTTGTTTCCTTTAAAGATAGTGCCATTTGTGTGTTCATAGTAACATAACCTTTTTGTGCCTCCCCCTGCCCTTTAAGGACTTCCCAACAAGGGGAAGGTCAGATCATAATGATTCAACCGGATACAAGTAACATTAATCTCCAAACAAACTGAAGGACCTGAGCTTTTTGACAGTCAACTAGCCTATACATAAAACAAAATGAAACATCAGTAAATTACAGCAAGTATTACTTGAAAACTTTATCCGTGGCTAAGTGTATAGGACATGATGAACAAAAGTACATCAATGTGTGTGGTCTTACAGATATACAATACAGTTGACATGCAGTTTAATGCTGCTGGCCTACTACTGGCCTGGCAAGAAAGAGTGTAAGCTCCACCCTTTTCTTTAATCTTCGTCCCCCTTGGTCACAAACATCACTATTTGCAACATATAATTCCCACGTTTAACAAAAATTTTATTGGCTCCTACAAGTAGGGCTAATTTTCATCATTGGCGAGATAGAAGAGGAAAGGGTGTAGGCCTACTAGACCAATTGATGATAGAACAACCAATAAATCAACAAAAACAAGTCAAAAGGCCTTGCCTTGAGATAAACGTACTGCTTACCTGTGTTGTCAACACTGAAACAGGGATCTTAAGTTAGCTTGTCATCTTCTGCTTATCTCTAGTAGAGTTGCTAGCTGTTTTCATACCACAACCCTCGCGCCAAAGTGAAGAAGTACAAAAGAAACAAAAGAAAACGCGCCAAACCTACCTGCAAACGAGGCTACACATTTAGCCTCATTCATAAACTAGGGTTAGGGTCAGGGTTAGGGTTAGGGTTATTTTCCTGGAAATCTTCCCTCAAAATGCTCAAAATACTTTCTAATTGAATTATTTCGATCCAATACTATCAATCTACACCCAAAGAGCTTTCAAATGGTGTGTACTTTTTTTGATAAAGACCTGTTTCTGAAAGGCCTGGATGAATGTGATCGATCAAAATGCGTAAAAACACATAATTCAATTTTTCACCTGTCAAATTTTCTAATTGAATAATTTCAATCAAATGTCATTAATCTACACCAAAAGAGCTTTCAAATGGTGTATAACTTTTATAAAAACCCGCTTCTGAAAGGCCTGAAAATCATCTCTCAAAATACGCAAAAACCAATCTTTTCAAATTTTCATTCGCGAAATTTTCTAATTTAATAATTTGGATCAAATATTGTTAATCTACACCAAAAGAGCTTTCAAATGGTGTATAACTTTTATAAAAACCCGTTTCTGAAAGGCCTGAAAATCATCTCTCAAAATACGCAAAAACCAACGTTTCAAATTTTCATTCGCGAAATTTTCTAATTTAATAGTTTGGATCAAATATCGTTAATCTACACCAAAAGAGCTTTCAAATGGTGTATGACTTTTATAAAAACCCGTTTCTGAAAGGCCTGAAAATCATCTCTCAAAATACGCAAAAACCAATCTTTTCAAATTTTCATTCGCGAAATTTTCTAATTTAATAGTTTGGATCAAATATCGTTAATCTACACCAAAAGAGCTTTCAAATGGTGTATAACTTTTATAAAAACCCGTTTTTGAAAGGCCTGAAAATCATCTCTCAAAATACGCAAAAACCAATCTTTTCAAATTTTCATGCGTGAAATTTTCTAATTTGATACTTTGGATCAAATATCATTAATCTACGCCAAAAGAGCTTTCAAATGGTGTATGACTTTTATGAAAACCCGTTTCTGAAAGGCCTGAAAATCATCTCTCAAAATACGCAAAAACCAATCTTTTCAAATTTTCATGCGTGAAATTTTCTAATTTGATACTTTGGATCAAATATCATTAATCTACACCAAAAGAGCTTTCAAATGGTGTATGACTTTTATGAAAACCCGTTTCTGAAAGGCCTGAAAATCATCTCTCAAAATACGCAAAAACCAACTTTTCAAATTCTCATTCGTGAAATTTTCTAATTTAATACTTTGGATCAAATATCGTTAATTTACAGCAAAAGAGCTTTCAAATGGTGTATAACTTTTATAAAAACTCGTTTCTGAAAGGCCTGAAAATCATCTCTCAAAATACGCAAAAACCAATCTTTTCAAATTTTCATTCGCGAAATTTTCTAATTCAATAGTTTGGATCAAATATCATTAATCCACAGCAAAAGAGCTTTCAAATGGTGTATAACTTTTATAAAAACCTAGAAAAAATAGGTCAACATTCTTTCAGACAAGCAATCTTAATTGGTGACCTAAACATAGACTTACTTAAATGCAACAACAGTAAGCACAAAAGCGTTAAAACATATTTGGAACTTCTCGTCTCTCGTGGCTTCTTGCCTCAAACTGTACTACCTTCTAGAGTCACTAGTAATAGTGGACTGACGGAGCTCGGTCTTGGCAACATGTCCAGGGTAAAGAGCGTCGACGTTCGAGATTCGTCAGAATTTCGGTGAAAATCTTGAAGGTGATCCCCCGGATTTGCCTTGTTGGTCTTTTACGAAACAAGACGCAAACAATATCCGGGGGACTTTTCACCGAAAATCTGACAAATATTGAACGTCGGCGCTCTTTGCCCCGGACATGCTGCCAAGACCGATCTTCGTCAGACTTCAAACCGCTGTGGAGATATGTTTCATTTCGCGTTTGTTCACATCATTTCACGGAGGAAAGTGAGAACAAATGCATTGAGTACAAAGTTTAACATTTTTATGCAAAGAACTGGGCGTTTGATGCAAAGTTCGCAGAGATGGAATTGGAGCGAGGACAAAACTGTTGTTAGATCTTTGGAGGTAAACAAACTTCATTCCTTGTTACTTATAATACTTACAATACAACACAACAAACACAGGCAACAATGTTGCGTCATTGTAGTACAACAACTGCAACAGGACCAATGTTGCCATGGCAGGATGTTGCGATGATGCTGAAGCAAGAAGAAAGACACAGAGATAAACAGTCAACCATTCTACGGTACGAACTTCAATTTACCTCGATTCAAAGAACAAGTAGTGTTACTTATTTTGCAGTTAGGAAAACAACGCAGCACAGCATAATAAATTGCCTCAGTTATAGCTAGGCCCCACAATATACGCTATTGGGCCTCCTGTGGATGGGTTAGAATGTTTGAAGAAGTTTTGTCTCAAATATATAAAATCCAATATCTCAATTTTTGACAGCACCAATTTCATAATTTCTTGATTTCGACCCAATAACATGAATTCTCGTCACAAGAGCTTTCAAACTATATATAGCACGATGGCGAACCTGTACGTACTACTGTGGTGGATACGCCGTACAGAGGCGGGGTATTATGCTTGATGTGGTGGATACGCCATACAGAGGCGGGGTATTATGCTTACGTGGTGGGGCATTATGCTCCGCCTCTGTATGGCGTATCCACCACATCAAGCATAATACCCCGCCTCTGTATGGTGTATCCACCACAGTAATGCGTATATGTTCGCTATCGTGTATAGCCTTAATGAAATGCTTAGTGAGAGGGGTTAGAATGTTTGAAGAAATGTTGTCAGAAACGGGTTTTTATAAAAGTTATACACCATTTGAAAGCTCTTTTGCTGTAGATTAACGATATTTGATCCAAATTATTAAATTAGAAAATTTCGCGAATGAAGATTTGAAAAGATTGGTATTTGCGTATTTTGAGAGATGATTTTCAGGCCTTTCAGAAACGGGTTTTTATAAAAGTTATACACCATTTGAAAGCTCTTTTGCTGTAGAATAACGATATTTGATCCAAACTATTAAATTAGAAAATTTCGCGAATGAAAATTTGAAAAGATTGGTTTTTGCGTATTTTGAGAGATGATTTGCAGGCCTTTCAGAAACGGGTTTTTATAAAAGTTATACACCATTTGAAAGCTCTTTTGCTGTAGATTAACGATATTTGATCCAAATTATTAAATTAGAAAATTTCGCGAATGAAAATTTGAAAAGATTGGTTTTTGCGTATTTTGAGAGATGATTTTCAGGCCTTTCAGAAACGGGTTTTTATAAAAGTTATACACCATTTGAAAGCTCTTTTGCTGTAGATTAACGATATTTGATCCAAATTATTAAATTAGAAAATTTCGCGAATGAAAATTTGAAAAGATTGGTTTTTGCGTATTTTGAGAGATGATTTTCAGGCCTTTCAGAAACGGGTTTTTATAAAAGTTATACACCATTTGAAAGCTCTTTTGCTGTAGAATAACGATATTTGATCCAAACTATTAAATTAGAAAATTTCGCGAATGAAAATTTGAAAAGATTGGTTTTTGCGTATTTTGAGAGATGATTTGCAGGCCTTTCAGAAACGGGTTTTTATAAAAGTTATACACCATTTGAAAGCTCTTTTGGTGTAGATTAACAATATTTGATCAAAATTATTAAATTAGAAAATTTCGCGCATGAAAATTTGAAAAGATTGGTTTTTGCGTATTTTGAGAGATGATTTTCAGGCCTTTCAGAAACGGGTTTTTATAAAAGTTATACACCATTTGAAAGCTCTTTTGCTGTAGAATAACGATATTTGATCCAAACAATTAAATTAGAAAATTTCGCGAATGAAAATTTGAAAAGATTGGTTTTTGCGTATTTTGAGAGATGATTTGCAGGCCTTTCAGAAACGGGTTTTTATAAAAGTTATACACCATTTGAAAGCTCTTTTGCTGTAGATTAACGATATTTGATCCAAATTATTAAATTAGAAAATTTCGCGAATGAAAATTTGAAAAGATTGGTTTTTGCGTATTTTGAGAGATGATTTGCAGGCCTTTCAGAAACGGGTTTTTATAAAAGTTATACACCATTTGAAAGCTCTTTTGGTGTAGATTAATGATATTTGATCCAAAGTATCAAATTAGAAAATTTCACGCATGAATATTTGAAACGTTGGTTTTTGCGTATTTTGAGAGATGATTTTCAGGCCTTTCAGAAACGGGTTTTTATAAAAGTTATACACCATTTGAAAGCTCTTTTGCTGTAGAATAACGATATTTGATCCAAACTATTAAATTAGAAAATTTCGTGAATGAAAATTTGAAAAGATTGGTTTTTGCGTATTTTGAGAGATGATTTGCAGGCCTTTCAGAAACGGGTTTTTATAAAAGTTATACACCATTTGAAAGCTCTTTTGCTGTAGATTAACGATATTTGATCCAAATTATTAAATTAGAAAATTTCGCGAATGAAAATTTGAAAAGATTGGTTTTTGCGTATTTTGAGAGATGATTTTCAGGCCTTTCAGAAACGGGTTTTTATAAAAGTTATACACCATTTGAAAGCTCTTTTGCTGTAGAATAACGATATTTGATCCAAACTATTAAATTAGAAAATTTCGCGAATGAAAATTTGAAAAGATTGGTTTTTGCGTATTTTGAGAGATGATTTGCAGGCCTTTCAGAAACGGGTTTTTATAAAAGTTATACACCATTTGAAAGCTCTTTTGCTGTAGATTAACGATATTTGATCCAAATTATTAAATTAGAAAATTTCGCGAATGAAAATTTGAAAAGATTGGTTTTTGCGTATTTTGAGAGATGATTTTCAGGCCTTTCAGAAACGGGTTTTTATAAAAGTTATACACCATTTGAAAGCTCTTTTGCTGTAGAATAACGATATTTGATCCAAACTATTAAATTAGAAAATTTCGCGAATGAAAATTTGAAAAGATTGGTTTTTGCGTATTTTGAGAGATGATTTGCAGGCCTTTCAGAAACGGGTTTTTATAAAAGTTATACACCATTTGAAAGCTCTTTTGGTGTAGATTAATGATATTTGATCCAAAGTATCAAATTAGAAAATTTCACGCATGAATATTTGAAACGTTGGTTTTTGCGTATTTTGAGAGATGATTTTCAGGCCTTTCAGAAACGGGTTTTTATAAAAGTTATACACCATTTGAAAGCTCTTTTGCTGTAGAATAACGATATTTGATCCAAACTATTAAATTAGAAAATTTCGTGAATGAAAATTTGAAAAGATTGGTTTTTGCGTATTTTGAGAGATGATTTGCAGGCCTTTCAGAAACGGGTTTTTATAAAAGTTATACACCATTTGAAAGCTCTTTTGCTGTAGATTAACGATATTTGATCCAAATTATTAAATTAGAAAATTTCGCGAATGAAAATTTGAAAAGATTGGTTTTTGCGTATTTTGAGAGATGATTTTCAGGCCTTTCAGAAACGGGTTTTTATAAAAGTTATACACCATTTGAAAGCTCTTTTGCTGTAGAATAACGATATTTGATCCAAACTATTAAATTAGAAAATTTCGCGAATGAAAATTTGAAAAGATTGGTTTTTGCGTATTTTGAGAGATGATTTGCAGGCCTTTCAGAAACGGGTTTTTATAAAAGTTATACACCATTTGAAAGCTCTTTTGCTGTAGATTAACGATATTTGATCCAAATTATTAAATTAGAAAATTTCGCGAATGAAAATTTGAAAAGATTGGTTTTTGCGTATTTTGAGAGATGATTTTCAGGCCTTTCAGAAACGGGTTTTTATAAAAGTTATACACCATTTGAAAGCTCTTTTGCTGTAGAATAACGATATTTGATCCAAACTATTAAATTAGAAAATTTCGCGAATGAAAATTTGAAAAGATTGGTTTTTGCGTATTTTGAGAGATGATTTGCAGGCCTTTCAGAAACGGGTTTTTATAAAAGTTATACACCATTTGAAAGCTCTTTTGGTGTAGATTAACAATATTTGATCCAAATTATTAAATTAGAAAATTTCGCGCATGAAAATTTGAAAAGTTGGTTTTTGCGTATTTTGAGAGATGATTTTCAGGCCTTTCAGAAACGGGTTTTTATAAAAGTTATACACCATTTGAAAGCTCTTTTGGTGTAGATTAATGATATTTGATCCAAAGTATCAAATTAGAAAATTTCACGCATGAATATTTGAAACGTTGGTTTTTGCGTATTTTGAGAGATGATTTTCAGGCCTTTCAGAAGCGGGTTTTTATAAAAGTCATACACCATTTGAAAGCTCTTTTGGTGTAGATTAACGATATTTGATCCAAACTATTAAATTAGAAAATTTCGCGCATGAAAATTTGAAAAGTTGGTTTTTGCGTATTTTGAGAGATGATTTGCAGGCCTTTCAGAAACGGGTTTTTATAAAAGTTATACACCATTTGAAAGCTCTTTTGCTGTAGAATAACGATATTTGATCCAAACTATTAAATTAGAAAATTTCGCGAATGAAAATTTGAAAAGATTGGTTTTTGCGTATTTTGAGAGATGATTTGCAGGCCTTTCAGAAATGGGTTTTTATAAAAGTTTTACACCATTTGAAAGCTCTTTTGCTGTAGAATAACGATATTTGATCCAAAGTATTAAATTAGAAAATTTCGCGAATGAAAATTTGAAAAGATTGGTTTTTGCGTATTTTGAGAGATGATTTGCAGGCCTTTCAGAAACGGGTTTTTATAAAAGTTATACACCATTTGAAAGCTCTTTTGCTGTAGATTAACGATATTTGATCCAAATTATTAAATTAGAAAATTTCGCGAATGAAAATTTGAAAAGATTGGTTTTTGCGTATTTTGAGAGATGATTTTCAGGCCTTTCAGAAACGGGTTTTTATAAAAGTTATACACCATTTGAAAGCTCTTTTGCTGTAGAATAACGATATTTGATCCAAACTATTAAATTAGAAAATTTCGCGAATGAAAATTTGAAAAGATTGGTTTTTGCGTATTTTGAGAGATGATTTGCAGGCCTTTCAGAAACGGGTTTTTATAAAAGTTATACACCATTTGAAAGCTCTTTTGGTGTAGATTAACAATATTTGATCCAAATTATTAAATTAGAAAATTTCGCGCATGAAAATTTGAAAAGTTGGTTTTTGCGTATTTTGAGAGATGATTTTCAGGCCTTTCAGAAACGGGTTTTTATAAAAGTTATACACCATTTGAAAGCTCTTTTGGTGTAGATTAATGATATTTGATCCAAAGTATCAAATTAGAAAATTTCACGCATGAATATTTGAAACGTTGGTTTTTGCGTATTTTGAGAGATGATTTTCAGGCCTTTCAGAAACGGGTTTTTATAAAAGTCATACACCATTTGAAAGCTCTTTTGGTGTAGATTAACGATATTTGATCCAAACTATTAAATTAGAAAATTTCGCGCATGAAAATTTGAAAAGTTGGTTTTTGCGTATTTTGAGAGATGATTTTCAGGCCTTTCAGAAACGGGTTTTTATAAAAGTTATACACCATTTGAAAGCTCTTTTGGTGTAGATTAATGATATTTGATCCAAACTATTAAATTAGAAAATTTCGCGAATGAAAATTTGAAAAGATTGGTTTTTGCGTATTTTGAGAGATGATTTGCAGGCCTTTCAGAAACGGGTTTTTATAAAAGTTATACACCATTTGAAAGCTCTTTTGCTGTAGATTAACGATATTTGATCCAAATTATTAAATTAGAAAATTTCGCGAATGAAAATTTGAAAAGATTGGTTTTTGCGTATTTTGAGAGATGATTTTCAGGCCTTTCAGAAGCGGGTTTTTATAAAAGCTATACACCATTTGAAAGCTCTTTTGGTGTAGATTGATGATATTTGATTGAAATTATTCAATTAGAAAATTTGACAGGTGAAAAATTGAATTATGTGTTTTTACGCATTTTGAGCGATCACATTCATCCAGGCCTTTCAGAAACAGGTCTTTATCAAAAAAAGTACACACCATTTGAAAGCTATTTGGGTGTAGATTGATAGTATTGGATCGAAATAATTCAATTAGAAAGTATTTTGTGCATTTTGAGGGAAGATTTCCAGGAAAATAACCCTAACCCTAACCCTGACCCTAACCCTAGTTTATGAATGAGGCTAAATGTGTAGCCTCGTTTGCAGGTAGGTTTGGCGCGTTTTCTTTTGTTTCTTTTGTACTTCTTCACTTTGGCGCGAGGGTTGTGGTATGAAAACAGCTAGCAACTCTACTAGAGATAAGCAGAAGATGACAAGCTAACTTAAGATCCCTGTTTCAGTGTTGACAACACAGGTAAGCAGTACGTTTATCTCAAGGCAAGGCCTTTTGACTTGTTTTTGTTGATTTATTGGTTGTTCTATCATCAATTGGTCTAGTAGGCCTACACCCTTTCCTCTTCTATCTCGCCAATGATGAAAATTAGCCCTACTTGTAGGAGCCAATAAAATTTTTGTTAAACGTGGGAATTATATGTTGCAAATAGTGATGTTTGTGACCAAGGGGGACGAAGATTAATGAAAAGAGTGGAGCTTACACTCTTCTTGCCAGGCCAGTAGTAGTAGGCCAGCAGCATTAAACTGCATGTCAACTGTATTGTATATCTGTAAGACCACACACATTGATGTACTTTTGTTCATCATGTCCTATACACTTAGCCACGGATAAAGTTTTCAAGTAATACTTGCTGTAATTTACTGATGTTTCATTTTGTTTTATGTATAGGCTAGTTGACTGTCAAAAAGCTCAGGTCCTTCAGTTTGTTTGGAGATTAATGTTACTTGTATCCGGTTGAATCATTATGATCTGACCTTCCCCTTGTTGGGAAGTCCTTAAAGGGCAGGGGGAGGCACAAAAAGGTTATGTTACTATGAACACACAAATGGCACTATCTTTAAAGGAAACAAAATCGCACAGAGCAGAAAGGTTATAGATATTTGGCATCAACATCAGGAGGGATAACCCTTACATTGCTAGATATTGAACTACATTAGACTGTTGAAAGGAAATAACTTTTTTCAGTGGCTATGATTAAGGAAATAGAATTATCAAATTCAAGCACTGTTGGCAGAGGGCTGTTAAGTTAAAGTGGAAGTAGAGGCTACAATGTAACCACAAAAATTCCATTAAAACATGTAAACTGAAAATTGATTTCCTCTCAGTTGAGTTACATAAGGAGTGAATTTGACATAGAATGCACCTTGCGGTGAAAGATTTTACAACTGTATTGTTCTTTACCAGTTTTATACATTGTTGTACTTAAATAAGGGATGCAAACATAGTAAATTGGATTAACTACTTGTGCACTTTACATGGTTCTGCCCAGGTGTGTTCAAATAACTTTTGCACATATCCTGCCTTTCAGAAAGGCGTTTTAGAATGTGTCAGAAGAATCAGACTCCATTCATAAAGACTGGCTGAAAAGAGATTTCTCATGCTTCAAGTCAAGACAAAGAAATAGGTAACTCTCTTACTCTTTTAAGTTTGTTCAGAAATGGATGTAAATGCAAATTTTTGGACAATTCATGTACAATATGCACATATTTTATGAAGTAATGATCAGCCTATATCCAATTCCTGAGAACTTGTTGCTAAAGTGTCATAGTCATTGTTTGAAAAACACTACTTGGCTACAAACTTTGAAGTCCGAATTGTTTATATTATTGTTGTTTATTTTACTGTTTATTTTTAATTGTTCTGAAATTAGTTCAATATCAAAGCACAAAAACAGAAGGAAAGGGCATTAGCCTGCCACAAACATATTGGGCAATGAAAGAGCATGCTAAACGAGATATTGATAACCCCAAGTATGTCGCATGGCAACTTAGAAACAACACCCTCATTCTATCAGATTTAGACCAACTTTGAAGCATACTGCCTCAATGTACGCATGCACATATGTGTTTTAGTTTTATGATATGCTTTAGCAATGCCAATTAGAGAGAAAGTCATAATGAAATTTATTTGTTTTTGTTTTTCAATTTGCTTTGAATGGGCTTTTCAGGATTTCTAGCTACTGAAAGCTAATTTGGGCCCAGTTTGCATGCAGCATCCAGGCATTGCACCCCCAGTTTAACATCCCTTCTGAAGGAGGGTAAGGTGAGGTCAGGCCTCTGTGGTCAGCCATCCGGAAATCTATTGGGGGGATCTATTGTGGGGGCACGGTAGTCAACTTTCATTTCCGTTTTATCTTTAAGATATTCATTTGCAATACAAACATTGTTGGGACTTCATTGTTAATGTTTATTCTCAATATCTTTCAAAGATTATCTTTTTGGATACACATATATTGTGGGGACATGATAGTTAAACTTCAATCCCGTTTTCTCTTGAAGAGATTCATTGGCAATACTCACATTGTGGGGACTTCATTATTAATGTTTATTCTCAATATCTTTCAAAGATTATCTTTTTTGATGCACATATATTGTGGGGACATGATAGTTAAACTTCAATCCCGTTTTCTCTTGAAGAGATTCATTGGCAATACTCACATTGTGGGGACTTCACTATTGATGTATATTCTCAATATCTTTCAAAGATTATCTTTTTTGATACACATATATTGTGGGGACATGATAGTTAAAATTCATTCCCATTTTCTCTTGAAGAGATTCATTGGCAATACACACATTGTGGGGACTTCATTATTGATTTTTATTCTCAATATCTTTCAAAGATTATCTTTTTGGATACACATATATTGTGGGGACATGATAGTTAAATGTCATTCCCGTTTTATCTTCAAGAGATTCAATGCCAATACACACATTGTGGGGACTTCACTAGTAATGTTTATGCTCAATATCTTTCAAAGATGATCTTTTTTGATACACATATATTCTGGGGACATGATAGTTAAACTTCAATCCTGTTTTCTCTTGAAGAGATTCATTGGCAATACTCACATTGTGGGGACTTCACTATTGATGTATATTCTCAATATCTTTCAAAGATTATCTTTTTTGATCCACATATATTGTGGGGACATGATAGTTAAAATACATTCCCATTTTCTCTTGAAGAGATTCATTGGCAATACACACATTGTGGGGACTTCATTATTGATTTTTATTCTCAATATCTTTCAAAGATTATCTTTTTTGATACACATATATTGTGGGGACATGATAGTTCAAATTCATTCCCATTTTCTCTTGAAGAGATTCATTGGCAATACACACATTGTGGGGACTTCATTATTGTTGTATATTCTTAATATCTTTCAAAGATTATCTTTTTTGATACACATACATTGTGGGGACATGATATTTACATTTCTTTCCTGTTTTCTCTTCAAGAGATTCATTGGCAATACACACATTGTGGGGACTTCATTATTGATGTTTATTCTCAACATCTTTCCAATATAATTTTTTGATACACATATGTTATGGGGACATGATAGTTAAATTTCACTCCCGTTTTCTTTTGAAGAGATTCATTGGCAATACACACATTGTGGGGACTTCATTATTGATGTATATTCTCAATATCTTTCAAATATTATCTTTTTTGATACACATACATTGTGGGGACATGATAATTAAATTTCACTCCCGTTTTCTCTTGAAGAGATTCATTGGCAATACACACATTGTGGGGACTTCATTATTAATGTATATTTTCAATATCTTTCAAAGATTATCTTTTTTGATACATACATATTGTGGGGACATGACAATTAAATTTCACTCCCGTTTTCTCTTGAAGAGATTCATTGGCAATACACACATTGTGGGGACTTCCTTATGCTTGTTTATTCTCAATATCTTTCAAAGATCATCTTTTTTGATACACATATATTGTGGGGACATGATAGTTAAATTTCATTCCCGTTTTCTCTTTAAGAGATTCGTTGGCAATACACACATTGTGGGGACTTCATTATTGATGTTTATTCTCAATATCTTTCAAAGATTATCTTTTTTGATACATATATATTGTAGGGACATGATAGTTAAATTTTACTCCCGTTTTCTCTTGAAGAGATTCATTGGCAATACACACATTGTGGGGACTTCATTATTGATGTTTATTCTCAATATCTTTCCAATATAATTTTTTTTGATACACATATATTGTGGGGACATGATAGTTAAATTTCACTCCCGTTTTCTCTTGAAGAGATTCATTGGCAATACACACATTGTGGGGACTTCATTATTTATGTTTATTCTCAATATCTTTCAAAGATTATCTTTTTGGATAAACATATATTGTGGGGACATGATAGTTAAATTTCATTCCCGTTTGATCTTTAAGAGATTCATTCGCAATACACACATTATGGGGACTTCATTATTGATATTTATTCTCAATATCTTTCAAAGATCATCTTTTTTGATACGCATATATTGTGGGGACATGATAGTTAAATTTCACTCCCGTTTTCTCTTGAGGAGATTCATTGGCAATACACACATTGTTTGGACTTCATACTTAAGTTTCATTCTTAATCTATTTCGAATATATTCATTTTCTATACACATAGGTTGTGGAGAGATTATATAGAGGGGTATCACCATGGTTGAGGGTAAACCCGGTTTGACCGATTTTAACTGTCCTGCGTATGTTGCTACATTACAGGAGTTTGAGTGTAGTTAGAACCAAAAAACGTGCAAATATATTTTGGTGACGCCATGTGCTAAATCTTTTCTTGTTTGTGTTTCTTAAAATCTCTTCCACCAACAGAGGGAAAAGTGCATAAAGAAGCTCACCTGAGATGTAGCTGTAACTATCGCGCATCTTTCCTTTCACTTTTTGTTGCACAGTTTTCTTTTTGCTTTGTTTCTCGACGTTGTTAAAACTTTTACAGCAAACAAAAGGCCTCTCACTAAGCTCTGTTTGTCCAGAATAAGTATTTCATGTAGCTTCAGAGATATGAAATGCGCTTCCGCCACGACAGGCTTCTTGTTGCAAGCCATCTGAGTGGCCTAAAGTCGCTCTGGTTGAGGGTACTGTGGTATATTCCGGTTCTTGAAGGAAATCTTAGCTGCCAACGCATGACAGGCGATTACTTTTTCTTGTAAAAGGACACATTGCGGCGCAAAAACAGGTTTGTTCTATCAAAAATATATTTTTATATCATAAATTGATTGAAGCACGTTCAGTTCACGGAAACAGGAAAACTTGATGTCAGCTGGCTTGAAAAGTCTTTGACCGAATGCTGCAACTAAGTTCAGTGTTTAGGATAACGAAACATAGTCAACACAATCAGAAAAAATTTGATAGCAGCAAAAATTCTTTAATCATTCATATGCTGATAATTTTCGCAGCAAGTTATCGTAAATTTACCTGAAACCATGGGAGAAGTTTTGACACCGGCAACCAGGACGATGTTGGGAATTTAGGCCCTCTCGACCACTATGTTCTCGAGTAGCTCGCTCTTAAAGACAAATATATTTTATATCAACAACAGGGAAGAATTTACGAAGGTGTTTATGGTAAGTTTCGTTCTGAGATTTTTTTCATTCAGCAGGAATATTTCGCCAACGTAAAATTCCCTCAATAAGGGCGACACCCCTCTAGTTAGATTTCATTCCCGTTTTATCTTTGAGGCACTCATTTGCAATACACACATTGTAGGGACATCATAGTTAAGCCTCATTTTTATTGTCTTTCCAATTCATTTTCAATACACATGCATTGTGGGGACATGATACTTAAAGTTCATTCCCGTTTGATTTTTAAGACACTCATTTGCAATGCACACATCATGGGGACTCCATAGTTAAGTTCCCTTCTATACACATGCATTGTGAGAACATGATAGTTGAACTTCATTCCCATTTTATTTTAAGATACTCATTTGCAATACACACATTATGGGGACTCCATAGTTAAGTATTCTTAATCTCTTTCGAAGATATTCTTTTAAAATACACATACAACATATGAACCATGATGGTTCTTTATTTTTCTGATTTACTTAAAAGACATTCATTTGCAATACACACATTGTTGGGGCTTCACTGTGGAGTTCATCCTTAATTTCGTTCGAAGATATTCTTTTGTTATTCACAAACTTTGTGGAGACCTCATATTTAGCCTCATTGCTGTTTTATTTCCAAGAAGTTCATTGACAATACACACATTGTCGAAACTTGATAGTTGAACTTCATTGCTGTTTATTTGGAAGACAGACATTGGCAATACCACATTCTGGGAACTTAATAATTAAGTTTCATTCTTAATCTCTGTCTAAGATTTTCCCCTTCCATACACATGCATTGTGGGGATATGATAGTTGAATTTCATTCCTGTTTTATTTTCAAGACACTCTTTTGCAATATACACATCATTGGGACTCCATTGTTAAGTTTCATTCTTAGAAATATCTTAGAAATATCTCTTTCTAAGATATTCCTCTTCCTTACAAATGCATTGTAGGGACATAACAGTTGAATTTCATTCCCGTTTTATTTTTAAGACACTCATTTGCAATATAAACATTATGGGGACTCCATAGTTAAGTTTCATTCTTAATCTGTTTCTAAGATATTCCCCTTCCATACACATGCATTGTTGGGACATGATCGTTGGACTTCATTCCCGTTTTATTTTTAAGGCATTCATTGGCAGTAGATAAATTTCAATACAGTTCTATTTTGAACACATGCTCATCTCATAAACACAAGTGGTCGGGATTTCTTATCTCAATTTCATACCAGTTCTATTTCTAAGACATGCTTTACCAATAAACATAAATCGTTTATCATTCATAGTTAATTTCTTTCTAGCTGTACTCCGAGCGCATGCTTTGCTTATAACTAAATTGTTGGACCTTCCGAGCTAAATTTCATTCTACTGCTATAACATCCAACAATTTGTGTATTGTGCACAGATTTTTGGTCATTTCATCGTTGAATTTGATTTTACTTCTATTCTCAAGAATGTGTTGCCTGTGAACTTGGTTGATTTATGTTTATTCAATATTTTTGTCAGTTCACAGCATTTTTTTCCAAAAACTAAGAAGCAAATATCTGCAAATTATTTGTCGGGGGGGGGGGGGGTGCTGTATAGTTAGATTTAATCCAACTTCTTTTTCCAAAACATGTTTTTCCTACAAACGCAATTTTTTGAGAACATATTCTTGACTTCATTCCACTTCTACTTCCGAGACATGCTCTGCCTACAAACACAGATTGCAGCGACTTCATCGTTAAATTTCATTCCACTTCTATTGCCAAGAGATTATTTGGCTATAGCAGATACTGTTAGAAGCTCAATCTTAAACCTCTGTTTCATTGTATTTCTAAGATATTCTTTCGGCACAAACACAAATTGTTGCAACTTCATTGTTAAAATTTGTTTCACTTCCACTTTCACTCCACTTCTACTTTGAAGAAATGCTTTGCCTATAGAGTACCATCGCCCTGAATCGGCACCTTTCAGATAAATAACCTATCATGAGCGTTAGATAGGGACTTAAAACAATAATTTTCCATCAGAAGATTCTTCACTTCATGGTGTTTACTGTATCACTTCATCTACTTAATCTTCTCACTTTTTGAAGTACAGCCAGAACTTAAAGGAGCAACGGTAAAAATCAGCCTAAATGAATAATATCGCCCTGAACCGGCACCCCTCATTTTATCGCAATCAGCTACCCCGAAAGAACATTGTACTATACTGTCAAAGTAGCTATTTTCTAGGGTCACATCCCCTATGTAATTAATATTCATTGCATTTTGATCGGATGTAAAATTAAAGCTTTTCGTTGCTTCCCAGTTTTAACATCTCATACATACTACCGTCATTACGTTATTCCAAAAATGCTCCTCTTCCTACTCCACGAAAGGTTACCAAATCAGAAATGTGTTCCTAGAATCAAATATTATTTACCACCTGTTTTCATTCATAAAGTCGTCCAGCGGAAAGGGGGGAGATCACTATTCACAACACGAGACTATTTTCACACACTATGCCGGTTCAGGGCGATTTTTAGCCAATCCACCCGCTTTGGAATAGAAACCCCCGGAACAAAAATGGAAATCGACAACTTGAAGGAATTTTCAAATATTCCATTCAAAGGAGCAGAACAAACTATTGAAACAAGTTATTTGACCTTTGCCAGTATTTTATCAATGAAAATGAATCAAAATAAATTTGCAGCTTGGAAAAATAAATGAAGAAATGAACGAACGCTTACCGTAACTTTACGTTGAAAACTTCTTAGTAGCATGTAAACAAAGCCAAGGAAACAAGCAAGAGCAGTCAGAGAGCAAGAATATGGCGTCAAGAAACCATTTTCCTGCTTTCTTTTCATTTACTAGTCCCAGACTGTTCCATTTTTAAAGTTTTGCCTATAAACAGAAGTTGTGGAGACTTCATCCTTAAATCTCCGTTCAATTGTATTTCACAGATTTCCTTTGCCTATATACACAAAATTGTTGCACTTCATCGTTAAATCTCAGTTTAGTTCTCATTCGACAATATCCTTTAAAATATAAGCACTTTGATGCGAATTGAAAGTAGCGACGTTTCGAGCATAGCCCGTTATCAAGCAAAGAAAAATTAATAGAACCGACACTAATCAAGCAAAAAGAAGGACAGATTCGAAGGATAAAGATAGTGCTCAAGGGAATCGATGTGACGTAGGAAAGAATGTTATTGAAGATACGTAAAGTGCTTGTTGAGTCCTGAAGGATACAAAGTTCCAAGTGCAAAAATGATCCGTTTTTCCAATGTTTTTCTTTTTGTGCTTTCTGTAGATGCATATAGAAGCCCAAGAATCGACATGTCATCGGTAGAATGGTTTGGTAGATTGAAATGGTGTGAAATGTTACTGTCCGGATCGTTTTCGTGTTGCTCATCTAAATGTGTCCTGTTCCTAACATTCCTCAAATGTTCACCGAATCTGTTGTTTATTTGTCTTGACGTCTCTCCAATATACAGGATGTTGCATTTGGTGCAGGTGATGCAATAAACTACGGATGATGAGGCACATGTGAATGCAGATCGGATGGTAAAAGTTCTGTTTCCAATAGTGACGGTTGTGGAATTGTTGATGTGCTTACATGTTTGGCAAAGATGATGGTTACATGGAAAGGTACCAGGTGGGTCGTTGGTCTTGAGGTTTGTGCGGACGAGTGTGTCTTTGATGTTCTTATCTCTGCGAAAGGCCATAAGAGGAGGTGCTTCAAATATATCCTTGGTATGAGAGTCTTCTTGTAATATTCGAAAATTGTTGTAGATGATCTTTTTGATCCTGTCGTTGAGTGGATGGTAGGTGAGGGTGAAAGGAATGCGACTGTTTGTTTGGCTTCTGTCAACAGGCAATAAGGCATCTTCTTGCGATAGTTTTTTTACTCTCTTAAGGGCTGAATCAGTCACGGTCTCCGGATAGTTGTTTTGGTGGAAGAAAGAGGACATCTCCTTTGCTTTGGCATCAAAATCTTCTTCGGCAGTACAAATGCCACGGAGACGGCGTAGCTGAGAATAAGGGATTGAATCTTTGCATTTTTTTGGGTGCGAAGAACCATAATCCAGGAAGCTGTGTGCATCAGTTTCTTTGTAGTAAATTGTGGTAGAAATAGTGTCATCCTTAATTGTGAGCCGGAGATCCAGGAAAGGTAGGCTATCTTCAGTGATATTGTGGGTAAACTGTAGAGCGGGGTGGAAATTGTTGGTGTAATTGATGAATTCTTGCAGTGACTCGAGTGGAAGGGAAGTGGCACCAATAATGTCATCCATGTATCTTTTGATGAGGCAAGGAAATGGGCCACGGTAGGAATTCATGATCAGGTATTCTTGATATCCGACAAAAAGGCATGCATAGCTAGGACCAAGTTTACTACCCATTGCAACTCCAGATGTTTGTAGATAGAAACTACCATTGAAGGAGAATGTATTTGTGGTAAGAACGAGTTCAGCGAGGCGCAGAAGAGTGTTAGTTGGCGGATACTGTTTTGATCGTTGTTCCAGGAAGAATTTTAATGCTATCAATCCATCTGCATGTGGAATGCATGTGTACAGCGACTTGACGTCCATAGTGAACAGGAACCGGTTTGGGCCATTGAATCTGAACTCTTTAAACAAGCGTAGGGCATGAGATGTATCCTTAACATAGGTCGGCAGTTGTTGGTTGATTGGTGTGAAAATGCTATCGAGGTAGGAGGCGATTTGTGATGTAGGGCAGGAGACAGCTGATACAATAGGACGACCAGGGTTATTGAGTTTAGTTGGCTTGATAACGGGCTATGCTCGAAACGTCGCTACTTTCAATTCGCATCAAAGTGCTTATATTTTATGTTATTTACTTGTTTGTCTTTGTATTGTGGCACTACACGCAGCAAGAAGATTTTTTTGATTATTTTTTTTTTTTATTATTTTTTATTTTTTTATTTTTTATTTTTTTATTTTTTTTTGATTATTTTTTTTTTGATTATTTTTTATTTTTTTATTTTTTATTTTTTTATTTTTTTTTGATTATTTTTTTTTTTATTATTTTTTATTTTTTTATTTTTTATTTTTTTATTTTTTTTTGATTATTTTTATCGCAAGAAGATGCCTTATTGCCTGTTGACAGAAGCCAAACAAACAGTCGTATTCCTTTCACCCTCACCTACCATCCACTCAACGACAGGATCAAAAAGATCATCTACAACAATTTTCGAATATTACAAGAAGACTCTCATACCAAGGATATATTTGAAGCACCTCCTCTTATGGCCATTCGTAGAGATAAGAACATCAAAGACACACTCGTCCGCACAAACCTCAAGACCAACGACCCACCTGGTACCTTTCCATGTAACCATCATCTTTGCCAAACATGTAAGCACATCAACAATTCCACAACCGTCACTAATGGAAACAGAACTTTTACCATCCGATCTGCATTCACATGTGCCTCATCATCCGTAGTTTATTGCATCACCTGCACCAAATGCAACATCCTGTATATTGGAGAGACGTCAAGACAAATAAACAACAGATTCGGTGAACATTTGAGGAATGTTAGGAACAGGACACATTTAGATGAGCAACACGAAAACGATCCGGACAGTAACATTTCACACCATTTCAATCTACCAAACCATTCTACCGATGACATGTCGATTCTTGGGCTTCTATATGCATCTACAGAAAGCACAAAAAGAAAAACATTGGAAAAACGGATCATTTTTGCACTTGGAACTTTGTATCCTTCAGGTAGACTGACGACGTGATTCCTTGTATTCGTTCAACATTTATAATCTGATGTTTTAATTTCACTCATACAAAGGACTCACGACCAAACAGATTCTAAACAGGGACTAAAATCTTATGAAAACTCAGAAGAAACTTAGAACATCTTCCATCCTACGAACGTCGAAAGAAAATTCGAACGTCTCTTCGAACGTCACTTCGAACGTTGCTTCGCTTCGAGAAATCGAACGTTGAACTAATGAGCCAATCAAACGCTACAAATAGGCACGTGGGTTGACCATATTAAGAAAGTAGCGATCTGATTGGTCGCGCCGTGAACGCGGCGGACTTGGCCTAATTAGTCCCTATTCTGAAGCGTAAGGACATAAGTCCCTCAACTGAAGCGATGACAACAACAACAACGAGCGTAAGTTAGAAGGGCTTATGTAATGTAGTCTATCCTTCAGGACTCAACAAGCACTTTACGTTTCTTCAATAACATTCTTTCCTACGTCACATCGATTCCCTTGAGCACTATCTTTATCCTTCGAATCTGTCCTTCTTTTTGCTTGATTAGTGTCGGTTCTATTAATTTTTCTTTGCTTGATAACGGGCTATGCTCGAAGCGTCGCTACTTTCAATTCGCATCAAAGTGCTTATATTTTATGTTATTTACTTGTTTGTCTTTGTATTGTGGCACTACACGCAGCAAGAAGATTTTTTTGATCATTTAACGTTTAACAGCGTGACACAAGACCTTTACTAAGACTTACTTACTTGTTGCTGTCGTCTTGACTCATGCCGTCACTCAAGCATTCAAGTATTCAAGTATTCAAGAGATTCGACGTGACCTCAACCAGTTTACTCAACATTTCTCGGAGGACATCATCAACACATCGTATGAGCTCTCTACTTCAACATTTAAGAAGACCAGATTCACAAGCCATGTCCATTTCCTTAGCAGATGTTTACGATCAAAAATCATACCAAACGGATTCAGAATCAAATTTCATTCATCGTCTCAATCACACACCATCCAGAAACACTTAAACTCCTGCTCAAGAAACCTCATACGTTCTACACTACGAGATTACCAAGGCATCATCAAGGACCATTCAGCTAAGTTACCTAATTTAGTTAATCGTCTTCATTACTTTTGTAATGATCATGACATATTTCTTTCCATACGTAGGAAAATACATGAGCTCAACCAAACTCTATACAACAATCTTAAGGAAACTAAGGACCACAAATTTGAGGAACTTCAAAACACTTTTAATACTAACAGAAATGTCATTTCTAGCAATAATCAAACAAAATACATCGTTCAAACAATACCAGAAGATTTAATTCTGACGCAAGAAGAAAGAAATGTTTTAAAGAAAGGACTTAAATTCATCCCACTGAAGCAGAATGTAGATGAATTTCAAGCTAAGCATGATACAGAACTTTTCTTCCGCCGCCTTCGCCTTAAGGCACATTTTCACAGCAAAGACTCAGAAGAATCATCCCAAGAGTCCACAGATTCCACAGCTTCCAATGCCGAGACAGATGAAAGCACTACCATTAATAGCCTTTTCCCAACTAAATCAGTCTGGACCCCCAAGCCTGGCAAGTATTCAGCTCTGGACCTCTACATAGACAAATGCAGATATGAGATCTCACAAATAGATTTTAAAGCAAAATGTAAAAGGTCTAATTTAACTCCACAAGAATGGGCTGCTCTTAAGCACCTGAAATCAAGGGATGACATCGTCATTAAGCCTGCAGACAAAGGTGGACGCGTTGTTGTCTGGAGAAAGGACCTGTACATTGAAGAAGGCAATTCACAGCTACTAACGCAATCATACAAACATCTTCCGAAAAATGTAACCAAATCCTTCAACAAGACAATCATTAACTCCGTCAAAGAAGAAATGCACCTTGGAAACTTACCAACAAATGCAGATAAGCTGTACCTTCAGCATCCTCGAACATCAGCGTTTTACATGCTCCCAAAGATTCATAAACTCAATAACCCTGGTCGTCCTATTGTATCAGCTGTCTCCTGCCCTACATCACAAATCGCCTCCTACCTCGATAGCATTTTCACACCAATCAACCAACAACTGCCGACCTATGTTAAGGATACATCTCATGCCCTACGCTTGTTTAAAGAGTTCAGATTCAATGGCCCAAACCGGTTCCTGTTCACTATGGACGTCAAGTCGCTGTACACATGCATTCCACATGCAGATGGATTGATAGCATTAAAATTCTTCCTGGAACAACGATCAAAACAGTATCCGCCAACTAACACTCTTCTGCGCCTCGCTGAACTCGTTCTTACCACAAATACATTCTCCTTCAATGGTAGTTTCTATCTACAAACATCTGGAGTTGCAATGGGTAGTAAACTTGGTCCTAGCTATGCATGCCTTTTTGTCGGATATCAAGAATACCTGATCATGAATTCCTACCGTGGCCCATTTCCTTGCCTCATCAAAAGATACATGGATGACATTATTGGTGCCACTTCCCTTCCACTCGAGTCACTGCAAGAATTCATCAATTACACCAACAATTTCCACCCCGCTCTACAGTTTACCCACAATATCACTGAAGATAGCCTACCTTTCCTGGATCTCCGGCTCACAATTAAGGATGACACTATTTCTACCACAATTTACTACAAAGAAACTGATGCACACAGCTTCCTGGATTATGGTTCTTCGCACCCAAAAAAATGCAAAGATTCAATCCCTTATTCTCAGCTACGCCGTCTCCGTGGCATTTGTACTGCCGAAGAAGATTTTGATGCCAAAGCAAAGGAGATGTCCTCTTTCTTCCACCAAAACAACTATCCGGAGACCGTGACTGATTCAGCCCTTAAGAGAGTAAAAAAACTATCGCAAGAAGATGCCTTATTGCCTGTTGACAGAAGCCAAACAAACAGTCGCATTCCTTTCACCCTCACCTACCATCCACTCAACGACAGGATCAAAAAGATCATCTACAACAATTTTCGAATATTACAAGAAGACTCTCATACCAAGGATATATTTGAAGCACCTCCTCTTATGGCCTTTCGCAGAGATAAGAACATCAAAGACACACTCGTCCGCACAAACCTCAAGACCAACGACCCACCT
The DNA here is from genome assembly GCA_964020215.1 of Aurelia sp. 3 sensu Dawson et al. (2005). NCBI lineage: Eukaryota > Metazoa > Cnidaria > Scyphozoa > Semaeostomeae > Ulmaridae > Aurelia > Aurelia sp. 3 sensu Dawson et al. (2005). The sequence goes on from OZ026577.1 coordinate 13,627,517, forward strand.
GGTACCTTTCCATGTAACCATCATCTTTGCCAAACATGTAAGCACATCAACAATTCCACAACCGTCACTAATGAAAACAGAACTTTTACCATCCGATCTGCATTCACATGTGCCTCATCATCCGTAGTTTATTGCATCACCTGCACCAAATGCAACATCCTGTATATTGGAGAGACATCAAGACAAATAAACAACAGATTCGGTGAACATTTGAGGAATGTTAGGAACAGGACACATTTAGATGAGCAACACGAAAACGATCCGGACAGTAACATTTCACACCATTTCAATCTACCAAACCATTCTACCGATGACATGTCGATTCTTGGGCTTCTATATGCATCTACAGAAAGCACAAAAAGAAAAACATTGGAAAAACGGATCATTTTTGCACTTGGAACTTTGTATCCTTCAGGACTCAACAAGCACTTTACGTATCTTCAATAACATTCTTTCCTACGTCACATCGATTCCCTTGAGCACTATCTTTATCCTTCGAATCTGTCCTTCTTTTTGCTTGATTAGTGTCGGTTCTATTAATTTTTCTTTGCTTGATAACGGGCTATGCTCGAAACGTCGCTACTTTCAATTCGCATCAAAGTGCTTATATTTTATGTTATTTACTTGTTTGTCTTTGTATTGTGGCACTACACGCAGCAAGAAGATTTTTTTGACAATATCCTTTGTCTACGAAAATAAACTGTGGCGACTTCATCCTTTAGTTTCATTCCACTTTTATTTCAAAAGATACTTTGGCCATGACAGATAGTGTTGAAAGTTCAGCGTTAAATCTCATTTTTGTTCTATTTTTAAGACATGCTTTCGGTATAAACGCAAATTGTGGCCACTTTATTGTTAAACTTTCATTTCACTTCCATTTTGTTGATGTGCTTTGCCTGCAAACAGGCATGTTTATGAGTTCATCGTTAAAGTTCATTCCTCTTCTATTTCGAAGATATTCTTTTCCTATAAACAAAGATTGTTGGGTCCTGATCATTGAATTTAATTCAACATCCATTTTGAAGATATGCTTTGCATTTAAACATAAATTGTAGCAACGATATCATCAAATTTATTCCATATTTATTTCGAGGATATGCTTTGTCTATAAACACAATTTGTGCCGTCTTCATTGTTAAACTTGATTCCACTTCTATTTCCAAAACATACTTTGAATATGAACACAAATTAATGAGACTTGATCATTAAATTTCATTCCACTTCTTTTTTGAGCACTTCCTTTGGCTGTAAACATAACTACTGGAAAATTCTAGTAAAATTGCATTCCACTTCTATTTGCGAGACATGCCGTCCCTACGAACACAAATTGCGTCAACTTCATCGTTAAATTTCATACAACTTCTACTTCAAAGATATGCCTTGCCAATATAAACCATTGGTGGCGATTCATCGTTAAAGTTTATTACATTCTATGTCCAAGACATGATTTGCCCATGAACACAAATTAATGAGACTTGATCGTTGAATTTCATTCCAGTTATTTTATGAACACTTCCTTTGACTTGAAACATAACTGTTGGAAACTTCTCGTTAAATGTCATCCCACTTCTATTTCCGAGACGTGCTCTTCCTACAAACACTAATTGTGTCGATGTCATTGTTAAATTTCATTCCACTACTACTTCGAAAATATGCTTTGCCTATAAACACAAATTGTGGCCATTTCATCATTAAAGTTTATTACGTTCAATTTCCAAGACATGCTGTTCTCATGAGACACAAATTAATGAGAATCGATCGTTAAGTTTCATTCTAGTTCTTTTTTGAACACTTCCTTGGTCTATAAACACAACTATTGGATCATTCTACGTAATTTTCATTCCACTTCTATTTGCAAGACATGTTGTGCCTACAAACACAAGCTAGCACGACATCATCGTTGAATTTCATCCTACTTCTATGTCGAAGATATTCGTTCCCTATAAACACAAACTATGGCGATTTCATTGTTAAAGTTCATTCCACTTCTATGTCCAAGACATACTTTTCCCTTGAACACAAATTAATGAAACTTGATCGTTAAATTTCATTTTATTTCTTGTTGAACACTTCTTTAGTCTATAAAGACAACTGTTGGAATATCTTAGTTAATTTTCATTCCACTTCAATTTGCGAGACATGCTGTGCCTACAAACACAAATTGTGTTCACGTCATTGTAAAATTTCATTCCACTTCTACTTCGAAGATATGCTTTGCCTATAATTCATCCTTAAAGATCCACTTCTATGTCCAAGACATACTTTGCATATAAACACAAACCATTTGAACATGATTGTTAAGCTTTATTTAAGTTCTTTTGAGAACATTTTCTTTGTCTATAAACGCAACTCTTGAAACCTGCTAGTTAATTTTCACTCTACTTCTATTTGCAAGATATGCTCTATACCTACGAACACGAGTTGCAGCGAAATTTTAGTTAAATTTCATTCCACTTCTAATTCCCAGAGATACTTTGGCAATAACAGCTACTGTTGGAAGCTCGTTGTTAAAATCTCTTTTAAGTTGTTTTTCGAATGTATACTTTCGATATAAATGCAAACTGTGGCGACTGCATCATAATATTTAATTTCACTTCTACTTCAAAGAGTTTTTTTTCGCCTGTAAACAGATACTTTTGTGAGTTGATCGTTTAAACTCTTCTGTTTCGAAGATACGCTTTCCTGGGAACACAAATCGCTCGGACTTCATCATTAAATTTTGTTCCACTTATACTCGAAGATATACTTTGCCTATTATAAGAAATTGTTGGGTCTTAATCAACAACTTTCATTCCAATACTATTTCGAAGATATGATTTGCACACAAACATAGATTTTGATGATTTCATCCTTAAATCTCAGTTTAGCTCTCATTCAAAGTATGCTTGGCCTTCAGACACATTCTGGCGACTTCATTATTACATTTGGTTCTGGTTTATATGAAGAGATCCTTTGACTATAAATACAAATTGTTGGTACTTCATTGTTAAAGGTCATTCTAGTTCTATCTCAACCATTTCCTTTGCCTATAAACACAAATTATTGGATTTCATCATTAAAGCTAATTTCAGCTCTCATTCAAAATATGCTTGGCCTATAAACATATATTGTGGCGAGTTCATTGTTACATTTGGTTCTACTTCTATTTCAAAGGGTTGCTTTTTCCGTAAACATAAATTGTGGCGCATCAATGTTGAATTTATTTCACTTCTGTTTCCAAGAAAGGCTTTGGCTGTAAACAGAAACTGTTGGATGCTATGATTAACTCTTACATTAGTTTTATTTCGAAGATATACCTAGCCAGAAACACATAATGTGGCAACTTCATGGTCACTTCTGTTTCAAGCATTACTTGAAAGAGATCCTTTGACGATAAACACAATGCTTTGACCATAATTGTAGGGACTTAATTGTTAAATTTCAGTTTCATTGGCAAGACTTAATTTACTATGAACAGAAGTTGTTGGAACTTCATTGTTAAATCTCATTCAATTTTGAAGCCATACTTGGCATAGGAACACATATTGCAACGACTTCATCGTTGCATTTGGCTTTAGTTCTATCGGAAAGAGTTCCTTTTCCTATTAATGCAAATTTTTTTAACGACTTCATGTTGATTTCATTCAACTTCTATTTGCAAAACATGATTTGACAATGAACAGAAATCGCTGGAACGTCATTGTTAAATCTCATTTTACTTCTTTCTCCAAGGTAAACTTTACATAAAAACGCAAATTGTGGCGACATCATCTTGGGGTTTCATTTCACTTCTACTTGAAGTAGGTGCTTTGCCTGTAAACAGACACTTTTGTGAGTTCATCGTTTAATCTCTTCTAATTCGAAGATATTCTTTTCCTGGAAACGCGAATCGTTGGGACTTCATTATTAGATTTTATTCCATCTCATATCTACTTCAAAGACTTGCTTTGCCTATAAAAACAGAAATTGTGGATCTTGATCAATAACTTTCATTCCACTTCTATTTTGAAGATATGCTTTGCATATGAGCTAAATTTTGGTGATTTCATCCTTAAATCTCAGTTTAGCTCTCATTCAAAATATGCTTGGCCTATAAACATATATTGTGGCGACTTCATTGTTACATTTGGTTCTCCTTCTATTTCAAAGGGTTGCTTTTTCTGTAAACATAAATTGTGGCGCATCATTGTTAAATTTCATTCCACTTCTATTTCCAAGAAGGGCTTTGACTATAGACAGAACTGTTGGAATTTTATTGTTTCAGTTCATTCTGCTTCTACTTCGAAGACATGCTCTGCCTGTAGAATCAAATTGTGGTGACTTCATCGTTAAATCTCAATTCACCTCTATTTCGAAGCTTTCCTTTACCAATAAACGCCAATTGTTGGACGCTATAATTAACTCTCACTTTAGTTTTATTTCGAAAGTATACTTGGCCATCAACACATATTGCGGCAACTTCATGGTCACTTCTGTTTCAAGTATTATTTGAAAGAGATCCTTTGACCATAAGCACAATGCTTTGACCATAATTGTGGCGACTTCATTGTTAAATTACAGTTATATTTGCAAGACATGATTTTACTATGAACAGAAATTGTTGGAACTTCATTGTTAAATCTCATTGAATTTTGATTGAGTCAAACTTGGCATATGAACACATATTACAACGACTTCATCGCTGCATTTGATTTAGTTCATTGGAAAGACTTCCTTTTCTTATAAACGCAAATTGTAGCGACTTCATTGTTGTATTTCATTCCACTTCTATTTTCAAGACGTGATTTGATTATAAGCAGAAATTGCTGGAACTTCATTGGTAAGTCTCGTTTTAGTTGTACTTTCATGATATGCTTGGCATATCGACACGTATTGTGACGACTTCATCGTTGCATTTGTTTTAGTTCTATTGGAAAGAGATCCTTTTCTTATGAACGCAAATTGCAGCGACTTCACTTTTGTATTTTTTGCCACTGCTGTTTCCAAGACGTGATGTAATTATCAGCAGAAATTGCTGGAACTTCACTGTAAAATATCATTTCATCTCTACTTCGAAATAAGTTTTGCCATAAATAGAAATTGTGTCGATTTCATTGTTAGAGTTCATTCCACTTCTATGTACCAGACATACGTTACCTACCGGGTGTCCCAGAAAAAAGGTAACAGATTTGATCACGACTAGCGCTAAGAATTTGGCTCGAATCAGCCGGAAATAACGTTTAAACTAATCCTCGATAGTTAAATTGAAGATACATACCTTGTTTGTTGACCTTGGAGCATTAAGAGTAGAAATTTTAGTCTTGAAAGTCTAGATTTGCCTCTATCTCCAAACCAGAGCTTTTGGGTTATGGCCTAAGCTGTCAACGCGCTTGTTGTGGAATCTCCTGAATCATAGCCAAGTACACACAAGATGCCTCGTGCTTCGGAAAAATTCTTAGTAGAAATCCAAATCGAACTTGACAATCAAACTCAAGAATATTTTCCCGAAGGGATATCTCTGTTCATTCTACGAAAGCTGTGAATTGCCGCTGCCAAATAAAACTTACCCTACAGGGAAATGATTCCCTTGAGTGTGGAAAAATCTTCCTTCGAATAAAATACATTTTTTGATCATTGAAATTATTACGAAAAGAGAATTCGTCACTTATACCCAATGGATTAAACATCCACGAGGGTAAGATCATTGAAAGCGCTCTCTCGTGCTTAAGTTGCTTCTTCTTTGTAAATTCATTTTCATTTTGGCTGAGTAAAGATATTCCTTAGTGACTTGTTCAGTTTTCAGTTTTTACATTTGTACTCAAATGTGCATGTACAAAGTAAAGGTCCTTCTTTGGACTTTCTACATTGTGCCTATCCTTGAGGAGATTCCCCACAACAGCGTGTTTGTAGTTTAGGCCAAAGTCTAAAAGCTCTGATTTGGAGGTGAAAGCAAATTTGGACTTTCAAGATAAAAATGTCTACTCTAAATGCTCCAATATCAACCAACAAGGTGTCTATCTTCAAGTAAACTATCGAGGAATAGTTTAAAGATTATTTCCGATTGATTCAAGCTAAATTCTTAGCGATAGCCCTGATCAAATCTGTTACCTTTTTTGGGACACCCGGTATAAACACAAATTGTTGTCTTGCTATTTAACTTTCATTCTAGGTCGTTTCTTTGTCTATAAACACAACTGTTAGAACATTCTAATTAAATTTCATTTCCATTTATATTTGGAAGACATGCTTTTCCTTCAAACCAAACACAAATTATGGTGATGTCATTCTTCAATTTCATTCCACTTCTATTTCGAAGATACGCTTTACCTGTAAACACCAATTGTGGCGATATTATCATTATAGTTCATTCCACCTCTATGCTATGTTCAATACATGCTTTTCCTATAAACATGAACTGTTGGGGCTTGATTGTTCAATTTCATTCTTGTTCTTCTTTCAAGAGTTCCTTTGTCAATGAACACAACTGTTGTAACATTCTAGTTATATCTCATTCCACTTCTATTTCGAAGATACGCTTTACCTGTAAACACCAATTGTGGCGATATTATCATTATAGTTCATTCCACCTCTATGCTATGTTCAATACATGCTTTTCCTATAAACATGAACTGTTGGGGCTTGATTGTTCAATTTCATTCTTGTTCTTCTTTCAAGAGTTCCTTTGTCAATGAACACAACTGTTGTAACATTCTAGTTAAATCTCATCCCACTTCTATTTCGAAGATACGCTTTACCTGTAAACACCAATTGTGGCGATATTATCATTATAGTTCATTCCACCTCTATGCTATGTTCCATACATGCTTTTCCTATAAACATGAACTGTTGGGGCTTGATTGTTCAATTTCATCCTTGTTCTTCTTTCAAGAGTTCCTTTGTCAATGAACACAACTGTTGTAACATTCTAATTAAATTTCATTTCCATTTCTATTTGCGAGATATGCTCTGTGCCTACAAACACAAACTGCGGCGACTTGATTGTTGAATTTAATTCAAATTCTGTTTTGAAGAGATACTTTGGCCATATCAGATATTGCTGGAGGATCATTTTTTAATCTCATTTTAGTTTTTTTTTCAAGGTATGCTTTAGATAGAAACGCAGATTGTGGCGACTTCATCTTCAAATGTCATTTCACTTGTACTTCGAGGAGGTGCTTTACCTGTAAACAGACACTTGTGAGTTCATCGTTTAACTTTGCTATTTCGAAGATACGCTTCTCTTGGGAATGCAAATCATCGGGACTTCATTATCAAATTTTATTCCACCTCTACTTCGAAGATTTGTTTTGCCTATATACAGAAATTGTGGATATTGATCAATAACTTTCATTCCACTTCTACTTTGAAGACATGCTTTCCATATAAACTAAATTTTGGTGATTTCATTCTTTAAATCTCACTTTAGCTCTCATTCAAAATATGCTTGGTTTGCAGACACATATTGTGGTGACGTCATTGTTGCATTTGGTTCTGGTTTTATAAGAAAGAGATGCTTTGCCTATAAATACAAATTGTTGGTACTTTATCGTTAAAGGTCACTCTATCTCTATCTCGACAATTTCGTTTTCCTATAAACGCAAATCATCGGATTTCTTTATTAAATCTCATTTCGGCTCTCATTCAAAAATATGCTTGGCCTATAAACATAAATTATGGCGACTTCATTAAATTTCATTCCACTTCTACTTCCAAGAAAGGCTTTGGCTTTAAACAGAAACTGTTGTAACTTTATCAAAGCTCATTCTGCTTTACTTCGAAGGCATGCTCTGCCTATAGACACAAATTGTGGTGACTTCATTTTTAGATCTCAATCTCAATTTACTTCTATTTCGAAGCTTTCCTTTGCTTACAAACACTAATTGTTGGACGTAATAATTACTCTCACTTTAATTTCATTTTGAAGATATTCTAGGCCAAAATCACGTATTGTGTCATCGTCACTATTGGTTCCAGTAGCATTTGAAAGAGATCCTTTGACCATAAACAAAAATTGTAGCAACTTCATTGTTAAATTTCTTCCCACTCTTATTTTCAAGACATGATTTAACATAAACAGAGATTGTTGGAACTTCATTGTTAAATCTTATTCTAGTTCTATTTTGAAGATATGCTTGGCATATGAGCACATATTGCGACGACTTCATCCTTGCATTTGGTTTTTGTTTCATTGAAAAGAGTTCCTGTCCGATAAACGCAAATCGCATCGACTTCATTGTTGAATTTCATGCCACTTCTATTTGTAAGACAAGGTTTGACAATAAAAAGAAATTTCTGGACCTTCATTGTTAAATCTCATCTTAGTTCTGCTTCGAAACATGCTTTGCTACCAACAGATTGTGTGTCGATTTAAAGGTTGCCGTTCATTCCACTTATGTGTCCAAGATAGTCTTTGCCTGTGAACACCCCATCGTTGAAGTTCATTTCAAGTCTAGCTCCAAGATGTACTTTTTCTATAAACACAACTGTATGAACATTTCTAGTTAAATTTCATTCCAATTCTGTTTGTGAGACATGCGTTGCCTTCAGACACAAATCGTGGCGACGTCAGTCTTAAATTTCCTTTTACTTTGTGTTCAAAGATAAGCTCTGCAAGTAAACTCAAATTGTGGCGATTTCGTCGTTACATTTGGTTCTAGTTCTTTTTCAAAGGGCTGCTCTGCCTATAGGGATAAATTTTGGCAATTCTATGCTTAAATTTGACTCTGCAGCTGTATCCCAGACTTGCTTTGCCAATAAAAACATTTTGTTGGTACTTCATTGTTAAATCTCAATCTACTTCTACTTCAAAGATTTCCTTTGCCTGTAAACACAAATGGTGGCGACTTCATTGTTGCATTTTATTCCAGTTGCAGTCCGAAGATATGCTCTGACTATAAACACAAATAGTTGGGCCTTCATCATTAACGTTTGTTCCAATTCTATGTCGAAGACATGGATTTGTTATTAACGCAAATTGTGGCAACGTCATCATTGAATTTCCGTTCGATTCGAAGACATTCTTTGTCCATAAACTGACATTGCTAAGACTTCATAGCTTAATCTCTTCCACTATGATTTCAAAGGCATGCTTTGCCTGTCAACAGAAATTGTTGGGACTTCCATGGTAAAGATTCTTCCAGTTCTATCTTTAAGAGGTCCTTTGCTTATTAGCAAAAATCACGGGATTTCGTTGTTAGATTAATTCCGGTACTATACTGTATCAAAGACATTATTTGTCTATAAGTAAATCGATGGGACTTCATAGTTGCATTTATCCTAGTTTTATTTCGAATACATGCTTAGCCTGCCTATTTTACTCTCATGGAGTTTGTTTGGAACAACTTTCCATGTACAGGGAGTCCTGAAAAAATTGTGCCCCGTTTGAAAACGGCCGAAGATCCTCGCCAAAATTTTACATGATGTTGCTCTTCAGATGTTCAATCAAAGTTTGTTGGTCATTTTATCTTACTATTTTGCAGCGGTAAACAGCTTCATGGATGGACTGAAACAGCAGAGTCCAATGTCCAATGTGAAAGCCCTACTATTTCTTACTCACTATCTCATATGGAATGTCAAAAGGAGGACAAGAATCCCAAAGATAGTAAACTATATATTTCACGTTTCGTTTCGAATTTTTCCAACTTTTGTGCATCGATTTCTTCCTTCATTATTACAAACTATTGTTGATTGACTATCAAAGACAATCAACTCAAATAAACGAAGTTGACCAAAATTGTTTGAGCTGCATTTTGAAGTTATCCATAAACTAAATACTTTCAGGGAAGAAACTTTCGCGGGAAGGAAGTGTTATGAGCTGGAACAAACGCAAAATGATTTCAAATTAACTTTCGCGAATCGACAACGATGGGAAACGTCGTGAGAATAAGCTTTTGCGAATTAGGTTTCTTATCAAAGTTTTATAATGTCTCAACTGTTCCTTGCACAGTGATGCAGATTGTGCAAATCATGGAGGAAATGCCAAGACACAAAACTTAGCAAATACAAACACTTTCAAATATATCATATAAAGAACACTTTAAGCTATTCAGAACAAAGATCCATATGAAAATCGGACCAATGAGTGCAAAGAAACTGCGGTTTGAGTTTTACCAAAATTGTTAGGCATTGTTTTTGTTTACATTTCCTTTACATAACTTTTTACATGAGCGTAAACCAAATATTTCAAATTTTCATTTCTCCAGTTGTACTCATCCGATTTCAATGAAATTTGTTTTAAATTAGACCTCAATGTCTTAGCAATTGAGCAACGTATCATTTCAATGAAATTACATCAATTCGTGTGTTCATTTGACATATGTTTATCAAGGAGCAGTTTCAGCAGCATAGTCGAACATATGACCCCTAAATTTCTTCTTTTCTGGTGCAAACAAAAAAGTGAGGAAACAAGAATCTTGAAAACTCATTTTGTACTAAACTTTAGGTATCGATGAAGATTTCCGCCAAACGGTTTGTCCAGGTTCATACAGGTAAAAGTTTTATAGCTGATATAGAAAATCAAGTCTTTTAGGCCCATATGTGCTATTTTTTGTGATTCTCAGTTAACAAGATGAGTTATTATACTTTTAGGTGGTTTTACAGCATAAGTTTTGTTTTTGATTGCTCAAATGTAATTGCAAAGCATTGATTTCTAAATGAATAAAGCGAGAATTATTTCATTACTTAACACGTAAATTGAGAATTAAATGACTTGCATTGTACTTGGGTTTGACGTGGTTTAAAAATTAAGCCAACAAGCATTTTACGTCTGTGAATTTTAGGATACATAGCTTGGGATTGATTTCCATTTTTTCGATCGTGAGAACTTTGCTATCGGGTTATACGAGTAGGAAGGTGTGCTTCAGAAAGATTTCTTTGACCCAATCCCAGAATTTATAGAAACTTAAAACTTGAAGGCCTTCTTGAAAAGGAACAAAATTTTGTCCTACGCTTAGGCCCCTTTTGCCAAGAATCTAAAACTGACAGATAAATTTGAGGGCTGATCATTGATTTTTCTGCGAGATAGAAGCTTTTAGTTGGTACCATTGGACTCGCAACCACTTCAATAGACTAAAATTTGAAAGACCTGCATGAAAAAGTTTGCAATTTTGAACTACGGACAGTTGAAAGTTCCACTTAAGCTTTTTCGACCTACAATCTAATACTTGGCTAATAAATTTCAGAGGTGATCAGTTGTTTTTTCTTCAAGGTAGAAACTTTCAATTGGTACTATTGGAGTAAGAACCACTTCAGGAGTCTAAAACTAGAAAGGCCTGCGTGAGAAAAGTTCAAAATTTCGGACTACGAACACTTGAAAGTTCCACTTAGGCCCATTTCTGGTTGACAGTCTAACACTGAACACCAGTTGACAGGTGGCCACTTTGCTTTTCTATAGGATAGAGATTCTTGATTGGCACCATTGGACTCAGAACCACTTCAATAGAATAGAGCTTGCAGGGCCTTAATGAAAAGTTTGAAACCTCATACACTTGGCCAAAAGTGTGACATTGGATTAATAAATTTGAGGGATGATCAGTTGTTTTTCTGTGAGATAGGAACTTTAATTGACACAATTGGACTCAGAACCAATTCAATAGAATAAAAGTTCAAAGTCCTGTGCGAAAAAGTTCGAAATTTTGGACTACAGACACTGAAGTTTCTACTTAGCCCCATCTCTGGGAAACAATCTAATACTGGACTAATAAATGAACGCACAAATTGATGTAATTTCACTGAAATGATACGTCCGTCGTTCAATTGCTCAGACATTGAGATCTAATTTAAACAAATTTAGTTTATTAGTTGTGGCTGTTATTGTATGATTTTCTACACTTTTAGTATGGTGTGTATGATTTGTCCCCAGAAAGATTTTTTTCTAAATTTGACATGAGGATACATATGTCCTCACAATGTCACACATACATTTATACATCAGCATTGTGGGGACAGCCTAGAAACGAGCCAGAAACACTAAAATGGCGTTTTTAAAGGAAATGATCGAATGTACGTTGTGGGGACAGCTTTTCTGTCCCCACAATGTTGACAGTCCCCACAATGCGAGTATGTAAACGGATTTTTGTCCCCACAACGTCCCTCATGTACGTACATACATACATACATACATATTACATACATACATACATACATACATACCAGCTCCTATCAATGAATTTATGCATCCTCGTCTCAGATAAGCTACATGTCAACACATCGATGCTATGAAGTGGCTCCTGAAGCTGCTATTTGAGTATTTCATTTCGTAAGAGCAGTGCCAGCTTGAAGAGCAGTCTATTGCCAGATACTTGACGAGCAATTCACTCCCTACTTGCACTTCAGCTCAAGGACTTCAACCCTTCCCTGGCGAGAGAAACGTTCAAAACTTAAATGCCAGTCACCATTAAACTGTAGCGTTCAGTTCTTTACGTACTGTCGCCAGTGAACCGCAGGAAGATCGATATCCATCTCTTCATGCGATAGCTGGCGAGACGATAGAACTGAAATGGGTGTAGGAAATTTGAATCAAATGGCGATCGCTGAAAAGTTCAAGCAACGTGACCTCCAGGACGAACAGTGAACCTCTCATGCTCAAAATTGTGGCGATGGCTGGTGATCACAGCAGTTCGCTTTAATGGCAATCGGTCTTAAAGAAAGAATGGAGGATTCCTCGTGCAGCAGCTCTGGACTCTAACCTGTAACTGTCTACATAAACGGCAAAAGTAGTAACCACTATGTCACTTACCACCATAAAGTTGGAAATGTGATATCAGATGCATTATAAAGACCCACATAAAAGCAAGTGTCTGTAGTTTTAAAGATCTGATACATTATTTGAGTAGCTGTGATTTATATGGGTTAGATCCACCACATTGTGTGATGTATAACTGCTATTCCCTCCTTTTCTGTTGACCATCGTGTGTAGTCTTTTTTGTTGCTTGTTCTACGTTGATCTCGTTGTCTTGAATTTGGATTTGTAAAGTTGTAGGTACTGTTCTTGGTGGAGGGAGGCCAGATTGCCTTGTGTCTTTCTCTCGGGGGGGGGGGGGGATATTGCAACCCATCATCTGACGGGGACCTGCCATTTTGCCTGAAAAATTGGTACCCATAATTCCGTAAATTCTGGTGGATTTTAGGGGCATAATTCTGCAAATCGAGCCAAAATCTGAGCCATAATTCTGGAAATCATGAAAGATCCCCTGAAAAGGACATTCATAGTTCAGTAAAATGCCAAAAATTTGTGACAATGATACCCATAGTTCCGTAACAGTTTGAAAAAGTACCTTAAAAATGGTATTTCCCTGTACCGCGAAATGTACAGAGGTCCCCCCCCCCCCCGCGAGGCCTTTTTGCACTAATAACGATACAGCATATCTGTAAATGGTGTCGCAAAATATGTGCTCCGTTTGTGTAATACAGTTGCATAGATTATGCTTCAATTTAGATTTTGAGACCCTGTTTGGGTCAAACTGACAAGTGGGTGCTTATTGACGAGACAAGAACGGCAAAATAAGTGGTCGCTTCAAAGGAAGCCCTTCTGTTGTTCTCTAGCAATGCTGGAATCACAAAGGCTTTTAGCGTCATTTCCAGGGGTTTGTCTACATTTTTAAAGAGATTGACAGTGATGTCTTATAGATAAATAGCATTGTTAACCATTTTAGAAATGTTGAAAAAATTGAATGAAATGCCGTAACCCCTTCTTTGAAAATTTACTAGATTTTGACCTTGATGGAAAACAACGGAAATGCTGTCTCTGAAGCAAACATTAATTTCTCCTGTCCTCTGCTGTAAACCAGAAACCACTTGTCAGTTAACAAGGTCTCACGTTTTCTAAGTTGAAGCCTGACCTGCCTGGTGTCTCAGAAAAAAGTACCCCCTTTTGACTGGAAATAGGAACGAAACGATAAGATATCATTACCCTCCGAGTGGACAGCTAAATTTATCAATCATCAACTTAGATCCACAAACCTTGCATTTAAAAATTGGCCACCAAACACTGGAGATACAAGCTTGCAAAGTCAAAATTTAGAGTGCACCCGAAACCAGAGGTTTTGTAAAAGGGCCTAGCCATGATTTTCTATCACAGGCATGTTACACAGGAATTTCGACTTTGACCTTTAGCTTTCTCCATTGAAAAAGAATTATACCTTGAAATGCTTCAATTGTTCTACAAATAGTTATTCCTTTGAGGAATCAATCCATGCATTGCATTCCACTCCAAGTGTCAAATAAGAAGAAAAGGAACATATGCATGAGCATTTGGGAGATGTTGCACGACTTCATCATTCTTACCACATTTTTGTTATATTTGCTTAATCAAGGCGAATCATTCTTTTCAAAAGCGCAAACCTAAAAGTTAAAGTTTACAGGTGCTTTGGAAAAGATCCATAATACAAATCATGGCTAGGCCCTTTTACAAAACCTCATGTTTTGGGTGCACTGTAAATTTTGTCTTTGCAAGCTTGAATCTTTTTTTTTTATACACAATCTAAAAATTTACAATTTAACAAAACATGTTTACAAAAGCTTGAATCTCTGGTGTTTGGTGGACGATTCTTAAATGCAAAGTAGCTATGTGAATCTAAGTTGAAGATTGATGAATTTAGCTAACTACTCGGAGAGTAATGATATCGTATCGCATCGTTCCTATTTGCAGTCAAAAGGGGGTACTGTTTTTGAGACACCCGGTATACAAGTTAATTATCTGAGACAGTAAAATGGAAAGCGATGAAAGGGAAAAGCTACAACTACTCTACAGCAGCCAGTATTTGTTTGTAAAAAATGTTTTCTTCTTATATCTAGCATTTTGTATTTAGTGGTATATTTAGATATTTTTTTTCTTTTTTAAATTTATGTTAAATGCCAGGGGGTAGTCATGATATGTTGCTCCTCCTGGTAGCGTCTTTGTAGTGTCGTATAGTAGTTTCGTAGGTAGTGTTATAGGTAATTTGTTATTGTAAATTTTTGCATTGAGTATAAAAAAAACATCAGCCACACAGACTCAACTTTTGGGACACCCTGTATCTGTAAGTTAGTTTTGACTTAGTTTTGTTTTCGTGTGGTGGTGGTTCGAGGTTAATTTTGATTTGTTATGAATAGAAGAAATACCTGTGCTGCTGATAAACCTTTCTTTGTTATCGATTCTGGACTTTTAAATTTTTGTGACTCATTAAATGATACATTCTCCGTTCATTCTAGGCTACAAGGTATGCCCTTCACACCAGGTTCGTACAAACCCATAGCTGATGATGAATTTGCAGTCGTTATCTTCTGTACAAAACATGAAGAAGAGAAAGCATCGAAGCTCAAACATGAATTAGAGACAGTGCAAGATATCAAACCAATCTCAATTAATGCTGAAGATTGGGAGACATCTAGGACCATTGTTTTGCTATTATCAAAACACACCCAGACAGAGGAAGGTAAGAATCATCCGAGGTTTTCCTGCCATCTTTCCAACCAAGTTGACCCCTCATAGAGAAACCTCTCTGAAAAGAAATCAGTGGGTCTACCCGCAGGCTATGATCTGAGGCGAAAGTGTTGAAATACTTTGCTTTCAGGAATTAATTGTGAGGAAAGGACCTCCTTCCTAGTACAAACCCCCCCCCCCCTCCCAATGTAATGTTGGAAGGTGATGAAGGTGTTGCAGATGATTTCATAACTATGTGCTCTTCGATCAAATCAACATTTGAGTAAGGGATGAGGGAAATTTAGCAGTGGGAGATGATAATTTTCGGGTAAGGAGAGTATTTTAAAAGACTAAACGCATTTGTCTCAACCACCTTTGTCTAAGACTGTACCAAACTCCATGCGTTGTTCTTTTGTACTGGATGAGTCAAAAAGCACACTCCATTTCAAGGAACACTGCACACTGAATATCGGAGGAAAGCAATAGTAAAAATAATAATAATCTCTTTATTTACAGTTGGTAGGGAAATATTTAATATACATAAATAATTATGTACAAACTAATTAATACCAACTATTTACATACAAGAAAAAGAAAAATTGAAATATAGATCTACTTATTTACATACATTACAGCTACATTTGTCTCCATTCCAGGCTTTTATGCCTTTCTTAAATCTGAATACGTTTTCAGCACTCTTTATTGTATCAGGCATGGCATTCCAGAGGATGCTTCCTCGGAAGGCTAAAGAATTTATGCCAAAAGATATCGTTTTGGTAGGCGGAATTTGCAGCGTGTTTTTGATTCGTAGATCATACATCAGTTCCCTCTGCACGAAAATTCTCCCATAAATGATGGACTTTCATGATTTAATGACTTATATCTCTGCCATTAGTTTCTGTAAATTTTTCGTGTGGATTGCTATTTCATTGTTCTTGGTGAGAAGGCATTCAAAAGTGGATTCATAATCACCAAGCAGTGCACGTAGTGCACGTTTATGCACTCGATTTATCTCCTTATTACATCGCTTTCCACAGAAAATCCAAATTAGAGGACCGTAGTTGAAATTTGACAGCAGAAAGGAGTTGTATAGCAATTTTGCCTTGTCTAGATCTAGCAGTTTAGCTACCCTAGAAAATGCTGTCACATTTTTATTCACTTTTTGGCACAGGGTTTTGACATGTTGGTCAAATTTAAGACCAGCATCGATTGTAATGCCTAGATGTTTTACACTGGCTGATGGACATACAGTGGCTCCATTTATCTCCATGCATATTTTATCACTACGTTTGGTACCGAGGAGCATCATCTGGAATTTAGATGGATTGGCCACCAGCCTGTTTGATTCAAACCATTCTAGCGCTTGACATAGATCCTCTTCCAGGTTATTGATAATTCCATCCAAGCAAATGAAAGATTTTGTTTCAAAGCCAATATCTTTGATTAGATGCATAAATTTCCCCGGTGTCTGCTGAATAATTCTTTTTTGTAAATATCGAAAAATAAGCCTTTAGATTTAGAGCAAATGTGCTCTTTTTTGTCAAGTCATTGCAAAGTAGCGTAGTTATTAGCTTCATTACTTTAACATTGCACGATCCTTTTACAGATTTGATTGATGCGATAGAAGAAGCGGCCGAAAGGGGAATCCCCATCTTCAACATTGGTCTCGATAGCTGGTTCAGCATTTTTGGCCCAGATAATTGGGAAGATCAAGAACTTCGTTTGAAGCTAATGAATGCACTGGCAAGATTGAATCAAACACCAGATACGACTTTGGATCCGAATCACACTAATTTTCACGGGCTAGTCAAAGGTACGTTCACAGAGTTGATGTCGACTCCTCCCCGAGGGGGGGGGGGGGCACTTTGTTTCTTTTGCTGACGGGATGTGCATTCCTTTCTGGGTATCGCGCATCGTTTTTCAACGCCAAGTAGGAGTATGCTTTCGCCGATTTGTCGCCGGCTATTACTTAGCGAGCAAAAGTAGCCGGATGAAGAGATCATTCATTGGACGTCACACGTCAGTCAAGTACCCCTCCCCCTTAACCCGGGACTTTCCGCGTCAGTCTAGTGATCTACTCCATCGTCACAAATCCTTTCCTGCAGCTTTCCTTATCTATACTTCCTCATTTTGTCTTATTTTTATCTTTCATTACTATATACAATACAACATAGTAAGTACAATACCTACAATCACGCTACCGTACTGCAGATGCAATTCTCCCAGGGAACAGATCATTATGTCTACCCAGAGGCTATTACATGAGTAAGATAATGATAAAACCAACAGCAAAAACATAAACCTACTTGGAATCACTGTTATAAAAAAGAGGAAATTTACATGCACAAAGGAGGACAAAGCTTCGAGTTACGCTAGCTTGTGACCAAATGATAGACCTTTTAGCTTTTCTGAAAAGAATCTCAATCGAAAGATACTGTGATACATTTTGTAGCATTTTCGAATGTGCACAATAGCGATGGAGGCTCTGACGCCACTCGATTGAACCTCCTGTATAAAAATGTGTAAAAATAACGCTCGATCAAGGCTCTTTTGCTGAATAGCTAAGGGGTCTATTGTGAGAGTGCGTTTAAAAAGTTTAGAATCAAGAATGGAAATTATAATTTTTATTTCAAGCTTATTAAGACATTACAAAGTTACGAACCAGATTCTTCATAATCATTTCACTGTGAAAGGATTTGACAGGAACCTATCGATAACAAGAGTTGATCATCTTTATTCATTCATTTCACCTTAGGTATTCGAAAGCGGGTAGATCCCCCAAAGTTTCATTTAACTGGTCTTTATGGCGTCGAAGTTGTTTCTTCGAATCCACCTGGAAAAGTTACAAAATATTCCGACCTTGAAGATGAGACTATCCAAGTACGTGAGTCTTCTTGAGGCATAAAATTACCGGGTGAGTAAAAGAAGTTAACAAGTTTGACGAGTTGAGGAATGAACAAATTGCGGCCAATATTCTAAATGAAAAGCTAACTTGGATTTGAAACTTTTTTTAAGGTTACGGTAAACGTTTTCTGGGTGAAAATATCCTTTTTCGATTTTTTCATATTCTGTTAGCCGAACTTTCAAGGCACACAATGATACCTTGTTTGAAGCCAACAGATGTTTTGAAAATGGAAGAGATTTCATGTAAACGAAGGCTTCCACAATTTCTTGATCAAAGTTTTTTGTTTGTGGTCTTCAAAATCCATACCTAAATGCTTGACCTGTTAAGCCGATAATCCCTAAGTCCTTGTGGTTTGTGTGAAATAGCATTGCCCGTTCTTGTATGCTTGTGTTTATCGGGTAATTATTTGAGGACTCTAATTGATTTTTAAGCCTAAATGGCTTGATCCGGATTAGTGTGGTTTATATGGTCCCGTTGTGTACTTTACCAGTACCTTTACGGAAAATCCATTTTTCTCAGGACTCTCAAATCCATGAGGTACAGGTACGAAAAAGCTATTTTGTACCCTTTGAGCCAATCGATTGGCTCGAAAATTTGCACATGGCCAGGACAGACTTAGAGCTTGGAAAGTGTGTCCCAAATTTTTTGTATGTGTCCTGGTCCGTCTATTATAGCCAAATACAACTGTGGGAGGGTAGGAAAATCATTTGCTAATTTTTGACAACATGTAGTTTCAAAGGAAGACGGAATTTGAAAAAATCCCAGACACACTTTAGAAGCTTAGGATCTGCACTTCCTTCTGATGTAAGTCATATTCTGTTGCCTCAAACGCAAGGGTACAAAATAGCTTTTGAAGGTCGTACACTCTTTTAAGCAATAAATTTGCCTGGAAAATATCATTTTACAGTATTTGCCAATAATTTTAATATGGTTAAAATTCCCACTTCTTGTGCATCGAATGATGTATAATTTACCTAGATTCCGTCAATAGTTCGGCTTTTATGGAGCGAAAACCAAATTTCGTGTCACAAACGTTTACCGTAACCTTAATGAAATTGCACGTCATTTAGACCCTGAAATTAGAAAACTTCTGGCAAGGGGTTTGTATAGGAACAAGAATTTCATGTTCGGATCTGGTTTATGATTCATTTGCCAGTAAATGTTGTATTCGATATAACTCTCCCTTTCAGTAGAATTTCAATTAATTGTTAACTTTCGTTGACTCACCCGGTAGACTCACGATTGAAGTCCTGTATTTTCACTTACTAAATTAAATTTGTACTTGTCGCTTCATTGTGGGACTTACTTATTAAACCTTATGAAAACGGTAAAAATCTTCTGCGGGGCCAATTTTTGGAACCGAACAATCAGTTTGCAAGATTTTGAATAAATTGAGCGGATTGGCTGATCCTTCTCCAGTTTAAACTTCCCATCAAAGGCAAGCAAACACTCGCTCAACTGAACTGCTGCAACTGTCAAAATCTCAAAGTAGAGAACAAACTCACGAGATCTTTTTGCGACGAGAAATACTAAGATTTCATTCACTGAGACCTTTCGCATTCGTGTCCTCATTAGTGTCTTCATTGGTACAAATTTATATGAAAGCGGTGAACAATGAATTATAATATGTATTGTATCCGCGTGGACAAACCTCTGTGAGAGTAGATGGATATGGTGGCTTTTAGTCATACTCGACAACGTAAATCTTGAGAGGTTTTGTCATCCCATTTCGTTGCAGTCAAAGAAACCATTAAGTAGACTTAGATTTAGATACTGATTTAGAATTATATCTAATTCCAGATGATAACGAAACCCTCCATGATATACCTGTATTTGGATCAGTCTTCCAACAAAGTAACCATGGCCACAGACTATATTGTTCAAGGACTCGCTGGTGAGGTAGATCCTGAGACCTTTACGTTGACAATGAAAAACAGTGCTGGTTCATACTTACTGAGGATTAATGCAGATATGGACAAAATGTATGGGACATATTGGAGTGAAAGAGCCAATAAAGAGGTACGCAACAAAAAGTTCTGTTCAGTCTGTTTTGTTAATGTACGTAATTTTATTGTGCATCATTTAAGCTCGAAAACTTTCTTCAGCGAAAAACTTGAAATACAAGAATTAAAAAAGACATATACTTTAAAATTGGTAACTCAAGAATGGGGCTGATATTCCATGGAGTCGTGTTTTGCGCTGAATTCAGCTCCTCGAATGTTCTTTTTTAGGTGGCTTTTAAATTGTTGCACGGAATTTCCTTCCAAGCTTTTGGATCCTAATGATGAAAGCTTTTCTTTGAGTTCTCAAGGTTATATCTTGAAATTTTAATATCCGTACAGTTTCGTCATTACAACTTGAGTACTTATATCGCGTTTTATATCTATCCCAAAGGCTTTCAGGGCAGATCTTGATCACCTTATTGGTCATTACTGATTTGTAAACTTTTCGCAGCAATCTTCAATTTTTGTATCGTAAGTACGCTGGTATATTTTTGTCCTCGTTTTTCTGAGAGCCCTTATTCCGCCTCAGCCCTTATTACGACCAAGCTCCCACTTACCTTACGGAAATGTTCGTCAGGCTGTCTGATTCAAGCAAGAGAGAACTTCGCAATGCCAAGACAGATTTGGCCTTTCCTCGTCACCAGTCGGCTTTTTGACATAAAGGCTTCACGTACAAGGGCGCTAAACTGTGGAATAATCTTCCACTGAAGTCAAATCATCCAAAACTTATGAAATAATCAAAAAAGTATCAGCAACTTCAGCAGACAATGCTAATTCTCTCTCGCCTGTTATGGTAAGCATTATTCTAATTTGTATATAACGAAGCTTTGTAAATAAGATTATTCAGTTTTTAGATTTATTTGCCTGTGGGTCATTCCATATTATTTGAACAAATGCATGTCAAGTCATGTTTGAGAAACGTCTTCAAACTTTTTTCGTGTAATTGTTACCTAGAGGAAAGGTCAAATTTCAAATTTCAGCTCCATATCTTAAACGGTTAATTTTCTATGGCATGTTGAAGTTTTTGATGACAGCTTAATCAAAGATGAAGTGGCACTTTCAACGATTTCTAATTTCAACTACAACACTCTGCAACAAAGTCTGATCAGTGAAAAGCATTGTAAATGCAGCATATAATCAGGAGAAAAATTCATTTGCAAATTGAAGATTCCAATTTTGTGCAGATGCTTGTCAAAATCCTGACATGGTAATGAAAAATTCTGAATTCATCCACTTTGGAGGGATATTTCATTGGTTTTCCTGCTTCAACGGCATGGGCAAATTAACTACAAATGATAATCTTGATTTATCATGCTGTTTATAGTCAGAATAAAATATGAAAACTCTTCTACGAGTTCCCACTCGAAAAATAACTAGGCATGGAAATTGCACAAAACGCATATTTGTACAGTTTTAGCAGATTTGAAAAAATATTTTTGCAAATTTTGGTATGAATGATCCCAAACTGATTTGTCATATGTTGATATATACCAACTGAAGTTTACCAAGAAGCAATATCGTCAATTGATTCCACTTGCTAATCATTGATTTCTCCTTTTGAAAATACCTCAGACACCAAAATGGCTGATATGGGTCATCTTCAGTGGCTGCAAAAAGTACCGGTCAGTAATGTCAGAGTCCTGAGAATTTTTCAATGAATAATATACTCTATTATCTTCTATTGAAAAGAATTTCATGTCTCAAATGGAATTATAACCCATGCATTAAAATATTTCAAATTGCCTTTTTCTTCCGAAACTAGTTATATTGAGGAAGCTCACTTCAACATGGGTAAACTTAAAATCTCATAAAATCATCATTAATTATGATGAAAGCAACAGCATTGGTCACCTTCAATGGCTAGAAGACTGATCTATCCTAAATCCTAAATTCAGGGTCACTGTGAAATTTTTTTTTGGGGGGGGTTACACATGTTATAAGCTGAGGCTTTGATATCAATAATATCCATGTTAAAGGCTGAGGCTTTACCAGCAAAATTGTCTGATACACCTAATGGATCATTCCCATACAAAATCCAGTTTGATGAGTCGTTATAGCTAATGGGTTTACTTGGTGGTAGTTAGATTACATAATTACCCCCCCCCCCCCTTCAAAGAATTCATGATGACCCTGTATTTTAGGATATATAACAGTCTTCTAACCATTGAAGGTGAGCGATATTTTTGCTTTCATCATAATCAATGATGATTTGATGAGATTTTAAGTTTGCTCTTGCTGAAGAGAGTTTCTATTACTAGTTTCGGAAGAAAAAGGCAATTTAAAATATTTTAATGCATGGGTTATAATTCCATTTGAGACATGAAATTCTTTTCAATAGAAGATAATAGAGTATATTATTCATTGAAAAATTCTCAGGACTCTGACATTACTGACCGGTACTTTTTGAAGCCACTGAAGATGACCCATATCAGCCAATTTGATGTCTGAGGAATTTTCAAAAGGCGAAATCACTGACTAGCAAGTGGAATCAATTGACGATAATGCTTCTTGGCAAACGTCAGTTGGTATATATCAAGATATGACAAATCAATTTGGAATCAGTCGTACAAAAATTTGTAAAAATATTTTTTCAAATCAGCTAAAACTGTACAAATATGCGTTTTGTGCAATTTCCATGCCTAGTTATTTTTCGAGTGGGAACTCGTAGAAGAGTTTTCATATTTTATTCTGACTATAAACAGCATGATAAATCAAGATTATCATTTGTAGTTAATTTGCCCATGCCGTTGAAGCAGGAAAACCAATGAAATATCCCTCCAAAGTGGATGAATTCAGAATTTTTCATTACCATGTCAGGATTTTGACAAGCATCTGCACAAAATTGGAATCTTCAATTTGCAAATGAATTTTTCTCCTGATTATATGCTGCATTTACAATGCTTTTCACTGATCAGACTTTGTTGCAGAGTGTTGTAGTTGAAATTAGAAATCGTTGAAAGTGCCACTTCATCTTTGATTAAGCTGTCATCAAAAACTTCAACCTGCCATAGAAAATTAACCGTTTAAGATATGGAGCTGAAATTTGAAATTTGACCTTTCCTCTAGGTAACAATTACACGAAAAAAGTTTGAAGACGTTTCTCAAACATGACTTGACATGCATTTGTTCAAATAATATGGAATAACCCCTGTATGTATTAGCACTGCCCACTGTAAATCAATCCTTTGATTGACGTGGCCCCCGTGCCTAAAGAATTTAAATCAAATCAGATCAAATCGTTGTCTGATGATGCGCGCCTCCTTCAAACTGCCAAAATTTGCTGACCATTCTGAGCACTCACTGGATGATGTATGATACTTGTTGCTTTTGTAGTTCACCATATTGGTTTCAAGGGCAGAAGGAGCCTTAAGTGGTCTATACATCATGGGTGCACAACAAGCTCCGACAGGAATCGTGCAACGTGGCAAGAAAACAGCTGATATTCTTTTCGGAGGGTACATCCTACCAGCAATGTTATCAAACAACAAGATCGTGTTTAATGCACCGTATCCTGGCATGAAGAGTGTATACATGACTTACACAGGTTTGTGAAATCCAACACTTTCTAGGCATGTGTAACATATACAGTGCAAGATGTCCAAGAAACGTTGCGCCCCGTTTTTGTTCTCCCTGTAGGGCAGCTGTCATTTCAGTTGTCATGTTTTGCACAGTTACGTAAGGCGCCTTTCAGCCTAGATTTTGAGACCTGGTTTCAGTCGATCTGATAAGTGGTTGCTGATTTATAGCACCGGAAAGGCCAATAAGGGGCTGCTCGAAAAACAGCTCTTCCTTTGTTCTCCGGCAATATCAAAATCAAATAAATATTGAAGAAGATGGTTCTAACATTGTATTAAAATTTTGTCGACGGTGGATAAGAAAAATCGATTGCAACGCCAGAGCCCTTGCTTTCCAAAACTGGCTTGATTTTGACTTTGCTGGAAAAAGTAAGTTCTATTTTTGAAGCTAACACTTACGCTGCCTTTCTTCTGCCAAAGGTGAACATCCACTTTTCAGACTGACTGAAACAAGATCTCAAAATCTAAGGTGAAACCATGAGCGACAGGACACAAAAAGATTGGGTCGGGCCTAAGCTACTCTCGCAGTGATTACTGAGACCAACGTTATGAATTTAGTTTGCAATCAATATGTAATGATGTAAGGAATACTTACTCGTGTTCTTGTTCTTCTCTGTCATTTCCTTGCCTTGCAATTTCTGCCAAATATAGCCAGCATCGGAGCTAGATTCCCCTTCCACGACAGAATTAGAACAAGAACACGAGTAAGTATTCCTTACATCATTACATATTGATTGCAAACTAAATTCATAACGTTGGTCTCAGTAATCACTGCGAGAGTAGCTTAGGCCGGACCCAATCTTTTTGTGTCCTGTCGCTCATGGTTAAACCTATCTTGCTTAATTCGTACGAAGCCCATTGTCTAATTCAGAAATGGTCAAGTACAACGCTATAACTCCTTTGCAATAGATACCTAGTTTAGGCTCTTTCGGAGAACATAGAAAGATCTGTTTTTGATACAACCATCTTTCATGCATCATGTTGTCAGATTGACTCAAACAAGGGAGTTTCAAAATCTAAGTTGAAACCTATCCTACGTACGTAACTGTGCAAAAACCTGACACTTGAAATGACAGCTTCTTCACAACAACCACACAAAGGGGACACAATTTTTGTTGAGACACCCTAACACCCTGTATAAGTTGACAACAAACTACTCTCGAATTCAGAATAGATGGTCACCCCCTCCCCCCAGTTAGGTTTTGGAAAACAATCTGCCCATGGCATCCTTATTGCGTTTTGTTAATTTGAACTCTCTGAAACGTGAGCCATGTGAAATGCGGAAATGCTATTTCTTGAAATTTCACGCTAACTGTATATGTCATTTTGCATGACACTTGCTCGTTTCTGATATCATTCACAGTCAAAAGTTTATCATGTTTGCCTGATTACAAGAAATTCTCCACGCACTCGTTTATTTTACCCATCTTTTTTATCCTACAGCCACCCATTTTGAATTAGAATTCGGTGATTTTTCCACCTATGGCGTTTATTAAAGGCTATGGAGTAACTGGTTATGACCTGCTTTACTTAGCAAAAAGTCATCAATAGACCTAATCGGCTAAGGTTTGTTTTACCCATTTCAAGTCATGTGACCATACCATTGGGAAGTTTTAGTATTATTCTACTTTTTGCATTCATGGCACAACTTTGCATGGTACGAAATATGTCAGAGAAGTCAAAAGAAGTTTTATCAAGAGATTCATCACATGACTTGAAATGGGTGTGAACAAACCTTAGCCGATTCTGTCCATTCAAGTCCGAGCAAAAAAGAAATTAAAATTCTCTGTCCTCATAAAGTGCTTCAAAATATGGTTGCTAAACAACGAGCTATTCAACTAATTTCGAGCTGTCACCAATAGTTTGATATTTGAAACACTATTTTGATTTTAGGTTTATTTACAAGAAGAACCAATATCTAATTTTGATGATTTTTCATAAACAGCAACTCCCATTTGACGGGCATGGTATAACGATCGCTTCTACATTTCAGCTCAAATCATGCTGAAACCCGACGGCAACTACCTATATGGCTTCAGCTACCAATCAAAGACAGCTACTGGAAGAGGTCTTTTTGATGCCAAACAATATGCTGGTGGGTTCCAGAAAGTTAAAAAGAATCAGGTACTTGTCACTTTGTCATTTCTATTCAAGAGCTCTGGGTGCTACATCAACCGAGCCACCCACTCCTGTATCATTCAACTACGTACATTTAAGACTCTTACCCTCGGTACCAGAGCCTAGGAAATGTGGGTATAAAGATTCTCTACTAACAAAGAAGCTTTGCGCTCATTCTATGCAAAAAAAGCTGAAAATATGGCTTTTAGAATCTTGAAAGCAAAGAATTATTTACCAGTTACAAATTAGCGAAAGGAACTGCCTAGATCTCCGTCAGATATCATCACATAAAAGTGTTTTCAAAAAACACCTCCTCATTCTCAAATTTGACGAGGACTGGAACTACGATCATATTCAAGAAATCTTCTTTTCATCCATGTAGCTAACAGAAATGGAGCATAGAAAAACTTCAGTAAATCGTATTGGCATTTTCAAATACGCTTCCAAGACGACTGATTTCTCATGTTGTTTTGAGGAGCTGGTGACGTTATGATCTCTCAAACATGTCGTGGGATGGTTGTCGACCGCAAGGACTGATCTCAAATTAGAGCCAATCAGTATTTGCGATTGACAGCCCAAATTATCTATCCGAATGCATAAGATTGGACAATTCGTTGAAAAGTGCAGTTTGATGATAAAGTGGAGGATGAGGCAAGCGACGAAAATCATGATCAACTACATTTCATCGGCATTCCAAGTTGTTAAAATATAAATGACAGCTCCAGGAGACGTAACTGGTGGTAGACATAAACGGTTACAAAATTTAAATTATTAACTCTTCGAACCAAACTTGATCCATCTTCAGCAGATCTGATTGATGATACATGGGAATTTATGCCAAGGAACAAGCAAGATGAAAGCACGGTGCGTGAGTTACACTTCCTACGTGTGAGGGAGACCTAAGCCTCGAGTGGATAAAGTGGGAACAAATCAAAAGAGGACTAAGGGAATAGACAAATGTTGAGAGTTATGTTCAGGTCGATCCCGTAAAATTAGGAGGTCAAGCTCATTGTTGGCTCTGTCCAATTCTTAAACTGTTTGAGCAAAGGCATTTTCTCATGACATCTAATTTAAGACTGATTTTAGTAGCTTTTCTCTCTAGATGTAATGGCCTTGAGGTGGCCACAGCCTTGGCTCCTCCTGGTATTTTTCCTGTAGTATTGTACAATACCTTTGTAAGAAGTGGAGCTTGTCATGTGTATTTTACGTAGATTTTTAGTGGATTATGAAAATATCCAATCAATACGAATTGCTTGCTTTTAGAAAGCTGATCTTGATAAAGAGGATAATTGGGCACTTGAAGTTGCTGAAGAGTACTGGCGTTGCCTTGAGGCTGGAGACTATGAAGGTTTTCTGAAAGGTTTGCCGTCTCTTTCTGCATTTTTTTGTGAAGTTATATCGACGTCTACATTATCTCCTGCGATATGTTTTGTGTATTCCTAGATATTTTACTGTCTTTGACGGAATGTATTGCATGACCTATCAAAATGTGGACCAGTTTTATAAATCACTTGGAACGTTGTGTAGAGCAGGGTTATATGTAAACCTAAGACCTTGGGTCCCTTGTTTCCGTGTGTTCTCAGATTTGTTGATGTCACTCAGTCAATAGAAACTCGTAATATTACTATGAAATTTTCAGGCACACTTTAGGCCCTTGCAGAATAAATCCGTATCTGACAGTCAAAATAACTAGAGGGTGTTGTGGCGCAGTGATGTAGTCCTCAGACTTTGCAGCCTGAACAGTCAGGCGGACAGGCTTCGATTACCCGCTAGAATTCCACCACTTCGACTTCATGACCTTTAGTTCTCTTTGGACCTTTAGTACTAAACCTTTATATTCTTTGGACCGTTAGTACTAAAAAGCTGTTTTCGTAAAAGATAAAGTATATCTTTGTTGCTTCTTAAGTAAAATATGTGTGACAGAGAAGGATTTTTAGCCCATGATAAGGGCATGGTTATATCAAAGCTATTTCCAGGAATAAACAGCCTGTGGCAGACTTTGCATAAACAAGTAAAGTATGCGTAATGACGCATTATTTTCTGGTTTGAAGAGTTAGCAGAGCCAGTCCAACACGTGCCTGCAGGTATCGGAACAATGCTTTTGAGAATGCAGGAACGATTCATCATACAGAGGTGCCATCGGAAACAATGCTTTCCGCTGAACAATGCTTTTGAGAAACACGAATCATATTTTCATTGGCTATGGGACAATAAGAGCCGGGGGGGGGACATAATCGTATTGCTTCAAAGAAAGACAGTGTATCAGGCGTCATTACATAGACTTTACTTATATCTTAATCTGTAAAGTGTGCCCGCAGGCTAAGGATTATACTGTCTACCCCAGTTGCCAACTAATTTGTGACAGGAGCCAAGGCCAGGTCCTGGACCAATGCCAGATACAAGGAGCCCGGGAATTTTTTGTTCGTGCTGCTAACAAGGCACAAGTCTCTGGCCAGTGAACGCAGAGAGGACATCATATTATCTACATTATTTGTTTGCAGTGTCGATACCTGACATGAAAACAAATTTTCCCAGAGACGCCTTTGACAAAGAAGCAATTGCACACAAGCGTTTGCAAGGAAAGTACATCCCAAATTCTGCAGTATACCTTGGGAAGAAAGCACAATTTACAATGGGAAAACCAATTGGACAAACAAGATACGACTTCAAATTAGATTTTGAAAAATGCAAGCAAGTTGAATACTCTTTAACTTATAGTGATGCTGATAAGAAGTTGAATGGTAAGTGACGCGTATTTCACAATCTACACTCTACAATCTACAATATTAATCTCAAAAAAGGCTTAGCCCATGACGGAGATACACGATACTCTCACTGCAACACAGCTACGTTACCTAACTACATATAACTACACACGATATTGGTTAAAGGTTAGTAGTTTTGGTGCAAAGGCATTTGGTCATTATGTTTTACTTTAGCTGCATGGTAATCAATACTACGGTTGAGTAGTAAGACAGGTGCGCGTGGAGAGCATTTGGGAGAGCGCGTGGCTGAGTGGTTAAGGCGTCTGACTCGTAAGCCAAAGGTCAGAACGGCCGTAGGTTCAAATCCCGCGCTGGACAGTTTGGTCGCTGTCCGTAACTCTAGCCCGGGTCGACCAGAGCCATGTGAGGGAAATCTGGTAGCTGCGGCGGGTAGCTGCGGCGGACTGATGGTAAAACATCCGTGGCTCCTGCTGGAAATATGTCTCTCAGACTTTCGCAGGCTAGCCACGTTAAATATAATACCTACCTACCTAGGTATGATGGACTAATATTTTCAATAGTCTTGCGTGGTTGCAAGACGGACGCCCCCAACCACACATTGGAGATCATTTGCCAGGTGTTTGCCCATTTCTGAAGATTGAAAGATCTTTTTGAAGGATTTTTGAGTCTTCGGAAGTGTTTATATTTCTATAAAGTGCACTATCATCCGCAAATAGACGAATTGAGCTTTCAATATTCTCTTCTACCAGATAAGTCAGGAAAAACGTGGGGCGTTTGTCGGGATCTAGGGTCGCACTGGGTCACTCGATCATCGTCAACTAAATTTTTCCAAGCAGCCAACAGTCTAACTTAGATCATAAGTCTTTCTCCCTTCAAATCGATCTCTTACTGCATTTGTTAAAAAAGATTTTCTTCGTAAGACCTTGTATGGGATTCTTGCAACCTGATGCAATCTTTAACCGAGCCTCTTCAGCATTTTAGCCTTGCCAGAGTTGCAGGTACACGTGTTATTATCAGGAGATACTGAAAAAGTTCCGCCTGTTTCACACTTGGTCGCTTAGGTCGCTAAGATCGTGCAGAAAGAGCCAAAAGACAGAGACTCGGAATGTGAATCCTTTGTCTTCTGGTCTTTCTGCACGACTGCAACGACTCAAAAGACCTAGATAGTGTGAACCGGACTTTAGGAAAAGTGTTATCTCAACAAAGTGTTATCTCCACCTCAACAATAACGGTATAAATAAATTAGCCTCCAATCTGATTGCAAAGCTACAGAATCTTTTATGTTTTTAGCTGGTCTACAGGGGTGGATGTAGTTGACCTACCTTCACCCCAAATCACAAACAGGGAAAATGCCTGCTTTATTGGTGAGCGACCTGACTTGTGTCGTCAGCATCTTGGGTTTAAAAAGGGTATGGCAATTGCGTCTCTGAATGTTAATGGTCTCCGCAGTCACCTTGATGAGGTTCAATTACTTATTAGGAGTCTTGGTATTCATATTCTTGCTCTTAATGAAACTAAGCTTGATCCTCATTACCCTAAAGAGTTGACCAGTCTTCCTGGCTACCAACAAGAACGCCTAGACAGGACAAGCAGCGGTGGAGGTATTTCTATTTATATCAGGGACTCAATTAAATATAAGTTGCGTTCTGATTTTCCTGTTGATGATTTGGAAATCATTTGTATTAAGGTTGAACCACCAAAAAGCAAACCTTTTCTTGTACTTGCTTGGTACAGGCCACCTAGTGACCCTGTTGCTTCTTTTGATAAGCTTGGAAAGGTCCTTTCCTATTTGGACAAGGAAGGGAAAGAGATAATTCTTCTTGGTGACACAAATTGTGATTTCACTACAAAACAAGCTGATCAGCGCATTGACAATGACACTAGACATGTGACTAGTCTGTATGAGCTGTTCAGCTTCAATCAGCTCATCAAAGAGCCAACCAGGGTCACTTTAGACACCTCTTCCATAATCGATCATATAGCTACAACTTGTGCCAGGTTCATCGTCAAATCTGGAGTGCATGAAGTTTCTATGAGTGATCATTATATGGTACTGGAAGCGAGGTACCGGGTGGGCCTATTTTTTAATTCAAAAATCTGTCGGATGGACATTAGATACTTTGAAGCTTCTGCCTTCTCAAACCTTGATACGTATGGCTATCTCGGTTATGAACCTATCTAAAACA
This sequence comes from Aurelia sp. 3 sensu Dawson et al. (2005), assembly GCA_964020215.1. NCBI lineage: Eukaryota > Metazoa > Cnidaria > Scyphozoa > Semaeostomeae > Ulmaridae > Aurelia > Aurelia sp. 3 sensu Dawson et al. (2005). Next base: position 13,658,388 of record OZ026577.1, read on the forward strand.
CATCATTGTCTATAAAATAGACCATATGGATCGGCGTTTGACCCTCCCTGTTCTGCAGGAATCCAGGTTTTCCTCGTCTGTCGGACGGACTAGATAGAAAGTGAAATATTAACGCATGTTTTTCAATTGCACCTCTGCGCTGCTAAAAACACTTTAATTTACACTCTCGATATCTATGCATCGCTCAACTCTTCAAGATTGCGTTTCGATCTAGCTTTTTGCTTAAAATGATTAATCACATGGCATGAGAATACATTAAGTGCATGCAGTCTGTCTGTCGGACGGACACTGTCGGATGGACAAAATTTTCCTATCCTTTTGGCAGCGTCTACTTCATACTGGAAGCCCCTATGCCTTTGTGGCGCTATTTCGAGTAAACTTCAGCATAATCCCGTGCCAAATGTTGTCCTCAGCCCCACATTGAATGAAAACTTCGTCTCCCTTCAGTACCATTAAGACAAGTTCAAAAATGGCACGTTTTTGGTCAAAAATCAGTTTTTATGCAGCAAAATTTTCACCTCACGATTTTTTCGTGAAAATAATGGTAAAATGAGTCACTATCTTCCTCCTGCAGATACTGAAAACAGTTAAATTACTTTGGAACTCACATAATTTTTGTTATTCGCAGAAACACGATTTTCTCTGAGCGTGACCAATTTCAAAATAGGCCCGGGTCAGCTTTTGTCAAACGCACCTCCATTGACCGAATTTCTAATATCAGAGGAGAAGATACTGAATATAATTCGTTCTTTAAACCCAAATAAAGCACATGGTTGGGATGATATATCTGTTCGTATGGTTAGAATGTGTGATGATAGCTTAGTCTTTCCTCTAAAGTTGATCTTCGAAGCATGTCTAAGACAAGGTGTTTTCCCGGAAATATGGAAAAGAGCTAATGTCGTACCAGTTCACAAAAAGAACAGTAAGAACCTTAAGCAGAACTATCGTCCCATTTCCCTCCTTCCAATTCTTGGTAAAATATTGGAAAAATTAATGTTTGATTCATTGTACGAACATCTTTCCCTTCATGAACTGCTAAATCCTAACCAATCTGGTTTTCGCCCTGGAGATTCTACTATCAATCAGTTAATCTCAATAGTTCATTCTATCTCTGTTGCATTCGACTGCAACCCTCCATTAGATGTACGTTCAGTTTATCTAGATATTTCAAAGGCTTTTGATAGAGTGTGGCACGATGGCTTAATCTACAAACTACGGCGAAATGGCGTATCCGGGCAGTTGTTGACACTGATTCAGAGTTTCTTAGCGAATCGCATGCAACGTACGGTATTGAATGGCAAAACATCACAATGGGGCAAAATTTCGACCGGAGTTCCACAGGGATCGATTCTAGGTCCACTCTTCTTCCTTGTTTACATTAATGATCTGACAGCAGATCTCAAATGCAATGTAAAGTTATTTGCTGATGATACATCAATTTTTTCAGTTGTTCACGACCCAAACGAATGCGCTGCGGATCTGAATCATGACTTAGGTCTTATCAAACGTTGGGCGCATGACTGGAGGATGTCTTTCAATCCTGACCCTAGAAAGCAAGCAGTTGAAGTGACATTTTCTAAGAAAAAGACCCCTGTTGACCATCCGCCTATCTTTTTCAATGATGTAACAGTTATGAAGGTTGACGAACATAAACATCTAGGTGTTGTGCTTGATAATCGACTAACGTTTTCTAGTCATATTCAATCTGCTATAAATAAAGCGAGACGTGGGATTGGTATGCTTCGGTTTTTATCTAACTACTTGCCAAGGCAAACTCTAAACGAACTTTACAAACTCTACGTTCGTCCACATCTCGACTATGGTGACGTCATTTATCATATCCCACAGAAAGTGTGTGACTTTAGTCATGAAGTCACCTTACATCGTCTGATGGAACGACTTGAATCCGTTCAGTATTCTGCTGGCTTAGCTATAACTGACGCGTGGAAAGGTACATCAAGAGACAAAATATACGAGGAACTTGGCTGGGAATCATTGAATGACAGAAGGTGGAGCAGGCGTCTCGTTCTCTTCTTCAAGTTCATCAATGAACTTGCACCTGAATATACAAGACATCCTATTCCACAAATTCGTTGGTCAAATTATGCCCTTAGAAATCAGGCTGTAGTTGGGCGAATAAATGCAAGGACGGAGCGCTTTGAGTCAAGTTTCTATCCAAACTGCTTAAAAGAATGGAACAGTCTTGCTTCTGAGATCAGAGAATTACCTACAGTGAGCTCATTCAAAAAAAGACTTTCCTCTCTCATCCGCCCCACCCAAAAACCTATTTATGGAATTTATGATCCAAAAGGTGTTGCCATCCTCACCCAGCTACGCGTAGGCCTCAGTAAGCTAAATTCTCACAAATTCAACCATAACTTTCGAGACACTGTTAACCCAATGTGTCTAATTAATGATGGAATTGAGGATACTGAACACTTCTTGCTGCAATGCCATGCATATGAAGATCAGAGGCGTGAGCTCCTTGGCACCGTTAACGAAGTATTCCAACTACACAACATCTTAAACCTGCCAAATCAAACCCTTGTGCAAATATTGTTGTATGGTGATAAAAGTTTTACTCATGACCAAAACAGAAAAATTTTGGAATCAACGCTAAAATTCATTCACTCATCAGAGCGTTTTTTGTAGCACCACCAACGCAAACCTAGGGACAGTAATCTTTTATCTCATCCTTCTCTATTAATCTTTGATATTGTTATAACACCATAAATGTATTGTAAATATATCTATGTTACTAAAGGCTATACCAAAACCTGTCAACTTTATACTCCGATCCGGCAAAAGTGTTATCTAATCTCTGCGATCTGTTTCTTCCTATGAAGGGACCAGAACTTTGGTATAGCCTTTAGTATCTGTATTGGTTTTTTGTTAAAAGATCATTTAGGGTAGCCATGCCTATCATGCTCCCAATGGTATCGTTCTTGTAAACATGTTTTGTTAAATTGTAAATTTTTAGATTGTGTATAAAAAAAAATCATTATATGGTATACTGCATCCGTAAGTTTAATGGAGCAGTAGAAAAAGGCCATAAAATGATCAAAACTCGTAAAATGAAAAATTTTAATGAGCAGGCATTCCTGTCTGATGTTGCTGGTATAAACTGGGAACAAATGCTTACCGAAACTGATGATATCAATGTGCTTGTCAACCATTGGACTAGCACATTCTCTCTTATCATTGACAAGCATGCCCCACTATGTGAAATGCGTGTCTCAGAAAAGTACTGACTTTGGATTGATAGAGACCTAAGGGATCTTATGCGGACAAGAGATAAACTAAAAAAATCTGCTGTCAAGAGAAAGTCTGCACCACTGCTGGACTCATATAGACATGTTCGCAACAAGGTCAATGCTCTTAATGCCCAGCAAAAGAAGGAGTACTACAATAATAAGATTTCTGCATGCAAGGGTAACATGAAAGAGTCATGGAAAACAATCAATGAACTTCTCAATAAGAGGTCTAAGTCAAGTAACATTGATAGTCTTAAGGAGTCTGGTTCAGAAACCGTTCACAAGAAGGACATTCCTGATGCAATGAACAGTTGCTTCTGCTCAGTAGGTAAGGATCTAGCAGATGAAATCAGACAGCGGGAACTCGCATGGTTTAGATCATACCTGTGCAATCGAAAACAATTCTGTCGGGTCAACGGTGTCAGCTCAAAAACTGAGGGTATAGATGTTGGTGTTCCACAAGGCTCATGTCTGGGTCCCCTTCTTTTCCTTATTTATATCAATGATCTACCACAAGCTGTCCAAAATTCAACCGTTTCCATGTATGCTGATGACACAAGTCTGTGCTACCAGTCTTCGGATATAAATGAGCTGAACGAGGCCATTAATAACGATCTCAAACAACTGGACATTTTGCTTCAAGGCAACAAACTCTCCTTAAATGGTGCAAAAACAAATTCCATGCTTGTTTCCACCAAGCAAAAGCACAATATTCTCAAAAGTCGAAATGAAGATTTGAATTTGAAAATTCGCGACAATGAGCTCGAAATAATCCAAAAAACAAAATACCTTGGTGTGCAGATCGACAACTCTCTAAACTGGAAGGAACACATCAAGACTGTCTCTACCAAAGTTTCTAGAGCTATTGGCTTTGCAAAACATGCCAAGACGTTCCTAAGACAGGAAACATTGAAGACTCTTTACACAGGTATTGTAGAGCCACACTTTCGATATTGTTGCTCTGTTTGGGGTTGCGCCGGTTCGACTGAGCTTAATCAGTTGCAAAAACTTCAAAATCGAGCTGCTAGAATTATAACCAACAGCAGCTTTGACACCCCAAGCAGACCACTTATCGACCAGCTGGGCTGGAAGACCATTGAAGAACTCGTCGCCAGCGAATCTAAAACAATGGTCTTCAAGTCCCTGCATGAACTGGCTCCCCAATACTTGTGTGACCTTTTCACCTGAAACTCAAAGTGCTCTTCCTATGTCCTGCGTAATTCAGAGACAGATTTAAGACTACCCATGAAAAAGTCAAGTAATGGGCAAAAATGTTTTTCCTATCGAGGAGCAAAAGCTTGGAATGACCTTCCTGCTGATACTAAACAGGCATCTTCCCTGAATAGTTTTAAAAAATCTATTTAGGTCTTTCTCTTTTTCTTTTAAATTAGATTTTGTAACTTTTGTATTAGGTTTTTACATCATGGTTTTTATATTGTAATTTTTCTTTTTATTCGGTATTGTATATTGTAAGTAATGTTTTTAAGTGGAGGGCCCCTTGTAGAACAACTCTGTTGAAGGGCAACCCTTCTTAATAAAATCAAATATCAAAATATATATCAAATATCAAACATCTGCAAGAAGTCCCATCGCGATTTACAGAGCATTGATCTCCTTGAAAGAAACGTGCTCGCAAGACAAATAAATACGCATTATTAATGTCTTTCAAACATATTCTCCACGCAGGACAAGGTACGATAAGACATCCCAGGGGAAAAATATTATCTCCTCACTATTTCATTCTCCCTTGATAACACCACGTGTACCAGTAACTTTTGTCAACATGAAATGCGGAAGGGGCTTGGCAAAATATTTCACCAGTTTGCAAGACTCCCATACAAGGTCTTACGAAGAAGATCTTTTTTAAAAAATGCATCAAATGACTGATGTCGATGGGGAAAGGTTTATGATCTAAGTTAGACTCTTGGCTGCACGCAAAAATTTAGTTCACGACAATCGGGTGGCTAAATGCGACGTCACAGTCCGCCAAACGCCCCACGTTTTTTCTGACTCACCCGGTATATCATTGATGTACAAGACAAACAATAAAGGACCCAATACTGTTCCTTGAGGTACACCTCTTTGTATGCTCGTCGTTATGCTCAACCGTATAAAGGGAAACAAGAACGTACATAGTGTTTGAGCTCAAAAATCATTTTACAACTGATTTTTATCCCTGGGCTACAATCATTGTATAAACGACGGAGTTGAGGTCCCTAACCGCCCCTGGTTGAGGACACGGAACATTTTTTGCTGCACTGCCATTCTCATTATCTGCAGAAATCTCCTCTGCCGCATACGAGCAGCTTTGCTTTCATACGGTTTTCAAAGAAATGGTTTTCAAATATGTATTCAAAGAAATGACCAATTTTAAGAAACTTAATTTCTATAATCAACGCGATCTTCTCTGAAGAATAAAACTCCAACACAACCGATTTGACTAGTTGTCCGCCTAATTGTAGATTTAAACGCCGCATGTTTGTTAGCTCACCCAGTCCAGTTTTCACAATTTTATACAGGCATAATGAGTTTTGAAGAAGAAGCAGAGCTAATGCATGCAAGCCAGTATGATGTCATGATCAGCTATCGAAGTTGGGATGCTAGATGGATTGACTTATTGCAAGCCTTCTTGGAGCATAATGGCTACACTGTTTGGAGAGACAGGCGTATGGATGTTGGAGTGAATTGGAGTGAAGATATCACAAAAGCTGTCAGAAGATCAGGTTAATCATTCATTATGTATATACAGGGTGAGTCAAACAAACGCCCGGTGTTTAAAAGGCTACTGCATTCTGATTATATAAGCAATGATATTTTGCAATACCTAATTGAGTACCTAACATTTTCAATTATTTTTAGAAATTTTCCTGGCTAAAATCGGTCACTCCCTTCAGATTTTGTAAGCGATTTTCTAAAAATGCTTCCTTCGAGAAACCTTCAAAAACGTGCTAAAATTACAAGCAAATTTCTATAATGTGCTCACATCACATACATTTTGGCATGTGCTTCCCTCTTGTCGGGTGAAAAGTCTTCCCCCTAGTATGAATATCATATTCAGGGGGATTCCATTCTCCCAAGAGGACAAAATACATGAACACATTTAAGTGTCATCATTACTATAAGGGAGAAAGAGGGAAGTCTTGCTTGGTGCTTTTACTCGTTTTCGTAGGTTTTGAAGGGGGCATTCTTGAGAAAATATCCCATTTCGACGGGAAGAAATGGCCTTTTAACCCTATCTGGACCGGGCTTTTCTGAGCATCCTCAGGCCGAGGGGGGGCTAAATTAGCCCCCCCCCCTCAGAACTCCGAATTGATAAGGGTTAGAAAGATGAAACTTGGCTGTCAAGTGTAACTTGATGTGAAAAGTCCGAATATCTAATTTATTTTACTGTAATTGTTGTACTTTCGATGACGTCATCAATTTTCTTTGTTTCTGGTCAAAAACAGTAGTCTTACTGATTTGACTGTGGAATCTTATTCAGAGGGAATATTTCTCTTGGTATAATAACAGATAAAGCATCAATTTATTATAAAAACATAATTTTTTGAAAAAATAGTGAAATTTGTTATCTTATATTTATTACCTAAATTCATTAGATATATGACGTCACCAATTACGTCATCAATAAGAAAATTAAAAAAAGTGAGCAGTTGTCATATTCTCTTATTAATTGAGGGTTGCACAGAAAATTTCAGTGAATTATCTTCATTCTGTAAAGAATTATCTTAGTTTAAAGTTATAAAGGGTTAGACCGTAAAACAAACAAAAATTAAAACTACTCTCTCAAAAAATTATTGTATTTCCAGAAATAAATAAGATATCACGACGAAATTTGAAGAGAAGATGTGAAAAAGATAGTTAGGAAAGGTCACGAAAAAGAAATAGCCTACGAATTATCAAAAAAAAGTTACTTAGACAAAACTGGGAGGGGGGCTATTTTAGCCCCCCCCCCCGGTCCAGATAGGGTTAAAACCGGGTAAATTACTGAAGCTAATTGGACGTACCGGCAATAAAACAAGATAGTTTTCAACATCATTACTATTTTATTCAGGGAGGACAATTTTGTCAAACGTCGGGCGTTTTTTTTAACTCACCCTGTACAGGGTGTCTCAAACAAATTATACGACGTTTGATTGAATATTGAAAAATAAAGATGACATATACTGACTCGTGGCAAGATAACCCTGTCCATGAGATTATGCAATAATTTTAGCAGGGGTGGAGAAAATAGCGGACCACAGCACCGATGGTCCCAGAAAGTTTGCCAGACGTCCAGAAAGAATGAAAAGGGGAAAGAAAAGAAAGAAAGGAAAATGAATAAAGAAGAAAGGCGAATCAAGGAAAGCTAATGTTACATCAAAATTCTAAAGTTTTTCTTCATTGATGGCCATTATTCAATGAATTTAGGCTATCACAGGGTCCAAGGAATTTAATACAAAAGATGATGTTTATAATTTAGAGAGTGATCAGTCGAAAGTAAACAAAGCTCGCCAACAAGAAACATTTAAGGCCCGTTTTATAAGTCGTGCCGCGCCGCGCCGCGCCGAACCATAGAAATTTAAGTTCGACTGAGGTTCGACTTGGAGCGACTCTTCTGTTTTGTAAGAACAAAACTTTTTCCGTGCTGTGCTGTGCCGAACCATAATGATGAATGCGCACAATACTGACTTAAGAAAATTTTCTTTTTGATTTCATATGCTGTTGACATTCTTGAAATAATTACAGATCTTTTATGCACGTATTGGTATGATGTGGCACGGCGCGACTGAAATTGGTTTTATAAGTCGCACCGGATCGACCCAGTCGAGAGGCCTTTGGCGTATGGTTCGACTTAGTCGAACCAAGTGTCAGGTTGGTTTTATAAGAGTCGCGCCGTGCCGAACCAGGCAAAATTGATCGAAATTCACTTGGTTCGGCGCGGCGCGGCACAACTTATAAAATGGGCCTAAGACTGTAATGAAAAATCGAAAATCAAATGTGGATATCTTTATAGAGCGGTTTTCACAGAAAGTTTTTCCTGGACTTATTTTAGTTCCAGAAGTCAAAAGACGCTTTCTTCCCCTGGATCTTAGGGACCAGAATCTTGAAAATCGGTTGAAAATTCACTGAGTTGTTTTCAAACCATTTTCAAAAGCTGCTGGCATGAAAAAATGTTTCATCGGGGGGCCTATTCGTCACATTTTTCTCCTTTTTCAAAATATGCCTGCATCGTGTCAACGCAGTCTTAGTCTGAGTTTTTTTCTTGATTCATTCGCAATTGGATATTTGACAGTTAATGTTGTTGTTGTATTTACAGGTTGCGTCTTAGCAGCAATCTCAGAGAATTACTTGACATCTGTTCTTTGTACGAAGGAAGTCAGAATGGCGAATGATATATCAAAACCTGTCATTCCTTTGGTTCTCCCAGAAACTTGTCCCAAGGACAATCCGACTGAAAAAATGGTGTCAAGTGCGTACAAGGTTAGTTTATATATAAGCAGTAGCATTCTTTTGCTTATGAGGTAATGGCTGCGGTCACACTAGGTGCTTTACCCCGTTTTTTTTATTTAAAAAGCAAAGGGCTTCCAACGCTGTTGTATGCGATCGCTGTTCCTGTCCACATACAACGCTGTTGTAACATTCGTTCTTTGGGCAAGAGTCTTTAAAAAACTGTAATATCCAAATAACGTGATAAACAAGGTGCCGACCAAAACTACGGCCTTGTTTAAACAAAATTAACCATTCATGATTTACCAAAATAATCACATGACCTTTACTTTCGCGCCAAAGAATTATTTCACAACACAGACTGCTTTGCAAAAGACAAGACATGCACAGTGAGACCGGATGTCGATTCAGATTATAAAGTGAAACTATTCAAATTGTAAAGGGACTAGATTTTGGTGTGACCGCAGCCAATATCTCCGTAATGGTAGTCAGTGGCGGCGCCAGCTCTGAAAAGTCCGAGAAAAATGGGGGGGGGGGGGATACCTAACTAATTTTATGCCATTTTTCTTTTACAATTTTTGCCGACCTTTGGGATTGGGGGACGAGTGCCCCCCCAGTCCCTCCCGTGGCGCCGCCACTGATGGTAGTGCCATTATCATTTTGCTCGTAAGAGAATCTTCTTTGTTAATGGTACAGGAGCTTGTCATTTGTAGGGGTACTTTATTGAAAAATTCACAGGATTATGGCCGTCATTTTCATGAATTTACAGAATCGTGGGTCCTGTTGTGGAGAACACTTCTGAGGTATTGGCATTACTGGAAAGGTTTTACAATTTGTGGAAATAATGACCAAGATTTTCATTTCTTTTGTGAAATTGTGTTCTAAAAAAACTCGCGGAATCATGGCTACCAGTTTTTCAGCAGATTGGCACGCCCCAGTCAAATGGTTAAGATGATGATGCGGAAGCACTGCGAACATAGAAATAGAGAAGACTTGATCGAGTGACGCTCAAGTGGTATGGCTCTGTCTTGGATCTAACCGATAGAAAACAAAGGGTAAAAGTGAATAGAGCACTTAGTGAGTGGCAAGAGACAAAGTTGTGCGTCCCTCGAGGCTCTGTCTTAGGGCCCCTCATCTTTAGTATTCACATTAATGATCTTTGTTGAAGGAACCGAAAACTATAATCTAAGAAGTGGGAGCACTCTGCAGTTTCCAAAAGCCAGGACAACAACATACGGAAGTGAATCTGCATCAATTCTAGGCTCACTGCTTTGGCATGCATTACCAGATAGTTTCAAACAATCAGAAAATCTTGCAATATTCAAAAGAAAAATAAGGAACTGGAAAGGACTAGATTGCAATTGTCGACTTTGTAAAATACATATTGCAGATTTGGGGTATTTTTTTTTTATTCAATTATGAATATTTACAATATATCATTACATTTAACTATACCTACTCTAATTACTATAGAACACTACAGGTACGATACCATGGGGAGCTAAAGACAATGACTACCCCATGGCCAATAAAAAAGACGCGCAACGTTAAACTAGCATTCAACTACACTACAAACGATTAAGAACTGGTGGAAAATGCAGTAGATTCTGTTCCACATCAAACCTCAGACGAAACTCTTTAGTTGATAGTAGATCAAATGTTGAAAATGCTTGACATCTGATTTGCAAAAGAATCAACAAGGGAAAAGAACTTAACAAGGGGGTTGGTGGTTGCTAAGTCCTAAAGTCACAAAAAGAACTTCTAATCAAACCGACCAGTTTCATGGATATAGCGTAAAGTTAATTCGAGTATTTTCCTGTTTGAGTCATAGGAAAGGTCTTGATCACCATATAGTAAAAGCTGTACCAAGACATCATCTGACAGATCGGTGATTTGTAAAAACGGTCGTAATAATTCAACAATTTCAGCGAGAAGATCTTTACGTTGAACATCAAAAGAAGGGCAGAGCAACAAAAAGTGCGCCGTGTCCTCGACGTCATCACTTGTCGGGCACATTGGGTTAATGGTATCCCTAAAATTATGCTTGAATTTGTGGAAATTCAACTTGCTGAAACCAACTCTAAGTTGAGTAAGATGGGACAACCCTTTAGGGTCGTGAATTCCATAAACAGATTATGCAGGGGGGGGGATTATTGATAAAAGTTTTTTCTTGAAAACAGCGATAGAAGGTGCAAGTCTCAGTTCAGGCTCAAGCTTGTTCCATTCGGATAGACAGTTTGGATAGAAAGTAGATTTGAATTTTTCTGTCCTTGCCTTTACACGCCCATTGACATCCTAATCACGAAGGCAGTACTGCGACTGATGAAGAGGGGGAATTGGATCTACAGTATAACCAGGACTAAGATTATTTACAAACTTGTAGAACAGGGTAAGGCGTCTACACCACTTTCGGGAACTCAGTGACTCTCAACCAAGTTCTGTGTACAGTTTCTCTCGAGATGTTCCCCTCCATGTACCTGACACGGCTAAAGCAGCAGAATACTGAACAGACTCTAACTTTTCCATTAAATTTGGCAAAATGATATTTTGACTGAATTCGCATACTTTTTCAGGAATATGATAAATGACGTCTCCATAGTCCAGATGGCGTCTCCATAGTCCAGATGGGGTCCAGATTTGGGGTATAGCATAGCATAGTATAGTATGGTATGGTATCATATAGTATTGTATTGTATACTGTAGTATAGTATAGTATAATATAGTATAGTATAGTATAATATAATATAGTATAATATAATATAATATAGTATAGTATAGTATAGTATAGTATAGTATAGTATAGTATAGTATAGTATAGTATAGTATAGTATAGTATGGTATAGGGATATTTTTATGATTTTGTATTTGTAGAAGATACCATTAAAATAGGTAAATGGTTGGCTTTAATTAGCTATAGTTACCTATCTTTCCCGTTACTTGCTAACTGCAAATAAATCATTCATTATGATATTATTTTGGTAATAACCCAGTCCTGCTGACTGTAGTTGGCTCCAAAGTCAGATACACCATTGCACCACAACACTTTCATTTAGATGATAGCTTAAGACATTGCTTCCCCCCCCCCGCCACCGAGATTTCACGTTTAGTAACGATCTCAGTTGGTCACAGCTACTTTTCAAATTAGCAGATCAAGTTCGCTTGAAGGGCAAAGTTGCAAAATTGGTAACTTCGAAGTCCTTTCATTTCCGATGTCCACCGGATGTTGACCAGAGTAAGAAATGCCGGGTGACTGAGAAAAGTTTTTTGAGTGCTGGTGCTGTGGAATCAAAAGTATGCAGCCGATATTCAAAACTGAAATGTTAATCATCATTCAAAGCGAACTTATGTGAGAAAATTTTGTGTGGCACAATCACTCGCCATTTGATCCCATAAATTAGAAAAATAATGGATAGGGGTTTGTATGTGAACGAGAAGTCCTTGTTAATTCCAGACAATGTTTGGTAACCTTCGACTGGATCAACTTTTCAGTTTTGAATATCGAATGCGTACTTTTAATTCGACAGCTTGCCACACTTCTTAACTTTTTGACTCACCCGATAGAAAACAAGTTAGGCATCACATCGTTGTGGGATCATTAGCTTTTGCATCCACGTCAGTTTCCAGAACAGTCCTTTCCGCCCGGGGGGGGGAGGGGGGCACATAACATGTCTTAGCTACGGGTATGTGCCGCCCATATGGGTGGGTGCCCATATGGGTGGGTGCCCATATGGGTGGGTGCCCATATGGGTGGGTTTTTGGGTCCAAAGTTCTCGAAACAAGGGTCCCTTTTTCGGCAGATATGCCTTAAACATGGCTGGGTTTTCCAGAAATTGACACCAAATAGTCAAAAATGGGTACTTTTCTGACAAAATTCATCATAAAAGTGGGTATGTTGTGCTAGCATCGGTAATTAGAAGGGGGTAGCTCTCTGGTCTGGAAACCGGGTGGTAGAGGCCCGTCCATCCGCAAGTCATATATCCCCCCCCCGGGCCTTTCCGCCTCACCAGTTATTATCCAGATATAATCTTTCTTTTGTAGGAAAAACATTTACCAATAACCATTGCGAACGAGATCTCGGATATCAGTTGGATTGATTTTAGGCCTTCTGCTAATTTAGACACGCCAGATCCTACAAGCGTGGCAACATTTGAGAAAAAGTATTCAGGATGTTTACAATCACTGCTCAGAAATTTAGAAGAACTCATGAATAACAGACGTGTGTTTGATCTGCAAGGTACCGTATTCTAATTAAAAGTTATGTACTCACATTTCATAGTGTACAGAGTGTCTAAAAAGATTGTTCGACGTTTGATAAAATGCTAAAACATAACAATACGCTTAGTGGGCACTTGGATAAGTAACCCGTCTCCTGAGATTTTAAACTAATTTTTGACACCAGAATCTTGCAAATCCGTTAAAAATTCATGGAGTTACGAGCCTTTGAAGTTCAAGTGTGTGCGAAAACTGAAACCAGAGGCCTCTAAATGGTATTTTTGGTAAAAGTTCCATTGTCCATCGTTTCTGTTTCGGCTTTCGATAACCTAACTTTCAAGCGTATGATTGCTTTGAAAAATGATTCATTCTGTCGCCAATTATTTTCTAAGCTACTGTTTTTGGCTACATGCAATCTTAAGCACATCTTGACGTTGATTTTGAGGATTAAATTACTTTAGGTTTTTACTTTGTTTGCTCTGATATCACCCAGAGGTATGGAATCGGATAACCTTCTTTTAGTAATCCGGGGGTCTCTGCTTTCAGCTGTCGCGTATTTTTTATCTTTGAGAGCTCGCAACTCAATGAGTTAATAACCAATTTGCAAAAGATTGTGGTCTCTAAACTTGTTTCGAAATCTTAGGGACAGGGTTCCTTTCTATGAGCCACTTAATCTCATCGTTATTTTTCAATACTTAATTGAACGTCAACAAATTTTTGAGACACCATATATAAACATACGCTGTATAAACCTGTTTATGTTTACATTCATGGCTATTTGGTGAAACTGCGTTGTGTTTATGTATTACCGTAAAAATTCATTAATCAGTTTTGGACAAAATCCATTCAATACTTACTAGGAACAGACCGAATCAGGGAGTGGGCGAAAGTGCATTAGACCTCAATTGCCTGAACAATGCGAACCTTTGTGGGCGGTGATTGAAACAGGGAAAAATACAATTTCGGGCCAAAACGCCTGTCCCACGGTGGAGGAAACCGCGAGAGAAAAGGGAAATGAAAGAAACGAAAGTTAGACCAGAAGTGAGAGGGTAAAGGGTGGGGGAATCGAAGCAAAATCTACCCAATCTGAAATTCTAGGTGGATATCAAGATATCAAATTTTATGACGGGTAATAACCTGATCTACTGCCTATAAGGTAACGGAACCAGGCACGGGCAAGCTAGGAGCTGTGTAGATGGGGAACTTATTTACTCTGATCGCATTATGCGGTTAAACTAACTGGTATATAATGGCCTCAGTTTCACAATTTTCTTATTCTCTCAACTCCTATTTAAAGAAAGATATTAATTTCACATTCCGTATCAGTAACGGTTGACAATTTTAGGGTTATGCTAATCCTCAAAGGGATTTCGATTCCATTTCAAAAGACTTGGGAGATTTGATTACGCGTTTTAGGCTGTTTTCCAGCTGTTCTGAGACTGATTTGTTAAATCTTTCAAAGTTGGCTAGACGGAGCAGAAACTCCGTAAAACGATTTCATCGGTCATTTCATTTTCATTTCTCATTTTATCATTATTTATACACGATGTACCTTTCATCAATAAATAACCCACTGACAGTCAATACTAATAAGAAAAAATAAACAATGATCATGTGAATTGCTGCTCTACCAAGGGGCCGTGTTTGGGTGCTGTGAAAGTTTCAACAGATACTCTCTAAAACCTGTCTTAAAACGAGCGATTGATTCTTTTTCTCGAAAGTTGTCAGTGATGTCATTCCAATTTTTGATACCAGAGAAGTAGAAACTTCGCTTTGCATATTCTAACCTAACTTTAGGAATTTGCAAATCCTAAATCTGTGATAAGGAAGTGTTTAGATGGATAAGATTTTGAAGTGATAAATCAGGAGTTTAAAGTCCAAAGACGAAATTATCAAGTATTGCCTAATTTTGCTATCTGTTGCAGGGAGCCAGAGGCGTTCAAATTTACGAGTTTACGAGCATCCGTGCTCAGTATCTGCTCTGTCAGTTAGGAAGGGACTTTGAAAATTACCGAAAGGTATGAAAGCCACCTCAATCTCTTAGCTATTAGAAAGACCAATCTCAATCATTATAGCGCGACTGGTTTTGCTGCAGTGACTGTTCAAACACGGGAAATTTTTGAGTCATCTGTTATACACCACTTCAGTTAACAGCCTCGTTTTTGGAAATTATTCAAATTTCTTTCATGTGAAATTTAAAGGCCAAAGTCGGATTTAGCAACCAAACTTTAGTCTAACTGTGAGTTTTCATTTTGCTAGCGGTTAATTTATGGCGATGTGAAGTTTGATGGTCTATGAGGTATTTGACTTTGAAAATGACTTGTAAAGATTCACTTTGAGCGATTTTTCGCTAAAAATCTTTGAACTTTACTTTATTCATAAAATCAACATCACAGTTGCCAGCTGTTTAAAAGCATGCAAATAAAGTTTGGGTGCTAAATCTGAATCTTGGCTTTAAATGTTCGTATGAACAATAGGGAGAAATGTTGATACATTTCCGAAACGAGGCTGCTTTACAGTAAATCCCCGCATATAAGAACCTACTTTTTCAAGAGCATGGCTGAAATTGGTTCTTATTTTTCAGGTACTAAGACTAATTTCAAGGTATAAAGGTTCTAGTTTGAATGGTACCTCATGAAGTCCCCTTGAGAGTCTCACAAAGATGTTCAGCCCTATTATTTGTTTTGGAAGCGTTCTTATGGACCTAATAAGTAGTTGGGGAGGAGAATAAAACTTTCAAAGCCAAGTGAGACCACATTGACGTCAATAATAGCAATCAAAGATCAACTTTGCAACCCCTGCAATAAACACCTATTTTTCATCAAACTAAAACAGGTTCTTAATTGCAAGGTACATAATTTAGGAAAGACAGCCTCCAGGTTCTTATTTTGGTAGGCTCTTATATGCGGGGATTTACTGTATTGATGTAGTGTATTGAAATCTTTCTATAATCTTTACAGGTGATTGGAATCTCGTGATCGGTTCAAAAAGCAATGAAGAAAAAGCAAACCTGTCAATTCTTTCTAGCGTTGGAAATGAGGTCGAAGGAGTGATGACGTCAAAGAAGCTTGACAATGCCGACCTTCCCGTGAATAAGCACGTTTCACTTTGCAATGGCTCAAATCTGCATATTCTTGCAAGATCTGAGTCCAACGAAAAGAAGAAAAGGTTCAGTTACATTTTCGATTGTAAAGTTGCTGCGGATGGAAATTCTTTTGAAGGTTTGATTTCTTAACTTGTTGGCTTTTTCCGACCCTATTTACACTGCATAGGTACGACGTGGATCTGTAAAAAAAACGGTCATTGACCTTGTGTCTTTTTTGGCTATGAATGGTACATCAGTTGTATTAACAATATTGAGTTAGTTTTTAAGATGGATGTAAGAAAAAACGTCTTCAAGGCAGGATTTCCAGGAAATTTTTGAAGGTTTCTTGAGGATGTCTTTTTGAGAATATTCCTCATGACAGTAGCCTGCCTGCAGACTATGCGAAAAGCAAAGTAGTCTGCGCAGCACTGCTAAAGTTTATTCACTGCATGTGTCTTACGCATCTTAAGCGTTTGTGCTCTATAGAATTGGCCAGTAGGATCGTATTGATTTCTCTTCTAGGAGTTTGCCGAATACACAACACACCTTGGGAGCTTCCTGCAGGCCAGGAGTGCAATCCCTTGACGATGGGGCTGACGCATTACAGTACAACTAACGATTGTGCCATTTACGCAGTCAAAGGAACAAGAGAGAAACCGCTGGAGGGCGTTGAATTTAATACAAGTGCGAAAAAGGAGTTTATCTTAGACTTGGAAAAAGCAGTTGGCATTTTGAGAGATGCTTTTAAAGACACGAAAAGGGAAGCACTAGAGTTGAGCATCATTAGTTACAAAGAGGTGAGGAGATAGGGTAGACTCAGTACATGTTATGGTTTCGCTCTTCAACTGAACGACTCATTTCCCTTCGTTTGCAGAAACGGACTAGCCTCGTACTTATCAAATACGGCCTAAATAGTAAGGCCTAAATCACCTGCTATTTTCTCTCAAGGCCACCGAGCCCAAGCGCCCCAAAGAGCAGTTTTTCAGTACGTTGAAGAATATTTCTTCAAGCCTGGACTTGCCCAAGTCGTCTTGTAAGAAAGAAGGAGTCTCTTTTTTTACAGGACAAATTGGGCAAGTCCACTTCAAGCCATAGTTGCAAAAACGCGCTCCTGAAAGCCATATTCTGATTAGAAGACAAAGGTGTCAAAAATTTTTCGCCGATTTAGATTTTATCCAGTTTTACAGCTCAAGGGAAGTAACGCCATGACTGAAGCGACAACATATGTAGTAGTGATTTGGTTTGAGTGGGCTTGTCAGGATTTCTGCCTACGTATAGCTAATTTAGGCCCACTATGCATGCCGCATCCAGGCATGGGACCCCTATATTGTCAGTGAAAGATCCTAGCTTTAGAGATAATAACAATAAACTTTTGTTTTCAGGCTTTTGAAAAATATGACGTCGATGGTAGTCATGAACTGGACATGAAGGAACTTGAGCTTGCTTTGAGGGTCGCAAATATGAACTGTTCCAAAGGTGCATAGTTTTGTCTTACTCTCTACTTGTGTATGTTTTGTTTCCTATTTAGTTGTCTCAGAAAATGTACTTCCTTACGGACCTGTCATAAAGTATCTGCTACAGGGGGGCGGAGGATATAGGCCGGGGCCACCAAAAATTTGATGGGCTTGATATTGGGCCACAGAAAATATTTGCAGATTTCGAATGGGCCATGAAATGTGTCGGTGAGTGACCTTACAAAAGCGTTTTGAAATGTCAAAGATACTGTGAAATTTATGTGAGAGAAAATTCAAAAGTCTTTGAAAAAAATACTAAAATCAGTTCAGCTATGCAGTCGGAATCCAGTCCAGTCACTGGTTCAACTTTCCAGTTTCATTCACTTTTTTTCAAAGCATAAGCGGATTTTCCCTGTTCTGATGCCTGTTTTGCTTTCTACCTGTTAATGCTCACAACTGAACCATCCTTCTTCAGCCAATCAGTGCAAAAATACTTACAAATTCTTAGAGCCTGCTTGTTTTTGTTGAATGCTGAAAGTGCATTGAGGTGAAACAAACTCAAAGTTTGGAGGCGAATTCTTTGAAAGCTGTTCTTTTGACACTTATGATTCTTTGCTTCATCAACAAACAAAGCTGGGCAACAATCATGAAGACGAAGAGTAGACATGCTGCCCAAACCACAATTAGGCACAGTTATGCTATGCAGAACGGAGACAATACAAGTGTCATAATCAAAGTCTGAAGATGAAGTGAAATGGGGAGAGCATCTTGTGCTATAGGGTTGGGGCAAATTTCAAAAATTCAAATTGAAATGGGTCACGAAAATTATTCTTCTCTGCACGAGAGGCCACAGAATTTGTTACTCATTTTTAATAGGGGTTTTGAAAAATATTTTGGGCAAAGTCAAATATCCTCCGCCCCCCTGTAGTAGATACTTTATGACAGGTCCCTTACTCTTCATGCTGTTGCTCGATTTGAAGGTAACAGTGCGTGGTGAATCAAAACAATTTACACGTATGGCAATCTGTGGAATAAACACACGTGGCTGATATTCAAAACTGAGATGCTAGTCTATCAGTCAAAAGCTATCTTCGGTGTAAAATTATTTTTGGCAAAATCACTCATCATTCAAACCGAGAAATGACGAAAATAACCGTAAACGGTTTGTACGTATAGGAACAAGAATTCCATGTTTGATTCTTGAACGAAAAGTCCGTGTTTTTCTTTCAAAGGAACTGTCCCGGCGTACAGTGCTGATACATTCCTTCCAGTCAACCAGGGCCTAACCTACACGTAGACCCTTGATCCCAGAAGAAGAAAGGGTCTACGAAACAATGAGCAAAAGCTTGCTACGAGGTTTCTGGATTTCTAGAAACTTAATTTATGCAGCCTTTGTCTAGACGCGCTTCACGAATAATTTGAAAAAAGGATTAGAATGATTAATTGGGCGGCCGTAGCAAGCCTTTGCTCTTTGTTTTGTAGACCCTTTCTTCTTTTGGAATAATGTGTCTACGCGTAGGCTAACCAGGGCCTAGCAATGCGGCAGTCAAGTTCAAATTGGAATTTCCATTTCGAAAAGGCAATACTTGACTAAAATCCCGTTCTTATCTAGGACCCAAAATATGTAATAGTCTTCCATCTGAGTTGACATCATCTATCAATATCAATACATTCAAGCATAAGATCAAAGAGAACTTTTTCCAACTCACACAGAAAGAAGATGACTTATGCTTCATTGAGCCTGATTGGTTAATCCATTAGAGCCTCAAATTCACGCTACACTTGAGCATTTTCAGTGTACAAAATAGCGAAAAGTCGATCAAAGAGCTGCGAGAAGAGTTGATTCAAAGTCCTTGGGCTCTTCAGCGTTAACAAAAGAGCAGTTATTTGATGATACAACCAAAAAGGACCAAGCAGATAAAGCAAACTTCTATAAAGTTCATTTTTAGGAAGTTTTCTTGTTATTTTTTCCGTTCAAGTTGGTCTATCTTGTAATTTTGATATACGTTTGTTGATGTACTTTGATTACACTGATCTACCTTTATTTTCAGAGGAAAAAGACAGAATTATGAGAGACTTAGATCAAGATGAATCAGGGACGGTGGATTTTTATGAATTTCTGCAGTTCATTGCAAAGATCAGAATGACTAAAGGATATGCTAACAGCCCTGCTACGCAGCTCGTTAAGAAGGGTTTCGTTTCAAGGGTATGCTCTATACAATAAGGAAGCTAATGGCTTTACTTTGACCACACAAATATTCGAATTCACGTAGCAAATGAAAAGCACTGCTTCCGACATATTGCAATTCGTTGCAAAGATCAGAATGTCTTTGGGATGTTTAAGCAGCCCTGCTACACAACTGGAAAAGAAGGGTTTGCTCTATACAATAATGAATTTATTGGGTGTATAATAATGAATGGATGGATTTATCTAACCATGCAAGCATTCAGTTCAACATTGCAAATGCAAATCACACCTGTGTTGATGTTGCATTGAAAAAGATTAGGACTCAGTTCATCAGTCTGAGAAACCATGGACCAACTTCGTTCCCATGGAGTTTTTACGTCATACGGTAATCTCAAAAGCTAAGTAGAGGAACGAACTCGCCCTGCGGACGAGATTGTCATGCGCCCATGCACCCACTCGTTAAATGTGTATCTGCTGTCTGCAACATTGAAAGTTCTTTGCCTGAGTGATTCTCAGTTTTCAGGATTTTTTCCAATTTCTGGTGCATTTTCTTTTCAGTAAAAACAAAATATAGGTTGTGATGGGATTGACCCTCCACAAAACATTTTATTGCATTTTTTGAACTTGATTCAATTTTGTGCTGTCGAATCGTGTGGCATTGTCTCCCCTTCAAGCTGGGTTCCTTTTTCTAATGACAGGAGGTTATTGAAATGTAACAATGAATTACGATCGATGATACGATCTGTTGTTAGTCAAAGAAATTATTTGACAACTAAAAGAGAAACTCCCCCACCACCCTCCCTCCACCCATTCCGTCTGTAAGTGTACCAGGGTACACAAATCGCAGGCCAAACAACATTGACGTAAGGGCAAGAGGGAAGGGGAAAACATATATGAGGAATAGGAATGCTGAAGTTCTCGAAGAGATACTTCCTATTACAGACTATCCAAAGGCCAAACAACATTGACGTGAGGGCAAGAGGGAAGGAGAGAACATATGTGAGGAATAGGAATGCTGAAGTTCTCGAAAAGATACTTCCTATTACAGACCATCCAAAGGGTGTATAAGAATCTTGTAGAGCCTATCTAAACTTGGGAATAAATTACGTTCTGAAGTCAAAACAAGAAGTAGCTTCTCTGGTTTTGAGAAATCTGTCACACTAACCAGAATTATTGGTTATGCAGGGTGTTTCAGAAAAAACGCAACCAAAAATAATTTCAGATCTTGAAAAATTACAAAATTTGAGTAGGTGTAGTGTATACCATCTGAAAGTACGATCTTTCTTCTGTCTAGTAAAATGCAGTTTGGATGCATTAATGGAATCATTTATCATTTAAAGGCACACTGTCGTGGCTTTGATTGGCTAATCGTCGTGTTGAAATCACCAATAAAAGACATGGCCTCTGAACAATTACCAAGCCTTTATGCCCTTTGGTCATACTTTGTTTCGAGAATAAAGGCTGTCAGATCGTTATCGTCTTCATGAATTTCTCTGTACAGCAAAGTTACTGAAGGTTGCCGACTTCTATTCTTTTTATTGCCTTATTCACTCAATCAGCGCCACGACAGTGGTCCTTTAATTGGTATTTTCGTAATTATAGTCAATGTCAAATGCAATATGCTTCAAGAGCAATCAACGTCTTCATTACGGTAAATAAGTACGAAATAAAATTTCGTTAAAATATTTCAGTACTCGAGGTGATAACTTAAGTAAGGAAAAAGGAAAATTCTTTTGCACTAGATGCATTTAATAAGAATGATAAAGCATACTCTCACAAAGATGGATATTTGCCCATGTGAATGTCCTATCGCTTTCCATGTGAGCTCAATGACACTCAAACACACTCTCTGAATTCAAACAAAAAATAAAACTATGGGATGGGAGTTCTTGCGTCTGCAGATTGTGCAAAACTTTTGTCAAAGACTTAGGGTTTTTATGAATATCTTTAATTTTTCCGAAAAATGTAAATAGGGCTAGGTTGTTGGCGTTAATTAGCTTTAGCTATGTTTTTATGTTTACCAACTGTAAACAAATTGTTAATAATAATAATTGATAATAATAATTCCGCCATCTAAAGTAGGCCATACTTACGAAAACGTCAATTGAGCAATGAAAAATCCACTTAATCTACCTAAACTGGATATCATTGGAAAGAAGATAGATTGCACTTTCAGATAGTGTGCCTCAAATTGATTCAAATCTCACTATTTGCTGAAGAATTCTGAACGAAATTGGGTTGCATTTCTTCTGAAACACCGTGTATATTTCCCTTTTTTAACTTAAGGTTTATATTCCCTGTGTTCAGTTCACAGGGCAGGCTGTAAAGTAGTATTGGTATACTTAAAATTGATGCTTTTGCCCTGTAGAAAGAAGTAAGAATGAAATGCAAAATAAAAAGGTTAGGTGAACAAAATGAGGGTTCAGTACTTTTGTAAGAGTAGTTAAGTTGCTAAGGATAATATTTGTATGTCATACATTGTTTGGTTGCGATGGCTGTAAGGCTTTCACAAAATTATGACGATGAGTCTCTTTTTTCCCTGTGCCCTTTGACTTGATGATGGCGCCTCAGTCAACAGAAACTCATGATATTACTCTTAAAAACCTGCCCTATTTAGGCCCAAACTTTGCGGTTCCTAACGTACCAATCAGATTGCGATATTTGGCCAAGAAAATGCTGTTGAATTTTCAGTTCGAATGATGCAGTTGGCTAGATTTTGAACGAAGTTGCTGCGGCAGGTTGTTGTAAATTGCTCTGGTTTGTTTTGGTCTTAAAAACATGGACAATGTAGCGTTGAAAGACTCATTTTGCACTCACCAGGTAAAGTGAACTTCCTTCTTCAGATCTAAACCAAGTTTCTTTGATGAAACGTCGACTTGACGTGGTTTTTGTCGCTTTTTCTTTCCGAAGAGTGACCATTAAACAGAGCTACGGTAGTCGTTCTATCATGATTCGATCGATCGAATGCATAAGATAGGCCAGGTTTTTTACTGTTTCATTATGAGTCCCTCTTGAGCAAGGTTTACCGCAGGGATGCAAGGGACTCATCGTCATCAGTGTAGGCTTTCACATCAATAGATGCATTGTTGGCCCTGCCTGGTATATCTAACATTTTAGATGTAATTTTTTAATCTTAAAGCGCCTTCTATGTTTGATATACTCACGAACTAATAATTATTTACTAGTCTGGTATTTTGCAGTATCTAATATTTAAGACTAAAGAATATTTGATATCTCGAAATTTTCTTAATTTGATTGTATCGTAAAGGGACTGGGTCGCATAACCGTAAACAAACATGGTATCTCTACGATCAACACTGTTGCCATTTTCGGGATACCATAAATCCAATGTGCCCTTCTAACGATGGTATTGAGAGTACGGAGCACTTTTTGTTGCTTTGCCCTTCGTTTGAGGTTCAACGTCGAAACCTTCTCGCTGGAGTTTTTACTACGACCATTTGGATATATTGATCTTTCAAATAAAGTTTTGACGCAACTTTTATTATTTGGTGATAAAGGCCTCCCAAACGACCTCAACAGAAATATACTCAAGTTGACTCTACTATACATTCACACAACCGGTCGACTAAATTAAGCCAAATGTAACTAAGCCACCACAGCATGTTCATTTTTGTAAAGTTCCCTTTTATAGAGTTTCGTTTCTCTGTTCCATTGTTCGTGCATAGCTTCTCTCGTAATTGAATATTTAGTTGTATTTTTAGATTGATATTCTTCATGTGAGTGGTCCTGGGGTAGTTATGATCTTTTGCTCCCCTTGGTATCATTTTTTAGTATTGTATAGATCATTCTTAGTCGTAGAGCCCCCCCCCCCCCCCATAATTGTACGTGAAGCGTTATTTGGCTAATTTAGCGGGTGATTTCGTGATTTTGATAATTTTCGACTCGTGAATTCGTGATCTAAGACTCTGTCGTGCAGCGTGATTTGCCAAAAATTTGGTCGTTATTTCGTGAAATGGAATTTTAAAGCACGTGATTGCGCCTTTAAATTTCACAAAGAAATGCTGTTTTCCGTCATTCTGAAGGGTGTAGTCTCAAAAATTTTCCGGGGGCAAGCCCCCGGACCCCCATCTTTACTCCGTTCGCTCTACCCATAATTCTTTTGAGTATTCGCCTTCTAGAACATCGAAAAATGCCGTATTTTGGAAATTAAAGCCTGGTAACCTATTATTTGCTTCTTAGAAAAAGTCGATTTTCGTTCAAATAGACTTCATCTTTCTTTGCCGGTGGCAATTTAACCCTATTTTGATTGGGGGCACCTACTAGATTTTTTTGAATAACTCTGCCAGGAAGAATTTTATAGCCATGAAACTTCTTGACTTCTTGCAACTACTTATTGGGCAACTTCTCAAAAAGTTTCACTCACAGTTTTGGCTCCGAAACTTTAAAATCCATGTTAAAAGTACCCTGCTTTCCCTCGTGTGTCTTCGCCAGCTATGTATTTACATAAAAATATCTTTATTCTTAAAATTTATGCAGCGTGAACGTGAAAATGCTGTTTTATAGTCCGTGATGGCGTGAACAACGAAAAATCAACACGTGAATCCGTTATCCAAGGGTACTATGGGGGGGCCTCGTCGGAGGTAATTCGTAAATTGTAAATTTTTATATTGAATTCATAGAAAAAAAACACTGTTGCCCACACGTGTTCATTGTTTTTTGCATAGATTTTGATGGATGGTGGTGAATCCACAGTAAAGTTACCCCTAAAAATCCATCAATATCTCTGCAATCGTACAACATGTGAGTGTTTCATTCGTTTTTTTACGAAATTCAGTTGTCCACCTTCAAAATAGCAACTTCCTATGATAATTTATAATATATACACGATTAAATAAATAAGATATAAAATACATGGTATTAAATTTCAAAGCAGAATTAAAAACGTGGTAGTATTATGAAAATCCGAGCAGTTTAAGATAAAAAATTCTGGCTCTGGTCTGGTTTCATATATAAAAAGTAGTGGAAAATCTCTATGGATGGCCTATGAAAAATACTGCAAAATCGTCGTTTGGTAACAAGTTTTTTGCTTTACGTGACCCAGCCCCTTTAACTTCTTAATACCTTGAAATCTTTATCACTGTAATTCAGCGCTTTAATCACTGGTATTTACTGCGTGTAATTTTTGCACTTTTGTAAAACAGTTCTGTTTAAAACAAACATATCTTGATACGATATCAATAATAATATTTGCGCGATTATTTTCATTGTTTCGTTAAATTGATTCTTTGATTATCACACCCCCCCCCCCCATAATGACCCCGCCGATATAATGGCCCACCAAGGTAGAAGGAAGACCCTCCAAGAAAATTTGTTTCCCTGCCAATTTTGAAAGTAAAAACTTTCACCGCCATGTTTCTGTTGATTCCCCATGGAAATATTTGCTTCCCCGTCAAAGATTATACAAGTTCCATCATGCTTATATTGCAAAAATTTCCTTTCCCCGTCAATAGGTTTTTAATCCCCTTTGAAAATTTATAATTTCATGACTTCCCCGCTGTATTTTTAATGTCCGGCGGGATCGTTATTGGGGGGGGGCTGTATTATCTTTATCAGTTCGTTTGAGATGGTTGGGAGTTCTCAGACAAATACAGAGTACACCAAAACATTGTTCGAAGTTGGGTTAAATATTGAACCATAACGATAACATAAACAGGCTCATCAGGGCCGAAGCCAATGGGGGGGCTGGGGGGCGGAGCGCCCCCCCCCCCAGCAGACCATTTGTCGGAAAATTTTGCTCTCTTGTCGGAATTTTTGTGTTCTAAATAACTAGTTTTGGAGGATTTTGAGGAGAAATAATGGAGAAAAACATAAATTTTTTAGTGTAAAAACATAAATTCCAACAGAAATTATCGAATTTATGGCATATTTTTTATCTATATTAACTAATTGTGTTGATTTCAACGTTGAATTGCGAAATGTGGCCAAATTTTAGTTACCGCGGAGTTAGATCGGTACAACTGTTGTTGTTGCTGTTGTTGTTGATGGTTTTTTCATCGGAAAATTTTGGTTTTTCGCCCCCCTACGCAGGCATAGCTGGTATCGGCCCTGAGGCTCATCGATAGATTCCTTTGTTTCTAAGATTTTTAAATCATTTTAGAGACCGGAATATTGCACAACTGTTGAAAATCACCCCGCTGCGAGCTTTCAAATATCAAAAATATGTGACAGCTCCGAGATCTAAAAAAGGTTATTCAATTTCATACCTCTCTTTGATATCAGTGGAAAACAAATGGAACTTTGAAAGTAATATCAATGAGATGTCTAAACCGGCATCCAAACAAGAACAGCAAACATTTAGAGAGTAGACTTCTTCAAGAAATTCGGGAAATTTCAAGCAATGCTTTGTCCTGGTTGCATTTTATGAAGATCGGTAAAATTTGGAAAAATCTTCACGGGCTTCTTTTGTCTTCTTCGCTTATTCGCCGTCTGATTGGTCCATGAAAATGAGGCTTTGACAGGTCTTGCCTATGCTTAATATGAAACGCAAATGACATTTTACTCGTTTTCGAAATGTTGACGGAAGTATTTCATTTATTCTCAAAATATCAGGTCAGATTTGCGTTAACGCAAACTTAGCACGAAAAAGTCAATATTTGTTTTTGTTTGCGATCTGAAAGAAATAAAAACTTTTTGACAAGGTGTTTACATAAATCAACTCGCCTAAAGTGAACAAGTCTCGAGGAAGCAATGTTAGTAGTAGCATCTTGAACACAGATTAATACCTCGCTCCCCCCCCCCCCGCCCCTGTCCCCTCGTTCTAATCAGAGAGAGGCAACAACAAATTATTGCATCTGTAGATCTACAATTTTGCGGTGCTGAGCTTGGATTCATTGTTTGACGGCATTCTTCTGTGGCAATAACTGAATGGAAGTCCATCAAATTTTCAATGCAATGAATTCCCTAAGCGAATTATGAACCGTAGGTGAATAAAACTTGCAAGAAAATCTATTCCCAAATGAATTCAAAATGCGAAATGTAAAATGTTCAACCATTTGAGTTCATTTGAATCTTTGCAGTGATGAACGATGACGAAGAGAGACTTCGACGTCTTTTTTGTCAAATTTATCAAACGAAGGACAGGTTAAAGTAAGAAAGACGAAGTTTGTCCAAGTGTTCGTTTGTGAAGCTACCACACTGTGGTTGAAATTATTTGCTGGAGAGGAAAGAGGCAAACGTAGCACGTTCAAGATGCACCAGAATATAATTTAGACGGCCTGGAAGAACTGGCCTGAAAAAGGTTCGTTGGTTACAAATTGTTTTGAACTGTATTTGTAGGAACTTTTGGGTTCGTAGTCAATATCCACTCCCTAGGTAGGTAGGTAGGTAGGTATTTATATTTAACGTGGTTAGCCTGCGAAAGTCTGAGAGACTTATTTCCAGCAGGGGCCACGGATGTTTTACCATCAGTCCGCCGCAGCTACCAGATTTCCCTCACATGGCTCTGGTCGACCCGGGCTAGAGTTACGGACAGCGACCAAACTGTCCAGCGTGGGATTTGAACCTACGGCCGTTCTGACCTTTGGCTTACGAGTCAGACGCTCCCTGCAGAATGTGCGCTCGCACTGGCATTTCCCGTTTTGGGGTTGAAAACTTTTTTGCCATTGGTAGTTTTTAGCTGTCACTTGTCGCCGTAAGTAGAGCTCGTACTTTTTTCTATTCATTAGAAATCTACGAAAACAAACTCTGTGCGAGTGTGATCCACCGTAATTGTGCGAAACTATAAGGCCTGGAAGGACGATAACACGAACAGCAAAAGACAGCGACTGTGTAACGGCCATAGCATAAAAAGATCATGAAATTGAGCTTGAACAAAATATAGATACTACTACAATAAGCTCCACATTAACGATTAAACTAATAACAACGCCGTGATGATAATTTGTTTTGCAAATGTCTCAGTGTCCCAATCAGGCTAGTTAAGGGGAGTTAAGTTTCTTGCTTCTGCCTTCTGCCCCTTACCTTTTATCGTAACATTTTGGTGATAAATACTAGACTCATTACATGGGTCCCTCTAACTTCCACTTTCTGTTATTGCCGTTGTTGTTATTGTTATCGTTGTTGTTGTTGTTGTTATACGACAAATTAGTTCGAGGAGTGAATCAAGAGCCTTTTGGAATGAGTCTTGATAAATAAAGAATTTGTAGGTAGAAACACCGCAAAACGACGAAAAACCACAGCGAATAAGTCGGTTAACTGAGACAATATATTTTGCCAAGATTTCGTCCTGCCATGCAGGACTTCTTCAGGGCTGTTATATGATAGTTACATTTAAGATTTGAATATGTACAACGATTTGAATAGGAGAGGTTACATATGATTGGTTAGATATGATAGCTACACAGGGGCTATGTCGGTTAGGTTACGTGGGTTGCGTAATGTGGTAATAATAATGATAAATACCCGAGCATGTTTCACATTGGAAATGGGGCAAAGATACTTCTCCTACAATAGCCATCAACAACTTCAGAACTGAAGGCTCTGCTGATGTAAAGTAAAAAAGAATAAAATCAAAAATAAAGTAGAGCGCAACGGTGGTGTTTGAATGGGAGTCCGTCTCCTCCACTCCTGGTGACGTAGGTTGAATGGGCTGAGTGAACAGCATGGTAAAATTGGTGGACTTACCAAGCTGTAAAAACACTTAGGTCATATACGTTAGATTAAGATGCTTAAAATGAAGACTATGAGTTGAATTTCTCCAAAAGGCATAAATCCTTCGGCTAACTAATTAAGAGCTCTTCATTGATTAAGCCAAACTTTTACTGGCTGCATGCGTTTGTTTGCTTACATTTTTTCTTTATCGCCTACATTGGCTCTGGTACCCTCGGAAGTGTTTGCAAAACTCTAAAGCTGCACTAATAACAAACGCCTCTTTATTGCGAAAAGTAGATTGGTACTTGCGTTATGAAGTGTGTTACTAATGAGCAGGGCAGTTAAAAGGACTTGTCTGAGGAAGATTCGTCACTTTGGTCATTTGGGAAGCTCAGCACAATGCATTCAATGTTGTTATCGCTTCTTCTGCTCGGCCTTGCCGGCTACACTGCAGCTTACTACAGAGTTTGTTATTTCACAAACTGGGCGCAGTACAGACCGGGAGATGGCAAGTACAAACCTCACAATGTCGACCCATTTCTATGCACCCATCTGATGTACTCATTTGCAAAACTTCATAATGGTAAAATCGCAATGTATGAATGGAACGATGACAAGCTGTATGCTCAGGTAAGGAAATCAAATCTCTTTTTCTATTGTGTCGATTGGGTCATGGTCGTTTGAAAAGACTCTGGTTGGGTGGATGAGTGAAAAACAGTTAACGCGTTTGACTGACTGTGGAAGAAGTACGCATTTTCAAAATAAAATTGTTGCTAAATTAGATGTGAAAATTTTGTTTGCAAAATCATCTTCTTAGAAAGGCTTAGAAAGTAGGATAATGCGAGTAAGGGGTTTGTATCGAGTTTGTATCGAAAAGAAGTTTTTGAAATACTGCCATGGACATTACTTGCCTCGAAATCATGTGGATCTGAATCTCAAAAGCGTGCATTGCTCTTAGCAACGCATGAAATAGTTTTGTAATGTGTCTTTGCAACATAATGGCATGATGTAGATTTATTGCTGTACAGGGAATCACATCCCTTACATCGAATTGAATTTAATTGTGAAACTAGAGAGGTATCTAGACTAAGAAAGGCCTTCGAGACCTTTAACCTACAGGATGCCCCAAAGAATTGTGCCCAATTTGTGTGGCTGCTGTGGAGGAGCTATGGATTCAATCATCTCGGTTTTTACACAGCTGCATAAGTCAGGTTTTAACGTAGAGTTGAAGACATTGTATGAGTCAATCATACCAGTGTTTGCTGATTTATGGCAGAGAAAAGGCAAAATAAGTGGTTGCTTCAAAAACAGCACTTCTATTTTTCTTGACTAATGTCGAAATCAAGTAAGTTTTCAAAGAAAGGGTCCTAGCATCGTATTAGAATTTTTTCTAAACATTTTAAAGGGTATGCGATGATGTCTATTCATATAAGAGCACTTTATACCTTTTAAAAAACATAGCGAGGATTCTAATGCAATAACAGAACTCTTTCTTTGAAAACTTGCTTTAATTTGACATTGCTCGAGAACAAAAGAAGTGATGTTTTTGGAAGCAACCACTTTTTTGCTTTTCTCTATCATAAATCAGTAACTACCGCGTGAGTCAAAAAAAAGTTTAGGCGTTTGGAGGACTGTGGAATGAAAAATATGTGACCGATATTCAAAACTGAAATGTTCATCTATCAGTCAAAGGTAAACTTAGATGAGAAAATGTTGTTTGGTAGTATCTTTCATCTTACAGACCCAGAAATTAGGATAATGCTGGTAAAGGGCATGTTTGGGAACAAAAATTCCACATTCCATTCTGGTCCATGATTTACCTTCTATTGCAATTGGAATTCAGCATCTCAAAATGGTAATGTAAACTTCAATGGACCAGAATGGAATGTGGACTTCTCGATTCCCATACTAACCCCTTGCAAGCATTTTGATTGTTGTTGGGTCTTAAAGATGTTTGATTTTACCAAACAAAGTTTTTCATCTAAGTCTGCCTTTGAGTGATAGATTAACACTTTAGTTTGGAATATCAGTAACATACTTTTTATTCCACAGCCCTCCAAAAGCCTGAACTTTTTTTTGACTCACCCGGTACATGTCGGATCGACTCAAGCAAGGTCTCATAGTCTAAGTTGGAAGTTGGCCAATGCAGTTGTATTAAAGCGAGATAATTGAATCTACAGCTCCTCCACAATAGCCACACAAACGGGGCACTTGTATTGTGGGACACCGTGCATCTGCAAGTGAATACCTTCTCACTGGAATTGTTGAATTATTACGACCATTTGTGGAAATAACCAATCTTTCAAATGATGCTTTGATGCAACTTTTACTATATGGTGATCAATACCTTTCTTATGACTTGAATAGAAACATTCTCGAATTGACCTTACGGTTCATTCACGAAACTGGTCGGTTTGACTAAGATCTGTTGACTCTTCAGTTACGTACAAAACAGCCACTAAGTCCTCTTATGTAATGTTATTTTTCTTTGTAAATTCTGTTTCACATTAGTGTCAGGTCTTTCCACTCCAAACAACCCACGACTTACGCTCGTGACATTTTAAAATTATCGCAACCTGTCACCTAATGTAGAACAGAATCGTTCGTATTTTGTTGTGTTGTAGGTAGATTAACTTGCTCGTTTTTATATATTGGCCATGGGGTAGTCATTGTCTTTCGCTCCCCATGGTGTCGTCCCTGTAGTGTTGTAAAGTAATTAGGGAAGTTTTGTAGAATGTAAGATATGTTGTAAAATTTTTATATGAATAAAAAGAAAGTGAATACGAACGAAATAAGGAGGCTATCAATTAGAATATGATGGTAAACATAAAACGTTGCATCTGAATTGTGAGGCAAACCTGAGGCACTGAAGAGAGGTGAAATTGATCAAACTTCTCATTACTATTTATGGTAATTTTC
The DNA here is from genome assembly GCA_964020215.1 of Aurelia sp. 3 sensu Dawson et al. (2005). Lineage (NCBI taxonomy): Eukaryota > Metazoa > Cnidaria > Scyphozoa > Semaeostomeae > Ulmaridae > Aurelia > Aurelia sp. 3 sensu Dawson et al. (2005). Next base: position 13,689,537 of record OZ026577.1, read on the forward strand.
GAGCTAATTTTAGCGAGATTTTGACAATTTCGAATTTCGCATCTGCAATAGCCTCAACATGACAAGAAGGATCTGTCAGTCAAGGAAACTGAAGGCACTTTCTTGATCTTGACTAACGTTGAAAGTTCATTTTTGCTCATTTTGATATCTATGGCCTGTGGCAAGGCCCCTTTGTTCTAGTGAGGGAGGAATGGGAGGACAGGTACCCCCTCATTCTCCTTAGGTAAATTTTCCAGTTATGTCGAGAATATGTTTAAAGTAGGGTTAGGAAGTTATCTTCAGCGTTTGCTAGACAAATGAGAGTGTTCTCCGAAGTTCAAAAAAGTGTTTTCCACAGATCGTGGTCCTACAACTTTTCCCTAAGGCTACGCACCAAGATCCCATCATTTGCCTGCTCCACTTTTTTGTATCTAGCGCAGCCAAGGGTTGATTGGTTTAATCAACAAGATCCAGTGATTTCAATCCAATAAAGGTAACTTCTTGTAAAAGACGATCGAAAATCAAGTTCATCTTTGATTTTATTCATATTACAGGTTCAAGCCTTGAAACAGCAAAATCCAGCTTTGAAGACACTTCTCGCTATTGGCGGTTGGAACCACGAAAATGGTCAAACTAGTAAATTCTCTCAAATGGTAGCCACAGCTCAAAAGAGAAAGATCTTCATCGACTCTACCATTGCTCATTTGAGGAAATGGGGCTTTGATGGTTTGGATCTTGACTGGGAATACCCAGGAGGAAGAGGCAATTCCCCACCTGAAGACAAACACAGATTCACACTCCTCTGCAGGGAGCTGAGAGCAGCCTACGAGAAAGAGGCCAGCGAAACTGGCAAGGATAGACTCCTTTTGACTGCTGCAGTGTCTGCTGGGAAACCAACCATTGATAATGGATATGAGGTAATCATGTGCATGATTTAAGGTGTTTCTGTTGTTTGCTCTGATAGGTACGGAAAGCTGGTTTTCAGAAAACCACAGCTCAGGAAACCAGAAATTCATTAATTTCTCTGGAACCAATTTGTCGATCGAAAGTCTGCAGGCAGTAAGGTATTACCCATATCCTTAGCCTGCTTGCAGACTTTACTAGTGCGCAGAAGAAATCGAGTGACTACGAACAGTAGTTTACTTCTCCTTTTCTCTCGATTTCTCCTGCGCAGTAGTAAAGTCTGCAAGCAGGCTAAGGATATGGGTAATACAATATTCTTGGCAATCGAAATATGTATCAAAAAAAGTTGATTCTCTTCGCAGCTTTGAAGGGAGCTCATTGCAAAGCATTTCACACAAGTTTCAGCAGTAATTTATTGTCCACTCCGCTAACTCCAAAGATTTCAGGGATGGCGCAAACGGGGTGCTTAGGGGGCGGAATTCTCCCCAAAAATTCATTTAGGTTTTTGACACTTCGCACTTGAAGTTTCGAAAATTGCTATGAAATGTTGGTGCTTTCGTAACTTGCTTGTTATCTTTTTAGAGCTCAGCTCAGTTCATTCATTTTAAATTCCACTACATACAAAACTCTCTAAATTAAAAACTTACAACAATAAATAACTACATATAAATTAATAAGACAATAACACATATAAAGGGATAAAGATACATAACACCAGAGGATTTGTATGAAGGGGAATTCTTAGGAGGAACTCTCTCAATAGCTAAGCTAATCGAGGAGAGAGCACCCCCTCTTTTCAGATAAATTTTAAGAAACTATGGGTAAATATTGACTATCAATAATCTGATTCAATGGTTATGCTCGAACAGGAAAGTTTTCAGTTTTTGACGAAACATCTTGACCGATGGTGACCTTTTTATTTCTACAGGAATGTCATTCCAGCATTTTGCTCCATTGTAACGTACTGATCTGAGACCATATTGACTAGTATTTTTCTGAGGCAGAAAAATATCATCCTTGCCAGCCTGTCTTGTACCATATTGATGAACAGATTCAACAGACTTGAAGAAATTATGAAAACAAACAGGGGAGATTTTATTAACAGATTCATATACAAAACTCAGCAACTTTAGCTGAAAAAGATCATGCAACTTTAGGATTTTTAAGTTAAGAAAGATAGGAGCCGAGTGTGAGGTAAAGTGTTCAAAAGACATTGCCCTTATAATCCTTTTCTGTAACAAAAACACTGGATTAATATAAGTCTCATATGTGAGACCCCAAACTAAAATTCCATATTGTAAGAAGGGTGAAAATAAAGAATTGTAAAGACAAATGAGAACATCAATAGGTAAAAAATGTCTTATTTTGAAGAACATACCACAAGTTCTAGCCAGTTTTTTAGACAATTCAATCAGATGATACTTCCATGAAAGATTTTCATCCAAAAGAACTCCAAGAAATTTGACATAGCAAGTCTTTTTAACAGGACGGTTTCCAATTTTGATATTGATACTGTCAGAGGAAAAATGCTGAGGTGACTTGAAAATGATGAAACTGGTTTTGTCAATATTCAAAGACAATTTATTAACATCAAGCCACATTTTAACTTTTTTCAATTCTTTATTAACTGTTTGTTGAAGAAGATTGAGGTTTTCTGCTTCAAAATAAATATTTGTATCATCAGCAAATAAATAGAAGACTAGTTTTGATGATGATTGAGGTAAATCATTAATGTAAATTAGGAAAAGGAGAGGACCAAGTACTGAACCCTGCGGGACTCCACAGGTGACATTGAGGTAACTAGAGTTTGATCCATTTACTGATACATACTGTTTCCTATCCATGAGATAAGACTTAAACCAATCTAAGGCAGTTCCTCTAATTCCATAATGTTCAAGCTTTGTCAACAGAATATTATGATTCACAGTGTCAAATGCCTTTTGCAAGTCAATAAAAATTCCACAGCCAAATTTCCTATTGTCTAGTGAATTCTTTATGGCTTCTGTTAAGCTAACAAGAGCATGGTCAATAAAATGACTTGCACGAAATCCAAATTGTAAAGTATATAATATTTCATGCTTTTCAAGAAATTTGTAGAGACGTTTGTACATAACTTTTTCAATGATTTTGCTAAAAATAGAAAGAAGAGAAATAGGTCTATAATTGGAAGCCGCAAGTGGGCAGCCTTTCTTGAAAAGTGGTATAACCACTTTTGCCAAATTTGAAGACAAAGGCTTGGCCAAATTTTCCGAAATAAGATTTTATAATTTAGTAGACTCGTAAACAGCAATCAATAGGCCTCGGGGGGTGCACTTGACCAGATTTTGGTCGGGGACGTGCCATCGAGGCTTCAAAACCATACCCGTTCCTTATACCAATTTTTTGAAAAAGTAAACCCGACGTTATACCAATTTTTCGAAAAAGTATATCCGACCTTATATTTCATACCAAAATCTTGAAAATCGGTACCGTTTCTTATACCAAAATTGTGCAAACTGATACCGTTCTTTACACCAATATCTGGAAAATCGATACCCTTCCCGATGGCACGTCCCCGTACCCAAAATATATGTAGTGCACCCCCCGGGCAATAGGCTAGCACCTGGCTGGTCGATTATCAATAGCAAAATCTGAAAAATCGGTGAAGCAATTGCATGGCGAAGGAGAGACGAAGGCCAAAACAGAAAGCAGTTCTAATTTGGTTGAATGTACGATCAGTCATATAATAATAAATAAATAATAATAAATTCTTTGTTTAAGGTTGGCGTAGGTGATAGCACTAGGCTAATTAATGCCAACCATAATTACAACAGCATGAAACTAGAATGAATTAATATCATAGATATTAAGGTGACTATGCCCCCCGCCCCAGCAAAGCCGCAAGCCTCCGCCCGGCGAAAAGCCACCCCCAGGGACCATCCATAATTTAATTTATTATGGACATTGTAAAAAGTTTTTTATTTTTTTTATTTTTTTTATTTATTTTTTTAAGTAGGCCTTAATTAGCTTTAATTTGGCTATTTCTGATTTAAGCCTACTGTAAATAAATAAATAAATGATTTTTTTAAGTAGGCCTTAATTAGCTTTAATTTGGCTATTTCTGATTTAAGCCTACTGTAAATAAATAAATGATGATGATGATGATGATCCAGCCCCCGAGCTCCACCCAGCCCGCTGAAAAGCAGCAAAGAGGCGGCCGCCCCGCACAGTCCCGACAATAGAAGAAACTTCGAAAGCCGAGACCACGCAAAACAACACCGCCCCACCACCCCCCAACAGACCGAGCAGCACCCGAGAAGCAGACAACCCCCAAAGAGGGCGGCCCCCGCAGGACGGCAGCCCGCGACCCACTACAGCGGACAGCATAGCCACCCTAAATGTAACCTGAATTTACAATGTAAGTCTTACATAATCTACAGTTGCACGTAAAATTCCAAAACTTAATATACTTTTAAAATGTTTTACAGTTAGGGACTCCTTTATATGCAATGTTAAGTCTCTCCTAAGATTTTGCCCTAGGAAGCTTACATCTTTTAATCCATAGGCTGTAGTCCCAGGTTTACGTGCATATATGTTGTTTGTAACTCTTAAGTTATATTGTATTTCTCTTTCCACGAAAATTTCTTTCATCAATGGGGGATTTAGATTCATCCTTGTTCGGTAAATTTCGGTGACAAGCAACTGCAGATTCCGTTGATGAATAGAGACTGAATTATCTGTGATTAACAGTTCTTCAAAAGTGGAGGTCCGATCTTGATACGCTATTCGCAGTGCTCTTTCGTGAATGTAGTCAATGTTTGTGTTTACACGTCTATCGTGAAATATCCATATCAGGGGACAGTAACTAAACTGAGACATTATAAAGGCCCTCATGACCATTCTAGTTTTTTCTTTGGGCATATACGTTGAAGCCCTTGCAAGAGCATGTAGTTTCTGACTTGCCTTTCTGCAAACCGTATTTAAATGTTGCTTGAAATTTAGCTTTTGGTCAATTACAACGCCTAACAATTTTTCTTCTTTGCTCTCTTTGATGACGGAGGGGCCAACATTTATTGAGATTTCTGTGTCTTTTTCACCAAATACTAGGAGGTGGCATTTTTCTTCATTCAATTTCATAAAATTTTCTGCAAACCAATTGCTTAGTTTAACAGTATCATTTTCTAGTCTTAAGGTAGCCTCCTGTAACTCCTTGTGAGAACAGTAAATTGTCGTATCGTCTGCATAATTACAGATTTCAGTCTCATTCAACAAAAGGAAAATATCATTGATAAATATATTAAACAAGAGAGGCCCTAGAACTGATCCTTGAGGGACGCCTAATTTCACTTCTTTCCAAGAGCTGAATGAGCCATTTACTTTGACTCGTTGCCTTCTACCTGTTAGATAGCTATGCACCATTTGTATGGCATCTGTACTAAAGCCGTATGCATTCAATTTTACAAGCAAATGTTCATTGTTGAGACAATCAAAGGCCTTGGATAAGTCCATTAAGACTGCTCCGACAAAGCCTTTGTTGTCTAAGGTCTTCTTACAAGTCTCCACTAATTTTAGCAAAGCATGCTGGGTATTGTACCCCTTCCGATAGCCACAAATTTTAGGTGAGAGAAACTTGTTCACAAACAAAAGGTAACATTTGACTAGACAAAAGTCTCTCAAAAACTTTGGAGACAGACGGTAATACTGTTATTGGTCTATAGTTCTTTTTGCGAAACGAGTCGTTATTTTTAAAAAGTGTGCTAACATCACCGTCTTTCATTTCATCAGGAAAAAAGTTTCCATCCACACCTTTATTGAAGAGGTCTAGCAGACGGGAGGCAACTATGTCAACATTATCTTTAATAACACGTCGTTCGTAGTGGGAACTCGATGACCTTGTGTCCTTTCCCGCTGCGAACGACATAATTCTTTTTTTTGCGTATTCTAGTTTAACTGTTGTTGTTGTTGTTGTTGTTGTTGTATATTTTTAATATTTTAGGATGATATAAAAAAAGCTTGAAAGTTAGGTTATCGAAAACATGTTCAAATCCCATTTGGTTCGCCCTGAAACAATTGAGAACTAGCAGAAATGATGGTCTATGAGATATCTACCAAAAACGCCATTTCGAGGCCTCTGGTTTCAGTTTTTGCACAAACTTGAACTTCAAAGGCTTGTAAATCCATGAATTTTTAGCGGATTTGTAAGATTTTTGTGTAAAAAATTAATTCAAAATCTCAGGAAAGGGTTACTCGACCAAGTGTCCATTCAGCGTATCGTTATTTTTAGTATTTAATCAAACGTCGAATAATTTTTTTGAGACATCCTGTATGTAGCTTAATGTTTCATGTCTTAATTCATTGGCTATGGGGTAGTCATTTAGACTTATTACGTTGAGTCCTAATAATCGCTACCCCCACCGACCCCCCCCCCGCCGCTCATAGTATGAGCGAGGGGTGGGTGGGTGGTAGTGATTACTAGGACTCAACGTAATAAGTCTAGTAGTCATCGTCTTTTGCTCCCATTGGTACCATTCCTGTGGTGTAGTATAGTAATTAGAATAAGTATAGTAGAAAGTAAGATGTTATTGTAGTATTTTATATGAACAGAAAATATCTTGTTTACGATTGAAAATTTTATAAGCGATCTTAACATCTTGTTCTTAAATCACAAAGTTGTTAAAATTTCATCCCCTAAATCTTGTTCAAATCTCTTTCAAAATAAGGATTTTTATGTTATAAATAGTTTATTCAAAGATCATAAATTTGTTTTTGTTATATTCTAGCCAGCATCCGAAGTTCTAGTGCGTTTTAGTTTTTTCTCTAGATGTGACTACAACTCGTGACTGCATTAGCCTTGAATTGCATCATCGTCGTCATCATCATTATCCTCATCATTATCTTAATCATTATCATCATTTATATCAATTTATAACAATTTATATCTAGATCTACACTTCTCGCTTTACCTAGCAGGTTCGGCATGGCGAGAACTCGAGCCAAAAACCCTCTGATAAGGAAGTCAAAGATGGCTACATTGAGCCATCCCTACTTCTAAAATTATGAATTTATTCAAATGTATCATCTGTATTTTTTTAGGTTGATCAAATCTCAAAATCTTTGGACTGGATAAACATTATGGCATACGATCTCCATGGTGTGTGGGACAAGAAAACGGGCCACCACACAGCAATGAAGCCAGAATCCCCAGATGATTTCTTAACTGTGCCATTTGCTCTTGACTATTGGATGAAACTTGGGGCACCTGCCAAAAAATTGGCTCTTGGTCTTGGCACATACGGCCGAACATTCACCATTGCTGACAGGACCAATACAGGACTTGGATCTCTCTCACGACAGAGTGGTCGCAGAGGACAATACACAAGGGAAGGTGGCTTTTTGGCCTACTATGAGATCTGCAGAATGGGACTCACCATGGTAACAGATAATGCAGCTGGTGCACCATACGGATACAAGGGTGACCAATGGATTGGATTCGACACCAGGGAAAGTTTGATGGACAAGGTTGCTTTGATCAAGAGAAAGGGACTTCTTGGTGCAATGTTTTGGGCTTATGATTTGGATGACTTCGATGGTAAGTTCTGCGGCCAAGGACCATACCCACTTATGAATGCAGTCAAGGCCGCTTTAGAGAGTGATGTAACGCCAACATTCCCTCCACAACCAACACAGCCACCGAAGCCACCAACTCAACCCCCAGTTGTGACAGATGGCCCACCACAGCCACCAACCCAAATGCCACCTGTACCACCCACAAACCCACCAAGTGGAACATGCAAAGCAAAGGGTGCATGGGCTGGCAATCCAGGGATGGATGCATGGTGTGCTTCAAACTGTGCTGCTGGAAACTGTCCTGCATCTCACTGTGAATGTAGTTAGTTAAAAACTTGATACGGACAATTGCTTGAGAATTCAGATTAATTGGATGAAAATTGATTGTTGAAATATTGTGTATCTGAATGCCTGATCCTGTTATAGATTTGCAGTTGTAGTCATAAGCGTACGGGAAGAAAAAATCTAGGGGGGCTGTCCGACCCAAAGCCCATTGTTTGCCAACACTTTCGCCCGAGTAAGGGCAAAAATTTGCCCGAATGGGGCTCACTTTTGAAAATTTCTCCAAAGTTGGGGGGCTACCACCCCCCAGCTCCCCCGCCTCGTACGCTTATGGTTGTAGTTGCATATAAGATGCAACCATTGGAACCAGGGAAAATATCACGTGCGCCAAAATATGCTTGACAAGTGTTCCCAAAAGGTTCCTGATTTCAACTGTTATTGGAGTAAAATTACCTGTTTGTTGATAAAGATTAGACAAGGAATCCATTTCACAATGCCCAACTTAGACGTGAACATTTTGACCATCGCTGTATCTGCACACATTGATTTCCATCGATATTGTCTTCAAAAATAAAATACATGAAAGTTCAAGAATGAGCTAAACTTAGTTTCTCAATAAGATCGTTGATCCTGGAACTCAAAATTCACAGATTTCAACTTTTTTCAACAAATTTCAACAGCACGAAGCTTGAAATGTAAAACATGGCCCCAGAAAGAAAATATCAGTCTGTTGGGCCCGTTCAAATATGCCACCTAAGGCAAGGACCAGTTGACAAAACTTTGCACATTGCAAAACCCGGATACCAGTCTGTGAAACTGACAAACTTGTATGCTCTTCCCACCTAGAACATCGAACATTTTCATGTCAGTAGATTTTGTCTTAGCTGAATCCCCACGAGTGTACTTCATATATTTTGGGTACGGGAACGTGCCATCGGGAAGGGCGTCATTTTTCCAGATATAGGTATAAGGAACAGTATTGATTTTCATAATTTTGGTACAAGGAACGGTGCTGACTTTCAAGATTTTAGTGTACCGGGTGAGCCAGAAAAAAGTTCCCACTTTTGAAAATTCATAACACCAATGCTACTTCACGGATTTGACTAATTCGAATTCTAGTTAAAAGCCGAAAGATCAAATTAATTCTGTCATTTTTCTTGCCGTCCTGCCAGCACTACAAATATAGGTAAATTCAACTTTACAAAAATTTCATGGTTCATTGATTACTGAAAAATGGCCCAAAACATCGATCAATGCATAAGTGACCTCGCGCACAGAATAATGAAGGAAATTCAACTTCTCATAGGTGAGAGATATCCTCTAGGCATTAATTTCCTTGGCACTGAAAATCTTTCGTATGTGTTTGAAAATCGATGTCTTATAACTCTTAAGGGAGGTGAAACGCTCATGGCCTTTTGTTCGATTTGAATAGAATCCTTACGATTTGATCAATGTTTTAGGCTCTTTTTCCGTGATTTTGCAACCATGATATTTCTATCAAGCTGAATTTTCCAATATTTCTAGTGCTGGTAGGACAGCGAGAAAAATCACAAAAATATTGTGATCTTTCGGCTTTTAACTAGAATTTGAATGATTCAAATCCGTGTAGTAGTCTTGGTGTTATGAATTTTCAAAAGTGGGAACTTTTTTCTAGCTCACCTGGTAGAATATAATGTCAGGTAAACTTTTCGAAAAAGTGGTATTAGGTCGGGTATACATTTTTGGAAAATTGGTATGAGGTTCTAGGTATTTATGCACGGCCCCAAAGCAGTCTTTCTTGACTGATGGGGGTAACTGTGGGTAAAAAATTTAAATGAAGAATGATTGAATGAAAAGAATTAAATTTGAGCCTTGAATCATAGATAGCAGAAATTCCACTGGTTGCTTCGTAACTGTTTTGTCTTTGCAACACATTTTGTGACAATAAATCTTGCATGAATAAGTAAAGTTTTCAAAATTCAAACAATAATTCTAATTTGCTTTTCTTGTGGAGAAAGTTATAGAGTTCTTCTTTGCACTGTTGCAGTGCCCTCATTCCTTGTTAATTCTCATCCTTGGACTTTATTCCTTCGTCGTTAGCTATCCTTGAGCAAATAAGTTCTATGGGCATTTTACTTTCAAGTTCAATTGATGACTCGGTTTGGATTTTCGGTAAATCCTTCATTCTTGCATCAGTGCTTCTTTCTCGTTTGTTCAAAACATTATCTAAGATTCCAAGTCTAATTTCCCCAACTGAAACTTTATCAATGTTAGCATTATTGTCATAAATTGCCAATGCTGTGAAATATCCACCTCCTCGATAAATCTTGCGCGGACTAATTTTCTGCAAGCTTTTATTGTCTAATTTAACAAGATCTAGTTCCTCGATATTCAATGTCCTTCTGTTTCGCCTTATTGCCTTGTTTCGTTCATTTCTTTCGCTATCAAACTGCGAGCCCTCGGACGTCATCAAAATTTTCGTAAAATCTACTGAACTTGGAAATCGTCTGTCATATGATTGTTCTTGCTTCTCGGAGTTATACGTTCTTTGGAAATTTTCATCTTTGTGACTCATTGCGACTTGCTGCTTGCGATGTGAACGATATCGCTTCTGACATTAAACTCACTGCTGCCCTTAGCATTTGACGTCAAATTTAACGAGAATAAAAATAGTTGCTATCCTTCGCGTAGACTTAGGCCCCGTTCACACCGCTCCGTTTTCGTTTCTATCCGTTTTTCTTGATGAAAACACTGCCCGTTCACATTGCTCCGTTTTCAAATAGATACGCTATGAAAACAATAGGCGTTCACATCGCTCCAGCAAAACGGTGCTGCTCATCCCCTTTTCAAAGCGAAGCCTTTTGTTAATAGCTGTCAACAAGGCATCAATCGCGACTTTGAATGCCATTGTAATCAACAGCTTATTAACAAAGGAATTTCAAGCGTTTTCAAATGTCTCTGTTTTTGGTATTCACACTGAAAAGGGATCGTTTTCAAAACGCACCGTTTTCAAATTTATGCGTTTTCATTAGTGTATTCGAAAAGCTCCGTTTTCACTGCGGAGCAATGTGAGTGCAAGGCAAAAACGGAGAAGTTTTCATATGAAAACGCAGCAGTGTGAACTGGGCCTTAGATGGTTAATGCACTGTGCTTGTAGCTTGGAAAGTAAAATTGTTACCTCGATATTACCTCGATATTACCATACTTTTTTCGTTGTTATCCCTTTGGCCCAGGCCTAACCAGTGCTAGATATCAAATTCAAATGGCTCCTGCGCATCTGAACTGTTAGCTTCTACGCAACGTTCATACTCATGTCAAACTTCCTCTTACGATAAATATTTGTTTTAAGAGGAAGTTTGAAACAAGGGTGACCGCTGTGTAGGAACTAATGGGCAGGAGCCATTTGAATTTGATTCCTAGCGCTGGTTAGGCTTCAGCCGAAGAGAAAGCAACAAAGTAAAATATCGAGGTAATAAACTTTAATTTCTTAGCTACGAACGCGGTGTATTATTGCCCATGCAAGAACGTGAAAATTTAAAACTGAAATTAAACCTAAGTGAGTAAACATTACAACGAAAGACTGTGAGTAAACAGAATATTATATAATCAAAGCATTGCTCAAATCTTATCCAGAATATTGCTGCTTTGCTTGCGGTGGTTCAAGAATTAGCTCAGGCCAACAGCCAAAGCCCTGGTTTCGAGAATTCAGCAAGTTAGAAATTTCAACATTAATATTTCAACGCTCAAAGGAGCCATACCAGCAGCTAAGGTATCTTTGCTAAAGTTCAATTATCAAAAAACGTTTCAAAATTAATTAGTTATGGATTCAACTTACATTTTCGTTGCTTGACCAAACCAGATTCGCATATATATGTGCGAATTATGTGCTAATTTCCGATTCCATGCGTTGCAAGTCTACTATAGGTCTCGTGCATGAGTCGCAAGGTAACGTAACTATGACCGTCAGCCACTCCGCTCTTAAATTACTTATTGCTTTGATTAACGCGGCCATGTTTTAGTGGTGGGGGCGGGTATGGTGTGGGGGGTATGTGTGAGCAATGGGCTTTGTATGTGTAGTAGTAATAATTATTTCTAGGAGACCATGTTCTGTTGACCTTGAATAAGCGACGGCAGAAATCCTACTTGCGCTGTGATATATCGGGTTTGCCAGAAAAGAGTTGTCTTATTTGAAAATTCAAAACAACGCAAGTACGTCACAGATTTGAATGATTCAATTCTAGTTAAAAGCCGAAGTAAATAAAGAAACAAATTCAACTTCACGGAGGCAAACACTTGGTCATCTATTAAGAGTACCAGAAGATACACTGGCGAGAAGGTCACTATGATGGTATATAAGATTGTAAACAAACAATGCCCTAAAAGCCTGTGGAATATGTTCCAACAGAGATGTTCTGTATCACATCATATTACGAGGAATTATAGAGATCTCGATATTCCCAAGTTAAACCTTGAATTAACCAAAAAAGGATTTCATTACTCGGGCATTAAGACTTGGAATGATATTCCAGTTAACATCAGAGAACTGCCATCACTGCGCCTGTTTAAAACACATCTAAAAAGGCATTTGATGAGCCTTGATAATTAACTCAAGCCCCCTCAAGAACGACTCCCTGGAAGATCAGATTAATCAATTAACTATTTCATATTCTTGGTTTTAGATTTTGTAAGTTGTATTTTACTGAAGGAATATCATTGTTTAAATGAATTATATATTATTACTAAAGGAAGCAAAAACCCTGTAAAGAGTCAAGGGGTGGGCAAAAATCAACCTAAATCAAACAAATAGAAAAGATCTAGAAAAGGATTAATAGTAAAAACAACAAAGCTGGTAATTTCAACACAGTACAAGTTAAAGAACATGAAAAGATGGCACAAAATAGACATATTTGGAGACTTAATGTGGACTGCGCAATGTCGTTGTAGACGGAAAGAGTAAATGACGATGATGATGATAAAAGCCGAAAGATTGAAGAACCCCTTCATCACTGCCTTATTAGCACTAGAAGACTGGGTAAATTCAAATTTATAAGGATTTCATGGTTGTAAAATGACTGAAAAATGACCTAGAACCCTTAGAACATTGATCGAATTTTAAGGACTCTCCTTACACACAATGATATGCAATGGGCGTCACACCTCTCTCAAGAGCTACAAGACATCAATTTTCAAACAAATGCTAAAGATTTTCAGTCACATGGCAATAAATGTGCAGTGGATCCCTCAATTATGAAAAAGTGCATTTTCTTTATTGATCAGTGCAAGGAGTCCTTTATGATTTAATCAATGTTTTAGACCCTTTCTTCAGTCACTTTGCCACCATGAAATTATATAAAGTTGAATTTACCAATACTTCTAGTGCCGGCAAGACAGCAAGAATAATCACAAAAATACTTTGGCCTTTTGGCTTTTATTTACCATTTGAATCGTTCAAATTTGTGAATTACTCTTGCTGCTATGAATTTTCAAATGTGGGAACTTCTTTCTGGCTCACCCGATATGTTTAGTTTTTTGTAACCCGCCTTACAACATAAATTCCTTCCATGAATCAATCCCAGTTTCAATGTTAGAATTCCATTATCTACATTTGGAACTTGAATAATTGATATCAGAAATCCGCATTGTGCTTCAATACTTGTCCGTCTTTTGTAACTCACTTTGCAAAACTAAACCATGCATGAATCATTTTCAGTTTCAGAATTTATCTATCATCTACATTTGGACCCTGAATGATCGATAGCATAAACACTTTTAGCGCCTTGATGTAAGTTTGTCTTCTGTAACTCACTTTGTGACATTAAATCTTCCATGAATCATTTTCAGTTTCAATTTTAGAATTCATTCATTATCTACCGCGTGAGCCAGAAAAAGTTCTCGTTTTTTAAAATTCATGGCATCAAGAACACTGCACAGATTTGAATGATTCAAATTCTAATTGAAAGCTGAAATATTGAAGTATTTCTATGATCTTGCTCGCTGTCTTACCAGCATTGGAAGCAAGGCAAACGTATCTTGGCGGTTTGGCCACCAAGCCACTGCTGGTGGCATGTTTTTTACAGAGGCTACACTCATTTGGATTGTTCCCACACCTTTTCCTCCAGCAGTCTTCCCCACAAAGTCAGCAGTATACACCTTCAAACACGGACGTTAGCAAGTTTCACCAATGGACTACTTAACCCTATCTGACCTGGGGGGGGGGCGGATTCCGCCCCCCTCGTACATTTTCATTTATACGTTTTTCCGTGTTTGCTGAATGCCTCTGAGATTTAGCAAGTTTAACTTTCTATCATATAGCAATCAAACTGTAACAATTCTGGTGTTCTATTTTTAGCCTTGTCTCCATGGTAACCAAGTTTTCATGCCACACTCTGTGCAAAATATACATTGTATCTCTCGTAATCCTTTTTAATTGGTTCAATTAAGTCCAAACTATGAATTTACATCTATTTTGATCTATATATTTCATTTCTTTGCGAAAAGTAAAGTTTTACGACCTTTTAACAAACTTTCATTTTTATGACGTCATATGACATCATAATGTTAATTGTGCTTTAGCAACAACAACAACAATGCTAATTAAACTATTGTTTAAAAAATTCATTGTTTATATAATGAACAACCTTTGTGCCAAATTTGGTTGCCATATCTCAAGCAACAGCAAAGATAAACAGGGGGGGCGGATTCCGCCCCCCCCCCAAGGCATTGAGTGTTTCAAATCACCCAGGTCAGATAGGGTTAAAGGACTTTATTGTATTACCGAAGTATTATTTTCAGTTTACAAGTTATAGATACGATCCCAAAAGCTGCCAGCCACTGTGTATTCTTTGCTTAGCTACTAGAGCGTATGCCGCGGGGGGTTGATTTAATTTTACAAAAATTTCATGGTTGCAAAACGACTGAAAATGATCCAAAATATCGATCAAATTGTAAGAACTCTCCTTACAAAGAATAATGCGCAATGGTCGTTTCACCTTTCTCAAGGGCTATACCACATCAGTTTTCAAACAAATGCTAAAAGTTTCCAGTCCCAATGGCAATAAATGTGCAGTGGATATCTCTCTTCCATGAACAATTGCATTTTCTTTATTGATCGGTTCGAAGAATCCTCTCTAGTTTGATCAATGTTTTATGCCATTTTGAAGTCATTTTGCAACCACGGAATTTTTGTAAATTTAAATTTGCAGATATTTCTAGTACTGGTAAGACAGCGAAAAAAAATCACAAAAATACATCGATCTTTCGACTTTTAACTAAAACTTGAATCATTCAAATCTGTGAAATACTCTTGGTGCCATGAATCTTCAAAAGTGGGAACTTTTTTCTGGCACACTCGGTACATTTGGGCCAGCATTATGATAGCTAAATTTGTTGTCTTTTACAACTCATTTTGTGATATTAAATCTTTCAGGAATACATTTCAGTTTCAATTTTCACAACTCAAACATCCAAACTAAGAAATAATCTAATTTGCTTAACTGGTTGGGAAACTTTAGAACTCTTCTGTGTAGCTTTGCAGGATTGGCACTTCTTTTCAGTTCTCATCGTCACTTTCGACTTTGTTCCCTCGTTCGCTATTCTGGAACAAATCAGTTCATCGGGCATTTTATATTCCAATTCAATTGATGACTCTGTTTGAACTTTCGGCAAATTCTTCATTCTTGCATCAGTATTTCTTTCTCGTTTGTTCAAAATACTGTCTAACATGCCAAGTCTAGTTTCCCCAACTGAAACTTTATCGACATTTGCATTGTCGTCATAAATTGCCAACGCTGCGTAATATCCACCGCCTCGATAAATCTTGCGTGGACTAATTTTCTGCAAACTTTGCATGTTGTCTAATTTATCCAGATTCAGTTCTTCAATATTTAAGGTTTTTCTGTTTCGCTTTATTGTCTTATTTCGCGCATTTCTTTCACTATTGAATTGGGAGGCCTCGGACGTCATCAGAATTCTAGTAAAATCTACTGAATTTGCAAGTCGTCTCTCGTTCACCATCGATAACTCTTGTCGCTTCTCGGATATCAATGAAATGGTAGATACCGTTTGGACGTTGTCATTTTTCGCAACATTCCTCGGCTTAGCTTCAAAACTTTTATCCCTGTCTAGTTTCTTTGCATGCTTCTTCAAACCAGCACTTCTGGAATATAACCTAACTGATCGTAAACACAGTGTCGGCATTTCTGCTAGTGACTCGCTTCTGTAGTTTATATCCTTGCACGTTTTTCGTACTCTGCTCCTGCTTCTGTCCATCTCTGCTGCTCAAATTGACTTTTTTACGACAGTTGATAAAACATGTTTGAATCTCTTCCGTCAACAAGAATAGAGGCGCAGAGTAAATTCAAATTGCCTTAAAAACCTGTAACACAGTTCACAAGAAAGAACGGAATCTTTTCCATCGATAACCTTGTACGTTCTTCATCCTTTGCTCCTGCTCTGTCCATCTCGCAGTTCAAATTATGCCTTAGACCTTTATGACAGTTTATAAGATATTGTTGAATCTTTTCCATCAACACAACAGAGGTAGCCTAAGACAAAGTACAGTTGCATGTTGTTCATGATAGTTAGATACTGTCTACAAAGATGATTAAACTTTGTTTCAAGTAAAGAAAAGGACCATGCCCATGGAGCAGCTCTAGATTTACTACGTGAGTCCCGCGATCCATTTTATTCATTGAATTGAATTGTTGACTGTCTGCTGAGTCGGTTATCATGCTTTTGAGTTTCATTATTACTGCAGCGACTTATGACATAATCCCAGTTAGCCCAAGAATGAAAATTATAACAAAAACAACAATGACAGCACCAACAACATTTTTTATTTTGCGCAGTCTGAAACTGAAAGATTTTCAGATAAAAATTACGAAGGAAGTGCACAGATTCAGGAACGAGGGTGCAGTCTCAGAAGCCAGGCAAACAACTTTCAACGGTTGAATATTCTCATTGCTGCAGTGAGGCTGGGAAACTCCTGGTTCACAGTGAAAGATTTGTTGATTTTTAAATCCAGGAAACATTCATCTGGATACTTGTAGCTTTGTTCAAGGCTAGTATCACTGAAAACTTTAAGTGTGAGGTGTTTCGCATCGGAGGCTCGAGCCGGCAACTTAGGCTCATCTGCCATTGCCTGGAGCACCCAGCTTTTCGTACAGTGTTCCTATGGTAACCATATCCAGACATGAAATCGAGGTGGGGGCAACTTCGTCCTAATTTCAGTGTGAAAGTCAATGAGTCATGGTTTGAGCATCCATCAGGCTATCAATAGCGATAACCATGAATGTGTTATCATTCTAACCACGGGATAGTACAAGGTTGAATCTTCATTTTTTTGCAAAATGCAACTGTAACGAAATTAGGCCTGTCATATTTTGTAAAAGTGATAATAAACAAAGCGTAAAGGGCTATTTTTGCTACTTGGTGTCCAAAATAAAACAGCCGGATTTTGTTGGGGCCAACTTTGCGTTAATCAATAGCTCCGGCCCGATACAAGCCATGAATGCATAGGGGCCGAAGAACCAAAATTTTCCGATGATAGATCCACCATCAATAACAACTGCAACAACAACAGTTGTAGGAACATGCGCGAGTTTAATGTATGCATTATACCACCGAGCTAGGCCCTCAGTAACTAAAATTTAGCCGTATTTCGCAGTCCATCCGTACAATCTACACAATCAGTGAATATAAATGAAAAATATGCCATTAATTAAATCATTCCTGTTGGAATATATCTTTCAACGCTAATCAATCCATGCTTTCATGCATTATTTCTCCTCAAAATCATCAAAAAGTAGACATTCAAATTCATAAAGAATCTGACAAGAGAACGAAATTTCCGACAAATTGTCTCCTGGGGGAGGGAGCTCTTCGCCCCCAGTCCCCTCATTGGCTTCGGCTCTGCAATAGCTAACCAATTTCAAAATTGTCCTCAATACTTAACTGGAACAAAAAGAATGTCCAAAAACTGCCTCTGTTATGAAACCAGGTTTTCGAATAAGGCCCTCTGCTTGGTCAATCCAACAGATCCAGTCATTTGATTGGTTGAAATTTAAACTTGTTTAGATAAAGCTGGTTTAATGGTGGCAGTGTGAATGCAGTGTTAGATAAAGCTGGGTTGTGTCGACTTGAATGAGGTATCAGAAAGATATGACTTTTCAAAAATCTAGTACAATTTTGTCACATGTGTTAAATTTGCTACCAGGTAGTATCACCGTTGCAGGCAAAATGAGTCCTTCAATTTGATAAATGGTACCAGATACAAGATACTCAAGTAAAAAGTCTAACTTGTGTCTCTGTCAGTTTGCCATAAATGATTGATGCGAATGATAAGCCTAGGTCAGCAAACAAGAGGAAAGTTAAACCTCACTAATTCGACGTTACGTAAAGTTTTGAAAGTACTGTTTTTTCTAAATAGTTTAAACACTACATGTGGGATGAAATTGAAAACCAGACTAAGGCTAAGAATTAATCAAACGCCACTTGCTGAACCGCGATAAGGATAGGCTAAGAAGGGAAGATCGGATGTAAGGGATGTCCCAAAAATCGTGCCCGTTTTGTGTGGCTACTGTGGAGGAGCTGTAGACTGAATTATCTCGCTTTTACACAGTTGCTTAGGTCAAGCTTCAACTTTGAGTTTGAGACGTTCAAGTTCGAAAATTTAGTGCTTATCTTTACAATTTTCAAATTTCCAAAGATGTCAAATTTCAAATCTTCCGGTCAAGTGTAACATGCAATCAAGGCAAAATTATATTTTATTTCAAAACATAAGATCCTTTTAGATGGTTACAAAGTCCGTCCTAGGCCAAGGAATCTTAAGATTATCTGAAAATTGATTTCTTCATAACCCCAAAATTTTCTTTTCGTATCTTTTCTTTTTGTAGTATTAGACTTTTTAGCTGAAGGGAAATTCGTGAAAAATAATTTGAAATAGATAAGAAAAAAAAATAAGATCGTTGATTCTGTTTTAGCGGCGGTAGATCAGAGAAATGAGTGCAGCTGCCAAAGTCGCCTTTGATCGAAAATCGAATGCCTTCAGAAGCGCCGAAAGCTTTTCGAGGCTTAGAGACAAAACTGCCAAAGGAGCGCCCCCCGTGAGCGAAGTAAACAAAAAATTTTCTCGATCACGTCCTTTAGATTGCCTTAAAATGCATTTCAGAGCCCCTTCCTTCAGTCATAATGTCAAAAATCCTCCATTATGAAAAAATACTGATATACAATTTTTCAATACTGATATACAATTTTTCCATATTTCCTTGCATCAGCAAAATGTAATTATCATAACGTCATCCATTTTGATGACGTCATACTTTTAACACATAATGACGAATTTCCAAAAACTTACTTTAAATCGATAGAAAATCACATTTTCTTTATCTTTACACATATGATAATGTTCTATGAAGTTTTAGCCATTAAAACCCAAAATAATTAGCATTTTATCTGTTTTCAGTACTGAAGATCATGTGTCACCACTTGATACCTATTGGTTGCCCAGCAACGAGCAACGTGATCAATCAAGACCGGACTTGTTCAATTGGCCTCTTAATAGTTGTAAGTACCGTTATGAAATGTTTCAGCAGCATAGTAGTCTGCGTTGCATTCGGTCTGCGACGCAGGATACTTTTGCCGCTTTTCTGGCATAATTCACTTGCTGATGAAACTACTATTGCTCAAAGGATTCCCATGGATTTTTTTAACGCCACATACAACACAATGAGGAAGGATTTAAGCCATAACATCAAAATTTGGAATCTACATGAAAAATTAGTCTAGCATTACTACGAAAGACAAAATAGAAAAGAACGTTACCTCATTACCAGTGATTTAATTTTTATGCACAATGCTTTACTCGAAAAGTTGTCAAAAATGTCTTTTTCGATCAGGTGATCACAATAATGCATTGTAATTGGCTGATTAGCATTGATTTAGGTTATTTTTGGGCTTTTTCGATGATACTGAAGAAAATGAATTTTATGCTCTGCAAACTATAAATCTAAGGTTTCTTCCTGTGAAAAGTTTTCGATGGTCATAAAACAATTTGGGCAATTTGTGTGACAGGTAATTTCAGAGTGAGGTTTCTCTCCAGTATGAACTTACTTTGTCTTTTCATGGAAGATATGTCGACTAAACGTCCTCCTGCATGTATCACAATCGTAAGATATCTCTCCATTACGAATTCGTTTGTGCTGTTCAAAACTTCCCTTCAGACTAAGTCCCTGTTTATATGAGGAAAAACATCGAGGCGAGGTAAATTTCAGCCACCGTTATACGAGACTTTTCACCTCACCTGTCAGCCCTGGGGTTTAGAGGCGAGGTGAAGTAGAGTCTCTCTTCCGTGAAATCAGCACGAACTGACCAATAAGGATCAATTAATAATTTCCATTCACCTCACCATAGCAGTGGTGTTTCGTTTATATGGAGAAGTTTCACCTCACCAAGGTGAGATCCCACCTCTGATGTGGTGGGATTTCACTATACCGGTGGTGTTGCGTTCGTTATTTAAACGTGAAATGAAAATACAAAGGATTCCATGGAAAGTTGGAATCTCACCTCTCAGCCCCGGGTTTGGCAGGTGAGGTGTCTTCCTTCATATAAACAGGCCCTTCCCTTTCCACAAGCATCAAAATTAAAACATTTTCTCTTCATTATGAAGGCTTACATGCATTTTGAGACTCGCTTTAACACTAAATTCTTTTCACAGATGTTAACAACAAAAGAATTTTCTGTAGCATAAATTTGTTTGCAGGCAATAGCATTTAAATCGGCAAAAAATGGGTGTAAAAATGTATGACATACCGGGTGAGTCAGAAAAAACGTGGGGCGTTTGGCGGACTGTGGCGTCGCATTGAGCCACTCGATTATCGTAAACTAAATTTTTCCGTGCAGCCAAGAGTCTAACTTAGATCATAAACCCTTTCCCATGGAAATCAGTCCTTTAATGCATTTGTTAAAAAAGATTTTCTTCGTAAGACCCTGTATGGGAGTCTTGCAAACTGGTGAAATCTTCGACCAAGCCCCTTCAGCATTTTAGCCTTGCCAGAGTTGCAGGTACACGTTGTATCATCAGGGGGCACTGAAAAAGTTAAGCCTGATTCACACTAGGTCGCTTAGGTCGCTACAATCGTGCAGAAAGAAGCAAAAGACAAAGACTCAGAGTTTGAATCCCTTGTCTTTTGGGTCTTTCTGCACGACTCTGTAAATCAGGCTTTAGGAAAAAGTGCTGTTTGCATGAAGTCCCATTGCAATAGAGCATTTATCTGCTTGAAAGAAACTTTTCGCAAGACAAAGAAGCACGCATCATTAATGCCCTTCAAACGTTTTCTTCAAGCAAGGCAAGTTATGATAAGACATCTCAAGGGAGAAAATGCTACCTCCTAACAATTTCATTCTCCCCTGATAATACCACGTGTACCTGTAACATTTGCCAAGATAAAAAGCGGAAGGGGTTTAGCGAAAGATCTCATCAGTTTGCAAGATTCCCGTACAAGGTCTTACAAAGAAAATGTATTTTTAAAAAATGCATCAAATGACTGATTTCGATGGGGAAAGGTTTATGATCTAAGTTAGACTCTTGGCTGCAAGGAGAAATTTGGTTCATGACAGTCGAGTGGCTAAATGCGATGTCACAGTCCGCCAAAAGCCCCACGTTTTTTCTAACTCACCCGGTATTATATAACCGAATGGCTTGAAAGAAACTTGAACTCCTATGGGTAACTCTACTTTTGGACTTTAAGAAATTTCGAACATTGTTTGACATTACAGTGCATTGACGTAAAATGTCAGCTAATTTGAGAATCTGATGTCATCAAGTTTCTAAATCATGAACAATAAAAGTGACAGACATTTGCTTGATACTATATTGTAGACATCTACTCCGCGAGGTTTCTTACGGACCACGAAACCGCAGACCATAGAACTACGGAACTAACACAGAAAAACGTTCTCCTCGCAGAGGAGAGTAGTAGACATCCATAAACTATGGTCTTCATGAAAATTATTCCATGCTGGGTCACGCAATTTAGACATTGCGACAGTTTTGAGTTGTTATTGGAAATTTTACTTGAATTCTCAAAAAAGAAGAAAAATACTCTTATTCTGAGAATATTGAGGATTCCAGAAAAATCCAACGGCAGAATTATAGCAAAATAACTAAAAGTTCCTCTGAAACCATTCAGTTTAAAGAAATAATTCATTGAATTTTACACCCATCTTTTGAAAGATTGAGCCCATGCTGTGGGCAATGAGATATCAACTGCGAATAACTCCTTCGCCCCATATAGAGAGATTTACAATGTTCATAAATCCTTCTCCATAATGATTTCAGATGAGATATTTCTCTCCTGCATAAGTACGTTCATGTTTATTTCGACTGTAAAAACAAATCCTTGTCCAAATATTTCTCAGATGCTAAAGAGATTGTTCTTTAGAATGAATTCGTTTGTGCCTTGTAAGACTGCTACTAGTGCTAAAGTACTTTCCGCATCGATCACAAATTGAAGGTTTCGTTCCAGTGTGAATTCGTTTATGGTTATCAAGAAAATCTTCTCTATTAAATCCTTTCTCACATACATCACAAACATAAGGTTTCTGTACAGTATGAATTCGTCTATGAGTAGTGAGATGGCCACTTTGACTAAATCCTTGTCCACATATATCACAGATGTAAGGCTTTTCTCGGGAATGACTTCTTTTATGTACAGTGAGATGCGCAATTTGACTAAATCCTTGTCCACATATATCACAAATGTGAGGTTTCTCTCCAGTATGAATTCGTTTATGCCTGCCAAGAACACCTTTCCGCCTAAATCCTTTGCCACATATATCACAAATGAAAGGCTTCTCTCCAGAGTGAATTCGTTTATGATTGTCAAGAACATCTTTCCGAATAAATCCTTTTCCACATGCATCGCAAGTATAAGGCTTCTCTCCAGAATGAATTCGTTTATGTGTATTGAGGTGGCCAATTTGACTAAATCCTTGCCCACATACATCACAAATGTAGGGTTTCTCTCCAGTATGACTTCGCAGATGGCCATTGAGATGGGCAATTTGACTAAATCCTTGTCCACATATATCACAAGTGTGAGGTTTCTCTCCAGTATGAATTTTTTTATGTTTATTAAGATTTCCTTTCTCCCTAAATCCTTTCCCACAAATATCACACATGTAAGGCTTCTCTCCAGTGTGAATGCGTTTATGTCTATCAAGATCACTTTTCTGACCAAATCCTTTTCCACATACATCACAACTGTAAGATTTCCTTCCAGTATGATTTCGTTTGTGTGTTGTGAGATGATTAGCTTGACTAAATCCTTGTCCACATGTATCACAAATGTATTTGCTTTTGCTGTTGTCAATAAGTTCATTTTCACATATATCACTAGAGTATGCTTCACTTTTGATGTGAATTTGTAAATTATTTTCATGACAGATCAATGCTTTGTCAGTATGACTGGGTAGTAGTTCTTTTCCAAGTATGTTACATTCATAATGTTTCTCCTTTGGATGGACTTGTTTATGTCTCTCCAAATCAACATCCTGATTAAATCCTAGCCCGCACAAGCCACAGATATAAGATTTCTCTCCAATATGAAAGCTTTGCTTATGTGTGTCAAGATTCTTACTTTCATTAAATCCTTGTCCACATATATCACAAACAAAAGTTGTATCTCCTGAATAAAACTGTTCATCTGTGGTCAGATCAGACATGACATGTGCAGTATCATTATGTCCTGCTCCAAATGGTGCAGGAGAGTTAGGTTCCTCTTTAATTTCAATCCAAAAATCCATTCCATTTGAAATCATCACTTCATCAAGAATCATCACTGCTCAAGTCACAATTTATGTTATGCTGCATTGAATTCTTAGCCTGTCCTACTTTTGTCACTGGAATCAATTGCATCTAGAAAAGGAAATAGTGTTGAAAAGTTATTTGGGAGACAGAACTTAAAAATTGCCTTGAACAAAGTACTCATCGTAATAAGCCCACAGATGTAAATCTGTGGAAAGGAAGGAAACTGTTTACTCCTGTGAGCGAATAGCAAGCAAATAAACTTGTAAAGATTATTCCAAAGAGCACAACATTGTAGCTGTTTGAATTACATTTGTCTGTATTTTTTTTGACATTATACCTTATGAATGTAGGAGCAATGCTTTTGGTGTAATTCAAGGAATTTGGAACTGGCAATTTTGGAATCTGGAATCATGGCACTATGTAATTATGGATTTGGAACCAGAAACATGGTACTGCGGTGTTATAATTCTAAACGGGAAGTCCAAACAGATGCATCTGATGCAAATGCATCAGTCATTTTCATAGATAGATCATTTCGGGTCCATGTTAAGTTTTGTAAAACTGACACAAACTGTTATTCCATTAGCCACAACTTTCATGGTAAAAGATAAATTAGCACAGGTAAGAAACTCGGAGATATCGAAGCAAGTTTCTCCAACAATTATCTAGCTCTGCTTTTTTACTTAGCCCCATGTGCTCTGCTAGATGTTGCAGATGTCTTACCTGCGAAAAATTTTAATTCAATTCCAGTTTTTTTAAGAAAGAAAGGTATGCCTTACATCTAAAAAATAGACTTCTGTCTTTTTCATCGGTAAACCATCGCCTATTTTACTCTTACATCTATATTGTGCTTTATAGAAAGCCAGGTTTTGCATCCTCTTTAAAGTCTGAGAATGACTAAATAACTTTCAAGTACTATACTAATACAATAAAAGATACATGTGAAAAATAAAGAAAACATATGCTATGAATTGCCTGAAAACTCTATATTTTTGGTGACCTGAGTGTTGTGCATTTATACCTTTTTAAAACACTTGAACTTGTACTTTATGACCAAAATGAGTTTGGTACTTGAATTGATATTTTGATGTGCCTGCTACTGTATTTTTGCCAACAAAGCAGCTGAATTTTACGAATTTCTTGCAGATCAGACATCTCTGACTTCTCCAGCAGAGCTTGTGGAACCAGGTAAAAGATTTGGAGTTAAGAAATGTCGGAGAAATCTGCTCGGATATCTCTGACATTTTGGAGCTTTTGAACTGGCCTACAAAATTACTGGACTATAAAAGCCTGATTGTTACTATCTTGCCAAACATTAGCAATGATTCTTTTCCTTCTGTTGCCAATGATACTGCATAGCAACCTTGTAAAGTTGAACTCTGTCAAAAGCCATAGCTGAGAATTAGACCCAAATTATCCAAAAGAGTAAAGTATCTATGAAACAATTACGGTTTCAAACCTTTGAAGGATGGTCTTCCTGCACCAGAAAATTTCTCAAACCGCAAAGCCCTTGTTTTCCAAGAGTTTGAAGGGCATAGTGGCGAAAAATTTTTCTGGGAGCTTCGCCCCCAGAGATTCCCTTATAATTATATACCTCTCAGTCACTCAAATGCCTACATCCAGCCCCAAGACCAGATCGAGGTTTCAAGAGCACAAGTAGGAAATTGCAAAGGCTGCCAATCTCGTCAGAGAGTTGGTAACAGGGAGCGCCGAAGGCGCGGGAGCGGAAACGGCCAGTGGAGCGCACAGACCGATGTGTGATGCACATCCAAACGAGGCAGCGGCAGAATTTGACTTGAAACACGCGGGAAAAAGCAGGAAGAAGCAGCAGAGTTGTACTCGGATAACTCATTTTATTGGCAATCATGACATACGTGAGTAATTTATGCTGATTTTGATCGATTACTCGAAGGTCAATTTACGTTTTGAGGGTCCTTGCAAGGTTATACGACTATCCAAACTATTCATTTGAAGATGTTTTGTTTGGGCAGGCCAAAAACGTCAGAACTGTTTATCACAGCTACACCTCGGCGGCATCTCAATTTCTTCGTACCAAAATAAACCCAAACGCTAATTCAGATAAATTCTTATGCTAAAATCATACAGTAAGCTGTCTGCAAAAGGATTTCGTTACATTTTGTTACATATCGGAGTTTCAGAGCTTTGAATTTGCTTCGAGTATTTTGCACCTTCAGGTCAGGCCTATATGCTATAAGCAAAATCGCGGTTGACTGTGTTGGCCTTCCATTTCTGCAAAATTCACAATCACCCGTTGAATTTCTGTTTTGATTTTATTCAGCGACACTGTTTTCTGTTTGACAAAAGTAAGCCTTGCCCATTTTTTTATACTTTTCTGTTTCAAGCAGATTTGTTTGCGGTAGTTCACTTTCTGGACTTGCGTTTTCCTGTTGAAATATTAGGCCAACTCGTTGCTCACAACAGACAATGCGATGGCGGCTTTCAATTTTCTGCTAGGTTGCCAGTTACCCGTTGAATTTCTCATTTGATTTCATTCAGTGAAACCCTTATCTGTTTGTATCAGCTAAAAGTTTCATTTTATTTTTTACACTTTTCTGTTTAAAGCAGATTAATTTTGGGCTGTTTTGACTTTGGATCTTCTTGTTGACAATCTCGCCTGACCTTGATAAATGGCCTTCCATTTTCTGCAAAATTTACCATTACCTGTTGAATGTTTGGTTTGATTCCATTCAGTGAAGGTCTTGTCTGTTTACAAAGCTGATCTTTGGACTTTATTTGCTACTTTTTGTTTTCAAGGTGATTTGTTTGGAAAGGCTCAACTTGTGGTCTTGTGGTTTGCTATTGAAATGTTAGGCCAAATCACTGATCACAACAACATTAAGGTGCCTTTCCCTTTTCTACAAAGTTCATTGTTACCCATTGAGTTTCTTGCTTACTGTCACTCCGCAAACCCCTAATCTGTCTGATGATGGTGAAAATATTATTTATTACACTAACGCTAATGCAATGGTGGCCTTCAATTTTCTGAAGAAAAGTCACACCTACTTTTTGCCCTGTGATTCAAATCAATGTAGCAATTTGAAACAATGATAAAGACTTAGAAGGCTGATTTACATAGCAATAACAATTTTACAATAATTGTATGTTTTCATCCTTTTATCACAAACTCAAACGGAGTACCACATAATGGCTGCATATGAATTTTCACAGCCCCTCATGTTTTTCATGTATATTTCAGTTTGAAGAATCTTGATACTATTGCACCCACCCAGAACTTAAATATCTTGCAATATACAGTAAAATGTTAGTTTTTGTATTTTGGTTGCAGTATGTACAAAGGTAGATCAAGTTCTCACTTCCCTGCGGTCATGTGTAGTCAATGTTGTAAAAAACAGTGTGAAATAATTCTCTTCATTTTGTTGCAGGGGAAGGATCCATTTGCTATTGAGGATTGCATATTTCTTGCAGAAGGTGTGTTAATGTGATGACAGCAAAGTGACCAATTTCATTGCAAACAATTCTAGCTATGTTTTAAAAGAGCTGTCAGCACAGATAAAGTCCACATGGACACCATTTGAGCATTTAGCATGAAATAATTCCCTGTCCAACATGGAAGATTTAATGGAAGATCAAATATTTTAGGTTTTTGAAATTAAGAAGCTATGTAGACACACTTGGGAGCTATGAGACACCAAAAGTCAAAGTCAACACAATTTCATGCAGATGACTTATTGCATAATTTTAGACCAAAAAGTTTTATCTGGCTTGTTTATCATTCAATAAACCACAATTTGTTTCTTATTAGTTTTTAATTTAACCTTAGTGATGCACTTTTTGTTTAAAAACTGCATCTCATAACCTAAAAGCAAAAAGAGTTTCTTAACCTTGAATTGACTTCTAATTGCTTCCAAATAGTTTCTCAATTTTTGGAGAAGGCTTTTTATTGATGTTTATTCTATATAAGGTGTTTCATATAAAAATGACCATCAGTTCAAAAATCTTTTTAGTGTATCAAATCTTTCAAGTGTATCAATTCCATACCATGCACCAATAGATGATTGCACTAAAGATGGTGGTCAGGAATCTTTTACCATGATGCTTTGTATCACATTGAATTCTTATTGATTTGATCATCTGATTTCTTCAAGACCTCAAAGGATCTTGGTTCAAAATTTGTTGATGCCATCTTTACCGCACCCATCTGTTAGAGGGGATTCTGATGAATGAATTCTTGTTATCTGCTTATACATCCTCATCTTCAAAAAGCAATGTTCCGTATGTGAAGTTTTATTACCAATTTACCACTCACTATGAGAAGCAGCGTGGCTGTGGTGTTGGTGGTACTTGGCAATGCAACAACACTAACCTCTCTTTTGAAAAAGCAGAAAAACAAAAAATTGAAACCAAAGAGAAAGTACCTTGCATAGAGCCCTTGGAACCAATTATCTAATGGACAAATTGTGTACTCAAAAAGTCCTTTTGCAACCCTCTGTCAATTTTCAAAGTTTCCAAATTTTACTAGCACAAAATATGAATACAATTGTGGTCTCATAGAAGATTGTCAAATGAATTTGACTCCTATAATGTTTGTAAGAATATGAATAAAAAATATTTTTCTGTCTTCATTTTATGAATCACAGGCCTAATTATAACAATGAAAATTTACATAAAGGAATAAAGAAGAACACATTCAAAAGTCAAGTAACACATCTCAGCAGTCACAGAGACTATGCCATAACTTTTGCCCAAAATAAAACTAATTCAGAAACTTTCAGTAGGATTGAAATCATCCTTCCAATTTAGAGTGCTTTGGCACATTGGACTACTCAAAAATTTCATGCAAAAAGTTAGATACAGTAGCATGATGACAACACTTGCCTACAAAAAAGCTTTTTCAGTACAAAGTGAAACAAATATCAAGTCTTTCTATGACAGAGATTGTCATATCTAATGGAATTTCACTCAGCTTGTTTCATCAGCAAACAATTGTTCAACTGGAAGTTTCTCCCTATATGAAGAAGGCATAATATTTCACTAGCTTATATCAATGTGAACATGACATCATTGAAGTTACTGTACAGAAGACCTAATCAAGTCTGCATTGCAACCCGTGTCAATTGTCATTATGCTCAAAGTGGTGCTAGGGGCTGTAATGTGAAATCTATGCCAGTTGTGGATAACACCACTGCACAACAGTGCTCTCAAGCAGGTCCTCTTTTTACAGAGCCAGGACTTGGGGGCAATCAATCGTTGCCAGAACTTGGGGGCAATCAACTTTTTGAATCAGTAAATTAATGTTTTATTTGTTCCGTGTTTGGCTTCCTCTCTCCTTTGTTTCACTGAAAATTGATTTCATCAAAAGTATTGTATCAATTCTTGTTGAGACGAATTGTTTTGCTATTAACCAGTTGATTTCTTGTTGTAAGACTCCGTGTCTCTCACAAATTTCTGTCGCAAACTTAGGCCAAATTGGCATTTCGTTGATAAACAAAGCATGCCACACAGGAATAATCATTAAATTCTTCTGTTCCTTCGGTGAAAATAACTCAAACGACTGCTTTATTCAAAGCTAACATTCTTTTAACCCTCGAACAACAAACTATCGTGCTGCTTCCCTCTGCAAAACCAGCAGTAGCTGCAAAAATTTAGCACTTCCTCTTCCCAGCAAACACCAACACTTTGCAATTGCAGGTCGCCATTAATCGCAGCCTCGTTTTCGAATTTTGCATCATACATCGGAAATCAATTGAATGGCCGTTTCGCCTCCCGCGCCTTCGGCGCTCCCTGGTTGGTAACGAACGATGCTTGATTTGAAGGGGCGCCATTTTGCTGCCGGCTCCCCCAGACGAAAAAAGCCAGGCCGCCATACAAGTTGGCCCACATTGTGTCATTATTGACGCTCACCATATGCGAAAACAATGCCATTTGCATTATTTGCGTTTACTTCGCCTTTGCAGTCTTGATCAGCTTAATTCTTTGTACTTACAACGGTTTCTGTCAATTATTCACGAATTTACACTTCTTCTGTGGACATACTTATTCATCATCAGTTTCTGACAGATGCACGACAATAAAATCAAATTTACAATCTCCGCCTCTGCGCCAATGATTATATCATTGCTCTGCGCCACCTTGTGTCACATGTAATCGAGGCAAAATGCTACTTTAGAAAAAGCGTCGCAGTCACATACAAGACTGACGACGTGATTCCTTGTATTCGTTCAACATTTTTCATCCGATGTTTTAATTTCACTCATACAAAGTACTCACGACCAAACGAATTGTAAACAGGGACTAAAATCTTACGAAAAATCAGAAGAAACTTACGGCATCTTCGCTCGTGTAAACAACAAGCGAACCCCCTTTGGGTATTTTGTGGAAGTCTACACGAAGTACTGCCTAGGCCATGACTCATGAGTAATGTTATTCTTCGCATTTTTGCCTTCAATTTGTGGATGGTGCAGTGGAGAGGTGAATGGGCAATCGTTGTTTGTGATATATGATTGCAGAGCTGTAGCCACGTCAGCTTCTGGGCTCCAACGCCTTCATAATCTCACATGTATGATATGCAATGTCGAAGAAGGTACTTTTCAAAGCTCGAAGGTATGACAGGGAGAGTTTAGTTCATGCAAAGTGGACAAAGGAATGTCCAATCTGCAGGAAGCCTCTTCCTCCAGCCGAATTTTGGGGAAGACGACACAACCAAATTCACAGGGAAGAATGGAGAGATGCAAGGAAGAGATACCAATGTTCATGCTGTAAGAAAAAGTTCAGGGATATCGCGAATTACCTTCGGCACTGCGCCTCTCACCAAAATCTATGCACAAAGTCAAAGAAAAATAACAAAGCAGCAGCGAGAGCGAAACAAAAAGGAACAAACACTGCTCCTTTTGAAAAGGAACAAACAGGGACAGAAAAAACTGGCCCAGATGATCTAGCCCAAGATGAAGTCACCTTACAAGGTACACAGCTTCTTACTGTATAGATGCATGCTATCATGCTTGTTTTTATAGCCTTATTAGCCTTTTGAGCTATTCAATTGCAATACGAAGGTAATGGCCACACTGCTGCTGCAGTAAAACTATGTAAAACTGAGTCCTTGAAACTGAGAATGTAGATTATTTTTGACTTAGGGGTCATCAACAAACGATTTTCGTCACAGTTAACGGAATTGGGTCGTTAACTGCTTGACCCCCCCCCCTCCCCCCTTCTTAACAGACCACTAAGTTCATGGCTACATTTTCTCTTGTCGCAAGCGTCCCACAGACTCTCGTTATAGGCCTATTTTGTGTCCTTGGTTGGGGCCTAAGCCTACTGCAACTTCTTCGTGCAGATCGCAACATCAAAATTAAGTAGCACGAGGCTGAAAGCTTTACTGCTACGAGTTATTCTTTCAGGATTGATAATGAAATATTCCTTAGTTCAATTTTCATCACAAAAGTCAAAATTTTAACGGATTTGAGCTGGACCCCCTCCCCACAGTGATCCAGCAAGTGGAAGAAATACCAAAACATGAAGTTGCTTATTTCTGACCATTGATCATACCATTCTAAACTAGATCGGCTGACCATCAAAGCAAAGAAAAAATCATTGAAATCGGATCAGCGAGTCCAGAGAAAATCGGGGTCAAAGTTTGATGAAATGTACAAGTGTCGATTTCATGGCATTTTTGTCAAAACTTTCCCTGATTGGCCAATTAATGCCAAAATTCAAATTGTCACTTCTTGGCTCAGCATTGTCCGATTTTCACGAAATCAACTTTATTTAACACATTAATATAACAACTTTCAACTGATTATCAGTTGGAGGAAAAATGGTTTTTAATTTCACACTAAAATAGACATGTGCAGCAGCAGCACGATTTTGGCATTTTTGGCATTGACATGGAGAAATTTCAAGTTTACTGTTGAAAAAGTAAAAGTGACTCAAAGTGACTCCACCAGACCAACTTCATCTGAAAATACCACATCTAAGCTGAAAATCTACCGAAGGGATCGTACAGAATCGTACGGAAAATAAATACACACATACATACATACATTTGCTATTTGTTTAAGCAGGTTGCCTAAAAACGCAGCCATTAAGCTGATGTGGACCTGCTGTCTACTAAAATAAATAAAACGTTTTACAAAAATTTTAAATCCGTTTTAAGAGAACTTTTCAAATCTTTAAATTAAACTACTCTTGCTAAAATAAGAGCAGTATAAATCTAATAATAAATAAAATCCCTCTGTTTTTTCTGTATCAAACAGGCTTCTTTGTTGAATGACACTGAATTTATGAGTTCCTTTACACTTTTAAATTTATACGCAATTAAAAAAGTTAAGTGTATCACTTGATTTTAAAGAAAAAGTTGGCTTTTGTGCTGCCATCGGAGCAACATGAAAGGAATAGATTTTTTAAAAGTAACTGCTAGTGACTTTTATTTATCTTTTGTGAAAATTCAGATTGGAATATTGAAGCACAATTATTCGCTGCTCCTCTGCAGAGACAAATAATGAAGCCATTTAAAATGCTTATGTTCTAGACCATTTCTTCAAACTGCGTTAGGTTACCAACCTTTAACGTCTAGGATAACTTTATTATGAACTAAACTAACTAGCTATTAAGCTGATTACATCCAGAAAACTTAATAAAAAAGACTACCCTGCAGCTACTATTTACGAATCGTCTTTTGTTCTTTTTCAGTAATACTTCACTCGTACATCGACTGGATTAGTGATTCCTCCTCGTTGGACACATAGGCGACTGATAAAGACTGTCGTCTTTGTGTCACCAGATCTTGTCTTATTTTTGAAATTATTGGAGTGGAGCTGATGTTATTAGCATTCTCACGAAGATGTCATTAATATTGGCTTGGATAGAAGTCTGCCGCGCTCTGCAACATGCTCCTCTACGGAAATTGCGCACGTGTTTGTTCCATGCAAGTGCAATCGCCAGGGTTATCAGTCATGTTAAAGCATCTTGTGGTTGTTTGCTTTTGGATTCGCCAACGACATGTGGTGGTAATACAAATGCTGGGCCCGTTGCAAAAAGGTTTTTTGGTTTTGAAAACAGAGTTGCCATTTCAAGCTTGATCGAAGATGCCGAGTATGGAGAAAATTTCTCTGTTCTTCTTGGGATGTTAAATGTTTGCTTGTCAGTGGTTGAGGGTGTAGATGTTGGAAAGAAGGTTTTCGTTGAGGGGTTCAAGAATCACTGCTACGAAACAATGGTGCATATAGTTGTTCACTTTCCCTGGGTATTCATAACCTCCAGTGTTCATCAAATGTTAGCACATTGCTGGCAGTTGTTTGAAATGCAAGACGGAGGACCAATTGCTATTTGGTCTGAGAGCGGAGTTGAAGCATGGAACAAACACGTGTGCAATTTCCGTAGCGGAGCATGTTGCAGAGCGCGGCAGACTTCTATCCAAGCCAATATTAATGACATCTTCGTGAGAATGCTAATATCATCAGCTCCAATAATTTCAAAAATAAGGCAAGATCTGGTGACACAAAGACGACAGTCTTCATCAGTCGCCTATGTGTCCAACGAGGAGGAATCACTAATCCAGTCGATGTACGAGTGAAGTATTACTGAAAAAGAACAAAAGACGATTCGTAAATAGTAGCTGCAGGGTAGTCTTTTTTATTAAGTTTTCTGGATGTAATCAGCTTAATAGCTAGTTAGTTTAGTTCATAATAAAGTTATCCTAGACGTTAAAGGTTGGTAACCTAACGCAGTTTGAAGAAATGGTCTAGAACATAAGCATTTTAAATGGCTTCATTATTTGTCTCTGCGGAGGAGCAGCGAATAATTGTGCTTCAATATTCCAATCTGAATTTTCACAAAAGATAAATAAAAGTCACTAGCAGTTACTTTTAAAAAATCTATTCCTTTCATGTTGCTCCGATGGCAGCACAAAAGCCAACTTTTTCTTTAAAATCAAGCGATACACTTAACTTTTTTAATTGCGTATAAATTTATTTTCCGTACGATTCTGTACGATCCCTTCGGTAGATTTTCAGCTTAGATGTGGTATTTTCAGATGAAGTTGGTCTGGTGGAGTCACTTTGAGTCACTTTTTACTTCTTCAACTGTAAACTTGAAATTTCTCCATGTCAATGCCAAAAATGCCAAAATCGTGCTGCTGCTGCGCATGTCTATTTTAGTGTGAAATTGAAAACCATTTTTCCTCCAACTGATAATCAGTTGAAAGTTGTTATATTAATGTGTTAAATAAAGTTGATTTCATGAAAATCGGACAATGCTGAGCCAAGACGTGACAATTTGAATTTTGGCATTAATTGGCCAATCAGGGAAAGTTTTGACAAAAATGCCATGAAATCGACACTTGTACATTTCATCAAACTTTGACCCCGATTTTCTCTGGACTCGCTGGTCCGATTTCAATGATTTTTTCTTTATTTTGATGGTCAACCGATCTAGTTTAGAATGGTATGATCAATGGTCAGAAATAAGCAACTTCATTTTTTGGCATTTCTTCCATTACATCTTTTGTTCTGGATCACTGTGCTCCCCCCCCTAACGGCCCAATTCCGTTAACTGTGACGAAAATCGTTTGTCGATGACCCCTTAGTTCCATTACACATTATGGATTCTGGCCAAACACCCTCTCCTAATGCAATACTTTAAGGTTGAAAACGTAAAATAAAAACACCCCTAATTACAGTGGCAGAGATAGCATTAAAGAGTCAAGCTGACCTTATTTCCATGATGGTCCCCTTAGAGGTGCTGGTATAAAAGAAACAAAAGTACTGTAGTTGTTATCAGTACATAAACACGGTTTGGTCAATGGAAACATGGTTGGGAGGGATGAGGAAGGGTCTTGTAGAAGACGTATATGTCATCTTCCTCTTTTAGATTTCTTTGTATGCATCTTAGTAGTCTGCACTGTGTCAACACAGGTCAAATAAAAAATTGAGCTTGTGTCTGCTGTAGCTTAGTATCCAACAAGTGATGGATAAACATTTGTTCTGTCTATGTTTCTTCTGCAAAGGGCTTTTTAATCTAGAGTGATCCAGGCTTGAGTAATACGTAGTCATTTTAGGTTGCATTGCATCATGTCGGAGATTAAATTGGTGCCTTTCCAGAAGAAATGAGACCAAAGGAAGACATCTGCATGCACATATGTCAGGAAAGAAAGAAATACAGTGAAATAAGAATGTTTTATTGATCATGCGTAAATCTTAAAGTTTTACATAATGTGAATTATTGTTGGGTTGAAACCTTTACATTACTGCTATTTTGTTTTCCAGACTGGGAAGTTTGTATCTTGCGCCAGCAAGTTGAGATGGCCTAAGTAAGACTGCATTGAAAATTTGCAGTTGAGAACAATCAATAATTAAAACAATAGATCCTTTGTTTATTACCAACTGCCCGGCTCAGGTTGAAAACCGCATGCTTTCCTGCCCGCGCAAGATATTGCGCTCACAGTGCAAACTTTCCAGTCTGGCTTGTTTTCAAGCAGAAAGTATATTTGTGTCATGTCACCACAACATATTTCTTGCAGACAGTGAACACAACTTAGATCATTGGATAGGACCAGTGGATAGCATTGGATCTGATGTTTCCTTTGAACCTGCAGACAAGAGCAGAGAAAACATTACCCATGTTGGCCAGTCGTCAGATGGAGAACTGAACTTAGTTTCCAGTGAAAATGAAGACATTCAAATCCATAATGAGCACACAAAATATCATTGCAATTTCTGTCCCAAAGAATACCTGACCAAACATTATTACGAAGCACACCTGAAACTTCACAAAGGTCAGGGAAGGTTTTTTTCTTTTACAGTACAGTAGATCAATTTTGTTCTAAAGAGCTGCCCCTCTCCCTTCAAGATCATGTTGGGTCTGCCACTACGGAAGGATATTCAGGTTTAAGGCCATGAAAGAATAAATCATCATGAGTGTCCGGGGGCATGAAAGGGGGCTTCTTGATAAAAGATCCATTGTTTACGAAAATTTTGCCTGACTTTAGGCCGATATTCTGCCTGATTATGGCTAATTTTTGTAAATTTTTTCTAAAGTTGGGAGGGCTGCAACCCCCCAGTCTCCTATCTCAGCCTCAGTCTCCTATGCCTATGTAGTTTCTTGAGAGACAGCAACTGTAGAGTGAAGACCTGTAACTGGCAAATCAAATCATGGGTTGTAAGGCACCGCAGTTATGTTTCATTTGCTTCTGCAGAGGATGTACATTTCTGCAGAGGAGCTTTGAACTATCTAAAAGGACGAAATGCTTGGTGTTACGTTATGATTTATTATTATTGTTATTATTAGTGTTTGTTAGCCTCGTTTTGAAATTGAAACTTTGCTTGTTAAAATGTCTGTGCTTAGGCCCATGAAGTTGGATTATGCTTGCATTATGTATCCGTTTCTCCGGTCACAATCGGAACAAACTACTTGTTTGTTTGTTTGTTTGTTTGTTTGTTTGTTTGTTTGTGAACTTATTTTATCTCAATTTTGCTCCTAGCTGTATACATAAATGTATATATACAAAAACTCATAAAAGACACATTCTTTAAACGTTTCGGCGGAAGCCCTCATCAGTAGTGACTATTCTTCTGAAGAACAGTCATTACTGATGAAGACTTTCGCCAAAACGTTTAAAGATTGTGTTTTTTATGAGTTTTTATATCTATCTTAATTCGCATTGAGAAAGAGCTGTAGATATGTACATATATACATATACAACTAATCTAAATTGAAACTAATCTACTATATTACAAATGAAAGGAAATAACTAAGGAAATAAATACTTACAATGCTAAATTTTAAAAAGAACTGGGATGTGAATGGACAGAATTTACAGGGTGTGATTAGATTTGCAAACGCTGCATTTGCAGGAAAGACCATCCCATTGTTTTATCATACGTTTGAAGCTGTTGAGATTGTCAGCTGATTTTATTTCATTTGGCAAACAGTTCCAGATCTGAGGTCCCATGGCTTTAAGACTCTTGGAACGGAAAGTTACTTGATTTGGTCGAATATGGCTTAAATTGTTAGGATTCCGAGAAGGATGCTTTGAAGTTCTTGAGTTGAAAATGCTTTGCATAAAAGGTGGATTCAAGTTTTTGATTGTCTTGAATATTTCAATGCAAAGGGTTCTCTGACGAGCAACTTGCATTGTAGGAACATTTATGATCATTGTACAAAAATCTTAGCGCGCGTTCCTGTATCCTTTCAATTTTCTGAAGCGATTTTAAAGACGAAAAATACCAAACTAAAAGAACAATAGTTAAAATTCGAATACAGGAAACTTTGAACCAAAACTTCTCTTTCAGCAAAACCAATAAATGACTTGAGTCGCTCAGAACGTTCAGTTGTGCCTAACTTGGCGTCTTACGCTAGCTCCTCCACAGTAGCAAAAAATTTCATCCTCCGTTAACGAACTAAGCGGCAACAATGAAGCACAACTGCAGTGTTTAACAACCCATGATCAAATTACTGCTCATCATTGAAACTCTTCTATTCTTTATTAACCTTTGTGTGATTTCCTACATCTAGGAAGCATCAGATTTAATTGTGAAGATTGCCAGAAGAGTTTTGCAACCCCTGAGACATTAAAAAAGCACAGGAGAAAGAAACATGGACACTACAGATGCTTTAGCTGTGGAGAATTTTTCAAAACAAAACAACTCCTAGATGAGCACAAAGAAGTGGAAATGGTGCAAAGGCGTTTATGTATGACATGTAATAAGGTTTTCACCTCGCATAAAGCATTGAAAATCCACCAGAGGATACATTCAGGTGAGAAACCATATCAATGTCATCTGTGTGAAGCAGCTTTTACTCAGCAGTGTCATTTATCAGATCATCAACATACACATACTGGTGCACAGCCGTACGCCTGTAACTATTGTGATCAGTTCTTCACTACGCAAAGTAGCCGTCGTAGACACGAGAGACGGATCCATAAAATTGGCGTGTTCAGCAAGGATTATCAATGCAGCGTGTGTTGTTTAAAATTCTCCACAAAGTATTCCTTAGATCGTCATTCAAGGAGACATGGAAATGTAGAGAAGGTTAGAGGAGTGGCAGGAGCGTCACCAATTGATAACCACACGAAGCATGATACAAATTCTGTTTCCGTTGCAAAAGCATTAGTCGATGCTGTGTATGGTGAAACCGATCATCCATGCTTAGACGAAGCTGACGGTCGCAATTACAATGAAATGGATGCCAGCAAAGCACCTAACGAGAATGGCCAGCCAATAGGCGAAATTGTGAAAAGTGATGTAAAAACAGAGAAACATGAACCAGCCAGTTCATTTGATCAAGAGATGCAAAATATAGGTTCAAGTCTATTTGAAAAAGGAACTAACAATCTTACGCAAGGCCAACGTCAAAAATTAAAACATAAAGTTTGTGAAATATGTCATAAAACTTTCAAAGGTGGTTTGTCGAAGCATCTCAGAAATGTGCATAAGTACCAAGGTAACGGCAAGACATGTGAGCTATGTGGCCTGATATATTGTAATATTAGAACACTGCAACGACACATGCGGGTAGTCCATGACATTAACACTGTGCAACAGTCATACAGCTCGATCATGTGCGATGAGTGCGGGGCACTTGTACAAACCAAACATGGCTTAGAATCACACAAAGCAAAATGCCATTAGGGAAGGTTACTTGAGTCGAAAGTTCGTTGGAGAAAGGCTATGATTAAAGGCAATCGACAAAGGTAGCTGTATTGAGCGACCGCTGTAAATTGGCTATGAGAAAATGCCTTCATACCACGAGGTATATTAAGGGACCGCTGTAAATTGGCTATGAGAAAATGCCTTCACACCACAATGGGCACAGAATCTGCGCAAAACTTTGAAATTGGAAGTGTAAAATGTTATTGGCCCTTTCTTTCAACCGAATTGATCTAAGACAACTTTAGGTCATTTGCAATGGTTCTTGTGGGCGAATTTTTAACATAGAAATTATTTTTAGATTTACAGCGTTTTCGTTTATGAAAGGATGTACAAGGGGAGGTATCTGAAGCTTTGACTAAACTTAAAAGACATCGTGGATTCTAAACTGATAAAGGAAAGTTAGAATGACTAATACAAGAAATATTCGATTTGATGATGTCATAACCTCAAAACTGGCAGAAATCTTTAACAGATGGTATATTTTTGAAAATATATTGTCAAAACTGCTTTCCTTGGAATTTGGGAAGTTTTCTTTGATCAGTTCAGTTGGAACGATAGGGTAATAACAGTTTAGACATTAAATTTTTGAAGTTTTGCCAAGACTGAACGCACTCTTTATACAATCCATTTTCTCTTTAGTTATAAAATGAATCGAGACTTGTCAGAGTTATCACATACAGTATGCTACATTGCT
This sequence comes from Aurelia sp. 3 sensu Dawson et al. (2005), assembly GCA_964020215.1. Classification (NCBI taxonomy): domain Eukaryota; kingdom Metazoa; phylum Cnidaria; class Scyphozoa; order Semaeostomeae; family Ulmaridae; genus Aurelia; species Aurelia sp. 3 sensu Dawson et al. (2005). The sequence goes on from OZ026577.1 coordinate 13,728,352, forward strand.
AAGGGAGTGGTCAGTAAGTATCTTCTATATGGGGGTGGATGATATTTGGATGGGCCATGAAAAATTTTGCCATGACTTTTTGGGGTCATTAAAACAATTTCATGTATTTTATGGGGCCATAAAAATTTAGTCATAAAATGTTATGTTGCATAGTTTAGCAGCTTGACAATTCTTTACTTTTCCTTTTTCACATTTGACGCTTGATTACAATGTATGCAACTCAATGGAAACAGTAGGGGATGCACGCAGGGTACATTCGGCCCGATATTTTGGCCAAATGCATGTTACGAAGAGGTAGACGGGAATTTACATCAAAGTATGATACCCTCTTGTTTGCACACAGACCAAAATCAGTTTATGCTGATGACTCCCAATGTGTTCTGAAAACCAAATGATTTTTATGGGGTCATGAAAAATATCCTGGTTATTTTTATTGGGCTAAAAAGAATTTGATAGGAATTTAGGATGGGCCATTAAGTTTTTTGCTACATTTTTGGAAAATCATCCACCCCCATATAGCACATACAGTATGCTACATTGCTAACTTGTCCCGGGCCAGTTTATAACTATATGGTGATTCCCAGTTTTTAACTATATGGTGATTCCCTTGCTCACTCAGCTCATCGACAACTCTTAGTTCACGGCCATAACAGCCATCATTAACCACGCTAAATGGTGTAGTTCTAAATGGCCCTGTAATTTTCAGTTTTTTTTAAGTGGTAAGTGTTGTTTGACTTTTACTTTGCCCAAATGTCGATGATTAACTGTCTGAAAAGTCTGCTGAAATGCAAAGCAACTTCGTACCACAGCTAGAAGTGTTTGCACTGAAAAACGGGGTCATGCTTTTGTTTTCCTTCGCAAATTTACCATCTTTGGATGCACTATCCAAACCTGTTTTTTAAGAAGTAAAATGGTCTATGCAGTCACTTCTCAACAGGGAGCCGCAAGAACAGAGCATAGCTCAGAATAACAGTAGCAATGCCAGCGACATGTTTGTAAGTAACATTAGTGATACAGGGTGTCGCACCGAATTGTGCCTCGTTTGTGTGGCTGCTCTGGAGAAACTACAGCATTTGTCCTGTTCATTGAACAGATACACTGAACAGGCTTCAACGGAATGCGAGATTGATATAATCAGCCTGACAAGATCTGAATTAGCTTTAATAAAAGAAGCAAAATTCCTGCAAATGTAAAGAAAAGTGGAATAAAAAGGGTTAATTCGAGGTGCAGTGATGACCAGTCTGTTCAGTGATGAATCGAAAATGTGCAGTGATGAATTGAATATTGTGCAGTGATGACTTTTTCACTATTTAGTTTCAAATATTTGAACACTTGTTCTTGATATTTCCAGAATAAAGACAAATAAATGCTGGCACACGTATACTTTTACGTTTTGTAAACGCATAGAATGTTTTCGGTCCACACTGATCTACTAATCGTTTTAGCCTATCCACACGTAAACGCCAAAACAATAGACGATTGCGCTAAAGATGGCGGCGAGGAATTTTTTACCGAGATGCAATGCGTTCTTTTATCGAATTCCTATAGAATCGTTAAAGATTTGCGATTAGAACGAGATGCATCTCGGTAAAAAATTCCTCGCCGCCATCTTTAGCGCAATTGTCTATTGTTTTGGCGTTTACGTATGGATCTATGACGTCATCGTTTACAAAAGTATGCGTTTACGACCATCCACACGGAGACATGAAAACAGCGTTTTCAAAAGTATACACTTTGGAAAGCGTTTTCGAATGTATGCGTTTAGGATAACTTGAAACGCCGTTTACGTGTGGACGCATAATGAAAGTCTGCTTGGCAGGCTGCCAGGCCCGTTAATTTAACGAAAGGTTTGACAGTGTTCCATATGAGTTTAAACAACATGCCTTTGAAAATTTGCTTAAGAGCAATGGAAGTGCTGTCTTTGAAGCAACCACTTATTTGCCTTTCTTTGACGTAACTCAGCAACCACTCAGGCAGACTCAAACGTGGTCTCAAACTCTAAGTTGAAGGTTGTCCGATATATGCAACTTTATAAAAACCGGAGAGAAACGAGGCTACGCACACCAGCCACACATACAGGGCAAAGATTTTTGGTACACCCTATACTCTCTTATCTTTTTTTAGCCTCAAAAGTAAATGTTTCTATTTCAAGAGAACAATCATTTTAAAGATTTAGGTTACAATTTCTTAATTTTTGTTTGATAAAAATTGTGTTTATATCAATGAATGAAATTCTGCGTATTCCTGTCTCCCTGTTTTAGAAAGTGGTTTGGTCTCTAAAACAAGTTGGTGATCTATCTCTGTGAGCAATGAGGCAAACAGTCTTTCATCACAACCCGGACCCGATATCTAATGTGAGACAGAATCTACCGGGTGAGTCAATAAAAACGCGCGGCGTTTGAAAAAATGCTGATCCCTGAATATGAAGGCAATGATGTTCAAAACCGTCTTGTTTTATCCCCGATATGTCAAATTATGTTCAGTAATTTACCCGGCTTTAATCGCTCATTCCTTCCCGTCGAAATAGGAGATTTTCTGCAGAAAGCCCCTTTCGAAAACCTGCAAAAACAAGCGAAAACAGCAAGCAAAATTTCCCTTTGTTCTCCTTCCTAGCAATAATGACTCCTGGATGTGCTCACGTATTTTGTCCTCATGGGAGAATGGAATCCCCCTGAATAAGTTATTCACACTAGGGGGAAGACTTTTCACTCCACCAAAACAAAAGCACGCGCTAAAGCGTGCTGAATGTCATCGTTGTGATGTAACCACATTGGGGAATTTTGCTTGTAATTTTAGCACATTTTTTAAGGTTTCTCAAAGGGATTCATTTTAGAAAATTGCCTACAGAATCTGAACGGAGTGACCGATTTTAGCCAGGAAAATTTCTAAAAATAATTGAACATGTTATCTATTTAATCAGATATTGCAAAACATCGTTGCTTATATAGTCAGGGAGCAGTAGCCTTCCAAACGCCGGGCGTTTTTTTTTTACTCACCCGGTAGTATTGTTAATTTTGTGTCTTTAGGTTTTGGCCTTGGGGTAGTCGTTGTTTTTTCGCTCCCCTCGGTATTGTCCATGTAGTGTTTTCTAGTAGCTTTTGATGGGTATAGCAGAACGTAAGCATTGTTGTAAATTATTTCATATGAATAATAAAAAACAGTCTTCTTCCTTCGAGAGGTAGGTTCGTGTTTTTTGTCGCTATGCACTCGATTTCTTTAAGCAGATTTTTTTCTCGGTGAAGGGGTATAGCTGGCGTGACCACGATCAATAATGAACTTCTGATGTGGCCTTGCACTGGATACCATACAGGAGATGTGGTCTTCATTATGGTCAAAATCACATTCTTACTCACTGTATTGTTTCCTATGCAAGGCACTGCTGGAAGAGCTTGATAATGCTGCTGCGTTCTGCTGCTCCTTCGCTCTTCCCTCATCACAAGGATTGAATGCCGCCGTTACAGAGTTCAGATAAAGTTCAAACTTTTGTACCTGTGCTTCTACGCTGCAAACATTTCATTTCAAACTTTTGAGTGGAAGCTCGGGGGGTACCTTAGTACTGTTTGTGGTACGGGGACGTGCCATTTTTTAGGGGTACTTTTTTCAAACCATTACGGAATTATGGGTATCATTTTCACAAGTTTTTGTCATTTCACGGAATTATGGGTGTCCATTTCAGGGGATTTCTCATAATTTACGGAATTATGGCGCAGATGTTTATTCGATTTGTGGAATTATGGCCCTAAAATCCGCGCTAAAATCCACCAGAATTTACGGAATTATGGGTATCAATTTTTCGGGCAAAATGGCACGTCCCCATCACAAAATAGGTTGAGTTACCCCCCCCCCCCGAGAGTGGAAGTTTGAAATGGGACTGATCGCTGCGTAGGAGCTCAGATGGTCTAGTCAATCAGCTTTTGGAGCTGCCAGCAAAACAGAAACACTTAAGAATGTAAAAGACAATGGCCTCGGATACTTAAAGGTAAGCCAAACATGGTATAATTGTAAGCAAATTAAATGGGTTAGATAGAAGATAAGTAATGATCTTTCGAGCGAACTTAGAATCAACAGATCTTGCTTTTCAAATGCTATCCTAGGCCTGGTTCAAGTTTCTTTTACACGTAGAAGCTAAACTTCATGTTGCTATTGAAAGCCCATTGGCACACAAACTCTCTCCATGGCTTTAATTTGTTTTTTTTTTCGCATTGCACTCTCTATCGTCTTCTTGGCTCTACATTTCTGCTTTGTTAAATCGTTATTTGTATCCAAGAAAGTATTTTAATAGTGTATTTGGAATTTATCATATTTACATAAATTTCAATTTTCTCATTCTATTCGCCACGTTATCGAGCGCATATGGCCAGAAAGCTCTATCAGAATTATTTTCGTGTGTCCTCTTCTGCATAATTAGTTCAGATACATTACATGATTTCGATTAACTAGTGTTTCTTTAACTAGATTTCGAACGTTTTCATTTTCTGCAATAAAGAGAAGTCCCGCCAAAAAAGCTGAAGTGTCGCTCCTAATTGAGTTCATGAGTTGGGTTCAGCTTAAGAGTAGCGCGATGTTAGAAGCGTTTTAAAGCAGGCCTTTCTGCACGCAGGCTAGAATTTCCGCAATATCTCTGCCTTGATAAGAATCTCAATCGAACGATACTTTGCTACATTTTGTAGAATTTTCGAATGTGCAAAATTGTGATAGAAGCTCTAACCCCACTCGATCGAATCTCGTATATAAAAATGTATAAAAATAACGCTCGATACAGGCTCTTTTCCAGAATAGCTAAAAGGTCTATTCTATCATTGGACTTCAATAGATCTCTACTGGAGTCTTCGATATTTTTCAGAATTACAGCATATGTCATATTTCAACTTATTTGAGATTTTGACGTCATCAAAGTTCTAAATCTTGCACTGTAAAATCAATTTAAATCAAATGCTTTAAAGACGATTGCGCTAAAGATGGCCGCAAGGAAATTTGTATTAAGATGCATCACAAGGACCGAGATACAACTTTTTGTTTGGGAGGGCCACAGGTAAATCGGTAAGCGAACGAAGCGAGCAAACATTTTTGGGGGGTCCAGTCTATTCGTCATTTGTAATAAGTCGATCTGAAAGTGAAATAGACTTTGGGAAGTCTAACCATTAATCGACTTTCTAGGTTTGTCTACGTTGGGGTGGCCGATTTAAATTATTCAGAAATTACAAACATCTGCCAAAAAAGCAAAGCGAAGCCTATCTGAATGGCTGTCATGACTGCTTGAAGTCTGTATGATTCAAAATCAACAAAAGCAAATCGAAGAAGCAGAACGAATATTTTGTCTTTGTTATGCCATGTTTCAGCAAACTGCCTTACTGGCTACTTTGAATACACGTAATGTTTTCAGGAAACCAAGAATTTGATGCAATACTGAAGGTTTCTTAAAATCGGAAAATTTCGGTACCTATGAACAGTTCAAGACGAAGGTTTTGAAGCCTCTAAATTGTTTAGACATTTCTCAAGTACCTTCCGGGCTGGAATCTTCGATTTGTTGCCGCAGCTTTTCGAAAAAATAACTCAAGGTTCCTTTTTTGTCAACTTTGACATGGGCGCCATATTGCTGCAATGATTTTGAGACTGCAATAATTTCCCGCCAAAATGGTTTACACAACAACAGCAATGACATTAAAGCACATAGGTCGCCCAATGTTATTCAGGGCAATTGCATTGAAAATAGATAATGTGTGTCGACAAATAGCCTCCAGAAGAGCTGTACATACCCTAAAGAGCAATACAGGGCAGATATTAAACAAGACGAGATGTTGATACAGAAAACCTATCTTTTTTTGCAAAAATTCTAAATGAAAAAATGAAGAAACGACTGAAAATTTTGGGGGGGCCAAGGCCCCACCGGCCCCCCTATATCTCAGTCCTTTATGCATTACGTACTAAAAGCGAATCCTTAAAGACAAATGATGGAGATATAAGGTGACTTAAATCAGGGGCCTGGGCAATATATCCGTCATTTGTCTTTAAAGTGAATAACCTGAGTTAAAAGATGAGATCGCATAGGTTTATGAATAGCCTATTGTATTTGGTAATCCAGCTCGTGGCGAAAGAAAGCAAGGCCAAAGAAAACAATGCAGGGATTAGGTGTCTCTTTGTCCTATGTTTAGAAAAGCGCTATATATCTCAGGTTATTCACTTTAACCCTATCAAGCCTAGAGGGGGCTGAATAAGCCCACCAAGCGGTTTTTCGTCTGTAGATTTTTACCAAGTGCACTTGCAACACTAAAACTTTCTGACGAAATTAATTTTTTGAAAAAATCAAATTCATTCCAGGGGGTAAACGCGACCAGTTTTCAAGAGATGTATGTGTAAAATTTTGAATAATTCCTAATAAGGTACTAGTCTAGTCCAAGATCTAAAATCTTTGTTATTTATCCAAATGGACAAACAACTTGCACTCAGGGGTAATTTGACATGAGGAATCTGAATATCACATGTGAAATCTAAAAATAGAATCGGTTACTATGGAAACAAAGGGACAAAGACATTTTAGTAACAATGATTGCAGAGCCTTATTTTCTTGGAGGATCCAATGATTGCATGCAAACTATACATTTTTTTACTCCTTAGATGTAGGAGAATACAATTGTATATCTAAACAGCTTAAATCTATCTTTTTTTTAATTTTTCACTTCAAATTATGAAAATGAGTGATTTCGCTAAAACTTTGGGGATTAGATCATTTTCTAGTACCTATACCTTTGGGCTTATGATAATGATATATGTACAATTGTATTCTACACAGAACCAGGAGCAAAATGATGTATAGCGATCTACTGTTGACATTAATATCTTTGAGATTAAGGTCTTGCAAGATCAGGACACTGCGCAAAAACAAATTTTCGGGGAAAGATAAATGAACATTTGTTAATGATCAAGTGAGACATTTTACTTGATGGAGCCTTCATATTTCTACTTGAGACAAAAAAATTACACCCAACTACCAAAAAGATGTTGTCTGATAAGTAATTGCATGTAATTCACTTCTTCTCAAGCAAAAATTGTGATCTAAATGGTACATAATGCTCCATATATTACATGGTTCAGCATGAGAACAATGTTTGATGTTCATGAGAAGGCACCAACTTTATAGTCCTTTGCCTTCTCTTCCCTTTTCTTTGCTGCTCAGTCTTTCTTAATCTTTATTTAACTCTGGTTACATTTTCCTCTAGCCACAGCTTTCATTCTTTTAATGTTTTTTGTTTCACAAAGTTATTCGGATTTACGGCTGAGTCTATATCAAATGTATATGATGCCATAGTCTCAGATAGCTAATAGCTTCCAACAAAGAGCCATGAATAGGCATCAGCTGTTTTTAGAACATCATACCAACATACGAAATATAAGGAGGAAACTCCTTGATCACATCTGCAATAATCCGTTGGGGTTTTGTAATATAATTGCTCTCTCAGATGTACACTCACAGTGTCCGGACGTTTAAATACCGGACAGTTGTGTAAACCAATTAATTCCTTCAGGGTAGTTTCTAGAACAAGGGAAAAGGCATTCTTGCCTTCTTCTTTACTAGTTCCAGTCTCGAAGTCAACGTCCTCGTTTACGTGAAAAAGTACAGGAACTGCAAGTGTTCATGTACTATCTTCCCTTCCTCTGTCAACATGGCCTAACTTCGTCTTCAAATTGCACAAGCACTTTGATCGGTTCTTACGCGGTTCTCCTCACTTTGATTCGTCTACTCCTTTGCCCTTTGACTTCAACATGTGTCCAAAACTTACAATGGTTACTAGGCAACACCCATACCGTTGTTTTACCTGGACGAAAATAACCTCAAATTTGATGCCTGCTGTACATGAAGTAGAGCAAAGAACTTTTTCAATCGACAGAGCAAAGCGAGAGCTTTCTGCTGACATCAAGAAACCTTGGGCAGGCGAGTTTTTACCAACATTATTTTGACGGCAAAAATTGACGTTTTGGCTACATTTGTTTCCAGAAATTTGCAAAATTATCGTGACTACCTCGGGTTTCTTTAACTATTTCAGCCAAAATATTTCAGGCACAACCAAAACCTATCCACAAATAGAAACTACAAGCATTGCTCCATACTTCTCCATCAAAAAAAATTTTTGGATTTTTTTTCCAAAAATTGATAGTTTTGGACTAGACGAGTACCATAAAATCTACAGCTTGTGATAAAATGATGAAAAGATAGGAATACATAGTACTTTTGATGCTCTATCCAACAAATTAGCTAATTTTTAATTTGAACGTATGGTTTTGCGTATTTTGGCACTTAAGGAGTGAAAGACTTGTATTTTAATACCAATTGTACACATTCATAACCTATGGTTTTCTTGCAAATCAATCTGTGTATTCTCAAATAGTTTAGAATTTACGATAGTTTTTACTTATTTTTCACAAATTTTCTTGAGTTCTTAAAAAATACAATAATCACTGTAAATCTGAAAAACGTTGAAGACTTCAAAAGGCCGAACGGTAAAGATTTCAATGATTTGAAGAAGCTGTGCTGAAATTAATTTCTCCACCACCAATGCCAGTCACATTTGTGCAAATTAAGATATTTTTTATTTCAATTTCTTTTCAGACCCCAATGAGGAAAGAATTGCAACCACTGCCAAAATTCTGAAGAAACATTCAAAGAAAGGACATCAACTGTTAAGTTTCTTTCATTTTGATCAGTACATAGACGATAATCCACATTGGTAAGAGCGTATTTTTATCATTATTTACAAATGCATCCCTCCTCAAGGCATCTCCTCAAGGCATCTCCTCGAATGCTTCTAGGCCTGAAATACCTCGAAAAAATGTTTTTCATAAGGATGCTGCATTTGAAATTGGGTATGCTTGCTTAAATATAAATCAAATGATAATTGATTCCATTAAGGTATCCAAACTGCATATAATTAGAAAGAAGAAAGACTGTAACTCATATTTTAGCAATTGTGTAAGATTTCAAATTATAGTTAGGTTGCATTTTTTCTGAAACCCCCTGCAGAATAATTCTGCACTGAAACAGCGTCAAAGCTTTTGAATTAATTGTAACAACTTTGTAGCAGATCAAGACTTCACCAGTGGCGTAACGATACACATTTTCTTGTAAGAAACTGCTTATGAAACTCAACCCTCAGATCTCCAAAAAATTAAGCAACTTCTGTGCTGGGTTATTAAGAAACTGTTTGTTTTGATAAAGGAAATCGTTGACATATTTCTATTCTATTTCCTTCTGTTTCCTTAATCATGTTACCCAAAAGATACTTGAGTGATGTCTAAACATTAGAAAGGCTTCAACATTGTTTTGAAAAGTTCTGGAAGGCTGAGCATGATGGTTGTTATAAAACCTTTAAGAAACTCGTAAGAAACTCTGAGTACTCAAAATCTAATACACGTTTTTTACATAAGAAACTGGTTTATAAGAAACTAGTACGAGGCTGGGGAAAATATTAGCAACTCTAGTACTATGCCTTAGAATTGCTAAGAAACTTCTAAAACCAATTACAACGGCATCAAGGGAAAATAATTGTTGAGCCTGTATTTTTTGGTGATATTCATGATAGATTTATGTTTTGAGTGAAATAGAACTCTCCTTTTTGCTAAAAAATATGCTCTCTGTCAAGCAACCAATATGTGTCGGTGGTAGAAACTACATGCATAAAAAAATAAATAAATAAATTGAGAAACTTTTAGTAATAAAAGCTGAAATTTCCGCGTGAAATTAAGAAACTTTTAGTACTATGGGCTTATCCAAGTTTTTTATAAAAGAAAAACGTGCAATTTCAGAAACACTCAGTACTGGCCCAAAATCTTAGTTTCTTATAAAAAAGTTACGTGTACAGCATAAGCGTGTGGTCTTTTAACCCATGTACTTGCTTTGGTCGTGTGCTTAAATACCGTTACAGTTGGATCATGTTCAGCGTTTACGATGCCTACGAGGAACTTTTGATAGATGGGAATCCTAAGGAGGCAATCGATAGATAGGCAGACAGATAGATTATAGATAGATAGATTGGTAGATAGGAGGCAATCGATCGTTCTAATATCTCTTCCAACGAAAATAGTTGAATCACCAAATGAGTACCTGATGCTATTTGTCGGTCCCTTTTCTTGACGTTTGATGTTCATTCGCAAAGGCAGGGTTCAAGCCGCAGCTCTCAGATACTGTTCCAACCACTTTCTAGCAGTAGGCTGCTAACAATTTACGAGTAAACCTGGTCAGTAAGGTTTGTTTACCTACCTATGGTTTTAGGTAGTTATGTGAGAAGTTTTCGTCTCATTGCACCATTTATATTCATGGCCAAAAGAGATCTTTCTATATTCAATTGCAATTTTATATAATAACATTGCTACATTTTACAGGAGCGTCTATGATAAGGAAAGATTCCTGGTGTGTTTAATAAAGACCTGCACATTTCCAATGAGTAGATAGCTTTATTCAGTGCGCAAAGCGTTGTCACCTTGGCATGGTCTGTTTATGGCATTTTGTGTATTTTGTTCCGCAATGATTGTTGATGAATGGGTTGGTTGATAGGGACCTTTTTTCCGAGAACTTCTTTGCAGCGACCAATCAGGTTTACAACTGGAGCTATTCCATGAATCCTTGTGAGTTATAGCCAATCAGCAGCGAGATATTGTAACGTCACTAAATCCCATGAGCACTAGCAACATTACTCATGCTTCTTTCTCCACTTGCGGTTCAAAGCAAGACACAGCATGGCGGAGAAAACTGGAAACAACGTCACAATTGATGGTAAGATTTACAGTAGTTTATACCTAAAATTGCCTCACTTTGTGCCCAAGAATGGCCTTCGGAGACTCCTTGCACATCTCTGGGCAAGTTAGGCCAAGCCCGATAGTAATTCGTTACCCAATCGGTTTTTAAAATGGTGGGTGTGCTCTCTCTCCAATTGATTGAAGAGATCTGAGATAAGAAATTCCTCTGCATACATACCCTGTCATCTGCTTGTTAAATCTGTATTTGTCATAATTTATAGTTTTTTTTGTAATTTAAACATATTTTTGATTGAACTGAGCTTACCCGCCTTGTAGAACTTGTGAACGCCTTTCTCGAAGCAGTTTAGGCCCACTTTTACGTTAAGCTGACAACATTCATGATCCCAAGAAGCAGATTAACTCCTCATTGACAAATGTTATCATATCGTCTTACTTTCATCGATCTATATTGAATTACCTTGAAATACCTAGATACGAAAGAGTCATTACGGAGTTGCACACGCGGAAAGAAGATTCAAGAAGGTTGTTTACAAAAGGGGGGAAATCCACACGGTCACTGATTGCTGACTTTTTTTGCTGATTTGTTAACACTGAATGTGAAGCTAGATGAACTGAGCCCGGAGATATATCGACAACAGGATATTTTCATGTCTTTACCTTCTTAGTGACCCATAGCTTGGTCTGTGAGTCAGGCTAAGTTATCGATGAAAGGGCTCTTTTTCTTCACATGGGTACTTAATCTCCTTGAGTTATGTTTGCGGCAATTTTACATGTGACAGTGCAGTAAAAATTCTTAAATTCTCTGATTTACACACATTTTTAAAAAGAAACTCAACTCTCAGATCGCCAAAAATTACCAAACTCCAGTACTGGGTAGATATAACTTAAGAAACTATTTATTTTGACAAGGGAAGTCCTAACATATTCTTCCATTATTTTCACATGTGTCCTGTATCATATTACTCAGAAGTAGACTTGCCCCAAGTCCCGCTCGTCATACCGATCAGCAAGTGAAGCAAGCCAGAGGTACGAGGCTCGCTGATCGGTATGACGAGTGGGACTCGGGGTAAGTCTACTCAGAGGGTACTTGTGTGATGTCTAAGCAATGGAAAGGCTTCAATAAGCAATGTTTTGAAGTCTTCAGGTAGTGAACATCAGAGATTGTTATGAAACCTATAAGAAACTCATAAGAAACTCTCAAGTACTCAAAATCTGATAATTTTAAGAAACTTTCAGTACTGGCCCAAATTTGTAATTTCTTATTGTATGTAGTTTCAAGATTTTGAGCCAGTACTGAAAACTTCTTCGATTATCAGATCTGTGCCCCCTCCTGAACATTTCAAAACAAAGTATTTTGAAGTCTTTCCAATGTTTAGACATTACTCAAGTACTGTCAAAGAAATATGGTACAGGAAACAAATGAGCATAAAGAAAAGAATGCTTGAGTTTCTTAATATATTGGTGATCTAAGATTCTGAGGTAATTACAAGCAGCTTTCCATCAAAGATATGTCTACTGTCTCCATTTTTCTACAGATAAAATTTTCCTTGTGATTTCTAAGTCCTATCTTTGTATCTATAGGTGAACAGAAGGTTCTACTGGGCAAAATGGCTACAATAAACATAGAAAAGAGTGAGACTACAAATATTGATGTCCATGGAGGAACCGTGGCAATTGGAAAAGGTGCAAAGATCATAATGCCCCAAAGTAAGTTGTAGCTATTTATATTCAGTTGTTTCAAGGAGAGTGCCAATAATCTGGTCTGTGGCTAGCGCTTGGCCCTGGGTTGGCCCAAGGTGGACTTGACCACATTATGGTTGGGGACATGCCATCCAAGCTTCAAAAAGATACCTGTTCCTTTTACCAATTTTTCCTTACCAATGTTGTGGAAAAGTATACCTGAACTCCGATTTAGTGAAAAAGGCATTATTCGTTCTTGACAACCAAATCATGAAAATTGATACTGTTCCTTACATAAAAATCATGAAAATTTAGAGCGTTCCTTATTATAAAATTGTGAAGATTGATACCCTTCCTGGTGGCACATTCCCATACCAAACATGTGCATAAAGGGAACAGGCATTAATAGCCACCACAAATAGGCCAAAAAACCTCTGCACACCCATTGTTTCCTTTCCTAAGACTACTTGTTTCAAAGTTTTCAAATGCAGTAGATTATATAAATGTTTATCTTTGGCCAGCTTTGAATTTGATTATCCATTAAGCATTCAGTTTACTCAAAGCTTTACATTGTGTTTTAAATTCTTCATATCTTCTTCATGCTCATAGACAAAACATCCATGCTTTTCTGTAGTCAGTTTTTAGCACAGCCAGAGCTGAAAATTCAAATGACAAACTATTGCATAGAAAAATGGCATTAAACCTTGATTACAAGATGCAGCAGGCAAGGTGATCTTGAGCAGTGAGGATTCAGGAGAGAGCAGTGATGGCAGCAGTTCTTCTTGCCATTGTCTCTTGGCTGGGGTTTTGTTGTCTAGAGTTATTGTCTATGCTCACCTGACATCCACTGTAAAACCGGCTGCAGTATTTATATTGAGTTGCCATTTTTAAAGCCGGGTACAGGTGTGGGGTGGAAGAATTGTTGGAGGGTTATCAAATTTTTTCCTCGGTTTCTTAAGGTATCAAACATTTTTGCAAAGTTGCAAAGTATGTAATTAATTGGATATAAATTAATTGGATTTGTAAGTGCCATCCATAGTGAAGACCCGGTGACTTTATGTCTTTTTTCACTATGGATGGCACAGTGTAATATAACCCTATATATTGTAGTTTTTAATCTTGATAAAAATAAAAAAAAAAAAAAGTATGTAATGGGGTGTGAAATTTTTGGAATACATTTCAATCAAATTGAATAAAAATTATGCATTGTTTACAAAAGTTACATATGTTACTGTTGTTGTTGTAAATTTATTTCAATTCAATATATATATACAATAGCCAACAATATATACATTCTAAAATATATACAAGTCAACTAATCAAGATCGAATATGCAAAGTAAAGAAACAAAATAAAGATTTTCTAAATTTACACAGTAGTTGGTAGGCAAGAACAGACGCTACATTTGCAGTTGGGACCGTCCCATTTTTTTATCAGAACCTTGAAATATTTTAGATTTTCTGCTGATTTCATTTCACTAGGTAAGCTGTTCCAAATCTGCGGCCCAAAGGACTTGAGACTTTTGGACCCAAAAGTTGTTTGATTAGGCCTAAAATGGGCCAAATTATTTGCATTTCTTAAAGAGTAAGTTGAAGAGCGTAATTCAAAAATGCTCTGCATAAATGGTGGATTCAAATGATTCAGTGTTTTGAATATTTCTATGCAAAGGAGTCTTTTGCGAGCAACATGCATCGTGCATTTACTCGATCTCAAAAGCAAAACATTATATGAACTTGTATGATCATTATAGAGGAACCTTAGGGCACGTTCTTGTAATTTCTCTATCTTCTGCAAAGACTTGGAAGATGAGAAATACCAAACCAAGGGGCAATAATCGAAATTTGAATATACGAAACTCTGAACAAGGATCTTTTTCTCCTGAAACCCAATAGAAGTCTTTAATCTTTTGAGTACATTTAATTGTGTTGCAGCTTTTTTGCAAAGATTCAAAATATGTGGGTCAAAATCAAGTCTATAATCCAAAGTTACTCCTAAAAGTTTCACAGTCTCCTCAGATTTGATTATTTTACCGTTAATGTTAATCTGTTCTCCACTGGTGTTTGTTTGGTTTTTTCTGAGTAATAAAGCATGGAATTTTTCAGGGTTGGCTATCATTTCATTTTGTTCTAACCAGTTTAGAGCTTAATTTTTATTGATGAAGGGCTACCCTCCTTAAAAATTTGAAAATGAAATGAAAAATGAAATGAAATGAGAGCAACTCCGTTTTCTTTTTCCAAAATATTGATAAGATCAGGCATGCTTTTGGAGAAATAAGCGAGAGTATTGTCATCAGCATAATTATAGAGAGTTGCTTGTTTTATGAAAAGGAATAAGTCGTTTATATAAAAATTGAACAGGATTGGGCCTAGCACAGATCCTTGGGGTACACCAGATATGACCTCTTGAAAAGAACTGTATGTATTATTTATCCGAACGCTTTGTTTTCGTCGTTTGAGATACGAATAGGTCAGGACAAGTGCATCCTCATCAAAACCATATGCATATAGTTTGGCAATAAGCAAGTCATGTGGAATGTGTCCAACTCGCTGTGTCTAACTCGCATGGAAAACATTACTTGAAATAGTTGGTGATGGTTCTTTGTTTTTAACTTTTTATGACCCTTCCACTTTGAGATTTGGGTTTATTTTATATCCCGATTGCGCTTGCTAGTGGTTTAAGTTGTTCAAGTATATCCAAATGATAAATCAATCGGTGGCAGGGTATGACATTTTTTGCTATCTTGAAATTGGATGATGCCAAATACCATCTTGAAATTGGATGCCAAATACCAGGTGTCCCAAAAAAGTACTCCTGTTCAAAAAATTACCAAAATCTCATTAGTTGGCTGATCTTCAAATTTATTTTGGCAAGCAGATCATAGACCAAATTATTTTGCCAGGTATAGCTGATTTTGTGACTGGCTTTGAAGTTAGAGATTTCACTCCTTTTAGGGCCGCCTGATTGTCAAACATGCTGCAAGAAGCACTGATGATTAGTGTCTGATTAATTAAGCTTCTGGTTTGGTCATGAATGTCAGATAGAAACATTAAATATTATCGTAGATGTGAAAGACAATGAAAAAATTCAATATAATGGTCTTAGACAAGGTTAACGATATTGCTTAAAGAGTATGGCTCAGATTGAGGTTATTCAATGCGTTGTTTCATACTCTTTTACTGTAAAACAAAATATCTATCATCTCCAAATAGTTTTGGGCCAATGACAAAAGGGATCGAAATTTTCGAAAATTCTTGATAGCCAAATTTTGGCGATATTTCAAGCGGGAATACTTTTTTAAGACACCTAGTATATTCATTAATCTGAGCAAATAGGGTAAGAAAAAGTTCCTATTTGTCAATTCTTACATCCCCTTCCCCAGCATTAAAAGTGAATCTTTAGATACAGGATGAGCCAGAAAAAAGTTCTCATTTGTGAAAATTCATTGCACAAAGGATGCTGGATTGGTTTGATTGAACAGAGCTCTGCTTAAAAGCGGAAAGGTCGAAGCATCTTTGGGATTTTTCTCACGTTTTTGCAAGCACAGAAAATAGAGGTGAGGTGAACTCGACTTTAAAAAAGATTCATTGGTTGCAGAATTTCTGAAAAGGGCTTAAAGCACTGATCAAATTGTGAAGAAATTCTTCGCACAGAACAATACTCAAGCCCATTTCATCTCTCTTGAGCGGGACTGTCGAGAAAAGGGGGTAGCCAGGGTTGTTGCCAGGGGGCCCCGGCCCAGTGGGGACTCCCTATTAGCAAGTGACGGGGGTCAGAAATTTTTTGGGTTTGTAAAACGTTGTCTCGTAAAACGTTGCCTTGGGTACGCTATTTGGTGCATAATCGGTATATTTTTGGGGTTGCTGATGAGAAAATTTGACAAGATGAGTGCTTGGCTGACTTTTTCACCAAAATACTGCAGGATACTGGCCGAAAATGCTATAAAACCTTTAATTTTCATGTACCATGAAGCTATGAGTATATTTTTGGGGTCTAAAAATGTCCTAAATTCAGTATATTTTGGGCTGAGTATGTTTTCCGGGTCTAAAATTTTCTAAATTTAGTATATTTTTGGGTTTTTCAAAAATATACTGTGTCTGACCACCCTGTCACATGCCAATAGAAGTCCCCCTTGGGGGGCCCGGGGCCTCTAGAGGCCCGGAAAGACATATATTTTTCATTTTTTCTTTGCTTTCAGCTTTCCTCAAGGAACGTCTCTAGGTCAGTGGGCCCACTGGCCTTCTAAGCGTAGTCTTTACACAGAGACCAAAAAAGATTTTCCATCAAAAATTATGTTTCCAACAGTGTATAGGAGGGCATGTCCACCTAAAAGCAGTATTTTACCAGCGAATTTGAGTGCGTGGTCCAAGAGAAAAATGGCGTCGCCCAAAAAATTTTTCGGTGCCTTTAGCGCTAGAGGGCCCCTTTTGCTCCCAACCCTGGGACCCGGTCCGGCTCTCGACGGCCCTGCTCTTGAGAGTTATAGAAAATATACCGGGTGAGTCAATAAAAACGCACTGCGTTTGAAAAAATCCTGCTCCCTGAATATCAAAGCAATGATATTGAAAACTGTCTTGTTTTCTCCCCGATGTGTCAAATTAGGTTCATTAATTTACCCGGCTTTAATCAGGCATTCCTTCCCATCGAAATAGGGGATCTTCTGCAGAAAGCCCCTTTCGGAAACCTGCAAAAACGAGTGAAACCATCAAGCAAGATTTCCCTTTGTTCTCCTTCCTAGCAATAGTAACTCTTGGATGTTTTCATGTATTTTGTCCTCATGGGAGAATGGAATGCCCCTGAATTAGTCATTCACACCAAGGGGAAGACTTTTCAACCCCCCAACAGGAAAGCACGTACTAGAGCGTGCTGAAAATCATCGCTGTGAGGTAAGCACATTAGGGATTCTTGCTTGTAATTTTATCACTTTTTAAAGGTTTCTCAAAGGGATTCATTTTAGAAAATCGCTTAAATAATCTGAACGGAATGACCGATTTTAGCCAGAAAAATTTATAGAAATAATTGAACATGTAGCTAAGGTATTCAATCAGATATCGCAAAATATCATTGCTTATATACTCAGGGAGCAGTAGCCTTTCAAACGCTGGGCATTTTTTTTTTTGACTCACCCGGTATAGATTCTCAAACAAACACCGAAACCGATTTTGTCTTTAATTTAATTTTATCTTAATAACATGGATTTGTTCAACTGGATGTGTCTTATAATCATGGACTTGTCAAACTAATTTGGTCTAACTGATGAATGATGAAAAAACTGATAATGATTGCGTCGCTTGCCTCATTCTTCGATTTCTCGTAAAACTGCGCTTCCCACCCGAATGTTCTATTGCAAACACCGAAGCTTCGCAGTGCCATGACATTAGATATGCAAACGATATCTCTTACCCGTGAAAACTCGTCCTTCTTTTATTGTCCTATACAAACCATCCTTTTACAATCTGATTATTGTTTTGGGCTTTTTTCAGGCATTTTGCAACCAAGAAATGTGCATAACGTCGAATTTACCTATAATTTCTGTCCCGCAGTTCAGTAATCATGAAAGCGAGAGGAAAAATACAAATCCCTTCAATTTCTTAGCTAAAAAGAGAAATTCGGTTCTTCCCAATTCCTTATCTAAAGTGGTAACATTTTTGGCTCAACCTACACACTTAGTTGCGATATTTTCTTCATTTAAAGGCCACAAGGCAGCCATGATAGTTTGCTCTCTGTAGTATCGTTCTTTTTTTTTGTTGTCGCATTTTCAAATGGCTGTGTTTGTAAAGTAGCTCGTCTGTAGTGTCTTGAGTAGTTCGTTCTCGTAATATTGAATTAAATGTTCAAAACACTTGAGGAAATCAAGCCTTTTTATGGGAGCGCAAGGGAGTTAGGAGCTTCCCCTATCAGATTCTCGTAATGTTACAAGAATGAAAATTTGTTTTTTTTCAAACGCAAGCCTTAATGCAAGGATACTTTTCTTTCAGCGAGTATTGAGGGTCCTAGACATGTTTGGTGGAAGGTTCCAGAGCCTGTGTCCTCATTTACAGGAAGAGTGAGAGAACTTGAACTACTTCATCAAAAAGTTATGAGCAGTAAATTACATTGCTGTCTAATATCTGACAACATATCAGCAGTGACAGGCTTGGGCGGTATCGGAAAAAGCGAATTAGCAAAGAAGTATGCTCACGAGAAAGGACCTACTAATTTTGATAGCAACGTTATTTGGATAAATGCTGAGGATTCTTCATCAATGGCAAATTCATTCACAGGCTTAGCTGAATACCTTGGGGTAGATGTTTCGGGTGATACAAAATGCAAGGACATCTCCGCAATAGTAGCCCGTGTTTATGATTATTTCAATGACCGTAAGGCCTTATTCATTTTTGACAATGCAGAAACTTTAGCTACAACGAAACCATTCCTTCCAATGGCTAGCCCATCTTCCAGCATTCCTAGCCTCATATTAACATCACAAAATCAAGATTGGGGAGAGAATATTACAAACGTTGGATTAGAAATGCTAGAAGAAAATGACGCTGTAAGGCTTGTCATGGACAGTCTCAAAGACAAAGTTAAATTCACGTTGGAAGAGAGTGATGCGAAAAAGCTTTGCAAACTCCTGCATTGCTTTCCGTTAGCTCTACAGCAGGCTATTGCTTACATAAAGAAATACAATAAGAGGAGAAAATTTACTATCATTGACTACATTACGGCTTTCGATAAGAAAACGAAAGAAATTCTAGACTTCTCCATTCCGGATAATGAATACACGAAAACTGTCCTTGTAACATGGCAGGTGACATTTGATCGATTGAAGAAAGAGAACAACTACGCGCTTATTATGGATATACTTGGAATCATCTCATATCTCCATGCTGAGAATATCCCGTTTAACACTTTCCTAAAGTTTGCCAATGATGATGAAGATATTTTGTGGGATGCGTTAGAATTGTTAGAACAGTACTGTCTTATTCGGAGAACAAAAGTGATCGAATTTGGTGTGGATATCGATGAGAGCAAGGAAGTTATGTTTAATATTCACCGCTTGGTATGTATATCACTAAAGTAAAACCCCGCAAACAATAACATGGCAAAATAAACAAGGGCAGATTTTGTAACACAATAGCATCAGTTACTTTGGTTCACACCCCAATTCAAAGCGATTAGCGAATGCAAATAAAAGAATTCCTCTCAACCGGTAATTCAAAACAAATATAGCCGCAAATTTGCCCTGAAACCAGCACGGCAAGCTCTCACTTGGTGCGGTGAAGTGTGGTTTTTAGGAGAGGTTATGTGCGTGTTATGAAATACGAAGAGTAAATATAAAGTTCTGTCTGGCGGATTTTGTTTACGTAATTTAGGAGCTGAGGAGTAACTGCTAGCATTTGAGTGCTACATATGCAAGAATTGTAGTGCCTTCTGCTTTGCTTCTGAATTACGTAAACAAGATCCGCCAGACAGAACTTTAGATTTACCCTTCTTATTTCGTAATAAGCACATAACTTCTCTTAAGAGCCACCCTTCACTTGCACCAAGTGAGAGTTTGCCGTGCCGGTTTCAAGGAACCTTTGCAACTATGTTTGTTTTGAATAACCGGTTGAGAGAATTTTTTTTGTCTCCATTCTCTAATCACTTAGAATTGGGGTGTGAACCAAAGCAACTGTTACCATTGTATTACAAAACCTGCCTTTGTTGGCAAAATCTATATACATAACGGGTGAGCGATCGGTTAAGATTGTTCTATTGTCCTCGAATTTCTTTGCACACGTCACTGAGATCACCCGCTTCCCGTGCCCCCTCCAGGCCGCTGTTGCACTCGAAAAATCACCCCGAAAATCTAAGTTTGCCGAATCTATGTGAGAAGTTCGGGGCAGCAACTGGGGCTGGGGTGGGAGCGAAGAAACTTTTTGGCAGCCATCCTATTTTCCAGTTTGACGTAGGTACAACGTCACGAAACAATGGTGGTGAGTCACTAACGACTCTTGATGGGACCATCAACGGTCGTTAACGGACAAAGCTGCTTTGTCAACAAGAAACAATGCTCGATTGTCAACAACTTAGGGGCTACGTAGCAGCGACGTCACACAGTCTTCACAGGGGCTCAACTCCTGAATTGTCAACAACCTGCAGGCTACGTAACATCGACGTCACCCAGTTACGTCTTCAACGAACAATAGCACCACTGATAACTGGGGCAACAACAAACGGACCACTGACTGGGGGCTGTCACGTGATGGGATCCCATATCACGTGGCAAATTCTCCATCAGCAGCGACGTCACACAGTCTTCACAGGGGCTCAACTCCTCCGTCAAAGAGGGCAAGGGGCGAAAATTACTGATCGTTGCCTTGCCTGCCAAAACTTGCATCTTGGGTCATAAGATTGACAGTAAATGGGGGCAGTCACGTGATGACCCCCATGTCACATGACTTGCTTGGCAAGTTGCCAAAATTGGTCATGTGACTTGGCACTATTCCTGCCCTACTCCCTGTCATGTGATTCCCAACTAATCACGTTTTGAGGGGAAAAACAGTATGGAAGTGACAACGAAGTAGATAGACCTACTCACAACTGAAGCAACATGTACAACTGTTCACTTTCTCCTGAAACATTGCAAAGTAGAATAAAATTTCAGCTTTGTTAATGCTCTAGCGACAACATGGGCCTACTTACGTTGCACTTCCATGCTACTGGTTTCTGAAATTCCCTTCAATTCCCATCACCCGGTTTTTGAAGGTACTTCAATCCATTTTAAGGACATTCAAACTGTACTCCCCAACAAAGGCTCCTGAGCATATTCAGCACCTTTTATGTTCAACTGTCAACATCAGATCCTCTCCAAGACCTAAATTTCGATGTCGCAACAGATTTGCAGGTGATTTTCTCGTGTCAAAAATCATTAGGTAGGAAGTTTCTCATGCCAAGATCGTTAGCTAAGAGGTTCCCCAAAAACAAACTTAGAGGCCTACACAGAGGTTGTCCTACGCAGCATCCAAATTTCTGCCACCGAAGATAAGCGTACATTCCAATTGGCTAATTTCAAATTGCCAAACCCATCTAGCTTATAAACATTGCCATTGGCTAATTTCGATTAGTACAGGCTCCATAGTTAACCTACTAAGGATGAAAACAGACTATCATTGGCTAATCCCAAATGACCCCATCCATGCAGGTTATACAAATTTTCATTGGCTAATTTCAATTAGCACAAATCCCATAGTGAAGCTACTAAAGATGAAGATCAACTGCTATTGGATAATTTCAAATGACCCAACCCATATAAGTTGTACACATTTCCATTGGCTAATTTCAAACAGACATGATAAAGGTGATATGATCTTGGGGGCACTCACATGCCTGCCCCCATATCACGTGACTTTCTTGGCAAGTTGTCAAAACTGGTCACATGACTTGGCACAGTGCCAAGTTCCGGTCACGTGACTTGGCAATTTGCCAAGACATGTGACAAATTTTGGCAACTTACCAATTTCCCTAAATTCCTCCATATGCACACAAGGACTCCATTTCTTCAACCATTTTCACAAATGCTCCTTCGCAGGGCAAAGTATACCCCCTGCAACCTGCTCCTCTCACCTTCTCTTTGAGAAAGGGGTCTGAGTATATCCAGAACGGGCGGGCGATCGGCTAAGATTGTTGTATTGTCCTGGAATTAGTTTGTACACGTCACTCGGATCACCCGCTTCCCCTGCCCGTGGACGATGGTTCTTTCTCTCGAAAAATCACGCGGAAAATCTAAGTTTGCCGAATCTGTGTGACACGTTGGGGGCACCAACTGGGGCTCGTGTAGGGGCGGCGAAAGTTTTTGGCAGCCATCCTACTTTCCAGTTTGACGTTGCTTGATTGTAAATTTTAAACATTATTGTAAATAGGATTTGGATATTGTAAATAAGGTTTTATAGGTTTATTTAATTAATAGCTTTTTACTTTTTATCTTAGATTGTAATTAATGTTTTTATTGGAGGGCCCCTTGAAAATCAACTTGTTGAAGGCCAACCCTCCTTAAAAGAATTAAAATGAAAAAATGAAATGAAATGAAAATGCTTGAACGTCACGAAACAATGGTGTTGAGTCACTAACGACTCTTGATGGCGCTATCAAGGGTCATCATGGGACAAAGTAGGTTTGTCAATAAAAACAATGCTGGATTGTCAACCCATGGGCTACGCAACACCGACGTCACACGGTAATGTCTTCACAGGAGCTCATCTCCTCCGTCGTAAGGGGCACACCATCCAAACCAACAATAGGACCACTGACTGGGGGCGGTCACGTGATGGGATTCCATACGCATTCGCAAATTCTCCATCGCAGTTGCGTTAGTCGGGCAGCCTAACGAGGGAGATGGATAGGAGTTGGGGGCAGTCACCTGATCACACCCATGTCACGTGATTTCCTTGGCAAGTTCTCAAAATTGCTCATGTCAATTGGCGCCACCCCAACTCCCTATCATGTGACTTGCCAACTGCCCACGTTTTGAATGATGACAGAGGGGCCTAAACATGGCGGCCCACCACTATGTGAGGAGAAAATCTTGCTCATATACAATTGGGGGCAACGAAGTCCTTGCCCCCATGTCACGTGCCTTACTTGGGACGTTGCCAAAATTAGTCACATCCTGGGGTGGTGGGGTGCATCATCCCTGCCAGCAATTGGAACCACCAATTGGGGGCAGTCACTTCACCGCACCCTGATCACGTGATACTTTCTCCTTCACAAAGGTGCACTTCCTACGAGCATACAGGGCTCCCTGTATGGAAATGCGAATTACAGGGGTACTAAACACTAAATGACTTATTTACTAGGGAAGATATTGGGTGCTAATACAGATATTTGTTGGGGGCAGTCACCTGCATTACCCTCAGGGTCACGTGTCGTACCTGGCAACTAATTGGTTTTTTCTCGGAGGGGCTCCCTGCATGAACATGCTACATTACAGGGATGACACACCAAGCGACCAGTATCTAACGTAGTTACTTAGGAAAATGTGGGGTAATGACACTTTAATTTGTTAGGGGCAGACACGTGCTTAGCCCCATATCACATAACTTACCTGGCAAGCTGCCAATATAGGTCACGTGACTTTTCTGACGTCACTTGGCGCATTGCCAACTCACCCCAATTTCGCCCCCTGATGACATGGGACCTATTCCCTTTAAATATTATTGCAAACGCCATATATCTACAAAACAAACCTAAACAAAGCTTTGATTGGTTTCCACTTAGTCGAATTTCCCGAGCGGAAGCTGCGGCAGCTAAGGCAGCAATACTATTGTAGCTACCAAAGCAACTAAGCAACTCAACTACTAAAATGAGACGACAAATAAAGCCACCAAAGCAACTAAGGCCAATAACGCACCTAACACTACAAACAAGCTAAGGCAGATAACAAACGAAGTTAGCTACCAACGTAAGTAAGGCCACTAACGCAACTAAGGCCACTAAGACAACCAAACCCAATAGACATACTAATGAAAATAAGTTCACTGAGGCAAGAAACGCAGCTACATCTACTCAGCAACTACATGACGGCGGCAACTAACTCCGGAACGCCGTTAAAGCAACTAACGCCACTGAAGTTGCTAGCCGAACTAAATCCACTAAGGCAAGACACGGAGCTGGATCTAAGCAGCAACTGCATCCTGGGGCCAGCTAATCCACTAGGGCCACTAGGGCTACTAACATCAACAAGGCAACTAACGCCACTGAAAGTGTTAACGCAACCAAGTTCACTAAGGACTAATAGACGTGCTAATAACACTAAGTCCACTGACGCAAGAAACGCAGCTACATTTACTTTGCAATTCCATAAAGACGGCAACTAACCCACTAAGGCCACTAAAGCAACTAACGCCAACAAGACAAATGACGCCACTAGAGGTCTTAATGCAACGTCCACTAAGGCAAGAGACTAAACTAGGTCTACTCAAATTATATATCAAGAAGGCAACCAAGCAACTAAGCCCACTAATGCAACTAAGGCCACAAAGGGCGATACAGCAAATAACTCCACCAAAGCAAGAAACCCAATTATGGTCTGTCTCAACTTATATGTCAGCTGTAGATGCCTGCTAAAAGAGCAATGGAAGTGTTGGCAAAGCACTTTTGCGAATATGGCCTTTTGATTGGTCAATCTAACAACTCCAGTCATTTGATTCGTTGAAATTTAAACTGTTATGCATTATTTTTAAAAGACGCTCCTCCTCCCTTACACCACCAAGGCCACCAAAGCCACCAGGGTAACTACACGAACGAAGGCAAGACAAGATCACTGTGTGATGGTACATAAGATTCTATACAAACAAAGCCATGAAAGCTTATGCAATATGTTCGAACAGAGTTGTTCTATATTAAATTATAATACGAGGAATTATAGAGATCTCCATATTCCCAAGCTAAGCCTTTTTAAGGCCTGGAATTATATTCCAGTCAATATCAGAGAACTGCCATCACTACGCCAGTTCGAAATACCTATGAAAAGGCATTTGATGAGCCTTGGTAATTAACTCAAGCCCCCTCAAGAACGACTCCCTGGAACTATCGAGTACCACAAAAACAGAACGGGATGAGGTTAGGAAAGTCAGAGAGGTTGCAAATAGTTTCATATACTAATTGGGGGCTTGGAACAATCGAGAAGGGGAGGCTTGAAAATTGAAAATATTCCCTTTTTGAGTTAAAAACGTTTCGTTACTACATCAGTTTAGGACATATTCACTATTAACTCCCTTTTCCGAAATTTCATTTTCATTTCATGTTTCGTTATTTAACCACGGTAGCCCCGTCAATCTGCATAGATTGCTTTTCAGGGGGCCGTGCAAACAATATAATTACAAATCTAAAACCTAATTTACAGTTATTTTAACAGAAATAAAAATAGTTCAATAAATGCATGTTCGTAAGAAAAGACACCATCAACCCTCTACAATTTCTTTTTTAAGCCTCCTTTTGAAGGTAAAAAAGATAGTAACAGGGAGTTTGGCTACATTTCCATTCAATTATTTTTATGTATTTAGGCACGATAGGCCCATCACTCCATGAGAACTGCTAAACATAAGATGTTGCGGTCGGGATCTGCAAAACATAACAAGACATTAACAAGAAAATGAAATTGAAAAGAAATAAAATGAATATAAGCAGTGATGGTGTGGCGCGCGAAGCGCGCCAGTGGCCGCCGCAGGCGGCCCAGGGCGCCGAAGGCGCCCAGCCCTCCGCAGGAGCTAGGAACTCCGAGCCCGCGCACAGCGCGGGCTCGGATTCCTAGTCTATATACATAACGGGTGGCAGGTCGCTTAAGATTGTTCCATTGTCCTCGAATTTCTTTGTGTGAGTCGTCGGGATCTCCCGCTTCCCGTGCCCCCTCCGGCCCGCTGTTGCACTCGAAAAATCGCACCGAAAATCTAGGTTAGCCGAATCTATGTGAGAAGTTGGGAGTAGCAACTGGGGCAGGGGTAGGAGCGAAGAAACTTTTTGGCAGCCATCCTATTTTCCAGTTTGACGTAGGTTCAACGTCACGAAACAATGGTGGTGAGTCACTAACGACTCTTGATGGGGCAATCAACGGTCGTCAACGGACAAAGCTGGTTTGTCAACAGGAAACAATGCTGAATTGTCAACAACCTGCAGGCTACGTAACATCGACGTCACGCAGTTACGTCTTCAACGAACAATAGCACCACTGATAACTGGGGCAACAACAAACGGACCACTGACTGGGGGCTGTCACGTGATGGGATCCCATATCACGTGGCAAATTCTCCATCAGCAGCGACGTCACACAGTCTTCACAGGGGCTCAACTCCTCCGTCAAAGAGGGCAAGGGGCGAAAATTACTGATCGTTGGCTTGCCTGCCAAAACTTGCATCTTGGGTCATAAGATTGACAGGAAATGGGGGCAGTCACGTGATGATCCCCATGTCACATGACTTGCTTGGCAAGTTGCCAAAATTGGTCATGTGACTTGGCACTATTCCTGCCCTACTCCCTGTCATGTGATTCCCAACTAATCACGTTTTGAGGGGAAAAACAGTATGGAAGTGACAACGAAGTAGATAGACCTACTCACAACTGAAGCAACATGTACAACTGTTCACTTTCTCCTGAAACATTGCAAAGTAGAATAAAATTTCAGCTTTGTTAATGCTCTAGCGACAACATGGGCCTACTTACGTTGCACTTCCATGCTACTGGTTTCTGAAATTCCCTTCAATTCCCATCACCCGGTTTTTGAAGGTACTTCAATCCATTTTAAGGACATTCAAACTGTACTCCCCAACAAAGGCTCCTGAGCATATTCAGCACCTTTTATGTCCAACTGTCAACATCAGATCCTCTCCAAGACCTAAATTTCGATGTCGCAACAGATTTGCAGGTGATTTTCTCGTGCCAAAAATCATTAGGTAGGAAGTTTCTCATGCCAAGATCGTTAGCTAAGAGGTTCTCCAAAAACAATCGTTTTCAAGAAAAGATCACACCATTTGTTGCTCATTATCTCTATTCATTATGAACTCAGAGGCCTACACAGAGGTTGTCCTACGCAGCATCCAAATTTCTGCCACCGAAGATAAGCGTACATTCCAATTGGCTAATTTCAAATTGCCAAACCCATCTAGCTTATAAACATTGCCATTGGCTAATTTCGATTAGTACAGGCTCCATAGTTAACCTACTAAGGATGAAAACAGACTATCATTGGCTAATCCCAAATGACCCCATCCATGCAGGTTATACAAATTTTCATTGGCTAATTTCAATTAGCACAAATCCCATAGTGAAGCTACTAAAGATGAATATCAACTGCTATTGGATAATTTCAAATGACCCAACCCATGTAAGTTGTGCACATTTCCATTGGCTAATTTCAATTAGCATAAATCCTATACTTAAGATAAAGGGGCCTACACTATGTGGGAGTCACATATGGCACATAAACAGACATGATAAAGGTGACATGAACTTGGGGGCACTCACATGCCTGCCCCCATATCACGTGACTTTCTTGGCAAGTTGCCAAAACTGGTCACATGACTTGGCACAGTGCCAAGTTCCGGTCACGTGACTTGGCACTTTGCCAAGACATGTATCAAATTTTGGCAACTTGCCAATTTCCGTGAATTCCTCCATATACACACAAGGACTCCATTTCTTCAACCATTTTCACAAATGCTCCTTCGCAGGGCAAAATATACCCCCTGCAACCTGCTCCTCTCACCTTCTCTTTGAGAAAGGGGTCAGAGTATATCCAAGTCACTTGACTTGGCACCATGCCAAGTTCCCACCATGTTACTTGACACCTTGCCAAGCTCTATGACGTCACTTGGCACATTGCCATCTTACCCCAAATTTGCCTCCTGATGAAATGGGACCTATTCCCTTTAAAGATTATTGCAAACGCCATATATCTACAAAACAAACCTAAACATAGGTTTAACTGGTTTCCACTTAGTTGAATTTCCCGAGCAGAAGCTGCGGCAGCTAAGGCAGCAATACTATTGGAGCTACCAAAGCAACAAAGCAACTCAACTACTAAAATGAGACGACAAATAAAGCCACTACAGCAACTAAGGCCAATAACGCAACTAACACTACCAACAAGCTAACGCAACTAACGAACACAAGTTAGCTACCAATGTAAGTAAGGCCAACATAAGCGTACGAGGCGGGGGGCCGGGGGCGGTAGCCCCCCCCCCCAACTTTGGAGAAAATTTCTAAAATCAGCCCCATTCGGGCAAATTTTTGTCCTTAGCCGGGCAAAAATGTTGGCAAACAATGGGCTTTTGTGTCGGTCAGCCCCCCTAGATTTCTTCTTCCCGTACGCTTATGAAGGCCAAAGCAACTAAGGCCACTAAGACAACCAACGCCAATAGACATACTAATGAAAATAAGTTCACTAAGGCAAGAAACGCAGCTACATCTACTCAGCAACTACATGAAGGCGGCAACTAACTCCGCAACGCCGTTAAAGCAACTAACGCCACTGAAGTTGCTACCCCAACTAAATCCACTAAAGGCAAGACACGGAGCTGGATCTAAGCAGCAACTGCATCCAGGCGTCAGCTAATCCACTAGGGCCACTAGGGCTACTAACATCAACAAGGCAACTAACGCCACTGAAAGTGTTAACGCAACCAAGTTCACTAAGGACTAATAGAAGTGCTAATAACATTAAGTCCACTGACGCAAGAAACGCAGCTGCATCTACTTTGCAACTGCATAAAGACGGCAGCTAACCCACTAAGGCCACTAAAGCAACTAACGCCAAGAAGACAAATAACGCCACTATAGGTCTTAATGCAACGTCCACTAAGGCAAGAAACTAAACATGGTCCACTTTGCCAAAAGAACTCAAAGACTCAAACACACTCTATGAATTCAAACAAAAAATAAAACTATCGGATGGGAGTTCTTGCGTCTGCAGATTGTGCAAAACTTTTCTCAAAGACTTAGGGTTTTTATGAATATCTTTAATTTTTTCCAAAATTGTAAATAGGGTTAGGGTTGTTGGCGTTGATTAGATTTAGCTATTTTTTATGTTGCCAACTGTAAACAAATTGTTAATGATAATAATAATAATAATGATAATAATAATAATAATGATAATAATAAGAATAATAATAATAATAATAATAATAATAATAATAATAATAATAATAATAATAATAATAATAATAATAATAATAATAATGTCTACTTTAAACTGTAATGCACATCATTTGTGAATGCACGAAACTTGCACACAAAGAGTACAAAAAGAGAGACGACTTCGTAGGAACAACAATCCATTGGGAAGTATGCAAGCAGCTAGAATTCAATCATGCTGATAAGTGGTATGAACACAAACCAGAATCTGTACTTGAAAATGAAAAAAGCCAGTTGTTGTGGGACTTTGAAGTGCAGACGGATCATCATATAGAAGCTAGAAGGCCTGACCTCATAATTGTTGACAAAGAAAAGAAGACATGTCAGATCGTGGATTTTGGAATACCTCCAGATCACAGAGTTGAAATGAAAGAAAGGGAAAAAAGGGAGAAATATCAAGATTTGGCAAGAGAATTACAAGTACTATGGAATACGAAAGTAACTGCTACCCCAATAGTGATTGGGGCTTTGGGAACAGTTCCAAAGTCATTGAAAAATAGATTAGACCAAATCGGAATCCGAACAAAAATTAAAACAATGCAGACCACAGCGTTGCTGAACACAGCCAGGATCGTAAGGAAAGTCTTGGAGCTCTAAGGAGGCTTGTTGCTACTGAACCTTCAAGAACAATCCACCAATAACGGTGTGAAATGAACTCATAATAATAATAATAATGCATATAACACTAAGTCCACTGACGCAAGAAACGCAGCTACATCTACTTTGCAATTGCATAGAGACGGCAGCTAACCCACTAAGGCCTAATCCACTAGGGCCACTAGGGCTACTAACATCAACAAGGCAACTAACGCCACTGACAGTGTTAACGCAACCAAGTTCACTAAGGGCTAATAGACGTGCTAATAACATTAAGTCCACTGACGCAAGAAACGCAGCTACATCTACTTTGCAATTCCATAAAGACGGCAGCTAACCCACTAAGGCCACTAAAGCAACTAACGCCAACAAGACAAATGACGCCACTAGAGGTCTTAATCCTACGTCCACTAAGGCAAGAAACTAAACTAGGTCTACTCAGCAATTATATATCAAGAAGGCAACCAATCAACTAAGCCCACTAACGCAACTAAGGCCACAAAGGGCGATACAGGAACTAACTCCACCAAAGGAAGAAACGCAATTATAATTATGGTCTGTCTCAACTTATATAACAGCTGCAGATGCCTGTTAAAAGAACAATGGAAGTTTTGGCAAAGGACTTTTGCGAATATGGCCTTCTGATTGGTCCATCTAACAACTCCAGTCGTTTGATTCGTTGAAATTTAAACTGTTCTGCATTATTTTTAAAAGACGCTCCTCCTCCCTTACGCCACGAAGGCCACTAAAGCCACGAGGGTAACTACAAGAACGAAGGCAAGACAAGATCACTGTGTGATGGTACATAAGATTCAATACAAACAAAGCCATGAAACCTTTTCCAATATGTTCGAAGAGAGTTGTTCTATATCAAATTATAATACGAGGAATTACAGAGATCTCCATATTCCCAATCTATGCCTTTTTGAGGCTTGGAATGATATTCCAGTCAACATCAGAGAACTGCCATCACTACGCCTGTTCGAAATACCTCTGAAAAGGCATTTGATCAGCCTTCGTAATTAACTCAAGCCCCCTCAAAAACGACTCCCTGGAACTATCGAGTACCACAAAGACAGAACGGGAGGAGGTTGGGAAAGTCTGAGAGGTTACAAATAGTTTCATTTACTAATAATTGGGGGCTTGGAACAAGCGAGAAGGGGAGGCTTGAAGATATTCGCTTTCTGAGTAAAAAACGTTTCGTTACTACATCAATTTACGACATATTCACTATTAACTCCCTTTTCCTAAATTTCATTTTCATTTCATTTTTCGTTATTTAACCACGGTAGCCCCGTCAATCTGCATGTTCGTAAGAAAAGACACCATCAACCCTCTACAATTTCTTTTTTAAGCCTCCTATTGAAGGTAAAAATACATATTAACTGGGAGGTTGGCTGCATTTCCATTCAATTATTTCTTATGTATTTAGGCACGATAGCCCCATCAGTCCATGAGAACTGCTAAACATACGATGTTGCGGTCGGGATCTGCAAAACATAACAAAACATTAACAGGAAAATGAAAGTGAAAAACAATACAATGAATATAAGCAGCGATGCGGTGGCGCGCGAAGCGCGCCAGTGGCCGCCGCAGGCGGCCCAGGGCGCCGAAGGCGCCCAGCCCTCCGCAGGAGCTAGTAACTCCGAGCCCGCGCGCAGCGCGGGCTCGGATTCCTAGTCTATATACATAACGGGTGAGCGATCGGTTAAGATTGTTCTATTGTCCTCGAATTTCTTTGCACACGTCACTGAGATCACCCGCTTCCCGTGCCCCCTCCAGGCCGCTGTTGCACTCGAAAAATCACCCCGAAAATCTAGGTTTGCCGAATCTATGTGAGAAGTTCGGGGCACACACTGGGGCTGGGGTAGGAGCGACGAAACTTTCTGGCAGCCTTCCTATTTTCCAGTTTGACGTAGGTTCAACGTCACGAAACAATGGTGGTGAGTCACTAACGACTCTTGATGGGGCAATCAACCGTCGTCAACGGACAAAGCTGGTTTGTCAACAGGAAACAATGCTGAATTGTCAACAACCTGCAGGCTACGTAACATCGACGTCACGCAGTTACGTCTTCAACGAACAATAGCACCACTGATAACTGGGGCAACAACAAACGGACCACTGACTGGGGGCTGTCACGTGATGGGATCCCATATCACGTGGCAAATTCTCCATCAGCAGCGACGTCACACAGTCTTCACAGGGGCTCAACTCCTCCGTCAAAGAGGGCAAGGGTCGAAAATTACTGATCGTTGCCTTGCCTGCCAAAACTTGCATCTTGGGTCATAAGATTGACAGGAAATGGGGGCAGTCACGTGATGACCCCCATGTCACATGACTTGCTTGGCAAGTTGCCAAAATTGGTCATGTGACTTGGCACTATTCCTGCCCTACTCCCTGTCATGTGATTCCCAACTAATCACGTTTTGAGGGGAAAAACAGTATGGAAGTGACAACGAAGTAGATAGACCTACTCACACACAACTGAAGCAACATGTACAACTGTTCACTTTCTCCTGAAACATTGCAAAGTAGAATAAAATTTCAGCTTTGTTAATGCTCTAGCGACAACATGGGCCTACTTACGTTGCACTTCCATGCTACTGGTTTCTGAAATTCCCTTCAATTCCCATCACCCGGTTTTTGAAGGTACTTCAATCCATTTTAAGGACATTCAAACTGTACTCCCCAACAAAGGCTCCTGAGCATATTCAGCACCTTTTATGTTCAACTGTCAACATCAGATCCTCTCCAAGACCTAAATTTCGATGTCGCAACAGATTTGCAGGTGATTTTCTCGTGCCAAAAATCATTAGGTAGGAAGTTTCTCATGCCAAGATCGTTAGCTAAGAGGTTCTCCAAAAACAATCGTTTTCAAGAAAAGATCACACCATTTGTTGCTCATTATCTCTATTCATTATGAACTCAGAGGCCTACACAGAGGTTGTCCTACGCAGCATCCAAATTTCTGCCACCGAAGATAAGCGTACATTCCAATTGGCTAATTTCAAATTGCCAAACCCATCTAGCTTATAAACATTGCCATTGGCTAATTTCGATTAGTACAGGCTCCATAGTTAACCTACTAAGGATGAAAACAGACTATCATTGGCTAATCCCAAATGACCCCATCCATGCAGGTTATACAAATTTTCATTGGCTAATTTCAATTAGCACAAATCCCATAGTGAAGCTACTAAAGATGAATATCAACTGCTATTGGATAATTTCAAATGACCCAACCCATGTAAGTTGTGCACATTTCCATTGGCTAATTTCAATTAGCATAAATCCTATACTTAAGATAAAGGGGCCTACACTATGTGGGAGTCACATATGGCACATAAACAGACATGATAAAGGTGACATGAACTTGGGGGCACTCACATGCCTGCCCCCATATCACGTGACTTTCTTGGCAAGTTGCCAAAACTGGTCACATGACTTGGCACAGTGCCAAGTTCCGGTCACGTGACTTGGCACTTTGCCAAGACATGTATCAAATTTTGGCAACTTGCCAATTTCCGTGAATTCCTCCATATACACACAAGGACTCCATTTCTTCAACCATTTTCACAAATGCTCCTTCGCAGGGCAAAATATACCCCCTGCAACCTGCTCCTCTCACCTTCTCTTTGAGAAAGGGGTCAGAGTATATCCAAGTCACTTGACTTGGCACCATGCCAAGTTCCCACCATGTTACTTGACACCTTGCCAAGCTCTATGACGTCACTTGGCACATTGCCATCTTACCCCAAATTTGCCTCCTGATGAAATGGGACCTATTCCCTTTAAAGATTATTGCAAACGCCATATATCTACAAAACAAACCTAAACATAGGTTTAACTGGTTTCCACTTAGTTGAATTTCCCGAGCAGAAGCTGCGGCAGCTAAGGCAGCAATACTATTGGAGCTACCAAAGCAACAAAGCAACTCAACTACTAAAATGAGACGACAAATAAAGCCACTACAGCAACTAAGGCCAATAACGCAACTAACACTACCAACAAGCTAACGCAACTAACGAACACAAGTTAGCTACCAATGTAAGTAAGGCCAACATAAGCGTACGAGGCGGGGGGGCCGGGGGCGGTAGCCCCCCCCCCCAACTTTGGAGAAAATTTCTAAAATCAGCCCCATTCGGGCAAATTTTTGTCCTTAGCCGGGCAAAAATGTTGGCAAACAATGGGCTTTTGTGTCGGTCAGCCCCCCTAGATTTCTTCTTCCCGTACGCTTATGAAGGCCAAAGCAACTAAGGCCACTAAGACAACCAACGCCAATAGACATACTAATGAAAATAAGTTCACTAAGGCAAGAAACGCAGCTACATCTACTCAGCAACTACATGAAGGCGGCAACTAACTCCGCAACGCCGTTAAAGCAACTAACGCCACTGAAGTTGCTACCCCAACTAAATCCACTAAAGGCAAGACACGGAGCTGGATCTAAGCAGCAACTGCATCCAGGCGTCAGCTAATCCACTAGGGCCACTAGGGCTACTAACATCAACAAGGCAACTAACGCCACTGAAAGTGTTAACGCAACCAAGTTCACTAAGGACTAATAGAAGTGCTAATAACATTAAGTCCACTGACGCAAGAAACGCAGCTACATCTACTTTGCAACTGCATAAAGACGGCAGCTAACCCACTAAGGCCACTAAAGCAACTAACGCCAAGAAGACAAATAACGCCACTATAGGTCTTAATGCAACGTCCACTAAGGCAAGAAACTAAACATGGTCCACTTTGCCAAAAGAACTCAAAGACTCAAACACACTCTATGAATTCAAACAAAAAATAAAACTATGGGATGGGAGTTCTTGCGTCTGCAGATTGTGCAAAACTTTTCTCAAAGACTTAGGGTTTTTATGAATATCTTTAATTTTTTCCAAAATTG
The DNA here is from genome assembly GCA_964020215.1 of Aurelia sp. 3 sensu Dawson et al. (2005). NCBI lineage: Eukaryota > Metazoa > Cnidaria > Scyphozoa > Semaeostomeae > Ulmaridae > Aurelia > Aurelia sp. 3 sensu Dawson et al. (2005). The sequence continues at coordinate 13,762,925 of OZ026577.1, forward strand.
TAAATAGGGTTAGGGTTGTTGGCGTTGATTAGATTTAGCTATTTTTTATGTTGCCAACTGTAAACAAATTGTTAATGATAATAATAATAATAATGATAATAATAATAATAATGATAATAATAAGAATAATAATAATAATAATAATAATAATAATAATAATAATAATAATAATAATAATAATAATAATAATAATAATAATAATAATAATAATGTCTACTTTAAACTGTAATGCACATCATTTGTGAATGCACGAAACTTGCACAAAAAGAGTACAAAAAGAGAGACGACTTCGTAGGAACAACAATCCATTGGGAATTATGCAAGCAGCTAGAATTCAATCATGCTGATAAGTGGTATGAACACAAACCAGAATCTGTACTTGAAAATGAAAAAAGCCAGTTGTTGTGGGACTTTGAAGTGCAGACGGATCATCATATAGAAGCTAGAAGGCCTGACCTCATAATTGTTGACAAAGAAAAGAAGACATGTCAGATCGTGGATTTTGGAATACCTCCAGATCACAGAGTTGAAATGAAAGAAAGGGAAAAAAGGGAGAAATATCAAGATTTGGCAAGAGAATTACAAGTACTATGGAATACGAAAGTAACTGCTACCCCAATAGTGATTGGGGCTTTAGGAACAGTTCCAAAGTCATTGAAAAATAGATTAGACCAAATCGGAATCCGAACAAAAATTAAAACAATGCAGACCACAGCGTTGCTGAACACAGCCAGGATCGTAAGGAAAGTCTTGGAGCTCTAAGGAGGCTTGTTGCTACTGAACCTTCAAGAACAATCCACCAATAACGGTGTGAAATGAACTCATAATAATAATAATAATGCATATAACACTAAGTCCACTGACGCAAGAAACGCAGCTACATCTACTTTGCAATTGCATAGAGACGGCAGCTAACCCACTAAGGCCTAATCCACTAGGGCCACTAGGGCTACTAACATCAACAAGGCAACTAACGCCACTGACAGTGTTAACGCAACCAAGTTCACTAAGGGCTAATAGACGTGCTAATAACATTAAGTCCACTGACGCAAGAAACGCAGCTACATCTACTTTGCAATTCCATAAAGACGGCAGCTAACCCACTAAGGCCACTAAAGCAACTAACGCCAACAAGACAAATGACGCCACTAGAGGTCTTAATCCTACGTGCACTAAGGCAAGAAACTAAACTAGGTCTACTCAGCAATAATATATCAAGAAGGCAACCAAGCAACTAAGCCCACTAATGCAACTAAGGCCACAAAGGGCGATACAGCAACTAACTCCACCAAAGCAAGAAACCCAATTATGGTCTGTCTCAACTTATATGTCAGCTGTAGATGCCTGTTAAAAGAATAATAGAAGTTTTGGCAAAGGACTTTTGCGAATATGGCCTTCTGATTGGTCCATCTAACAACTCCAGTCGTTTGATTCGTTGAAATTTAAACTGTTCTGCATTATTTTTAAAAGACGCTCCTCCTCCCTTACGCCACGAAGGCCACTAAAGCCACGAGGGTAACTACAAGAACGAAGGCAAGACAAGATCACTGTGTGATGGTACATAAGATTCAATACAAACAATCTATATACATATCGGGCGGGCGATCGGTTAAGATTGTTCTATTGTCCCCGAATATGTTTCTGTGAAGCCTCGGGATCTCCCTGTTCCCGTGCCCCCTCCAGCCAGCTCTTGCGCTCGCAAAATCACCCCGAAAATCTAAGTTTGCCCAATCTTTGTGAGAAGTTCGGGGCACACACTGGGGCTGGGGTAGGAGCGGGGAAAGTTTCTGGCAGCCTTCCTATTTTCCAGTTTGACGTAGGTTCAACGTCACGAAACAATGGTGGTGAGTCACTAACGACTCTTGATTGGGCCATCAACGGTCGTCAGCGGACAAAGCTGGTTTGTCAACAAGAAACAATGCTGGATTGTCAACAACCTACGGGCTACGTAACACCGACGTCACGCAGTAACGTCTTCAACGAATAATAGCACCACTGATAATTGGGGGCAACAACAAAAGGACCACTGACTGGGGGCAGTCACGTGATGTGATCCCATATCACGTGGCAAATTCTCCATCGCAGTAGGCTAAGTCGGTCGGAATATGATGCTGCTGGAAAGGGGTAACCAATCCACGAACCTCTGGAGGGGAAGGGGCAACGAAAATAAGTCATGGTTGGCTGGTCTGCCGAAACAATTTGCATCTAGGGTCATAAGATCGATAGGAAATGGGGGCTGTCACGTGATGACCCCCATGCCACGTGTCTTGCTTGGCAACTTGCCAAAATTGATCATGTGACTTGGCACTATCCCCTCAACTCCCTATCATGTGACTTGCCGACTTATGACGTTTTGAAAAAGCACAGTATGGAAGTGACTACAAAGTAGATAGGCCTACTCACATTTGAAGCAAACATCACAACTTTTCTGTTTGTACTGAAAAATTGTCAAGTGGCGTAAAATTTTAGCTTTATTATTGCTCCAGCGAAAACATAGGCCTACTTACGTTCCATTTCCATGCTACTATTCTCTGAAATTTTTCCCCTTTCAATTCGGATCGCCCTGTTTTGAAGGAACTTCAATCCAATTTAAGGAAATGCATAATAGCTTTCTTGGAAACTGTACTCCCCAATAAACACTCCTGAACGTATGCAACATCTTCACATTCAACTATCAACGTAACATCCTCTGCAACACCAAAATTTCGATGTCGCCACAGAGTTGCAGGTGATTTCATCATGCCAAAATCATTAGGTAGGAAGTTTCTCATGCCAAGATCGTTAGCCAAAAAGTTCTCCAAAAACAATTATTTTCAAGTAAGATCACCTCATTAGTTGCTCATTACTTCTATTCATTACGAAAGCAGAAGCCTGCACAGAGGCTCTCCCGCGCAGCATCCAAATCATCTAGCCTATAGACATTGCTATTGGCTAATTTTCATTGATACGGATCCTATAGTGAAGCTACTAAAGATTAAAGCGAGCTGCTATTGGCTAATTTCAAATGACCCGACCCATTGGCTAATTTGAAATAATTCGGATCCCATAGTCAAGCTACTAAAGATGAAAGCCAACTGCTATTGGCTAATTTCAAATGGCCCAACCCATCTAGCTTTTACACTCTGCCATTGGCTAATTTGAAATAATTCGGATCCCATAGTCAAGCTACTAATAACTTACACCAGATGTATTGTCATAAAGGTGATATGCAAGTGGGGGCAATCAAGTGCCTGCCCCCATGCCACATGACATACTTGGTAAGTTGCCAAAGTTGGTCATGTGACTTGGGACTGTGCCAAGTTCCGGTCATGTGACTTGGTACTTTGCCAAGTTATGTGACGTCACTTGGCACCATGCCAACTTCCCTAATTGCTTCCCTCTCCACAAGCCGACTCCATTTCTTTAACAATTTCCACGAATTCTCCTTCGCACGGCAAAATATACCCCCTGCAATCTGTTTCTCTGACCTCCTCTTGGACAAAAGGGATTTGAACTCCGTTACAGAACTCTATAACGATATTTCCAATACCTCGCGTCTCTCCCAAATGCAATCACATTTGACTTTCTTGGGAAAGAAAAGGTACTCCCCAATAACAACTCCCGAACTTATTCAACATCTTAATGTTCAACTGTCGACATGAGATCCTCTGCAACATCAAAATTTCGATGCCGCCACAGATTTGCAGGTGATTTTATCATGCCAAAACCATTAGCTAGGAAGTTTCTCATGCCAAGATCGTTAGCTAAAAAGTTCTCCAAAAACAATCATTTTCAAGAAAGATCACATCATTAGTTGCTCATTATTTCTATTCATTATGAAAGCAATCGCCAACACAGGGGTTCTCCCGCGCAGCATCCACATTTCTGCCACCGAAAGTAAGAGCAAATTCCAATTGACTAATTTCGAATTGCCAACCCCATCAACACTGCCATTGGCTAATTTGAATTAGTGCAACAGTTGAGCTACTAAAGATGAAAGCCCGTTGTTATTGGCTAACGTTATGTATATAGATTTCAAATGACCTTCCTTCCTACGAGATATGCATTGCCATTCGCTCATTTGAATTATTACAGATCCCACATTAAAGCTGTTAAAGATGAAAGCCGCCGAGTGTTATTGGCTAATTTCAAATGAACAAACCCATGTAGCTTATGCACATTGCCAATGGCTAATTTCAATTAATGCAGAATATATAGTATCCCATTAGCTAATTTGAATCTGCAGGGATCCCATAGTAAAGCACTAAAGTTGAGGGTCAACTTTTATTGGCTAATTCTAAATGATACAACCCATATAGGTGAACGCCATTTTCATTGACTAATTTCAATTTACATGAATAACATAGTTAACATAGAGGGGTCTACACTATGTGAAGGTAGATACTTACCTACCCCTGTACTACCGTTCTAATGTGGTGGTAAACACGATATGCAATTGGGGGCAATGAAGTGCCTGCCCCCATGTCACGTGACACACTTGGCAAGTTGCCTACATTAGTCATGTGACTTGGCACAGTGCCTTGTTCCGGCCATGTGACTTGGAACTTTGCCATTTTATTAACCTCTCTTGGCATCGTGCCAACTTCTGCCAACAACCCGCTCTTCGCATGACCACTCCATTTCCTTCACTGTTCTCATGAATTTTCCTCCCAGGACTAAGTTTAGCTCTTGCACTGTGGATGCCTAAACTGATCATCGACCAAGGGGACTGGGGTCTAAACTCATGCACACCAAAACCGATCACGGTGACGACGATCTAAAAGAATTTTTCATTCTCCTGACAGCAATGAATTCGCCTACTATTAATAAACAGATCATCAAACACAAAATATATTCCTCTATTTCATATGAGAATATCCTGCAACCTGCAAGGCTGCACTTTGTCATTAAGCAAAAACCTATTTCCCTTGAAATGAATTCATAATCACATCCACGTTGGATGTCCTAGCAAAACTGTTACACAGAAAATCTCCATTATCTTCATCAATTGCACTTAAAACTCATAATGTATCCTCAACTCAGCACTTAATTTCTTCAACCCTCATTTGAAGATACCACTTCTATATTTCTCCTCATAACTTCTATTCGTATATTACCCGACGCTACGCAACAAATAAAACCACGCTCGAAACTCTGCAACTTAACTGCCATGGGATGGAACATTGCTGTCGAATGTGACGGAGAAGAGAAAGAAATTTCCTGGCCATCTGCTCATTCACTTGCACGGTTTAAATATGACGTCGCCAAGGCTTTCGCTTTAAGCAACGACACAAAGTTCCACTTTGTCGACGAAGACGGTGAAAAGATCCAGTGTTTCAGGTACATGCATTTCACGATTACAATTACTACTACAGTATCTATCAATGATTTGTCACGAATTCACTCCCCTCTCTACAAAATTCCCCATGCTTTATTCTTTAACCGAATTTTCACGATGGTGTACGTGTCCCATTTTAGGCCCGTCAAAATTTTTGTCAAGATCGACTTCCGGGCAGATCAATTACAACAGACAGGACCACAAGCAAATGCTCCAGAACTGCAACAGCACCCAAAAAGAAAATCGCGTAAAAGGCGACGAAGAGCATGCTACACAAACGATCAAAGTGTCAAACAATCCTCAAAGAGAGTAATTAAGAGGCAAGAAAACAGTCAAGAAGATGCTACTGTGAAAATCTTACCCCCAAAAAGAAGTGCAGTCGACACGTCTGATTTACAGAAAGGACTGCTTAAACTTATCGCTGCCCTCGGTAAACAAAGCCAGTAACAGCTTTTATTGAAAAACTACCCATTCATGTTATTATACACGTAGTTTCAATATCAGAAATTAAGAATTTGGCAAGTATCCAAAGTTTTGTAAAATCTTCATATTTTCAGTACTTGGAGTTTCTTACCAGTCTCTTAAAGGTTCCATAGATATTTTCATGTTCATTACCTGTGCCATCCATTACTCAGATGCATTCCAAGTAATATGATACAAGAAATGAATGAAAAAGCAAAAAAATGTCTTCAATATTTCTCTTAGAGAGCTGTCATAAAGAATGAAAGAGGCGGCGGCGGAATAGCCTGCGTGCAGACTCTACAGTCAGTGCGGAGGAGCGAAAAGGAGAAGAAAGATCCCTGTAGAGTCTGTGCGACGGCGACCAATTCTGTGTTTTGAGTTCTCAGATTTTGTGGAACCGTCTGGGATTGGCTGCACGATTTCACTATTGTTCTTACTTTTGTTCAGCGTATTTTGCGTGTAATAAACATTATACTACAATTTGTTACAAGCAGAACAAGCAGAACACAAAGTAGTTAATTTTGTAATTGAAAATGCAATAAAAATGTCTGCCTATACCTTTTTGCCCCCCCCCCCAGTGTGAAAATAAGTTTTACCCTCCCACTAATTTTTCCCTCGCCACGCCGCTGCTTGAGGTGTATCTTTTTCAGAGACATATTATTGCATCACTTTGTTTCATTTTTCCATTTCATTTTCTAACATTTATAAAGGTTAAATAGGTTCATAAGTATATATGTTTTTCAACCTGACCTGTTTAAAAGATTAAAATAAGCACTGAAGACAAAAGAAATTGCTAACCTAACCTAATTTACAATATCACACAAAACTAAGGCTATAAAAGAGAACATAAAAATGAAATAAAAGTTGTCCGCGACTATAGCCGTTTTTTTTAAGATCAGTTTCTGATGAACACAGAAACCGGGATGTCAAATACGTATGTGAAATAGGTGTGTAAACTAGGTATGTCAAATTCTTTCCTTCTTAGGTTAAAGCAGTCTGCCACGCATTTGATTGGGTGATTTGGACAATACAAAGAATTAGAAATTTGAATGTCTGCTAACCCTCTGACTTTCTATGGCCGTAGAAAGTCAAGAAGATTAGCCCTACTTTGTTTCAAATACAAGACTGAGAAAGAAATCCGTTGTGTTGAGCTCTGACTTCGTCGCGACAAATCAGAGACGTGACAGACTGCATTTAAGTTCTTCCTATTAATTTCTCTTTCAACAGGTCTGTTTGCAAAGCATGAAAATAAAAGTGAATACTGACAATGTGGCGCGCGAAGCGCGCCAGTGGCCGCCGCAGGCGGCCCGGGCGCCGAAGGCGCCCAGCCCTCCGCAGGAGCTAGGAACTCCGAACCCGCGCGCAGCGCGGGTTCGGATTCCTAGTCTATATTAATATTTTATGAAGCAAATTTTGTTGCACGTAAAACTCGAACACAGTTGAACCAATCCCCGCCAAACTTTCCAGATATCTTCGTCTTCACTGTACCTAACGCAATAGAGATTTTGTTTTTTCAAATTCACCCTAAATGCGGGGTAATGGGGCAAAGCGGCAAAGTCAAAGGATCGAGGGACTCCCCTTACGAAATGGAGGCTACAGAAAGCCAGGAAAGCCAGGAACGGGATAAAACAGGTTGGCCTTGGTGAAGTCCAACTATAAAGGTCTGTTTATTTTGAGTGGGCACTGAATGTTTCGGGGTAAATTCCTTAGAAATATTTTTCAAAGTTAACAAAAAGGCCTAGGCCTATGGGCTACAAGAATTTCTTTGTAAGAAAATGAGATTTTCAGCCTGCACTGAAAGTTTCTTTAACTGATCAGATTTCCAAGGTCCACGACAGTTCTGATGGACTGACGGGGCTGCTGTGCCTAGGTAGGATACTGAAATGGAAGCAGGCTTCACAGCTACACCAGAAAGACGGGCTGGCAACTGCCAGGTGATACTCTCCACATATATTAAGTCCTGAAGTAAGCCCCCTTTGGGCCTATTTTGCAAAAACAATTTGGGGTGAGGGCTTATTCGAGGGAGAGGGGCTTATCTAGCAGCAACCAAAAATCTAACCAGCACTACACGTATCCCTTTTATGAGAAACTAACAATCTGGGCCAGTACTGAAAGTTCCTTAAATTATCAGATTCTTAGTGCTCGAAGTTTCTTATGAGTTTCTTAAATGTTTCATAGCAGTCTTCGTATTCACTTCCTGTTCTCTCATGAACATTTAAAAACAATGTTTTTTGAAGCTTTTCCAGTGTTTAGATACTATAATCAAGTACCTTCTGAGGAATATTAGACAGGAAACAAGCGAAAGTAAAGTAAACGGTGTTAAGGATTCTTGAGCTATATTTTCCCAGACTGGAGTTTCTCCATTTTTGTGTTCTCAGAATTGAGTTTCTTATAAGCATTTTCTTATAAAATTAGAAATAACGATTGTCAGTGAGTGCTGCGCAGCGTATTGGTTGCACAGGTCCATTCCCTGGTTCCGCAGTTTACACTCACTGAATCGTGATGCATGACAAATCGGTATATTGGCTTTGGGTCAATGAACAACAGGAGAACAAATATGTGGCGTTAATGTTCTTTTGTTGCCAATACAAGTGAATTCCAGCCATTCCGATGCCATTTCAAAAGCCGCTGACGGAATGCCCTTTGCAAATTTGTTGAAAACAGACCTGCAAGCATGGACAATCGATCGCCCACCGAAGCCACTGCGCAGGAACAGATGGCTGCTTCGCAGCAAAAATCTATGTACTCTTTCCCTTACTCGAGGCGGGTCAGTATGCGCAAACAGCAGATTTCAGGGGTTTTTGTTGTTTTTGAGGCAATACCCAAGACTGAGTAAGTCGAAAAAACAAGAAGAAAGTCAGCTAAAGAAGAGAATCAAATGTATTCACTAAAATAAAAAACAATTTTAACAGACAGCAGCGTTCCCCACGGGAGCTTTCTGGCTAGGAGCATATTTAAAAAAAATACCTTCGGGTGGGGGGGGGTCTCATTCAAGGGGCGCCTTTTTGAAGGTGGGGGCTTATTCAAGGACTTACGGTAGGATTTGCATTACAAAACGTTTCCCATGTTCACCCTGGGAATCCCTGTGTAGGCTCCCTCATAATAACTTTCTTTTCGTGTTGCAGTTGTAATCACAGACAGCCTCATGTTTCCGTAGTAGACACAGTAACTAAAGTTAGAGTTGCGAAGCCTTGATCTCTGGGGAACTTGGTCATTATATTAATAAATGTGCTCCATTGTAAATTTTAAGAATACAGTCGGGATATTTCACAGGAAAGGTACATAGCCAAGAGTCTCTTTGCTCAGATAAAGTGATTCCGGCTGAAAATGCCAACAGGCAGCAAATCCCTCCCCAAACAATTACTCGGTACGATGGCTGCGTCACACAGTTGAATCAGGAGTTGACCAGGGTGAAATCCCACTCTTAAAGCAGGGTCGCCGAGTGCTTTTGAGGCCTGGGAACAAAAATGCGGACTGAGGCCCCTACAAGGGAAGCCAGCAGAAAATGTTTTAATCGCTTTAAAGTTGGTGTGACAAACTAACTAATACCACCTATTTACAATGTAATCTACAAGGATGTCTAAATAATGATATTACAAGCTATATAACGTAATGGCCAGGGTATTTACCAATTCTACAATTACATTTTTCACCCATCCAAGTTCTATCTTTGTTTTAAGGGGGAGCTATACGTAACCATTTGTGACTCCCCTTAACGAAATGTAGGCTACAGAAAGCGAGGAAAGCGAGGAACGAGATAAAACAGGACTCGCTGGAAGCTGGAATTAGTGGAAATAGTTGATAACTTGAACACTGCTTACCTAATCCTCACGAAAATTAGATACTTCACTAAATACTCTATTTCTTATAGTTTCCCCATAAGGAGGGGGAAAGGGCCAGATAAGACCTTAGGTGCCTGAACTGAATCCCACCATAAAGGTCTGTTTTTTATTTCAAAAGAAGGGAAAGAGTTCCCATTGATCTCCTATTTCCACAATTAAGTCTCAATTGTATTTTGAGTGGGCACTGAATATTTCGGGGGTAAATTCTTTAGAAATATTTTTCAAACTTAACAAAAAGGCCAAGGCTTATGGACTTTGAAGAATTTCTAGAAAGAATTTCTTTCTAGGAAAATGAGACTTTCAGCCTGCACTGAAAGTTTATTTAACTTATCAGATTTCTAAGGTATATTTGTATGAAATCCTAGCTCATTAGCTCGGCCTTCCATGACTGTTCTGATGGACTGACGGTGCTACTGTGCCTAGGTAGGTTACTGAAAATGGAAGTAGGCTTCACAGCTACACCAGAAAGACGGGTTGGCAACTGCAAGGTGATACTCTCTACATACATTAAGTCCTGAAGTAAGCCCCCTTTGGGCCTATTTTGCAAAAAAAATTTGGGGTGAGGGCTTATTCGAGGGAGAGGGGCTTATCTAGCAGCAACCAAAAATATTACCAGCACTACACGTATCTTTTTTATGAGAAACTGAGAATCTGGGCCAGTACTGAAAGTTGCTTAAAATTATCAGATTTTTAGTACTCGAAGTTTCTTACGAGATTCTTAAATGCTTCATAGCAGTCTTCGTGTTCACTTCCTGTTCCCTCATGAACATTTCAAAACAACGTTTTTTGAAGCTTTTCCAGTGTTTGATACTACAGTGTAAGTGTAATCAAGTACCTTCTGAGGAATATTAGACAGGAAACAAGCGAAAGTAAACGGTGTCAAGGATTCTTGAGTTATATTTTCCCTGACTGGAGCTTCTCCATTTTTGGTGATCTGAGAATTGAGTTTCTTACATGTATTCTTTTCCTTAATCGAAGCGGGTCAGTATGCGCAAACAGCAGATATAATGGCATTTATTGCTTTTGAGGCAATACCCAAGCCTGAGTAAGTTGAAAAAAGAAAGTCAGCTAAAGAAGAGAATCAAAGTATTCACTAAAATAAGAAACAATTTTAACAGATAGCAGCGTTCCCCACGGGGGCTTTCTGGCTGGCCCTGGCTGGGGGCATATTTAAATAGGGTTTGCATTACAAAACTTTTCGCATCTTCACCCTGGGAATCCCTGTGTAGGCTCGCTCATGATAACTTTCTTTTAGTGTTGCAATTGTAATCACAGACAGCCTCATGTTTCCGTACCAGACAAATTAACTAAAGTTAGAGTTGCGGAGCCTTGATCTCTACCGTAATTGGTCATTATATCTATATCAATGTACTCTGATGTAAATTTAAAGAATACAGTCGGGATATTTCGCAGGAAAGGTATGTGGCCCAGAGTCTTCTCTTTGCTCAGATGAAATGATTCCGGCTAAAAATGCCAACAGGCAGCAAATCCCTCCCCAAACAATTACTCGGTACGACTGCTGCATCACACAGTTGAATAAGGATTTGACCAGGGTGAAATCCCACTCAGAAAGCAGGGTCTCCAAGAGGCTTTTGAGGCCTGCGAACAAAAATGCGGACTGAGGCCCCTATAAGGCAAGCCAGCAGAAATTGTATTAATCGTCAATCAAATCACATTAAATCAAATCATAATCATGCTTTAAAGTTGGTGTGACAAACTAATTAATACCAACTATTTACAATGTAATCTACAAGGATGTCTAAAAATGATATTACAAGCTACATAACATCAAGGCCAGGCTATTTAAAAATTCTACAATTACATTTTTCACCCATCGAGGTTCTATCTTTGTTTAAAACCCTTTACACTCGCCTAAAAGGCATTTCAGAACATTTCCTGAAGTCAATATGTTAAAAATCTTTGATCATGAGGGCCCCTAGACCCTGAGGCCCAGGGGCAAATTGTCCCCTCTTCTCGGTGGCCCTGTCAAAAAGAACTGCTTTTTATTTAAAACAGGATGGGGAGGGTTTCCATAGATTTCTTATTTCCACTTTGAAGTGTCAATTGAAACTTTCCGGTCCGCAGATTCTTATTTGTTTGGTCATCTAAGGGTTCATGAATTTCTTACATAGTTTCCTAGACTAAGATATGTGTCCATTCATTCAATAGAGTCGATTATTGTCAGGTTTCAGGGTATCTTTTTCTAACAAAGTTTTAGTAGCACGTTGTTCTAGAACCATTTGTCACCAAGGGGATATATTCATAGGAAAGTGTTCTTTCAATGTTAATCGTTTAATTTCATATGTTTCGAGGAAATTTTTCCCGAATCTTTACAGAGTAGCAATGGCAAGACTATATTTTGGAGGAAAATCTGCAACTGGATAGAAAGGTTAGTGGGCACAGCCTGCTTCGTCAAAATGAATGTCAATGAATTACAACGACTTCAGGAAAGCATGTGTAGGACAGGAATTGTCGCAATGACATCCTAGAATGAAATTAAGGTGAACTTTGCCTCTGATTTACGCAGGTTGGTGGTGCGAAAGGTATGGAAGACTGGGGAGAAAGTTACAAGAAAGCGTCTTCAGAAGAGGCTTTGTTAATGTTTGGATCTCTATTCAATAAATAAACGAGGAAACGAGGAGCATAGCAACAGAGAGATTAGTGTCTGTGATTTTAGAAAGTAAAAAGAGTAGATATTTACCGGTAAACTTAGGTGATCTCTTGATGTATGTATTGTTGCATTCTTATATGCCTCAATAGATTTCTGCAAGTGCTAGGATAGGCAGCAGACGCCACTAACTTCATGGAATAGTAAAAGCCGCAAAGAGAAGAAAAAAGCTGTAAAGTACATGGAAGTAAAGGAAGAAATACGTCAGAAAAAGCTAAATTACCGCTAATATCAAATGAAAGCAGCAATGCGACCTACATGCAATTTAAATGGATCATATGCTGCAATGGTTTGCATAATTGAAAGCATCAAGCATGAAAAATCCACTTGCCTTTTACAACGGAGTCGCAATCAATGACTATATACAAGTCAATTAATCGGAGTTATGCGACCAACTATATTTGAAATTATAAAAGGGGTTGTCGAGCAATAGAGGGATGAGCTGGAATCGGGAATAGTATGAATTTATCTCGGAATAAGAACTGTCCAAACGGCAGTGGCGGAGCCAGACAAAAAATTGTGAGGGGTTAAAAGTCCAAAATTTTCCGACTGGGGGTAAAAGGGTATACCCAGACATTTTTATTGCATTCTTTAATTACAATTTTACTCACTCTTTCAAAAGTGGGGGTGTATTTACCACCTCCTACCCTCCCCTGCCTTTTCCACTGCCAAACGGTGGCTATGATTAAAATGAAATGGAAGATGCAGCAGAACTGTGCTCCAATTGAGCACAGTCAGAGCCATGGCTTAGATACCTGAAACTGAGTGAAGAGAGTCATTTCAAAACTATTATAAGAGGAGTACAGAAGAAAATGGAAATGATTCAATTCACAGTGAGTGCAGGATGAGAAGAATATTAAAAACGTTGCGATAGCTAAGTTTCTGAGGTAGATCACACTTAGAACTCTGCTTTCAAGGAAACGCTTTCTGAGTTAGAGGAAGCACAAGGAGAACAAAGGGGTTCATGAAAGTGGTATAGTAGAATATCAAAAAATTCACATGACTATAGTGATTGTAGCACATTTTCCACACGAAATGTTGCAATTTGAAGGACAGCTTAAGTACGAAATATGAGAAAGTACTAATAGAATGAAGAAAAAGAACAAAAGAATTGGCATAAAAGATTTACGTTGAGTTTGGAAATGTAGCAAGCAGAACGGGAAGAGGCAGAATGAAAGGGAAATGTTTATAAAGACGGCAATGAATCTTTAATCAGTATATACTTCGAAGTATTAGATAATACTTGAGTTTCCCTAAAGACTTTTCACCCATGGATTGTAGTGAATTCTAGACAACGATCCGAAAAGTTTTCGAAACCTATACTTGGTGAGCGGATGAATTTGACAAGCATGCATAACTATAAATACCTTTGAATAAGAAAGTATCCGCCTTTCCCTTTCCTGCTAAAAGTAATTCTACATTGTAGTGGAATCCTTTAAGACTCTGTTTCGTCAAGAACAGTGTTTTACAGAAACAAAAAAAACGTACATAATATAATGTCAAGACTCCATTAAGTCCTCTTCCCCAGGAGGCTTATTTCACCTCTAAGTCTACAGAACGAAGCTTGAAATGCAGCGGCATTTCTATAGGAAGACCTCATTCATTGAGTCATTTGTCAATGCTAAGAATGATAGCATTTCCTCTTTTACTGTACATTATAGCCTCCGGAATTAAAAACACTCATTGAGCGTGGTATGAATATATGCACATCAAGATTGGCATTATTGTAGTTCAATAAATGTTACCTTGGGTACCAGACTCTATCTCTTAGGGAGTCTGGTACCCAAGTTACAAACATGGGAAACATTTAGGGTGATGGTTGAGAGCCTTTTGTGTTTCATACGAATTGAAGGAGTAAATAGAATGGGCATATCTATAATTTTGCCTTGAAAGGAAGAGGTTTATTAGGCAAGGGACGTTATAGCGCGGGACTGAACAGAGTTTCTCTTTCCTTTTGTGATCGTAATGAAAGCAAAGTACGACGGCGGGCCAGCGCGGCGCCGCAGGCGACGCGCGGCAAGCCTAGTCTATATACATAACGGGTGAGCGATCGGTTAAGATTGTTCTATTGTCCTCGAATTTCTTTGCACACGTCACTGAGATCACCCGCTTCCCGTGCCCCCTCCAGGCCGCTGTTGCACTCGAAAAATCACCCCGAAAATCTAGGTTTGCCGAATCTATGTGAGAAGTTCGGGGCACACACTGGGGCTGGGGTAGGAGCGACGAAACTTTCTGGCAGCCTTCCTATTTTCCACTTTGACGTAGGTTCAACGTCACGAAACAATGGTGGTGAGTCACTAACGACTCTTGATGGGTCCATCAACGGTCATCAACGGACAAAGCTGGTTTGTCAACAAGAAACAATGCTTGATTGTCAACAACCTACGGGCTACGTAACACCGACGTCACGCAGTAACTTCTTCAACGAACAATGGCACCACGGATAACTGGGGGCAACAACAAAAGGATCACTGACTGGGGGCTGTCACGTGATGGGATCCCATATCACGTGGCAACTTCTCCATCAGCAGCGACGTCACACAGTCCTCACAGGGGCTCAACTCCTCCGTCAAAGAGGGCAAGGGGCGAAAATTACTGATCCTTGGCTTGCCTGCCAAAACTTGCATCTGGGGTCATAAGATTGACAGGAAATGGGGGGCAGTCACGTGATGACCCCCATGTCACATGACTTGCTTGGCAAGTTGCCAAAATTGGTCATGTGACTTGGCACTATTCCTGCCCTACTCCCTGTCATGTGATTCCCAACTAATCACGTTTTGAGGGGAAAAACAGTATGGAAGTGACAACGAAGTAGATAGACCTACTCACAACTGCTACGTAACACCGACGTCACGCAGTAACTTCTTCAACGAACAATGGCACCACGGATAACTGGGGGCAACAACAAAAGGATCACTGACTGGGGGCTGTCACGTGATGGGATCCCATATCACGTGGCAACTTCTCCATCAGCAGCGACGTCACACAGTCCTCACAGGGGCTCAACTCCTCCGTCAAAGAGGGCAAGGGGCGAAAATTACTGATCGTTGGCTTGCCTGCCAAAACTTGCATCTGGGGTCATAAGATTGACAGGAAATGGGGGGCAGTCACGTGATGACCCCCATGTCACATGACTTGCTTGGCAAGTTGCCAAAATTGGTCATGTGACTTGGCACTATTCCTGCCCTACTCCCTGTCATGTGATTCCCAACTAATCACGTTTTGAGGGGAAAAACAGTATGGAAGTGACAACGAAGTAGATAGACCTACTCACAACTGAAGCAACATGTACAACTGTTCACTTTCTCCTGAAACATTGCAAAGTAGAATAAAATTTCAGCTTTGTTAATGCTCTAGCGACAACATGGGCCTACTTACGTTGCACTTCCATGCTACTGGTTTCTGAAATTCCCTTCAATTCCCATCACCCGGTTTTTGAAGGTACTTCAATCCATTTTAAGGACATTCAAACTGTACTCCCCAACAAAGGCTCCTGAGCATATTCAGCACCTTTTATGTTCAACTGTCAACATCAGATCCTCTCCAAGACCTAAATTTCGATGTCGCAACAGATTTGCAGGTGATTTTCTCGTGCCAAAAATCATTAGGTAGGAAGTTTCTCATGCCAAGATCGTTAGCTAAGAGGTTCTCCAAAAACAATCGTTTTCAAGAAAAGATCACACCATTTGTTGCTCATTATCTCTATTCATTATGAACTCAGAGGCCTACACAGAGGTTGTCCTACGCAGCATCCAAATTTCTGCCACCGAAGATAAGCGTACATTCCAATTGGCTAATTTCAAATTGCCAAACCCATCTAGCTTATAAACATTGCCATTGGCTAATTTCGATTAGTACAGGCTCCATAGTTAACCTACTAAGGATGAAAACAGACTATCATTGGCTAATCCCAAATGACCCCATCCATGCAGGTTATACAAATTTTCATTGGCTAATTTCAATTAGCACAAATCCCATAGTGAAGCTACTAAAGATGAATATCAACTGCTATTGGATAATTTCAAATGACCCAACCCATGTAAGTTGTGCACATTTCCATTGGCTAATTTCAATTAGCATAAATCCTATACTTAAGATAAAGGGGCCTACACTATGTGGGAGTCACATATGGCACATAAACAGACATGATAAAGGTGACATGAACTTGGGGGCACTCACATGCCTGCCCCCATATCACGTGACTTTCTTGGCAAGTTGCCAAAACTGGTCACATGACTTGGCACAGTGCCAAGTTCCGGTCACGTGACTTGGCACTTTGCCAAGACATGTATCAAATTTTGGCAACTTGCCAATTTCCGTGAATTCCTCCATATACACACAAGGACTCCATTTCTTCAACCATTTTCACAAATGCTCCTTCGCAGGGCAAAATATACCCCCTGCAACCTGCTCCTCTCACCTTCTCTTTGAGAAAGGGGTCAGAGTATATCCAAGTCACTTGACTTGGCACCATGCCAAGTTCCCACCATGTTACTTGACACCTTGCCAAGCTCTATGACGTCACTTGGCACATTGCCATCTTACCCCAAATTTGCCTCCTGATGAAATGGGACCTATTCCCTTTAAAGATTATTGCAAACGCCATATATCTACAAAACAAACCTAAACATAGGTTTAACTGGTTTCCACTTAGTTGAATTTCCCGAGCAGAAGCTGCGGCAGCTAAGGCAGCAATACTATTGGAGCTACCAAAGCAACAAAGCAACTCAACTACTAAAATGAGACGACAAATAAAGCCACTACAGCAACTAAGGCCAATAACGCAACTAACACTACCAACAAGCTAACGCAACTAACGAACACAAGTTAGCTACCAATGTAAGTAAGGCCAACATAAGCGTACGAGGCGGGGGGGCCGGGGGCGGTAGCCCCCCCCCCCCAACTTTGGAGAAAATTTCTAAAATCAGCCCCATTCGGGCAAATTTTTGTCCTTAGCCGGGCAAAAATGTTGGCAAACAATGGGCTTTTGTGTCGGTCAGCCCCCCTAGATTTCTTCTTCCCGTACGCTTATGAAGG
This sequence comes from Aurelia sp. 3 sensu Dawson et al. (2005), assembly GCA_964020215.1. Classification (NCBI taxonomy): domain Eukaryota; kingdom Metazoa; phylum Cnidaria; class Scyphozoa; order Semaeostomeae; family Ulmaridae; genus Aurelia; species Aurelia sp. 3 sensu Dawson et al. (2005). The sequence continues at coordinate 13,780,251 of OZ026577.1, forward strand.
CCAAAGCAACTAAGGCCACTAAGACAACCAACGCCAATAGACATACTAATGAAAATAAGTTCACTAAGGCAAGAAACGCAGCTACATCTACTCAGCAACTACATGAAGGCGGCAACTAACTCCGCAACGCCGTTAAAGCAACTAACGCCACTGAAGTTGCTACCCCAACTAAATCCACTAAAGGCAAGACACGGAGCTGGATCTAAGCAGCAACTGCATCCAGGCGTCAGCTAATCCACTAGGGCCACTAGGGCTACTAACATCAACAAGGCAACTAACGCCACTGAAAGTGTTAACGCAACCAAGTTCACTAAGGACTAATAGAAGTGCTAATAACATTAAGTCCACTGACGCAAGAAACGCAGCTACATCTACTTTGCAACTGCATAAAGACGGCAGCTAACCCACTAAGGCCACTAAAGCAACTAACGCCAAGAAGACAAATAACGCCACTATAGGTCTTAATGCAACGTCCACTAAGGCAAGAAACTAAACATGGTCCACTTTGCCAAAAGAACTCAAAGACTCAAACACACTCTATGAATTCAAACAAAAAAAAAACTATGGGATGGGAGTTCTCGCGTCTGCAGATTGTGCAAAACTTTTCTCAAAGACTTAGGGTTTTTATGAATATCTTTAATTTTTTCCAAAATTGTAAATAGGGTTAGGGTTGTTGGCGTTGATTAGATTTAGCTATTTTTTATGTTGCCAACTGTAAACAAATTGTTAATGATAATAATAATAATAATGATAATAATAATAATAATGATAATAATAATAATAATAATAATAATAATAATAATAATAATAATAATAATAATAATAATAATAATGTCTACTTTAAACTGTAATGCACATCATTTGTGAATGCACGAAACTTGCACAAAAAGAGTACAAAAAGAGAGACGACTTCGTAGGAACAACAATCCATTGGGAATTATGCAAGCAGCTAGAATTCAATCATGCTGATAAGTGGTATGAACACAAACCAGAATCTGTACTTGAAAATGAAAAAAGCCAGTTGTTGTGGGACTTTGAAGTGCAGACGGATCATCATATAGAAGCTAGAAGGCCTGACCTCATAATTGTTGACAAAGAAAAGAAGACATGTCAGATCGTGGATTTCGGAATACCTCCAGATCACAGAGTTGAAATGAAAGAAAGGGGAAAAAGGGAGAAATATCAAGATTTGGCAAGAGAATTACAAGTACTATGGAATACGAAAGTAACTGCTACCCCAATAGTGATTGGGGCTTTGGGAACAGTTCCAAAGTCATTGAAAAATAGATTAGACCAAATCGGAATCCGAACAAAAATTAAAACAATGCAGACCACAGCCTTGCTGAACACAGCCAGGATCGTAAGGAAAGTCTTGGAGCTCTAAGGAGGCTTGTTGCTACTGAACCTTCAAGAACTATCCACCAATAACGGTGTGAAATGAACTCATAATAATAATAATAATAATGCATATAACACTAAGTCCACTGACGCAAGAAACGCAGCTAAATCTACTTTGCAATTGCATAGAGACGGCAGCTAACCCACTAAGGCCTAATCCACTAGGGCTACTAACATCAACAAGGCAACTAACGCCACTGACAGTGTTAACGCAACCAAGTTCACTAAGGGCTAATAGACGTGCTAATAACATTAAGTCCACTGACGCAAGAAACGCAGCTACATCTACTTTGCAATTCCATAAAGACGGCAGCTAACCCACTAAGGCCACTAAAGCAACTAACGCCAACAAGACAAATGACGCCACTAGAGGTCTTAATCCTACGTGCACTAAGGCAAGAAACTAAACTAGGTCTACTCAGCAATAATATATCAAGAAGGCAACCAATCAACTAAGCCCACTAACGCAACTAAGGCCACAAAGGGCGATACAGGAACTAACTCCACCAAAGGAAGAAACGCAATTATAATTATGGTCTGTCTCAACTTATATACCAGCTGTAGATGCCTGTTAAAAGAACAATGGAAGTTTTGGCAAAGGACTTTTGCGAATATGGCCTTCTGATTGGTCCATCTAACAACTCCAGTCGTTTGATTCGTTGAAATTTAAACTGTTCTGCATTATTTTTAAAAGACGCTCCTCCTCCCTTACACCACCAAGGCCACCAAAGCCACCAGGGTAACTACACGAACGAAGGCAAGACAAGATCACTGTGTGATGGTACATAAGATTCTATACAAACAAAGCCATGAAAGCTTATGCAATATGTTCGAAGAGAGTTGTTCTATATCAAATTATAATACGAGGAATTATAGAGATCTCCATATTCCCAATCTATGCCTTTTTGAGGCTTGGAATGATATTCCAGTCAACATCAGAGAACTGCCATCACTACGCCTGTTCGAAATACCTCTGAAAAGGCATTTGATCAGCCTTCGTAATTAACTCAAGCCCCCTCAAAAACGACTCCCTGGAACTATCGAGTACCACAAAGACAGAACGGGAGGAGGTTGGGAAAGTCTGAGACGTTACAAATAGTTTCATTTACTAATAATTGGGGGCTTGGAACAAGCGAGAAGGGGAGGCTTGAAGATATTCGCTTTCTGAGTTAAAAACGTTTCGTTACTACATCAATTTACGACATATTCACTATTAACTCTCTTTTCCTAAATTTCATTTTCATTTCATTTTTCGTTATTTAACCACGGTAGCCCCGTCAATCTGCATGTTCGTAAGAAAAGACACCATCAACCCTCTACAATTTCTTTTTTAAGCCTCCTATTGAAGGTAAAAATACATATTAACTGGGAGGTTGGCTGCATTTCCATTCAATTATTTCTTATGTATTTAGGCACGATAGCCCCATCAGTCCATGAGAACTGCTAAACATACGATGTTGCGGTCGGGATCTGCAAAACATAACAAAACATTAACAGCAAAATGAAAGTGAAAAACAATACAATGAATATAAGCAGCGATGCGGTGGCGCGCGAAGCGCGCCAGTGGCCGCCGCAGGCGGCCCAGGGCGCCGAAGGCGCCCAGCCCTCCGCAGGAGCTAGGAACTCCGAGCCCGCGCGCAGCGCGGGCTCGGATTCCTAGTCTATATTACTAAAGGATGAGCTGGTGAGATCAAAGCCTGAATTTGTCTGTCTGCCATATTCATTCCTCAGCTCTCCCGTCCCCTGGAGGCTCGCTCTTCGTCTCAAAAAATCGACCGGAAAATCTATATGTGTCATTGACCTTCCATTTTTTGGGGTAACCTCCTGCAGCTGGGGTATCGGCGAGGGAAAATTGTTGGCAGCCTGCCTCAGCAGGTTATTGTCTTTGATTGACAGCTGATTGTTTCCTCAACTAACGACTCTTGATGATGCTATGAACAACTATCAAGAACAATACAGTCAGAGCTGAATGATGGTAAACAACCATGACATCACATCGCACGTCACATCTACATTCACCTTCGCAAGGGCACGTTTGTGCCAGCGGCTTCCTCCTTCACAACGACACTCTCCAAGCTTTGGCCCTTCAGTATGGACAAGGTCATAGGGTAGTGGGGTGCATCATCGCTGCCAGCTATTGCAACCACTTACTGGGGGCAGTCACATCACCACACCCATATCACGTGATATCTTCTCCTCCACAATGGTGCTTCTTCTAAGAGTTCACAGGGCTCCCTGTATGGGAATTGGAATTACAGGGGTGGTAGTAAAAATGACTAAGTGCGTTAGTTACTGGGGGTGTCATTGACCTTCCATTTTTTGGGGTAACCTCCTGCAGCTGGGGTATCGGCGAGGGAAAATTGTTGGCAGCCTGCCTCAGCAGGTTATTGTCTTTGATTGACAGCTGATTGTTTCCTCAACTAACGACTCTTGATGATGCTATGAACAACTATCAAGAACAATACAGTCAGAGCTGAATGATGGTAAACAACCATGACATCACATCGCACGTCACATCTACATTCACCTTCGCAAGGGCACGTTTGTGCCAGCGGCTTCCTCCTTCACAACGACACTCTCCAAGCTTTGCCCCTTCAGTATGGACAAGGTCATAGGGTAGTGGGGTGCATCATCGCTGCCAGCTATTGCAACCACTTACTGGGGGCAGTCACATCACCACACCCATATCACGTGATATCTTCTCCTCCACAATGGTGCTTCTTCTAAGAGTTCACAGGGCTCCCTGTATGGGAATTGGAATTACAGGGGTGGTAGTAAAAATGACTAAGTGCGTTAGTTACTGGGGAAATATGGGGGCTAACACGGATATTTGTTGGGGGCAGTCACGTGCTTCACCCTCTGGCTCACGTGTCTTACCTGGCAGCTAATTGGTTCTTTCTTGGAGGGGCTCCCTGCATGAACATGCTATGTTAGAGGGGGTGACACACCAAGTGAACGGTATATAACTTAGTTACTCGGAAAAATGTAGGGTAATGACACTTTTAGTTGTTGGGGGCAAACACGTGCCTAGCCCCCATATCACGTGACTTACCTGGCAAGTTGCCAACATAGGTCACGTGACTTGGCATTATGCCAAGTTTCACCATGTGACTTGGCACTTTGCCAATTTCTGTGACGTCACTTGGCACATTGCCAACTTACCCAAAATTTGCCCCCTGATGACATGGAGCCTTTTCCCCTAGGATATCACTAGGAGGAAACTTTTGCGGGAGGAAACTTCCCCCTTTTCCCGTTTATGTTCCAATTCGCGAATGTTTATTTCCGAAAACTTTTTTAATGTGAAATTCGCACAATTTTATTCTGGCCAATTTCCTTCCACCAAAGCAAGAAACGCAATCATGGTCTGTCTCAACTTATATGTCAGCTATGCTGTTAGAGCTCGATGATGGTAAACAACCATTACGTCACGTTGCACGAAACTTACGTGCATATTCACCTTCGCAGGGGACGCCTTTGTTGGCGGTATCCTCCTTCATAACGGCACTCTCTACACTTTGATCCTGCAGTATGGACAAGGTCCTGGGGTGGTGGGGTGCATGATCGCTGCCAGCTATTGGAACCACCAATTGCGGGCAGTCAATTCACCACACCCCGATCACGTGATATTTTCTCCTCCACAAAGGGTACTTTCTACGAGAATACAGGGCTCCCTGTATGGAAATGCGAATTACAGGGGTACTAAAGACTAAATGACTTAGTTACTAGGGAAGATATGGGGTGCTAATACGAATATTTGTTGGGGGCAGTCACGTGAATTTACCCTCAGGGTCACGTGTCATATTTGGAAACTAATCGGTTTTTCTCGGAGGGGCTCCCTGCATGAACATGCTACATTACAGGGATGACACAGCAAGCGAACAGTATCTAACGTAGTTAGCTACTTAGGAAAGTGTGGGGTAATGATGACACTTTAATTTCTTAGGGGCAGACACGTGCTTAGCCCCATGTCACGTGACTTACCTGGCAAGCTGCCAATATAGGTCACGTGACTTGGCACCATGCCAAGTTCCCAACATGTGACTTGGCACCTTGCCAAGTTCTGTGACGTCACTTGGCACATTGCCAACTTACTCCAAATTTGCCCCCTGATGATATGGGACCTATTCCCTTTCAAGATTATTGCAAACGCCATATATCTACAAAACAAACCTAAACATAGGTTTGATTGGTTTCCACTTAGTCGAATTTCCCGAGCGGAAGCAGCGGCAGCTAAGGCACCAATACTATTGGAGCTACCAAAGCAACTAAGCAACCTAACTACTAAAATGAGACGACAAATAAAGCCACTAAAGCAACTAAGGCCAATAACGCAATTAACGATACAAACAAGCTAAGGCAACTAACGAGCGCAAGTTAGCTACCAACGTAAGTAAGGCCAAAGCAACTAAGACCACTAAGACAACCAAACCAATAGACATACTGATGAAACTAAGTTCACTGAGGCAAGGAATGCAGCTACGTCTACTCAGCAACTTCATGAAAGCGGCAACTAACTCCGGAACGCCGTTAAAGCAACTAACGCCACTGAAGTTGCTACCCCAACTAAGTCCACTAAGGCAAGACACGGAGCTGGATCTAAGCAGCAACTGCATCCAGGCGCCAGCTAATCCACTAGGGCCACTAGGGCTACTAACATCAACAAGGCAACTAACGCCACTAAAAGTGTTAACGCAACCAAGTTCACTAAGGACTAATAGACGTGCTAATAGCATTAAGTCCACTGACGCAAGAAACGCAGCTACATCTACTTTGCAATTCCATAAAGACGGCAGCTAACCCACTAAGGCCACTAAAGCAACTAACGCCAACAAGACAAATGGCACCACTAGAGGTGTTAATGCAACGTCCACTAAGGCAAGAAACTAAACTAGGTCTACTCAGCAATTATATATCAAGAAGGCAACCAATCAACTAAGCCCACTGACGCAACTAAGGCCACAAAGGGCGATACAGGAACTAACTCCACCAAAGCAAGAAACGCAATCATGGTCTGTCTCAACTTATATCTCAGCTGTAGATGCCTGTTAAAAGAACAATGGAAGTGTTGGCAAAGGACTTTTGCGTTATTTCAAATCTCAAGCGACACACCATTTGAGGCAAACTTTAGAGCTACTAGACAACTGAAACTTTATTAAGGCCATTAAAGCAATTAGCACCAGTCAAGGAGCAACGGCACCTAACTCTACTAAGGCAAGAAACGCTACTAGATCATCTCAACTAAGTGAAAAACCCAAGGCACTGACGACAATGACGGCAAGTAACTTTTCATCACATTTGCCCGTTTCACGTCACCATGAGGAAGCACACTTCCACGAAAAAAGCACAACCCAACATCATCCAAATTCCCACAATGTGTAGATATACATTTCCACTTAATCACTGCTCAATTAACCGAACTAACATGGAGTTAAATTTCCTACTTACGCACTGCCACTTATACGAACTACAGCGAAGCTAAAAGGAACGCGGAGGCGCGCCGAAGGCGCGCCGAGCGGGCCTAGTAAGAATCTACGGGCTGATTTTTTCGAAAAAAGCACCCAAAGATGAGAACCGATGACAGACAGATTTATTCAATGTTCTTATGAGATGATAGTAAAAACTCTATTGTGTTGGTGAGCGCAAACTCCCAAAGTTTGATAACAGAATTCTTAAACAATTTTCAGAAGCATTGTGCCATTGAGAGATTTTAACAATATTCATTGAGCCGTGTGAAATAATTTCCTTGTCAGCAACAAATACCGTATCCTCCAATATTTGAAACGCAATTGTCCGTCCCCAAATAAATCAAACTTGTACTTGATCATAAAGACCATATTTTTAAGAACTTTGTCAGTCTGTAATTTAAAAAATATGTTTTTGTTTCCGGTTTTACCGTATATTATCTTTTACTGTATATTGCCTGACAGAATATTATCAGTCTACTGTATACAGTATAAAATATACAGTATATACATTATGTAATCTATATACTGTATTTACGGGGGTTTTATAGTATGTTATCTTTTATAGTATATTGTCTTTTACTGTATATTATGTTTTACTGTATATTGCCTTACAGTATATTATCAGTCTATTATTAATTGGTATATAATATACCGGGTGAGCCAGAAAAAAGTTCCCACTTTTGAAAATTCATAACACCAAGACTACTACACAGATTTGAATCATACAAATTGTAGTTAAAAGTCGAAAGATGAAAGTATTTTTGTGATTTTTTTCGCTGTCCTACCAGTACTACAAATATTGGTAAATTCAACTTTATAAAAATTTCATGGTTGCAAAATCACGGAAAAAGGGCCTAAAACATTGCACTGTGATCCAGGCCATGTAATTAATGTGAAAAAATGAACTTTTCAAAATTCCACCGAATGTATTTTTTCATTGTTCCCCATACCCTAAAGCATATAATAACGCAAACGATCTTCAAATCAAGCAACAGTAGCCCGAGAAAACATTTTTTGAAGTTAGGGCTAAATTTGGTAGTGTAAGCTTCTTGCTAGACCAGAAGAAGTCGCAAAGCAGCATGAATTTTCAAATTTCCGTTTCATCGCTTGTATGTGCCCGATTTGAATGATCTTTTTTTTTTTGTCTGGTAGATTGAACCTCGTAGAATATGAATTAAATCAGTTTATCAACGATTTTTGCTTTAGAATGTGGAAATTTTGTGAATTCATAATGGTAACCGACTATTGAAAACCACGTTGCCTGAATCATTAAACCCGATTTCAACACTGAATACAAAAAATCTATATCTCAGAAAACTCTGAAAATCAGTTTTAAAATGGACTTCAGCCTATTGTTGACACTCTTGCCAAAGCGCTTAGCAGAGGCTTCACGTAGAAAATTTTCGCGATTTTTTTACGAAGTCAAGTGAAGACAGGGTTTTTTGATAAATTTTTTCGACAACTGTCATTGCAATGCTGGCAAGGATGGATGCTTCGTGAGACAACATTTTCCATCATTTCAAGAACAAGAAGTAAGAAGGAAATAATGGTCATTCCTTGAATATAATTTTTGCGTTTTTTGCGTTTTCGAACGTCATTTACTTGTTTTTCGTTCATTAATTGATTAATTAATTAATTAATTAATTAATTAATTCATTAATTCATTAATTCATTCATTCATTTGAATTATCAACATGTTGAGTACACAAATCTATTTCTATAGTGCATACACTGAGCATTTCAGGGAATGATTATTGCTAGGATCAAAAAGAAAAATTCGTCCGTAAAAAGTAATTTCATTAAAGTTTGGTTCACACCAGGACTTTGTTCTTGTTCGAGCCACTGTGTTACAGTGGTCATGACATACCAGAGAAAATGTTTAGGTGAGCAGATTTTGTTGCTTGAATATCAAAGTCTGTCTCAAATGAGATTTCCGACAACAGACAACTCCCTCATGGAAAGCTGTCCAGTTTTATGTATTGACGGGCATTTTAAAGTGGCATCAAATTTGACACAATAAAACTTTCCACATTACTATTATACTCAAATTTTTGGATTTGAAACTTTCATTCATTAAATCAAATAGACACTCGCCACATTATTCTGATGGATGAATGAATAACAGGTGGGGGGCATTGGTTACGCAGAAAACGCGAAAATTAAATCCACTGAATGACCTGTGCTTCTTTCATACTTCTTGTTTTTGAAATGATGGAAAATGTTGTCTCACGAAGCATCCATCCTTGCCAGCATTGCAATGACAGTTGTCGAAAAAATTTGTCAAAAAACCCCGTCTTCACTTGACTTCGTAAAAAAATCGCGAAAATTTTCTACGTGGAGCCTCTGCTAAGCGCTTTGGCAAGAGTGTCAACAATAGGCTGAAGTGCATTTTAAAACTGATTTTCAGAGTTTTCTGAGATATAGATTTTTTGTATTCAGTGTTGAAATCGGGTTTAATGATTCAGGCGACCTGCTTTTCAATAAATAGTTGGTTACCATTATGAATTCACAAAATTTCCACATTCTAAAGCAAAAATCGTTGATCAACTGATTTAATTCATATTCTACGAGGTTCAATCTACCAAACAAAAAAAAAGATCATTCAAATCGGGCACATACAAGCGATGAAACGGAAATTTGAAAATTCATGCTGCTTTGTGACTTCTTCTGGTCTAGCAAGAAGCTTACACTACCAAATTTAGCCCTAACTTCAAAAAATGTTTTCTCGGGCTACTGTTGCTTGATTTGAAGATCGTTTGCGTTATTATATGCTTTAGGGTATGGGGAACAATGAAAAAATACATTCGGTGGAATTTTGAAAAGTTCATTTTTTCACATTAATTACACAAAACGTGAAATCTGGATCACAGTGCATTGATCAAATCTTAAGGATTCTATTCAAATCGAACAATAGGCCATGGGCGTTTCACCTCCCTCAAGAGTTATAAGACATTGATTTTCAAACAAATATGAAAGATTTTCAATGCCAAGGAAATTAATGCCTAGAGGATATCTCTCACCCATGAGAAGTTGCATTTCCTTCATTATTCTGTGCGAGAGGTCATTTATGAATTGATCGATGTTTTTGGCCATTTTCAGTAATCAATCAACCATGAAATTTTTGTAAAGTTGAATTTACCTATATTTGTAGTGCTGGTAGGACAGCGAGAAAAATCACAAAAATACTTTGATCTTTCGGCTTCTAATTAGAATTTGAATGATTCAAATCTGTGAAGTAGCGTTGGTGTTATGAATTTTCAAAAGTGGGAACTTTTTTCTGGCTCACCCGGTATATATTTCTTAAATTCGCGCATATTTGCTGTTGTTCATCGTCGCATTGCGGTGTTCCTGCTCTCAAACTTACTCACGAATTATCACTGCAAGCATCCTCGGATCCGACGAGCGACATTGGTATCGTGTCCTTTTCTTTTTTGATTTATTATGTAATCTGTACACTGTTTTTACAGGGGTTTTACAGTATGTTATCTTTTATAGTATATTGTCTTTTATCATATATTATGTTTTACTGTATATTGCCTTACAGTATGTTATCAGCGTACTGTATACAGTATATACAGTATGTAACCTGTATACTGTTTTTACAGGGATTTTACAGTATGTTATCTTTTACAGTATATCATCTTTTACTGTATATTATGTTTTACTGTATATTGCCTTACAGTAATTATCAGTCTACTGTATACAGTATTAAATATACAGTATATACAAAATGTAATCTTTATACTATATTTACAGGAGTTTTACAGTATGTTATCTTTTACAGTACACTGTCTTATAGCGAGGTAGGGTCTCTCTTCCGTGAAATCAGAACGAACTGAGCAATAAGAATCAACGAATAATTTCAATTCACCTCACCACAACGATGTTGTTTCGTTTATATCGAAAACGATTAGAAGTTTGAAATTATGTTGGGAGAAGGCATGGTTCTAATATCAGCATTCTGCCATCGCCAACAAAAGTGCTTGTCTTCATAACCAGGAGCCTTCCAGGAAATGAAATTTCCCGCTCTTCCTTTTTCTTTGTCAATTTGATAGAAACAACAGGGTCCGTCCTCTAAGGGTCTGTTTATATGAGGAAGAACACCTCACCTGCCAGACCCGGGGCTTAGAGGTGAGATTCCATCTTCCCATAGACTCCAGGTAAGATCCCCCCTCTGGTAAGGTGGGATTTCACTATACCGGTGGTGTTGCGTTCGTCATGTAAAGGCGAAACGAAAATACCTCAGGGAGGGATTCCCTATTAGTCAGTGACGGGGGGGGGGGGGGAATCAGACATTTTTCGGCTTTGTAGAGCGTTGTCTGGTATACCTTTGGGTACGCCATTTGGTACATAATCGGTATATTTTGGGGGTTACTGATGAGAAAATATGATAAAGTGAGTGCTAGGCTGAGTTTTTCACCAAAACATTGCAGGGCTGTTGCCAAAAATGCTATAAAACCTTTATTTTTCATGTACCATGAAGCTACGAGTGTATTTTTGGCGTCTAGCAAGTCCTAAATTTGGTATATTCTTGGGTTTTTCAAAAATATACTGTGTCTGACCCCCGTCACATACCAATAAAAGTATGAATCAGTAACGACATTGGTTTTCTTGACAGAACTAATATCTCAATTTACTGTTCACTTTGACAGGTGCAGAAAGTTCTGCTTCTTAGGCTGGACCCAAAGGAATCAAAGTTGTACCTGGAGAAGGCTTTGGGGCAAATGCAAAATTTAGTTCGTGGTGGATATAGCAATTACAAAAATGACAAACAATTTGCGTATCATGCCATGCTCGTTTGGGGTTTTGGAAGCCGTGATGAAGAATTGCGAAAGACATTTTGCTACCTTCCGGTGAAAATTGTGGATGCGTTGTTATATCAAGGGAGGTATTCAGAGAGCTTGGAATATGTCGAAAAGCAGCATACCTTTATGAAGGAGAAAATGGGTGAAAAACACCACTCTACCTTGGCCTTGTTATTCAATAAAGCAAGGTATGTTTGTTTATTTTACCAGTGCACAAGGGCAGATTTTGTAATACAACAGCATCAGTTGCTTTGGTTCATACCACAATTCAAAGCGATTAGCGAATGCAGGCAAAAGAAATTCTCTCAACCAGTAATTCAAAACAAACATAGCCGCAAAGTTGCCCTGAAACCAGTAGGGCAAACTCTCGCTTGGTGCGCGCAAAGGTTGGTTTTTAAGATAAGTTATGTGCTTAAGAAGAAAGAAGTAGGGTAAATCTAAAGTTCTCTCTGGCGGATTTTGTTGACGAGATTCAGAAGCCCAGCAGAGGCCATTACAATTCCTGCCTATTTATTTCCCAGTTGTAAAAAGTTAATCTTCAGCTCCTGAATCAACTAAACAGATCCGCGAGACAGACTTTAGATTTACCCTTTTCTCTCTTCTTAGGCACATAACTTCTCTTAGAAACAACCCTTCGCCCGCACCAAGCGCTAGTATGGGTACTGGTTTCAGGGCAACTTTGCGGCTCTGTTTGTTTTGATTTACTGGTTGAAAGAATTTCTTTTGTCTGCAATCGCTAATCACTTTGAATTGAGGTGTGAACCAAAGCAACTGATGCTATTGTATAACAAAATCTGTCCTTGTTAAACCAGTGTGCTTTATCAGAAGAAACACATCTTAACTATAACTGAAGATTTTATTTTACGTTTGGCTCCCAGAAAACAAACTTTATCAACACAATCTAGGTATCAGCACGTAGCTGAAGTGTTCAACTATCTTTTGAGATGTTATTTGGTCATTTGAACTATGAATACCCTCCGAAAAGCGACTTTCCAAAATATGATAATCTATTGATTTCCCAGGCTTCCTATTCCCTTTCCAGTTTACCTGGTGGCCTAACAAAAACCTCACGAGCTAACTGGAGTTCTGAACAAAACAAGGAATCAGCGTGTAGCTAAAAGGCCCAGCTATCTTTTGAAATGTTGCTGGGTCAGTTTAAAGTGTGTCTACTGTTCGAAAGAACAGTTGCAAAAATGTGGAAATTAATTTAATTCTCAGACTATTCCATCATTTTCTAGTCTACCGGGTGAGTCAAAAAAAGCGCCCGGCGTTTCAAAGGCTACTGCTCCCTGAGTATATAAGCAATCATATTTTGCAATATCTGATTAAATAGCTAACATGTTCAATTATTTTTAGAAATTTTTCTGGCAAAGAATGGTCACTCCGTTCAGATTCTGTAGGTAATTTTCTAAAATGAATCCCTTTGAGAAACCTTAAAAAACGTGCTAAAATTACAAGCAAAAGTCCCAAATGTGTTTACCTCACAGAGATGACTTTCAGCACGCTTTAGCACATGCTTCATTTTGGGTGGTTGAAAAGTCTTCCCCCTGGTGTGAAGAACTTATTTAGGGGGATTCCATTCTCCCATGAGGACAAAATACATGAGCAGATCCTAGAGTCATTATTGCTAGGAAGGAGAACAAAGGGAAATTTTGCTTGCTGTTTTCGCCCGTTTTTGCAGGTTTTCGAAAGGGGCTTTCTGCAGAAAGTCTCCTATTTCTACGGGAAGGAATGACCGATTCAAGCCGGGTAAATTACTGAACCTAATTTGACATATCGGGGATAAAACAAGACAGTTTTCAACATCATTGCTGTGATATTCAGGGATCAGGATTTTTTCAAACGCCGGGCGTTTTTATTGACTCACCCGGTATATGTGGAATTTGTGAGAAATGCTGAATCCGAAATTTTATTAGGAGGACGAAATGTGAATAAGGAACAGAGGTCAATAGACAAAATCGGCTAAGGTTTGTTTACACCCATTTCAAGTCATGTGATCAGTCTCTTGATAAATCTTCTTTTGATTTCTCCAACATGTTTTGTGCCATACAAATTGGTGCCATGAGTGCAAAAAGTAGCATAATACTAAAACCTCCCAAGAGTGTGATCATATGACTTGAAATTGGTAAAACAAACCTTAGCCGATTTGGTCTATCGATTCGAGGAAAACGACAGATTTCCGAGGATGGCTTCAATTCCATCTCTTCGCTAAGTTCTCACAAAATGTTGACTGGGAAATCGATGGTCATTATTTCCCTCAAAATGAGGAATAAGGAATTTAGAATTTTCTATGAATCTGTTTTTTTTTTGTGGTAGTCATTGCTTAAAGTGACGATGCAACATCTCAAACAATAGCCAAGCATTTCAGCTATACAGTGATACAAAGCAGAAAGCAGTTGCCGTTATGTTTTTAGGTATGTAATTTACATGTTCCATTATCAATGGGATTGTCTCGATTCTTTATGCCATCCTGGTAAGACTGAACATCTGTTCGATTGCTTCAACAGGTCTTTACATTGTATTGGTAAGCACGAGGAAGCATTAACTGTATACCAGGATGCTATTGTCAAGTACCGTGAGGCATTGGGAGAGTTGCACTGTGATACACTTGCTGCAGAAATCGATCTAGCATTTCTTAACATCGACTTGGAACGACCTCAGGTTAGTGATTCAATATGGTTACTCTAGTCTGCATCAAAGTAGAACTCAGATCACTTAAAACAGGACGCTTTGACTAATCTATCCATTTCCTTACGATTACTCCCGTACCAACCCTCCATGTGTTTAATGTTCTGTTTGACATTGCATCATAGTGGGGTAGCTTGCAGCCAAGTAAGTAATTTTTTCAAACCAATCTTTGGGCTTAAAGTTTTTAGACTTTTTGATCTTCAATTATTTGGTGACAAGCTACCTTAACTCGTAGCTTAACGACGCATTACTGTTATGTTGTTCATCTATGTCTCTGTTCTCTCGTTACTTCTTTCCGTAAAGTTTCTCGTATCGTCCTCGTTTTGTTTCATGTAACCGTGGGATAGTCGTGTTTTTCGCTCCTCTTGGTGTTGTCGCCGTAGTGTCGTATGAGAGAGTATAGTAGAATTTAGAAAGTATAGTAGAATTTACCTAATACTGTAAATTTTTTCTGAATGTAAAGAAAAAAAGTCAAATCAAAATGCGGGTACATAACAAACAAGGAATAAAAGTATCTTGCATGAGTAATTTCATGTTGTTGAAATCTCTTCTGAAAAATAATTTGAAATAGACCTCTTAGATTCCCTTCTTCGAAAATGTGTTGTGTCACCATTCCATGGAAAATGTTTTCAAAGCCTCTTCCTAAGAACCATATCAACACGACAGAGCAGAAACTGTGCATGTATGCGCGAAAGCTCGTAACTTTGAACCCCCTAGCTCCCTGCAACAAATCCCAAAATCAGGCACACACTTGATATTTTGTTCCTTGGGCCTTGATTTATCATTTCAAAAGCTTTTGTATGCAAACACTTCCTTATCTCATCATATTGCTTGATGACGTCATTTTACGCAGTTTCTGCTCTGTCTACCAACACATATATCTTTGCAGAAAAGCAATACATTCTACTGAATAAAAAATTGTGGATCTTTTGACTGCCTTTGAATATTAAATTTGTCCTGCCAAGGCTGAGATATGGACATGTTTCAAGGCAGCTTTGAGAAGGTTCTTCATCAACCGTTCCTTATACATTGGCTTAGCAAGCAAGTCTATGTTTCTGCCGGCGTCAGTGACACAGCCCACAGTGACACTGCTGATAGTTTGAAAAAAGCACCGGTGATACTGCTATTACTCATTGCTTTGAAAAAAGTAACATCTCCTTTGGAAGCACTGATTTTGACTAGCGTCCTTGGGGTACAGTAGGCACAACTTAGGGGTCATGAGGAAATAGGACTTCAAAACATGATGACTTAATACATAATACATAATAATACATAATACATAATTGATTTTATAATGCGCCCCTATATTATGCAAAACTCTGCGGCGCATACAATTTATAGATAGAAGTAATAAAAGTAAAGAATTGCATTAAATCAAAATAACTTAGAATTACAAAAAAGTTTCTAAAAATTACAATTTACAATGGAAAAAGATACTTAGAACTTAAAAGCTTATTCGAAAAAATGAGTTTTTAATGCCTTCTTAAAACTAGTTGTGTCCTTGGATTGTCTGATATGGAGAGGCAAAGAGTTCCATGTGCGAGGTGCAGCATATTCAAATGCTCTCTTCCCGAAAGTCTCAGTTTTAACTCTTGAAATAGCAAGTAGTGATAGCTCTGCTGATCGAAGCGTTCTGGGAGCTTTTTTACTGGTAAATAATTCCTTTAAATAAGCCGGTCCAATATTGTTCATGCACTTGAACACTAGTAATGAAAGTTTGTACAAGATCGTATACCTGATAGGTAACCAGTCTAATTCTTTCAACATTTCTGTGGCACTATCTCTCCAACTCCTGTTTAAAATCAATCTAGCTGATATAAAAACTTGAAGTCCCAAATGAAATAGCCAGAAAGGGGAAATAAACTACATTTCTTGCGTAAGATTAAGATAGGGATTTGATTTTGCATTTAAATCCTTTTTAGACAGTGTTAACCTGTATGATATACCGGGTGAGTCAAAAGAAAACGCCCGGCATTTGAAAGGCTACCGCTCCCTGAATATACAAGCAATGATATTTTGCAATATCTGATTAAATAGCTAACATGTTCAATTATTTTTAGAAATTTTTCTGGCTAAAATCGGTCACTCCGTTCAGATTTTGTAGGCAATTTTCCAAAATGAGTCCCTTTCAGAAACCTTAAAAACGTGCTAAAATTACAAGCAAACCCCCTAATGTGCTTGCCTCACAGCGATGACTTTCAGTATGCTTTAGCACGTGCTTTCGTTTTGGATGGTTGAAAAGTTTTCCCCCTAGTGTGAATAACTTATTCAGGGGGATTCCATTCTCCCATGAGGACAAAATACATGAGCACAAGAGTCATTATTGCTATGAAGGAGAACAAAGGGAAATTTTGCTTGCTGTTTTCGCTCGTTTTTGCAGGTTTTCGAAAAGGGGTTTCTGCAGAAAATCTCCTATTTCGACAGGAAAGAATGACCGATTAAAGCCGGGTAAATTACTGAACCTAATTTGACATATCGAAGAAAAAACAAGATAGTTTTCAACATCATTGCTTTGATATTCAGGGATCAGGATTTTTTCAAACGCGGGGCGTTTTTATTGACTCACCCGGTATCTAGCAGCAACAACTTAGACAAATTTCAGTCGCAGAAATAAAATAGCTGCTCTTTTTTTAATATATCATGTTTATTGCTACCTATGGTAGACTTTAGACTGATTACAGGGAGTGCTAGTTACCGCCCACTAAGACGAGACTAAATAGTAGTCGAACACAAGTGTTTTCATAAATGTATTCGTTGCTTACATTATGATGTCAATTTTATGAAAATGTCATTGCCAAATTCAAGCGCAAAATTGGTAGTGCTACAGCAACTGTCAGAGAAAATGTTTGAAGCTAAAAGTTCAAAATGCCACAGATGGTACAATGAAACAAAATTATTTTGATAAGCCCAGCTTGTAGTAATTTCAGAAAAGTATCTGTTTTGTTTTGTTGTGTCCCAATCATGGCATTTTGCGCCATTTAAAATAGTATCAAAAATTTTGTACCGAAAAGGAGCAAATATTGTTCGCAGGATGCATCATTCCAGCATCATTTCATTCTGCCGGTAAACTATAAATCTATACAATTCTGGCAGTATTTTTTCTTTCATTTTCGACCTTAAAACTGATAGAAATCTATTTTTTGTCAGCACAGTCTATAAAAGCTCCTCCCCTATAATAAAAACAAAGTTGAACAATTAAAATAGCCAGGTTATGAGTGATGAAAAGCTTTTCCAACTTCTCCAGTTTTCAAAGGAAGATAATTTCGGAATGGAGAAAGTTATGAAGTTCGCATTTGCACTTTTGAGTACAGAATTTATTCGGCTTTTAGGAATGGTAAGCAAATCGAGAATTATAAGAAAATTCGGTTGTCCTTCTTTTTTGCCTTTGTACCCATTATTTGTAGAGGGAGCAACAAGATTCTTTGCAGGCAGAGGGGTGCCGACTAGACTGCCAAGAACGTGTTTGATACTATACCGAGCCAATAAAAAGGCCTGGTGATTGTAAAATGCTGCTCCCTGAATAGCAAAGCAATGATATTGAAAACTGTCGCGTTTTATTCCCGATATGTCCAACCTGGTTCAGTAATTTACCTACCTTTAATCGGCCATTCCTTCCTATCGAAGTGGGAGATTTTCAGCAGAAAGCTACTTTCAAAAACCTGCAAAAACAAGTGTAAACAACAAGCAAGATATCCCTTTGTTCTCCCTCCTAGCAATGATGATACTTGCATGCATTGATGCATTTTGTCCTCTTGGGAGAATGGAATCCCCATGTGTTCATACTAGGGAGAAGAAGACTTTTTGAATCCTCTAAGATTGTGCGCAACTTTATGATTTGTACTAGCAGCAAGGATTTAGTGAGGATTATAGCATTTTTCTTTGTGACCTGCCTCCAAATAAGGGCATTTGGAAGTCACGTGGTACAACAATGGGCCATAAGATTCGTAAGATTTGATTTCCAATTAAAGGGTCTGTTTCATTCAGCATTCCTTGCACGTGTCGTCTCTTGGTTGGCCTTTGTTTGTCGCCATTTTCACGGCCCATGAAAATGGCGACAACAAAGGCAAACCAAGAGACTACAGGTGCAAGGCATGCTGGATGAAACAGACCCTTTAAATTTTTGTAAGACTTCAGAAATTGCAGCCCAATATCTACAGTAATGGCGGAGCTATTTTAGAAAGTGTGGTAGGGGGCGAAGTACGCTTAGGTCAAACGTTGTTAAGAGGAATTAATCTTGCATCAAAAAGAAGGGTAAATTGACACATCTCCTCGCTGTTTTTCCATTCTTTTCATTTAATTTTGTCACGTTCTGCATTCCACTCCACTGTTGTTTTTTGTAGGTTTCATTAGAAATATTTGAAGATGTTTATCGCAAAAAGCAGGAAGCAATCAAGAACTGTGAGACCAATGTTGCTGGTGATACTGTGGAGCTCTACGCCTACAGAGATATCTATACAGTCATGTATGGAATTGGGCATGCTCTACAGCTGTTAGGGAGATACCCAGATGCAGAGAATTACTACGAACTGTTCTATGAACAACGAAGGATACAAGATGGAGAAGACCACCCGAGAAGGTTACATGCTGGGAATAAACTCGCAGAGGTAATGATGAAGCAACATAAATTTAATGCGGCTCATGAGCTACTAGACAACGTCTATGCGATGCAAGTAAAGAAGTTAGGGGAGAACCATCCACATTCTATGTCAACATTGTCCAATATCATTGTTTGTCTCAAGGCAGAAGGGAATAAGGAAGAAGCTTTGAATCTTCTGCAAGACTTGTATGAGAGGAAATTTAAGGTCTTTGGATCAGAGCATAAAGATACAAAGAAAACCAAACAAATGATTGACGAGACAGAAAGCGAATTGGCCAGCATTGACAAAGCATAGTTACGCATCTGGTGTTACGCAGGGATCTAGCTTTGAACCACTTCTGTTTGATTCATTCCTGTATCATCATGATGCTCAACTGGGAGATTGGATTTACATGGCAAAACCTGTCAGGAAGTTTATATTTGTGGTATGAGAAATTTTGATGTTAGAAATAAATTGACGTCTTCAATGGAAGTATCATGATGCTACTTTTGCCTCATTCAAGAGATCATTTTTACAATTACTTCACTTCTTTTGAAATGCATTTTGGAATATTTTTTGCCTCGATCGGATAAGGAGGTAAATACTGAAGCTTACATTGCTCTTGGAAACGCATGGAATAGTTTGGTACCTTTATGGAAACAAAATAGACATGGTGTAAATTTCTTGCTAGAGATTTGCAACATTTGTCTCGAATCGAATTTAGTTGTAAAATGGGTTTATTCCTAACTTCACTTTATGGCTGGCAGGGAGAACTGAAAATCTGAATTTTTGAAAGGCCAAGCTTCACAAGGATTATTACTCCAATGTGGACGCATGTTATCGTCTGCATAATTTTATGGATGATCAGCCTTATCTAATGTCCTTTATTTATGCTATATTTCTAAGCAAAATACTGGGACTTTTAGCACAGTAATATCTCGTATTTATGTAGGTCGTAAGCCTCTGCTTTTAAAAATATTTAGTTGTAGCTATGCAGTGGCGTCGCCACGGGGTGGACTGGGGTGGACATGTCCACCCCAGTTTTCCCAGAGTTCGATTTTCTGATTTCTCGAGATCCGTTGAAAAAACTTTGGGGGGGGGGGGTTGATTTTCACTCACTCAGAACATTCATTTCCTTCTCTCAGAACATTCATTTCATTAATTCATTCCCTGATTTATTCGAAGTTTTCAGGATCATTACCACATGCCGGCAACAGTAGCATCTTGCTAAGGGCACACAGTAAAGTTAAGATAATAAATACAAACCTGCGTGCTTCAATGTCAGACGAACGCTTGGAACATCTCATTAAAGTTAGCGTTGAAAGAGATATTGCAAATAAGATTGAATTGGACAGCCTATTTGAACTATTTGAAACCAGTGGAAGTTGGAAACTTGCTTTGTAAATTAAAGTAAATTACTTCGACACTGAGAAGTAAGTGAAAATTTGATGATAAGTCAGTGATAACTTCAGTGAATGATAAACTGATACTGATATCAAAGTTTCTCATTTACGCAGATCTGATGGTAGTAAACCTACATTAACTGTGATTGTTCCCACTGTTAGCCTTTTTTGAGAACTGATTTCAATTTCAATTCATATCTCTTCCTTCCTCGTAAATAGTTACATGGATTATATCGTGTTGTGCTTCACTATTCGTTTTTTTATGAAAAAATGCCCACTGTTACGAAAAATGCTGCTTGACAAAGCTGCTTCTCCAAAATTTTCTAAATAGTTCAGAAATGCTTCAGAGGGCGTTTCCCACGTTTTCCGAGAGTCTAAAGGGCGTGGTCACGAAAGGTTTTTCTGGGGGCTTCGCCCCCAGACCCCCTCCTTTGTCCACCCCAGTTTTTTCGGGCTGGCGACGCCCCTGTAACTATGTAGTTATGTATTTTCGTAGGTTGTAATGTAAGCATTTGCTTTTTCAAGGTATGTGTCCTTGACTCCGGCAAAGCCCGTTGAGACAGATATTCAATGAGACAGATATTCAAAGTCTATGTTAAAAGCCAGGGGGTAGTCATGATATATTGCTCCTCCTGGTACACGTATTTGTAGTGTCGTATAATAGTTCGTAAGTAGTTTCGTAGGTGATTTCATTATTGTAAACTTTTATATTGAATATAAAAAGAGATATTCAATGAAATTCCAAATTAGCATCCCCCCCCCCCCCAATGTGGCGTGAAGAAAATAGTGTCAGGTTCTGGATGAGATATGCGTGCGCTGTTTGGACTTTGAACTGTGTACTGCGTACTGCATTGGGGAGCAGCAAATTTATAAAGCCTCTTTGTAATCCTTGACCAGTGGGATTTGATCATATTTCTTTTTAGCCAACGGAACAATAAGAATTTGCAGGGATTTCATGTTTCAAGCAAAGCATATGATCCCTTCTTATTTCAAATTTATATCAATATGTTCCAGCAATTTAGAGACATAACGCAACGAATTCCATGTGGTTTTACACCAAATTAATAACATTTGCTGACGTCAGCACTTAATCATGTGACAAAAACAAAGGGCTTCACCTTGATTGCCTTTTCTTGTTTGTTACTTTTGCCAATTTTCAAGTCTGTAGCACCTATGGCTCTGACGAGTTCGGCTCTGTCTAGCCAGAGTTTAAAATGGTCTGGTCTGGATAGGTTAAAGAAACTGCAGCCTGCAGACTGCATCACATGGAATATTCTCTCCCTGAATAATGCCCGGGGGGGGGGTACTCAAGTATATTTAGGATAGGGGTGCTCAGGTTGGGGTACAAAGCATCAACCCAAAAGAATAATTTCTGGCACGAAATTAGACCCAACAAGATAATTTTTTCTGATATACCCAAAGGTCATGAAGTCAGTATCTTAAATTTATTGAATAGTGCCTTAGCTGATTAGATTTCTCACAACCTGTTAGGATATTCAAATATTTTGACTTTAGTAATGTTGATTTTAGATTTTGTTTGCAAGATATGCTTTTCTCAATTCTCTTACTTTAACCCATATTTGAGACCCAAAAAGAAATGCAGAACTTTAGGAGCCCAATGAATTTCAGGTCACTGCAGGATTGAGGGGGGGAGGGCTCCCTCCTCGATTAGTTTACCTATCGAGAGAGCTCGTCCTATAAGTAATTCCGTCCATACAATTTATCTTGTTTCTTGTTACTGTTATATTATTGAAAAATGATAATATTAATTTTCCGTATTAATTTTCTATAACATTGTCTTATTTCACTGTTGTTTAGTTATTTGTTATTTTTAGTTATTGGTTAGTCATTATTTGTTAGTTATATAAATTTAGTTATTTATATATACATGGTATGTCGTGGAATTTAAATGTATGAAAACTGAAACTGAAAACTGCATAAATAACTGTACAAATGATTGACCCAAAAAGGGAAGCTCCTTCTAAAGTTTAGACCCAAAAAAGTAACCTGAGCATGCCTATCTAAGATAAACCCGAGTACCTCGTGGGGAATAATGAAATAATTTCAACATAATGTGAACATTGTTTCCCAGTCTTTTATATTTGATATTTTAATACATGAATATTGGCACAAAAAAATCTCAAAAAGAATTCATCGAAATTGTAGCTATCTTAACTTATTGCTTTCTGTGTCTTGAACATTTTCGTAATTTTGAACTTTTTCAATAGTGAGTAAAATTACGAAACAGTGAAAGGTGAATGTAAACCAAGTAAAAATAAGTTCAAAACACGAAGAAACAATTAAATTATTTGGTTTTAGATAAGAGAAAAGTAGATATTTATTTTGTAAAATATTTAGCACGCTCTACCCCCCTCCCCCCTGAAAACCGTCTTGCTGACAAGACTTAGCAACCGTGCATTCCGTGCACAAAGAAGCTTAGAAGAAAGAAGTGAAATGAAAAAGAAAACAACGCAATGAAAGGAGTGCGTCTGGAATACGTTAGGAATAACGGAATGTGTATGGAATGCTGGAATACTGGAGTGACTTACTGTTTACAACATTCATTGACAACGGATTGTAGAATGGTCATAACTGTAACATTATCCACTTCTTTAGCAATAAACTGATAATTGTGTATGTTTCTACCCGAACCATTCGAGCATTGCAGTATGTAATATACAGGGCCAATACCAGCTATACCGGCGTAGGGGGGCGAAAAACCAAAATTTTCCGACGAAAAAACCATCAACAACAACAGCAACAACAGCAGTTGTACCGATCTAACTCCGCGGTAACTAAAATTTGGCCACATTTCGTAATTCAACGTTGAAATCAACACAATTAGTTAATATCAATAAAAAATATGCCATAAATTCAATAATTTCTGTTGGAATTTATGTTTTTGCACTAAAAAATTCATGTTTTTCCATTATTTCTCCTCAAAATCCTCCAAAACTAGTTATTTAGAACACAAAAATTCCGACAAGAGAGCAAAATTTTCCGACAAATGGTCTGCTGGGGGGGGCGCTCCGCCCCCCCAGCCCCCCATTGGCTTCGGCCCTGGTAATATAGCTCATGTATTCAGTATTCTATTCTGTTCCATTCCATTCCAGTATTTCACATTCCATATTTTAACGACAGCCAATAGAAATAAGAGGCATGATAATGGGCATTAGCAACCGGCAAATAAATATCAAGGAAAACATTCGATTCTTTCTCAGCACAAACCCGGAAAGAGTTGACAAACGTTTGATGTTTCTGGAAGATTTCAGAATCTTGCTTTGTTGTTCGCAATAAGAAAATGATGTATGTGTCGAAAGAGGAAGCAGAATCAATAGACAGATTGATAGAAAGTATCATAGGTGGAAGAAATAAAGCTGGTGAAGTGCTGGAAGACGGAGAAAATGTACATGAAGCATGCCTATGCCATCTTTTCAGTGGTAAGAAAATTTCCAATATAAAAATTGTTTGACCGCATCAGAGAGGAATGATGAATAGAATTGTATACATGCTTCAAAATATTGTTGACATTTTAAAATGGACTTTTAAAACGCAAACTGTCGTGACGGTGGCAAAGGTTGGCAAATGAAGGAATCAAAAAGAACATAATTAGCTGGTAATATTTTTAAAGGAGTGCTGCCCTGCCTGAGTTATTGTACAATAATAACTGTTATTGTACCTAGTGTAATTTTATTGTCTTGCCCAACTTACAAGGAAACGAGTCATCAAGGCTCACAAGACCCCAATCTTTGAGTAATTCGATGCAAATTGTATACAAATATTCATGATACCCTTCTTGTGCAACGTAAGCACCTTGTACGCAGGGTTACTTGAGGCCCTGATCTGCCTCCAAACCTGGATTTCAGAATCTCACCTTTCCCTCATTTTAGTTAACTAAATGCAAAATGGGGAAGACTTCATGAATCTTCCGAGGGTTCATCCATTTGTTCATCAACCGATTTGCAGCCCGTTTAGGACTAGGTGTATGTTGGGCGAAACCTCCAAAATCAATCGCTATTCTCAAAATGCTAATAGAAGTAACAAGCTGCCTCATTCGAATGAAAATTTTTATTAGAGTATATATGATGAGCTCAGGCAATTTTCTGATGATTCTTTTCTAGAAATTTATAAGTGAATCACGTATTAAGATTTGCCACATGAATTGCATGAATTCAAACTTTTCCTGATGATATTACCTTCCTCGGTGCATCTCTATTTGTTAATTCAAATGATTCATTAAGAAAGTTTATTAATCATTCAGGAGTAAACATCAGCAAGTGCGCTGTGGCCAATTGTCCCTTGGTCTTTGTTCAAGTATCATTCATGGTACGCGGTTGGGTTCGTGGCATATTCAGGGTAATGGATGCAGCAGCAAAAATCAACTGAACTGGTGGGGTCTTTTTGGCAGGGCGGCACCAGAAATTTCCAACAGAGGGGCTGGAGCTTCCGACAGGGGGGCTAAGATTACCGAAAAATGCAGTTTTCATGTGTCACTTTGCCAAATTTCCTCCAACGAGAAGCCAAAATTTCCTCCAACGAGGGGCTCGACGGCCGACGGGGAGCAGCAGCCCCCTCTAGCCCTCCCCTGGCGCCACCACCGTTTTTCAGCAAGGGCCGGTATGTTCATCATCTGAGTTTTAGGAGGAAAAATTTTTAGAAATTTTCTCGCCTTGATTAGAAGTGTGTGTTTTGCAAATTGAAGGACAATGGTAGACGCTCTTCCAGCCCCCCTTGGCTGCGTTCCTTCCCCCCTAGATAGCTTCAAAGGAAGTTAACCCTAAACTCCACAAACTGTACAAGGTCAGGTCATTTAAAGGGCAAACTCAGGCGCACCTGATTTCTGCAGCAATAAATTCGACAGGCTATCTAGATTTGTTCGTCTTCTACAGACATTTTTCATTTATTGTTGTCTCCAAGTTTTCTTTCGCTTTGCATGGCTGAAAAATGCCACATCTTGCTAATGACATAGTCAATAATGAGGATGACAAATCATTCAGCTTTGAAATAATCGTTTTCAAAGGTTGCTAGGTACAAACAATCACACTGCAAGAAAGAGGTATTCCTCCAGCAGTTGTCCTCTGTTTGTCTTTTTCAAAAGGATATTAAATGTCTACTCTTTTGAAAAATCTCGTTGTTATGGAGCACATTCATTACAAAGCTCTCTGTTCTGCGAAAGCATTTTTCACAATTGTTTATTTGTTAAGACCATGTCGTGAAGATCAGAAGTCTGTTGGAGAGTATTGTATCATGTCGGTCTTGGAATCGCGGCATTGTGCTTCAGGGCATGAAGTCGAAGGCCATTACGTAATGTGCACATGATGATGCATAAAAATGAGGGTGCTTATGCACCACTTCGATTAAGCAGCCTCGTTTTGGAAATTTGTCAAAATTCCTTCCTATTGTTCTTATGAAAATTTCGAGCCCAGATTCGGATTTAGCACCCAAACATTAGTCTAGTTACACGTTTTTACGCTACTGGCGACTGTGATGTTGACTTTATGACAAAGTAAAGTTCAAAAATTTATAAGGGATTTGACCGTGAAAAATCGTTTGGGGTGAAACTTTACACTCCGAGTCATTTTCACGGTCAAATCCCTTACAGATTTCCAAACTTTACGTCGCCATAGAATTAACACCACGACTTCTAGCAACATGAAGACCTGTGGTTAGACTAAAAATTTGGGTGCTAAATCCGAATTTGGCCTCCGAAATTTCATATGAACAAATTTTGAATAATTTCCAAAACGAGGCTGTTAATCGAAGTGGTGTATACTGCGGCCACTGGCTTGAGCTTGGCCAAAAAGTGACCGGAACTGTGGCCGGATTATTCTGGCATCTTGTGTATTTGTTTTCTGCTGCGGCCCTGCTCCGGCCATTTCGTATAAACCAAAATTCTTAGTTTGATGTCATGTTCTATGCAATACTTTATTATTAAATTTTCAGCTCTGGCTAGTGCTCCGGCCAACCTTCCAGCCGCAAACTGGCTCTGGTTCGACTATGAGCATGCAAAGAAATCAAAAGCATAAGGAACGAATTGAAACACAGCGTAGAGCTTAGAACGAATTGAAGGCTGGACTACTTTGTTTGTTGTGAATTTTCAGCTCCGGCCAGGCTCATAGGCTCCGGTCACTGGCCGGAGTATCGGCACCCACCTGCAAAAAATATCACGAGGTTTTGATCAAAATCTCACGTCCAGGTATACTGAGGACTAATTAATTACAATGAGTTCTGAAACTCGCAACCACCCAACCACCCTAGTGGCCTATCCTCATCATGATCTAAGTGTGGATCGAGGGACACTGTCTCGGCATTGTAGAGACTGAACTCATTTGCCACATTTGGCAAAAATCCTTTTGTTTTCAAGAAAAGTCAGTAAAAGTCCTATTGTTTTAACTCTCGTGGTTGGGCTATTTGCAGGTCCACTTCCACTTAGCTCGGGTCGGATTTAGGATTTCGGATCATCTATTGTTGACTGTTCGGATGTGCGTGTTGGGAAATCACATCCGAGCATTCGCATCCGAATTTGACATGTTAGGGGGCTTTGTTTTTTATCCGAATTGGGATTCGAACAAAACATTCAAAAAGTTCGAACAAAACATTCTTCGAAAAGTTGCATACAAAAGAAGCCTATCAGGCCTAGCCCTGTCCACAAGTTGCTCGAAATTTCTCGAAAAGTTGCTCAAAATTTCCTGAAAAGTTGCTCAAAAAGTTGCCACTTTTTCAAAAAGTTACCCAAAAGTTGCTCATTTGTTGTCATTTTTTAAGGTCATATGCTATGAATATATGAATAACTGAGATCTATGCATAAGATAAGCGGCACCAAGGATGCTCTTTGTTTCAACGACAGCAGTTTCTGGGAAGTTTGAGCCTTTCACGCTAATATTATTGGGCCCATCTGACAAATCTTCAGAATTTTAGCAAGAATCATTTGTTGATCATAAAAAACAACAACAACAACAACAACAACAATAATAATTGACGAAAAATAATAATAATCACAACCATAATCATTATCATCATCATCATCATCATCTTCGTGATCATCATCATCATCATCATCATCATCATCGTCATCATAGTCAGAAATCGCTAATGTCAAAGACCAGCTCTTCACAAATCAAGGCGTTGAATCCCAGCCTGACCAGAAAACAGATGCCTTACATGTCTAATTTTCATTACTGTTACAAAGAATAAACAAAATATCATTGGAATTCTTGTAATATTGGTAAAATAAGAAAAAGTTACTCAATGTTGCAAAAGTTGCCGAAATTCCTAGAAGTAGGACCGTCGAGAAGGGGGGGTAGCCAGGGTAGTTACCAGGGGGCCCGGGGCCTTTAGGGGCCCGGAAAGACATATATTTTTAATTTTTTCTTTGTTTTCAGTTTTCCTCAAGGAACGTCTCTAGACCAGCGGGCCCACTGGCAGAGATCAAAAGAGCTTTTTCGTCAAAAATTGTGTTTCCAACAGTGTATAGGAGGGCATGTCCACCTAAAAGCAATTTGAGGGCGTGGTCCAAGAGAAAAATGGCGTGGCCCAAAAAATTTTTCGGTGCCTTTAGCGCTGGAGGGCCCCTTTTGCTCCAAACCCTGGGGCCCGGTCCGGCTCTCGACGGCCCTGTAGAAGAGAAGTTGCCCAAAAGACTGCAAGTTGCCCGAAAGTTGCCGAGCAACTTGTGGACAGGGCTAATCAGGCCTATCAGAGTTATCCATCCGTCAACACAAAGAGGCTCTACGCTAGGGAGTGGCACAATGCTCATCTTTACTACGCCCCTAGGTGTTTCTGTTAGTTCCCCATCCAGGGGGGCTACTTGATTAGGAAAGTGACGAGGGTTTGTGGAAAACCTCCCCACACTGTTGCTTAGAATATACACCAAAAGTATACCCTGTTGCATACAAATTTTGCCCGGAAGTGTACGCGATTAATTACTCCTAGAGAACTCTGAAAATATCTTTCGTATGATACCCTATGTTACAGAGGGACACTCTGTCACTTATGTTTTTCTGTCAAAGGTCACCCTGTAGAGCGGGACGTCCCATCATCTCAAGTATGGGAGCGCCTCTCCCGGGTTCCCATTATGGCATAATAATCTTTGCCTGTGATCTTTGCACGTTCTTCTTCCATGCAAGGTTTGCTTCTGTGTGAGGGAGACTCTTAAACTTGCACACTCTCTAAGAATGCCAAATTGACGCTATTCATGACAGTCCTTTCCAAGTCAAATGATTTGGTCTGAATAAACGAGAAGGAGACCCCCGGGGGGGGGGGTACTTGACCTAAATTTGTACGGGGATGTGCCCACGAAAAGAAATTTTTTTCACCCTGCCCCAGATTTTTTGCTTTCAAATGATACCCTGCTCTAGAAAAAATCGGTGAAAAGTATACTCAAAAACACAAAAATTTGACTAAATAATAACCCGGGGTAACAAAATTTCCTCTTTTGACATGTTTTGACAACCTGCTCCAGAAAATTTGCCTTCTTTTGATACCCTGTTCTAGAAAAAATAGGCGAAAATGATACCCTGAAAAACGGCACATCCCCGTCGGACAAATATACTAAGTACCCCCCCGGGAGCGAAACCAACGATAGCCTCAAAATTTTATTACGAATTTAGGTTTCTTATAATTAGGTTTTTTTGTAATTAGGCTTCTCAATGAACTATGTATAGTTGGCCTTAATTAGCTAACGCTATCTTCTCTGCCAACTTGAAATAAATTATTTATTATATTATCATTATTATATGTCAGGAATTCGGCCTGAATTCTGAATCTACCGACCCTGACAAGATGTCTGATTTTACCGGCGAGAAATCGTATTCTACCGGCGATGATTCACTACAACTGCTGGTGCTGCGCTATCAAAAAGCCTCTGGTTTTAGCACAAACTTGAACTTCAGAAGTGAATATTCAGATGAATATATCATGAATTATAACTTTGTGAATATTCAATGTATTTGCAAGATTCTGGTGTCTGAACTTAATTTGGGATCTCACATTCTTGGCGCGGAGCCTGTATCCTTTTTTGGTATTCGATGGACTTGCTACAAGTCTCTCTCTTGTCATCACAAGACATAGAGCAGAAAGAGGGAGGAAATAAGACATTGAGCTGAAAGAGGGAGGATAGACAGGCGGAGAGAGAGACAAGTCTCTCGCTCCCTCCATTTCCCTTGCCCTCACATTCTGCATCTTACAATATGTGCTGAGAATAGAGAACATTCTGCATCTTACAATATGTGCTGAGAATAGAGAGAGACTTGTAGCAAGTCCAGGTATTCGATAAAGCCTCGAACAGTATTTTTGGGCCGGACTAAACTTGATGTGTAAGCTTTTCATTTATTGACTTCTTTCGATTAATATGTAGAACAGATGCAAGTTTTTTTTTCAATCACCCGAAGTATTTTCTTATCTTTCTTTTCGTAAACAACCATCCAAAGTTGTCTAACCAGATGTTTTCAGTTTTAGATACCTTGGACACTGAAATGATGGGTCCCACATATGACGAACTATCAACAAAATGCACGAAAAAGCAAATGGGAATGGCAGATCAAGAAGCATCTTGTGAGAGTTTCCATATTCAGAACTACCTTACGGGAGACAATTTGGATTTTGCCAACGATAATTCTGACACTACCGGCGAGAATTCTGATCCTACCGGAGAGAACTCTGTATCTACCGGCGATTATGACTCTACTGGCAGGAATTCTGACTCTACCAGTGAGATGTCTGATTTTACCGACGAGACATCTTATTCTACCGGCGAGAATTATGATCCTACCGGCGAGAACTCTGGATCTACCGGCGAGTATTCTGACTCTACTGGCAGGAATTCTGACTCTACCAGCGAGGTGTCTGATTTTACCGACGAGAAATCTTATCCTACCGGCGAGAATTCTGATCCTACCGGCGAGAACTCTGCATCTACCGGCGAGTATTCTGATTCTACCCGCAAGCATCATGACTCTGCCGATGACCAGGCTCATTTAAAAATTATTCAAGATAAGGATAAGGTCAGTTTTTCTGACATATTCAGAGAGGGACTTACTAATTTTGCTATGCAGTTTTATTCAGAAACTGAAAACTTTGTTTGTGAACTTTGTGGACAGATATTTCATGAAAGTAGCAATTTGGATAAGCATAGACTGATATGTGGAATAGAGTTTAATCTAAATGATAACAATCTGAATGATAACTTCACTGCACAAGACCAAATCTATTCTGAGGAGATACCTTATGAAAGCAATTGCTCATTTGAAAAAGAATTAAAACACAGTTATGTCGAGAAAACTTTAACTTGTCATGAAAATTATTTACAAATCACGATAGAAGGGAAAACAAAGCCTAGTGGTGCACATGGAAAGGAAATTAGTGTTCATGGCAGTCGAAAGAGACATAAAAAAGATCAGAATAAAGAGAAATCGTTCATTTCTGATTCATCTTGCAAAGGATTTAGCATACGGTTTAATCTGAAGAAACGTAAAGAAATTCCTTGTGATATTTGTGAAAAAATATTCACCCAGAAAAGCGATTTCGAAAAACATAGACGAATTCATACCGGAGAGCAGCCTTACATTTGCGACATATGCGGAAAAGGATTTTGTCAAAATAGCAACCTCATCACACACAAACGAAGCCATGCCAGAAAAAAACCTTTGCTTTGTAATATTTGTGGAAAGGGATTTAGTCAGAAAGGTGATCTCGATAGGCATAAACAAATGCATAAAGGAGAAAAGCCGTTCATTTGTAGTAAATGCGGAAAAGGATTTAGCGAGATTCACAGTCTTATCAAGCATAATGACGTACATTCTGGAAAGAAACTATTCACTTGTGATGTATGTGGAAAAGAATTTGTTCATTGCAGTAATCTCACCTCACATAAACGAATTCATACTGGAAAGAAACCTTACAGTTGTGATCAATGCGGGCAAGGATTTAGTCGGAAAGAATATCTTGTTACACACGCACAAATTCATGATGGAAAGAATCCGTTGGTTTGTGATCTTTGTGGACAGGGTTTTGCGCACCACCGCCATCTTATTCAGCACAAACGAACTCATGGTGGGGAGAAACCTTTCGTCTGTGATACTTGTGGGAAAAGATTTAAACTGAATAGCAATCTCACCACGCACAAGCGAATTCACACTGGAGAGAAACTTCATCAATGTGATGTATGTGGTAAAAGATTTAGCGACCGTAGCAATTTCACAAGACATAAACGAATTCATAGTTGATATTAGGTATTAGCTGATTTTGAGAAATTTTCCATGTCTGATGCATGCTAAGAAAGACTGATGAAATACATGATAAGGGAGAGAAATTTTACGTTTTGTGTTCCTTGCGAGAAACTTGCGGAACACTTCTTGCTGCTCTGCTGCAGTTCTTTCAGGTGACCGTCGTCGTAGGGGCTGACGGTTTGCGGTTTCTTGCTGTTTTTGGAACGGTTTCATGGTTTTGGCCGTACAATGACGAAGAAAGTGAAATCTGATCAAAATCAATACCCTAAAGAGCTATTTTTCTAAAGTGACACCCCAAAATTTGTGACTACTTTTAATTTTACCAAAAATGATACCCCAAGGTTTAAATTCTGCTCGAAAAAGGCACCCCAAAAAATGCACATCCCACACCAGCAGTTACCCAGTTACCCCGTATGGTAGTTACCCCCTGGGGGTTTTTAAGAAAATCGGCTAAAAATCGTAAAAAATGGGTAGTTTTCCGCCAAAGTTCATCATAAAAGTGCGTATGACGGCAACCATAGGTGATTAGAAGAGAGTAGCTTTCTGATAACCGGCGGCAGGCCCCCGGCAAGTCATGTACCCCCCCCCCCCCGGAACCCATCCCTTTCCCCGGACAGCGGACAGCTGCAACTGCATTTTGAGGCAAAAGAACGCAGGGTGACCAACTCAATCAAATGAGTGCTTTCACTTTTCAATTTGAACATTTCCTGTGAAGTAGGAGCACATCAAAAGGTGACCGCATCCCCTGAAATTGAAAGCACAGGTAAGTCTGCACAGAAATATATTCTTTTGAGAGCTTTACATCAATTTCTGTATTACATTATAAACTCATGTGAAAGTTTGGGGAAAGTTCTTGTCCATAAAGTGCTTTCAAAATCACGAACTTTTCTTAGAATCCAAACTGCGGACGATTGTGGCCTAACAATGCAAAAATGTAAAGCAAACGCTAGAAACTAGATTTATGAAATATGACTGATTGGTAAATCTGGTTGATAAATCTAACATTGCATATCGTGTGGAAGACATTATAATCCAATTTTAAAATAAACTCGTTAACTGTGATATGATATACTTTATTTCATGGAAACTTTGTGCATCATGACGTCACCAGCATTTCCGCGAAGTCGATACATAGGGGTCGTAGGAATAAGCCTTGCTCGGACGGAAACACCGAAAACACCCTGGAGAATTTATGTGTCGCAGTTTATTTGTTATCTTTTACTACCGGGGGGGGGGGGCACAAAGTGCCCGCGGCACAGATTATTTGATGCTTTGATGCAGTGCGGTCAGTTCTAAAGATACAGAGCTAAAACTTCGCGACTTTTCTTCAAATTTAATATACTAATTAAAAATCTAAAAAAATTTCAAAATGGTAGACACTGATCACGTGACCAACGTCTTTTCAACACGTGGTCAGCAATAAAAGAAAAGAAGGGACTTTTATCTTTTCCAAAATTGATCACAGATCATCGAGAACACTGCCATTCGATAGATCTTGATGAGAGCTTTCAGATGATATATAGTTTGATTCATTTTCGATGACATCAGCAATTTTAAACCTAATGACGTCATGAATTTTTATGACCAAAATTGGTTCTCTTAATTACTATGCATTGTTTTAAGGCATTTTAGGCCCTGTTTATATGAGGAAAAACACCTCACCTGCCAGACCCGGGGCTGAGAGGCGGGGTAAATTTCAGCCACTGTTTATATGAGATATTTCACCTCACCTGTCAGCCCCGGGGATGAGAGGCGATGTGGAGTAAAGTCTCTCTTCCGTGAAATCAGAATGAACTGACCAATAAGAATCAACGAATAATTTCAATTCAACTCACCATATCGGTGGTATTTCGTTTATATGGAAAAATTTCACCTCACCCAGGTGAGATCCCACCTCTGGTGAGGTGGGATTTCACTATACCGGTGGTGTTGCGTTCGTCATGTAAACGCGAAATGAAAATACAAAGGATTCTATGGGAAGGTGGAATCTCACCTCTCAGCCCCGGGTCTGGCAGGTGAGGTGTTTTTCCTCATATAAACAGGCCCTTAGAGTATTTTCATTGGCAATTAGGGGATTAAATTAAACAATGACAAACTGGTGTATATAAATAATGAATATATGATATAAATGACGAACTTGAATAGATATTATACCACGGATTTTTACTTACTGATGCTTTGTGATACATTGTAGTCCATTTAAAAAAGGAATTGTCAAATAAAAACTTAAATGTTGTCAATATTGCCAACAGCAAGCAAAGACTGCATTTTCCTCAATTATGACGTCATTGTAACGTCATAGATGTAATGTAAATGAAAAAGTAGCCTATTATGTAGATTTTGTTACTGTACACCATTGTACCAAGTTTTGTTCTCATATCTGCAATATTGGCGACTTTACGGAGGGGACGGAGGGGGTATTACAAGGGTCCAAAAAGCCCAGTATTAATAGGGTTAAGGGGGGGGGGGGGTCAGCACTGCAATGTGATCCAGCTAAAGGAAGAAAATACAAAATATCAGAAAAATCAAATTCTGTTAATATGTCTTTCGATTACCATTAGAAGAGAGACATGTCTTTCGACACACTTTTTACAGAATTTCGATAGACCTGTTGGTTCCAGCCCAATTAGTTTCTAGAGGGGAAGATTTCTGAAAACCGGCTTTCTGTAGCCTGTGTGCCAGACCACTTGAAAAGTAAGTGGTCTGTGTAACTGAGCGCAAATTCGTGTACAGAAATTTTCCCAGAATCTGAGGAAAAATTAGTATATGTAATGAATAATTTGCATAATGATCATTTGTTTTGTTATGGGATAGAAAAGCCTGTCTCTTGCGAATAGCTACAGGAAATTCATATCACAATACAAAGAAAGGATATTTCAATGCCTGCTAATCCTATTGATTTTTACGTCTGCAGTGAGCTATAACGACCGGCTCGTATTGTTTCAAAAGACATTGCCTTTAATTATTTCGCAATTCAATTCATCATCTGAACACAGATTTGCGCTCAGTTGCACAGACCACTTTCTTTTTCAAGTGGTCAGCTTTCTGTGTTTGTCATAGCGTAAAGCAGAGTCACCTTAGTACCATATCTCACAATTGATGTTTCGTTACATTTTATTTTTCAGATATTTTGTATTTTCTTCTTTTATTTTTGCATTCTGGATCTCTGTGCTTTGTAGGTGACCCCAATGGTATTGCACTTATGATGTTTGGAATAATTATTCAATTAGCGATGTTGTTGTTGTTGCTAGTACACGATAATCATTATGATGTGGTATCATCATATAGATGAAAGCATGTCAAAAGTTCATCAAATTTGACTTTTCATGAAAAAATGAAAATATACATCAAAATATGGCTAATTCCAAAGTTTCAAAGGAATCAGTAAGCTGTGATATCTCTTTTTCGTTTGTTCCTTTGCTTGTTCGTTCTGTGGGTGTGTGGAACATGGCATTCCTGTAAATTGCTTTTCGGTAACTAGCCTATCTCAAAATTACGAAAACTTTAGATGTAGCATCATCAAAGCCCTCTTAATTGCCTTTCATTCCATGGAATGAAGGCCTGTTTGTCTGACTTCATTTAGTTTTGAGACAGTAGGTGGGAAGATGCTAGTCATTTTGTGTGCAATACCAACAGAACTGAAATGACTGCAAGAATGATGGGTTGCGAGACGGGGGAGGGGGGGCAAAGGCATCTTGTGATGTCAATAGAATGAGAATGGCCCATTTACTTTTATTCCATTCCATATGTTGGTGCACTTTGCTCCCATTTCCCAAAGCGCTGCACTCACTAACTATGTCATCTATTTCATTTAGCAACAAGATGCCGAGTTTGAATGCGGAGACAAAAAACCTCTTGACATCCCGGCTGAAACGCCTCAAGAACTGGTCTGAAGAGAAGGTAACTAGAGGTGTTGATGCATATGAGCAATTCTTGAAGTTAAAGGCTGCCCTGAAAGACTACAGAGCAACAAAGCTGTCACCAACTACATTAATAGAAGAAGTATGGCATCTTCATGTTTTGGACACTCAAAGGTATGCCAATGATTGTTTTGAATTTTGCGGAGAAGTCATCCACCATGATATTGATGGAGACATTGATACTCGTAAGCTGGAAATCCGAAGAAATGCTACAAAGGTAGCCTATGAAATGCAGAATGGCAAAGAACCAGAAGGCGAAATGTGGACATTTGATTTTACGAATTCAAGAGATCAGAGCTCGCAGAGTGACAGTGCATCTTGTGAAGAAGCTGCAAATGATAATTCACTTGAGGAGGGAAATGAAGATGACTTTGCTGAAATGAAAAGTGAGAAGATTCTCATGACAATAGATGTAACAAACAGCCAAGAATTTCATAAACTAACAATCAGTACGTCGAATGGCACTAAATTCATTATGCAGATCACAGATGATACAGAGGTGCAAGAAGTGCTTGAGTCATTAGGAGACTTTGAAGGCCGCAAAGATTTTGAAGATTGGAGAATAGTTGGCAAAGACCATCAGATTAATGATATCTCCTTTGTGGACACCTACAGCCTCATCCGAAGTCATGGTCTAAACTGGACCATTGAGTTTCCAGGACAGATATTTGCACGAAGATTCAAGAAAAAGCAGGAAATTGTTTACATCAACTTGATTCCTATGCACCAGTTACAACAAGCTTATTATGTTGATGTTAAGGAAACAAGTTCTGAATACTACAGAGTAAAAGTGCACAAGGAATCAAGCCTGCAGGAGATCATCAGAAGTCTACCAAGTAGAACAGGAGCATGGAAACTGGTAAATCAAGATAGAGCCCTAAAGGAAAAAGAAATTAACTGCAAAAAGAGCTTAGAAGTCAAATCTCCTTGGGCTGATTGGTTTCAGATTTTTGTGAAAACTCCCTACAATGGGACAATCACTGTGGGAGTTTTCAGTTACACTACCATTGATTCATTAAAACATGGGATAAAAGCAAAGATTAATCTAGACGTAACTAAACAATGTCTGTACTTTGCAGGGAAGAAACTTGCAGATGGTCACACGGTATCTGACTGCTCTATATCAAGAGCATCGACGGTTTTCTTAGGATAATCTTTGAACCGAGCAACAGCAGTGACCCTCAAGCAACATTATGGAGTGCCAAAGCTGACAAAAATACTTTCTGTAAATTTTGAGTTCCTTTCAAGGTTTCCAAAACTTTATCCGCATCTTTTAACCTTTTCAATTGCATTGTACTTTTCATTTATGTAACTTAGTAAACTTTCTGCATACTTCTATTTTGCATATTTCTAAGAAATTTTTAATACTTTCCTCGTTTTCAAAACGTTGGCTTTCCAGAAATTGGCAAGAATTGTAAAAAATGGTAGTTTTCCGCCAAAATTCATCATAAAAGTGGGTATGACATACCGGTTGAGTCAAAAAATGTTTACGCATTTGGTGATCGATGGAATAAACAATATGTGGCCAATATTCAAAACTAAAACGTTTATCTATCAGTTAAAGGCTAACTTAGGGAACAAAAATTCCACATTACATTCTGGTCCATGATTTACCTCCTATTAAAATTCGGATTCTGTATCTCAAGCTGGCAATGTAAACTTCGATGTCATGTAAATCATGGACCAGAATGGAATGTGGAAGTCTCGATTCCCATACAAACCCCTTACAAGCATTTTGATTGTTGTTGGGTCTTAAAGATGTTTGATTTTACCAAACAAAATTTTCTCATCTAAGTTAGCCTTTGAGTGATATATTAGCACTTTAGTTTTTAATATCGGTGACATACTTTTTATTCCACAGCCCTCCAAACGCCTAAACGTTTTTTGACTCACCCGGCATAGCAATGTAGGAATGCATGTGAAATCATTTGTGATGTATGTTGCGTTGGCTTTTATTTCGGTAGTTTTTCAAGTTTCACAATAAAATGTCAACTAATGTTCAAAAGTTGCAGCATCGCATATTGTGGTGCAGACTCTATTGATTTCTTTCAGAGAGGTTCTCTTCCAGTAGAATTTGGTCAGCGCATCAGCGACCAAATCCTTGTTCTGAGTTCACGAGAAGCGTGGAACCTTTTGTGACTGGCTGACACAAATCCCCTTTCTTTCAAGAGCGTAAGATTTGTAAATCGTCAACCAGACGAGTGATGTTCTATTTTTTGATACCATGTATACATCGATAAGCTAAAAAAATTCCTTGAAAATTATGTGATGTTTCGTAAATAAGTTCTGGAAATACGATTGCTATAAGAATGTTTGAAAATCTTTCTTTGATCTTCAAGAGGAAGAAAATACTCTAATTCAGTAGAGCTTGAAAATCACACAAAATTCAAACGCTAGAATTATAGCGAAAAATCTTAAATCTGTTTGAAGCCATTCGTTTCCAAGAAATACGACATCATACCCTGCGATTAGTTCAAATATAAATTACTCTATAATAACGAGAAATAGTATGATGATTTCGGACAGTCCAACAGTAGGATCATAAATATGTTGCCAAGGTATTTTTCAAGTAATTAAATCAAAAATTATACATTACAGAATTTTCAACCACCTTTTGACACCAATAGAAAATTTGGTACCAACGCAATCGCAAGTATAACAAATTATGTTAATGTTTTGGTCACCATAAAGTTAGTTATCATGAAATGAAAAAAACGTTTGTGAGACTAAATATCCCAGGTGCATTGTTTTACATTGCTGTATAAAAATTCAAGATTTTTGCAGGTTTGAATTCATTCTATCGTTTGTGAAAATCCTTGTGAAGTTACCTCCTACAAGTATGACTTGGAATGACATCGTTTATGTGTAGTGACATTACTGCTGCAATAAAATCTTTGCTCACATATATCACGGACTCATGGTATTGAAATTGTGACTGTGACTAAATGATCGTCCAGATACGTCACAAATGTGAGGTTTCTCTCCAGTATGAATTCAGTTGAAATTCTTTGATTCTTGTTAAAATTGTGAAAAATGTCAGGTTTCTCTCCAGTATGTATGAATTCGCTAAGTCTTTTCCCATATATATCATAAGAGTGTTATATATCATATAATGTTGCCATATATATCAACCCAGTATGAATTCGTACACCGGGTGTCTCAAAAAGTACCCCCTTTTGACTAAACGAGGGAACGAAAAGACAAAATATCAGGACTTTCTTAATCTTAGTTCATAGGCATATTCATTGATCCACCGGAGATATGAGTTCACGAAGTCGAATTTTGGAGTGCACTTGAAACAAGAGACAAGAGGTTTTGTAAAAAGGGCCTAGGCATGTTTTGATATCACAAGCATATTGCAAAAGAATTTCAACTTTGACCTGAGCTTTTTCTTTTCTAAAAACCTTGAAATGCTTTCATTGTTCGACATGACTGTAAAGGCTGGCAACGAACTATTTGCTTTGTCACGTATGTCGGCATATCTAGGTACTGATAAATTGAGAGTTTTGATGAGAGCATTTGTAACCAGCCAGTTCCAATACTGTCCGTTGGTTTGGATGTTTCATAGCAGGAAGATGAACAACAAAATCAATAGGCTGCACGAAAGAGCCCTGAGAATAACCTATAAAGATTTTTTTTCTAGTTTCGCAACTTAATTGGAGAAAGATAGGTCTGTTACGATACATGAGAGAAATCTGCAGCTGCTAATGACTGAAATGTTCAAAACAATAAATAATCTAATCTAAATCCCATATTCATGAAGGAAATCTTTCCTCAAAGAAGTGCTGCTTATAATTTGAGAAATGCAAATACATTCACAGTTCCTATCATACATACTGCTAAATATGGTACCGAAACAGTCCGATATAGAGGGCAGCGTATTTGGCACTCTCTTCCACAGGAAGTCAAAGATGCAAATTCTGTTCAACAATTCAAGAATAAAGTAAAATTCTGGAAAAATTTAGACTGTGACTGTAGGCTCTGCAAACAATACATACCTCAGCTCGGCTTTTTATGATTTTATACGCCTTGAAGCTTTTATGGATACATCTTTTACATTTTATAGCTTGTATAGATAGATTTTTTGACTTTTTAAATTTTATTGACTGTTACTTTTACTTATTTGCTGTTATATATTGTAAATTAATTTTGTTGGCTTGAATTAGCATTTTTTGTATTTAGCTATGTTAGTTGCCAACTTTAAATAAAATGATAATAATAATATTCTACAAATAATTATTCTTTTGAGGATTCAACCTGTACATCGCATTCCATCCCAAATGTCAAAGAAGAGGAAAAGGAGCACATGCATGCTCATTTTGGAGATGTGGCATGACTTTATCATTCTTACATTTTTATCGTATTTGCTTAACCAGGGCAATGTCCACAAGTCTTTTATTCTTTTCAAAAGCGAAAAACTGAAATTTAAATTTACAGGTGCTTTAGAAAATATCCATGATACAACTCATGGCAAGGCCCTTCTTCAAAACCTCTGGTTTCGGGTCAACTGTGTAATTTGACTTTGCGAGCTTTTAACTCAGGTGTTTGGTGGACGATTTTTAAACGCAAGGTATATGAATCTAAGTTGAAGATTAATAAATTTAGCTTCCCACTCGGAGAGCAATAATATCTCATCGTTTCGTTTCTATTTCCAGTCAAAAAGGGGGTAGTTTTTGAGACACCCGGTACGTATTCTGGACAATTGGTTGCGTTAAAGCCTTTAACAAAAAAGTGTTGGGGCTTTTGTTATTGCAAAAATTGTGTCCATATACACTACACACTCATGGTTTCTCTGCAGTATGAATTCGTTTATGTGCAGTGAGAACGTGGCTATAACCAAATCCTTTTCCACACATATCACAAACATAAGGCTTTTCTCCAGTATGAATTCGTTTATGGATTATGAGATTGCCACTTTGACTAAATCCTTGTCCACATACATCACATGTGTATGGCCTCTCTCCTGTATGAACTCGTTTATGTGTACTGAGTTTGTCAATTCGACCAAATCTTTTTCCACATATATCACAAATGTGAGGTTTCTCTCCAGTATGAATTCGCCTATGCCTGATGAGATCGCTATTTTGACTAAATCCTTTTCCACAAGTATCACAAATGCAAGTCTTCTCTCCAGTATGAATTTGCTTGTGTCTGACGAGATGGCTACTTTGACTAAATCCTTGTCTACAAATATCACAAACGTAAGGGTTCTCTCCATTACGAATGCGCCTACGTTTATAGACATCAACTTTCTGACTAACTGCTTCTGGACATATATCACAAATGTAAGGCTTCTTTCCATTATGAGTTTGTTTATGTGCATTGAGATTACTCTTGCGAGCAAAATGTTTTCCACATTCATCACATATGTGAGTTCTTTTACCAGGTTGTATTCGTGTGTGTATCTTGAAATGCTCGTGCCGACCATACCCAGTGCAATCTTGTTTGTTTCTATTTCGATTACTGTTGTTACTAAATTCACTTCTACATGCATCAGTAGCCTGTTCGTCTTCTTCAATTTCAATTCGCAAATTATTCTCAAGACGGATCAATGTTTTGTCAACAAGACTGTGTAGTAGTCCTTTCCTATGCATGTTACTCTCATATTGTTTCTCCCCAATATGGGCTTGTTTGTGTCTGTCTAAATCATCTTCTTGACTGAATCCTATCCCACATACATCACAAATGTAAGACTTTTCTTCAACATGAACGCTCTGTTTATGTTCATAGAGAGTATTCATTTCGCTAAACGCTTTTCCACATACATCACAAACAAAAGTTACATTTTCTGAATAAAACTGGTTATGATTCGTCTGATCATTTATGAGATATGCACCATCAGTATTTCGTACTCCAAATGTTGCATAAGTGTTTGCTTCCTCTTCAATCTTAACTTTTAAATCACTTTCATTGGATGTCATAATTTCATCAACATGATTATGTTGATCTTTATTATATTCAGAACATTTTTCATGGTTTACTGAATTCTGAGCTTGAACATTCTGAAAAGAAGTCTCTTGGTTTCTCTTCTGTAGTTGCCCTTTTGTGCACTTTGTTAATAATTTACCATATGAAGGAGCCACCAATAGATTATCTACAAGTTAATGATTTTATAAAGAAGTTCATTGATCGCCTAAAAATAGAGGGGAAAGGGTAAAATTAGTCATATCTAGGGACACTAAGCAAAAAAACATATGGGGATGATATGCTAGGGTAACAAGATTCTCAGTCCGTAATTTATCAAACTGACGGGAGCAAGTCACCAAAAAACAATATATATCTTTAAATATAATATAAATTCAGTATATATATAAACGTTTACAACGCAAATTACCCAAGACACCAACTGCGAATGACTATACTGGAAATAACAATAGTTAGGGAGTGCTGCGAGCTATTCTTACTCCAAAACTGCAATCAAAACGGTTATGAGTGTGGTCAATAGCAACGTGAGCAGGCAAAACTTTCAAGTAATACTGCATTCACACTGACACAGTTAAACCAGCTTTATCTAAACTAGTTTAAATTTCAACCAATCAAATGACTGGATTTGTTGGATTGACCAATCAGAAGGCCTTATTCGAAAACCTGGTTTAGTGTAAGCTGGATTAACTTGCAGTGTGAATGGGGCATAAGTATCCTCTGAAGTCCTGCTATCATGAACTAAAAAATACTTGTTGGCATACACGTTCTTATGAGATTATAAATGTAATTTGTAATAATTCAAGAGCCAATTCACCAAAGCATATGTATTAAATGATAATTCAGAAGGTAAGGGGACACAAAAACAAAAATAAAGTTACAGGTATGTCCCTTCATTTCGAAACAGTTCATCAAAGTAGATTCTGCTTTACTGGTACAATGGAAAATTCTTTGTTCAAAAGCAAATTTTAGCAGTTGATTATCATGAACAAGTAGATGGCCATCAGATTGTCATTTGTATGCTTCCCCAAAGGTAAAGGCTGACTTGAGTTGAAGCTGGCATTTACAAAATTCAGACAGGATGGGAAATTTTTCAAAGAGCAAAGCTAGCATATTTTGAAATGCTAAAAACAATAAACCCTAAATCTAGGTTTCAAAATGAACTATTTAAAGAGGGAAATGATTGTAACATTTCCTTATTTTCCTTTGTACCAAATCTTAGATGACAAAATGGCAAAAAGAGCCAAGTTGGACTGGATTTTATTGAATGAAAGGGTCTCCTTTTTAAAAAGGGGTGTAAAACCCATGGTGGTTGGTACCTATGTATTTTGAATAATAACTTCTCTCCAGATGCATTGCTTTCACCTCTTTTTTCTTGCACTTGTCATTGGCGAAGCAAATTTTTCTGCAACTGCTTCCCAAGCATTTTATTACTCTGGTATATTCTTTTGTTTTGTTTGTTTTGTTTTGAACAAATTTTATAAATTTTATTTGAAATCTGGCTAATATTTGGAAGGAAACATTCTAGAGCTGGATGAACAATTATTTCTTCCAGTGTATACCCCCATGTACTTAAGAGAGTCAAAACCCCCTTGGGGGAAACCAGATCAGTTAACTGGACTGCCTTCATGCTGCACATAAAACTTTGAAGGACAGGCGCAATATGGCAAAAAGGTGTCATCAAGTCTAATGAGAATCTAAAGCAGGAAGTGATGCAAACTAAAGCATTAAGGCCATTGCAAGTGGCTGGCAGGGCAAATTTTGGACATTCTGTAAAACCTTGCATATTTAGGTCAAATGACTGCAATGAGTTTCTTTTTGTTTGAATGAACTGATTTGCCCTTATAGTTTTCATCCAATGTTTTGTATGGAAGAAAAGATAATGAAGATTTCTTGTGGAAAAGATGTCCTCAGAAAATTCCTAGGCAAATCAAGAAAATAACCAAACTCTGAAAATTTTAATTTTATTTGGGTTCAACCAATTTACTGGTTAGAAATACACTGTTCGTCTGTTCACAACCCATAACCAAACATAAAAAAATTCTCATAATTTACAATTGCTCTCTGAACACCTCTGGTAGAGTTTCTTAATTTTTAGCAATCCATGGCCGTTCTCTGCAGTTAATTTCTCATGAAAGAAAATTAAGTACACCAGACCAGACACGAGAGGTAGGTACCTCCTGACCATGACAAAACGACCACTGTGGAGGATGGAGGATGATGGCAAGAGACCTACCTCTTGACCATGACAAAAAGAACACTTGACAATAACAGAAATTTATCCACGTGAGCACTTGAGCACACTGTTTCAAAGCTTGGAATAGAATTTGTGGCGAAGAGTTGTTTAAAATTCATCATGATTTTCCAAAGCTGAAGGCCGTTTTTCGATGGAGAATAGTGGAAATTGGTGTAATGTTGTTGGTGAATAGCTGTGCTACCTTGCTACAGCAAATAAAGCCGATTTGAAACAGAGTAATGGCATTCTGCAGTGGATGAAGGTAGGCCCCCAGCTTTCTTCGTAGCAAATAGCTGTAACTCCTCA
This sequence comes from Aurelia sp. 3 sensu Dawson et al. (2005), assembly GCA_964020215.1. Taxonomy (NCBI): domain Eukaryota; kingdom Metazoa; phylum Cnidaria; class Scyphozoa; order Semaeostomeae; family Ulmaridae; genus Aurelia; species Aurelia sp. 3 sensu Dawson et al. (2005). The sequence continues at coordinate 13,824,196 of OZ026577.1, forward strand.
AGGATTTAGGAAACTTGCAAAAAGAGACATGTTTAGCAGCTTTTTCCTTGCTATAATTCACGTAACACGTCAAATTTTGGAAGCTATATCTAATCTTTTGCGTTCCCAAATGGTACTTGAATAGCCTAGACTACCTAGACTAGGCCTATTTTCGGTGGAACGAAGAATTTATCCATAAGCAAAATTAGAGGCGCCGCCAAGATTTTTCTTGGAGGGGCGAAAAAGGATGGGGTCTGGGGACCCAGATAATTTGTCTTGGACCACGCCCTCTACTTTGGCAATAAATGTGACCAACGCCCCTTTCATAGATTGACAGAAAGTTAAATGAGTCTGTTAAATAACACGAGTAGGGTACCACAATTAGAAAATTACTTCCAACCGGCGACCGAACGTCCAACCTTTGGATCCCCAAAATTTTCTGCGACCAATTTAGCACGCGCCAATCTGTAATGGAATTGTCAAAGGGTTATCGTGTACTCTCAGATTCAGAAATATGAAGTATATACGGTTTGTGAAAAAGAGGGCATCGAGCTCAGCAGAAACTTCAAAGTTCAGTACACATTGAGGGGCTTTGGGGGCAACACCCGTAGGAAAATATTTGTAGATACACTCTTTACTTTGGCTTAGAACACCTCTACCGATCAAATTTCAGCTTGCGCTGCATTGGAATTTTTGATCACTTTGCAACAGCTATTTAAATTAGGATCTCTGGTAAATTTTTAAACATTATATTCTTTGGCTTAGAATGCCTAACCTACATGTCATCTTTACCAAATGGGAAACTTTCACAATTTGGTAACTTCAATATTTTCAATGAATCACCTGCGCAGAAAAATTTTTGCACCACACACTCTACAGTACTTTGTCCTAGAACGGTCCTCACAATCCATCTCCATTGCCCCAAAAAATGTAACTATAATAGTTTGTCTAGAAAAGTTTTCAAAAAGCCAACTTATTTTATGGCTTAGAACAAGTCTCTGTTAACTTTTCAGCATTTCCCCAAAAGATTCTTACCATGCACCACCTTATACCCAACAACCCAACTTCTTTCTCCTCGTTTGTGAAGAGGATCTTGACTTATAGTAACAACCTCCACAAGCTATGTTGATGAGATGTGCAAACATGAAGCGTATGTAGAGTGGGGGTCTGGGGGCTTCACCACAAGAAAATGCAGTAAAGATGGCAAGATTGTGGAAACGTCAGACATTATAATTACCAAGATCACTGGCCTTATCACCCCCTCCCCTGAAATTTTTTGGGCAACCTCCCCATGTCCCCCCTTCCTGGCGCTTCTGTGCAAAATGTAAAATATGGAGTAGGGCCTGTAGAATCCACTTAAGGCAAACTAGCTCTTTATCCTTATTACTTGAATATCCATTTTGATTTTTGCAAGGGGTACTCAAAAATTCGTCTCAAGGAACTTATTCGTTATCATTTGACAGAAATAAGGCATGCCATTGGCTGATAGGCATGAAATTGGGAAATTTATAGCTTTCCCTGTGCCCTATTGAAAGATTTTACTTGTATGCTTACCCTTATAAAACAATACAAAACTCTTGCGGTTGCGTCAAATGTACGCTTCAGATCTGGAATCATATATTTAAATTTGGGTGTCAATTATCCATTGCTAGTTGTACACTTACGCTACCCATATCTTGTTACATCCTCTCATTGCTAGTTGTACAGTTACGCTACCCGTAATCTTGTTACATACCCTAAAAGTAAGCAGTGGGTAGCCTGATGGGTGAATTTTGAAGATGTTGTGGCGCTGTGGTTTAATCCCCTGACATAGCAGCCAGAACATAGCAGCCAGTCAGAAGGGGTCACGGACACAATTGGGTCTGCTCTATTTCTGCTATCCCAGTGCTTGGCGCTAAAAAAGTGCGACTTCACCTTCACCTTCACCAATTTGATGTCTTTTTCTTTAAATTCTTTGCTGCCATTTCACTGTGACATGCTTATATAAACAAAGTATCAGTCTTAATTGGATTTTGTTAACTTCAAAGAAATTTTTTTTGTTTGAGAGCCTATCGTCAAGTCACTTTGCTACAGCACAGGTCCTTTCCAACTTTTGCTATTGGCTGTTGGAGGTAATCATTTGGGTCCTTAGGAAGTAACCTTACCAACCAACTCAACTTGAATATTTGAAAGATGAAAAAGCAATTCCAGGGATATATTTTATAATTAGACAGAGCAGAAACTGTGCATGCATGCGTGAAAACTCGTAACTTTGAGCCCCCACTAGCTCCCTGCAACAGATCCCGAAATTAGGCAACACTTCATATTTTCTTCCTAGGGCCTACTGTTGATTTATCAATTTAAAAAGCTTATCTATTCAAACACTTCCTTATCTCAGATTGGTTGATGACTTCATTTTACGTAGTTTATGCTCTGTTGTATAATTATATAATAGTATTTACTATCTATACCTATATGATTCCTTCAAAGATCACCTCGAGTCTATGAGAAAACATGCCCTCCAATTCAAAAAGCATGGGTTTTGTGCCTTGCTTTGACTTCTATGAGCACTTTATCTTTTATGTTTCCTGTCATGATTTCCAATACACCTGCACGCATTTCTCTCAGTTGTTCTGCCATCTCTAAGCAAATGTTTCAACATTGCTCGCAGTTTGTACTGGGCAAAAACAAGCTCAGGCGTTTAAAAGTTCATAGGACCAAAGGCACTGGATCGATTAGAATAGAATAAATCTGTCTGATAGCCAAAATACTAGTAGCTATTTTCAAGAATTTGCCATCATTTCAACTGTACTGAAGACACACGTAAATTCAGCTTTACGAAATTCTCTTCCTGACAAAATGCCCAATCAACATCCTAAGGTGATCGATGATATTCGATCAACATCTTAAAATGATCGATTCATTAATGATCGATCGAAACTTCTAACACCAAAAAGCTTTTCATGTAATCTGCACGTTTATTGCCAAGGGATCTAAAGACTTTTCCTTAGGCCATCTTTCAGCCCTTGGGCAGTCAAGTTGAATTTATTATATTTTCCTAGCACATACTGTAGAATTGCAAGAAAGTCACAAAACTATATACTTCATTCTTTCTTTTGTCAAGCAATTATTCATTCATTTAAAGCCATTGAGTACTTTTTGTGTTGTGATTTGTCAAACATCTTAACTCCTTTGACACACCCTGTAATGATATCCAAGATCAATTTGCCTCCTGATCTGCTCCTTTCTTTTTTTCCTGATTCTTTCTCCTTTCTCTCTTCATTTCCTGATTCTTTTCCCGTCTACCTTTGTTTCTTCCTATGTAATGTCTCCTCTTTTCCCAATAGACTGCTCAATTCTATCCCACTCTCTTTTTGTCTCTCTTTTTCTCCTTCTTCCTTTCCTTCCCTTCCTTTCTTTTGCTTCTTTCCCCTTCCATTCTTGTTCCTCTTTCTCTTCTTCCATCCTGGGAAAATGGTGAATCTGAGCCACCTTCCTGGTAGCGCCACTACCATTCTACTTTGTTTTTTTTAGCCCCGCTGTTCATTGTTGGCCTAAATGTCCACTTTGTTCAATGCTAAAACATTGTTTCCTCAGTTTTATGACAAGATTTGATTGAAAATGATACCCCATTTTCCAAGCTTTCAGTCATAGTTTCTACCCTACTTATTACATCAGAGGTAGGGTGTTCCATTGTTTCAAGTCAAGTGTTTGGTTACGAGCATATGGAGAAAACTGCAAAAAAGACGACACTGGACACTCTGCTGCCTATGCAAGCTCCTCCGTAGTAACAAGTATTACTGTCAGTAATTTCATCCTCTCCAAAAGAACAAAGCGGCAGCAATGAAGCAAAACTGTGGTCTCCCAGATTAGGGCAATAGGTTCATCATCTTAAAACAATTGCCAGGCGGGTATCTTCCATGCGCACTTTGCAGACTGTATCAGTCCGGGCAGTTTCTAACAACCCATGATCAAAGAAAATTTTTTCCAAAACATATGAAGAGGAACATGACATTTACATCATCTAGACTCTTCATCTCTTGCAGTCATTATTGGTCACTTGTAAACCATTTTATACTGAAATTAGTACTTTTCTATTTTCCATTTTTATGTTTGTACCAGCACCTCAAAGGGGGGGGACCATCATGGAAATAAGGTCAGCTTAACCCTTTAATGCTATCCCTCCCACTAATTAGGGGTGTTTTCCCTTGCCTTTTTAATATGTATTGTATCGTATTGTATTGTATTTTATTGTACTGTACTATTTTTATATCATAAACTTGTGAACATTTTTACTGTGGCACAAAACAAAAACATGCAAAAATAGTCATTCCTTTGTGGGAGAATTATTTAGAAACTCAAAAACTGTTCCAATGATAATAGAGCTGTTTCGTCTAACTTTAGGGGTCATTGTCAAACAACTTTCATCACAGATAACCAAAATTGGCTGTTAAGGGGGGAGGAGGTCCAAATCAATCTGCAAAATATTTTACTTGACAAAAATTGAAATAAGTATATAATATCTCATCAGTCTTTAAAGAATAACTCATAGCATAAATTTTTTCACCGGCACACTACTTAATTTTAATGCGGTAGGCCTTACGCCATGATCCAAGACACAAAGTAGTAGGCCTATGGAGAAGGTTTTTAGGAAGCCCACGGTAAGAGAAAATCTAGCAACAAATTTAGTGGTCCGTTAAGAACAGGGATAGGGGGTCAAGCAGTTAACGCCTAACTGTGACAAAAATTATTTGTTGATGACCCCTTGGCCTACTATGACCAATGTACATGCCAAGTTAAAGTACAAATTTGCCATAAAATAGGGTTGAAAGGTCACAGAAATTAATTGAGGGAAAAAGAAATCTTTACAAATGTACACTAAGTGAAAAAGTTAAAATTTGGTTTAAAGACACCCACAGTTTTTAATGGCAGGGATGGCATTAAAATGGTGAATGCAACCTTGTTTCCATCGCCCCCCCCCCTGCCAGAGAGGTGTCTATGAAAGAAAAGTTTTCACAAAAACATCAGATAGTGTATTGATGAATATTAGAACATTCTTCCGTCATCTATTGGCTCAAATGAGGTCAAATGTACCATAGATTAAGCTGGCAGTTAAGCCATTTCTGTTTTAAGTGTTTTATCACACAATCACAGACACATGGCCTAAACGTGGCCTACTGATTTTGATTGAATGTTTCTTACCGTCGAAAACATTGCATACTTTTTGTGTTGTTGCAACATCTTTCTCGCCTTCATCAGTCGTGTTTCTTGCACTTCTGCCACATTGCTTCAATCCATCAACTGAGTCTTTTTCTTTGGGCATATCCATCAATTCGGCATCTATTATTTTCAAAACCCTCTCTCACTTCAAACAATTCAACCGGCGCTCTCCCTGATTCAAACCAGGGATATACCTCCCTCTCCCTGATTAAACTTCCCTGGCCGGCCCGGCCCCAGCCCCTAGCCCCCAGCCCAGCCCCGGCTCCCGGCTTTTTGTGTCACATGCAATCGAGGCAATGTTATTGGCTGAGTGAGGCTAGACTGATTGCATATTCGTATTTATCATAGAAATAAAAGGACTAGAATGCGCGGTCTATTGTTTCGCTTTTGTTTGCTGCGTAATACGCATGGAGAGCAAAGATGGTAGCAACAAGTTGGCAAAAGATTCGTGTAAACAAAGGACCCGCAGTGGGAAGACTTGCACTGTTTCTTCTGTTTGGTGCTGCTGGCTTGCAGAGAGGCAATAAAATATCGAGAACAAGCCATATTTAAGTAAGTAGTGCCATAAGTATTTGACATGAACTGATTATGAACCATTTTTAGTCGATTTATGCATTCATATCGACCCCAGAACGTAGCAACATAGGCCAAAGTTTATCGGATCAGCCGACTGCAAATTGATTTTGACGTGCTTTAATGGCAATAGACCAGCCACTTTTTACATCTTTAACATGTTTTGACGCATTTTTATTGCCACCTGTCCTTCTGCTTTGGTCATTTGAATCATTTGAAGGAAGTTTGGAGCTATGGCGAAGGGGGAATTGGAGGAAACTCAAGCGTTGTATGTGCCCAAACTTGTCAAATTTAGTGCTAGGCTTGGCCTATCGTTTGTATAATCAACAATAATTTGTGATTTGTGGCAGTAACGATCGGATGTTTCAGGTAAATTGAAATTTCCTTAATTACCTTCTAATAATGGTTGTCCAAGTAAACAGTTCTCTCAATGTGAAGCACCAGAAGCCATTATTTAAACAGGGCAATCCAATGAAGATTAAGACAGCAGCTAGACAGATGATTCCCTTACCCGACCTAGGTGACCAGACTACCCTCCTTGAGCCAATCTTGATATATTTTCGTAGCCAAAGATCCTAAACTTGATATCTAAAACTTTTACAATATTTACACCTTTGTACAAAGCTGTGACTAGATGGCATTTCCTCCATCTGTCGGGAACGAACCAGGTTAATTGACCGCCACCCAGCATTCGGCGTTACCTCATAGAACCCAGGGGCATTACTTGGGTATATCTTGGATAGGGATGCTCATGTTACTTTTTGGGTCTAAAATTTGGGCAGATTACTCTTTGGGTCAATCATTTATTTTTTGGGTTCCTGAAGTTCTGAATTACTTTTTTGGGTCTCAAGTATGGGTTAAAGTAAGAAAATTGAGAAAAACATCTCACAAAAAAAATTGAGATCATGTAACATTATTAAAATCAAAATACTGGAATGTCCTACTAGGTTATGAATAATCTCATCAGAGGCCACTTTTCCATAGATTTGAGATATTGACTTGATGACCTTTGGGCATATACTGGATCAGAAAAAATATTTCTTTGGGTCTCTTTTTATGCCAGAAATTATTGTTTTGGGTTGATGCTCTGTACCCCAGCCTGAGCACTCCTATCGTAAATATACCCAAGTACCCCCTGGGTCATAGAATGAGATCCTAAACCTACCCTGATACTTCTAACTTACAATATTTACAGTACACCTGTATGTACAAAGCTGTGACTAGATGGCATTTCCTCCATCTGTCGGGAACGAACCAGGTTAATTGACCGCCGCCCGGCACTCAGCGTTACCTCAATATAGATCTTTTATGAAAATTACAATATCTTTATGTCTATTCATGGTAAAACAGAATTTGTTTTGTTAATTTGTGTCTTCGTGATGATTTATTCCCTTTGATTATACGCTCTGTATAAATTCTACCAAACTGATGGTAGAAAATTACAAGATAGTTTTTAACAATGAGTTTTATCAAAGTTGTAATATGATCATCTCTGAGGTGCTCATCCAACACATGACATTGCTGTGAGTGTTCTTGAATTGATGAAAAAGTAACATTTTTCATTTCATGTAAGACAGTTGTTGTTATTTTGAAATTGATTTCTTTTGAGGTGCATTGCCATTTGCACAACTCTGTTCTGGCAACTTTGTCTACACATTCAACCACCTTATAGACTGACCAAGACGGAACCAGCAAATTCCCATAGCGTTTGCATGACAGAAGGGAAAGGTGGCTTTGGTAGCCATGATCAGCTGAGCTGTCAGAGTTTTGGTATAGTGACACTGCACAATCTGGACATTCTAAAGATTCCAGCATTTTCTTAACAATATAGCCAGAAATGTAATGGAGGACATCATGCCTCCAAACATTCTTTGAAAGCAACATTTCTGATATTTGTGAGTCAACTTTGTTTATTTCATTACTGTTGTTCACATTTGCAACATCAACACAATTTGCTGTGGATGGAGATTCAATTTTGTTTTTTAATAACAATTGTCTCAAAGCATACTTGAATTGGAGTACAGTTGGATTATTGTTCCAACCAAAGCGACTTCTGATTTTTGAGAAATACATTTCAATTTGATCTTGAGAGAAGCGATATGTTAAAATATATTCAAAAGGTGCTTCTGTTCTTTCTAATAACATTTTACTTATGTTGATAATTGAAAGTGCTGATATGGTAAACCCAAGAACGAATGTTTTCCTTGGACCTTTGATGATAGGGGTACCAGCAGTGTCTTTCAAAAATTTAAGAGTTTCAATTCCATCCATCAAGTATCCTTCAATCTCATAGAAATTTTCCAAGGTAATGGGCCTCTTTGTGTATTTTCCAAATTTGCTTTTTGAATTTAATATGTCAAATAAATTATTCATCAAAAGGATGAATTCACTGGTTGCCTTGCTATCTTTAAACTCTGGCACTTGAAGATTTCGTAAAAATGTTATTGCTGCTGAAACAGAATGGCTCAGAGTTTGGGCTGCAACACTGACTTTCATTTTATGATTTTGCCACTGAACATGCTTTGATTTTAGTTTATTTGCAAGATTTAATACATCTTTTTGTTGTGTTCTATGCAGAGCAAGGACATACTCCCATGATATTTTTTCTCCACTAGGAGTACAAAAGATCTTGATATCAGCAAAGGCATTCCTTGCAAGTTTGAGCATGTGGCAGATATCAAGAATCACATAAACCTTTTGACTTGGCTTTGATGGATGAGGAAAGGATGTTTCAAGCTTCTTGATGTTACACCCAAGTTTTTCAGCCATGCTAATATTCTTTGAGGCACCATCAAAAATGACTGCAGATACCTCTACCCCTTTCTCGGTAAGCAGGTTGATAGCTTCATATATCAACTGTTTTAAAATGTCTCCATTTAAATTGTTGGTCAAGAAATATGCAATGGGGACATACCATGGTTTTTGGAGCCCGCATACCATGAAAAGAAGAGCATTAGTGGCAATTGTGTCACTAGCTTCAGCTTTAAAAGTGCCATAGTCAGTATTTCCAACAAATTTGGACTGTTTTTTGTCCCATTGCAGTTGTTTTTTAATTGACATTTCATCCAGCATCAGTACACAATCTTTCTGGCCTTCCTTAACCTTTCCTTCAACAAACTCAAATGGCTTCTTTAAGAATCCTGGTTGACATTCAATATTTACTGACCATGATCTTATCGTTGCTGGATGTGGCAAATTTAGGGACTTTCTAACAAATTTATAAGCCCTTGGGCTGTAAAAATGGAGTGAAATTGCAAATTCCTTAATTTCCTGAGAGTACCTGGAGCCAGATAATTTGTTGCAGTTCTTTGCCTCATTTCTGAATAGTTCAGTAGCCATGTAACCAAAGTTATCAATGATTGATTTTTCATTTTCTTCAGACAATAATTTCAATTTGTTTAACTGCAACATCAATCCCTTAATGGTTTTCTCCTTCCTGAAGTTTCTAGCCCGAAGTCTATTGATTATTTTGTTCTTTTGACTGAGCTTTTTCTTATAATTTGCTTTCATTTTCCTAGGTGAAATATTGGATGCATAAGTGTGGTCTATTCTTACATGTTTTGGATCCAAAGCAGGAGGAGTTTCTGGAGGGGCAGGATTAGACCTTTTGACTGGGACTCGTTTCTTTGGACTCCTTTTTTTTAGATGTTCTGGAAAATTGAATACAGATGGGACAGCATCTTTTTTCAAATATTTTTTACCAAGAGATTCAGAGTTTGGCATGGAAGGAGGGTAGCTGTAATCACTAGGAAGGAAGTGGTTCTCAGAAATTCGTTGTGATGCAGATGGATGCCAGCTTTTGCGACGCATTGCAACAAGCCATTTGTCTAACAATCTCTTATTGTGGAGTGGAAACCTGTTATACAAATATTTAATCAAAAGTTAATTTTGAGTTTATGGCTAGTTTTGAATAAAAAATGTTAATTTATCTTGGACTTCTTGTTATTATTAGCATAGATTATTAACATTGTTTACATTTGTTGGCCTTACGTCCTTTCAGGAAATTTTTGTTATTGGTGAAGATCTTGCTGAGTGTCTGGCCAAAAGAGTTTTTATGTTGATAATTCAGGCAACGATGCAGCTAGCAATAATCATCTCACTTTGGGGAATGCGGAAAAGCCGATATGCAGTTGCTGCATGTTCGAAGTATAGTAAAGTTCATGATGGGCCTATAAATCAGTCCGTCCTTTCGACCCGACGTGGACCGAGGCGACTGCTCTAGGCAAATACTTTGAAGTTTACAAATCATGTATCTGGATGCAAATTTTAGAAATACACTTGAAGAATGAAAATTTTATCTGGTATTATGAAAACTAAAAGGATTGTACCGGTAACAAGGACAGATTTCGTTTTGAGCCAATCAGTGAGTTTGTTTACATCTGCAAGATTGACCAATCACACTACGTAATCTAACATCACGTGATACAGTGTGATTTTGTGGGAAATCAGAAGCTGTGCGGATGAATGCAAAAATACCCTCCCCCAAAAACCGACGATGTGCAAGTGGATTTTTGACCAACCATAAATATTTTGACATTTTCTGTTAGACTACAAGCTTGCCGAAAATTCTACCGCCTCGGATTTTGATATTCAACTTAGATCGAGAGAAATCTCTCTTCAAATAACGCCTTAAAATCAGGTTAACGCCCAACGTTTCAGGTTCAATAGAAAGATATTTCTTCACCGACTACTTCCATCTTTTGCACAAATGGCTACAAACATTGATTCGAAGACAACATGAAACTTATCTCCATGAAATTTTCCGGTGTTGCACAGCTTTCAATAGGGGCAGTTTCTTCTACGCCATCGAGAGCGGTATCGTTTTCTGAAGCACTACGATCACAGTCTAAAGGGCCAAGTTCTGAGGCAATTTCAACAAGAAACTCTCTTAACAATGTTACAAACAAAGTGTAAGTCACAAGGTACTCACCCATTCTCCATTTTCTATGATGAACCAACATTGGATGAGTCTAAGAAACCATATGTTGCATGCGAACAAACGAACTATGACAGAAAATTGATTATTTCCACAAGTTTGAACACCACAGTCTTCACTGCGCTACAGTGTAGATGAAATGCCTACTCCTCTCAAATTCTGAGCTAAAATGGAGCAAGACTGATCATGTCTCAAAAAGTAGCATTAGTTTGCATAAACAAGTCGATTTCAAATCCTTAGATAATCATTTCGCAGTTTTTCGAGATAACAGTTTGGGAAATATAATGAGTTGTACATTTCACTTGACCTGACCCCTTCATCAGAATCTATCCTGATCCCGTTGTTTATTTCCCAACTTTTCCCTCGATAAACCGACAAATAATTATCTAAGGATAAGAAATCGACTTGTTTATGGCAACTAACGCTACTTTTTGAGACGTGATCAGTCTTGCACCATTTTTAGCTCAGAATTTGAGAGGAGTAGACGTTCATCAACAACGCTGTAGTGCAGTGAGGACTGCATTCTGGCTTAGTTCGTTTGTTCACATGCAACCTATGGATCTTTCGACTTAACCAGCCTTTGTTTATCATAGAAATGAAGAATTGGTGAGTACCTTGTGACTTGCATTTTGTTTTGGACATTATTGGTAGTTTCTTGTTGAGATGCGTCAGGACTTCGCCCTTAAGAATGTGATTGTAGTGCTACAGTAGTTGATATTGCGCTCGGTATCATAGCAGATAGCGCCCCCTATTGAAAGCTATGCAACACCGAAAATTTCATGGAGATAAGTTTCATGTTGTCTTCGAATCAATGTTTGTATCCATTTGTGCAAAAGATGGAAGTAGTCGGTGAAGAAATATCTTTCTATTGAACCAGAAACGTTGGGCGTTAACCTGATTTTAAGGCGTTATTTGAAGAGAGATTTCTCTCGATCTAAGTTGAATATCAAAATCCGAGGCGGTAGAATTTTCGGCAAGCTTGTAGTCTAACAGAAAATGTCAAAATATTTATGGTTGGTCAAAGATCCACTTGCACATCGTCGGTTTTCGGGGGAGGGTATTTTCGTATTCATCTCCACAGCTTCTGATTTCCCGTAAAATCACAGTGTATCACGTGATGTTAGATTACGTAGTGTGATTGGTCAATCTCACAGATGTAAACAAACTCGCTGATTGGCTCAGAACGAAATCTGTCCTTGTTTGTACCGGTACCATGAGGGGCCTAGGCTACTTACTTGTGAAACGAAATGTTTTTCTGGCCAGGACGCAACTCTTTCTTCGTAATCCAGCGATTTTCGCAGCCAAATGCTGCACAAGACACTACCATTTTCAAGCTCTCACGCGATCTCTTAAATAAAACCTTTAAATTTGCCAGAAAGTTTCGAGAACTTGAGGAAGCCTACAACGAATCACAACTGTTAGCTGTGATTTCCCGCGGTTTTCTGCCAACATGTTGCTACCATTTTGAATCCCCATAGTTGTTGCGCGTCACGTGACCTACCACGCATTCTAGTTCTTCTATTTCTATGGTATTTATCGCTATTGATAGACTGATGGACGCTCAAACTACGACTTATGGACTTAGATACTAAACTTTGGGATGAAGTTTTCCCCGATCGATTTCATAACTAGATTTGGAAACCATAGCAACACTGTACGAACACCAGGCAATGGTGGATGGGCCTAAGTTGCCGTCTCGAATCTCCAATGTTAAAACAGCTCAGAAGTCAAGTTTACAGTGCTATTAGCCATGAACAAAAGCCACAAGTATCCATACGAATGTTTCCTCAATCCAAGAATCAACAAACCTGTCACTGTGAATCAGGAGTTCCTCAGTTTTAAGGCCAATTAGCTTCCATGAACTTCACCGCAGCTTTGAGAATTTCCAACTGTCGAGGGTCACTTGCCTCGCTTCCGAGACCACTCTGCAGCCTCGTTCCAAAGGGCACACGCAAACGTGTGCATCTCCGTCTCAAAAATTTATATCAAAGTCCATGAGGCCCAGATTGAGCAAAACAAGGAAATGTCGTTGTTGTTGTTATTGTTGTTGTTGTCGTTGTTGCTATTTTGCTATAGGCACGGAAACGCAACTGCTGATTGTTCAAAAAAACGCAGGTTTCAGGTCAAATCACAGGAGGCCCAATCGTGTACTTTTCCAAGACAGCAGTACTTTTTCTTTGAACTGAGGCAAATTGAAATTCTGAGAGTGTGTCTTTCCTCGTGCTCCATGATCATACCAAACACAGCATCCTGCCGCACAACAACAGTTTTGTTAGATAACGATCGATCTCAGCGAATTTTGCATTAAACATCAAAGTTCTTTGCATCAAAATGTTTCCCAGCTTTTATGAACTTTGTACTAAATGCAGCCACTTTCACTTTCCTCCTTGAGATATTGGAAACAAATGCGAAATAAAACTTATCTCTGCGACGGTTTAAAATCTGCCAAAGCTTGGTATGGGCATCCTGTCCTTTTCAAAGAGCGCCGACGTTCGATATTCGTCAGATTCTCAGTGAAAAATCCCCCGGATATTGTTGCGTCTTCTATGGTAACAGACCAGCATAGCGCTACCAAAGCCGGGGGATCATTCTCGTGATTTCATTGAAAATTTGACGAATATCGAATGTCGGTGCTCTTTGATTGGACAGGATGCCGAGACCGAGCTTCGGCAGATTTCAAAGCGCCGTTGAGATGAGTTTTGAGTTTTATTTTGCGTTTGTTTCCAATATCTCAAGGAGGAAAGTGAAAGTGACTGCATTTAGTACAAAGTTTAAAGGCAGTCTGTCACGTATCTGATTGGCCGCTACAATCAGAATTCAACACAACAGATTTCTTTGTGAATACAAACAATTACCGGCCCATATCTGTAATTTCTGTGTTCTCGAGGATGTTAGAGCGGCTTACCCACGACCAGCTGTTTGAATTTCTCAAAACAAACAAACGACTAACAAGTAACCAAGCAGCTTTTCGCAAGCATTACTCCACAATAACCTCGCTGATTGGCAGCACTGACTATTGGTATGAGAGCATAGATCACAGCAAAGTCAACCTTACTGTATTTCTTGACCTAAAGAAAGCTTTCGACACGGTCGACCATAGCGTATTAATGAAAAAATTACGCGCGTATGGGGTGAGAGGCAAATCTGGGGATTGGTTTGAATGCTACCTAACAAACAGAAAACAATTTTGCTCTCTAAATGGTTTGCATTCAAAAGCTAAAAAGGTTACCTGTGGCATACCACAAGGGTCATGCCTAGGCCCTCTTCTTTTCATCATTTATTTGAATGAACTTGAAGAGTGCTTGCAATTCTCACGAGCTAGCATCTATGCTGATGACACTAGTTTGACAATTGCTTCTAGTAATTCAGTAAAATTGGTCGACGATGCACACCGGGAGCTTCTCAATATCTCAGAGTGGATGAGAGTGAATAAACTAAGTCCTAATCCCAAAAAAACTGAATTCATGGTAATAGGACACCCACTCAAGACTAGGAGTCTTGACCTTCCAGAGGTTCTAACGCTGGATGGTTCTGATATAAAAAAGGTTGGTCAAGCGAAATCCCTTGGCATCATTATTGACGAAAGCCTTACCTGGGATGAGCAATACAGGCGTGTAAAGGGCAAAATGAGTGCTGGTCTTTCAGCTCTAAAACGACTGAAAAATATTTTACCACAATCTCAGCTTTGCAGTGTGTATTATGCTCTTGTCGAGAGTCATCTGCGTTATGGCAACGTTATTTGGGGTAGCTTGTGTAAAACAAAATTAGCTGCTCTTCAACGTCTTCAATCCCGAGCATGGTCAATAATAGAGAATGCAAAAATTAAAGATCTTTGGTCTAGTTCCTGGCTAAATGTAGAAAATATTATCCGTTATGACAGGAACGTGATGACCTACAAGATCGTAAACAGATTATGTCCTGAAAACCTTTTTGATAAATACTTGCCCAGATCATGTTTTTCTTCATACAATACGAGAAATTCTCAGGATCTTCAAATCCCTAGATGCAGGACAGAGTTTTTCAAAAAGAGTTTTCACTATGCATCGCTGAAAGTCTGGAATGATACACCTTCCACGATTCGTGAGCTACCGACTTTAAATCGTTTTAAACAAAGACTAAAAACGCATTTAAAGGGCTAGACTCATTTTTAAAACACGACTCCCTGGAACAACAGCAGATTAGGAATGTAGGATTTTAGGCCCGGGGGGGCTACTTGACCTGATTTTGGATGGGGACGTGCCATCGAGGTTTCAAAAACATACCCGTTCCTTATACCAATTTTTCCAAAATGTATACCCAACTTTCTACCAATTTTTCAAAAATATATACCCGACTTTATACCAATTTTCCGAAAATGCATACCCGATCCTATACCAATTGCAAAAATTGCGGAAATCGATACCGTTCCTTATACCAAAATCATGAAAATCGATACCGTTCCTTATACCAAAATCGTGAAAAACGATACCCTTCCCGATGGCACGTCCCCATACCCAAATTATGTATAGTACCCCCCCCCCCCCGGGATTTTAGGCTTTTTAGGAATTTGATTTCTAGATTTAAATTTGTAAGTAGGTTTTTTATATTAAGTGCTGAAGGGTTTTTTTCGTGTATAAATAATTTTAAATGAAATGAATGAAATGAAATGTGTATTTGAAACAAAGGAGGGCTAATCTTCTTTAATTTCTTCGGCCATAGAAAATCAGAGGATCATCAGCCATTCAAATTTCCTATTCTTTGTATTGTCATTATCAACCAAGCAAATGCGTGACAGACTGCCTTTAAAAGCTGGGGAACA
Source organism: Aurelia sp. 3 sensu Dawson et al. (2005) (assembly GCA_964020215.1). Taxonomy (NCBI): domain Eukaryota; kingdom Metazoa; phylum Cnidaria; class Scyphozoa; order Semaeostomeae; family Ulmaridae; genus Aurelia; species Aurelia sp. 3 sensu Dawson et al. (2005). Next base: position 13,839,681 of record OZ026577.1, read on the forward strand.
AGGGCGCCGGAGGTACGGGGGCAGCGGGGGCAGCTGCCCCCGTTGCCTTGATGGTGCGGGGGCAGCACGGGGGCAGCACGGGGGCAGGAAGTGCCCTTTTGAAACAAATCTTTCTCGTATATCCGCTACGTCTGCAACTTTTGACGTTGAACCTCTGCAAATGTCATTCATCTCTGTCAAAAGATGGTTTTCGGGGTCCTTTGTTTAAAAATAAGTAGAAAGAGTTGATGAGTACTCAGTAGATTGATAGGATCAGAACCTTCCCGAGAAATGCTGGAAAGTGACTGGGAGAGTTGTGTGCCATTTCTCCAATGTGCAGTTCCTTTTTTGATTGGCTGCCCCCGCCGCTTCGTCTTCCTTCCGGCGCCTCTGCGGGGAACATTTTGATGCAAATAGAACTGGGCGTTTAATGCAAAATTCGCCGATATCTAGCGAGGACAAAACTGTTGTTAGATAAAGGCAAGTAAAATAAGCTTCATTCCTTGTTACTTAATAATATAGAATCTACAGCACACAAATAACCAATAATTTTGCGTCATTCATTTTTCATTTTTTCATTCATTTTTATTTATTTAGGCACGGTAGTCCCATCAGTCCATGAGAACTGCTTTTCAGGGGGCCTTGGCATAAGCGTTTTCAAGCTACGACGATTTGAATCTTCTCTTGAGGGCGGCAAGAGTTGGTGCCTGTTTAACATCAAGTTCAAGGTTATTCCAAAACTTTGGTCCACGAAAAGATATAGCTCTTTGCCCATTGTTAGTTTTCACTTTTCGTAAAGGTATCGACTGATCAGTTTTGGTATTTCTCAGTTCCCTGACATTTCGAGTCGACTTTTTTCAAACATGCTGGAAATATACTCCGAGACGAGACCGTTTAGCGATTTGAACACTGTAGTTGCGGCTTCGCTTTTAATGATGTCACTTACAGTAGGCCAATTTAAACCTTTGTTTCATTGCAGTACAGCAACAGCAACAGAATATCCGATGTTGGCATTGCAACAGGATGCTGTACTTTTAATTATTATGGAGCATGAGGAAAAACACAGAGATAATGAACCATTCCATGGTATGAATTTCAATTTTGTTTAGTTCAAGGTAAAAGTACTGCTGTCTTTATGTTGGGTTAGAAACAACAGCAGCAGAAATTGCTTCAGTGGAAAAGCTACGTAAACCCCATAGTACGCGATTGGGCCTCCTGTGGTCAAATCACTCTTCCTTGAAATTAGAAGGTCATGCATTGAAAAGTTAGCGGCTGGTGTAATCGGCATAAGGTATGTTGCATAATGCAGGTTGCAGGCTGTGTGTTATGGCCAAGGGCTGCCTGGCTGTACCAAGGGGCCATGTCCTTGATGAGGCCAAGCCTTTCACTGCCAGGTGGTGTACTAAGTATTAAAAGTCGTTGAATTGTTCTTGTCAAATCGTATCTAGCGGCAGGTGTAATCTGTATAACGCAGTCTGCATAATGCAGGTTGCAGGTTATACTTTATGGCCAAGGGCAGTATGGCTGTGCAAAGGGGCTGTTACCCATAGAACGCTGTAACATATCTGTGTCAGGGGGATCGCCTATTGTTGGTATGTAAGAACTACTTTTTCTTTGAAAAGAACATGGCGCTGGCTTAAAAATCAATATCACATGTTATGTTAGTTTGATTGCAATTTCACTTATTCGAAAAAGTATGCATTAAAATCGAAAACTTGCGGACCGAAAAGTTTCGGCAAAAAAACTTCGGACAAAATACTTTCAGACGCTTTTTTGGCAATTTCGGACAAAACAACTTTCGGACAAATACGACATTAAATAGCAAGCACGATACCAAAAAGATGTTACACCTGATTGTGATTCTAACCCACAGAAGGTACATGGTGATCATCACATCTACAAGGACATTTGAATGTAATTTTTGTTAGATTGAGCGATTGTTAGGCCAGCTGTAAACGAAATTTAAAGGTGTTGCTATGCATGAACTATTTTCAAGAAACGCTTCAAGGAACCAAACTTTTGGATAAAGTATTCAAGAAACTAAAGCGCTACTGGCAAAACATTGATTAACTAACATTCTATGCTACGTTTCTTTGCTCTTTTCTATTTTCAATGAATTTAAATCTTTCGGACGAAACAACTTTCAGACATCACCAGGGTTCAGACAAATAAATTTTCGGACAAAATTTTGTCGGAAAGTTTGATCACCCAAAAGTTTTCGATTTTAGTGTATAAGATTTCTTCAGAACAATGATTTTTTGGGATTTTTGGATTTGTTGCCAGTGCTCGAAATTTTTCGGGAGTGAATGAAATGCCCCTTAAGTTCAATATCATGGGCTTTGTGAACAAATAATCTGAATTTCTTTGAATTATCGAATTTAGCCCAAGCTCCACAAGAAACTTTGACAAACATTATTTCATAGAAATCAATCATTGATGAGTTTAAGTTTAAGTTGTGACATGGAATTTTGATTGATCTCAGATCTGAAATGTGGCAAGTTTTGAGATCTCCTCACATGCTATTTGACAAAAACTATTCAATGGCTTTAGTACCTAGTATATATGCTGACACAAAAATGTTAAGTGTCATCAAGAAGATGGCCCCTTGCTACAGCCATGCAGCCCTTGGCCATAAGACATAACCTGCAACCTGCATTATGCAGCCTGCGTTATACAGATTGCACCAGCCGTATCAAAAAGTGTGCAAAGAGATCTGAAAACTTACCACATTTCAGATCTGAGGTCAATGAAAATTCCATGTCAACACTAAAGAACTGGTGTTCCTTGATTTATATCATGTTTTACGAAGTTTGTTATACAGCATGAGATAATGTCGATGATTCACAGAATATTTCGGAACATATTTTCCACAGAGGCCTTGTTTTCGAGCTTGAAAACGGAATTTTAGCGAAAACAGACTTTAAAAGCTGGAAAATTTGATCCAAGAAGTCCAAAAAGTAAAAATCTTGAGTTTTGGATTGTTGGATATCTCACCACTCTATTCTGCACACTCATGGCAACTCACAAGCTTGTTGAGTATACCTTAAACATTACTTCGTAGCTCGGGGGGGGGGGGGGTACCTTAGTACTGTTTGTGGTACGGGGACGTGCCATTTTTAGGGGTACTTTTTTCAAACCATTACGGAATTATGGGCTTCATTTTCACAATTTGTTGACATTTCACGGAATTATGGGTGTCCTTTTCAGGGGATTTTACATAATTTCCAAAATTATGGCCCAGATTTATTCGATTTGTGGAATCATGGCCCTAAAATCCACCATAATTTACGGAATTATGGGTACCAATTTTTCGGGAAAAATGGCACGTCCCCGTCACATAATAGGCTGAGTTACCCCCCCCCCCCGAGCTTTGTAGTGCTTTCTCAGCAGTTGTGTCAAATTTTAAAGTAGCTTGCGTCGAAGAAGAATAGATTTCTTTGACTCTCCATTGATTCAACAACAATGGTTTTGTGTTTGTCAAAACCTCAAAGGCAGATAACCATGAGTCACGTGTTTCGTTGCTAGGCAACCAAAAGACAAAGGAGAATTGGCAATGTTTTACCTTCTTGACAAGGAAAATTCTGCTTAATTTACTGCTCAAAATACTTTCTCCAAATTTGTTTCTAATTGTAGGAAACATGATGCAGATTCAAAATTCATACTTTTGAGATATTTTAGTCTCTATTTTTAGCTCAATTAACTTTCAATTAGCATTTTGTTCCGTTTGCTGATTTTCTTGGCAGTTATTTCTAAGTCTTGTCCTTTTATCTAGTAAATATTGACTCAGAATCAATCAAATTAATGAGATGAAGCAAAAAAAGGCAATAGTTTTCTATATTTTACACTCATTCATTAGAGCAATGACGACATAAATATGACTAAAGTCATATATATTAATTTTGCTGATGTCAGCAAATATAAGCATTCATAAGGAGCAATCGAATAGTGTATGTTGGAGATCAATCGGACAAACGAGACAAAAGCTATGGAAGTTTTATGCGTTTTCTGTTGGCCACTCGCGGTTAGTGGTTATATTACGTCTCATTTTAGGGCAGTGTAAAAAAGTTTGGTAGGGGGAGCAAGAAAGTCCCCCCCCCCTTTTACCAATAGGGGTAAGGTTTTTCTCCAGTATGTATTCGTCTAGCCTGAGATCAGGCTCACCACACATCACCACAAAAATAATCGAAACTGCGGAGGAGACGAAAAAGGGAAACTTTCTTTTCCCTCCCATTTTATTTTTTTATGGTGAGCCTGGTCTCAGGTTAGTATTCGTCCATCTTTGCGGAGGTCACTCTTCTGACTAAATCCTTGTCCACATATATCACAAAATGTGAGGTTTTATCCAGTATGAATTCGTTTATGTTTCCCAAAACCATCTTTCCTGCTAAACTCTTGTCCACTATCAAAAACCTAAGGCTTTCTTCATTATGAATTTGCATATGGCAATTTGTTTAAATCCTTGTCCACATATTTCAAGTACGAAAGGCTTCCTTCAAGCATGGATTTCTCTATGTCTACTGAAATGACCACCTTGATTAAATCCTTTGCCACATATATCACAAATGTAAGGTTTCTCTCCAGCAGAATTCGTTTATGCATTGTGAGATAACGAACGTGATTAAGACCCCGTTTACACGATGTCGGTAGCATGCCGGCATGACATGACACTGGTATGATATCTTTTGTTTTTAGGCCACCCGTTTACACGATGTCGGTAGAGTAAAACCCCGCAAACAAGAACATAGCAAAATAAGAACCTGCAGACTGATTTTGTGGAAAAAGACACCAAAAGAAAAGAACCAAAAACAGAATGATTTACTTCAATGTTCTTATGAGATGGTACACTTAATCAAGAAATGCCAATATATCAATGTAAACAAACTTCAAACTATTGATAAGTGAACACCTCTAACAGTTTTCAGGGATATGCAAATTGTTTTATCAAGCTGTATGATATAAACTGATTTGTCACAAATAAAAATACCATACTCTCTAATATTTAAATGCAGTCATTATGCCCTCAAGTGTATTTGACACAAATATACTGTACACTGTAGTTACTGTATATATATTCATTATAGTCACAAGTGTCCTTGTGATAAGAACCATACCCTGAAAAAGTCATTAGTACCTCATTTATAAGAACCTAGCCAGTCTGTTTTTCAGTCTGTACCATGCCGGTATGCGAAGGTATTAATCTGGATTAAAACCATGTCTATAGCTATACCGGTACGGGTTCATGCCGGCATGGTAACGACATCGTGTAAACGAGCCATGCCGGCATCATGATTTCATGTCGCTTTCGCCTCAATGCTAAGAAATATTCAAATCTTAGGGTATTTTGCATGCCTTGTATTGATGAATTACGTCAATTAGTCCATGCGAGCGATAGAGCCTTGCTTTTTGCTTTAATTAAACTTGGTCTTCTTCTTTGGTGGCCTTATTTCACTCTTACTTTTCGTATCCTTCTTCGCTTGCTATTTTCGATGTAAGCTTGTGATCGTTTGTTCGTTGCTTCGAGCTCGATCTCTTTTTTGTTTTCCTTTTTGTTTCTCGTGTGTTCTGAGCCTGTTTGAGAATCAACGCGAAAGCGCACAATAAAACAATCATGTTACGTCACAGCCATTGTCTTACCGAAACGACATGATATCATGCCGGTATCGTGTAAACAGGGCGAGAAATAATCTTAGCCCATGCCGGCATGGTTTCATGCCAGTGTCATGTCATGCCGGTATGCTAGCGATATCGTGTAACAGGGGTCTAAATCTTTCTCCACATATATCACAATTTTAAGGTTTATCTCCAGCATGTGTTCCTTTATGTCTTTCAAAACCATCTTTCCGACTAAATCCTTGTCCACAAAAATCACAACTGTAGGGTTTCTCTTCAGTATGAATTCGCATGTGTCTATTAAGATTGGTATTTTTTTTAAATCCTTGTCCACATATATCACAAATGTAGGGTTCCTCCCTAGTATGAATTCGCTTATGTCTAACATAATTACTATTGTCACTAAATCCTTTTCCACATAGATCACAAATGTAAGGTTTCTCTCCAGTATGAATTCGTTCATGTTTATTGAGACTGCCACTATGATTAAATCCTTGTCCACATATATCACAAATATAAGGTTTCTCTCCAGTATGAATTCGTTTATGAATATTGAGACTGCCTCTTTGATTAAATCCTTGTTCACATATATCACAAATGTAAGGTTTCTCTCCAGTATGAATTCGTTTATGAGTATTGAGACTGCCTCTTCGATTAAATCCTTGTTCACATATATCACAAATGTAAGGTTTCTCTCCAGTATGAATTCGTTTATGCGAAGTGAGATGGTGACTGCAACTAAATCCCCTTCCACATATATCACAAATGTAAGGTTTCTCTCCAGTATGAATTCGTTTATGTTTATTACGACTGCTGGTTTGACTAAATCCTTCTCCACACACATTACAAATGTAAGGTTTCTCTCCAGTGTGAATGCGTTTATGAGTTGTGAGATCGCTATTACGGGTAAATCTTTTTCCACAAGTATCACAAATATAAGGTTCCTTTAAGATATTACTCTGTTGGTGTTCATTCAGACTGCTATTTTCACTAATTTCCTTTTCAGCAATGTCACTAGAATATGCTTCCTCTTCCATCTTGCTTTGTAAATCATTTTCATGATGGGTCAAAGTTTTGTCAATACGACTTGGCAGTAGGCCTTTTCTAAGTATGTTACATTCATAACGTTTCTCCCCAGTATGGACTTCTTTATGTCGGTCCAAATCATTTTTGAGACTAAATCCTGTTCCACATACATCACAAATGTAAGACTTCTCCCTAACATGGATGCTTTGTTTATGTGCATGAAGACTGCTCATTTCACTAAAACGTTGTCCACATAGATTACAAAGAAAACCTGCGGTCCCAGAGTAAAATTGCCTACCTTTCGTCTGATCATTAATGGCATATGCATTATCGGTATGTCCTACTCCAAATATTTCGTAAGTGTTTGTTTCCTCTTCAGTCTTAATAAGTAACTCACTTTCATTGGAGATCATAACTTCATCAACAGAATCATCATCATTATATTCAGAACACCTTTCACGCTTTACATGATTTCCAGCTTTGACTTCCTCAAAAGAATTTTCTTGGCTTCTTTTCGGAATTTGCCTTTGGGTGCACTTTGTTGATAATTTGCCATTATAACTCACCATTATATCATCTAAAATTCAAATGAATTGATAAGGAAGTTAGCTCATTATTTACACTAAGATTGATCATATCGTTGGGATATTTGCCCCATAAGAACAAGGGCAGATTTTTTTTATATCCATAATAAATATTACTACGAGGCTACATTCTACTATACTTTAAATAACTGTGCAACACTACAGGACGATGCCATGGGAGCAAAAATAAATGTCAACACCATGGCCATAACATAAAGACATGGAACTAGACTAATAACTACGATACAGTTTGCTAATTAAGTCACTTACAAAAATACTATACGGTTCTACTACAATATCTAAGACAAAGACAAAAGAAAACTAAATAAAATGAAAAATAATTAAAGTTGAAAACAATGGTTACAAAACAACGCTACAATTGGGTGGCTTATGGAAGGGTCTGGTATAAGACTTCAATCGAATCGACCAGTTTTATGTATAAAATTTAATGTAAGTTCAAGGATATGGTTTGGACAATACCACATCGTTTCAGTTTATAGATTAGACCATCATTCCATACCCTTTCGAATGCTTTAGAAATGTCGAGATACACAGAGCGAACATCCAGAGGAGGGTTACAATCAAAGGCTCCAAAAATTGTGTGTGTTAAATCATTGCTTCATTACAATCATTGCTCCAAAAGGGCAGATTTTGTAATACAGTAGCATCAGTAGCTTTGGTTCACACCTCAATTCAAAGCGATTAGCGAATGCAAACAGAAGAAATTCTCTCAAGCAGAAATTCAAACCAAAGTTGCCCTGAAACCAGTACGACGAACTCTCCTTTGGTGCGGGCGAAGGGAGGTTTTCAAGAGGAGGTAAGTGCTTATAACGAAAGAAATAGGGTAAATCTAAATTTCTGTCGCGCGGATTTTGTTTATTTGATTCAGAAACCGAGCAGAGGGCATTACAATTTTTGCATATCTATTACTCAGACGTACGCAGTCACTCCTCAAACTCCTGAATCAAATAAACAAAATCCGCGTGACAGAACTTTAGATTTACCCTTCTGCTTTCGTTATAGGCACTTGCCTTCTCTAAATAAGCTGCATGCACGAACCATGAAACTGCTGACATGCTGCTGACACAGATGTAACTGTTCAAGAATTTGATTGGCTAGGAGCCAGTTGTTTTAAACTAATCACATGAAAATAAGAGCCTCATTGTCAAGACCATACGAGCAATGGCGGAATGGCGGCAAAGCAAGCTTCGACCAAGCGAACGTCTTTGATGCTTGGCAATGATAGTGAAGATACACAGATAGTTTTAAAAACATTATCGCAGGAGGGATGAACAGAGATTGGAAAGCAGTGTCGAGCTACCACAACTATTCCAAATGACAACGCAGGCGGACAGTAGTGGTGGACTCAGGGTGTGTGGCGATTTGAAAAAAAGTCAGGGCCTAAGCCTAAACAACTGGTCACATGAAAACACGACAAAAGATCACATGTTTCCGAGATACCCCCCTCAAAGCCTTCTACTTACATGGACACACTGCCTTTAAAAACCTCCCTTCGCCCGCACCAAACGAGAGTTCGCCGTACTGGTTTCATGGCAACTTTGCGGCTTTGTTTGTTCTGAATTTCTGCTTGAGAGAATTTCTTTCGTCTGTATTTGCTAATCGCTTTGATTTGAGGTGTGAACCAAAGCGACTGATGTTATTGTATTACAAAATCTGCCCTTGTTGCCCATAAGTGTATAGTGTTGGGGTGACGGGGTTCTCATTCTTATCAATCAGAAGTAAATTTTGCAACTTCACGTCTGGGAGCAAGTCCGCAAGAAGACAAAAGGATAATTGCAAATTCCCAGAACCAAACTTCTGTTCCAAAATGCTCCAAAAAGCATGTTTCTATTGAGCTGGTATAGACCACCGACATCAGACACAGATAAAACGGCCTTTAATAGTCTTAGGGAAATTTTAAGGCAGCTTGAAAGGGAGGATAAGGAAATTATTTTGTGCGGAGATACCAACTGTGACCTTAAGGATCCCAAAAATAAAAATACTAAGCTGTTAAAACAACTTTACAATGAGTATCAACTTGAGCAACTTATAAAAGATTACACAAGGGTTGCTGTAAGAGCTACTAAAGAGAATGAACACCATACCAGTAAGACGCTTATTGACCATTTCTCGACAAACAAACCAAAGTATATTCTTAGTTCTGGGGTTTTAAAATCGGGCATGGTAGATCATTATATGATATATGCCATACGGAAAGTGAACGCGTGGAGGATTAGGTCAAAAAAACCAAAAATTCTTGAAACACGAAGTTTAAGAAATTATGATAAAATGAAATTCATAAACGACTTAAAAGAAGTGAATTGGGAGGTAGCGCTATCTCCGTTCTCTGAATCACCAAATCTAATGGTTGATAAATTCCACGAGATTTTTGATGGTCTACTAAACACACACGCACCAATTAGGAGAAAAAAGGTCAGAAATCAACCTGCACCGTGGATTACACCAGAAATAAAAAGACTTATGGAAGAGAGAGACAGGGCGAAGAAAAACTCAATAAAAAACCCCAAACTTCTCAATTCATATAAATCTTTGAGAAACAAGGTGACTAACAGTATTAGATTTTCTAGAAGGTTGCACTATCAATCTTTGATCAATGAGAACAAGAACAATCCAAAAAACATGTGGAAAACCATAAATAAAGTGCTAGATAAGGGCCTTAACTCAACAACGATCATGCAAGTTAAGGATGGCAACAAAACGGTTTCGGATTCTAAACAAATTGCAAATGCCCTAAATAGCCATTTTGTTAATGTTGGTCCGAGACTTGCTAGTAGAATCGACAATAAACCAGGCGATGACCCTCTTTATCATCTTGATACTTGCATAGAAGAAACAATCTTTCAATTCAAACAAGTAAATGAAAACACAGTTATGAAATACATTCAAAATCTAAAACAAGGAAAATCTGCTGGTCCTGACAATATACCAACAGTAATTTTGAAAGATGCTGCTGACTGTATATGTAAACCATTAACGATGATTTTTAACAGCTCTTTCAGGCTAGGGACTTTCCCAGACCGTTGGAAAATAGCACGAATAACCCCAATTTATAAATCTGGCGCCAAAGATGATACGAATAACTATAGGCCAATTTCAATCTTGTCAGTGTTATCTAAGCTATACGAAAAAATTGCACATGACCAACTTATTGACTTCCTCCAGTCTAACAAAAAACTAACGAAGAATCAGTTCGCTTTCCGTAAGCTTCACTCTACAATTACCTCGCTGATTGGTGTCTCAGATCACTGGTACTCAAATATCGATAACAAAAAAGCTAACTTCGCTCTTTTTCTTGACTTAAAAAAGGCATTTGATACCGTGGATCATGAGATTCTGATCAGTAAATTAGCCAAATACGGGGTAAAAGGTAGAGAGAACAACTGGCTTAAATCATACTTAACTAATAGAAGCCAGTATTGTTCTATTGATGGTCAAGTATCTGATATTATGGAAATAGAGTGTGGAATTCCCCAAGGGTCATGCTTGGGACCGCTGCTCTTCATCATTTACTTGAATGATTTTGAGCACTGTCTCGAACACTCAAGAGCCAACATGTATGCGGATGATACTGAGATAACAATATCCTCAAACAACCAAGCAGAGCTTATAGAGACAGCACAAGCTGAGCTACTAAATATCGCGGAATGGATGAGGATTAACAAACTCAGTCTCAATCCCACCAAAACAGAATACATGATAATAGACCATCCTCGTAGAAGAAAAAAAGGAGAATCATTACCGCAATTATTTATAAACCGAGAAATAATTAAACAGGTTCACAAAACAAAATATCTCGGGGTAATAGTTGACGATACTTTAGGTTGGGAAGAACAGTATGAATCAGTGAAGAAAAAGGTTGCTGGGGGCCTCGTGGCAATGAAAAAACTTAAGGACATCCTCCCACAATCAATGCTTTTTCAAGTGTACAAAGCCCTTGTTGAGAGTCATTTTCGTTATGCTGACGTAGTGTGGGGGAGCTTATCGAACACTAAAATAACAGCCCTTCAGAGACTGCAAAATCGTGCATTTGAAATTATTCAAGCTTCAAAGATAAAGGACTCTTGGATTAGACCAACATTTAGCATCGATCAGATATTCCAATTTGATCGGTCGGTTCAGATGTTTAAGATAATTAATAAGATATGTCCTGAGAGTCTGCACGGTAAATTTGCTGAAAGATCCTCGACAAGCAAGTATAATACGAGAAATAAGACTGATCTCCAAATTCCAAGACTAAATTTAGACTACAGTAGAAAGAGTTTTCACTACACCGGTCTAAAAACATGGAACGCTATCCCAACACAATTAAGAGAGTCTAATACACTCACCCAGTTTAAAAATGGGCTAAAGAATCATTTTCTAAGCTGAAAAAACAACAAATTATATATATATGTATATATATATGTATATATGTGTATGGGTGTACATATATACTTTTATATGTGTATCTATATGTGTGCAGGTTATATATATATATATATATATTTACGCACGAATCCATGGAAGAACAGTACTGGCTTTTAATATAGGTTTATTAGGTTTGTTAGAAATATCTATTACTTTCATCTGGAAATAAGTAATTTTAAAGTTTACTGAGTGGATGTCGTGGATAAATAAAATAAATGAAATGAATGAAATGAAATGAAATGAAATCTGTAACGGTGCTATTACTTGAAAATAGATCGATCGGCTAAGATTTGTTTCACATCCATTTCAAGTCAAGTTACCAGTCTCTTGAAAAAACATCTTTTGAATTCATTAGCATCGTTTGTGCCATAAAAACTTGTGTCAGAAAGGCAAAAGTAGCACGATTATCAGTAATGATACCGGGTGAGCCAGAAAAAAGTTCCCACTTTTGAAAATTCATAAACGCAACAGTATTTCAGCAACAATGTTTCAGCAACAATGTTTCACAGATTTGAATGATTCCAATTCTAGTTAAAAGCCATAAGGTTGAAGTATTTTTGTGATTTTTCTCTTTGTCTCACGAGCACTACAAATATAGGTAAATCCAACTTTACAAAAATTTCATGGTTGCAAAATGAATGAAAAATGGCCTAAAAAATCGATCAAAGCATAAATGACTCCTAGCACAGAATGATGAAAGAAATGCAACTTCTCATGGGTGAAAGATATCCTCCGCACATTGATTGCCATGGGATTGAAAACCTTCTTTATTTGCTTGAAAATTGATGTCTTGTAACATTTGAGGGAGGTAAAACGCCCCTTGCATATTGTTCGGTCTTTTTCCGTAATTTTGCAACCATGAAATTTTTATAAAGTTGAATTTACCAATACTTCTAGTGCTAGTAGGACAGTGAGAACAATCACAAAAATACTTGAATCTTTCGGCTTTTAATCCCAGGGGGGTACTCTATAACTTTCAATACGGGGGGGTCCATGCCAATATTTGGGTGGAATTTGAATGATTCAAATCTGTGAAGTAGTCTTGGTGCTATGAATTTTCAAAAGTGGGAACTTTTTTCTGGCTCACCTATCCAAGTGAAGTAACGTTCGCATCCAAGTTTTGTTTCAGCGAGGATTATTCAGTCATAAAAACAAAAGATTTGGGCTTTCGAACTAGTGAAGAGTAAATTTCACTTTCATAGAGCAGCAAAACTTTTACAAAAGACTATATTGCCGAGCTGCCTAAACGCATTTTAAAAATTACACAAAACATAGTAAGTAACTGCGTAATTCGGTAAGCATCTGTCTTAAGGTGCCTCAGAAATTTCCCATGCTCTTGTGAATTACTCTGCGAATAAAGATCTGATTTGGACATGCGTGGTGATGCAATCTAAGTTAAGATATCATCTGTACCGTAGATAGACTACATTACGTAAGTCCCTCTAATTTACGCTCGTTGTTGTTGTTGTCATCGGTTCATTTATTATTATTATTATTATTATTATTATTATTATTATTATTATTATTATTATTATTATTATTATTATTATTATTATTATTATTATTATTATCAATTTCTTTACAGTTGGACGATAGTAAAAGTAGCTAAAAAAGTAGTTAGCTAATTAATTCCAACCTAAAAATACTACAATACAAAGATTACGTAAAAATGGTGGATAAAATATTTACAAATCGTCAATATCAAACAGTATAAAAACAGATATCTAAAAATGTGCATTACAAAAAGCCCAAGTTCGGAACAAATGTGCGGCATAACCTGCATGAACAATTTTCTCTGTACCAATTCTTTATCTTTGTTTTAAACTGATAAAGGGATTCTGAATTGCGTATTGTTGGTCGTAAAGTTTGCCACAGCTGCGGACCTTTAAATCTGACGCTTTCAGAGCCGTTGTTGACTGATCTCACTCTTGGTTGAAGGTCAAGGTTCAGTTGAGGGACTTATGTCCTTACGCTTCAGTATTAGGCCAAGTCCGCCGCGTTCACGACGCGACCAATCAGATCGCTACTTTCTTGATATGGTCAACCCACGTGCCTATTTGTAGCGTTTGATTGGTTATTAGTTCAAAGTTCGACTTCTCGAAGCGAAGCGACGCTAGAAGTGACCTTCGAAGGGACGTTCGACTTTTCTTTCGACGTTCGTAGGATGGAAGATGTTCTAAGTTTCTTCTGATTTTTCGTAAGATTTTAGTCCCTGTTTAGAATCCGTTTGGTCGTGAGTCCTTTGTATGAGTGAAATTAAAAGTTAAACCATCAGATTATAAATGTTGAACGAATACAAGGAATCACGTCGTCAGTCTATACCGTAGACTAAAAATAATTCTTTTTTATCCATGGCTCCTTCGCAGGATTTCTTCGTTAAATTCTCTTCGAAGTGAGCTAAAACACATCTAGTTTGGCGAGATCAAAGTTTTGGTCGATGGGGGTGTCCGCCATTATGAATATTGTCCGCAAAACCCCATTTCCCTGGCTGGGATTCATGGGGATTTTTGGTTTCTACTATCAACTGACGAAGTTTCAGCTTTATACTATTTTGTTCCGGGTTCACGCATTATTTTGGACTAATGTGGTCGCTAACACCACTGCAGATATACTTCTTGACATATAAAACATACGAATAAACAGTTTCTATATTCTATTTATTTCTATTTTATCTTTTTTTACTCATGGTAGCCCCGCAGTTGAGGACTAATTTATGCTAAAGTATACCGGGTGAGCCAGAAAAGTTCCCACTTTTCAAAATTCATAACACCAAGACTACTTCGCGGATTTGAATCATTCAAATTCTAGTTAAAGGGTTTGTGCGAAGCTTTAAGCGTGCATTTGCACAGGGCAGAAAAATCTAAAAATAGTCCATTGAAATTGATGGCCCACGCGTGTTGTTAATAATCGATAGCTAAAGAAACAATGCTGTGTTGGACTTTCTCTTTGATCTATTTATAGAGCAGCCTATTTACCATTGCAAACTCCCTTTAAAAGCCGAAAGATCCTGTATTTTTGTGATTTTTCTCGCTGTCCTACCAGCACTAGAAGTATTGGTAAATTCAACTGCAAAATGACGGAAAAAGGACCGAAAACATTAATCAAATCGTAAGGATTCTATTCAAATCGAACAATAGGCCATGGGCGTTTCACCTTCCTCAAGAGTTATAAGACATTGATTTTCAAACAAATACGAAGGATTTTCAATCCCAAGGCAATTAATGCCTAGGAGATATCTCGCACCCATGAGAAGTTGCATTTCCTTCATTATTCTATGCGAGAATAATGCTAAATTATGGAAAGATCTTTCCGTTGAAGTAAAATCATCAAAATCTTATGAAATATTCAAAAAACGCATCAACAATGCCAACACCGAATGCTGATTCTCTCTTTCATGTTATAGTTAGCAACATTTTAATTTGTTAATAAGAAAATTTTGTAAATAGGGTTTTTTAGTTATGTATGCTTTTGTTAGTTTTGTATTTATTTGCAAGGCCCACTGTAAATCAGTCCTTTGACTGACGTGGCCACCGTGCCTAAACAATCTAAAATCAAATCAAATCAAATCAGAAGCCCAGGGGGGGACTCCCTATTAGTACGTGACGGGGGGGGAGGGGTCAGACATTTTTTGGTTTGTAACACGTTGTCTAGTATACCTTTGGGTACGCGATTTGGAGCATAATCGGTATATTTGTGGGGTTGCTGATGAGAAAATTTGACAAGGTGAGTGCTAGGTTGAGTTTTTCACCAAAATATCGCAGGGCAGTTTCCGAAAATGCTATGAAACCTTTAATTTTCATGTACCTTGAAGCTATGAGTATATTTTTGGGGTCTACAAATGTCCTAATTTCAGTATATTTTTGGGCTGAGTTTATTTTTGGGGTCTAAAATTTCCTAAATTTAGTATATTTTTGGGTTTTTCAAAAATTTACTGTCTGACCCCCCCCGTCACATAACAATAGAAGTCCCCCCCTGGGATCAGAAGTCATTTATACATTGATCGATGATTTAGGCCATTTTTCAGTCATTTTGCAATCATGAAGCTTTTGTAAAGTTGAATGAACCTATATTTGTAGTGCTCGTAGAACAGCGAGAAAAATCACAAAATTACTTCGATCTTTCGACTTTTAACTACAATTTGAATGATTCAAATCCGTGAATTATTCTTAGTGTTATAAATTTTCAAAAGTGGGAACTTTTTTCAGGCTCGCCCGGTACAAAAAAATATTCAGTTAGATTAACGTTACAAAATAAAACTAATCGATAATAATCACAATCGTTGAAAGAAAATTAAAAAAAAATACATTACAAAAAAAAACGAACAGGGCGGTATAATTGATGTTTCTTGAACAGATTTTATGATCATTTTATGGCTTTCATAAAATCTTTTAAAGTTGACGTAATTTTTAGTCTTTTTAGGAACACCATTCCTAAGTTTCGCACCCTTGTAAGAGAAGCATCTATGTCCTATGGTCGTTCTTAGAAAAGGGACTCTTAGGTCGTAATCCGAATTTATGAGAGATCGTGTTGTAGAGAAGTTGAATTTAGCAAGCATGTCACTCATATAGGACGGTGCTCATTTAGCAAGCATGTCACCATTCAGGGATTTGTAACCAATCCTGGCAGATTCAAGATCAAATATTTCCCTTACTGTGGACCATCCAAGTGCACGAATGACTGGGAGTGGCGAAGCATCGAATGGGCTGTTAGTGATGAACTTTGCCGCGCGATTTCGCAGTTTTTGCAATTTTCCTATAATTGATACACCAGCATTACCCCCAAACTGGGTAGCAGTATCTGAAATAGGGCTCTACCAAACTTCTTTCTATACATTGTTTCGCGGATGGAAGATATAGTTTTGCATAACGAGGAATGGCAAGCAACTGTTTTGATTCAGAATTGGCCTAGACAATTTTCTTCAGAAAAGATTTTGTGAGAAATATTTCGCTGAGAATTTTCTGAGTAGAAATCAGGCTTTGCAGCGCATTTAGCCCAGTTGTGTCGCATTTGACCCATTTGACCCACAAGCTCAGAAAAATTAGTTGCCGCGCTACGTTTTGCACCGGCCATGTTATTATTATTATTATTATTATTATTATTATTATTATTATTATTATTATTATTATTATTATTATTATTATTATTATTATTATTATTATTATTTACAGTTGGACAATAGTAAAAATAGCTAAAAGTAGTTAGCTAATTAATGCCAACCTAAAAATATTACAATACAAAGATTACATAAAAATGGTGGATAAAATATTTACAAATTGTCAATATCAAACAGTGTAAAAACAGATATCTAAAAATGTGCATTACAAAAAGCCCAAGTTGGGAACAAATATGCGGCATAACCTGCATGAACAATTTTCTCCGTACCAATTCTTTATCTTTGTTTTAAACTGATAAAGGGATTCTGAATTGCGTATTGTTGGTCGTAAAGTTTGCCACAGCTGCGGACCTTTAAATCTGACGCTTTCAGAGCCGTTGTTGACTGATCTCACTCTTGGTGAATGAAAGGTTTGCCCCAGCTTGACGATGTTAATGTTTATTAGAACTTCCATTCTCAATAAATCCATTGCCAAATATCTGACAAATGTAAGGCTTCTACCCAGTATCAACTCGCATATGTGCAATGTAAGCGTTTCTCTAGATATTTTTTTACATCTATCACAAATCAAAGGTTTCTCTAATGGATGAATTTAAAAAAATGAAATGAAAATGAAATGTGCATGGAGGTGGAAAGTTCAACTAAATCATGTGCCATATATATCACAAATGTAAGGCTTCTATAGACTGATACCTTTTCGTCCCTTGTTTCCCTGCATACCTTGGTCAAGACCTATTGACCAAGTGATATCAGCAAATCAAAGAACGCAGGGAAACAAGGGACGAAAAGGCATAAGTCTATGGCCTCTACCCAGTATGAATTCGCTTGTGTGCAGTGAGAACGTTACTATAACCAAATCCTCTTCCACAGATATTACAAATGTAAGGTTTCTCTCCTGTATGAATTCGTTTATGTTTATCGAGGTCGCCTTTCTGTCTAAATCCATGTCCACATATATCACAAACATAGGGTCTCTCCCCTGTGTGGATTCGTCGGTGTATCTTAAGACTTCCATTCTCGTTAAATCTTGTGCCACATATGTCACAAATGTAAGGTTTCTCCCCAGTATGAATTCGCTTATGTGTAGTTAGTTGGCCAATTTGATTACATCCCTTTCCACATATGTCACAGATGTAAGGTTTCTCTCCAGTATGAATTCGTTTATGTGTAGTCAGATGGCAAGTTTGACCAAATCCTTGTCCACATATATCACAAATGTAAGGTTTCTCTTTGGTATGAACTCGCTTATGTACAGTGAGAACGTTACTATAACCAAATGCCTTTCCACATATATCACAAATGAAATTCCTCTCTCCAGTATGAATGCGTTATGCCTGGTGACATCGCTACTTCGACTAAATTCTTTCCCGCAAGTATCACAGATATGAGGTTTCTTTCTAGTATGAATGCATTTATGTGGATTGAGACTGTTAGTATGCTTAAATACTTTCCCGCATAAATCACATTTGTAAGCTCTCTCACCAGTATGAATTCGCTTATGTCTATTAAGGAGGGAAATTCGACGAAATCCTTTGTCACATACATCACAACTATAGGGTTCCTCTCCAGTATGAACTCGTTTGTGGATGTCCAAATTTCTCCTTTGACTGTATCCTTTTCCACATGTATCACAAATAAAGTGTTTGTCACCAGTATGAATTCTTTTATGAGTAGTGAGCTTTTTACTGCCAGTAAATCCTTCTCCACAAGTATCACAGATATAAGGTTTCTCTTTGGCATCACTCTGTTGTCTCTTTTGACTGGCATTATCACTAAATTCGTTTCCAGTTATATCGCTGGGGTCAGCTTCCTTTTCCATCTTAACATGTGAAATACTTTCTGGGCTAATAAAGGTGTTCTCAACATGACTGCGTGGCAATCCCTTTCCAAGAATGTTACATTGGTAATTTCTCTCTCCAGAATGGATTTGTTTATGTTCATCTAACTCATGTATCACACTAAATTCAATTCCACATGTACCACAAATATTAGACTCCTCTCCAATGTGAAGGCTTTGTTTATGTGAGTTAAAAACACCACTATCATTAAATCCAATGCCGCACACATTACAAATATATTCTTTCTCTCCAGAATGGACTTGTATATGTCTATCTAGATCAGTTTTCAAACTAAATCCTATTTGACACACATCACAAATATAAGAATTCTCTCCAGCATGAATATTTTGTTTATGTGCAGAGAGATTGCTCCTTTCACTGAACGCTTGTCCACATACATCACAAACAAAAGTTGCACTTCTAGGATAAAATTGGTTACCACTCATCTGATCATTTATGAGATATGCATTACTGGTAGTTTCTACTCCAAATATTTCAGAAGTGTTTGCTTCCTCTTCAGTCTTAATTTGTAAATCACTTTCCTTGGCAATCATAGTTTCATCAACATAATCATCATCAACATATTCAGAACATCTTGCATGCTGTACTGAATTCTGAACATGGACCTTCTCCAAAGAATTTTCTCTGTTTCTCTTCAGAATTTGACTTTGGTTGAACATTGATAACATGCCATGTGAAGGACCCACCATTATATCATCTAAAATTCAAATGATTTTCAAAAGAAGTTTGCCAAGTGATTTAGTGTGAAAGGGAAAAGGGTAAAGGTAATAAAATCAGGGGGTACTAGATCCAAAAAAAGTACAGGGATGTGCTGCTGGGGTAAACAGATCCTCATGCTGTGCAGGATTTTGTCCAGTTGGTCACCCAGTCTAGGACAGAACTGGCAAGAAAACCTCCAAACAACTGATCAAGATATCGAAAAATTGCCATGGCAGATTTACAGCAAATTACCACAATTTCCTTTCAATTCCAGCACTTTAATTCACAGAAAAATGCAATGGAACTTTAAATCAACTCTTTCAAAGTATTCAGCCTTATGCTGGTACCTCTGTCCTTTTCTTTGTTCTCTTCGCGTTGCTAATGATGGGAAGAAAACCAGTACATCAAATGACACAAAATAGACACTTGATCACAACGATGTCAAATCTTTTGAAATACTCTACATCTACATCTACCAAATACTGTCTGCCTTCTACAGAGAAGATTCTGACAGGGTGACAGCCAGAGTGGATAGTAAGCAAATACTTGGAAAAATTTGGATTGGCACTATGATTCGGGTAGATCAGCCCCCGTATGTTGAAGGAAGTGCCCATGAGCCTCAAACTGTGCATAGTCAATTGTCATAGTCAACTGAGCATACTTCCAGGAACATCACTTGCCTCCATATCATGTGGATCTACCTCAAAAGTGTGCAAATGCATGAAATAGTTTTGTACGTGTCTTGCAACATAATGATATGATGTAGATTTCTTCCTGAACAGGGAATAAAATCTTTCCCGTTGAATTGAATTTAATTGTGAAACAGGTCTATGTAAAGGAATGATTGCAGCCACACATAGCTACTGTTGATTCGCATAGGGCCAAAATCAATAATTACGGAATTAGATTCTGTGGAACTTTTCAAAATTTGAAAAAAATTTGTTTCTATGCCACAGTATCAATTTTTTGTTTTCCTTTGATGTTCCTTTCCCCAAAAATATCTTATCGCACATGTAAATTAAGCTTTAAGAAGAATAACATTTTTACTTGGCCCATCTGAAGGATTCTTCTTTGAAGATTAGCATTGTGTTAAAAGTTTGAAATTACCCATTTTGCTGTATTTTGTAAGACAACAATGATAAAATACCTCCAGTCCTTCATCTAAAGCCATGTAATAGGTCTCTCCCTAAATAAAATCCTAATAATGGCATTGTTATAAATACTCATAACGTTGGATAATGTGGGCTGGGCCTGATAACTCAAATTCACGGAAGCCTTAAAACTGCATTTATTCATTCAAATTCTCTAACCACTGTTACCCAGTCAAGCAAGAAAGACTGCTAAATTTTTGCACTTCTATTCATCCTGCCAGGTTATTTTGTTTTTAGTGTGTAAAATGCAAAAAAGCTTTACTGTTACGATTGCTGTTTGTACCAGTAAATAAGAGCCAAAAACTGCAAACATTTTATTTGATTGATACTGTCAACCTCGATTGCTTCTTTCCAAGTCAGATTGATAGTGGATCCCCACATAAGGCAACAGTTTTATTTTCCGTGAACAGGATCTTGCCATTGAGGATGTCTAATTCCCGTGCTTTTGTGCCCCGTGCTTTGTGTCAGTGCCCCGTGCTTTGTGTCAGTGCCTTGTGCTTTGTGTCAGTGCCCCATGCTTTGTGTCAGTGCCTTGTGCTTTGTGTCAGTGCCTTGTGCTTTGTGTCCGTGCCTAGTGCTTTGTGTCCGTGCCTAGTGCTTTTCGTCAGTGCCTCGTGCTTTGTGTCCGTGTCAAGTGCTTTGTGTCCGTGCTTTGTGCTTTCTCCCCATGCCTAGTGCTCAGTAATTGTGCCTAGTGCTTTGTGACCATGTCAAGTGTTTTTAGCCCGTGTCCAGTGTTTTGTGCCCACATTTAGTGCCTAGAAATTTGTAGGACCTTTAAGGTATTTTATCATTGATAAAATTCAGTCAGCTGAATATTTTTTATAAGAAGCTAGGAATTGAGATAGTTTCTATAAAATAGTTTCTTACGCTATATGTTTTGGCCATGTGAGAGTGAGGTTTCGTCTTTGAAATTTTAATTGAAAAATATTTCTCTATAGCCCTGTGTTCCTCTATACTCTTTTTTGAAGGAGAACTTTCAATGCTTGGAAATTGATTTTTATGAAAAACAGGTCACTATCTCCATTAGCATTACAAGATCAGAAGACTGATCCTTGCCTTGCAAAGGCTCATTCTTGCAGTCAGTTCTGTTGATATAAAAGATCCATCCCATCTCAGGAATCATTCAGCAACTATACCGCAGGGGTATACAGCATCTTACAATGCACTTTTTTTGTAAGAAACTGGTTTATAAGAAACTAGTACTAAGATGGCCAAAATGTCAAGAAACTCTAGTGCTATGTCTGTGAAGTACTAAGGAACTTTTCAAAGTTAAAAGCATGAATTTTATAGCAAATAGATCGTTGAACCTTTATTATTGGGCAATATTATCTAACCATTTTTCTGTTTTCAACATAACAGAACACTGTTTATTCCTGTATGATATTCTACGTAAATGTCAAGAAACATATCTGCTGCAGTGTTAGCGACGACATCGATAATTCTACATTGAAAAATAAGAAACCAATCAAGAAACTTTTAGTACTAAAATGGACAAAATTTTATGTTAAATTAAGAAACTTTTAGTACTATGGCCTGATCCAAGTTTCTTATAAAAAAACGTGTAACGGTAAAATTGAAAGTAAGAAATCGAGAGCTCATGAAGGGAAGACATTTTTATGAGCACTTGGGTTTTGTAACGACTGGCAAAACATAGGGAGAAAGAGGGGGCAACACTCTTCAAGTGCTCTGAAATTCTAGACAAATTATGTAGAATTTGTTTTTTACATTTTCATGAAATTCTTATTGACGTAAATGGACATATAGTGAAGCCTATTGGTGAAAAGAACGGAGCACAAGCAGGGTGCACCAAGCACGGGCACTAAGCACAAGCACGGGTATGGAGCACGGGTAGGAGGCACTAAGTATGGGCACTAAGCACGGAGCACGGGCACGAGGCACTAAGCACAGGCACGGAGCACGGGCACAAGGCACTAGGCACGGGCACTAAGCACGGAGCACAAGGCACTAAGCACAGGCACTAAGCACAGAGCACGGGCACGAGGCACTAAGCACGAAAACACGGGATTTAGCCAACTCCTTGCCATTAAAGGTAAAGATTGGGACTTTATCAAGCAGTTACAGTAAATAGTATTGATTGAAGATAATTCCATCCTTCCATCTTGTCGGAAAAAGTTGGCCAATTTTAGCTGCCTAAAGAGATCTTTAAAAATATCTAACTGCCTTTATCAGAGCTGAGATCTTTTGCCAGGAAACAAGAATCATATTCACACAAACATTTTGAAGTGTTTATTTCCTTTTGTTGGTTTTGAGATTTTGTCCAGTTTAGCCTAACATCCAACAGTGCACAACAAATCAACACATATGATCAAGTGTGCACGCTTGATAACACCTGACAGCTTTTTGAGTCTGTCTCAACATGATTTGAGAGAACATGATTGAAGTTTACCACAATTCACAACCAGTCCTTTTATATCAACTAAAGTCTTAAAGACCATGTTCAATACCAAATCAAATTGAATCATAATGCTTGTACTGTGTATACCTTGCACATATTTACTGTCATGGCAAATGACACATACATACATACATGCAGGCATACATTGTCATCAAAAATAATGTATTTATGGATATTGGAACATTCTTCGGTCTAATGGCTCAAATGTGGCTAAATTCGCCTTAAATTAATCTGGCAACTTAGCCGTTTTCCTTGGTAAGTCAAGTGTTTGGGGCCAAAAACAGGCTAACAAAACAAAAACCATTCTTCACTTGGCATGTGGCCTTCTGATTTGAATTTTTCTTACCGTTGAAATCATCGCAAACTTTATGTGTTGTCATTGCATCTTTCTGGCCTTCATCAGCTCTATTTCTTGCACTTCTACCATACTGTTTAAATGCATCATCTGATTCTTTTTCTTCAGCTTTATCCATGATCAATTTCTGGTTGGAACAACCATCAACTTTCGAAATTCTCTCTCACTTCAAATCTAATCTTCCGGTTTAGTGTCACATGCAATCGAGGCAATATGGCTGCGGCACGGCAAGTGTAAAACACACAGTGCAAGTAGGACAAATGTAGACTCATTCCAAAATTCTCTTGTTTCGCTCCCCCTGCAGACTTGTCGCTACAACAGAGACTTATGGACTTACGGTTCTGAAATCGGCAATTTGCCGCAGCCTGGAATAGTATATATAAAAGCCGGACCAGATAAAAGGTGGTTGTTGCTGTTGCTAAGTGACAAAAGACTGTTGATGAGATGTAATATGCCAGCCACTGTCAAGCAGTCAACATTTGCTTTTAAAGACTTTGAACCAAAATGGGGTACCTTTAAATAGAATATTTTTTCTTTTGAGTTCTCAATCAACAGTATTTTGATTCAGTTGAGAAATTTGTCATTTAGGTAGTCATAGTTTTTCGCTCCTAGTGGTATTGTCTTAGTAGTAGGGTATTGTATCATGTAAGTAGTGTAGTCAGTAATATGTTTGTAACTTTTTAATGGAATGTAAAAAAAAAAAAAGTTGAGAAATTCAGTTGAAAATTCAGTTGAGAAAGATTGCTTGAAAGATCCAAGCACAAATCTATTCCTACAAAAAGCTATCTAATCATGCTGAGCCAATCACATTGTAACCTAAAGATGAAGAGTAATAGACAATTCTGGAAAGCTGGCATTTGGAGGGGGCATTTGATCAAGATGCATTCTGTAATGGAATCAGCAATGATTCTTCAGAAATTTGATCATTAAATCAATGTCTTGGTCAAATGCCCCCACTTCAATGCCAATGCCAGCTTTTCTGGAATTGTCTATTCATTCATATCCACAGTGTGTTGTATGGATATCAGAAGTCTGTGTGCATTTTTGACTCATTAATTATCTTTGTTATCAAGATTATATAAATCAAGTTGTTTCACACTCTGATGAGAGTCTGACCCTAATGACTAAGTTACATTAAATACAGTGCTTATTGTGTAATGGGTGTGAAAGCATGACACAAAAACATTCAAATCAAGTAAAAATGAAACGCAGCATATGACACATTTTCAAGAATATATGATAACAAAATATAAAGAATACTGCCGCATATAACTACATTAAACTGAGAAAGGTGCAGTGATGTGTTTGTTTGAATCAAATTCTCAGATCAATACTTCTTGACTACCTTTTACTGGATAAACACATATTCCCACAAAAAATTCAGCTTTTCTCCTTAGGAGCTTTCATAAGGATTTGATTCAGGATAGAGAGTTTGATTGCTCCTTTTTAGCCTCTAAAACCTAAATAATCTTACTATAAGGTTCAGCATAATGAATTTATCAACTTGATTTTGCTTTGACAATCCAGAAGGGCAGGGGTGGTTTGAGAGAAATTTGAGCCATCTGCTGCATTTTACCTAGAAAGCCCTTGCAAAGTCATGACAAATTTGACAAAGTTCAGGTTGACTTCCATTTAACTTGAAATTGGGGAGCTGTACTTGGCTTTATTTTGTGCAAGAGAGTGCACACAAAAATTTTATCTGTGGCTATCTAGAATTTTCCTTTAAAACAATAGATCTAACTCTGGAAAAATTGCTGTAAAGCATTAGAACACAAAGATTGAAGTGAGCCATGATCCAGTCAAACAAAATATCCCCTTTTAACATGTCATGACAATCAGCTCCTACTGCTATGACAAAATAGATGAACATGATACCCTGAAAATGGCACCTCCCTGAAAAAATATACAAAGTACCCTCTTCCTCTCCCCAAGAGTATTTGGTAATTTTGACAAAGTCCTTCTTGAAAGGAGTTTATTGATAAGCTCTCTGCTTTCTCTACTGATGCATCACATCAGAAATCAACAACTTCAAAATCCTCTGTTGCTTCAGAAAAAAGACAGAGCAAGCAAATAATCCCCAGTCGTGGGAATTTGAAATGAATTGTTTCTTTTGTTGTCTTGTTTGGTTTCATAATCTTCAGCCAGCAGCATATATAGTCAGATTTCTTGCAATGCAATGCAGCCACATAGAAGTTGACAGACTCGCATGATGCTCGCGTCGTAGGGGTGAAGGGCTCATCTTTTCTCTTTGCATTAGATTAGGCCAACCACGATTGGCAGTGGAACTACAGACAGATCCAAAATATTCAACTCAAAAAACTCTCCCAAATTAAAGTCCCTAAAAGTTACTCAAAATATTCTCCACTCAAGGCCAGCATATGAAGAGGAAAATCCACAGCGTCGTGACGAGACAGGTTTTGGTATCTACCCAGTCGTGAGTCGCAGGCCGTAGCGGTGTCAACATCTTGACAGCTCCTTCTTCTCCGTTTCGGGGTCGAAATGTCATTTGACAAACTTCTCCTTCATCATAGCCACGGCGGGCTCACTTCTGCCACTCGAAACAAGGCAGAAGAGGCAGTGAAACTCCCTTCAACTCATCACTTACGAACAAGGCAAACAACAATTCCTTCCTCTTTGAGAAAACAGGCCTTCAAACGGCTCCCTGGGTG
Organism: Aurelia sp. 3 sensu Dawson et al. (2005); assembly: GCA_964020215.1. Taxonomy (NCBI): domain Eukaryota; kingdom Metazoa; phylum Cnidaria; class Scyphozoa; order Semaeostomeae; family Ulmaridae; genus Aurelia; species Aurelia sp. 3 sensu Dawson et al. (2005). The sequence goes on from OZ026577.1 coordinate 13,865,573, forward strand.
AATTTTGAAGTTATCCTCTGGCCGTCGACAAGCTGTGAAGACGCCATGTTGGTCCGGTAAATGCAGTTATCAAAGCTAATTTGCATGATAGCATCAGTTACAAATTCTGATTGGTCTAAAACCACGAAAACCATCATTGTTTATGAAATACCGTGCTCTGATTGGTAGCAATAAAATTTGCGCTGAGTTACCGTTTTCAGAAGCATAAGGACATAAGTCCCTCAACTGAAGCAATAACAACAACAACAACAAGCGAAAGTTAGAGGGACTTACGTCATGAGTCTAGGACAAATGCAGGTTTCAGGTCAAAGGGCAGCTACGACTTCCGCCTTGAAGTTTGCGCAGAAAAAAGTTTGTGCATTTGAAGTCTCTAGCCCAAACCATCGCATGAGTGCTCCCTTAAATCCAGAATAACTAACGAGCTCCCTCCAAAAATACATCCTTCACAATCCCCCAGCAAGGAAATAAAACAGTTGCAGCTTTGTGTGTTGTGAATATAGGGCAGACACAAACATTTATAACGAGAAGCCCTTTACATGAATCTCAACTCTGAGATTACCACAAAATTAAGAAATTGAGCAATGGAAAACACTACTTGAGGAAACTTTTCATTTTTATTTAAGGGACATAGTAAAGATCAAAGAAACTATACACAGCATTAGTTTTAGGGCAGAAATAGCTGGAAATTTTAGTAATTGTAAGCAATTTATATATTTTTTAATCCGCTGTACATGTCAATTCTTGTCAGAATTGGACAACTTTATCTTGATAAACATTTTTATTCTCTAAGCATTTAAGAATTATTGTAAACTGGAAGGCATTTTTTCAATTTCTAACTTTAATTCTATTTTAGAAACAAGTCCACGTCAACTGAGAGTTGCGTTGGCGGTACGTATTTCATTTCTGGTTCTGCAAGTATTGATGTTCTATATAACATAAGTTTCAAATCTTTGAAAAGCTGGGTGTAAAATTCTAGGCCTTATTTCTTTGAAATGAACGGCTTCAAAGAAACTTGAACGATTTTACAGTAAATCTGCCGTTGGACTTTTCTGAAATCTTCAATATTTTCAGAATAACAGTTTTTTTCTTCTTTTTTAAGACTTCAAGAAAATTTTCGGGGAAAACTTAAAACTGCCGTAATTTCTAAACCTGTTGATGAAAGATCAAATTAAATTTTCAAGAAAATCAAGGTTTTTGGATGCCTACAATTTGGTATCAGGCAAAATTCTTTCACTCTTCTGTTTTGTGATTTAGAAATTTGATGACGTCACATCACAAAATGAGCAGAAATATGAAATAGGCTGTAATTTCGACAAATATTCAAGATTTCTGCAAAGTCCAAAGGCAGAATCATAGAAGGATGGCTAAAGTTTTTTCAAGTCTTTCAGTTTAATGAAATAGGTCATTGAATTTTACACCCGCCCTTTTTCGTACATTTAAAGATTTGGAACCTATGCTGTTCTATGTTATTTCCCTGAAAAACAGAATACCTGAAACCTTCAAGAAAGAATTAAAAACGGTCAATCGATAAGATCGTTAAATCTTCACCTCAAATTCCAAGAAAATTCTACATCTTAAGTGAATTCCAACAGTCCGGAGCTCGAACTCCACATAGGGACCCATGTAAAATAATACATATTCACCACAGGTGATTAAGAGTAATGTTCGAAACGTTCTACAAATTATCTCTCAAGTACAAAGTCGTATTTTTTTAAAGAATTAATTGATTGCTGTTAACTAACGACGTACTACATTCAGGCCCGTCGGAAGCAGGGGGGCTGAGGGGCCTCCAATAATCTGCTGAAGTTTGTTGATTTTGTAAGTGAAAAAGGCTGTAAAAGCCAAGGTCGTAAGAATGAAGATACAAGCTTGTATGTATTCGAGGAAGCTACCAGAATCTATCAAAAATGCAATATCTCTTGATGTCATTGCAAGTCAAAAATTTCAAAATTTTCATGAAAAGACTCTCATTGGTCGTGATCCCTTGCTTCCGTCAATGGCACATTTTCCAAAAATGGGGCGTTTTCCAACGATTTAAAGGGTGCGGTTATGGAAAATTTTTCTGGGGGCAAGCCCCCGGACCCCCATTTTTGCTCCCTTCGCTCGCACCTCGTTTCAGCCCCCCCCCCAAATATCAGTTTCGTTCCGACGGGGCAGCAGCAAAACAACTTTGTTATTCAAAATCATGTTCGTCTGTTTTGTCCATAAAAAGCGTGATTTGCTTGATGCTCATCTAAGAAAAAGTACACTCCACCAGATAAGGTCCTGTTTCTTGAGCATAAGATTTTCGGAAAATGCAAATCTTTGGGGTCTTTTGATAAGCAGAAAAAAGTTGGAAAAAGCATATGGATCGAGCTTAGCTCTTAAGCGAGAGAATTTCGTTTATGTGGTGCAAAAGGAGACGGTGGCTGTTTCTGGAATTGTTCCTGCCGGGAAACATTTTTCCGAACACCCAAAATATCTAAGATGCAAGTTTCTCTTAAATATGAATGTGTCTTTCTGGCTAAATCCTTGTCCACATCTCTCCAATATGAATTCGCTTATGCCTATTAAGACTTCCGATTTGACTAAATGCGTCGTCACATATATCGCAGATGTAAAGATTCTCTCCAGTATGAATTCGTTTGTGTCTATTAAGACTTCGGATCTGACTAAATGTTTTGTAACACACATCACAGATGTAAGGTTTCTCTCCAGTATGAATTCTTTTGTGTTTAATAAGACTTGCAATGTGACCAAATGCTTTGTCACATATGTCACAGATATAAGGTCTCGCTCCGGTATGAACTCGTTTATGCGTATCACGGGTATATTTACGAATAAATCTTTTATCACATATTTCACAAACGTAAGGTTTCTCTCCAGTATGAATTCTTTTATGTTGGACAAGGTCGGTACTTTGACTATATCTTTTTCCACATACATCACAAATGTAAGGTTTCTCTCCAGTATGAATTCGTCTATGGTTATTAAGAATTCCTTTCCTACTAAATCCTTTGCCACATATGTCACAAATGTAAGGTTTCTCTCCAGTATGAATTCGTTTATGCGTATTGAGGTCACTATTGTGGTTATATCCTTGTCCACATGTATCACAAATGTAAGGTTTCTCTCTTGTATGAATTCGTTGTTTCTCTCCAGTATGAATTCGTTGATGCCCAATTAGTTGGCTACTTTGACTATATCTTTTTCCACATATATCACAAATGTAAGGTTTCTCTCCAGTATGAATTCGTTTATGTGTATTGAGATTGTACCTGTAACTAAATACTCGTCCGCATATATCACAAATGTAAGGCTTTTCTCCTGTATGAATTCGTTGATGTTTATGAAGAGCTCCATTCTGAGTAAATCCTTTTCCACATATATCACAAATATAAGGTTTCTCCCCAGTATGAATTCGCTTATGTGTACAGAGGTTGCTACTCTGACTAAATCTTTGTCCGCATGTATCGCAAATGTATGGTTTCTCTCCAGTATGGCTTCGTATATGTGTCTTGAGGCTCTTCTTGTTACCAAATGCTTTTCCACATGTATCACAAATAAATGTTTTCTCTCCAGTATCAATTCGTTTATGTTTACCAAGACCACTTTTCTGACTAAATCCATGTCCAGGCACGTCACAAATGTATGGTTCTTTCATAGTATCATTTTGTTTGCATGCGTTCGGACTGCTGTTATCACTTACTTCCCTCGGGGATGTATCACGAGAGTATGCTTCCTCCTCCATCTTAATTTGTAAATTGTTTTCCTGGCCGACACACACCTTATGAATATGTCTGGGCAGTAGATCTTTTCCAAGTATGTTACATTCATAATGTTTCTCCCCAGAATGGACTTGCTTATGTCCCTCCAAATCATCTTTCAGACTAAATCCTATTCCACATACATCACAAATGTAAAACTTCTCTCCAATATGAATGTTTCGTGTATGTGCATTGAGATTGCCACTATCACTAAATTTCATTCCACACACATCACAAATATAACCTTTCTCTTCAATATGAAATTTATGATTTGTCCTCAAGTCATGTGTGAGAATAGCAGCATCAGTATTTCTTCCTTCAACTAATTCATTGGGGCTGGCTTCCTCTTCAGTCTTAATTTGAAAATCGCTCACATCTGAGATCAGCACTTCATCAACACAATCATCATCACTACGGTCAAAGGATCTTTCACGCTTTGTGGAATTCTCCGAGATCACTGTTTCATCAACATCATCATTATCACTACCGTCAGAGGATCTTTCACGTTTTACACAATTCTCCGAGATCACTGTTTCGTCAACATAATCATCATCACTACAGTCAGAGGATCTTTCACGTTTTACAGAATTCTCCATAATCACTGCTTCATCAACATAATCATCATCACTACAGTCAGAGTATCTTTCACGCTTAACGGAATTCTCAAGTGCTACCCGGTCATAATAAGGTGTTCCTTTGTGTGCCATTGGAATTATTCTTTGGGTGTGTTGTTTCGACGATTTGCAATACGAGGAAGCGGCTTGTGTAGTACCTGAAATTGAAATAATTTGATCAAAACATCCGTTGCTTTATGAAATGTGTGGGTACCGAATGTAACCTACTACATGGCCAGCGGAGAAAACAAATTATCGTTAAAAGATCAGCTCATCCCATAGAGATTTCTTTTAAAAAAAGCAATTGGCCTGTCAGCCCGGAATCAAGTCCCACGCTCCATCCAGCTGAAAATGGCGATCTTAAAAATTAAAGAGATGCTGATATATATCAAAATCATATACAGAGTGTCCCACAATAAAGTAGTCCTCTTTGAAAATCACCAAAATCATATTATAAGGCCGATCTTCAAATTTTTTTTTGGTAAGTACCGGGTGACCCAAAAAAAAATGACCCGGCGGAGTCTGTTATAGAAAAATGAGCTAGGGGCCGATTGAAATGCTTCAAACGTTGTTCTGTCGCTAAAAAACTACCCTACATTAGGATTATTTTTTGCAATTTTTTCCGCCACAGTAAATTTTCCAATTTAAAGATTTTGAGGAAAATGGCATGCCTGAAATCCTCAAAAAGTCGTCAAAAACGTTGGATCAATCTACAGCCATTTCAAATCTTCAAAACAATGTGGAGCGTGTTTTACTTCAGTTTGGGGATAGGCAACTCAGTCGAAGGTTTTCAGAACGAGTTTATAGTCCCTAGATACCTAAGATATTCTTGTCTCAAGGGACAAGGATACTTTTGCTTTTCTGTAAAGACTTCTTGAATTGAACGGAAAGTTGAATTCCTTTCAAATTCAGTGAGTTTACAGGGAACTTTTCATTCCCAATTCTTAGGTACCTTTCTCTCGAAACTTTTGACTGAGTTGCCTATTCCCAGCCTGAAATAAAACACGCTCCACGTTGTTTTGAAGATCTGAAGTAGCCGTAAATCGATCCCCTGTTTTTTGCGACTTTTTTAGGATTTCTGGCATGCTCTTTTCCTCAGAATCCTTAAATAATGTAGGCTAGAACAACGTTTGAAACATTCCGATCGGTTTCTTACTTATTTTTCAATAACAGATTGCGTCGGGTCACTATTTTTGGGTCACCCGGTAGATCAAAGCCCAGATTATTTTTCAGACATGGCTGACCTTTTCACTTATTTTTAAATTATTGTATTTAGCTAGTTAGATGCTTCCTGATTTTGAAGTATACTGCAAAAGCATTGACAATTAACGGAGAAATTTCCTATCGTCTATTAGACTCCTCACTTGTGTCATAAATGTCATAATGGAACACAAACTGCAATTGTAGACTTGCAAGATGGTGAACAGTTTCAATATGATGGCTCTTAGGGGCAAGATTAACGATGTTGCTTAAAGAATGTAGCTCAGAATGAGGTCTTTCGATTTGTTATTTCGTATCCTTTACGTAATCAAAACAAACATTGCATCACCTTTGGATATATTTCGAACATTGACAACAGAGATAAATCATAGAACCCTTGGGGGGACTGGAGCCAAGCCTCATTTTAAAGATGACATTCATCTTCCGCTTAAAAATTGACAAACTGCAAAGAATGAAATTTCAATCGTAATAGAAACACGATATCTTTCTCAGTAATCAGTTTCAGAAATCAAAATGCAGTATTACCCCGCCAGTTAGAAACTCATTTTTTAAAACCAGGCTGCTTGGTTTCTTATAAATGGAGAAAGAAAGATAAAACAGGCTGAGTAATTTCTTATAATTACAGCAAGAAACTCACCAAATGTGCATCAAAAGAAACCATGAAATTTGTTATTATGTGGGTTACATTAAACCAAATGTTGGACAATGAATATTCAAATTCAGTAACTGTAACCTTAATTTGACAATGCCCTCCTGTGTAAAATAAAACAGCAGGAAACATTAACTACATTAGTTACTAGCCATGTGATATTTCTTTAATTTTAAAAGCAACTTGTTAGATTGTTTTGTTTTGTTAGAAACATAATAAGTTGTGTATTATGAAGTGCTTGAAAACTACCATTTTTGCAATCAAAATTATTTTTAAGAAACCAAATTTAAAATTTCCGGCTGATCGGTTTCTTACATCAGGGTAGATGCTGGGCCATCTGGCAGGCTGCAGTTTATAAGTCAGTTTCTAAGTGGCGGGGTAATAATGTACAAACTCAAAATGAAAGATGTCCTATTTCCTAGCCTGATAAATGGATTACAAATCCAAGGGTCCAAAACCCTGATATCGCAATTGCATTAATCCTTTTATCGTCCAATTGTTTAATTAAACTTCCGAATTCGGTCGTTAGTATTGGAAAGAATGTTTGCTTGTTCTATTGACGTCTTAGCTGCTTAAATGTCATCAGTCTGTATGTTGACTCCATCAATGCCCTATTGCTCCAAAAAGGACTCTTTGAGCCATGACAAGCACACCGGACGACGGACATCATTCGCTACCATACCATAGACTCCATGAGTCAAAAAGAAAACTTTATGATAGCTTCAATAATTGAATTTTGACGAATTTAAAATGGGAGTACTTATTTTGGGCCATCTGGTACATTTATATATCTAAAATCCTTCAATGACAATTTTGAGCAAAATTTTCTGATTTTACGTCACTTGAAACATAACTCGACCAGCACTTTTCAATCGTTTTCATCTTGCATGATATACATATTTGCCACAAAAGTGAGCCACATTTTCCTCAAATCTTGAGCTGATAAAAAAGTTACTGCCCCGTACATATTTGCAGACTGAAATTGTTGATCCCGTTTCGTACATACTCGAAAAGTAGTGGCATGTTGCATGTTTCACATGGGGGGTGTAATGAGATAAATTTCGCTCTGTCCTCTAGGGCAAGTTTTTATGTTGACAGTTGTTGTGAAAGTCAAGAAACTTCCATAAGTCAACATAAGGCAAGCCTGCAGTCAACATAAAGCAAGGCTGCAATGCCCTTAACCCTATCAGGCCTATGTCTTTGATGCTCTAGGAAGACCAGGGGCTAACTTGGCCCCTAACTTATTTCTATTTTGGATACGTCATGTGATCTGCCCATGACGTCACAATATTCCATTTTCAAAGTTGACAACTACAAACTGACAACAAATTTTCATCTGTCTCAAGTTTTTGTAAATTTTTAATTTAACGATGACAGGTTGGCTGTGGGGTCGAGTGCCTTATGCTGCATCTGAGTACAATCTATGGAACTTCTTGATCATTTTCAGTGACACCCTGTTTTACAGAACATGATACTCCATAGCTCGTGCAAGCGAAACAGATTTGTAAGAAAAAAGATAGAATTATACTACCAAACTCAAAAGAACGCTGACTTGTTCCATGCATGCTGGCAGCGCTTCTCTAATTCCATCGCATTCATCAACCCAAGATCGACTGACCAGTTTTTCTAGCGTTTGTTGTCGAGTAGGATACCAAACTTTAGCATTTTATTGCGGAAAACTGTCCAAGATTTTGACTTCAGATTTGGCATGTGTGTCCGTGAACATCTAATGTGAGTAGCTACAAAGTTTGATCAAAATCTTTAGTGTAGCGGAGTTGAAAATGAAATTCTTCTGAGGCCAGTGAAATATTTTAAATTGAGCTTTTTCCAAAGCCGTGAAAAGAAACAATTTTGGTTTATATGTCTTTCGATTGCCATGACTACGAGTAATACCATACTTTTTACAGAATTTCGATAGACCGATTGATTCCAGGGCAATTGATAGGCTTCTGGAGGGAAGGATTTCTGAAAATCGGCTTTAAGTGCTCATCAGAGCGGAAAGCAGAGTCAACTTAAATCCTTACAGGCTCCAACGGTGACGGCACCGTTTAGATGCGCGAAAGCAGTAGGACAAGCTTTCGCTTTGCGCGAGCAAAACGTGGTTTTTTAAGAGAAGTTATGCGCTGATAACAAAAGAAGACGGGTATACCTAAAGTTCTGCCTCGCGGAGTTTGTTTATTTGATTGAGAAGGCATTATAATTCTCGGGTATTTAGGGATTGATTGAAACAATTACCAAACATCTCCGGAATAAAAATGAAACAAAACCTGCCATAGAGAACGTTAAATTTACTCCTCTTCTCTCGTTGTAGCCACAAAACTTCATTTAAAACCACTTGTCACTTGTACAAGGCAAGAGTGTGCACTACTGCTTTAGGGGAAACTTTTGCAGCCGTGTTTGTTTTGGCTCACTGGTTGAGAAAACTTACATTGTTTGCAGTCGCTGTTTGAATTGATGTGTCAATTATAGCAACTGTTGCTATTAAATTACGAAATCTATCCTGTCCTTGTTCCTTTCTTACATTTTCTGCATTCCATAGATATCAGTGCTCTCTCAATTATGAATTTTCTTCTGTTTCTTGAGATTTTTGTTCAGACTAAGCACTTTTCCACATACATTACATACGTAATGCTTCTCTCCAGTATGAATTTAATATATGTGTAGTGAGATGGCTAGTTTGACAAAATCTTTCTCCACACATATCACAAATATAAGGTTTCTCTCCGGTATGAATTTATTCATGTCTCCTGAGAATGCTATTCGGACTAAATCCTTTTCACATGTATCACAAATGTTGAGGCTTCTCTTCAGTATGAACGTATTTATGTGTCTTGAAACTTTTCTTGTGAATAAATCCTTGTCAACATGTATTACAAATGTAAGGTTTCTTTTCTGTATGACTGCATTTATGTCTATCGAGCTCACGTTTCTGAATAAATCCTTGTCCACATATGTCACAGATGGGGAAGGTTTCTCTCGAGTATCAATGCATTTATGTCTGGTGAGATCGCCACTCTGACGAAATCCTTTCCACACATCTCACAAATTTAAGGTTTCTCTCCATTATGAATTCGTTTATGTTTACAGAGATTGCCACTTATATTAAATCCCTTTCCGCATATATCACAAATGTAAGGATTCTCTCCAGTATGAATGCGTTTATGTTTGGTGAGATCGCCACTTTGGCGAAATCCTTTTCCACATATATCGCAAGTGTAAGGTTTCTCTCCACTATGAATTCGTTTATGGGTATTGAGGTTGCTGATTTGACTAAATCCTTTTTCACATATATCACAAGTGTAAGGTTTCTCCCCACTATGAATTAGTTGGTGCGTGTGAAGATTGCCAATTTGACTACATCCTTGTCCACATATATCACAAATGTAAGGTTTTTCTCCGGAGTGACTTCGTTGATGTTTTGTGAGATGCGCACCAGTGGTAAACCCTTTTCCACAAAGATCACAAATATAAGGTTTCTCGCCAGTATGAATTCGTTTATGTGTACTGAGATTACTACTGTTGGTAAATCCTTTCCCACAAAGATCACAAATGTAAGGTTTCTCTCCAGTGTGAATCCTTTTATGAATACTAAGACTTCCATTCTCTTTAAATCCTGTGCCACATATATCACAAACGTAAGGCTTCTTGCCGGTATGAATTCGTTTATGTATAGTGAGATGTCCTGTCTGACTAAATCCTTGTCCACATAGTTCACAAATGTAAGGCTTCTCTCCGGTATGAACTCTTTTATGAATACTGAGGCTTCCGCTCTCACTAAATCCTGCGCCACACATATCACAAATGTAGGGTTTTTCGCCAGTATGAATTCGTTGATGCTTTGTGAGATGGCCGCTGGAATTAAATCCTTTTCCACATATATCACAAATATGGGGTCTCTCTCCAGTATGAATACGTTTATGTGAACTGAGAGTACTTGCTTGACCAAAACGTTTTCCGCATTTGTCACAAATGTAAGGCTTCTCTCCAGTATGAGTTCTTTTATGTTTATTGAGAGTACCCTTTTGACCAAAACGTTTGTTGCACTCATCACAACTGTAAGGTCTCTCTCCATTATGAGTTCGTTTGTGTGTAGTGAGGGAACTCCTTTGACCAAAACGTTTGCTGCACTCATCACAACTGTAAGGTCTCTCTCCATTATGAGTTCGTTTGTGTGTAGTGAGGGAACTCCTTTGACCAAAACGTTTGCTGCACTCATCACAACTGTAAGGTCTCTCTCCATTATGAGTTCGTTTGTGTGTAGTGAGGGAATTCCTTTGACTAAATCGTTTTCCGCATTCATCACAAGTGTAAGCTTTCTCTCCAGCAGCAGTTCGTTTATGTTCAATGAGATTGTTATTATGACTAAATCCTTGTTCACAAATATCACAAATGTAAGGTTTCTCTCTAGTAGTGTTTCGTTTATGTGTTGCTCGATTGCTACTGCCAGTAAATCCTTCGCCACAAATATGACAAATAGAGGGTTCCTCTGTGGTCCTATTCTGTGTTTGTCTGTTTAAACTGCTGTTATCACTGTACTCTTTTCTAGATGTACTACTAGTGTATCCTTCTTCCTTCATCCTGACTTTTATATTATTTTCATGGCAAATCAATGTGTTCTCGACATGACTGTGCGATAATCCTGTTCCAGGTGTCTTATATTCATAATTTTGCTCCTCAGCATGGATTTGTCTATGTTTATCTGCATTATCTACGAGACTAAATCCTTTCTCCCGCAAGTCACAAGTGTAAGATATCTCTCCAACATGAATGCTATGTTTATGTGCATGTAGATTGCTCCTATCACTAAAACCTTGCACGCATACATCACAAACGGAAGTTGCATTTTCAGAATAAAATTTATTATCATGCGTCTGATTATTTATATGGTATCCACAATCTGTATGTCCAAATTCGAATATTTCCAATGAGCTGGCTTCCTCTTCGATCTTAATTTGTAAATCACTTTCATTGGAGATCATAGTTTCACCAACAAAATCATTACCATCATACTGAGAACATCTTTCACGCTTAACTGAATTGTGAGCTTGGACATTATCAAAAGAAGCTTCTTGGTGTCTCTTTGGACTTTGCCTTTCAATAGACTTTGTTGATAATTTGCCATATGAAGGGCCCACCAATATATTATCTAAAATTTAAATGATTTCATAAAGAGCTTCACCGATTGACTAATAGTGAGGGGGTAAAGGGTAAAATAAATATCTAGGGGCACTAGACCCACAAATGTATGGAAATAATATGCTGGGGTAAAAAGACTCTCACCCTGTGCGTAATTTTTCAAGTTGATTACCCTGTCTGGGAGCAAGTCAAGAAAACAACGGAAAATTGAAAATTCCCAATCAAATTCCTGTAAGGGAGCATTTACAGAAATCAATAAATGATTTATATAAACATATATATACATAGTGAACGATGAGCTTGCACATAGTGATCGATGAGCAACATCACTCTTGGGCGATGTAAAAATGGTTATGGATGCTCATGTCATAACCTTTCAAGGGGGAGTCGGCCTAACAATAGAGTTCACTCGTTGTGACTATTGGATTCCTCGAATTTGACAACTGGCGAAGAAAGCCATTAAGAGGTGCAACGGATGCAAAACATTTCAGGCAAGAGCTTTTGCAAGTCCATCTGAAGGAAGTCTACCGATGGACAGGACCGAAGGATCCAAACCGTTTCAAGTAGTTGGCATCGGTTATGCTGGACCGATCATCTACAAACACATACACCGGCAAGAAGGAAAGGCCTATATCTTACTCTGTGCATACAGCCCATGCAGCCTTACAAGAGCACTGTATTCAGAGTTGCTGCCTGATCAAACAGCAGAAGAATTCCTGAAAGTAAGTCAGAAAGAAGAATAAATAAATGAATAAAGAAAATATTTACAATTCAATTTAAATAGCAAATTTGATATATACATGTTAAGAACACCCCTAATTAAAGTGGCAGGGATAACATTACAAGATCGAGTTGACCTTATTTCCATAATGGTCCCCTTAGAGGTGGTTGCAAAAATAATAAACATCACAATTTTATGTGCTCTTGGATCAAGCATAATGTAGCAAGGCCAAATCATGAATGTGAGAGAGGATGCGCAGTTTTGGTAGAGCTCATATATCTCTTTTTCCTCTCTCTATATTTTGGAAAAAAACGTCCTCGATCTTGTGCTTAAACGAGCTGATACTTATGGTAGATTTTAAATCAGAAGATAGGCTATTTCGTATTTTTGGTCCCATGTAGGACAGGTATTTTTGGCCAGCGTTACTTTTGCAAAATTCTCAAACGCTTGATTGCCTGAAATGGCAGGTCTGAAAGATCTATTCCGATAATGGCAAAACCTTCGTTGCTGTAGCGAAATCGCTTTAGAAAATCACGTAAAAGGAGAGTCTTCAAAGCTTCCTGGCCCATCAGCACATCAAACGGCAATTCAACCTGAGTAAGGCACCCTAGTGGGGTGGGCAGTTTGAACAGATCTCTCTCTGATGAAACGATCTCTCTACACAGCTCTGGGAAGAACATGCTTAAGTTGAATTGAACTTGATGATATGGAACGCCGATGTGTAAACGGCGTTCCATATGATCATATATCATATATCATATATCACATATCATATATCATATATCATATATCATATGATCATGTATGAGGAAGTGATCCTTGACATCGAACTTGCCTAGAATAACTGCCCCTTAAGCTATGTGGAAGACGATGTGTAGAATTGCCTATTCTCACACCTTATGTGATGATGTTCGGCGTTCCAAACCACTTACAGAGGAAGATGCTGACAATGTGGAAGATACAGATTTGAGGAAACGTGCAAAGTACTGAGGGGTACGCACAAACGTTAAGAGAATGGCATAACCTAAACATGGCAGCAAGACCACATCGTTCAAGGAAGATGTCATGCTAATAAAAGGAGAAGCACGAAACCAAAGCCAGTGGAACATGGGAATCATCACAAATCTCATTTCAGGGGTAGAGACGACGTTGTGAGAGCTGCGAGACTCAGGGTTCGGAAGTCATACCTTGAGAGAGCCGTACAACAGTTGCATCTGCTAGAGTTGTCATGTGACATTACCAAACAAAAAGTTCAAGAAAACTGAATTCTGAAGCCAGAGCAGTCAGACCGAGATTAAGAGCGGCAGCTGATGCAACAGAGATAATGAGGATCATTGGGGCACAAGATGACAATTAGTTTTGAGCATAACTTATATTCATTTGTTCCATTCTGTACCAAAAAGGGGGAGTTTGTGGGAAATCTTGAAACTTCTCGAAGGTTCCAAGGGGCCCGTAAATATTTTGTGTCATAATATTGCTATATATTTCCTGCAGTGGATTTTCATGACCATTTGTCTGCTTTAAAAGAGTATTTGCAACAACTGTCGACTTTGATGACAGTCTACATGCTACATACCAAAATGACGTATTGATATTTCTACTTTGTAGACACTGGTTCTATCCCAGCGAGTCAGTCGTTGGTTTGTGTCGTAGGATCGTTGAGTTACCGCTCACATTGAATCTTTTTGGACTTTTGAGTCGTTCGTTCCTTCTAGCGCCTTCAGCGACTGCAACAACCTGGTGTGAACAAGGCTTTACTATCATAAAGCGATGTCATGGATTCATAAAAAGAATTTCTTGTATAACCTTGGGGTGTTTCCCTCATTGTAGGTTGTGGTCACAAAAAAATTTTTGTGCCGGGAAACCCCCACTAGTCTCCATAACTCACTCCACAGCCTGAGCTGATACTCGACGGCCCTGAGCGGTAAAGAGGTACACTTGAGAACAGTGAGTTATTGTGAATGAGATGTGTACTAATTCCTGACAAGCGGTCAGTTATGAAAAATGTTTATGGATGTTTATGGATGTCTTCTTAATATTTGTGTATCGTAGCACAGTAAATTTTACTTCCCTTCAACAGGAAATGCCTGTGTCTGCATGCTGAAAGATGATTGTATGGAAGTGTGGTTTATAACAGTGGACAGCTCAGTAAGTTTGCACTTTTATTGTTTTGAATTGGGGCTATGCAGGATTATTCTCCTGCGTCCTGATGTCAAACATAAAATCAGATTCTTCTTTTCAATGATCAGGCTCCTGTAGCAACATTGCGATCTTTGCAGTTAGAGACGAGACTCACCTGACATCTACAGGATGATGATGATGATGATGATGATTCATGAAAACATATCAGTTAAGAACTAACTACATACGGTTTCATACGCCCCAGAAGAAGCAAAGCTTATCGAGTCTGGGGCACTTACAACAAAACAGAACGATATAAAAACATCAACAAAATTTAAGGCTTACAATAATACACTACAAATAACTAATCGTTTCTAATACTATTCAGATCATAAATGAATGTAGGGACGTTGACGGCGAGGAGTCTTTAAGTGTCAGTGAAATAACTATGAAATGACTATGCTTTTGATACTACTAAGATAATATATTTGAATATGGAAAGAAAGGAAAAAACACTAACTTATTTACTGCTTAAGATACTAGTTGTAGGTAGGATCCTAGTTTGTATTCTTTAAGGGCTTTGAGGTATCCTTTCAGGGTGGCTATCTTATTCAATTCAGGAGGCTGAGAGTTCCAGAGCCTGGGGCCTTTAACAGTTATGGCTTGGTTGCCAAAACGATTATAGGATGTCCCAAAATAATTGTGCCCTGTTTGTGTGGCTACTGTGGAGGAGTTGTAAATTCAATTATCTTGAATTTTACACAGCTGGATAGTTCAGGCCTCAGCTTAGAGTTTGAGACCTTGTTTGAGTCAATCTGACATGTGGTTGCTGATTTATGGCAGAGAAAAGGCGAAATAAGTGGTTGCTTCAAAAACAACACTTCTATTGTTCGCCAGCAATGTCAAAAAAATCAAGTGAATTTTCAAAGAAAGGACTCTGGCATCGTATTAAGATTTTCGCCATATTTTTAAAAGATAGAAAGTGCCTTCTTGTGAAAAGAAAACACTGCCAACACTTTAAAATACTTAGCAAAAATTTTGACGCCAGAACCATTTCTTTGCAAAATGGGAATGGCTAGCACATGGATTCGTCATCATAATACCACTTGGATTCGTCAAATAATTACGACAATGCTCAGGCTTTTTTATCCTTACATTCCCCAAAAACCATTCCCCCATTCCATTCCCCTTTGTTCGAAAAAGAAAAAGTTCATTTTTTGATTTTTAACAAATCGACAAGCTACTTGATAAAAGATATATCTGGAGCAGTATATACTTTGCTCGTTTATATACTGTATAACTGTTATATTCCCCTAGAGGTTCCCCCAGTCCATTCCCCTTAAGAGATTTCTGGCTGCCATCTTCTTGAGAATATTTGAATATAAACCAAGGGGGCAATTATAGAATGCAGGGCCCATTCATAACATGAATGGCAAATATCATGAAATGAATGGCAAATATCACAGTGGAACCTTCATTCTATCATCAGGCATAGCCAACTTTTTGCTGTAAATCATTGTAAAATATTCCGCTGAGGCTTTCTTCATGCTATGATTGTTTGACCATGCTTTGTTTTCCAATCCCCTTGGGAATGCTTATGATTCCACCATGTATTCAGATTCAGGGGGGTTAAAATTCAACCTGGTACTGACACACCCAGTCTCCATTCTGCGGACAGCTTTTTTCCAAGAGTTATGACTGATTTGTTTCGTTGATTTTGACTTGAATGCATGTGATTGCATGTCCGCAGACTGGAGGTCATGGCCAACTGGAAAGAGTAGCAAACCAAAGGAAGAGTCAAGAAATCCTTTTGGGGAACTGATAGCAAATGTTTCAAACTATTTTTTGTAGCAATGCATAGGTTTGTATGCGATTACTAAGTGGTGATAATTACTAGTTGAATGATACTGTCCGCAGAATGGATGTGCGACCCTATGTAAGGGCCAAGGCTGATAAACAGAAGAACATGGTCAAAAATTGTGTGACATTCCATGAAGAGCAAAAAAGTACCTTTTTGACAAAAACCATCATAATATTTTTGTACCTAAGTTAACACAGAAAAAGTTAACATTGTAATGACGTACTGACTCTTGTAGATGGAAAACTTTTCTCTCAAAAGAGTCAAGGATGTGGTTACCATGATCAGATATGGAGTGATGGGAAAATGTGTGCAGATTAACCAAAAATAGCCATTGGGTCCAACTTTTGTATAAATGTAAACAAGTTGAGTTGGTATATGATAAAAATGCAAAAAAGAGCCCAAAAAGTCACACGCAGGTTTTGATGGTTACTTTGATGGGAACGATATATTTCTTAACACATCATGTTTTGATACATGCTATCAATAAAATATATTGTTTTTATGTTTAGTAAAAGTAACAGAGCAGAAATCAAAGATGTGAAAGAGCAAATAATGTGTGATTCCTCCCATTGCCCCTACATGTGTTTTCCTGCAATCGCTTTTTCTCAAAATTTTGATGCTGCCACATCCTTCTTTGCCTTTATACAAATTTGAGACTTTGTTGTGAACTTGTTAAAGACACAGTGTTTTTCATTAGTATGGCAACTGTAGAAATTTATAAAGCGTAATATAGTTATTCAATCTTGGTAACCACAAAATGGCTCTTTTTGCATCACATAAACATATTTTACCTTAGCCCACTTTCCCTAGAAATATTTCAAACATTTTAAGGTAAGCAGTATTCTTGATAAACTGTACACAAAGAGTGTCCAAAATAACCACATTATTGACTCTAGAATCACTGGAGACCACAAAAAATGCTCCAATTCTTAAACAACCTTATTTCCAGCTCCATGCAAAATTTAGTAGCCTAGCTCATGTCAGTAAACTGCTATAAGCACCTATAAGCCACTGAAATTGCAGGTATGGGTAACCAACTCTATCCTAAGCACATTTTTTGCTCCTAAAAGAAAGGCTTTTATCTTTTGATGCAGAGAACCAATGAAAATAGCTGTTCTTTTCTGTTCTTTTGGCAAATCTCAGAAAATTTATGATCTGTGGGTAATAATTGTTTGTTTCAGGTAACCACTGAAAGTGCTCATTCATTGATACTTAAAACAAAGATATATCTAAATGTCACAAAACAGGGCTTAATTTTTGACCATGTTCAGAAATGCCAATGGCCTAGCAGAGAGCCTATCAGCCTATCAAAAAGTAATTTTTCTTACCGTGGAGATCATCGCATACTTCATGTGTGGTTACTTCATCTTTCTGGCATTCATCAGTTTTATTTCTGGAAATTCTATCACCTTTTTTCAGTTCATCAGCAGATACGTTTTCTTCGGGCACATCCATCAGTTTCTTGTTCTCCAGAACATTAATTTTCACAATCTGCTCACACCACAACAGCACAGACCACAGACTCATCAAACTTCCGGTTTTTATGTCATATGCAATCGAGGCAATGTTCTTGGCGGAGGCGAGGCACGGCAAGTGTAAAACACAAATGCGGTTGGTTGCAACCAAATGCGGATGCCTGACGGTTGCAGGTTTGGTCAAATGAAGGCTTCAGGTCAAAGGGTTCTGGTTGCAGGTTTGTGCATAGAAATGTCTCTGTATTTGAGCTCTCCAGCCCAAACCAATGCATGAGTGTTCCCCTAAAAGCCAGAAGGAGCGCCCTTAAAAACGAAGTATGTCAACCATTCCCGGACCAGAAACAGAACAGATGATCTTTGGGATCTTTGGTGTTATGCACACACGAATATTTGCATAAGAAACACTATACACCCTTTCACATGAAACTCAACCCCCACATCACAAGAATTGAGAAATTTAGGCATCAAAAAATACTTCTCGTTATCAAAAATCTGAGTCAAAACATGGTCTAAAATTCCTAAAGCGGCAGTAAACGTAACGCAGGTTAATATGGCCTTGAGTAGCGGACTCATCTGAATAAACCATGGACGCACAATAAACTTGTATCTTGTAAGAAAATACTATCAACTCCTGTAAAAGAACAGCAGTGATATAAGATAAACCTGTAACTGGAAAAAAAGCTGTTAAACCTGCAAGAAAATAATCAGTTGTCCACGTTATTACACCAAATACGCGTTTTGTCGCAACCTCATCAGTTTGGTTCATGCGAAGAGCAGATAAATGACACGACCGGGCTGATTTATACCAAACAAAACAAAAGACATTTGAGAATCACGTGAACGTCGACACCTGAGCCACTGATTGGCTTAATCTCAAACAAAAGTCATCCAATCAACAAGCGCCAAAACTTTGGCGCTAACTTCAGAACAGTTGCAGAGCAAAAACAAACTCTTTCTGTCGGTAAAGCGACTAGGTAACCCAGGTAACCCAGATTCCTCAAAGATTCAGATGGCTCTATAATAAATTCAACAATATCAGTATCTGGCAATTTCATATCATCAGGTAATCCATTTCTCCTCAAGGCAATAGTATCGGATTGGTAAATATAACGAGACAATAATTTTAGCAAATATATTATCTAATGGTGGACATTTTCGAATCGAATACATCCTAGCAAAGGCTCGAATCTTTGCAGAACTTTAACGATAAATGTGAACTTTAACGAGAATGTTATCGCTTACTCCTTTCAACTGAGTATAGATCTAAGAGCACTTTAGGGTGTTTGCCATAATTCCAGAAAGATTGTGTTCGATATCATTATTACTTTCAGAGTCACAGAATTTTTTAAATTTCTGCTAGTTTTAAGGTTGTGACATCATCAAAATTCTACATCGCAAGCCATAAACCGCAAACCTAAAATTCCCTTTGTTTCATTCAGTTGAAAGAATAAGCCAATAACATTTTATACATTTAATTTGAAAGGTTTGCAAATATTCGAGCCTTACGTTATGCGACTTATACATTCTAAACTGACATCAAAGGGATTTTCTCGGAGAAGTACCTCCAAGAACACTCCAATAATGCATAAATCATGACAAAATTTGTTTCAGTTCTTAGGAAGTGAAGCTTGATTAAAAAGATAAGAGCCAGAACGACGAAAAATGTAGAAGACATGACAAAATTTCTCGAATTTCTATGCCTTATAGCAATTGAGGATAAAAGATTTTATCCTTTGGATGACAAAAATGTCATCCCTTGGGGCAAAACAACGTTATTCCCTACGATTTAATCTTCCCAAGATGATAAAACATGTTGGAATGTGTGGAACCATCTACACTAGCAAGAACGTTCATGAAACCTTGGTTGTTGTTCTTAGTCTGTTTTGAAGATTTCTTACAGAATGGAGTTGCCGATTCAGTTAAGTACCTTTTGAAGCCTATTTGAACATGCCAGTTGTCAGGTGGCGTTTTCCCCAATATTTTCATTTTGATATTTAGGAAATAGTGATTTTCAAACTGGGATCCTTATATTGACTCAACACTCAATAGGTATCATTTCGAGATGGAATTGCAGAAATAGAGCAGACCTAATCGAGTCCGCGAACCCTTGTCATGAAACTCAAGTGGTGGGGTCCTACCGGGTGACAAGCTTCTCCGTAGACTTATGACGATGTGTCTCGTGTTTCTCTGTGCTCTTTGACTTGATGATGGCGTGTAATGAGTGTTTAGTTGAAGTAAATTATCAGCTGACATCTGATGTGAGACAGAATTTACAAAGCCAACGAAACATCTACGTTAACGGACATGGTGGCTGCTTTCTGCAGAACTGAACTGACAGCATGACAGCATGGCTACGTAAGGAAAGCGCAACACGAACGATTCGTGCAATTGGAACCGCAATCGATGGAAATCCGTGATATCAAACGCTACGCAGCATCCACAATATGCGATGCTGCAACTTTTGAACATTAGTTGACACTTTATTGTGAAACTTAAAAAACTACCGAAATAAAAGCCAACGCAACATACATCACAAATGATTTCACATGCATTCCTACATTGCTATGCCGGGTGAGTCAAAAAAACGTTTAGGCGTTTGGAGGGCTGTGGAATAAAAAGTATGTCACCGATATTAAAAACTAAAGTGCTAATATATCACTCAAAGGCTAACTTAGATGAGAAAATTTTGTTTGGTAAAATCAAACATCTTTAAGACCCAACAACAATCAAAATGCTTGTAAGGGGTTTGTATGGGAATCGAGAATTCCACATTCCATTCTGGTCCATGATATATGTAGCACTGAAGTTTACGTTGCCAGTTTGTGATGCTGAATTCCAATTTCAATAGAAAGTAATTCATGGACCAGAATGGAATGTGGAATTTTGGTTCCCAAACATGCCCTTTACCAGTATTTTCCGAATTTCTGGCTCTGTAAGATGAAGGATACTACCAAACGAAATTTTCTCATCTAAGTTGACCTTTGACTGATAGATGAACATTTCAGTTTTGAATATCGGTCACATACTCCTTATTCCACAGGCCTCCAAACGCCTAAACTTTTTTTGACTCATCTGGTATAAGAAATTCAACTATTTTTCAGAAGAATTCATTCACGGCTTGTGAAATCGCAACTCGAGCTAACTCCTTTTCTATATGTATGAGATAGAATGACATCGTTCCTGTATAGTGAGATTACTAACACAATTAAATCTATGCCCGCATACATCTATGGTTTTTCTCTTGTATGAATTCGTTTGTGTTTATTAAGAGTTCCCATGTCACTAAATTTATTCCCACATATGTCACACATGTATGGTTTCTCTCCGGTATGAATGCGTTTATGTGTCGTGAGATTACTACTGAGACTGAATCCTTGTCCACATGTATCACAAATGTATGGTTTCTCTCCAGTATGAACGCGTTTATGTTTAATGAGCCCCCCATTCTCATTAAATCCTTTTCCACATAGGTCACAAATGTAAGGTTTCTCTCCAGTATGAATTCGCTTGTGCTTTTTGAGATCACCTTTCTGAAAAAATCCTTTTTCACATATATCACAAATGTAAGGCTTCACTCCAGTGTGAATTATTTTATGTCTGTTGAGATTGGAAATTCGACTAAATCCTTTGTCACACACGTCACAAATGTAAGGTTTTTCTTCAGAATGAATGTGTTTATGTGTCTTGAGATTTTGATTGTGCCTAAATCCTTGTCCACAAATATCACAAATGTAAGGCCTCTCTCCAGTATGAACTCGCTTATGTGCACTGAGATTAGCAATTTGACAAAATCCTTTGCCACATACATCACAAATGTAAGGTTTCTCTCCAGTATGAATTCGTTGATGCGTTCTGAGATTGCTACCGCAAGTAAATCTTCTTCCACATGTATCACAAATATAATGCCCCTTCATGGTCTTGTTTGTACTGTTATTGTCACTACATTCACTTCCACACATATCACTTGGGTATTCTTCCTCTTCAATCTTGATTTGTAAGTCATTTCTATGACAAATCAATGCTTTGTCAACATTACTGTGCAATAATTCTTTTCCAAGTATGTTACATTCATAGTGTTTCTCCCCAGAATGGATCTGTTTATGCCCATCCAAATTATCTTTGAGACTAAATCCTATCCCACATACATCACAAATGTAAGACTGCTCTCCAATATGAAAATTTCGTTGATGTGCGTTGAAATTGCCACCATCACTGAACCCCATTCCGCACACATCACAAATATAATCTTCCCGTTCGGTATGAAATTGACCATTTGTCATCTGATTATTTGTGAGAATTGCGGCATCGTTATCTTTTTCTCCTAATGTTTCACCAGAGTTTACTTCCTCTTCAGTTATAATTGGCAAATCAGTTTTATTTGTGATCACCATTTCATCAACATAATCATCATCACTACCGTCAGAGAATCTTTCAAGCTTTATGGAATTCCCAAATGGTACATTAGCATAAGAAGGTGCTTCTTGGTGTGTCATTGGACCTATTCTTTGGGTGTGTTGTATCGAAAGTGTCACATATGAGGAAGCAGCCTGTATAGTACCTAAAATTGAAATAATTTGATAAGAAAAAAATATGGAGAAAAACGTTCTCGTTAAAAGATCTGCTCATTCCGTGTAACTTTTCTTCAAAAAGGCAACTGCTCCGTCAGCCATCGCCTAAAGCAATGTATTCTACGCCGTACTCCAGAGTAAATGCTGATCTGAAAGAAAAAGAAATGATGAAATACAGTAAATGGCCGCATATCAGAACCTACTTTTTGGAGAGACAGGCTGAAAAAAGGTTCTTATTTCAAAGGCACTAAGACTACTTTCAAGGTAAAGAGGTTCTTATTTGAAGGGTGTCTCATGTAGGCCCTTTCAGAGTCTTAAAAGATATTCAGCCCTATTATATGTTTTGAAAGCGTTCTTTTGGACCTAATAACTAATTGGGGAGGAAAATCAAACTTTAAACGCCAACTGGAACCTAGAACACTCGATCAAATCGTACGGACATCTTTACAAAAAAGAATAAACCTTTCTCACGATTCATAAGACATACAATTTCAAACAAATACACCACTTCGATTAAGCAGCCTCGTTTTGGAAATTTGTCAAAATTCCTTCCTATTGTTCCTATGAAAATTTCGAGCCCAGATTTGGATTTAGCACTCAAACATTTGTCTAGTTTCATGTTTTAAACCTTCCTGGCATTTGTGATGATGATTTCATGACAATGTAAAGTTCAAAGATTTATAGGGGATTCGACCGTCAAATATCGTTCGGGGTGAAGCTTTACACCCCGAGTCATTTTCACGGTCAAATCCCTTATAGATTTTCAAACTTTACATCGCCATAAAATTAACACCACGACCGATAGCAACATGAAAATTTGTGGTTAGACCAACGATTGGGTGCTAAATCCTAATTCGGCCTCCAAAATTTCATATGAACGACTTTTGAATAATTTCCAAAACGAGGCTGTTAATCGAAGTGGTGTATTCTAAAGATTTCAATCCAATGGCAATGTGCAGATTATATCTCACAACCACGAGAAATTGCATTTTCTTTATTGTTCTGTGTGAGGAATCCGTTTCGATTTGATCAAGTATTTGAGGCCTTTTTCAGTCATTTCCTATCATCAAATTTTTGGAAAGTTGAAGTTACCTATATGTCCAGTGCTTGTAGTAAGGCGTAAAAATCACAAACAAAAATGCTTAGATCTCTTGCCTGTCTATCAAACATTGATTCATTCAAATCTATTCAATACTCTTCATGCTGTGAATCTTCAAAAGTCGGGACTTTTTCTGTCTCACACTGTACATTTATTTGACCTGTCTAAATTTTTCTAGTTAACCTTGGATACTAAGATGGCAAGTTAGGTGCCAAAGTGTATGTTCAATAAAGGGTGGGGTTTCAGTTAAACCCCGTTGAAACGCTCTCAACATTGCACTGAACATCAGTCAACATTTGTAGAGCGATGTTTAGTGATGTTGAGTAGTGTTGAGTGGGGGTGTTAAAACGCTCTCAACAATTTGACTCAACATTTGTTCATCGATGTTTTTTGGAATTTTTGACAATTCTTTTTGGTTTTTTAGCTTTCTTCCCCCTCGACATTAGTTGCCTGATAACTCTGTTACTGCAAGATTTCAGGCGCAACGACGATTCAATCCCAAGATCGACCTGCTCTTCTTCAGTAGCTTCCCAGGGGGGGCACTCAGCACATGCACATACGGGGAGGTAAGTCCGATATTTTTGGGTCAGAATATTGCCAAAAGTGATATTTTTTGGTCCAAATAAAACTAAAACTATCTTCATGATATTTTTTGACACCAAACATCGTTTAACTGATATTTCTGGGTTCGCTAGAGGGAATCCTGACCTTTACTTGCATTGTTTCAGGATATTTTATGTTCATGTACAGGTTTCTAAGTATAAAATGAGCTGATATATTTGGGTTGAAATGAAGCTGAAGTGATATTCTTGGGTTGCCTGAAAATTTCTTGGACTGACCGCCCCGTATGCGTATGTGCCGAGTGTCTCCCCTGGGAGAAGCCTGCTCTCTGTCTTGCTGCTTATTTGGTTTCATTGCCAACTGCATCCATGCTTTCGTAGCGATTTGCCATAGCGATTCATAAACTTCGACTTCTCTCTCACCTACTTAGACTAAGCTCTCGATATGTTTTGAACTTTTTTTCGTTTTCTTCTTTTTTTAGGCGCGAAGAGCACGACTCTGGTGCACTTGCGCCGACTGAACATTGTTGGATAGGGTGTTAAAACGCTCTCAACATGGCTCAACAACACCTAGAACAATAGAAATGTTGAGTTGATCCACTGAACATTTTTTACTTCTTTCAAACTCCACTAAACATCGCTGAACACCGCTCAACATCACTGAACATCACTCAACAAGGTGTTAAAACGCTCTCAACATTTGCCCTCTACAAGTGTTGAGCGATGTTCAGCGAATTGTTGAGAGCGTTTTAACGGGGCTTCACAAAATTTTCGGCCCTTGCATTTAGTTGCAAAATCATTGGCACTTCTTAGGATAAACGGCATATCATTTTCTATTTCTGTTTTCTATTTTATCTTTTCTACCCATGGTAGCCCCTCAGTCGCGGACTCATTTACAGGGGACCATGCTAAAATATACAAAAATGTTCAAGCAAATTAACGTAAGAAAATAAAATATAAAAGAAAAAATAAATATGTCCTTCATGAATTCAGAGCTTGCATTTATACATTTTATATAAGTTATACAAGTTATAGCTACGTTTCGAACATCACAAGTCATAGGATTCATCACTGATTTGAAATACGAAACTGTCACTTATTTGAAATACATTCGTGTTCATGCAGAATTTGGATTGATGGCCGCGATGGATATGTTTTGAAACAGTCCAGATCTTTCAAGTTTTGTATCACATGCAATGTTCAAGGCAACCTTCGCCGAGGCACAAGGTCTAAAAGCGTTTATGAGTTGCAAGGTCACCAGTGGCGGTAAGTTATCTTGTGTGTGCATCACAAATTTATGGTTTCCATCGCAAAATAATTTATTGTTTTATGTTTAAGTTCCAAACACAAACTTCACCATTTCTATCACAAAGTTATAGTTTCTCTTTAATATGTATTCGTTTGTGTGCAGTGAGATTTAAATAACCACTAAATTCTGCTCTCCATGTATCGCAGGAGAAACGCTTATCTCCAGTATGAATTCGTTTATGTGTAGCGAGACTTGACCTGGTACTAAATGCTTTTCCACATGTATCTCAAGTATAAGGCTTCTCCCCAGTATGAATGCGTTTATGCTTCGTGAGATCACTATTGCGACTAAATCTTTGTCCACATATATCACAACTGAAAGGTTTGTCTCCAGTATGAATTGCTTTATGTGTAATAAGGTGAGTACAAGTACCAAATC
Organism: Aurelia sp. 3 sensu Dawson et al. (2005); assembly: GCA_964020215.1. Classification (NCBI taxonomy): domain Eukaryota; kingdom Metazoa; phylum Cnidaria; class Scyphozoa; order Semaeostomeae; family Ulmaridae; genus Aurelia; species Aurelia sp. 3 sensu Dawson et al. (2005). The sequence goes on from OZ026577.1 coordinate 13,891,031, forward strand.
TCTTTCCACATATATCACAAATGTAAGGTTTATCGCCAGTATGAGTTCGTTTATGTCTAGTGAAATTACTGCCGCAATTAAATTCTTCTCCACATATATCACAAGAGACAAGTTTGTCTCCAGTACGAATTCGTTTATGTGCAGCGAGACTTGAACTGGTACTAAATGCTTTTCCACATGTATCGCAAGTATAAGGCTTCTCCCCAGTATGAATGCGTTTATGCTTCGTGAGATCACTATTGCGACTAAATCTTTGTACACATATATCACAACTGTAAGGTTTGTCTCCAGTATGAATTGCTTTATGTGTAATAAGATGGGTACTAGTACCGAATCCCTTTCCACATGTATCACAAATGTAAGGTTTGTCGCCAGTATGAGTTCGTTCATGTCTAGTGAAATTACTGCCGCAACTAAATTCTTTTCCACATATATCACAAATATAAGGTTTCTCTCCAGTATGTATTCGTTTATGTCTAATGAGATGATCATTTCGACTAAATCCTTGTCCACACATGACACAAACAAAAGGTTTCTCTCCAGTATGAATTAGTTTATGTCTAATTAGATGATCCATTCGATCAAATCCTTGTCCACAAATATTGCAATCGTGAGGTTTGTCTCCAGTATGAATCCGTTCATGTTTTTTGAGGTTACTAGCGCCAACACCAGTATGAATTCTTTTGTGCGCAATAAGCTGAGATTGGGTACAAAACCCTTCTACACAAATATCACAGCTGTAAGGTTTAGCTCTAGTATGAATTTCTTCATGCCTTCTGAGATTACTGCCACAGTTGAATTCTTTTCCACATACACTACAAGTGAAAGGTTTCTCTCCAGTATGAATTCGTTTATGTCTTATGAGATGGGTAATTCGAGTAAATCCTTGTCGACATATGTCACAAATGTAAGGTTTCTCTCCTGTATGAATTCGTTTATGTGTTTTGAGATTGTGACTGAAACTAAATCCTCGTCCGCACATATCACAAATGTACGGTCTTTCTCCAGTGTGAATTCGTTTATGTGCATTGAGATGGGAAGTTTGGCTGAATCCTTTGTCACATACATCACAAATGTAGGGTTTCTCTCCGCTATGAATTCGTTTATGTTTATCGAGAGCACCTTTCTGGCTACATCCTTTGCCACATATATCACAAATGTAAGGTTTCGCTCCACTATGAATTCGTTTATGCTCATTAAGACTTTCATTCTCACTAAATCCTTGTCCACAAAGTTCACAAATGTAAGGTTTCTCTTCAGTATGAATTCGTCTGTGAGTGTCGAGACTGATACTTTTACTAAATCCTTTGCCACAGGTATGACAAATAAATGGTTTTTCTCCAGCACAAATTAGTTTGTGAGCAATTAGATTGCTACTGGCAGTAAATTCTTCTCCACATGTATCACAAATACAAGATTCATCCATGACATCACTCTGTTGGTGTCTGTTTCGACAGCTATCATCATTCAATTCTTTTCCAGATAAATCGCAAGAATATGCTGTCTCTTCCATCTTAATTTGGAAATTATTCTCATGATGGTTCAATGTGTTTTCAGTATGACAATGCAGTAGTCCTTTTCCGAGAACGTTGCATTCATAATGTTTCTCCCCGGAATGGACTTGTTTGTGCCTACATAAATCATCCTTCAGGCTGAATGCTATTCCACATACATCACAAATGTAAGATTTCTCTCCAATATGAATGCTTTGTTTATGTGCATCAAGATCGCCCCCGTCACTAAATCTCATTCCGCAAACATGGCAGACACAATCTCTCTCCCCAGAATGGCCTTGTTTATGTTGATCTAAATTATCTGTCATACCATCACAAAGGTAAGATTTCCCTGCAACATGAGTACTTTGTTTATGGGCATTGAGAATACTCTTTTCATTAAACACTTGTTTACATACATCACAAACAAAAGTTGCATTGTCAGAATGAAATTGGTTATCACTCGTCTGATTATTTATGAGGTACGCACCATCTGTATGTCCTACTCCAAATATTTCATAAGTATTTTCTTCCTCTTCAACCTTAATTTGAAATTCACTTTCATTGGAGATCATAGTTTCATCAACACAGTCATCACCACTACAATTAGAAAATCTTTTGTGCTTTGTTGGAGCTTGGACATTCTCAAATGACGTTTCTTTGTTTCCAATAGGAACTGGCCTTTGGATGCACTGTTTTGATTGTTTGCCATTGGAAGGACCACCAGTAAATTATCTAAAATTCAAATGACTTTTATAAGGAAGATCACTAAATTAGTTTTATATGGAGCGAAAAGGGTGAAAATGATCATACCCAGGGGCACTGGCCCACATGGACCACATGGTGATGTCCAGCTGGAGTAAAGAGATTCTCACACTGTGCAGAAGCAATTTTTTAAATTGATTATCCTGTTTAGGAGCATGTAGCAAAAAAACAAGTGAAAAATTTTGTGTGGAAGCAGCAGTGACCTTGCTGGAAGTAGCAGTGAGCAGTGACCAAACACTTCATTTCATTGTTACCCTTATAATTGGGGTCATTCTAAGGTTTTCCTTTATCAAAAACTCAGCAGTTACAACTCAGTTATGCTGAGTTCAGTTCTAAATGACACAATGGGGATTTTTACAAGTATTTTCTTTTGGAATAATCTACTTCAACTCCAAAGAGTATCCAAAAGAATGCATCTAAATGACCAAGAACACTTTGAAGTTACAAAATATGCCCTATAATAGCATTATAGGATAAATTTTGTTACGTGTGATGACAATAATACAGTTTTGCTTTTTACCATATAGTTACTTTAATAGATATTCATACGAATAGCCAAAAGGATGACTGCATGGTTGCCACATTTTAGAATTTAAGGAAGAGATATGGAATTTTTGAGTTAAATGCTATCTACAGATCCTATTTTCAAAGAATCTCAACTTGTTTACTTTGATTATGCACTATATTTTTCTGATCTCATTAGGCATCCAAGCTGTGTCAAAAGGAATTTCTCTTGTAGCTATATTACCTTAAAGTATCTCAAAGGAACATCCCTACCTAGTGCATCTGTGACTAAATTACAAATTGTTATTGCAGTATTCCCCACTTGATATCAGTTATTATTGACAACAATTCTTACTGTGTCTTTAATTCTATTTATAATTATACATATGTGCCTCTGGGTGAAGGAACCTCTTCGCTGTATGTTACCTTTTTGAATAATCTTGCTTGGAAAATAAATAACATTCTCTTCAAAGGGGCTCTTGGGGCGACGCCCCTCCAAATCATATTACCAACAGGCCATGAAATGAGCGGCACTCGATTGAGCCCGAGCGCCTCCACACTCACCTTGAAAATTCTACAGGCTCAATTGTTCAAGCACCTTTCAGATCCTGCAGATCAAAGGTGTTTCCTTTAATGATCCATAATTATGATTGTGAATGTATTTGAAATAAAATATTCAGCCAAAATCTTCCTTTTATCTTTGTAAAACTACAATAAATCGTCTTCCTTCTCACCATTGACTTGTAAAATTTTCACTCGCTTCCAAAGTAGCATGCCACCACATTTTCTACGCCATTACTAAGCTGCCCTGCTTCGATGCTGACTGGCCCTACACTACGATTGCTACGATTTGCTCAGCGCACATGTCTAAGCAAGCTGCAACTGCAAGCTCTGCGTGTATGCCAGTGCTGACTATGTGGCAAAGTCATTGCTATTCAACTCTTAGGGAAGGGCAGTGGGATTGGCCAGAAGAGTTATCAACAAAGAGCAGCAGGTTACAAAAATCTGGTGCAAACTTTGCAGGTGGCATTGCAAGGCTGCTCCATGTTATTTGACATCGTAATTCATCATCGATCATTGTCTTACAGCATCAGCGATGATCGATGGTGATCGAAGACAATGATCGGCAATGAATTATGACTCAATGAAAAGCTGGCTTTCAAATGGCAATGCTGGCCTTGTTTATTTTTTATTCTTTTTCAATGACTGATGTGATTTTACCTGAAAAATGTTCAGACAAAACAATAACGTAGGTGGTTTCTCCAGAGCTTTCCATTTGGTTCCCCTGGTTTCCCACAAAGACAAAAATAATATAGGAGCTTGATCAAGCACCTAAATGAATTGAGGAGCTTGATCAATCAAGTACCTAACGTTTGCTTATTTCAGCATAGGCTCCAAATCTTTAAATCTACGAAAAAAGCGGGTGTAAAATTCAATGACCTATTTCCTTAAACTGAATGACATGAAAGAAACTATAGCAACTTTTCTATCATTCTATTGTTGGACTTTTCAGAAGTTGTGAATATTTGTCGAAATTACAGCCTATTTTATATTTCAGCTCATTTTATGTGGTGACGTCATCAAATTTCTAAATCACAAACCAGAAGAGTGAAAGAGTTTTGCTTGATACCATATCGTTGGCATCCATAAACTATGGTTTTCTTGAAAATCATTTGATCTTTCATCAACAGGTTTAGAAATTACGCTAGTTTTAAGTTTTTTTTGAAAATTTTCTTGAATTCTTAAAAAAGATGAAAAACACTGTAATTCTGAAAATATTGAAGATTTCAGAAAAGTCCAACGGCAGATTTACTTCAAGGTAGTTCAAGTTTCTTTGAGGCCGTTCAGTTCAAGAAAATAGGTGATAGAATTTTACACCCAGCTTTTTAAAGATTTGAAACCTATGCTGCTCATTTCAAGGCCTGATTACTGGTTGGACTATTTTGCGGGTTTCTCATTGCGGATTTTGGTCTTGAGTTCAGGGTTTCCGGTTCAAGGTTTTGGGTCTTGGGTTCAAAGTTATCATTTTTAGGCTGGTTTGTTGCAAGCACTCAAGAGAGCTAATACCCGATCACTACGGATCCATAGTTTGTGCTACTCAAATAATAATCACAAAACTTTTTATATATTCAACTAGCTGCATTAGACTCAACAAATCGAATGTATTTGCACTGCCTACTCATATATGTGTCATCTGATTCAATTTCTCAATGTATAACTTAGCTACTTGGTAGAGTAACAAATTATAAAACTGTTATGGAAGCTTCCAAAGATCTTAATTTTATGACAGAAATGCATTTGTACCCAATTTTTATGTATAATTGTGTAATCTAAGCAGTGCTGTACTGTTGTATAGGTGAATAAATTTTAATTAGTATGGGGTAAACCGGGGTAATTTGGGACAGGGGTAAATTTGGGATACCCTTGGGGTAATTGGGGACATTGCTTGAAATTGCATAGCTATATATCACTTATTGCAATTGTTTGTACTTTTAAGCAAAATTTTTACCATTTGAATTTATGTTGAGTACTCTTTTGATATTTTGAAGCATTAATTCGATTATAACTTCTCCACCATACATTTACAAAAGAGGCCATCTTTGATTAAATTCGAGTGAACTGTGGCAGATAGACTACTTTCTTATTCAAATTCGCCATTTGGTACAAATATGTATCATTTGCAGGTGAAACTCATTGCTGTCCCAAATTACCCCTTCTGGGGGTAATTTGGGACAGCATCAGTTGCACGCTAATATATCACCAACAACATGAATTACGAATCTTTTTTCTCAATATCAATTATTTACCACGCAAAGATATATAAAAAGCTGAATAAATCTTATTCAAATATGCAACAAAAGCAGTTATACCTCAAAAATGACAAAATTGTCCCAAATTACCCCGGTTTACCCTACCTAACAAGTACTTGCACTTCTAATTCCACTTTGAAAAATAATATTGGTGAATTTAACTGGGACTTAGTTTGTATATTTTGGTTCCATAAGTTAGGTAAAGAGTTAAAGTACAACAAATGAATCAATACAGTCGCAACAAATTAAGCGGTAAAGAAAACCATGACAAATGAAACACCACAACTCAACACAACAGACACATGGCCATACTCGCACTTTGGAAGTAAACACAACCAACATCTTACAAAACCCGAAATCCGAGAACTAAACCTGAAACCCAGAAAAAAACACGGGGAGGTTCTCCCATAGTGAAGGTACCTGGGGATGTGCCACCCAGAAGGGTACACTTTTTTTCATACTTCTTGTCTACTGTAGCCAAGGGTTTACTTTTTTTTTGCCAGTTTCAGTTGATTCTAGTCTGGGCAAGGGTACACTTTTGGCAACTTTGGTCAAAGAAATGTCAAACTTTGGTAATTCCTGTAAAGAAACCCGAATTTTAAAAAAATTTTGGTCCTGAGTGAGAATGGGAAAATTTGGCAAGTTTTATCTAGAAAACATCAACTCATGGCACTATTGATGTGGAAATTTGTCTCTAGCCCAGACTGTTAACTCTCGTGCGCGCGGAAGATCTTCCGCACACAATGTCAGGAAGAACAATACTATTGTCAATAGTTTATTGTTTAAAACAGTGGCCAGGAGCGCATCCCCGAGCGCACTTTGCAAAGTTAGGTATCAGTCTGGTCTCTAGCCATGGGTATCATTTCACCCAGTTACATTTAGAAGCTGTGGGCGGCACACCCCTACCTGAAATTTAGCCGAGAACCCCCCCCCCCCCGGAAAAAAGTCCGAGCGTCATATTATCCACCCGCCCTCTCAGGGCCTAGGTAGGCCTAATGCCCAATGATATGGCGACCTGCAGAAACAGAAGTACAGATTTGAATCTTTCTTACCATCAAAATCATCGCATAATTCATGTGTGGTTACTTCATCTTTCTGGCCCTCGTCACTTTTATTTCTTGCGCTACTGCCGCCTTTTTTCAATGCATCAAATGATTCTTTTTCTTCAGTCTTGTCCATTAACTTCTAGTTGGGCCAAGCCAAACCAAACCCTCTCTTACCCTCTCCCCTTCCCCTCTCTCGCTTGGTCACACGCAATCGAGGCGATGCTCTTGGCTGAGGCACGGCATGACGGCATGTGTATCAGAGGGAGCTCCCTGCCGTAATTTATCTCCCTGTGTAAAATTCACGTTTAGATGGTCAAGAGCAGGTTTCAGATCAAACGGGTTCTGACGCAAGGTTACTGCATAGAAAAGTGTTGGCATGGCATTTGAACGCTCTCGGCCAGAGCAACTGCAATTCAGTCAATGTTCTTGACTGAGGCATGACTAGTGTAAAACACAAACATTGGCTGGTCAAATGCAGGTTTCAAGTCAAAGGGCTCTAGAGCCCCGGGGGGGGGGGGGTAACATAACATGTTGAAGGTACGGGTATGTGCCGCCCATATGGGTGGGTTTTTGGGCCCCAAATTCTCTAAACAAGGGTCCCTTTTTCGGCAGATTTTCCATAAACATGGGTGGGTTATCCAGAAATTAGGAAAAAAATTGTCAAAATTCATCATAAAAGTGGGTATGACGGCAACTATTGGTAATTAGAGGAGGGTAGCTTTCTGAAAACCGGGCGGCAGATCCCCGTCCATCCGCAAGTCATGTACCCCCCCTCCCCGGGTCTAGAGCAGAAGAAAATTGTGTATTTGAGCCCTCTAGCCCACAAAAATCGCACGAGTCGTCCCTTTAAGTCAGAAGAATCCAGCAAGCGCCCTCAAAAAGTAAAGCTTATAAATATTCTGGGATTAGAAAACTTAACTATTATATCTTACATCTTTGGTGTCACGCATTCACGAACTTTTGTGATATGGAACCCTTTACATGAAACACTTAAGTTGAGTGTTTCATGTAAAGGTTTCCAACTCTAAAATTACCGAAAAAGAAACTGGAACTGAGAGAAAATATTACTTGAATGAAGAATTTTGTCATTTTGTATGAAGGAATATATGTCATAGTTGATAGTGATTAAGTTCAAATTATTACTTATTGCGTCTGAATGTCAATCCTGTTAACATTTGCTTTAAATTCTAACGAGGAATCTTTTGGGAGCCCGTTACAAAAATCATATTTTTTTATGTTGTTTGTGAGGAAGATGTGAAAGAATTACAAGGGTCCAGGAGATGGAAATTTACGACCTTGGGAAGGCAATCGTACAAGAACAAATGTTTACGAGGGTTATCTTCACATCACTCTGGATCATCTTGCAAGTGTAATTCTTCAGTGGTACAAAAGGCTATCAGATTTTTAACGATGACTCTAACCTAAAAATGTTCTGAAGGATTCTCAAGGAATTCTCAAAAAATCTCTTGATTTCTTGTGTTGAAAACAGTATCAATGTCTGCAATGTGTATATTGTATATCTTCTTCTTCAGCAGGGCCTTTTTTAACATTAAAACTGGGGGGCAATTGCCCCTCCATCCCTAGAGTTTGCCCCCCCAGTCTCTAAATTTTTGACCCCAGAAAATTATCCCTTATTTTAACTAAGTTATTTTCAGAACATAAGTTATCTCCGCCATCACTGCGTTGGATTACAAGGCAGGATGCGAAAGCCACGCGTAAATGAATGGAGTAGGGTAACGGTACTTGTTTAGTAATTTCATGGAAGAAATCCATCGAGGCAGCTCATTGTTCAATGCGCAGCCCAATGATTTTGACAATCAAAATGTTATTATGTACAAGGCTAGCGGCTCTCCAGGGGGGCCTATTATAGGTTTGCGGCTTCACGGCCTCGATCCTATTTCTACGTGCGGCCTACGGATTTGGCAGTGGGTTTTCTACGGCTTGCGGCTTCAGCATAAGACGCGTCTTGCGTCTTTCGGTGTGAATTGGCAACGGTTTACGGCTTTTAAGATGCGGATGCGGCTTCTAGCTAAGATAAATCAAGAAATGTAATTGGAGGAACTTAAGAAAGAAAGGAATCAACGTTGATGCACGGTTGACAAGCTATTGTATAGTTCGGTAGGCAAGAACGACGTCGAAAAAGGTCATGTTCATATTGAGCATATTGATTGATATTATTTCTATTCAATGGCATATCCGTTATTCAAACTAAATTGACAAATCCAGTGAATAGTCAGAAAATCGACAGCCCAGTCCAGTTGAAGATTTAAAACATTACAAGTTTAAATGGAACGAATGTTCGGATCTATTCCAATTTCCATCAGCGTGTAAAAGTGGACATGCATCCATTGTATATTGATTACAAGACAAAGGAGAAATTAGATCTTAACAACAGTTGTAGTTATTTGACTGAAATATGCACTCTAGGGCAAATTAGTAAAGGGACTATCCTAAAAATTTTCTCGAGATTCTCATTTATAAAAAAGTCGCTACGTTTTCACAAAACTATGCATTCAAAATTCAATAGATTTTCGTAAGGGTTAGATCGATACAGCAGCTCGTTCAATGAAAAACAGTGAGAACCATAAGAACTGTGATACACATGTTTCTCCCTCCTTATGGATGAATAGTTGGTTATGTACCTTGCCAAAAGGCATGTTTTACCATAGCGGCTGTGGCTTTGCGCTAAATTTCGCTGCGGATTACGGCGTTCAGCTCATTTTTTTCACGGTTTCGCGGCTTTTGGACCCCCCATAATAGGCCCCCCTCCAGTGAGATCCGGAATAGCTGGTCGCATACCGATAATCAAAGATCAACTCAAAAGTTCCAAAATATATTAGAAACTACGTGGAAATACGAATGAACAAATGAATTTCAAATGAGAATAAACTTCATTTTATTCATTGCAAGTAGCTTTGAAGGGCGTGGTCACAAAAATATTCAGCAAGTAGCCCCTACTTTCCCATACTTTCTGGCTTCGTTTCTATCAAATCAGACAAACCGCTCCCTTTTCTATGATTTGCCTCCCCACTTAAAATCCGTTAAAAAAGGCTCTGTTCTTCAGGTGCCATGCCGTATGGCTTGGGCGATCATGGACCTCCATTGCTCTCTATCTCTGCAACTGTGAATTACTGCGCAGCTCCTGTCTAGTTTTAACCTACCTCTGATGTTGTCAAGCTGTTTTATTCTTTCTCTCCCTCTGTCCCTAGTGCCTTCAATTCTTCCTGTTGTGATCAATTCTTCTGTTTCCTGCTCTAACTACATGTCCGAAAAACTTCAATTGTTGTTCTTTGATTCCGTCCAGTAATTCTTTCTCTACGCCCACTGATTGTTTCTCTAGCTAGAAATCCTGACAAGCCCACTCAAAACAAATTAAAAACAAACATGCTGCACTTCGGAATCTCTTTCTTTTTAGATAATACCATAGTATACGTTTTCTTCTTGTTTAGTGATAAGCCATATAATTTACTCGCTTCTTTTATCTTGTTTACTAACTCCTGAAGATCGTTTTCTGTGTTCGCTATGAGTGCTGTATCATCTGCAAACCGTACATTGCTAATATTAACCCCTCCCACTTTAGCCCCTGGCATGTCTGTAACGTATTTTTAGAAACCCTCGTACTGATATCTGATAAACCGGAACCAACTAGGAGTAGAGTATGTTTTTTTAGAGCAAGTAGGAGTAGAGTATGTTTAGTAGTGGTTGTTGTGGTAGGCCTCGTGTTTTGAAAAGACATTCGACTCGCCACAGGTTTGAAGTTTTATCTCGAAAGAAATTGATAAAAAGGGTTTTAAATCTCTCCGAAGAACCTGTTCGTGACAATTTGGTGGCCAGTTTAGGTCGAAGGAGGGAAATTTAAAACCGAGATGGATAACGGCGAGGACCAAAACTTCGTGGACGTCGAAGAGGGCCTGGGCGCAGTAGGCGGTGAAGGCAGGCAAGATTTGATCCCACAGTTGTTTAGAAGATACGAAGAAGAAGGACTGCCACAGTATCCCCAAGCTCAGGCAAGAATGCACTTACCTTACATGCAGCAAATGCCAGTATATCAACAGGTTGCCCCATGGATAAAGCCACGTCGATCGGTCGTAGAAATTCACAGATTTTGTGGGGAAGAAAAGGAAGATATCACAGAGTGGCTTGAGACTTGGAACAGGGCAGTGGCAGCAAATGCTTGGAACCAAAATGAAGAGAAGGTAATGCTACCACTATATCTTCAGGGCAGAGCAAGTCAGTATTATCGAAGCTTACCCATGCAAATAAAAGAAAATTCAATTTTTCTCAAAGGGGAGTTAGAAAAACATTTCAACCCTCCCTCTCAAAGGTTACAAGCTAGGCACCTCTTGGGTGAAAGGTCTCAGCGCCAAAACGAGACAGTGGCTGATTTTTATGAAGACATTTGCAAACTGGTGCGGCGAGGATGGAACAACAAATCATCTGATTTTCAAAATGAAAAAGCCCTCGAATATTTCGTAAAGGGACTGAAACCAACCATAAAGAAAATTTTCTGGGGGGAAGAGGCTGAATTTTTGGATGATGCATATCAAAAAGCTCGTACAAGAGAATTGTACCTCCAGTCAAAAAAGACCAAATTTGATGTCAGAGCAGTGGAAACAGATTTTGGCCTAAAGGGAAATTCAGGGCAAACCTCCCCAATGGAAAAACAAATGACCGCTCTTCTAGATAGCATGCAAGCTATCATGAAGAATCAGGAAACTCTGATTGCACTGCAAGCCCAAAATTTTTCACAAGGCCCCTCCTCCGTAGCACCCAGTTTCAGAAGTCGTGGGACAACAGAAAGACGGCCACGTAGGTATATTGAATGCTGGAATTGCGGTGAGAAAGGCCACTTCCAAAATAAATGTGAAAATCCCCCAAAGCAAAGATTGCCAAATTCGGGAAATGATACGACTGACCAGGACTGACTAGGCCACCCAAGAAATAACTCAGATATAATAAAGGAAGAAGAAAGGGTAAATTTGAGTGAATTAGATGAACCAAAAATCTTGACAATCAACTCTCAAAAACAGGCTGTGAAGCAGCAGGGTTATGTTCAAGGCCTAGTTGAAGGAATTACCACCAATTTATTGATTGACACTGGAGCGGATCTATCTGTATTATCTTATGGAATTTATGAACTAATTGAGGACAAACCACAGTTGAATAAAAGTAACATTTGCATGTTTACCGCAAATGGATCGCCATTGAATGTCGTAGGAATTGCTGAATGTATGATTGATTTAAATGGAAGAGTGTTTACACACACTGTAGTGGTGGTGAAAGATTTCACATTCGAGTTTCTTTTGGGTAAAGATTTTTTGACCCAAAACAAAGCGATAGTTGATTTTGGCGGTCTTTGTTTGAAGTTAGATGGGCTATTAGTCAATTTCATAACACCACAATTCAGAAGCGTGGCATGTTCCACCACAGATTTACATATTGAACCAAACTCAACGTTAGCAGTGCAAGCTCAGTGCACTTCTGACCCAGTTGGTGAAGACCTTCTAGTTGAAGGAGGATTTCTTAGTGAAAATTCCTTGTTTGTCGCAAGAGTGCTGACAAAAGTAAGTCCTTCAAGTGGGAAATTAACTCTACAGGTTTCAAATATTTCAGACAGAAGCGTTTTTCTTCCAAAAGGGTCTGAATTGGCTGACCTTGAACCTTTTCAGGAAGTGTCCCAACCAAACAACAGCAAGGAGAACGTGCCAGCAGAAAACAGCTCTCCCCCTGTACTCACGGAATCGGACCTTGATCTTAGCCATTTGAATGAAAACCAAAAGGAAAATATGTTAAACTTACTAAACGATATGGATATTTCCAAAGGTCCAAAGCTGGGAAAGGTCGATCAGATCAAGCATACAATTAATGTAGGAGATGCTAGGCCAATTAAGCAAAGTCCTTACCGTGTACCCGTGGCTAAAAAAGAAATTATTGATAACGAGGTTGAGAAAATGCTGGTCCAAGAAGTTATAAGACCATCAATGAGCCCATGGTCATCTCCCATTGTTTTGGTCGCAAAGCAGGATGGCTCCACACGTTTTTGCATTGACTATCGCAAAGTAAACGCAGTGACGAAAAAAGATGCGTACCCATTGCCACGTATCGATGATACGCTAGATGCCCTAGGAGGTGCGGAATATTTCACTACCTTAGACCTACAAAGTGGGTACTGGCAGGTCCCACTAGACGAAAATTCTAAAGAAATCACTGCTTTTTCAACATCAAACGGGCACTTTGAGTTTAATGTCATGCCTTTTGGATTATCTAATGCGGCATCAACTTTCCAACGCCTAATGGATTTTGTCTTGACGGGACTACATTGGAGCCAATGCTTGGTATATTTAGATGACGTAATTGTGTTTGGGAGGTCATTTGAAGAACACCAAGAGCGACTGAAAACTGTTTTGTCCCGGTTGAAAAGCGCAGGACTTGCCCTCAAGCTCTCTAAATGTCATTGGGCGAAAAGTGAAGTCAAGTATCTGGGTCACATAATTAATTCTAGGGGAGTGTCACCCGACCCAGCTAAAATAGAGGCTGTTAAGAATTTTCCAATTCCTGAAAACAGAACAGATGTTCGTGCTTTTCTTGGACTCGCATCTTACTACAGGAGATTCATACCTAACTTTGCAAGTCTAGCGAAACCAATGACAAATATCACAAAAACCAAAGGTCAAACAAGTTTCCGTTGGTCTGAAGAGGTTCAAGAGTCATTTGATAACTTGAAGGAAAAGCTTGTGGATGCACCAGTGCTATGTTGTCCAGACTTTAACAATCCGTTTATACTGCAAACTGACGCAAGTAACCTGGGTTTGGGAGCAGTGTTAGCTCAATATCAGGATGGTAAAGAAGTAGCTATAGCCTACGCTAGCAGGCAACTTAAGCCTAGTGAGCAAAATTATGCTACAGTTCAGAAGGAATGTCTAGCGATAATTTGGGCCATAAAGCACTTCCATCATTATTTATATGGACAGCCTAGTTTTACTATTGTTACAGACCATTGTCCACTCCAATGGCTACGCAAGATGCAACCAAAAAATCAGATGATCCAGAGATGGATTTGCGAAATACAAGGCTACTCCTTTGTCGTGAAACATAGGGCCGGTTTGACAAATACAAATGCAGATGCATTGTCTAGATGCCCAATATCATCTGACTTGGAAGGGGATGCGGTATGTGAAAGTAAATTCATTGTAGCTGCGTTGGAGTCAATTGACATAAGTAGCGCTCAAGATGAAGAAGAGGGTACGAAGCAAATGAAAAATTTCCTGGCAAATGGAGAACTTCCAATAGAAAAGGCAGCCAGAGGAAAAGTGGAGAAATATGCGGACCAGTATGTCCTAGAAGAAGATGTTTTATATCATCAATGGGCTCCAAAAGTGAAGGGAGTTCAAACAAGACCAAGGAAACAGCTAGTTGTCCCACCAAAGGAGAGAGGCAAGCTGCTACTTTATAGTCACGATCAGATGGGACATGCTGGCTTTATGAGAACATATTCAAGACTGAGGGAGGATTATTTCTGGACCTCTATGAAAAAGGATGTCGCACGGCACATCAGAAATTGCGGGGGATGTGCCCAAAGGAAATCGCCAAGGAAGCAAAGTGTTGCACCGCTCAGACCAATAGAAGTTAATGAGCCGCTAGAAATAGTTGGGGTAGATTTCGTGGGCCCTTTACCAGTGACTGAAAACGGAAACAAATATGTGTTAACGATGCAGGATCACTTTACTAGGTTTCCAGCAGCATTTGCACTTGAAGAAGCAAGAGAACATCAAGTAATTGAATGTATTCGTTCCTTTGCAAGGGACTTTGGTTACCCAAAAAAGATTTTATCTGACCGCGGTTCATCATTCTTGTCAGATTTAGTGAAGAGAGCTTGCAGAAGCATGGGTATAGCTCATTCGAAGACCAGTGCATATCATCCCCAAGCAAATGGACTATGCGAAAGGTTCCACTCAACCTTGAAGTCATCGTTATCTCTTGTGATCGATAAGGGAAAAACGAATTGGGATGTTTTCCTACCAGATATGGTTGCAGCATATCGCACGACACCACACACCGTCACTAGGGAGACGCCGGTATTCCTTATGTTTGGAAGGCAATTCAATGTCCCACCGAATGTTCGGTTCCAACCTGCTGCACGGCGATACAACGATGACTTTTTGAGTGAGAGGCAAGATAATTTACGCGAAGCGTACCAGCTAGTGAGGAATCTCAATCGCGGTGAAAAAGAGCGGCATAAAGAAATATATGACAAGAAAAACGCGGCCGAGAGATGTAGGTTTCAAGTGGGAGATTCTGTTTATCTTAAGTCCGGGGAGAAGAAAACTGGATTAGACAGAGACCACTGGAAGGGACCTTACGTCATTGAGGAAGTTGTTTCTAATGAAAACGTGAAGTTAAAGATGAGAGACTCTCGTAGATACCCGGTTGTCCATATCAATCGTTTGAAACCAGATAAAGCGGACAACCTCGACAAAGTGAGTTCTGACGTCATCAAAGTCCTTGACAAGATGAGAACAAGGAATGACAAAGGTCGGTTGGAAACGAAGTATTTTGTGGAGCTGAAAAATGGTGAAACGCTCTGGTTGGATGATACCCATGTATCGTTGAGTTTATTGGAAGAGTTCAATAGCAATTAACAGAAGTCAAGATTTCGCAGAGTTTGTAAATATGCTGAAAATATTCGATCAGAAACGATGGATTCGTTATTGACAGTGTTGCTTGAGATATGGACTCCGATATTTCTATTATTCGTTTGGTTGAGAGGGGACTCCGCGTAAAATCGTTTATTTTCGCGGCCATTTATGTTGTTCTTTGTTTGGATATTCTGAGGTACCAAGGGAGATACTAAGCGGATTCTCACTGCTCTACGTTCGAGTTTCTTTCAGTTACTCATACTTCGAGAAAGTACCAAAGATGTGGGACTTGAAAGATTTTATGACCCCAGAGAAGGCTCTTGGAAGAGAGACCTGGGTTGAAGAATAAAGAAGAGGATGGTGGCTGGAACTCAAGAAGACATGGAGTTAGCAGCATTGGTGAGAGACACTTTTCTCTTAGATTACATTTCTTCCACGGAGGAAATGGAATCTAGGGGGAAGGTGTAACGTATTTTTAGAAACCCTCGTACTGATATCTGATAAACCGGAACCAACTAGGAGTAGAGTATGTTTTTTTAGAGCAAGTAGGAGTAGAGTATGTTTAGTAGTGGTTGTTGTGGTAGGCCTCGTGTTTTGAAAAGACATTCGACTCGCCACAGGTTTGAAGTTTTATCTCGAAAGAAATTGATAAAAAGGGTTTTAAATCTCTCCGAAGAACCTGTTCGTGACATGTCTTCTATTTTCTTCATTATTCTTTCGCTGTAGATGGAAAACCCCCGGGGGGGGGGGGTACTTCACTTTGGGTAAGACGGGGATGTGCGCCAGTTTTGGGTAGTTTTTGGCCTGAAAATTCTGGGATTGGGGTATCCTTTTACTGGAAAATTTCTGTGATTGGGGTATACTTTCACTCGGAATTTTCTGGGATTGGGGGTTACTCAAAATTCTGTAATGGGTGTTGAATGAAAGTACAACTGGATAAATTTTCGAGCAACACGTGGTCAGTTTCAGGTGAACTGATTTCAAGTATTTTTGTGTTGAAAAACGTCCTCAGATCAGAAACTCGTTCCAATGGCCACTTGGAACCAAAATAACCGTTCCGAGCCCTCTATCCCTTATCCTTTTGACGTCGAATTGCTTTTGTTACTTCTTCGATTGGGTATCAATATCTGACAAATTTTCTGGGATTGGGTATCAATATCGGACCAAATTTCTGGGATTGGGTCGTAACAGAAATCCTTGCGGCGCACACCCCCGTATGAATTTATAGTGAAGTACCCCCCCCCCCCGGGGAAAAACCCGTCTGGAGAGAATACGCAGCCCTGTCCCGGTGGGTGCAATGCGGTAGCAAAAGGTACACCACGCTCGTCCATACCATTTCATAGAATACCCTTTTCTCTGACTTTCTAGTTGGCAAAAAGACCCCTTATCACGGAAAATGTTGATGGAACCCCTTTTTATATAAGTATCGCTGAACTCTGAAGAAATTTCACCTCAGAAATACTGGCTCTGGGATTGTTGGGGTATCTCTTTATTAGAAAATGGTACAGTCCCATAAAACTCGCCGCAGCAAATGGTTTAAGGCCAGGCAAAAGCATTATATTCTTTGGTCTCGCGTTTATCAGAAAACCTACTCTTGTTTTTGTATCTTCCAGCAGTCACTCTCGTCTCCAATCTCCCCAGCCCGATCTTGGAATGGGCCAATAATGGGCGAGGCAGCAGGGAAAGGAGGCTAAGAAATTCAACTCAATGAATATGAATTACTCAGCACAAAGGGAACTTCGGAGATTTGATGAGGAAAGACAAGCTCCTTTATCTATGTTTTGGCAGTATTGGCTCAAAATGGTTGGCATTTTCCTTGAAACTATTGTTGTAAGTGAGGGCTACACTTAACCTTCATATGTGTTTGTGCAATGTTTGCCATCAGTAAAAATGGTGGCCATGAGAAGAAATGCAATCACTGATTTGATTCCATGATGACAGGCCAGAGGGAAATTTTGGAAATGTGAGCTTTGTCCAAATCCTCTATGTGAAATCACGACTTTAATGGCAGTGAAATCATGTGACTACCAGGTGCAACACACAAATTCAATCAATCAACTAGCTTAAATCAACTCACTTAGAAGCTTGCTAGAAACTATTATGAGAACTCAAAATCCAATAATTTCAAGAAACTTTCAGTGCTGGCTCTAATAATTCTCAGTTTCTTATGAAATTTACATGTTGGATGTATGTTTGGGATATCTGCCTGAGAGGAAGGAAACATCTGTAATGAAGACAGCAAAGAAAAGTTATCTCTTTTTGCCATCTTGAAGTCTAAAATTGAGATATAAGACAAAAATAATCTATTTTTTTATAATGTAAAGCTTGTTTTTGTTCCTAACTATCTCCTAGTTTTCATTAGATATGGTTCATAAAAAAATTCTTGTTCATCAAAAATCAATAGCAAACCTAGTAACTCTCAAACTGGAAACATCTTCACAGTTTGAAAAAAACAGTAAAATTTTTTCAATTGCTGGTATCAATTTCTTGAGCGACATGCGAAAGAATGCAAGAACTTCTTGTAAGCAATTTTGTTGTGTGCATGCGATGTTTTATTACATAGCATTGAAATCTCTTTGGGATGTTTCATAATATACCAAAGATTATGGAATCATACCCTTTTTGAAGAAACTAGGATAATTTTTTGGGAAAATACCCCCTTTTTTGGAGAGTCCACCGTAGCGCTAGCCTGTAAATCTGAGGCGCCGGTATATCTGAGGTTTTGCCTGTAAATATGAGGTCGGCAAGATCAGACGTATTATTCATAGGTGACGAGTAGTCATAATCTATTGTAAGACAGACAAAGGTGAAACACAAGGTCTAGCTTCAAAAGAAACAATAGGCCTTTCCGGGGGTCAAAATCTCTCACGAATGGACATCTTTCTGAGAGGAAATCGTTAAGAAATCAGTGAGGAAATCCATAGTAAAGGTTGAAAATTAACTTCGTACGGGAATCCGTGAGAACAAGTATCCAATTTACTTTCGTTTCGTTTTGTTTTCATGTCCTGGATTTGACTGGTATCGGTCGTAAGAAATTACTCATGTTGCTCAAATGCTTTTTCTATTGCCATAAAGCTTTTCAACTTTTCAACAAGGAACTTGAAAGTTGTTTCGTAATTAAGAATAAAGATTTTCGCATTTCTAGGACTAAAACGTTGTTATTTTGTTGTGCCTTGTTTTAAATGCTTGAATTATCAACGTATGGTCGTTAACACTGGCCTGGTGAAGATATATATGTTTCTTGACACAGACATGGGAACCCCAGGGTGCTTGGCCTACGACCAAACAGGAAAGTGCCGCTGGAAGGTTTAAAAAGCTACCCTGTCCCGAAGTCAAATTCCTAAAAATGATACCCTGTCCCGGACCAAAATGAACAATTAAAATAAACCGATACTAATATTGGGTTCTTAGGTTAGATATTTAGAGATTTGGGAAAGATGTCGCACACATTTAAAAAAATTAAGAAACTGAGAAATAATATGAGACCAAAATGAAAAATAAACTAAACCGATACGAAGATTGGGTTCTTAGGTTAGATATTTCGAGATTTCCGAAAGATGTCGCACACATTTAAAAAATTAAGAAACCAAGAAATAATATGCGACCAAAATGAAAAATAACCTAAACCGATAGTAAGACTGGGTAATTAGGTAAGATATTTCTAGATTTGGGAAAGATGTCGCATACATTCAAAAAAAATTAACAAACCGAGAAATAATATGCGACCAAAATGAAAAATAAACTAAACCGATAGTAAGATTGGGTTGTTAGGTCAGATAATTCTAGATTTGGGAAAGATGTCGCAGACTTTTAAAAAAAATTAAGAAACCGAGAAATAATATGCGACCAAAATGAAAAATAAACTAAACCGATAGTAAGATTGGGTAATTAGGTAAGATATTTCTAGATTTGGGAAAGATGTCGCATACATTCAAAAAAAATTAACAAACTGAGAAATAATATGCGACCAAAATGAAAAATAAACTAAACCGATAGTAACATTGGGTTGTTAGGTCAGATAATTCTAGATTTGGGAAAGATGTCGCAGACTTTTGAAAAAAATTAAGAAGCCAAGAAATAATATGCGACCAAAATGAAAAATTAACTAAACCGATAGTAAGATTGGGATATTAGGTAAGGTATTTCTAGATTTGGGAAAGATGTCGCATACATTAAAAAAAAATAAGAAACCAAGGAATAATATGCGACCAAAATGAAAAATAAACTAAACCGATAGTAAGATTGGGTTCTTAGGTTAGATATTTCGAGACTTGGAAAAGATGTCGCAGACTTACAAAAAAAATTAACAAACCAAGAAATAATATGCGACCAAAATGAAAAATAAACTAAACCGATCGTAAGATTGGGTTATTAGGTAAGATATTTCTAGATTTGGGAAAGATGTCGCAGACTTTTAAAAAAAATTAAGAAACGAAGAAATAATATGCGACCAAAATGAAAAATAAACTAAACCGATAGTAAGATTGGGTAATTAGGTAAGATATTTCTAGATTTGGAAAAGATGTCGCAGACTTACAAAAAAAATTAACAAACCGAGAAATAATATGCGACCAAAATGAAAAATAAACTAAATCGATAGTAAGATTGGGTTGTTAGGTAAGATAATTCTAGATTTGGGAAAGATGTCGCAGACTTTTGAAAAAAATTAAGAAACCGAGAGATAATAAGCGACCAAAATGAAAAGTAAACTAAACCGATAGGAAGATTGGGTCATTAGGTAAGATATTTCTAGATTTGGGAAAGATGTCGCAGACTTTTAAAAAAATTAAGAAACCGAGAAATAATATGCGACCAAAATGAAAAATAAACTAAACCGATAGTAAGATTGGATTCTTAGGTTAGATATTTCGATAATTTGGGAGAGATGTCGCAGACTTTTAAAAAAATTAAGAAACCAAGAAATAATATGCGACCAAAATGAAAAATAAACTAAACCGATAGTAACATTGGGTTGTTAGGTCAGATAATTCTAGATTTGGGAAAGATGTCGCATACATTAAAAAAAAATAAGAAACCAAGGAATAATATGCGACCAAAATGAAAAATAAACTAAACCGATAGTAAGATTGGGTTCTTAGGTTAGATATTTCGAGATTTGGAAAAGATGTCGCAGACTTACAAAAAAAATTAACAAACCGAGAAATAATATGCGACCAAAATGAAAAATAAACTAAATCGATAGTAAGATTGGGTTGTTAGGTAAGATAATTCTAGATTTGGGAAAGATGTCGCAGACTTTTGAAAAAAATTAAGAAACCGAGAGATAATAAGCGACCAAAATGAAAAATAAACTAAATCGATAGTAAGATTGGGTTGTTAGGTAAGATAATTCTAGATTTGGGAAAGATGTCGCAGACTTTTGAAAAAAATTAAGAAACCGAGAGATAATAAGCGACCAAAATGAAAAATAAACTAAACCGATAGGAAGATTGGGTCATTAGGTAAGATATTTCTAGATTTGGGAAAGATGTCGCAGACTTTTAAAAAAATTAAGAAACCGAGAAATAATATGCGACCAAAATGAAAAATAAACTAATCCGATAGTAAGATTGGATTCTTAGGTTAGATATTTCGATAATTTGGGAGAGATGTCGCAGACTTTTAAAAAAAATTAAGAAACAAAGAAATAATATGCGAAAAAAATAAAAAAAAACTAAACCGATAGTAAGATTGGGTTATTAGGTAAGATATTTCTAGATTTGGGAAAGATGTCGCAGACTTTAAAAAAAATTAAGAAACCAAGAAATAATATGCGACCAAAATGAAAAATAAACTAAACCGATAGTAAGATTGGGTAATTAGGTAAGATATTTCTAGATTTGGGAAAGATGTCGCAGACTTTCAAAAAAATTAAGAAGCCAAGAAATAATAAGCGACCAAAATGAAAAATAAACTAAACCGATAGTAAGATTGGGATATTAGGTAAGATATTTCTATATTTGGGAAAGATGTCGCAGACTTTTAAAAAAAATTAAGAAACGAAGAAATAATATGCGACCAAAATGAAAAATAAACTAAACCGATAGTAAGATTGGGTAATTAGGTAAGATATTTCTAGATTTGGGAAAGATGTCGCAGACTTTTAAAAAAAATTAAGAAACGAAGAAATAATATGCGACCAAAATAAAAAATAAACTAAACCGATAGTAAGATTGGGTAATTAGGTAAGATATTTCTAGATTTGGGACAGATGTCGCAGACTTTTAAAAAAAATTAAGAAACGAAGAAATAATATGCGACCAAAATGAAAAATAAACTAAACCGATAGTAAGATTGGGTAATTAGGTAAGATATTTCTAGATTTGGGAAAGATGTCGCAGACTTTTAAAAAAAATTAAGAAACGAAGAAATAATATGCGACCAAAATGAAAAATAAACTAAACCGATAGTAAGATTGGGTAATTAGGTAAGATATTTCTAGATTTGGGACAGATGTCGCAGACTTTTAAAAAAAATTAAGAAACCAAGAAATAATATGCGACCAAAATGAAAAATAAACTAAACCGATCGTAAGATTGGGTTATTAGGTAAGATATTTCTAGATTTGGGAAAGATGTCGCAGACTTTAAAAAAAAATTAAGAAAGCGACAAAAAATATGAGACCAAAATGAAAAATAGACTAAACCGATAGTAAGATTGGGTTGTTAGGTAAGATAATTCTAGATTTGGGAAAGATGTCGCAGACTTTTGAAAAAAATTAAGAAACCGAGAGATAATAAGCGACCAAAATGAAAAATAAACTAAACCGATAGGAAGATTGGGTCATTAGGTAAGATATTTCTAGATTTGGGAAAGATGTCGCAGACTTTTAAAAAAAATTAAGAAACGAAGAAATAATATGCGACCAAAATGAATAATAAACTAAACCGATAGTAAGATTGGGTAATTAGGTAAGATATTTCTAGATTTGGGAAAGATGTCACAGACTTTTAAAAACAATTAAGAAACCAAGAAATAATATGCGACCAAAATGAAAAATAAACTAAACCGATAGTAAGATTGGGTTATTAGGTAAGATATTTCTAGATTTGGGAAAGATGTCGCAGACTTTTAAAAAAATTAAGAAACCAAGAAATAATATGCGACCAAAATGAAAAATAAACTAAACCGATAGTAAGATTGGGTAATTAGGTAAGATATTTCTAGATTTGGGAAAGATGTCGCAGACTTTCAAAAAAATTAAGAAGCCAAGAAATAATATGCGACCAAAATGAAAAATAAACTAAACCGATAGTAAGATTGGGATATTAGGTAAGATATTTCTAGATTTGGGAAAGATGTCGCAGACTTTTAAAAAAAATTAAGAAACCAAGAAATATTATGCGACCAAAATGAAAAATAAACTAAACCGATAGTAAGATTGGGTTATTAGGTAAGATATTTCTAGATTTGGGAAAGATGTCGCAGAATTTTAAAAAAAAATTAAGAAACGAAGAAATAATATGCGACCAAAATGAAAAATAAACTAAACCGATAGTAAGATTGGGTTGTTAGGTAAGATAATTCTAGATTTGGGAAAGATGTCGCAGACTTTTGAAAAAAATTAAGAAACCGAGAGATAATAAGCGACCAAAATGAAAAATAAACTAAACCGATAGGAAGATTGGGTCATTAGGTAAGATATTTCTAGATTTGGGAAAGATGTCGCAGACTTTTAAAAAAATTAAGAAACCGAGAAATAATATGCGACCAAAATGAAAAATAAACTAAACCGATAGTAAGATTGGATTCTTAGGTTAGATATTTCGATAATTTGGGAGAGATGTCGCAGACTTTTAAAAAAATTAAGAAACCAAGAAATAATATGCGACCAAAATGAAAAATAAACTAAACCGATAGTAAGATTGGGATATTAGGTAAGATATTTCTAGATTTGGGAAAGATGTCGCAGACTTTTAAAAAAAATTAAGAAACGAAGAAATAATATGCGACCAAAATGAATAATAAACTAAACCGATAGTAAGATTGGGTAATTAGGTAAGATATTTCTAGATTTGGGAAAGATGTCACAGACTTTTAAAAAAAATTAAGAAACAAAGAAATAATATGCGACCAAAATGAAAAATAAACTAAACTGATAGTAAGATTGGGTAATTAGGTAAGATATTTCTAGATTTGGGACAGATGTCGCAGACTTTTAAGAAAAATTAAGAAACGAAGAAATAATATGCGACCAAAATGAAAAATAAACTAAACCGATCGTAAGATTGGGTAATTAGGTAAGATATTTCTAGATTTGGGAAAGATGTCGCAGACTTTTAAAAAAAATTAAGAAAGCGACAAAAAATATGAGACCAAAATGAAAAATAGACTAAACCGATAGTAAGATTGGGTTGTTAGGTAAGATAATTCTAGATTTGGGAAAGATGTCACAGACTTTTAAAAAAAATTAAGAAACAAAGAAATAATATGCGACCAAAATGAAAAATAAACTAAACCGATAGTAAGATTGGGTAATTAGGTAAGATATTTCTAGATTTGGGACAGATGTCGCAGACTTTTAAAAAAAATTAAGAAACGAAGAAATAATATGCGACCAAAATGAAAAATAAACTAAACCGATCGTAAGATTGGGTAATTAGGTAAGATATTTCTAGATTTGGGAAAGATGTCGCAGACTTTTAAAAAAAATTAAGAAAGCGACAAAAAATATGAGACCAAATTGAAAAATAGACTAAACCGATAGTAAGATTGGGTTGTTAGGTAAGATAATTCTAGATTTGGGAAAGATGTCGCAGACTTTTGAAAAAAATTAAGAAACCGAGAGATAATAAGCGACCAAAATGAAAAATAAACTAAACCGATAGGAAGATTGGGTCATTAGGTAAGATATTTCTAGATTTGGGAAAGATGTCGCAGACTTTTAAAAAAAATTAAGAAACGAAGAAATAATATGCGACCAAAATGAAAAATAAACTAAACCGATAGTAAGATTGGGTTATTAGGTAAGATATTTCTAGATTTGGGATAGATGTCGCATACATTAAAAAAAAATAAGAAACCAAGGAATAATATGCGACCAAAATGAAAAATAAACTAAACCGATAGTAAGATTGGGTTCTTAGGTTAGATATTTCGAGATTTGGAAAAGATGTCGCAGACTTACAAAAAAAATTAACAAACCGAGAAATAATATGCGACCAAAATGAAAAATAAACTAAATCGATAGTAAGATTGGGTTGTTAGGTAAGATAATTCTAGATTTGGGAAAGATGTCGCAGACTTTTGAAAAAAATTAAGAAACCGAGAGATAATAAGCGACCAAAATGAAAAATAAACTAAACCGATAGGAAGATTGGGTCATTAGGTAAGATATTTCTAGATTTGGGAAAGATGTCGCAGACTTTTAAAAAAATTAAGAAACCGAGAAATAATATGCGACCAAAATGAAAAATAAACTAAACCGATAGTAAGATTGGATTCTTAGGTTAGATATTTCGATAATTTGGGAGAGATGTCGCAGACTTTTAAAAAAAATTAAGAAACCAAGAAATAATATGCGACCAAAATGAAAAATAAACTAAACCGATAGTAACATTGGGTTGTTAGGTCAGATAATTCTAGATTTGGGAAAGATGTCGCAGACTTTTGAAAAAAATTAAGAAACCGAGAAATAATAAGCGACCAAAATGAAAAATAAACTAAACCGATAGGAAGATTGGGTTATTAGGTAAGATATTTCTAGATTTGGGAAAGATGTCGCATACATTAAAAAAAAATGAGAAACCAAGGAATAATATGCGACCAAAATGAAAAATAAACTAAACCGATAGTAAGATTGGGTTCTTAGGTTAGATATTTCGAGATTTGGGAAAGATGTCGCAGACTTTTGAAAAAAATTAAGAAACCGAGAGATAATAAGCGACCAAAATGAAAAATAAACTAAACCGATAGGAAGATTGGGTCATTAGGTAAGATATTTCTAGATTTGGGAAAGATGTCGCAGACTTTTAAAAAAAATTAAGAAACGAAGAAATAATATGCGACCAAAATGAAAAATAAACTAAACCGATAGTAAGATTGGGTTATTAGGTAAGATATTTCTAGATTTGGGATAGATGTCGCATACATTAAAAAAAAATAAGAAACCAAGGAATAATATGCGACCAAAATGAAAAATAAACTAAACCGATAGTAAGATTGGGTTCTTAGGTTAGATATTTCGAGATTTGGAAAAGATGTCGCAGACTTACAAAAAAAATTAACAAACCGAGAAATAATATGCGACCAAAATGAAAAATAAACTAAATCGATAGTAAGATTGGGTTGTTAGGTAAGATAATTCTAGATTTGGGAAAGATGTCGCAGACTTTTGAAAAAAATTAAGAAACCGAGAGATAATAAGCGACCAAAATGAAAAATAAACTAAACCGATAGGAAGATTGGGTCATTAGGTAAGATATTTCTAGATTTGGGAAAGATGTCGCAGACTTTTAAAAAAATTAAGAAACCGAGAAATAATATGCGACCAAAATGAAAAATAAACTAAACCGATAGTAAGATTGGATTCTTAGGTTAGATATTTCGATAATTTGGGAGAGATGTCGCAGACTTTTAAAAAAAATTAAGAAACCAAGAAATAATATGCGACCAAAATGAAAAATAAACTAAACCGATAGTAACATTGGGTTGTTAGGTCAGATAATTCTAGATTTGGGAAAGATGTCGCAGACTTTTGAAAAAAATTAAGAAACCGAGAAATAATAAGCGACCAAAATGAAAAATAAACTAAACCGATAGGAAGATTGGGTTATTAGGTAAGATATTTCTAGATTTGGGAAAGATGTCGCATACATTAAAAAAAAATAAGAAACCAAGGAATAATATGCGACCAAAATGAAAAATAAACTAAACCGATAGTAAGATTGGGTTCTTAGGTTAGATATTTCGAGATTTGGAAAAGATGTCGCAGACTTACAAAAAAAATTAACAAACCGAGAAATAATATGCGACCAAAATGAAAAATAAACTAAATCGATAGTAAGATTGGGTTGTTAGGTAAGATAATTCTAGATTTGGGAAAGATGTCGCAGACTTTTGAAAAAAATTAAGAAACCGAGAGATAATAAGCGACCAAAATGAAAAATAAACTAAACCGATAGGAAGATTGGGTCATTAGGTAAGATATTTCTAGATTTGGGAAAGATGTCGCAGACTTTTAAAAAAATTAAGAAACCGAGAAATAATATGCGACCAAAATGAAAAATAAACTAAACCGATAGTAAGATTGGATTCTTAGGTTAGATATTTCGATAATTTGGGAGAGATGTCGCAGACTTTTAAAAAAAATTAAGAAACAAAGAAATAATATGCGAAAA
This sequence comes from Aurelia sp. 3 sensu Dawson et al. (2005), assembly GCA_964020215.1. Lineage (NCBI taxonomy): Eukaryota > Metazoa > Cnidaria > Scyphozoa > Semaeostomeae > Ulmaridae > Aurelia > Aurelia sp. 3 sensu Dawson et al. (2005). The sequence goes on from OZ026577.1 coordinate 13,917,624, forward strand.
AAATAAAAAAAAACTAAACCGATAGTAAGATTGGGTTATTAGGTAAGATATTTCTAGATTTGGGAAAGATGTCGCAGACTTTAAAAAAAATTAAGAAACCAAGAAATAATATGCGACCAAAATGAAAAATAAACTAAACCGATAGTAAGATTGGGTAATTAGGTAAGATATTTCTAGATTTGGGAAAGATGTCGCAGACTTTCAAAAAAATTAAGAAGCCAAGAAATAATAAGCGACCAAAATGAAAAATAAACTAAACCGATAGTAAGATTGGGATATTAGGTAAGATATTTCTATATTTGGGAAAGATGTCGCAAACTTTTAAAAAAAATTAAGAAACGAAGAAATAATATGCGACCAAAATGAAAAATAAACTAAACCGATAGTAAGATTGGGTAATTAGGTAAGATATTTCTAGATTTGGGACAGATGTCGCAGACTTTTAAAAAAAATTAAGAAACGAAGAAATAATATGCGACCAAAATGAAAAATAAACTAAACCGATAGTAAGATTGGGTAATTAGGTAAGATATTTCTAGATTTGGGAAAGATGTCGCAGACTTTTAAAAAAAATTAAGAAACCAAGAAATAATATGCGACCAAAATGAAAAATAAACTAAACCGATAGTAAGATTGGGTAATTAGGTTAGATATTTCGATAATTTGGGAGAGATGTCGCAGACTTTTAAAAAAATTAAGAAACCAAGAAATAATATGCGACCAAAATGAAAAATAAACTAAACCGATAGTAAGATTGGGATATTAGGTAAGATATTTCTAGATTTGGGAAAGATGTCGCAGACTTTTAAAAAAGATTAAGAAACGAAGAAATAATATGCGACCAAAATGAATAATAAACTAAACCGATAGTAAGATTGGGTAATTAGGTAAGATATTTCTAGATTTGGGAAAGATGTCACAGACTTTTAAAAAAAATTAAGAAACAAAGAAATAATATGCGAAAAAAATAAAAAATAAACTAAACCGATAGTAAGATTGGGTTATTAGGTAAGATATTTCTAGATTTGGGAAAGATGTCGCAGACTTTTAAAAAAATTAAGAAACCAAGAAATAATATGCGACCAAAATGAAAAATAAACTAAACCGATAGTAAGATTGGGATATTAGGTAAGATATCTCTAGATTTGGGAAAGATGTCGCAGACTTTTAAAAAAAATTAAGAAACGAAGAAATAATATGCGACCAAAATGAATAATAAACTAAACCGATAGTAAGATTGGGTAATTAGGTAAGATATTTCTAGATTTGGGAAAGATGTCACAGACTTTTAAAAAAAATTAAGAAACCAAGAAATAATATGCGACCAAAATGAAAAATAAACTAAACCGATAGTAAGATTGGGTTATTAGGTAAGATATTTCTAGATTTGGGAAAGATGTCGCAGACTTTTAAAAAAAATTAAGAAACCAAGAAATAATATGCGACCAAAATGAAAAATAAACTAAACCGATAGTAAGATTGGGTAATTAGGTAAGATATTTCTAGATTTGGGAAAGATGTCGCAGACTTTTAAAAAAAATTAAGAAACCAAGAAATAATATGCGACCAAAATGGAAAATAAACTAAACCGATAGCAAGATTGGGTAATTAGGTAAGATATTTCTAGATTTGGGAAAGATGTCGCAGACTTTCAAAAAAATTAAGAAGCCAAGAAATAATATGCGACCAAAATGAAAAATTAACTAAGCCGATAGTAAGATTGGGTAAGTAGGTAAGATATTTCTAGATTTGGGACAGATGTCGCAGACTTTTAAAAAAAATTAAGAAACCAAGAAATAATATGCGACCAAAATGAAAAATAAACTAAACCGATAGTAAGATTGGGTAAGTAGGTAAGATATTTCTAGATTTGGGACAGATGTCGCAGACTTTTAAAAAAAATTAAGAAAGCGACAAAAAATATGAGACCAAAATGAAAAATAGACTAAACCGATACTAAGATAGGGTTAGATATTTCCATTAGGTTTTTTGTTAATTTCTTAATTTTTCTTACAAGTCTTCGACATCGTTCCCAAATCTCGAAATATCTAACCTAATAACTCTATCTTAGTATCGGTTAAGGTTATTTCTGATTTTGGTCGCATATTACTGCTTGGTTTCTTAATTTTTTCATATTCATGCGACATATTTCCCAAATGTGGAAATATCTAACCTTATAACCCTATCTTAGTGTCGGTTTAGTTTATTTTCTAATTTGGTCGCATATTATTTCTCGGTTTCTTAATTTTTTTTTAAATGTGTGCGACATCTTTCCCAAATCTCGAAATATCTAACCTAATAACCCTATCTTAGTATCGGTTTAGTCTATTTTTCAATTTGGTCGCATATTATTTCTCGGTTTCTTAATTTTTTTCAAATGTGTGCGACAAATTTCCCAAATCTCGAAATATCTAACCTACTAACCCTATCTTAGTATCAGTTTAGTTTATTTTTAATTTGGTCGCATATTATTTCTCGTTTTCTTAATTTTTTTTAAATGTGTGCGACATCTTTCCCAAATCTCGAAATATCTAACCTAATAACCCTAACTTAGTATCGGTTTAGTTTATTTTTCAATTTGGTCGCATATTATTTCTCGGTTTCTTAATTTTTTTCAAATGTGTGCGACAAATTTCCCAAATCTCGAAATATCTAACCTACTAACCCTATCTTAGTATCAGTTTAGATATTTTTCATTTTGGTCGCATATTATTTCTCCGTTTCTTAATTTTTGTTAATGTGTGCGACATTTTTCCCAAATCTCGAAATAGTATCGGTTTAGTTTATTTTTTATCTTGGTCGCATTTTATTTCTCGGTTTCCTATTTTTTTTTCAAATTTATGCGACATCTTTTCCAAATCTAGAAGTATCTAACCTAAGAACCCTATCTTAGTATCGGTTTAGTTTATTTTTCATTTTGGTCGCATATTATTTCTCGGTTTCTTAATTTTTTTTAAATGTGTGTGACATCTCTGTAAAATCTCGAAATATCTAACCTAAGAACCCTATCTTAGTATCGGTTTAGTTTATTTTTGATTTTGGTCGCATATTATTGCTCGGTTTCTTAATTTTTTCATATTCATGCGACATTATTCCCAAATCTCGAAATATCTAACCTAATAACCCTATCTTAGTATCCGTTTAGTTTATTTCTCAATTTGGTCGCATATCATTTCTCGGTTTCTTAATATTGTTTAAATGTGTGCGACATCTTTCCCAAATATTTTGGTCGCATATTATTGCTCGGTTTCTTAATTTTTTCATATTCATGCGACGTCTTTCCCAAATCTCGAAATATCTAACCTAATAACCCTATCTTAGTATCGGTTTAGTTTATTTCTCAATTTGGTCGCATATCATTTCTCGGTTTCTTAATTTCTTTTAAATGTGTGCGACATCTTTCCCAAATCTCGAAATATCTAACCTAATAACCCTAACTTAGTATCGGTTTAGTTTATTTTTCAATTTGGTCACATATTATTTCTCGGTTTCTTAATTTTTTTCAAATATGTGCGACAAATTTCCCAAATCTCGAAATATCTAACCTAATAACCCTATCTTAGTATCGGTTTAGTTTATTTCTCAATTTGGTCGCATATCATTTCTCGGTTTGTTAATTTTTTTAAATGTGTGCGACATCTTTCCCAAATCTCGAAATATCTAACCTAATAACCCTATCTTAGTATCGGTTTAGTTTATTTCTCAATTTGGTCGCATATTATTTCTCGGTTTCTTAATTTTTTTTAAATGTGTGCGACATCTTTCCCAAATCTCGAAATATCTAACCTAATAACCCTAACTTTGTGTCGGTTTAGTTTATTTTTCAATTTGGTCGCATATTTTTTCTTGGTTTCTTAATTTTATTCAAATGTGTGCGACGTCTTTCCCAAATCTCGAAATATCTAACCTAATAACCCTAACTTTGTGTCGGTTTAGTTTATTTTTCAATTTGGTCGCATATTATTTCTTGGTTTCTTAATTTTTTTTTAAATGTGTGTGACATCTCTCTAAAATTTCGAAATATCTAAGCTAATAACCCATTCCTAGTATCGGTTTGGTTATTTTTCATTTTGGTCGCATATTATTTCTCGGTTTCTTATTTTTTGTTAATGTGTGCGAAATTTTTCCCAAATCTCGAAATAGTATCGGTTTAGTTTACTTTTTATCTTGGTCGCATTTTATTTCTCGGTTTCCTATTTTTTTCAAATTTATGCGACATCTTTTCCAAATCTAGAAATATCTAACCTAATAACCCTAACTTTGTGTCGGTTTAGTTTATTTTTCAATTTGGTCGCATATTATTTCTTGGTTTCTTAATTTTTTTTTAAATGTGTGTGACATCTCTCTAAAATTTCGAAATATCTAAGCTAATAACCCATTCCTAGTATCGGTTTAGTTATTTTTCATTTTGGTCGCATATTATTTCTCGGTTTCTTAATTTTTGTTAATGTGTGCGAAATTTTTCCCAAATCTCGAAATAGTATCGGTTTAGTTTACTTTTTATCTTGGTCGCATTTTATTTCTCGGTTTCCTATTTTTTTCAAATTTATGCGACATCTTTTCCAAATCTAGAAATATCTAACCTAAGAACCCATTCCTAGTATCGGTTTAGTTATTTTTCATTTTGGTCGCATATTATTTCTCGGTTTCTTAACTTTTTTTAATGTGTGCGACATTTTTCCCAAATCTCGAAATAGTATCGGTTTAGTTTATTTTTTATCTTGGTCGCATTTTATTTCTCGGTTTCCTATTTTTTTTTCAAATTTATGCGACATCTTTTCCAAATCTAGAAATATCTAACCTAAGAACCCAATCTTAGTTTCGGTTTTGTTTCATTTTCACTTCTAAAGTGCAACAGACAAAGAACGACTGACTTGTGTTGGAAGTACTTCTATTAACAGCCTACCCCCTGACAAATAGCGGTCGGCAGCTGTGATCACAGAAGAGTAATGTTGTATGTACAATAGGCGGTCTCTGTACAGTATTGTTTAATTTGAAAGGCTCTTGAAACAATAACTCTAGGTGTTTGATTACTCCCAGGACACCTCATATTTACAGGCAGGCCTCAGATATACAGGCGCCTCAGATTTACAGGCTCGCGCTACGGTGATATATGCTTTTTTGAGATCCTAGGTCCTAGGATTTTGCCTCAGATATACCCCTTTCTCAGTGAAATCATGGACGAGCGTGGTGTCATGTTTTCATTAACATTGAACCCGCCGGGAGCCCTGTCTCAAGCCTCTTCTGATACTTTTCCATGTTCCTAATTCGTTTTCATATCTGATTGTTGCACTTTGATCCCAATAAATGTTCCTTATTAATCTCCAGCTCTTACCTTCGATGTTGAGATCTTTCAGAATTTCCATAAATGGTTCATGTTGTACTTTGTCAAATGCTTTTGAGAAATCAATCATGCAGACATAAATGTCCTGTTTCATTTCAATGCTTCTTTCGATATTGTATATAAGAACCTCTTTAAGAACCTTGCAGGCTGGAATTTATAATAACAGCCAATTAAGAACCTATTCAGGCTGCCAAAGAAAAACCCAGGTTCTTTTATGCGGGTTTCTACTGTATTGATTTGGCCAAAGGATAACGAGTAGAATGCGGGGAATGGCTGAATAGGTGTCCTTGAGTTGTCAGGAGTGAGATCGGAAACAGTTGAAGTCACGTCAAGTTTCCCCCAAGGCTCCGTCATTGGACCCCTTTTGTTTTAAGTGTTCATAAATGATTTGCCCTCGAAAGTAAAGTCAGATGTTCGGCTATTTGCAGATGACTGCATGCTCTACAAGTACAGATAAAAAGCGAACAGGATGCTCTTTCCCTGCAAAAACATCTGGATAATATCAAACATTGGTGTAGGGATGGGGTAGGGATTGGCTTATGTATCTGCATCCCGACAAATATGAAACGCATCGAGTGACAAACAGAAGAAAGTCATTAGTCTCTGGATGTATGATAGAAGGGCAGAGTCTTAAAGAAGTAAAGAAGTAGATTCTAAAAAGTAACTGGGAGTCACACCGCACAGATCGTCTAGCTGGAATACTCATGTTGATAAAACAGGTTCTAAAGCAAAAGCAAACAGTATTCGTGGTCTCCTTAGAAGGAACATGAGCAATTGTCCACGTGATGTGAAAGCAAACTGCTACAAATCCCTTATAAGACCAATGATAGAATACTCGTCAACAGTTTGGGATCCACATACAGCCATCATCGGTTCTGGGTCTTTAAATCGATGTTAAAAGGCGGGTGTAAAATTCTATGACCTATTCCATTCAATCGAATGACTTACAAAGAACCTTAGCCACTTTTCTATGATTCTACCGTTGGACTTTTCAGAAATCTTGAGCATTTGTCGAAATTGCTGCCTGTTTCATACTTCAGCTTATCTTAGGACTTGCGTCATCAAATTCCTAAATCATAAACCAGAAGAGTGAAAGAGTTTTGCTTGATACCATATTGTATATTGTAGACATCTATATACTGTGGTTTTCTTCAAAATTATTTCATCTTTCGTCAACGGGTTTACAAATTACGACAGTTTTAATTTTTTCTCAAAAAGAGCAAATAACACTGTAATGTTGAAGAATTGCAGATTTCAGAAAAGTCCAACCGCAGATGTACAGTGAAATAGCTAAAGTTTCTTTGAAGCCATTCAATTCAAAGAAGCAGGTCAGTGAACGAGACACCTGTACCAAAGACGGAGATTGAGTGATTCACAGTCAGAGGATTACACCACTGCGCCACACCAACTTCAATAATATTGCATGTTTACACCAGTGGCGGCGCCACGGGGGCACTGGGGGGGCTTGTCCCCCCAAATCCCAAATGTCGGTAAGAATTGTCAAAGAAAAATGGCATAAAATTAGTTGGGTATACCTTTAGGTTTGAAAAATAACGTCAAAATCCCCCCCCCCCCATTTCTCTCAGATTTTTTAGAGCTGGCGCCGCCACTGGTTTACACATAATTACATGATGTGCTCTTTCAAGTGCCTGTAACTGCTAGCGCTGCAGAACATTGAATAGCCTCCCTCCAAAACATCAGGTACTAAAAAGCATGCCTGGCATTTAAAACGATTTCCGGTTTCCTCTACCCAAAAAGTGACAGGCCCAAAATTTTCAGACCCAAAAAATGACGTAAATATTTTCGAGCCCCCATAAGTATTGTAAAACCACCGTGTTTTACAAGTTGTGAGTTCTTGCTCAAAGGTCGGGAGAGGCAACGCAAATAAAACAAACAAACAAATTTCTTCAACTGATTCGAAACAACACGACTTCGGCATCAACAACGTAGAAACTTCGGCATAAACGACTGAATTCGACTTCACTATTTCGGCACAGAATCAATAACTTTATCAACGACTGGGTAACGACTATCGACTTTCATAACGGCAGCTCGACTAAACCTTGAGCCCAACCACAACCTTATTTTAACATTGGGAAACCATTAATTACCAAAAGAATGTTACTACGTCAACAACCTATCAATTCAATCAGTCCATAGTCCAGCATCCAATATCCTTGTCTGTCAGATACTGTCTTTGGTGTCACTAACGTGGCAGAAAACAACATGTCATGGAGGGGGGGTTACCAGTTCCTTTACATAACTCCCCCTTCTAAAAAAATCAAGCGTCCTCGCTTGACAGCAATCAGGTGATAAATTCTTCATGAGTGATCCTGAACTTTTCCTCTTGCCTTTTCTTCTTCGAAACAGTTTCTTCGGGTCTTAGTGGTTGTTCTCCGCTTGTGAAAGGCTTTCTCTTTGTTTGGGTTAGAACAATGTCAATGAGGTCTTTCGTTACATCGGTGATGGCTTTGCTAACCATGTTTCGCTCCAACTGGTCTTCTTCCGTTTCATCAATCTTATCTTGGTCTTTAACATTCTTTTCTGACACCAGCTTCAGAAGGTCAGCAGCAATTCTTCGTAAGGCACTTATCTCTTTCGTTGCCAACGAGAAAAAATCTGTTTCTTCGGCAGGATCCATGGCAGGAACAATCAATTGCGGTACTTGAAACTGCTTGCGTGAAGGCTTCTCGTAACCTGTGCAATCTTCGGCGATGGCGTTTACGTACGATTCTTTTCTGTCATTTTCACTGTTTCGTCGAGTTCTACAGTACTTGGCCACATGGCCTAGCCGCAAACAACAAAAGCAGATTGGCTGGCCATTCATACCACGAAAGATGTTTGTTCGCAACAATCTTGTATCCATGTTTTCACTTGTTCTCACACGGGGCACCAATGTAAAACCACCGTGTTTTACAAGTTGTGAGTTCTTGCTCAAAGGTCGGGAGAGGCAACGCAAATAAAACAAACAAACAAATTTCTTCAACTGATTCGAAACGACACGACTTCGGCATCAACAACGTAGAAACTTCGGCATAAACGACTGAATTCGACTTCACTATTTCGGCACAGAATCAATAACTTTATCAACGACTGGGTAACGACTATCGACTTTCATAACGGCAGCTCGACTAAACCTTGAGCCCAACCACAACCTTATTTTAACATTGGGAAACAATTAATTACCAAAAGAATGTTACTACGTCAACAACCTATCAATTCAATCAGTCCATAGTCCTGCATCCAATATCCTTGTCTGTCAGATACTGTCTTTGGTGTCGCTAACGTGGCAGAAAACAACATGTCATGGAGGGGGGGGGGGGTTACCAGTTCCTTTACAGTATCCTTTTTGTACAACAAGTTAAACTGAGAAAATTGCACCTTACAATTTTTCACAAGATAGTAAAACTGATATTGAATTTGGAGACCATCACAGCAACTCTTATGATTTGCCTCTTATGTTAATAACCAACTATTCTTTCCAAACGAGGACCGAGATACAGGGGGGTCCAGGGGGGCCATGGCTCCCTCAAAAATTTTCAGTAGTTGCTGCAGTAAATCTTTATTCTTTTACTATTTTAGTATTTCAGAATATGTTCTTCTCGTTCATTTTCTACCTTTCATTAGTCTCGAAGCCATTTGGTGTATATTGAGGTTACAAGTTAACAAACTTGTCTCAAACCGATGTCAAACCACAACAACTTTTTCGTTTTCTTGGGGATGTGTACATCCCAATGTAGATTTACTTGTAGAGTCTGTCTGTATTGAGGTACAAAAATTAGCGTTGTTTGAACCAAATCTGCAGAAAGTGGTCTCGAATTTTTCCAGGGGAGTAACTCAGACCCCTTCAAGGTCTTGGTTCGCTTTGCTCTTCACTCGGTTTGCCCATGGCCCCCTCATGTAAAAACTTGTATCTCGGTCCTTGTTTCCGAAAACTATATCAATGAATTGATACATAAAGTAGGGTAGGTAAAACTTTTGATTCAGCATAAGTGGAACGAAAGAATTATTCAACAACCTATAGCACTTCCATTAATTGATTGAGATTATAATTTTCTAAATACAATTCAATGAACCCAAAAAATGACGGCTATTTTTCAACCCTAAAAGAATGATGCCAACTTAGTGAAACCAAAAAAATGACATTTTCGTAAATTTCAAGCCCAAAAAATGACACGAGCATCCCCATCAAAATTTTCACAGGTGCCCCCCCGGGGGGGTTCCTTGTTGCTCCCCATTGCTCTGGCCACTGCTCCCCATTCAAGGACATGGCCTCGATTCCATGCGGTACCGAACGAGGGCGAGTGGGGCCGTTGACTTGAAGACTAGACTGATTACGATGAGTCCCAAGAATCGCTATCCAAAACGAGACTATTTTACCAAACCGAGGCCGCTCATCTTGGGACTCATATTCTATTTACAAATGACGATGAACAATACCTGCAAATATTTGCCGAATACCTAGATAGAATTTACAAAATACGGTTAGATAGAACATGAACTCTTCTCCTTTGTTAGAACTTATCAACGTACCGTTTGTATTACTTCGTTAATTCACTGATCAATTTTGCTGTATTAGGCTATCTTTTGTTCTTAGTCCTAGTTAGATTAGACCATGTATCTATTGATATTGTGTCGAACTACAAAAAAAAAAAAAAAAAAAAACATAATATTACGGCATTTTTCTTGAACTGGCTTTGTTGCACTTTAGTGCGCCCTTTGGAACGAGGCTATTCGCAGCGCAATTGTAAACAGTCTGGTGTTGAGCGGGCTTATTTGATTTGCAAGGCAAGGAAGGACTGGTCAATTCTCACTGAGGAGGCTGCCGAAGGTCAGCGAAAATTCAGGGAAAAATAAAGAGAGCGTAAGTGTGTTTTAGTTATGGTTTTAGAAACTAAATGCAGTTATGAAACTATTTAAATACAATTCGTATTATGGCACAGGGGAACTTATTATGAAACCATTGAGTTTGTCTAAATTTCTACATCAATGAAGTGACCGACACAGTCCTGAAATAAAAATGGCGAAAGGTTTTACCTTCTGCAAAATATAACCACAGGTGGCGGGAGGAGATTAGTTTAAAATTGATAAATACCTCGCTTGTTATTTCAGTGTTTGCCAAATTTGTCTGGGTTAGGCCAACGACGATGTTTTGATAAGATAGTGCCGGTTTCGCTGATATAATGTGGATAAGAATTGAGCATTATCATTCTCCTTAGTGCCACTTAGTTTCTAAGACATTCCTGATCATCAACAATGATCACGAAGTAGTACCAAAGAAAACTTGTGCACCAAACAAGTTTCTGGCCATAGAGGTGCCCTTTTACCAGGGGCGTCGTGGGTACCTATTGACAGGGAGGGCATAACTTGCTGATTTTCCGACGAACAATGACGTCAAAACTAATGACGTCATCATGCGCATGCGCAGTTTTCTTGGGAGGAAACGTTCCGTTTGACGTCATCTGTTGTGCATTCATCATGTCATAAAAGAGTTTCAACAAATTATTGGCTGACCGAGAAATCATTTACGGATAATTCAGTCATAACTGCAACAGCGGCGTGGCGTCGTGGCCAGGGTAAATTAAGTGGAGACAGCGAGCTATGGGGGTTTGGGGGCGAAGCCCCCAGAAAATTTTTGGGGCCACGCCCTTTACTTTGGCTTAAAATGCATCTCCCAACATAATACTTGCCAATCGGGATGAGGAAATTTTGATAATTTTGTGACAGTTATTCGGTAATTCAGAGTGCGAGGAAAATCTTTGAAGAAACATCCTTTGCTTTGGCTTTCAGTGTATGTCCCAATATCATGCTTGCCATTTGACGCAGAAGACATCTCCGAACATCATGCTTGCCATTAGTGACGTACAAGAAAATTTTGATAATTTTGTGACTGTTATTCGGTAAATGAGAGTGCGAGAAAAATTTTTGAAAATACTTTATTTACTTTGCCTTAGAATGCATCTCCCAACATCATGCTTGCCATTGGCGACAATGATAATTTGTTTGTGCTACTTATTCAATGAACAAGAGTGCGAGGAAAATTTTTTATTTAGATCACATTACAATTATTCGAATCAAATGGAGCGTTACAAAATGTCATCACGAAATTCTACAACAGTACGCAATCTCCTCCTTGCTAGGAGAAAAGTCATACACCACCAACGTACAAAACTTCCGCAGACGAAAATATCAATGAATCGTCCAAACAAGTAATACCGTCCAGTCAGTATCCTAGATGGAATGATTCGTTTCTACGATGTATGAATGAAGTTTGAAAGAGTGGAACGACAAACACCTAGTTTGTGCTTTGTGCCAAAAGCCAAAGAGATAAAGAATTTCCGAAAAATTTCTGAATTTCCGAAAATTTCCACAGTTCCGACGCTAGGGGGGGCAATTGCCCCCCCTGCCCCCCCAGCCACGACGCTTCTGCCTTTTACGCAGAAAGAAACGTAAACACATTTTATGGGAAATTGCTTTCAGAAACTGCTAGCTAGTGAGAAACTCAACTCTCAGATGGCCAAGAACCTCAGATCCATTTTTTTCAAAGCCTCACAAATTTTACATGGAACAAACCTTGCTAAGCAGTTAATAAACTCACCAATGGCAGATTCAGTGAGCCTTGTCTATAACAACTGCACAGATCCTTTTGTTATCAGGCCCATCGGATGCGGGGGGTCTGGTGGGGCTTCAGCCCCCAATAATTTGCTGATGTTTGTTGATTTTTCAAGTGAAAGAGGCTGTGAAAGCCAAGGTTGTGGTAGTGAAGACTGGAACTCATATATATTCAAGAAAGCTACCACAATCTATCAAAAATGCAATATATATCTTGTTTTGATGTTTTTCTTAATCTTCCTTTTCTCCCCCTCCTATTCATTTATTGATCAAGAGCGAGACTTGGAGCAAGTCCATGGAGAGGCTTTAAAACACCTTGTTTTGAAATGCTCATGAGGGAATGTAGTTAGTGAAATCGAGCACTGCACTGGAACCTTTAAGAAACCTGTAAGAAACTCTGATTACTGGCCCAAATTTTTAGTTTCTTACAAAGAAAATATGGTAATTCACACAAAATCCATGTCAAAACATTAATTGCTCAGCCCATGAAGAAGACAGGGCAGCTCCCAAGTAGCTGAAAATCTACCAGCACCTTTTTTACAAGAAACTTAGATCAGCTCATAGTTATACCAATAGTTTCCAATTCAATATGAAAATTTCAAAATGTCAGTACCAAAAGTTTCTTAATTTGTTTCTTATATTTAGATACAGGAATTATATCATATAGCTTCTAACACTTGTGGGGATATGTTTCTTCACATTTCAGATACCTTATGGGAATATTTCAGAAGTTCAAAACATACCAAGCTAGTTGGTATTTGGTAGCTGGCTGGGCAAGCCAAAAATAAGAGTTTGACAACATATTTGCAGTACATATTTGAATTTAAGTAGAAAGTTTCTCAGCAATTCTTGGATATAGTTACCCTGGATCAGAGTATTTTTTAGTACTTTTTTGAAAAAAAATGTTTCAGTACTAAAAATACTCTGATCCAGGGTAGGATATAGTGCCTGAGTTTCATAAGATGTTGGTCATCTTACAGTAGATCCTTATCAAAAACATGTATATAATATTTGATTTTATGGCTACATGCACTGCTTGTGACATAATCAGCCATTGATATCCTTCCCAATGACATGTCCCTATGCAAGATGCAGAATATTCACTCAGTACAGCAGGGCATATGAGAAAACTCCAGAGACTCATTGCATCTTCAGCAGTAGCTAGTTTCACAATCGGTTAAATACATTGTCTCAAATATGGTCAAGTTTGATATTATGTTACCTTGAAAATATCAACAAAACAAGAAAATGTTCAAAATCTCCAAGAAAGTGCATCAAATGCCTCTATCTAAAGTTTAGATAAATTTTGCCATCTGCTGCTACTCTCAGGTTCACAATTTGAACAGCTTTAGATGTAGCCATTAGTGATGTTAAAATTGAGGGGTGTGTCACATGCAAAAAAGGCATATGGGATTATAAAACAATAGGATTTTTGGGGAATTTTCTGAAGAAGAAAAAGGCTTTTTGCCAAGGGTGTATTATATTCTTCCAGGGTGATACACCCTTCCATCCAAAGCATCACTCCCACTAACTAACAGTGTTTTCGCAAACAGTGTATGGTGTGTTGGTGTTCTTTGTCTTATTTCTAGACAAACATCAAAGGCAAAAAATCTATAAACTGAAGAAATTGGCTCAGTTCTCAAGTTTTGAAAACCAAAAATTTTTCCAGGCTAGCACTATGGACCAAATCAGGGTCAACCTGAATTTGTTATAATTCTTTGGTTACCCTAGGGCCAAACAAACTAGAGGCTTTCTGAAAAAGTAAATCCACTTTAAAGCAGTTGATCAGTCTACTTCATATCTGCTGGTACATGATAGAGATAAATATCATTAAGCACAACAATATTATCTAGTCCAAATCTAAGCTCTGCAAAATTTCCCTTTTAAAACAGCATCTAGTGTCCATATCATGGGAACTGTATCTTCAATCCTAGAAGAAAGATGTACATCAAAAGATATTATGTTTGAAAAATTATAGTTACTACAATAGCTGGTTTTGATTTATCTGGTCAGATATCTTTGATGTATCAGAAGTGACTTTTCCCTGATCTAACATTTCACTGTTACATATTTCTGAGTAACTGAAGAGTTGCACTCTGATCTGCACTCTGATCTGCTTTCTAGAAGATCTGAATGTCTCTAGGGTGTTTGTACTAGATGAAATGCAACCTGTGCTCATTTTGTTTTAAAATTCTTTTGCATGAAAATCTTTAGGGTGGTACTTAAAGAAATATATGTGCCCCCTCCCCTATGGAGAGGCAGCTCATCAAATTGGAGGCCATGGATTTGTTGGGATACATGTGTTGGAAAGATCACCATTTCACCTAAGCAGTTGATCAGTCTACTTGCAAACCTTTCAGCTTCTGCAAAGCATAAAATGATAGAACAGGACTGTTTGTATATAGCCATCAGCCAAACTTTTAACACATTACATTGCAACAACCCAGAGAACTTTCCTTTTCTTGTGAATCACTATTATGATAGCACAGCTGTTAATGCTCTCCTGACCACGTTGATGCAATAAATTTGACAAATCTGGTAAGCTAGCTGCCATCTCCACTGCAAACTTTCCTTTTAAACGACAACTCGAACGGACGACCGCATATCATCACAAGCACACAAAGCAAGAATAAATAAATGAATACAGAAATTAACTTACTGTTTGCACCTTTTCGAGGGCATCTATTTGCCCCTTTTCCCACAGAAGAAATACAGCATGTTAACCACATCATCCATTTCATCCCACCATTTCACTCCACCATCGCCATGTTCGAATTTCGATTCATTGATGACGAGATCTCCTCCGCAATGGCTTCCTCCACGAAAACGAGGCAAAAATTGCGATTTCAAAATAACGACGTTTGATTATGAGTCGTAGTTAGAAGCGTCCGGCAGTCTTTCAATAGCGATAACTACGGCCATATAATCAGTCTACTTGAAGACTTGAAGAGAGGAAGTTTTTCACGTTCTTGTTTTTGGTGTCAATTTGTCATGATATAAATTGGTCACTCAACAGTTTTGGAGAATTTCAAAGTTTTGTTTTGCAAAGATGGAACGGAATGATGAATACGTCCTAAGAAGAGAAGAACAGTCATTTGATGGATTGAAAGAACGAGGTACGAGTGTAAACAATGAAGCAGATGAAGGCCAAGATGAGAAGTTCAGTGAATAATCCAGGGTGAATCTGAGTGCTTAGTAATATTTCCAGAAGATCTTTGGCGCAGAGCCCGGGGGGTCTACTTTGGAGAAAAACAACGGGGATGTGCCTGCCAGAACAAAATTTTAAGACCCTGTCCTGGAACAAAATGCTGAAAACATAGTACCTGTCCCGGAATAACTTCCGGGAACTGATGGTTATTGTGAAAATAATTTTACTGAGAATGTGTTTCCCTAATAATTGCTTTATGAAAAGTACCTCTTCTTCAAATTATTTGGTTATGTTCAAATCTTTTATCATTCTGCAAAACATTTTTGTTAGCAGTCTAGGCCTAAAGTCGAGGAGAACAGCTCTATGAAATGGACAGGATTGCTGACTTGTAACCTAACTCAGAGTGTCCAGCAGGCAAAGGTTCTCACTGAAATCAATTGGATAGGAGAAAACCCTCAGAATTTGCAGAGTTCATTGTACTTCTTTTATGACTTCATCCTAAATCTTACAGTTTCCTCAGAAATAGAAAATGAGACTTCTCTGCCAATCTTTTCACAAACAGACAAGTTTTGTAAATACTTGGCTAACGCTTAATTCTCTGACATTTAATTTAGCTTAATCAATCAGCAATGCAAACCATTCAAAATTTGAATTCAAGGTACTTTCCTGTACAAAGTACGTACACACATAAAAATGTATTAATACATGAAAATAAAATGGCACAAATGATTTCAGTCCATCCATAGTCAAAAGCCAAGCACCTAGGCACTCAAAAGAGTAAAAACAACAGTAAACAAAACATTTGAAAACATAATCACCAATATTTTAGGGGTAGTGGTCATAGGCCTGCTTATAGAAAACAAAAATCCATGAATTTCCTCCTACACTACAGTAAAGTGCCAATACACACCAATTTAGAGGGGTCTGGGGGCATACTCCCCCAGAAAAAATTTGCAATTACAACATCTAGAATGGCGAAAACAGAACCAAATTGTGCTCTTCTTCCAAAAGGCAGTTTGTCAAGGAACCTGATTTCATGAAGTTTTGAGGATGGATGGACCCTCCACTTTGACTTAGAATGCTTTTCTTAATCCCATATTTGCTTGTGCTAAACTAGAACATTTGACCATTTGTAACAGTATCCCTATAAATTAATATCCTCATTAAAATCTTTGTGTAAACATCTTTTTCTGGCATCAAATCAAAATTGCCTATTTTGATCCCTTCTAGAGCTGTTTGCTAGAGCTTAACTTGGAAAGTTTGACATTTCTGTCACAGTTTTCTTGTCACCACCCGTCAAAGAATTTGTGCATGGAAAACTTTTATTTTGTAATGCAAATCTTGAGATACAATTGTCAAGCACCAGCCATGAGAAGCACTTTCTAAATTAGGGAAAGACCACTACTACTACTGGACTCCAAAAAGACCCCATAGACAGAATTAATTCATTACTTTTGTTCTTAAGATTATGTCTGTATCAAGAAGAAAGAAGTTCAATTTGTGCACCACAATGTTTTTACACTATTTTGTGCACCAGTTTGTGCACCAATTTTCACTCTATGCATCGGACACGTCCGGTGCACATCGCTTTCTTTCAATACTGGGCCATGCATGTCAAAATTGTTTTGTATAACTCAATCAAGTCATATTTGACGCAAATTAAACATTACATACCACCTTTAGTTCTCCTTAGTTGCAATATCTCATGAACATGAAGTGTTGGTCAGTGCCTTAGATTGCAGCACCCTGATTTCACTTTCAATATTTTTACGTTGCCATACATACAGTAGGCCTCTTTGCAGTTTTCTAGGCTTTTGCTTTGCCGCCAAAATCAAAACCTGACAGATGAGTTGAATTTTTGTTGCTGTTGTTGTTCCTAGCAGCAATGGAGACATTGGACACAGGTGTGATACGGGTGTATCCCATACCCAAACAGGTGAGGGAAAAGGGTCCACGCTGCTAAAATTTGTATTCAATCAATTCGTAAATCATACCTTTGAGATTTTCGCAACAATCTGACCTGTCCCGGAATAAAGACCAGAAAAGTATAACCCTGTCCTGGAATAAAGACGAAAAATGTATAACCCTGTCCCGGAATTTTCAGCTGAAAATGACACCCTATTGGCAGGCACATCCCCGGGTGGTCATTGTATTAAGTAGACCCCCGGGGCGCAGAGAAAGAACTTATTTGGCTTTTGGCACACATTTTGGCGCAGAAAGAGGCCTTAAAACAATGGGCTATTCAATTTCTCATTGTTGTATTAAACAATAGCCATCAATTATTCTTTGGCGCACAATGGTGCAAAAATTGTTATGCTCCAAAATATTTGGTCCAGAGCAGCACAGAGATTCACCCTGGTAAATAATCACACATTCAGCATTTGGCTGGGCTATTCCATTTTAATCTGTACAAGAGTTACGGAAAGCAGATTCCAGGGCTGAGTTTCTCTGAGATTAAACGTAACTTCCAGGGCACTTTGACTCAAGGAAATCTGGGGATGTTGTCCAGACATCCCCCTGGAAATCCACCCCCAAGTTCAAGTTTTATTTTGAAATTCCACAGCAATAATACAAATTCCATTTCAGTACAACAAGTTTATATGTAAATTTGTAACAATATAGAAACTAATTTGAAGGAAATTTAATGGTTTGGAATTTTTAAGGTGGAGCCCCCTCTAAGGTGGAGCCCCTTCTGGGGTGGGGTTGGGAGTGAGCATGAGCATCCGTTTGTTGGTGTTTGCTCTTGGGGACTGTTTCCTGGGAGCATGGTGGGCGGGTCAGCTGCCTGGGTTCTGGTGGGGCTTTTGCCGCTTTGTCTTGGGTTGCTGGTTGGGGGTCTCCAGTGCAGTGTCTGCAGCTGTAGGTTGCCTTGGGTTTGGGTGTCGGCGGGGTGGCTGGTGCTTTTGTCCTGTGGAATCGTCCCTGCTACCATGATGTAAAAATCAAAGAACTCAAATTTTTATGAGATACATTTACAAAAGGTGGTGCTCACTCCTCGATTAGTCTAGCTACTGAGAGAGCTCCTCCTTTAAGTAATTCCCTTCATACAATCTATCTTGTTTCTATGTTTTGTATTATTGTATTAATTTCCTTTATTGATTGATGTATTAATTTTCTGTAGCATTGTTCTGTAATTTTTGTAGTTTAGTTGTTTGTAATAGTACATTGATACCTTGTATGTAGTGGAATTTAAAATATAAAACTGAACTGAATAGATAAACTAATCAGGGAGAGAGGATCCTCTGTGCTTAAAATTTTATTTAAAAAATGCAAAAAAAGTTTGGTATATAATTGTAGAGATTAGAGATGTCTAGACCTGGTATTTTACCTACTTTTTTGAAGATCAGTTTTCAAATTCTTCTAAATTTGGCGAAAAAAGGTGTGAGGGAGGTAACTTTTCCTTCTAAGAGATTGGTATTTAATTCCCCTCATTTAAACGATGAATTCAACCATAAAGTCCCAAGTCATAAGTCTAACAATATGGGACTTTATTACATATATACATCTTTTCAGAACATCTGTCTAAATGTATATGTTTGAACGAATCTTTACGATAGATTTCAAATTTAACTTTTGCTTTCTTGCTTCATACTTTGAGGTGAATTAGGGCATGCAAATTTAGTCTAATGTTGAACCAAATTTTATCTAACCTTGCAAGAGAACACTTTCTGATGACTTAGAGGGTAGGGTTCTGAAAGTTTTCTTGGGAGCAAGCTCCCAGACCCCCACTTTTTCCTCCGCTTGGAGATCAAAATCTTTTGAAAGCAAGGCTCTGACAACTTTCTTTTGTAGAAGATATGAGGGTTTGACATGGATGTCATAGGTAAGACCCCAAACAATGATTCCATACTGAAGAGTTAGGAAAATAGGAGTTGTATAAAGGGATTAGAACAGTGGTTGGTAGAAGATTACTTCAAAGAATATATACACCACAAGTTCTTAATAGGAATCCAGGGACCTCCTAAAACATACCCTGGATTCCAGGGTCGTCATAGCAATCACATGATTTTCCAGGGCTAGAATTTATGCAATCTGCCTGGATTTCTGGAATGCAAAACAATGACACAAGGTGCCTTCCCTATGCCTGTATGGATGTACAGTAAATGGATTACCCAATTGGCCAGCAGTTTCCCTAAACCATGGCCTGGCTACTTTTTTCATTCAAACAATTATGAATTATTTTTTTCTCTTAGCATCAGATTTTAAGGTTTCAGAATGTTTTCAACAAAATTGAAAATGCAGTTTCCTTTAAATTGTGACAACTTAAAAGTTTGCCAGATTCCATTCATGTACTCCGTAAAATTCATCGCAAGAAGAAAGCCTAATTTCTAAGATCTAAAAATTTATGGGGTCAGAATTGGTGTTTCATTCCATGATCACAGTGATCCTTGTAAAACGGTGTTTTGCATGATTCCTTTAAATGCACCATCCCATAGATTCATGTTCATGCAGGAGTTAACTTTGACAAAAATACTGTTTCTGTATTGCTTCGAAGTGGAAAATCAGCCTGTTAGAGGTGTGCAATCACACATGTGCGCATCATCATATCTGTTTGTATGTAAGGTTTGGCACAAGATTAAATGTTTAAATTGGTTAAAAAAGATATGTATGAAACAGTTACAGTTTGCAAATATAAGCAATAAATTTTTATTTGCTTTTTGAAGCTAAATCTTAGTAAGACCAAATCATGAATAAGAGAGAGGACACCACGGGGGGGGGGGGGTTCTTCCATAGTAAAGGTACGGGGATGTGCCGCCTGCAAGGGTATACTTTTTCAGACTCCAGCCAAGGGTGTACTTTTTGGCAATTTTAGTTGAGTCAAGTCTAGGCAAGGGTACGCTTTTTGGGAATTTTGGTCAAAGAGATGTTAAAATTCGGTAATTTTGGTAAAAAAACCTAACTTTTTTGGAATTTTGGTCAAAAAAAGACGAAAATTTGGCAAGTTTTGCCTAGAAAATGCCAATTCAGAGCACTTCTAAGGGAAAAGTTAATCTTGCCAAGGGTATCATTTTCACAAAAATTTTTCTAGCCAACGGTTACATTTTGAAACTGTGGGCGGCACCCCCTAACCGAGATCTAGCCGAGAACCCCCCCCCCCCCCCCGTGGAGGACACACACGTTATACGTTGTTTTCCTCTTTTTGGCTTCTTTTCCTTGAGAGATTTGATATGGGTATACAGTAAAAACCCGCGTATAAGAACCTGCAATTTTGCAAGTCAGCCTGATTAGGTTCTTATGTATTGAGTATTTAGTAGGAAATAAGGCTGTTCAGGTTCTTAAATTGGTTCTTATTTCATTCAGGGCCTCCAGGTGTTTCTTTTGTTCAGATTGAAACTTCAGGCTCATTATTTACTGTCAGTTCAGAGTTCATGAGGCCTTATACAAAACATCAGTTCATGGAAGAATGAGAAATTTTATAGAATACAATGAAAAGCTTTTGAAGCATCTTTAGAGCTCTTCGCATTTTGCACATATGGCAGAGTCATTATATACGTATAGGGTCGATGGCAAAGCAACTAGAGTT
The DNA here is from genome assembly GCA_964020215.1 of Aurelia sp. 3 sensu Dawson et al. (2005). Taxonomy (NCBI): domain Eukaryota; kingdom Metazoa; phylum Cnidaria; class Scyphozoa; order Semaeostomeae; family Ulmaridae; genus Aurelia; species Aurelia sp. 3 sensu Dawson et al. (2005). Next base: position 13,938,252 of record OZ026577.1, read on the forward strand.
TTGATTTAGTTTGATGATCTCCACCAAGGCCGTACATAGCGGGGGGCAAGGGGGGCAATTCCCCCCCCCCAGAAATTTTCAAAGTTCTTTTATTGTACAATGTATATCACATTCGACTTCTGATGTCATGGCGGTGTCATGGACACATTCAAACTTACAAATAACTTATATATGCTGAACAGTGTCATTTAATCAGATAAAACTCGCTAATAGATGGGATGTATTTTTGTAACCATTAGAAAAATCGGTTTCGGAAGATTTGCTTTGCAAAATACAAACTCTATGTAGCTGAATTCTGTGATTTGTAACATCGATGACGAAGCAGTTCAGTCAAGGTTTTGAGATGTCTTCGTATCCTCATACTGCTGTATAATACAGTAACTGTAGTGTTGCTTAAAGATTCGCCAAGATTTTTTCAGTGGCTTACCGGAGATGAGTAGTAGCTACACTTAGTGAATCAAGAAGTCTCTTGATGCCCTTTAAATCCATTACCTGACATTGCAAACCTAGTGCGTGTTTAAGAGCAGAGGTTGGTGCAATGAATAACAACGCTTGTAGGTCCCTATTGCAAAATTTTCTTCGACATAGCTGGACAGTCTTGCAGGTTACAATATCCAAATTCTAAGATAATGTAACGATCATTAAATCTATGAGTTTTTCGAGTAAATAAGAAGGAAGATTCGGCACCTTACACAAGGAATGCTATGAACCGTGCCTTTGAATACTACCCACAACAGCTTTTTGAAGGTGGAGATGAAAGTTCTTTATAAACTTACTATTTTGATGAACATTTCACTTTAACGTAAAGACAAATGAGTAGGGGTCGTAGGGGCTACAAAAACCGTAAAACTGCCTAAATACTCCCAAAATATTTCAGAAAGACCGTAAAACCGCCTCTAAATTCAGCTAATACCGTCACAACATTTTTCCACTTTACGCATATAACCTTAGTTCTATACTACAGATGACTGCTTCCTTGTCATTTTTGTGACCTAAAAAAGAAGAAGCTAGTACTAATGCCGTTTAAAAACCGTTGGGAACAGGTGAAATGTTTGTAGAATTTCACCCAAAATCATATTGTATTGGAAAAATAATTGTAGGTTTATCTCTAATTTTGTGCTAATTTGACTTCTCGAACCATATTTATCGAAAAAATCTGTAAGCTGTTCAGAAAGACAGGAACCGTAAAACTGTCATTTTTAAGGCCAAAAACCGTAAAACCGTTTCAAAAAAGGCTAGAAATCGTAAACCGTCAGCCCCTACGACCCCGACAAATGAGTATCAAAGAAGTATTTGCATAGATCTACTGCAAATTGGTTTTGGATGAATTATCCCATTTCTTTCCATCCCAAGAGTAACTGTCCAGAGCAAATGCTTTGTATCTGCTCAATACTGTTCGTGCAGGATGAGGCCCTATTTTGTGGAGCCCCTTATAAGTTGGTGTCTTAAAAATAACCACAATCGGCTACGCCACTGCGTTTCCAGAACTCATAAGCATGGGATTAAATGATATATTCATTCTTCAACAAGTTTCGAAGGGTATTTTCCAGTGATTCTAAGGGCGCAATCTCAATTTTTTCTTGGGGCCAGCCCCGGACGCCATTTTCTTTTCTCTTCGACTTACTTCACGATGAGTATTCCAGCATCCACTGCCTCCGTGCTAAGAATTTCCTGCGTACGGCCTTGATCTCCATGAATAAGAACCTATTTCAAATTTCTGGCTAAATGGGTTCTTATATATGGGGGGTCTAATTTCAGAATTTTCTGAATCACTAGGTTCTTATACGCGGGTTTTTACTGTAGTGCATGCGTTTTTGTGATTGAAATAGAAAATTCTCTTGGGTTTTGCTAAACTAAGACATTTAATAACTAGAACATGCCTTTCAACTCTTTTTGACTCCCACGTTTCATATAAGAGAGGCTACGCCTTCAAATCGTATTGCATCGCTGCTCCATTGGTTCCAAATCTTTAAATGGACAGTTAAGTGTAAAATTCAATGACCTACGTTAAACCGACTGACTTAAAAGAAACTTTAACACCATTTCTATGATTCTACCGTTGGACTTTTCAGAAAATATTCTTCCAAAATTATAGCCTGTTTTATATTTCAGCTCATGTAATGATATAAAGTCATCAAATTTCGAAATCATGAACCAGAAGAGTGAAAGAATTTGGCTTGATAACACATTGTAGGCATATGTTTAGGAAATCGCAGCCAGAACATAAATTTTATTGCAAGTGTCACGACGAACAGTTTCATGGTTTCGTTTTATTAAATCTCAGGATACTCAGGATGACATGATAGAAAAGACAAATTTAGTAGCAAAAAAAATCGACAATCCAGTAGTTACGACATATCCGGTAGACAATCCAGTAGTTACGACATATCCAGTAGACAATCCAGTAGTTGCGACATATCCGGTAGACAATCCAGTAGTTATGACATATCCAGTAGACAATCCAGTAGTTGCGACATATCCGGTAGACAATCCAGTAGTTGCGACATATCCAGTAGACAATCCAGTAGTTATGACATATCCAGTAGACAATCCAGTAGTTGCGACATATCCGGTAGACAATCCAGTAGTTGCGACATATCCGGTAGACAATCCAGTAGTTGCGACATATCCAGTAGACAATCCAGTAGTTATGACATATCCAGTAGACAATCCAGTAGTTGCGACATATCCGGTAGACAATCCAGTAGTTGCGACATATCCGGTATACAATCCAGTAGTTACGACATATCCAGTAGACAATCCAGTAGTTACGACATATCCGGTAGACAATCCAGTAGTTACGACATATCCGGTAGACAATCCAGTAGTTACGACATATCCAGTAGACAATCCAGTAGTTACGACATATCCGGTAGACAATCCAGTAGTTACGACATATCCAGTAGACAATCCAGTAGTTACGACATATCCAGTAGACAATCCAGTAGTTACGACATATCCGGTAGACAATCCAGTAGTTACGACATATCCAGTAGACAATCCAGTAGTTACGACATATCCGGTAGACAATCCAGTAGTTACGACATATCCAGTAGACAATCCAGTAGTTACGACATATCCAGTAGACAATCCAGTAGTTATGACATATCCAGTAGACAATCCAGTAGTTACGACATATCCAGTAGACAATCCAGTAGTTATGACATATCCGGTAGACAATCCAGTAGTTACGACATATCCAGTAGACAATCCAGTAGTTACGACATATCCAGTAGGACAATCCAGTAGTTATGACATATCCAGTAGACAATCCAGTAGTTATGACATATCCAGTAGACAATCCAGTAGTTACGACAAATCCAGTAGACAATCCAGTGGTTATGACATATCCAGTAGACAATCCAGTAGTTATGACATATCCAGTAGACAATCCAGTAGTTACGACAAATCCAGTAGACAATCCAGTGGTTATGACATATCCAGTAGACAATCCAGTAGTTATGACATATCCAGTAGACAATCCAGTAGTTACGACATATCCAGTAGACAATCCAGTAGTTACGACATATCCAGTAGACAATCCAGTAGTTATGACATATCCAGTAGACAATCCAGTAGTTACGACATATCCAGTAGACAATCCAGTAGTTATGACATATCCAGTAGACAATCCAGTAGTTACGACATATCCAGTAGACAATCCAGTAGTTACGACATATCCAGTAGACAATCCAGTAGTTACGACATATCCAGTAGACAATCCAGTAGTTATGACATATCCAGTAGACAATCCAGTAGTTATGACATATCCAGTAGACAATCCAGTAGTTATGACATATCCAGTAGACAATCCAGTAGTTATGACATATCCGGTAGACAATCCAGTAGTTATGACATATCCGGTAGACAATCCAGTAGTTACGACATATCCAGTAGACAATCCAGTAGTTACGACATATCCAGTAGGACAATCCAGTAGTTATGACATATCCAGTAGACAATCCAGTAGTTATGACATATCCAGTAGACAATCCAGTAGTTACGACAAATCCAGTAGACAATCCAGTGGTTATGACATATCCAGTAGACAATCCAGTAGTTATGACATATCCAGTAGACAATCCAGTAGTTACGACAAATCCAGTAGACAATCCAGTGGTTATGACATATCCAGTAGACAATCCAGTAGTTATGACATATCCAGTAGACAATCCAGTAGTTACGACATATCCAGTAGACAATCCAGTAGTTACGACATATCCAGTAGACAATCCAGTAGTTACGACATATCCAGTAGACAATCCAGTAGTTATGACATATCCAGTAGACAATCCAGTAGTTATGACATATCCAGTAGACAATCCAGTAGTTATGACATATCCAGTAGACAATCCAGTAGTTATGACATATCCAGTAGACAATCCAGTAGTTATGACATATCCAGTAGACAATCCAGTAGTTATGACATATCCAGTAGACAATCCAGTAGTTATGACATATCCAGTAGACAATCCAGTAGTTATGACATATCCAGTAGACAATCCAGTAGTTATGACATATCCAGTAGACAATCCAGTAGTTATGACATATCCAGTAGACAATCCAGTAGTTATGACATATCCAGTAGACAATCCAGTAGTTATGACATATCCAGTAGACAATCCAGTAGTTATGACATATCCAGTAGACAATCCAGTAGTTATGACATATCCAGTAGACAATCCAGTAGTTATGACATATCCAGTAGACAATCCAGTAGTTATGACATATCCAGTAGACAATCCAGTAGTTATGACATATCCAGTAGACAATCCAGTAGTTATGACATATCCAGTAGACAATCCAGTAGTTATGACATATCCAGTAGACAATCCAGTAGTTATGACATATCCAGTAGACAATCCAGTAGTTATGACATATCCAGTAGACAATCCAGTAGTTATGACATATCCAGTAGACAATCCAGTAGTTATGACATATCCAGTAGACAATCCAGTAGTTATGACATATCCAGTAGACAATCCAGTAGTTATGACATATCCAGTAGACAATCCAGTAGTTATGACATATCCAGTAGACAATCCAGTAGTTATGACATATCCAGTAGACAATCCAGTAGTTATGACATATCCAGTAGACAATCCAGTAGTTATGACATATCCAGTAGACAATCCAGTAGTTATGACATATCCAGTAGACAATCCAGTAGTTATGACATATCCAGTAGACAATCCAGTAGTTATGACATATCCAGTAGACAATCCAGTAGTTATGACATATCCAGTAGACACTCCAGTAGTTAAGACATATCCAGTAGACAATCCAGTAGTTAAGAAATATTAAATAAATTAAGACATGATCAAGTAAGTTTGTACGTTTCGGCACATTGTAGGCATCCATAAACCATGGTTTTCTTGAAAATTATTTGATCTTTCGTCAGTAGGTTTAGACGTTACGGTAATTTGAAGTTTTTCAAAAATTTTCTTCAATTCTTAAAAAAAGAAAGACACTGTAATATTCAAGATTTCACAGAAAATCCAAACGGTAGATTTACAGTAAAAAAGTTACTCTGAGGCTGTTAAGTTCAAAAGAATAGGTCTTAGAATTTTACACCCACCTTTTTAAAGGCTTGAAACCTATGCCGTATCGCACTAATAAGCTCGGGAAGGAGTCACGGGTTTTACAAATAGAATATTCAAAAGTTATTCATTTCAAAATCGTAAGTATTCAACAAACCTTCTGTATAAAGAAGCTTGGCATCCTCACAACAGCTGATTTCTAAGATTAAAGGTCCGAAACCTCATGCAGATATGCACTTTTAAAAACAAAGACCTTCCGGGGATTTTCCAAAGCCACTTTAAAAAAAATCAACAATAGCACAATTATTATACTGGGCAAAATACGACTATAAATTGTGACGATAGTCCTTGCAATTTCGTCAAGTGCCTTAGGCCCTTTCTATTAATTTTGCAAGCATTAAAATTTAGTTTTGAAGTTGAATTTGCCAATATTTTCCAGTGCTCGTTAGAAGGCGAGAAAAATCACAAAAATACTTCGATCTTTCGGCTTATAGCTACAAATTGATTCATTCATATTCATGAAGTACAGTAGAAACCCATAAGAACCTAGTGAGTAAGAACCTACAGGCTGAAAATTCTGAAATTAGACCCCCAATATATAAGAACCCATTCAGCCTGAGATTTGAAATAGGTTCTTATTCGTGGAGATCATAAAACTAGATCAAAAGTCTAGTTGCTTTGTCATTGAGCCTATACGTACTGATTCTGCCATATGTGCAAATTGCAAAGAGCTCTAAGGATGCTTCGAAGGCTTTTCATTGTATTCTGTAAAAATTCTGATTCTTCCAGGAACAAATGTTTTGAATAAGGCCTCATGAACTCAGGTGCCTCTCAACTGACAGTAAATAATGGGCTTGAAGTTTCAATCTGAACAAAAGAAATACCTGGAAGCCCTGAATGAAATAAGAACCAATTTAAGAACCTGGACAGCATAATTTCCCACTAAATACTCAATATATAAGAACCTAATCAGGCTGACTTGCAAACTTGTAGGTTCTTATACGCGGGTTTTTACTGTACTCTTAATGCTATGATATTTGGAAAGTAGGAAGTTTTTTGTGGCTCAGATTGTAGATCTGTTATACATGTAGATTCCAGATTTTGTTGCTGTGTTTGGAAATCATTTTGTTGTGACTTCGTCAAAATAAGTTCATGAGAATCCTTTGAAATAACAGCAGTTCCATCAACAACAAGTGAATTGCCTCAGATGAAGATGATGCGCAATTTCAGTTGGATTTGGATGCGTTATAAGGGGAAGGTATTGTGCATTGATTGGTGTTCGGCACTCCCTGGTGTAAACTACAGCTTCGCGCACAGAATTTCAAGTAATAGCTTCAACATATAAGATATGCGTTAAAAATCAATCAAAGGCAAATAATTAATGATAAGATAGGTTACCTTCGGTTTAGTTAATTTGAGCAAGGTTGTATGCCGGTCAACCGTCGGTATTTCATTTCGTAGCATACTCCGGCTCTGCGCTCAACATTTCCCTACTTTTTGATCAATTAGCATATGTTATTATTAAACTGTTCCAATTTTAGATACCACAGTTGCTGGTTCCTCACATTGTGAATTTTCAGCACTGTGCACTCAAAGGTTGATTCCAATGGCAAACCAAGAAACTTGCAATACAGTAGCTAATGAAGGATACTCAAATGATGGTAGAGATGTCGATGATTGGACAATCTGCAATAGAAATGATTTTCAAATTAAGATGGAAGAGGAAGACAGCTTTCCTGAAATATTTGGAGAAGAAGGTACTGAAGCTGCAATTCTCACATGTGATCAGGCGACAAATAGCAAATTTCGCGCTGGAGAAAAAGATCATCCATGTGAGGCATGCAAGAAAGGATTTAATGAAAAAGAAGGCAGTCTCGATACACATAAGCAAGGCATGCATATTAGGGCAGAATCTTACATTTGTCAATTGTGCGGGGTAGGATTTAGCCTGAAAGATGATTTCGAAAGACATAAACAAGTTCATTGTGGGGACAGAGATAATACTGGCCATGTCTGTGGAAATGTTGGAGAGGAGTCGTCTATTTGCGATGTATGTGGAACAGAGTTTAGTCAGAAAAATGATTTAGATAAACATATGCATGTCAATCCTGGGGAGAAAAATTACGAATGCAACATGCTTGAAAAAGGACTGCTGCACAGCCATATTGACAAAACATTGATCTATCATGATAGTAGTTTAAAAGTCAAACAGGAAGAGGAGGAACATGCTGTCTCTGAATTTACACATGAATTGAGTGATAACATTAATCGAAATAGAGATCAACAGAATCTTGCAGGTAATAATCAGAACCAGCAGCAAAATACGCATAAGCGAATTCGTGCTGGAAAGAAGACTTACAGATGTTATGAATGCGGGAAACGTTTCAGTATAAAGAGTGATTTTACTAGACATAAAAGAGCTCAAGGAACTTCCTTCAAGGAATTTGAAGCTCACAATCCTGTAAAGTGTGAACAAGTTTCTGATTATAATGATGATGATTGTGTTGATGAAATTATGATCTCCTGTGCAAGTGATTTACCGATTAAGGATGAAGAGGATGCAGACACTTATGAAATATTTGGAGTCGGACATGCTGCTAATGTGTATCCCATAAATGATCAGGCAAAAAGTAAGCAAATTTGTTCTGGAAATACGACTTTCATTTGTGATATATGTGATGAACATTTTAGTGAAAGGGGCAGTCTTCTTTCCCATAAACAAAATTTTCATGTTGGGGAGACGCCTTTCGTTTGTGATGCATGTGGAATAGGATTTAGACTAAGAGATGGTTTAGACAGACATAAACATGTCCATACTGGGGAGAAAGGTTATGAATGTAACATACTTGGAAAAGATCTGCTGCCCAGTCATACCGACGAAACATTGATCCACCATGAAAATGATTCGCTAATCAAAATAGAAGAGGATTCATACTCTAGTGATATATCTGAAAAGGAAATTAGTGATAATGGCAATCTTAACAAGGACAAAAAGAGTGACATGATAAAAGAACCCTATACTTGTGATACTGGTGCAAAGGGATTTACTTGCAATGGCAATCTCGCAACTCATAAACGAATTCATATTGGAGAGAAACCTTACATTTGTGATGTATGTGGAACAGAGTTTAGTCAGAAAAATGATTTAGATAAACATATGCATGTCCATCTTGGAGAGAAAAAGCACGAATTCAACAAACTTGAACAAGGACTGCTGTACAGCCATCTTGATAAAACATTGATTTATCATGACAGTAATTTAAAAATCAAGAAGGAAGGAGAAGAAAATTCTGTTGCAGAGGAAGCACATTCATTTCGATATGAATTGAGTGATAGCAGTAATCGAAAGAAAGATAGACAAAATCATACAGGTTATAATGAGAACGAGTATCAAAACACGCTTAAACGAATTCATGCTGGAAAGAAGAATTACAGATGTGATGACTGCGGAAAATGTTTTAAGAAAAGGAATAATATCACTACACATCAACAAACTCATAATGGAGAGAAGTCTTGCATTTGTGATGTATGTGGAGTAGGATTCAATCTGAAAGATGATTTACATAGACATGAACAAGTGCATTCTAAGGAAAAATATTATGAATGTAACGTAATTGAAAAAGAACAACTGCACAGTCGTTTGGAGAAAACATTGATCCGTCCTGAAAATGATTTACAAGTCAAGATCGAAGAGGAATCATATGCTATTGATGTATCTGACATGCAAAATAGCAATCGAAACAAACAAAAACAGAATGATATGATAGAAGAACACGTCAAGATCGAAGAGGAATCATATGCTAGTGATGTATCTGAAAAGGAATTTAGTGAAAACATCAATCGAAACAAACAAAAACAGAATGATATGATAGAAGAACACGTCAAGATCGAAGAGGAATCATATGCTAGTGATGTATCTGAAAAGGGATTTAGTGAAAACATCAATCGAAACAAACAAAAACAGAATGATATGATAGAAGAACCTTATATCTGTGATACTTGTGGAAAAGGATTTACTTGCAATAGCAGGCTCACAACACATAAACGAATTCATACTGGAGAGAAACCTTATATTTGTGATATATGTGGCAAAGGATTTAATAGACGTGATCATCATGATAATCACAATCGAATTCATACCGGAGAGAAGCCATACACTTGTGATGTCTGTAATAAAGGATTTGGTAGGAAAATTAGCCTCACTGCACACAAACGAATTCATACTGGAGAGAAGCCTTATATTTGTGACATATGTGGCAAAGCATTTCGTGAAAGTGGCAGTCTCAGTAAACATAGGCGAATTCATATTGGAGAAAAACCTTTCATTTGTGATATATGTGACAAAGCTTTTATTACGAGTGGAAGTCTCGCTACACATAAACGAATTCATACTGGAGAGAAACCTTTTATTTGCGACACCTGTGGAAAGAGATTCTATCATAGGGGAAATCTGAATGTCCATGAACGAACTCATACTGATGAGAAACCTTACGAGTGTGATATATGTGAAGAAAAATTTCGTCATGGTAACACCCTCGCTGCACATAGACGAATTCATACAGGCAAGGATCCTTTCATTTGTGATATCTGCGACAAAGGATTTCGTTACAATTGTGATCTGAATAAACATAAACGAGTTCATACCGGAGAGAAGCCTTACAAATGTGATAGATGTGGAAAGAGATTCGGTTATAGAGGGAGTTTGAATATCCACGAACGAACTCATTCTGGAGAAAAGCCTTACATATGTGATATATGTGAAAAGCGATTTAGTTATAGTCACGCTCTCACTGTACATAAACGAATTCATACCAAAGAGAAACCTTACATTTGTGATACATGTGGGCAAAGATTTCGTCAGAAAGGTCATTTTGATAAACATAAACGAATTCATACCAAAGAGAAACCTTACATTTGTGATACATGTGGGCAAAGATTTCGTCAGAAAGGTCATTTTGATAAACATAAACGAATTCATACTGGGGAGAAATCTTACATTTGTGATAAATGTGGACAAGGATTTCGTCTGAAAGACTATCTCCGTTCACATAAACGAATTCATACTGGAGAGAGGCCCTACGTATGTGATTTATGCGGAAAAAGATTTCGTCAAAGCACCAACTTCAATACACATAAACGCATTCATACTGGAGAGAAACCTTACGTTTGTGATATATGTGGACAAGGATTTAATCAAATAAACAGTCTCCACAGACATAAGCGTTTGATTCATTCCAAGAAGAAGGCCTAAATTTGTAATATATGTGGGATAGCATTTCGTAATAATCTCAAGACTCATAAATGCATTCATACTGGAGAGAAACCTTACGTTTGTGATATATGTGGACAAGGATTTAATCAAATAAACAGTCTCCACAGACATAAGCGTTTGATTCATTCCAAGAAGAAGGCCTAAATTTGTAATATATGTGGGATAGCATTTCGTAATAATCTCAAGACCCATAAACGCATTCATACTGGACAGAAGCCATGTGGCTGTGATGTTACCGAAAAATTTTTTGTGACAGTAGCTCCCTTAAAGGACAAGTCTGGGGTTGGAATGGTTAATGCTACAAAAGAAACTTACGTGAGTTCTTACCTGTGTTTCACATTTTGAGCTTTCCAACAGCTGTCAGTTCCAAAAATGTTCTTATGATTTAGGCCATATTTTATCTTTTATCTTTGTGTCGCCATTTCCTTGAAGTGCAAGACACACCCGAGGGAGGTACTTGGTTTGCCAACATACGGGGAGGTGCCACTGGAAAATCTGAAAAGCTACCCTGTCCCGGAGTCAGATTCCTAAAAATGATACCCTGTCCCTGATCGACTGGTTCTTAAACAATACCCTACCGTTGAGTTTCTTTTGTCAAAATTGTGCCCTGGCCTGGAAATTCGTAAAAAATCTATCGGAAAATGTGGAAATGTTGCCGTCCCAGCAATTTAAATCATTTTTATTGAGTGCAAATGGCCTACAATGACCTTTCGGAGTTAAAAATGACCATATCGACCCCATATGGACCCTGTCGTGGAGCCGATTTTTGCAAAAATGATATCCTGTCCCGGAGTCGAAATCCTGAAAATGATACCCTGTTCAGCGGCACGTCCCCATACACAAAAATATATAAGTGCCCAAAAATATATAAAGGCAACACGCGCTATCAAAAGGAGACTGATTTCATTGGTTGAATAAACAATTGAAATTCGTGCGAATAAGTTTGAAGTGTCTATTGAATCTGCAGACTGTTGGGATCCAGTCCAGAATTCGCAAATCGCATCCGTTTTGCGAAATGTGATTGAAGTGGAAATGGGTCTTAAATCGACAGTTTAAGGCCCTGGGAAGAAAATATCAAGTGTTGTCTAATTTCGGGATCTGCAGCAGGGAACTAGGGGCATTCAAAGTTACGAATTTTAGCGTCTGCATGCGCAATTCCGGCTCTGTCAATGTGCACACGATAACAATGCCAGGTCGATTAAGAGACGAGAAGCTATAGGATAGTCCCGTTTTTGTTTGCGTGATATTTCGCGCATATCGCTTACTTGCATGCATAATTTCACAAGGAGGAGGCGAAAATAGTGAGAAAAAAGTATGATATGCCATTCATAGCGGTACTACCTGCTATTTCTTCATCAGTCATACCAACCCCGGACTTGTCCTTTATGGCATATAAACGAATTCGTACTGGAGAGAATCCTTACATATGTGATATTCGTGCACATGTATTTAGTCAAAGTTGTAGTCTTCATACGCATAAAATGAAGTCATTCTGGAGTAACACCTAAACGATTTGTTATGTGTGAAAAAGGGTTTGTTTCGTAAGCTCAGCTGAACAAACATCAAGTCGTATTACATTCCGGGTGACCCAGTTTGGCGGGCTATGAAGTAAAAAGTATGTGACCGATATTCAAAACTAAAATGTTTGTCTATCAGTCAAAGGCTAACTTAGATGAGAAATTTTTGTTTGGTAAAATCATTCATCATTTGGACCCAGAAATTCGGACAAGGCTTACAAGGGCATGTTTGGGAACAAGGATTCCTCATTCCATTCCGGCCTATAATTTACTTACTATTTAAATTAAAATTCTATTTCTGAAACTTACAATGTGAACTTCAATGCCACATAAATCATGGACCAGAATGGAACGTGGGGTGTTCGATTCCCATACAAACCCCTTACAGGCATTTTTCTAATTTCTGGGTCTAAATGATGAGTGATTTTATCAAACAAAGTTTATCAAACAGGCGCCAAATCTTGGAACAGCATTTCTGATGTCATCAAACAATCTCCTTCTGTCTCAATATTTCGCCGTAAACTCAAATCTTACATATTCTCTGCAAAATACCAAGTTTAAAATATCTTTGAACATTTCTACAATCTTCAATGAACTAAAGGTGTTACATCTGTAAAAAAAATAGGCTTTTAGTACAGGGGGTGCTCCCTCCTCGATTAGTTTACCTATTGAGGGAGCTCCTCCTTAAGAAATTCCTTACTTACAAATTCCCTTCAGTTAGTTTAGCCTTCTTTGTGTACAGATTATATGACTTTGTTATTTTTTGTACTTATGTTCAGCTTTCTCTCTAATCTATTACTTTACTTTATTGATTTTTAATGTTGTTTTGTAGTTGTGTTAAAAGGAATTTGTATTGTATTGGAATTTTAAAAAATGAAAACTTGAAGTTGAACTTGAACTATTAAATCGGCGTAAAAAGGTGAGTGTAACATCGTATGACATATTTCTTCTAACTGAATGGCCAGGAGAAAATTTAGCTGGCTATCAATAATACTACCGTTGGACTTTTATGAAATGATGAATGTTTTTGAAATTACAGTGCATCAGTGTATTAAAAATCTCAGCTGATTTTAGGATGTGCCGTCATCAAATTTTTAAATCATAAGCCACGAAAGTGACAGATTTTTGCTTCATACCATATTGTAGACATTCATAAACTATGGTTTTCTTGGAAATTATTTCACGTTGGGTCTAGCACCTTTCCAAATGATTGAACGTGAGACTGATAATAATTTGTTGACGAAAAGAAGTCGCAAGTTGGCATAAATAGAAAGTTTTCTACGGTGTCAGATCATGATGAATGTTCAGTCCGGGAATTGATAAATCCTCATAGATATGTGACTACAATTTATCGGTCCTCATTATTATGGTTAGAAGGAAAAAATTTTTTGACACGTGACATAACTATGACGTCATCAATCGTGTGACCCAATTTTTGGAAAAATAAATTTTTGTTTAATTCCGTTGTGTGGTATAGCATTCGAAAGCTAATAGAAAGAGGACTAATATAAGCTAAAAATTTAGCCTCAGCAGCTGTTTTTACGGGAGTTAAGACCATTTTTGTCATGTGTGACTGAATCGTGACGTCATTGAAAACATGCGAAAAATGTGGTTAAAAATGAGATAAAGTCCACATAGTACTAATATTTCAACTACATGTGACGTATTTCATCAATAACTTTGCAATTATCCAAACATTTATTGAATTAGAGGCATTATTCACTGTTGGGAAAAAATCCCCCCCCCCCCCTACAGGAATGTGAGGTACCGTGTGACCCAACAGTAATAGGGTTAAACTACTCCTAAAAGCATAGATTTTAATACTCACGGATTCATGGATCGAAATTTTCAACTTGCAACCAGTATAAATTACCCCCACCTTACCCTATAGCAGGTCACTTTTTACTTCTGAAATGAAAAGCTCACAAAAGTTCTCGCTTGCACACGTTTGTAAGTAATCTGCTTGCTAACCAACAAGCTTTTTCGCATGAGCAAGCTTCTTCTCGCATGGCAATATTTTGCAGTCTGAACACTCTAAGGGATCAGTATTACGCAAGGCGTCAGTATTACGCGTTTACGCAAGCAAGTTTTAATGTCTAGCTATTCTATACTTTTTTATACCAACATTGTAAATAAAGTATTGATAAAATGATAATGAAATAAAGGCTGCGTTCACATTGCGTAATCTTTTGTAAGCACCTAGACACTCGTGCAGAAATCCACCATACTAATCCCTGGGCTGATTTCGCATGACTAACGCTTTATTGCGTCTAATTCAGTCCGCTCGGAAAATTCTACTGCGTGGACGTAACATTCTATTCAAATTCAAAGCAACATTTTCACACGTAAACAAAAGAGTTCCTGTCCAACCGGAAAATTCTACTGAGTGGAAGATGCTGTTCGCCATTCATTCAAATCAATCTGCATCGAACGGAAAAGATCTCCCTGGAGCGTCAACATGTGTGCATCTTGTAAAATAACTTTTATAGAATAATACAGGTCAACTTCTCGTTACCTTCTTTACATCTTTAACGAAAAACAACAAATTCTAATAAAAGATAGGTGCAAAATAATAATAATGCTTAAAGAGAGCTCACTTCTTTGCTGCGACACGAATGCACAAACAATGAGACCATTGATTAATTTTAATTATAGAAACTTTTGGCAGTATTGTATTGGAAGATAGGTACTTGTTCAAAATGGTTTGAATCAATTTTGCAACAGTTTAATTTCCACTGAGAATAAAATGAATGGTATTTGGGAATAGAATTGGAGATCTAAACTCACCGTTGATTCAGATAGCAGTAAACAAGTCCATTGGAGAGAACAAACATTGTAAATGTAAGATTCTTGGAAAAATATTGGCTGTGTCATGAAATTAACTCAGTAATTCCAAGATCAAGATGGAAAGGGAAGCGTTCCCTAGTGATATATCTTATAAGGAAATTATTGCCAATAGCAATCTAAACAAACTCGAACAGCATAGTACCGTAAAAGAACCTTGTATTTGTGATACTTGTGGAAAAAGATTTACCCGCAGCAACACTCTCATAACTCATCAACGGACTCATACCGGAGAGAAACCCTTCATTTGTGATGTATGTGGAGGGGGATTCAGTTGGGCTGCCAATCTCAAAAAACATAAACGAATCCACATTTTAGGGAGACCTTACATTTGTGATATATGTGGACAAGGATTTCGTGAGAAACGTACTTTCACAAGACATAAGCGACGTCATGTTGGAGAGAATTCTTTTATCTGCAAAATATGTGGCAAAGGATTTGGTCAAAATATCGATCTAATCAGCCATAAGCGCAGTCACACTGGAGAGAAGCCTTACATTTGTGATTTATGTGGAAAGGGATTTCGTCAGAAAAATAATCTCACAACTCATAAACGAATTCATACTGGAGAGAAACCGTACATTTGTAATGTGTGCGGACAAGAATTTAGACAAACTAGCAATCTCAATACACATAAACGAATTCATACTGGAGAGAAACCTTACATTTGTGATGTATGTGGACGGGGATTTAGCTGCGCTGGCAATCTCAATAGACATCAACAAAGCCATACTGGAGAGAAACCGTACATTTGTGATATATGTGAAACTGGATTTAATCAGAAAGGTGCTCTTACAAATCATAAACAAATTCATATTGGAGATAATCCTTTTGTCTGTAAAATCTGTGACAAAGGATTTGGTCAATATATCGATCTAATCAGCCATAAACGAATTCATGCTGGAGAGCAAACTTACATTTGTGATATATGTGGACAAACATTTTCTCAAATTTGCCAGCTCGATGTACATAAACAACTTCATGCTGAATTGAAACCTCACTTTTGTGATATGTGTGGAATTGGATGTAGTCTAGGTAGCAGTCTCCATAGACGTAAATGCATTGATACTGGAGAAAGGCCTGAAATTTGTGATATATCTGGACAAGGATTGACTGAAATTGCCTTTCTCAATGAAGATCTACGAATTCAAAATGAAGAGAAGCCTTACATGTGTGATATCTGTGGAGAAGAGTTTAGTCAAATGGTGCATCTCAATGAACATCTACTTACTCATACTGGTGAGAAGCCCTACTTTTGTGACATATGTGGACAAGAATTTTGTCAAATTGCTAACTTTAATGCACATCTACGAATTCATACGGGATAAAAGCCTTAAAAATTGTTATATATGTATACAGGGATATGGACAGAAAAGTGATGTATGTGGTGGACAAGAATTTAGGCACATTACCCATCAAAATGAACATCAGCGAAGTCATCCTGGGGAGAAACCTCACATTTGTGATATATGTGTACAATGTGTACAAGAATTGGACAGAAAAGTGATCTCCATAGACAAAAACGAATTTAAACTGGAGTTCAACCTTACATTTGTGATGCATGGACAATGATTTGAAAGCGAGAGTAAATCTCACTAAACATAAGCGATGTCTTTCCATGTAATACTCGTAGGAAGGGAGTTACCTTCATTGGCAAACCATGAATGAATTCAAACGTGGGCGGGACTTGAAGTTTTTATACAACAATGTAAAACCTAGCATCATTGACATAGATTGGATAAGATTTAAGTATTGTTTCAGACTTACAAACTATTTCCATTTCATAGTAACAAATGTTCAAGGTATGCCTAAACTTCAGCTTGGACACATTCCAGACATTTAATTCAGTTTAGATAGGTGTAAATTCTATGATCAGCACTTTTCTGATTTTCATTGACTTGATAGAGACCTTGAGAACCATTTTAGGTAATTTGTTTTAAATCTGCCGTGGCAATTTTTTGATCATTTCCAAAATGACAGTGTTTTGATTATTTTTGTAAATCATCTAACATTTTGAAGAAATTAAAATCATTTAGCCTGAACTTACTTGAAGAAAATTGATACAATCTTTAAGACAACCATAGTTCATGAAAGTCTACAATACAGTGGCAAGCTGAAAATCTGTAACTCTCTAGTTTGAGATTTAAAAATCTGATGACTTCACAGCCTCAAAGTTGATAAATTTCGCCATTTCGAAACTAACCAAGATATCAAAATATTGCCACGGCAGATTTACAGTGAATTATCCTAAGTTGCTCCTAGGCACTCCAATTCAAAGAATGCAATAGAATTTCATGCCAGCCCTTTTTAAAGATGGGAGAAGTATGTTTCTATGCTCTATTTTGTATTCCAACTTCTGACTGAACGGCTTCAAAGAAATTTAGCAACTCCTATAACTTTACTGCTAGAGTGTTCAGAAATCTGGAGTGGTTTTGAAATGATAATTTATTCTATGTCTCAGCTCGTCAAAGGATATTATGGTAATCAAATTTCTAAATCGTAAAGCAGATGAGTGCCAGACTTTTACTTCGTACTAGATTGTAGACATCAGTTAACTATGATTTCTTTGAAAATCATTTCATGTTTCGTCAATTTAGAAATTACGATGGTCTACATGTTTTTTAGGTTTTCTTGAATTCCTGAAAAAAAGTAAAACACGCTAATTTTTGAATATATTGATGATTGCAGAAAATGCCCAGTTATAGGAACATTACCAAAGTTTCTTTGAAGCTAATCAGTCCAAAGAAAAAGAGGATAAAATTTTACAAGAATATTTTTACAGATTGATGGATCCTATGCTTGATTTTATTTCTAATTTGATTAAAACTTTAAATCTGTGATCATGGAGTGTTTTTAGTTAGATTTTAGCGTTTGTCATTAGATATTTTTATACTCATAATTAGATCTCTTTCCTTTTCTTGATTAAATATTGTAAATTACTTTGACGGCTAAATGATACATACATACGTCCCTTAATTACTTGTGGCCTTATCCTCCAGATACCGTAGATTCGCACATAAAAAAACACGCCCACCTCACTCTGCATCAGAATTGGCATTAGCTTCTCATACATTGTTCTACAAAACTCATTAAAACACAAGAGGTTACTAGAGTAGGCCCCTCGCCTCCAGCCAGAGCCCTTTGGCCTAAAACCTGCGTTTTACCAACCTGCAAGCCTGCGTTTTGCCAACCTGCAAACCTGCGTTTTACACTTGCCGTCTCTGTTTCATCCTACTGTGAATAGACATACGGTACAGGGTAGGATGGGGGGTAATGTGGGTCTACGGGGTAAAGTGGATCCACTGATGTTTTTGCTGGAAATGTCCTTTCTCGTCAAATCCAAGTAAGGTTGGCTATTGTTGTTGTTATGTCTGCATAATAAGCTGCCTTTGACATTAAACATTCATCTTAGATTTATTCTAGTTCATCTACAAGAATCGTTGACAGAACGGCCAACTGTTGAAGAATTTCAGGGCCTAGAAAGACCTTCTCCTTCCACTGTTATTTTAGCTTTCTGGAAAATTAAAAGGAAAATGACTTGAGAGTTTCGTATTTTGCAAATGAAATGATGTTTTATTTCAAAGTCATTGATGCAATGATCCTTTTTTAGTGATAGTTTACCAGGAGGGATGATGTGTGCCTACTGAGAATATAGACGTAACTCAGATTAAGCAAAGCCTTGAATGTTTCACAATCTTCGCACTTATATTCATCCTACGACGTTGTTTGTGTCTAAAATGTGAAGAATGCCTTGCTGTTACTGTGGTCGCTGCAATGTTACCAGTAAATGGAAGTAAACAAACTACAAACAATTTCATTTGATCGTTACTATCACATTCGATCACTGCCTTTCCCGTCAGAAAAATGGTGGGTTACTGCATGAGGATGAAAGTTTCACTTTCGTCTCAAAAACAGGATTGCATGTAATGAAGGCAAAGGTTGGGACTTTATAGAATAGAATATTGTTGGGAAATGTAACTCCATTAATTTTTCATTCATTTACCCGTTCATATACCCATATTATACAAGTTTTGAAAATAGATCCACTTCTCCCACACGTCAGGAAAGGTGGACCTACATAAAAAAAAAGTAAATTCTTTTAAAAGGATGTTGTAGAAAATGCAACCCAGCTTTAATTGAAAATCTGTAGAAATTGATAAAGTTTGAGTAGATGTTATATGTACCATTTGAAAGTACAATCTTTCTTCTGTCCAACGATATGCAGTTTTGATATAATTAGATTCTTTATCGTTAACTTAATACTTTCATGGCCATTTTCATATGGTCATATCAGGAAATCATAAAAATACCTTGATCTCTTGGATGTCAATTAAATATCGATTCATTCCAACCCTTTCTGTACTCCCGAGAGGGGGGGGGGGAGTACTCATATATTTTTCTGTACTGAATGTACTGCTGAACAGGGTATCATTTTCAGGATTTCGACTCCAGGACAGGGTATCATTTTTTGTAAAAATCGGCTCCATATTTGTCATTTTTGACTCCGAAAGGTCGTTTTAGGCCATTTGCACTCTGCGAATGTGATTCCAATCGCTTGGATGGCAATATTTCTACACTTTTCGATCGATTTCGTACAAATTTCCTTGCAGTGCACAATTTTGTCAGAAGAAACTAAAGCCTGGTTTTCATTTGTTGTATTTCGTCGGCGACCGTCGCAGATCATATATGTCGCGGACCGTCGCAGACTATCTGCGACAATCGCCAATAATTTTATAAAACCATGCTCTTAGGCTAAAATGATAGGTCGTGTCGCACACGGTCTGCGATGATCGGAAGATTTAAAATTCTTTTGACTTTTTGACTGTCTGCGATGAGTAAAGAGACAGCGTGTTGTTTTAAGAAAATTTTACTCCGAGACAGGGTATCATTTTCAGAAATTTGATTCCGGAACAGGGTAGCTTTTCAGATTTTCCAGTGGCACCTCCCCGTATGTTGGTAGAGCAAGTACCAACATTTCAAGTACCAACATAAAACCTGCATTTGCAACCTGCCCTTTTTGAGTTTACAATTACCGTGCCGCATTGTGCCTCAGTCAAGAATATTGCCTCGATTGCATGTGACTCAAAAACAGGAAAACAGGAAAAGAAACCGGAAAAGCCCAACGTGAGTGAAGTTGGTGATGGATAGGACTGAAGAAAAAGAATCATTTGATGCATTGAGAAAAGGTGGTAGAGGTGCAAGAAATAAAAGAGATGAAGGCCAGAAAGATGAAGTAACCACACATGAAGTATGCGTTGATTTAGACGGTAAGAAACATCCAAATCAGTAGGCCACTTTTTTAGGCCCGGCTGAGTAGCAGGGCTCGGCTCGTGATTATAATATGGATATTTGGAACACTTAGAAAAAGAGAAAAACGAAATTGCCAGCTTAACAAATCTGGCCACATTTGAGCCATTAGACCGAAGAATGGTCTAACATTCATCAATACCAGTACGTTACCTTCAGGGGTCAGTTATATATCGATTTTGTCCTCGCTTGGGGTTTTCAAATCAACGTTAATGCCAGGGTGCATTCCATGTAAAACCCACGCCGAAGGTACGCCAAGCCCTAAGCTTTTGTACGCCAGGTATTTTCAGGGAGAGAAAAATTGCTAAAGCATCTCAAAATCTGACGATTTTAAGAAACTCCAGTTACTGACCCAAATTCTTAGTTTCTAAAAAAACACATTTATCATCAACAGAAACTGCTAAAAGATCGAGGACAACTTCACATTCACGCCAAGATAGGCTAATTTTCAAACGCCGTCATACCAAGAACCGATTTTATTGAAGAAATGACGCCGCTACGCCGACAAAAAGTCGGATATACGCCGAAGATCTTCGGGCCTAAGTGCATGAAATGCACCCTGGCATTAATGGGTGGAGGGGGGGGGGGGAGGTCAGCAGCCTTCAGCAACAATGACGCTAAGAACAAAGATTATTTATATCGATTTTCATAAAGAGATATTTCTGTAATATTGTGAAGATAGTGATAATTTATGTTTTATTTGCTCTCCTGAACCCATTTTCATGCGATCTTCTGAGTCGGAGAATGTTTGCTGATGCTTCACTGGAATGCCAAAGAGTTTAGGCCCGTTACTTCCTGTGCCTTTCTCGTAAGGTCTTTGCAGCCCTTTGTCAGTTTTGAATGGACTGACGTTAAGGGTGGGGTTTCTGAAAGTTAGCGTCAAAATGACGCTAAGCGGGGACAAAATCGATATATGACTGACCCCTTAATTTTTGGAAACAATGGTTGTTCTTTGGACTTTTAGTATTATCATATGCTACTCACTCATTTACTGCACAACTCTGCATGGCACGAAATGTTTCAGAGAAATCAAATGATGCTTTATCAAGAGATTGATCTCATGATTTGAAATGGGTGTAAACAAACCTTGGCCCATTTGTCTATTATCATACCAAAAAACTAACTTCCAAACACACCTCCTTAATCTGTGCAAGCGGGCACAAAGTGTCATCATCCGATTTTCTGCAGGCACTCTTTCTGAATCGAATTTTTCATTAATCTTTATCACTTCACAATTATGATCTTGGGTCAATCTTCGTTTGAACGGTTGAAAGGTCAAATGGAAAATCTTTTCAAATCTTTATATTAGTCCATCTTTGGTACCCAAATGACGGGAATCATTATCTTTTCTATGGGTTGAGTTGAGAATTACACAGAAAATGTTCACGACAGTGAGCTGAGAATTTACCTCAGAGACATTGTAAGAAATCAGACTGTATTGTTGCATTTCTCAGCGAAATTGACATCGGCGGCCTTGTACTCATGAAGACATTCCTTAATGTTGCTTTCAAACAATATGTTAATGTAGGTATGCTCATTCAAAGAATCTGTGCAGCTGCTGTGAGCATTTTCGGTTGAAGCAGTCATTGAATCCATTGCCTCAATCTATGAAGGCACAAGTAGAAGAGGAGGCTGTTTTCAGAGGAAAGAGTAGAACTCAATATGATGCTTTCTGAAAATGGCCCAAATTAGAACATACAAACAGCATTCCTGAAGCGAGCATGTCAAAATATTGCAGTAGAACAAAAGTTCCTTCTGGTATTGTGTGCGAAGATCAAGAATCTAAAAAGATGTTACTGCATCAAAAAGTCATCTTTTGTAACATAAGCACACAACCAAAACTGCCATTCATGTCATGACTGTCATTTAATCTTCGGAATACTAACATCAAAGATAATGAAATAGAGGACAAATTAACAATCGTAAGATCCTCATTGCTTTGGGATGATGTCAAGCTCATTTAACTTTAAAAAAATGATAAAGTTTGATGAGAACAGCTAAAAAATGGAGTATGAAATTACTGAATGTTTGGAGTACTCTTTCCAACACTAAACTATCCAAACTGCATTGATTGAAGGCTGGGAAAAGAGGCTAATAGTGAATGTCAAGTACCAGGAGGGATGGACTTGTAAATGGATCACTGTAAAGTCTTTTATCTCCTTTGACCAAGGAGGCATGACATAAAATATCTTGCATGACCTCTCTCCCAAAAATCTTCACCATAAGTTCACTAATGGTCAATGATTTCAGAGTATAGAACCAGAAATCACAGAGATCTGCAAATTTCTACAGTTAGGTTAGAATATGCAAAGTGAAGTTTCTACTTCTCTGGTGTAAAAAGCTGGAATGATATCCCTGAATTTATGTGCAATCTTTGTCTTTGAAGTTGTGCTATGTTCATGTTTTCAGTTTATGACCCCCTCAATCTGCAAGACGAAGACAGCCTCCAAAATTTTGCACGAATACATATTCTAAATGACCATTATAAATGGTCGGTGCAGTGCAGTAATGTTTCCTGGTGCCTTTTTGAAGAAACACAACAACTATTTGCCATCTGGATTGAGTTTAAACACTTTTGCAGCATTTCGGAGACTGTCTTTGTTTTGCAGATTGAGGGGGTCATTCTGCAAAACGAAGACCAAAGTCTTTAGCACTTAATTTGTTTGATTTACGCTTGTTCAGGTCTTGTTCATCAAACAACTTGCCAGAGAAAGGCCTATTTGCACTGGATGTTGAAAATCTACTCTGCATTGAATATTTGTTGTATGCGTCTTCGTCTTCGTTTTCTATCTTCGGTCTTTGGTCTTCGGTTTATAAACACCCTGTTTCAGTGAATATTTTTTGGAACAATTCTTGGCCTAAACTGTGTGAAAATAAGGTTTTCCCTTTGGTGTGCAAGTGATTTTTATCTCTACAGCAATGAGTGTTGTGCAAGCTTCATTAAAAAATTGGACGTTCCCAGACAGAAAACGGGGTGTGGCTCCAAAAATACCCATATACTTTGGCCCCCTGGTGCACCCATTTAAAAAATTTCTGGATCCGCCCCTGCTCCAAATGGTATTGTTCCAGTAGTAGTACTGTATGGGTATAGTATTTTGTAAGTACTGTTATTAGATTGTAAGTTTTTAGATGTAATGTATTAAAAGACAATGTTTGACAAGATTCAGCTGATTTTGTCGCTTGGGATCATTATTTCCCCTAGAAACTGTCACATATTTTAACTGGCATCCAAACCTATAGCGAGTAGATTTTATAAAGGATTCGGGAAATTTCCAGCAGTTTTCTGTCCTAGCTGCATTTTTATGAAGGCAGGTAAAACTTAGAAAAGTTTTCACAAGCTTCTTTTGTCATCTTTGCATATTCGCTTTCTGATTGGTCCATGAAAATGAGGCTTTTTAGGTTTGTGGCCAAAAGGGCCATGAGCAAAAATTAGCTAAAACATTGGATTCCTAATTTAGAATAGCCCATACTGTGTGCTAGAAAGGAAATTATCAGGTCACTGTTGCTTCCACACAAGTAACCCAAGTGCTGCTGAAATGGGTATGTGCCACTTCTAAATAGGGTATCATGTCCATCTATTTTCCTCCCAAACAGGAAGGTGTTAATTTATAAAATGGTGCTCCTGGAAAAGTACACAAGAGGCAAAATGGCCAAGCTCTATTTCACCCATTTTAAGTCTTTTGACCCTACTTTTAGCAAGTTCTTAATATTATGATACTCTTTGCATTCATTGCAGAGATTTTCATGGACAGAATATGCTAATGAATTCAAAACATGTTCTATCAAGAGATACTGTGGATCACTTAGATTGAAATTTGTGCAAAACCTGAGCCAATTTTGTCTATTTTCAAATGACTGCGGCCTTTCAGGATTTTCAATGGGAATTAGCCTTCACTTGCACCCAGACTAAGTAATCGATTTCAAAAGTTGATCCTCTGATCAATCATGATGGCAACCCTTTTACCCCAGTTGGACATCCCCATACATTTATATGCCTAGTGCCTCCAGGTATGATCAATTTTACCCTTCTTCACGTTTAATCACTCTGCATGCTTCCTAATAAATCATTTAAATTTTAGATGATATAATGGCGGGCCCTTTGTATGGCAAGTTATCAACAAAGTCCACTCAAAGGCAGATTCTGAAGAGAAACCGAGAAACTTTTTATGAGAATGTCCAAGCTCAGAATTCAGTGAAGCGTGAAAGTTGTTCTGAATATAATGATGATGATTATGTTGACAAAAGTATGATCTCAAATGAAAGTGGTATACAAATCAAGAATGGAGAGCAAGCCAGCTCGTTAGAAATATTTGGAAGAGGACATACAAATGGTGCATACCTCATAAATGATAAGACGAATGATAAACAATTTTATTCAGGAAATGTAACTTTTGTTTGTGATATATGTGGACAAGGGTTTAGCAAAAAGGGCAGTCTCTATGCTCATAAACAAAGTATTCATATCGGAGAAAAGTCTTACACTTGTGATATACGTGGAATAGGCTTTAGTCTGAAAGATGATTTGGAGGGAGATCAGCAAGTCCATTCTGGGGAGAAACATTATGAATGTAACACACTTGCAAAAGGGCTGCTGCACAGTCATGTTGACGAAACATTGATTCTTCATGAAAATGATTTACAAATCAAGATGGAAGAAGAAGCATATTCTAGTGATATATCTGAAGGGGAAACTGTTGACAAAAGCAGTCGAAACAAACACAAACAGGATAATGTCATAGAAGAACCTCATATGTTTGATACAAGTAGAGCAGCATTTCATGGCAGTAGAAATCTTACAACTCATCAACAAATTCATACTTTAGAGACAAAACCTTTTGTTTGTGATATGTGTGGACAAGGATTTAGTCACCGCAACAATCTAAAGACACATAAACGCATTCATACTAGAGAAAAACCTTACATTTGTGATGTATGTGGACGAGGATATGGTGACAAAAGCAACCTCAATGCACATAAACGAATTCATACTGGAGAGAAACCTTACATTTGCAATGAATGCGGAAAATGTTTTAGAAGAATTGATACTCTCAATAGACATAGGCGAAGTCATAATGGAGAGAAGCCTTACATTTGTGATCAGTGTGGAAAATGTTTTAGTCAAATAGGTAATCTCACGCTACATAAACGCATTCATTCCGGGGAGAAACCTTTCATTTGTGATGTATGTGGACAAGGATTCAGACAAATTGGACAGCTCACTATACATAAGCGAATTCATACTGGCGAGAAGCCTTACATTTGTGATATGTGTGGAACAGCGTTTAGTCGGAAAGGTGATCTCGATAAACATAAACGAATTCATACCGGAGAGAAACCTTACATTTGTGACATATGTGGGCAAGGATTTAGTCAAAATGGCAATCTCAGTACACATAAGCGAATCCATACTGGTGAGAAACCTTACACTTGTGATATATGTGGCAATAAGTTTAGCGAGAATAAAGTTCTTCATAAACATAAACTAATTCATACTGGAGAGAAACCATACATTTGTGATATATGTGGAAAAGGATTTAGACAGAAAGGCGATCTCGATAGACATATACGAATTCATACTGGAGAGAAGCCTTTCATTTGTGATATTTGTGGCGAGAGATTTGGTTATAGTAATGTTCTCCTTGCACATAAACGAATTCATACTGGAGAGAAACCTTAAACCTGTGATGTGCGTGGAAAACTATTTAGTCGAAATTGGCATCTCATTGCACACAAACAAACTCATGATGGAGAGAAACTCTACATTTTTGATACTTGTGGAAAAGGATTCATTTAGAATGCGGATCTTAATAAACATAAACGCATCGTGTTATCATGAAGCGCACGGAAATGATTTAGCACCACTGGCAATACCATAACTCGTGACCAAAGGATACTTTAATTTGTGAACAACCTTTGATCAGAAACTCGATAAAAACGTTATGCTTGACATACTTGTCAGGAGTTCCATTTAATTTTTCTAGAAGTAACTAAGAATTTGGGCCACTACTGAAAGTTTCGTCAAAATTATCAGATTTTGAGCACTAAGAGTTTCTTACAAGTTTCTTTAAAGGTTCCATAACAATCTTCATGTTCACTAGCTGCACCCTCGTGAACTTTTCAAAACAATGTTATTTGAAAACTTTTCGATGTTTAGACATCGCTCAAGAACATTCCAAGTAATATGATACAGGAAACATGTGAAATACAATAAGATATGTTAAGGATTTCCTTTGTTAAGAATAAATAGTTTCTTAAGTTATATTTTCCCAGTACTGAAGTTTCTTAATTTTTTTGCGATCTGAGAGTTGAGTTTCTTATAAAAAATACGTGTAGCTTCACTGGCAGCCTCACAACTCGTAAACACATTAAGAAAAGGGAATCCTTTAATTTGCGATACCAGTTGAAAAGGATTTAATTAGAGATTGGTTCAAGCCTTCCCCGGGGGAGGGTAATTGATTGTTACGTGAAACTAGACGTGCCGCTTATATGGGTGGGTTTTTCACCTAAAATTATCTTTACATATGGGTCTGTTTTTAACATTAATTCTGGTAGATGGCTAGAATTTTCAGAATTTTATCACAATTGAAGAAATTTGAATAGACCTTGCATCCTCCAATCGACAATTTTCATAGACATAGTTACGAGACCTCCTGGAATTCATGCAAAAGGGTTCGAAATTCTTGAAAAATTGTTTCATAAAAATGAGTCCCTTTTTCAAAGTCCAGATTCACTTCGCGTCCCGTTCACAGTCAAGTGCAAGTACCCCCTCCCCCCTTCCCCCGGGCAAGCCTTACGCTTCGCCATAGGAAAAAACTTAGCATCACTTACAATTTCACAAACCGTGAATAAATTCAAACCGGAGAAAAACTTGAAAATTCTGTACATCAATGTACCATACAGTAAAAACCCGCGTATAAGAACCTAGTGATTAAGAACCTACAGGCTGACATTCTGAAATCAACCCCCCCCCCCAATACATAAGAACCCCTTCAGCCTGAAATTCGAAATAGGTTCTTATTTGTAGAGATCATCAAATTAGATCAAAACTCCTGTTGCTTTGTCATTGAACCTATACAAACTGATTATGCCATATATGGATATTGCAAAGAACTCTAAAGATGCTTTGAAAGCTTTTCATTGCATTCTCTGAAATTTCTGATTCTTCCACAAACTTCTATTGTGAATAGGACTTCATGAACTCAGATGCTATCAACTGACAGTAAATAATGGGCTTGAAATTGCAATCTGAACGAAAGAAATACCTGATAGCCCCGAACGAAATAAGAACCAATTTTAGAACCTGAACAGCCTCATTTCCCACTAAATACCCAATATATAAGAACCTAATCAGGCAGACTTGCAAAATTGTAGGTTCTTATACGCGGGTTTTCACTGTATCCTTAGTTAGTTTTTCAGCTTTACCTCTAAACATTAGATTGCTTGTATTTAGATTTCTGTTCTGTTTTAAATCAAATATTTAATGTACTTTATCTTGATGTCTAAATTATAGATACATGCATGTACATTATTTAGCTTTGGCTTTATCTTCCAGATATCGTTTGAAACGAAAGTGAATTCTTTGGCTCTCAATAGTATGGGAAAGGTAAAGTGAAAATCAGAATAAATTATGCATTAGAACATGTGACAAGCGTCATTAGTCCTTTAAACTTTCTGTGTTTTGTTTCGTTTTTTCCCGAAGTTGCTGGATTTGAAACAGCACAATAATAAACAGAACGTCGGATCAATTTGAAAGAAAATTTTTGGTTTATAAAAATGTCTATGATTTTGTGTACAAATTCACAGTCACACAGCAT
The DNA here is from genome assembly GCA_964020215.1 of Aurelia sp. 3 sensu Dawson et al. (2005). NCBI lineage: Eukaryota > Metazoa > Cnidaria > Scyphozoa > Semaeostomeae > Ulmaridae > Aurelia > Aurelia sp. 3 sensu Dawson et al. (2005). Next base: position 13,966,546 of record OZ026577.1, read on the forward strand.
CACATCGGGAGGTTTCAACTAACATTCTTTAGCGGAAAAATTAAATAATTTTACTGCATGAATATTCATTCTCAGGACCGCAGGAGGCATCTTCATACTGCACTGGTTTCAGGGCAACTACTTCGGTTTTGTATGTGCACATTATAGAATTACTGGTTGAGAGAATGCGTCCCCCGGGAGGGGGGTACATAGCATTTTGATGCTACGGGTATATGCCGCCCATATTGATGGGTTTTTGGGCCCAAAATTCGCTAAACAAGGGTTACGTTTAGTTTATAAAGCTCGTTAAGAGTCCGTCGAGGTAAATAAGTCGAAAGATATTTAAGCATTCCTATTCCTCGTCTAGATTTGGAGATAGCTGACTTGATATGACTATTGAAAGAGAACTTTGAATCAAGTACTACACCTACCTAGATGTAATTAAGAGAAAGGCAAAGAAAGAATGGATAGAAAGTGTAGAGTTAGTACAAGTTACAAAGTTTGACGTTAATAAACGACTCATAGAGGCTACCCTGAAATTCATTCATGCAACAAAGCGCTTTTAAATTCCTGCTGCAAGCCCCCCAATACATGGACATATCTCTTCTTTGTAAATGTAGCTTTAGATTTACATTAGTTTTGTTTAGATTTATATTTATATGTCAAATGGCCTCAGGGTTGCTACGTATTTCCGTTCTCCTTGTGACATCGTTTTTTTTTGTAATCTTTTGTAGTTGTGTAATTATGTAGTTGCGTAGTTGTAGTTGTTTAGCTGTTGCATTTTTATGAGATTATATAAAAAAAAGTTACAAAGTACATCAAGACATATATACATAGATATTAGGGAAAAACAATGAAGGAGTAGACATTGTTTAAAGAGCCTCGCACATTAACTATGAAATAGTGCTTGCTGGGAACAGTAAAGTGGGCAATGAAAAAGATTCAATGATTCAGTTTCAAAGATTCAAAAGAAACAAGGCGGGGAGAGTGCTTTAAACTCAAACTTGGCGGGGAAACACATTTTCCTGGCGGGTCATCCTTTTACCTTGACGGGGTAGCGTTTCAGCGGGCTCATTACTGGGGGGGGGGGGAGTGTGTTAACAATAGCTTACTTTATAACGTGACTGAAGTTTCAAAAGCGGAGGCCGTACAGGAATCTTGCCACTCTCATTGGCTAATCGCACATTTTCCGCGGTTTTCTCATTGTCTTGTAGACTGCATTACATAAGTCCCTCTAACTTACGCTCGTTGTTGTTGTTGTCATCGCTTCAGTTGAGGGACTTATGTCCTTAGGCTTCAGAACAGGGACTAATTAGGCCAAGTCCGCCGCGTTCACGGCGCGACCAATCAGATCGCTACTTTCTTAATATGGTCAACCCACGTGCCTATTGTTAGCGTTTGATTGGCTCATTAGTTCAAAGTTCGACTTCTCGAAGCGAAGCGACGCTCGAAATGACGTTCGAAGGGACGTTCGACTTTTCTTTCGACGTTCGAAGGATGGAAGATGTTCTAAGTTTCTTCTGATTTTTCGTAAGATTTTAGTCCCTGTTTAGAATCAGCTTGGTCGTGAGTCCTTTGTATGAGTGAAATTAAAACATCAGATTATAAATGTTGAACGAATACAAGGAATCACGTCGTCAGTCTAATTGTCTTGCATACAAGGACGCCTTTTTGTCAACACAGCAGCTGTGTCTGTTGGGTCTATGAGGTTTACAGCAAAATTCAGCAATACTGCAGAAAGGAAATTTATTTGATTTAATAATATTAGTCACAATTAGAGACTATCAGTAAATAAAACTTAGTCTATCAGGTAATAAAACTTATTATTACCTGACTGAAGTTTCAAAAATGAGGCAATACAGAATCCCGCCATTCCTATTGGTTAGTTGCACATTTCCCGCGGGTTTCCCGTAGCCTTGCATAATACGATACAAGGTACAAGGACGCGTTTTTGTCGCCACGGCAACTGCTTTAGGCATAGGCCTTTGAGATTTGCAGTGAACTCAAACGACATGACTGTAACAAAATGTGTTTGATGAAATGCGAGTCAAGATTAGAAGATGTCAGGTAATAAAAGTCATACTAACCGGTTTTGTCGTTGTACAGGAAAATATAAAGCCCTCGGTCTTAATGCACAGACCTCGCAAGCTCGGTCTGTACTTTTAAGACCTCGGGCTTTATATTTTCCTGTACAACACAAAACCGGTTAGTATGCGCATAGTACAACTCAAAACCGCTCGGTATCCACATCCGATCCACATAAAGTAATCCATGCGTGATCATAACCCATAAAGTCAAAGTCCCCCGATGCCCGCAACCAATATCCCCATAAAAGTCACCATACATAATTTTTTATTGCATGCCCTGTGCAGCTGTAACAAGGTTACTACTTTTTGAGTGTCTACTAACGAGGTCAACACTCTTGATCTGCAAATCTGTACGGGGCAGTAACTTTTTTATGAGCTCAATATTTAAGGAAAAGTGATTCATTTTGATGGCACAGGACTTGCCGTGCCACATCAAACAGCATTGGCTCAGTTGCAATGGTTTTTGGCCCAGAGTTCAAATGCATACTTCTGGCTTTAAGTCCTTTAACGTGGAACCTTCTTTACCAACCTGCATCCAGCATTTGCGTTTTACACTTGCCGCCTTAGCTGCCTCGATTGCATGTGAGACAAAAACTGGAAGATGGAAGATTTGAAACAAAGCGAGAGAGGAGTTTGAAAATTCATGTTTTGCTCATCCAGAAATTGATAGATGTTCCTGAAGAAAAAGAAGCAGTTGATGCGTAGCAAAAAGGGGGCAGGAGTGCGAGAAATGAGACTGATGAAGGCCAGGAAGATGAAGTAATCACACCCGATGTATGCGATGATTTCAACGGTAAGAAACATGACACAATTTACATTCAGAAGGCATCATGCATGCCATTTTTGGGCCTAAAAGTAAAAGTGAGGTGCCAAAGCCAGACTGTAAAGTTTTTTCAGTGCGCAGAGAACATTAGTTTGAACTCCGAAAAATTGCGCAGAAAAACAATTCTATCGCAAACAATTTTTGCGCGGATTCTAACGCTAAATACCACATTTGCGCCTAGATCTCCGCTGCAGCCTACTCCAAGAGCCCCTCGCCTCGCCTGTCTCTCGCATTATTCTTGCTTTTGCTTCATCAAGCCATCCATACAAAGATCAGAGCTACTAGGACAGAGGCGTACGTAGCACTGGAAAAGCGAGGGGGTCTGGGGCGTAGCCCCAGAAAATTTTTAATGACCACGCCCTTCAGGCGCTTGGAAAATGAGGGAAACGCCCTTTGCAGCTACATTTTGGGTCTTAAACATAGCTGCAATCAACACCAAATAGACAGAGGTCGTTTTTTAAATTTGCAGTAAAAATTTATACCCATCATTGGAAATTACTCTGGTAAAGTGAAAGAAGAAAAGTTGTTCCAGCGACCAGTCCAAGTTGTTCCAGCGACCAGTCCAATATGTCAAGGACAGATTACAAATTGTTTTCTAAGCTTAGTGCAAAATGATTTGCCTCTGGTCCGTCTGGTCTTTCGATCTTATTATTCGAGGAAATTTCTTCTTTCGTTACTTTATAATTGTCTAGTCGGTCGATGGCCTCATTTTTTGCAAGAAGCTTCAGCAAAAGAAATGGTTGTTGCCATTTGTATCATTTCATGCACGTGATGGTACAACTCTTCAACTCATTTTGATGAGATTGTTTCAAGCAAGGCAGCAAACAGGGATCCCTATAGCCAGCGGCATGTTCAAGCTGAGACATAACAAGAGATATTGAAATGATTGGGTCTGTGGGCAAGAACCCAGGAAAATTTTAGAAGATAAGCATTCTACTTCGGCTAAGAATGCCTCTTCCAGCAGTATTCAAGCATTTCTTAGAAAGCAAAACCTTGCTGCGAACCCTTGAAAAACCATTCTGTGCTTGCTTTTCAAGGATCTCAGAGACCACTTCTTGACAGATGTGTCCGACTCCCCCCCCCACCAATTTTATTACATTTTTGTGCGAATCTTGAGGACCAACTTTTTGAAAAGTGGGGGGGGTCCGGACCCCCCCATTCCCCCCCTTGGGTACGCCACTGCTAGGATTGTATTGAAACTGCTCCGTTCTGGGCAGAAGCAAACTTTGCAAGCCTTTTTTTTTGAAAACTGCGCGGGTAACGCAGCAAACTGCTCGGAAAACCTGCGCAGAAATTGGTCTATCAAAGAACTTTGCGCAGACAGAAAATGAGCCAGAAATTTTTGCGCGGGGAACGCGTTCCCCGCGCAGACCACACTTTACAGTCTGGCCAAAGTGTATAGCGCCAAGGGGTCATCGACAAAAGATTTTCGTCCCCGTTAGCGGATTTTGTCAGTTAGGGGGGGGTCTCACCTGAATCCGTTGAAATTGTCATGTTAGGGATGAAAATCTTGATAATGACCAGTCTGCATTCCTTGTAGTGCGCGGGGAAGATCTTCCCCGCGCCACTTTCGCTAAAACAATAGAGTCTATTGTTGAGCCATTGTTTTCACCCGCGCACTTCTCCGCCCAAGGAACATCGAGTGCAGTCTGGGATAATGAGAAATCACAGGTGGCGGAGAATGGTTCAGTACTTGCACAATTCAGTAATACATACAAATGTATTAAAATTTAATCATACCTGCCAGTTAACTGTGTTAATTTCTCTGGAATCCTCCATTGGTTTCACAGACTCCTACAAAATTTTAATACATTTGTATGTATTACTGAATTGTGCAAGTACTGAACCATTCTCCGCCACCTGTGGAGAAATGTTGCATAAATATTTCACGAGAATGTGGTAGGCTATTAGTGTTAGATCACGAACAAAGTTAACTGAAGTTTGAAATAAATGTGTGGAATTTCAGGTGTGAAACTTACCTCATATTAAAATGTGTTGGTATGCAACAGACGTGCTAGCCATGCCATTCATGGCGGGCCTAGGCCAGGTGTATTCAGGGCCGAGGCTGCTTTAAAAGAGGCCAGAAAATTTTTGTCCGTTAACAAGGGGGGAGGCTTGGCTTAAATAAATCGGCAAGTGTAAAACACAGGTTGACAGGTTTAACAGGTTTACAGGTTCCAGGTTGACAGGTCACCAGGTTGACAGGTTACCAGGTTTACAGGTTGACAGGTTACAGGTTGACAGATTACAGGTTGACAGGTTTACTGGTTGAAAATTCTACAAGTTCACCTATCAGACTTTGGAACATCAAATAATTTGACAAAGGTATGAAATGGTGAAAACAAATGGAAAGCAAAATTGGAAAGCAACAAACTTGGCCAAGTAATTACAGTCAATTATAATCATGGAACAGCAACAATTGCCATCATCAGCAGCAGCCACATGCATTTGATGGAGATTGGCACAGACAGTTTTAAATGAAACAATTTGAAAACTTTGATAATAAATTTTAAGACATCTACTAATACCCCTTTCATTCACAATATGACCTCTCTTAAAGAAATCTGCCATACCACCAAAATCTTGAGAGGCTCTAACACTGAAAAATGTTTTAATTTGTCCGTGAATCGGAAATGCGATTCCACTTGTTTCTTTATTTTAAGACACAATACAATTCAATCAGGTAAGACAAAGGAGTGATCCCCCTTGCAATTGATAAAATATCTGGTGTAAGAAACTTTTGGAACTGAATCTTTGTATTGATCTAAAGTCCATGTGTTATTCTCACTGCAGAAATTTGACTGTTATATTGATGTTTTATTCTAAGCTTGTAACAAGGTAAAATTAGCTTTTCAAATTTGATACTCAAGTCAAGAAAATTGCCAGGTCCTAAGCTTTTATTTCAAAATTGCTCATTTCCTGCAAGGAAACTCATTGTACTCCTCAAGAAACATTTCATAGTTGTGCAGAAATCTTCCAAAATTGCATATTGTACTCTAACCTGTCAACCTGCATTTTCTCCAACCTGTAACCTGTAAACCTGGTAACCTGTCAACCTGGTGACCTGTCAACCTGGAACCTGTAAACCTGTTAAACCTGTCAACCTGTAAACCTGTGTTTTACACTTGCCGTAAATAAATGCCATTCTCTTTATGTACACCTGTCATATGGAGGCGCAAACTATGAATTTCTGCAGTTCAAGGTGATATCAGGTGAAGTAAGGATTTTAATCACTCTTTTGTTGTACTGTATTCAGAAGACAGAACATAATTATCTATTGTCATACCACATTGTTTGATAGCATGACTCGTGAATTGCAAAGTATTAAAGGGCCCTGTGCAACGTCACTGCTTTGCGACTACAAATATGCCTTGTTACCCTGTGATTGATAATTTCTGATAATCAGAAAATAAGATGGCTTCCTCGAGACAGGAATCTCCTGAACTATGTCCCAGAATAAACTTGGAAGACTAAGTCCCAGTGAACCTCGACATGTATTTTACTTCAACAAGCCTACATATGAAGTTTGGACAAGACTGAAGTCGAAAGTTTCTCGAAGTAGTGGCGAGAAGTCGCTTTCAAGCAACGAAATTGCTCTGTGGCTGTTGCAGAGCTACGAGACTCGCTTCACGGATTCGTGTACTTGATGTGCCAAGATAAACAGTGAAAACATTAACGATCACGCCGATGGCATCAAGGAAAGCAGGCAAGTTTTTGTTCAGGAAGCACTGCGCGCCCGCAAAGCACTGACGTTGCACAGGCCCCTTTAAATAAGAAGTTGGAGGAAAAAACCAGCCTTGGTAGCACATTTGCTTTGAGCTCTCAACCCGGTGCCAACTCGCTCGCGCCAACCCAAATTTGATTGTGCCAGTCAGATGAGAGTTTCAAACTTGCTCGCAGAGACCACTCTGTCTCATAAACTCTGGCCTTCAGTATATGCACTTCACGTTTTTGTGGACTTGATGAAGCTACATAAAAATTGATCTTCATGGAACACAGCCTGTGAAAACACAAACTTGATGTGTTTAAAAAGGTTTGCAGATGTTTAAGATATGAAAAGAGTTCACTTCACTATGGCTAATCAATGGAGTTCTTCAATTAATAACAGACTTGCCTAATGAAACTAAGGGCTTGGCCCTAAAAGTCTTATTGGTGCTTGTGGAAAAGTATACATGAGACAAAATAATTAGCCAAGATTTATTCTACCCAAGATGATAGAGTAGCAAATGATGATGGAGTAGCAAAGCCCTCTTTCGCAGTAGGCGAGGAGAATTTTTCCATGGTAGAAAATATAAAATACCTTGGGGTAATTGTTGATAAACATCTGAGCTGGGATGAGCAAATTTCAGCAGTGACAAAGAAAGTTTCATGCGGATTAGGGATGTTATGTTTTTCCGAAAAGTATCTGCCCATTATTACTGTACAAAAAATGTATAAAAGTCTAGTGGAACCATACTTCAGATACAGCTGCCCGGTATGGGAAATTGCTGTATCAATGCTATCAATAGGCTGCAAAAACTCCAAAATAGGGCGGCAAGAATCGTCACAAATAGTGTTTATGTTGCTTCTGCTCTACCCATAATCAGAAAACTTTGGCTGGCCCACCATCAATGAACTTATCGAAGATGGTGTACAAATCGGTAAACAACCAAGCTCTCATTTACCTTACTGAAATGTTTCTCCGGCTGTCCGATTCATGCAAGAGAGAACTTCACAATACTAAAACAGATTTGGTTGTTCTTCATCGCAAATCGGTCTTTGGCCAGAAATGCTTTTCATATAAGGGTGCTAAATTATGGAACAATCTTTCGGTTGAAGTCAAATCATCAAAATCGTATGAAATATTCAAAAAAGGTATCAACGATGCCAACACCGAATGCTGATTCTCTCTTTCATGATATAGCTAGCATCGCTTTAACTTGTTTATAAGATATATGATGTTGTAGATAAGGTTTTTTGATTATGTATATATGCTTTTCTTAATCTGTATTTATTTGTACGGCCCACTGAAAATCAATCTTCTGACTGACATGGCCACCGTGCTTAAAGAAATTAAAATCAATCAATCAATCAACCTATTTCAAGTAATGTGATCATACTTTGGAAAATTGTAGCATCACACTACTTTTTGCATTCATGGCTGACTCACAACCAATAAACAAACTCACTCCAGAGGGGAAATCTTTATTTATGATTTGTGTGGACAAGGATTTAGTCAAATTAGCCACCTCACTATACTCATACAAGGTCATTGTATAGTAAAACCTAATGATAAATTAATTGATAAATAGTTCCATTAATTTATCCAAACTGTTTTTAATTAGTAAAAAGAAAGGTTGTACTTTCAAATGGTATACAGTTAAACCCGAAATTATTCACACCTATACTAAATTCTGAGTACTACTTAAGGACCAATTTTACTGTCGCTGAAGCTTCATAAAAAAATTAAAGGCTGAAAGGTGCAATTTGAGGGAATAGAATATCATGTGAATTAGTACCCAAATATAACAATTCAAAAGACTTCATATTTGACATCGGTATGAATAATTTCAGGCTTAACTGTACATCACATGTACTCAAATTTTGGCAATGTTTTATGATTTCAAATTATGGTTGGGTTAGTTTTTCTGAAACACCCTAAAGATGCATGTGATGGCACTGTGTATCAGCATTTCTTAATCTAAAGTATGGGCAGGATAAATTCTCCAGTTGATATCTTGGGACTAGTTGCTTTTTGAAGTAAATTTCTACAGGTTGATTAGACTTTTGAAGAATGATCTTTTTCTCCACCGGCCATAGAGTGGGCTAAGTTTTGCGCCCTGATATTTGATAAAGCAGCAGAATATCTCATCAAAAGGTATTTCCATCGTAGGAACAATACAGTCTGCTTCCTCATGTGGCAAATTATCACCACAACACATTCAAAGAGTAATTCCAATGACAAACCAAGAAGCATCTTAGTATGACAGGGTACCACTGGGGAATTCCATGAAACATAAAAGATATGCTGACTATAGTGCTGAAATTATGTTTATGAAACAGTTATCTCGGAGGATTCCATAAAGTGTGAGATGTACTCTGACTATGGTGATGATTATGTTGATGAAATGCTGGTCTCAAGTGCAAGTAATTTTCAAATTCAGATTGAAGAAGAAGCCAACTCTAATGAAGCATTTGAGGAAGCAAATACCAATGCTGCAATCCTTACACATGACCAGATGACGAGTAATCAATTTCATACCACAGAGAAATATTATATTTGTGAGGTATGCGGGATGGGATTTATTGATAGTGACAATCTCGATGCACATAAACAAAACAGTCATATTGGAGGGAATTGTTACATTTGTGATGTATGTGGAATAGGATTTAGTCTGAAAGATGGTTTAGACAGACATAAACAAGTCCATGCTAGGGAGAAACATTATGAATGTAACATCCTTGGGAAAGAGCTACTGCACAAAAATGTTGGCAAAACATTAATTCCTCATGGATATGATTCACAAATTAAGATTGAACAAGATGCACAGTCTGTTGAAGATGAACTTGGAAATGAATTTAATGACAGCAGTAGTCGAAATAATGATAAAGAAAAACATACATGGTTCAGTCAGAATGAACATCTAAACACACATAAGCGAATTTATGCTCGAAAGAAAACTTACGTGTGTGATGAATGCGGGAAGCTTTTTAGCAAAAAGAGTATTTTAACTAAACATAAACTAACTCATACTGGGGGGAATCCTTACATTTGTGGCACCTGTGGCAAGAGATTTAGCAAGAAAAGTAAGTTTGACAGACATACACAAATTCATACTGGAGAGAAACCTTATATTTGTGAAATATGTGACCAAAGATTTAGTCACAATGACAATCTTAAGAAACATAAACGAATTCATAGTGGATTGAAGCCATACATTTGTGATGTATGTGGACAAGGATTTAACCACAATAGCAATCTCAGTAGACATAAACAAATTCATACCGGAGAGAAACCTTATATTTGTGATATATGTGGACAAGAATTTCGTCAAAATGTTCATCTCAATAGACATATGCGAATTCATACTGGAGAGAGACCTTACATTTGTGAAATATGTGGAAAGGGATTTTGTCAAAGTAGCCATCTCACAATACATGAACGCATTCATAATGGAGAGAAACCTTGCATTTGTGATACATGTGGAAAAGGATTTTGTCACAAGGGAGGTCTTGATAAACATAAACTAAGTCATACTGCAAAGAAGTCTCACATTTGTGATACCTGTGGAAAAGGATTTACCTTCAATTGTCAGCTCACTACACATAAACGAATTCATACTGGAGAGAAACCTTACATTTGTGATGTGTGTGGACAAGGATTTCGTCAACTTGCACATCTCAATAGGCATATGCAAACTCATACTGGAGAAAAGCGTCACATTTGTGATACATGTAGACAAGGATTTTGTCTGAAACGTAATCTCAATAAACATAAACGACTGATTCATAGTTGAGAGAAACCTTACATTTTCAATGTACGTGGACAGATTTTGTTATAGTCACGTTATTGAGCCACATAAACGAAATTCATACAAGAGAGAAACCTTGCGTTTGTGATATACGTGACAAGGATTCAGTCAAACTAGCGGTCTCATTCAACATAAACGAATTGATACTGGAGAGAAACCTTACATTTGTTATGTGTGTGGGCAAGGATTTAGTCGGAAAAGTTATCTTAATAAATACAAACGAATTCATACCTGAAAGAAACATTACATTTGTCTTTTTTGTGGACAAGAATTTGGTCGGAAAGATGCTCTTGATGCACGTAAACGAATTCATACTGGGGAGAAACCCTACATTTGTGATATATGTCAACAAAGATTTAGTCGGAAAGATGTACTTTATACCGGGTGAGTAAAAAAAAACGTTTGAAAGGCTACTGCTCCCTGACTATATAAGCAAGGATATTTTGCAATATCTGATTAAATAGATAAGATGTTCAATTATTTTTAGAAATTTTTCTGGCTAAAATCGGTCACTCCGTTCAGATCCTGTAGGCAATTTTCTAAGATGAATCCCTTTGAGAAACCTTAAAAAAGGTGCTAAAATTACAAGCAAAGTTCCCCAATGTGGTTACCTCACAACGATGACATTCAGCACGCTTTAGCACGTGCTTTTGTTTTGTTGGGTTGAAAACTCTTCCCCCAGTGTGAATAACATATTCAGGGGGATTCCATTCTCCCATGAGGACAAAATACATGAGCACATCCAGGAGTCATTATTGCTAGGAAGAAGAACAAAAGGAAATTTCGCTTGCTGTTTTCGCTTGTTTTTGCAGGTTTTCGAATGGGGCTTGCTGCAGAAAATCTCCTATTTCGACGGGAAGGAATGACCGATTAAAGCCGGGTAAATTACTGAACCTCATTTGACATATCGGGGTTAAAACAAGACGGTTTTAAACTTCATTGCTTTAATATTCAGGGATCAGGAATTTTTCAAACGCCGGGTGCTTTTATTGACTCACCCGGTATGCATAAAGGAAGTTATTCCAGAGACTTTTTTGTTTTTTGTTTGTTTTTCAATTTGCTTTTTGTGGCTTTTCAGGCCCACTGTGCATGCCGCATCCAGGCATGGGACCCCTAGTTTAACGTCCCTTCCGAAGGACGACGAGGTGAGTTGTGAGGTCAGGCCTCCGAGGTTACCCATCCGGAGTTTGACCTCACTCGATCGAGCTTTACTTCAGTTACCTGACGAGAACTTATTAAGGCACTCGGCCACCTACCCCGTACACTGTCTTACAGAGACTTGCCATACTTTGTGGTGTATTTGTATGTGGACGATTTTACAGGAGTATTTTCAGTTGCAATGTATTTGGGAAACAGTTCACCAGGAAATATTTTCAATAAGCCGGTTATCCACTAGACTGATTTTTCCGTGCGCAGCGGAGCGGCTGTTGTTTCGAAAACAATGTACGCGTACTAACAAAGATGTTTAATTTCCAAGAAATTCAATGACCAAGAATTTTTAAAAATATTTTCAGAGCTGTTTTTCGTCAATCGCCGTGGCTTCCCCCTCTCGTGGAATACTGAAGTCGTATGTCAGAGCCTTCGAGCGATTTGATTGGTTGGCGCCATAGGACGCGGCGGAAAAGTTGAAGTCAATCCGACTTTCAAATACGCGCGTAGCGGAGCGACCAGAAGTGACCATTGTTAGAAATAAACAATGCAATTGCAATAGCCGCTCCGCTGCGCGCGGAAAAATACGCCTAGTGGAAAATCGGCTTTAGACAGAAAGGAATTCATCCTAGGCCATGTTTTGCCATGAATTGGGCAAAAATTTACTCTCAAAAGTTACCTCAGTCAACATAAACAAATTCATATATTTGGGACAACTAATTCTGTTGTAATATACTGGGTGGGTCAGAAAATAGTGTCGTGCATTTGACAAGCGATGCCTAAGTTGAAAACACGTCAAATCGGGCTTTATCCAACTTTCATCTTGCTGAAATTAGGTTTGTCAAATTCGATCTTTTCTTGTTAAAGGAAGGATGAGGCAAGCGTTTTGTTAAACTTCATACTTATAGACATTCCATGTTATTTTGACAAATCCAGTTGTCAAGACATTTCCAGTTTTAAAGATATTTCCAGCTGAGATATGAAAAATTAGTTAATTAGATGTAAATATGTTTTAGCTATTTGTTATTCGAACGTTTTGAACCAACTAGGTTCATCTTCAGCGAATATTTATTTAGATTCGATTGAGTTGAAAATGAACGATCAACAACAAAATGTTTTCAATGAAATCTGCGTATAACATTTGCCCACCTTCCCTTTCTCAGTATAGGGCTCGAATCTTTGCAAAACTTTAAAATTAAACGTTTATGTAAACTGTTATTACCTGATTCTTTCAACTAAATAGATTGAAAGGAACTTGAGGACGTTTGCCACGATTCCAGAAAGAACATTTTTGATATTATCATTATTTGCAGAGTTACAGAATGTTTAACATTTCTGCTGGTTTTGAAGATGTGACGTCGTCAAAATGCCAAATCGTAAGCCATAAAAGTTACAGACTTTTGCTTGCTACCATCTTGTAGATCGTCAAAAACTGAGTATTTATTGCATTGGTCATTTAGACTTTCCTCAATCAGTTGACAATTTATGGTGCTTTTAACAGTTTTCAAAGCTTCTGCTGATATCTCCTCTCGTGCATTCTTTCATAAAACTTAAAACGCTGTAATTCCAAGAATAATGATGATATCGCGAATGCTTTATCTGGAATTATGGCAAACCACCTGAAGTATCATTCGATCTATTCAGTTGAACGAATTAGGCAACAACATTTTACACACTCAGTTTTAGAATTTTCTTACCTTTGGGTGTCTTTTCTCACAACATTAGTCTGCAGGTTCTTATTTTGCTATGTTCCTGTTTGTCGGATTTTGCTGCATCTAACTTACCTTCCTTTAGAACTTAAAAAATGTAGTGACCACAGAATCTTCCTTTTGGCTACTCCACGCAGTGCCATTAAACTAGGGTAAAAAGCGAAACTAACCTCATTACACAAATTTTCTAAAGAGGACATTTCGTAACCTAGGGTATCCTTGATGATTTAGGCACATTCTTGTGAAGACCATCTGAGGTTATACATAAACGAGATAACGTGGCAATGCCACACAACGTTTTCTCAGATTTACATCTCGTAGAGCAGCAACAGTGATGGCACCACGAGAGTCCACCAACAGAGCTCCCAGGAGCTTCAAAACCATGCGGTCCAAAAGAAAGCTGAAAAAAGTTTCTCTCTGAGGTTAGCATTTTTAATCAATCAGCGAACTTCTTTATAAAATATTTTGAATTCTAGATAATATAATGGTGGGACCTTCATATGGCAAATCATTGGCAATGTCAAACCAGAAGCAAATTCCGAAGAGAAACCAAGAAACTCTCTATGAGAATCTACCCAAGAATCTACGAGCTCAAAATCCAGTAAAGCGTGAAAGATGTTCTGAATCTGGTGATGATGATTATGTTGATGAAGTCTTGAGCTCTGGAAATACAACTTTTGTTTGTGATGTGTGTGGTCAAGGATTTAGTGAAGCGAGAAATCTCCATGCTCATAAACAAAATATTCATGTTGGGGAGAAGTATAACATTTGTACAGTATGTGGATTAGAATATAGTCTGAAAAATGATTTAGAAACACTTTATCTATCTAAGGGTACTTTACAAGTTCATTCACACATACAATTTCATTCTGGGGAGAGAGATTATATTTGTGATGTGTGTAGAATAGGATTTGGTAATGATGGCAATCTCCATGCTCATAAACAAAACATTCATATAGGAGAGAATGTTTACATTTGTGATGTATGTGGAATTGGGTTTAGTCAGGAAGATGATTTAGAGGGACATAAACAAGTCCACAATAGGGAGAAGCATTATGAATGTAACATACTTGGAAAGGAACTGCTGCCCCGTCCTATTGATAAAACATTGATTTGTCATGAAAATTATGTACATATCAAGATCGAAGAGGAAGCATATTCTAGTGATATTTCTAAAGAGGAAATTAGTGACAGTATTAATCTAAACAAACACAAACGTCAGAGAAGTGTCAAAGGAAAAGCTTATGTTTGTGATACTTGTGGAAAAGGATTTACTCGTAGTAGCAATCTCACAGTTCATAAGCGAATTCATACTGGAGAGAAACCTTACGTTTGTGATATTTGTGAGCAAGGATTTACGCAAAGCGGCAATCTGACGAGTCATAAACGAATTCACACTGGAGAGAAACCTTATATTTGTGATATATGTGGAAAAGGATTTAGTGAGAATGGAAGTCTCACTTCGCATAAACGAATTCATACCGGAGAGAAACCTTACACATGTGACATCTGTAGTAAGGGATTTAGTAACAGAGGCAATCTAGTTGAACACAAACGAATTCACATTGGAGAGAAACCTTACATTTGTGATAAATGTGGACAAGGATTTAATCAAAGAGGCAATCTAAATGTTCATAAACGAATTCACACTGGAGAGAAACCGTATATTTGTGATATATGTGGAAAGGCATTTAGTTGCAGTCACAATCTCACCTCGCATAAACGAACTCATACTGGAGAGAAACCGTATATTTGTGATACATGTGGAAAAGGATTTACTCACAGTCACAATCTCAATGCACATAAACGAATTCATGCATAGAGAGAAACCTTACATTTGTGATAAACGCGGACAAGGATTTAATCATAGTGCCAGTCTTAATACTGATAAACGAAGTCATGCATAGAGAGAAACCTTACATTTGTGATCAATGTGGACAAGGATTTAATCAAAGTGGCCATCTCAATGTTCATGAACGATTTGACACTTGAGAATAACCTTAAATTTGTGATGTATGTGGAAAAGGATTTAGTTACAGTAACAATCTCATTTTGCATAAACGAAATTATACCGGAGAAAAACCTTATATTTGTTATATACCGGCTGACCCAAAAAATCTTCACGAGCTAGATCATAACTGGCTCCCTGAAATCAAAAGTTATTGCCAAGTGATTTGTATCACAGTTTAGTTGACAGGCTTAGGGATCTTTTGAGGTGCTGCATTGTGATTTTAAGCGAAGATTGCCATCTGAAAATCCAGACTCAATGAAAATTTCGAATCCAGGGTTCTTCATTTTGAGTGAAATGATCGCCATCATTTTCCAGTCAACATTTTGCGAAAACTCGACAAAAGCGATGAGTTAGAAGTTATCTGGGGAAATGTTTTGTTTGCAAAACGATCGACCTCTGTTCCTCATTCAAATATCATGCTCCAAAGCAAATTTTGAATTCAGTTGTTTTCACACTTTCACACTTTTGGTTGTAAAAACGTTCTAATTGCATATGAACGATTTCATACTGTAGAAAGCCTTAGACTTTACACGATCTAATGGAGAAAATCCTTTGAGAAAGGGTTGTGCGCTGAGCCCTCCATGGATTACAGGAAGTAATTAAATCACCAACTCTTGTCACTGATGAATCTTCCTCCCTTCTCGACCACATACCGGGTGACTCACAAGAAATTTTCCCCTGTTCGAAAAATCAGTGCAGGAAATATAATTTGGCTATCAAGGTCAAAAACTGATTTTTCTGACAGTGACATGATTCGTAATTTGAAGGTAGTAGGCCTGTGGTAAATTGGAAAGATCAAAGAAATTAGTCCTGTACAATTGCCAGAAAATGGCCTAAAAGGCGCTATCAAAGGCATCTCGAAATATAGGAAACATGGCCTCTCAGATTTACTATTTTCCATAATCCTTCAATGAATAAGATATCAGTTTGAGTTTTTGTCCAGAATCAGTTCATCATTGTATTGGTCATCGGAATTCTGAAAAGGACTTGAGATAGATTTTAAACGACCCGGAAGATTGATCTATTGTCTTCGGCTATTTTGCTTCTATCTGAAAGACTGATTTCCGAAGTCTTTTCAATTTATCGAAAGACTACTACTTTGAAAATGATAAAGAATACTAAAAATATCTATATCTGATTGCTATTAGAAAAATCAATCCCTATCATTATTTTGCGACTACTTTTGATATGATAATTTTCAAAGCAGGGGCACATATCTTGGGGGGGGGGGTGACAGGGGGAGTCTTTGGTACCGGTACCAACTCATAAGGTACCAGGTTCTACCCAAATTGAAGGTATTGGTACTACCAATTTTTGGGGCAGGAGCTATCAATATAGTACAGTTAATCATGAATATGACGAATTCTGAATGGAGGTCTACGTCAGTTCCTCGTGAGACCAATGGGCAAGACCAAACCACTCCTGAACATGTCACCGTGGCATCTGTGTCACTGTCTGCACTGTTAACAGCTAAAAGCTCGTTCTATAAATCCCAAAATCATCTATGGACGAAATTTTTATTGGTACCGAGTCATAAAAGCTTGGTACCGGTACCCCTACCTTTGGTACCAGGTTCCACCACATCTGCACAATATTGTACCAGGTACCACCCCTCTGGTACCATGGTACCACTACCCTGTCACCCCCCTCTATCTTGAGTCAACTCGTACTTACAAATTCCTACCAAACAATTTCTCAACTTTGGGTTCTTGATTTGGGATTATCCGATCATCAACTGATTTTACCCGCATCAAAATACACGAACACCAGGGGCGGCGCCAGCTGCCAAACAATGGGGCGGAGAAGCAAGGGGAGCGAAAGAAAAGTGGGGGCCTGGGAATTGCCTCCAGGAAGATTTTTTAGAGTCATACCATCTAGGATGTCAGAACAGAAAGCGCCCTCTTGCAAGGTTGGCTAAAATTTGGTTCAATATATTCGACTAAATTTGCAAGCCCTAATTCACTTCAAACTATGAACGAGAAAGCAAAAAAGTTAAATTTGAAACCTATCTTATTTGAAACCACGGGGGGGGGGTTCTTCCAAGTAAAGGTACCTGGGGATGTGCCGCCCGCAAGGGTATGCTTTTTCAAACCTTCTAGTCTAGCCAAGGGTATACTTTTTGCCAATTTTAGCCCATTTAGTCTAGCCAAGGGTATACTTTTTGCCAATTTTGGCCCATTTAGTCTGGGCAAGGGTATACTTTTTGCCAATTTTGGTCAAAGAAATGTCAAACATCGGTAATTCCTGTAAAGAAACCCAAATGTTTTTCAAATTTTGGTCCTTAGAATGTAAAAATTTGGCAAGTTTTGCCTAGAAAATGCCAACTCATGGCACTTTTGATGTAGAAATTAGTCTAGCCAAGGGTATCATTTTCAGAAAAGTTGGCCTAGCCAACGGTGCTATTTTCAAACCGTGGGCGGCACACCCCTGCCCGAAATTTAGCCGAGACCCCCCCCCCCCACGTGTTTGAAACGTACCTATTACCTTCACACGAACATGTATATATTTATATGGATGTTCTAAAAAGATGTATGGAATTGGAATAAGATCTCATATGGCTAGACTTATGATTTATGACTTATGGTTAAACTTATATTATCATTTAAACGCGGGGAATCGAGTACCGATGTCTTAGAGGGAATAGTGACCTAATCCCACCTTGTTTCGCCGATTTTAGAAGAATAAGAAAATCGATCCTCAAAAAAGTGGAGTGGAAATCCCAGTCCACCCTGTGGCGCCACCTCTGACAAACACGCAAACAAGATCCGTACTTTCAATAATTACACAAAGCAGCTCTTTCTTGACAAACTAAGTGATAATGATGATTATGATTATGATTCATAGTAGAGGACTGCTAAGGCTAACTGCATACTCTTTCATACACCCCAGAGAAGCAGAGGTTATTGGGGCTCATATTGGGGGTCTTTTATACGGTAAAACCGCCAAAATTTGCCTTCTTACCTGTCTACCGTGCGCCATTTTTTCTCATAAACCGCTACCGCCAGTCTTCTTCAGCAAGAGAAATGTTCCTGTTAGAATCGCTATTTCATGTAAATGAAGCAGGAATGCTAAGGAAATTTATGTGAATCTACTAATTTCGATGACCCTACTTTTATAGCCACGCGAAGTCTCGATAGATAATGACGTTTATCCAGTAAAAGCAACGTCAAAGGCAATGTCTCGGGGATGGAACATACCTCTTACAGTCACGAAGTAAGCGAAGAACCACCCAACCGTTCGTTGAAATTCTATTTTTCCGCAACCGCGTTGAAAGAGAAAAACCGGATACCGCACTGATTTTCTTGCTGAAACCGTATTCATTTTATTTCATTTTCATTTTTGCTCGCGGAACGAAGTGACGCGAGTTTGTGAGATGGGATGGGAAATTTCCCGTAGATATTTTTTCCTTTTATATCAGGACCCATACTGCTTTGCGAAAGTTTTGAACAAAGCATCTTTTCAACTCTGCTGTCTGCGGAATAGCATACTGGAAAAACCAGACCGTATGACTCTGAGACCCCAGTAACCCTTAGGACCCATTAGGACCGAGTTTAAAAGGATCCTCAACATTAAGGGGTCATCCCCTCTTAATAAAGGCAGTGTTTCAAGATACTATATGCTAATCAGGCTGTTTCTGCTATAATTTTTCAAATTTAGCGCCAATACCGTTCACTTCAGCATGGGGTGAATACCGTTTCTATGGTGAATACCCTTGAACAGACGTAGCACCAGTACAGATAAAAACATTTTATTCTTTGAATTGCTGAGCATGCAGTGGCAGCGCCAGCTCTGACGAATCCATAGCTAGGCTTTTCAGGTAGGCTTTTCTGCGCAATCAGTCAGATATGCTTTTCCTACCCTTGAATATTTAATGAAAAAAGAACAGAGAGAAAACAACGATAAATACTTGAATGATAATTGAAACCGTGTTAAAAACAACAAGAGAAACTTTGGCCAACCTTTTTACAACTGCCCGTAGTTGACATATCTGCAAGGAAACTGTCTTGTTATCTGATGCCATCTTAGGGAATGACTCCTTTCAAACTCTGTACTTCAGGTCCTAGAGGTCGTATTAGTCTCAGGGCCATAGGGTCTGGTTTTTCCGGTATGCCCTGTGGAATTTATTGCACACAGCACTTTTCAATGCCTCTGTTGTCTGGCTTGTCTGAAGTGGAATCAAAACCAGTCATAGCAAGTTTGTCCAGTTTCAATCCAGTCACGTACTAAAATAGACTATTGTAATTCTTTTCTTCAAAAAGAAAAGAAATCAATGAATGAATGTTTTTCCTGTCTGCCCGCTCATCGGCCTACAGAACAGATTTCAGAAAGAAAACAATCATGCAGCAACTGAAATTTGGAATCCATGAGAACCAAGGCGCACTATGGGAGACGATGGGGTGGATATTGGAGGTGCAGATGAACCCCTCCAAATTTGAACTGTTATGGGGGCATATGGCTAAAAACTACTCTCACATTCAGCAATGCCATGCTCTTTGTTTACTCTCAGTGAAAGTTTACAATGTTGACACCCCCGGTCAAGTGTCCCCGTACATTCTACCCCGGTGAATTACCCGATGGAAAAATATGACTTCGTTTTAAGACCACTAGGACCCTGGTGAACATCTGACCTCTCACCGGGGCACTTAGATGGGGGTTTATTTTGGGTTGAATAAAACGTAAATCTGGAACAGAAACGAAACCAAATCCGTTCGTCTGGTAATTCCATTCAGCCTCTGTGAAGGAGAATGAAACATCTAAATCACACTAAACATAGCAAGAGTGAGATTTGAAGGCGGAGGTCTGCAAACACTGGAACCTGATAGGAAGATTTCATCGTGATGAATTCAAGAGCGCCAAGGGGAGTTTCACTTTCAAGGAATATTTTACATCTCCGGCAAAGATCATTTTGTTTTGGAGAAAAATCCACCAAAAATCCGTAAAAGTCCTGTTATTCTGGAAACGTTACGTACGATTTTTTCGTTCGAATTTTTAACGCCTTGCACAAAAACCATTGGAACTATTCATGTGTGCCAACTCGAACTGCTCATCCACAGCAACAGGAATCTTAGTTGAAATTGGCGCAAAATATCACTGCACCGGCACCGTTTTGCCCTGGCCTAACATCTTACCTTGTGTGGCTGGATAGCAATGCCTACAGTTACATTTTGTAATGAACTAAATGATAACAAAATCGGATATCCCAGTTACGTTCCGCGAGCTACCCATAGGTTCACCTTTGATTAATTCTTTACACAGGGTAAAATCTTCAATAGATAAAATTACTGCTTTACAGCTTGCCCTGTCAACTAAACAAAGAGAATATTTAAAAAAACCTATTTACAGTTTTATGTCGCAGCTAACGTATAAAAACAAGGAAAGAAAATAAAGAAACAATTTTGCGTGACAGCTTTCTTAAAAGAAGAAAAGCTACTCGTAGTTATGGCTTCGGGCGCGGCTTCGGGTCCGAATTTGTTCCAAAGTTTTGCTCCCCTGAATCGGCCCTGAATGAAAAACTCTTTTGTCCAAAGGATGTTTTCAACAACGGAAGGTTCAAATCCAGTTTGGAATTGCGTAATTCCCTAAAGCATTTATCAGAGACCCTAAGTAAACAGACCTTGCAGATATTCAGGTACTACATTGTGAAATGACTTTATAACAATCTTTATTGTTTCAAACCCAATCATTTGTTGAATATTTAGCCAGCCAAGTTATTTGATTAGTTTTAATGCGGAGGCGTCATAGGGACTATTTGTGACTATCCTGGCTGCTCTGTTTTGCAGCTTTTGCAATATTCCGCATCCACAATATGTGCGAATCCGCCCAACCGCCAAACTATTATAGACCCCCGTTATTGAGTCTGGGGCGCTTACAACAAAGTAGGACAGTGTGATTACGAATATCTAAGTTATCATAATTAGAGCAAAAGCAACAATTTTATTCGTAAAATCATGCCAAATCAATAACAGTATAATTAAAAAGAACAGCACTAAAATGGAGCCAGCATACGGCATACCACAAAGTGACCTAAAACAAAGAGATTTAACCCTCTGAGGCCCCAGGTGACATATATGTCACATACTTTTGTAACAATGGTACCCATTGTTTTTGGAATTCCTTGGTGGAATTTTTATCATAAGAGCCCGGAGTGACATGTTTGTCACACAACAGCCACAATTTGAGGAACTTTACATGAGGAACTAGCTGAGGGGATCAAACAAAATGTGGTCCACTTCGACTGTGGTGATCTGGCTGCTGAATGCTGCAAATACTAGTTGCGATTCTGAGCATCTCGGGTAACTATAACCCATCATTCTATTATTTTACTAACGTTTAGGTGACGAGGGATGCATTGGCTGCCAAACTTATTGCAAAAACAAATTTATTTCTGTGGAAGCACTTATTTTAGAAACATGTGACATATATGTCACTTCGGGTTTAGGCCCACTCAGGATAACAAGTCTTCTACAGGAGATTCTTCGTTAGTACTGACGATTATAGATTGAATTTCTACGCTATGCGGCCACTCATGGCCAGAAAATAACCCTGTAATTGATCTTTTATGATCAAAAAAGAATTTTGGCAAAAAAATTACATTTTTAGTAATAACGTGATAGAAGAATGCCCTAAAAACTCAAGATAATTCTCATTTTTGTATGTTTTTCTAGAAATTCTAATTCCTGTTGTCTATATCATTATTTCTGTAACCTATTTGGCAATAACATAACATATTTTTACTTATTTTTTGCAGGATGGCTGATCGAGGCAAATCAAAATTTATCGGATTGAAAGAAATTATATGCCTAGCAGATCAAAAATGATTAAAACTGGGAATATTCCTAGTTATTTTGCAGATTTTAGCATTTTGAGATATTGAAAATGAAGAATCTTTGCTGTTTTTGTCAAGTCTTAATGGTGCCACGCAAACCCAATGTGACACCTATGTAACAAACAAGAAATATATGAAAATAAGGTCGAATTTGAAAAAACAAAAAATTTTTATTTTTCTTGTCATAAAAGACATTTGTACTCCATTTTTTGAATTTTTTGCTGTACGTTTAGGGTGCTTGGGTTCCAGAGGGTTAATAGGAATGATAACCATGACATAATTTACCGGAGGGAATCCTTATTTTTGTGATATATACGGAAAAGCGTTTACTCAGAGTAGCAACCTTACCAGATATGAACAAATTCATTCCGGAGAGAAATCTTACATTTGTTTTCTAAGGGGGGAGGGGGGGGGGAATTTAGTCACAGAAAAAGTTGGATTTGAATAAGATAAACGAATTCATACTGGAGAATAGCCTTACCTTCGTGATATATGTGGACAAGAATTTGGTCGGATAGATGTTCTTCATACACATGAACGAATTCATACAGAAGAGAGACCTTACATTTATGATATATGTGACCAAGGATTTAGCCAAAGTAGCGACCTTGCCATGCATAAAAAATTCATACGGGAGAGAAACCTTACGTTTGTGAAATATGTGATACAGGATTTAGTCGGAAATGTATCCTTGGTATGCATAAACGAACTCACAGTGGAGCGAAACCTCATATTTGTGGCATATGTGAAAAAGCATTTGGTCAGATCGGAAGTCTTAAGAAACACAAAAGAATTCATACTGGAGAAAAACCTTACATCTGTGATGTATGTGACAAAGCATTTTGTCAAATCGGAAGGCTTAAAAGAGGCACAAACGAATTCATACTGGAGGGAAACTTTAAACTTGTGATTTGTATGACCATGACGAAGTATTTAGTCAAAACGGAAGTCGTGACAAACACAAACGTTTCATACTGGAGAGCAACCTCCAGTATGAATTCATACTCGAATTCATGTTCGGATATATTTTCTCCTCAGTATTAAATTAAAAGTTATTAAAGTTTATCAGAGTTTAGGCCTTTATTTCATAAACTTTATTCATTTTGGAGGGAGCTTATTTGATTATTCTGAGTTGAAGAGGGTAATTGTGGAATGGTTTGGGCTTTCTGGCCAGAGTTTGACGAGAAACCTGCATTTTACGAGCCTCAATTTGTGTTTTACACTTGCCGTGCCTCAGCCTCACTCGAGAACATTCTCCTCGCCTCGACTGCATGTAACGCAAGAAGATTTGAAATTTGAAATGAGAGAGGATTTTGAAAATTGATTCTCTGGCCAACTGCAATTTGATGGATGTGTCTGAAGAGAAAGAATCTGTTTATGGACTGAGAGAAAGGTGGTAGAAGTACAAGAGATAAAACTGATGAACGCCAGAAAGATGAAGTAACCACACATGAAATATGTGATCATTTCGACGACGGCAGGAAGCATTCAATTCAGGGTAGGCCTATGATATAGCCTTAGGGCCTACTGGCCTTCCCCTATTACATAGGCCATCATGCAGGGCCAGGTCGGAAACTCGGGCGACTCGGGCAACTCGAGCGAATATTTTCTTTGCAAGAACGATGTCTGATAGTATTATTTCGACCTTCCTCGGGCACAGAGGACAGAAGTATACGTTTCTGTTCAAAATAGGACACTCCTTAGAGTTTACCCAAGTCGCCCGAGTTTTCGTTCTGCCCCTATAAGAAAAAACGAAAACACGGGCGACTCGGGCAAAATGCAAAAGAACCATCAGGCCAGTCAATGCAAACACTCCCCAACAGAAGAAACTTTTGCAAACGCAAGTAGACATCTACTGTAGTTTGCCATCAACTCAAAGAAGAATCAATATTTAGATATCTAAGTTTACCTGAGGCGCCCAAGTTTTTGTTCTGGACCTATGAGCAAAAACGAAAACTTGGGCGATTCTCAGATCAATGGCTGGCTGTTTTATTTCGACCCTCGTAGACAAAGAAGATTTGAATATCCTTCTAAAGTACGACACTTTTTAAAATTTACCCGAGTCGCCCGAGTTTACGTTTTTGCTCTTTGGTCCAGAACGAAAACTCAGGCGACTCGAGTAAACTCTAAAAAGTGTCCTATTTTGATCAGAAAAGGATACTTCTGTCCTCTGTGCCCGAGGAAGGTTGAAATGATACTATCAAACATCGTTCCTGCAAAGAAAATATTTGCCCGAGCCGCCCGAGTTTCCGACCTGGCCCATCATGCAGACCATAGTGGTTTCGGAATTATGATGGAACACTTCATGAAAGGAAAGCACCAAATTGTCAGCTTAGTTCAAGACAAATTTGGCCAACTTGTTTTTAGCAATTAGACCAAAAAGAAAAGTGTAATGTTGCATCATCAATCATGCAAGCAGGCAAATGCATTATTGTTTTCAGCACTCACTGGTTGTTGCGTTGGTAAAAGATGACAAACAGTGTTGCATCTTTTTTCAATCTTGAACAAATGTGAATAATTTTGCCAAGAAGGATGGAATCTTTTTGCTGAACCAGCATCGGTTTGCATCTAGTTGAGGTGCCAAGTTGAACCATCAACAAGTTTTGTTCACATTGGTTGCTAAGGGGTAAATCAACAAACAATTTTTGTTACAATTAAGGGGCCATCGACTTCCGATTTTGATATTTTTAATGGCAATTGGCTGTTAACGGGGAGGGGATGGGGGTTCCAATCTTATCAGCCAAATGCCATCAGAAAATACGAGAATCAGAAGTTGATGGCCCCTAACGGAATTGGGCCATTAGATAGAGGGAGGAGAGAGCCCATCTTAATCCATAGAAAATTTGACTTTGTGACGAAAATTGAAAAAAGTAATGTTTCATTATCAATTATAAAGGATAACTCATTCCAGAAAATTTTTGGCGGAGCGCTTCAACATTGCCACCAAATCTTTTCTTTTGTCCAAAGTTCCCCTGGGGCACTGACTCATCCTCTGATCAGTTCACATTTTCTCCTAAAGTTGACCAATCATATGCCGCCATTTCATTACTTTGTCTCACAGCTAGTAGGCCATTTTGGGGTACCCCCTGTGAAAAGCATTGCACACTTGAATAAATCAATTTTTTTATTTCAATGGGAAAAGGATGCAAATACATAGAACCACAAGTGTTTATGTAGTCTCCTTGCCATCACATAAGATTAAAAAAATCATGGTGATCTGAATGTTGGAATTCAATATTTTTTCAAACAGGTAGCAGCATCCTGCTTGCCATCTTCCCAAAAATTAATTTTCAGCGAAATTATCAATAATATGCATATTTCCATGAATGGTTCTTCTGAAATTTTTGAAAGCTGCGCTTTATTTCGCCTTGCCATGCGAATTTCTGACACCTGCCCCTCCAGATTCTGTGCTCCTTCCCATATGGCAACTTGTGCCTTCTCTGATCTACAGTAGACTTATCAGGAAATGGAGGGAAAAGAAATCTTTAAATTCAACGGTGTCATCATATTTTTGCCGGTGAAATAATTTACCATCTCAAATGTTACTTGAAAAATGGTAAAAACAAAAATCTCATTCAAATGCAACACACTCTGAATGGTAGAGCTTGTAACTCAACAACAGTTTTAGTAAATACCATGCTGAACCTGACAACATCTCAAACGGCTCCAAAGCATTCACATTGAAAGAAAGACGCTATGAACAAATTTGCATTAGCCTGTGAACGGCTGAACAAAATTTAAAAGGAAAAAATTGAAAAGTGGAACTGCATTTTTTTCCGTTTTATGCATTTTAGCCGTTAGCCGTTCTCACAGGCTAAATTTGCATTGACTGCCTGATGACATGTTTGTCTCAAAAAGAGAGAAAATGCAAGAATTTTGCCAACTAACTTCAAAAGTTTGCCTATGCGTCAGAAAAGGTTCAATGGAGTTGCAAAAACAAAATAAATTTCACAAACAATAATTACTAACAGTTGCATTACATGAATTCTTTTCCTAAGAAGCTGCTTTAAAGAAACTCAGCCATCAGATCGCCAGTATTAAGAAACTTGAGTACACATACCTTTTACAAGAAGCTAAGAATTTTGGGTCAGTACTGAAAGTCTCTCAAGATTATCAGATTTTTTGTGGTCCTCTTCCTGTGCCCTCGTGAATTTCAAAACAAGGTCCTTGAAACCTTTGTGACACTGTTTAGACATTATTCAAGGACAAGTACCTACAAGTAACATGATACAGCTTGAACAAGTGATAATAAAGTAAGGATATGTTAAGGATTATTCCTTTACTAAAAGTAAATAGTTGCTAAAGTTATATTTTCTTAATACAGAGGCTTCTTCATTTCTTGTCTGTGGGCTTACTGCTTACAGTTGTTAAGTTTGACCCCAATACTTCCCGGGGTTAAAGTTTTTTCTAGATTTTCTAACTTTTTTACAAAATTGGTTTTACAACTTCACACAGGCACAGGGTTTGCTTTTAGCGGCTTCTTGTAAGCAATGAGCGTATATCGTTGTCAAAATCTTTTAGATAAGAGTTCAAAAATCTCAAATTGTACTAGCAGCGAGGCAACATGTGCTAAGTAGATAGAAAGAAAACCTGCTTCATTGTGATCTTGATCGCTCCTGGTGCAATGTTGTCATCTTCCTTGTGCATTTGCTCCAACTTCAATCTCAATCGACAATCTTCCTATCCAGTGGCGGAGCCACGGGGGGGTTTGGGGGGGTAAATACCCTCCCACTTTTTTGAAAACATGATAATTTAGATTCTTCCAAATACCTCATAAAAATCTTAGGGTAGGGGTAGGTCTCCCTTCAGCTTTTAATCTCGCATTCTTACTCTAAAATATATATATATATATAATAGCTATATCCGCATAAAAAAACTATAATTAGTTCTTTTCTGCTTTAGCAGCAACATAAATGTCGTTAACTAGTGCTGTCCAAGTTTGTCTCTCTTGCGCTAGTGTAAAATATGACCTTATTATTTTGAAATATTTTTGTGTCTTTGTCATTCTAATTTTGTCTTTGTCATTTCACATTATTACATGACTCATTTAAACTTTGACAAGTTGTGATACCAGTTGTAATACAATTCAAAACCCTGTCTTAAGTCTTAAGGTTTCTCGTATACACAAATGATTTCATCTGTCGTTTTTTATCCAAAAAAGGGTGTATCTCTATATTCAAAAGGGCGTATTTCTATCTTCAAAATGGGCGTTTCCCATAGTCTTAAAGGGCGTGGCCCCAAAAAATTTTCCGGGGGCTCGGCCCGGACCCCCATCTATTCTTACACCCCCACTTCGCGACGGCTGGCGCCGCCGCTGTTCCTATCGATTTGATACTGGAAATTGTATACAAATGGCTAAAGAAACTGATGCTTGCCTCTAAAACTGCCACCAGTCATTCATTCCAAGCCACCACGAGGAGGCTACATGAACACTTTGTTGTCCTACTGTTTATGTATCCTTTTCATCCTTTTCCCATTGAAATTTTCATAACATTTGATTTATTCAAGTGTGCAATGTTTTTTATTGGGGGGGGGGGGTACCCCAAATGGCCTAAATCAAGCTGCAAGACACAGAAGTAATGAAATTACAGCATCTGATTGGTCAATTTTAGGAGAAAACACGGCCTGACCAGAGGATGAGTCAGCATCCCAGGGGAAATACGGACAAAAGAAAGGATTTGGAGGCTATGTTGTGCACTGCTTAATTTTCTTGTTGAAATCTGCACCAAGGAGTTGCAGTATACTTGGGTCCCATTCTAAGACACATGATAGGCCTGTAACAGGGGTTTTAGAGTCCCACAGAAAGCCAAAATCTAGCAATAACTGCGCAGTGGTCTGTTAAGAAAGGGGAGGGGGCAAGCTGCAACAGCCGAGTTCTGTTAACCATGACAAAAATTGTTTGTTTGTGACCCCTAAAGGGCTTTAACAGGCAGTAGACACCTTTGGCAATGTAAAACAAAGAATTTTGAACCGTACTCAGATGGAATTTACAAAAAGGATGTCAGGTGACTTTTGTCATTAACTGCAAGGATCGTGATATCTGATAACAACAGTAGCTTGGTTAGTGAAAAGAAAAGTCTCCGAAAGACACAGCAGAATAATTCCACATAGCTGCAATTTAAAACATTCATCTTTTAAAAAAAGAATGAATTCACTGGAATTGGAAAATTGTTGCGCTGCCCAGGGGTTGCACCTGGTAGGTGCTGGAACTTTTGACAAGGGGCTGATTTATGTAGAAAAGGCAGTTTTCATGCATCTTTTTGCCAAATTTCCTCTGACAAGAGCCAAACATTTTCACTGACAGGGGAGCTTAGATGCCTCCAATGGGGAGCTGTAGCCCCCTTAGCCCAACCCTGGGGCCACAACTGGAGCTGCCTAACATTACAAAATGCACCACTATAGGACAATCTTTCTGATTGAAAGAAAATTGACAGTCCAGTTTAGAATAAATCAACGAAAAGAATAATTGACTTTTTCATCAAATCAACGAAGTTTTTTAAAAGATCTTTTTCATTTTAGATGATATAATGGTTTGTCCTTCGTATGGCAAATTATCTAAAGAGAAACGACGCATTTTGAGAATTTCCAAGCTAAGATTTCAGTAAAGCATAAAAGATGTTCTGAATATAGTACTGATGATTATGTTGATGAAATCATGATCTCGAATGAAAGTGATTTAAGAATTAAAGTTGAAGAGGAAGCCAACTCGTTAGAAACATTTGGAGTAAGACATATGAATAATGTCTACCTCGTAAATGATCAGACAAATTATGACCAATTTTATTCAGGAAATGTAACTTTCGTTTGTGATGTGTGCGGAATAGGATTTAGTGATAGTGGCAGTCTCGATGAACATAAACGAAACATTCATATTGGAGAGAAGTTTTACATTTGTGATGTGTGTGGCATTGGGTTTAGTCAGGAAGATTCTTTAGAGGGACATAAACAAGTCCACAAAGGGGGGAAGCATTATGAATGTAACATTCTTGGCAAAGAACTACTGCCTAATCATACTGATGAAATATTGATTCGTCATGAAAATGATTCACAAATCAAGATAGAAGAAGAAGCATATCCTAGTGATATATCTGAAAAGGAAATTAGTGAAAATAGCAATCTAAACAAACAAAAACAGAACGATATCATAGAAGAACCTTATATTTGTGATACTTGTGGGAAAGGATTTATTCTCAAAGATAGTCTTGATGCACATAAACGACTTCATACTAAGGAGAAACCTCACATCTGCGATTCATGTGGAAAAGGATTTAGTCGAAGTAATGATCTCACCGCACATAAGCGAATTCATACTGGAGAGAAACCGTACACTTGTGATTCATGTGGAAAAAGATTTAGTCGAAGTAGCCATCTCTACGCACATAAGCGAATTCATACAGGAGATAAACCTTACATTTGCGATATCTGTGGAAGCGCACATAGTCAGAAAGGAGATCTCGAAAGACATAAACGAATTCATACAGGAGAAAAGCCTTACATCTGTAATACGTGTGGACATGGATTTAGCCAAATTTGCAATCTCACTACACATCAACGAATTCATACTGGAGACAAACCTTACATTTGTGATATATGCGGACAAGGATTTAGTCAAAGTTCCAACCTCAACGCACATAAGCGAATTCATTCTGGAGATAAACCTTACATTTGCGATATCTGTGGAAGCGCACATATTCAGAAAGGTGATCTCGAAAAACATAAACGAATTCATACGGGAGAGAAACCTTACATCTGTAATATGTGTGGACAATCATTTAGTCAAAATTGCAATCTCACTACACATAAACGAATTCATTTTGAAGGCAAACCTTACATCTGTAATTTATGTGGGCAGAGGTTTAGTCGAAGTAGCCACCTAAATGCACATATAGGGATCCATACTGGAGAGAAACCTCATATTTGTGATTTGTGCGGAAAAGGATTTAGATACAAAAGTGATCTCGATAGACACAAACGCATTCACATTGGAGAGAAACCTTACATTTGTGATATATGTGGAAAAGGATTTGGTTATAGACATGTACTGAATAGACATAAACGAATCCATACTTGAGAGAAGGCTTAGACTTTTGACTTATGCGGACAAGGACTTAGATGCAATAGTAATCTCAGTACAAATAAACGATTTCATTCTTCGTTATACTGGTTGGTAGGAAAAGAGTTACCTTCATTTTGCACGAACTGAGAATGAATTCAAACCTGAGAAAAGTTGAATTTTTTATATACAGCAAAAGAAAACAATGTATATTTGGGATAAGATGTAAGTAGCATTTTAGTTTTACAAAGTATTTTTATTTCATATTAACTAATATTCAAACTAATATTCAAACTATTAATTGTAGCCGAAACATCACAACTATTTTATGTACTAGCTATAGCATACAAGGTGCCCCATAAAACATGTGAGCTGCTGCGGAGGGACCATAAATCCACTTTCTCCAGTTTTAAGATTTGTCATAGAAGAGACTTCAACTTAGACCGCAGTTACACGATACCGGATTCATCACACACCGGACTGCTTTTCGCATCGGACAGGGGTTATACGACGCCAAGGGAATCCGATGTCACTCCACTCCGCTTTCGCGGAGTGAAACCACACCGCTTTGGAGGTGAGGTGAAAATCAATCCGATTTTTTCCGCTCCGCATTCCATCTCGTGTAACTGCACCAATCCGATGCGGTACCACTCTAGTTGGGCTTCGCAGCTGTCAAAGACAATAGATTTAGACATCGCAGTGCAAGTCTACTCAGTGTCGCGTAACTGCAATCAAATTTGGGTTTGTGGCATTCCGGTGTCGTGTAACTGCAATGAAAGCAGCGCAATTTTGACAAACCAATCCGATACGAGAAGTACTCCGGTATCGTGTAACCCAGGCCTTAAAAGGTTGAAACCAAGCTTGAGTAAATCTGGTCACTAGTTCCTTATTTGTGAAGAAAGAAAGTCGAATACTTTTCTGCCTCAAGACCTGACGACTGTTTGTTCTTCGTCATCGTAAAATCAAAGAAATTTGTCGAGAACATAATGCGTAGCCCGTTTTTCTCATGTTCATACGTGAGATTGATAGTTGTGGATTGAATTTGTGATAACCTAGAATATTGAATATATTTAGGGTTGCTAGAACTGGATATGTGCATGAATTAGAAAAATGCCTGTAAAGGGTTTTTATGCGAATCAAGAATTCCACGTTCCGTTCTTTTCCGTGATTTATTTGACATTGAAGTTTAACGTCAATGCTATTGTCAGTTTCGGAAATAGAATTTTAATTTCAATAGCAACTAAGTCATGGACCAGAATGGAATGTGGAATCCTCGTTCCAAAACATTCCTTTTCTTAATTTCTGGGTCAAAATGATGAGGGATTTTTGCCAAACAAAGTTAGTTTTTGACTGATAGATTAACATTTCAGTGTTGAACATGGGCCCTACATTTTTTATTTTACAGCCTGCCGACCGCGTAAACTTTTTCTGCCTCACCGCGAATGATCTACCCGATCTAATCTATCTGTATTGAATAGCCCGATTCCTAATCTCCCTTCGTTTCGATATTTGCAGCGTCAGTTGCATTATATTTCAAAATAAGTAGCAAGCCGCGATATCCCTCGTTCGTTCGTTCTGAGAAAGTGTGGAAATCTGGCCATTCTGCAATGCTCTTTGTCGTCAGAGGCAGTGTCATCAAAGCCTTGTTAATTGCCTCTTACTGAGTCTTATTCCATGAAAGCTTCTATATCATTGCATGAAAGGAATGCGTGTTTGTCTGCCGGGAGGCCGGGCAGTCAGTTTGTGATGCAATACCAACAGAACTGAACTGACTGCAGGAATGAGGGATTGCGAGACGGGGAGGGGAGGGGGGCAAAGGCATCCTGTAATGTCAACAGAATGAAATTCCATTCCGTATTCCATTCCGTATGATGGTGCAGTTCATTCCCACTTCGCAAAACGCTACTCTCTCTAAAGAAAGTACAAGTTTTCACTGGTGAGAGATGTCATCTGCACCCCGGGGGGTAACTACCATTGATGAAGGTATAGGATGTGCCATTTTTTTGGGGTGCCATTTTTTTGGGGTGCCTTTTTTCGAGCAGAAAATAAAATTTGGGGTATCATTTTTGGTAAATTACAAGTAGTCATAGATTTTGGAGTGTTATTTTAGAAAAATAACTCTTGATTTCGATCAAATTTTACTTACTTGGTTAAACGGCGAGATGGCTGTCACAATTTTAGGGCATACATTTTCAATGGCCTGTAAATTTTCGGGTATCGTTTTCAAATTTTAGGTTGCGAGTTCAGACGTCAAATGGCACATCCCGTCACTCACCCATTGCTCCAAATTCTCCAGGTTCCTTTTCAGACATGGGGACTTAACAATCGAATCTTGCCTGAATAAACTACAGCAGGGCTCAAAAACTCGACGTAGCGTGCTACCGGCGATACCAAGAATGCAAATGAAATGCTCAAATTTCTTAGGAAGGAAGGAGGAAAGAAGCAACAAAAAAACTGAAGAAAAGGGAAAAGAAGAGAAAGAAATGAAGTAAGGGAAAAAAGGAACGGAAAGAAAGAAGGAAAAGGGATAGAATGGGCCGAATTAGGGAAAGAAGAATGAATGGTGCAAGAAGAAACGAAAGTGATTGGCTTGCTACGGGCTTGCTACTAGGAAGGAAAAATATTTTGTTTTTTAGATATTCGAGTTACTCGGCTCTGGCTAACTGGTAAGAACATCTCCGACACATATGATGGAGCTGCATTATCAAAAAATTGAAAACCTTTGCAGCAGAGCATTGCTCAAACCTTTCTTTAGTGGGGAGCCAGTTTACAGTTTTAAATTCATTTACCCCTATATTTGCTCTGTAACTCAGATTCAGACAGACTACAGTAATCTGCTTTTGTGTTGTACCGTATTTCTGTATCTAGGCCAGTTTCATTACGGTCATTCGCCAATCGCGTCACCCTTTGACCAGAAACCTGCATTTGACCAATTGTACGGAAGCCCACAGGGGCCAACCAAACTTTATTTCCATGGTACCAAACTTTATTTAACAGCAACCAAACTTTATTTCAAGCGTACCAAACTTTATCTAACAGCAGCCAAACTTTATTTGCTGGGTACCAAACTTTATTTCAAGAGTACCAAACTTTATTTAACAGCAACCAAACTTTATTTACAGGGTACCAAACTTTATTTCAAGAGTACCGAACTTTATTTAACAGCAACCAAACTTTATTTACAGGGTACCAAACTTTATTTTCAGGGTACCAAACCTTATTTACAGGGTACCAAACTTTATTTTCATTTGTTGTTGCTATTGATGTTCTCGTTCAGGAAGCCAAAATGGAGGATGATGTTGAGTTTGTTGAGCTTGTCAAAAAGTTGTTTTACGATGGTTTCAAGTATCATACGATTATCAATTTCCTTATAAAAATTCATGGGGGTGGATATCAGTGTCCGCACCCTGAGAAGATACTTTAAGAAAATGAATCTGAGCCGGGGGGAGGGGTACATGATCTGCGGATGGATGGTGGTCTGCCGCCCGGTTTTCAGGAAGCTACCCTCTTCTAATTACCGACAGTTGCCGTCATACCCACTTTTATGATGAATCTTGGCAGAAAACTACCCATTTTTGACAATTTTTCGCCAATTTCTGGAAAACACACCCATGTTTAAGGAAAGTCTGCCGAAAAAGGGACCCTTGTTTAGAGAATTTTGGACCCAAAAACCCACCCATATGGGCGGCACATACCCGTACCCTCAACGTGTTATGTTACCCCCCCCCCCCCCCCGTTATGTTACCCCCCCCCCCGGGAATCTGAGATGAAAGGGACTAAATTTTGACAAGAATAGAGTTCGAATACCAATATCTGAAATTAGGCAGAAACTTACTGGCATGCTTTGCGGTTATCGAGCTGTTTGGCAAATACCTTTATCAGTCTCATTCAGATTCCGAGGATAAGTGTGGGAATTCTGGCGGTAAAATTCCCATGGGCCTAACTTTGTGTGGCACGTAGACCGTGAGAGATCACTTTCGTATCCGCAGAACAAGATTCACATACAGATTCAGAATCTCATTCAGATTCAAAATGACGTTCAACAAATGCAGGAAACATTGCCCCAGTACCCCCATGTTGCACAATATCCAGCCCAAACCTAATTTTTTGGAAATTGAACAGAACTTCACCTGGATGGTTAAGCTTGTTTGTATTCTAGGTTTGGGCTGGATATTTTACAACATGGGGGTACTGGAGCAATGTTTCCTGCATTTGTTGAATATTATTTTGAATCTGAATGTGATTCTTAATCTGAATGTGAATCTTGTTCTGGGGACACGAAAGTGATCTCTCACCTTCTACGTGCCACACAAAGTTAGGCCCATGGATGGTCTTCTGTTTTGTCTCATGTAAGAACACTGTGGGTCAATTTCACGTAGAAGAATTTCCACACTTATCCGCGGAACCTGAATGTGATAGACTGATCGAAGTATTTGCCAAACTGCTCGATAACCGCGAAGCGAGGCATGCCAGTAAGTTCTTGCGTAATTTCAAAGATTAATCTTCGAAAATTCTAACTCTATTCTCGTCGAAATTTATTCCCTTTCGTCTCAGGTTCAGCTTCTGAAAGTACCTTTTCAGGGTGCTGACACTGATATCCATCCCCATGAATTTTTTAAGTGAATTGATAATCGTATGATACTTGAAACCATCGTAAAACAACTTTTTGACAAGCTGAACAAATTCAACATCATCCTCCATTTTGGTTTCCTGAACAAGAACATCTACAGCAACAGCAACAACAAATGAAAATAAAGTTTGGTACCCTGTAAATAAAGTTTGGTACCCTGAAAATATAGTTTGGTACCCTGTAAATAAAGTTTGGTTGCTGTTAGATAAAGTTTGGTACCCTTGAAATAAAGTTTGGTACCCAGAAAATAAAATTTGGTACTCTGGAAATAAAGTTTGGTTGCTGTTAAATAAAGTTTGGTACCCTGAAAATAAAGTTTGGTACTTTGGAAATAAAGTTTGGTAGCCTGGAAATAAAGTTTGGTAGCCTGGAAATAAAGTTCGGTAGCCAGGAAATAAAGTTTGGTTCCCTGAAAATAAAGTTTGGTTGCTGTTAAATAAAGTTCGGTACCCTGGAAATCCCAGGGGGGGTACTCCCTAACTTTCAATACGGGGGGGTCCATGCCACGATTTCGTTGCTGACCCCTAAATATTAAGCCTAATGTTTTGGGGACCCCAAATATTGAGTCTAATACCTTGGAGACTCACGCCAAACTCCACGATTCTTCCTTTTTTCAGATTTATGGACCCAAAATATTGAATTTTTGTCCATGTTGTAATTCACAGACCCCAAA
The DNA here is from genome assembly GCA_964020215.1 of Aurelia sp. 3 sensu Dawson et al. (2005). Lineage (NCBI taxonomy): Eukaryota > Metazoa > Cnidaria > Scyphozoa > Semaeostomeae > Ulmaridae > Aurelia > Aurelia sp. 3 sensu Dawson et al. (2005). The sequence goes on from OZ026577.1 coordinate 14,001,997, forward strand.
TATTGATTTAACGTAAAATTTCGGACCCCAAATATTGGCATGGACCTCCCCGTATTGAAAGTTATGGAGTACCCCCCCTGGGCTGGAAATAAAGTTCGGTACCCTGAAAATAAAATTTGGTTCCCTGAAAATAAAGTTTGGTTGCTGTTAAATAAAGTTCGGTACCCGGAAAATAAAGTTTGGTAGCCTGGAAATAAAGTTTGGTTGGCCCCTGTGGGCTTCCGTACAATTGGCATGTGCGTTGTGCGTTTTATCATAGTTTTATACTTGCCGTGCCTCAGTGCCTCAGGTGCCTCAGCTGAGATCCGAGAACATTGCCTCGATTGCATGTGACATCGAAATCATCGAAACCGAAAACCGAAAAAACCGGCAAAAACCGGATGGTTTGAAAGTGACAACTGAAAATTGAATTGAATTAAACATTCCTGAAGAATCTATTGATGCATTGAAAAAAGTGGGAGAAGTGCCAGAAATGAAACCATATGAGACTGATGAAGGCCAGAAACATGAAGTAACCTCACATGAAGTGCCCAATGATTGCCACGGTAAGAAACATTTATGTCAGTAAGAATAGGGCAGGCCCCCCAAGAGTAGGCCTGGGCCTACTACTATGGACGTTTTTGGTATTTTATGGAACATTGGTAAAAGAAAAATCCCCATTCCAGCTTATTTCAAATAAGATATGTTTGACCACATGAACTACCTAACGAATGCTCTAATGTTTCATCCATTATTTTTCTGAAACATCAGATCAGTTTTTTATTGTTATGAGACAAAGCTGGGTTGACCAGTATGGAAAGCTATGGAAAGTCAAATTTTATGCAATGAACTTGCGCACCTGGAACCAATGATAGGAAACAATAGAAGCCAGGGACTCTGTGGACGGCACATGTGCCCTTCACACTCTTGATGGGTTGATGGGTAGAGCATTATCAAACTGTAGTGTGCAGGGCAAAGTTCTTCCATGCATAAAGAACAAGTGAAAAGGCAATACAGTGTGGTCTGAGATCAATGCAGTACTTTGGTTCAAAACTATGGAATACCATTCCTTTTATGTTAGAATTGCCACATCGGTTTCCATTTTCAAATCTAAATTGAAAGAAATTTTGATAAATGCTTATCTGCTTCCAATGTGATTATTGCCTTGAACACCCTCCGTGGATGGTCTTCTTTTGAATTTGCTCACTCTATTTTTGGTCATATGGTTTTTACTTTAAAAAAATAACCTTTTAGTTTTCTTTTAAGGGGGAGGGGGAGGGGTCCTCTCTCGCTTAGTTTATCTATTTTGAGGGTTCCTCCTTAGACAATCATTCTAAATACAAATTGTAAAGTTGATTTATGCCAGACTGCACTCGATGTTCCTTGGGCAGGGAAGTGCGCGGGTGAAAACAATGGCTCAACAATAGACTCTATTGTTTTAGCGAAAGTGGCGCGGGGAAGATCTTCCCCGCGCACTACAAAGAATGCAGACTGGGATTTATGTAATTTTGATTTTCATTGTTTATTGTATGTAGATTTTTAATTTTCATGTACAGGGTGTCCCAGAAAACTTGTGCCCCGTAAGATTGCGACAAAACAACAAAAGATTCTTACTAACCTTTTCCATGATGTTGCTCTTCAGATGTTCAATTAAAGTTTGCCATCGTCCCTGAGAAAATCTGTTGGAAAATGATGGAGCTATGACTTTCAGAAGACCAAATTTGCCTGTTGACTGAAACCAGCGGTCGGCCATTTTATCTTACTATTTTGAACGATAAACAGCTTCATGGATCAACTGAAATAGCAGCCTCTAATGTCATAGCTCTCATGAAAATTTCAATGATCATCAGAGAGTTCAACAATTTTGTACCCCACGATCTTTGATGGAATGCAAAAATGAAGATAAGAGTTCCCAAAGTTGTAAAACATCAAAGGTTTTGACAAAAATTATGTTTCAAATTGAATTTGTCGCCTTCCTTACATAGATTTCTTCCTTAATTTGTTACACGCAATTGTTGATTTACTACCAAAGACAATGAAACAAGAGAGGCAAAAGATTTTGAACTGATCAATAAACTAAATAATTGGTTCAGACACTCTCACACCTGCAAACAAAATGTGACTATATGTTTGTCATTACCGTTTGGTTGTTTATTATCTTGGGATCCTTGTCTTCGTTTTGACATTCAATCGAGGGTTGTGGAGTAAGAAATAGCTGAACTCTCTGATGATTACTGAAACTTTCACGAGAGCTATGAAATTGGAGGTTACTGTTTTCAGCTCATCCATTAAGCTGTTTACCGTTGCAAAGTAGTAATACAAAATGGCCAACCGCTGGTTTCAGTCATCAGGGAAATTTGGCCTTCTGAACGTCATAGCTCCATCATTTCTCAACAGATTTTTTTGGGGACGGTAGCAAACTTTAATTGAACATCTGAAGGGCAACATCAAGTAAAAGTATGGTGAGGACCTTTTGCTACTTTGTCACAATCTTCAGGCAAACGGGGCACAAATTTTCTGGGACACCCTGTATTTAGATTTATATATGTATTGTTTTATCTGTTGTTGTATTTAGGATGACTGTTGAATAAAATGAAACTGAAACTGAATGCATGTTAGAACAAAAAGGATTTCTTTGTGTGACTCTTGTTAACTCTCACAAAATTTTCAGCTTTTGCATATATGTGGATAGCCAATTTACAGGCTACAGTTAAGCCAACTCCCATTGCTATCTGAATACTGAAAGTAATTTTGATTCAAAAGAGTCCCCCCCCCCATAGTACCCGTGGATACCGGATTCACATGTTAATTTTTCGTTTTTCACACCATCATGGACCATGAGCATTTTCACTATCACATTGCTGAAATTTCAAGAATACTACAGAAATATATTTCTATGTAAATACATTGCTGGCAAAGACACACCAGGGAGCGCACAATGGTTTTAGCATCAATTTTAAAATTTTGGTGGAATGCATGCTGGTGGAAGGAGATAAATGGGGGTCCTGGTGCTTGCCCCCGGAAAATTTTTGAGACGACCCTCTTGACAATGTTGGACAATGGCATTTTTTGTGAAAGTCCATTTCACGAAATAACGACCAAATTTTTAACAGATCACGATGCACGGCGGAGTCTTCAATCACAAATTCACCGGTCAAAAATATCAAAATCACGAAATTATGCGCTTAAAGTAGCCAAATAACGCTTACGAGGGGGACTTTCAAAAGGGAAGCTGGAAATTTTGCAAGAGAATTTCTTCTGAGAGTTCACCGCAGTCACTTGGCCCCCAAGCAAAATGAGGGCCTTCTAATCCTTCTTGATCTATGGCATCCTTTTTGTTTGCTAGAATTTGTATGGAATGTGTAGATAAAAAATGCTGCATGTTTCTAATTGTTTGGCCCCAGATTGTTTTGTGGTATTATTGGTATTACCAGTCATGTATTACTGCCATTAGTAAAAGCCAGCTTTGTCAGAACTACAAAAATCCCATAAACGCGAAATTCCTTACAAAATCATTTAAATTTTAGATGGTATAATGGCAGGTCCTTCGTATGGCAAATTATCGACAATGGTCACCCAAAGTCAAATACCAGTGAGAAACCGAGAAGCTTCTTATGAGAATTCAGTGAAGCATGAAAGGTGTTCTGAATATGGTAATGATGATTATGCTGATGAAATTATGATATCCAATGAAAGTGATTCACAAATTAAGACTGGAAAAGAAGCCAACACTTATGAAACATTTGCAGCAAGACAACCAGATGGTGCATACCTCATAAATGATCTAGTGAATGACCAGCAGTCTCATTCAGGAAATTTAACTTTTGTTTGTGATGTATGTGGACAAGCATTTGGCGAAAGCAGCAGTCTTGATGAACATAAACAAAGCCTTCATGTGGGAGAGATGTCTTACATTCTTGATGTATGTGGAATAAACTTTAGTCTGAAAGATGATTTAAATAGACATATACGAGTCCATTCTGGGATGAGGACTTATATTTGTGATGTTTGCGGAACAGGATTTTGTGAAAGTGGCAGTCTCGATGCACATAAACAAAACATTCATCTTGGAGAGGAGTCTTTTTGTGGTGGAATAGGATTTTGTCTGAAAGATGATTTAGACAGACATACACAAGTCCATTTTGGGGAGAAGCAACGTAGCATACTTGGAAGAGGACTGCTGCACAGTGATGTTGACAAGACATTGATCCTTCATGAAAATGAATTACAAATCAAGGTGGAAGTGGAAGCATTCCCTAGTGACATATCTGGAAAGAAATTCAATGGCAACACCAGACTAAACAACCACGAACAGAATAATACCATACAGGAACTTTGTGTTTGTGATACTTATGGAGAAGCATTTACTGGCAATCTCACAACTCATGAACGAATTCATACTGGAGAGAAACCTTTTGTTATTGATAAGTGTGGACTAGCATTTAGTCAAACGGGCCATGTAGATACAAGTAAACAATTTCATACTGTTGAGAATCCGTTTACTTGTGATATATGCGGAAAAGGATTTCGTCAAAATCGTAGTCTCACTGCACATAAACGAATCCATACTGAAGAGAAACTGTTTATTTGTGATATATGCGACATAGCATTTAGTGAGAATGGAGGTCTTAATAGACATAAACTAATCCATTCTGGAGAGAAGCCTTTCATTTGCGATATATGTGGACGAGGATTCAATCAAATCGGCAGTCTCAGTAAACATAAACGAATTCATAGTGGAGAGAAACCTTACATCTGTGATGTATGTAACAAAGCTTTTTTTGAGAAAGGAGGTCTTAAAAGACATAAACGAATCCATTCTGGAGAGAAGCCTCACATTTGTGATGTATGTGGACATGAATTCAGTCAAATTAGCAGTCTCAAGACACATAAACGAATTCACACTGGAGAGAAACCTTACATTTGTTATATTTGCGATAAAGGATTTAGTCAAAATGGCCACCTCAGGAAACATAAACGAGTTCATTCGGGAGAGAAACCTTTCATTTGTGATACATGTGGCAAAGGATTTAGCACCACTGGCGATCTGACAACTCATAGAAATACTCATAGCATAGTCGTCTTTGATTTGTGATGATGCTGGAAAAATATCTGCAGGATAGTCTCTCTAGTTGGCTTACATACACCCGTGTTTGAATGAATAAAATCACTGTTATCTGGTAACATTTTGGCATGAAAATGCTACGTAAAAACCGCTCTGCCTATTCTGTCATTCATTGTCGTTTCAGATCCATTTTTCATGTACCGGGTGAGCTAGAAGAAGGTTCATCATCACTAAGTATTCCCTTTCTTTCTGTGTCTGAAATTGAAAGCTTGTTCTGCTCTTTGTCAATAAACACGTTAATCATACCGGGTGAGCCAGAAAAAGTTCCCACTTTTGAAACTTCATAGCACCAAGACTACTTCACAGATTTGAATCGTTCAAATTCCAGTTAAAAGCCGAAAGATCAAAGTATTTTTGTGATTTTTCTTGCTGTCCTACCTGCACCAGAAGTATTTAAATTGAATTTTATAAAAATTTTATGGTTGCAAAGTGACGGAAAAAGGGCCTAGAACATTGATCAAATCGTAAGGACTCTATTCACACCGAACAATACCGTAGCAATGTGCGTTTCACCTCCCTGAAGTGTTATAAGACATCGATTTTCAAACAAATACGGAAGATTTTCAATCCCATGGCAATTAATGTCCGGAGGATATCTCTCACCCATGAGAAGTTGCATTTCCTTCATTATTCTGTGCGAGGAGTCATTTATGCTTTGATCGATGTTTTAGGCCATTTTTCAATGATTTTGCAACCATGAAATCTTTGTAAAGTTGAATTTACCTATACTTGTAGTGTTCGTGAGACGACGAGAAAAATCACAAAATACTTCATCCTTTTGGCTTTAACTAGAACTGGAATTATTCAAATCTGTGAAATACTCTTGCTGTTATGAATTTTCAAAGTGGGCACTTTTTTCTGGCTCACCCGGTAGTTTAAAGATTTTATTCAATAAAATTGTCGTTTAATTATTTTGTCATTCATATTTATGGATGCGTATGGATGATTCATTATTAGGACCGATTCAGACGTCGTATTTCTTCCGTATCGAATTGAATAGACCGCGTCGATATAGTAGAAGTATCAATTTAATTCAGCTCAAATGCGACGTCTGAAACCAAACCCGAATCAAATACTGTAATGCTGCAGTGATGCGGCAGGTTTGTCGCATGATGCGGCACAAAAGCGGGTTGGTGCTACCATCGAATCGAATTAAAATCTAATCGGGGCCTAGGCATGGACATATTTTGATTATTGAGAATAAAATCATGTGAAACAGCGACATTAGTATTGGTCTCCGTTTGCTTGCTATTTGCGATAAGACACTTGAAATACTACTTCGCTTCTTTGCTTGGTTTCTCCTTCTTAATTAATTGCCTATACCTTTTTTTCATCAGAACTGCCTTGAAGAGAGACTTTCGCGGCGCCATTTTTGAGAGAAAGGAGATTGGCGCCAAGAATCAAAAGCTTAAATTCAATACGGCGCGGCACGATTTGAATTCAGGGTCTGAAGGCAATGGCACATGATGGCCGAAGCAAATTTGATTTAATTCGATGCGGTAATGATGCGGCGTCTGAACAGGGCCTTAGTATTTGAAGAATGTTTTATTATTAGCGTGAGACAGACTTGCATGGTCTAATTTCAGAGGCACGTACCTATTTCAGTACCGCGTGAGTCAAAAAAAATTTTACGCATTTGGGGGGCTGTGGAATAATCAAAGAACCCTTGGGGGGACTCATGGAGCCAAGTCTCATTTTAAAGATGACATTCATCTTCCGCTTAAAAATTAACAAACTGCAAAAAATTTCAATCGTAATAGAAACTCTCGCCAAGTTTATCTCGTAATAGAAAATCAAAATACAAACTTAAAATGACGGTGTCCTATTGCCTAATCTGATATATGGATTACAAATCCTAGGGTCCAAAACCCTGATATCGCAATTGAAATTAATCCTTTTATCGTCAAATTGTTTATTTAACCTAATTAGTGGATGCAGAGTCAAACTTCGTTCGTTGATATTGGAAAGAATGTATTTCCTTTGTTCTATGGCGGCAATTGACGTCATAGCTGCTTAAATGTCATCAGTCTGTATGTTGACTCCATCAATGCCCTATTTGTGGCCCAATCGCTTCCGAAATGACTCTTTGAGCCATGACAAAACAACAAAACCACGGACGACAGACATGGGACAAAATTCACTCCTATCCTATGGACTCCATGGGTCAAAAAGTATGCCACTGATATTCAAAACTAAAATATCAAATACGCCATCAACTTAGATGTTGAAAATTTTTGCTTCATATATCACTCATAGACCGAGAAATTAGGCAAATCCTGGAGAGGGATCTGTATGGGAACCAAGATTCCACATTCCATTGGTCTATGATTTACTTGCTATTGGGATCAAAATTCATTTCTGAAACTGATTGTAGCATTTAATTGGAATTTCAATGCTAAATAAATCTGCCCTGAAAGCCTTTTTGATACATATAAAACAAAAAATATGTACTCAAGTTATAGAACAAGGCCCCGTTCACACTGTTACGTTTTCATATGAAAACGGAGTAAAACGTCTCCGTTTTTGCCTTGCGTTCACATTGCTCCGCTGTGAAAGCGGGGCTTTTCGAAAACGCTAATGAAAACGCATAAATTTGAAAACGGTGCGTTTTGAAAACGATCCGTTTTCAGTGTGAACGCCAAAAACGGAGAGATTTGAAAACCCTGCACATTCCTTTGTTAACAGATTTTTGATTACAATGGCATTCAAAGTCGCGATTGGCGTCTTGTTGAAAGCTATTAACAAAAGATTTTGTTTTGAAAAGGGGATTAACAACACCGTTTTGCTGGAGCAATGTGAACGCCTATCGTTTTCACAGCGTATTTATTTGAAAGCGGAGCAATGTGAACGGGCAGCGTTATCATCAACAAAAACGGATAGAAATGAAAACGAAGCAATGTGAACGGGGCCCAAGATCGATGGGGGGGGGTAACTCCTATAGGGGGTCGGGTATATATGTGCCTTTGAGAATTCAGAGTTAGGACCCATAACCCGGGCAACATTTTGAAAATAAGTACCCATAAACAGGGCAAAATTTTGAAGTATGAGCCCATAAACAGGGCAAAATTTTCCCCAAGTATCATGAAAAGACTATGTTTTGTATCATTTTTGGAGGAAAATTCTTTTTCACGAAAGTTTTTTGTCATTATATCTAGCAATGGCTATAAATTGCTAACATTTATCCATAACTGCGGCAAATCTCCGTAAAGCAGACCCATAACCAGGGCAAAATTCACAAAACATGACCCATAACCCGGGCAAAATACCGCAAATTGACCCATAACCCGAGCAGGCACATGTATACCATGCCCCGTATAGGAGTTACCCCCCCCCCCCCCTCGCCCAAGATACTGCACGGACATTCAACTTCCGAGATATAATCTTGAGTACTCAAAGAAAAGCTTTCACTATTCGGGTCTAAAAGCTTGGAACGAAATCCCCACTACCACCAGGGAACTCTCTACCGTGAAACAATTCAAAAAAGGCCGCAAGATACATTTGAGGAGCTGAATTAAACTCAGACACGACTCCCTGGAAGATCAGCCCCACCCAATGAATTTTTATGCATTCATTTTCATGCCTGTCTATTTTCAGTTTTTGCTGAAGGGATTTTTCGTGTAATGAATAATGTATAATAATAATGATCATGGACCAGAATGGAATATTTCCTAATTTTTGCGTCTTAAAGAGAACAGACATAGCTATATCTCGTAGCCGCTATAAGTAGGCTAGAGAAACGCCCACAAATCCTTTGTTTCTTTAGCTATACAATGAAACCGCATGCGTCTAAGTTGTCGAGTACAAAAGATTATATTTTTGACCTGGCCCGAGCCAGCTTTTAACTATGTCGATTCCCTTTAAAGATGAGTGATTCTACTAAACAAAAGGTTTACCGCAGGGATACAAGGGACTCATTGTCATCAGTCTAAGGTGAAAGCCTGTCTGTACTGTTCTGTGCTTGGAACGTCCTTACGAGCTGATCAAGTGTTGTATGCCCTTTTTCAGCCATTTTTAACCATGAAGTTTTTGTAATAAAGTGTTGAGAATAATGAAGTTTTTGTGTAGATGATCTTACCTATGTTTCCAATGATTGTACCAAGAAGAGCAAAGTAGCAAAAATACTTCGGTCTTTCCTCTTTTAACTAGAACTTGAATCATTCAAATCCAAGAAGTGCTCTTGGTGCTATGAATTTTCGAAAGTGGGAACTTTTTTCAGGCTCACTGAGCATTTAAAAACTCAGCGTTCAAAGAACCATAAATCAAATCTCTCAACAATTTGTCCCTGTGCTTACGGGATTCTTAGGCGGTTTGCTCGCTTTTTTTGGTTATGTTTACTGTTGCTTTAGAAGCTTTAGAAACATGTTTAGCGTCAGACATTTGTTAATTCATATGTGTTTATGTATTTTTACCTATATTTTAGCATTACTTTCGCAGTTTATGCTTAATCTTATAAAGTCATTTTTGATGAATGGCCATCTTGACGATCTTCCACGAGTCAAATATGACATGTTTCTTTAAGTACAGGGTGTCTCAAAAATATTGTTCGACGCTTGATTAAATATTAAAAAATAAGGACAAAATGAACAGGCTCATGGAAACATAACCCTGTTCCTAAGATTATGAAATAATTTTAGAGACTAAAATCGTCCAAATCGGTTGAAAATTCACTGAGTTACGAGCTCTCGAAGGTCAAAAATATGAGATAGCTGAAACCAGAGACCCCCCCAGATTACTTGTATAGCAAAAAGCTCAAATACGGAGGTAAGGGAAGCTTATCCAATGTCATACCTCTCGTTGATATCAGAGCAAACCAAATACGACTTCTAAAGTAAATTATTTCTTGCGATCATTCTCAAAATTCCTTAACATTGCATAGGTCCAAAAACAGTGGTTCAAAACAAAATCGGCGAGAGACTGAATCTGTTTCCTAAAAGCATCCATATGCTTGACAGTTAGGTTATCGAGTACCTGTTTGAATCCCACTTGGTTCGCCCTGAAACAATTGAGAAATAACAGAAACGACGGCCTATGGGAATTTTACCAAAAATACCATTTCAAGGCCTCTGGTTTCAGCTTTCGCACAAACTTGAACTTCAAAAGCTTGTAACCCCATGAATTTTTATCGGATTTGCAAGATTCTTGTGTCAAAAATTAATTTAAAATCTCAGGACAAGGGTGACTTGACCAAAGGTCTATTCAGCGTATCGTTATTTTTTAGTATTTAATCAAACGTCGAACAATTTTTTTGAGACACCCTGTAGTATTCCTCATTGCTGTAGTTTCTTAATTTTCTGGTGGTTTAGGAGTTTCTTGCAAAGGCCTGCAAAGGGTTTTTATAAATGTACAAACGTTCGTGTATGCATGATACGAAGGATGCAGCTGTTTTATGTTCTCACCCTGTAATCTTTAATAAAGTGAATTGTTAATTATAGCAAACAGTAACTTTGATTATAGTGAGCACAAAATTCCTTGAAATGTAAAATCATCAGATCTGTTTCTGGCAGGATCTTAATCTGTTCTTTGATATTATCAAGAATAATCCAATGCTAGGACTAATTGAGAAGCGCAAGAGTACTGCAGGAAGAAAATATCCTTCTATCGCAACAAGGATTTCACATAAAACTTAGAGGAAATACCCAAGTGACAGAGTTAGACAGAGATGGCGCCAGGGAAGAAATGCTGGGGGACAAAAACTGTCAGAGTGCCGACAGCGAGCGAAGCGAGCAAAATTTTTACGGACCACACCGTTTAGATTGGCTTAAAATGCGACTTCACTCTCTAAAAAACATAACAAGCAAGTTACGGAAATGCCGACAGTGCACAGAAATTTTCAAAAATTCAAGTGCCGACGGGGGAGCTCAGTGAATTTTTGGGGGGCTCCTGCTCCCCCCAAGTACCCCCGGTCGCGCCATCCCTGGAGTTAGAAAAGAATACTTGTATGAAGTACTTGCACATATTTGTATGAAAAGAGTGCTTTATTAGATCCAAAGAATGGATTTTGAGAACGGGTTTAGACATTGAGCAATTCTGGGGCAAAGGATCCTTAAGGGACATTCCTAGTTTGCTCAAACCACAGGAAGTGCGTGATAACTGTTCGCTCATTTTCTAATCTAATTGAAATTGAAGTTTCTTTTTACCAGATAGTTTCATTTCCACTCGAAGCTTTTAGAAACTTATGAATCACACCTTTGAAGGGCAAGATTAAAGACAATTAAATACATCATTGCAGGAAACGAAACCTTTGAAACTTTCTACAAATTTAAGCTGCAAGCTACTTAAAATATATAAAAACCTTTAAGATCCTTAGCTACTCGAAATTTTGGTGGCTTTCCTAATTTCTAAAAGGAGCAAAAACGCTTTTGTAACACTTGCAACTGGTGTTAAAGATATTTGAGGACTTTAATAGTTTTTTTGTGTTTCGAAGCTATTTGCTCTTGAGCTACTTCCTACTTACTTGAGCTAAATTTTGTCTCTTGGACGGGTGAGAAACAATTGAAAAACTGTCGTGGGTGCAAGAGACCTGCAAATGTGCTTTCCAACTTGCATTACTTTCAATATTTACCCTAGAATTTTCGTTTCCAGTCTCGGCAACGTGCTCATAGACTGCTAATTTCTAACTAAAACTGCTATTCGATGCCTTCAGAGTTAACGAAGGTATCATACCAAGCATTAAATTCAGTTTTGCGAATCCATGGTGTAATCGAAATCCTAAAGTAACTCATATCTTACAAACTACTCGAAGATCGACTTCTCATTTACTTTTATGCGGTTAAACCTGTTAAAATGCATATTTGTTGCAAATTCTTCTCATGCAATTTCATAACGTTTTGCTCCTTTACATGGTCCTCATTTTTATGAATTTTCAACTTTTTCAAAATGATGGATTGGCTGCTAGTCAGGAAAAACATGCCCCTATACACAAATCCGAACCTTAGAGCACTCTGACCTGAAACCTGCGTTTTACCAACTTGCACTGATGTTTTACACTTGCCGTGCCTCCTGTGCCTCGGCCAAGCGCATTGCCTCGATTGGATGTGGCACAAAAAACAGGAAGATTTGAAGTGAGAGAACGTGCGTGAGAGCATAAGGGACGTGCCTGAAGAATCTTTTGCAAGGAATCAGTTGATGCATCGAAAGGCGATAGAAGTGCAACAAATGGATGAAAACCAGAAAGATGAAGTAACCACACACGAAATATGCGGTAATTTGCACGGTAAGAAACATTCATATCAGTACCTTATTTATTACATCCACTTTTTTTACGGTGGCCCTTAAAAGTGGGCACCCCAATCCAAATCAAATTTTATCACATCAAATTCAAATTTATACCACCAAATTCAAGTTTTCCTCACAAAAGTCGAACCCAAGCCATCAAAGACCAGACTTAATAACTTGCAACGCCTGGCCATTGTTTTTAAACAATAAACTATTGTTCTTCCCAAAACTATACGACCCTGGGTGCATTCCGAGGCCTTTCCGCCGGAGAAATCCGGCGGAGCGGAGAGCCATCTTTCGATTTCCTCACGCCAAGGTTTTTGGCGGAGAAATCTCGTTCATTATGCTCTGGCGGCAGTTGGTGGTGCAAGTGACCATAAGTTCAGTAAATATGATGGAATTAAGGCAGTAGTTTTCTTCACTCTTTTGTTCTTTGTCCTGTTTTTGGGCTTAGCACCGGAATCTGTTATTACCCTGTGTTCTTTCTCACTTTCATCAACACCACCAAATTGGCACTGGCGGCAAATCCTGCTATGCCCACATCCTTGGCGGAAATATCCGGCGGAGAGAAAAAATGGAATGCACCATGGTATACGACATAGCAGTCTGGATCAAAGACTCTAAGATGAGCCTTTCCACCATCAACCAGTTGCAACAATTTAGGAATGCTGCTGCAGAAGATTTTATCATTGGGACGGATCATTATTCCTGCAAGGGACGGGGTGGAAGACATCAGCGAGGGGGCATCCAAAATTTTGCCAATTGGGGGACGAACAATGAAGCACATTTTAAGGGGTGGGTATGATGAAAATAGGTCATGATTGATTCCCTATTTTTCAAGAAAAGCTGGTTTGCTTGTATGTCAGTATTCAACATTTTGAAAGTATTTTAACTTAAATGCAACTATTTATTTTTTCTATCACATCTGAAATTGTAGTTTTCTTTCTTGTGCAATGATGTAAATCTGCACGCACTTGAAATCATGAAGGTGTAGTCTGAAATATTTTCGGCCATGTCAGAGGGCGCACCAGCATTTTTTAGAAAATTAGGGCTTTACAAATTTCTATCAATGTTTTCACCCCATCCCCAACAAAAATTAATTAATGACCTGTCCCTATATTGATACATATGTGTAACTCTGCTTGCAAATACATCTGGGAGTGCAGGGTGGTTTTAGAATTGGTTCTAAGGTATTATCAACGAAATTGGATTGAAGGCTTTCTTGACTACTTTAGCAGAAAACATAACTGTTGCCTAAACCAATGCATGTATAAGAAACTTTGAGGTCTTCAAGCAGACCAGACCATAAAGTTTATTAATTTGTTTCTTATATTTGAATGCATGAAATTTCACAAAGTCTCTGGTTCTGGAGCTTCTTGGGACAGACGGCCCTTTTCTGCTTCTCATATTTTTGCCAATACGCATTTATGTCACGCAGCAATGTATTTTGAGTTTTTATTGGAATAGTCAGTGCTTTTCTCATTCTTTCCTTTTCGGCAATGTTAGTGTTCCTCTGTCAGCTTCAGGCACACACCCATGCTAATTCCATGCTTTGCTCAATACGTTGCTGGCCTGTTCCTGGCTTATTCTACTTGTTGGCCTTTTACTTTCTCGTACTTGCCTATTCCTAGCATGTTCCGCTTGTTACTTGCCGGTTCCGCTTGTTACTGGCTTGTTCCACCCGTTCCACCTGTTCTGTCAAGAAAGGAAAAAATTTCATGGAAAAATTTCAATTGCAAAAATCGTTTCATGATCCAATTTTCTGGAGTGGATGTGGTAGCTTTAGGATATCCTTGATAATGTAAGATGCATTCTTCTGAAAACACCCTGATGAGAGCACACTGGTTTGGAGTAGAATATCCCACAAGTAAGGTTTCAAATCTCCTATCTCGTCATCTAAAACTGACCATAATTGAGTTACCAGATAACTACTTGTTTTTGGGAATTGAAATCCATAGAGTGGCCCATATTTTGAGCTATGGAGGAAGTGTCAGGTCATTGCTGCTTCTGCAGAAGTTACTTAGACTACCCTCACATTATTATTATTATTATTATTATTATTATTATTATTATTATCGATTTATTTAAAGTAGGCGTATAAAACATAGCTACAGGAATAAAAGCTAATTCAAGCCTACTACAAAGTAAAATTGTTTAAAAAAATAAAAAAAAATATATATATATATACATTTATCTAATATAAGGAATAATTAAGTATAAATACAAACCGTTCAGCATTGGCCTTGTTTGCTAATTTGCTTTCCCCTCACATGAACTGTTTCAGACCGGTTTGAGAATATTAAACAATGCGTGCGTTCCTTCCGCAATTAGAACAATTGCGATTGTTTTGTGGAAGATATTGGCATTGATTCATAGCATTTAGATCCAGCTGGGTGACTTTGAATGAAATCTTCATTGTTTTGTTTGCTAAAGGAACGGCTAGAATGTCAATCGCACGTGCTTTGAAAAGTCATTTCGCCCCGAAATGAAAAATTTTTCTGCTCACATGAAAATTTCAGGTCGACCTGAAAACTCAGACCGACCTGAGAAAGTGAAATGAGTTTCAGGTCGACCTGAGTTTCATTTCGCCTGTGTCATGTGAGCGCGCTAAGGGCTCTGACTGTAGGCTGAAATGAGTTTCAAACTGATCTGAAACTCAGACCGGTCTGAGTTTGGGTATGCGCCACTTCTAAACAGGGTATCATTTTAATCAATTTTGCTCCCAAACGTTGAAGGGGAGAGTATTTGTTTTCTCAAATCATGATCCTGGAATAGTACCCAATACTGAGTACCCTGTCCAAGTGCCCCGACGAGAGGTCAGATGTTCACCGGGGTGCTTGTGGTCAAAGTTTGGTCAAAGTTTTACTGAGGAGCTCCACTTATGTACTGAGAACAGCATAATTATTGGCGGGGAACTGTCTTTACACATAGAACTAACTTCATAAATTTCTCTCCAAGGTTTGTAAATTTAAGATTTGAAGCCGGGGTTTCACTTGTGAGGCATTTTGTACTGGGGAGGTCACAGGTAACGGGGAAAAATTGATAAAAACAACAAGTACCTCTCTTTTTACCTTAGTGTTTGCCAAATTTGCCAGCTTTGTCTAGAAAAGGCCAACGACAACGATGTTTATCATACAACTGTTTGTATGAGAAACATCGTCGTCGTTGGCCTAACCCAGACAAAGTTGGCAAATTTGGCAAACACTATGGTAAAAAGAGAGGTACTTGTTGTTCTTATCAATTTTTCCCCGTTACCTGTGGGGAGATTCACAGTTTGTCCAAGGACTGCTTTTGCCTCATTTTTGTCACCAGAGAAATCAAAATCACCAGGGTAGAATAGACTGTGACACTTAGCCGGGGGTGTCACAACAGACCAAACTGGCTACAGTTCATCTTACCCATTACAAGTCATGTGACCATACTCTTTGCCAATGATTTCAAAAGATGTTTTAGCAAGAGATTAATCAATCTCGTCCCCAGAGTGAGTTCGTTGCCCTACTTCTACTTTGGGATCAGTGGCGTAGCAACAGGGGTAATGGGGGGACTAGTCCCCCCACCTCTTATCAAGGATGTTCCTTGAGATTTGTGCAAATTCAATGAGAAAGTCCCGGGGGGGGGGGAGGGTGCATTTTCTAAATGGTCAGAAGCAGATTATGTGTGCAGCTGTTTAGCTTTACCAACCCAACCTTCACAGTCAGGCGTGCCATCAAGACATTACTTACTGTACTGTGTACTGTGATACCATATTTCTATGATTCACATGAGAAGAATGCAAAAATCTACCAATCCTTCGAAAGCAATTTACTCTTAAACCGAGGAAACTAAGCTTGTAACTATTTAGGAGAACAACGCCATCGATTTGAACATTGATATTATTGGATTGTAAGAAATGCTGCAAGAACGTTCCTGAACAAGTTAAAACTTGAAAAGCTCGTTGTATTAGGTTTACGATAAAGTGTCCCTTTTGACAGTTTTCAGTGGTGTTACGGGTCATCTGATCTTTAGTTTGGTGGAAAACTTCATATAATTTCCAACTTCAAGTGGTAGACATCATGCAAACCGCACTGTTCTGATAAAGTTTGTAATGGATGGTATATTAAAGAGTGTTATCTGGAAGAAAAAGGGGCGTTACTTAAGAGAAAAAGGGCGTTTTGTAGAAGGAAAGGGATGGCCCCAAAATAATTTTCCTCCCAGACCCCCATTCACTTTAGTCTCCCCACTTTTTGGCGGCTGCCGCCGCCACTGTCTAGGATACGACAAGCCGTTCAGCAATTTGATTTGCTGTAACTCCGTTTTGCGTGCTAACTCTGTTTCGCACGGGATGAACAACTGCGGCATGTCAAAATTCGATGGGAGACCGCATTCTTTAGCCATTGCCATTTCAGTCATGATTTGCTAGGTATCACCAAAATTCGGAGAATAACGAGCCGTTTCATTTTTGAAGCTGCGATGAAGGTTTCTCGAATCTGGAACTTAGCTTATACCCATTTTCGCTCCAAACAAACCGAGATAATTTTCACATGAAACTCACTTGCCAACCCAGATTATTGTTCAAATACCGTCAAGAAGGTTGAAATAAAGTCCTCAAAGTGTTTTTCTTTAGTTTCTCAATTCATCTTCTGCAGAATTACTGCTAGATCAACGGCAATTTTCCGTCGATTAGCGTTCCCTAGTTAATTGTGAAATCCATAATGGCTGCTAATGTACCCATTTTCTTGGGCACATTTGATCAAAGTGTACCAGCGTGTTCATGCGGCTTCATGCGTAAGACGATCAGCGTAATCAGCGTAAGACGTAAGAACACCCCGGTAAGACCAGACGTAAGAACACCCCGGGAACGAGGTTGTTGCAGATTAATCAAATGATTTTGAATAGATGTAAACAAACTTTAGAGTTCTTTGTCCATTTTGAAATAACTGCTGCCTTACAGAATGTTGAATGGGAATTTGCAATTTTCTGTTATCTTCTTGCTGAAATGCTCTGAAACAAGGTAATCAACTTGACAAGAATCGCTTTGCCCCACGGGGATATCCCCATACATTTTTAGGCAAGTGCACCTGTATGTGATCAGTTTTACCCCTTTTCCTTTCACGTTTAATTAATGAGCGAACTCATTTACATTCATAAACGAAGTCATTTGAATTTTAGATGATATAATGGAGGGTCCTTCATATGGCAAATTATCGACAAAGACCTCCAAAAGTCAAATTCCAATGAGACACCGAGAAACTTCTGATGAGAATGTACAAGCTCAGAATTCAGTAAAGCGTGAAAGATATTCTGGATATAATGATGATGAATATGTTGACAAAACTATGATATCCAATAAAGGTGATTTACAAATTAAGATTGAAGAGGAAGCCAGCTCGTTAGAGACATTTGGAGTAGGACATACAGATTGTACATACCATATAAATGATCAGACGAATGATAACCAATTTTATTCTGGAAATGAAACTTTCGTTTGTGATGTATGTGGACGACTATTTAGTGATAGGAGCAATCTCCATTTACATAAGCAAAATCTTCATGATGGACGAATGTCTTATGATTGTAAAACATGTGGAATAGGATTTAGTCTGAAAAATGATTTAGACAGACATTTACAAAACCATTCTGAGGAGACAGATTATATTTGTGACGTGTGCGGGATGGGGTTTTATGATGGTGGCACCCTCGATGAACATAAACGAAGCATTCACGTTGGAGAAAGTTCTTACAATTGTGATGCATGTGGAATAGGATTTATTTTGAAAGATGATGTCGATAGACATAAAGAAGTGCATTCTAGGGGGAAACATTTTGAATGTAACATACTTGGAGAAGATTTACTGCCCAATCATGTTGAAAACACATCGAGTTGCAATCAAATTGATTTACAAGTCAAGATGGAAGAGGAAGCTAATGCTACTGATGTATCTGGAAAGGAAATTATTGACAATTGCAATCAAAATATACACAAACCGAATGATTTCGTAGCAGAACCTTATATTTGTGATACTTGTGGAAAAGAATTTACTTGCAATAGCATTCTCACTACACATAAGCGCAGTCACACTGGAGAGAAGCCTTACATTTGTGATAGATGTGGAAAAGGATTTTGTCAGAAAGGCAATCTCAGAACACATCAACGAATTCATACTGGGGAGAAGCCTTTCATTTGCGATACATGTGGAAAAAGATTTACCACCAGTGGTATCCTCACATCACATAAACGAATTCATACTGGAGAGAAACCGTACATTTGTAGTATATGCGGAAACAGATTTGCTCACAGTGGCGATCTCATTAAACATAAACGAATTCATACTGGAGAGAAACCTTACATTTGTGATATATGTGAAAAAGGATTTAATCACAGTTGCGATCTCATTAAACATAAACGAATTCATACTGGAGAGAAACCTTACGTTTGTGGTATATGTGGAAAAGGATTTACCCACGGTAGCACTCTCAATTCGCATAAAAGAATTCATACTGGAGAGAAACCTTACATTTGTGATATATGTGAAGAAAGATTTAGCCGAAATGGCACTCTCAAAACGCATAAACTGATTCATACTGGAGAGAAGCCTTACATTTGTGATGTATGTGGAAAAAGATTTGCTCGCGGTAACAATCTCAGTTCGCATAAACGAATTCATACTGGAGAGAAACCTTACATTTGTGATGTATGTGGAAAAGGATTTAATCGAAGTGCCAATCGCAATTTACATAAACTAATTCATAGTGGAGAGAAACCTTATATTTGTGATATATGTGGACAAAGATTTAGCCGACAGGGCAGTCTCAAGACACACAGGAAGCGAATTCATACTGGAGAGAAATCTTACATCTGTGATATGTGTGGACAAGGATTTAGTGGTAGGAGCAGTCTCCATGCACATAAACAAAATCTTCATGATGGAGGAATTTTTTATAATTCTAATGCATGTAGAATAGGATTTGGTCGGAAAAATAACTTGGATGGACATACACAAAGCCGTTCTTGGGGGACAAACTGTATTTATAATGTGTGCGGAATCGACTTTCATGATAATGGAAGTCTCGATGAACATAAACAAAGCCTTCATGTGGGAGAGATGTCTTACATTTGTGATGTATGTGGGATAAGTTTTAGTCTGAAAGATGATTTAAACAGACATATACGAGTCCATTCTGTGATGAGGGATTTTATTTGTGATGTTTGCGGAAAAGGATTTCATGATAATGGCAGTCTCAATGAACATAAACAAAACATTCACATTGGAGACAAGTTGTACATTTGTGATGTATGTGGAATTGGGTTTAGTCTGAAAGATGATTTAGAAGGACATAAGCAAGTCCATTTTGGGGAGAAGCATTATGAATGTAACATACTTGGAAAAGATTTACTGTCCAATCGTGTTGAAAAATCATTGTGTTCTCATCAAATTGATTTACAAGTCAAGATGGAAGAGGAGGGTAACGCTACTGATGTATCAAGAAAGGATATTATTGACGATAACAATCAAAACAAACACAAGCTGGATGATTTCATTGATGAATCATATATTTGTGATGCTTGTGGAAAAGGATTTACTTGCAGTAGCATTCTCACAACACATAAGCGCAGTCACACTGGAGAGAAGCCTTACATTTGTGATATGTGTGGAAAAGGATTTTGTCAGAAAGGCAATCTCACAACACATCAACGAATTCATACTGGGGAGAAGCCTTTCATTTGTGATACATGCGGGAAAGGATTTTGTCAGAAAAGTAATCTCAGAACACATCAGCTACTTCATACTGGAGAGAAACCTTACACTTGTGACACATGTGGAGAAGGATTTAGGACGAATGCCCATCTCAAGTCACATAAAACGAAGTCATACTGGAGAGAAACCGTACATTTGTGATATTTTTGGGAAGGATATAGACACTATAACATTCTCAGTTCGCATAAGCGAATTCATACTGGAGAGAAACCTTGCATTTGTGACATTTCTCTTCTTTTTTAAGAATTAAAAACAATTTTCGAAAAAAGCATAAAACTATCGTACTTTCTAAACGTGTTGATGAAAGGTCAAATAATTTTCAAGAAAACCATAGTTTATGGATGCCTACAATGTGGTAACAAGCAAAACTCTTTCACTCTTCTGGTTTGTGATTTTGAAATTTGATGACGTCAAATCATAAAATGAGCTGAAAATGAGATAGCCTGTAATTTCGACCAATATTCAAGATTTCTGAAAAGTCCAACGGTAGAATCATAGAAAAGTGGTTAAAGTTTCTTTCAAGTCATTCAGTTTGAAGAAATAGGTCATTGAATTTTACAACCGCCTTTTTACACCAATTTCAAGATTTGGAACCTATACTGCTCTTCGATGCTCTCGATATCTGTTTTGCGATATGTTTTTGGTCTCTGACTTTCATATGTTCTTGACTGTTCAGATTTTGGCAATTCATGTAGTATATGCTTGTTTACATTTGCCTATTTTTAACTTTATCCATTTATTCCTAATCAAATATCGTTATTTTGATGACCGTCTTCACCTATAGACCCAGGGGT
Organism: Aurelia sp. 3 sensu Dawson et al. (2005); assembly: GCA_964020215.1. Lineage (NCBI taxonomy): Eukaryota > Metazoa > Cnidaria > Scyphozoa > Semaeostomeae > Ulmaridae > Aurelia > Aurelia sp. 3 sensu Dawson et al. (2005). The sequence goes on from OZ026577.1 coordinate 14,022,846, forward strand.
AACTACCCTATATGCTGGTACGGGATGTGCCATTTTTTTGGGGTGCCTTTTCTCGAGCAGAAAATGAATTTTGGGGTATCATTTGTGGTAAAATCACACGCAGTCAAAAGTTTTTGGATGTCAATATAGAAAAGTAACTCTTTGGGGTATTGATTTTGATCAAATTTCACTTACTTGGTTAAAATTTTGGATATTTATCACAATTTTTATCACAATATTTATCACATTTTCAATGGCCTGTGAATTTTGGGGTATCGTTTTCGCGAAGCTTTGTGAATTTTTGGGTGTGATTTCTCGGGCCTATAGATCTTGAGGCGAGCAACATGTTTCTTCAAGTACTATTTCCAAAGTTACTGTTGATCTGAAAGTTTTATTTTCCTGAGTGCGCTGGCGCTCGTTTAATTTTCTGGCTTTAAGGGACACTTACAGTAGAATCCCGATGAGAAATTCAGGCCTGATTTTGCTGAATAACATACCTTTAGACAAGAAAGTATCCAGGCTGATTCCCGCTCAAGTTCTTTTATAATGCTGGTACAAAGTAATATTATGTGGCTTATATCGTTGAACTTGTCTCCAATTTGTCTCAGTTCTCCAGAAATGAGTATGAAAATCTCAAACCCAAATTGTTATAATTTCATTATTTCAAGAAACTTTCAGTATTTGACAATTAGTTTCTTGCACACCTGTGCATTTTGAAGATATGTGCAGACCAAGCCGTTTTTGTGATACGAGTTTCTTAAAGGCAGTACTTTACTATATGCAGTAAGAGAGTTGGTTGAGATGCTCAAACTTATCTTTGCACCAGCCCGAAACCTGCATATAAACTAACCTGCATTTGTGTTTTACACTTGCCGGAGAACGTTGCCTCGATTGCATGTGTCACGAAAAAAACTGGAAGTTTGGAAGTTGGAAGTTGGAAGTTTCGAGCATGGTTTGAAGTGAGTGAGTGAGGATTTTGAAATTGATATTTTGCCCATCTAGGAATTGATATGCCTGAAGAAACAGAATCATTTGCTGCATTGAAAAAAGGTGGTAGAAGTGCAAGAAATGAAATTGATGAAGGCCAGAAAGATGAAGTACCGCCACGTGAAGTATACGATGAGTTCCAAGGTAAGAGTCAGTAGGCCACGCCACTTGTTGGTATTTAAACTTTTTTGAAATATTTTTCATTTCATTCTCAAATTACAGGATAGGATACCGTAAAAGCAGGGCCTCTTTAAAGGAATCGTAACTTGGGGGGCAAGTTTCAAAAAGGGGACCTCTTTTTTGATACAAGAAATATTTCTTTTTACGAACTCCAAATGAAAGCCTGTGTTTTTTGGAGGCATAAATTATGGTAGAGGGCCTATCAATACTATTATGCCGTTCATCTCTGTGACCAAGACGGGGAGAGAATTTATGGATGGTCCAGGGTCAGAAAAAACATGAGTGGGCCCTTATCAAAATGAGTCTCTCGAAAGGTTCGCCAAAAGTGCACCTATCTAGGGGGTCCGGGGGCATGCTCCCCCGGGAAAATCTTTAAAAATCTTGGTTGCTTTTAAACCAGTTACCATATTATCAAACTGGCTAGCCATCATGCACAAGAATCACAATGTAGTAACAGTCAATCTATTGTCACATCTAGGCCAAGAAAGGCATTTCTTGAATAAAAACATGGACCAGTAACTGGGTGAGCCAGAAAAGATTCCGGACATTTTAAAGTTTATAGCACCAAGAGTGTCTGATGCATTGATTGTTGCTTGATAGCTGATAAATTGATGCATTTCTGTAATTTTCTTCCGTTTTTATGAGCACTGCACTGGAAAGATAAAGGAATTTGACTTCACAAATACGTTGGGAAAGGCCTGAAAAGGAGCCAGAGCAGCAGAAAGAAAAAAAGGGACTATACAGCAGAGGGGCAAAACACTATAAAAAGCAGTAACTGGGGGGGCAAGCGTGAGAAATGGGGGCTTTTGCCCCCTAGTTTGTATGTTAAAAGAGGCCCTGCATAAAAGCGCTATTAGGCCCCCCTCTATATTAAGCCCCCCCTCTCTAATAAGCCCCTCCCCTAGTAAAAATTTGAAATAAGTCCCCCTTTTTTTATTTCATTATTATAAAATTCTTTAAAGTTGGTTTACAAAAATAGCTCTATATGAGAACTAATAAAGACCAACTATTTACAAAAAGCAAAATAAATTGCAGTTCATCAAATAGCCAACATAATACTTAAAATACCCTATTTACAGATTTTACACAACAATTCTCTCCATTCCATTGTTTTATGCATGATTTGAAGGCACAGACGGAGGTGGCAGTTTTCCTTGAACATATCCCACAAAAATGAAGGATTTTGTTGTGCTAAACTGTTATAAACCTCGAGCATTAATTTTTGCAAGTTCTTTTGATGAATAGTGCACTCATTTCCTCTGTGTAACAACTCATTAAAGGTGGATGTATAATCATTGAAGAGAATTTGAAGCACTCTCTTATGGGTATGATTCAGGTCATTATTTGCAGCCTTTCCGCAAAACATCCATATCAACGGACAGTAATTGAACTGGGACATTTTGAAAGAGTTGTACAGCAAAAATGATTGCTTTTCATTTAAATTGCTTGAGACTCTAGAGAAGGCCGATCTGACACTGATCTTGTTCTTAGCCTTTTGACATAATATTGCCACATGTTGGTCAAACTTTAGTTTCAAGTCTATCGTGATCCCCAATAACTTAACACTACTGACAACATCAATGATGTTTTATGCATGATTTGAAGGCACAGACGGAGGTGGCAGTTTTCCTTGAACATATCCCACAAAAATGAAGGATTTTGTTGTGCTAAACTGTTATAAACCTCGAGCATTAATTTTTGCAAGTTCTTTTGATGAATAGTGCACTCATTTCCTCTGTGTAACAACTCATTAAAGGTGGATGTATAATCATTGAAGAGAATTTGAAGCACTCTCTTATGGGTATGATTCAGGTCATTATTTGCAGCCTTTCCGCAAAACATCCATATCAACGGACAGTAATTGAACTGGGACATTTTGAAAGAGTTGTACAGCAAAAATGATTGCTTTTCATTTAAATTGCTTGAGACTCTAGAGAAGGCCGATCTGACACTGATCTTGTTCTTAGCCTTTTGACATAATATTGCCACATGTTGGTCAAACTTTAGTTTCAAGTCTATCGTGATCCCCAATAACTTAACACTACTGACAACATCAATGGATACATTTCCAATATCGAGAACAATAAAACAGAGTAGCATTACTTGAAATTTTGATGGATTTGCTACCATTTGATTTGTTTTGAACCAAGAGATTGCTTGAGACATATCTTGTTCAAGATTTGAAGCCACACTTTCAAAAGTGTCATCACAAAGAAAGATGGTATTATCATCAGCAAAATTACACACCTCCGAATGTTCGACAATGTATATAAAATTGTTTAGGAAAATATTGAACAGTAGGGGCCCTAGCACAGAGCCCTGGAGGACACCAGTTTTGTTTGTAACCAATCACTATATGTTGAGCCAACCTTCACTCTCTGCTTTCTGTCAGAGAGGTAATTTGCTATTAATCTGATACCCTGCAGACCAAAACCATACGCTTCTAATTTAGCAATAAGTGGATCATGTGGCATGCAATCAAATGCCTTGGATAAGTCCATCAAAACCATACCAGCAACACCTTTCCTATCTGATGTCTTACGAGTAGTTCAATGAGCCAAATCAAGGCATGTTGTGCACTACGGCCTTTTCTGTAGGCACATAACAGATTTGATATCTTTGTAGTTACAAAAGAATTAATCTGTTTAGCTATCAAACGCTCAAAGACTTTGGACATCGCTGCCGCTACACTAATCGGTCTATAATTAACTTTACAGGTGGATTCAGAACTTTTGTACAACGATGATACATCAACGGCTAACCCCTCTCATTAAGCCCCCCCCCACATTATGCAAAGCTACACACAAAGCTTAGCATATACCAAATATTTCCATTTACTAAGTGACACAACCTTGCATGTTAACTGTGATATGGCTTGGGACAAAAACTGTGTTGAATTTATGAATTTGAATCGTCGTAAAGTTGTATGTTGATTCAGCAAACTATGGGATGAGAGAGCTGAAAAGCTACCAAATATATCCTTGTCACTTGATTTTGTGAATAAGCCCCCTCTCTAATAAGCCACCACCTTGATTTTGTGAATAAGCCCCCTCTCTAATAAGCTCCTCTCTATTAAGCCCCCCTCTGCAAGGTCCAAAATTAAACAAACCCCCAAAGGCCTCCAAAGCAAATTAAACAAGCCCCCAAAGAGCTGAAAAGCTACCAAATACATCCTTGTCACTTGATTTTGTGAATAAGCCCCCTCCCTAATAAGCCACCACCTTGATTTTGTGAATAAGCCCCCTCTCTAATAAGCCCCCTTTCTATTAAGCCCCCTCTGCAAGGTCCAAAATTAAACAAGCCCCCGGGGGCTTAATGATAGAGCTTTTATGGTAATGACAATAGAAATTTAATTACCGAAAAAATTAAGAGTTATATACAAATTAAAAAATTAAGAGAGAAACATGCCTCAAAATGCTTGCCTACTAAAAAACATCCAAAACGTCCAATTAAAGTATATTCTTTAAAAGACTGTTGGTGAACCCCTAATACGCAGTAGCATTGAGCGTAGAAGACTGTTGGTATTTAAAAGGGGTTGAGGCATTGTGGAAGAAAAAGACTTAACTTGTCATCTTGATAGCGTGTAAATTTCAATGAATGATCTTTGAACTGAGTGGCTTCAAAGAAATTGTAACTATTTTGCTGTGAGTGTGGGTCATCAGGATTGTGGAACAGCAGAATTTGAAGAACATTTGTTGCGGAATACGGAATTCTAGCGATTTCTCGATGGAACGACGGAATTCTCCACTCCTACCGGATGCGAATTTTCGTGAAATGATAAGCAGAGTGCGGAATGTTCATGAGATTTTATGGATTTGCGGATCCTTTGCCTGCTGTCTTGCAAAAAGAGGTCGTGGCCACATCTATTTTTTCTGGTCAGCACTATGAGAATTTTTGCAAAGCTTTGCACAAGAATTTTAACTGTCACTCTCCTCCTCTTTCCACCTGGATGAATGAAAATATCTAACAATACTAATTTGTGTCATCATTTTGATAACAAAGTGGTGGGATGCGGAACTTTGGCCGAAACTGACCGGATTAGCAGATTTTAACTGAAAATCGTGCGGAATGGCGGAAATCTACCCCCTTGATTACACCACCTATAATTCTGCCGTTTTTGGACCTTTCTGAAATCTTCAATATTTTCAGAGTTGGAATATTTTGCTTTTTTTTGAGAGTTGAAGAAAAATTTTCAAAGAATCTTAAAATTGTCGCAATCTCTAAACCGTTTGAAGAGTTATAGCGAAGTAGCTAAAATTTCTCTTAAGCCATTCAGTTAGAAGAAATAGATCACAGAATTTTACACCCACATATGTTGATGTAAAGATTTGGAACCTATGCTCATCTTGATGCAAAGTAAATTCGAGTAAATTTAGTAAATTTTGGCCACATTTGGTATTGTCAATAGACTCATATTTCTCTATTAATTCAATTCAAGGAAAAAGATGTGATTGTACAGCAAGAGATCTCAGGCCTTTTCTTTGTACGCTCGTGATCGCGTCAGCACTCGCGCAAATATGATCACGTGAGCTCTTTATTGCTCTCGGAAAATTGCCTATTTTAGGGGAAATTGCTCTCAACAATTTCTTGTGAATTGCGATAGGATAAAATCCTCCTTGATTAATAAACAAATCCTCTGTTAAGTTGTGAAAAACAGAATTAACGGATTTGACCTCAGGGGAAATGATCATACTTCAAGAAAACATCTTTTCAGGAGCATATAACGAAATATAAACATGCGATGGAATTCTGATATTGGAATAACTGCATTATAAGCTCAAAGTTAAAGCTGGAAAGTATCTTACTGGGATCGGTAGGGGAGATGATTTCATTAAACATTGGTTCTAAGAGTAATAGAAATAAAACTTAGAGAATTCCAGCATTGTGAACAGGACCTGAACACTAAAAGAAGGCAACCAACTTTCAAAGATTTTGTCTGTGATAAAAGTCTTTCAAGAATACAAGGAATCATCCTCATAGAAACCACAAATGGGGAATCAACATTGTTGCAGAAGGTTCATCGATGGCTGATTGCCAGACATCAGATTTGTCATTTCATCAATCAACGTGCATCGATCCTTTACTTTTATCATTGAATGCAAAACCTTTCTTCCCATTTAAACTCCTTCGATGTGAGAG